>OZ010728.1:57724358-62524358 GCA_963932275.1 Andrena praecox
TATTTGAAATCAACTTTGATAATTTTTTATTTTGTTGGGTATTTTTGTTGTAGGATCTATATTTGAGTAAATTTAGATGAAAATAACTTCAATTTTTTGGATTGTGAAAAATATTTTAGTTGGAAGTGTCAAATTTTAATAAATTTATTTGAAATCAACTTCGATTATTTTGAATTTTGTCGAGTATTTTTGGTGTAGGATGTATATTTGAGTAAATTTAGATGAAAATAACGACAATTTTTTGATTGTGAAAAATATTTTAGTTGGAAGTGTCAAATTTTAATAAATTTATTTGAAACCAACTTCGATTTTTTGGATTTTCTTGAGTATTTTTGTTGTAGGATCTACAATTGAGTAAATTTAGATGAAAATAACTTCGAGTTTTTGGATTTTGTCACGATTTTTGTCAAATTTTAATAAATTTATTTGAAATCAACTTCGATTTTTTTTTATTTTGTTGGGTATTTTTGTTGTAGGATCTATATTTGAGCAAATTTAGATGAATATAACTTAAATTTTTAGGATTGTGAAAAAAATTTGAGTTGGAAGAGTCAAATTTTAATAAATTTATTTGAAACCAACTTTGATTTTTTGGATTTTCTTGAATATTTTGGTTGTAGGATCTACAATTGAGTAAATTTAGATGAAAATAACTTCAATTTTTTGGATTGTGAAAAAAATTTGAGTTGGAAGTGTCAAATTTTAATAAATTTATTTGAAACCAAATTCGATTTTTTGGAGTTTCATGAGTATTTTTGTTATAGGATCTACAATTGAGTAAATTTAGATGAAAATAACTTCGATATTTTGGATTTTGTCACGATTTTTGTCAAATTTTAATAAATTTATTTGAAATCAACTTTGATAATTTTTTAATTTGTTGAGTATTTTTGTTGTAGGATCTATATTTGAGTAAATTTAGATGAAAATAACTTCAATTTTTTGGATTGTGAAAAATATTTTAGTTGGAAGAGTCAAATTTTAATAAATTTATTTGAAATCAACTTCGATTTTTTGGATTTTCTGTAGTATTTTTGTTGTAGGATCTACAATTGAGTAAATTTAGATAAAAATAACTTCAATTTTTTGGATTGTGAAAAAAAATTTAGATAGAAGTGTCAAATTTTAATAAATTTATTTGAAATCAACTTCGATTTTTTTGGATTTTGTTGAGTATTTTTGTTGTAGGGTCTATATTTGAGTAAATTTAGATGAAAATAACTTAAATTTTTAGGATTTTGAAAAAAATTTTAGTTGGAAGTGCCAAATTTTAATAAATTTATTTGAAACCAACTTCGATTTTTTGGATTTTCTTGAGTATTTTTGTTGTAGGATCTACAATTGAGTAAATTTAGATGAAAATAACTTCGAGTTTTTGGATTTTGTCACGATTTTTGTCAAATTTTAATAAATTTATTTGAAATCAACTTCGATTTTTTTTTATTTTGTTGGGTATTTTTGTTGTAGGATCTATATTTGAGCAAATTAAGATGAATATAACTTAAATTTTTAGGATTGTGAAAAAAATTTGAGTTGGAAGTGCCAAATTTTAATAAATTTATTTGAAACCAACATCGATTTTTTGGATTTTCTTGAGTATTTTTGTTGTAGGATCTACAATTGAGTAAATTTAGATGAAAATAACTTCGATTTTTTCGATTTTGTCACGATTTTTGTCAAATTTTAATAATTTATTTGAAATCAACTTGGATAATTTTGGATTTTCTTGAGTATTTTTGTTGTAGGATCTACAATTGAGTAAATTTAGATGAAAATAACTTCAATTTTTTGGATTGTGAAAAAAAATTTAGATGGAAGTGTCAAATTTTAATAAATTTATTTGAAATCAACTTCGATTTTTTTTTATTTTGTTGGGTATTTTTGTTGTAGGATCTATATTTGAGTAAATTTAGATGAAAATAACTTAAATTTTTAGGATTGTGAAAAAAAATTTAGTTGGAAGTGCCAAATTTTAATAAATTTATTTGAAACCAACTTCGATTTTTTGGATTTTCTTGAGTATTTTTGTTGTAGGGTCTATATTTGAGTAAATTTAGATGAAAATAACTTAAATTTTTAGGATTGTGAAAACAATTTTAGTTGGAAGTGCCAAATTTTAATAAATCTTTTTGAAACCAAATTCGATTTTTTGGAGTTTCATGAGTATTTTTGTTATAGGATCTACAAGTGAGTAAATTTAGATGAAAATAACTTCGGTATTTTGGATTTTGTCACGATTTTTGTCAAATTTTAATAAATTTATTTGAAATCAACTTTGATAATTTTTGAATTTGTTGAGTATTTTTGTTGTAGGATCTATATTTGAGTAAATTTAGATGAAAATAACTTCGAGTTTTTGGATTTTGTCACGATTTTTGTCAAATTTTAATAAATTTATTTGAAATCAACTTCGATTTTTTTTTATTTTGTTGGGTATTTTTGTTGTAGGATCTATATTTGAGTAAATTTAGATGAAAATAACTTAAATTTTTAGGATTGTGAAAAAAATTTGAGTTGGAAGTGTCAAATTTTAATAAATTTATTTGAAATCAACTTCGATTTTTTGCATTTTCTTGAGTATTTTTGTTGTAGGATCTACAATTGAGTAAATTTAGAAGAAAATAACTTCAATTTTTTGGATTGTGAAAAAAATTTGAGTTGGAAGTGTCAAATTTTAATAAATTTATTTGAAACCAACTTCGATTTTTTGGAGTTTCATGAGTATTTTTGTTATAGGATCTATAATTGAGTAAATTTAGATGAAAATAACTTCGATTTTTTGGATTTTGTCACGATTTTTGTCAAATTTTAATAAATTTATTTGAAATCAACTTCGATTTTTTTTTATTTTGTTGGGTATTTTTGTTGTAGGATCTATATTTGAGCAAATTTAGATGAATATAACTTAAATTTTTAGGATTGTGAAAAAAATTTGAGTTGGAAGAGTCAAATTTTAATAAATTTATTTGAAACCAACTTTGATTTTTTGGATTTTCTTGAATATTTTGGTTGTAGGATCTACAATTGAGTAAATTTAGATGAAAATAACTTCAATTTTTTGGATTGTGAATAAAGTTTGAGTTGGAAGTGTCAAATTTTAATAAATTTATTTGAAACCAACTTTGATTTTTTGGATTTTCTTGAGTATTTTGGTTGTAGGATCTACAATTGAGTAAATTTAGATGAAAATAACTTAAATTTTTAGGATTGTGAAAAAAAATTTAGTTGGAAGTGCCAAATTTTAATAAATTTATTTGAAACCAACTTCGATTTTTTGGATTTTCTTGAGTATTTTTGTTGTAGGATCTATATTTGAGTAAATTTAGATGAAAATAACTTCAATTTTTTGGATTGTGAAAAATATTTTAGTTGGAAGTGTCAAATTTTAATAAATTTATTTGAAATCAACTTCGATTATTTTGAATTTTGTCGAGTATTTTTGGTGTAGGATGTATATTTGAGTAAATTTAGATGAAAATAACGACAATTTTTTGATTGTGAAAAATATTTTAGTTGGAAGTGTCAAATTTTAATAAATTTATTTGAAATCAACTTCGATTTTTTGGATTTTCTTTAGTATTTTTGTTGTAGGATCTACAATTGAGTAAATTTAGATAAAAATAACTTCAATTTTTTGGATTGTGAAAAAAAATTTAGATGGAAGTGTCAAATTTTAATAAATTTATTTGAAATCAACTTCGATTATTTTGAATTTTGTCGAGTATTTTTGGTGTAGGATGTATATTTGAGTAAATTTAGATGAAAATAACGACAATTTTTTGATTGTGAAAAATATTTTAGTTGGAAGTGTCAAATTTTAATAAATTTATTTGAAATCAACTTCGATTTTTTTGGATTTTGTTGAGTATTTTTGTTGTAGGGTCTATATTTGAGTAAATTTAGATGAAAATAACTTAAATTTTTAGGATTTTGAAAAAAATTTTAGTTGGAAGTGCCAAATTTTAATAAATTTATTTGAAACCAACTTCGATTTTTTGGATTTTCTTGAGTATTTTTGTTGTAGGATCTACAATTGAGTAAATTTAGATGAAAATAACTTCGAGTTTTTGGATTTTGTCACGATTTTTGTCAAATTTTAATAAATTTATTTGAAATCAACTTCGATTTTTTTTTATTTTGTTGGGTATTTTTGTTGTAGGATCTATATTTGAGCAAATTAAGATGAATATAACTTAAATTTTTAGGATTGTGAAAAAAATTTGAGTTGGAAGTGCCAAATTTTAATAAATTTATTTGAAACCAACATCGATTTTTTGGATTTTCTTGAGTATTTTTGTTGTAGGATCTACAATTGAGTAAATTTAGATGAAAATAACTTCGATTTTTTCGATTTTGTCACGATTTTTGTCAAATTTTAATAATTTATTTGAAATCAACTTGGATAATTTTGGATTTTCTTGAGTATTTTTGTTGTAGGATCTACAATTGAGTAAATTTAGATGAAAATAACTTCAATTTTTTGGATTGTGAAAAAAAATTTAGATGGAAGTGTCAAATTTTAATAAATTTATTTGAAATCAACTTCGATTTTTTTTTATTTTGTTGGGTATTTTTGTTGTAGGATCTATATTTGAGTAAATTTAGATGAAAATAACTTAAATTTTTAGGATTGTGAAAAAAAATTTAGTTGGAAGTGCCAAATTTTAATAAATTTATTTGAAACCAACTTCGATTTTTTGGATTTTCTTGAGTATTTTTGTTGTAGGGTCTATATTTGAGTAAATTTAGATGAAAATAACTTAAATTTTTAGGATTGTGAAAACAATTTTAGTTGGAAGTGCCAAATTTTAATAAATCTTTTTGAAACCAAATTCGATTTTTTGGAGTTTCATGAGTATTTTTGTTATAGGATCTACAAGTGAGTAAATTTAGATGAAAATAACTTCGGTATTTTGGATTTTGTCACGATTTTTGTCAAATTTTAATAAATTTATTTGAAATCAACTTTGATAATTTTTGAATTTGTTGAGTATTTTTGTTGTAGGATCTATATTTGAGTAAATTTAGATGAAAATAACTTCGAGTTTTTGGATTTTGTCACGATTTTTGTCAAATTTTAATAAATTTATTTGAAATCAACTTCGATTTTTTTTTATTTTGTTGGGTATTTTTGTTGTAGGATCTATATTTGAGTAAATTTAGATGAAAATAACTTAAATTTTTAGGATTGTGAAAAAAATTTGAGTTGGAAGTGTCAAATTTTAATAAATTTATTTGAAATCAACTTCGATTTTTTGCATTTTCTTGAGTATTTTTGTTGTAGGATCTACAATTGAGTAAATTTAGAAGAAAATAACTTCAATTTTTTGGATTGTGAAAAAAATTTGAGTTGGAAGTGTCAAATTTTAATAAATTTATTTGAAACCAACTTCGATTTTTTGGAGTTTCATGAGTATTTTTGTTATAGGATCTATAATTGAGTAAATTTAGATGAAAATAACTTCGATTTTTTGGATTTTGTCACGATTTTTGTCAAATTTTAATAAATTTATTTGAAATCAACTTCGATTTTTTTTTATTTTGTTGGGTATTTTTGTTGTAGGATCTATATTTGAGCAAATTTAGATGAATATAACTTAAATTTTTAGGATTGTGAAAAAAATTTGAGTTGGAAGAGTCAAATTTTAATAAATTTATTTGAAACCAACTTTGATTTTTTGGATTTTCTTGAATATTTTGGTTGTAGGATCTACAATTGAGTAAATTTAGATGAAAATAACTTCAATTTTTTGGATTGTGAATAAAGTTTGAGTTGGAAGTGTCAAATTTTAATAAATTTATTTGAAACCAACTTTGATTTTTTGGATTTTCTTGAGTATTTTGGTTGTAGGATCTACAATTGAGTAAATTTAGATGAAAATAACTTAAATTTTTAGGATTGTGAAAAAAAATTTAGTTGGAAGTGCCAAATTTTAATAAATTTATTTGAAACCAACTTCGATTTTTTGGATTTTCTTGAGTATTTTTGTTGTAGGATCTATATTTGAGTAAATTTAGATGAAAATAACTTCAATTTTTTGGATTGTGAAAAATATTTTAGTTGGAAGTGTCAAATTTTAATAAATTTATTTGAAATCAACTTCGATTATTTTGAATTTTGTCGAGTATTTTTGGTGTAGGATGTATATTTGAGTAAATTTAGATGAAAATAACGACAATTTTTTGATTGTGAAAAATATTTTAGTTGGAAGTGTCAAATTTTAATAAATTTATTTGAAATCAACTTCGATTTTTTGGATTTTCTTTAGTATTTTTGTTGTAGGATCTACAATTGAGTAAATTTAGATAAAAATAACTTCAATTTTTTGGATTGTGAAAAAAAATTTAGATGGAAGTGTCAAATTTTAATAAATTTATTTGAAATCAACTTCGATTATTTTGAATTTTGTCGAGTATTTTTGGTGTAGGATGTATATTTGAGTAAATTTAGATGAAAATAACGACAATTTTTTGATTGTGAAAAATATTTTAGTTGGAAGTGTCAAATTTTAATAAATTTATTTGAAATCAACTTCGATTTTTTTGGATTTTGTTGAGTATTTTTGTTGTAGGGTCTATATTTGAGTAAATTTAGATGAAAATAACTTAAATTTTTAGGATTTTGAAAAAAATTTTAGGTGGAAGTGCCAAATTTTAATAAATTTATTTGAAACCAACTTCGATTTTTTGGATTTTCTTGAGTATTTTTGTTGTAGGATCTACAATTGAGTAAATTTAGATGAAAATAACTTCGAGTTTTTGGATTTTGTCACGATTTTTGTCAAATTTTAATAAATTTATTTGAAATCAACTTCGATTTTTTTTTATTTTGTTGGGTATTTTTGTTGTAGGATCTATATTTGAGCAAATTTAGATGAATATAACTTAAATTTTTAGGATTGTGAAAAAAATTTGAGTTGGAAGAGTCAAATTTTAATAAATTTATTTGAAACCAACTTTGATTTTTTGGATTTTCTTGAATATTTTGGTTGTAGGATCTACAATTGAGTAAATTTAGATGAAAATAACTTCTATTTTTTGGATTGTGAATAAAGTTTGAGTTGGAAGTGTCAAATTTTAATAAATTTATTTGAAATCAACTTGGATAATTTTTGGATTTTCTTGAGTATTTTTGTTGTAGGATCTACAATTGAGTAAATTTAGATGAAAATAACTTCAATTTTTTGGATTGTGAAAAAAAATTTAGATGGAAGTGTCAAATTTTAATAAATTTATTTGAAATCAACTTCGATTTTTATTAGGAGGGAGGGGAGAATCGGTTATAGATTATGTGATAGGGGACCTAAAGGCGTGGGAGGCGGTGAGGGAGTTAACGGTGGGGGACAATATAGAGTCGGACCACCATCCGGTAGTGGTGCGGATAGGAGAGAAGGGGGGAGAGAGAAGAAGGAAAGAAAAGGAAGGGACAAGGTGGGTTATGGACTGGTCGGAAGAAGGAGTGGAAAAATATAAAAGAGGGATGAGCAGGGAGGAGATTAAAGGAGGAACGGCGGAGGAGGTGCTGAGGAACCTTATAGAAACGGTGAGGAGGGAGGCAGGGTGGAAAAAGATCGGACAGAGAAGAGAAGAGAGCAGATGGTGGGATGGGGAGTGCAGGGACAGAAAAAATGAGGCCAGGGCGGCATTGCGAAGGTGGAGGGAGGAAGAGGGGTCAAGGGAAGAGTACAGGGAGAGGAAGAAAGAGTTCAGAAGGACGTGTGAGGAGAAGAAGGAAGAGGAAAGAAAAAGGTTTGTGGAGGAAGTAGAAAAGGTAGATGGGGAAGGAATGGTATGGGAGATTATTAGAAGGGAGAGGGGAAGGAGGAGAGAAACGAATGAAGAAATAGGAATGGAGGAGTGGAAGAGGCACTTCATGGAGGTACTGGGGGGGCGAGAGGAGACGGTAATGGGAAAGTGGGAGAAGGGGGCGAGAGGGGGACAGGGAGAGGAGGGAATAGGGATAGAGGAAGTATGGGAGGTGATAAGGAAGTTGAGAAAGGGGAAAGCGGCGGGGGTGGATGGGATACCGAATGAGGCGTGGATGTATGGCGGAGAGAATGTGGTGAGAGCGATATGGAAAGTATGTAATGGAGTGTGGATGGGGGAAGGGTGGCCAGAGGAATGGAAGGAAGGTGTGATTGTGCCGATAAAGAAAAAGGGGAAGGGGGAGGCTGCTGGGGACTACAGAGGAGTGACACTCATGCCGACGGTATACAAAATATACATGTCGCTGCTGGCAAAGAGGCTAGAGAGCGAAATGGAGGAGAACGGCATGGTGCCGGACAACCAGGCGGGGTTTAGGAGGGGAAGGGGGGTACTAGACCAAATATATGTATTAAACTACATAATAGGCAGGGAGATGAAGGAGGGGAAAAAGAAGATGGTGGCCTTCTTCGTGGATCTCAAGGCAGCCTTCGATACGGTGGAGAGAAGAAAGATGGGAGAGGCAATGAGAAAAAGAGGGGTGAGTGAATGGCTGAATGAAAGAATCATGGAAGCGTATGAGGAGACTAAATGTTGTGTGAGAGTGGGGGAGAGAATGAGCGAGAGTTTCTGGACGGAGAGAGGAGTGAGGCAGGGGTGCCCGCTAAGCCCAATAGTGTTCAATGTATGCATGGCGGACTTGGAGGAATGGTTGAGAAAAGAGGGTTGGGGGGGAGTGAAAGTAGGGGGAGAAAAGGTGTATGAGCTGGCGTATGCGGACGATATAGTGTTGATGGCGGAGGAGGAAGTGGGGATGAAAATGATGATGAGAGTGCTAGAGAGGTATATGGATGAGAAAGAGCTGAGAGTGAATGTGGACAAGTCGAAAGTGATGAGGTTCAGGATAGGAGGGGGGAGGATGAAGAAGAGTGAATGGAAGTGGAAGGGAGGAAGAGTGGAAGAAGTGAGTGAGTTTACATACCTGGGATACAAGGTGGCAAGGAATGGAATGCAAGGGGCGCATGTGAAGGAAAGAATGAGGAAAGCAATGGCTGTGATGAGGGAAGTGTGGGGAATAGGTAAAAGAAGATTCGGGGGTGACTGGAAGAGGAGGATATGGATGTTTGATAGGCTGGTGAGCACGGTGCTGTTATATGGAGCGGAAATATGGGGATGGAAGGAAAGAATGGATGTGGAAAGAGTGCAAGAAAGGTTTATAAGATGGACGCTAGGGCTGGAGCGGTGCACCCCGGGGTATATGGTGATGGATGAAACGAAGAGAGAGAAAATGAGAACAAGGGCGGGGAGAAAAGCACTAGGAATGGAAGGAAGGGTATGGAGCGGAAAAGCAGGGGTAATAGCGAGGAGGTGCCTAGAGGAGGTGAGAAGAAAGAAGAGAGATAGTGGAATAGAGTGGGTGGAGGAAAGGAGAAGGTTTTATGAGGAAAGAGGATTTGCACCGGGGGAGATAGAGAGTAGGGAAGGGCAGGGGTGGGATATGAGACAGGAATTGGAGCAAAGGGATAGGGAACTACAGGGACAGGAAACAGAGAGAAGAGTGAGGGAAGGGAAGTATAACAGGTGGTACAGGGTGGTGAGGACAGAAGGGATGCCAAGATACCTGGCGGAGAAGGGGAAGGAGGAGAAGATGATTAGGGTGGCGAGATATAGGATGGGAAATGAAATGAGAGGGGAAAGATATTGGTTGGAGGAAGGGAAAAACGCCTGCAGGGTGTGTGGATGGGAGCAGGAGACGTGGGGACACGTGCTGGAGAGGTGTGGGGATGGGGGAAGGGAAGAGGAGGAGGAAAGGGTTAGGGAAATATTGGGGGAAGGAGGGTGGGGGGAAGAATGCATGAGCAGAATGGATAAGCGAAGGAGAGAGGCAGAAAGGAGAGGAATGGAGGACGGGGAAGAGGGGGGAGGAGGGGATGGGGAGGTATGAGGGAGTGGGAGATGGAGCGGTCGCGCAGGGGGGAGGGGAGGGAAGTGGGCAGAGGGGGAGAGGGGGAGAGGGAGAGAGGGACCAGGGATGGAAGGGAAGAGGTAAGGGCTAGGAGTTAAGAAGGGAAAAGAGAAGAAGAAATGTATATAGTGTAAATAAAAAATAAAAATAAAATAAAAAAAAAAAATAAAAAAAAAAAAAAATAAATAAATAAAAAAAAAAAAAAAAAAAAATGTATATATAGGTAATGTAAGGGGGGGAAGCGAGCGTGGCGAGCGTGGCGAGCGTGGCGAGCGTGGCGAGCGTGGCGAGCGTGGCGAGCGTGGCGAGCGTGGCGAGCGTGGCGAGCGTGGCGAGGCGAGACAAGCAGGCGAGGCGAGGCGAGGGAGCGGCTCGGAGTAGAATAAGATAGTTGTAAGTTAGGCTAAGTAAGATAAGTTAGGCTAAGAGGGTAAGGTGAGAGGAGATGTAAGCGAAGAAGACCCGAACCCGGAGGGGAAGAGTTATAATAAAAAACTAACTAACTAACTAACTTCGATTTTTATTTATTTTGTTGGGTATTTTTGTTGTAGGATCTATATTTGAGTAAATTTAGATGAAAATAACTTAAATTTTTAGGATTGTGAAAAAAAATTTAGTTGGAAGTGCCAAATTTTAATAAATTTATTTGTAACCAACTTCGATTTTTTGGATTTTCTTGAGTATTTTTGTTGTAGGATCTACAATTGAGTAAATTTAGATGAAAATAACTTCGATATTTTGGATTTTGTCACGATTTTTGTCAAATTTTAATAAATTTATTTGAAATCAACTTTGATAATTTTTGAATTTGTTGAGTATTTTTGTTGTAGGATCTATATTTGAGTAAATTTAGATGAAAATAACTTAAATTTTTAGGATTGTGAAAAAAATTTGAGTTGGAAGTGTCAAATTTTAATAAATTTATTTGAAATCAACTTCGATTATTTTGAATTTTGTCGAGTATTTTTGGTGTAGGATGTATATTTGAGTAAATTTAGATGAAAATAACGACAATTTTTTGATTGTGAAGAAAATTTGAGTTGGAAGTGTCAAATTTTAATAAATTTATTTGAAATCAACTTCGATTTTTTGCATTTTCTTGAGTATTTTTGTTGTAGGATCTACAATTGAGTAAATTTAGAAGAAAATAACTTCAATTTTTTGGATTGTGAAAAAAATTTGAGTTGGAAGTGTCAAATTTTAATAAATTTATTTGAAACCAACTTCGATTTTTTGGAGTTTCATGAGTATTTTTGTTATAGGATCTACAATTGAGTAAATTTAGATGAAAATAACTTCGATTTTTTGGATTTTGTCACGATTTTTGTCAAATTTTAATAAATTTATTTGAAATCAACTTCGATTTTTTTTTATTTTGTTGGGTATTTTTGTTGTAGGATCTATATTTGAGCAAATTTAGATGAATATAACTTAAATTTTTAGGATTGTGAAAAAAATTTGAGTTGGAAGAGTCAAATTTTAATAAATTTATTTGAAACCAACTTTGATTTTTTGGATTTTCTTGAATATTTTGGTTGTAGGATCTACAATTGAGTAAATTTAGATGAAAATAACTTCAATTTTTTGGATTGTGAATAAAGTTTGAGTTGGAAGTGTCAAATTTTAATAAATTTATTTGAAACCAACTTTGATTTTTTGGATTTTCTTGAGTATTTTGGTTGTAGGATCTACAATTGAGTAAATTTAGATGAAAATAACTTCAATTTTTTGGATTGTGAAAAAAATTTGAGTTGGAAGTGTCAAATTTTAATAAATTTATTTGAAACCAAATTCGATTTTTTGGAGTTTCATGAGTATTTTTGTTATAGGATCTACAATTGAGTAAATTTAGATGAAAATAACTTCGATATTTTGGATTTTGTCACGATTTTTGTCAAATTTTAATAAATTTATTTGAAATCAACTTTGATAATTTTTGAATTTGTTGAGTATTTTTGTTGTAGGATCTATATTTGAGTAAATTTAGATGAAAATAACTTCAATTTTTTGGATTGTGAAAAATATTTTAGTTGGAAGAGTCAAATTTTAATAAATTTATTTGAAATCAACTTCGATTTTTTGGATTTTCTGTAGTATTTTTGTTGTAGGATCTACAATTGAGTACATTTAGATGAAAATAACTTCGATTTTTTCGATTTTGTCACGATTTATGTTAAATTTTAATAAATTTATTTGAAATCAACTTGGATAATTTTGGATTTTCTTGTGTATTTTTGTTGTAGGATCTACAATTGAGTAAATATAGATGAAAATAACTTCAATTTTTTGGATTGTGAAACAAAATTTAGATGGAAGTGTCAAATTTTAATAAATTTATTTGAAATCAACTTCGATTTTTTTTTATTTTGTTGGGTATTTTTGTTGTAGGATCTATATTTGAGTAAATTTAGATGAAAATAACTTAAATTTTTAGGATTGTGAAAACAATTTTAGTTGGAAGTGCCAAATTTTAATAAATTTATTTGAAACCAACATCGATTTTTTGGATTTTCTTGAGTATTTTTCTTGTAGGATCTACAATTGAGTAAATTTAGATGAAAATAACTTCGATTTTTTCGATTTTGTCACGATTTTTGTCAAATTTTAATAATTTATTTGAAATCAACTTGGATAATTTTGGATTTTCTTGAGTATTTTTGTTGTAGAATCTATATTTGAGTAAATTTAGATGAAAATAACTTAAATTTTTAGGATTGTGAAAAAAAATTTAGTTGGAAGTGCCAAATTTTAATAAATTTATTTGAAACCAACTTCGATTTTTTGGAGTTTCATGAGTATTTTTGTTATAGGATCTACAATTGAGTAAATTTAGATGAAAATAACTTCGATTTTTTGGATTTTGTCACGATTTTTGACAAATTTTAATAAATTTATTTGAAATCAACTTTGATAATTTTTGAATTTGTTGAGTATTTTTGTTGTAGGATCTATATTTGAGTAAATTTAGATGAAAATAACTTCAATTTTTTGGATTGTGAAAAATATTTTAGTTGGAAGTGTCAAATTTTAATAAATTTATTTGAAATCAACTTCGATTTTTTGGATTTTCTTTAGTATTTTTGTTGTAGGATCTACAATTGAGTAAATTTAGATAAAAATAACTTCAATTTTTGGGAATGTGAAAAAAAATTTAGATGGAAGTGTCAAATTTTAATAAATTTATTTGAAATCAACTTCGATTTTTTTGGATTTTGTTGAGTATTTTTGTTGTAGGGTCTATATTTGAGTAAATTTAGATGAAAATAACTTAAATTTTTAGGATTTTGAAAAAAATTTTAGTTGGAAGTGCCAAATTTTAATAAATTTATTAGAAACCAACTTCGATTTTTTGGATTTTCTTGAGTATTTTTGTTGTAGGATCTACAATTGAGTAAATTTAGATGAAAATAACTTCGAGTTTTTGGATTTTGTCACGATTTTTGTCAAATTTTAATAAATTTATTTGAAATCAACTTCGATTTTTTTTTATTTTGTTGGGTATTTTTGTTGTAGGATCTATATTTGAGCAAATTTAGATGAATATAACTTAAATTTTTAGGATTGTGAAAAAAATTTGAGTTGGAAGAGTCAAATTTTAATAAATTTATTTGAAACCAACTTTGATTTTTTGGATTTTCTTGAATATTTTGGTTGTAGGATCTACAATTGAGTAAATTTAGATGAAAATAACTTCGAGTTTTTGGATTTTGTCACGATTTTTGTCAAATTTTAATAAATTTATTTGAAATCAACTTCGATTTTTTTTTATTTTGTTGGGTATTTTTGTTGTAGGATCTATATTTGAGCAAATTTAGATGAATATAACTTAAATTTTTAGGATTGTGAAAAAAATTTGAGTTGGAAGAGTCAAATTTTAATAAATTTATTTGAAACCAACTTTGATTTTTTGGATTTTCTTGAATATTTTGGTTGTAGGATCTACAATTGAGTAAATTTAGATGAAAATAACTTCAATTTTTTGGATTGTGAATAAAGTTTGAGTTGGAAGTGTCAAATTTTAATAAATTTATTTGAAACCAACTTTGATTTTTTGGATTTTCTTGAGTATTTTGGTTGTAGGATCTACAATTGAGTAAATTTAGATGAAAATAACTTCAATTTTTTGGATTGTGAATAAAGTTTGAGTTGGAAGTGCCAAATTTTAATAAATTTATTAGAAACCAACTTCGATTTTTTGGATTTTCTTGAGTATTTTTGTTATAGGATCTACAATTGAGTAAATTTAGATGAAAATAACTTCGATATTTTGGAGTTTGTCACGATTTTTGTCAAATTTTAATAAATTTATTTGAAATCAACTTTGATAATTTTTGAATTTGTTGAGTATTTTTGTTGTAGGATCTATATTTGAGTAAATTTAGATGAAAATAACTTCAATTTTTTGGATTGTGAAAAATATTTTAGTTGGAAGTGTCAAATTTTAATAAATTTATTTTAAATCAACTTCGATTTTTTGGATTTTCTGTAGTATTTTTGTTGTAGGATCTACAATTGAGTAAATTTAGATAAAAATAACTTCAATTTTTTAGATTGTGAAAATAAATTTAGATGGAAGTGTCAAATTTTAATAAATTTATTTGAAATCAACTTCGATTTTTTTGGATTTTGTTGAGTATTTTTGTTGTAGGGTCTATATTTGAGTAAATTTAGATGAAAATAACTTAAATTTTTAGGATTGTGAAAACAATTTTAGTTGGAAGTGCCAAATTTTAATAAATTTATTTGAAACCAACTTCGATTTTTTGGATTTTCTTGAGTATTTTTGTTGTAGGATCTACAATTGCGTAAATTGAGATGAAAATAACTTCGATTTTTTCGATTTTGTCACGATTTTTTTCAAATTTTAATAAATTTATTTGAAATCAACTTGGATAATTTTGGATTTTCTTGAGTATTTTTGTTGTAGGGTCTATATTTGAGTAAATTTAGATGAAAATAACTTAAATTTTTAGGATTGTGAAAACAATTTTAGTTGGAAGTGCCAAATTTTAATAAATTTATTTGAAACCAAATTCGATTTTTTGGAGTTTCATGAGTATTTTTGTTATAGGATCTACAATTGAGTAAATTTAGATGAAAATAACTTCGATATTTTGGATTTTGTCACGATTTTTGTCAAATTTTAATAAATTTATTTGAAATCAACTTTGATAATTTTTGAATTTGTTGAGTATTTTTGTTGTAGGATCTATATTGGAGTAAATTTAGATGAAAATAACTTCAATTTTTTGGATTGTGAAAAATATTTTAGTTGGAAGAGTCAAATTTTAATAAATTTATTTGAAATCAACTTCGATTTTTTTGGATTTTGTTGAGTATTTTTGTTGTAGGGTCTATATTTGAGTAAATTTAGATGAAAATAACTTAAATTTTTAGGATTGTGAAAACAATTTTAGTTGGAAGTGCCAAATTTTAATAAATTTATTTGAAACCAACATCGATTTTTTGGATTTTCTTGAGTATTTTTGTTGTAGGATCTACAATTGAGTAAATTTAGATGAAAATAACTTCGATTTTTTCGATTTTGTCACGATTTTTGTCAAATTTTAATAATTTATTTGAAATCAACTTGGATAATTTTGGATTTTCTTGAGTATTTTTGTTGTAGGATCTACAATTGAGTAAATTTAGATGAAAATAACTTCAATTTTTTGGATTGTGAAAAAAAATTTAGATGGAAGTGTCAAATTTTAATAAATTTATTTGAAATCAACTTCGATTTTTTGGATTTTCTTTAGTATTTTTGTTGTAGGATCTACAATTGAGTAAATTTAGATAAAAATAACTTCAATTTTTTGGATTGTGAAAAAAAATTTAGATGGAAGTGTCAAATTTTAATAAATTTATTTGAAATCAACTTCGATTTTTTTGGATTTTGTTGAGTATTTTTGTTGTAGGGTCTATATTTGAGTAAATTTAGATGAAAATAACTTAAATTTTTAGGATTTTGAAAAAAATTTTAGTTGGAAGAGTCAAATTTTAATAAATTTATTTGAAACCAACTTTGATATTTTGGATTTTCTTGAATATTTTGGTTGTAGGATCTACAATTGAGTAAATTTAGATGAAAATAACTTCGATTTTTTGGATTTTATCACGATTTTTGTCAAATTTTAATAAATTTATTTGAAATCAACTTCGATTTTTTTTTATTTTGTTGGGTATTTTTGTTGTAGGATCTATATTTGAGCAAATTTAGATGAATATAACTTAAATTTTTAGGATTGTGAAAAAAATTTGAGTTGGAAGAGTCAAATTTTAATAAATTTATTTGAAACCAACTTTGATTTTTTGGATTTTCTTGAATATTTTGGTTGTAGGATCTACAATTGAGTAAATTTAGATGAAAATAACTTCAATTTTTTGGATTGTGAATAAAGTTTGAGTTGGAAGTGTCAAATTTTAATAAATTTATTTGAAACCAACTTTGATTTTTTGGATTTTCTTGAGTATTTTGGTTGTAGGATCTACAATTGAGTAAATTTAGATGAAAATAACTTCAATTTTTTGGATTGTGAAAAAAATTTGAGTTGGAAGTGACAAATTTTAATAAATTTATTTGAAACCAAATTCGATTTTTTGGAGTTTCATGAGTATTTTTGTTATAGGATCTACAAGTGAGTAAATTTAGATGAAAATAACTTCGATTTTTTGGATTTTGTCACGATTTTTGTCAAATTTTAATAAATTTATTTGAAATCAACTTTGATATATTTTGAATTTGTTGAGTATTTTTGTTGTAGGATCTATATTTGAGTAAATTTAGATGAAAATAACTTCGAGTTTTTGGATTTTGTCACGATTTTTGTCAAATTTTAATAAATTTATTTGAAATCAACTTCGATTTTTTTTTATTTTGTTGGGTATTTTTGTTGTAGGATCTATATTTGAGCAAATTTAGATGAATATAACTTAAATTTTTAGGATTGTGAAAAAAATTTGAGTTGGAAGTGTCAAATTTTAATAAATTTATTTGAAACCAAATTCGATTTTTTGGAGTTTCATGAGTATTTTTGTTATAGGATCTACAATTGAGTAAATTTAGATGAAAATAACTTCGATATTTTGGATTTTGTCACGATTTTTGTCAAATTTTAATAAATTTATTTGAAATCAACTTTGATAATTTTTGAATTTGTTGAGTATTTTTGTTGTAGGATCTATATTTGAGTAAATTTAGATGAAAATAACTTCAATTTTTTGGATTGTGAAAAATATTTTAGTTGGAAGTGTCAAATTTTAATAAATTTATTTGAAATCAACTTCGATTTTTTTGGATTTTGTTGAGTATTTTTGTTGTAGGGTCTATATTTGAGTAAATTTAGATGAAAATAACTTAAATTTTTAGGATTGTGAAAACAATTTTAGTTGGAAGTGCCAAATTTTAATAAATTTATTTGAAACCAACATCGATTTTTTGGATTTTCTTGAGTATTTTTGTTGTAGGATCTACAATTGAGTAAATTTAGATGAAAATAACTTCGATTTTTTCGATTTTGTCACGATTTTTGTCAAATTTTAATAATTTATTTGAAATCAACTTGGATAATTTTGGATTTTCTTGAGTATTTTTGTTGTAGGATCTACAATTGAGTAAATTTAGATGAAAATAACTTCAATTTTTTGGATTGTGAAAAAAAATTTAGATGGAAGTGTCAAATTTTAATAAATTTATTTGAAATCAACTTCGATTTTTTGGATTTTCTTTAGTATTTTTGTTGTAGGATCTACAATTGAGTAAATTTAGATAAAAATAACTTCAATTTTTTGGATTGTGAAAAAAAATTTAGATGGAAGTGTCAAATTTTAATAAATTTATTTGAAATCAACTTCGATTTTTTTGGATTTTGTTGAGTATTTTTGTTGTAGGGTCTATATTTGAGTAAATTTAGATGAAAATAACTTAAATTTTTAGGATTTTGAAAAAAATTTTAGTTGGAAGTGCCAAATTTTAATAAATTTATTTGAAACCAACTTCGATTTTTTGGATTTTCTTGAGTATTTTTGTTGTAGGATCTACAATTGAGTAAATTTAGATGAAAATAACTTCGAGTTTTTGGATTTTGTCACGATTTTTGTCAAATTTTAATAAATTTATTTGAAATCAACTTCGATTTTTTTTTATTTTGTTGGGTATTTTTGTTGTAGGATCTATATTTGAGCAAATTTAGATGAATATAACTTAAATTTTTAGGATTGTGAAAAAAATTTGAGTTGGAAGTGTCAAATTTTAATAAATTTATTTGAAACCAAATTCGATTTTTTGGAGTTTCATGAGTATTTTTGTTATAGGATCTACAATTGAGTAAATTTAGATGAAAATAACTTCGATATTTTGGATTTTGTCACGATTTTTGTCAAATTTTAATAAATTTATTTGAAATCAACTTTGATAATTTTTGAATTTGTTGAGTATTTTTGGTGTAGGATCTATATTTGAGTAAATTTAGATGAAAATAACTTCAATTTTTTGGATTGTGAAAAATATTTTAGTTGGAAGAGTCAAATTTTAATAAATTTATTTGAAATCAACTTCGATTTTTTGGATTTTCTGTAGTATTTTTGTTGTAGGATCTACAATTGAGTAAATTTAGATAAAAATAACTTCAATTTTTTGGATTGTGAAAAAAAATTTAGATAGAAGTGTCAAATTTTAATAAATTTATTTGAAATCAACTTCGATTTTTTTGGATTTTGTTGAGTATTTTTGTTGTAGGGTCTATATTTGAGTAAATTTAGATGAAAATAACTTAAATTTTTAGGATTGTGAAAACAATTTTAGTTGGAAGTGCCAAATTTTAATAAATTTATTTGAAACCAACATCGATTTTTTGGATTTTCTTGAGTATTTTTGTTGTAGGATCTACAATTGAGTAAATTTAGATGAAAATAACTTCGATTTTTTCGATTTTGTCACGATTTTTGTCAAATTTTAATAATTTATTTGAAATCAACTTGGATAATTTTGGATTTTCTTGAGTATTTTTGTTGTAGGATCTACAATTGAGTAAATTTAGATGAAAATAACTTCAATTTTTTGGATTGTGAAAAAAAATTTAGATGGAAGTGTCAAATTTTAATAAATTTATTTGAAATCAACTTCGATTTTTTGGATTTTCTTTAGTATTTTTGTTGTAGGATCTACAATTGAGTAAATTTAGATAAAAATAACTTCAATTTTTTGGATTGTGAAAAAAAATTTAGATGGAAGTGTCAAATTTTAATAAATTTATTTGAAATCAACTTCGATTTTTTTGGATTTTGTTGAGTATTTTTGTTGTAGGGTCTATATTTGAGTAAATTTAGATGAAAATAAATTAAATTTTTAGGATTTTGAAAAAAATTTTAGTTGGAAGTGCCAAATTTTAATAAATTTATTTGAAACCAACTTCGATTTTTTGGATTTTCTTGAGAATTTTTGTTGTAGGATCTACAATTGAGTAAATTTAGATGAAAATAACTTCGAGTTTTTGGATTTTGTCACGATTTTTGTCAAATTTTAATAAATTTATTTGAAATCAACTTCGATTTTTTTTTATTTTGTTGGGTATTTTTGTTGTAGGATCTATATTTGAGCAAATTTAGATGAATATAACTTAAATTTTTAGGATTGTGAAAAAAATTTGAGTTGGAAGTGTCAAATTTTAATAAATTTATTTGAAACCAAATTCGATTTTTTGGAGTTTCATGAGTATTTTTGTTATAGGATCTACAATTGAGTAAATTTAGATGAAAATAACTTCGATATTTTGGATTTTGTCACGATTTTTGTCAAATTTTAATAAATTTATTTGAAATCAACTTTGATAATTTTTGAATTTGTTGAGTATTTTTGTTGTAGGATCTATATTTGAGTAAATTTAGATGAAAATAACTTCAATTTTTTGGATTGTGAAAAATATTTTAGTTGGAAGAGTCAAATTTTAATAAATTTATTTGAAATCAACTTCGATTTTTTGGATTTTCTGTAGTATTTTTGTTGTAGGATCTACAATTGAGTAAATTTAGATAAAAATAACTTCAATTTTTTGGATTGTGAAAAAAAATTTAGATAGAAGTGTCAAATTTTAATAAATTTATTTGAAATCAACTTCGATTTTTTTGGATTTTGTTGAGTATTTTTGTTGTAGGGTCTATATTTGAGTAAATTTAGATGAAAATAACTTAAATTTTTAGGATTGTGAAAACAATTTTAGTTGGAAGTGCCAAATTTTAATAAATTTATTTGAAACCAACATCGATTTTTTGGATTTTCTTGAGTATTTTTGTTGTAGGATCTACAATTGAGTAAATTTAGATGAAAATAACTTCGATTTTTTCGATTTTGTCACGATTTTTGTCAAATTTTAATAATTTATTTGAAATCAACTTGGATAATTTTGGATTTTCTTGAGTATTTTTGTTGTAGGATCTACAATTGAGTAAATTTAGATGAAAATAACTTCAATTTTTTGGATTGTGAAAAAAAATTTAGATGGAAGTGTCAAATTTTAATAAATTTATTTGAAATCAACTTCGATTTTTTGGATTTTCTTTAGTATTTTTGTTGTAGGATCTACAATTGAGTAAATTTAGATAAAAATAACTTCAATTTTTTGGATTGTGAAAAAAAATTTAGATGGAAGTGTCAAATTTTAATAAATTTATTTGAAATCAACTTCGATTTTTTTGGATTTTGTTGAGTATTTTTGTTGTAGGGTCTATATTTGAGTAAATTTAGATGAAAATAAATTAAATTTTTAGGATTTTGAAAAAAATTTTAGTTGGAAGTGCCAAATTTTAATAAATTTATTTGAAACCAACTTCGATTTTTTGGATTTTCTTGAGTATTTTTGTTGTAGGATCTACAATTGAGTAAATTTAGATGAAAATAACTTCGAGTTTTTGGATTTTGTCACGATTTTTGTCAAATTTTAATAAATTTATTTGAAATCAACTTCGATTTTTTTTTATTTTGTTGGGTATTTTTGTTGTAGGATCTATATTTGAGCAAATTTAGATGAATATAACTTAAATTTTTAGGATTGTGAAAAAAATTTGAGTTGGAAGAGTCAAATTTTAATAAATTTATTTGAAACCAACTTTGATTTTTTGGATTTTCTTGAATATTTTGGTTGTAGGATCTACAATTGAGTAAATTTAGATGAAAATAACTTCAATTTTTTGGATTGTGAATAAAGTTTGAGTTGGAAGTGTCAAATTTTAATAAATTTATTTGAAACCAACTTTGATTTTTTGGATTTTCTTGAGTATTTTGGTTGTAGGATCTACAATTGAGTAAATTTAGATGAAAATAACTTCAATTTTTTGGATTGTGAAAAAAATTTGAGTTGGAAGTGTCAAATTTTAATAAATTTATTTGAAACCAAATTCGATTTTTTGGAGTTTCATGAGTATTTTTGTTATAGGATCTACAATTGAGTAAATTTAGATGAAAATAACTTCGATATTTTGGATTTTGTCACGATTTTTGTCAAATTTTAATAAATTTATTTGAAATCAACTTTGATAATTTTTGAATTTGTTGAGTATTTTTGTTGTAGGATCTATATTTGAGTAAATTTAGATGAAAATAACTTCAATTTTTTGGATTGTGAAAAATATTTTAGTTGGAAGAGTCAAATTTTAATAAATTTATTTGAAATCAACTTCGATTTTTTGGATTTTCCGTAGTATTTTTGTTGTAGGATCTACAATTGAGTAAATTTAGATAAAAATAACTTCAATTTTTTGGATTGTGAAAAAAAATTTAGATAGAAGTGTCAAATTTTAATAAATTTATTTGAAATCAACTTCGATTTTTTTGGATTTTGTTGAGTATTTTTGTTGTAGGGTCTATATTTGAGTAAATTTAGATGAAAATAACTTAAATTTTTAGGATTGTGAAAACAATTTTAGTTGGAAGTGCCAAATTTTATTAAATTTATTTGAAACCAACATCGATTTTTTGGATTTTCTTGAGTATTTTTGTTGTAGGATCTACAATTGAGTAAATTTAGATGAAAATAACTTCGATTTTTTCGATTTTGTCACGATTTTTGTCAAATTTTAATAATTTATTTGAAATCAACTTGGATAATTTTGGATTTTCTTGAGTATTTTTGTTGTAGGATCTACAATTGAGTAAATTTAGATGAAAATAACTTCAATTTTTTGGATTGTGAAATAAAATTTAGATGGAAGTGTCAAATTTTAATAAATTTATTTGAAATCAACTTCGATTTTTTTTTATTTTGTTGGGTATTTCTGTTGTAGGATCTATATTTGAGTAAATTTAGATGAAAATAACTTAAATTTTTAGGATTGTGAAAAAAAATTTAGTTGGAAGTGCCAAATTTTAATAAATTTATTTGAAACCAACTTCGATTTTTTGGATTTTCTTGAGTATTTTTGTTGTAGGGTCTATATTTGAGTAAATTTAGATGAAAATAACTTAAATTTTTAGGATTGTGAAAACAATTTTAGTTGGAAGTGCCAAATTTTAATAAATTTATTTGAAACCAACTTCGATTTTTTGGATTTTCTTGAGTATTTTTGTTGTAGGATCTACAATTGCGTAAATTTAGATGAAAATAACTTCGATTTTTTCGATTTTGTCACGATTTTTGTCAAATTTTAATAAATTTATTTGAAATCAACTTGGATAATTTTGGATTTTCTTGAGTATTTTTGTTGTAGGATCTACAATTGAGTAAATTAAGATGAAAATAACTTCAATTTTTTGGATTGTGAAAAAAAATTTAGATGGAAGTGTCAAATTTTAATAAATTTATTTGAAATCAACTTCGATTTTTATTTATTTTGTTGGGTATTTTTGTTGTAGGATCTATATTTGAGTAAATTTAGATGAAAATAACTTAAATTTTTAGGATTGTGAAAAAAAATTTAGTTGGAAGTGCCAAATTTTAATAAATTTATTTGAAACCAAATTCGATTTTTTGGAGTTTCATGAGTATTTTTGTTATAGGATCTACAAGTGAGTAAATTTAGATGAAAATAACTTCGGTATTTTGGATTTTGTCACGATTTTTGTCAAATTTTAATAAATTTATTTGAAATCAACTTTGATAATTTTTGAATTTGTTGAGTATTTTTGTTGTAGGATCTATATTTGAGTAAATTTAGATGAAAATAACTTCGAGTTTTTGGATTTTGTCACGATTTTTGTCAAATTTTAATAAATTTATTTGAAATCAACTTCGATTTTTTTTTATTTTGTTGGGTATTTTTGTTGTAGGATCTATATTTGAGTAAATTTAGATGAAAATAACTTAAATTTTTAGGATTGTGAAAAAAATTTGAGTTGGAAGTGTCAAATTTTAATAAATTTATTTGAAATCAACTTCGATTATTTTGAATTTTGTCGAGTATTTTTGGTGTAGGATGTATATTTGAGTAAATTTAGATGAAAATAACGACAATTTTTTGATTGTGAAGAAAATTTGAGTTGGAAGTGTCAAATTTTAATAAATTTATTTGAAATCAACTTCGATTTTTTGCATTTTCTTGAGTATTTTTGTTGTAGGATCTACAATTGAGTAAATTTAGAAGAAAATAACTTCAATTTTTTGGATTGTGAAAAAAATTTGAGTTGGAAGTGTCAAATTTTAATAAATTTATTTGAAACCAACTTCGATTTTTTGGAGTTTCATGAGTATTTTTGTTGTAGGATCTACAATTGAGTAAATTTAGATGAAAATAACTTCGAGTTTTTGGATTTTGTCACGATTTTTGTCAAATTTTAATAAATTTATTTGAAATCAACTTCGATTTTTTTTTATTTTGTTGGGTATTTTTGTTGTAGGATCTATATTTGAGCAAATTTAGATGAATATAACTTAAATTTTAGGATTGTGAAAAAAATTTGAGTTGGAAGTGTCAAATTTTAATAAATTTATTTGAAACCAAATTCGATTTTTTGGAGTTTCATGAGTATTTTTGTTATAGGATCTACAATTGAGTAAATTTAGATGAAAATAACTTCGATATTTTGGATTTTGTCACGATTTTTGTCAAATTTTAATAAATTTATTTGAAATCAACTTTGATAATTTTTGAATTTGTTGAGTATTTTTGTTGTAGGATCTATATTTGAGTAAATTTAGATGAAAATAACTTCAATTTTTTGGATTGTGAAAAATATTTTAGTTGGAAGAGTCAAATTTTAATAAATTTATTTGAAATCAACTTCGATTTTTTGGATTTTCTGTAGTATTTTTGTTGTAGGATCTACAATTGAGTAAATTTAGATAAAAATAACTTCAATATTTTGGATTGTGAAAAAAAATTTAGATAGAAGTGTCAAATTTTAATAAATTTATTTGAAATCAACTTCGATTTTTTTGGATTTTGTTGAGTATTTTTGTTGTAGGGTCTATATTTGAGTAAATTTAGATGAAAATAACTTAAATTTTTAGGATTGTGAAAACAATTTTAGTTGGAAGTGCCAAATTTTAATAAATTTATTTGAAACCAACATCGATTTTTTGGATTTTCTTGAGTATTTTTGTTGTAGGATCTACAATTGAGTAAATTTAGATGAAAATAACTTCGATTTTTTCGATTTTGTCACGATTTTTGTCAAATTTTAATAATTTATTTGAAATCAACTTGGATAATTTTGGATTTTCTTGAGTATTTTTGTTGTAGGATCTACAATTGAGTAAATTTAGATGAAAATAACTTCAATTTTTTGGATTGTGAAATAAAATTTAGATGGAAGTGTCAAATTTTAATAAATTTATTTGAAATCAACTTCGATTTTTTTTTATTTTGTTGGGTATTTTTGTTGTAGGATCTATATTTGAGTAAATTTAGATGAAAATAACTTAAATTTTTAGGATTGTGAAAAAAAATTTAGTTGGAAGTGCCAAATTTTAATAAATTTATTTGAAACCAACTTCGATTTTTTGGATTTTCTTGAGTATTTTTGTTGTAGGGTCTATATTTGAGTAAATTTAGATGAAAATAACTTAAATTTTTAGGATTGTGAAAACAATTTTAGTTGGAAGTGCCAAATTTTAATAAATTTATTTGAAACCAACTTCGATTTTTTGGATTTTCTTGAGTATTTTTGTTGTAGGATCTACAATTGCGTAAATTTAGATGAAAATAACTTCGATTTTTTCGATTTTGTCACGATTTTTGTCAAATTTTAATAAATTTATTTGAAATCAACTTGGATAATTTTGGATTTTCTTGAGTATTTTTGTTGTAGGATCTACAATTGAGTAAATTAAGATGAAAATAACTTCAATTTTTTGGATTGTGAAAAAAAATTTAGATGGAAGTGTCAAATTTTAATAAATTTATTTGAAATCAACTTCGATTTTTATTTATTTTGTTGGGTATTTTTGTTGTAGGATCTATATTTGAGTAAATTTAGATGAAAATAACTTAAATTTTTAGGATTGTGAAAAAAAATTTAGTTGGAAGTGCCAAATTTTAATAAATTTATTTGAAACCAAATTCGATTTTTTGGAGTTTCATGAGTATTTTTGTTATAGGATCTACAATTGAGTAAATTTAGATGAAAATAACTTCGATATTTTGGATTTTGTCACGATTTTTGTCAAATTTTAATAAATTTATTTGAAATCAACTTTGATAATTTTTTAATTTGTTGAGTATTTTTGTTGTAGGATCTATATTTGAGTAAATTTAGATGAAAATAACTTCAATTTTTTGGATTGTGAAAAATATTTTAGTTGGAAGAGTCAAATTTTAATAAATTTATTTGAAATCAACTTCGATTTTTTGGATTTTCCGTAGTATTTTTGTTGTAGGATCTACAATTGAGTAAATTTAGATAAAAATAACTTCAATTTTTTGGATTGTGAAAAAAAATTTAGATAGAAGTGTCAAATTTTAATAAATTTATTTGAAATCAACTTCGATTTTTTTGGATTTTGTTGAGTATTTTTGTTGTAGGGTCTATATTTGAGTAAATTTAGATGAAAATAACTTAAATTTTTAGGATTGTGAAAACAATTTTAGTTGGAAGTGCCAAATTTTAATAAATTTATTTGAAACCAACATCGATTTTTTGGATTTTCTTGAGTATTTTTCTTGTAGGATCTACAATTGAGTAAATTTAGATGAAAATAACTTCGATTTTTTCGATTTTGTCACGATTTTTGTCAAATTTTAATAATTTATTTGAAATCAACTTAGATAATTTTGGATTTTCTTGAGTATTTTTGTTGTAGGATCTACAATTGAGTAAATTTAGATGAAAATAACTTCAATTTTTTGGATTGTGAAAAAAAATTTAGATGGAAGTGTCAAATTTTAATAAATTTATTTGAAATCAACTTCGATTTTTATTTATTTTGTTGGGTATTTTTGTTGTAGGATCTATATTTGAGTAAATTTAGATGAAAATAACTTAAATTTTTAGGATTGTGAAAAAAAATTTAGTTGGAAGTGCCAAATTTTAATAAATTTATTTGAAACCAAATTCGATTTTTTGGCGTTTCATGAGTATTTTTGTTATAGGATCTACAAGTGAGTAAATTTAGATGAAAATAACTTCGGTATTTTGGATTTTGTCACGATTTTTGTCAAATTTTAATAAATTTATTTGAAATCAACTTTGATAATTTTTGAATTTGTTGAGTATTTTTGTTGTAGGATCTATATTTGAGTAAATTTAGATGAAAATAACTTCGAGTTTTTGGATTTTGTCACGATTTTTGTCAAATTTTAATAAATTTATTTGAAATCAACTTCGATTTTTTTTTATTTTGTTGGGTATTTTTGTTGTAGGATCTATATTTGAGTAAATTTAGATGAAAATAACTTAAATTTTTAGGATTGTGAAAAAAATTTGAGTTGGAAGTGTCAAATTTTAATAAATTTATTTGAAATCAACTTCGATTATTTTGAATTTTGTCGAGTATTTTTGGTGTAGGATGTATATTTGAGTAAATTTAGATGAAAATAACGACAATTTTTTGATTGTGAAGAAAATTTGAGTTGGAAGTGTCAAATTTTAATAAATTTATTTGAAATCAACTTCGATTTTTTGCATTTTCTTGAGTATTTTTGTTGTAGGATCTACAATTGAGTAAATTTAGAAGAAAATAACTTCAATTTTTTGGATTGTGAAAAAAATTTGAGTTGGAAGTGTCAAATTTTAATAAATTTATTTGAAACCAACTTCGATTTTTTGGAGTTTCATGAGTATTTTTGTTATAGGATCTATAATTGAGTAAATTTAGATGAAAATAACTTCGATTTTTTGGATTTTGTCACGATTTTTGTCAAATTTTAATAAATTTATTTGAAATCAACTTCGATTTTTTTTTATTTTGTTGGGTATTTTTCTTGTAGGATCTATATTTGAGCAAATTTAGATGAATATAACTTAAATTTTTAGGATTGTGAAAAAAATTTGAGTTGGAAGAGTCAAATTTTAATAAATTTATTTGAAACCAACTTTGATTTTTTGGATTTTCTTGAATATTTTGGTTGTAGGATCTACAATTGAGTAAATTTAGATGAAAATAACTTCAATTTTTTGGATTGTGAATAAAGTTTGAGTTGGAAGTGTCAAATTTTAATAAATTTATTTGAAACCAACTTTGATTTTTTGGATTTTCTTGAGTATTTTGGTTGTAGGATCTACAATTGAGTAAATTTAGATGAAAATAACTTCAATTTTTTGGATTGTGAAAAAAATTTGAGTTGGAAGTGACAAATTTTAATAAATTTATTTGAAACCAAATTCGATTTTTTGGAGTTTCATGAGTATTTTTGTTATAGGATCTACAAGTGAGTAAATTTAGATGAAAATAACATCGATTTTTTGGATTTTGTCACGATTTTTGTCAAATTTTAATAAATTTATTTGAAATCAACTTTGATATATTTTGAATTTGTTGAGTATTTTTGTTGTAGGATCTATATTTGAGTAAATTTAGATGAAAATAACTTCAATTTTTTGGATTGTGAAAAATATTTTAGTTGGAAGTGTCAAATTTTAATAAATTTATTTGAAATCAACTTCGATTTTTTGGATTTTCTTTAGTATTTTTGTTGTAGGATCTACATTTGAGTAAATTTAGATAAAAATAACTTCAATTTTTTGGATTGTGAAAAAAAATTTAGATGGAAGTGTCAAATTTTAATAAATTTATTTGAAATCAACTTCGATTTTTTTGGATTTTGTTGAGTATTTTTGTTGTAGGGTCTATATTTGAGTAAATTTAGATGAAAATAACTTAAATTTTTAGGATTTTGAAAAAAATTTTAGTTGGAAGTGCCAAATTTTAATAAATTTATTTGAAACCAACTTCGATTTTTTGGATTTTCTTGAGTATTTTTGTTGTAGGATCTACAATTGAGTAAATTTAGATGAAAATAACTTCGAGTTTTTGGATTTTGTCACGATTTTTGTCAAATTTTAATAAATTTATTTGAAATCAACTTCGATTTTTTTTTATTTTGTTGGGTATTTTTGTTGTAGGATCTATATTTGAGCAAATTTAGATGAATATAACTTAAATTTTTAGGATTGTGAAAAAAATTTGAGTTGGAAGTGTCAAATTTTAATAAATTTATTTGAAACCAAATTCGATTTTTTGGAGTTTCATGAGTATTTTTGTTATAGGATCTACAATTGAGTAAATTTAGATGAAAATAACTTCGATATTTTGGATTTTGTCACGATTTTTGTCAAATTTTAATAAATTTATTTGTAATCAACTTTGATAATTTTTGGATTTGTTGAGTATTTTTGTTGTAGGATCTATATTTGAGTAAATTTAGATGAAAATAACTTCAATTTTTTGGATTGTGAAAAATATTTTAGTTGGAAGAGTCAAATTTTAATAAATTTATTTGAAATCAACTTCGATTTTTTGGATTTTCTGTAGTATTTTTGTTGTAGGATCTACAATTGAGTAAATTTAGATAAAAATAACTTCAATTTTTTGGATTGTGAAAAAAAATTTAGATAGAAGTGTCAAATTTTAATAAATTTATTTGAAATCAACTTCGATTTTTTTGGATTTTGTTGAGTATTTTTGTTGTAGGGTCTATATTTGAGTAAATTTAGATGAAAATAACTTAAATTTTTAGGATTGTGAAAACAATTTTAGTTGGAAGTGCCAAATTTTAATAAATTTATTTGAAACCAACATCGATTTTTTGGATTTTCTTGAGTATTTTTGTTGTAGGATCTACAATTGAGTAAATTTAGATGAAAATAACTTCGATTTTTTCGATTTTGTCACGATTTTTGTCAAATTTTAATAATTTATTTGAAATCAACTTGGATAATTTTGGATTTTCTTGAGTATTTTTGTTGTAGGATCTACAATTGAGTAAATTTAGATGAAAATAACTTCAATTTTTTGGATTGTGAAAAAAAATTTAGATGGAAGTGTCAAATTTTAATAAATTTATTTGAAATCAACTTCGATTTTTTGGATTTTCTTTAGTATTTTTGTTGTAGGATCTACAATTGAGTAAATTTAGATAAAAATAACTTCAATATTTTGGATTGTGAAAAAAAATTTAGATAGAAGTGTCAAATTTTAATAAATTTATTTGAAATCAACTTCGATTTTTTTGGATTTTGTTGAGTATTTTTGTTGTAGGGTCTATATTTGAGTAAATTTAGATGAAAATAACTTAAATTTTTAGGATTGTGAAAACAATTTTAGTTGGAAGTGCCAAATTTTAATAAATTTATTTGAAACCAACATCGATTTTTTGGATTTTCTTGAGTATTTTTGTTGTAGGATCTACAATTGAGTAAATTTAGATGAAAATAACTTCGATTTTTTCGATTTTGTCACGATTTTTGTCAAATTTTAATAATTTATTTGAAATCAACTTGGATAATTTTGGATTTTCTTGAGTATTTTTGTTGTAGGATCTACAATTGAGTAAATTTAGATGAAAATAACTTCAATTTTTTGGATTGTGAAAAAAAATTTAGATGGAAGTGTCAAATTTTAATAAATTTATTTGAAATCAACTTCGATTTTTTGGATTTTCTTTAGTATTTTTGTTGTAGGATCTACAATTGAGTAAATTTAGATAAAAATAACTTCAATATTTTGGATTGTGAAAAAAAATTTAGATAGAAGTGTCAAATTTTAATAAATTTATTTGAAATCAACTTCGATTTTTTTGGATTTTGTTGAGTATTTTTGTTGTAGGGTCTATATTTGAGTAAATTTAGATGAAAATAACTTAAATTTTTAGGATTGTGAAAACAATTTTAGTTGGAAGTGCCAAATTTTAATAAATTTATTTGAAACCAACATCGATTTTTTGGATTTTCTTGAGTATTTTTGTTGTAGGATCTACAATTGAGTAAATTTAGATGAAAATAACTTCGATTTTTTCGATTTTGTCACGATTTTTGTCAAATTTTAATAATTTATTTGAAATCAACTTGGATAATTTTGGATTTTCTTGAGTATTTTTGTTGTAGGATCTACAATTGAGTAAATTTAGATGAAAATAACTTCAATTTTTTGGATTGTGAAATAAAATTTAGATGGAAGTGTCAAATTTTAATAAATTTATTTGAAATCAACTTCGATTTTTTTTTATTTTGTTGGGTATTTTTGTTGTAGGATCTATATTTGAGTAAATTTAGATGAAAATAACTTAAATTTTTAGGATTGTGAAAAAAAATTTAGTTGGAAGTGCCAAATTTTAATAAATTTATTTGAAACCAACTTCGATTTTTTGGATTTTCTTGAGTATTTTTGTTGTAGGGTCTATATTTGAGTAAATTTAGATGAAAATAACTTAAATTTTTAGGATTGTGAAAACAATTTTAGTTGGAAGTGCCAAATTTTAATAAATTTATTTGAAACCAACTTCGATTTTTTGGATTTTCTTGAGTATTTTTGTTGTAGGATCTACAATTGCGTAAATTTAGATGAAAATAACTTCGATTTTTTCGATTTTGTCACGATTTTTGTCAAATTTTAATAAATTTATTTGAAATCAACTTGGATAATTTTGGATTTTCTTGAGTATTTTTGTTGTAGGATCTACAATTGAGTAAATTAAGATGAAAATAACTTCAATTTTTTGGATTGTGAAAAAAAATTTAGATGGAAGTGTCAAATTTTAATAAATTTATTTGAAATCAACTTCGATTTTTATTTATTTTGTTGGGTATTTTTGTTGTAGGATCTATATTTGAGTAAATTTAGATGAAAATAACTTAAATTTTTAGGATTGTGAAAAAAAATTTAGTTGGAAGTGCCAAATTTTAATAAATTTATTTGAAACCAAATTCGATTTTTTGGAGTTTCATGAGTATTTTTGTTATAGGATCTACAAGTGAGTAAATTTAGATGAAAATAACTTCGGTATTTTGGATTTTGTCACGATTTTTGTCAAATTTTAATAAATTTATTTGAAATCAACTTTGATAATTTTTGAATTTGTTGAGTATTTTTGTTGTAGGATCTATATTTGAGTAAATTTAGATGAAAATAACTTCGAGTTTTTGGATTTTGTCACGATTTTTGTCAAATTTTAATAAATTTATTTGAAATCAACTTCGATTTTTTTTTATTTTGTTGGGTATTTTTGTTGTAGGATCTATATTTGAGTAAATTTAGATGAAAATAACTTAAATTTTTAGGATTGTGAAAAAAATTTGAGTTGGAAGTGTCAAATTTTAATAAATTTATTTGAAATCAACTTCGATTATTTTGAATTTTGTCGAGTATTTTTGGTGTAGGATGTATATTTGAGTAAATTTAGATGAAAATAACGACAATTTTTTGATTGTGAAGAAAATTTGAGTTGGAAGTGTCAAATTTTAATAAATTTATTTGAAATCAACTTCGATTTTTTGCATTTTCTTGAGTATTTTTGTTGTAGGATCTACAATTGAGTAAATTTAGAAGAAAATAACTTCAATTTTTTGGATTGTGAAAAAAATTTGAGTTGGAAGTGTCAAATTTTAATAAATTTATTTGAAACCAACTTCGATTTTTTGGAGTTTCATGAGTATTTTTGTTATAGGATCTATAATTGAGTAAATTTAGATGAAAATAACTTCGATTTTTTGGATTTTGTCACGATTTTTGTCAAATTTTAATAAATTTATTTGAAATCAACTTCGATTTTTTTTTATTTTGTTGGGTATTTTTGTTGTAGGATCTATATTTGAGCAAATTTAGATGAATATAACTTAAATTTTTAGGATTGTGAAAAAAATTTGAGTTGGAAGAGTCAAATTTTAATAAATTTATTTGAAACCAACTTTGATTTTTTGGATTTTCTTGAATATTTTGGTTGTAGGATCTACAATTGAGTAAATTTAGATGAAAATAACTTCAATTTTTTGGATTGTGAATAAAGTTTGAGTTGGAAGTGTCAAATTTTAATAAATTTATTTGAAACCAACTTTGATTTTTTGGATTTTCTTGAGTATTTTGGTTGTAGGATCTACAATTGAGTAAATTTAGATGAAAATAACTTCAATTTTTTGGATTGTGAAAAAAATTTGAGTTGGAAGTGTCAAATTTTAATAAATTTATTTGAAACCAAATTCGATTTTTTGGAGTTTCATGAGTATTTTTGTTATAGGATCTACAATTGAGTAAATTTAGATGAAAATAACTTCGATATTTTGGATTTTGTCACGATTTTTGTCAAATTTTAATAAATTTATTTGAAATCAACTTTGATAATTTTTGAATTTGTTGAGTATTTTTGTTGTAGGATCTATATTTGAGTAAATTTAGATGAAAATAACTTCAATTTTTTGGATTGTGAAAAATATTTTAGTTGGAAGAGTCAAATTTTAATAAATTTATTTGAAATCAACTTCGATTTTTTGGATTTTCCGTAGTATTTTTGTTGTAGGATCTACAATTGAGTAAATTTAGATAAAAATAACTTCAATTTTTTGGATTGTGAAAAAAAATTTAGATAGAAGTGTCAAATTTTAATAAATTTATTTGAAATCAACTTCGATTTTTTTGGATTTTGTTGAGTATTTTTGTTGTAGGGTCTATATTTGAGTAAATTTAGATGAAAATAACTTAAATTTTTAGGATTGTGAAAACAATTTTAGTTGGAAGTGCCAAATTTTAATAAATTTATTTGAAACCAACATCGATTTTTTGGATTTTCTTGAGTATTTTTGTTGTAGGATCTACAATTGAGTAAATTTAGATGAAAATAACTTCGATTTTTTCGATTTTGTCACGATTTTTGTCAAATTTTAATAATTTATTTGAAATCAACTTGGATAATTTTGGATTTTCTTGAGTATTTTTGTTGTAGGATCTACAATTGAGTAAATTTAGATGAAAATAACTTCAATTTTTTGGATTGTGAAAAAAAATTTAGATGGAAGTGTCAAATTTTAATAAATTTATTTGAAATCAACTTCGATTTTTTGGATTTTCTTTAGTATTTTTGTTGTAGGATCTACAATTGAGTAAATTTAGATAAAAATAACTTCAATATTTTGGATTGTGAAAAAAAATTTAGATAGAAGTGTCAAATTTTAATAAATTTATTTGAAATCAACTTCGATTTTTTTGGATTTTGTTGAGTATTTTTGTTGTAGGGTCTATATTTGAGTAAATTTAGATGAAAATAACTTAAATTTTTAGGATTGTGAAAACAATTTTAGTTGGAAGTGCCAAATTTTAATAAATTTATTTGAAACCAACATCGATTTTTTGGATTTTCTTGAGTATTTTTGTTGTAGGATCTACAATTGAGTAAATTTAGATGAAAATAACTTCGATTTTTTCGATTTTGTCACGATTTTTGTCAAATTTTAATAATTTATTTGAAATCAACTTGGATAATTTTGGATTTTCTTGAGTATTTTTGTTGTAGGATCTACAATTGAGTAAATTTAGATGAAAATAACTTCAATTTTTTGGATTGTGAAATAAAATTTAGATGGAAGTGTCAAATTTTAATAAATTTATTTGAAATCAACTTCGATTTTTTTTTATTTTGTTGGGTATTTTTGTTGTAGGATCTATATTTGAGTAAATTTAGATGAAAATAACTTAAATTTTTAGGATTGTGAAAAAAAATTTAGTTGGAAGTGCCAAATTTTAATAAATTTATTTGAAACCAACTTCGATTTTTTGGATTTTCTTGAGTATTTTTGTTGTAGGGTCTATATTTGAGTAAATTTAGATGAAAATAACTTAAATTTTTAGGATTGTGAAAACAATTTTAGTTGGAAGTGCCAAATTTTAATAAATTTATTTGAAACCAACTTCGATTTTTTGGATTTTCTTGAGTATTTTTGTTGTAGGATCTACAATTGCGTAAATTTAGATGAAAATAACTTCGATTTTTTCGATTTTGTCACGATTTTTGTCAAATTTTAATAAATTTATTTGAAATCAACTTGGATAATTTTGGATTTTCTTGAGTATTTTTGTTGTAGGATCTACAATTGAGTAAATTAAGATGAAAATAACTTCAATTTTTTGGATTGTGAAAAAAAATTTAGATGGAAGTGTCAAATTTTAATAAATTTATTTGAAATCAACTTCGATTTTTATTTATTTTGTTGGGTATTTTTGTTGTAGGATCTATATTTGAGTAAATTTAGATGAAAATAACTTAAATTTTTAGGATTGTGAAAAAAAATTTAGTTGGAAGTGCCAAATTTTAATAAATTTATTTGAAACCAAATTCGATTTTTTGGAGTTTCATGAGTATTTTTGTTATAGGATCTACAAGTGAGTAAATTTAGATGAAAATAACTTCGGTATTTTGGATTTTGTCACGATTTTTGTCAAATTTTAATAAATTTATTTGAAATCAACTTTGATAATTTTTGAATTTGTTGAGTATTTTTGTTGTAGGATCTATATTTGAGTAAATTTAGATGAAAATAACTTCGAGTTTTTGGATTTTGTCACGATTTTTGTCAAATTTTAATAAATTTATTTGAAATCAACTTCGATTTTTTTTTATTTTGTTGGGTATTTTTGTTGTAGGATCTATATTTGAGTAAATTTAGATGAAAATAACTTAAATTTTTAGGATTGTGAAAAAAATTTGAGTTGGAAGTGTCAAATTTTAATAAATTTATTTGAAATCAACTTCGATTATTTTGAATTTTGTCGAGTATTTTTGGTGTAGGATGTATATTTGAGTAAATTTAGATGAAAATAACGACAATTTTTTGATTGTGAAGAAAATTTGAGTTGGAAGTGTCAAATTTTAATAAATTTATTTGAAATCAACTTCGATTTTTTGCATTTTCTTGAGTATTTTTGTTGTAGGATCTACAATTGAGTAAATTTAGAAGAAAATAACTTCAATTTTTTGGATTGTGAAAAAAATTTGAGTTGGAAGTGTCAAATTTTAATAAATTTATTTGAAACCAACTTCGATTTTTTGGAGTTTCATGAGTATTTTTGTTATAGGATCTATAATTGAGTAAATTTAGATGAAAATAACTTCGATTTTTTGGATTTTGTCACGATTTTTGTCAAATTTTAATAAATTTATTTGAAATCAACTTCGATTTTTTTTTATTTTGTTGGGTATTTTTGTTGTAGGATCTATATTTGAGCAAATTTAGATGAATATAACTTAAATTTTTAGGATTGTGAAAAAAATTTGAGTTGGAAGAGTCAAATTTTAATAAATTTATTTGAAACCAACTTTGATTTTTTGGATTTTCTTGAATATTTTGGTTGTAGGATCTACAATTGAGTAAATTTAGATGAAAATAACTTCAATTTTTTGGATTGTGAATAAAGTTTGAGTTGGAAGTGTCAAATTTTAATAAATTTATTTGAAACCAACTTTGATTTTTTGGATTTTCTTGAGTATTTTGGTTGTAGGATCTACAATTGAGTAAATTTAGATGAAAATAACTTCAATTTTTTGGATTGTGAAAAAAATTTGAGTTGGAAGTGTCAAATTTTAATAAATTTATTTGAAACCAAATTCGATTTTTTGGAGTTTCATGAGTATTTTTGTTATAGGATCTACAATTGAGTAAATTTAGATGAAAATAACTTCGATATTTTGGATTTTGTCACGATTTTTGTCAAATTTTAATAAATTTATTTGAAATCAACTTTGATAATTTTTGAATTTGTTGAGTATTTTTGTTGTAGGATCTATATTTGAGTAAATTTAGATGAAAATAACTTCAATTTTTTGGATTGTGAAAAATATTTTAGTTGGAAGAGTCAAATTTTAATAAATTTATTTGAAATCAACTTCGATTTTTTGGATTTTCCGTAGTATTTTTGTTGTAGGATCTACAATTGAGTAAATTTAGATAAAAATAACTTCAATTTTTTGGATTGTGAAAAAAAATTTAGATAGAAGTGTCAAATTTTAATAAATTTATTTGAAATCAACTTCGATTTTTTTGGATTTTGTTGAGTATTTTTGTTGTAGGGTCTATATTTGAGTAAATTTAGATGAAAATAACTTAAATTTTTAGGATTGTGAAAACAATTTTAGTTGGAAGTGCCAAATTTTAATAAATTTATTTGAAACCAACATCGATTTTTTGGATTTTCTTGAGTATTTTTCTTGTAGGATCTACAATTGAGTAAATTTAGATGAAAATAACTTCGATTTTTTCGATTTTGTCACGATTTTTGTCAAATTTTAATAATTTATTTGAAATCAACTTAGATAATTTTGGATTTTCTTGAGTATTTTTGTTGTAGGATCTACAATTGAGTAAATTTAGATGAAAATAACTTCAATTTTTTGGATTGTGAAAAAAAATTTAGATGGAAGTGTCAAATTTTAATAAATTTATTTGAAATCAACTTCGATTTTTATTTATTTTGTTGGGTATTTTTGTTGTAGGATCTATATTTGAGTAAATTTAGATGAAAATAACTTAAATTTTTAGGATTGTGAAAAAAAATTTAGTTGGAAGTGCCAAATTTTAATAAATTTATTTGAAACCAAATTCGATTTTTTGGCGTTTCATGAGTATTTTTGTTATAGGATCTACAAGTGAGTAAATTTAGATGAAAATAACTTCGGTATTTTGGATTTTGTCACGATTTTTGTCAAATTTTAATAAATTTATTTGAAATCAACTTTGATAATTTTTGAATTTGTTGAGTATTTTTGTTGTAGGATCTATATTTGAGTAAATTTAGATGAAAATAACTTCGAGTTTTTGGATTTTGTCACGATTTTTGTCAAATTGTAATAAATTTATTTGAAATCAACTTCGATTTTTTTTTATTTTGTTGGGTATTTTTGTTGTAGGATCTATATTTGAGTAAATTTAGATGAAAATAACTTAAATTTTTAAGATTGTGAAAAAAATTTGAGTTGGAAGTGTCAAATTTTAATAAATTTATTTGAAATCAACTTCGATTATTTTGAATTTTGTCGAGTATTTTTGGTGTAGGATGTATATTTGAGTAAATTTAGATGAAAATAACGACAATTTTTTGATTGTGAAGAAAATTTGAGTTGGAAGTGTCAAATTTTAATAAATTTATTTGAAATCAACTTCGATTTTTTGCATTTTCTTGAGTATTTTTGTTGTAGGATCTACAATTGAGTAAATTTAGAAGAAAATAACTTCAATTTTTTGGATTGTGAAAAAAATTTGAGTTGGAAGTGTCAAATTTTAATAAATTTATTTGAAACCAACTTCGATTTTTTGGAGTTTCATGAGTATTTTTGTTATAGGATCTATAATTGAGTAAATTTAGATGAAAATAACTTCGATTTTTTGGATTTTGTCACGATTTTTGTCAAATTTTAATAAATTTATTTGAAATCAACTTCGATTTTTTTTTATTTTGTTGGGTATTTTTGTTGTAGGATCTATATTTGAGCAAATTTAGATGAATATAACTTAAATTTTTAGGATTGTGAAAAAAATTTGAGTTGGAAGAGTCAAATTTTAATAAATTTATTTGAAACCAACTTTGATTTTTTGGATTTTCTTGAATATTTTGGTTGTAGGATCTACAATTGAGTAAATTTAGATGAAAATAACTTCAATTTTTTGGATTGTGAATAAAGTTTGAGTTGGAAGTGTCAAATTTTAATAAATTTATTTGAAACCAACTTTGATTTTTTGGATTTTCTTGAGTATTTTGGTTGTAGGATCTACAATTGAGTAAATTTAGATGAAAATAACTTCAATTTTTTGGATTGTGAAAAAAATTTGAGTTGGAAGTGACAAATTTTAATAAATTTATTTGAAACCAAATTCGATTTTTTGGAGTTTCATGAGTATTTTTGTTATAGGATCTACAAGTGAGTAAATTTAGATGAAAATAACTTCGATTTTTTGGATTTTGTCACGATTTTTGTCAAATTTTAATAAATTTATTTGAAATCAACTTTGATATATTTTGAATTTGTTGAGTATTTTTGTTGTAGGATCTATATTTGAGTAAATTTAGATGAAAATAACTTCAATTTTTTGGATTGTGAAAAATATTTTAGTTGGAAGTGTCAAATTTTAATAAATTTATTTGAAATCAACTTCGATTTTTTGGATTTTCTTTAGTATTTTTGTTGTAGGATCTACATTTGAGTAAATTTAGATAAAAATAACTTCAATTTTTTGGATTGTGAAAAAAAATTTAGATGGAAGTGTCAAATTTTAATAAATTTATTTGAAATCAACTTCGATTTTTTTGGATTTTGTTGAGTATTTTTGTTGTAGGGTCTATATTTGAGTAAATTTAGATGAAAATAACTTAAATTTTTAGGATTTTGAAAAAAATTTTAGTTGGAAGTGCCAAATTTTAATAAATTTATTTGAAACCAACTTCGATTTTTTGGATTTTCTTGAGTATTTTTGTTGTAGGATCTACAATTGAGTAAATTTAGATGAAAATAACTTCGAGTTTTTGGATTTTGTCACGATTTTTGTCAAATTTTAATAAATTTATTTGAAATCAACTTCGATTTTTTTTTATTTTGTTGGGTATTTTTGTTGTAGGATCTATATTTGAGCAAATTTAGATGAATATAACTTAAATTTTTAGGATTGTGAAAAAAATTTGAGTTGGAAGTGTCAAATTTTAATAAATTTATTTGAAACCAAATTCGATTTTTTGGAGTTTCATGAGTATTTTTGTTATAGGATCTACAATTGAGTAAATTTAGATGAAAATAACTTCGATATTTTGGATTTTGTCACGATTTTTGTCAAATTTTAATAAATTTATTTGAAATCAACTTTGATAATTTTTGAATTTGTTGAGTATTTTTGTTGTAGGATCTATATTTGAGTAAATTTAGATGAAAATAACTTCAATTTTTTGGATTGTGAAAAATATTTTAGTTGGAAGAGTCAAATTTTAATAAATTTATTTGAAACCAACTTCGATTTTTTGGATTTTCTTGAGTATTTTTGTTGTAGGGTCTATATTTGAGTAAATTTAGATGAAAATAACTTAAATTTTTAGGATTGTGAAAACAATTTTAGTTGGAAGTGCCAAATTTTAATAAATTTATTTGAAACCAACTTCGATTTTTTGGATTTTCTTGAGTATTTTTGTTGTAGGATCTACAATTGCGTAAATTTAGATGAAAATAACTTCGATTTTTTCGATTTTGTCACGATTTTTGTCAAATTTTATTAAATTTATTTGAAATCAACTTGGATAATTTTGGTTTTTCTTGAGTATTTTTGTTGTAGGATCTACAATTGAGTAAATTTAGATGAAAATAACTTCAATTTTTTGGATTGTGAAAAAAAATTTAGATGGAAGTGTCAAATTTTAATAAATTTATTTGAAATCAACTTCGATTTTTATTTATTTTGTTGGGTATTTTTGTTGTAGGATCTATATTTGAGTAAATTTAGATGAAAATAACTTAAATTTTTAGGATTGTGAAAAAAAATTTAGTTGGAAGTGCCAAATTTTAATAAATTTATTTGAAACCAAATTCGATTTTTTGGAGTTTCATGAGTATTTTTGTTATAGGATCTACAAGTGAGTAAATTTAGATGAAAATAACTTCGGTATTTTGGATTTTGTCACGATTTTTGTCAAATTTTAATAAATTTATTTGAAATCAACTTTGATAATTTTTGAATTTGTTGAGTATTTTTGTTGTAGGATCTATATTTGAGTAAATTTAGATGAAAATAACTTCGAGTTTTTGGATTTTGTCACGATTTTTGTCAAATTTTAATAAATTTATTTGAAATCAACTTCGATTTTTTTTTATTTTGTTGGGTATTTTTGTTGTAGGACCTATATTTGAGTAAATTTAGATGAAAATAACTTAAATTTTTAGGATTGTGAAAAAAATTTGAGTTGGAAGTGTCAAATTTTAATAAATTTATTTGAAATCAACTTCGATTATTTTGAATTTTCTTGAATATTTTGGTTGTAGGATCTACAATTGAGTAAATTTAGATGAAAATAACTTCAATTTTTTGGATTGTGAATAAAGTTTGAGTTGGAAGTGTCAAATTTTAATAAATTTATTTGAAACCAACTTCGATTTTTTGGATTTTCTTGAGTATTTTGGTTGTAGGATCTACAATTGAGTAAATTTAGATGAAAATAACTTCAATTTTTTGGATTGTGAAAAAAATTTGAGTTGGAAGTGTCAAATTTTAATAAATTTATTTGAAACCAAATTCGATTTTTTGGAGTTTCATGAGTATTTTTGTTATAGGATCTACAATTGAGTAAATTTAGATGAAAATAACTTCGATATTTTGGATTTTGTCACGATTTTTGTTAAATTTTAATAAATTTATTTGAAATCAACTTTGATAATTTTTGAATTTGTTGAGTATTTTTGTTGTAGGATCTATATTTGAGTAAATTTAGATGAAAATAACTTCAATTTTTTGGATTGTGAAAAATATTTTAGTTGGAAGAGTCAAATTTTAATAAATTTATTTGAAATCAACTTCGATTTTTTGGATTTTCTGTAGTATTTTTGTTGTAGGATCTACAATTGAGTAAATTTAGATAAAAATAACTTCGATTTTTTCGATTTTGTCACGATTTTTGTCAAATTTTAATAATTTATTTGAAATCAACTTGGATAATTTTGGATTTTCTGGAGTATTTTTGTTGTAGGATCTACAATTGAGTAAATTTAGATGAAAATAACTTCAATTTTTTGGATTGTGAAATAAAATTTAGATGGAAGTGTCAAATTTTAATAAATTTATTTGAAATCAACTTCGATTTTTTTTTATTTTGTTGGGTATATTTGTTGTGGGATCTATATTTGAGTAAATTTAGATGAAAATAACTTAAATTTTTAGGATTGTGAAAAAAAATTTAGTTGGAAGTGCCAAATTTTAATAAATTTATTTGAAACCAACTTCGATTTTTTGGATTTTCTTGAGTATTTTTGTTGTAGGGTCTATATTTGAGTAAATTTAGATGAAAATAACTTAAATTTTTAGGATTGTGAAAACAATTTTAGTTGGAAGTGCCAAATTTTAATAAATTTATTTGAAACCAACTTCGATTTTTTGGATTTTCTTGAGTATTTTTGTTGTAGGATCTACAATTGCGTAAATTTAGATGAAAATAACTTCGATTTTTTCGATTTTGTCACGATTTTTGTCAAATTTTATTAAATTTATTTGAAATCAACTTGGATAATTTTGGTTTTTCTTGAGTATTTTTGTTGTAGGATCTACAATTGAGTAAATTTAGATGAAAATAACTTCAATTTTTTGGATTGTGAAAAAAAATTTAGATGGAAGTGTCCAATTTTAATAAATTTATTTGAAATCAACTTCGATTTTTATTTATTTTGTTGGGTATTTTTGTTGTAGGATCTATATTTGAGTAAATTTAGATGAAAATAACTTAAATTTTTAGGATTGTGAAAAAAAATTTAGTTGGAAGTGCCAAATTTTAATAAATTTATTTGAAACCAACATCGATTTTTTGGATTTTCTTGAGTATTTTTCTTGTAGGATCTACAATTGAGTAAATTTAGATGAAAATAACTTCGATTTTTTCGATTTTGTCACGATTTTTGTCAAATTTTAATAATTTATTTGAAATCAACTTAGATAATTTTGGATTTTCTTGAGTATTTTTGTTGTAGGATCTACAATTGAGTAAATTTAGATGAAAATAACTTCAATTTTTTGGATTGTGAAAAAAAATTTAGATGGAAGTGTCAAATTTTAATAAATTTATTTGAAATCAACTTCGATTTTTATTTATTTTGTTGGGTATTTTTGTTGTAGGATCTATATTTGAGTAAATTTAGATGAAAATAACTTAAATTTTTAGGATTGTGAAAAAAAATTTAGTTGGAAGTGCCAAATTTTAATAAATTTATTTGAAACCAAATTCGATTTTTTGGCGTTTCATGAGTATTTTTGTTATAGGATCTACAAGTGAGTAAATTTAGATGAAAATAACTTCGGTATTTTGGATTTTGTCACGATTTTTGTCAAATTTTAATAAATTTATTTGAAATCAACTTTGATAATTTTTTAATTTGTTGAGTATTTTTGTTGTAGGATCTATATTTGAGTAAATTTAGATGAAAATAACTTCAATTTTTTGGATTGTAAAAAATATTTTAGTTGGAAGAGTCAAATTTTAATAAATTTATTTGAAATCAACTTCGATTTTTTGGATTTTCTGTAGTATTTTTGTTGTAGGATCTACAATTGAGTAAATTTAGATAAAAATAACTTCAATTTTTTGGATTGTGAAAAAAAATTTAGATAGAAGTGTCAAATTTTAATAAATTTATTTGAAATCAACTTCGATTTTTTTGGATTTTGTTGAGTATTTTTGTTGTAGGGTCTATATTTGAGTAAATTTAGATGAAAATAACTTAAATTTTTAGGATTTTGAAAAAAATTTTAGTTGGAAGTGCCAAATTTTAATAAATTTATTTGAAACCAACTTCGATTTTTTGGATTTTCTTGAGTATTTTTGTTGTAGGATCTACAATTGAGTAAATTTAGATGAAAATAACTTCGAGTTTTTGGATTTTGTCACGATTTTTGTCAAATTTTAATAAATTTATTTGAAATCAACTTCGATTTTTTTTTATTTTGTTGGGTATTTTTGTTGTAGGATCTATATTTGAGCAAATTAAGATGAATATAACTTAAATTTTTAGGATTGTGAAAAAAATTTGAGTTGGAAGTGCCAAATTTTAATAAATTTATTTGAAACCAACATCGATTTTTTGGATTTTCTTGAGTATTTTTGTTGTAGGATCTACAATTGAGTAAATTTAGATGAAAATAACTTCGATTTTTTCGATTTTGTCACGATTTTTGTCAAATTTTAATAATTTATTTGAAATCAACTTGGATAATTTTGGATTTTCTTGAGTATTTTTGTTGTAGGATCTACAATTGAGTAAATTTAGATGAAAATAACTTCAATTTTTTGGATTGTGAAAAAAAATTTAGATGGAAGTGTCAAATTTTAATAAATTTATTTGAAATCAACTTCGATTTTTTTTTATTTTGTTGGGTATTTTTGTTGTAGGATCTATATTTGAGTAAATTTAGATGAAAATAACTTAAATTTTTAGGATTGTGAAAAAAAATTTAGTTGGAAGTGCCAAATTTTAATAAATTTATTTGAAACCAACTTCGATTTTTTGGATTTTCTTGAGTATTTTTGTTGTAGGGTCTATATTTGAGTAAATTTAGATGAAAATAACTTAAATTTTTAGGATTGTGAAAACAATTTTAGTTGGAAGTGCCAAATTTTAATAAATCTTTTTGAAACCAAATTCGATTTTTTGGAGTTTCATGAGTATTTTTGTTATAGGATCTACAAGTGAGTAAATTTAGATGAAAATAACTTCGGTATTTTGGATTTTGTCACGATTTTTGTCAAATTTTAATAAATTTATTTGAAATCAACTTTGATAATTTTTGAATTTGTTGAGTATTTTTGTTGTAGGATCTATATTTGAGTAAATTTAGATGAAAATAACTTCGAGTTTTTGGATTTTGTCACGATTTTTGTCAAATTTTAATAAATTTATTTGAAATCAACTTCGATTTTTTTTTATTTTGTTGGGTATTTTTGTTGTAGGATCTATATTTGAGTAAATTTAGATGAAAATAACTTAAATTTTTAGGATTGTGAAAAAAATTTGAGTTGGAAGTGTCAAATTTTAATAAATTTATTTGAAATCAACTTCGATTTTTTGCATTTTCTTGAGTATTTTTGTTGTAGGATCTACAATTGAGTAAATTTAGAAGAAAATAACTTCAATTTTTTGGATTGTGAAAAAAATTTGAGTTGGAAGTGTCAAATTTTAATAAATTTATTTGAAACCAACTTCGATTTTTTGGAGTTTCATGAGTATTTTTGTTATAGGATCTATAATTGAGTAAATTTAGATGAAAATAACTTCGATTTTTTGGATTTTGTCACGATTTTTGTCAAATTTTAATAAATTTATTTGAAATCAACTTCGATTTTTTTTTATTTTGTTGGGTATTTTTGTTGTAGGATCTATATTTGAGCAAATTTAGATGAATATAACTTAAATTTTTAGGATTGTGAAAAAAATTTGAGTTGGAAGAGTCAAATTTTAATAAATTTATTTGAAACCAACTTTGATTTTTTGGATTTTCTTGAATATTTTGGTTGTAGGATCTACAATTGAGTAAATTTAGATGAAAATAACTTCAATTTTTTGGATTGTGAATAAAGTTTGAGTTGGAAGTGTCAAATTTTAATAAATTTATTTGAAACCAACTTTGATTTTTTGGATTTTCTTGAGTATTTTGGTTGTAGGATCTACAATTGAGTAAATTTAGATGAAAATAACTTAAATTTTTAGGATTGTGAAAAAAAATTTAGTTGGAAGTGCCAAATTTTAATAAATTTATTTGAAACCAACTTCGATTTTTTGGATTTTCTTGAGTATTTTTGTTGTAGGATCTATATTTGAGTAAATTTAGATGAAAATAACTTCAATTTTTTGGATTGTGAAAAATATTTTAGTTGGAAGTGTCAAATTTTAATAAATTTATTTGAAATCAACTTCGATTATTTTGAATTTTGTCGAGTATTTTTGGTGTAGGATGTATATTTGAGTAAATTTAGATGAAAATAACGACAATTTTTTGATTGTGAAAAATATTTTAGTTGGAAGTGTCAAATTTTAATAAATTTATTTGAAATCAACTTCGATTTTTTGGATTTTCTTTAGTATTTTTGTTGTAGGATCTACAATTGAGTAAATTTAGATAAAAATAACTTCAATTTTTTGGATTGTGAAAAAAAATTTAGATGGAAGTGTCAAATTTTAATAAATTTATTTGAAATCAACTTCGATTATTTTGAATTTTGTCGAGTATTTTTGGTGTAGGATGTATATTTGAGTAAATTTAGATGAAAATAACGACAATTTTTTGATTGTGAAAAATATTTTAGTTGGAAGTGTCAAATTTTAATAAATTTATTTGAAATCAACTTCGATTTTTTTGGATTTTGTTGAGTATTTTTGTTGTAGGGTCTATATTTGAGTAAATTTAGATGAAAATAACTTAAATTTTTAGGATTTTGAAAAAAATTTTAGTTGGAAGTGCCAAATTTTAATAAATTTATTTGAAACCAACTTCGATTTTTTGGATTTTCTTGAGTATTTTTGTTGTAGGATCTACAATTGAGTAAATTTAGATGAAAATAACTTCGAGTTTTTGGATTTTGTCACGATTTTTGTCAAATTTTAATAAATTTATTTGAAATCAACTTCGATTTTTTTTTATTTTGTTGGGTATTTTTGTTGTAGGATCTATATTTGAGCAAATTAAGATGAATATAACTTAAATTTTTAGGATTGTGAAAAAAATTTGAGTTGGAAGTGCCAAATTTTAATAAATTTATTTGAAACCAACATCGATTTTTTGGATTTTCTTGAGTATTTTTGTTGTAGGATCTACAATTGAGTAAATTTAGATGAAAATAACTTCGATTTTTTCGATTTTGTCACGATTTTTGTCAAATTTTAATAATTTATTTGAAATCAACTTGGATAATTTTGGATTTTCTTGAGTATTTTTGTTGTAGGATCTACAATTGAGTAAATTTAGATGAAAATAACTTCAATTTTTTGGATTGTGAAAAAAAATTTAGATGGAAGTGTCAAATTTTAATAAATTTATTTGAAATCAACTTCGATTTTTTTTTATTTTGTTGGGTATTTTTGTTGTAGGATCTATATTTGAGTAAATTTAGATGAAAATAACTTCGAGTTTTTGGATTTTGTCACGATTTTTGTCAAATTGTAATAAATTTATTTGAAATCAACTTCGATTTTTTTTTATTTTGTTGGGTATTTTTGTTGTAGGATCTATATTTGAGTAAATTTAGATGAAAATAACTTAAATTTTTAAGATTGTGAAAAAAATTTGAGTTGGAAGTGTCAAATTTTAATAAATTTATTTGAAATCAACTTCGATTATTTTGAATTTTGTCGAGTATTTTTGGTGTAGGATGTATATTTGAGTAAATTTAGATGAAAATAACGACAATTTTTTGATTGTGAAGAAAATTTGAGTTGGAAGTGTCAAATTTTAATAAATTTATTTGAAATCAACTTCGATTTTTTGCATTTTCTTGAGTATTTTTGTTGTAGGATCTACAATTGAGTAAATTTAGAAGAAAATAACTTCAATTTTTTGGATTGTGAAAAAAATTTGAGTTGGAAGTGTCAAATTTTAATAAATTTATTTGAAACCAACTTCGATTTTTTGGAGTTTCATGAGTATTTTTGTTATAGGATCTATAATTGAGTAAATTTAGATGAAAATAACTTCGATTTTTTGGATTTTGTCACGATTTTTGTCAAATTTTAATAAATTTATTTGAAATCAACTTCGATTTTTTTTTATTTTGTTGGGTATTTTTGTTGTAGGATCTATATTTGAGCAAATTTAGATGAATATAACTTAAATTTTTAGGATTGTGAAAAAAATTTGAGTTGGAAGAGTCAAATTTTAATAAATTTATTTGAAACCAACTTTGATTTTTTGGATTTTCTTGAATATTTTGGTTGTAGGATCTACAATTGAGTAAATTTAGATGAAAATAACTTCAATTTTTTGGATTGTGAATAAAGTTTGAGTTGGAAGTGTCAAATTTTAATAAATTTATTTGAAACCAACTTTGATTTTTTGGATTTTCTTGAGTATTTTGGTTGTAGGATCTACAATTGAGTAAATTTAGATGAAAATAACTTCAATTTTTTGGATTGTGAAAAAAATTTGAGTTGGAAGTGACAAATTTTAATAAATTTATTTGAAACCAAATTCGATTTTTTGGAGTTTCATGAGTATTTTTGTTATAGGATCTACAAGTGAGTAAATTTAGATGAAAATAACTTCGATTTTTTGGATTTTGTCACGATTTTTGTCAAATTTTAATAAATTTATTTGAAATCAACTTTGATATATTTTGAATTTGTTGAGTATTTTTGTTGTAGGATCTATATTTGAGTAAATTTAGATGAAAATAACTTCAATTTTTTGGATTGTGAAAAATATTTTAGTTGGAAGTGTCAAATTTTAATAAATTTATTTGAAATCAACTTCGATTTTTTGGATTTTCTTTAGTATTTTTGTTGTAGGATCTACATTTGAGTAAATTTAGATAAAAATAACTTCAATTTTTTGGATTGTGAAAAAAAATTTAGATGGAAGTGTCAAATTTTAATAAATTTATTTGAAATCAACTTCGATTTTTTTGGATTTTGTTGAGTATTTTTGTTGTAGGGTCTATATTTGAGTAAATTTAGATGAAAATAACTTAAATTTTTAGGATTTTGAAAAAAATTTTAGTTGGAAGTGCCAAATTTTAATAAATTTATTTGAAACCAACTTCGATTTTTTGGATTTTCTTGAGTATTTTTGTTGTAGGATCTACAATTGAGTAAATTTAGATGAAAATAACTTCGAGTTTTTGGATTTTGTCACGATTTTTGTCAAATTTTAATAAATTTATTTGAAATCAACTTCGATTTTTTTTTATTTTGTTGGGTATTTTTGTTGTAGGATCTATATTTGAGCAAATTTAGATGAATATAACTTAAATTTTTAGGATTGTGAAAAAAATTTGAGTTGGAAGTGTCAAATTTTAATAAATTTATTTGAAACCAAATTCGATTTTTTGGAGTTTCATGAGTATTTTTGTTATAGGATCTACAATTGAGTAAATTTAGATGAAAATAACTTCGATATTTTGGATTTTGTCACGATTTTTGTCAAATTTTAATAAATTTATTTGAAATCAACTTTGATAATTTTTGAATTTGTTGAGTATTTTTGTTGTAGGATCTATATTTGAGTAAATTTAGATGAAAATAACTTCAATTTTTTGGATTGTGAAAAATATTTTAGTTGGAAGAGTCAAATTTTAATAAATTTATTTGAAACCAACTTCGATTTTTTGGATTTTCTTGAGTATTTTTGTTGTAGGGTCTATATTTGAGTAAATTTAGATGAAAATAACTTAAATTTTTAGGATTGTGAAAACAATTTTAGTTGGAAGTGCCAAATTTTAATAAATTTATTTGAAACCAACTTCGATTTTTTGGATTTTCTTGAGTATTTTTGTTGTAGGATCTACAATTGCGTAAATTTAGATGAAAATAACTTCGATTTTTTCGATTTTGTCACGATTTTTGTCAAATTTTATTAAATTTATTTGAAATCAACTTGGATAATTTTGGTTTTTCTTGAGTATTTTTGTTGTAGGATCTACAATTGAGTAAATTTAGATGAAAATAACTTCAATTTTTTGGATTGTGAAAAAAAATTTAGATGGAAGTGTCAAATTTTAATAAATTTATTTGAAATCAACTTCGATTTTTATTTATTTTGTTGGGTATTTTTGTTGTAGGATCTATATTTGAGTAAATTTAGATGAAAATAACTTAAATTTTTAGGATTGTGAAAAAAAATTTAGTTGGAAGTGCCAAATTTTAATAAATTTATTTGAAACCAAATTCGATTTTTTGGAGTTTCATGAGTATTTTTGTTATAGGATCTACAAGTGAGTAAATTTAGATGAAAATAACTTCGGTATTTTGGATTTTGTCACGATTTTTGTCAAATTTTAATAAATTTATTTGAAATCAACTTTGATAATTTTTGAATTTGTTGAGTATTTTTGTTGTAGGATCTATATTTGAGTAAATTTAGATGAAAATAACTTCGAGTTTTTGGATTTTGTCACGATTTTTGTCAAATTTTAATAAATTTATTTGAAATCAACTTCGATTTTTTTTTATTTTGTTGGGTATTTTTGTTGTAGGACCTATATTTGAGTAAATTTAGATGAAAATAACTTAAATTTTTAGGATTGTGAAAAAAATTTGAGTTGGAAGTGTCAAATTTTAATAAATTTATTTGAAATCAACTTCGATTATTTTGAATTTTCTTGAATATTTTGGTTGTAGGATCTACAATTGAGTAAATTTAGATGAAAATAACTTCAATTTTTTGGATTGTGAATAAAGTTTGAGTTGGAAGTGTCAAATTTTAATAAATTTATTTGAAACCAACTTCGATTTTTTGGATTTTCTTGAGTATTTTGGTTGTAGGATCTACAATTGAGTAAATTTAGATGAAAATAACTTCAATTTTTTGGATTGTGAAAAAAATTTGAGTTGGAAGTGTCAAATTTTAATAAATTTATTTGAAACCAAATTCGATTTTTTGGAGTTTCATGAGTATTTTTGTTATAGGATCTACAATTGAGTAAATTTAGATGAAAATAACTTCGATATTTTGGATTTTGTCACGATTTTTGTTAAATTTTAATAAATTTATTTGAAATCAACTTTGATAATTTTTGAATTTGTTGAGTATTTTTGTTGTAGGATCTATATTTGAGTAAATTTAGATGAAAATAACTTCAATTTTTTGGATTGTGAAAAATATTTTAGTTGGAAGAGTCAAATTTTAATAAATTTATTTGAAATCAACTTCGATTTTTTGGATTTTCTGTAGTATTTTTGTTGTAGGATCTACAATTGAGTAAATTTAGATAAAAATAACTTCGATTTTTTCGATTTTGTCACGATTTTTGTCAAATTTTAATAATTTATTTGAAATCAACTTGGATAATTTTGGATTTTCTGGAGTATTTTTGTTGTAGGATCTACAATTGAGTAAATTTAGATGAAAATAACTTCAATTTTTTGGATTGTGAAATAAAATTTAGATGGAAGTGTCAAATTTTAATAAATTTATTTGAAATCAACTTCGATTTTTTTTTATTTTGTTGGGTATATTTGTTGTGGGATCTATATTTGAGTAAATTTAGATGAAAATAACTTAAATTTTTAGGATTGTGAAAAAAAATTTAGTTGGAAGTGCCAAATTTTAATAAATTTATTTGAAACCAACTTCGATTTTTTGGATTTTCTTGAGTATTTTTGTTGTAGGGTCTATATTTGAGTAAATTTAGATGAAAATAACTTAAATTTTTAGGATTGTGAAAACAATTTTAGTTGGAAGTGCCAAATTTTAATAAATTTATTTGAAACCAACTTCGATTTTTTGGATTTTCTTGAGTATTTTTGTTGTAGGATCTACAATTGCGTAAATTTAGATGAAAATAACTTCGATTTTTTCGATTTTGTCACGATTTTTGTCAAATTTTATTAAATTTATTTGAAATCAACTTGGATAATTTTGGTTTTTCTTGAGTATTTTTGTTGTAGGATCTACAATTGAGTAAATTTAGATGAAAATAACTTCAATTTTTTGGATTGTGAAAAAAAATTTAGATGGAAGTGTCCAATTTTAATAAATTTATTTGAAATCAACTTCGATTTTTATTTATTTTGTTGGGTATTTTTGTTGTAGGATCTATATTTGAGTAAATTTAGATGAAAATAACTTAAATTTTTAGGATTGTGAAAAAAAATTTAGTTGGAAGTGCCAAATTTTAATAAATTTATTTGAAACCAAATTCGATTTTTTGGAGTTTCATGAGTATTTTTGTTATAGGATCTACAAGTGAGTAAATTTAGATGAAAATAACTTCGGTATTTTGGATTTTGTCACGATTTTTGTCAAATTTTAATAAATTTATTTGAAATCAACTTTGATAATTTTTGAATTTGTTGAGTATTTTTGTTGTAGGATCTATATTTGAGTAAATTTAGATGAAAATAACTTCGAGTTTTTGGATTTTGTCACGATTTTTGTCAAATTTTAATAAATTTATTTGAAATCAACTTCGATTTTTTTTTATTTTGTTGGGTATTTTTGTTGTAGGATCTATATTTGAGTAAATTTAGATGAAAATAACTTAAATTTTTAGGATTGTGAAAAAAATTTGAGTTGGAAGTGTCAAATTTTAATAAATTTATTTGAAATCAACTTCGATTATTTTGAATTTTGTCGAGTATTTTTGGTGTAGGATGTATATTTGAGTAAATTTAGATGAAAATAACGACAATTTTTTGATTGTGAAGAAAATTTGAGTTGGAAGTGTCAAATTTTAATAAATTTATTTGAAATCAACTTCGATTTTTTGCATTTTCTTGAGTATTTTTGTTGTAGGATCTACAATTGAGTAAATTTAGAAGAAAATAACTTCAATTTTTTGGATTGTGAAAAAAATTTGAGTTGGAAGTGCCAAATTTTAATAAATTTATTTGAAACCAACTTCGATTTTTTGGAGTTTCATGAGTATTTTTGTTATAGGATCTATAATTGAGTAAATTTAGATGAAAATAACTTCGATTTTTTGGATTTTGTCACGATTTTTGTCAAATTTTAATAAATTTATTTGAAATCAACTTCGATTTTTTTTTATTTTGTTGGGTATTTTTGTTGTAGGATCTATATTTGAGCAAATTTAGATGAATATAACTTAAATTTTTAGGATTGTGAAAAAAATTTGAGTTGGAAGAGTCAAATTTTAATAAATTTATTTGAAACCAACTTTGATTTTTTGGATTTTCTTGAATATTTTGGTTGTAGGATCTACAATTGAGTAAATTTAGATGAAAATAACTTCAATTTTTTGGATTGTGAATAAAGTTTGAGTTGGAAGTGTCAAATTTTAATAAATTTATTTGAAACCAACTTTGATTTTTTGGATTTTCTTGAGTATTTTGGTTGTAGGATCTACAATTGAGTAAATTTAGATGAAAATAACTTCAATTTTTTGGATTGTGAAAAAAATTTGAGTTGGAAGTGTCAAATTTTAATAAATTTATTTGAAACCAAATTCGATTTTTTGGAGTTTCATGAGTATTTTTGTTATAGGATCTACAATTGAGTAAATTTAGATGAAAATAACTTCGATATTTTGGATTTTGTCACGATTTTTGTCAAATTTTAATAAATTTATTTGAAATCAACTTTGATAATTTTTGAATTTGTTGAGTATTTTTGTTGTAGGATCTATATTTGAGTAAATTTAGATGAAAATAACTTCAATTTTTTGGATTGTGAAAAATATTTTAGTTGGAAGAGTCAAATTTTAATAAATTTATTTGAAATCAACTTCGATTTTTTGGATTTTCCGTAGTATTTTTGTTGTAGGATCTACAATTGAGTAAATTTAGATAAAAATAACTTCAATTTTTTGGATTGTGAAAAAAAATTTAGATAGAAGTGTCAAATTTTAATAAATTTATTTGAAATCAACTTCGATTTTTTTGGATTTTGTTGAGTATTTTTGTTGTAGGGTCTATATTTGAGTAAATTTAGATGAAAATAACTTAAATTTTTAGGATTGTGAAAACAATTTTAGTTGGAAGTGCCAAATTTTAATAAATTTATTTGAAACCAACATCGATTTTTTGGATTTTCTTGAGTATTTTTCTTGTAGGATCTACAATTGAGTAAATTTAGATGAAAATAACTTCGATTTTTTCGATTTTGTCACGATTTTTGTCAAATTTTAATAATTTATTTGAAATCAACTTAGATAATTTTGGATTTTCTTGAGTATTTTTGTTGTAGGATCTACAATTGAGTAAATTTAGATGAAAATAACTTCAATTTTTTGGATTGTGAAAAAAAATTTAGATGGAAGTGTCAAATTTTAATAAATTTATTTGAAATCAACTTCGATTTTTATTTATTTTGTTGGGTATTTTTGTTGTAGGATCTATATTTGAGTAAATTTAGATGAAAATAACTTAAATTTTTAGGATTGTGAAAAAAAATTTAGTTGGAAGTGCCAAATTTTAATAAATTTATTTGAAACCAAATTCGATTTTTTGGCGTTTCATGAGTATTTTTGTTATAGGATCTACAAGTGAGTAAATTTAGATGAAAATAACTTCGGTATTTTGGATTTTGTCACGATTTTTGTCAAATTTTAATAAATTTATTTGAAATCAACTTTGATAATTTTTGAATTTGTTGAGTATTTTTGTTGTAGGATCTATATTTGAGTAAATTTAGATGAAAATAACTTCGAGTTTTTGGATTTTGTCACGATTTTTGTCAAATTGTAATAAATTTATTTGAAATCAACTTCGATTTTTTTTTATTTTGTTGGGTATTTTTGTTGTAGGATCTATATTTGAGTAAATTTAGATGAAAATAACTTAAATTTTTAGGATTGTGAAAAAAATTTGAGTTGGAAGTGTCAAATTTTAATAAATTTATTTGAAACCAACTTTGATTTTTTGGATTTTCTTGAATATTTTGGTTGTAGGATCTACAATTGAGTAAATTTAGATGAAAATAACTTCAATTTTTTGGATTGTGAATAAAGTTTGAGTTGGAAGTGTCAAATTTTAATAAATTTATTTGAAACCAACTTTGATTTTTTGGATTTTCTTGAGTATTTTGGTTGTAGGATCTACAATTGAGTAAATTTAGATGAAAATAACTTCAATTTTTTGGATTGTGAAAAAAATTTGAGTTGGAAGTGACAAATTTTAATAAATTTATTTGAAACCAAATTCGATTTTTTGGAGTTTCATGAGTATTTTTGTTATAGGATCTACAAGTGAGTAAATTTAGATGAAAATAACTTCGATTTTTTGGATTTTGTCACGATTTTTGTCAAATTTTAATAAATTTATTTGAAATCAACTTTGATATATTTTGAATTTGTTGAGTATTTTTGTTGTAGGATCTATATTTGAGTAAATTTAGATGAAAATAACTTCAATTTTTTGGATTGTGAAAAATATTTTAGTTGGAAGTGTCAAATTTTAATAAATTTATTTGAAATCAACTTCGATTTTTTGGATTTTCTTTAGTATTTTTGTTGTAGGATCTACATTTGAGTAAATTTAGATAAAAATAACTTCAATTTTTTGGATTGTGAAAAAAAATTTAGATGGAAGTGTCAAATTTTAATAAATTTATTTGAAATCAACTTCGATTTTTTTGGATTTTGTTGAGTATTTTTGTTGTAGGGTCTATATTTGAGTAAATTTAGATGAAAATAACTTAAATTTTTAGGATTTTGAAAAAAATTTTAGTTGGAAGTGCCAAATTTTAATAAATTTATTTGAAACCAACTTCGATTTTTTGGATTTTCTTGAGTATTTTTGTTGTAGGATCTACAATTGAGTAAATTTAGATGAAAATAACTTCGAGTTTTTGGATTTTGTCACGATTTTTGTCAAATTTTAATAAATTTATTTGAAATCAACTTCGATTTTTTTTTATTTTGTTGGGTATTTTTGTTGTAGGATCTATATTTGAGCAAATTTAGATGAATATAACTTAAATTTTTAGGATTGTGAAAAAAATTTGAGTTGGAAGTGTCAAATTTTAATAAATTTATTTGAAACCAAATTCGATTTTTTGGAGTTTCATGAGTATTTTTGTTATAGGATCTACAATTGAGTAAATTTAGATGAAAATAACTTCGATATTTTGGATTTTGTCACGATTTTTGTCAAATTTTAATAAATTTATTTGAAATCAACTTTGATAATTTTTGAATTTGTTGAGTATTTTTGTTGTAGGATCTATATTTGAGTAAATTTAGATGAAAATAACTTCAATTTTTTGGATTGTGAAAAATATTTTAGTTGGAAGAGTCAAATTTTAATAAATTTATTTGAAATCAACTTCGATTTTTTGGATTTTCTGTAGTATTTTTGTTGTAGGATCTACAATTGAGTAAATGTAGATAAAAATAACTTCAATTTTTTGGATTGTGAAAAAAAATTTAGATAGAAGTGTCAAATTTTAATAAATTTATTTGAAATCAACTTCGATTTTTTTGGATTTTGTTGAGTATTTTTGTTGTAGGGTCTATATTTGAGTAAATTTAGATGAAAATAACTTAAATTTTTAGGATTGTGAAAACAATTTTAGTTGGAAGTGCCAAATTTTAATAAATTTATTTGAAACCAACATCGATTTTTTGGATTTTCTTGAGTATTTTTGTTGTAGGATCTACAATTGAGTAAATTTAGATGAAAATAACTTCGATTTTTTCGATTTTGTCACGATTTTTGTCAAATTTTAATAATTTATTTGAAATCAACTTCGATTTTTTGGATTTTCTTTAGTATTTTTGTTGTAGGATCTACAATTGAGTAAATTTAGATAAAAATAACTTCAATTTTTTGGATTGTGAAAAAAAATTTAGATGGAAGTGTCAAATTTTAATAAATTTATTTGAAATCAACTTCGATTTTTTTGGATTTTGTTGAGTATTTTTGTTGTAGGGTATATATTTGAGTAAATTTAGATGAAAATAACTTAAATTTTTAGGATTTTGAAAAAAATTTTAGTTGGAAGTGCCAAATTTTAATAAATTTATTTGAAACCAACTTCGATTTTTTGGATTTTCTTGAGTATTTTTGTTGTAGGATCTACAATTGAGTAAATTTAGATGAAAATAACTTCGAGTTTTTGGATTTTGTCACGATTTTTGTCAAATTTTAATAAATTTATTTGAAATCAACTTCGATTTTTATTTATTTTGTTGGGTATTTTTGTTGTAGGATCTATATTTGAGTAAATTTAGATGAAAATAACTTAAATTTTTAGGATTGTGAAAAAAAATTTAGTTGGAAGTGCCAAATTTTAATAAATTTATTTGAAACCAAATTCGATTTTTTGGAGTTTCATGAGTATTTTTGTTATAGGATCTACAAGTGAGTAAATTTAGATGAAAATAACTTCGGTATTTTGGATTTTGTCACGATTTTTGTCAAATTTTAATAAATTTATTTGAAATCAACTTTGATAATTTTTGAATTTGTTGAGTATTTTTGTTGTAGGATCTATATTTGAGTAAATTTAGATGAAAATAACTTCGAGTTTTTGGATTTTGTCACGATTTTTGTCAAATTTTAATAAATTTATTTGAAATCAACTTCGATTTTTTTTTATTTTGTTGGGTATTTTTGTTGTAGGATCTATATTTGAGTAAATTTAGATGAAAATAACTTAAATTTTTAGGATTGTGAAAAAAATTTGAGTTGGAAGTGTCAAATTTTAATAAATTTATTTGAAATCAACTTCGATTATTTTGAATTTTGTCGAGTATTTTTGGTGTAGGATGTATATTTGAGTAAATTTAGATGAAAATAACGACAATTTTTTGATTGTGAAGAAAATTTGAGTTGGAAGTGTCAAATTTTAATAAATTTATTTGAAATCAACTTCGATTTTTTGCATTTTCTTGAGTATTTTTGTTGTAGGATCTACAATTGAGTAAATTTAGAAGAAAATAACTTCAATTTTTTGGATTGTGAAAAAAATTTGAGTTGGAAGTGCCAAATTTTAATAAATTTATTTGAAACCAACTTCGATTTTTTGGAGTTTCATGAGTATTTTTGTTATAGGATCTATAATTGAGTAAATTTAGATGAAAATAACTTCGATTTTTTGGATTTTGTCACGATTTTTGTCAAATTTTAATAAATTTATTTGAAATCAACTTCGATTTTTTTTTATTTTGTTGGGTATTTTTGTTGTAGGATCTATATTTGAGCAAATTTAGATGAATATAACTTAAATTTTTAGGATTGTGAAAAAAATTTGAGTTGGAAGAGTCAAATTTTAATAAATTTATTTGAAACCAACTTTGATTTTTTGGATTTTCTTGAATATTTTGGTTGTAGGATCTACAATTGAGTAAATTTAGATGAAAATAACTTCAATTTTTTGGATTGTGAATAAAGTTTGAGTTGGAAGTGTCAAATTTTAATAAATTTATTTGAAACCAACTTTGATTTTTTGGATTTTCTTGAGTATTTTGGTTGTAGGATCTACAATTGAGTAAATTTAGATGAAAATAACTTCAATTTTTTGGATTGTGAAAAAAATTTGAGTTGGAAGTGTCAAATTTTAATAAATTTATTTGAAACCAAATTCGATTTTTTGGAGTTTCATGAGTATTTTTGTTATAGGATCTACAATTGAGTAAATTTAGATGAAAATAACTTCGATATTTTGGATTTTGTCACGATTTTTGTCAAATTTTAATAAATTTATTTGAAATCAACTTTGATAATTTTTGAATTTGTTGAGTATTTTTGTTGTAGGATCTATATTTGAGTAAATTTAGATGAAAATAACTTCAATTTTTTGGATTGTGAAAAATATTTTAGTTGGAAGAGTCAAATTTTAATAAATTTATTTGAAATCAACTTCGATTTTTTGGATTTTCCGTAGTATTTTTGTTGTAGGATCTACAATTGAGTAAATTTAGATAAAAATAACTTCAATTTTTTGGATTGTGAAAAAAAATTTAGATAGAAGTGTCAAATTTTAATAAATTTATTTGAAATCAACTTCGATTTTTTTGGATTTTGTTGAGTATTTTTGTTGTAGGGTCTATATTTGAGTAAATTTAGATGAAAATAACTTAAATTTTTAGGATTGTGAAAACAATTTTAGTTGGAAGTGCCAAATTTTAATAAATTTATTTGAAACCAACATCGATTTTTTGGATTTTCTTGAGTATTTTTCTTGTAGGATCTACAATTGAGTAAATTTAGATGAAAATAACTTCGATTTTTTCGATTTTGTCACGATTTTTGTCAAATTTTAATAATTTATTTGAAATCAACTTAGATAATTTTGGATTTTCTTGAGTATTTTTGTTGTAGGATCTACAATTGAGTAAATTTAGATGAAAATAACTTCAATTTTTTGGATTGTGAAAAAAAATTTAGATGGAAGTGTCAAATTTTAATAAATTTATTTGAAATCAACTTCGATTTTTATTTATTTTGTTGGGTATTTTTGTTGTAGGATCTATATTTGAGTAAATTTAGATGAAAATAACTTAAATTTTTAGGATTGTGAAAAAAAATTTAGTTGGAAGTGCCAAATTTTAATAAATTTATTTGAAACCAAATTCGATTTTTTGGCGTTTCATGAGTATTTTTGTTATAGGATCTACAAGTGAGTAAATTTAGATGAAAATAACTTCGGTATTTTGGATTTTGTCACGATTTTTGTCAAATTTTAATAAATTTATTTGAAATCAACTTTGATAATTTTTGAATTTGTTGAGTATTTTTGTTGTAGGATCTATATTTGAGTAAATTTAGATGAAAATAACTTCGAGTTTTTGGATTTTGTCACGATTTTTGTCAAATTGTAATAAATTTATTTGAAATCAACTTCGATTTTTTTTTATTTTGTTGGGTATTTTTGTTGTAGGATCTATATTTGAGTAAATTTAGATGAAAATAACTTAAATTTTTAGGATTGTGAAAAAAATTTGAGTTGGAAGTGTCAAATTTTAATAAATTTATTTGAAACCAACTTTGATTTTTTGGATTTTCTTGAATATTTTGGTTGTAGGATCTACAATTGAGTAAATTTAGATGAAAATAACTTCAATTTTTTGGATTGTGAATAAAGTTTGAGTTGGAAGTGTCAAATTTTAATAAATTTATTTGAAACCAACTTTGATTTTTTGGATTTTCTTGAGTATTTTGGTTGTAGGATCTACAATTGAGTAAATTTAGATGAAAATAACTTCAATTTTTTGGATTGTGAAAAAAATTTGAGTTGGAAGTGACAAATTTTAATAAATTTATTTGAAACCAAATTCGATTTTTTGGAGTTTCATGAGTATTTTTGTTATAGGATCTACAAGTGAGTAAATTTAGATGAAAATAACTTCGATTTTTTGGATTTTGTCACGATTTTTGTCAAATTTTAATAAATTTATTTGAAATCAACTTTGATATATTTTGAATTTGTTGAGTATTTTTGTTGTAGGATCTATATTTGAGTAAATTTAGATGAAAATAACTTCAATTTTTTGGATTGTGAAAAATATTTTAGTTGGAAGTGTCAAATTTTAATAAATTTATTTGAAATCAACTTCGATTTTTTGGATTTTCTTTAGTATTTTTGTTGTAGGATCTACATTTGAGTAAATTTAGATAAAAATAACTTCAATTTTTTGGATTGTGAAAAAAAATTTAGATGGAAGTGTCAAATTTTAATAAATTTATTTGAAATCAACTTCGATTTTTTTGGATTTTGTTGAGTATTTTTGTTGTAGGGTCTATATTTGAGTAAATTTAGATGAAAATAACTTAAATTTTTAGGATTTTGAAAAAAATTTTAGTTGGAAGTGCCAAATTTTAATAAATTTATTTGAAACCAACTTCGATTTTTTGGATTTTCTTGAGTATTTTTGTTGTAGGATCTACAATTGAGTAAATTTAGATGAAAATAACTTCGAGTTTTTGGATTTTGTCACGATTTTTGTCAAATTTTAATAAATTTATTTGAAATCAACTTCGATTTTTTTTTATTTTGTTGGGTATTTTTGTTGTAGGATCTATATTTGAGCAAATTTAGATGAATATAACTTAAATTTTTAGGATTGTGAAAAAAATTTGAGTTGGAAGTGTCAAATTTTAATAAATTTATTTGAAACCAAATTCGATTTTTTGGAGTTTCATGAGTATTTTTGTTATAGGATCTACAATTGAGTAAATTTAGATGAAAATAACTTCGATATTTTGGATTTTGTCACGATTTTTGTCAAATTTTAATAAATTTATTTGAAATCAACTTTGATAATTTTTGAATTTGTTGAGTATTTTTGTTGTAGGATCTATATTTGAGTAAATTTAGATGAAAATAACTTCAATTTTTTGGATTGTGAAAAATATTTTAGTTGGAAGAGTCAAATTTTAATAAATTTATTTGAAATCAACTTCGATTTTTTGGATTTTCTGTAGTATTTTTGTTGTAGGATCTACAATTGAGTAAATGTAGATAAAAATAACTTCAATTTTTTGGATTGTGAAAAAAAATTTAGATAGAAGTGTCAAATTTTAATAAATTTATTTGAAATCAACTTCGATTTTTTTGGATTTTGTTGAGTATTTTTGTTGTAGGGTCTATATTTGAGTAAATTTAGATGAAAATAACTTAAATTTTTAGGATTGTGAAAACAATTTTAGTTGGAAGTGCCAAATTTTAATAAATTTATTTGAAACCAACATCGATTTTTTGGATTTTCTTGAGTATTTTTGTTGTAGGATCTACAATTGAGTAAATTTAGATGAAAATAACTTCGATTTTTTCGATTTTGTCACGATTTTTGTCAAATTTTAATAATTTATTTGAAATCAACTTCGATTTTTTGGATTTTCTTTAGTATTTTTGTTGTAGGATCTACAATTGAGTAAATTTAGATAAAAATAACTTCAATTTTTTGGATTGTGAAAAAAAATTTAGATGGAAGTGTCAAATTTTAATAAATTTATTTGAAATCAACTTCGATTTTTTTGGATTTTGTTGAGTATTTTTGTTGTAGGGTATATATTTGAGTAAATTTAGATGAAAATAACTTAAATTTTTAGGATTTTGAAAAAAATTTTAGTTGGAAGTGCCAAATTTTAATAAATTTATTTGAAACCAACTTCGATTTTTTGGATTTTCTTGAGTATTTTTGTTGTAGGATCTACAATTGAGTAAATTTAGATGAAAATAACTTCGAGTTTTTGGATTTTGTCACGATTTTTGTCAAATTTTAATAAATTTATTTGAAATCAACTTCGATTTTTTTTTATTTTGTTGGGTATTTTTGTTGTAGGATCTATATTTGAGCAAATTTAGATGAATATAACTTAAATTTTTAGGATTGTGAAAAAAATTTGAGTTGGAAGTGTCAAATTTTAATAAATTTATTTGAAACCAAATTCGATTTTTTGGAGTTTCATGAGTATTTTTGTTATAGGATCTACAATTGAGTAAATTTAGATGAAAATAACTTCGATATTTTGGATTTTGTCACGATTTTTGTCAAATTTTAATAAATTTATTTGAAATCAACTTTGACAATTTTTGAATTTGTTGAGTATTTTTGTTGTAGGATCTATATTTGAGTAAATTTAGATGAAAATAACTTCAATTTTTTGGATTGTGAAAAATATTTTAGTTGGAAGAGTCAAATTTTAATAAATTTATTTGAAATCAACTTCGATTTTTTGGATTTTCTGTAGTATTTTTGTTGTAGGATCTACAATTGAGTAAATTTAGATAAAAATAACTTCAATTTTTTGGATTGTGAAAAAAAATTTAGATAGAAGTGTCAAATTTTAATAAATTTATTTGAAATCAACTTCGATTTTTTTGGATTTTGTTGAGTATTTTTGTTGTAGGGTCTATATTTGAGTAAATTTAGATGAAAATAACTTAAATTTTTAGGATTGTGAAAACAATTTTAGTTGGAAGTGCCAAATTTTAATAAATTTATTTGAAACCAACATCGATTTTTTGGATTTTCTTGAGTATTTTTGTTGTAGGATCTACAATTGAGTAAATTTAGATGAAAATAACTTCAATTTTTTGGATTGTGAAATAAAATTTAGATGGAAGTGTCAAATTTTAATAAATTTATTTGAAATCAACTTCGATTTTTTTTTATTTTGTTGGGTATTTTTGTTGTAGGATCTATATTTGAGTAAATTTAGATGAAAATAACTTAAATTTTTAGGATTGTGAAAAAAAATTTAGTTGGAAGTGCCAAATTTTAATAAATTTATTTGAAACCAACTTCGATTTTTTGGATTTTCTTGAGTATTTTTGTTGTAGGGTCTATATTTGAGTAAATTTAGATGAAAATAACTTAAATTTTTAGGATTGTGAAAACAATTTTAGTTGGAAGTGCCAAATTTTAATAAATTTATTTGAAACCAACTTCGATTTTTTGGATTTTCTTGAGTATTTTTGTTGTAGGATCTACAATTGAGTAAATTTAGATGAAAATAACTTCGAGTTTTTGGATTTTGTCACGATTTTTGTCAAATTTTAATAAATTTATTTGAAATCAACTTCGATTTTTTTTTATTTTGTTGGGTATTTTTGTTGTAGGATCTATATTTGAGCAAATTTAGATGAATATAACTTAAATTTTTAGGATTGTGAAAAAAATTTGAGTTGGAAGTGTCAAATTTTAATAAATTTATTTGAAACCAAATTCGATTTTTTGGAGTTTCATGAGTATTTTTGTTATAGGATCTACAATTGAGTAAATTTAGATGAAAATAACTTCGATATTTTGGATTTTGTCACGATTTTTGTCAAATTTTAATAAATTTATTTGAAATCAACTTTGATAATTTTTGAATTTGTTGAGTATTTTTGTTGTAGGATCTATATTTGAGTAAATTTAGATGAAAATAACTTCAATTTTTTGGATTGTGAAAAATATTTTAGTTGGAAGAGTCAAATTTTAATAAATTTATTTGAAATCAACTTCGATTTTTTGGATTTTCTGTAGTATTTTTGTTGTAGGATCTACAATTGAGTAAATTTAGATAAAAATAACTTCAATTTTTTGGATTGTGAAAAAAAATTTAGATAGAAGTGTCAAATTTTAATAAATTTATTTGAAATCAACTTCGATTTTTTTGGATTTTGTTGAGTATTTTTGTTGTAGGGTCTATATTTGAGTAAATTTAGATGAAAATAACTTAAATTTTTAGGATTGTGAAAACAATTTTAGTTGGAAGTGCCAAATTTTAATAAATTTATTTGAAACCAACATCGATTTTTTGGATTTTCTTGAGTATTTTTCTTGTAGGATCTACAATTGAGTAAATTTAGATGAAAATAACTTCGATTTTTTCGATTTTGTCACGATTTTTGTCAAATTTTAATAATTTATTTGAAATCAACTTGGATAATTTTGGATTTTCTTGAGTATTTTTGTTGTAGGATCTACAATTGAGTAAATTTAGATGAAAATAACTTCAATTTTTTGGATTGTGAAATAAAATTTAGATGGAAGTGTCAAATTTTAATAAATTTATTTGAAATCAACTTCGATTTTTTTTTATTTTGTTGGGTATTTTTGTTGTAGGATCTATATTTGAGTAAATTTAGATGAAAATAACTTAAATTTTTAGGATTGTGAAAAAAAATTTAGTTGGAAGTGCCAAATTTTAATAAATTTATTTGAAACCAACTTCGATTTTTTGGATTTTCTTGAGTATTTTTGTTGTAGGGTCTATATTTGAGTAAATTTAGATGAAAATAACTTAAATTTTTAGGATTGTGAAAACAATTTTAGTTGGAAGTGCCAAATTTTAATAAATTTATTTGAAACCAACTTCGATTTTTTGGATTTTCTTGAGTATTTTTGTTGTAGGATCTACAATTGCGTAAATTTAGATGAAAATAACTTCGATTTTTTCGATTTTGTCACGATTTTTGTCAAATTTTAATAAATTTATTTGAAATCAACTTGGATAATTTTGGATTTTCTTGAGTATTTTTGTTGTAGGATCTACAATTGAGTAAATTTAGATGAAAATAACTTCGATTTTTTCGATTTTGTCACGATTTTTGTCAAATTTTAATAATTTATTTGAAATCAACTTGGATAATTTTGGATTTTCTTGAGTATTTTTGTTGTAGGATCTACAATTGAGTAAATTTAGATGAAAATAACTTCAATTTTTTGGATTGTGAAATAAAATTTAGATGGAAGTGTCAAATTTTAATAAATTTATTTGAAATCAACATCGATTTTTTTTTATTTTGTTGGGTATTTTTGTTGTAGGATCTATATTTGAGTAAATTTAGATGAAAATAACTTAAATTTTTAGGATTGTGAAAAAAAATTTAGTTGGAAGTGCCAAATTTTAATAAATTTATTTGAAACCATCTTCGATTTTTTGGATTTTCTTGAATATTTTGGTTGTAGGATCTACAATTGAGTAAATTTAGATGAAAATAACTTCAATTTTTTGGATTGTGAAAAAAAATTTAGATGGAAGTGTCAAATTTTAATAAATTTATTTGAAATCAAATTCGATTTTTATTTATTTTGTTGGGTATTTTTGTTGTAGGATCTATATTTGAGTAAATTTAGATGAAAATAACTTAAATTTTTAGGATTGTGAAAAAAAATTTAGTTGGAAGTGCCAAATTTTAATAAATTTATTTGAAACCATCTTCGATTTTTTGGATTTTCTTGAATATTTTGGTTGTAGGATCTACAATTGAGTAAATTTAGATGAAAATAACTTCAATTTTTTGGATTGTGAAAAAAAATTTAGATGGAAGTGTCAAATTTTAATAAATTTATTTGAAATCAAATTCGATTTTTATTTATTTTGTTGGGTATTTTTGTTGTAGGATCTATATTTGAGTAAATTTAGATGAAAATAACTTAAATTTTTAGGATTGTGAAAAAAAATTTAGTTGGAAGTGCCAAATTTTAATAAATTTATTTGAAACCAAATTCGATTTTTTGGAGTTTCATGAGTATTTTTGTTATAGGATCTACAAGTGAGTAAATTTAGATGAAAATAACTTCGGTATTTTGGATTTTGTCACGATTTTTGTCAAATTTTAATAAATTTATTTGAAATCAACTTTGATAATTTTTGAATTTGTTGAGTATTTTTGTTGTAGGATCTATATTTGAGTAAATTTAGATGAAAATAACTTCGAGTTTTTGGATTTTGTCACGATTTTTGTCAAATTTTAATAAATTTATTTGAAATCAACTTCGATTTTTTTTTATTTTGTTGGGTATTTTTGTTGTAGGATCTATATTTGAGTAAATTTAGATGAAAATAACTTAAATTTTTAGGATTGTGAAAAAAAATTTAGTTGGAAGTGCCAAATTTTAATAAATTTATTTGAAACCAAATTCGATTTTTTGGAGTTTCATGAGTATTTTTGTTATAGGATCTACAAGTGAGTAAATTTAGATGAAAATAACTTCGGTATTTTGGATTTTGTCACGATTTTTGTCAAATTTTAATAAATTTATTTGAAATCAACTTTGATAATTTTTGAATTTGTTGAGTATTTTTGTTGTAGGATCTATATTTGAGTAAATTTAGATGAAAATAACTTCGAGTTTTTGGATTTTGTCACGATTTTTGTCAAATTTTAATAAATTTATTTGAAATCAACTTCGATTTTTTTTTATTTTGTTGGGTATTTTTGTTGTAGGATCTATATTTGAGTAAATTTAGAAGAAAATAACTTCAATTTTTTGGATTGTGAAAAAAATTTGAGTTGGAAGTGTCAAATTTTAATAAATTTATTTGAAACCAACTTCGATTTTTTGGAGTTTCATGAGTATTTTTGTTATAGGATCTATAATTGAGTAAATTTAGATGAAAATAACTTCGATTTTTTGGATTTTGTCACGATTTTTGTCAAATTTTAATAAATTTATTTGAAATCAACTTCGATTTTTTTTTATTTTGTTGGGTATTTTTGTTGTAGGATCTATATTTGAGCAAATTTAGATGAATATAACTTAAATTTTTAGGATTGTGAAAAAAATTTGAGTTGGAAGAGTCAAATTTTAATAAATTTATTTGGAACCAACTTTGATTTTTTGGATTTTCTTGAATATTTTGGTTGTAGGATCTACAATTGAGTAAATTTAGATGAAAATAACTTCAATTTTTTGGATTGTGAAATAAAATTTAGATGGAAGTGTCAAATTTTAATAAATTTATTTGAAATCAACTTCGATTTTTTTTTATTTTGTTGGGTATTTTTGTTGTAGGATCTATATTTGAGTAAATTTAGATGAAAATAACTTAAATTTTTAGGATTGTGAAAAAAAATTTAGTTGGAAGTGCCAAATTTTAATAAATTTATTTGAAACCAACTTCGATTTTTTGGAGTTTCATGAGTATTTTTGTTATAGAATCTACAATTGAGTAAATTTAGATGAAAATAACTTCGATATTTTGGATTTTGTCACGATTTTTGTCAAATTTTAATAAATTTATTTGAAATCAACTTTGATAATTTTTGAATTTGTTGAGTATTTTTGTTGTAGGATCTATATTTGAGTAAATTTAGATGAAAATAACTTCAATTTTTTGGATTGTGAAAAATATTTTAGTTGGAAGAGTCAAATTTTAATAAATTTATTTGAAATCAACTTCGATTTTTTGGATTTTCTGTAGTATTTTTGTTGTAGGATCTACAATTGAGTAAATTTAGATAAAAATAACTTCAATTTTTTGGATTGTGAAAAAAAATTTAGATAGAAGTGTCAAATTTTAATAAATTTATTTGAAATCAACTTCGATTTTTTTGGATTTTGTTGAGTATATTTGTTGTAGGGTCTATATTTGAGTAAATTTAGATGAAAATAACTTAAATTTTTAGGATTGTGAAAACAATTTTAGTTGGAAGTGCCAAATTTTAATAAATTTATTTGAAACCAACATCGATTTTTTGGATTTTCTTGAGTATTTTTGTTGTAGGATCTACAATTGAGTAAATTTAGATGAAAATAACTTCGATTTTTTCGATTTTGTCACGATTTTTGTCAAATTTTAATAATTTATTTGAAATCAACTTGGATAATTTTGGATTTTCTTGAGTATTTTTGTTGTAGGATCTACAATTGAGTAAATTTAGATGAAAATAACATCAATTTTTTGGATTGTTTAAAAAAATTTAGATGGAAGTGTCAAATTTTAATAAATTTATTTGAAATCAACTTCGATTTTTTTTTATTTTGTTGGGTATTTTTGTTGTAGGATCTATATTTGAGTAAATTTAGATGAAAATAACTTAAATTTTTAGGTTTGTGAAAAAAAAATTAGTTGGAAGTGCCAAATTTTATTAAATTTATTTGAAACCAACTTCGATTTTTTGGATTTTCTTGAGTATTTTTGTTGTAGGATCTACAATTGAGTAAATTTAGATGAAAATAACTTCAATTTTTTGGATTGTGAAAAAAATTTGAGTTGGAAGTGACAAATTTTAATAAATTTATTTGAAACCAAATTCGATTTTTTGGAGTTTCATGAGTATTTTTGTTATAGGATCTACAAGTGAGTAAATTTAGATGAAAATAACTTCGATTTTTTGGATTTTGTCACGATTTTTGTCAAATTTTAATAAATTTATTTGAAATCAACTTTGATATATTTTGAATTTGTTGAGTATTTTTGTTGTAGGATCTATATTTGAGTAAATTTAGATGAAAATAACTTCAATTTTTTGGATTGTGAAAAATATTTTAGTTGGAAGTGTCAAATTTTAATAAATTTATTTGAAATCAACTTCGATTTTTTGGATTTTCTTTAGTATTTTTGTTGTAGGATCTACAATTGAGTAAATTTAGATAAAAATAACTTCAATTTTTTGGATTGTGAAAAAAAATTTAGATGGAAGTGTCAAATTTTAATAAATTTATTTGAAATCAACTTCGATTTTTTTGGATTTTGTTGAGTATTTTTGTTGTAGGGTATATATTTGAGTAAATTTAGATGAAAATAACTTAAATTTTTAGGATTTTGAAAAAAATTTTAGTTGGAAGTGCCAAATTTTAATAAATTTATTTGAAACCAACTTCGATTTTTTGGATTTTCTTGAGTATTTTTGTTGTAGGATCTACAATTGAGTAAATTTAGATGAAAATAACTTCGAGTTTTTGGATTTTGTCACGATTTTTGTCAAATTTTAATAAATTTATTTGAAATCAACTTCGATTTTTTTTTATTTTGTTGGGTATTTTTGTTGTAGGATCTATATTTGAGCAAATTTAGATGAATATAACTTAAATTTTTAGGATTGTGAGAAAAATTTGAGTTGGAAGTGTCAAATTTTAATAAATTTATTTGAAACCAAATTCGATTTTTTGGAGTTTCATGAGTATTTTTGTTATAGGATCTACAAGTGAGTAAATTTAGATGAAAATAACTTCGATTTTTTGGATTTTGTCACGATTTTTGTCAAATTTTAATAAATTTATTTGAAATCAACTTTGATATATTTTGAATTTGTTGAGTATTTTTGTTGTAGGATCTATATTTGAGTAAATTTAGATGAAAATAACTTCAATTTTTTGGATTGTGAAAAATATTTTAGTTGGAAGTGTCAAATTTTAATAAATTTATTTGAAATCAACTTCGATTTTTTGGATTTTCTTTAGTATTTTTGTTGTAGGATCTACAATTGAGTAAATTTAGATAAAAATAACTTCAATTTTTTGGATTGTGAAAAAAAATTTAGATGGAAGTGTCAAATTTTAATAAATTTATTTGAAATCAACTTCGATTTTTTTGGATTTTGTTGAGTATTTTTGTTGTAGGGTATATATTTGAGTAAATTTAGATGAAAATAACTTAAATTTTTAGGATTTTGAAAAAAATTTTAGTTGGAAGTGCCAAATTTTAATAAATTTATTTGAAACCAACTTCGATTTTTTGGATTTTCTTGAGTATTTTTGTTGTAGGATCTACAATTGAGTAAATTTAGATGAAAATAACTTCGAGTTTTTGGATTTTGTCACGATTTTTGTCAAATTTTAATAAATTTATTTGAAATCAACTTCGATTTTTTTTTATTTTGTTGGGTATTTTTGTTGTAGGATCTATATTTGAGCAAATTTAGATGAATATAACTTAAATTTTTAGGATTGTGAAAAAAATTTGAGTTGGAAGTGTCAAATTTTAATAAATTTATTTGAAACCAAATTCGATTTTTTGGAGTTTCATGAGTATTTTTGTTATAGGATCTACAATTGAGTAAATTTAGATGAAAATAACTTCGATATTTTGGATTTTGTCACGATTTTTGTCAAATTTTAATAAATTTATTTGAAATCAACTTTGATAATTTTTGAATTTGTTGAGTATTTTTGTTGTAGGATCTATATTTGAGTAAATTTAGATGAAAATAACTTCAATTTTTTGGATTGTGAAAAATATTTTAGTTGGAAGAGTCAAATTTTAATAAATTTATTTGAAATCAACTTCGATTTTTTGGATTTTCTGTAGTATTTTTGTTGTAGGATCTACAATTGAGTAAATTTAGATAAAAATAACTTCAATTTTTTGGATTGTGAAAAAAAATTTAGATAGAAGTGTCAAATTTTAATAAATTTATTTGAAATCAACTTCGATTTTTTTGGATTTTGTTGAGTATTTTTGTTGTAGGGTCTATATTTGAGTAAATTTAGATGAAAATAACTTAAATTTTTAGGATTGTGAAAACAATTTTAGTTGGAAGTGCCAAATTTTAATAAATTTATTTGAAACCAACATGGATTTTTTGGATTTTCTTGAGTATTTTTGTTGTAGGATCTACAATTGAGTAAATTTAGATGAAAATAACTTCAATTTTTTGGATTGTGAAAAAAATTTGAGTTGGAAGTGTCAAATTTTAATAAATTTATTTGAAACCAAATTCGATTTTTTGGAGTTTCATGAGTATTTTTGTTATAGAATCTACAATTGAGTAAATTTAGATGAAAATAACTTCGATATTTTGGATTTTGTCACGATTTTTGTCAAATTTTAATAAATTTATTTGAAATCAACTTTGATAATTTTTGAATTTGTTGAGTATTTTTGTTGTAGGATCTATATTTGAGTAAATTTAGATGAAAATAACTTCAATTTTTTGGATTGTGAAAAATATTTTAGTTGGAAGAGTCAAATTTTAATAAATTTATTTGAAATCAACTTCGATTTTTTGGATTTTCTGTAGTATTTTTGTTGTAGGATCTACAATTGAGTAAATTTAGATAAAAATAACTTCAATTTTTTGGATTGTGAAAAAAAATTTAGATAGAAGTGTCAAATTTTAATAAATTTATTTGAAATCAACTTCGATTTTTTTGGATTTTGTTGAGTATTTTTGTTGTAGGGTCTATATTTGAGTAAAATTAGATGAAAATAACTTAAATTTTTAGGATTGTGAAAACAATTTTAGTTGGAAGTGCCAAATTTTAATAAATTTATTTGAAACCAACATCGATTTTTTGGATTTTCTTGAGTATTTTTGTTGTAGGATCTACAATTGAGTAAATTTAGATGAAAATAACTTCGATTTTTTCGATTTTGTCACGATTTTTGTCAAATTTTAATAATTTATTTGAAATCAACTTGGATAATTTTGGATTTTCTTGAGTATTTTTGTTGTAGGATCTACAATTGAGTAAATTTAGATGAAAATAACATCAATTTTTTGGATTGTTTAAAAAAATTTAGATGGAAGTGTCAAATTTTAATAAATTTATTTGAAATCAACTTCGATTTTTTTTTATTTTGTTGGGTATTTTTGTTGTAGGATCTATATTTGAGTAAATTTAGATGAAAATAACTTAAATTTTTAGGTTTGTGAAAAAAAAATTAGTTGGAAGTGCCAAATTTTATTAAATTTATTTGAAACCAACTTCGATTTTTTGGATTTTCTTGAGTATTTTTGTTGTAGGATCTACAATTGAGTAAATTTAGATGAAAATAACTTCAATTTTTTGGATTGTGAAAAAAATTTGAGTTGGAAGTGACAAATTTTAATAAATTTATTTGAAACCAAATTCGATTTTTTGGAGTTTCATGAGTATTTTTGTTATAGGATCTACAAGTGAGTAAATTTAGATGAAAATAACTTCGATTTTTTGGATTTTGTCACGATTTTTGTCAAATTTTAATAAATTTATTTGAAATCAACTTTGATATATTTTGAATTTGTTGAGTATTTTTGTTGTAGGATCTATATTTGAGTAAATTTAGATGAAAATAACTTCAATTTTTTGGATTGTGAAAAATATTTTAGTTGGAAGTGTCAAATTTTAATAAATTTATTTGAAATCAACTTCGATTTTTTGGATTTTCTTTAGTATTTTTGTTGTAGGATCTACAATTGAGTAAATTTAGATAAAAATAACTTCAATTTTTTGGATTGTGAAAAAAAATTTAGATGGAAGTGTCAAATTTTAATAAATTTATTTGAAATCAACTTCGATTTTTTTGGATTTTGTTGAGTATTTTTGTTGTAGGGTATATATTTGAGTAAATTTAGATGAAAATAACTTAAATTTTTAGGATTTTGAAAAAAATTTTAGTTGGAAGTGCCAAATTTTAATAAATTTATTTGAAACCAACTTCGATTTTTTGGATTTTCTTGAGTATTTTTGTTGTAGGATCTACAATTGAGTAAATTTAGATGAAAATAACTTCGAGTTTTTGGATTTTGTCACGATTTTTGTCAAATTTTAATAAATTTATTTGAAATCAACTTCGATTTTTTTTTATTTTGTTGGGTATTTTTGTTGTAGGATCTATATTTGAGCAAATTTAGATGAATATAACTTAAATTTTTAGGATTGTGAAAAAAATTTGAGTTGGAAGTGTCAAATTTTAATAAATTTATTTGAAACCAAATTCGATTTTTTGGAGTTTCATGAGTATTTTTGTTATAGGATCTACAAGTGAGTAAATTTAGATGAAAATAACTTCGATTTTTTGGATTTTGTCACGATTTTTGTCAAATTTTAATAAATTTATTTGAAATCAACTTTGATATATTTTGAATTTGTTGAGTATTTTTGTTGTAGGATCTATATTTGAGTAAATTTAGATGAAAATAACTTCAATTTTTTGGATTGTGAAAAATATTTTAGTTGGAAGTGTCAAATTTTAATAAATTTATTTGAAATCAACTTCGATTTTTTGGATTTTCTTTAGTATTTTTGTTGTAGGATCTACAATTGAGTAAATTTAGATAAAAATAACTTCAATTTTTTGGATTGTGAAAAAAAATTTAGATGGAAGTGTCAAATTTTAATAAATTTATTTGAAATCAACTTCGATTTTTTTGGATTTTGTTGAGTATTTTTGTTGTAGGGTATATATTTGAGTAAATTTAGATGAAAATAACTTAAATTTTTAGGATTTTGAAAAAAATTTTAGTTGGAAGTGCCAAATTTTAATAAATTTATTTGAAACCAACTTCGATTTTTTGGATTTTCTTGAGTATTTTTGTTGTAGGATCTACAATTGAGTAAATTTAGATGAAAATAACTTCGAGTTTTTGGATTTTGTCTCGATTTTTGTCAAATTTTAATAAATTTATTTGAAATCAACTTCAATTTTTTTGGATTTTGTTGAGTATTTTTGTTGTAGGGTCTATATTTGAGTAAATTTAGATGAAAATAACTTAAATTTTTAGGATTGTGAAAACAATTTTAGTTGGAAGTGCCAAATTTTAATAAATTTATTTGAAACCAACATCGATTTTTTGGATTTTCTTGAGTATTTTTGTTGTAGGATCTACAATTGAGTAAATTTAGATGAAAATAACTTCGATTTTTTCGATTTTGTCACGATTTTTGTCAAATTTTAATAATTTATTTGAAATCAACTTGGATAATTTTGGATTTTCTTGAGTATTTTTGTTGTAGGATCTACAATTGAGTAAATTTAGATGAAAATAACTTCAATTTTTTGGATTGTGAAATAAAATTTAGATGGAAGTGTCAAATTTTAATAAATTTATTTGAAATCAACTTAGATTTTTTTTTATTTTGTTGGGTATTTTTGTTGTAGGATCTATATTTGAGTAAATTTAGATGAAAATAACTTAAATTTTTAGGATTGTGAAAAAAAATTTAGTTGGAAGTGCCAAATTTTAATAAATTTATTTGAAACCAACTTCGATTTTTTGGATTTTCTTGAGTATTTTTGTTGTAGGGTCTATATTTGAGTAAATTTAGATGAAAATAACTTAAATTTTTAGGATTGTGAAAACAATTTTAGTTGGAAGTGCCAAATTTTAATAAATTTATTTGAAACCAACTTCGATTTTTTGGATTTTCTTGAGTATTTTTGTTGTAGGATCTACAATTGCGTAAATTTAGATGAAAATAACTTCGATTTTTTCGATTTTGTCACGATTTTTGTCAAATTTTAATAAATTTATTTGAAATCAACTTGGATAATTTTGGATTTTCTTGAGTATTTTTGTTGTAGGATCTACAATTGAGTAAATTTAGATGAAAATAACTTCGATTTTTTCGATTTTGTCACGATTTTTGTCAAATTTTAATAATTTATTTGAAATCAACTTGGATAATTTTGGATTTTCTTGAGTATTTTTGTTGTAGGATCTACAATTGAGTAAATTTAGATGAAAATAACTTCAATTTTTTGGATTGTGAAATAAAATTTAGATGGAAGTGTCAAATTTTAATAAATTTATTTGAAATCAACTTCGATTTTTTTTTATTTTGTTGGGTATTTTTGTTGTAGGATCTATATTTGAGTAAATTTAGATGAAAATAACTTAAATTTTTAGGATTGTGAAAAAAAATTTAGTTGGAAGTGCCAAATTTTAATAAATTTATTTGAAACCATCTTCGATTTTTTGGATTTTCTTGAATATTTTGGTTGTAGGATCTACAATTGAGTAAATTTAGATGAAAATAACTTCAATTTTTTGGATTGTGAAAAAAAATTTAGATGGAAGTGTCAAATTTTAATAAATTTATTTGAAATCAAATTCGATTTTTATTTATTTTGTTGGGTATTTTTGTTGTAGGATCTATATTTGAGTAAATTTAGATGAAAATAACTTAAATTTTTAGGATTGTGAAAAAAAATTTAGTTGGAAGTGCCAAATTTTAATAAATTTATTTGAAACCATCTTCGATTTTTTGGATTTTCTTGAATATTTTGGTTGTAGGATCTACAATTGAGTAAATTTAGATGAAAATAACTTCAATTTTTTGGATTGTGAAAAAAAATTTAGATGGAAGTGTCAAATTTTAATAAATTTATTTGAAATCAAATTCGATTTTTATTTATTTTGTTGGGTATTTTTGTTGTAGGATCTATATTTGAGTAAATTTAGATGAAAATAACTTAAATTTTTAGGATTGTGAAAAAAAATTTAGTTGGAAGTGCCAAATTTTAATAAATTTATTTGAAACCAAATTCGATTTTTTGGAGTTTCATGAGTATTTTTGTTATAGGATCTACAAGTGAGTAAATTTAGATGAAAATAACTTCGGTATTTTGGATTTTGTCACGATTTTTGTCAAATTTTAATAAATTTATTTGAAATCAACTTTGATAATTTTTGAATTTGTTGAGTATTTTTGTTGTAGGATCTATATTTGAGTAAATTTAGATGAAAATAACTTCGAGTTTTTGGATTTTGTCACGATTTTTGTCAAATTTTAATAAATTTATTTGAAATCAACTTCGATTTTTTTTTATTTTGTTGGGTATTTTTGTTGTAGGATCTATATTTGAGTAAATTTAGATGAAAATAACTTAAATTTTTAGGATTGTGAAAAAAAATTTAGTTGGAAGTGCCAAATTTTAATAAATTTATTTGAAACCAAATTCGATTTTTTGGAGTTTCATGAGTATTTTTGTTATAGGATCTACAAGTGAGTAAATTTAGATGAAAATAACTTCGGTATTTTGGATTTTGTCACGATTTTTGTCAAATTTTAATAAATTTATTTGAAATCAACTTTGATAATTTTTGAATTTGTTGAGTATTTTTGTTGTAGGATCTATATTTGAGTAAATTTAGATGAAAATAACTTCGAGTTTTTGGATTTTGTCACGATTTTTGTCAAATTTTAATAAATTTATTTGAAATCAACTTCGATTTTTTTTTATTTTGTTGGGTATTTTTGTTGTAGGATCTATATTTGAGTAAATTTAGATGAAAATAACTTAAATTTTTAGGATTGTGAAAAAAATTTGAGTTGGAAGTGTCAAATTTTAATAAATTTATTTGAAATCAACTTCGATTATTTTGAATTTTGTCGAGTATTTTTGGTGTAGGATGTATATTTGAGTAAATTTAGATGAAAATAACGACAATTTTTTGGATTGTGAATAAAGTTTGAGTTGGAAGTGTCAAATTTTAATAAATTTATTTGAAACCAACTTTGATTTTTTGGATTTTCTTGAGTATTTTGGTTGTAGGATCTACAATTGAGTAAATTTAGATGAAAATAACTTCAATTTTTTGGATTGTGAAAAAAATTTGAGTTGGAAGTGTCAAATTTTAATAAATTTATTTGAAACCAAATTCGATTTTTTGGAGTTTCATGAGTATTTTTGTTATAGGATCTACAATTGAGTAAATTTAGATGAAAATAACTTCGATATTTTGGATTTTGTCACGATTTTTGTCAAATTTTAATAAATTTATTTGAAATCAACTTTGATAATTTTTGAATTTGTTGAGTATTTTTGTTGTAGGATCTATATTTGAGTAAATTTAGATGAAAATAACTTCAATTTTTTGGATTGTGAAAAATATTTTAGTTGGAAGAGTCAAATTTTAATAAATTTATTTGAAATCAACTTCGATTTTTTGGATTTTCTGTAGTATTTTTGTTGTAGGATCTACAATTGAGTAAATTTAGATAAAAATAACTTCAATTTTTTGGATTGTGAAAAAAAATTTAGATAGAAGTGTCAAATTTTAATAAATTTATTTGAAATCAACTTCGATTTTTTTGGATTTTGTTGAGTATTTTTGTTGTAGGGTCTATATTTGAGTAAATTTAGATGAAAATAACTTAAATTTTTAGGATTGTGAAAACAATTTTAGTTGGAAGTGCCAAATTTTAATAAATTTATTTGAAACCAACATCGATTTTTTGGATTTTCTTGAGTATTTTTCTTGTAGGATCTACAATTGAGTAAATTTAGATGAAAATAACTTCGATTTTTTCGATTTTGTCACGATTTTTGTCAAATTTTAATAATTTATTTGAAATCAACTTGGATAATTTTGGATTTTCTTGAGTATTTTTGTTGTAGGATCTACAATTGAGTAAATTTAGATGAAAATAACTTCAATTTTTTGGATTGTGAAAAAAAATTTAGATGGAAGTGTCAAATTTTAATAAATTTATTTGAAATCAACTTCGATTTTTATTTATTTTGTTGGGTATTTTTGTTGTAGGATCTATATTTGAGTAAATTTAGATGAAAATAACTTAAATTTTTAGGATTGTGAAAAAAATTTAGTTGGAAGTGCCAAATTTTAATAAATTTATTTGAAACCATCTTCGATTTTTTGGATTTTCTTGAATATTTTGGTTGTAGGATCTACAATTGAGTAAATTTAGATGAAAATAACTTCAATTTTTTGGATTGTGAAAAAAAATTTAGATGGAAGTGTCAAATTTTAATAAATTTATTTGAAATCAAATTCGATTTTTATTTATTTTGTTGGGTATTTTTGTTGTAGGATCTATATTTGAGTAAATTTAGATGAAAATAACTTAAATTTTTAGGATTGTGAAAAAAAATTTAGTTGGAAGTGCCAAATTTTAATAAATTTATTTGAAACCATCTTCGATTTTTTGGATTTTCTTGAATATTTTGGTTGTAGGATCTACAATTGAGTAAATTTAGATGAAAATAACTTCAATTTTTTGGATTGTGAAAAAAAATTTAGATGGAAGTGTCAAATTTTAATAAATTTATTTGAAATCAAATTCGATTTTTATTTATTTTGTTGGGTATTTTTGTTGTAGGATCTATATTTGAGTAAATTTAGATGAAAATAACTTAAATTTTTAGGATTGTGAAAAAAAATTTAGTTGGAAGTGCCAAATTTTAATAAATTTATTTGAAACCAAATTCGATTTTTTGGAGTTTCATGAGTATTTTTGTTATAGGATCTACAAGTGAGTAAATTTAGATGAAAATAACTTCGGTATTTTGGATTTTGTCACGATTTTTGTCAAATTTTAATAAATTTATTTGAAATCAACTTTGATAATTTTTGAATTTGTTGAGTATTTTTGTTGTAGGATCTATATTTGAGTAAATTTAGATGAAAATAACTTCGAGTTTTTGGATTTTGTCACGATTTTTGTCAAATTTTAATAAATTTATTTGAAATCAACTTCGATTTTTTTTTATTTTGTTGGGTATTTTTGTTGTAGGATCTATATTTGAGTAAATTTAGATGAAAATAACTTAAATTTTTAGGATTGTGAAAAAAATTTGAGTTGGAAGTGTCAAATTTTAATAAATTTATTTGAAATCAACTTCGATTATTTTGAATTTTGTCGAGTATTTTTGGTGTAGGATGTATATTTGAGTAAATTTAGATGAAAATAACGACAATTTTTTGATTGTGAAGAAAATTTGAGTTGGAAGTGTCAAATTTTAATAAATTTATTTGAAATCAACTTCGATTTTTTGCATTTTCTTGAGTATTTTTGTTGTAGGATCTACAATTGAGTAAATTTAGAAGAAAATAACTTCAATTTTTTGGATTGTGAAAAAAATTTGAGTTGGAAGTGTCAAATTTTAATAAATTTATTTGAAACCAACTTCGATTTTTTGGAGTTTCATGAGTATTTTTGTTATAGGATCTATAATTGAGTAAATTTAGATGAAAATAACTTCGATTTTTTGGATTTTGTCACGATTTTTGTCAAATTTTAATAAATTTATTTGAAATCAACTTCGATTTTTTTTTATTTTGTTGGGTATTTTTGTTGTAGGATCTATATTTGAGCAAATTTAGATGAATATAACTTAAATTTTTAGGATTGTGAAAAAAATTTGAGTTGGAAGAGTCAAATTTTAATAAATTTATTTGAAACCAACTTTGATTTTTTGGATTTTCTTGAATATTTTGGTTGTAGGATCTACAATTGAGTAAATTTAGATGAAAATAACTTCAATTTTTTGGATTGTGAATAAAGTTTGAGTTGGAAGTGTCAAATTTTAATAAATTTATTTGAAACCAACTTTGATTTTTTGGATTTTCTTGAGTATTTTGGTTGTAGGATCTACAATTGAGTAAATTTAGATGAAAATAACTTCAATTTTTTGGATTGTGAAAAAAATTTGAGTTGGAAGTGTCAAATTTTAATAAATTTATTTGAAACCAAATTCGATTTTTTGGAGTTTCATGAGTATTTTTGTTATAGGATCTACAATTGAGTAAATTTAGATGAAAATAACTTCGATATTTTGGATTTTGTCACGATTTTTGTCAAATTTTAATAAATTTATTTGAAATCAACTTTGATAATTTTTGAATTTGTTGAGTATTTTTGTTGTAGGATCTATATTTGAGTAAATTTAGATGAAAATAACTTCAATTTTTTGGATTGTGAAAAATATTTTAGTTGGAAGAGTCAAATTTTAATAAATTTATTTGAAATCAACTTCGATTTTTTGGATTTTCTGTAGTATTTTTGTTGTAGGATCTACAATTGAGTAAATTTAGATAAAAATAACTTCAATTTTTTGGATTGTGAAAAAAAATTTAGATAGAAGTGTCAAATTTTAATAAATTTATTTGAAATCAACTTCGATTTTTTTGGATTTTGTTGAGTATTTTTGTTGTAGGGTCTATATTTGAGTAAATTTAGATGAAAATAACTTAAATTTTTAGGATTGTGAAAACAATTTTAGTTGGAAGTGCCAAATTTTAATAAATTTATTTGAAACCAACATCGATTTTTTGGATTTTCTTGAGTATTTTTCTTGTAGGATCTACAATTGAGTAAATTTAGATGAAAATAACTTCGATTTTTTCGATTTTGTCACGATTTTTGTCAAATTTTAATAATTTATTTGAAATCAACTTGGATAATTTTGGATTTTCTTGAGTATTTTTGTTGTAGGATCTACAATTGAGTAAATTTAGATGAAAATAACTTCAATTTTTTGGATTGTGAAAAAAAATTTAGATGGAAGTGTCAAATTTTAATAAATTTATTTGAAATCAACTTCGATTTTTATTTATTTTGTTGGGTAGTTTTGTTGTAGGATCTATATTTGAGTAAATTTAGATGAAAATAACTTAAATTTTTAGGATTGTGAAAAAAATTTAGTTGGAAGTGCCAAATTTTAATAAATTTATTTGAAACCAAATTCGATTTTTTGGAGTTTCATGAGTATTTTTGTTATAGGATCTACAAGTGAGTAAATTTAGATGAAAATAACTTCAATTTTTTGGATTGTGAAAAAAAATTTAGATGGAAGTGTCAAATTTTAATAAATTTATTTGAAATCAACTTCGATTTTTATTTATTTTGTTGGGTATTTTTGTTGTAGGATCTATATTTGAGTAAATTTAGATGAAAATAACTTAAATTTTTAGGATTGTGAAAAAAATTTAGTTGGAAGTGCCAAATTTTAATAAATTTATTTGAAACCAAATTCGATTTTTTGGATTTTCTTGAGTATTTTTGTTGTAGGGTCTATATTTGAGTAAATTTAGATGAAAATAACTTAAATTTTTAGGATTGTGAAAACAATTTTAGTTGGAAGTGCCAAATTTTAATAAATTTATTTGAAACCAACTTCGATTTTTTGGATTTTCTTGAGTATTTTTGTTGTAGGATCTACAATTGCGTAAATTTAGATGAAAATAACTTCGATTTTTTCGATTTTGTCACGATTTTTGTCAAATTTTAATAAATTTATTTGAAATCAACTTGGATAATTTTGGATTTTCTTGAGTATTTTTGTTGTAGGATCTACAATTGAGTAAATTTAGATGAAAATAACTTCGATTTTTTCGATTTTGTCACGATTTTTGTCAAATTTTAATAATTTATTTGAAATCAACTTGGATAATTTTGGATTTTCTTGAGTATTTTTGTTGTAGGATCTACAATTGAGTAAATTTAGATGAAAATAACTTCAATTTTTTGGATTGTGAAATAAAATTTAGATGGAAGTGTCAAATTTTAATAAATTTATTTGAAATCAACTTCGATTTTTTTTTATTTTGTTGGGTATTTTTGTTGTAGGATCTATATTTGAGTAAATTTAGATGAAAATAACTTAAATTTTTAGGATTGTGAAAAAAAATTTAGTTGGAAGTGCCAAATTTTAATAAATTTATTTGAAACCATCTTCGATTTTTTGGATTTTCTTGAATATTTTGGTTGTAGGATCTACAATTGAGTAAATTTAGATGAAAATAACTTCAATTTTTTGGATTGTGAAAAAAAATTTAGATGGAAGTGTCAAATTTTAATAAATTTATTTGAAATCAAATTCGATTTTTATTTATTTTGTTGGGTATTTTTGTTGTAGGATCTATATTTGAGTAAATTTAGATGAAAATAACTTAAATTTTTAGGATTGTGAAAAAAAATTTAGTTGGAAGTGCCAAATTTTAATAAATTTATTTGAAACCAAATTCGATTTTTTGGAGTTTCATGAGTATTTTTGTTATAGGATCTACAAGTGAGTAAATTTAGATGAAAATAACTTCGGTATTTTGGATTTTGTCACGATTTTTGTCAAATTTTAATAAATTTATTTGAAATCAACTTTGATAATTTTTGAATTTGTTGAGTATTTTTGTTGTAGGATCTATATTTGAGTAAATTTAGATGAAAATAACTTCGAGTTTTTGGATTTTGTCACGATTTTTGTCAAATTTTAATAAATTTATTTGAAATCAACTTCGATTTTTTTTTATTTTGTTGGGTATTTTTGTTGTAGGATCTATATTTGAGTAAATTTAGATGAAAATAACTTAAATTTTTAGGATTGTGAAAAAAATTTGAGTTGGAAGTGTCAAATTTTAATAAATTTATTTGAAATCAACTTCGATTATTTTGAATTTTGTCGAGTATTTTTGGTGTAGGATGTATATTTGAGTAAATTTAGATGAAAATAACGACAATTTTTTGATTGTGAAGAAAATTTGAGTTGGAAGTGTCAAATTTTAATAAATTTATTTGAAATCAACTTCGATTTTTTGCATTTTCTTGAGTATTTTTGTTGTAGGATCTACAATTGAGTAAATTTAGAAGAAAATAACTTCAATTTTTTGGATTGTGAAAAAAATTTGAGTTGGAAGTGTCAAATTTTAATAAATTTATTTGAAACCAACTTCGATTTTTTGGAGTTTCATGAGTATTTTTGTTATAGGATCTATAATTGAGTAAATTTAGATGAAAATAACTTCGATTTTTTGGATTTTGTCACGATTTTTGTCAAATTTTAATAAATTTATTTGAAATCAACTTCGATTTTTTTTTATTTTGTTGGGTATTTTTGTTGTAGGATCTATATTTGAGCAAATTTAGATGAATATAACTTAAATTTTTAGGATTGTGAAAAAAATTTGAGTTGGAAGAGTCAAATTTTAATAAATTTATTTGAAACCAACTTTGATTTTTTGGATTTTCTTGAATATTTTGGTTGTAGGATCTACAATTGAGTAAATTTAGATGAAAATAACTTCAATTTTTTGGATTGTGAATAAAGTTTGAGTTGGAAGTGTCAAATTTTAATAAATTTATTTGAAACCAACTTTGATTTTTTGGATTTTCTTGAGTATTTTGGTTGTAGGATCTACAATTGAGTAAATTTAGATGAAAATAACTTCAATTTTTTGGATTGTGAAAAAAATTTGAGTTGGAAGTGTCAAATTTTAATAAATTTATTTGAAACCAAATTCGATTTTTTGGAGTTTCATGAGTATTTTTGTTATAGGATCTACAATTGAGTAAATTTAGATGAAAATAACTTCGATATTTTGGATTTTGTCACGATTTTTGTCAAATTTTAATAAATTTATTTGAAATCAACTTTGATAATTTTTGAATTTGTTGAGTATTTTTGTTGTAGGATCTATATTTGAGTAAATTTAGATGAAAATAACTTCAATTTTTTGGATTGTGAAAAATATTTTAGTTGGAAGAGTCAAATTTTAATAAATTTATTTGAAATCAACTTCGATTTTTTGGATTTTCTGTAGTATTTTTGTTGTAGGATCTACAATTGAGTAAATTTAGATAAAAATAACTTCAATTTTTTGGATTGTGAAAAAAAATTTAGATAGAAGTGTCAAATTTTAATAAATTTATTTGAAATCAACTTCGATTTTTTTGGATTTTGTTGAGTATTTTTGTTGTAGGGTCTATATTTGAGTAAATTTAGATGAAAATAACTTAAATTTTTAGGATTGTGAAAACAATTTTAGTTGGAAGTGCCAAATTTTAATAAATTTATTTGAAACCAACATCGATTTTTTGGATTTTCTTGAGTATTTTTCTTGTAGGATCTACAATTGAGTAAATTTAGATGAAAATAACTTCGATTTTTTCGATTTTGTCACGATTTTTGTCAAATTTTAATAATTTATTTGAAATCAACTTGGATAATTTTGGATTTTCTTGAGTATTTTTGTTGTAGGATCTACAATTGAGTAAATTTAGATGAAAATAACTTCAATTTTTTGGATTGTGAAAAAAAATTTAGATGGAAGTGTCAAATTTTAATAAATTTATTTGAAATCAACTTCGATTTTTATTTATTTTGTTGGGTAGTTTTGTTGTAGGATCTATATTTGAGTAAATTTAGATGAAAATAACTTAAATTTTTAGGATTGTGAAAAAAATTTAGTTGGAAGTGCCAAATTTTAATAAATTTATTTGAAACCAAATTCGATTTTTTGGAGTTTCATGAGTATTTTTGTTATAGGATCTACAAGTGAGTAAATTTAGATGAAAATAACTTCGGTATTTTGGATTTTGTCACGATTTTTGTCAAATTTTAATAAATTTATTTGAAATCAACTTTGATAATTTTTGAATTTGTTGAGTATTTTTGTTGTAGGATCTATATTTGAGTAAATTTAGATGAAAATAACTTCAATTTTTTGGATTGTGAAAAATATTTTAGTTGGAAGAGTCAAATTTTAATAAATTTATTTGAAATCAACTTCGATTTTTTGGATTTTCTGTAGTATTTTTGTTGTAGGATCTACAATTGAGTAAATTTAGATAAAAATAACTTCAATTTTTTGGATTGTGAAAAAAAATTTAGATAGAAGTGTCAAATTTTAATAAATTTATTTGAAATCAACTTCGATTTTTTTGGATTTTGTTGAGTATTTTTGTTGTAGGGTCTATATTTGAGTAAATTTAGATGAAAATAACTTAAATTTTTAGGATTGTGAAAACAATTTTAGTTGGAAGTGCCAAATTTTAATAAATTTATTTGAAACCAACATCGATTTTTTGGATTTTCTTGAGTATTTTTGTTGTAGGATCTACAATTGAGTAAATTTAGATGAAAATAACTTCGATTTTTTCGATTTTGTCACGATTTTTGTCAAATTTTAATAATTTATTTGAAATCAACTTGGATAATTTTGGATTTTCTTGAGTATTTTTGTTGTAGGATCTACAATTGAGTAAATTTAGATGAAAATAACTTCAATTTTTTGGATTGTTTAAAAAAATTTAGATGGAAGTGTCAAATTTTAATAAATTTATTTGAAATCAACTTCGATTTTTATTTATTTTGTTGGGTATTTTTGTTGTAGGATCTATATTTGAGTAAATTTAGATGAAAATAACTTAAATTTTTAGGATTGTGAAAAAAATTTAGTTGGAAGTGCCAAATTTTAATAAATTTATTTGAAACCAAATTCGATTTTTTGGAGTTTCATGAGTATTTTTGTTATAGGATCTACAAGTGAGTAAATTTAGATGAAAATAACTTCGATTTTTTCGATTTTGTCACGATTTTTGTCAAATTTTAATAATTTATTTGAAATCAACTTGGATAATTTTGGATTTTCTAGAGTATTTTTGTTGTAGGATCTACAATTGAGTAAATTTAGATGAAAATAACTTCAATTTTTTGGATTGTGAAATAAAATTTAGATGGAAGTGTCAAATTTTAATAAATTTATTTGAAATCAACTTCGATTTTTTTTTATTTTGTTGGGTATTTTTGTTGTAGGATCTATATTTGAGTAAATTTAGATGAAAATAACTTAAATTTTTAGGATTGTGAAAAAAAATTTAGTTGGAAGTGCCAAATTTTAATAAATTTATTTGAAACCAACTTCGATTTTTTGGATTTTCTTGAGTATTTTTGTTGTAGGATCTACAATTGAGTAAATTTAGATGAAAATAACTTCAATTTTTTGGATTGTGAAAAAAAATTTAGATGGAAGTGTCAAATTTTAATAAATTTATTTGAAATCAACTTCGATTTTTTTTTATTTTGTTGGGTATTTTTGTTGTAGGATCTATATTTGAGTAAATTTAGATGAAAATAACTTAAATTTTTAGGATTGTGAAAAAAATTTTAGTTGGAAGTGCCAAAATTTAATAAATTTATTTGAAACCAACTTCGGTTTTTTGGATTTTCTTGAGTATTTTTGTTGTAGGATCTACAATTGAGTAAATTTAGATGAAAATAACTTCAATATTTTGGATTGTGAAAAAAATTTGAGTTGGAAGTGTCAAATTTTAATAAATTTATTTGAAACCAACTTCGATTTTTTGGAGTTTCATGAGTATTTTTGTTGTAGGATCTACAATTGAGTAAATTTAGATGAAAATAACTTCAATTTTTTGGATTGTGAAAAAAATTTGAGTTGGAAGTGTCAAATTTTAATAAATTTATTTGAAACCAACTTCGATTTTTTGGAGTTTCATGAGTATTTTTGTTATAGGATCTACAATTGAGTAAATTTAGATGAAAATAACTTCGATTTTTGGATTTTGTCACGATTTTTGTCAAATTTTAATAAATTTATTTGAAATCCACTTTGATAATTTTTGAATTTGTTGAGTATTTTTGTTGTAGGATCTATATTTGAGTAAATTTAGATGAAAATAACTTAAATTTTTAGGATTGTGAAAAAACTTTTAGTTGGAAGTGCCAAATTTTAATAAATTTATTTGAAACCAACTTCGATTTTTTGGATTTTCTTGAGTATTTTTGTTGTAGGATCTACAATTGAGTAAATTTTGATGAAAATAACTTCAATTTTTTGGATTGTGAAAAAAAATTTAGTTGGAAGTGTCAAATTTTAATAAAATTATTTGAAACCAACTTCGATATTTTGGATTTTCTTGAGTATTTTTGTTGTAGGATCTACAATTGAGTAAATTTAGATGAAAATAACTTCAATTTTTTGGATTGTGAAAAAAAATTTAGATGGAAGTGTCAAATTTTAATAAATTTATTTGAAATCAACTTCGATTTTTTTTTATTTTGTTGGGTATTTTTGTTGTAGGATCTACAATTGAGTAAATTTAGATGAAAATAACTTCAATTTTTTGTATTGTGAAAAAAAATTTAGATGGAAGTGTCAAATTTTAATAAATTTATTTGAAATCAACTTCGTTTTTTTTTTATTTGTCACGTCCCGGGTGAAGGTCTTTGGGAGAATGACATGAGGGGTTTTATTCGAAGGGAATGCAGGCGCGAATGCCAGATTCGTGGCACTGCGGAGAGTAGGATGCAGGCGCGAATGCCAGATTCGTGGCACTGCGGAGAGTAGGAATTCAGGCGCGAATGCCAGATTCGTGGCACTGAATGTTCGAAGGGATGCAGGCGCGAATGCCAGATTCGTGGCACTGCGGAGAGTAGGATGCAGGCGCGAATGCCAGATTCGTGGCACTGCGGAGAGCAGGAATTCAGGCGCGAATGCCAGATTCGTGGCACTGAATGTTCGAAGGGATGCAGGCGCGAATGCCAGATTCGTGGCACTGCGGAGAGTAGGATGCAGGCGCGAATGCCAGATTCGTGGCACTGCGGAGAGTAGGAATTCAGGCGCGAATGCCAGATTCGTGGCACTGAATGTTCGAAGGGATGCAGGTGCGAATGCCAGATTCGTGGCACTGCGGAGAGTAGGATGCAGGCGCGAATGCCAGATTCGTGGCGCTGCGGAGGGTAGGATGCAGGCGCGAATGCCAGATTCGTGGCACTGCGGAGAGTAGGGATTCAGGCGCGAATGCCAGATTCGTAGCTCTGAACGACCAGGGAAGGTTTGGACTGTAATCCCTCCGGTAATGACACCCGTTAGCACTCTTGTTTTGTTTTGGTTTGGTAATAGGATTTACCGTTGCATTCGTACTAAAGAAACCACACTTAGTTTTCCTAAGAATAGCACGGTTCGTGCTGCAGTGTGTTTGTAAATACTGGGAGAGCTCTCGCGAATCAGCTGTTGCGGCAGCTTGGTTTCGTGGGGAAGCCTTATGATTTGAGGATACGCACAATAACTCGAAACATGATTGATAACAAAGCGGTTTATTAGCTTTGTTAGAGTGGGTTTAACAATGCGTGGGAAGATTTTGTATTCACACGCGCAACATTTATAATATGAGTTATGAATATGAATGGCGATATAAGCATAAATGAAAGAATATAATAGTAAGTAAGCAATAAGCATAAATGAAAGAATATAATAGTAAGTAAGCGATAAGCATAAACGAAAGAATATAATAATAAGTAAGCGATAAGCATAAACGAAAGAATATAATAATAAGTAAGCGATAAGCATAAACGAAAGAATATAATAATAAGCTATAAGCGTTGATAAATAATAATATGGTATGGGGTGATATGCACTATAATGATGGTATATAATAATGACTTACAGTGATTGTCGTAGAGCACTGATTAGAATAGTTAACACTGGTTAAATAATACTCTGATCTATTCGATAGTCTGTTGACAAAAGAGCGTTATGAGCTCTCGATCCTTCGTATTTATATGATCTTCCAGGAGTACTGCGGGGGTTCGCGCGGTAAAGACCTTGACAGATTTCGGAACAAGACGCAGTAGATTTTGGGGGTTTTTGTAAACGGTATGGCTATTAATAGATGTATTTATGTCACGTACGCCAAATGCGTCGTAATTACAATCACGTGTTGATCACGTTTGTACATTTGCGTCGCAGTAACATTTCTAGGGTTTTTGCATGGGGCTTTGAAGCGAAATACTCAACCCATTTGGTGGAGTTTAGGAGGTCGTATAGGAATGGGGTAAACGGTGTATTGACTTCTGTGATCATAGTAAGGGCGTGAGACGTAGTCTCGATTTGGAAGAGGGTTTTAAGGATGAGGGGTTTGTTTAAACGTAGATTTGGAAGGAAGTTTTCATGCCTCATATGGCGAATAGGCGAAGGAGTTTTGTAACGATCATCTCGTGATGGGGATCTCTAAGATACATCATCGAGGTGGCGTTTTGTATGGGTCATCTTGTGTTGGGGACCGCTAAGGTACAACATCAAGGTGATCGGCGATTGGGATTGACCATTTAGAGACAGGGACCACTAAGGTATATCGTCTAAGTGATCGGTTGGGTTTGAAAAAGGGGTATGGCTTGAGTTCGATGGTTTTTGATGGAGTTGTGGATGGATTTGTGAGGAAGTGGTGTTAAAATACCGCGCGAAAAATAGTGGGACGTCACACCTCCCCCCTTATATGAAGAAATGTGTAATTTCTTAAAACAAGGTAGGTGTGGTTTGAAGTGAGAGAAAAAAATTTTAACGAAAATAGCGGGGCATCACACCTCCCCCCTTATATGAAGAAATGCGTACATTTCTTAACATAAGGCTCGGGTGTCTTCAAATAAGAAAATAAAGAAAATAGAATATAAAGCCTATTTTGGCGAATGAAACAAAATATGTAGCCTGTTTTGGTAAAAAGGAAATAAAATAATTTATATGTTTTAGTAATAATAAGAGTTGTTTAGTGTGGCTTGAAGAGAAAAATAAAAGAGAGACCTATATATATATATAAAAAATAGAAAATAAGGAATATTATTAATTTATAAGGAATATTTACAAGGGATTATATACAAGGTAAGGATAGGATTGAAAGGAAGGAAGGGCTAGGAGGAATTTTAAGGTCTATACAGGGTATTTGTTTGAATTTAGATGGGTCTATACGGGACGAAGGGGTAGTGGCTTTCGGGAACTGCTTCCCGTTGACCGATGTTGGAGGATGAGAGTCATCGATGGAGGTGTCCGTTCTGCGGAGGCGCCTCTCTGTTGATGACTCGAAGAGATCACTTTAGGGAGAGAAGGGGTGTGGTGGCCCTTTCTTCCATCTAGACGGCATGGCCGCGTGAGTGGTGCAATAAATGTTGCAGTAGAAATTATCTATGATGGAAAATTGATTAAGGTAATTTTGTTTGTGGTGGCGTGGGGTCAACCGGGACTCTCGCGTATATGAAAAGGACGATCATAATATCCTTTGCACCATAGACTCCTACTCAGAGGTGATAGATAACCAATGTATGTTTCTTTTTCAAAATTTTCGGTTACCGGTTTCCGACTGGGTACCCGAGCTAATTTCCTGAATATTAATTCACGCGAAGTGCAGCCAGTGCCCTTTTGGACGCTGGCGTTATTTGAGAACGCGGCTAAGTTCCATTCGTCCCAGTCGCTGTATCTACCTATAATTAATTGTGAAGATTTGGTCAAAGCGAGATGCAATCTTTTTATAGAGCCATTCGTCTGTGGGTGAAGGGCTGTGGTTCGGAATTGTTGGGTTTTACATTCCCGTACTGCTGTTTTCGCGAAAGTGCTTTTAGAGTTTGCCGCTTGGTCGGTGAGGGTGGCTCTAGGAGCTCCGAAATGACAGTTAAATCTTTTAATGAATTCGTCTGCCCCTTTAATTGATGTGAGTAGGCTGAGGAGCACGCACACAGGATATTTCGTCAATAGAACCTGCATGGGTAATTTGTAAATCTGGTCGGTTCTCGTGGTAGGCAGTCGTTCACGTATGTTTTCCGGGGAAGGACTTGGCCGAATTTCTGCTGGCGACAATTTCCGGCGCTTCTTTCGGTGCAGTTGAATCCCGTTTGATTCTCTTCTAAGGTGAGCGTTGGATGTGGGCATTGTAGGATCGATGGAGTTGCTTCCACTCGTTGCCACATGGATCGGTGAACTGGAGAACCTTGGCCTCTTGGAGCTGCTTGGCTTATGTTTGGACCTGTCTTCCAAGTCGTCGTCCGATTTTTCTCGTGGTCGTATGGGGCATGCCTCCACTGTAAGGGGTTTACGGGATAAGGCGTCTGACCAGGCGTGGAATTCCAGTTCAAAAGTCGAGTATTGCAGGATCGGTTCCCTCTGCAATGCTGATTTTGAGTGGTTAAAAGCGGTTTGTTGGGACGATCTCCAGTCCAATGGAGTGTCTTTCTTCCGTAGTGAGGTCAAAGGCCGAGCCGTTTTAGGGAAATCTGGGATAAACTTAATGTAATATCCGGTCAGTCCGAGGTAGTTGTTAATTCTTTCAGGTGCGCAAGGTGCTGAGTAGTTCAGAACGGCGTGGATTTTCTGTTTGTCCAGTTTTACTAGGTCTGCTTCCTGGGCGATTATGTGTCCCGTTGAGATTGACTGGAGTGATTGTCCTACCCTCGAAGGGATTTCTTCAGATTTCTCCGTTATTTCCTGTTCCGGCGTAACTGCAAGAGACTCTTGGGAGGTTATGGGAAGGGTTGATTTGGCGTCATGCGCAGGGGATGAGCGTGAGTGCACCTTCGCGGGTGCCTCGAGGTGGTGGATCGACGGATCCTGGGCTAAGAGGGACTTGCTTTTTATTATGGGGTGGATGGGAGTGATGCCTGTCGGCGTCGTAGTCTCTTTTGGACGTACCGGTTTGGATTCTGGATTTATTCTGTCGAGTTTCTCTACTTCGATGGTGGGCATTTTGATCGGAGTGTCAATCTTTAATTCGGGTATCTTCACGAAATCCGGCGTGTGAGTTATTATCGATGGCACCTGATTAACTGGGTTTAGTTGTGCGGTATCGATTCTTACGGTATTCTTGGTATTTTGGGCTGAATCGTAAATGGGTGTACTCCACGGATCGCATCCATCAGTGCTCGGAGGAGTAGTTTTCGACTCCGTTTCCCGCAAGGTTCTAGGATCCTTGTATATGGTGGATTTGCGTTTTAGGTATTCCAAGGTCGCGTGTCCGGGCTTCATGCAGTAACTGCTTTTGCGTATCTCCGTAGGTTTCGGAGGTGGAGGACGGTTCTTGTTCCCATATGGGAGCAGGGGATTGGGTGCTTGATACCTATATTCCGCGGCGTGGTTTGGAGGGTAACTCTCGGAATTTTGGTTGATCGCAGATCGTTGATTATTTCGACAGAACCGTGCGCCGTGACCTGTCTTGTTGCAGATTTGGCAGATTAGTTTGGGATCGGAGAATCGGAGACGGTCCCTATCAATCTGCTTGTCTACGAGGACAGCCTGATCGAATGCTTCGTTGAGAGTTTCGAAACGGTGCTGGTGTAATCTCATCCTTATGTAGGGCGGAAGGCCATCGACGAATGAGTCTAAGGTTAGGCGGTCTAGGTCCTGAAGATGCTGTTGTGCGAAATCGCTGTAATATTCTCTATCCTCTTCTAAAATGGCGAATCGGAGGTCCCTTACGCGTGAAATGTACTTCAACATGTGCTCGTTGGTTCCTTTTATAATATTGACAAGTTCCCCACGATAGTGGTCAGACGTTTTACCAGGAGAAAAAGTGCGGTTGAGTTGTTTGACTAAATCATTTATGGAGTCAAAGACCCTATTCTCAACGGCCAAGTATGCATGGTCTTGCAGCTTAGTTAGCAACAACCTCGTTAACTGGGGTTCGGCTTGCGAGGGAACCAGAGCCTTAGCCCTATTGCAGGCTCTCGCGAATTGCAAAACGGATATATTGTGACCGTTAAACTTTGGGACGGTTTCTATTGCGTCTTTCAATTCGATCTGGGGCAATGGATCCTGGTCCGGTACATTGTTATAATTTATCATTGGTTTCCTATCGAAACGGGAGGAACCGGGAGCTGCGAAATTGTTTGCCATTGGCGGAGGTGCAAGAAGTTTTTCCACCATGTCGCGGATGGCTTGAATTCGACCGGAGAGACCTTCTAACGCGGGGCCGTCCGAATCGGAGACTACGCCTGAATGCGTATTGGATTCCCGATTTGCGACAATTTCCGCGTACGAGCTTTTAATTTGGGCTACCTCTTGCTGTAATAATTGCACCAGCTCCATTCTTTCGGCGGTCGCGGCGTCTTCAGGGTTAGGGGAAGGACCCGCGTCTGGGTCCATTATGTGAGAGTCCTCGGTATCGCCGTACACGGACATGTTTAGGCCGTTTATTTAAAATTCGGGGCGTTCTATACTCATTTTTGATGGTTGTCAAACCGACGGTAGCTCTTATTCGAGAGCAAATAACTTTCACAGCACTCGATGCAGTCTCTTATTGGGCGTTCTGGAATTAATGATTTACTGCATCGAGGACAATAAACAGGGGTTCTAAACGTATAGTAATAATGGGTCCAATATATTTCTACGGTATCTGCGGGCGCTAGGCTAGAGCACTTTAAGCAAACCTCGCTGCCGTCAATGGTTGTAGCTACGCCTCCCGAAGTGCAGGTTAGCGCGTTCAAATATGCCGTCAAACTTTGTAACCTACGGCTCCGGTAAGATGGTTGACACCGACTAGGGCGTTCAATACACATTTTAAATGTTGGGACTTTGTGGGTACCGCGTTAGAGAATTTATTTTCTTTCAACGGTGGACGGATCCCACCGCTGTCACCAAAAATATGTCACGTCCCGGGTGAAGGTCTTTGGGAGAATGACATGAGGGGTTTTATTCGAAGGGAATGCAGGCGCGAATGCCAGATTCGTGGCACTGCGGAGAGTAGGATGCAGGCGCGAATGCCAGATTCGTGGCACTGCGGAGAGTAGGAATTCAGGCGCGAATGCCAGATTCGTGGCACTGAATGTTCGAAGGGATGCAGGCGCGAATGCCAGATTCGTGGCACTGCGGAGAGTAGGATGCAGGCGCGAATGCCAGATTCGTGGCACTGCGGAGAGCAGGAATTCAGGCGCGAATGCCAGATTCGTGGCACTGAATGTTCGAAGGGATGCAGGCGCGAATGCCAGATTCGTGGCACTGCGGAGAGTAGGATGCAGGCGCGAATGCCAGATTCGTGGCACTGCGGAGAGTAGGAATTCAGGCGCGAATGCCAGATTCGTGGCACTGAATGTTCGAAGGGATGCAGGTGCGAATGCCAGATTCGTGGCACTGCGGAGAGTAGGATGCAGGCGCGAATGCCAGATTCGTGGCGCTGCGGAGGGTAGGATGCAGGCGCGAATGCCAGATTCGTGGCACTGCGGAGAGTAGGGATTCAGGCGCGAATGCCAGATTCGTAGCTCTGAACGACCAGGGAAGGTTTGGACTGTAATCCCTCCGGTAATGACACCCGTTAGCACTCTTGTTTTGTTTTGGTTTGGTAATAGGATTTACCGTTGCATTCGTACTAAAGAAACCACACTTAGTTTTCCTAAGAATAGCACGGTTCGTGCTGCAGTGTGTTTGTAAATACTGGGAGAGCTCTCGCGAATCAGCTGTTGCGGCAGCTTGGTTTCGTGGGGAAGCCTTATGATTTGAGGATACGCACAATAACTCGAAACATGATTGATAACAAAGCGGTTTATTAGCTTTGTTAGAGTGGGTTTAACAATGCGTGGGAAGATTTTGTATTCACACGCGCAACATTTATAATATGAGTTATGAATATGAATGGCGATATAAGCATAAATGAAAGAATATAATAGTAAGTAAGCAATAAGCATAAATGAAAGAATATAATAGTAAGTAAGCGATAAGCATAAACGAAAGAATATAATAATAAGTAAGCGATAAGCATAAACGAAAGAATATAATAATAAGTAAGCGATAAGCATAAACGAAAGAATATAATAATAAGCTATAAGCGTTGATAAATAATAATATGGTATGGGGTGATATGCACTATAATGATGGTATATAATAATGACTTACAGTGATTGTCGTAGAGCACTGATTAGAATAGTTAACACTGGTTAAATAATACTCTGATCTATTCGATAGTCTGTTGACAAAAGAGCGTTATGAGCTCTCGATCCTTCGTATTTATATGATCTTCCAGGAGTACTGCGGGGGTTCGCGCGGTAAAGACCTTGACAGATTTCGGAACAAGACGCAGTAGATTTTGGGGGTTTTTGTAAACGGTATGGCTATTAATAGATGTATTTATGTCACGTACGCCAAATGCGTCGTAATTACAATCACGTGTTGATCACGTTTGTACATTTGCGTCGCAGTAACATTTCTAGGGTTTTTGCATGGGGCTTTGAAGCGAAATACTCAACCCATTTGGTGGAGTTTAGGAGGTCGTATAGGAATGGGGTAAACGGTGTATTGACTTCTGTGATCATAGTAAGGGCGTGAGACGTAGTCTCGATTTGGAAGAGGGTTTTAAGGATGAGGGGTTTGTTTAAACGTAGATTTGGAAGGAAGTTTTCATGCCTCATATGGCGAATAGGCGAAGGAGTTTTGTAACGATCATCTCGTGATGGGGATCTCTAAGATACATCATCGAGGTGGCGTTTTGTATGGGTCATCTTGTGTTGGGGACCGCTAAGGTACAACATCAAGGTGATCGGCGATTGGGATTGACCATTTAGAGACAGGGACCACTAAGGTATATCGTCTAAGTGATCGGTTGGGTTTGAAAAAGGGGTATGGCTTGAGTTCGATGGTTTTTGATGGAGTTGTGGATGGATTTGTGAGGAAGTGGTGTTAAAATACCGCGCGAAAAATAGTGGGACGTCACACCTCCCCCCTTATATGAAGAAATGTGTAATTTCTTAAAACAAGGTAGGTGTGGTTTGAAGTGAGAGAAAAAAATTTTAACGAAAATAGCGGGGCATCACATATTTTGTTGGGTATTTTTGTTGTAGGATCTATATTTGAGTAAATTTAGATGAAAATAACTTAAATTTTTAGGATTGTGAAAAAAATTTTAGTTGGAAGTGCCAAATTTTAATAAATTTATTTGAAACCAACTTCGATTTTTTGGATTTTCTTGAGTATTTTTGTTGTAGGATCTACAATTGAATAAATTTAGATGAAAATAACTTCAATTTTTTGGATTGTGAAAAAAAATTGAGATGGAAGTGTCAAATTTTAATAAATTTATTTGAAATCAACTTCGATTTTTTTTTATTTTGTTGGGTATTTTTGTTGTAGGATCTATATTTGAGTAAATTTAGATGAAAATAACTTAAATTTTTAGGATTGTGAAAAAAATTTTAGTTGGAAGTGCCAAATTTTAATAAATTTATTTGAAACCAACTTCGATTTTTTGGATTTTCTTGAGTATTTTTGTTGTAGGATCTACAATTGAGTAAATTTAGATGAAAATTACTTCGATTTTTTCGATTTTGTCACGAATTTTGTCAAATTTTAATAAATTTATTTGAAATCAACTTGGATAATTTTGGATTTTCTTGAGTATTTTTGTTGTAGGATCTACAATTGAGTAAATTTAGATGAAAATAACTTCAATTTTTTGGATTTTGTCACGATTTTTGTCAAATTTTAATAAATTTATTTGAAATCAACTTTGATAATTTTTGAATTTGTTGAGTATTTTTGTTGTAGGATCTATATTTGAGTAAATTTAGATGAAAATAACTTCAATTTTTTGGATTGTGAAAAAAAATTTAGATGGAAGTGTCAAATATTAATAAATTTGTTTGAAATCAACTTCGATTTTTTTGGATTTTGTTGAGTATTTTTGTTGTAGGGTCTATATTTGAGTAAATTTAGATTAAAATAACTTAAATTTTTAGGATTGTGAAAAAAATTTTAGTTGGAAGTGCCAAATTTTAATAAATTTATTTGAAACCAACTTCGATTTTTTGGATTTTCTTGAGTATTTTTGTTGTAGGATCTACAATTGAGTAAATTTAGATGAAAATAACTTCAATTTTTTGGATTGTGAAAAAAATTTGAGTTGGAAGTGTCAAATTTTAATAAATTTATTTGAAACCAACTTCGATTTTTTGGAGTTTCATGAGTATTTTTGTTATAGGATCTACAATTGAGTAAATTTAGATGAAAATAACTTCGATTTTTTGGATTTTGTCACGATTTTTGTCAAATTTTAATAAATTTATTTGAAATCAAGTTAGATAATTTCTGAATTTGTTGAGTATTTTTGTTGTAGGATCTATATTTGAGTAAATTTAGATGAAAATAACTTCAATTTTTTGGATTGTGAAAAAAATTTGAGTTGGAAGTGTCAAATTTTAATAAATTTATTTGAAACCAACTTCGATTTTTTGGAGTTTCATGAGTATTTTTGTTATAGGATCTACAATTGAGTAAATTTAGATGAAAATAACTTCGATTTTTTGGATTTTGTCACGATTTTTGTCAAATTTTAATAAATTTATTTGAAATCAACTTTGATAATTTTTGATTTTGTTGAGTATTTTTGTTGTAGGATCTATATTTGAGTAAATTTAGATGAAAATAACTTCAATTTTTTGGATTGTGAAAAATATTTTAGTTGGAAGTGTCAAATTTTAATAAATTTATTTGAAATCAACTTCGATTTTTTGGATTTTCTTGAGTGTCAAATTTTAATAAATTTATTTGAAATCAACTTCGATTTTTTTTTATTTTGTTGGGTATTTTTGTTGTAGGATCTATATTTGAGTAAATTTAGATGAAAATAACTTAAATTTTTAGGATTGTGAAAAAACTTTTAGTTGGAAGTGCCAAATTTTAATAAATTTATTTGAAACCAACTTCGATTTTTTGGATTTTCTTGAGTATTTTTGTTGTAGGATCTACAATTGAGTAAATTTTGATGAAAATAACTTCAATTTTTTGGATTGTGAAAAAAAATTTAGTTGGAAGTGTCAAATTTTAATAAAATTATTTGAAACCAACTTCGATATTTTGGATTTTCTTGAGTATTTTTGTTGTAGGATCTACAATTGAGTAAATTTAGATGAAAATAACTTCATTTTTTTGTATTGTGAAAAAAAATTTAGATGGAAGTGTCAAATTTTAATAAATTTATTTGAAATCAACTTCGTTTTTTTTTTATTTTGTTAGGTATTTTTGTTGTAGGATCTATATTTGAGTAAATTTAGATGAAAATAACTTAAATTTTTAGGATTGTGAAAAAAATTTTAGTTGGAAGTGCCAAATTTTAATAAATTTATTTGAAACCAACTTCGATTTTTTGGATTTTCTTGAGTATTTTTGTTGTAGGATCTACAATTGAGTAAATTTAGATGAAAATAACTTCAATTTTTTGGATTGTGAAAAAAAATTTAGATGGAAGTGTCAAATTTTAATAAATTTATTTGAAATCAACTTCGATTTTTTTTTATTTTGTTGGGTATTTTTGTTGTAGGATCTATATTTGAGTAAATTTAGATGAAAATAACTTAAATTTTTAGGATTGTGAAAAAAATTTTAGTTGGAAGTGCCAAATTTTAATAAATTTATTTGAAACCAACTTCGATGTTTTGGATTTTCTTGAGTATTTTTGTTGTAGGATCTACAATTGAGTAAATTTAGATGAAAATAACTTCAATTTTTTGGATTGTGAAAAAAATTTGAGTTGGAAGTGTCAAATTTTAATAAATTTATTTGAAACCAACTTCGATTTTTTGGAGTTTCATGAGTATTTTTGTTATAGGATCTACAATTGAGTAAATTTAGATGAAAATAACTTCGATTTTTGGATTTTGTCACGATTTTTGTCAAATTTTAATAAATTTATTTGAAATCCACTTTGATATTTTTTGAATTTGTTGAGTATTTTTGTTGTAGGATCTATATTTGAGTAAATTTAGATGAAAATAACTTCAATTTTTTGGATTGTGAAAAATATTTTAGTTGGAAGTGTCAAATTTTAATAAATTTATTTGAAATCAACTTCGATTTTTTGGATTTTCTTTACTATTTTTGTTGTAGGATCTACAATTGAGTAAATTTATATAAAAATAACTTCAATTTTTTGGATTGTGAAAAAAAATTTAGATGGAAGTGTCAAATTTTAATAAATTTATTTGAAATCAACTTCGATTTTTTTGGATTTTGTTGAGTATTTTTGTTGTAGGGTCTATATTTGAGTAAATTTAGATGAAAATAACTTAAATTTTTAGGATTGTGAAAAAAAATTTAGTTGGAAGTGCCAAATTTTAATAAATTTATTTGAAACCAACTTCGATTTTTTGGATTTTCTTGAGTATTTTTGTTGTAGGATCTACAATTGAGTAAATTTAGATGAAAACAAGTTCAATTTTTTGGATTGTGAAAAAAAATTTAGATGGAAGTGTCAAATTTTAATAAATTTATTTGAAATCAACTTCGATTTTTTTTTATTTTGTTGGGTATTTTTGTTGTAGGATCTATATTTGAGTAAATTTAGATGAAAATAACTTAAATTTTTAGGATTGTGAAAAAAATTTTAGTTGGAAGTGCCAAATTTTAATAAATTTATTTGAAACCAACTTCGATTTTTTGGATTTTCTTGAGTATTTTTGTTGTAGGATCTACAATTGAGTAAATTTAGATGAAAATAACTTCAATTTTTTGGATTGTGAAAAAAAATTTAGATGGAAGTGTCAAATTTTAATAAATTTATTTGAAATCAACTTCGATTTTTTTTTATTTTGTTGGGTATTTTTGTTGTAGGATCTATATTTGAGTAAATTTAGATGAAAATAACTTAAATTTTTAGGATTGTGAAAAAAATTTTAGTTGGAAGTGCCAAAATTTAATAAATTTATTTGAAACCAACTTCGGTTTTTTGGATTTTCTTGAGTATTTTTGTTGTAGGATCTACAATTGAGTAAATTTAGATGAAAATAACTTCAATATTTTGGATTGTGAAAAAAATTTGAGTTGGAAGTGTCAAATTTTAATAAATTTATTTGAAACCAACTTCGATTTTTTGGAGTTTCATGAGTATTTTTGTTGTAGGATCTACAATTGAGTAAATTTAGATGAAAATAACTTCAATTTTTTGGATTGTGAAAAAAATTTGAGTTGGAAGTGTCAAATTTTAATAAATTTATTTGAAACCAACTTCGATTTTTTGGAGTTTCATGAGTATTTTTGTTATAGGATCTACAATTGAGTAAATTTAGATGAAAATAACTTCGATTTTTGGATTTTGTCACGTTTTTGTCAAATTTTAATAAATTTATTTGAATTCCACTTTGATAATTTTTGAATTTGTTGAGTATTTTTGTTGTAGGATCTATATTTGAGTAAATTTAGATGAAAATAACTTAAATTTTTAGGATTGTGAAAAAACTTTTAGTTGGAAGTGCCAAATTTTAATAAATTTATTTGAAACCAACTTCGATTTTTTGGATTTTCTTGAGTATTTTTGTTGTAGGATCTACAATTGAGTAAATTTTGATGAAAATAACTTCAATTTTTTGGATTGTGAATAAAAATTTAGTTGGAAGTGTCAAATTTTAATAAAATTATTTGAAACCAACTTCGATATTTTGGATTTTCTTGAGTATTTTTGTTGTAGGATCTACAATTGAGTAAATTTAGATGAAAATAACTTCAATTTTTTGTATTGTGAAAAAAAATTTAGATGGAAGTGTCAAATTTTAATAAATTTATTTGAAATCAACTTCGTTTTTTTTTTATTTTGTTGGGTATTTTTGTTGTAGGGTCTATATTTGAGTAAATTTAGATGAAAATAACTTAAATTTTTAGGATTGTGAAAAAAATTTTAGTTGGAAGTGCCAAATTTTAATAAATTTATTTGAAACCAACTTCGATTTTTTGGATTTTCTTGAGTATTTTTGTTGTAGGATCTACAATTGAGTAAATTTAGATGAAAATAACTTCAATTTTTTGGATTGTGAAAAAAAATTGAGATGGAAGTGTCAAATTTTAATAAATTTATTTGAAATCAACTTCGATTTTTTTTTATTTTGTTGGGTATTTTTGTTGTAGGATCTATATTTGAGTAAATTTAGATGAAAATAACTTAAATTTTTAGGATTGTGAAAAAAATTTTAGTTGGAAGTGCCAAATTTTAATAAATTTATTTGAAACCAACTTCGATTTTTTGGATTTTCTTGAGTATTTTTGTTGTAGGATCTACAATTGAGTAAATTTAGATGAAAATAACTTCAATATTTTGGATTGTGAAAAAAATTTGAGTTGGAAGTGTCCAATTTTAATAAATTTATTTGAAACCAACTTCGATTTTTTGGAGTTTCATGAGTATTTTTGTTGTAGGATCTACAATTGAGTAAATTTAGATGAAAATAACTTCAATTTTTTGGATTGTGAAAAAAATTTGAGTTGGAAGTGTCAAATTTTAATAAATTTATTTGAAACCAACTTCGATTTTTTGGAGTTTCATGAGTATTTTTGTTATAGGATCTACAATTGAGTAAATTTAGATGAAAATAACTTCGATTTTTGGATTTTGTCACGATTTTTGTCAAATTTTAATAAATTTATTTGAAATCCACTTTGATAATTTTTGAATTTGTTGAGTATTTTTGTTGTAGGATCTATATTTGAGTAAATTTAGATGAAAATAACTTCAATTTTTTGGATTGTGAAAAATATTTTAGTTGGAAGTGTCAAATTTTAATAAATTTATTTGAAATCAACTTCGATTTTTTGGATTTTCTTTAGTATTTTTGTTGTAGGATCTACAATTGAGTAAATTTATATAAAAATAACTTCAATTTTTTGGATTGTGAAAAAAAATTTAGATGGAAGTGTCAAATTTTAATAAATTTCTTTGAAATCAACTTCGATTTTTTTGGATTTTGTTGAGTATTTTTGTTGTAGGGTCTATATTTGAGTAAATTTAGATGAAAATAACTTAAATTTTTAGGATTGTGAAAAAAAATTTAGTTGGAAGTGCCAAATTTTAATAAATTTATTTGAAACCAACTTCGATTTTTTGGATTTTCTTGAGTATTTTTGTTGTAGGATCTACAATTGAGTAAATTTAGATGAAAACAACTTCAATTTTTTGGATTGTGAAAAAAAATTTAGATGGAAGTGTCAAATTTTAATAAATTTATTTGAAATCAACTTCGATTTTTTTTTATTTTGTTGGGTATTTTTGTTGTAGGATCTATATTTGAGTAAATTTAGATGAAAATAACTTAAATTTTTAGGATTGTGAAAAAAATTTTAGTTGGAAGTGCCAAATTTTAATAAATTTATTTGAAACCAACTTCGATTTTTTGGATTTTCTTGAGTATTTTTGTTGTAGGATCTACAATTGAGTAAATTTAGATGAAAATAACTTCAATTTTTTGGATTGTGAAAAAAAATTTAGATGGAAGTGTCAAATTTTAATAAATTTATTTGAAATCAACTTCGATTTTTTTTTATTTTGTTGGGTATTTTTGTTGTAGGATCTATATTTGAGTAAATTTAGATGAAAATAACTTAAATTTTTAGGATTGTGAAAAAAATTTTAGTTGGAAGTGCCAAATTTTAATAAATTTATTTGAAACCAACTTCGATTTTTTGGATTTTCTTGAGTATTTTTGTTGTAGGATCTACAATTGAGTAAATTTAAATGAAAATAACTTCAATTTTTTGGATTGTGAAAAAAATTTGAGTTGGAAGTGTCAAATTTTAATAAATTTATTTGAAACCAACTTCGTTTTTTGGAGTTTCATGAGTATTTTTGTTGTAGGATCTACAATTGAGTAAATTTAGATGAAAATAACTTAAATTTTTAGGATTGTAAAAAAAATTTTAGTTGGAAGTGCCAAATTTTAATAAATTTATTTGAAACCAACTTCGATTTTTTGGATTTTCTTGAGTATTTTTGTTGTAGGATCTACAATTGAGTAAATTTAGATGAAAATAACTTCGATTTTTTCGATTTTGTCACGAATTTTGTCAAATTTTAATAAATTTATTTGAAATCAACTTGGATAATTTTGGATTTTCTTGAGTATTTTTGTTGTAGGATCTACAATTGAGTAAATTTAGATGAAAATAACTTCAATTTTTTGGATTGTGAAAAAAAATTTAAATGGAAGTATCAAATTTTAATAAATTTATTTGAAATCAACTTCGATTTTTTTTTATTTTGTTGGGTATTTTTGTTGTAGGATCTACAATTGAGTAAATTTAGATGAAAATAACTTCAATTTTTTGGATTGTGAAAAAAATTTGAGTTGGAAGTGTCAAATTTTAATAAATTTATTTGAAACCAACTTCGATTTTTTGGAGTTTCATGAGTATTTTTGTTATAGGATCTACAATTGAGTAAATTTAGAAGAAAATAACTTCGATTTTTGGATTTTGTCACGATTTTTGTCAAATTTTAATAAATTTATTTGAAATCAAGTTAGATAATTTTTTAATTTGTTGAGTATTTTTGTTGTAAGATCTATATTTGAGTAAATTTAGATGAAAATATCTTCAATTTTTAGGATTGTGAAAAAATTTTTAGTTGGAAGTGTCAAATTTTAATAAATTTATTTGAAACCAACTTCGATTTTTAGGATTTTCTTGAGTATTTTTCTTGTAGGATCTACAATTGAGTAAATTAAGATGAAAATAACTTCAATTTTTTGGATTGTGAAAAAAAATTTAGATGGAAGTGTCAAATTTTAATAAATTTATTTGAAATCAACTTCGATTTTTTTTTATTTTGTTGGGTATTTTTGTTGTAGGATCTATATTTGAGTAAATTTAGATGAAAATAACTTAAATTTTTAGGATTGTGAAAAAACTTTTAGTTGGAAGTGCCAAATTTTAATAAATTTATTTGAAACCAACTTCGTTTTTTTGGATTTTCTTGAGTATTTTTGTTGTAGGATCTACAATTGAGTAAATTTATATGAAAATAACTTCAATTTTTTGGATTTTGTCACGATTTTTGTCAAATTTTAATAAATTTATTTGAAATCAACTTTGATAATTTTTGAATTTGTTGAGTATTTTTGTTGTAGGATCTATATTTGAGTAAATTTAGATGAAAATAACTTCAATTTTTTGGATTGTGAAAAAAAATTTAGATGGAAGTGTCAAATATTAATAAATTTGTTTGAAATCAACTTCGATTTTTTTGGATTTTGTTGAGTATTTTTGTTGTAGGGTCTATATTTGAGTAAATTTAGATTAAAATAACTTAAATTTTTAGGATTGTGAAAAAAATTTTAGTTGGAAGTGCCAAATTTTAATAAATTTATTTGAAACCAACTTCGATTTTTTGGATTTTCTTGTGTATTTTTGTTGTAGGATCTACAATTGAGTAAATTTAGATGAAAATAACTTCAATTTTTTGGATTGTGAAAAAAATTTGAGTTGGAAGTGTCAAATTTTAATAAATTTATTTGAAACCAACTTCGATTTTTTGGAGTTTCATGAGTATTTTTGTTATAGGATCTACAATTGAGTAAATTTAGATGAAAATAACTTCGATTTTTTGGATTTTGTCACGATTTTTGTCAAATTTTAATAAATTTATTTGAAATCAACTTTGATAATTTTTTATTTTGTTGAGTATTTTTGTTGTAGGATCTATATTTGAGTAAATTTAGATGAAAATAACTTCAATTTTTTGGATTGTGAAAAATATTTTAGTTGGAAGTGCCAAATTTTAATAAATTTATTTGAAACCAACTTCGATTTTTTGGATTTTCTTGAGTATTTTTGTTGTAGGATCTACAATTGAGTAAATTTTGATGAAAATAACTTCAATTTTTTGGATTGTGAAAAAAAATTTAGTTGGAAGTGTCAAATTTTAATAAAATTATTTGAAACCAACTTCGATATTTTGGATTTTCTTGAGTATTTTTGTTGTAGGATCTACAATTGAGTAAATTTAGATGAAAATAACTTCATTTTTTTGTATTGTGAAAAAAAATTTAGATGGAAGTGTCAAATTTTAATAAATTTATTTGAAATCAACTTCGTTTTTTTTTTATTTTGTTAGGTATTTTTGTTGTAGGATCTATATTTGAGTAAATTTAGATGAAAATAACTTAAATTTTTAGGATTGTGAAAAAAATTTTAGTTGGAAGTGCCAAATTTTAATAAATTTATTTGAAACCAACTTCGATTTTTTGGATTTTCTTGAGTATTTTTGTTGTAGGATCTACAATTGAGTAAATTTAGATGAAAATAACTTCAATTTTTTGGATTGTGAAAAAAAATTTAGATGGAAGTGTCAAATTTTAATAAATTTATTTGAAATCAACTTCGATTTTTTTGGATTTTGTTGAGTATTTTTGTTGTAGGGTCTATATTTGAGTAAATTTAGATGAAAATAACTTAATTTTTTAGGATTGTGAAAAAAATTTTAGTTGGAAGTGCCAAATTTTAATAAATTTATTTGAAACCAACTTCGATTTTTTGGATTTTCTTGAGTATTTTTGTTGTAGGATCTACAATTGAGTAAATTTAGATGAAAACAACTTCAATTTTTTGGATTGTGAAAAAAAATTTAGATGGAAGTGTCAAATTTTAATAAATTTATTTGAAATCAACTTCGATTTTTTTTTATTTTGTAGGGTATTTTTGTTGTAGGATCTATATTTGAGTAAATTTAGATGAAAATAACTTAAATTTTTAGGATTGTGAAAAAAATTTTAGTTGGAAGTGCCAAATTTTAATAAATTTATTTGAAACCAACTTCGATTTTTTGGATTTTCTTGAGTATTTTTGTTGTAGGATCTACAATTGAGTAAATTTAGATGAAAATTACTTCGATTTTTTCGATTTTGTCACGAATTTTGTCAAATTTTAATAAATTTATTTGAAATCAACTTGGATAATTTTGGATTTTCTTGAGAATTTTTGTTGTAGGATCTACAATTGAGTAAATTTAGATGAAAATAACTTCAATTTTTTGGATTGTGAAAAAAAATTTAGATGGAAGTGTCAAATTTTAATAAATTTATTTGAAATCAACTTCGATTTTTTTTTATTTTGTTGGGTATTTTTGTTGTAGGATCTACAATTGAGTAAATTTAGATGAAAATAACTTCAATTTTTTGGATTGTGAAAAAAAATTTAGATGGAAGTGTCAAATTTTAATAAATTTATTTGAAATCAACTTCGATTTTTTTTTATTTTGTTGGGTATTTTTGTTGTAGGATCTATATTTGAGTAAATTTAGATGAAAATAACTTAAATTTTTAGGATTGTGAAAAAAATTTTAGTTGGAAGTGCCAAATTTTAATAAATTTATTTGAAACCAACTTCGATTTTTTGGATTTTCTTGAGTATTTTTGTTGTAGGATCTACAATTGAGTAAATTTTGATGAAAATAACTTCAATTTTTTGGATTGTGAAAAAAAATTTAGTTGGAAGTGTCAAATTTTAATAAAATTATTTGAAACCAACTTCGATATTTTGGATTTTCTTGAGTATTTTTGTTGTAGGATCTACAATTGAGTAAATTTAGATGAAAATAACTTCATTTTTTTGTATTGTGAAAAAAAATTTAGATGGAAGTGTCAAATTTTAATAAATTTATTTGAAATCAACTTCGTTTTTTTTTTATTTTGTTAGGTATTTTTGTTGTAGGATCTATATTTGAGTAAATTTAGATGAAAATAACTTAAATTTTTAGGATTGTGAAAAAAATTTTAGTTGGAAGTGCCAAATTTTAATAAATTTATTTGAAACCAACTTCGATTTTTTGGATTTTCTTGAGTATTTTTGTTGTAGGATCTACAATTGAGTAAATTTAGATGAAAATAACTTCAATTTTTTGGATTGTGAAAAAAAATTTAGATGGAAGTGTCAAATTTTAATAAATTTATTTGAAATCAACTTCGATTTTTTTTTATTTTGTTGGGTATTTTTGTTGTAGGATCTATATTTGAGTAAATTTAGATGAAAATAACTTAAATTTTTAGGATTGTGAAAAAAATTTTAGTTGGAAGTGCCAAATTTTAATAAATTTATTTGAAACCAACTTCGATGTTTTGGATTTTCTTGAGTATTTTTGTTGTAGGATCTACAATTGAGTAAATTTAGATGAAAATAACTTCAATTTTTTGGATTGTGAAAAAAAAGTTAGATGGAAGTGTCAAATTTTAATAAATTTATTTGAAATCAACTTCGATTTTTTTTTATTTTGTTGGGTATTTTTGTTGTAGGATCTATATTTGAGTAAATTTAGATGAAAATAACTTAAAGTTTTAGGATTGTGAAAAAAATTTTAGTTGGAAGTGCCAAATTTTAATAAATTTATTTGAAACCAACTTCGATTTTTTGGATTTTCTTGAGTATTTTTGTTGTAGGATCTACAATTGAGTAAATTTAGATGAAAATAACGTCAATTTTTTGGATTGTGAATAAAGTTTGAGTTGGAAGTGCCAAATTTTAATAAATTTATTTGAAACCAACTTCGATTTTTTGGATATTCTAGAGTATATTTGTTGTAGGATCTACAATTGAGTAAATTTAGATGAAAATAACTTCAATTTTTTGGATTGTGAAAAAAATTTGAGTTGGAAGTGTCAAATTTTAATAAATTTATTTGAAACCAACTTCGATTTTTTGGAGTTTCATGAGTATTTTTGTTATAGGATCTACAATTGAGTAAACTTAGATGAAAATATCTTCGATTTTTTGGATTTTGTCACGATTTTTGTCAAATTTTAATAAATTTATTTGAAATCAACTTTGATAATTTTTGAATTTGTTGAGTATTTTTGTTGTAGGATCTATATTTGAGTAAATTTAGATGAAAATAACTTCAATTTTTTGGATTGTGAAAAATATTTTAGTTGGAAGTGTCAAATTTTAATAAATTTATTTGAAACCAACTTCGATTTTTTGGATTTTCTTGAGTATTTTTGTTGTAGGATCTACAATTGAGTAAATTTAGATGAAAATAACTTCAATTTTTTGGATTGTGAAAAAAAATTCAGATGGAAGTGTCAAATTTTAATAAATTTATTTGAAATCAACTTCGATTTTTTTTATTTTGTTGGGTATTTTTGTTGTACGATCTACAATTGAGTAAATTTAGATGAAAATAACTTAAAGTTTTAGGATTGTGAAAAAAATTTTAGTTGGAAGTGCCAAATTTTAATAAATTTATTTGAAACCAACTTCGATTTTTTGGATTTTCTTGAGTATTTTTGTTGTAGGATCTACAATTGAGTAAATTTAGATGAAAATAACGTCAATTTTTTGGATTGTGAATAAAGTTTGAGTTGGAAGTGCCAAATTTTAATAAATTTATTTGAAACCAACTTCGATTTTTTGGATTTTCTAGAGTATATTTGTTGTAGGATCTACAATTGAGTAAATTTAGATGAAAATAACTTCAATTTTTTGGATTGTGAAAAAAATTTGAGTTGGAAGTGTCAAATTTTAATAAATTTATTTGAAACCAACTTCGATTTTTTGGAGTTTCATGAGTATTTTTGTTATAGGATCTACAATTGAGTAAATTTAGATGAAAATAACTTCGATTTTTGGATTTTGTCACGATTTTTGTCAAATTTTAATAAATTTATTTGAAATCCACTTTGATAATTTTTGAATTTGGTGAGTATTTTTGTTGTAGGATCTATATTTGAGTAAATTTAGATGAAAATAACTTCAATTTTTTGGATTGTGAAAAAAATTTTAGTTGGAAGTGCCAAATTTTAATAAATTTATTTGAAACCAACTTCGATTTTTTGGATTTTCTTGAGTATTTTTGTTGTAGGATCTACAATTGAGTAAATTTAGATGAAAATAACTTCAATTTTTTGGATTGTGAAAAAAATTTGAGTTGGAAGTGTCAAATTTTAATAAATTTATTTGAAACCAACTTCGATTTTTTGGAGTTTCATGAGTATTTTTGTTGTAGGATCTACAATTGAGTAAATTTAGATGAAAATAACTTAAATTTTTAGGATTGTAAAAAAAATTTTAGTTGGAAGTGCCAAATTTTAATAAATTTATTTGAAACCAACTTCGATTTTTTGGATTTTTTTGAGTATTTTTGTTGTAGGATCTACAATTGAGTAAATTTAGATGAAAACAACTTCAATTTTTTGGATTGTGAAAAAAAATTTAGATGGAAGTGTCAAATTTTAATAAATTTATTTGAAATCAACTTCGATTTTTTTTATTTTGTTGGGTATTTTTGTTGTAGGATCTATATTTGAGTAAATTTAGATGAAAATAACTTAAATTTTTAGGATTGTGAAAAAAATTTTAGTTGGAAGTGCCAAATTTTAATAAATTTATTTGAAACCAACTTCGATTTTTTGGATTTTCTTGAGTATTTTTGTTGTAGGATCTACAATTGAGTAAATTTAGATGAAAATAACTTCAATTTTTTGGATTGTGAAAAAAAATTTAGATGGAAGTGTAAAATTTTAATAAATTTATTTGAAATCAACTTCGATTTTTTTTTATTTTGTTGGGTATTTTTGTTGTAGGATCTATATTTGAGTAAATTTAGATGAAAATAACTTAAATTTTTAGGATTGTGAAAAAAATTTTAGTTGGAAGTGCCAAATTTTAATAAATTTATTTGAAACCAACTTCGATTTTTTGGATTTTCTTGAGTATTTTTGTTGTAGGATCTACAATTGAGTAAATTTAGATGAAAATAACGTCAATTTTTTGGATTGTGAATAAAGTTTGAGTTGGAAGTGCCAAATTTTAATAAATTTATTTGAAACCAACTTCGATTTTTTGGATTTTCTAGAGTATATTTGTTGTAGGATCTACAATTGAGTAAATTTAGATGAAAATAACTTCAATTTTTTGGATTGTGAAAAAAAATTGAGTTGGAAGTGTCAAATTTTAATAAATTTATTTGAAACCAACTTCGATTTTTTGGAGTTTCATGAGTATTTTTGTTATAGGATCTACAATTGAGTAAATTTAGATGAAAATAACTTCGATTTTTGGATTTTGTCACAATTTTTGTCAAATTTTAATAAATTTATTTGAAATCCACTTTGATAATTTTTGAATTTGGTGAGTATTTTTGTTGTAGAATCTATATTTGAGTAAATTTAGATGAAAATAACTTCAATTTTTTGGATTGTGAAAAAAATTTTAGTTGGAAGTGCCAAATTTTAATAAATTTATTTGAAACCAACTTCGATTTTTTGGATTTTCTTGAGTATTTTTGTTGTAGGATCTACAATTGAGTAAATTTAGATGAAAATAACTTCAATTTTTTGGATTGTGAAAAAAATTTGAGTTGGAAGTGTCAAATTTTAATAAATTTATTTGAAACCAACTTCGATTTTTTGGAGTTTCATGAGTATTTTTGTTGTAGGATCTACAATTGAGTAAATTTAGATGAAAATAACTTCAATATTTTGGATTGTGAAAAAAATTTGAGTTGGAAGTGTCAAATTTTAATAAATTTATTTGAAACCAACTTCGATTTTTTGGAGTTTCATGAGTATTTTTGTTGTAGGATCTACAATTGAGTAAATTTAGATGAAAATAACATCAATTTTTTGGATTGTGAAAAAAATTTGAGTTGGAAGTGTCAAATTTTATTAAATTTATTTGAAACCAACTTCGATTTTTTGGAGTTTCATGAGTATTTTTGTTATAGGATCTACAATTGAGTAAATTTAGATGAAAATAACTTCGATTTTTGGATTTTGTCACGATTTTTGTCAAATTTTAATAAATTTATTTGAAATCCACTTTGATAATTTTTGAATTTGTGGAGTATTTTTGTTGTAGGATCTATATTTGAGTAAATTTAGATGAAAATAACTTCAATTTTTTGGATTGTGAAAAATATTTTAGTTGGAAGTGTCAAATTTTAATAAATTTATTTGAAATCAACTTCGATTTTTTGGATTTTCTTTAGTATTTTTGTTGTAGGATCTACAATTGAGTAAATTTATATAAAAATAACTTCAATTTTTTGGATTGTGAAAAAAAATTTAGATGGAAGTGTCAAATTTTAATAAATTTATTTGAAATCAACTTCGATTTTTTTGGATTTTGTTGAGTATTTTTGTTGTAGGGTCTATATTTGAGTAAATTTAGATGAAAATAACTTAAATTTTTAGGATTGTGAAAAAAAATTTAGTTGGAAGTGCCAAATTTTAATAAATTTATTTGAAACCAACTTCGATTTTTTGGATTTTCTTGAGTATTTTTGTTGTAGGATCTACAATTGAGTAAATTTAGATGAAAATAACTTCAATTTTTTGGATTGTGAAAAAAATTTGAGTTGGAAGTGTCAAATTTTATTAAATTTATTTGAAACCAACTTCGATTTTTTGGAGTTTCATGAGTATTTTTGTTATAGGATCTACAATTGAGTAAATTTAGATGAAAATAACTTCGATTTTTGGATTTTGTCACGATTTTTGTCAAATTTTAATAAATTTATTTGAAATCCACTTTGATAATTTTTGAATTTGTTGAGTATTTTTGTTGTAGGATCTATATTTGAGTAAATTTAGATGAAAATAACTTCAATTTTTTGGATTGTGAAAAATTTTTTAGTTGGAAGTGTCAAATTTTAATAAATTTATTTGAAATCAACTTCGATTTTTTGGATTTTCTTTAGTATTTTTGTTGTAGGATCTACAATTGAGTAAATTTATATAAAAATAACTTCAATTTTTTGGATTGTGAAAAAAAATTTAGATGGAAGTGTCAAATTTTAATAAATTTATTTGAAATCAACTTCGATTTTTTTGGATTTTGTTGAGTATTTTTGTTGTAGGGTCTATATTTGAGTAAATTTAGATGAAAATAACTTAAATTTTTAGGATTGTGAAAAAAAATTTAGTTGGAAGTGCCAAATTTTAATAAATTTATTTGAAACCAACTTCGATTTTTTGGATTTTCTTGAGTATTTTTGTTGTAGGATCTACAATTGAGTAAATTTAGATGAAAACAACTTCAATTTTTTGGATTGTGAAAAAAAATTTAGATGGAAGTGTCAAATTTTAATAAATTTATTTGAAATCAACTTCGATTTTTTTTATTTTGTTGGGTATTTTTGTTGTAGGATCTATATTTGAGTAAATTTAGATGAAAATAACTTAAATTTTTAGGATTGTGAAAAAAATTTTAGTTGGAAGTGCCAAATTTTAATGAATTTATTTGAAACCAACTTCGATTTTTTGGATTTTCTTGAGTATTTTTGTTGTAGGATCTACAATTGAGTAAATTTAGATGAAAATAACTTCAATTTTTTGGATTGTGAAAAAAAATTTAGATGGAAGTGTCAAATTTTAATAAATTTATTTGAAATCAACTTCGATTTTTTTTTATTTTGTTGGGTATTTTTGTTGTAGGATCTATATTTGAGTAAATTTAGATGAAAATAACTTAAATTTTTAGGATTGTGAAAAAAATTTTAGTTGGAAGTGCCAAATTTTAATAAATTTATTTGAAACCAACTTCGATTTTTTGGATTTTCTTGAGTATTTTTGTTGTAGGATCTACAATTGAGTAAATTTAGATGAAAATAACTTCAATTTTTTGGATTGTGAAAAAAATTTGAGTTGGAAGTGTCAAATTTTAATAAATTTATTTGAAACCAACTTCGATTTTTTGGAGTTTCATGAGTATTTTTGTTGTAGGATCTACAATTGAGTAAATTTAGATGAAAATAACTTAAATTTTTAGGATTGTGAAAAAAATTTGAGTTGGAAGTGTCAAATTTTAATAAATTTATTTGAAACCAACTTCGATTTTTTGGAGTTTCATGAGTATTTTTGTTATAGGATCTACAATTGAGTAAATTTAGATGAAAATAACTTCGATTTTTGGATTTTGTCACGATTTTTGTCAAATTTTAATAAATTTATTTGAAATCCAGTTTGATAATTTGTGAATTTGTTGAGTATTTTTGTTGTAGGATCTATATTTGAGTAAATTTAGGTGAAAATAACTTCAATTTTTTGGATTGTGAAAAAAATTTGAGTTGGAAGTGTCAAATTTTAATAAATTTATTTGAAACCAACTTCGATTTTTTGGAGTTTCATGAGTATTTTTGTTGTAGGATCTACAATTGAGTAAATTTAGATGAAAATAACTTCAATATTTTGGATTGTGAAAAAAATTTGAGTTGGAAGTGTCAAATTTTAATAAATTTATTTGAAACCAACTTCGATTTTTTGGAGTTTCATGAGTATTTTTGTTGTAGGATCTACAATTGAGTAAATTTAGATGAAAATAACTTCAATTTTTTGGATTGTGAAAAAAATTTGAGTTGGAAGTGTCAAATTTTAATAAATTTATTTGAAACCAACTTCGATTTTTTGGAGTTTCATGAGTATTTTTGTTATAGGATCTACAATTGAGTAAATTTAGATGAAAATAACTTCGATTTTTGGATTTTGTCACGATTTTTGTCAAATTTTAATAAATTTATTTGAAATCCACTTTGATAATTTTTTAATTTGTTGAGTATTTTTGTTGTAGGATCTATATTTGAGTAAATTTAGATGAAAATAACTTCAATTTTTTGGATTGTGAAAAATATTTTAGTTGGAAGTGTCAAATTTTAATAAATTTATTTGAAATCAACTTCGATTTTTTGGATTTTCTTCAGTATTTTTGTTGTAGGATCTACAATTGAGTAAATTTATATAAAAATAACTTCAATTTTTTGGATTGTGAAAAAAAATTTAGATGGAAGTGTCAAATTTTAATAAATTTATTTGAAATCAACTTCGATTTTTTTGGATTTTGTTGAGTATTTTTGTTGTAGGGTCTATATTTGAGTAAATTTAGATGAAAATAACTTAAATTTTTAGGATTGTGAAAAAAAATTTAGTTGGAAGTGCCAATTTTAATAAATTTATTTGAAACCAACTTCGATTTTTTGGATTTTCTTGAGTATTTTTGTTGTAGGATCTACAATTGAGTAAATTTAGATGAAAACAACTTCAATTTTTTGGATTGTGAAAAAAAATTTAGATGGAAGTGTCAAATTTTAATAAATTTATTTGAAATCAACTTCGATTTTTTTTTATTTTGTTGGGTATTTTTGTTGTAGGATCTATATTTGAGTAAATTTAGATGAAAATAACTTATATTTTTAGGATTGTGAAAAAAATTTTAGTTGGAAGTGCCAAATTTTAATAAATTTATTTGAAACCAACTTCGATTTTTTGGATTTTCTTGAGTATTTTTGTTGTAGGATCTACAATTGAGTAAATTTAGATGAAAATAACTTCAATTTTTTGGATTGTGAAAAAAAATTTAGATGGAAGTGTCAAATTTTAATAAATTTATTTGAAATCAACTTCGATTTTTTTTTATTTTGTTGGGTATTTTTGTTGTAGGATCTATATTTGAGTAAATTTAGATGAAAATAACTTAAATTTTTAGGATTGTGAAAAAAATTTTAGTTGGAAGTGCCAAATTTTAATAAATTTATTTGAAACCAACTTCGATTTTTTGGATTTTCTTGAGTATTTTTGTTGTAGGATCTACAATTGAGTAAATTTAGATGAAAATAACTTCAATTTTTTGGATTGTGAAAAAAATTTGAGTTGGAAGTGTCAAATTTTAATAAATTTATTTGAAACCAACTTCGATTTTTTGGAGTTTCATGAGTATTTTTGTTGTAGGATCTACAATTGAGTAAATTTAGATGAAAATAACTTAAATTTTTAGGATTGTGAAAAAAATTTGAGTTGGAAGTGTCAAATTTTAATAAATTTATTTGAAACCAACTTCGATTTTTTGGAGTTTCATGAGTATTTTTGTTATAGGATCTACAATTGAGTAAATTTAGATGAAAATAACTTCGATTTTTGGATTTTGTCACGATTTTTGTCAAATTTTAATAAATTTATTTGAAATCCACTTTGATAATTTGTGAATTTGTTGAGTATTTTTGTTGTAGGATCTATATTTGAGTAAATTTAGGTGAAAATAACTTCAATTTTTTGGATTGTGAAAAAAATTTGAGTTGGAAGTGTCAAATTTTAATAAATTTATTTGAAACCAACTTCGATTTTTTGGAGTTTCATGAGTATTTTTGTTGTAGGATCTACAATTGAGTAAATTTAGATGAAAATAACTTCAATATTTTGGATTGTGAAAAAAATTTGAGTTGGAAGTGTCAAATTTTAATAAATTTATTTGAAACCAACTTCGATTTTTTGGAGTTTCATGAGTATTTTTGTTGTAGGATCTACAATTGAGTAAATTTAGATGAAAATAACTTCAATTTTTTGGATTGTGAAAAAAATTTGAGTTGGAAGTGTCAAATTTTAATAAATTTATTTGAAACCAACTTCGATTTTTTGGAGTTTCATGAGTATTTTTGTTATAGGATCTACAATTGAGTAAATTTAGATGAAAATAACTTCGATTTTTGGATTTTGTCACGATTTTTGTCAAATTTTAATAAATTTATTTGAAATCCACTTTGATAATTTTTTAATTTGTTGAGTATTTTTGTTGTAGGATCTATATTTGAGTAAATTTAGATGAAAATAACTTCAATTTTTTGGATTGTGAAAAATATTTTAGTTGGAAGTGTCAAATTTTAATAAATTTATTTGAAATCAACTTCGATTTTTTGGATTTTCTTCAGTATTTTTGTTGTAGGATCTACAATTGAGTAAATTTATATAAAAATAACTTCAATTTTTTGGATTGTGAAAAAAAATTTAGATGGAAGTGTCAAATTTTAATAAATTTATTTGAAATCAACTTCGATTTTTTTGGATTTTGTTGAGTATTTTTGTTGTAGGGTCTATATTTGAGTAAATTTAGATGAAAATAACTTAAATTTTTAGGATTGTGAAAAAAAATTTAGTTGGAAGTGCCAAATTTTAATAAATTTATTTGAAACCAACTTCGATTTTTTGGATTTTCTTGAGTATTTTTGTTGTAGGATCTACAATTGAGTAAATTTAGATGAAAACAACTTCAATTTTTTGGATTGTGAAAAAAAATTTAGATGGAAGTGTCAAATTTTAATAAATTTATTTGAAATCAACTTCGATTTTTTTTTATTTTGTTGGGTATTTTTGTTGTAGGATCTATATTTGAGTAAATTTAGATGAAAATAACTTATATTTTTAGGATTGTGAAAAAAATTTTAGTTGGAAGTGCCAAATTTTAATAAATTTATTTGAAACCAACTTCGATTTTTTGGATTTTCTTGAGTATTTTTGTTGTAGGATCTACAATTGAGTAAATTTAGATGAAAATAACTTCAATTTTTTGGATTGTGAAAAAAAATTTAGATGGAAGTGTCAAATTTTAATAAATTTATTTGAAATCAACTTCGATTTTTTTTTATTTTGTTGGGTATTTTTGTTGTAGGATCTATATTTGAGTAAATTTAGATGAAAATAACTTAAATTTTTAGGATTGTGAAAAAAATTTTAGTTGGAAGTGCCAAATTTTAATAAATTTATTTGAAACCAACTTCGATTTTTTGGATTTTCTTGAGTATTTTTGTTGTAGGATCTACAATTGAGTAAATTTAGATGAAAATAACTTCAATTTTTTGGATTGTGAAAAAAATTTGAGTTGGAAGTGTCAAATTTTAATAAATTTATTTGAAACCAACTTCGATTTTTTGGAGTTTCATGAGTATTTTTGTTGTAGGATCTACAATTGAGTAAATTTAGATGAAAATAACTTCAATATTTTGGATTGGGAAAAAAATTTGAGTTGGAAGTGTCAAATTTTAATACATTTATTTGAAACCAACTTCGATTTTTTGGAGTTTCATGAGTATTTTTGTTGTAGGATCTACAATTGAGTAAATTTAGATGAAAATAACTTCAATTTTTTGGATTGTGAAAAAAATTTGAGTTGGAAGTGTCAAATTTTAATAAATTTATTTGAAACCAACTTCGATTTTTTGGAGTTTCATGAGTATTTTTGTTATAGGATCTACAATTGAGTAAATTTAGATGAAAATAACTTCGATTTTTGGATTTTGTCACGATTTTTGTCAAATTTTAATAAATTTATTTGAAATCCACTTTGATAATTTTTTAATTTGTTGAGTATTTTTGTTGTAGGATCTATATTTGAGTAAATTTAGATGAAAATAACTTCAATTTTTTGGATTGTGAAAAATATTTTAGTTGGAAGTGTCAAATTTTAATAAATTTATTTGAAATCAACTTCGATTTTTTGGATTTTCTTCAGTATTTTTGTTGTAGGATCTACAATTGAGTAAATTTATATAAAAATAACTTCAATTTTTTGGATTGTGAAAAAAAATTTAGATGGAAGTGTCAAATTTTAATAAATTTATTTGAAATCAACTTCGATTTTTTTGGATTTTGTTGAGTATTTTTGTTGTAGGGTCTATATTTGAGTAAATTTAGATGAAAATAACTTAAATTTTTAGGATTGTGAAAAAAAATTTAGTTGGAAGTGCCAAATTTTAATAAATTTATTTGAAACCAACTTCGATTTTTTGGATTTTCTTGAGTATTTTTGTTGTAGGATCTACAATTGAGTAAATTTAGATGAAAATAACTTCAATTTTTTGGATTGTGAAAAAAAATTTAGATGGAAGTGTCAAATTTTAATAAATTTATTTGAAATCAACTTCGATTTTTTTTTATTTTGTTGGGTATTTTTGTTGTAGGATCTATATTTGAGTAAATTTAGATGAAAATAACTTAAATTTTTAGGATTGTGAAAAAAATTTTAGTTGGAAGTGCCAAATTTTAATAAATTTATTTGAAACCAACTTCGATTTTTTGGATTTTCTTGAGTATTTTTGTTGTAGGATCTACAATTGAGTAAATTTAGATGAAAATAACTTCAATTTTTTGGATTGTGAAAAAAATTTGAGTTGGAAGTGTCAAATTTTAATAAATTTATTTGAAACCAACTTCGATTTTTTGGAGTTTCATGAGTATTTTTGTTGTAGGATCTACAATTGAGTAAATTTAGATGAAAATAACTTCAATATTTTGGATTGTGAAAAAAATTTGAGTTGGAAGTGTCAAATTTTAATAAATTTATTTGAAACCAACTTCGATTTTTTGGAGTTTCATGAGTATTTTTGTTGTAGGATCTACAATTGAGTAAATTTAGATGAAAATAACTTCAATTTTTTGGATTGTGAAAAAAATTTGAGTTGGAAGTGTCAAATTTTAATAAATTTATTTGAAACCAACTTCGATTTTTTGGAGTTTCATGAGTATTTTTGTTATAGGATCTACAATTGAGTAAATTTAGATGAAAATAACTTCGATTTTTGGATTTTGTCACGATTTTTGTCAAATTTTAATAAATTTATTTGAAATCCACTTTGATAATTTTTGAATTTGTTGAGTATTTTTGTTGTAGGATCTATATTTGAGTAAATTTAGATGAAAATAACTTCAATTTTTTGGATTGTGAAAAATATTTTAGTTGGAAGTGTCAAATTTTAATAAATTTATTTGAAATCAACTTCGATTTTTTGGATTTTCTTTAGTATTTTTGTTGTAGGATCTACAATTGAGTAAATTTATATAAAAATAACTTCAATTTTTTGGATTGTGAAAAAAAATTTAGATGGAAGTGTCAAATTTTAATAAATTTATTTGAAATCAACTTCGATTTTTTTGGATTTTGTTGAGTATTTTTGTTGTAGGGTCTATATTTGAGTAAATTTAGATGAAAATAACTTAAATTTTTAGGATTGTGAAAAAAAATTTAGTTGGAAGTGCCAAATTTTAATAAATTTATTTGAAACCAACTTCGATTTTTTGGATTTTCTTGAGTATTTTTGTTGTAGGATCTACAATTGAGTAAATTTAGATGAAAACAACATCAATTTTTTGGATTGTGAAAAAAAATTTAGATGGAAGTGTCAAATTTTAATAAATTTATTTGAAATCAACTTCGATTTTTTTTTATTTTGTTGGGTATTTTTGTTGTAGGATCTATATTTGAGTAAATTTAGATGAAAATAACTTATATTTTTAGGATTGTGAAAAAAATTTTAGTTGGAAGTGCCAAATTTTAATAAATTTATTTGAAACCAACTTCGATTTTTTGGATTTTCTTGAGTATTTTTGTTGTAGGATCTACAATTGAGTAAATTTAGATGAAAATAACTTAAATTTTTAGGATTGTGAAAAAAATTTGAGTTGGAAGTGTCAAATTTTAATAAATTTATTTGAAACCAACTTCGATTTTTTGGAGTTTCATGAGTATTTTTGTTATAGGATCTACAATTGAGTAAATTTAGATGAAAATAACTTCGATTTTTGGATTTTGTCACGATTTTTGTCAAATTTTAATAAATTTATTTGAAATCCACTTTGATAATTTGTGAATTTGTTGAGTATTTTTGTTGTAGGATCTATATTTGAGTAAATTTAGGTGAAAATAACTTCAATTTTTTGGATTGTGAAAAATATTTTAGTTGGAAGTGTCAAATTTTAATAAATTTATTTGAAATCAACTTCGATTTTTTGGATTTTCTTTAGAATTTTTGTTGTAGGATCTACAATTGAGTAAATTTATATAAAAATAACTTCAATTTTTTGGATTGTGAAAAAAAATTTAGATGGAAGTGTCAAATTTTAATAAATTTATTTGAAATCAACTTCGATTTTTTTGGATTTTGTTGAGTATTTTTGTTGTAGGGTCTATATTTGAGTAAATTTAGATGAAAATAACTTAAATTTTTAGGATTGTGAAAAAAATTTTAGTTGGAAGTGCCAAATTTTAATAAATTTATTTGAAACCAACTTCGATTTTTTGGATTTTCTTGAGTATTTTTGTTGTAGGATCTACAATTGAGTAAATTTAGATGAAAATTACTTCGATTTTTTCGATTTTGTCACGAATTTTGTCAAATTTTAATAAATTTATTTGAAATCAACTTGGATAATTTTGGATTTTCTTGAGTATTTTTGTTGTAGGATCTACAATTGAGTAAATTTAGATGAAAATAACTTCAATTTTTTGGATTGTGAAAAAAAATTTAGATGGAAGTGTCAAATTTTAATAAATTTATTTGAAATCAACTTCGATTTTTTTTTATTTTGTTGGGTATTTTTGTTGTAGGATCTACAATTGAGTAAATTTAGATGAAAATAACTTCAATTTTTTGGATTGTGAAAAATATTTTAGTTGGAAGTGTCAAATTTTAATAAATTTATTTGAAACCAACTTCGATTTTTTGGATTTTCTTGAGTATTTTTGTTGTAGGATCTACAATTGAGTAAATTTAGATGAAAATAACTTCAATTTTTTGGATTGTGAAAAAAAATTTAGATGGAAGTGTCAAATTTTAATAAATTTATTTGAAATCAACTTCGATTTTTTTGGATTTTGTTGAGTATTTTTGTTGTAGGGTCTATATTTGAGTAAATTTAGATGAAAATAACTTAAATTTTTAGGATTGTGAAAACAATTTTAGTTGGAAGTGCCAAATTTTAATAAATTTATTTGAAACCAACTTCGATATTTTGGATTTTCTTGAGTATTTTTGTTGTAGGATCTACAATTGAGTAAATTTAGATGAAAATAACTTCAATTTTTTGTATTGTGAAAAAAAATTTAGATGGTGTGACGTCCCACTATTTTTCGCGCGGTATTTTAACACCACTTCCTCACAAATCAATCCACAACTCCATCAAAAACCCTCATACTCAAGCAATACCCCCTCTTTCAAACCCAACCGATCGTTTAGACGATATACCTTAGTGGTCCCTATCTCTAAACGGTCAATCCAGATACCAGACCGTTTGGACGATGCACCTTAGCGGTCCCCATCTCGAAGCGGTCAATACATAATCGCTGATCGCCTTGACGATGTACCTTAGCGGTCCCCATCTCAAGATGGTCAGCGACGACCTCCAAACCCCCTCTTCGACTTACGTGGCATGACCACTTCCCTCCAAATCTACTTCAAACAAACCCCTCATCCTTAAAACCCTCTTCCAAATCGAGACTACGTCTCACGCCCTTACTATGATCACAGAAGTCAATACACCGTTTACCCCATTCAAATACGACCTCCTAAACTCCACCAAATGGGTTGAGTATTTCGCTTCTAAGCCCCATGCAAAAACCCTAGAAATGTTACTGCGACGCAAATGTACAAACGTGATCAACACGTGATTGTAATTACGACGCATTTGGCGTACGTGACATAAATACATCTATTAATAGCCATACCGTTTACAAAAACCCCCAAAATCTACTGCGTCTTGTTCCGAAATCTGTCAAGGTCTTTACCGCGCGAACCCCCGCAGTACTCCTGGAAGATCATATAAATACGAAGGATCGAGAGCTCATAACGCTCTTTTGTCAACAGACTATCGAATAGATCAGAGTATTATTTAACCAGTGTTAACTATTCTAATCAGTGCTCTACGACAATCACTGTAAGTCATTATTATATACCATCATTATAGTGCATATCACCCCATACCATATTATTATTTATCAACGCTTATAGCTTATTATTATATTCTTTCGTTTATGCTTATCGCTTACTTATTATTATATTCTTTCGTTTATGCTTATCGCTTACTTACTATTATATTCTTTCATTTATGCTTATTGCTTACTTACTATTATATTCTTTCATTTATGCTTATATCGCCATTCATATTCATAACTCATATTATAAATGTTGCGCGTGTGAATACAAAATCTTCCCACGCATTGTTAAACCCACTCTAACATAGCTAATAAACCGCTTTGTTATCAATCATGTTTCGAGTTATTGTGCGTATCCTCAAATCATAAGGCTTCCCCACGAAACCAAGCTGCCGCAACAGCTGATTCGCGAGAGCTCTCCCAGTATTTACAAACACACTGCAGCACGAACCGTGCTATTCTTAGGAAAACTAAGTGTGGTTTCTTTAGTACGAATGCAACGGTAAATCCTATTACCAAACCAAAACAAAACAAGAGTGCTAACGGGTGTCATTACCGGAGGGATTACAGTCCAAACCTTCCCTGGTCGTTCAGAGCTACGAATCTGGCATTCGCGCCTGAATCCCTACTCTCCGCAGTGCCACGAATCTGGCATTCGCGCCTGCATCCTACTCTCCGCAGTGCCACGAATCTGGCATTCGCACCTGCATCCCTTCGAACATTCAGTGCCACGAATCTGGCATTCGCGCCTGAATTCCTACTCTCCGCAGTGCCACGAATCTGGCATTCGCGCCTGCACCCTACTCTCCGCAGTGCCACGAATCTGACATTCGCGCCTGCATCCCTTCGAACATTCAGTGCCACGAATCTGGCATTCGCGCCTGAATTCCTGCTCTCCGCAGTGCCACGAATCTGGCATTCGCGCCTGCATCCTACTCTCCGCAGTGCCACGAATCTGGCATTCGCGCCTGCATCCCTTCGAACATTCAGTGCCACGAATCTGGCATTCGCGCCTGAATTCCTACTCTCCGCAGTGCCACGAATCTGGCATTCGCGCCTGCATCCTACTCTCCGCAGTGCCACGAATCTGGCATTCGCGCCTGCATTCCCTTCGAATAAAACCCCTCATGTCATTCTCCCAAAGACCTTCACCCGGGACGTGACATATTTTTGGTGACAGCGGTGGGATCCGTCCACCGTTGAAAGAAAATAAATTCTCTAACGCGGTACCCACAAAGTCCCAACATTTAAAATGTGTATTGAACGCCCTAGTCGGTGTCAACCATCTTACCGGAGCCGTAGGTTACAAAGTTTGACGGCATATTTGAACGCGCTAACCTGCACTTCGGGAGGCGTAGCTACAACCATTGACGGCAGCGAGGTTTGCTTAAAGTGCTCTAGCCTAGCGCCCGCAGATACCGTAGAAATATATTGGACCCATTATTACTATACGTTTAGAACCCCTGTTTATTGTCCTCGATGCAGTAAATCATTAATTCCAGAACGCCCAATAAGAGACTGCATCGAGTGCGGTGAAAGTTATTTGCTCTCGAATAAGAGCTACCGTCGGTTTGACAACCATCAAAAATGAGTATAGAACGCCCCGAATTTTAAATAAACGGCCTAAACATGTCCGTGTACGGCGATACCGAGGACTCTCACATAATGGACCCAGACGCGGGTCCTTCCCCTAACCCTGAAGACGCCGCGACCGCCGAAAGAATGGAGCTGGTGCAATTATTACAGCAAGAGGTAGCCCAAATTAAAAGCTCGTACGCGGAAATTGTCGCAAATCGGGAATCCAATACGCATTCAGGCGTAGTCTCCGATTCGGACGGCCCCGCGTTAGAAGGTCTCTCCGGTCGAATTCAAGCCATCCGCGACATGGTGGAAAAACTTCTTGCACCTCCGCCAATGGCAAACAATTTCGCAGCTCCCGGTTCCTCCCGTTTCGATAGGAAACCAATGATAAATTATAACAATGTACCGGACCAGGATCCATTGCCCCAGATCGAATTGAAAGACGCAATAGAAACCGTCCCAAAGTTTAACGGTCACAATATATCCGTTTTGCAATTCGCGAGAGCCTGCAATAGGGCTAAGGCTCTGGTTCCCTCGCAAGCCGAACCCCAGTTAACGAGGTTGTTGCTAACTAAGCTGCAAGACCATGCATACTTGGCCGTTGAGAATAGGGTCTTTGACTCCATAAATGATTTAGTCAAACAACTCAACCGCACTTTTTCTCCTGGTAAAACGTCTGACCACTATCGTGGGGAACTTGTCAATATTATAAAAGGAACCAACGAGCACATGTTGAAGTACATTTCACGCGTAAGGGACCTCCGATTCGCCATTTTAGAAGAGGATAGAGAATATTACAGCGATTTCGCACAACAGCATCTTCAGGACCTAGACCGCCTAACCTTAGACTCATTCGTCGATGGCCTTCCGCCCTACATAAGGATGAGATTACACCAGCACCGTTTCGAAACTCTCAACGAAGCATTCGATCAGGCTGTCCTCGTAGACAAGCAGATTGATAGGGACCGTCTCCGATTCTCCGATCCCAAACTAATCTGCCAAATCTGCAACAAGACAGGTCACGGCGCACGGTTCTGTCGAAATAATCAACGATCTGCGATCAACCAAAATTCCGAGAGTTACCCTCCAAACCACGCCGCGGAATATAGGTATCAAGCACCCAATCCCCTGCTCCCATATGGGAACAAGAACCGTCCTCCACCTCCGAAACCTACGGAGATACGCAAAAGCAGTTACTGCATGAAGCCCGGACACGCGACCTTGGAATACCTAAAACGCAAATCCACCATATACAAGGATCCTAGAACCTTGCGGGAAACGGAGTCGAAAACTACTCCTCCGAGCACTGATGGATGCGATCCGTGGAGTACACCCATTTACGATTCAGCCCAAAATACCAAGAATACCGTAAGAATCGATACCGCACAACTAAACCCAGTTAATCAGGTGCCATCGATAATAACTCACACGCCGGATTTCGTGAAGATACCCGAATTAAAGATTGACACTCCGATCAAAATGCCCACCATCGAAGTAGAGAAACTCGACAGAATAAATCCAGAATCCAAACCGGTACGTCCAAAAGAGACTACGACGCCGACAGGCATCACTCCCATCCACCCCATAATAAAAAGCAAGTCCCTCTTAGCCCAGGATCCGTCGATCCACCACCTCGAGGCACCCGCGAAGGTGCACTCACGCTCATCCCCTGCGCATGACGCCAAATCAACCCTTCCCATAACCTCCCAAGAGTCTCTTGCAGTTACGCCGGAACAGGAAATAACGGAGAAATCTGAAGAAATCCCTTCGAGGGTAGGACAATCACTCCAGTCAATCTCAACGGGACACATAATCGCCCAGGAAGCAGACCTAGTAAAACTGGACAAACAGAAAATCCACGCCGTTCTGAACTACTCAGCACCTTGCGCACCTGAAAGAATTAACAACTACCTCGGACTGACCGGATATTACATTAAGTTTATCCCAGATTTCCCTAAAACGGCTCGGCCTTTGACCTCACTACGGAAGAAAGACACTCCATTGGACTGGAGATCGTCCCAACAAACCGCTTTTAACCACTCAAAATCAGCATTGCAGAGGGAACCGATCCTGCAATACTCGACTTTTGAACTGGAATTCCACGCCTGGTCAGACGCCTTATCCCGTAAACCCCTTACAGTGGAGGCATGCCCCATACGACCACGAGAAAAATCGGACGACGACTTGGAAGACAGGTCCAAACATAAGCCAAGCAGCTCCAAGAGGCCAAGGTTCTCCAGTTCACCGATCCATGTGGCAACGAGTGGAAGCAACTCCATCGATCCTACAATGCCCACATCCAACGCTCACCTTAGAAGAGAATCAAACGGGATTCAACTGCACCGAAAGAAGCGCCGGAAATTGTCGCCAGCAGAAATTCGGCCAAGTCCTTCCCCGGAAAACATACGTGAACGACTGCCTACCACGAGAACCGACCAGATTTACAAATTACCCATGCAGGTTCTATTGACGAAATATCCTGTGTGCGTGCTCCTCAGCCTACTCACATCAATTAAAGGGGCAGACGAATTCATTAAAAGATTTAACTGTCATTTCGGAGCTCCTAGAGCCACCCTCACCGACCAAGCGGCAAACTCTAAAAGCACTTTCGCGAAAACAGCAGTACGGGAATGTAAAACCCAACAATTCCGAACCACAGCCCTTCACCCACAGACGAATGGCTCTATAAAAAGATTGCATCTCGCTTTGACCAAATCTTCACAATTAATTATAGGTAGATACAGCGACTGGGACGAATGGAACTTAGCCGCGTTCTCAAATAACGCCAGCGTCCAAAAGGGCACTGGCTGCACTTCGCGTGAATTAATATTCAGGAAATTAGCTCGGGTACCCAGTCGGAAACCGGTAACCGAAAATTTTGAAAAAGAAACATACATTGGTTATCTATCACCTCTGAGTAGGAGTCTATGGTGCAAAGGATATTATGATCGTCCTTTTCATATACGCGAGAGTCCCGGTTGACCCCACGCCACCACAAACAAAATTACCTTAATCAATTTTCCATCATAGATAATTTCTACTGCAACATTTATTGCACCACTCACGCGGCCATGCCGTCTAGATGGAAGAAAGGGCCACCACACCCCTTCTCTCCCTAAAGTGATCTCTTCGAGTCATCAACAGAGAGGCGCCTCCGCAGAACGGACACCTCCATCGATGACTCTCATCCTCCAACATCGGTCAACGGGAAGCAGTTCCCGAAAGCCACTACCCCTTCGTCCCGTATAGACCCATCTAAATTCAAACAAATACCCTGTATAGACCCCAAAATCCCCTTCCTTCCCTTAATCCTATCCTTACTTTGTATATAATCCCTTGTAAATGAACCTTTTTCTCCCATTTATTTCTTTTTTTTTTCACGCCAAACAGGCTTTATCTTTTGTTTTTTCCTTTTTTTTTTCACGCCAAACAGGCTTTATCTTTTGTTTTTCTTTTCCCCTTTTTCTCGCCAAACAGGCCTTATCTTTTGTTTTTCTTTCTTTCTTTTTTCTCGCCAAATAGGCCTTATATTTTGTTTTTTAAACCACCCAAACCTTATGTTAAGAAATATAAAAATTTCTTCATATAAAGGGGGAGGTGTGTTGTCCCACTATATTTCGCTCAAAATTTTTTTTCTCATTCCAAGCCACCCGCCACTTATGTTAAGAAATGTAAAAATTTCTTCATATAAGGGGGGAGGTGTGACGTCCCACTATTTTTCGCGCGGTATTTTAACACCACTTCCTCACAAATCAATCCACAACTCCATCAAAAACCCTCATACTCAAGCAATACCCCCTCTTTCAAACCCAACCGATCGTTTAGACGATATACCTTAGTGGTCCCTATCTCTAAACGGTCAATCCAGATACCAGACCGTTTGGACGATGCACCTTAGCGGTCCCCATCTCGAAGCGGTCAATACATAATCGCTGATCGCCTTGACGATGTACCTTAGCGGTCCCCATCTCAAGATGGTCAGCGACGACCTCCAAACCCCCTCTTCGACTTACGTGGCATGACCACTTCCCTCCAAATCTACTTCAAACAAACCCCTCATCCTTAAAACCCTCTTCCAAATCGAGACTACGTCTCACGCCCTTACTATGATCACAGAAGTCAATACACCGTTTACCCCATTCAAATACGACCTCCTAAACTCCACCAAATGGGTTGAGTATTTCGCTTCTAAGCCCCATGCAAAAACCCTAGAAATGTTACTGCGACGCAAATGTACAAACGTGATCAACACGTGATTGTAATTACGACGCATTTGGCGTACGTGACATAAATACATCTATTAATAGCCATACCGTTTACAAAAACCCCCAAAATCTACTGCGTCTTGTTCCGAAATCTGTCAAGGTCTTTACCGCGCGAACCCCCGCAGTACTCCTGGAAGATCATATAAATACGAAGGATCGAGAGCTCATAACGCTCTTTTGTCAACAGACTATCGAATAGATCAGAGTATTATTTAACCAGTGTTAACTATTCTAATCAGTGCTCTACGACAATCACTGTAAGTCATTATTATATACCATCATTATAGTGCATATCACCCCATACCATATTATTATTTATCAACGCTTATAGCTTATTATTATATTCTTTCGTTTATGCTTATCGCTTACTTATTATTATATTCTTTCGTTTATGCTTATCGCTTACTTACTATTATATTCTTTCATTTATGCTTATTGCTTACTTACTATTATATTCTTTCATTTATGCTTATATCGCCATTCATATTCATAACTCATATTATAAATGTTGCGCGTGTGAATACAAAATCTTCCCACGCATTGTTAAACCCACTCTAACAAAGCTAATAAACCGCTTTGTTATCAATCATGTTTCGAGTTATTGTGCGTATCCTCAAATCATAAGGCTTCCCCACGAAACCAAGCTGCCGCAACAGCTGATTCGCGAGAGCTCTCCCAGTATTTACAAACACACTGCAGCACGAACCGTGCTATTCTTAGGAAAACTAAGTGTGGTTTCTTTAGTACGAATGCAACGGTAAATCCTATTACCAAACCAAAACAAAACAAGAGTGCTAACGGGTGTCATTACCGGAGGGATTACAGTCCAAACCTTCCCTGGTCGTTCAGAGCTACGAATCTGGCATTCGCGCCTGAATCCCTACTCTCCGCAGTGCCACGAATCTGGCATTCGCGCCTGCATCCTACTCTCCGCAGTGCCACGAATCTGGCATTCGCACCTGCATCCCTTCGAACATTCAGTGCCACGAATCTGGCATTCGCGCCTGAATTCCTACTCTCCGCAGTGCCACGAATCTGGCATTCGCGCCTGCACCCTACTCTCCGCAGTGCCACGAATCTGACATTCGCGCCTGCATCCCTTCGAACATTCAGTGCCACGAATCTGGCATTCGCGCCTGAATTCCTGCTCTCCGCAGTGCCACGAATCTGGCATTCGCGCCTGCATCCTACTCTCCGCAGTGCCACGAATCTGGCATTCGCGCCTGCATCCCTTCGAACATTCAGTGCCACGAATCTGGCATTCGCGCCTGAATTCCTACTCTCCGCAGTGCCACGAATCTGGCATTCGCGCCTGCATCCTACTCTCCGCAGTGCCACGAATCTGGCATTCGCGCCTGCATTCCCTTCGAATAAAACCCCTCATGTCATTCTCCCAAAGACCTTCACCCGGGACGTGACAGATGGAAGTGTCAAATTTTAATAAATTTATTTGAAATCAACTTCGATTTTTTTTTATTTTGTTGGGTATTTTTGTTGTAGGATCTATATTTGAGTAAATTTAGATGAAAATAACTTAAATTTTTAGGATTGTGAAAAAAATTTTAGTTGGAAGTGCCAAATTTTAATAAATTTATTTGAAACCAACTTCGATTTTTTGGATTTTCTTGAGTATTTTTGTTGTAGGATCTACAATTGAGTAAATTTAAATGAAAATAACTTCAATTTTTTGGATTGTGAAAAAAATTTGAGTTGGAAGTGTCAAATTTTAATAAATTTATTTGAAACCAACTTCGTTTTTTGGAGTTTCATGAGTATTTTTGTTGTAGGATCTACAATTGAGTAAATTTAGATGAAAATAACTTAAATTTTTAGGATTGTAAAAAAAATTTTAGTTGGAAGTGCCAAATTTTAATAAATTTATTTGAAACCAACTTCGATTTTTTGGATTTTCTTGAGTATTTTTGTTGTAGGATCTACAATTGAGTAAATTTAGATGAAAATAACTTCGATTTTTTCGATTTTGTCACGAATTTTGTCAAATTTTAATAAATTTATTTGAAATCAACTTGGATAATTTTGGATTTTCTTGAGTATTTTTGTTGTAGGATCTACAATTGAGTAAATTTAGATGAAAATAACTTCAATTTTTTGGATTGTGAAAAAAAATTTAGATGGAAGTATCAAATTTTAATAAATTTATTTGAAATCAACTTCGATTTTTTTTTATTTTGTTGGGTATTTTTGTTGTAGGATCTACAATTGAGTAAATTTAGATGAAAATAACTTCAATTTTTTGGATTGTGAAAAAAATTTGAGTTGGAAGTGTCAAATTTTAATAAATTTATTTGAAACCAACTTCGATTTTTTGGAGTTTCATGAGTATTTTTGTTATAGGATCTACAATTGAGTAAATTTAGAAGAAAATAACTTCGATTTTTGGATTTTGTCACGATTTTTGTCAAATTTTAATCAATTTATTTGAAATCCACTTTGATAATTTTTGAATTTGTTGAGTATTTTTGTTGTAGGATCTATATTTGAGTAAATTTAGATGAAAATAACTTCAATTTTTTGGATTGTGAAAAAAAATTTAGATGGAAGTATCAAATTTTAATAAATTTATTTGAAATCAACTTCGATTTTTTTTTATTTTGTTGGGTATTTTTGTTGTAGGATCTACAATTGAGTAAATTTAGATGAAAATAACTTCAATTTTTTGGATTGTGAAAAAAATTTGAGTTGGAAGTGCCAAATTTTAATAAATTTATTTGAAACCAACTTCGATTTTTTGGATATTCTAGAGTATATTTGTTGTAGGATCTACAATTGAGTAAATTTAGATGAAAATAACTTCAATTTTTTTGATTGTGAAAAAAATTTGAGTTGGAAGTGTCAAATTTTAATAAATTTATTTGAAACCAACTTCGATTTTTTTGAGTTTCATGAGTATTTTTGTTATAGGATCTACAATTGAGTAAACTTAGATGAAAATATCTTCGATTTTTTGGATTTTGTCACGATTTTTGTCAAATTTTAATAAATTTATTTGAAATCAACTTTGATAATTTTTTAATTTGTTGAGTATTTTTGTTGTAGGATCTATATTTGAGTAAATTTAGATGAAAATAACTTCAATTTTTTGGATTGTGAAAAATATTTTAGTTGGAAGTGTCAAATTTTAATAAATTTATTTGAAACCAACTTCGATTTTTTGGATTTTCTTGAGTATTTTTGTTGTAGGATCTACAATTGAGTAAATTTAGATGAAAATAACTTCAATTTTTTGGATTGTGAAAAAAAATTTAGATGGAAGTGTCAAATTTTAATAAATTTATTTGAAATCAACTTCGATTTTTTTTTATTTTGTTGGGTATTTTTGTTGTAGGATCTATATTTGAGTAAATTTAGATGAAAATAACTTAAATTTTTAGGATTGTGAAAAAAATTTTAGTTGGAAGTGCCCAATTTTAATAAATTTATTTGAAACCAACTTCGATTTTTTGGATTTTCTTGAGTATTTTTGTTGTAGGATCTACAATTGAGTAAATTTAGATGAAAATAACTTCAATATTTTGGATTGTGAAAAAAATTTGAGTTGGAAGTGTCAAATTTTAATAAATTTATTTGAAACCAACTTCGATTTTTTGGAGTTTCATGAGTATTTTTGTTGTAGGATCTACAATTGAGTAAATTTAGATGAAAATAACTTCAATTTTTTGGATTGTGAAAAAAATTTGAGTTGGAAGTGTCAAATTTTAATAAATTTATTTGAAACCAACTTCGATTTTTTGGAGTTTCATGAGTATTTTTGTTATAGGATCTACAATTGAGTAAATTTAGATGAAAATAACTTCGATTTTTGGATTTTGTCACGATTTTTGTCAAATTTTAATAAATTTTAATAAATTTATTTGAAATCCACTTTGATAATTTTTGAATTTGTTGAGTATTTTTGTTGTAGGATCTATATTTGAGTAAATTTAGATGAAAATAACTTCAATTTTTTGGATTGTGAAAAATATTTTAGTTGGAAGTGTCAAATTTTAATAAATTTATTTGAAATCAACTTCGATTTTTTGGATTTTCTTTAGTATTTTTGTTGTAGGATCTACAATTGAGTAAATTTATATAAAAATAACTTCAATTTTTTGGATTGTGAAAAAAAATTTAGATGGAAGTGTCAAATTTTAATAAATTTATTTGAAATCAACTTCGTTTTTTTTTTATTTTGTTGGGTATTTTTGTTGTAGGATCTATATTTGAGTAAATTTAGATGAAAATAACTTAAATTTTTAGGATTGTGAAAAAAATTTTAGTTGGAAGTGCCAAATTTTAATAAATTTATTTGAAACCAACTTCGATTTTTTGGATTTTCTTGAGTATTTTTGTTGTAGGATCTACAATTGAGTAAATTTAGATGAAAACAACTTCAATTTTTTGGATTGTGAAAAAAAATTTAGATGGAAGTGTCAAATTTTAATAAATTTATTTGAAATCAACTTCGATTTTTTTTTATTTTGTTGGGTATTTTTGTTGTAGGATCTATATTTGAGTAAATTTAGATGAAAATAACTTAAATTTTTAGGATTGTGAAAAAAATTTTAGTTGGAAGTGCCAAATTTTAATAAATTTATTTGAAACCAACTTCGATTTTTTGGATTTTCTTGAGTATTTTTGTTGTAGGATCTACAATTGAGTAAATTTAGATGAAAATTACTTCGATTTTTTCGATTTTGTCACGAATTTTGTCAAATTTTAATAAATTTATTTGAAATCAACTTGGATAATTTTGGATTTTCTTGAGTATTTTTGTTGTAGGATCTACAATTGAGTAAATTTAGATGAAAATAACTTCAATTTTTTGGATTGTGAAAAAAAATTTAGATGGAAGTGTCAAATTTTAATAAATTTATTTGAAATCAACTTCGATTTTTTTTTATTTTGTTGGGTATTTTTGTTGTAGGATCTACAATTGAGTAAATTTAGATGAAAATAACTTCAATTTTTTGGATTGTGAAAAAAAATTTAGATGGAAGTGTCAAATTTTAATAAATTTATTTGAAATCAACTTCGATTTTTTTTTATTTTGTTGGGTATTTTTGTTGTAGGATCTATATTTGAGTAAATTTAGATGAAAATAACTTAAATTTTTAGGATTGTGAAAAAAATTTTAGTTGGAAGTGCCAAATTTTAATAAATTTATTTGAAACCAACTTCGATTTTTTGGATTTTCTTGAGTATTTTTGTTGTAGGATCTACAATTGAGTAAATTTAAATGAAAATAACTTCAATTTTTTGGATTGTGAAAAAAATTTGAGTTGGAAGTGTCAAATTTTAATAAATTTATTTGAAACCAACATCGTTTTTTGGAGTTTCATGAGTATTTTTGTTGTAGGATCTACAATTGAGTAAATTTAGATGAAAATAACTTAAATTTTTAGGATTGTAAAAAAAATTTTAGTTGGAAGTGCCAAATTTTAATAAATTTATTTGAAACCAACTTCGATTTTTTGGATTTTCTTGAGTATTTTTGTTGTAGGATCTACAATTGAGTAAATTTAGATGAAAATAACGTCAATTTTTTGGATTGTGAATAAAGTTTGAGTTGGAAGTGCCAAATTTTAATAAATTTATTTGAAACCAACTTCGATTTTTTGGATTTTCTAGAGTATATTTGTTGTAGGATCTACAATTGAGTAAATTTAGATGAAAATAACGTCAATTTTTTGGATTGTGAATAAAGTTTGAGTTGGAAGTGCCAAATTTTAATAAATTTATTTGAAACCAACTTGGATTTTTTGGATTTTCTTGAGTATTTTTGTTGTAGGATCTACAATTGAGTAAATTTAGATGAAAATAACTTCAATTTTTTGGATTGTGAAAAAAATTTGAGTTGGAAGTGTCAAATTTTAATAAATTTATTTGAAACCAACTTCGATTTTTTGGAGTTTCATGAGTATTTTTGTTGTAGGATCTACAATTGAGTAAATTTAGATGAAAATAACTTAAATTTTTAGGATTGTAAAAAAAATTTTAGTTGGAAGTGCCAAATTTTAATAAATTTATTTGAAACCAACTTCGATTTTTTGGATTTTCTTGAGTATTTTTGTTGTAGGATCTACAATTGAGTAAATTTAGATGAAAATAACTTCGATTTTTTCGATTTTGTCACGAATTTTGTCAAATTTTAATAAATTTATTTGAAATCAACTTGGATAATTTTGGATTTTCTTGAGTATTTTTGTTGTAGGATCTACAATTGAGTAAATTTAGATGAAAATAACTTCAATTTTTTGGATTGTGAAAAAAAATTTAGATGGAAGTGTCAAATTTTAATAAATTTATTTGAAATCAACTTCGATTTTTTTTTATTTTGTTGGGTATTTTTGTTGTAGGATCTACAATTGAGTAAATTTAGATGAAAATAACTTCAATTTTTTGGATTGTGAAAAAAATTTGAGTTGGAAGTGTCAAATTTTAATAAATTTATTTGAAACCAACTTTGATTTTTTGGATTTTCTTGAGTATTTTGGTTGTAGGATCTACATTTGAGTAAATTTAGATGAAAATAACGTCAATTTTTTGGATTGTGAATAAAGTTTGAGTTGGAAGTGCCAAATTTTAATAAATTTATTTGAAACCAACTTCGATTTTTTGGATTTTCTTGAGTATTTTTGTTGTAGGATCTACAATTGAGTAAATTTAGATGAAAATAACTTCAATTTTTTGTATTGTGAAAAAAAATTTAGATGGAAGTGTCAAATTTTAATAAATTTATTTGAAATCAACTTCGTTTTTTTTTTATTTTGTTGGGTATTTTTGTTGTAGGATCTATATTTGAGTAAATTTAGATGGAAATAACTTACATTTTTAGGATTGTGAAAAAAATTTTAGTTGGAAGTGCCAAATTTTAATAAATTTATTTGAAACCAACTTCGATTTTTTGGATTTTCTTGAGTATTTTTGTTGTAGGATCTACAATTGAGTAAATTTAGATGAAAATAACTTCAATTTTTTGGATTGTGAAAAAAAATTTAGATGGAAGTGTCAAATTTTAATAAATTTATTTGAAATCAACTTCGATTTTTTTTTATTTTGTTGGGTATTTTTGTTGTAGGATCTATATTTGAGTAAATTTAGATGAAAATAACTTAAATTTTTAGGATTGTGAAAAAAATTTTAGTTGGAAGTGCCAAATTTTAATAAATTTATTTGAAACCAACTTCGATTTTTTGGATTTTCTTGAGTATTTTTGTTGTAGGATCTACAATTGAGTAAATTTAGATGAAAATTACTTCGATTTTTTCGATTTTGTCACGAATTTTGTCAAATTTTAATAAATTTATTTGAAATCAACTTGGATAATTTTGGATTTTCTTGAGTATTTTTGTTGTAGGATCTACAATTGAGTAAATTTAGATGAAAATAACTTCAATTTTTTGGATTGTGAAAAAAAATTTAGATGGAAGTGTCAAATTTTAATAAATTTATTTGAAATCAACTTCGATTTTTTTTTATTTTGTTGGGTATTTTTGTTGTAGGATCTACAATTGAGTAAATTTAGATGAAAATAACTTCAATTTTTTGGATTGTGAAAAAAAATTTAGATGGAAGTGTCAAATTTTAATAAATTTATTTGAAATCAACTTCGATTTTTTTTTATTTTGTTGGGTATTTTTGTTGTAGGATCTATATTTGAGTAAATTTAGATGAAAATAACTTAAATTTTTAGGATTGTGAAAAAAATTTTAGTTGGAAGTGCCAAATTTTAATAAATTTATTTGAAACCAACTTCGATTTTTTGGATTTTCTTGAGTATTTTTGTTGTAGGATCTACAATTGAGTAAATTTAAATGAAAATAACTTCAATTTTTTGGATTGTGAAAAAAATTTGAGTTGGAAGTGTCAAATTTTAATAAATTTATTTGAAACCAACATCGTTTTTTGGAGTTTCATGAGTATTTTTGTTGTAGGATCTACAATTGAGTAAATTTAGATGAAAATAACTTAAATTTTTAGGATTGTAAAAAAAATTTTAGTTGGAAGTGCCAAATTTTAATAAATTTATTTGAAACCAACTTCGATTTTTTGGATTTTCTTGAGTATTTTTGTTGTAGGATCTACAATTGAGTAAATTTAGATGAAAATAACGTCAATTTTTTGGATTGTGAATAAAGTTTGAGTTGGAAGTGCCAAATTTTAATAAATTTATTTGAAACCAACTTCGATTTTTTGGATTTTCTAGAGTATATTTGTTGTAGGATCTACAATTGAGTAAATTTAGATGAAAATAACGTCAATTTTTTGGATTGTGAATAAAGTTTGAGTTGGAAGTGCCAAATTTTAATAAATTTATTTGAAACCAACTTGGATTTTTTGGATTTTCTTGAGTATTTTTGTTGTAGGATCTACAATTGAGTAAATTTAGATGAAAATAACTTCAATTTTTTGGATTGTGAAAAAAATTTGAGTTGGAAGTGTCAAATTTTAATAAATTTATTTGAAACCAACTTCGATTTTTTGGAGTTTCATGAGTATTTTTGTTGTAGGATCTACAATTGAGTAAATTTAGATGAAAATAACTTAAATTTTTAGGATTGTAAAAAAAATTTTAGTTGGAAGTGCCAAATTTTAATAAATTTATTTGAAACCAACTTCGATTTTTTGGATTTTCTTGAGTATTTTTGTTGTAGGATCTACAATTGAGTAAATTTAGATGAAAATAACTTCGATTTTTTCGATTTTGTCACGAATTTTGTCAAATTTTAATAAATTTATTTGAAATCAACTTGGATAATTTTGGATTTTCTTGAGTATTTTTGTTGTAGGATCTACAATTGAGTAAATTTAGATGAAAATAACTTCAATTTTTTGGATTGTGAAAAAAAATTTAGATGGAAGTGTCAAATTTTAATAAATTTATTTGAAATCAACTTCGATTTTTTTTTATTTTGTTGGGTATTTTTGTTGTAGGATCTACAATTGAGTAAATTTAGATGAAAATAACTTAAATTTTTAGGATTGTAAAAAAAATTTTAGTTGGAAGTGCCAAATTTTAATAAATTTATTTGAAACCAACTTCGATTTTTTGGATTTTCTTGAGTATTTTTGTTGTAGGATCTACAATTGAGTAAATTTAGATGAAAATAACGTCAATTTTTTGGATTGTGAATAAAGTTTGAGTTGGAAGTGCCAAATTTTAATAAATTTATTTGAAACCAACTTCGATTTTTTGGATTTTCTAGAGTATATTTGTTGTAGGATCTACAATTGAGTAAATTTAGATGAAAATAACGTCAATTTTTTGGATTGTGAATAAAGTTTGAGTTGGAAGTGCCAAATTTTAATAAATTTATTTGAAACCAACTTGGATTTTTTGGATTTTCTTGAGTATTTTTGTTGTAGGATCTACAATTGAGTAAATTTAGATGAAAATAACTTCAATTTTTTGGATTGTGAAAAAAATTTGAGTTGGAAGTGTCAAATTTTAATAAATTTATTTGAAACCAACTTCGATTTTTTGGAGTTTCATGAGTATTTTTGTTGTAGGATCTACAATTGAGTAAATTTAGATGAAAATAACTTAAATTTTTAGGATTGTAAAAAAAATTTTAGTTGGAAGTGCCAAATTTTAATAAATTTATTTGAAACCAACTTCGATTTTTTGGATTTTCTTGAGTATTTTTGTTGTAGGATCTACAATTGAGTAAATTTAGATGAAAATAACTTCGATTTTTTCGATTTTGTCACGAATTTTGTCAAATTTTAATAAATTTATTTGAAATCAACTTGGATAATTTTGGATTTTCTTGAGTATTTTTGTTGTAGGATCTACAATTGAGTAAATTTAGATGAAAATAACTTCAATTTTTTGGATTGTGAAAAAAAATTTAGATGGAAGTGTCAAATTTTAATAAATTTATTTGAAATCAACTTCGATTTTTTTTTATTTTGTTGGGTATTTTTGTTGTAGGATCTACAATTGAGTAAATTTAGATGAAAATAACTTCAATTTTTTGGATTGTGAAAAAAATTTGAGTTGGAAGTGTCAAATTTTAATAAATTTATTTGAAACCAACTTTGATTTTTTGGATTTTCTTGAGTATTTTGGTTGTAGGATCTACAATTGAGTAAATTTAGATGAAAATAACGTCAATTTTTTGGATTGTGAATAAAGTTTGAGTTGGAAGTGCCAAATTTTAATAAATTTATTTGAAACCAACGTCGATTTTTTGGATTTTCTAGAGTATATTTGTTGTAGGATCTACAATTGAGTAAATTTAGATGAAAATAACTTCAATTTTTTGGATTGTGAAAAAAATTTGAGTTGGAAGTGTCAAATTTTAATAAATTTATTTGAAACCAACTTCGATTTTTTGGAGTTTCATGAGTATTTTTGTTATAGGATCTACAATTGAGTAAATTTAGATGAAAATATCTTCGATTTTTTGGATTTTGTCACGATTTTTGTCAAATTTTAATAAATTTATTTGAAATCAACTTTGATAATTTTTTAATTTGTTGAGTATTTTTGTTGTAGGATCTATATTTGAGTAAATTTAGATGAAAATAACTTCAATTTTTTGGATTGTGAAAAATATTTTAGTTGGAAGTGTCAAATTTTAATAAATATATTTGAAATCAACTTCGATTTTTTTTTATTTTGTTGGGTATTTTTGTTGTAGGATCTATATTTGAGTAAATTTAGATGAAAATAACTTAAAGTTTTAGGATTGTGAAAAAAATTTTAGTTGGAAGTGCCAAATTTTAAGAAATTTATTTGAAACCAACTTCGATTTTTTGGATTTTCTTGAGTATTTTTGTTGTAGGATCTACAATTGAGTAAATTTAGATGAAAATAACGTCAATTTTTTGGATTGTGAATAAAGTTTGAGTTGGAAGTGCCAAATTTTAATAAATTTATTTGAAACCAACTTCGATTTTTTGGAGTTTCATGAGTATTTTTGTTGTAGGATCTACAATTGAGTAAATTTAGATGAAAATAACTTCAATTTTTTGGATTGTGAAAAAAATTTGAGTTGGAAGTGTCAAATTTTAATAAATTTATTTGAAACCAACTTCGATTTTTTGGAGTTTCATGAGTATTTTTGTTATAGGATCTACAATTGAGTAAATTTAGATGAAAATAACTTCGATTTTTGGATTTTGTCACGATTTTTGTCAAATTTTAATAAATTTTAATAAATTTATTTGAAATCCACTTTGATAATTTTGGAATTTGTTGAGTATTTTTGTTGTAGGATCTATATTTGAGTAAATTTAGATGAAAATAACTTCAATTTTTTGGATTGTGAAAAATATTTTAGTTGGAAGTGCCAAATTTTAATAAATTTATTTGAAACCAACTTCGATTTTTTGGATTTTCTTGAGTATTTTTGTTGTAGGATCTACAATTTAGTAAATTTATATAAAAATAACTTCAATTTTTTGGATTGTGAAAAAAAATTTAGATGGAAGTGTCAAATTTTAATAAATTTATTTGAAATCAACTTCGATTTTTTTGGATTTTGTTGAGTATTTTTGTTGTAGGGTCTATATTTGAGTAAATTTAGATGAAAATAACTTAAATTTTTAGGATTGTGAAATAAATTTTAGTTGGAAGTGCCAAATTTTAATAAATTTATTTGAAACCAACTTCGATTTTTTGGATTTTCTTGAGTATTTTTGTTGTAGGATCTACAATTGAGTAAATTTAGATGAAAACAACTTCAATTTTTTGGATTGTGAAAAAAAATTTAGATGGAAGTGTCAAATTTTAATAAATTTATTTGAAATCAACTTCGATTTTTTTTTATTTTGTTGGGTATTTGTGTTGTAGGATCTATATTTGAGTAAATTTAGATGAAAATAACTTAAATTTTTAGGATTGTGAAAAAAATTTTAGTTGGAAGTGCCAAATTTTAATAAATTTATTTGAAACCAACTTCGATTTTTTGGATTTTCTCGAGTATTTTTGTTGTAGGATCTACAATTGAGTAAATTTAGATGAAAATAACTTCGATTTTTTCGATTTTGTCACGAATTTTGTCAAATTTTAATAAATTTATTTGAAATCAACTTGGATAATTTTGGATTTTCTTGAGTATTTTTGTTGTAGGATCTACAATTGAGTAAATTTAGATGAAAATAACTTCAATTTTTTGGATTGTGAAAAAAAATTTAGATGGAAGTGTCAAATTTTAATAAATTTATTTGAAATCAACTTCGATTTTTTTTTATTTTGTTGGGTATTTTTGTTGTAGGATCTATATTTGAGTAAATTTAGATGAAAATAACTTAAAGTTTTAGGATTGTGAAAAAAATTTTAGTTGGAAGTGCCAAATTTTAATAAATTTATTTGAAACCAACTTCGATTTTTTGGATTTTCTTGAGTATTTTTGTTGTAGGATCTACAATTGAGTAAATTTATATGAAAATAACGTCAATTTTTTGGATTGTGAATAAAGTTTGAGTTGGAAGTGCCAAATTTTAATAAATTTATTTGAAACCAACTTCGATTTTTTGGATATTCTAGAGTATATTTGTTGTAGGATCTACAATTGAGTAAATTTAGATGAAAATAACTTCAATTTTTTGGATTGTGAAAAAAATTTGAGTTGGAAGTGTCAAATTTTAATAAATTTATTTGAAACCAACTTCGATTTTTTGGAGTTTCATGAGTATTTTTGTTATAGGATCTACAATTGAGTAAACTTAGATGAAAATATCTTCGATTTTTTGGATTTTGTCACGATTTTTGCCAAATTTTAATAAATTTATTTGAAATCAACTTTGATAATTTTTGAATTTGTTGAGTATTTTTGTTGTAGGATCTATATTTGAGTAAATTTAGATGAAAATAACTTCAATTTTTTGGATTGTGAAAAATATTTTAGTTGGAAGTGTCAAATTTTAATAAATTTATTTGAAACCAACTTCGATTTTTTGGATTTTCTTGAGTATTTTTGTTGTAGGATCTACAATTGAGTAAATTTAGATGAAAATAACTTCAATTTTTTGGATTGTGAAAAAAAATTTAGATGGAAGTGTCAAATTTTAATAAATTTATTTGAAATCAACTTCGATTTTTTTTTATTTTGTTGGGTATTTTTGTTGTAGGATCTACAATTGAGTAAATTTAGATGAAAATAACTTAAAGTTTTAGGATTGTGAAAAAAATTTTAGTTGGAAGTGCCAAATTTTAATAAATTTATTTGAAACCAACTTCGATTTTTTGGATTTTCTTGAGTATTTTTGTTGTAGGATCTACAATTGAGTAAATTTAGATGAAAATAACTTCGATTTTTTCGTTTTTGTCACGAATTTTGTCAAGTTTTAATAAATTTATTTGAAATCAACTTGGATAATTTTGGATTTTCTTGAGTATTTTTGTTGTAGGATCTACAATTGAGTAAATTTAGATGAAAATAACTTCAATTCTTTGGATTGTGAAAAAAAATTTAGATGGAAGTGTCAAATTTTAATAAATTTATTTGAAATCAACTTCGATTTTTTTTTATTTTGTTGGGTATTTTTGTTGTAGGATCTATATTTGAGTAAATTTAGATGAAAATAACTTAAATTTTTAGGATTGTGAAAAAAATTTTAGTTGGAAGTGCCAAATTTTAATAAATTTATTTGAAACAAACTTCGATTTTTTGGATTTTCTTGAGTATTTTTGTTGTAGGATCTACAATTGAGTAAATTTAGATGAAAATAACTTCAATTTTTTGGATTGTGAAAAAAATTTGAGTTGGAAGTGTCAAATTTTAATAAATTTATTTGAAACCAACTTCGATTTTTTGGAGTTTCATGAGTATTTTTGTTGTAGGATCTACAATTGAGTAAATTTAGATGAAAATAACTTAAATTTTTAGGATTGTAAAAAAAATTTTAGTTGGAAGTGCCAAATTTTAATAAATTTATTTGAAACCAACTTCGATTTTTTGGATTTTCTTGAGTATTTTTGTTGTAGGATCTACAATTGAGTAAATTTAGATGAAAATAACTTCGATTTTTTCGATTTTGTCACGAATTTTGTCAAATTTTAATAAATTTATTTGAAATCAACTTGGATAACTTTGGATTTTCTTGAGTATTTTTGTTGTAGGATCTACAATTGAGTAAATTTAGATGAAAATAACTTCAATTTTTTGGATTGTGAAAAAAAATTTAGATGGAAGTGTCAAATTTTAATAAATTTATTTGAAATCAACTTCGATTTTTTTTTATTTTGTTGGGTATTTTTGTTGTAGGATCTACAAGTGAGTAAATTTAGATGAAAATAACTTCAATTTTTTGGATTGTGAAAAAAATTTGAGTTGGAAGTGTCAAATTTTAATAAATTTATTTGAAACCAACTTCGATTTTTTGGAGTTTCATGAGAATTTTTGTTATAGGATCTACAATTGAGTAAATTTAGATGAAAATAACTTCGATTTTGGGATTTTGTCACGATTTTTGTCAAATTTTAATAAATTTATTTGAAATCCACTTTGATAATTTTTTAATTTGTTGAGTATTATTGTTGTAGGATCTATATTTGAGTAAATTTAGATGAAAATAACTTCAATTTTTTGGATTGTGAAAAAAATTTTAGTTGGAAGTGCCAAATTTTAATAAATTTATTTGAAACCAACTTCGATTTTTTGGATTTTCTTGAGTATTTTTGTTGTAGGATCTACAATTGAGTAAATTTAGATGAAAATAACTTCGATTTTTTCGATTTTGTCACGATTTTTGTCAAATTTTAATAAATTTATTTGAAATCAACTTGGATAATTTTGGATTTTCTTGAGTATTTTTGTTGTAGGATCTACAATTGAGTAAATTTAGATGAAAATAACTTCGATTTTTTTCGATTTTGTCACGAATTTTGTCAAATTTTAATAAATTTATTTGTAATCAACTTGGATAACTTTGGATTTTCTTGAGTATTTTTGTTGTAGGATCTACAATTGAGTAAATTTAGATGAAAATAACTTCAATTTTTTGGATTGTGAAAAAAAATTTAGATGGAAGTGTCCAATTTTAATAAATTTATTTGAAATCAACTTCGATTTTTTTTTATTTTGTTGGGTATTTTTGTTGTAGGATCTACAAGTGAGTAAATTTAGATGAAAATAACTTCAATTTTTTGGATTGTGAAAAAAATTTGAGTTGGAAGTGTCAAATTTTAATAAATTTATTTGAAACCAACTTCGATTTTTTGGAGTTTCATGAGAATTTTTGTTATAGGATCTACAATTGAGTAAATTTAGATGAAAATAACTTGGATTTTGGGATTTTGTCACGATTTTTGTCAAATTTTAATAAATTTATTTGAAATCCACTTTGATAATTTTTGAATTTGTTGAGTATTTTTGTTGTAGGATCTATATTTGAGTAAATTTAGATGAAAATAACTTCAATTTTTTGGATTGTGAAAAAAATTTTAGTTGGAAGTGCCAAATTTTAATAAATTTATTTGAAATCAACTTGGATAATTTTGGATTTTCTTGAGTATTTTTGTTGTAGGATCTACAATTGAGTAAATTTAGATGAAAATAACTTCAATTTTTTGGATTGTGAAAAAAAATTTAGATGGAAGTGTCAAATTTTAATAAATTTATTTGAAATCAACTTCGATTTTTTTTTATTTTGTTGGGTATTTTTGTTGTAGGATCTACAATTGAGTAAATTTAGATGAAAATAACTTCAATTTTTTGGATTGTGAAAAAAATTTGAGTTGGAAGTGTCAAATTGTAATAAATTTATTTGAAACCAACTTTGATTTTTTGGATTTTCTTGAGTATTTTGGTTGTAGGATCTACAATTGAGTAAATTTAGATGAAAATAACGTCAATTTTTTGGATTGTGAATAAAGTTTGAGTTGGAAGTGCCAAATTTTAATAAATTTATTTGAAACCAACGTCGATTTTTTGGATTTTCTAGAGTATATTTGTTGTAGGATCTACAATTGAGTAAATTTAGATGAAAATAACTTCAATTTTTTGGATTGTGAAAAAAATTTGAGTTGGAAGTGTCAAATTTTAATAAATTTATTTGAAACCAACTTCGATTTTTTGGAGTTTCATGAGTATTTTTGTTATGGGATCTACAATTGAGTAAATTTAGATGAAAATATCTTCGATTTTTTGGATTTTGTCACGATTTTTGTCAAATTTTAATAAATTTATTTGAAATCAACTTTGATAATTTTTGAATTTGTTGAGTATTTTTGTTGTAGGATCTATATTTGAGTAAATTTAGATGAAAATAACTTCGATTTTTTGGATTTTGTCACGATTTTTGTCAAATTTTAATAAATTTATTTGAAACCAACTTCGATATTTTGGATTTTCTTGAGTATTTTTGTTGTAGGATCTACAATTGAGTAAATTTAGATGAAAATAACTTCAATTTTTTGTATTGTGAAAAAAAATTTAGATGGAAGTGTCAAATTTTAATAAATTTATTTGAAATCAACTTCGATTTTTTTTTATTTTGTTGGGTATTTTTGTTGTAGGATCTATATTTGAGTAAATTTAGATGAAAATAACTTAAAGTTTTAGGATTGTGAAAAAAATTTTAGTTGGAAGTGCCAAATTTTAATAAATTTATTTGAAACCAACTTCGATTTTTTGGATTTTCTTGAGTAGATTTGTTGTAGGATCTACAATTGAGTAAATTTAGATGAAAATAACGTCAATTTTTTGGATTGTGAATAAAGTTTGAGTTGGAAGTGCCAAATTTTAATAAATTTATTTGAAACCAACTTCGATTTTTTGGATTTTCTAGAGTATATTTGTTGTAGGATCTACAATTGAGTAAATTTAGATGAAAATAACTTCAATTTTTTGGATTGTGAAAAAAATTTTAGTTGGAAGTGCCAAATTTTAATAAATTTATTTGAAACCAACTTCGATTTTTTGGATTTTCTTGAGTATTTTTGTTGTAGGATCTACAATTGAGTAAATTTAGATGAAAATAACTTCGATTTTTTCGATTTTGTCACGAATTTTGTCAAATTTTAATAAATTTATTTGAAATCAACTTGGATAATTTTGGATTTTCTTGAGTATTTTTGTTGTAGGATCTACAATTGAGTAAATTTAGATGAAAATAACTTCGATTTTTTCGATTTTGTCACGAATTTTGTCAAATTTTAATAAATTTATTTGTAATCAACTTGGATAACTTTGGATTTTCTTGAGTATTTTTGTTGTAGGATCTACAATTGAGTAAATTTAGATGAAAATAACTTCAATATTTTGGATTGTGAAAAAAATTTGAGTTGGAAGTGTCAAATTTTAATAAATTTATTTGAAACCAACTTCGATTTTTTGGAGTTTCATGAGTATTTTTGTTGTAGGATCTACAATTGAGTAAATTTAGATGAAAATAACTTCAATTTTTTGGATTGTGAAAAAAATTTGAGTTGGAAGTGTCAAATTTTAATAAATTTATTTGAAACCAACTTCGATTTTTTGGAGTTTCATGAGTATTTTTGTTGTAGGATCTACAATTGAGTAAATTTAGATGAAAATAACTTCGATTTTTTCGATTTTGTCACGAATTTTGTCAAATTTTAATAAATTTATTTGAAATCAACTTGGATAATTTTGGATTTTCTTGAGTATTTTTGTTGTAGGATCTACAATTGAGTAAATTTAGATGAAAATAACTTCAATATTTTGGATTGTGAAAAAAATTTGAGTTGGAAGTGTCAAATTTTAATAAATTTATTTGAAACCAACTTCGATTTTTTGAGTTTCATGAGTATTTTTGTTATAGGATCTACAATTGAGTAAATTTAGATGAAAATAACTTCGATTTTTTGGATTTTGTCACGATTTTTGTCAAATTTTAATAAATTTATTTGAAATCAACTTCGATTTTTTTGGATTTTGTTGAGTATTTTTGTTGTAGGGTCTATATTTGAGTACATTTAGATGAAAATAACTTAAATTTTTAGGATTGTGAAAAAAATTTTAGTTGGAAGTGCCAAATATTAATAAATTTATTTGAAACCAACTTCGATTTTTTGGATTTTCTTGAGTATTTTTGTTGTAGGATCTACAATTGAGTAAATTTAGATGAAAATAACTTCGATTTTTTCGATTTTGTCACGAATTTTGTCAAATTTTAATAAATTTATTTGAAATCAACTTGGATAATTTTGGATTTTCTTGAGTATTTTTGTTGTAGGATCTACAATTGAGTAAATTTAGATGAAAATAACTTCGATTTTTTCGATTTTGTCACGAATTTTGTCAAATTTTAATAAATTTATTTGTAATCAACTTGGATAACTTTGGATTTTCTTGAGTATTTTTGTTGTAGGATCTACAATTGAGTAAATTTAGATGAAAATAACTTCAATATTTTGGATTGTGAAAAAAATTTGAGTTGGAAGTGTCAAATTTTAATAAATTTATTTGAAATCAACTTCGATTTTTTGGATTTTCTTTAGTATTTTTGTTGTAGGATCTACAATTGAGTAAATTTATATAAAAATAACTTCAATTTTTTGGATTGTGAAAAAAAATTTAGATGGAAGTGTCAAATTTTAATAAATTTATTTGAAATCAACTTCGATTTTTTTGGAATTTGTTGAGTATTTTTGTTGTAGGGTCTATATTTGAGTAAATTTAGATGAAAATAACTTAAATTTTTAGGATTGTGAAATAAATTTTAGTTGGAAGTGCCAAATTTTAATAAATTTATTTGAAACCAACTTCGATTTTTTGGATTGTCTTGAGTATTTTTGTTGTAGGATCTACAATTGAGTAAATTTAGATGAAAACAACTTCAATTTTTTGGATTGTGAAAAAAAATTTAGATGGAAGTGTCAAATTTTAATAAATTTATTTGAAATCAACTTCGATTTTTTTTTATTTTGTTGGGTATTTTTGTTGTAGGATCTATATTTGAGTAAATTTAGATGAAAATAACTTAAATTTTTAGGATTGTGAAAAAAATTTTAGTTGGAAGTGCCAAATTTTAATAAATTTATTTGAAACCAACTTCGATTTTTTGGATTTTCTTGAGTATTTTTGTTGTAGGATCTACAATTGAGTAAATTTAGATGAAAATAACTTCAATTTTTTGGATTGTAAAAAAAAATTTAGATGGAAGTGTCAAATTTTAATAAATTTATTTGAAATCAACTTCGATTTTTTTTTATTTTGTTGGGTATTTTTGTTGTAGGATCTATATTTGAGTAAATTTAGATGAAAATAACTTAAATTTTTAGGATTGTGAAAAAAATTTTAGTTGGAAGTGCCAAATTTTAATAAATTTATTTGAAACCAACTTCGATTTTTTTGATTTTCTTGAGTATTTTTGTTGTAGGATCTACAATTGAGTAAATTTAGATGAAAATAACTTCAATTTTTTGGATTGTGAAAAAAATTTGAGTTGGAAGTGTCAAATTTTAATAAATTTATTTGAAACCAACTTCGTTTTTTGGAGTTTCATGAGTATTTTTGTTGTAGGATCTACAATTGAGTAAATTTAGATGAAAATAACTTAAATTTTTAGGATTGTAAAAAAAATTTTAGTTGGAAGTGCCAAATTTTAATAAATTTATTTGAAACCAACTTCGATTTTTTGGATTTTCTTGAGTATTTTTGTTGTAGGATCTACAATTGAGTAAATTTAGATGAAAATAACTTCGATTTTTTCGATTTTGTCACGAATTTTGTCAAATTTTAATAAATTTATTTGAAATCAACTTGGATAATTTTGGATTTTCTTGAGTATTTTTGTTGTAGGATCTACAATTGAGTAAATTTAGATGAAAATAACTTCGATTTTTTCGATTTTGTCACGAATTTTGTCAAATTTTAATAAATTTATTTGTAATCAACTTGGATAACTTTGGATTTTCTTGAGTATTTTTGTTGTAGGATCTACAATTGAGTAAATTTAGATGAAAATAACTTCAATTTTTTGGATTGTGAAAAAAAATTTAGATGGAAGTGTCAAATTTTAATAAATTTATTTGAAATCAACTTCGATTTTTTTTTATTTTGTTGGGTATTTTTGTTGTAGGATCTATATTTGAGTAAATTTAGATGAAAATAACTTAAAGTTTTAGGATTGTGAAAAAAATTTTAGTTGGAAGTGCCAAATTTTAATAAATTTATTTGAAACCAACTTCGATTTTTTGGATTTTCTTGAGTATTTTTGTTGTAGGATCTACAATTGAGTAAATTTAGATGAAAATAACGTCAATTTTTTGGATTGTGAATAAAGTTTGAGTTGGAAGTGCCAAATTTTAATAAATTTATTTGAAACCAACTTCGATTTTTTGGATATTCTAGAGTATATTTGTTGTAGGATCTACAATTGAGTAAATTTAGATGAAAATAACTTCAATTTTTTGGATTGTGAAAAAAATTTGAGTTGGAAGTGTCAAATTTTAATAAATTTATTTGAAACCAACTTCGATTTTTTGGAGTTTCATGAGAATTTTTGTTATAGGATCTACAATTGAGTAAATTTAGATGAAAATAACTTCGATTTTGGGATTTTGTCACGATTTTTGTCAAATTTTAATAAATTTATTTGAAATCCACTTTGATAATTTTTGAATTTGTTGAGTATTTTTGTTGTAGGATCTATATTTGAGTAAATTTAGATGAAAATAACTTCAATTTTTTGGATTGTGAAAAAAATTTTAGTTGGAAGTGCCAAATTTTAATAAATTTATTTGAAATCAACTTGGATAATTTTGGATTTTCTTGAGTATTTTTGTTGTAGGATCTACAATTGAGTAAATTTAGATGAAAATAACTTCAATTTTTTGGATTGTGAAAAAAAATTTAGATGGAAGTGTCAAATTTTAATAAATTTATTTGAAATCAACTTCGATTTTTTTTTATTTTGTTGGGTATTTTTGTTGTAGGATCTACAATTGAGTAAATTTAGATGAAAATAACTTCAATTTTTTGGATTGTGAAAAAAATTTGAGTTGGAAGTGTCAAATTGTAATAAATTTATTTGAAACCAACTTTGATTTTTTGGATTTTCTTGAGTATTTTGGTTGTAGGATCTACAATTGAGTAAATTTAGATGAAAATAACGTCAATTTTTTGGATTGTGAATAAAGTTTGAGTTGGAAGTGCCAAATTTTAATAAATTTATTTGAAACCAACGTCGATTTTTTGGATTTTCTAGAGTATATTTGTTGTAGGATCTACAATTGAGTAAATTTAGATGAAAATAACTTCAATTTTTTGGATTGTGAAAAAAATTTGAGTTGGAAGTGTCAAATTTTAATAAATTTATTTGAAACCAACTTCGATTTTTTGGAGTTTCATGAGTATTTTTGTTATGGGATCTACAATTGAGTAAATTTAGATGAAAATATCTTCGATTTTTTGGATTTTGTCACGATTTTTGTCAAATTTTAATAAATTTATTTGAAATCAACTTTGATAATTTTTGAATTTGTTGAGTATTTTTGTTGTAGGATCTATATTTGAGTAAATTTAGATGAAAATAACTTCGATTTTTTGGATTTTGTCACGATTTTTGTCAAATTTTAATAAATTTATTTGAAACCAACTTCGATATTTTGGATTTTCTTGAGTATTTTTGTTGTAGGATCTACAATTGAGTAAATTTAGATGAAAATAACTTCAATTTTTTGTATTGTGAAAAAAAATTTAGATGGAAGTGTCAAATTTTAATAAATTTATTTGAAATCAACTTCGATTTTTTTTTATTTTGTTGGGTATTTTTGTTGTAGGATCTATATTTGAGTAAATTTAGATGAAAATAACTTAAAGTTTTAGGATTGTGAAAAAAATTTTAGTTGGAAGTGCCAAATTTTAATAAATTTATTTGAAACCAACTTCGATTTTTTGGATTTTCTTGAGTAGATTTGTTGTAGGATCTACAATTGAGTAAATTTAGATGAAAATAACGTCAATTTTTTGGATTGTGAATAAAGTTTGAGTTGGAAGTGCCAAATTTTAATAAATTTATTTGAAACCAACTTCGATTTTTTGGATTTTCTAGAGTATATTTGTTGTAGGATCTACAATTGAGTAAATTTAGATGAAAATAACTTCAATTTTTTGGATTGTGAAAAAAATTTTAGTTGGAAGTGCCAAATTTTAATAAATTTATTTGAAACCAACTTCGATTTTTTGGATTTTCTTGAGTATTTTTGTTGTAGGATCTACAATTGAGTAAATTTAGATGAAAATAACTTCGATTTTTTCGATTTTGTCACGAATTTTGTCAAATTTTAATAAATTTATTTGAAATCAACTTGGATAATTTTGGATTTTCTTGAGTATTTTTGTTGTAGGATCTACAATTGAGTAAATTTAGATGAAAATAACTTCGATTTTTTCGATTTTGTCACGAATTTTGTCAAATTTTAATAAATTTATTTGTAATCAACTTGGATAACTTTGGATTTTCTTGAGTATTTTTGTTGTAGGATCTACAATTGAGTAAATTTAGATGAAAATAACTTCAATATTTTGGATTGTGAAAAAAATTTGAGTTGGAAGTGTCAAATTTTAATAAATTTATTTGAAACCAACTTCGATTTTTTGGAGTTTCATGAGTATTTTTGTTGTAGGATCTACAATTGAGTAAATTTAGATGAAAATAACTTCAATTTTTTGGATTGTGAAAAAAATTTGAGTTGGAAGTGTCAAATTTTAATAAATTTATTTGAAACCAACTTCGATTTTTTGGAGTTTCATGAGTATTTTTGTTGTAGGATCTACAATTGAGTAAATTTAGATGAAAATAACTTCGATTTTTTCGATTTTGTCACGAATTTTGTCAAATTTTAATAAATTTATTTGAAATCAACTTGGATAATTTTGGATTTTCTTGAGTATTTTTGTTGTAGGATCTACAATTGAGTAAATTTAGATGAAAATAACTTCAATATTTTGGATTGTGAAAAAAATTTGAGTTGGAAGTGTCAAATTTTAATAAATTTATTTGAAACCAACTTCGATTTTTTGAGTTTCATGAGTATTTTTGTTATAGGATCTACAATTGAGTAAATTTAGATGAAAATAACTTCGATTTTTTGGATTTTGTCACGATTTTTGTCAAATTTTAATAAATTTATTTGAAATCAACTTCGATTTTTTTGGATTTTGTTGAGTATTTTTGTTGTAGGGTCTATATTTGAGTACATTTAGATGAAAATAACTTAAATTTTTAGGATTGTGAAAAAAATTTTAGTTGGAAGTGCCAAATATTAATAAATTTATTTGAAACCAACTTCGATTTTTTGGATTTTCTTGAGTATTTTTGTTGTAGGATCTACAATTGAGTAAATTTAGATGAAAATAACTTCGATTTTTTCGATTTTGTCACGAATTTTGTCAAATTTTAATAAATTTATTTGAAATCAACTTGGATAATTTTGGATTTTCTTGAGTATTTTTGTTGTAGGATCTACAATTGAGTAAATTTAGATGAAAATAACTTCGATTTTTTCGATTTTGTCACGAATTTTGTCAAATTTTAATAAATTTATTTGTAATCAACTTGGATAACTTTGGATTTTCTTGAGTATTTTTGTTGTAGGATCTACAATTGAGTAAATTTAGATGAAAATAACTTCAATATTTTGGATTGTGAAAAAAATTTGAGTTGGAAGTGTCAAATTTTAATAAATTTATTTGAAATCAACTTCGATTTTTTGGATTTTCTTTAGTATTTTTGTTGTAGGATCTACAATTGAGTAAATTTATATAAAAATAACTTCAATTTTTTGGATTGTGAAAAAAAATTTAGATGGAAGTGTCAAATTTTAATAAATTTATTTGAAATCAACTTCGATTTTTTTGGAATTTGTTGAGTATTTTTGTTGTAGGGTCTATATTTGAGTAAATTTAGATGAAAATAACTTAAATTTTTAGGATTGTGAAATAAATTTTAGTTGGAAGTGCCAAATTTTAATAAATTTATTTGAAACCAACTTCGATTTTTTGGATTGTCTTGAGTATTTTTGTTGTAGGATCTACAATTGAGTAAATTTAGATGAAAACAACTTCAATTTTTTGGATTGTGAAAAAAAATTTAGATGGAAGTGTCAAATTTTAATAAATTTATTTGAAATCAACTTCGATTTTTTTTTATTTTGTTGGGTATTTTTGTTGTAGGATCTATATTTGAGTAAATTTAGATGAAAATAACTTAAATTTTTAGGATTGTGAAAAAAATTTTAGTTGGAAGTGCCAAATTTTAATAAATTTATTTGAAACCAACTTCGATTTTTTGGATTTTCTTGAGTATTTTTGTTGTAGGATCTACAATTGAGTAAATTTAGATGAAAATAACTTCAATTTTTTGGATTGTAAAAAAAAATTTAGATGGAAGTGTCAAATTTTAATAAATTTATTTGAAATCAACTTCGATTTTTTTTTATTTTGTTGGGTATTTTTGTTGTAGGATCTATATTTGAGTAAATTTAGATGAAAATAACTTAAATTTTTAGGATTGTGAAAAAAATTTTAGTTGGAAGTGCCAAATTTTAATAAATTTATTTGAAACCAACTTCGATTTTTTTGATTTTCTTGAGTATTTTTGTTGTAGGATCTACAATTGAGTAAATTTAGATGAAAATAACTTCAATTTTTTGGATTGTGAAAAAAATTTGAGTTGGAAGTGTCAAATTTTAATAAATTTATTTGAAACCAACTTCGTTTTTTGGAGTTTCATGAGTATTTTTGTTGTAGGATCTACAATTGAGTAAATTTAGATGAAAATAACTTAAATTTTTAGGATTGTAAAAAAAATTTTAGTTGGAAGTGCCAAATTTTAATAAATTTATTTGAAACCAACTTCGATTTTTTGGATTTTCTTGAGTATTTTTGTTGTAGGATCTACAATTGAGTAAATTTAGATGAAAATAACTTCGATTTTTTCGATTTTGTCACGAATTTTGTCAAATTTTAATAAATTTATTTGAAATCAACTTGGATAATTTTGGATTTTCTTGAGTATTTTTGTTGTAGGATCTACAATTGAGTAAATTTAGATGAAAATAACTTCGATTTTTTCGATTTTGTCACGAATTTTGTCAAATTTTAATAAATTTATTTGTAATCAACTTGGATAACTTTGGATTTTCTTGAGTATTTTTGTTGTAGGATCTACAATTGAGTAAATTTAGATGAAAATAACTTCAATTTTTTGGATTGTGAAAAAAAATTTAGATGGAAGTGTCAAATTTTAATAAATTTATTTGAAATCAACTTCGATTTTTTTTTATTTTGTTGGGTATTTTTGTTGTAGGATCTATATTTGAGTAAATTTAGATGAAAATAACTTAAAGTTTTAGGATTGTGAAAAAAATTTTAGTTGGAAGTGCCAAATTTTAATAAATTTATTTGAAACCAACTTCGATTTTTTGGATTTTCTTGAGTATTTTTGTTGTAGGATCTACAATTGAGTAAATTTAGATGAAAATAACGTCAATTTTTTGGATTGTGAATAAAGTTTGAGTTGGAAGTGCCAAATTTTAATAAATTTATTTGAAACCAACTTCGATTTTTTGGATATTCTAGAGTATATTTGTTGTAGGATCTACAATTGAGTAAATTTAGATGAAAATAACTTCAATTTTTTGGATTGTGAAAAAAATTTGAGTTGGAAGTGTCAAATTTTAATAAATTTATTTGAAACCAACTTCGATTTTTTGGAGTTTCATGAGTATTTTTGTTATAGGATCTACAATTGAGTAAACTTAGATGAAAATATCTTCGATTTTTTGGATTTTGTCACGATTTTTGCCAAATTTTAATAAATTTATTTGAAATCAACTTTGATAATTTTTGAATTTGTTGAGTATTTTTGTTGTAGGATCTATATTTGAGTAAATTTAGATGAAAATAACTTCAATTTTTTGGATTGTGAAAAATATTTTAGTTGGAAGTGTCAAATTTTAATAAATTTATTTGAAACCAACTTCGATTTTTTGGATTTTCTTGAGTATTTTTGTTGTAGGATCTACAATTGAGTAAATTTAGATGAAAATAACTTCAATTTTTTGATTGTGAAAAAAAATTTAGATGGAAGTGTCAAATTTTAATAAATTTATTTGAAATCAACTTCGATTTTTTTTTATTTTGTTGGGTATTTTTGTTGTAGGATCTACAATTGAGTAAATTTAGATGAAAATAACTTAAAGTTTTAGGATTGTGAAAAAAATTTTAGTTGGAAGTGCCAAATTTTAATAAATTTATTTGAAACCAACTTCGATTTTTTGGATTTTCTTGAGTATTTTTGTTGTAGGATCTACAATTGAGTAAATTTAGATGAAAATAACTTCGATTTTTTCGTTTTTGTCACGAATTTTGTCAAATTTTAATAAATTTATTTGAAATCAACTTGGATAATTTTGGATTTTCTTGAGTATTTTTGTTGTAGGATCTACAATTGAGTAAATTTAGATGAAAATAACTTCAATTCTTTGGATTGTGAAAAAAAATTTAGATGGAAGTGTCAAATTTTAATAAATTTATTTGAAATCAACTTCGATTTTTTTTTATTTTGTTGGGTATTTTTGTTGTAGGATCTATATTTGAGTAAATTTAGATGAAAATAACTTAAATTTTTAGGATTGTGAAAAAAATTTTAGTTGGAAGTGCCAAATTTTAATAAATTTATTTGAAACAAACTTCGATTTTTTGGATTTTCTTGAGTATTTTTGTTGTAGGATCTACAATTGAGTAAATTTAGATGAAAATAACTTCAATTTTTTGGATTGTGAAAAAAATTTGAGTTGGAAGTGTCAAATTTTAATAAATTTATTTGAAACCAACTTCGATTTTTTGGAGTTTCATGAGTATTTTTGTTGTAGGATCTACAATTGAGTAAATTTAGATGAAAATAACTTAAATTTTTAGGATTGTAAAAAAAATTTTAGTTGGAAGTGCCAAATTTTAATAAATTTATTTGAAACCAACTTCGATTTTTTGGATTTTCTTGAGTATTTTTGTTGTAGGATCTACAATTGAGTAAATTTAGATGAAAATAACTTCGATTTTTTCGATTTTGTCACGAATTTTGTCAAATTTTAATAAATTTATTTGAAATCAACTTGGATAACTTTGGATTTTCTTGAGTATTTTTGTTGTAGGATCTACAATTGAGTAAATTTAGATGAAAATAACTTCAATTTTTTGGATTGTGAAAAAAAATTTAGATGGAAGTGTCAAATTTTAATAAATTTATTTGAAATCAACTTCGATTTTTTTTTATTTTGTTGGGTATTTTTGTTGTAGGATCTACAAGTGAGTAAATTTAGATGAAAATAACTTCAATTTTTTGGATTGTGAAAAAAATTTGAGTTGGAAGTGTCAAATTTTAATAAATTTATTTGAAACCAACTTCGATTTTTTGGAGTTTCATGAGAATTTTTGTTATAGGATCTACAATTGAGTAAATTTAGATGAAAATAACTTCGATTTTGGGATTTTGTCACGATTTTTGTCAAATTTTAATAAATTTATTTGAAATCCACTTTGATAATTTTTTAATTTGTTGAGTATTTTTGTTGTAGGATCTATATTTGAGTAAATTTAGATGAAAATAACTTCAATTTTTTGGATTGTGAAAAAAATTTTAGTTGGAAGTGCCAAATTTTAATAAATTTATTTGAAACCAACTTCGATTTTTTGGATTTTCTTGAGTATTTTTGTTGTAGGATCTACAATTGAGTAAATTTAGATGAAAATAACTTCGATTTTTTCGATTTTGTCACGAATTTTGTCAAATTTTAATAAATTTATTTGAAATCAACTTGGATAATTTTGGATTTTCTTGAGTATTTTTGTTGTAGGATCTACAATTGAGTAAATTTAGATGAAAATAACTTCGATTTTTTCGATTTTGTCACGAATTTTGTCAAATTTTAATAAATTTATTTGTAATCAACTTGGATAACTTTGGATTTTCTTGAGTATTTTTGTTGTAGGATCTACAATTGAGTAAATTTAGATGAAAATAACTTCAATTTTTTGGATTGTGAAAAAAAATTTAGATGGAAGTGTCCAATTTTAATAAATTTATTTGAAATCAACTTCGATTTTTTTTTATTTTGTTGGGTATTTTTGTTGTAGGATCTACAAGTGAGTAAATTTAGATGAAAATAACTTCAATTTTTTGGATTGTGAAAAAAATTTGAGTTGGAAGTGTCAAATTTTAATAAATTTATTTGAAACCAACTTCGATTTTTTGGAGTTTCATGAGAATTTTTGTTATAGGATCTACAATTGAGTAAATTTAGATGAAAATAACTTCGATTTTGGGATTTTGTCACGATTTTTGTCAAATTTTAATAAATTTATTTGAAATCCACTTTGATAATTTTTGAATTTGTTGAGTATTTTTGTTGTAGGATCTATATTTGAGTAAATTTAGATGAAAATAACTTCAATTTTTTGGATTGTGAAAAAAATTTTAGTTGGAAGTGCCAAATTTTAATAAATTTATTTGAAATCAACTTGGATAATTTTGGATTTTCTTGAGTATTTTTGTTGTAGGATCTACAATTGAGTAAATTTAGATGAAAATAACTTCAATTTTTTGGATTGTGAAAAAAAATTTAGATGGAAGTGTCAAATTTTAATAAATTTATTTGAAATCAACTTCGATTTTTTTTTATTTTGTTGGGTATTTTTGTTGTAGGATCTACAATTGAGTAAATTTAGATGAAAATAACTTCAATTTTTTGGATTGTGAAAAAAATTTGAGTTGGAAGTGTCAAATTGTAATAAATTTATTTGAAACCAACTTTGATTTTTTGGATTTTCTTGAGTATTTTGGTTGTAGGATCTACAATTGAGTAAATTTAGATGAAAATAACGTCAATTTTTTGGATTGTGAATAAAGTTTGAGTTGGAAGTGCCAAATTTTAATAAATTTATTTGAAACCAACGTCGATTTTTTGGATTTTCTAGAGTATATTTGTTGTAGGATCTACAATTGAGTAAATTTAGATGAAAATAACTTCAATTTTTTGGATTGTGAAAAAAATTTGAGTTGGAAGTGTCAAATTTTAATAAATTTATTTGAAACCAACTTCGATTTTTTGGAGTTTCATGAGTATTTTTGTTATGGGATCTACAATTGAGTAAATTTAGATGAAAATATCTTCGATTTTTTGGATTTTGTCACGATTTTTGTCAAATTTTAATAAATTTATTTGAAATCAACTTTGATAATTTTTGAATTTGTTGAGTATTTTTGTTGTAGGATCTATATTTGAGTAAATTTAGATGAAAATAACTTCGATTTTTTGGATTTTGTCACGATTTTTGTCAAATTTTAATAAATTTATTTGAAACCAACTTCGATATTTTGGATTTTCTTGAGTATTTTTGTTGTAGGATCTACAATTGAGTAAATTTAGATGAAAATAACTTCAATTTTTTGTATTGTGAAAAAAAATTTAGATGGAAGTGTCAAATTTTAATAAATTTATTTGAAATCAACTTCGATTTTTTTTTATTTTGTTGGGTATTTTTGTTGTAGGATCTATATTTGAGTAAATTTAGATGAAAATAACTTAAAGTTTTAGGATTGTGAAAAAAATTTTAGTTGGAAGTGCCAAATTTTAATAAATTTATTTGAAACCAACTTCGATTTTTTGGATTTTCTTGAGTATTTTTGTTGTAGGATCTACAATTGAGTAAATTTAGATGAAAATAACTTCGATTTTTTCGATTTTGTCACGAATTTTGTCAAATTTTAATAAATTTATTTGAAATCAACTTGGATAATTTTGGATTTTCTTGAGTATTTTTGTTGTAGGATCTACAATTGAGTAAATTTAGATGAAAATAACTTCGATTTTTTCGATTTTGTCACGAATTTTGTCAAATTTTAATAAATTTATTTGTAATCAACTTGGATAACTTTGGATTTTCTTGAGTATTTTTGTTGTAGGATCTACAATTGAGTAAATTTAGATGAAAATAACTTCAATTTTTTGGATTGTGAAAAAAAATTTAGATGGAAGTGTCCAATTTTAATAAATTTATTTGAAATCAACTTCGATTTTTTTTTATTTTGTTGGGTATTTTTGTTGTAGGATCTACAAGTGAGTAAATTTAGATGAAAATAACTTCAATTTTTTGGATTGTGAAAAAAATTTGAGTTGGAAGTGTCAAATTTTAATAAATTTATTTGAAACCAACTTCGATTTTTTGGAGTTTCATGAGAATTTTTGTTATAGGATCTACAATTGAGTAAATTTAGATGAAAATAACTTCGATTTTGGGATTTTGTCACGATTTTTGTCAAATTTTAATAAATTTATTTGAAATCCACTTTGATAATTTTTGAATTTGTTGAGTATTTTTGTTGTAGGATCTATATTTGAGTAAATTTAGATGAAAATAACTTCAATTTTTTGGATTGTGAAAAAAATTTTAGTTGGAAGTGCCAAATTTTAATAAATTTATTTGAAATCAACTTGGATAATTTTGGATTTTCTTGAGTATTTTTGTTGTAGGATCTACAATTGAGTAAATTTAGATGAAAATAACTTCAATTTTTTGGATTGTGAAAAAAAATTTAGATGGAAGTGTCAAATTTTAATAAATTTATTTGAAATCAACTTCGATTTTTTTTTATTTTGTTGGGTATTTTTGTTGTAGGATCTACAATTGAGTAAATTTAGATGAAAATAACTTCAATTTTTTGGATTGTGAAAAAAATTTGAGTTGGAAGTGTCAAATTGTAATAAATTTATTTGAAACCAACTTTGATTTTTTGGATTTTCTTGAGTATTTTGGTTGTAGGATCTACAATTGAGTAAATTTAGATGAAAATAACGTCAATTTTTTGGATTGTGAATAAAGTTTGAGTTGGAAGTGCCAAATTTTAATAAATTTATTTGAAACCAACGTCGATTTTTTGGATTTTCTAGAGTATATTTGTTGTAGGATCTACAATTGAGTAAATTTAGATGAAAATAACTTCAATTTTTTGGATTGTGAAAAAAATTTGAGTTGGAAGTGTCAAATTTTAATAAATTTATTTGAAACCAACTTCGATTTTTTGGAGTTTCATGAGTATTTTTGTTATGGGATCTACAATTGAGTAAATTTAGATGAAAATATCTTCGATTTTTTGGATTTTGTCACGATTTTTGTCAAATTTTAATAAATTTATTTGAAATCAACTTTGATAATTTTTGAATTTGTTGAGTATTTTTGTTGTAGGATCTATATTTGAGTAAATTTAGATGAAAATAACTTCGATTTTTTGGATTTTGTCACGATTTTTGTCAAATTTTAATAAATTTATTTGAAACCAACTTCGATATTTTGGATTTTCTTGAGTATTTTTGTTGTAGGATCTACAATTGAGTAAATTTAGATGAAAATAACTTCAATTTTTTGTATTGTGAAAAAAAATTTAGATGGAAGTGTCAAATTTTAATAAATTTATTTGAAATCAACTTCGATTTTTTTTTATTTTGTTGGGTATTTTTGTTGTAGGATCTATATTTGAGTAAATTTAGATGAAAATAACTTAAAGTTTTAGGATTGTGAAAAAAATTTTAGTTGGAAGTGCCAAATTTTAATAAATTTATTTGAAACCAACTTCGATTTTTTGGATTTTCTTGAGTAGATTTGTTGTAGGATCTACAATTGAGTAAATTTAGATGAAAATAACGTCAATTTTTTGGATTGTGAATAAAGTTTGAGTTGGAAGTGCCAAATTTTAATAAATTTATTTGAAACCAACTTCGATTTTTTGGATTTTCTAGAGTATATTTGTTGTAGGATCTACAATTGAGTAAATTTAGATGAAAATAACTTCAATTTTTTGGATTGTGAAAAAAATTTTAGTTGGAAGTGCCAAATTTTAATAAATTTATTTGAAACCAACTTCGATTTTTTGGATTTTCTTGAGTATTTTTGTTGTAGGATCTACAATTGAGTAAATTTAGATGAAAATAACTTCGATTTTTTCGATTTTGTCACGAATTTTGTCAAATTTTAATAAATTTATTTGAAATCAACTTGGATAATTTTGGATTTTCTTGAGTATTTTTGTTGTAGGATCTACAATTGAGTAAATTTAGATGAAAATAACTTCGATTTTTTCGATTTTGTCACGAATTTTGTCAAATTTTAATAAATTTATTTGTAATCAACTTGGATAACTTTGGATTTTCTTGAGTATTTTTGTTGTAGGATCTACAATTGAGTAAATTTAGATGAAAATAACTTCAATATTTTGGGTTGTGAAAAAAATTTGAGTTGGAAGTGTCAAATTTTAATAAATTTATTTGAAACCAACTTCGATTTTTTGGAGTTTCATGAGTATTTTTGTTGTAGGATCTACAATTGAGTAAATTTAGATGAAAATAACTTCAATTTTTTGGATTGTGAAAAAAATTTGAGTTGGAAGTGTCAAATTTTAATAAATTTATTTGAAACCAACTTCGATTTTTTGGAGTTTCATGAGTATTTTTGTTGTAGGATCTACAATTGAGTAAATTTAGATGAAAATAACTTCGATTTTTTCGATTTTGTCACGAATTTTGTCAAATTTTAATAAATTTATTTGAAATCAACTTGGATAATTTTGGATTTTCTTGAGTATTTTTGTTGTAGGATCTACAATTGAGTAAATTTAGATGAAAATAACTTCAATATTATGGATTGTGAAAAAAATTTGAGTTGGAAGTGTCAAATTTTAATAAATTTATTTGAAACCAACTTCGATTTTTTGGAGTTTCATGAGTATTTTTGTTATAGGATCTACAATTGAGTAAATTTAGATGAAAATAACTTCGATTTTTTGGATTTTGTCACGATTTTTGTCAAATTTTAATAAATTTATTTGAAATCAACTTCGATTTTTTTGGATTTTGTTGAGTATTTTTGTTGTAGGGTCTATATTTGAGTACATTTAGATGAAAATAACTTAAATTTTTAGGATTGTGAAAAAAATTTTAGTTGGAAGTGCCAAATATTAATAAATTTATTTGAAATCAACTTCGATTTTTTGGATTTTCTTTAGTATTTTTGTTGTAGGATCTACAATTGAGTAAATTTATATAAAAATAACTTCAATTTTTTGGATTGTGAAAAAAAATTTAGATGGAAGTGTCAAATTTTAATAAATTTATTTGAAATCAACTTCGATTTTTTTGGAATTTGTTGAGTATTTTTGTTGTAGGGTCTATATTTGAGTAAATTTAGATGAAAATAACTTAAATTTTTAGGATTGTGAAATAAATTTTAGTTGGAAGTGCCAAATTTTAATAAATTTATTTGAAACCAACTTCGATTTTTTGGATTTTCTTGAGTATTTTTGTTGTAGGATCTACAATTGAGTAAATTTAGATGAAAACAACTTCAATTTTTTGGATTGTGAAAAAAAATTTAGATGGAAGTGTCAAATTTTAATAAATTTATTTGAAATCAACTTCGATTTTTTTTTATTTTGTTGGGTATTTTTGTTGTAGGATCTATATTTGAGTAAATTTAGATGAAAATAACTTAAATTTTTAGGATTGTGAAAAAAATTTTAGTTGGAAGTGCCAAATTTTAATAAATTTATTTGAAACCAACTTCGATTTTTTGGATTTTCTTGAGTATTTTTGTTGTAGGATCTACAATTGAGTAAATTTAGATGAAAATAACTTCAATTTTTTGGATTGTAAAAAAAAATTTAGATGGAAGTGTCAAATTTTAATAAATTTATTTGAAATCAACTTCGATTTTTTTTTATTTTGTTGGGTATTTTTGTTGTAGGATCTATATTTGAGTAAATTTAGATGAAAATAACTTAAATTTTTAGGATTGTGAAAAAAATTTTAGTTGGAAGTGCCAAATTTTAATAAATTTATTTGAAACCAACTTCGATTTTTTTGATTTTCTTGAGTATTTTTGTTGTAGGATCTACAATTGAGTAAATTTAGATGAAAATAACTTCAATTTTTTGGATTGTGAAAAAAATTTGAGTTGGAAGTGTCAAATTTTAATAAATTTATTTGAAACCAACTTCGTTTTTTGGAGTTTCATGAGTATTTTTGTTGTAGGATCTACAATTGAGTAAATTTAGATGAAAATAACTTAAATTTTTAGGATTGTAAAAAAATTTTTAGTTGGAAGTGCCGAATTTTAATAAATTTATTTGAAACCAACTTCGATTTTTTGGATTTTCTTGAGTATTTTTGTTGTAGGATCTACAATTGAGTAAATTTAGATGAAAATAACTTCGATTTTTTCGATTTTGTCACGAATTTTGTCAAATTTTAATAAATTTATTTGAAATCAACTTGGATAATTTTGGATTTTCTTGAGTATTTTTGTTGTAGGATCTACAATTGAGTAAATTTAGATGAAAATAACTTCGATTTTTTCGATTTTGTCACGAATTTTGTCAAATTTTAATAAATTTATTTGTAATCAACTTGGATAACTTTGGATTTTCTTGAGTATTTTTGTTGTAGGATCTACAATTGAGTAAATTTAGATGAAAATAACTTCAATTTTTTGGATTGTGAAAAAAAATTTAGATGGAAGTGTCAAATTTTAATAAATTTATTTGAAATCAACTTCGATTTTTTTTTATTTTGTTGGGTATTTTTGTTGTAGGATCTACAATTGAGTAAATTTAGATGAAAATAACTTAAAGTTTTAGGATTGTGAAAAAAATTTTAGTTGGAAGTGCCAAATTTTAATAAATTTATTTGAAACCAACTTCGATTTTTTGGATTTTCTTGAGTATTTTTGTTGTAGGATCTACAATTGAGTAAATTTAGATGAAAATAACTTCGATTTTTTCGTTTTTGTCACGAATTTTGTCAAATTTTAATAAATTTATTTGAAATCAACTTGGATAATTTTGGATTTTCTTGAGTATTTTTGTTGTAGGATCTACAATTGAGTAAATTTAGATGAAAATAACTTCAATTCTTTGGATTGTGAAAAAAAATTTAGATGGAAGTGTCAAATTTTAATAAATTTATTTGAAATCAACTTCGATTTTTTTTTATTTTGTTGGGCCTTTTTGTTGTAGGATCTATATTTGAGTAAATTTAGATGAAAATAACTTAAATTTTTAGGATTGTGAAAAAAATTTTAGTTGGAAGTGCCAAATTTTAATAAATTTATTTGAAACCAACTTCGATTTTTTGGATTTTCTTGAGTATTTTTGTTGTAGGATCTACAATTGAGTAAATTTAGATGAAAATAACTTCAATTTTTTGGATTGTGAAAAAAATTTGAGTTGGAAGTGTCAAATTTTAATAAATTTATTTGAAACCAACTTCGATTTTTTGGAGTTTCATGAGTATTTTTGTTGTAGGATCTACAATTGAGTAAATTTAGATGAAAATAACTTAAATTTTTAGGATTGTAAAAAAAATTTTAGTTGGAAGTGCCAAATTTTAATAAATTTATTTGAAACCAACTTCGATTTTTTGGATTTTCTTGAGTATTTTTGTTGTAGGATCTACAATTGAGTAAATTTAGATGAAAATAACTTCGATTTTTTCGATTTTGTCACGAATTTTGTCAAATTTTAATAAATTTATTTGAAATCCACTTGGATAACTTTGGATTTTCTGGAGTATTTTTGTTGTAGGATCTACAATTGAGTAAATTTAGATGAAAATAACTTCAATTTTTTGGATTGTGAAAAAAATTTTAGTTGGAAGTGCCAAATTTTAATAAATTTATTTGAAACCAACTTCGATTTTTTGGATTTTCTTGAGTATTTTTGTTGTAGGATCTACAATTGAGTAAATTTAGATGAAAATAACTTCGATTTTTTCGATTTTGTCACGAATTTTGTCAAATTTTAATAAATTTATTTGAAATCCACTTGGATAACTTTGGATTTTCTGGAGTATTTTTGTTGTAGGATCTACAATTGAGTAAATTTAGATGAAAATAACTTCAATTTTTTGGATTGTGAAAAAAATTTTAGTTGGAAGTGCCAAATTTTAATAAATTTATTTGAAACCAACTTCGATTTTTTGGATTTTCTTGAGTATTTTTGTTGTAGGATCTACAATTGAGTAAATTTAGATGAAAATAACTTCGATTTTTTCGATTTTGTCACGAATTTTGTCAAATTTTAATAAATTTATTTGTAATCAACTTGGATAACTTTGGATTTTCTTGAGTATTTTTGTTGTAGGATCTACAATTGAGTAAATTTAGATGAAAATAACTTCAATTTTTTGGATTGTGAAAAAAAATTTAGATGGAAGTGTCCAATTTTAATAAATTTATTTGAAATCAACTTCGATTTTTTTTTATTTTGTTGGGTATTTTTGTTGTAGGATCTACAAGTGAGTAAATTTAGATGAAAATAACTTCAATTTTTTGGATTGTGAAAAAAATTTGAGTTGGAAGTGTCAAATTTTAATAAATTTATTTGAAACCAACTTCGATTTTTTGGAGTTTCATGAGAATTTTTGTTATAGGATCTACAATTGAGTAAATTTAGATGAAAATAACTTCGATTTTGGGATTTTGTCACGATTTTTGTCAAATTTTAATAAATTTATTTGAAATCCACTTTGATAATTTTTGAATTTGTTGAGTATTTTTGTTGTAGGATCTATATTTGAGTAAATTTAGATGAAAATAACTTCAATTTTTTGGATTGTGAAAAAAATTTTAGTTGGAAGTGCCAAATTTTAATAAATTTATTTGAAATCAACTTGGATAATTTTGGATTTTCTTGAGTATTTTTGTTGTAGGATCTACAATTGAGTAAATTTAGATGAAAATAACTTCAATTTTTTGGATTGTGAAAAAAAATTTAGTTGGAAGTGCCAAATTTTAATAAATTTATTTGAAACCAACGTCGATTTTTTGGATTTTCTAGAGTATATTTGTTGTAGGATCTACAATTGAGTAAATTTAGATGAAAATAACTTCAATTTTTTGGATTGTGAAAAAAATTTGAGTTGGAAGTGTCAAATTTTAATAAATTTATTTGAAACCAACTTCGATTTTTTGGAGTTTCATGAGTATTTTTGTTATAGGATCTACAATTGAGTAAATTTAGATGAAAATATCTTCGATTTTTTGGATTTTGTCACGATTTTTATCAAATTTTAATAAATTTATTTGAAATCAACTTTGATAATTTTTGAATTTGTTGAGTATTTTTGTTGTAGGATCTATATTTGAGTAAATTTAGATGAAAATAACTTCGATTTTTTGGATTTTGTCACGATTTTTGTCAAATTTTAATAAATTTATTTGAAACCAACTTCGATATTTTGGATTTTCTTGAGTATTTTTGTTGTAGGATCTACAATTGAGTAAATTTAGATGAAAATAACTTCAATTTTTTGTATTGTGAAAAAAATTTAGATGGAAGTGTCAAATTTTAATAAATTTATTTGAAATCAACTTCGATTTTTTTTTATTTTGTTGGGTATTTTTGTTGTAGGATCTATATTTGAGTAAATTTAGATGAAAATAACTTAAAGTTTTAGGATTGTGAAAAAAATTTTAGTTGGAAGTGCCAAATTTTAATAAATTTATTTGAAACCAACTTCGATTTTTTGGATTTTCTTGAGTATTTTTGTTGTAGGATCTACAATTGAGTAAATTTAGATGAAAATAACGTCAATTTTTTGGATTGTGAATAAAGTTTGAGTTGGAAGTGCCAAATTTTAATAAATTTATTTGAAACCAACTTCGATTTTTTGGATTTTCTTGAGTATTTTTGTTGTAGGATCTACAATTGAGTAAATTTTGATGAAAATAACTTCAATTTTTTGGATTGTGAAAAAAAATTTAGTTGGAAGTGTCAAATTTTAATAAAATTATTTGAAACCAACTTCGATATTTTGGATTTTCTTGAGTATTTTTGTTGTAGGATCTACAATTGAGTAAATTTAGATGAAAATAACTTCAATTTTTTGTATTGTGAAAAAAAATTTAGATGGAAGTGTCAAATTTTAATAAATTTATTTGAAATCAACTTCGTTTTTTTTTTATTTTGTTGGGTATTTTTGTTGTAGGATCTATATTTGAGTAAATTTAGATGAAAATAACTTAAATTTTTAGGATTGTGAAAAAAATTTGAGTTGGAAGTGTCAAATTTTAATAAATTTATTTGAAACCAAATTCGATTTTTTGGAGTTTCATGAGTATTTTTGTTATAGAATCTACAATTGAGTAAATTTAGATGAAAATAACTTCGATATTTTGGATTTTGTCACGATTTTTGTCAAATTTTAATAAATTTATTTGAAATCAACTTTGATAATTTTTGAATTTGTTGAGTATTTTTGTTGTAGGATCTATATTTGAGTAAATTTAGATGAAAATAACTTCAATTTTTTGGATTGTGAAAAATATTTTAGTTGGAAGAGTCAAATTTTAATAAATTTATTTGAAATCAACTTCGATTTTTTGGATTTTCTGTAGTATTTTTGTTGTAGGATCTACAATTGAGTAAATTTAGATAAAAATAACTTCAATTTTTTGGATTGTGAAAAAAAATTTAGATAGAAGTGTCAAATTTTAATAAATTTATTTGAAATCAACTTCGATTTTTTTGGATTTTGTTGAGTATTTTTGTTGTAGGGTCTATATTTGAGTAAATTTAGATGAAAATAACTTAAATTTTTAGGATTGTGAAAACAATTTTAGTTGGAAGTGCCAAATTTTAATAAATTTATTTGAAACCAACATCGATTTTTTGGATTTTCTTGAGTATTTTTGTTGTAGGATCTACAATTGAGTAAATCTAGATGAAAATAACTTCGATTTTTTCGATTTTGTCACGATTTTTGTCAAATTTTAATAATTTATTTGAAATCAACTTGGATAATTTTGGATTTTCTTGAGTATTTTTGTTGTAGGATCTACAATTGAGTAAATTTAGATGAAAATAACATCAATTTTTTGGATTGTTTAAAAAAATTTAGATGGAAGTGTCAAATTTTAATAAATTTATTTGAAATCAACTTCGATTTTTTTTTATTTTGTTGGGTATTTTTGTTGTAGGATCTATATTTGAGTAAATTTAGATGAAAATAACTTAAATTTTTAGGTTTGTGAAAAAAAATTTAGTTGGAAGTGCCAAATTTTATTAAATTTATTTGAAACCAACTTCGATTTTTTGGATTTTCTTGAGTATTTTTGTTGTAGGATCTACAATTGAGTAAATTTAGATGAAAATAACTTCAATTTTTTGGATTGTGAAAAAAAATTTAGATGGAAGTGTCAAATTTTAATAAATTTATTTGAAATCAACTTCGATTTTTTTGGATTTTGTTGAGTATTTTTGTTGTAGGGTATATATTTGAGTAAATTTAGATGAAAATAACTTAAATTTTTAGGATTTTGAAAAAAATTATAGTTGGAAGTGCCAAATTTTAATAAATTTATTTGAAACCAACTTCGATTTTTTGGATTTTCTTGAGTATTTTTGTTGTAGGATCTACAATTGAGTAAATTTAGATGAAAATAACTTCGAGTTTTTGGATTTTGTCACGATTTTTGTCAAATTTTAATAAATTTATTTGAAATCAACTTCGATTTTTTTTTATTTTGTTGGGTATTTTTGTTGTAGGATCTATATTTGAGCAAATTTAGATGAATATAACTTAAATTTTTAGGATTGTGAAAAAAATTTGAGTTGGAAGTGTCAAATTTTAATAAATTTATTTGAAACCAAATTCGATTTTTTGGAGTTTCATGAGTATTTTTGTTATAGGATCTACAATTGAGTAAATTTAGATGAAAATAACTTCGATATTTTGGATTTTGTCACGATTTTTGTCAAATTTTAATAAATTTATTTGAAATCAACTTTGATATATTTTGAATTTGTTGAGTATTTTTGTTGTAGGATCTATATTTGAGTAAATTTAGATGAAAATAACTTCAATTTTTTGGATTGTGAAAAATATTTTAGTTGGAAGTGTCAAATTTTAATAAATTTATTTGAAATCAACTTCGATTTTTTGGATTTTCTTTAGTATTTTTGTTGTAGGATCTACAATTGAGTAAATTTAGATAGAATTAACTTCAATTTTTTGGATTGTGAAAAAAAATTTAGATGGAAGTGTCAAATTTTAATAAATTTATTTGAAATCAACTTCGATTTTTTTGGATTTTGTTGAGTATTTTTGTTGTAGGGTATATATTTGAGTAAATTTAGATGAAAATAACTTAAATTTTTAGGATTTTGAAAAAAATTTTAGTTGGAAGTGCCAAATTTTAATAAATTTATTTGAAACCAACTTCGATTTTTTGGATTTTCTTGAGTATTTTTGTTGTAGGATCTACAATTGAGTAAATTTAGATGAAAATAACTTCGAGTTTTTGGATTTTGTCACGATTTTTGTCAAATTTTAATAAATTTATTTGAAATCAACTTCGATTTTTTTTTATTTTGTTGGGTATTTTTGTTGTAGGGTCTATATTTGAGTAAATTTAGATGAAAATAACTTAAATTTTTAGGATTGTGAAAACAATTTTAGTTGGAAGTGCCAAATTTTAATAAATTTATTTGAAACCAACTTCGATTTTTTGGATTTTCTTGAGTATTTTTGTTGTAGGATCTACAATTGCGTAAATTTAGATGAAAATAACTTCGATTTTTTCGATTTTGTCACGATTTTTGTCAAATTTTAATAAATTTATTTGAAATCAACTTGGATAATTTTGGATTTTCTTGAGTATTTTTGTTGTAGGATCTACAATTGAGTAAATTTAGATGAAAATAACTTCAATTTTTTGGATTGTGAAAAAAAATTTAGATGGAAGTGTCAAATTTTAATAAATTTATTTGAAATCAACTTCGATTTTTATTTATTTTGTTGGGTATTTTTGTTGTAGGATCTATATTTGAGTAAATTTAGATGAAAATAACTTAAATTTTTAGGATTGTGAAAAAAAATTTAGTTGGAAGTGCCAAATTTTAATAAATTTATTTGAAACCAAATTCGATTTTTTGGAGTTTCATGAGTATTTTTGTTATAGGATCTACAAGTGAGTAAATTTAGATGAAAATAACTTCGGTATTTTGGATTTTGTCACGATTTTTGTCAAATTTTAATAAATTTATTTGAAATCAACTTTGATAATTTTTTAATTTGTTGAGTATTTTTGTTGTAGGATCTATATTTGAGTAAATTTAGATGAAAATAACTTCGAGTTTTTGGATTTTGTCACGATTTTTGTCAAATTTTAATAAATTTATTTGAAATCAACTTCGATTTTTTTTTATTTTGTTGGGTATTTTTGTTGTAGGATCTATATTTGAGTAAATTTAGATGAAAATAACTTAAATTTTTAGGATTGTGAAAAAAATTTGAGTTGGAAGTGTCAAATTTTAATAAATTTATTTGAAATCAACTTCGATTATTTTGAATTTTGTCGAGTATTTTTGGTGTAGGATGTATATTTGAGTAAATTTAGATGAAAATAACGACAATTTTTTGATTGTGAAGAAAATTTGAGTTGGAAGTGTCAAATTTTAATAAATTTATTTGAAATCAACTTCGATTTTTTTTTATTTTGTTGGGTATTTTTGTTGTAGGATCTATATTTGAGTAAATTTAGATGAAAATAACTTAAATTTTTAGGTTTGTGAAAAAAAATTTAGTTGGAAGTGCCAAATTTTATTAAATTTATTTGAAACCAACTTCGATTTTTTGGATTTTCTTGAGTATTTTTGTTGTAGGATCTACAATTGAGTAAATTTAGATGAAAATAACTTCAATTTTTTGGATTGTGAAAAAAAATTTAGATGGAAGTGTCAAATTTTAATAAATTTATTTGAAATCAACTTCGATTTTTTTGGATTTTGTTGAGTATTTTTGTTGTAGGGTATATATTTGAGTAAATTTAGATGAAAATAACTTAAATTTTTAGGATTTTGAAAAAAATTTTAGTTGGAAGTGCCAAATTTTAATAAATTTATTTGAAACCAACTTCGATTTTTTGGATTTTCTTGAGTATTTTTGTTGTAGGATCTACAATTGAGTAAATTTAGATGAAAATAACTTCGAGTTTTTGGATTTTGTCACGATTTTTGTCAAATTTTAATAAATTTATTTGAAATCAACTTCGATTTTTTTTTATTTTGTTGGGTATTTTTGTTGTAGGATCTATATTTGAGCAAATTTAGATGAATATAACTTAAATTTTTAGGATTGTGAAAAAAATTTGAGTTGGAAGTGTCAAATTTTAATAAATTTATTTGAAACCAAATTCGATTTTTTGGAGTTTCATGAGTATTTTTGTTATAGGATCTACAATTGAGTAAATTTAGATGAAAATAACTTCGATATTTTGGATTTTGTCACGATTTTTGTCAAATTTTAATAAATTTATTTGAAATCAACTTTGATATATTTTGAATTTGTTGAGTATTTTTGTTGTAGGATCTATATTTGAGTAAATTTAGATGAAAATAACTTCAATTTTTTGGATTGTGAAAAATATTTTAGTTGGAAGTGTCAAATTTTAATAAATTTATTTGAAATCAACTTCGATTTTTTGGATTTTCTTTAGTATTTTTGTTGTAGGATCTACAATTGAGTAAATTTAGATAAAAATAACTTCAATTTTTTGGATTGTGAAAAAAAATTTAGATAGAAGTGTCAAATTTTAATAAATTTATTTGAAATCAACTTCGATTTTTTTGGATTTTGTTGAGTATTTTTGTTGTAGGGTCTATATTTGAGTAAATTTAGATGAAAATAACTTAAATTTTTAGGATTGTGAAAACAATTTTAGTTGGAAGTGCCAAATTTTAATAAATTTATTTGAAACCAACATCGATTTTTTGGATTTTCTTGAGTATTTTTGTTGTAGGATCTACAATTGAGTAAATTTAGATGAAAATAACTTCGATTTTTTCGATTTTGTCACGATTTTTGTCAAATTTTAATAATTTATTTGAAATCAACTTGGATAATTTTGGATTTTCTTGAGTATTTTTGTTGTAGGATCTACAATTGAGTAAATTTAGATGAAAATAACATCAATTTTTTGGATTGTTTAAAAAAATTTAGATGGAAGTGTCAAATTTTAATAAATTTATTTGAAATCAACTTCGATTTTTTTTTATTTTGTTGGGTATTTTTGTTGTAGGATCTATATTTGAGTAAATTTAGATGAAAATAACTTAAATTTTTAGGTTTGTGAAAAAAAATTTAGTTGGAAGTGCCAAATTTTATTAAATTTATTTGAAACCAACTTCGATTTTTTGGATTTTCTTGAGTATTTTTGTTGTAGGATCTACAATTGAGTAAATTTAGATGAAAATAACTTCAATTTTTTGGATTGTGAAAAAAATTTGAGTTGGAAGTGACAAATTTTAATAAATTTATTTGAAACCAAATTCGATTTTTTGGAGTTTCATGAGTATTTTTGTTATAGGATCTACAAGTGAGTAAATTTAGATGAAAATAACTTCGATTTTTTGGATTTTGTCACGATTTTTGTCAAATTTTAATAAATTTATTTGAAATCAACTTTGATATATTTTGAATTTGTTGAGTATTTTTGTTGTAGGATCTATATTTGAGTAAATTTAGATGAAAATAACTTCAATTTTTTGGATTGTGAAAAATATTTTAGTTGGAAGTGTCAAATTTTAATAAATTTATTTGAAATCAACTTCGATTTTTTGGATTTTCTTTAGTATTTTTGTTGTAGGATCTACAATTGAGTAAATTTAGATGAAAATAACTTCAATTTTTTGGATTGTGAATAAAGTTTGAGTTGGAAGTGTCAAATTTTAATAAATTTATTTGAAACCAACTTTGATTTTTTGGATTTTCTTGAGTATTTTGGTTGTAGGATCTACAATTGAGTAAATTTAGATGAAAATAACTTCAATTTTTTGGATTGTGAAAAAAATTTGAGTTGGAAGTGTCAAATTTTAATAAATTTATTTGAAACCAAATTCGATTTTTTGGAGTTTCAAGAGTATTTTTGTTATAGGATCTACAATTGAGTAAATTTAGATGAAAATAACTTCGATATTTTGGATTTTGTCACGATTTTTGTCAAATTTTAATAAATTTATTTGAAATCAACTTTGATAATTTTTGAATTTGTTGAGTATTTTTGTTGTAGGATCTATATTTGAGTAAATTTAGATGAAAATAACTTCAATTTTTTGGATTGTGAAAAATATTTTAGTTGGAAGTGTCAAATTTTAATAAATTTATTTGAAATCAACTTCGATTTTTTGGATTTTCTTTAGTATTTTTGTTGTAGGATCTACAATTGAGTAAATTTAGATAAAATTAACTTCAATTTTTTGGATTGTGAAAAAAATTTTAGTTGGAAGTGCCAAATTTTAATAAATTTATTTGAAACCAACTTCGATTTTTTGGATTTTCTTGAGTATTTTTGTTGTAGGATCTACAATTGAGTAAATTTAGATGAAAATAACTTCGATTTTTTCGATTTTGTCACGAATTTTGTCAAATTTTAATAAATTTATTTGTAATCAACTTGGATAACTTTGGATTTTCTTGAGTATTTTTGTTGTAGGATCTACAATTGAGTAAATTTAGATGAAAATAACTTCAATTTTTTGGATTGTGAAAAAAAATTTAGATGGAAGTGTCCAATTTTAATAAATTTATTTGAAATCAACTTCGATTTTTTTTTATTTTGTTGGGTATTTTTGTTGTAGGATCTACAAGTGAGTAAATTTAGATGAAAATAACTTCAATTTTTTGGATTGTGAAAAAAATTTGAGTTGGAAGTGTCAAATTTTAATAAATTTATTTGAAACCAACTTCGATTTTTTGGAGTTTCATGAGAATTTTTGTTATAGGATCTACAATTCAGTAAATTTAGATGAAAATAACTTCGATTTTGGGATTTTGTCACGATTTTTGTCAAATTTTAATAAATTTATTTGAAATCCACTTTGATAATTTTTGAATTTGTTGAGTATTTTTGTTGTAGGATCTATATTTGAGTAAATTTAGATGAAAATAACTTCAATTTTTTGGATTGTGAAAAAAATTTTAGTTGGAAGTGCCAAATTTTAATAAATTTATTTGAAATCAACTTGGATAATTTTGGATTTTCTTGAGTATTTTTGTTGTAGGATCTACAATTGAGTAAATTTAGATGAAAATAACTTCAATTTTTTGGATTGTGAAAAAAAATTTAGTTGGAAGTGCCAAATTTTAATAAATTTATTTGAAACCAACGTCGATTTTTTGGATTTTCTAGAGTATATTTGTTGTAGGATCTACAATTGAGTAAATTTAGATGAAAATAACTTCAATTTTTTGGATTGTGAAAAAAAATTTAGATGGAAGTGTCAAATTTTAATAAATTTATTTGAAATCAACTTCGATTTTTTTTTATTTTGTTGGGTATTTTTGTTGTAGGATCTATATTTGAGTAAATTTAGATGAAAATAACTTAAAGTTTTAGGATTGTGAAAAAAATTTTAGTTGGAAGTGCCAAATTTTAATAAATTTATTTGAAACCAACTTCGATTTTTTGGATTTTCTTGAGTATTTTTGTTGTAGGATCTACAATTGAGTAAATTTAGATGAAAATAACGTCAATTTTTTGGATTGTGAATAAAGTTTGAGTTGGAAGTGCCAAATTTTAATAAATTTATTTGAAACCAACTTCGATTTTTTGGATTTTCTAGAGTATATTTGTTGTAGGATCTACAATTGAGTAAATTTAGATGAAAATAACTTAAAGTTTTAGGATTGTGAAAAAAATTTTAGTTGGAAGTGCCAAATTTTAATAAATTTATTTGAAGCCAACTTCGATTTTTTGGAGTTTCATGAGTATTTTTGTTATAGGATCTACAATTGAGTAAATTTAGATGAAAATAACTTCGATTTTTTGGATTTTGTCACGATTTTTGTCAAATTTTAATAAATTTATTTGAAATCAACTTTGATAATTTTTGAATTTGTTGAGTATTTTTGTTGTAGGATCTATATTTGAGTAAATTTAGATGAAAATATCTTCGATTTTTTGGATTTTGTCACGATTTTTGTCAAATTTTAATAAATTTATTTGAAATCAACTTGGATAATTTTGGAATTTGTTGAGTATTTTTGTTGTAAGATCTATATTTGAGTAAATTTAGATGAAAATATCTTCAATTTTTAGGATTGTGAAAAAAATTTTAGTTGGAAGTGTCAAATTTTAATAAATTTATTTGAAACCAACTTCGATTTTTAGGATTTTCTTGAGTGTCAAATTTTAATAAATTTATTTGAAATCAACTTCGATTTTTTTTTATTTTGTTGGGTATTTTTGTTGTAGGATCTATATTTGAGTAAATTTAGATGAAAATAACTTAAATTTTTAGGATTGTGAAAAAACTTTTAGTTGGAAGTGCCAAATTTTAATAAATTTATTTGAAACCAACTTCGATTTTTTGGATTTTCTTGAGTATTTTTGTTGTAGGATCTACAATTGAGTAAATTTTGATGAAAATAACTTCAATTTTTTGGATTGTGAAAAAAAATTTAGTTGGAAGTGTCAAATTTTAATAAAATTATTTGAAACCAACTTCGATATTTTGGATTTTCTTGAGTATTTTTGTTGTAGGATCTACAATTGAGTAAATTTAGATGAAAATAACTTCAATTTTTTGTATTGTGAAAAAAAATTTAGATGGAAGTGTCAAATTTTAATAAATTTATTTGAAATCAACTTCGTTTTTTTTTTATTTTGTTGGGTATTTTTGTTGTAGGATCTATATTTGAGTAAATTTAGATGAAAATAACTTAAATTTTTAGGATTGTGAAAAAAATTTGAGTTGGAAGTGTCAAATTTTAATAAATTTATTTGAAACCAAATTCGATTTTTTGGAGTTTCATGAGTATTTTTGTTATAGAATCTACAATTGAGTAAATTTAGATGAAAATAACTTCGATATTTTGGATTTTGTCACGATTTTTGTCAAATTTTAATAAATTTATTTGAAATCAACTTTGATAATTTTTGAATTTGTTGAGTATTTTTGTTGTAGGATCTATATTTGAGTAAATTTAGATGAAAATAACTTCAATTTTTTGGATTGTGAAAAATATTTTAGTTGGAAGAGTCAAATTTTAATAAATTTATTTGAAATCAACTTCGATTTTTTGGATTTTCTGTAGTATTTTTGTTGTAGGATCTACAATTGAGTAAATTTAGATAAAAATAACTTCAATTTTTTGGATTGTGAAAAAAAATTTAGATAGAAGTGTCAAATTTTAATAAATTTATTTGAAATCAACTTCGATTTTTTTGGATTTTGTTGAGTATTTTTGTTGTAGGGTCTATATTTGAGTAAATTTAGATGAAAATAACTTAAATTTTTAGGATTGTGAAAACAATTTTAGTTGGAAGTGCCAAATTTTAATAAATTTATTTGAAACCAACATCGATTTTTTGGATTTTCTTGAGTATTTTTGTTGTAGGATCTACAATTGAGTAAATTTAGATGAAAATAACTTCGATTTTTTCGATTTTGTCACGATTTTTGTCAAATTTTAATAATTTATTTGAAATCAACTTGGATAATTTTGGATTTTCTTGAGTATTTTTGTTGTAGGATCTACAATTGAGTAAATTTAGATGAAAATAACATCAATTTTTTGGATTGTTTAAAAAAATTTAGATGGAAGTGTCAAATTTTAATAAATTTATTTGAAATCAACTTCGATTTTTTTTTATTTTGTTGGGTATTTTTGTTGTAGGATCTATATTTGAGTAAATTTAGATGAAAATAACTTAAATTTTTAGGTTTGTGAAAAAAAATTTAGTTGGAAGTGCCAAATTTTATTAAATTTATTTGAAACCAACTTCGATTTTTTGGATTTTCTTGAGTATTTTTGTTGTAGGATCTACAATTGAGTAAATTTAGATGAAAATAACTTCAATTTTTTGGATTGTGAAAAAAAATTTAGATGGAAGTGTCAAATTTTAATAAATTTATTTGAAATCAACTTCGATTTTTTTGGATTTTGTTGAGTATTTTTGTTGTAGGGTATATATTTGAGTAAATTTAGATGAAAATAACTTAAATTTTTAGGATTGTGAAAAAAATTTGAGTTGGAAGTGTCAAATTTTAATAAATTTATTTGAAACCAAATTCGATTTTTTGGAGTTTCATGAGTATTTTTGTTATAGGATCTACAATTGAGTAAATTTAGATGAAAATAACTTCGATATTTTGGATTTTGTCACGATTTTTGTCAAATTTTAATAAATTTATTTGAAATCAACTTTGATATATTTTGAATTTGTTGAGTATTTTTGTTGTAGGATCTATATTTGAGTAAATTTAGATGAAAATAACTTCAATTTTTTGGATTGTGAAAAATATTTTAGTTGGAAGTGTCAAATTTTAATAAATTTATTTGAAATCAACTTCGATTTTTTGGATTTTCTTTAGTATTTTTGTTGTAGGATCTACAATTGAGTAAATTTAGATAAAATTAACTTCAATTTTTTGGATTGTGAAAAAAAATTTAGATGGAAGTGTCAAATTTTAATAAATTTATTTGAAATCAACTTCGATTTTTTTGGATTTTGTTGAGTATTTTTGTTGTAGGGTATATATTTGAGTAAATTTAGATGAAAATAACTTAAATTTTTAGGATTTTGAAAAAAATTTTAGTTGGAAGTGCCAAATTTTAATAAATTTATTTGAAACCAACTTCGATTTTTTGGATTTTCTTGAGTATTTTTGTTGTAGGATCTACAATTGAGTAAATTTAGATGAAAATAACTTCGAGTTTTTGGATTTTGTCACGATTTTTGTCAAATTTTAATAAATTTATTTGAAATCAACTTCGATTTTTTTTTATTTTGTTGGGTATTTTTGTTGTAGGATCTATATTTGAGCAAATTTAGATGAATATAACTTAAATTTTTAGGATTGTGAAAAAAATTTGAGTTGGAAGTGTCAAATTTTAATAAATTTATTTGAAACCAAATTCGATTTTTTGGAGTTTCATGAGTATTTTTGTTATAGGATCTACAATTGAGTAAATTTAGATGAAAATAACTTCGATATTTTGGATTTTGTCACGATTTTTGTCAAATTTTAATAAATTTATTTGAAATCAACTTTGATAATTTTTGAATTTGTTGAGTATTTTTGTTGTAGGATCTATATTTGAGTAAATTTAGATGAAAATAACTTCAATTTTTTGGATTGTGAAAAATATTTTAGTTGGAAGAGTCAAATTTTAATAAATTTATTTGAAATCAACTTCGATTTTTTGGATTTTCTGTAGTATTTTTGTTGTAGGATCTACAATTGAGTAAATTTAGATAAAAATAACTTCAATTTTTTGGATTGTGAAAAAAAATTTAGATAGAAGTGTCAAATTTTAATAAATTTATTTGAAATCAACTTCGATTTTTTTGGATTTTGTTGAGTATTTTTGTTGTAGGGTCTATATTTGAGTAAATTTAGATGAAAATAACTTAAATTTTTAGGATTGTGAAAACAATTTTAGTTGGAAGTGCCAAATTTTAATAAATTTATTTGAAACCAACATCGATTTTTTGGATTTTCTTGAGTATTTTTGTTGTAGGATCTACAATTGAGTAAATTTAGATGAAAATAACTTCGATTTTTTCGATTTTGTCACGATTTTTGTCAAATTTTAATAATTTATTTGAAATCAACTTGGATAATTTTGGATTTTCTTGAGTATTTTTGTTGTAGGATCTACAATTGAGTAAATTTAGATGAAAATAACATCAATTTTTTGGATTGTTTAAAAAAATTTAGATGGAAGTGTCAAATTTTAATAAATTTATTTGAAATCAACTTCGATTTTTTTTTATTTTGTTGGGTATTTTTGTTGTAGGATCTACAATTGAGTAAATTTAGATGAAAATAACTTCAATTTTTTGGATTGTGAAAAAAAATTTAGATGGAAGTGTCAAATTTTAATAAATTTATTTGAAATCAACTTCGATTTTTTTTTATTTTGTTGGGTATTTTTGTTGTAGGATCTATATTTGAGTAAATTTAGATGAAAATAACTTCAATTTTTTGGATTGTGAAAAATATTTTAGTTGGAAGTGTCAAATTTTAATAAATTTATTTGAAATCAACTTCGATTTTTTGGATTTTCTTTAGTATTTTTGTTGTAGGATCTACAATTGAGTAAATTTAGATAAAAATAACTTCAATTTTTTGGTTTGTGAAAAAAAATTTAGTTGGAAGTGCCAAATTTTATTAAATTTATTTGAAACCAACTTCGATTTTTTGGATTTTCTTGAGTATTTTTGTTGTAGGGTATATATTTGAGTAAATTTAGATGAAAATAACTTAAATTTTTAGGATTTTGAAAAAAATTTTAGTTGGAAGTGCCAAATTTTAATAAATTTATTTGAAACCAACTTCGATTTTTTGGATTTTCTTGAGTATTTTTGTTGTAGGATCTACAATTGAGTAAATTTAGATGAAAATAACTTCGAGTTTTTGGATTTTGTCACGATTTTTGTCAAATTTTAATAAATTTATTTGAAATCAACTTCGATTTTTTTTTATTTTGTTGGGTATTTTTGTTGTAGGATCTATATTTGAGCAAATTTAGATGAATATAACTTAAATTTTTAGGATTGTGAAAAAAATTTGAGTTGGAAGTGTCAAATTTTAATAAATTTATTTGAAACCAAATTCGATTTTTTGGAGTTTCATGAGTATTTTTGTTATAGGATCTACAATTGAGTAAATTTAGATGAAAATAACTTCGATATTTTGGATTTTGTCACGATTTTTGTCAAATTTTAATAAATTTATTTGAAATCAACTTTGATAATTTTTGAATTTGTTGAGTATTTTTGTTGTAGGATCTATATTTGAGTAAATTTAGATGAAAATAACTTCAATTTTTTGGATTGTGAAAAATATTTTAGTTGGAAGAGTCAAATTTTAATAAATTTATTTGAAATCAACTTCGATTTTTTGGATTTTCTGTAGTATTTTTGTTGTAGGATCTACAATTGAGTAAATTTAGATAAAAATAACTTCAATTTTTTGGATTGTGAAAAAAAATTTAGATAGAAGTGTCAAATTTTAATAAATTTATTTGAAATCAACTTCGATTTTTTTGGATTTTGTTGAGTATTTTTGTTGTAGGGTCTATATTTGAGTAAATTTAGATGAAAATAACTTAAATTTTTAGGATTGTGAAAACAATTTTAGTTGGAAGTGCCAAATTTTAATAAATTTATTTGAAACCAACATCGATTTTTTGGATTTTCTTGAGTATTTTTGTTGTAGGATCTACAATTGAGTAAATTTAGATGAAAATAACTTCGATTTTTTCGATTTTGTCACGATTTTTGTCAAATTTTAATAATTTATTTGAAATCAACTTGGATAATTTTGGATTTTCTTGAGTATTTTTGTTGTAGGATCTACAATTGAGTAAATTTAGATGAAAATAACATCAATTTTTTGGATTGTTTAAAAAAATTTAGATGGAAGTGTCAAATTTTAATAAATTTATTTGAAATCAACTTCGATTTTTTTTTATTTTGTTGGGTATTTTTGTTGTAGGATCTACAATTGAGTAAATTTAGATGAAAATAACTTCAATTTTTTGGATTGTGAAAAAAAATTTAGATGGAAGTGTCAAATTTTAATAAATTTATTTGAAATCAACTTCGATTTTTTTTTATTTTGTTGGGTATTTTTGTTGTAGGATCTATATTTGAGTAAATTTAGATGAAAATAACTTCAATTTTTTGGATTGTGAAAAATATTTTAGTTGGAAGTGTCAAATTTTAATAAATTTATTTGAAATCAACTTCGATTTTTTGGATTTTCTTTAGTATTTTTGTTGTAGGATCTACAATTGAGTAAATTTAGATAAAAATAACTTCAATTTTTTGGTTTGTGAAAAAAAATTTAGTTGGAAGTGCCAAATTTTATTAAATTTATTTGAAACCAACTTCGATTTTTTGGATTTTCTTGAGTATTTTTGTTGTAGGATCTACAATTGAGTAAATTTAGATGAAAATAACTTCAATTTTTTGGATTGTGAAAAAAATTTGAGTTGGAAGTGACAAATTTTAATAAATTTATTTGAAACCAAATTCGATTTTTTGGAGTTTCATGAGTATTTTTGTTATAGGATCTACAAGTGAGTAAATTTAGATGAAAATAACTTCGATTTTTTGGATTTTGTCACGATTTTTGTCAAATTTTAATAAATTTATTTGAAATCAACTTTGATATATTTTGAATTTGTTGAGTATTTTTGTTGTAGGATCTATATTTGAGTAAATTTAGATGAAAATAACTTCAATTTTTTGGATTGTGAAAAATATTTTAGTTGGAAGTGTCAAATTTTAATAAATTTATTTGAAATCAACTTCGATTTTTTGGATTTTCTTTAGTATTTTTGTTGTAGGATCTACAATTGAGTAAATTTAGATAAAAATAACTTCAATTTTTTGGATTGTGAAAAAAAATTTAGATGGAAGTGTCAAATTTTAATAAATTTATTTGAAATCAACTTCGATTTTTTTGGATTTTGTTGAGTATTTTTGTTGTAGGGTATATATTTGAGTAAATTTAGATGAAAATAACTTAAATTTTTAGGATTTTGAAAAAAATTTTAGTTGGAAGTGCCAAATTTTAATAAATTTATTTGAAACCAACTTCGATTTTTTGGATTTTCTTGAGTATTTTTGTTGTAGGATCTACAATTGAGTAAATTTAGATGAAAATAACTTCGAGTTTTTGGATTTTGTCACGATTTTTGTCAAATTTTAATAAATTTATTTGAAATCAACTTCGATTTTTTTTTATTTTGTTGGGTATTTTTGTTGTAGGATCTATATTTGAGCAAATTTAGATGAATATAACTTAAATTTTTAGGATTGTGAAAAAAATTTGAGTTGGAAGTGTCAAATTTTAATAAATTTATTTGAAACCAAATTCGATTTTTTGGAGTTTCATGAGTATTTTTGTTATAGGATCTACAATTGAGTAAATTTAGATGAAAATAACTTCGATATTTTGGATTTTGTCACGATTTTTGTCAAATTTTAATAAATTTATTTGAAATCAACTTTGATAATTTTTGAATTTGTTGAGTATTTTTGTTGTAGGATCTATATTTGAGTAAATTTAGATGAAAATAACTTCAATTTTTTGGATTGTGAAAAATATTTTAGTTGGAAGAGTCAAATTTTAATAAATTTATTTGAAATCAACTTCGATTTTTTGGATTTTCTGTAGTATTTTTGTTGTAGGATCTACAATTGAGTAAATTTAGATAAAAATAACTTCAATTTTTTGGATTGTGAAAAAAAATTTAGATAGAAGTGTCAAATTTTAATAAATTTATTTGAAATCAACTTCGATTTTTTTGGATTTTGTTGAGTATTTTTGTTGTAGGGTCTATATTTGAGTAAATTTAGATGAAAATAACTTAAATTTTTAGGATTGTGAAAACAATTTTAGTTGGAAGTGCCAAATTTTAATAAATTTATTTGAAACCAACATCGATTTTTTGGATTTTCTTGAGTATTTTTGTTGTAGGATCTACAATTGAGTAAATTTAGAAGAAAATAACTTCAATTTTTTGGATTGTGAAATAAAATTTAGATGGAAGTGTCAAATTTTAATAAATTTATTTGAAATCAACTTCGATTTTTTTTTATTTTGTTGGGTATATTTGTTGTGGGATCTATATTTGAGTAAATTTAGATGAAAATAACTTAAATTTTTAGGATTGTGAAAAAAAATTTAGTTGGAAGTGCCAAATTTTAATAAATTTATTTGAAACCAACTTCGATTTTTTGGATTTTCTTGAGTATTTTTGTTGTAGGGTCTATATTTGAGTAAATTTAGATGAAAATAACTTAAATTTTTAGGATTGTGAAAACAATTTTAGTTGGAAGTGCCAAATTTTAATAAATTTATTTGAAACCAACTTCGATTTTTTGGATTTTCTTGAGTATTTTTGTTGTAGGATCTACAATTGCGTAAATTTAGATGAAAATAACTTCGATTTTTTCGATTTTGTCACGATTTTTGTCAAATTTTAATAAATTTATTTGAAATCAACTTGGATAATTTTGGATTTTCTTGAGTATTTTTGTTGTAGGATCTACAATTGAGTAAATTTAGATGAAAATAACTTCAATTTTTTGGATTGTGAAAAAAAATTTAGATGGAAGTGTCAAATTTTAATAAATTTATTTGAAATCAACTTCGATTTTTATTTATTTTGTTGGGTATTTTTGTTGTAGGATCTATATTTGAGTAAATTTAGATGAAAATAACTTAAATTTTTAGGATTGTGAAAAAAAATTTAGTTGGAAGTGCCAAATTTTAATAAATTTATTTGAAACCAAATTCGATTTTTTGGAGTTTCATGAGTATTTTTGTTATAGGATCTACAAGTGAGTAAATTTAGATGAAAATAACTTCGGTATTTTGGATTTTGTCACGATTTTTGTCAAATTTTAATAAATTTATTTGAAATCAACTTTGATAATTTTTGAATTTGTTGAGTATTTTTGTTGTAGGATCTATATTTGAGTAAATTTAGATGAAAATAACTTCGAGTTTTTGGATTTTGTCACGATTTTTGTCAAATTTTAATAAATTTATTTGAAATCAACTTCGATTTTTTTTTATTTTGTTGGGTATTTTTGTTGTAGGATCTATATTTGAGTAAATTTAGATGAAAATAACTTAAATTTTTAGGATTGTGAAAAAAATTTGAGTTGGAAGTGTCAAATTTTAATAAATTTATTTGAAATCAACTTCGATTATTTTGAATTTTGTCGAGTATTTTTGGTGTAGGATGTATATTTGAGTAAATTTAGATGAAAATAACGACAATTTTTTGATTGTGAAGAAAATTTGAGTTGGAAGTGTCAAATTTTAATAAATTTATTTGAAATCAACTTCGATTTTTTGCATTTTCTTGAGTATTTTTGTTGTAGGATCTACAATTGAGTAAATTTAGAAGAAAATAACTTCAATTTTTTGGATTGTGAAAAAAATTTGAGTTGGAAGTGTCAAATTTTAATTAATTTATTTGAAACCAACTTCGATTTTTTGGAGTTTCATGAGTATTTTTGTTATAGGATCTACAAGTGAGTAAATTTAGATGAAAATAACTTCGATTTTTTGGATTTTGTCACGATTTTTGTCAAATTTTAATAAATTTATTTGAAATCAACTTTGATATATTTTGAATTTGTTGAGTATTTTTGTTGTAGGATCTATATTTGAGTAAATTTAGATGAAAATAACTTCAATTTTTTGGATTGTGAAAAATATTTTAGTTGGAAGTGTCAAATTTTAATAAATTTATTTGAAATCAACTTCGATTTTTTGGATTTTCTTTAGTATTTTTGTTGTAGGATCTACAATTGAGTAAATTTAGATAAAAATAACTTCAATTTTTTGGATTGTGAAAAAAAATTTAGATGGAAGTGTCAAATTTTAATAAATTTATTTGAAATCAACTTCGATTTTTTTGGATTTTGTTGAGTATTTTTGTTGTAGGGTATATATTTGAGTAAATTTAGATGAAAATAACTTAAATTTTTAGGATTTTGAAAAAAATTTTAGTTGGAAGTGCCAAATTTTAATAAATTTATTTGAAACCAACTTCGATTTTTTGGATTTTCTTGAGTATTTTTGTTGTAGGATCTACAATTGAGTAAATTTAGATGAAAATAACTTCGAGTTTTTGGATTTTGTCACGATTTTTGTCAAATTTTAATAAATTTATTTGAAATCAACTTCGATTTTTTTTTATTTTGTTGGGTATTTTTGTTGTAGGATCTATATTTGAGCAAATTTAGATGAATATAACTTAAATTTTTAGGATTGTGAAAAAAATTTGAGTTGGAAGTGTCAAATTTTAATAAATTTATTTGAAACCAAATTCGATTTTTTGGAGTTTCATGAGTATTTTTGTTATAGGATCTACAATTGAGTAAATTTAGATGAAAATAACTTCGATATTTTGGATTTTGTCACGATTTTTGTCAAATTTTAATAAATTTATTTGAAATCAACTTTGATAATTTTTGAATTTGTTGAGTATTTTTGTTGTAGGATCTATATTTGAGTAAATTTAGATGAAAATAACTTCAATTTTTTGGATTGTGAAAAATATTTTAGTTGGAAGAGTCAAATTTTAATAAATTTATTTGAAATCAACTTCGATTTTTTGGATTTTCTGTAGTATTTTTGTTGTAGGATCTACAATTGAGTAAATTTAGATAAAAATAACTTCAATTTTTTGGATTGTGAAAAAAAATTTAGATAGAAGTGTCAAATTTTAATAAATTTATTTGAAATCAACTTCGATTTTTTTGGATTTTGTTGAGTATTTTTGTTGTAGGGTCTATATTTGAGTAAATTTAGATGAAAATAACTTAAATTTTTAGGATTGTGAAAACAATTTTAGTTGGAAGTGCCAAATTTTAATAAATTTATTTGAAACCAACATCGATTTTTTGGATTTTCTTGAGTATTTTTGTTGTAGGATCTACAATTGAGTAAATTTAGATGAAAATAACTTCAATTTTTTGGATTGTGAAATAAAATTTAGATGGAAGTGTCAAATTTTAATAAATTTATTTGAAATCAACTTCGATTTTTTTTTATTTTGTTGGGTATATTTGTTGTGGGATCTATATTTGAGTAAATTTAGATGAAAATAACTTAAATTTTTAGGATTGTGAAAAAAAATTTAGTTGGAAGTGCCAAATTTTAATAAATTTATTTGAAACCAACTTCGATTTTTTGGATTTTCTTGAGTATTTTTGTTGTAGGGTCTATATTTGAGTAAATTTAGATGAAAATAACTTAAATTTTTAGGATTGTGAAAACAATTTTAGTTGGAAGTGCCAAATTTTAATAAATTTATTTGAAACCAACTTCGATTTTTTGGATTTTCTTGAGTATTTTTGTTGTAGGATCTACAATTGCGTAAATTTAGATGAAAATAACTTCGATTTTTTCGATTTTGTCACGATTTTTGTCAAATTTTAATAAATTTATTTGAAATCAACTTGGATAATTTTGGATTTTCTTGAGTATTTTTGTTGTAGGATCTACAATTGAGTAAATTTAGATGAAAATAACTTCAATTTTTTGGATTGTGAAAAAAAATTTAGATGGAAGTGTCAAATTTTAATAAATTTATTTGAAATCAACTTCGATTTTTATTTATTTTGTTGGGTATTTTTGTTGTAGGATCTATATTTGAGTAAATTTAGATGAAAATAACTTAAATTTTTAGGATTGTGAAAAAAAATTTAGTTGGAAGTGCCAAATTTTAATAAATTTATTTGAAACCAAATTCGATTTTTTGGAGTTTCATGAGTATTTTTGTTATAGGATCTACAAGTGAGTAAATTTAGATGAAAATAACTTCGGTATTTTGGATTTTGTCACGATTTTTGTCAAATTTTAATAAATTTATTTGAAATCAACTTTGATAATTTTTGAATTTGTTGAGTATTTTTGTTGTAGGATCTATATTTGAGTAAATTTAGATGAAAATAACTTCGAGTTTTTGGATTTTGTCACGATTTTTGTCAAATTTTAATAAATTTATTTGAAATCAACTTCGATTTTTTTTTATTTTGTTGGGTATTTTTGTTGTAGGATCTATATTTGAGTAAATTTAGATGAAAATAACTTAAATTTTTAGGATTGTGAAAAAAATTTGAGTTGGAAGTGTCAAATTTTAATAAATTTATTTGAAATCAACTTCGATTATTTTGAATTTTGTCGAGTATTTTTGGTGTAGGATGTATATTTGAGTAAATTTAGATGAAAATAACGACAATTTTTTGATTGTGAAGAAAATTTGAGTTGGAAGTGTCAAATTTTAATAAATTTATTTGAAATCAACTTCGATTTTTTGCATTTTCTTGAGTATTTTTGTTGTAGGATCTACAATTGAGTAAATTTAGAACAAAATAACTTCAATTTTTTGGATTGTGAAAAAAATTTGAGTTGGAAGTGTCAAATTTTAATTAATTTATTTGAAACCAACTTCGATTTTTTGGAGTTTCATGAGTATTTTTGTTATAGGATCTATAATTGAGTAAATTTAGATGAAAATAACTTCGATTTTTTGGATTTTGTCACGATTTTTGTCAAATTTTAATAAATTTATTTGAAATCAACTTCGATTTTTTTTTATTTTGTTGGGTATTTTTGTTGTAGGATCTATATTTGAGCAAATTTAGATGAATATAACTTAAATTTTTAGGATTGTGAAAAAAATTTGAGTTGGAAGAGTCAAATTTTAATAAATTTATTTGAAACCAACTTTGATTTTTTGGATTTTCTTGAATATTTTGGTTGTAGGATCTACAATTGAGTAAATTTAGATGAAAATAACTTCAATTTTTTGGATTGTGAATAAAGTTTGAGTTGGAAGTGTCAAATTTTAATAAATTTATTTGAAACCAACTTTGATTTTTTGGATTTTCTTGAGTATTTTGGTTGTAGGATCTACAATTGAGTAAATTTAGATGAAAATAACTTCAATTTTTTGGATTGTGAAAAAAATTTGAGTTGGAAGTGTCAAATTTTAATAAATTTATTTGAAACCAAATTCGATTTTTTGGAGTTTCATGAGTATTTTTGTTATAGGATCTACAATTGAGTAAATTTAGATGAAAATAACTTCGATATTTTGGATTTTGTCACGATTTTTGTCAAATTTTAATAAATTTATTTGATATCAACTTTGATAATTTTTGAATTTGTTGAGTATTTTTGTTGTAGGATCTATATTTGAGTAAATTTAGATGAAAATAACTTCAATTTTTTGGATTGTGAAAAATATTTTAGTTGGAAGTGTCAAATTTTAATAAATTTATTTGAAATCAACTTCGATTTTTTGGATTTTCTTTAGTATTTTTGTTGTAGGATCTACAATTGAGTAAATTTAGATAAAATTAACTTCAATTTTTTGGATTGTGAAAAAAATTTTAGTTGGAAGTGCCAAATTTTAATAAATTTATTTGAAACCAACTTCGATTTTTTGGATTTTCTTGAGTATTTTTGTTGTAGGATCTACAATTGAGTAAATTTAGATGAAAATAACTTCGATTTTTTCGATTTTGTCACGAATTTTGTCAAATTTTAATAAATTTATTTGTAATCAACTTGGATAACTTTGGATTTTCTTGAGTATTTTTGTTGTAGGATCTACAATTGAGTAAATTTAGATGAAAATAACTTCAATTTTTTGGATTGTGAAAAAAAATTTAGATGGAAGTGTCCAATTTTAATAAATTTATTTGAAATCAACTTCGATTTTTTTTTATTTTGTTGGGTATTTTTGTTGTAGGATCTACAAGTGAGTAAATTTAGATGAAAATAACTTCAATTTTTTGGATTGTGAAAAAAATTTGAGTTGGAAGTGTCAAATTTTAATAAATTTATTTGAAACCAACTTCGATTTTTTGGAGTTTCATGAGAATTTTTGTTATAGGATCTACAATTCAGTAAATTTAGATGAAAATAACTTCGATTTTGGGATTTTGTCACGATTTTTGTCAAATTTTAATAAATTTATTTGAAATCCACTTTGATAATTTTTGAATTTGTTGAGTATTTTTGTTGTAGGATCTATATTTGAGTAAATTTAGATGAAAATAACTTCAATTTTTTGGATTGTGAAAAAAATTTTAGTTGGAAGTGCGAAATTTTAATAAATTTATTTGAAATCAACTTGGATAATTTTGGATTTTCTTGAGTATTTTTGTTGTAGGATCTACAATTGAGTAAATTTAGATGAAAATAACTTCAATTTTTTGGATTGTGAAAAAAAATTTAGTTGGAAGTGCCAAATTTTAATAAATTTATTTGAAACCAACGTCGATTTTTTGGATTTTCTAGAGTATATTTGTTGTAGGATCTACAATTGAGTAAATTTAGATGAAAATAACTTCAATTTTTTGGATTGTGAAAAAAAAATTAGATGGAAGTGTCAAATTTTAATAAATTTATTTGAAATCAACTTCGATTTTTTTTTATTTTGTTGGGTATTTTTGTTGTAGGATCTATATTTGAGTAAATTTAGATGAAAATAACTTAAAGTTTTAGGATTGTGAAAAAAATTTTAGTTGGAAGTGCCAAATTTTAATAAATTTATTTGAAACCAACTTCGATTTTTTGGATTTTCTTGAGTATTTTTGTTGTAGGATCTACAATTGAGTAAATTTAGATAAAATTAACTTCAATTTTTTGGATTGTGAAAAAAATTTTAGTTGGAAGTGCCAAATTTTAATAAATTTATTTGAAACCAACTTCGATTTTTTGGATTTTCTTGAGTATTTTTGTTGTAGGATCTACAATTGAGTAAATTTAGATGAAAATAACTTCGATTTTTTCGATTTTGTCACGAATTTTGTCAAATTTTAATAAATTTATTTGTAATCAACTTGGATAACTTTGGATTTTCTTGAGTATTTTTGTTGTAGGATCTACAATTGAGTAAATTTAGATGAAAATAACTTCAATTTTTTGGATTGTGAAAAAAAATTTAGATGGAAGTGTCCAATTTTAATAAATTTATTTGAAATCAACTTCGATTTTTTTTTATTTTGTTGGGTATTTTTGTTGTAGGATCTACAAGTGAGTAAATTTAGATGAAAATAACTTCAATTTTTTGGATTGTGAAAAAAATTTGAGTTGGAAGTGTCAAATTTTAATAAATTTATTTGAAACCAACTTCGATTTTTTGGAGTTTCATGAGAATTTTTGTTATAGGATCTACAATTCAGTAAATTTAGATGAAAATAACTTCGATTTTGGGATTTTGTCACGATTTTTGTCAAATTTTAATAAATTTATTTGAAATCAACTTTGATAATTTTTGAATTTGTTGAGTATTTTTGTTGTAGGATCTATATTTGAGTAAATTTAGATGAAAATAACTTCAATTTTTTGGATTGTGAAAAATATTTTAGTTGGAAGAGTCAAATTTTAATAAATTTATTTGAAATCAACTTCGATTTTTTGGATTTTCTGTAGTATTTTTGTTGTAGGATCTACAATTGAGTAAATTTAGATAAAAATAACTTCAATTTTTTGGATTGTGAAAAAAAATTTAGATAGAAGTGTCAAATTTTAATAAATTTATTTGAAATCATCTTCGATTTTTTTGGATTTTGTTGAGTATTTTTGTTGTAGGGTCTATATTTGAGTAAATTTAGATGAAAATAACTTAAATTTTTAGGATTGTGAAAACAATTTTAGTTGGAAGTGCCAAATTTTAATAAATTTATTTGAAACCAACATCGATTTTTTGGATTTTCTTGAGTATTTTTGTTGTAGGATCTACAATTGAGTAAATTTAGATGAAAATAACTTCGATTTTTTCGATTTTGTCACGATTTTTGTCAAATTTTAATAATTTATTTGAAATCAACTTGGATAATTTTGGATTTTCTTGAGTATTTTTGTTGTAGGATCTACAATTGAGTAAATTTAGATGAAAATAACATCAATTTTTTGGATTGTTTAAAAAAATTTAGATGGAAGTGTCAAATTTTAATAAATTTATTTGAAATCAACTTCGATTTTTTTTTATTTTGTTGGGTATTTTTGTTGTAGGATCTATATTTGAGTAAATTTAGATGAAAATAACTTAAATTTTTAGGTTTGTGAAAAAAAATTTAGTTGGAAGTGCCAAATTTTATTAAATTTATTTGAAACCAACTTCGATTTTTTGGATTTTCTTGAGTATTTTTGTTGTAGGATCTACAATTGAGTAAATTTAGATGAAAATAACTTCAATTTTTTGGATTGTGAAAAAAAATTTAGATGGAAGTGTCAAATTTTAATAAATTTATTTGAAATCAACTTCGATTTTTTTTTATTTTGTTGGGTATTTTTGTTGTAGGATCTATATTTGAGTAAATTTAGATGAAAATAACTTAAATTTTTAGGTTTGTGAAAAAAAATTTAGTTGGAAGTGCCAAATTTTATTAAATTTATTTGAAACCAACTTCGATTTTTTGGATTTTCTTGAGTATTTTTGTTGTAGGATCTACAATTGAGTAAATTTAGATGAAAATAACTTCAATTTTTTGGATTGTGAAAAAAATTTGAGTTGGAAGTGACAAATTTTAATAAATTTATTTGAAACCAAATTCGATTTTTTGGAGTTTCATGAGTATTTTTGTTATAGGATCTACAAGTGAGTAAATTTAGATGAAAATAACTTCGATTTTTTGGATTTTGTCACGATTTTTGTCAAATTTTAATAAATTTATTTGAAATCAACTTTGATATATTTTGAATTTGTTGAGTATTTTTGTTGTAGGATCTATATTTGAGTAAATTTAGATGAAAATAACTTCAATTTTTTGGATTGTGAAAAATATTTTAGTTGGAAGTGTCAAATTTTAATAAATTTATTTGAAATCAACTTCGATTTTTTGGATTTTCTTTAGTATTTTTGTTGTAGGATCTACAATTGAGTAAATTTAGATAAAAATAACTTCAATTTTTTGGATTGTGAAAAAAAATTTAGATGGAAGTGTCAAATTTTAATAAATTTATTTGAAATCAACTTCGATTTTTTTGGATTTTGTTGAGTATTTTTGTTGTAGGGTATATATTTGAGTAAATTTAGATGAAAATAACTTAAATTTTTAGGATTTTGAAAAAAATTTTAGTTGGAAGTGCCAAATTTTAATAAATTTATTTGAAACCAACTTCGATTTTTTGGATTTTCTTGAGTATTTTTGTTGTAGGATCTACAATTGAGTAAATTTAGATGAAAATAACTTCGAGTTTTTGGATTTTGTCACGATTTTTGTCAAATTTTAATAAATTTATTTGAAATCAACTTCGATTTTTTTTTATTTTGTTGGGTATTTTTGTTGTAGGATCTATATTTGAGCAAATTTAGATGAATATAACTTAAATTTTTAGGATTGTGAAAAAAATTTGAGTTGGAAGTGTCAAATTTTAATAAATTTATTTGAAACCAAATTCGATTTTTTGGAGTTTCATGAGTATTTTTGTTATAGGATCTACAATTGAGTAAATTTAGATGAAAATAACTTCGATATTTTGGATTTTGTCACGATTTTTGTCAAATTTTAATAAATTTATTTGAAATCAACTTTGATAATTTTTGAATTTGTTGAGTATTTTTGTTGTAGGATCTATATTTGAGTAAATTTAGATGAAAATAACTTCAATTTTTTGGATTGTGAAAAATATTTTAGTTGGAAGAGTCAAATTTTAATAAATTTATTTGAAATCAACTTCGATTTTTTGGATTTTCTGTAGTATTTTTGTTGTAGGATCTACAATTGAGTAAATTTAGATAAAAATAACTTCAATTTTTTGGATTGTGAAAAAAAATTTAGATAGAAGTGTCAAATTTTAATAAATTTATTTGAAATCAACTTCGATTTTTTTGGATTTTGTTGAGTATTTTTGTTGTAGGGTCTATATTTGAGTAAATTTAGATGAAAATAACTTAAATTTTTAGGATTGTGAAAACAATTTTAGTTGGAAGTGCCAAATTTTAATAAATTTATTTGAAACCAACATCGATTTTTTGGATTTTCTTGAGTATTTTTGTTGTAGGATCTACAATTGAGTAAATTTAGATGAAAATAACTTCAATTTTTTGGATTGTGAAATAAAATTTAGATGGAAGTGTCAAATTTTAATAAATTTATTTGAAATCAACTTCGATTTTTTTTTATTTTGTTGGGTATATTTGTTGTGGGATCTATATTTGAGTAAATTTAGATGAAAATAACTTAAATTTTTAGGATTGTGAAAAAAAATTTAGTTGGAAGTGCCAAATTTTAATAAATTTATTTGAAACCAACTTCGATTTTTTGGATTTTCTTGAGTATTTTTGTTGTAGGGTCTATATTTGAGTAAATTTAGATGAAAATAACTTAAATTTTTAGGATTGTGAAAACAATTTTAGTTGGAAGTGCCAAATTTTAATAAATTTATTTGAAACCAACTTCGATTTTTTGGATTTTCTTGAGTATTTTTGTTGTAGGATCTACAATTGCGTAAATTTAGATGAAAATAACTTCGATTTTTTCGATTTTGTCACGATTTTTGTCAAATTTTAATAAATTTATTTGAAATCAACTTGGATAATTTTGGATTTTCTTGAGTATTTTTGTTGTAGGATCTACAATTGAGTAAATTTAGATGAAAATAACTTCAATTTTTTGGATTGTGAAAAAAAATTTAGATGGAAGTGTCAAATTTTAATAAATTTATTTGAAATCAACTTCGATTTTTATTTATTTTGTTGGGTATTTTTGTTGTAGGATCTATATTTGAGTAAATTTAGATGAAAATAACTTAAATTTTTAGGATTGTGAAAAAAAATTTAGTTGGAAGTGCCAAATTTTAATAAATTTATTTGAAACCAAATTCGATTTTTTGGAGTTTCATGAGTATTTTTGTTATAGGATCTACAAGTGAGTAAATTTAGATGAAAATAACTTCGGTATTTTGGATTTTGTCACGATTTTTGTCAAATTTTAATAAATTTATTTGAAATCAACTTTGATAATTTTTGAATTTGTTGAGTATTTTTGTTGTAGGATCTATATTTGAGTAAATTTAGATGAAAATAACTTCGAGTTTTTGGATTTTGTCACGATTTTTGTCAAATTTTAATAAATTTATTTGAAATCAACTTCGATTTTTTTTTATTTTGTTGGGTATTTTTGTTGTAGGATCTATATTTGAGTAAATTTAGATGAAAATAACTTAAATTTTTAGGATTGTGAAAAAAATTTGAGTTGGAAGTGTCAAATTTTAATAAATTTATTTGAAATCAACTTCGATTATTTTGAATTTTGTCGAGTATTTTTGGTGTAGGATGTATATTTGAGTAAATTTAGATGAAAATAACGACAATTTTTTGATTGTGAAGAAAATTTGAGTTGGAAGTGTCAAATTTTAATAAATTTATTTGAAATCAACTTCGATTTTTTGCATTTTCTTGAGTATTTTTGTTGTAGGATCTACAATTGAGTAAATTTAGAAGAAAATAACTTCAATTTTTTGGATTGTGAAAAAAATTTGAGTTGGAAGTGTCAAATTTTAATTAATTTATTTGAAACCAACTTCGATTTTTTGGAGTTTCATGAGTATTTTTGTTATAGGATCTATAATTGAGTAAATTTAGATGAAAATAACTTCGATTTTTTGGATTTTGTCACGATTTTTGTCAAATTTTAATAAATTTATTTGAAATCAACTTCGATTTTTTTTTATTTTGTTGGGTATTTTTGTTGTAGGATCTATATTTGAGCAAATTTAGATGAATATAACTTAAATTTTTAGGATTGTGAAAAAAATTTGAGTTGGAAGAGTCAAATTTTAATAAATTTATTTGAAACCAACTTTGATTTTTTGGATTTTCTTGAATATTTTGGTTGTAGGATCTACAATTGAGTAAATTTAGATGAAAATAACTTCAATTTTTTGGATTGTGAATAAAGTTTGAGTTGGAAGTGTCAAATTTTAATAAATTTATTTGAAACCAACTTTGATTTTTTGGATTTTCTTGAGTATTTTGGTTGTAGGATCTACAATTGAGTAAATTTAGATGAAAATAACTTCAATTTTTTGGATTGTGAAAAAAATTTGAGTTGGAAGTGTCAAATTTTAATAAATTTATTTGAAACCAAATTCGATTTTTTGGAGTTTCATGAGTATTTTTGTTATAGGATCTACAATTGAGTAAATTTAGATGAAAATAACTTCGATATTTTGGATTTTGTCACGATTTTTGTCAAATTTTAATAAATTTATTTGAAATCAACTTTGATAATTTTTGAATTTGTTGAGTATTTTTGTTGTAGGATCTATATTTGAGTAAATTTAGATGAAAATAACTTAAATTTTTAGGATTGTGAAAAAAAATTTAGTTGGAAGTGCCAAATTTTAATAAATTTATTTGAAACCAAATTCGATTTTTTGGAGTTTCATGAGTATTTTTGTTATAGGATCTACAAGTGAGTAAATTTAGATGAAAATAACTTCGGTATTTTGGATTTTGTCACGATTTTTGTCAAATTTTAATAAATTTATTTGAAATCAACTTTGATAATTTTTTAATTTGTTGAGTATTTTTGTTGTAGGATCTATATTTGAGTAAATTTAGATGAAAATAACTTCGAGTTTTTGGATTTTGTCACGATTTTTGTCAAATTTTAATAAATTTATTTGAAATCAACTTCGATTTTTTTTTATTTTGTTGGGTATTTTTGTTGTAGGATCTATATTTGAGTAAATTTAGATGAAAATAACTTAAATTTTTAGGATTGTGAAAAAAATTTGAGTTGGAAGTGTCAAATTTTAATAAATTTATTTGAAATCAACTTCGATTATTTTGAATTTTGTCGAGTATTTTTGGTGTAGGATGTATATTTGAGTAAATTTAGATGAAAATAACGACAATTTTTTGATTGTGAAGAAAATTTGAGTTGGAAGTGTCAAATTTTAATAAATTTATTTGAAATCAACTTCGATTTTTTGCATTTTCTTGAGTATTTTTGTTGTAGGATCTACAATTGAGTAAATTTAGAAGAAAATAACTTCAATTTTTTGGATTGTGAAAAAAATTTGAGTTGGAAGTGTCAAATTTTAATTAATTTATTTGAAACCAACTTCGATTTTTTGGAGTTTCATGAGTATTTTTGTTATAGGATCTATAATTGAGTAAATTTAGATGAAAATAACTTCGATTTTTTGGATTTTGTCACGATTTTTGTCAAATTTTAATAAATTTATTTGAAATCAACTTCGATTTTTTTTTATTTTGTTGGGTATTTTTGTTGTAGGATCTATATTTGAGCAAATTTAGATGAATATAACTTAAATTTTTAGGATTGTGAAAAAAATTTGAGTTGGAAGAGTCAAATTTTAATAAATTTATTTGAAACCAACTTTGATTTTTTGGATTTTCTTGAATATTTTGGTTGTAGGATCTACAATTGAGTAAATTTAGATGAAAATAACTTCAATTTTTTGGATTGTGAATAAAGTTTGAGTTGGAAGTGTCAAATTTTAATAAATTTATTTGAAACCAACTTTGATTTTTTGGATTTTCTTGAGTATTTTGGTTGTAGGATCTACAATTGAGTAAATTTAGATGAAAATAACTTCAATTTTTTGGATTGTGAAAAAAATTTGAGTTGGAAGTGTCAAATTTTAATAAATTTATTTGAAACCAAATTCGATTTTTTGGAGTTTCATGAGTATTTTTGTTATAGGATCTACAATTGAGTAAATTTAGATGAAAATAACTTCGATATTTTGGATTTTGTCACGATTTTTGTCAAATTTTAATAAATTTATTTGAAATCAACTTTGATAATTTTTGAATTTGTTGAGTATTTTTGTTGTAGGATCTATATTTGAGTAAATTTAGATGAAAATAACTTCAATTTTTTGGATTGTGAAAAATATTTTAGTTGGAAGTGTCAAATTTTAATAAATTTATTTGAAATCAACTTCGATTTTTTGGATTTTCTTTAGTATTTTTGTTGTAGGATCTACAATTGAGTAAATTTAGATAAAATTAACTTCAATTTTTTGGATTGTGAAAAAAATTTTAGTTGGAAGTGCCAAATTTTAATAAATTTATTTGAAACCAACTTCGATTTTTTGGATTTTCTTGAGTATTTTTGTTGTAGGATCTACAATTGAGTAAATTTAGATGAAAATAACTTCGATTTTTTCGATTTTGTCACGAATTTTGTCAAATTTTAATAAATTTATTTGTAATCAACTTGGATAACTTTGGATTTTCTTGAGTATTTTTGTTGTAGGATCTACAATTGAGTAAATTTAGATGAAAATAACTTCAATTTTTTGGATTGTGAAAAAAAATTTAGATGGAAGTGTCCAATTTTAATAAATTTATTTGAAATCAACTTCGATTTTTTTTTATTTTGTTGGGTATTTTTGTTGTAGGATCTACAAGTGAGTAAATTTAGATGAAAATAACTTCAATTTTTTGGATTGTGAAAAAAATTTGAGTTGGAAGTGTCAAATTTTAATAAATTTATTTGAAACCAACTTCGATTTTTTGGAGTTTCATGAGAATTTTTGTTATAGGATCTACAATTCAGTAAATTTAGATGAAAATAACTTCGATTTTGGGATTTTGTCACGATTTTTGTCAAATTTTAATAAATTTATTTGAAATCCACTTTGATAATTTTTGAATTTGTTGAGTATTTTTGTTGTAGGATCTATATTTGAGTAAATTTAGATGAAAATAACTTCAATTTTTTGGATTGTGAAAAAAATTTTAGTTGGAAGTGCCAAATTTTAATAAATTTATTTGAAATCAACTTGGATAATTTTGGATTTTCTTGAGTATTTTTGTTGTAGGATCTACAATTGAGTAAATTTAGATGAAAATAACTTCAATTTTTTGGATTGTGAAAAAAAATTTAGTTGGAAGTGCCAAATTTTAATAAATTTATTTGAAACCAACGTCGATTTTTTGGATTTTCTAGAGTATATTTGTTGTAGGATCTACAATTGAGTAAATTTAGATGAAAATAACTTCAATTTTTTGGATTGTGAAAAAAAATTTAGATGGAAGTGTCAAATTTTAATAAATTTATTTGAAATCAACTTCGATTTTTTTTTATTTTGTTGGGTATTTTTGTTATAGGATCTATATTTGAGTAAATTTAGATGAAAATAACTTAAAGTTTTAGGATTGTGAAAAAAATTTTAGTTGGAAGTGCCAAATTTTAATAAATTTATTTGAAACCAACTTCGATTTTTTGGATTTTCTTGAGTATTTTTGTTGTAGGATCTACAATTGAGTAAATTTAGATGAAAATAACGTCAATTTTTTGGATTGTGAATAAAGTTTGAGTTGGAAGTGCCAAATTTTAATAAATTTATTTGAAACCAACTTCGATTTTTTGGATTTTCTAGAGTATATTTGTTGTAGGATCTACAATTGAGTAAATTTAGATGAAAATAACTTAAAGTTTTAGGATTGTGAAAAAAATTTTAGTTGGAAGTGCCAAATTTTAATAAATTTATTTGAAGCCAACTTCGATTTTTTGGAGTTTCATGAGTATTTTTGTTATAGGATCTACAATTGAGTAAATTTAGATGAAAATAACTTCGATTTTTTGGATTTTGTCACGATTTTTGTCAAATTTTAATAAATTTATTTGAAATCAACTTTGATAATTTTTGAATTTGTTGAGTATTTTTGTTGTAGGATCTATATTTGAGTAAATTTAGATGAAAATATCTTCGATTTTTTGGATTTTGTCACGATTTTTGTCAAATTTTAATAAATTTATTTGAAATCAACTTGGATAATTTTGGAATTTGTTGAGTATTTTTGTTGTAAGATCTATATTTGAGTAAATTTAGATGAAAATATCTTCAATTTTTAGGATTGTGAAAAAAATTTTAGTTGGAAGTGTCAAATTTTAATAAATTTATTTGAAACCAACTTCGATTTTTAGGATTTTCTTGAGTGTCAAATTTTAATAAATTTATTTGAAATCAACTTCGATTTTTTTTTATTTTGTTGGGTATTTTTGTTGTAGGATCTATATTTGAGTAAATTTAGATGAAAATAACTTAAATTTTTAGGATTGTGAAAAAACTTTTAGTTGGAAGTGCCAAATTTTAATAAATTTATTTGAAACCAACTTCGATTTTTTGGATTTTCTTGAGTATTTTTGTTGTAGGATCTACAATTGAGTAAATTTTGATGAAAATAACTTCAATTTTTTGGATTGTGAAAAAAAATTTAGTTGGAAGTGTCAAATTTTAATAAAATTATTTGAAACCAACTTCGATATTTTGGATTTTCTTGAGTATTTTTGTTGTAGGATCTACAATTGAGTAAATTTAGATGAAAATAACTTCAATTTTTTGGATTGTGAAAAAAAATTTAGATGGAAGTGTCAAATTTTAATAAATTTATTTGAAATCAACTTCGATTTTTATTTATTTTGTTGGGTATTTTTGTTGTAGGATCTATATTTGAGTAAATTTAGATGAAAATAACTTAAATTTTTAGGATTGTGAAAAAAAATTTAGTTGGAAGTGCCAAATTTTAATAAATTTATTTGAAACCAAATTCGATTTTTTGGAGTTTCATGAGTATTTTTGTTATAGGATCTACAAGTGAGTAAATTTAGATGAAAATAACTTCGGTATTTTGGATTTTGTCACGATTTTTGTCAAATTTTAATAAATTTATTTGAAATCAACTTTGATAATTTTTGAATTTGTTGAGTATTTTTGTTGTAGGATCTATATTTGAGTAAATTTAGATGAAAATAACTTCGAGTTTTTGGATTTTGTCACGATTTTTGTCAAATTTTAATAAATTTATTTGAAATCAACTTCGATTTTTTTTTATTTTGTTGGGTATTTTTGTTGTAGGATCTATATTTGAGTAAATTTAGATGAAAATAACTTAAATTTTTAGGATTGTGAAAAAAATTTGAGTTGGAAGTGTCAAATTTTAATAAATTTATTTGAAATCAACTTCGATTATTTTGAATTTTGTCGAGTATTTTTGGTGTAGGATGTATATTTGAGTAAATTTAGATGAAAATAACGACAATTTTTTGATTGTGAAGAAAATTTGAGTTGGAAGTGTCAAATTTTAATAAATTTATTTGAAATCAACTTCGATTTTTTGCATTTTCTTGAGTATTTTTGTTGTAGGATCTACAATTGAGTAAATTTAGAAGAAAATAACTTCAATTTTTTGGATTGTGAAAAAAATTTGAGTTGGAAGTGTCAAATTTTAATTAATTTATTTGAAACCAACTTCGATTTTTTGGAGTTTCATGAGTATTTTTGTTATAGGATCTATAATTGAGTAAATTTAGATGAAAATAACTTCGATTTTTTGGATTTTGTCACGATTTTTGTCAAATTTTAATAAATTTATTTGAAATCAACTTCGATTTTTTTTTATTTTGTTGGGTATTTTTGTTGTAGGATCTATATTTGAGCAAATTTAGATGAATATAACTTAAATTTTTAGGATTGTGAAAAAAATTTGAGTTGGAAGAGTCAAATTTTAATAAATTTATTTGAAACCAACTTTGATTTTTTGGATTTTCTTGAATATTTTGGTTGTAGGATCTACAATTGAGTAAATTTAGATGAAAATAACTTCAATTTTTTGGATTGTGAATAAAGTTTGAGTTGGAAGTGTCAAATTTTAATAAATTTATTTGAAACCAACTTTGATTTTTTGGATTTTCTTGAGTATTTTGGTTGTAGGATCTACAATTGAGTAAATTTAGATGAAAATAACTTCAATTTTTTGGATTGTGAAAAAAATTTGAGTTGGAAGTGTCAAATTTTAATAAATTTATTTGAAACCAAATTCGATTTTTTGGAGTTTCATGAGTATTTTTGTTATAGGATCTACAATTGAGTAAATTTAGATGAAAATAACTTCGATATTTTGGATTTTGTCACGATTTTTGTCAAATTTTAATAAATTTATTTGAAATCAACTTTGATAATTTTTGAATTTGTTGAGTATTTTTGTTGTAGGATCTATATTTGAGTAAATTTAGATGAAAATAACTTCAATTTTTTGGATTGTGAAAAATATTTTAGTTGGAAGTGTCAAATTTTAATAAATTTATTTGAAATCAACTTCGATTTTTTGGATTTTCTTTAGTATTTTTGTTGTAGGATCTACAATTGAGTAAATTTAGATAAAATTAACTTCAATTTTTTGGATTGTGAAAAAAATTTTAGTTGGAAGTGCCAAATTTTAATAAATTTATTTGAAACCAACTTCGATTTTTTGGATTTTCTTGAGTATTTTTGTTGTAGGATCTACAATTGAGTAAATTTAGATGAAAATAACTTCGATTTTTTCGATTTTGTCACGAATTTTGTCAAATTTTAATAAATTTATTTGTAATCAACTTGGATAACTTTGGATTTTCTTGAGTATTTTTGTTGTAGGATCTACAATTGAGTAAATTTTGATGAAAATAACTTCAATTTTTTGGATTGTGAAAAAAAATTTAGATGGAAGTGTCCAATTTTAATAAATTTATTTGAAATCAACTTCGATTTTTTTTTATTTTGTTGGGTATTTTTGTTGTAGGATCTACAAGTGAGTAAATTTAGATGAAAATAACTTCAATTTTTTGGATTGTGAAAAAAATTTGAGTTGGAAGTGTCAAATTTTAATAAATTTATTTGAAACCAACTTCGATTTTTTGGAGTTTCATGAGAATTTTTGTTATAGGATCTACAATTCAGTAAATTTAGATGAAAATAACTTCGATTTTGGGATTTTGTCACGATTTTTGTCAAATTTTAATAAATTTATTTGAAATCCACTTTGATAATTTTTGAATTTGTTGAGTATTTTTGTTGTAGGATCTATATTTGAGTAAATTTAGATGAAAATAACTTCAATTTTTTGGATTGTGAAAAAAATTTTAGTTGGAAGTGCCAAATTTTAATAAATTTATTTGAAATCAACTTGGATAATTTTGGATTTTCTTGAGTATTTTTGTTGTAGGATCTACAATTGAGTAAATTTAGATGAAAATAACTTCAATTTTTTGGATTGTGAAAAAAAATTTAGTTGGAAGTGCCAAATTTTAATAAATTTATTTGAAACCAACGTCGATTTTTTGGATTTTCTAGAGTATATTTGTTGTAGGATCTACAATTGAGTAAATTTAGATGAAAATAACTTCAATTTTTTGGATTGTGAAAAAAAATTTAGATGGAAGTGTCAAATTTTAATAAATTTATTTGAAATCAACTTCGATTTTTTTTTATTTTGTTGGGTATTTTTGTTGTAGGATCTATATTTGAGTAAATTTAGATGAAAATAACTTAAAGTTTTAGGATTGTGAAAAAAATTTTAGTTGGAAGTGCCAAATTTTAATAAATTTATTTGAAACCAACTTCGATTTTTTGGATTTTCTTGAGTATTTTTGTTGTAGGATCTACAATTGAGTAAATTTAGATGAAAATAACGTCAATTTTTTGGATTGTGAATAAAGTTTGAGTTGGAAGTGCCAAATTTTAATAAATTTATTTGAAACCAACTTCGATTTTTTGGATTTTCTAGAGTATATTTGTTGTAGGATCTACAATTGAGTAAATTTAGATGAAAATAACTTCAATTTTTTGGATTGTGAAAAAAAATTTAGATGGAAGTGTCAAATTTTAATAAATTTATTTGAAATCAACTTCGATTTTTATTTATTTTGTTGGGTATTTTTGTTGTAGGATCTATATTTGAGTAAATTTAGATGAAAATAACTTAAATTTTTAGGATTGTGAAAAAAAATTTAGTTGGAAGTGCCAAATTTTAATAAATTTATTTGAAACCAAATTCGATTTTTTGGAGTTTCATGAGTATTTTTGTTATAGGATCTACAAGTGAGTAAATTTAGATGAAAATAACTTCGGTATTTTGGATTTTGTCACGATTTTTGTCAAATTTTAATAAATTTATTTGAAATCAACTTTGATAATTTTTGAATTTGTTGAGTATTTTTGTTGTAGGATCTATATTTGAGTAAATTTAGATGAAAATAACTTCGAGTTTTTGGATTTTGTCACGATTTTTGTCAAATTTTAATAAATTTATTTGAAATCAACTTCGATTTTTTTTTATTTTGTTGGGTATTTTTGTTGTAGGATCTATATTTGAGTAAATTTAGATGAAAATAACTTAAATTTTTAGGATTGTGAAAAAAATTTGAGTTGGAAGTGTCAAATTTTAATAAATTTATTTGAAATCAACTTCGATTATTTTGAATTTTGTCGAGTATTTTTGGTGTAGGATGTATATTTGAGTAAATTTAGATGAAAATAACGACAATTTTTTGATTGTGAAGAAAATTTGAGTTGGAAGTGTCAAATTTTAATAAATTTATTTGAAATCAACTTCGATTTTTTGCATTTTCTTGAGTATTTTTGTTGTAGGATCTACAATTGAGTAAATTTAGAAGAAAATAACTTCAATTTTTTGGATTGTGAAAAAAATTTGAGTTGGAAGTGTCAAATTTTAATTAATTTATTTGAAACCAACTTCGATTTTTTGGAGTTTCATGAGTATTTTTGTTATAGGATCTATAATTGAGTAAATTTAGATGAAAATAACTTCGATTTTTTGGATTTTGTCACGATTTTTGTCAAATTTTAATAAATTTATTTGAAATCAACTTCGATTTTTTTTTATTTTGTTGGGTATTTTTGTTGTAGGATCTATATTTGAGCAAATTTAGATGAATATAACTTAAATTTTTAGGATTGTGAAAAAAATTTGAGTTGGAAGAGTCAAATTTTAATAAATTTATTTGAAACCAACTTTGATTTTTTGGATTTTCTTGAATATTTTGGTTGTAGGATCTACAATTGAGTAAATTTAGATGAAAATAACTTCAATTTTTTGGATTGTGAATAAAGTTTGAGTTGGAAGTGTCAAATTTTAATAAATTTATTTGAAACCAACTTTGATTTTTTGGATTTTCTTGAGTATTTTGGTTGTAGGATCTACAATTGAGTAAATTTAGATGAAAATAACTTCAATTTTTTGGATTGTGAAAAAAATTTGAGTTGGAAGTGTCAAATTTTAATAAATTTATTTGAAACCAAATTCGATTTTTTGGAGTTTCATGAGTATTTTTGTTATAGGATCTACAATTGAGTAAATTTAGATGAAAATAACTTCGATATTTTGGATTTTGTCACGATTTTTGTCAAATTTTAATAAATTTATTTGAAATCAACTTTGATAATTTTTGAATTTGTTGAGTATTTTTGTTGTAGGATCTATATTTGAGTAAATTTAGATGAAAATAACTTAAATTTTTAGGATTGTGAAAAAAAATTTAGTTGGAAGTGCCAAATTTTAATAAATTTATTTGAAACCAAATTCGATTTTTTGGAGTTTCATGAGTATTTTTGTTATAGGATCTACAAGTGAGTAAATTTAGATGAAAATAACTTCGGTATTTTGGATTTTGTCACGATTTTTGTCAAATTTTAATAAATTTATTTGAAATCAACTTTGATAATTTTTGAATTTGTTGAGTATTTTTGTTGTAGGATCTATATTTGAGTAAATTTAGATGAAAATAACTTCGAGTTTTTGGATTTTGTCACGATTTTTGTCAAATTTTAATAAATTTATTTGAAATCAACTTCGATTTTTTTTTATTTTGTTGGGTATTTTTGTTGTAGGATCTATATTTGAGTAAATTTAGATGAAAATAACTTAAATTTTTAGGATTGTGAAAAAAATTTGAGTTGGAAGTGTCAAATTTTAATAAATTTATTTGAAATCAACTTCGATTATTTTGAATTTTGTCGAGTATTTTTGGTGTAGGATGTATATTTGAGTAAATTTAGATGAAAATAACGACAATTTTTTGATTGTGAAGAAAATTTGAGTTGGAAGTGTCAAATTTTAATAAATTTATTTGAAATCAACTTCGATTTTTTGCATTTTCTTGAGTATTTTTGTTGTAGGATCTACAATTGAGTAAATTTAGAAGAAAATAACTTCAATTTTTTGGATTGTGAAAAAAATTTGAGTTGGAAGTGTCAAATTTTAATTAATTTATTTGAAACCAACTTCGATTTTTTGGAGTTTCATGAGTATTTTTGTTATAGGATCTATAATTGAGTAAATTTAGATGAAAATAACTTCGATTTTTTGGATTTTGTCACGATTTTTGTCAAATTTTAATAAATTTATTTGAAATCAACTTCGATTTTTTTTTATTTTGTTGGGTATTTTTGTTGTAGGATCTATATTTGAGCAAATTTAGATGAATATAACTTAAATTTTTAGGATTGTGAAAAAAATTTGAGTTGGAAGAGTCAAATTTTAATAAATTTATTTGAAACCAACTTTGATTTTTTGGATTTTCTTGAATATTTTGGTTGTAGGATCTACAATTGAGTAAATTTAGATGAAAATAACTTCAATTTTTTGGATTGTGAATAAAGTTTGAGTTGGAAGTGTCAAATTTTAATAAATTTATTTGAAACCAACTTTGATTTTTTGGATTTTCTTGAGTATTTTGGTTGTAGGATCTACAATTGAGTAAATTTAGATGAAAATAACTTCAATTTTTTGGATTGTGAAAAAAATTTGAGTTGGAAGTGTCAAATTTTAATAAATTTATTTGAAACCAAATTCGATTTTTTGGAGTTTCATGAGTATTTTTGTTATAGGATCTACAATTGAGTAAATTTAGATGAAAATAACTTCGATATTTTGGATTTTGTCACGATTTTTGTCAAATTTTAATAAATTTATTTGAAATCAACTTTGATAATTTTTGAATTTGTTGAGTATTTTTGTTGTAGGATCTATATTTGAGTAAATTTAGATGAAAATAACTTCAATTTTTTGGACTGTGAAAAATATTTTAGTTGGAAGTGTCAAATTTTAATAAATTTATTTGAAATCAACTTCGATTTTTTGGATTTTCTTTAGTATTTTTGTTGTAGGATCTACAATTGAGTAAATTTAGATAAAATTAACTTCAATTTTTTGGATTGTGAAAAAAATTTTAGTTGGAAGTGCCAAATTTTAATAAATTTATTTGAAACCAACTTCGATTTTTTGGATTTTCTTGAGTATTTTTGTTGTAGGATCTACAATTGAGTAAATTTAGATGAAAATAACTTCGATTTTTTCGATTTTGTCACGAATTTTGTCAAATTTTAATAAATTTATTTGTAATCAACTTGGATAACTTTGGATTTTCTTGAGTATTTTTGTTGTAGGATCTACAATTGAGTAAATTTAGATGAAAATAACTTCAATTTTTTGGATTGTGAAAAAAAATTTAGATGGAAGTGTCCAATTTTAATAAATTTATTTGAAATCAACTTCGATTTTTTTTTATTTTGTTGGGTATTTTTGTTGTAGGATCTACAAGTGAGTAAATTTAGATGAAAATAACTTCAATTTTTTGGATTGTGAAAAAAATTTGAGTTGGAAGTGTCAAATTTTAATAAATTTATTTGAAACCAACTTCGATTTTTTGGAGTTTCATGAGAATTTTTGTTATAGGATCTACAATTCAGTAAATTTAGATGAAAATAACTTCGATTTTGGGATTTTGTCACGATTTTTGTCAAATTTTAATAAATTTATTTGAAATCCACTTTGATAATTTTTGAATTTGTTGAGTATTTTTGTTGTAGGATCTATATTTGAGTAAATTTAGATGAAAATAACTTCAATTTTTTGGATTGTGAAAAAAATTTTAGTTGGAAGTGCCAAATTTTAATAAATTTATTTGAAATCAACTTGGATAATTTTGGATTTTCTTGAGTATTTTTGTTGTAGGATCTACAATTGAGTAAATTTAGATGAAAATAACTTCAATTTTTTGGATTGTGAAAAAAAATTTAGTTGGAAGTGCCAAATTTTAATAAATTTATTTGAAACCAACGTCGATTTTTTGGATTTTCTAGAGTATATTTGTTGTAGGATCTACAATTGAGTAAATTTAGATGAAAATAACTTCAATTTTTTGGATTGTGAAAAAAAATTTAGATGGAAGTGTCAAATTTTAATAAATTTATTTGAAATCAACTTCGATTTTTTTTTATTTTGTTGGGTATTTTTGTTATAGGATCTATATTTGAGTAAATTTAGATGAAAATAACTTAAAGTTTTAGGATTGTGAAAAAAATTTTAGTTGGAAGTGCCAAATTTTAATAAATTTATTTGAAACCAACTTCGATTTTTTGGATTTTCTTGAGTATTTTTGTTGTAGGATCTACAATTGAGTAAATTTAGATGAAAATAACGTCAATTTTTTGGATTGTGAATAAAGTTTGAGTTGGAAGTGCCAAATTTTAATAAATTTATTTGAAACCAACTTCGATTTTTTGGATTTTCTAGAGTATATTTGTTGTAGGATCTACAATTGAGTAAATTTAGATGAAAATAACTTAAAGTTTTAGGATTGTGAAAAAAATTTTAGTTGGAAGTGCCAAATTTTAATAAATTTATTTGAAGCCAACTTCGATTTTTTGGAGTTTCATGAGTATTTTTGTTATAGGATCTACAATTGAGTAAATTTAGATGAAAATAACTTCGATTTTTTGGATTTTGTCACGATTTTTGTCAAATTTTAATAAATTTATTTGAAATCAACTTTGATAATTTTTGAATTTGTTGAGTATTTTTGTTGTAGGATCTATATTTGAGTAAATTTAGATGAAAATATCTTCGATTTTTTGGATTTTGTCACGATTTTTGTCAAATTTTAATAAATTTATTTGAAATCAACTTGGATAATTTTGGAATTTGTTGAGTATTTTTGTTGTAAGATCTATATTTGAGTAAATTTAGATGAAAATATCTTCAATTTTTAGGATTGTGAAAAAAATTTTAGTTGGAAGTGTCAAATTTTAATAAATTTATTTGAAACCAACTTCGATTTTTAGGATTTTCTTGAGTGTCAAATTTTAATAAATTTATTTGAAATCAACTTCGATTTTTTTTTATTTTGTTGGGTATTTTTGTTGTAGGATCTATATTTGAGTAAATTTAGATGAAAATAACTTAAATTTTTAGGATTGTGAAAAAACTTTTAGTTGGAAGTGCCAAATTTTAATAAATTTATTTGAAACCAACTTCGATTTTTTGGATTTTCTTGAGTATTTTTGTTGTAGGATCTACAATTGAGTAAATTTTGATGAAAATAACTTCAATTTTTTGGATTGTGAAAAAAAATTTAGTTGGAAGTGTCAAATTTTAATAAAATTATTTGAAACCAACTTCGATATTTTGGATTTTCTTGAGTATTTTTGTTGTAGGATCTACAATTGAGTAAATTTAGATGAAAATAACTTCAATTTTTTGGATTGTGAAAAAAAATTTAGATGGAAGTGTCAAATTTTAATAAATTTATTTGAAATCAACTTCGATTTTTATTTATTTTGTTGGGTATTTTTGTTGTAGGATCTATATTTGAGTAAATTTAGATGAAAATAACTTAAATTTTTAGGATTGTGAAAAAAAATTTAGTTGGAAGTGCCAAATTTTAATAAATTTATTTGAAACCAAATTCGATTTTTTGGAGTTTCATGAGTATTTTTGTTATAGGATCTACAAGTGAGTAAATTTAGATGAAAATAACTTCGGTATTTTGGATTTTGTCACGATTTTTGTCAAATTTTAATAAATTTATTTGAAATCAACTTTGATAATTTTTGAATTTGTTGAGTATTTTTGTTGTAGGATCTATATTTGAGTAAATTTAGATGAAAATAACTTCGAGTTTTTGGATTTTGTCACGATTTTTGTCAAATTTTAATAAATTTATTTGAAATCAACTTCGATTTTTTTTTATTTTGTTGGGTATTTTTGTTGTAGGATCTATATTTGAGTAAATTTAGATGAAAATAACTTAAATTTTTAGGATTGTGAAAAAAATTTGAGTTGGAAGTGTCAAATTTTAATAAATTTATTTGAAATCAACTTCGATTATTTTGAATTTTGTCGAGTATTTTTGGTGTAGGATGTATATTTGAGTAAATTTAGATGAAAATAACGACAATTTTTTGATTGTGAAGAAAATTTGAGTTGGAAGTGTCAAATTTTAATAAATTTATTTGAAATCAACTTCGATTTTTTGCATTTTCTTGAGTATTTTTGTTGTAGGATCTACAATTGAGTAAATTTAGAAGAAAATAACTTCAATTTTTTGGATTGTGAAAAAAATTTGAGTTGGAAGTGTCAAATTTTAATTAATTTATTTGAAACCAACTTCGATTTTTTGGAGTTTCATGAGTATTTTTGTTATAGGATCTATAATTGAGTAAATTTAGATGAAAATAACTTCGATTTTTTGGATTTTGTCACGATTTTTGTCAAATTTTAATAAATTTATTTGAAATCAACTTCGATTTTTTTTTATTTTGTTGGGTATTTTTGTTGTAGGATCTATATTTGAGCAAATTTAGATGAATATAACTTAAATTTTTAGGATTGTGAAAAAAATTTGAGTTGGAAGAGTCAAATTTTAATAAATTTATTTGAAACCAACTTTGATTTTTTGGATTTTCTTGAATATTTTGGTTGTAGGATCTACAATTGAGTAAATTTAGATGAAAATAACTTCAATTTTTTGGATTGTGAATAAAGTTTGAGTTGGAAGTGTCAAATTTTAATAAATTTATTTGAAACCAACTTTGATTTTTTGGATTTTCTTGAGTATTTTGGTTGTAGGATCTACAATTGAGTAAATTTAGATGAAAATAACTTCAATTTTTTGGATTGTGAAAAAAATTTGAGTTGGAAGTGTCAAATTTTAATAAATTTATTTGAAACCAAATTCGATTTTTTGGAGTTTCATGAGTATTTTTGTTATAGGATCTACAATTGAGTAAATTTAGATGAAAATAACTTCGATATTTTGGATTTTGTCACGATTTTTGTCAAATTTTAATAAATTTATTTGAAATCAACTTTGATAATTTTTGAATTTGTTGAGTATTTTTGTTGTAGGATCTATATTTGAGTAAATTTAGATGAAAATAACTTCAATTTTTTGGATTGTGAAAAATATTTTAGTTGGAAGTGTCAAATTTTAATAAATTTATTTGAAATCAACTTCGATTTTTTGGATTTTCTTTAGTATTTTTGTTGTAGGATCTACAATTGAGTAAATTTAGATAAAATTAACTTCAATTTTTTGGATTGTGAAAAAAATTTTAGTTGGAAGTGCCAAATTTTAATAAATTTATTTGAAACCAACTTCGATTTTTTGGATTTTCTTGAGTATTTTTGTTGTAGGATCTACAATTGAGTAAATTTAGATGAAAATAACTTCGATTTTTTCGATTTTGTCACGAATTTTGTCAAATTTTAATAAATTTATTTGTAATCAACTTGGATAACTTTGGATTTTCTTGAGTATTTTTGTTGTAGGATCTACAATTGAGTAAATTTTGATGAAAATAACTTCAATTTTTTGGATTGTGAAAAAAAATTTAGATGGAAGTGTCCAATTTTAATAAATTTATTTGAAATCAACTTCGATTTTTTTTTATTTTGTTGGGTATTTTTGTTGTAGGATCTACAAGTGAGTAAATTTAGATGAAAATAACTTCAATTTTTTGGATTGTGAAAAAAATTTGAGTTGGAAGTGTCAAATTTTAATAAATTTATTTGAAACCAACTTCGATTTTTTGGAGTTTCATGAGAATTTTTGTTATAGGATCTACAATTCAGTAAATTTAGATGAAAATAACTTCGATTTTGGGATTTTGTCACGATTTTTGTCAAATTTTAATAAATTTATTTGAAATCCACTTTGATAATTTTTGAATTTGTTGAGTATTTTTGTTGTAGGATCTATATTTGAGTAAATTTAGATGAAAATAACTTCAATTTTTTGGATTGTGAAAAAAATTTTAGTTGGAAGTGCCAAATTTTAATAAATTTATTTGAAATCAACTTGGATAATTTTGGATTTTCTTGAGTATTTTTGTTGTAGGATCTACAATTGAGTAAATTTAGATGAAAATAACTTCAATTTTTTGGATTGTGAAAAAAAATTTAGTTGGAAGTGCCAAATTTTAATAAATTTATTTGAAACCAACGTCGATTTTTTGGATTTTCTAGAGTATATTTGTTGTAGGATCTACAATTGAGTAAATTTAGATGAAAATAACTTCAATTTTTTGGATTGTGAAAAAAAATTTAGATGGAAGTGTCAAATTTTAATAAATTTATTTGAAATCAACTTCGATTTTTTTTTATTTTGTTGGGTATTTTTGTTGTAGGATCTATATTTGAGTAAATTTAGATGAAAATAACTTAAAGTTTTAGGATTGTGAAAAAAATTTTAGTTGGAAGTGCCAAATTTTAATAAATTTATTTGAAACCAACTTCGATTTTTTGGATTTTCTTGAGTATTTTTGTTGTAGGATCTACAATTGAGTAAATTTAGATGAAAATAACTTCGAGTTTTTGGATTTTGTCACGATTTTTGTCAAATTTTAATAAATTTATTTGAAATCAACTTCGATTTTTTTTTATTTTGTTGGGTATTTTTGTTGTAGGATCTATATTTGAGCAAATTTAGATGAATATAACTTAAATTTTTAGGATTGTGAAAAAAATTTGAGTTGGAAGTGTCAAATTTTAATAAATTTATTTGAAACCAAATTCGATTTTTTGGAGTTTCATGAGTATTTTTGTTATAGGATCTACAATTGAGTAAATTTAGATGAAAATAACTTCGATATTTTGGATTTTGTCACGATTTTTGTCAAATTTTAATAAATTTATTTGAAATCAACTTTGATAATTTTTGAATTTGTTGAGTATTTTTGTTGTAGGATCTATATTTGAGTAAATTTAGATGAAAATAACTTCAATTTTTTGGATTGTGAAAAATATTTTAGTTGGAAGAGTCAAATTTTAATAAATTTATTTGAAATCAACTTCGATTTTTTGGATTTTCTGTAGTATTTTTGTTGTAGGATCTACAATTGAGTAAATTTAGATAAAAATAACTTCAATTTTTTGGATTGTGAAAAAAAATTTAGATAGAAGTGTCAAATTTTAATAAATTTATTTGAAATCAACTTCGATTTTTTTGGATTTTGTTGAGTATTTTTGTTGTAGGGTCTATATTTGAGTAAATTTAGATGAAAATAACTTAAATTTTTAGGATTGTGAAAACAATTTTAGTTGGAAGTGCCAAATTTTAATAAATTTATTTGAAACCAACATCGATTTTTTGGATTTTCTTGAGTATTTTTGTTGTAGGATCTACAATTGAGTAAATTTAGATGAAAATAACTTCGATTTTTTCGATTTTGTCACGATTTTTGTCAAATTTTAATAATTTATTTGAAATCAACTTGGATAATTTTGGATTTTCTTGAGTATTTTTGTTGTAGGATCTACAATTGAGTAAATTTAGATGAAAATAACATCAATTTTTTGGATTGTTTAAAAAAATTTAGATGGAAGTGTCAAATTTTAATAAATTTATTTGAAATCAACTTCGATTTTTTTTTATTTTGTTGGGTATTTTTGTTGTAGGATCTATATTTGAGTAAATTTAGATGAAAATAACTTAAATTTTTAGGTTTGTGAAAAAAAATTTAGTTGGAAGTGCCAAATTTTATTAAATTTATTTGAAACCAACTTCGATTTTTTGGATTTTCTTGAGTATTTTTGTTGTAGGATCTACAATTGAGTAAATTTAGATGAAAATAACTTCGATTTTTTCGATTTTGTCACGATTTTTGTCAAATTTTAATAATTTATTTGAAATCAACTTGGATAATTTTGGATTTTCTTGAGTATTTTTGTTGTAGGATCTACAATTGAGTAAATTTAGATGAAAATAACATCAATTTTTTGGATTGTTTAAAAAAATTTAGATGGAAGTGTCAAATTTTAATAAATTTATTTGAAATCAACTTCGATTTTTTTTTATTTTGTTGGGTATTTTTGTTGTAGGATCTATATTTGAGTAAATTTAGATGAAAATAACTTAAATTTTTAGGTTTGTGAAAAAAAATTTAGTTGGAAGTGCCAAATTTTATTAAATTTATTTGAAACCAACTTCGATTTTTTGGATTTTCTTGAGTATTTTTGTTGTAGGATCTACAATTGAGTAAATTTAGATGAAAATAACTTCAATTTTTTGGATTGTGAAAAAAATTTGAGTTGGAAGTGACAAATTTTAATAAATTTATTTGAAACCAAATTCGATTTTTTGGAGTTTCATGAGTATTTTTGTTATAGGATCTACAAGTGAGTAAATTTAGATGAAAATAACTTCGATTTTTTGGATTTTGTCACGATTTTTGTCAAATTTTAATAAATTTATTTGAAATCAACTTTGATATATTTTGAATTTGTTGAGTATTTTTGTTGTAGGATCTATATTTGAGTAAATTTAGATGAAAATAACTTCAATTTTTTGGATTGTGAAAAATATTTTAGTTGGAAGTGTCAAATTTTAATAAATTTATTTGAAATCAACTTCGATTTTTTGGATTTTCTTTAGTATTTTTGTTGTAGGATCTACAATTGAGTAAATTTAGATAAAAATAACTTCAATTTTTTGGATTGTGAAAAAAAATTTAGATGGAAGTGTCAAATTTTAATAAATTTATTTGAAATCAACTTCGATTTTTTTGGATTTTGTTGAGTATTTTTGTTGTAGGGTATATATTTGAGTAAATTTAGATGAAAATAACTTAAATTTTTAGGATTTTGAAAAAAATTTTAGTTGGAAGTGCCAAATTTTAATAAATTTATTTGAAACCAACTTCGATTTTTTGGATTTTCTTGAGTATTTTTGTTGTAGGATCTACAATTGAGTAAATTTAGATGAAAATAACTTCGAGGTTTTGGATTTTGTCACGATTTTTGTCAAATTTTAATAAATTTATTTGAAATCAACTTCGATTTTTTTTTATTTTGTTGGGTATTTTTGTTGTAGGATCTATATTTGAGCAAATTTAGATGAATATAACTTAAATTTTTAGGATTGTGAAAAAAATTTGAGTTGGAAGTGTCAAATTTTAATAAATTTATTTGAAACCAAATTCGATTTTTTGGAGTTTCATGAGTATTTTTGTTATAGGATCTACAATTGAGTAAATTTAGATGAAAATAACTTCAATTTTTTGGATTGTGAAAAATATTTTAGTTGGAAGAGTCAAATTTTAATAAATTTATTTGAAATCAACTTCGATTTTTTGGATTTTCTGTAGTATTTTTGTTGTAGGATCTACAATTGAGTAAATTTAGATAAAAATAACTTCAATTTTTTGGATTGTGAAAAAAAATTTAGATAGAAGTGTCAAATTTTAATAAATTTATTTGAAATCAACTTCGATTTTTTTGGATTTTGTTGAGTATTTTTGTTGTAGGGTCTATATTTGAGTAAATTTAGATGAAAATAACTTAAATTTTTAGGATTGTGAAAACAATTTTAGTTGGAAGTGCCAAATTTTAATAAATTTATTTGAAACCAACATCGATTTTTTGGATTTTCTTGAGTATTTTTCTTGTAGGATCTACAATTGAGTAAATTTAGATGAAAATAACTTCGATTTTTTCGATTTTGTCACGATTTTTGTCAAATTTTAATAATTTATTTGAAATCAACTTGGATAATTTTGGATTTTCTTGAGTATTTTTGTTGTAGGATCTACAATTGAGTAAATTTAGATGAAAATAACTTCAATTTTTTGGATTGTGAAAAAAAATTTAGATGGAAGTGTCAAATTTTAATAAATTTATTTGAAATCAACTTCGATTTTTATTTATTTTGTTGGGTATTTTTGTTGTAGGATCTATATTTGAGTAAATTTAGATGAAAATAACTTAAATTTTTAGGATTGTGAAAAAAAATTTAGTTGGAAGTGCCAAATTTTAATAAATTTATTTGAAACCAAATTCGATTTTTTGGAGTTTCATGAGTATTTTTGTTATAGGATCTACAAGTGAGTAAATTTAGATGAAAATAACTTCGGTATTTTGGATTTTGTCACGATTTTTGTCAAATTTTAATAAATTTATTTGAAATCAACTTTGATAATTTTTGAATTTGTTGAGTATTTTTGTTGTAGGATCTATATTTGAGTAAATTTAGATGAAAATAACTTCAATTTTTTGGATTGTGAAAAATATTTTAGTTGGAAGAGTCAAATTTTAATAAATTTATTTGAAATCAACTTCGATTTTTTGGATTTTCTGTAGTATTTTTGTTGTAGGATCTACAATTGAGTAAATTTAGATAAAAATAACTTCAATTTTTTGGATTGTGAAAAAAAATTTAGATAGAAGTGTCAAATTTTAATAAATTTATTTGAAATCAACTTCGATTTTTTTGGATTTTGTTGAGTATTTTTGTTGTAGGGTCTATATTTGAGTAAATTTAGATGAAAATAACTTAAATTTTTAGGATTGTGAAAACAATTTTAGTTGGAAGTGCCAAATTTTAATAAATTTATTTGAAACCAACATCGATTTTTTGGATTTTCTTGAGTATTTTTCTTGTAGGATCTACAATTGAGTAAATTTAGATGAAAATAACTTCGATTTTTTCGATTTTGTCACGATTTTTGTCAAATTTTAATAATTTATTTGAAATCAACTTGGATAATTTTGGATTTTCTTGAGTATTTTTGTTGTAGGATCTACAATTGAGTAAATTTAGATGAAAATAACTTCAATTTTTTGGATTGTGAAAAAAAATTTAGATGGAAGTGTCAAATTTTAATAAATTTATTTGAAATCAACTTCGATTTTTATTTATTTTGTTGGGTATTTTTGTTGTAGGATCTATATTTGAGTAAATTTAGATGAAAATAACTTAAATTTTTAGGATTGTGAAAAAAAATTTAGTTGGATGTGCCAAATTTTAATAAATTTATTTGAAACCAAATTCGATTTTTTGGAGTTTCATGAGTATTTTTGTTATAGGATCTACAAGTGAGTAAATTTAGATGAAAATAACTTCGGTATTTTGGATTTTGTCACGATTTTTGTCAAATTTTAATAAATTTATTTGAAATCAACTTTGATAATTTTTGAATTTGTTGAGTATTTTTGTTGTAGGATCTATATTTGAGTAAATTTAGATGAAAATAACTTCGAGTTTTTGGATTTTGTCACGATTTTTGTCAAATTTTAATAAATTTATTTGAAATCAACTTCGATTTTTTTTTATTTTGTTGGGTATTTTTGTTGTAGGATCTATATTTGAGTAAATTTAGATGAAAATAACTTAAATTTTTAGGATTGTGAAAAAAATTTGAGTTGGAAGTGTCAAATTTTAATAAATTTATTTGAAATCAACTTCGATTATTTTGAATTTTGTCGAGTATTTTTGGTGTAGGATGTATATTTGAGTAAATTTAGATGAAAATAACGACAATTTTTTGATTGTGAAGAAAATTTGAGTTGGAAGTGTCAAATTTTAATAAATTTATTTGAAATCAACTTCGATTTTTTGCATTTTCTTGAGTATTTTTGTTGTAGGATCTACAATTGAGTAAATTTAGAAGAAAATAACTTCAATTTTTTGGATTGTGAAAAAAATTTGAGTTGGAAGTGTCAAATTTTAATAAATTTATTTGAAACCAACTTCGATTTTTTGGAGTTTCATGAGTATTTTTGTTATAGGATCTATAATTGAGTAAATTTAGATGAAAATAACTTCGATTTTTTGGATTTTGTCACGATTTTTGTCAAATTTTAATAAATTTATTTGAAATCAACTTCGATTTTTTTTTATTTTGTTGGGTATTTTTGTTGTAGGATCTATATTTGAGCAAATTTAGATGAATATAACTTAAATTTTTAGGATTGTGAAAAAAATTTGAGTTGGAAGAGTCAAATTTTAATAAATTTATTTGAAACCAACTTTGATTTTTTGGATTTTCTTGAATATTTTGGTTGTAGGATCTACAATTGAGTAAATTTAGATGAAAATATCTTCAATTTTTTGGATTGTGAATAAAGTTTGAGTTGGAAGTGTCAAATTTTAATAAATTTATTTGAAACCAACTTTGATTTTTTGGATTTTCTTGAGTATTTTGGTTGTAGGATCTACAATTGAGTAAATTTAGATGAAAATAACTTCAATTTTTTGGATTGTGAAAAAAATTTGAGTTGGAAGTGACAAATTTTAATAAATTTATTTGAAACCAAATTCGATTTTTTGGAGTTTCATGAGTATTTTTGTTATAGGATCTACAAGTGAGTAAATTTAGATGAAAATAACTTCGATTTTTTGGATTTTGTCACGATTTTTGTCAAATTTTAATAAATTTATTTGAAATCAACTTTGATATATTTTGAATTTGTTGAGTATTTTTGTTGTAGGATCTATATTTGAGTAAATTTAGATGAAAATAACTTCAATTTTTTGGATTGTGAAAAATATTTTAGTTGGAAGTGTCAAATTTTAATAAATTTATTTGAAATCAACTTCGATTTTTTGGATTTTCTTTAGTATTTTTGTTGTAGGATCTACAATTGAGTAAATTTAGATAAAAATAACTTCAATTTTTTGGATTGTGAAAAAAAATTTAGATGGAAGTGTCAAATTTTAATAAATTTATTTGAAATCAACTTCGATTTTTTTGGATTTTGTTGAGTATTTTTGTTGTAGGGTCTATATTTGAGTAAATTTTTGATGAAAATAACTTAAATTTTTAGGATTTTGAAAAAAATTTTAGTTGGAAGTGCCAAATTTTAATAAATTTATTTGAAACCAACATCGATTTTTTGGATTTTCTTGAGTATTTTTGTTGTAGGATCTACAATTGAGTAAATTTAGATGAAAATAACTTCGATTTTTTCGATTTTGTCACGATTTTTGTCAAATTTTAATAATTTATTTGAAATCAACTTGGATAATTTTGGATTTTCTTGAGTATTTTTGTTGTAGGATCTACAATTGAGTAAATTTAGATGAAAATAACTTCAATTTTTTGGATTGTGAAAAAAAATTTAGATGGAAGTGTCAAATTTTAATAAATTTATTTGAAATCAACTTCGATTTTTTGGATTTTCTTTAGTATTTTTGTTGTAGGATCAACAATTGAGTAAATTTAGATAAAAATAACTTCAATTTTTTGGATTGTGAAAAAAAATTTAGATGGAAGTGTCAAATTTTAATAAATTTATTTGAAATCAACTTCGATTTTTTTGGATTTTGTTGAGTATTTTTGTTGTAGGGTCTATATTTGAGTAAATTTAGATGAAAATAACTTAAATTTTTAGGATTTTGAAAAAAATTTTAGTTGGAAGTGCCAAATTTTATTAAATTTATTTGAAACCAAATTCGATTTTTTGGAGTTTCATGAGTATTTTTGTTATAGGATCTACAATTGAGTAAATTTAGATGAAAATAACTTCGATATTTTGGATTTTGTCACGATTTTTGTCAAATTTTAATAAATTTATTTGAAATCAACTTTGATAATTTTTGAATTTGTTGAGTATTTTTGTTGTAGGATCTATATTTGAGTAAATTTAGATGAAAATAACTTCAATTTTTTGGATTGTGAAAAATATTTTAGTTGGAAGAGTCAAATTTTAATAAATTTATTTGAAATCAACTTCGATTTTTTGGATTTTCTGTAGTATTTTTGTTGTAGGATCTACAATTGAGTAAATTTAGATAAAAATAACTTCAATTTTTTGGATTGTGAAAAAAAATTTAGATAGAAGTGTCAAATTTTAATAAATTTATTTGAAATCAACTTCGATTTTTTTGGATTTTGTTGAGTATTTTTGTTGTAGGGTCTATATTTGAGTAAATTTAGATGAAAATAACTTAAATTTTTAGGATTGTGAAAACAATTTTAGTTGGAAGTGCCAAATTTTAATAAATTTATTTGAAACCAACATCGATTTTTTGGATTTTCTTGAGTATTTTTGTTGTAGGATCTACAATTGAGTAAATTTAGATGAAAATAACTTCGATTTTTTCGATTTTGTCACGATTTTTGTCAAATTTTAATAATTTATTTGAAATCAACTTGGATAATTTTGGATTTTCTTGAGTATTTTTGTTGTAGGATCTACAATTGAGTAAATTTAGATGAAAATAACATCAATTTTTTGGATTGTTTAAAAAAATTTAGATGGAAGTGTCAAATTTTAATAAATTTATTTGAAATCAACTTCGATTTTTTTTTATTTTGTTGGGTATTTTTGTTGTAGGATCTATATTTGAGTAAATTTAGATGAAAATAACTTAAATTTTTAGGTTTGTGAAAAAAAATTTAGTTGGAAGTGCCAAATTTTATTAAATTTATTTGAAACCAACTTCGATTTTTTGGATTTTCTTGAGTATTTTTGTTGTAGGATCTACAATTGAGTAAATTTAGATGAAAATAACTTCAATTTTTTGGATTGTGAAAAAAATTTGAGTTGGAAGTGACAAATTTTAATAAATTTATTTGAAACCAAATTCGATTTTTTGGAGTTTCATGAGTATTTTTGTTATAGGATCTACAAGTGAGTAAATTTAGAAGAAAATAACTTCGATTTTTTGGATTTTGTCACGATTTTTGTCAAATTTTAATAAATTTATTTGAAATCAACTTTGATATATTTTGAATTTGTTGGGTATTTTTGTTGTAGGATCTATATTTGAGTAAATTTAGATGAAAATAACTTCAATTTTTTGGATTGTGAAAAATATTTTAGTTGGAAGTGTCAAATTTTAATAAATTTATTTGAAATCAACTTCGATTTTTTGGATTTTCTTTAGTATTTTTGTTGTAGGATCTACAATTGAGTAAATTTAGATAAAAATAACTTCAATTTTTTGGATTGTAAAAAAAAATTTAGATGGAAGTGTCAAATTTTAATAAATTTATTTGAAATCAACTTCGATTTTTTTGGATTTTGTTGAGTATTTTTGTTGTAGGGTATATATTTGAGTAAATTTAGATGAAAATAACTTAAATTTTTAGGATTTTGAAAAAAATTTTAGTTGGAAGTGCCAAATTTTAATAAATTTATTTGAAACCAACTTCGATTTTTTGGATTTTCTTGAGTATTTTTGTTGTAGGATCTACAATTGAGTAAATTTAGATGAAAATAACTTCGAGTTTTTGGATTTTGTCACGATTTTTGTCAAATTTTAATAAATTTATTTGAAATCAACTTCGATTTTTTTTTATTTTGTTGGGTATTTTTGTTGTAGGATCTATATTTGAGCAAATTTAGATGAATATAACTTAAATTTTTAGGATTGTGAAAAAAATTTGAGTTGGAAGTGTCAAATTTTAATAAATTTATTTGAAACCAAATTCGATTTTTTGGAGTTTCATGAGTATTTTTGTTATAGGATCTACAATTGAGTAAATTTAGATGAAAATAACTTCGATATTTTGGATTTTGTCACGATTTTTGTCAAATTTTAATAAATTTATTTGAAATCAACTTTGATAATTTTTGAATTTGTTGAGTATTTTTGTTGTAGGATCTATATTTGAGTAAATTTAGATGAAAATAACTTCAATTTTTTGGATTGTGAAAAATATTTTAGTTGGAAGAGTCAAATTTTAATAAATTTATTTGAAATCAACTTCGATTTTTTGGATTTTCTGTAGTATTTTTGTTGTAGGATCTACAATTGAGTAAATTTAGATAAAAATAACTTCAATTTTTTGGATTGTGAAAAAAAATTTAGATAGAAGTGTCAAATTTTAATAAATTTATTTGAAATCAACTTCGATTTTTTTGGATTTTGTTGAGTATTTTTGTTGTAGGGTCTATATTTGAGTAAATTTAGATGAAAATAACTTAAATTTTTAGGATTGTGAAAACAATTTTAGTTGGAAGTGCCAAATTTTAATAAATTTATTTGAAACCAACATCGATTTTTTGGATTTTCTTGAGTATTTTTGTTGTAGGATCTACAATTGAGTAAATTTAGATGAAAATAACTTCGATTTTTTCGATTTTGTCACGATTTTTGTCAAATTTTAATAATTTATTTGAAATCAACTTGGATAATTTTGGATTTTCTTGAGTATTTTTGTTGTAGGATCTACAATTGAGTAAATTTAGATGAAAATAACTTCAATTTTTTGGATTGTGAAATAAAATTTAGATGGAAGTGTCAAATTTTAATAAATTTATTTGAAATCAACTTCGATTTTTTTTTATTTTGGTGGGTATTTTTGTTGTAGGATCTATATTTGAGTAAATTTAGATGAAAATAACTTAAATTTTTAGGATTGTGAAAAAAAATTTAGTCGGAAGTGCCAAATTTTAATAAATTTATTTGAAACCAACTTCGATTTTTTGGATTTTCCTGAGTATTTTTGTTGTAGGGTCTATATTTGAGTAAATTTAGATGAAAATAACTTAATTTTTTAGGATTGTGAAAACAATTTTAGTTGGAAGTGCCAAATTTTAATAAATTTATTTGAAACCAACTTCGATTTTTTGGATTTTCTTGAGTATTTTTGTTGTAGGATCTACAATTGCGTAAATTTAGATGAAAATAACTTCGATTTTTTCGATTTTGTCACGATTTTTGTCAAATTTTAATAAATTTATTTGAAATCAACTTGGATAATTTTGGATTTTCTTGAGTATTTTTGTTGTAGGATCTACAATTGAGTAAATTTAGATGAAAATAACTTCAATTTTTTGGATTGTGAAAAAAAATTTAGATGGAAGTGTCAAATTTTAATAAATTTATTTGAAATCAACTTCGATTTTTATTTATTTTGTTGGGTCTTTTTGTTGTAGGATCTATATTTGAGTAAATTTAGATGAAAATAACTTAAATTTTTAGGATTGTGAAAAAAAATTTAGTTGGAAGTGCCAAATTTTAATAAATTTATTTGAAACCAAATTCGATTTTTTGGAGTTTCATGAGTATTTTTGTTATAGGATCTACAAGTGAGTAAATTTAGATGAAAATAACTTCGGTATTTAGGATTTTGTCACGATTTTTGTCAAATTTTAATAAATTTATTTGAAATCAACTTTGATAATTTTTGAATTTGTTGAGTATTTTTGTTGTAGGATCTATATTTGAGTAAATTTAGATGAAAATAACTTCGAGTTTTTGGATTTTGTCACGATTTTTGTCAAATTTTAATAAATTTATTTGAAATCAACTTCGATTTTTTTTTATTTTGTTGGGTATTTTTGTTGTAGGATCTATATTTGAGTAAATTTAGATGAAAATAACTTAAATTTTTAGGATTGTGAAAAAAATTTGAGTTGGAAGTGTCAAATTTTAATAAATTTATTTGAAATCAACTTCGATTATTTTGAATTTTGTCGAGTATTTTTGGTGTAGGATGTATATTTGAGTAAATTTAGATGAAAATAACGACAATTTTTTGATTGTGAAGAAAATTTGAGTTGGAAGTGTCAAATTTTAATAAATTTATTTGAAATCAACTTCGATTTTTTGCATTTTCTTGAGTATTTTTGTTGTAGGATCTACAATTGAGTAAATTTAGAAGAAAATAACTTCAATTTTTTGGATTGTGAAAAAAATTTGAGTTGGAAGTGTCAAATTTTAATAAATTTATTTGAAACCAACTTCGATTTTTTGGAGTTTCATGAGTATTTTTGTTATAGGATCTATAATTGAGTAAATTTAGATGAAAATAACTTCGATTTTTTGGATTTTGTCACGATTTTTTCAAATTTTAATAAATTTATTTGAAATCAACTTCGATTTTTTTTTATTTTGTTGGGTATTTTTGTTGTAGGATCTATATTTGAGCAAATTTAGATGAATATAACTTAAATTTTTAGGATTGTGAAAAAAATTTGAGTTGGAAGAGTCAAATTTTAATAAATTTATTTGAAACCAACTTTGATTTTTTGGATTTTCTTGAATATTTTGGTTGTAGGATCTACAATTGAGTAAATTTAGATGAAAATAACTTCAATTTTTTGGATTGTGAATAAAGTTTGAGTTGGAAGTGTCAAATTTTAATAAATTTATTTGAAACCAACTTTGATTTTTTGGATTTTCTTGAGTATTTTGGTTGTAGGATCTACAATTGAGTAAATTTAGATGAAAATAACTTCAATTTTTTGGATTGTGAAAAAAATTTGAGTTGGAAGTGTCAAATTTTAATAAATTTATTTGAAACCAAATTCGATTTTTTGGAGTTTCATGAGTATTTTTGTTATAGGATCTACAATTGAGTAAATTTAGATGAAAATAACTTCGATATTTTGGATTTTGTCACGATTTTTGTCAAATTTTAATAAATTTATTTGAAATCAACTTTGATAATTTTTGAATTTGTTGAGTATTTTTGTTGTAGGATCTATATTTGAGTAAATTTAGATGAAAATAACTTCAATTTTTTGGATTGTGAAAAATATTTTAGTTGGAAGAGTCAAATTTTAATAAATTTATTTGAAATCAACTTCGATTTTTTGGATTTTCTGTAGTATTTTTGTTGTAGGATCTACAATTGAGTAAATTTAGATAAAAATAACTTCAATTTTTTGGATTGTGAAAAAAAATTTAGATAGAAGTGTCAAATTTTAATAAATTTATTTGAAATCAACTTCGATTTTTTTGGATTTTGTAGAGTATTTTTGTTGTAGGGTCTATATTTGAGTAAATTTAGATGAAAATAACTTAAATTTTTAGGATTGTGAAAACAATTTTAGTTGGAAGTGCCAAATTTTAATAAATTTATTTGAAACCAACATCGATTTTTTGGATTTTCTTGAGTATTTTTCTTGTAGGATCTACAATTGAGTAAATTTAGATGAAAATAACTTCGATTTTTTCGATTTTGTCACGATTTTTGTCAAATTTTAATAATTTATTTGAAATCAACTTGGATAATTTTGGATTTTCTTGAGTATTTTTGTTGTAGGATCTACAATTGAGTAAATTTAGATGAAAATAACTTCAATTTTTTGGATTGTGAAAAAAAATTTAGATGGAAGTGTCAAATTTTAATAAATTTATTTGAAATCAACTTCGATTTTTATTTATTTTGTTGGGTATTTTTGTTGTAGGATCTATATTTGAGTAAATTTAGATGAAAATAACTTAAATTTTTAGGATTGTGAAAAAAAATTTAGTTGGAAGTGCCAAATTTTAATAAATTTATTTGAAACCAAATTCGATTTTTTGGAGTTTCATGAGTATTTTTGTTATAGGATCTACAAGTGAGTAAATTTAGATGAAAATAACTTCGGTATTTTGGATTTTGTCACGATTTTTGTCAAATTTTAATAAATTTATTTGAAATCAACTTTGATAATTTTTGAATTTGTTGAGTATTTTTGTTGTAGGATCTATATTTGAGTAAATTTAGATGAAAATAACTTCGAGTTTTTGGATTTTGTCACGATTTTTGTCAAATTTTAATAAATTTATTTGAAATCAACTTCGATTTTTTTTTATTTTGTTGGGTATTTTTGTTGTAGGATCTATATTTGAGTAAATTTAGATGAAAATAACTTAAATTTTTAGGATTGTGAAAAAAATTTGAGTTGGAAGTGTCAAATTTTAATAAATTTATTTGAAATCAACTTCGATTATTTTGAATTTTGTCGAGTATTTTTGGTGTAGGATGTATATTTGAGTAAATTTAGATGAAAATAACGACAATTTTTTGATTGTGGAGAAAATTTGAGTTGGAAGTGTCAAATTTTAATAAATTTATTTGAAATCAACTTCGATTTTTTGCATTTTCTTGAGTATTTTTGTTGTAGGATCTACAATTGAGTAAATTTAGAAGAAAATAACTTCAATTTTTTGGATTGTGAAAAAAATTTGAGTTGGAAGTGTCAAATTTTAATAAATTTATTTGAAACCAACTTCGATTTTTTGGATTTTCTTGAGTATTTTTGTTGTAGGATCTACAATTGCGTAAATTTAGATGAAAATAACTTCGATTTTTTCGATTTTGTCACGATTTTTGTCAAATTTTAATAAATTTATTTGAAATCAACTTGGATAATTTTGGATTTTCTTGAGTATTTTTGTTGTAGGATCTACAATTGAGTAAATTTAGATGAAAATAACTTCAATTTTTTGGATTGTGAAAAAAAATTTAGATGGAAGTGTCAAATTTTAATAAATTTATTTGAAATCAACTTCGATTTTTATTTATTTTGTTGGGTCTTTTTGTTGTAGGATCTATATTTGAGTAAATTTAGATGAAAATAACTTAAATTTTTAGGATTGTGAAAAAAAATTTAGTTGGAAGTGCCAAATTTTAATAAATTTATTTGAAACCAAATTCGATTTTTTGGAGTTTCATGAGTATTTTTGTTATAGGATCTACAAGTGAGTAAATTTAGATGAAAATAACTTCGGTATTTAGGATTTTGTCACGATTTTTGTCAAATTTTAATAAATTTATTTGAAATCAACTTTGATAATTTTTGAATTTGTTGAGTATTTTTGTTGTAGGATCTATATTTGAGTAAATTTAGATGAAAATAACTTCGAGTTTTTGGATTTTGTCACGATTTTTGTCAAATTTTAATAAATTTATTTGAAATCAACTTCGATTTTTTTTTATTTTGTTGGGTATTTTTGTTGTAGGATCTATATTTGAGTAAATTTAGATGAAAATAACTTAAATTTTTAGGATTGTGAAAAAAATTTGAGTTGGAAGTGTCAAATTTTAATAAATTTATTTGAAATCAACTTCGATTATTTTGAATTTTGTCGAGTATTTTTGGTGTAGGATGTATATTTAAGTAAATTTAGATGAAAATAACGACAATTTTTTGATTGTGAAGAAAATTTGAGTTGGAAGTGTCAAATTTTAATAAATTTATTTGAAATCAACTTCGATTTTTTGCATTTTCTTGAGTATTTTTGTTGTAGGATCTACAATTGAGTAAATTTAGAAGAAAATAACTTCAATTTTTTGGATTGTGAAAAAAATTTGAGTTGGAAGTGTCAAATTTTAATAAATTTATTTGAAACCAACTTCGATTTTTTGGAGTTTCATGAGTATTTTTGTTATAGGATCTATAATTGAGTAAATTTAGATGAAAATAACTTCGATTTTTTGGATTTTGTCACGATTTTTTCAAATTTTAATAAATTTATTTGAAATCAACTTCGATTTTTTTTTATTTTGTTGGGTATTTTTGTTGTAGGATCTATATTTGAGCAAATTTAGATGAATATAACTTAAATTTTTAGGATTGTGAAAAAAATTTGAGTTGGAAGAGTCAAATTTTAATAAATTTATTTGAAACCAACTTTGATTTTTTGGATTTTCTTGAATATTTTGGTTGTAGGATCTACAATTGAGTAAATTTAGATGAAAATAACTTCAATTTTTTGGATTGTGAATAAAGTTTGAGTTGGAAGTGTCAAATTTTAATAAATTTATTTGAAACCAACTTTGATTTTTTGGATTTTCTTGAGTATTTTGGTTGTAGGATCTACAATTGAGTAAATTTAGATGAAAATAACTTCAATTTTTTGGATTGTGAAAAAAATTTGAGTTGGAAGTGTCAAATTTTAATAAATTTATTTGAAACCAAATTCGATTTTTTGGAGTTTCATGAGTATTTTTGTTATAGGATCTACAATTGAGTAAATTTAGATGAAAATAACTTCGATATTTTGGATTTTGTCACGATTTTTGTCAAATTTTAATAAATTTATTTGAAATCAACTTTGATAATTTTTGAATTTGTTGAGTATTTTTGTTGTAGGATCTATATTTGAGTAAATTTAGATGAAAATAACTTCAATTTTTTGGATTGTGAAAAATATTTTAGTTGGAAGAGTCAAATTTTAATAAATTTATTTGAAATCAACTTCGATTTTTTGGATTTTCTGTAGTATTTTTGTTGTAGGATCTACAATTGAGTAAATTTAGATAAAAATAACTTCAATTTTTTGGATTGTGAAAAAAAATTTAGATAGAAGTGTCAAATTTTAATAAATTTATTTGAAATCAACTTCGATTTTTTTGGATTTTGTAGAGTATTTTTGTTGTAGGGTCTATATTTGAGTAAATTTAGATGAAAATAACTTAAATTTTTAGGATTGTGAAAACAATTTTAGTTGGAAGTGCCAAATTTTAATAAATTTATTTGAAACCAACATCGATTTTTTGGATTTTCTTGAGTATTTTTCTTGTAGGATCTACAATTGAGTAAATTTAGATGAAAATAACTTCGATTTTTTCGATTTTGTCACGATTTTTGTCAAATTTTAATAATTTATTTGAAATCAACTTGGATAATTTTGGATTTTCTTGAGTATTTTTGTTGTAGGATCTACAATTGAGTAAATTTAGATGAAAATAACTTCAATTTTTTGGATTGTGAAAAAAAATTTAGATGGAAGTGTCAAATTTTAATAAATTTATTTGAAATCAACTTCGATTTTTATTTATTTTGTTGGGTATTTTTGTTGTAGGATCTATATTTGAGTAAATTTAGATGAAAATAACTTAAATTTTTAGGATTGTGAAAAAAAATTTAGTTGGAAGTGCCAAATTTTAATAAATTTATTTGAAACCAAATTCGATTTTTTGGAGTTTCATGAGTATTTTTGTTATAGGATCTACAAGTGAGTAAATTTAGATGAAAATAACTTCGGTATTTTGGATTTTGTCACGATTTTTGTCAAATTTTAATAAATTTATTTGAAATCAACTTTGATAATTTTTGAATTTGTTGAGTATTTTTGTTGTAGGATCTATATTTGAGTAAATTTAGATGAAAATAACTTCGAGTTTTTGGATTTTGTCACGATTTTTGTCAAATTTTAATAAATTTATTTGAAATCAACTTCGATTTTTTTTTATTTTGTTGGGTATTTTTGTTGTAGGATCTATATTTGAGTAAATTTAGATGAAAATAACTTAAATTTTTAGGATTGTGAAAAAAATTTGAGTTGGAAGTGTCAAATTTTAATAAATTTATTTGAAATCAACTTCGATTATTTTGAATTTTGTCGAGTATTTTTGGTGTAGGATGTATATTTGAGTAAATTTAGATGAAAATAACGACAATTTTTTGATTGTGGAGAAAATTTGAGTTGGAAGTGTCAAATTTTAATAAATTTATTTGAAATCAACTTCGATTTTTTGCATTTTCTTGAGTATTTTTGTTGTAGGATCTACAATTGAGTAAATTTAGAAGAAAATAACTTCAATTTTTTGGATTGTGAAAAAAATTTGAGTTGGAAGTGTCAAATTTTAATAAATTTATTTGAAACCAACTTCGATTTTTTGGAGTTTCATGAGTATTTTTGTTATAGGATCTATAATTGAGTAAATTTAGATGAAAATAACTTCGATTTTTTGGATTTTGTCACGATTTTTGTCAAATTTTAATAAATTTATTTGAAATCAACTTCGATTTTTTTTTATTTTGTTGGGTATTTTTGTTGTAGGATCTATATTTGAGCAAATTTAGATGAATATAACTTAAATTTTTAGGATTGTGAAAAAAATTTGAGTTGGAAGAGTCAAATTTTAATAAATTTATTTGAAACCAACTTTGATTTTTTGGATTTTCTTGAATATTTTGGTTGTAGGATCTACAATTGAGTAAATTTAGATGAAAATAACTTCAATTTTTTGGATTGTGAATAAAGTTTGAGTTGGAAGTGTCAAATTTTAATAAATTTATTTGAAACCAACTTTGATTTTTTGGATTTTCTTGAGTATTTTGGTTGTAGGATCTACAATTGAGTAAATTTAGATGAAAATAACTTCAATTTTTTGGATTGTGAAAAAAATATGAGTTGGAAGTGACAAATTTTAATAAATTTATTTGAAACCAAATTCGATTTTTTGGAGTTTCATGAGTATTTTTGTTATAGGATCTACAAGTGAGTAAATTTAGATGAAAATAACTTCGATTTTTTGGATTTTGTCACGATTTTTGTCAAATTTTAATAAATTTATTTGAAATCAACTTTGATATATTTTGAATTTGTTGAGTATTTTTGTTGTAGGATCTATATTTGAGTAAATTTAGATGAAAATAACTTCAATTTTTTGGATTGTGAAAAATATTTTAGTTGGAAGTGTCAAATTTTAATAAATTTATTTGAAATCAACTTCGATTTTTTGGATTTTCTTTAGTATTTTTGTTGTAGGATCTACAATTGAGTAAATTTAGATAAAAATAACTTCAATTTTTTGGATTGTGAAAAAAAATTTAGATGGAAGTGTCAAATTTTAATAAATTTATTTGAAATCAACTTCGATTTTTTTGGATTTTGTTGAGTATTTTTGTTGTAGGGTCTATATTTGAGTAAATTTAGATGAAAATAACTTAAATTTTTAGGATTTTGAAAAAAATTTTAGTTGGAAGTGCCAAATTTTAATAAATTTATTTGAAACCAACTTCGATTTTTTGGATTTTCTTGAGTATTTTTGTTGTAGGATCTACAATTGAGTAAATTTAGATGAAAATAACTTCGAGTTTTTGGATTTTGTCACGATTTTTGTCAAATTTTAATAAATTTATTTGAAATCAACTTCGATTTTTTTTTATTTTGTTGGGTATTTTTGTTGTAGGATCTATATTTGAGCAAATTTAGATGAATATAACTTAAATTTTTAGGATTGTGAAAAAAATTTGAGTTGGAAGTGTCAAATTTTAATAAATTTATTTGAAACCAAATTCGATTTTTTGGAGTTTCATGAGTATTTTTGTTATAGGATCTACAATTGAGTAAATTTAGATGAAAATAACTTCGATATTTTGGATTTTGTCACGATTTTTGTCAAATTTTAATAAATTTATTTGAAATCAACTTTGATAATTTTTGAATTTGTTGAGTATTTTTGTTGTAGGATCTATATTTGAGTAAATTTAGATGAAAATAACTTCAATTTTTTGGATTGTGAAAAATATTTTAGTTGGAAGAGTCAAATTTTAATAAATTTATTTGAAATCAACTTCGATTTTTATTTATTTTGTTGGGTATTTTTGTTGTAGGATCTATATTTGAGTAAATTTAGATGAAAATAACTTAAATTTTTAGGATTGTGAAAAAAAATTTAGTTGGAAGTGCCAAATTTTAATAAATTTATTTGAAACCAAATTCGATTTTTTGGAGTTTCATGAGTATTTTTGTTATAGGATCTACAAGTGAGTAAATTTAGATGAAAATAACTTCGGTATTTTGGATTTTGTCACGATTTTTGTCAAATTTTAATAAATTTATTTGAAATCAACTTTGATAATTTTTGAATTTGTTGAGTATTTTTGTTGTAGGATCTATATTTGAGTAAATTTAGATGAAAATAACTTCGAGTTTTTGGATTTTGTCACGATTTTTGTCAAATTTTAATAAATTTATTTGAAATCAACTTCGATTTTTTTTTATTTTGTTGGGTATTTTTGTTGTAGGATCTATATTTGAGTAAATTTAGATGAAAATAACTTAAATTTTTAGGATTGTGAAAAAAATTTGAGTTGGAAGTGTCAAATTTTAATAAATTTATTTGAAATCAACTTCGATTATTTTGAATTTTGTCGAGTATTTTTGGTGTAGGATGTATATTTGAGTAAATTTAGATGAAAATAACGACAATTTTTTGATTGTGAAGAAAATTTGAGTTGGAAGTGTCAAATTTTAATAAATTTATTTGAAATCAACTTCGATTTTTTGCATTTTCTTGAGTATTTTTGTTGTCGGATCTACAATTGAGTAAATTTAGAAGAAAATAACTTCAATTTTTTGGATTGTGAAAAAAATTTGAGTTGGAAGTGTCAAATTTTAATAAATTTATTTGAAACCAACTTCGATTTTTTGGAGTTTCATGAGTATTTTTGTTATAGGATCTATAATTGAGTAAATTTAGATGAAAATAACTTCGATTTTTTGGATTTTGTCTCGATTTTTGTCAAATTTTAATAAATTTATTTGAAATCAACTTCGATTTTTTTTTATTTTGTTGGGTATTTTTGTTGTAGGATCTATATTTGAGCAAATTTAGATGAATATAACTTAAATTTTTAGGATTGTGAAAAAAATTTGAGTTGGAAGAGTCAAATTTTAATAAATTTATTTGAAACCAACTTTGATTTTTTGGATTTTCTTGAATATTTTGGTTGTAGGATCTACAATTGAGTAAATTTAGATGAAAATAACTTCAATTTTTTGGATTGTGAATAAAGTTTGAGTTGGAAGTGTCAAATTTTAATAAATTTATTTGAAACCAACTTTGATTTTTTGGATTTTCTTGAGTATTTTGGTTGTAGGATCTACAATTGAGTAAATTTAGATGAAAATAACTTCAATTTTTTGGATTGTGAAAAAAATATGAGTTGGAAGTGACAAATTTTAATAAATTTATTTGAAACCAAATTCGATTTTTTGGAGTTTCATGAGTATTTTTGTTATAGGATCTACAAGTGAGTAAATTTAGATGAAAATAACTTCGATTTTTTGGATTTTGTCACGATTTTTGTCAAATTTTAATAAATTTATTTGAAATCAACTTTGATATATTTTGAATTTGTTGAGTATTTTTGTTGTAGGATCTATATTTGAGTAAATTTAGATGAAAATAACTTCAATTTTTTGGATTGTGAAAAATATTTTAGTTGGAAGTGTCAAATTTTAATAAATTTATTTGAAATCAACTTCGATTTTTTGGATTTTCTTTAGTATTTTTGTTGTAGGATCTACAATTGAGTAAATTTAGATAAAAATAACTTCAATTTTTTGGATTGTGAAAAAAAATTTAGATGGAAGTGTCAAATTTTAATAAATTTATTTGAAATCAACTTCGATTTTTTTGGATTTTGTTGAGTATTTTTGTTGTAGGGTCTATATTTGAGTAAATTTAGATGAAAATAACTTAAATTTTTAGGATTTTGAAAAAAATTTTAGTTGGAAGTGCCAAATTTTAATAAATTTATTTGAAACCAACTTCGATTTTTTGGATTTTCTTGAGTATTTTTGTTGTAGGATCTACAATTGAGTAAATTTAGATGAAAATAACTTCGAGTTTTTGGATTTTGTCACGATTTTTGTCAAATTTTAATAAATTTATTTGAAATCAACTTCGATTTTTTTTTATTTTGTTGGGTATTTTTGTTGTAGGATCTATATTTGAGCAAATTTAGATGAATATAACTTAAATTTTTAGGATTGTGAAAAAAATTTGAGTTGGAAGTGTCAAATTTTAATAAATTTATTTGAAACCAAATTCGATTTTTTGGAGTTTCATGAGTATTTTTGTTATAGGATCTACAATTGAGTAAATTTAGATGAAAATAACTTCGATATTTTGGATTTTGTCACGATTTTTGTCAAATTTTAATAAATTTATTTGAAATCAACTTTGATAATTTTTGAATTTGTTGAGTATTTTTGTTGTAGGATCTATATTTGAGTAAATTTAGATGAAAATAACTTCAATTTTTTGGATTGTGAAAAATATTTTAGTTGGAAGAGTCAAATTTTAATAAATTTATTTGAAATCAACTTCGATTTTTTGGATTTTCTGTAGTATTTTTGTTGTAGGATCTACAATTGAGTAAATTTAGATAAAAATAACTTCAATTTTTTGGATTGTGAAAAAAAATTTAGATAGAAGTGTCAAATTTTAATAAATTTATTTGAAATCAACTTCGATTTTTTTGGATTTTGTTGAGTATTTTTGTTGTAGGGTCTATATTTGAGTAAATTTAGATGAAAATAACTTAAATTTTTAGGATTGTGAAAACAATTTTAGTTGGAAGTGCCAAATTTTAATAAATTTATTTGAAACCAACATCGATTTTTTGGATTTTCTTGAGTATTTTTCTTGTAGGATCTACAATTGAGTAAATTTAGATGAAAATAACTTCGATTTTTTCGATTTTGTCACGATTTTTGTCAAATTTTAATAATTTATTTGAAATCAACTTGGATAATTTTGGATTTTCTTGAGTATTTTTGTTGTAGGATCTACAATTGAGTAAATTTAGATGAAAATAACTTCAATTTTTTGGATTGTGAAAAAAAATTTAGATGGAAGTGTCAAATTTTAATAAATTTATTTGAAATCAACTTCGATTTTTATTTATTTTGTTGGGTATTTTTGTTGTAGGATCTATATTTGAGTAAATTTAGATGAAAATAACTTAAATTTTTAGGATTGTGAAAAAAAATTTAGTTGGAAGTGCCAAATTTTAATAAATTTATTTGAAACCAAATTCGATTTTTTGGAGTTTCATGAGTATTTTTGTTATAGGATCTACAAGTGAGTAAATTTAGATGAAAATAACTTCGGTATTTTGGATTTTGTCACGATTTTTGTCAAATTTTAATAAATTTATTTGAAATCAACTTTGATAATTTTTGAATTTGTTGAGTGTGACGTCCCACTATTTTTCGCGCGGTTCTATTCCAATAATCCATTAATAAACCTCACAATCACTCCACCAAAGTCCGTCAAACTCAACTCTTACCCCATCTCCCCAATCGCCGATCACCTTGATGTTGTACCCTAGCGGTCCCCAACACAAGATGACCTATACAAAACGCCACCTCGATGATGTATCTTAGAGATCCCCGTCACGAGAGGATCGTTACAAACTCCTTCGCCTATTCGCCATATGAGGCACGAATCCCTTTAAAACGAGTTCAAACAAGTCCCTCGTTACAAAAAACCCTCTTAAATCGACACCACGTCTCAATCCCCTCTTTACCACTCACAGAGTCCAAGTCACTCTAACCCTTTTCCTATAAAACACCCAAAAACCCATTCGGCGAGTTGAGTATCTCCTTCCGCAGCCATAAGAACCCCAGAAATGTTACTGCGACGCAAATGTACAAACGTGATCAACACGTGATTGTAATTACGACGCATTTGGCGTACGTGACAAAAATACATCTATTAATAGCCATACCGTTTACAAAAACCCCCAAAATCTACTGCGTCTTGTTCCGAAATCTGTCAAGGTCTTTACCGCGCGAACCCCCGCAGTACTCCTGGAAGATCATATAAATACGAAGGATCGAGAGCTCAGAACGCTCTTTTGTCAACAGACTATCGATTAGATCGGAGTATTATTTAACCAGTGCTAATTATTATAATCAGTGCTCTACGACAATCACTGTAAGTCATTATTATATACCATCATTATAGTGCATATCACCCCATACCATATTATTATTTATCAACGCTTATAGCTTATTATTATATTCTTTCGTTTATGCTTATCGCTTACTTACTATTATATTCTTTCATTTATGCTTATTGCTTACTTATTATTATATTCTTTCGTTTATGCTTATTATGTATATATCGCCATTCATATTCATAACTCATATTATAAATGTTGCGCGTGTGAATACAAAATCTTCCCACGCATTGTTAAACCCACTCTAACAAAGCTAATAAACCGCTTTGTTATCAATCATGTTTCGAGTTATTGTGCGTATCCTCAAATCATAAGGCTTCCCCACGAAACCAAGCTGCCGCAACAGCTGATTCGCGAGAGCTCTCCCAGTATTTACAAACACACTGCAGCACGAACCGTGCTATTCTTAGGAAAACTAAGTGTGGTTTCTTTAGTACGAATGCAACGGTAAATCCTATCACCAAAATCAAAACAAATACAAGGTACTCTAACGGGTGTTCTCCGGGTATATATATATATATTCGCCTTTTAAAACCTTCCCTGGTCGATTAGAGTGCTGGATGCAAGATTCGCGCCTGAATCTCCCTCAAAACCCCCAGAGTGACGGATTTAATATTCGCGCCAGAATCTCCCTCAAAACCCCCAGAGTGACGGATTTAATATTCGCGCCAGAATCTCCCTCAAAAACCCCAGAGTGACGGATTTAATATTCGCGCCAGAATCTCCCTCAAAACCCCCAGAGTGACGGATTTAATATTCGCGCCAGAATCTCCCTCAAAACCCCCAGAGTGACGGATTTAATATTCGCGCCAGAATCTCCCTCAAAATCCCCAGAGTGACGGATTTAATATTCGCGCCAGAATCTCCCTCAAAATCCCCAGAGTGACGGATTTAATATTCGCGCCAGAATCTCCCTCAAAACCCCCAGAGTGACGGATTTAATATTCGCGCCAGAATCTCCCTCAGAACCCCCAGAGTGACGGATTTAATATTCGCGCCAGAATCTCCCTCAAAAACCCCAGAGTGACGGATTTAATATTCGCGCCAGAATCTCCCTCAAAACCCCCAGAGTGACGGATTTAATATTCGCGCCAGAATCTCCCTCAAAACCCCCAGAGTGACGGATTTAATATTCGCGCCTGTCCTTCCTCCTTCCTCACAGTCATCGTTCCAAAAGACCTCACCCGGGACGTGACATATTTTTGGTGACAGCGGTGGGATCACGTCTACCGTTAATAGAAATAAATTCTCTTTTCATACGGTACCCACAAAGTCTCACGATTTAATATGTATATTGAACACCCCAATCGGGGCGCCCTATCTTATCGAAGTCGCATGTTACAAGGCGTAATACAACCTGCATTTGTGTCGACGTGGGTTTGTGTTATTGGGAATTTAGCGGCCACCTACGAAGACGAGGAAATTTGTTTGAATTGCTCTCAGAGAGATCCAGTAAATACAGAAATAATATATCAAATACATTATTGTCAGTCGCCCTATACATTCCCCAATTGTGAATGGTGTAATAACATTATATATCGCACTCGCCCCATTAACAGGTGCGCCGCGTGCACAGAACATTTCTTCCTCTTACATGAAAGCCGCGATTAAAATCAATAACCGAGCATAAAAGAATTCAAATCCTAGACAAGAAACAAAACATAACAATTTTGGTCACTTAAGGTAGGCCACGAGAAATAGGTCCTTTATACAAAAGGTACCCACAAATCCCAAAATTAAAGTATGCCTAATAGATTTCAACGACAGCATCTATCAAACTTGTGCCACGAATTTCTGAACCAATTGGCATATACTAATGAACTGACCTGTGTTTCGGGCGGCGTATCAACGACCACGGAAGGCTATGATATTTGTCTACACTGCTTCGACTTGAATCCAATTGAAGTGAAAGAAATATATCAGGAACACTATTATACTTTGAATAATCTATTCGCTAAATGCCCTCGTTGTAAAAACCCCTTATTCCAAACGCGCCCGTTGAGTAGCTGCGTTGAGTGCACGGAACATTTCCTCCTTTCAAATAGAAATCATTACGGGTTAATAATTTTTGGTTCCCGGGATAGAACCACCTGAATTTAAATAACGGCTAACTAAACATGTCTGTGTACGGCGAAACCGACGATATCGCCGTAAGCGACCAAGACGCGGGACCTACCAATAGCGCTATAGAAATCGCGACCGTCGAAATAATGGAACGATTACAAGTATTACGCGAAAAACAAGCCGAGATTGAAAACTTGCACGCGAAATTTGTAACAAACCCAGAAACCAAAACGCATTCGGACGTAGGCACCGCATCGTCCGACCCCACGTTTAAAGGTCTTTCCGATAAGATACGAAATATTGAGGTAATGATGGAAAAACTTCTTGCACCCCCGCCAATTACAAATAATTTTTCCACGCCGGGTTCCTCCCGTTTCGATAGAAAACCGGTGCTAAATTTCAATAAAACTCCTGAGGTGAAAAATCGTAATAATATTCCGGAAGTACCGAACCATAACCAAACGCCGGACCAGGGTCCATCGCCCCAGATAAAATTAAAGGACGCAATAGAGACAGTCCCAAATTTTAACGGGCATAACATACCCATAGAGCAATTCGCGAGAGCTTGCAATAGGGCCAAGGCTCTGGTTCCCTCGCAAGCCGAACCCCAGCTGGCGAGGTTGTTACGAAACAAGCTGCAAGACCATGCATGCTTGGCCGTTGAGGATAGGGTCCTTGACTCCGTAAACGACCTAATTAAACAACTCAAACGCATCTTTTCTCCTGCCAAAACATCTGACCACTACCGTGGAGAACTTGCCAACATTATCAAAGGAACAAACGAACATGTATTAGAATACATTTCCCGCGTTAAAGATCTCCGATTCGCAATCTTGGAAGAGGATAGAGACTACAATCGCGACTTCGCACGGAATCACCCCGAAGACTTAGATCGCCTGACCTTAGATTCATTCGTCGATGGTCTTCCACCCCACATAAGGACAAGGCTACTCCAACATCCTTTCGAAACGATCGACCAAGCTTTCGATTTGGCTGTACTCGTGGACAAGAAGATTGACAGAGACCGTCAAAGATTTTCTGAACAAAAGGCCCCGAAATTGATGTGCCAACTCTGCAATAAAACGGGACACGATGCTCGAACCTGCCGAAGTAATCAAAATACCGCTACACAACCCTTCGAGAAGTATTCTCCAAATCGTATTGCAGGATATAGTAGCCAGACACCTAATCCTTTGCTCCCTTATTGGGACAAAAATCGACCCCCTCCCTCAAGACCTACAGAACTGCGTATCTGTGCGTATTGCAAAAAGCCCGGACATTTAATCTCAGAATGTAGAAAACGGATGTTCAACCACAATGAGAGAAACCCTGGAACCTTCCAGGAACGAGACTCGGGAAACGCTCTGCCCCTACGGTCGACAGCGGACGCGTACCGTGGAACGGGCCAACCAGGAGCGCGTCCAATAACAATACAAGCGGAAGCGGGAATAACAAAACTAGAATCGCTACCGCATGGTTAAATGCCGTCGATGAAGCACCGTCCGTAATTATTCAATCCCCGAATTTATTAATGACTCCAGAATTAATGATTGATACCGGTTCTGAAGTGAATCTATTAAAAATTCATACAATAAAACAACCTCGAGACATTGATATCAATAAACAGGTGCAATTAAGAGGCATCGCTAAAGACCTCGTCTCCACCCTTGGAACAGTAACCATAACTTTATTGGGCAATGATGTCGCGTTTCATGTAGTCGAAAATGACTTCCCAATCAAACCACAAGGAATACTAGGAACCGAATTCTTTATAAAACAAAGTGCTTCAATACACTATTCAAGGAAACAGTTAGAGTTCAAGGGAAACTCCATTCCGTTTGTAAATAAAGGTCAATTCGTGTTACCCGCTAGATCAAAAACGGTTTGCTTTGTAAATATATCAAATTCAGACATAAGGGAAGGATATTTACCCAGATTAGATTTAGGCACTGGAATTCATGCAGGTAATGCCCTTGTCCGTAATCAGGATGGCAAAGCGTACTTACAAATAATAAATTCTAATGAAATGGACACAACGATCACTGCACCCACTGTTGAATTGGAAGAGTTTGAAATTGTGATTCCAGAACCCAAACAAAGACGACCGAAAGAGACTAAGACGTCTAAACGCGTCACTCCTATCCCTACCCTAACAAAAATCAAGCCCCTCTTTCCCCAAGATCCATCGATCCATCATTCAGAGGTATCCGCGAAGGTACACTCGCTCTCATCCCCCGGGCATTATGCCGAAACAACCCTTCCCCTAGAATTCCAGGAGTCTCTTGCTATGGCGTCGGGTGAGGAAGTATCAATGATTTCCGAAAAAACCGCAACAAGAATGGAACAAGTGCTCAAATTAATTTCTACGGAACATATGAATCCGGAGGAAAAACTCCATGTCCAAAGAATTTTATATAAATACAACGATCTCTTCCATCTACCAGATGAGAAGTTGGGCCATACAAACGCTATCCAGCATGGGATCCAGACAAAGGACCCAATGCCTGTAAATACCAAACAATATCGCTTCCCTCCTATACATAAGAAAGAAATTGATAAACAGGTAAAGAATTTACTAGAAAACGACATTATAAAGCCATCATTATCACCCTACAACTCACCCATTTGGATCGTCTCCAAAAAACCAGGACCCAATGGGGAACTCTTGTGGAGAATGGTAATTGACTTCAGGGATCTAAACGAAAAAACCGTTCCCGACGCATACCCACTTCCGAATATCAATGAGATATTGGATCAGTTAGGAGGAGCAAAATACTTCTCCGTATTCGACCTTGCTTCTGGATTCCATCAAATCCCTATGAAACCAGAAGACGCACCTAAAACGGCTTTCTCTACACCACATGGCCACTATGAGTTTGTCAGAATGCCGTTTGGGCTTTGTAATGCACCAGCGACTTTCCAACGCCTAATGGATCACACTCTTACGGGACTCCAGGGCACGGAAATGTTTGTTTACTTGGACGATATCGTCCTTTATGCGAGTTCTCTCACAGAACACTTGATTAAATTTAAAAAACTTGCTCAACGCCTAAGAGAAGCAAACCTTAAACTTCAGCCTTCCAAATGTAAATTCTTGCACAAAGAAGTCGCATATTTGGGACACATAATCACTGAACAAGGGGTAAAACCTGATCTGGGAAAAATTGAAGCCGTCCGAAACTACCCGGCACCAAGTACACCAAAAGGAATTAAACAATTCCTTGGATTAACCGGATATTATAGGAGGTTTATCCCGGACTTTTCCAAAATAGCTCGCCCGTTAACCCAATTATTAAAGAAAGACACAATATTCGAGTGGGGACCGTCCCAGAAAACGGCTTTTGACCACTTAAGATTAGCATTGCAGAAAGAACCTATCCTGCAATACCCGAATTTTGACCTGGAATTTCATGTTACCACCGACGCTTCTGAATTTGTTATAGGAGGAATATTGAGTCAAGATATCACAGGAAAAGAGTTACCCATCGCTTATGCTTCTCGCCTCCTGAACAAAGCAGAAATAAACTATGCAACCATCGAAAAAGAACTTTTAGCCATTGTTTATTGTGTTAGGTACTTCCGACCTTATTTATATGGAAAGAAATTTATCTTATATACTGACCACCAACCCCTAATCTGGTTGCATAGAGTAAAAGATCCAACGTCACGCCTCGTTAGGTGGCGCTTAAAGTTAGCAGAATATGACTACGAAACTCGCTATCTACCAGGGAAAAGCAATAAACTTGCCGATGCATTATCTCGCAATCCTCCCATAGTGGAGACATATCCAGTACGACCACGAGAGGAAGCTGATGACGACTGGGAAGATCAACCCCCGGCTAAACGAGGTCCCGGGAGGCCCCGACTCACCAAACCATCGACCTCTGCAACTAGACCTATGTATAAAACTCGCCCAAGAACAAAGCCTACCAGGATACAGCCGCCCAGAAAGGTGCGTCAAAGGTTGACCAGTGCAGTAAACCCACCAAATCCCCTCTCTGAAAACCCGCCGGAACTGATGAATAGCGAAGAGGAAGAAATAAATCAGGAAGAAGACAAGGAATTAACGGACGCCCCAAATATTTCGCCTCCACAATCGCCAACGCCGCAAGAAGAGAACGACCTTGATTCTGAAGTGGAATCCAACGCGTCGGATGAATCAATAACCGATTCAGAATTACCGATAATTGAGCCAGACGATTCCCGTGATGCAGCGTACGAAGCAGACCCTGATAGGGACATCAGGACGACGCCATCAATTAGTCGCGATCCATTGTCCCTACGTAAGGAAACGCTCGTTTTCTTTCTTAGTGCCGATGGGAAACCTTGTGACGATGGAGCTAAACAATTACAAGAAGCTGGAGAACTAATAATAACAAGCGAACTTACATTGGGCAGGGCACATGTATCATATAATAAGGGACAAATCCTCATTGGATTAGTCATTAAAGAAACACAAAATACTCCACTAACCACGACAACTTGGGGCGAAGCCCTATCTTCCCTTAAAAACGTGATAAGAGAACTTGTAATATACTCATTCAGTATAGCAAAAACGGCAAGTATCGATCAATTAAGCTGGCAGGAAATCATTACAGACGTTCTTGAAACCGTCGACGAAGAAGACATCGATGTCACAATATGTTTACAAATAGTCCGAATCCCAGAAGAATCTGAACGCCAAAATATTATTACGGAAAACCATGCATCCGCTCTAGCCGGACACAAAGGGGTAACAAAAACTTATAATCGAATTCGCCATAAATATCTTTGGAAAGGCATGAAAAAAGCTGTGGAAGATTACATTCGAAACTGCGCGGACTGTCGACGGAAGAAACTCGTTCGTGTCAAAACCAGGCAACCAATGATCCTCACCGACACGCCTGGACGCGCCTTCGATAAAATCGCATTAGATATAGTAGGACCACTACCCACTACGAGAGCAGGAAATACCTACATCCTAACTATGCAAGATTTGTTAACGAAGTACTTTGTGTGTGAACCCCTTAAACAATGTACGTCGATGAAAATAGCCGACGCGTTTATAAAACGATTTATTTGTCAATTCGGAGCTCCTGGAGCCATCCTCACTGACCAAGGAGCAAATTTCACTGGTAAATTCATGAAGGCTATCGCGCAAAAATTTAAAATCGAACAATTTCGAACCACAGCCTTCCACCCACAGACAAACGGCTCTTTAGAGCGATCGCATCTCGTTTTAACAGAGTATTTAAAGATGTTTATCGGTAATTATAGCGACTGGGACGAATGGACTGATTTGGCCGCGTTCTCTTATAATACCAGCGTCCACGAGGGCACTGGTTACACCCCATACGAGTTAGTATTTGGGAAAATAGCCCGGGTACCCAGCCGAAAAAAGGTGCCCGAAGATTTCGAAAACGAAACGTACAATCACTACCTCTCAAAATTGAGTACGAGGGTGCAAGAACTGCAAACCGCCGCTGCAGAAAAATTAAATCAATCTAAACTCCGTTATAAGAAATATTATGATCGGCACATAAATGAAGAGACCTTTAAACCGGGCGACCCAATCTTCGTTTTAATTGAACCGCGGAAAGGAAAGTTCGGAGATCAGTACTCTGGTCCTCATACGATATTGGAAGTAATCCCTTCACAGAATTTAAAAATAACTTGGAAAGGCAAAACTAAAATAATACATGCTAATAAAGCGCGTCTTGGTCGGTTACGCGAAGATCCGGGTTGACCCTAATTCCAAAGTAGAAAACATGTACTAATTCACTCATTTCCTAAGGAAAATAATGCCACACAAAAGAGCCCCCAAGGCAAACAACCCAAGGAACCATGGGGGTGGCCTCAAAAGGAGGCTGGCCCACATAAAGTGGATGCGCAAGGAGGCCCGCAAAGAAGGAAGAAGTCTGTCCCCACTCCTTCCCAAGGTGACCTCCACAATCATCGTCAGGGAGGCAACACCAGCGGTGGAGGTCATCACCATAGATGACTCCCCCCTACCAACACCAACGGATCAAGAAACCGTCACCCCACAACCCCCATATTGCCCACCAACAGGCAGCAGAGAGGTACTCTCCCGCCCTACCCCTCCTCCATACCATTCCTCTCCCCAAGCCTCCACCTCCCAAATTCCCTCCACCACCCCTCCTTGTCCAGGAATCGTGGAAATCCTGGACACGGGGTCAGCTACCAAGGTTCCAGACCACACGGAGCTGACACCCGCATTCCTAAGGTGGTTCGATGACCAATATCAAAATGGGTATGACCTCACGTTCATCCTGGACGATCCCTCCTTCTCTACCCTCGAATATTCCTTTCCCCCCTATTAATTCCTCCCCAATCTCCTTCCTTCCTTAATCCTATCATTCCCTGTAAATATCCTTGTATTTAGTCCCCTGTATATATACCTTTCCCAACCTTTAGTTATTTTTTTTATTTTTTTCCTTTTCGCCAAGTAGGCTTTATATTTTATTTTTCTTTTTCACGCCAAATAGGCAATATCTTTTGTTTTTCTTTTTCACGCCAAATAGGCTTTATATTTTATTTTTCCTTAAACCACCCAAACCTTATGTTAAGAAATTACAAATTTCTTCATATAAGGGGGGAGGTGTGACGTCCCACTATTTTTCGCGCGGTTCTATTCCAATAATCCATTAATAAACCTCACAATCACTCCACCAAAGTCCGTCAAACTCAACTCTTACCCCATCTCCCCAATCGCCGATCACCTTGATGTTGTACCCTAGCGGTCCCCAACACAAGATGACCTATACAAAACGCCACCTCGATGATGTATCTTAGAGATCCCCGTCACGAGAGGATCGTTACAAACTCCTTCGCCTATTCGCCATATGAGGCACGAATCCCTTTAAAACGAGTTCAAACAAGTCCCTCGTTACAAAAAACCCTCTTAAATCGAGACCACGTCTCAATCCCCTCTTTACCACTCACAGAGTCCAAGTCACTCTAACCCTTTTCCTATAAAACACCCAAAAACCCATTCGGCGAGTTGAGTATCTCCTTCCGCAGCCATAAGAACCCCAGAAATGTTACTGCGACGCAAATGTACAAACGTGATCAACACGTGATTGTAATTACGACGCATTTGGCGTACGTGACAAAAATACATCTATTAATAGCCATACCGTTTACAAAAACCCCCAAAATCTACTGCGTCTTGTTCCGAAATCTGTCAAGGTCTTTACCGCGCGAACCCCCGCAGTACTCCTGGAAGATCATATAAATACGAAGGATCGAGAGCTCAGAACGCTCTTTTGTCAACAGACTATCGATTAGATCGGAGTATTATTTAACCAGTGCTAATTATTATAATCAGTGCTCTACGACAATCACTGTAAGTCATTATTATATACCATCATTATAGTGCATATCACCCCATACCATATTATTATTTATCAACGCTTATAGCTTATTATTATATTCTTTCGTTTATGCTTATCGCTTACTTACTATTATATTCTTTCATTTATGCTTATTGCTTACTTATTATTATATTCTTTCGTTTATGCTTATTATGTATATATCGCCATTCATATTCATAACTCATATTATAAATGTTGCGCGTGTGAATACAAAATCTTCCCACGCATTGTTAAACCCACTCTAACAAAGCTAATAAACCGCTTTGTTATCAATCATGTTTCGAGTTATTGTGCGTATCCTCAAATCATAAGGCTTCCCCACGAAACCAAGCTGCCGCAACAGCTGATTCGCGAGAGCTCTCCCAGTATTTACAAACACACTGCAGCACGAACCGTGCTATTCTTAGGAAAACTAAGTGTGGTTTCTTTAGTACGAATGCAACGGTAAATCCTATCACCAAAATCAAAACAAATACAAGGTACTCTAACGGGTGTTCTCCGGGTATATATATATATATATTCGCCTTTTAAAACCTTCCCTGGTCGATTAGAGTGCTGGATGCAAGATTCGCGCCTGAATCTCCCTCAAAACCCCCAGAGTGACGGATTTAATATTCGCGCCAGAATCTCCCTCAAAACCCCCAGAGTGACGGATTTAATATTCGCGCCAGAATCTCCCTCAAAAACCCCAGAGTGACGGATTTAATATTCGCGCCAGAATCTCCCTCAAAACCCCCAGAGTGACGGATTTAATATTCGCGCCAGAATCTCCCTCAAAACCCCCAGAGTGACGGATTTAATATTCGCGCCAGAATCTCCCTCAAAATCCCCAGAGTGACGGATTTAATATTCGCGCCAGAATCTCCCTCAAAATCCCCAGAGTGACGGATTTAATATTCGCGCCAGAATCTCCCTCAAAACCCCCAGAGTGACGGATTTAATATTCGCGCCAGAATCTCCCTCAGAACCCCCAGAGTGACGGATTTAATATTCGCGCCAGAATCTCCCTCAAAAACCCCAGAGTGACGGATTTAATATTCGCGCCAGAATCTCCCTCAAAACCCCCAGAGTGACGGATTTAATATTCGCGCCAGAATCTCCCTCAAAACCCCCAGAGTGACGGATTTAATATTCGCGCCTGTCCTTCCTCCTTCCTCACAGTCATCGTTCCAAAAGACCTCACCCGGGACGTGACATTGAGTATTTTTGTTGTAGGATCTATATTTGAGTAAATTTAGATGAAAATAACTTCGAGTTTTTGGATTTTGTCACGATTTTTGTCAAATTTTAATAAATTTATTTGAAATCAACTTCGATTTTTTTTTTATTTTGTTGGGTATTTTTGTTGTAGGATCTATATTTGAGTAAATTTAGATGAAAATAACTTAAATTTTTAGGATTGTGAAAAAAATTTGAGTTGGAAGTGTCAAATTTTAATAAATTTATTTGAAATCAACTTCGATTATTTTGAATTTTGTCGAGTATTTTTGGTGTAGGATGTATATTTGAGTAAATTTAGATGAAAATAACGACAATTTTTTGATTGTGAAGAAAATTTGAGTTGGAAGTGTCAAATTTTAATAAATTTATTTTAAATCAACTTCGATTTTTTGCATTTTCTTGAGTATTTTTGTTGTAGGATCTACAATTGAGTAAATTTAGAAGAAAATAACTTCAATTTTTTGGATTGTGAAAAAAATTTGAGTTGGAAGTGTCAAATTTTAATAAATTTATTTGAAACCAACTTCGATTTTTTGGAGTTTCATGAGTATTTTTGTTATAGGATCTATAATTGAGTAAATTTAGATGAAAATAACTTCGATTTTTTGGATTTTGTCACGATTTTTGTCAAATTTTAATAAATTTATTTGAAATCAACTTCGATTTTTTTTTATTTTGTTGGGTATTTTTGTTGTAGGATCTATATTTGAGCAAATTTAGATGAATATAACTTAAATTTTTAGGATTGTGAAAAAAATTTGAGTTGGAAGAGTCAAATTTTAATAAATTTATTTGAAACCAACTTTGATTTTTTGGATCTTCTTGAATATTTTGGTTGTAGGATCTACAATTGAGTAAATTTAGATGAAAATAACTTCAATTTTTTGGATTGTGAATAAAGTTTGAGTTGGAAGTGTCAAATTTTAATAAATTTATTTGAAACCAACTTTGATTTTTTGGATTTTCTTGAGTATTTTGGTTGTAGGATCTACAATTGAGTAAATTTAGATGAAAATAACTTCAATTTTTTGGATTGTGAAAAAAATTTGAGTTGGAAGTGACAAATTTTAATAAATTTATTTGAAACCAAATTCGATTTTTTGGAGTTTCATGAGTATTTTTGTTATAGGATCTACAAGTGAGTAAATTTAGATGAAAATAACTTCGATTTTTTGGATTTTGTCACGATTTTTGTCAAATTTTAATAAATTTATTTGAAATCAACTTTGATATATTTTGAATTTGTTGAGTATTTTTGTTGTAGGATCTATATTTGAGTAAATTTAGATGAAAATAACTTCAATTTTTTGGATTGTGAAAAATATTTTAGTTGGAAGTGTCAAATTTTAATAAATTTATTTGAAATCAACTTCGATTTTTTGGATTTTCTTTAGTATTTTTGTTGTAGGATCTACAATTGAGTAAATTTAGATAAAAATAACTTCAATTTTTTGGATTGTGAAAAAAAATTTAGATGGAAGTGTCAAATTTTAATAAATTTATTTGAAATCAACTTCGATTTTTTTGGATTTTGTTGAGTATTTTTGTTGTAGGGTCTATATTTGAGTAAATTTAGATGAAAATAACTTAAATTTTTAGGATTGTGAAAACAATTTTAGTTGGAAGTGCCAAATTTTAATAAATTTATTTGAAACCAACATCGATTTTTTGGATTTTCTTGAGTATTTTTGTTGTAGGATCTACAATTGAGTAAATTTAGATGAAAATAACTTCGATTTTTTCGATTTTGTCACGATTTTAGTCAAATTTTAATAATTTATTTGAAATCAACTTGGATAATTTTGGATTTTCTTGAGTATTTTTGTTGTAGGATCTACAATTGAGTAAATTTAGATGAAAATAACTTCAATTTTTTTGATTGTGAAAAAAAATTTAGATGGAAGTGTCAAATTTTAATAAATTTATTTGAAATCAACTTCGATTTTTTGGATTTTCTTTAGTATTTTTGTTGTAGGATCTACAATTGAGTAAATTTAGATAAAAATAACTTCAATTTTTTGGATTGTGAAAAAAAATTTAGATGGAAGTGTCAAATTTTAATAAATTTATTTGAAATCAACTTCGATTTTTTTGGATTTTGTTGAGTATTTTTGTTGTAGGGTCTATATTTGAGTAAATTTAGATGAAAATAACTTAAATGTTTAGGATTTTGAAAAAAATTTTAGTTGGAAGTGCCAAATTTTAATAAATTTATTTGAAACCAACTTCGATTTTTAGGATTTTCTTGAGTATTTTTGTTGTAGGATCTACAATTGAGTAAATTTAGATGAAAATGACTTCGAGTTTTTGGATTTTGTCACGATTTTTGTCAAATTTTAATAAATTTATTTGAAATCAACTTCGATTTTTTTTTATTTTGTTGGGTATTTTTGTTGTAGGATCTATATTTGAGCAAATTTAGATGAATATAACTTAAATTTTTAGGATTGTGAAAAAAATTTGAGTTGGAAGAGTCAAATTTTAATAAATTTATTTGAAACCAACTTTGATTTTTTGGATTTTCTGGAATATTTTGGTTGTAGGATCTACAATTGAGTAAATTTAGATGAAAATAACTTCAATTTTTTGGATTGTGAATAAAGTTTGAGTTGGAAGTGTCAAATTTTAATAAATTTATTTGAAACCAACTTTGATTTTTTGGATTTTCTTGAGTATTTTGGTTGTAGGATCTACAATTGAGTAAATTTAGATGAAAATAACTTCAATTTTTTGGATTGTGAAAAAAATTTGAGTTGGAAGTGTCAAATTTTAATAAATTTATTTGAAACCAAATTCGATTTTTTGGAGTTTCATGAGTATTTTTGTTATAGGATCTACAATTGAGTAAATTTAGATGAAAATAACTTCGATATTTTGGATTTTGTCACGATTTTTGTCAAATTTTAATAAATTTATTTGAAATCAACTTTGATAATTTTTGAATTTGTTGAGTATTTTTGTTGTAGGATCTATATTTGAGTAAATTTAGATGAAAATAACTTCAATTTTTTGGATTGTGAAAAATATTTTAGTTGGAAGAGTCAAATTTTAATAAATTTATTTGAAATCAACTTCGATTTTTTGGATTTTCTGTAGTATTTTTGTTGTAGGATCTACAATTGAGTAAATTTAGATAAAAATAACTTCAATTTTTTGGATTGTGAAAAAAAATTTAGATAGAAGTGTCAAATTTTAATAAATTTATTTGAAATCAACTTCGATTTTTTTGGATTTTGTTGAGTATTTTTGTTGTAGGGTCTATATTTGAGTAAATTTAGATGAAAATAACTTAAATTTTTAGGATTGTGAAAACAATTTTAGTTGGAAGTGCCAAATTTTAATAAATTTATTTGAAACCAACATCGATTTTTTGGATTTTCTTGAGTATTTTTCTTGTAGGATCTACAATTGAGTAAATTTAGATGAAAATAACTTCGATTTTTTCGATTTTGTCACGATTTTTGTCAAATTTTAATAATTTATTTGAAATCAACTTTGATTTTTTGGATTTTCTTGAGTATTTTGGTTGTAGGATCTACAATTGAGTAAATTTAGATGAAAATAACTTCAATTTTTTGGATTGTGAAAAAAATTTGAGTTGGAAGTGTCAAATTTTAATAAATTTATTTGAAACCAAATTCGATTTTTTGGAGTTTCATGAGTATTTTTGTTATAGGATCTACAATTGAGTAAATTTAGATGAAAATAACTTCGATATTTTGGATTTTGTCACGATTTTTGTCAAATTTTAATAAATTTATTTGAAATCAACTTTGATAATTTTTGAATTTGTTGAGTATTTTTGTTGTAGGATCTATATTTGAGTAAATTTAGATGAAAATAACTTCAATTTTTTGGATTGTGAAAAATATTTTAGTTGGAAGAGTCAAATTTTAATAAATTTATTTGAAATCAACTTCGATTTTTTGGATTTTCTGTAGTATTTTTGTTGTAGGATCTACAATTGAGTAAATTTAGATAAAAATAACTTCAATTTTTTGGATTGTGAAAAAAAATTTAGATAGAAGTGTCAAATTTTAATAAATTTATTTGAAATCAACTTCGATTTTTTTGGATTTTGTTGAGTATTTTTGTTGTAGGGTCTATATTTGAGTAAATTTAGATGAAAATAACTTAAATTTTTAGGATTGTGAAAACAATTTTAGTTGGAAGTGCCAAATTTTAATAAATTTATTTGAAACCAACATCGATTTTTTGGATTTTCTTGAGTATTTTTCTTGTAGGATCTACAATTGAGTAAATTTAGATGAAAATAACTTCGATTTTTTCGATTTTGTCACGATTTTTGTCAAATTTTAATAATTTATTTGAAATCAACTTGGATAATTTTGGATTTTCTTGAGTATTTTTGTTGTAGGATCTACAATTGAGTAAATTTAGATGAAAATAACTTCAATTTTTTGGATTGTGAAAAAAAATTTAGATGGAAGTGTCAAATTTTAATAAATTTATTTGAAATCAACTTCGATTTTTATTTATTTTGTTGGGTATTTTTGTTGTAGGATCTATATTTGAGTAAATTTAGATGAAAATAACTTAAATTTTTAGGATTGTGAAAAAAAATTTAGTTGGAAGTGCCAAATTTTAATAAATTTATTTGAAACCAAATTCGATTTTTTGGAGTTTCATGAGTATTTTTGTTATAGGATCTACAAGTGAGTAAATTTAGATGAAAATAACTTCGGTATTTTGGATTTTGTCACGATTTTTGTCAAATTTTAATAAATTTATTTGAAATCAACTTTGATAATTTTTGAATTTGTTGAGTATTTTTGTTGTAGGATCTATATTTGAGTAAATTTAGATGAAAATAACCTCGAGTTTTTGGATTTTGTCACGATTTTTGTCAAATTTTAATAAATTTATTTGAAATCAACTTCGATTTTTTTTTATTTTGTTGGGTATTTTTGTTGTAGGATCTATATTTGAGTAAATTTAGATGAAAATAACTTAAATTTTTAGGATTGTGAAAAAAATTTGAGTTGGAAGTGTCAAATTTTAATAAATTTATTTGAAATCAACTTCGATTATTTTGAATTTTGTCGAGTATTTTTGGTGTAGGATGTATATTTGAGTAAATTTAGATGAAAATAACGACAATTTTTTGATTGTGAAGAAAATTTGAGTTGGAAGTGTCAAATTTTAATAAATTTATTTGAAATCAACTTCGATTTTTTGCATTTTCTTGAGTATTTTTGTTGTAGGATCTACAATTGAGTAAATTTAGATGAATATAACTTCAATTTTTTGGATTGTGAAAAAAATTTGAGTTGGAAGTGTAAAATTTTAATAAATTTATTTGAAACCAACTTCGATTTTTTGGATTTTCTTGAATATTTTGGTTGTAGGATCTACAATTGAGTAAATTTAGATGAAAATAACTTCAATTTTTTGGATTGTGAATAAAGTTTGAGTTGGAAGTGTCAAATTTTAATAAATTTATTTGAAACCAACTTTGATTTTTTGGATTTTCTTGAGTATTTTGGTTGTAGGATCTACAATTGAGTAAATTTAGATGAAAATAACTTCAATTTTTTGGATTGTGAAAAAAATATGAGTTGGAAGTGACAAATTTTAATAAATTTATTTGAAACCAAATTCGATTTTTTGGAGTTTCATGAGTATTTTTGTTATAGGATCTACAAGTGAGTAAATTTAGATGAAAATAACTTCGATTTTTTGGATTTTGTCACGATTTTTGTCAAATTTTAATAAATTTATTTGAAATCAACTTTGATATATTTTGAATTTGTTGAGTATTTTTGTTGTAGGATCTATATTTGAGTAAATTTAGATGAAAATAACTTCAATTTTTTGGATTGTGAAAAATATTTTAGTTGGAAGTGTCAAATTTTAATAAATTTATTTGAAATCAACTTCGATTTTTTGGATTTTCTTTAGTATTTTTGTTGTAGGATCTACAATTGAGTAAATTTAGATAAAAATAACTTCAATTTTTTGGATTGTGAAAAAAAATTTAGATGGAAGTGTCAAATTTTAATAAATTTATTTGAAATCAACTTCGATTTTTTTGGATTTTGTTGAGTATTTTTGTTGTAGGGTCTATATTTGAGTAAATTTAGATGAAAATAACTTAAATTTTTAGGATTTTGAAAAAAATTTTAGTTGGAAGTGCCAAATTTTAATAAATTTATTTGAAACCAACTTCGATTTTTTGGATTTTCTTGAGTATTTTTGTTGTAGGATCTACAATTGAGTAAATTTAGATGAAAATAACTTCGAGTTTTTGGATTTTGTCACGATTTTTGTCAAATTTTAATAAATTTATTTGAAATCAACTTCGATTTTTTTTTATTTTGTTGGGTATTTTTGTTGTAGGATCTATATTTGAGCAAATTTAGATGAATATAACTTAAATTTTTAGGATTGTGAAAAAAATTTGAGTTGGAAGTGTCAAATTTTAATAAATTTATTTGAAACCAAATTCGATTTTTTGGAGTTTCATGAGTATTTTTGTTATAGGATCTACAATTGAGTAAATTTAGATGAAAATAACTTCGATATTTTGGATTTTGTCACGATTTTTGTCAAATTTTAATAAATTTATTTGAAATCAACTTTGATAATTTTTGAATTTGTTGAGTATTTTTGTTGTAGGATCTATATTTGAGTAAATTTAGATGAAAATAACTTCAATTTTTTGGATTGTGAAAAATATTTTAGTTGGAAGAGTCAAATTTTAATAAATTTATTTGAAATCAACTTCGATTTTTTGGATTTTCTGTAGTATTTTTGTTGTAGGATCTACAATTGAGTAAATTTAGATAAAAATAACTTCAATTTTTTGGATTGTGAAAAAAAATTTAGATAGAAGTGTCAAATTTTAATAAATTTATTTGAAATCAACTTCGATTTTTTTGGATTTTGTTGAGTATTTTTGTTGTAGGGTCTATATTTGAGTAAATTTAGATGAAAATAACTTAAATTTTTAGGATTGTGAAAACAATTTTAGTTGGAAGTGCCAAATTTTAATAAATTTATTTGAAACCAACATCGATTTTTTGGATTTTCTTGAGTATTTTTCTTGTAGGATCTACAATTGAGTAAATTTAGATGAAAATAACTTCGATTTTTTCGATTTTGTCACGATTTTTGTCAAATTTTAATAATTTATTTGAAATCAACTTGGATAATTTTGGATTTTCTTGAGTATTTTTGTTGTAGGATCTACAATTGAGTAAATTTAGATGAAAATAACTTCAATTTTTTGGATTGTGAAAAAAAATTTAGATGGAAGTGTCAAATTTTAATAAATTTATTTGAAATCAACTTCGATTTTTAATTATTTTGTTGGGTATTTTTGTTGTAGGATCTATATTTGAGTAAATTTAGATGAAAATAACTTAAATTTTTAGGATTGTGAAAAAAAATTTAGTTGGAAGTGCCAAATTTTAATAAATTTATTTGAAACCAAATTCGATTTTTTGGAGTTTCATGAGTATTTTTGTTATAGGATCTACAAGTGAGTAAATTTAGATGAAAATAACTTCGGTATTTTGGATTTTGTCACGATTTTTGTCAAATTTTAATAAATTTATTTGAAATCAACTTTGATAATTTTTGAATTTGTTGAGTATTTTTGTTGTAGGATCTATATTTGAGTAAATTTAGATGAAAATAACTTCGAGTTTTTGGATTTTGTCACGATTTTTGTCAAATTTTAATAAATTTATTTGAAATCAACTTCGATTTTTTTTTATTTTGTTGGGTATTTTTGTTGTAGGATCTATATTTGAGTAAATTTAGATGAAAATAACTTAAATTTTTAGGATTGTGAAAAAAATTTGAGTTGGAAGTGTCAAATTTTAATAAATTTATTTGAAATCAACTTCGATTATTTTGAATTTTGTCGAGTATTTTTGGTGTAGGATGTATATTTGAGTAAATTTAGATGAAAATAACGACAATTTTTTGATTGTGAAGAAAATTTGAGTTGGAAGTGTCAAATTTTAATAAATTTATTTGAAATCAACTTCGATTTTTTGCATTTTCTTGAGTATTTTTGTTGTAGGATCTACAATTGAGTAAATTTAGATGAAAATAACTTCAATTTTTTGGATTGTGAAAAATATTTTAGTTGGAAGTGTCAAATTTTAATAAATTTATTTGAAATCAACTTCGATTTTTTGGATTTTCTTTAGTATTTTTGTTGTAGGATCTACAATTGAGTAAATTTAGATAAAAATAACTTCAATTTTTTGGATTGTGAAAAAAAATTTAGATGGAAGTGTCAAATTTTAATAAATTTATTTGAAATCAACTTCGATTTTTTTGGATTTTGTTGAGTATTTTTGTTGTAGGGTCTATATTTGAGTAAATTTAGATGAAAATAACTTAAATTTTTAGGATTTTGAAAAAAATTTTAGTTGGAAGTGCCAAATTTTAATAAATTTATTTGAAACCAACTTCGATTTTTTGGATTTTTTTGAGTATTTTTGTTGTAGGATCTACAATTGAGTAAATTTAGATGAAAATAACTTCGAGTTTTTGGATTTTGTCACGATTTTTGTCAAATTTTAATAAATTTATTTGAAATCAACTTCGATTTTTTTTTATTTTGTTGGGTATTTTTGTTGTAGGATCTATATTTGAGCAAATTTAGATGAATATAACTTAAATTTTTAGGATTGTGAAAAAAATTTGAGTTGGAAGTGTCAAATTTTAATAAATTTATTTGAAACCAAATTCGATTTTTTGGAGTTTCATGAGTATTTTTGTTATAGGATCTACAATTGAGTAAATTTAGATGAAAATAACTTCGATATTTTGGATTTTGTCACGATTTTTGTCAAATTTTAATAAATTTATTTGAAATCAACTTTGATAATTTTTGAATTTGTTGAGTATTTTTGTTGTAGGATCTATATTTGAGTAAATTTAGATGAAAATAACTTCAATTTTTTGGATTGTGAAAAATATTTTAGTTGGAAGAGTCAAATTTTAATAAATTTATTTGAAATCAACTTCGATTTTTTGGATTTTCTGTAGTATTTTTGTTGTAGGATCTACAATTGAGTAAATTTAGATAAAAATAACTTCAATTTTTTGGATTGTGAAAAAAAATTTAGATAGAAGTGTCAAATTTTAATAAATTTATTTGAAATCAACTTCGATTTTTTTGGATTTTGTTGAGTATTTTTGTTGTAGGGTCTATATTTGAGTAAATTTAGATGAAAATAACTTAAATTTTTAGGATTGTGAAAACAATTTTAGTTGGAAGTGCCAAATTTTAATAAATTTATTTGAAACCAACATCGATTTTTTGGATTTTCTTGAGTATTTTTGTTGTAGGATCTACAATTGAGTAAATTTAGATGAAAATAACTTCGATTTTTTCGATTTTGTCACGATTTTTGTCAAATTTTAATAATTTATTTGAAATCAACTTGGATAATTTTGGATTTTCTTGAGTATTTTTGTTGTAGGATCTACAATTGAGTAAATTTAGATGAAAATAACTTCAATTTTTTGGATTGTGAAAAAAAATTTAGATGGAAGTGTCAAATTTTAATAAATTTATTTGAAATCAACTTCGATTTTTTGGATTTTCTTTAGTATTTTTGTTGTAGGATCTACAATTGAGTAAATTTAGATAAAAATAACTTCAATTTTTTGGATTGTGAAAAAAAATTTAGATGGAAGTGTCAAATTTTAATAAATTTATTTGAAATCAACTTCGATTTTTTTGGATTTTGTTGAGTATTTTTGTTGTAGGGTCTATATTTGAGTAAATTTAGATGAAAATAACTTAAATGTTTAGGATTTTGAAAAAAATTTTAGTTGGAAGTGCCAAATTTTAATAAATTTATTTGAAACCAACTTCGATTTTTAGGATTTTCTTGAGTATTTTTGTTGTAGGATCTACAATTGAGTAAATTTAGATGAAAATGACTTCGAGTTTTTGGATTTTGTCACGATTTTTGTCAAATTTTAATAAATTTATTTGAAATCAACTTCGATTTTTTTTTATTTTGTTGGGTATTTTTGTTGTAGGATCTATATTTGAGCAAATTTAGATGAATATAACTTAAATTTTTAGGATTGTGAAAAAAATTTGAGTTGGAAGAGTCAAATTTTAATAAATTTATTTGAAACCAACTTTGATTTTTTGGATTTTCTTGAATATTTTGGTTGTAGGATCTACAATTGAGTAAATTTAGATGAAAATAACTTCAATTTTTTGGATTGTGAATAAAGTTTGAGTTGGAAGTGTCAAATTTTAATAAATTTATTTGAAACCAACTTTGATTTTTTGGATTTTCTTGAGTATTTTGGTTGTAGGATCTACAATTGAGTAAATTTAGATGAAAATAACTTCAATTTTTTGGATTGTGAAAAAAATTTGAGTTGGAAGTGTCAAATTTTAATAAATTTATTTGAAACCAAATTCGATTTTTTGGAGTTTCATGAGTATTTTTGTTATAGGATCTACAATTGAGTAAATTTAGATGAAAATAACTTCGATATTTTGGATTTTGTCACGATTTTTGTCAAATTTTAATAAATTTATTTGAAATCAACTTTGATAATTTTTGAATTTGTTGAGTATTTTTGTTGTAGGATCTATATTTGAGTAAATTTAGATGAAAATAACTTCAATTTTTTGGATTGTGAAAAATATTTTAGTTGGAAGAGTCAAATTTTAATAAATTTATTTGAAATCAACTTCGATTTTTTGGATTTTCTGTAGTATTTTTGTTGTAGGATCTACAATTGAGTAAATTTAGATAAAAATAACTTCAATTTTTTGGATTGTGAAAAAAAATTTAGATAGAAGTGTCAAATTTTAATAAATTTATTTGAAATCAACTTCGATTTTTTTGGATTTTGTTGAGTATTTTTGTTGTAGGGTCTATATTTGAGTAAATTTAGATGAAAATAACTTAAATTTTTAGGATTGTGAAAACAATTTTAGTTGGAAGTGCCAAATTTTAATAAATTTATTTGAAACCAACATCGATTTTTTGGATTTTCTTGAGTATTTTTCTTGTAGGATCTACAATTGAGTAAATTTAGATGAAAATAACTTCGATTTTTTCGATTTTGTCACGATTTTTGTCAAATTTTAATAATTTATTTGAAATCAACTTGGATAATTTTGGATTTTCTTGAGTATTTTTGTTGTAGGATCTACAATTGAGTAAATTTAGATGAAAATAACTTCAATTTTTTGGATTGTGAAAAAAAATTTAGATGGAAGTGTCAAATTTTAATAAATTTATTTGAAATCAACTTCGATTTTTATTTATTTTGTTGGGTATTTTTGTTGTAGGATCTATATTTGAGTAAATTTAGATGAAAATAACTTAAATTTTTAGGATTGTGAAAAAAAATTTAGTTGGAAGTGCCAAATTTTAATAAATTTATTTGAAACCAAATTCGATTTTTTGGAGTTTCATGAGTATTTTTGTTATAGGATCTATAATTGAGTAAATTTAGATGAAAATAACTTCGATTTTTTGGATTTTGTCACGATTTTTGTCAAATTTTAATAAATTTATTTGAAATCAACTTCGATTTTTTTTTATTTTGTTGGGTATTTTTGTTGTAGGATCTATATTTGAGCAAATTTAGATGAATATAACTTAAATTTTTAGGATTGTGAAAAAAATTTGATTTGGAAGAGTCAAATTTTAATAAATTTATTTGAAACCAACTTTGATTTTTTGGATTTTCTTGAATATTTTGGTTGTAGGATCTACAATTGAGTAAATTTAGATGAAAATAACTTCAATTTTTTGGATTGTGAATAAAGTTTGAGTTGGAAGTGTCAAATTTTAATAAATTTATTTGAAACCAACTTTGATTTTTTGGATTTTCTTGAGTATTTTGGTTGTAGGATCTACAATTGAGTAAATTTAGATGAAAATAACTTCAATTTTTTGGATTGTGAAAAAAATTTGAGTTGGAAGTGACAAATTTTAATAAATTTATTTGAAACCAAATTCGATTTTTTGGAGTTTCATGAGTATTTTTGTTATAGGATCTACAAGTGAGTAAATTTAGATGAAAATAACTTCGATTTTTTGGATTTTGTCACGATTTTTGTCAAATTTTAATAAATTTATTTGAAATCAACTTTGATATATTTTGAATTTGTTGAGTATTTTTGTTGTAGGATCTATATTTGAGTAAATTTAGATGAAAATAACTTCAATTTTTTGGATTGTGAAAAATATTTTAGTTGGAAGTGTCAAATTTTAATAAATTTATTTGAAATCAACTTCGATTTTTTGGATTTTCTGTAGTATTTTTGTTGTAGGATCTACAATTGAGTAAATTTAGATAAAAATAACTTCAATTTTTTGGATTGTGAAAAAAAATTTAGATAGAAGTGTCAAATTTTAATAAATTTATTTGAAATCAACTTCGATTTTTTTGGATTTTGTTGAGTATTTTTGTTGTAGGGTCTATATTTGAGTAAATTTAGATGAAAATAACTTAAATTTTTAGGATTGTGAAAACAATTTTAGTTGGAAGTGCCAAATTTTAATAAATTTATTTGAAACCAACATCGATTTTTTGGATTTTCTTGAGTATTTTTCTTGTAGGATCTACAATTGAGTAAATTTAGATGAAAATAACTTCGATTTTTTCGATTTTGTCACGATTTTTGTCAAATTTTAATAATTTATTTGAAATCAACTTGGATAATTTTGGATTTTCTTGAGTATTTTTGTTGTAGGATCTACAATTGAGTAAATTTAGATGAAAATAACTTCAATTTTTTGGATTGTGAAAAAAAATTTAGATGGAAGTGTCAAATTTTAATAAATTTATTTGAAATCAACTTCGATTTTTATTTATTTTGTTGGGTATTTTTGTTGTAGGATCTATATTTGAGTAAATTTAGATGAAAATAACTTAAATTTTTAGGATTGTGAAAAAAAATTTAGTTGGAAGTGCCAAATTTTAATAAATTTATTTGAAACCAAATTCGATTTTTTGGAGTTTCATGAGTATTTTTGTTATAGGATCTATAATTGAGTAAATTTAGATGAAAATAACTTCGATTTTTTGGATTTTGTCACGATTTTTGTCAAATTTTAATAAATTTATTTGAAATCAACTTCGATTTTTTTTTATTTTGTTGGGTATTTTTGTTGTAGGATCTATATTTGAGCAAATTTAGATGAATATAACTTAAATTTTTAGGATTGTGAAAAAAATTTGATTTGGAAGAGTCAAATTTTAATAAATTTATTTGAAACCAACTTTGATTTTTTGGATTTTCTTGAATATTTTGGTTGTAGGATCTACAATTGAGTAAATTTAGATGAAAATAACTTCAATTTTTTGGATTGTGAATAAAGTTTGAGTTGGAAGTGTCAAATTTTAATAAATTTATTTGAAACCAACTTTGATTTTTTGGATTTTCTTGAGTATTTTGGTTGTAGGATCTACAATTGAGTAAATTTAGATGAAAATAACTTCAATTTTTTGGATTGTGAAAAAAATTTGAGTTGGAAGTGACAAATTTTAATAAATTTATTTGAAACCAAATTCGATTTTTTGGAGTTTCATGAGTATTTTTGTTATAGGATCTACAAGTGAGTAAATTTAGATGAAAATAACTTCGATTTTTTGGATTTTGTCACGATTTTTGTCAAATTTTAATAAATTTATTTGAAATCAACTTTGATATATTTTGAATTTGTTGAGTATTTTTGTTGTAGGATCTATATTTGAGTAAATTTAGATGAAAATAACTTCGATTTTTTCGATTGTGAAAAAAATTTGAGTTGGAAGTGTAAAATTTTAATAAATTTATTTGAAACCAACTTCGATTTTTTGGATTTTCTTGAATATTTTGGTTGTAGGATCTACAATTGAGTAAATTTAGATGAAAATAACTTCAATTTTTTGGATTGTGAATAAAGTTTGAGTTGGAAGTGTCAAATTTTAATAAATTTATTTGAAACCAACTTTGATTTTTTGGATTTTCTTGAGTATTTTGGTTGTAGGATCTACAATTGAGTAAATTTAGATGAAAATAACTTCAATTTTTTGGATTGTGAATAAAGTTTGAGTTGGAAGTGTCAAATTTTAATAAATTTATTTGAAACCAACTTTGATTTTTTGGATTTTCTTGAGTATTTTGGTTGTAGGATCTACAATTGAGTAAATTTAGATGAAAATAACTTCAATTTTTTGGATTGTGAAAAAAATATGAGTTGGAAGTGACAAATTTTAATAAATTTATTTGAAACCAAATTCGATTTTTTGGAGTTTCATGAGTATTTTTGTTATAGGATCTACAAGTGAGTAAATTTAGATGAAAATAACTTCGATTTTTTGGATTTTGTCACGATTTTTGTCAAATTTTAATAAATTTATTTGAAATCAACTTTGATATATTTTGAATTTGTTGAGTATTTTTGTTGTAGGATCTATATTTGAGTAAATTTAGATGAAAATAACTTCAATTTTTTGGATTGTGAAAAATATTTTAGTTGGAAGTGTCAAATTTTAATAAATTTATTTGAAATCAACTTCGATTTTTTGGATTTTCTTTAGTATTTTTGTTGTAGGATCTACAATTGAGTAAATTTAGATAAAAATAACTTCAATTTTTTGGATTGTGAAAAAAAATTTAGATGGAAGTGTCAAATTTTAATAAATTTATTTGAAATCAACTTCGATTTTTTTGGATTTTGTTGAGTATTTTTGTTGTAGGGTCTATATTTGAGTAAATTTAGATGAAAATAACTTAAATTTTTAGGATTTTGAAAAAAATTTTAGTTGGAAGTGCCAAATTTTAATAAATTTATTTGAAACCAACTTCGATTTTTTGGATTTTCTTGAGTATTTTTGTTGTAGGATCTACAATTGAGTAAATTTAGATGAAAATAACTTCGAGTTTTTGGATTTTGTCACGATTTTTGTCAAATTTTAATAAATTTATTTGAAATCAACTTCGATTTTTTTTTATTTTGTTGGGTATTTTTGTTGTAGGATCTATATTTGAGCAAATTTAGATGAATATAACTTAAATTTTTAGGATTGTGAAAAAAATTTGAGTTGGAAGTGTCAAATTTTAATAAATTTATTTGAAACCAAATTCGATTTTTTGGAGTTTCATGAGTATTTTTGTTATAGGATCTACAATTGAGTAAATTTAGATGAAAATAACTTCGATATTTTGGATTTTGTCACGATTTTTGTCAAATTTTAATAAATTTATTTGAAATCAACTTTGATAATTTTTGAATTTGTTGAGTATTTTTGTTGTAGGATCTATATTTGAGTAAATTTAGATGAAAATAACTTCAATTTTTTGGATTGTGAAAAATATTTTAGTTGGAAGAGTCAAATTTTAATAAATTTATTTGAAATCAACTTCGATTTTTTGGATTTTCTGTAGTATTTTTGTTGTAGGATCTACAATTGAGTAAATTTAGATAAAAATAACTTCAATTTTTTGGATTGTGAAAAAAAATTTAGATAGAAGTGTCAAATTTTAATAAATTTATTTGAAATCAACTTCGATTTTTTTGGATTTTGTTGAGTATTTTTGTTGTAGGGTCTATATTTGAGTAAATTTAGATGAAAATAACTTAAATTTTTAGGATTGTGAAAACAATTTTAGTTGGAAGTGCCAAATTTTAATAAATTTATTTGAAACCAACATCGATTTTTTGGATTTTCTTGAGTATTTTTCTTGTAGGATCTACAATTGAGTAAATTTAGATGAAAATAACTTCGATTTTTTCGATTTTGTCACGATTTTTGTCAAATTTTAATAATTTATTTGAAATCAACTTGGATAATTTTGGATTTTCTTGAGTATTTTTGTTGTAGGATCTACAATTGAGTAAATTTAGATGAAAATAACTTCAATTTTTTGGATTGTGAAAAAAAATTTAGATGGAAGTGTCAAATTTTAATAAATTTATTTGAAATCAACTTCGATTTTTAATTATTTTGTTGGGTATTTTTGTTGTAGGATCTATATTTGAGTAAATTTAGATGAAAATAACTTAAATTTTTAGGATTGTGAAAAAAAATTTAGTTGGAAGTGCCAAATTTTAATAAATTTATTTGAAACCAAATTCGATTTTTTGGAGTTTCATGAGTATTTTTGTTATAGGATCTACAAGTGAGTAAATTTAGATGAAAATAACTTCGGTATTTTGGATTTTGTCACGATTTTTGTCAAATTTTAATAAATTTATTTGAAATCAACTTTGATAATTTTTGAATTTGTTGAGTATTTTTGTTGTAGGATCTATATTTGAGTAAATTTAGATGAAAATAACTTCGAGTTTTTGGATTTTGTCACGATTTTTGTCAAATTTTAATAAATTTATTTGAAATCAACTTCGATTTTTTTTTATTTTGTTGGGTATTTTTGTTGTAGGATCTATATTTGAGTAAATTTAGATGAAAATAACTTAAATTTTTAGGATTGTGAAAAAAATTTGAGTTGGAAGTGTCAAATTTTAATAAATTTATTTGAAATCAACTTCGATTATTTTGAATTTTGTCGAGTATTTTTGGTGTAGGATGTATATTTGAGTAAATTTAGATGAAAATAACGACAATTTTTTGATTGTGAAGAAAATTTGAGTTGGAAGTGTCAAATTTTAATAAATTTATTTGAAATCAACTTCGATTTTTTGCATTTTCTTGAGTATTTTTGTTGTAGGATCTACAATTGAGTAAATTTAGATGAAAATAACTTCAATTTTTTGGATTGTGAAAAATATTTTAGTTGGAAGTGTCAAATTTTAATAAATTTATTTGAAATCAACTTCGATTTTTTGGATTTTCTTTAGTATTTTTGTTGTAGGATCTACAATTGAGTAAATTTAGATAAAAATAACTTCAATTTTTTGGATTGTGAAAAAAAATTTAGATGGAAGTGTCAAATTTTAATAAATTTATTTGAAATCAACTTCGATTTTTTTGGATTTTGTTGAGTATTTTTGTTGTAGGGTCTATATTTGAGTAAATTTAGATGAAAATAACTTAAATTTTTAGGATTTTGAAAAAAATTTTAGTTGGAAGTGCCAAATTTTAATAAATTTATTTGAAACCAACTTCGATTTTTTGGATTTTCTTGAGTATTTTTGTTGTAGGATCTACAATTGAGTAAATTTAGATGAAAATAACTTCGAGTTTTTGGATTTTGTCACGATTTTTGTCAAATTTTAATAAATTTATTTGAAATCAACTTCGATTTTTTTTTATTTTGTTGGGTATTTTTGTTGTAGGATCTATATTTGAGCAAATTTAGATGAATATAACTTAAATTTTTAGGATTGTGAAAAAAATTTGAGTTGGAAGTGTCAAATTTTAATAAATTTATTTGAAACCAAATTCGATTTTTTGGAGTTTCATGAGTATTTTTGTTATAGGATCTACAATTGAGTAAATTTAGATGAAAATAACTTCGATATTTTGGATTTTGTCACGATTTTTGTCAAATTTTAATAAATTTATTTGAAATCAACTTTGATAATTTTTGAATTTGTTGAGTATTTTTGTTGTAGGATCTATATTTGAGTAAATTTAGATGAAAATAACTTCAATTTTTTGGATTGTGAAAAATATTTTAGTTGGAAGAGTCAAATTTTAATAAATTTATTTGAAATCAACTTCGATTTTTTGGATTTTCTGTAGTATTTTTGTTGTAGGATCTACAATTGAGTAAATTTAGATAAAAATAACTTCAATTTTTTGGATTGTGAAAAAAAATTTAGATAGAAGTGTCAAATTTTAATAAATTTATTTGAAATCAACTTCGATTTTTTTGGATTTTGTTGAGTATTTTTGTTGTAGGGTCTATATTTGAGTAAATTTAGATGAAAATAACTTAAATTTTTAGGATTGTGAAAACAATTTTAGTTGGAAGTGCCAAATTTTAATAAATTTATTTGAAACCAACATCGATTTTTTGGATTTTCTTGAGTATTTTTGTTGTAGGATCTACAATTGAGTAAATTTAGATGAAAATAACTTCGATTTTTTCGATTTTGTCACGATTTTTGTCAAATTTTAATAATTTATTTGAAATCAACTTGGATAATTTTGGATTTTCTTGAGTATTTTTGTTGTAGGATCTACAATTGAGTAAATTTAGATGAAAATAACTTCAATTTTTTGGATTGTGAAAAAAAATTTAGATGGAAGTGTCAAATTTTAATAAATTTATTTGAAATCAACTTCGATTTTTTGGATTTTCTTTAGTATTTTTGTTGTAGGATCTACAATTGAGTAAATTTAGATAAAAATAACTTCAATTTTTTGGATTGTGAAAAAAAATTTAGATGGAAGTGTCAAATTTTAATAAATTTATTTGAAATCAACTTCGATTTTTTTGGATTTTGTTGAGTATTTTTGTTGTAGGGTCTATATTTGAGTAAATTTAGATGAAAATAACTTAAATGTTTAGGATTTTGAAAAAAATTTTAGTTGGAAGTGCCAAATTTTAATAAATTTATTTGAAACCAACTTCGATTTTTAGGATTTTCTTGAGTATTTTTGTTGTAGGATCTACAATTGAGTAAATTTAGATGAAAATGACTTCGAGTTTTTGGATTTTGTCACGATTTTTGTCAAATTTTAATAAATTTATTTGAAATCAACTTCGATTTTTTTTTATTTTGTTGGGTATTTTTGTTGTAGGATCTATATTTGAGCAAATTTAGATGAATATAACTTAAATTTTTAGGATTGTGAAAAAAATTTGAGTTGGAAGAGTCAAATTTTAATAAATTTATTTGAAACCAACTTTGATTTTTTGGATTTTCTTGAATATTTTGGTTGTAGGATCTACAATTGAGTAAATTTAGATGAAAATAACTTCAATTTTTTGGATTGTGAATAAAGTTTGAGTTGGAAGTGTCAAATTTTAATAAATTTATTTGAAACCAACTTTGATTTTTTGGATTTTCTTGAGTATTTTGGTTGTAGGATCTACAATTGAGTAAATTTAGATGAAAATAACTTCAATTTTTTGGATTGTGAAAAAAATTTGAGTTGGAAGTGTCAAATTTTAATAAATTTATTTGAAACCAAATTCGATTTTTTGGAGTTTCATGAGTATTTTTGTTATAGGATCTACAATTGAGTAAATTTAGATGAAAATAACTTCGATATTTTGGATTTTGTCACGATTTTTGTCAAATTTTAATAAATTTATTTGAAATCAACTTTGATAATTTTTGAATTTGTTGAGTATTTTTGTTGTAGGATCTATATTTGAGTAAATTTAGATGAAAATAACTTCAATTTTTTGGATTGTGAAAAATATTTTAGTTGGAAGTGTCAAATTTTAATAAATTTATTTGAAATCAACTTCGATTTTTTGGATTTTCTTTAGTATTTTTGTTGTAGGATCTACAATTGAGTAAATTTAGATAAAAATAACTTCAATTTTTTGGATTGTGAAAAAAAATTTAGATGGAAGTGTCAAATTTTAATAAATTTATTTGAAATCAACTTCGATTTTTTTGGATTTTGTTGAGTATTTTTGTTGTAGGGTCTATATTTGAGTAAATTTAGATGAAAATAACTTAAATTTTTAGGATTTTGAAAAAAATTTTAGTTGGAAGTGCCAAATTTTAATAAATTTATTTGAAACCAACTTCGATTTTTTGGATTTCTTGAGTATTTTTGTTGTAGGATCTACAATTGAGTAAATTTAGATGAAAATAACTTCGAGTTTTTGGATTTTGTCACGATTTTTGTCAAATTTTAATAAATTTATTTGAAATCAACTTCGATTTTTTTTTATTTTGTTGGGTATTTTTGTTGTAGGATCTATATTTGAGCAAATTTAGATGAATATAACTTAAATTTTTAGGATTGTGAAAAAAATTTGAGTTGGAAGTGTCAAATTTTAATAAATTTATTTGAAACCAAATTCGATTTTTTGGAGTTTCATGAGTATTTTTGTTATAGGATCTACAATTGAGTAAATTTAGATGAAAATAACTTCGATATTTTGGATTTTGTCACGATTTTTGTCAAATTTTAATAAATTTATTTGAAATCAACTTTGATAATTTTTGAATTTGTTGAGTATTTTTGTTGTAGGATCTATATTTGAGTAAATTTAGATGAAAATAACTTCAATTTTTTGGATTGTGAAAAATATTTTAGTTGGAAGAGTCAAATTTTAATAAATTTATTTGAAATCAACTTCGATTTTTTGGATTTTCTGTAGTATTTTTGTTGTAGGATCTACAATTGAGTAAATTTAGATAAAAATAACTTCAATTTTTTGGATTGTGAAAAAAAATTTAGATAGAAGTGTCAAATTTTAATAAATTTATTTGAAATCAACTTCGATTTTTTTGGATTTTGTTGAGTATTTTTGTTGTAGGGTCTATATTTGAGTAAATTTAGATGAAAATAACTTAAATTTTTAGGATTGTGAAAACAATTTTAGTTGGAAGTGCCAAATTTTAATAAATTTATTTGAAACCAACATCGATTTTTTGGATTTTCTTGAGTATTTTTGTTGTAGGATCTACAATTGAGTAAATTTAGATGAAAATAACTTCGATTTTTTCGATTTTGTCACGATTTTTGTCAAATTTTAATAATTTATTTGAAATCAACTTGGATAATTTTGGATTTTCTTGAGTATTTTTGTTGTAGGATCTACAATTGAGTAAATTTAGATGAAAATAACTTCAATTTTTTGGATTGTGAAAAAAAATTTAGATGGAAGTGTCAAATTTTAATAAATTTATTTGAAATCAACTTCGATTTTTTGGATTTTCTTTAGTATTTTTGTTGTAGGATCTACAATTGAGTAAATTTAGATAAAAATAACTTCAATTTTTTGGATTGTGAAAAAAAATTTAGATGGAAGTGTCAAATTTTAATAAATTTATTTGAAATCAACTTCGATTTTTTTGGATTTTGTTGAGTATTTTTGTTGTAGGGTCTATATTTGAGTAAATTTAGATGAAAATAACTTAAATTTTTAGGATTTTGAAAAAAATTTTAGTTGGAAGTGCCAAATTTTAATAAATTTATTTGAAACCAACTTCGATTTTTTGGATTTTCTTGAGTATTTTTGTTGTAGGATCTACAATTGAGTAAATTTAGATGAAAATAACTTCGATTTTTTGGATTTTGTCACGATTTTTGTCAAATTTTAATAAATTTATTTGAAATCAACTTCGATTTTTTTTTATTTTGTTGGGTATTTTTGTTGTAGGATCTATATTTGAGCAAATTTAGATGAATATAACTTAAATTTTTAGGATTGTGAAAAAAATTTGAGTTGGAAGAGTCAAATTTTAATAAATTTATTTGAAACCAACTTTGATTTTTTGGATTTTCTTGAATATTTTGGTTGTAGGATCTACAATTGAGTAAATTTAGATGAAAATAACTTCAATTTTTTGGATTGTGAATAAAGTTTGAGTTGGAAGTGTCAAATTTTAATAAATTTATTTGAAACCAACTTTGATTTTTTGGATTTTCTTGAGTATTTTGGTTGTAGGATCTACAATTGAGTAAATTTAGATGAAAATAACTTCAATTTTTTGGATTGTGAAAAAAATTTGAGTTGGAAGTGACAAATTTTAATAAATTTATTTGAAACCAAATTCGATTTTTTGGAGTTTCATGAGTATTTTTGTTATAGGATCTACAAGTGAGTAAATTTAGATGAAAATAACTTCGATTTTTTGGATTTTGTCACGATTTTTGTCAAATTTTAATAAATTTATTTGAAATCAACTTTGATATATTTTGAATTTGTTGAGTATTTTTGTTGTAGGATCTATATTTGAGTAAATTTAGATGAAAATAACTTCAATTTTTTGGATTGTGAAAAATATTTTAGTTGGAAGTGTCAAATTTTAATAAATTTATTTGAAATCAACTTCGATTTTTTGGATAATCTTTAGTATTTTTGTTGTAGGATCTACAATTGAGTAAATTTAGATAAAAATAACTTCAATTTTTTGGATTGTGTAAAAAAATTTAGATGGAAGTGTCAAATTTTAATAAATTTATTTGAAATCAACTTCGATTTTTTTGGATTTTGTTGAGTATTTTTGTTGTAGGGTCTATATTTGAGTAAATTTAGATGAAAATAACTTAAATTTTTAGGATTTTGAAAAAAATTTTAGTTGGAAGTGCCAAATTTTAATAAATTTATTTGAAACCAACTTCGATTTTTTGGATTTTCTTGAGTATTTTTGTTGTAGGATCTACAATTGAGTAAATTTAGATGAAAATAACTTCGAGTTTTTGGATTTTGTCACGATTTTTGTCAAATTTTAATAAATTTATTTGAAATCAACTTCGATTTTTTTTTATTTTGTTGGGTATTTTTGTTGTAGGATCTATATTTGAGCAAATTTAGATGAATATAACTTAAATTTTTAGGATTGTGAAAAAAATTTGAGTTGGAAGTGTCAAATTTTAATAAATTTATTTGAAACCAAATTCGATTTTTTGGAGTTTCATGAGTATTTTTGTTATAGGATCTACAATTGAGTAAATTTAGATGAAAATAACTTCGATATTTTGGATTTTGTCACGATTTTTGTCAAATTTTAATAAATTTATTTGAAATCAACTTTGATAATTTTTGAATTTGTTGAGTATTTTTGTTGTAGGATCTATATTTGAGTAAATTTAGATGAAAATAACTTCAATTTTTTGGATTGTGAAAAATATTTTAGTTGGAAGAGTCAAATTTTAATAAATTTATTTGAAATCAACTTCGATTTTTTGGATTTTCTGTAGTATTTTTGTTGTAGGATCTACAATTGAGTAAATTTAGATAAAAATAACTTCAATTTTTTGGATTGTGAAAAAAAATTTAGATGGAAGTGTCAAATTTTAATAAATTTATTTGAAATCAACTTCGATTTTTTTTTATTTTGTTGGGTATTTTTGTTGTAGGATCTATATTTGAGTAAATTTAGATGAAAATAACTTAAATTTTTAGGTTTGTGAAAAAAAATTTAGTTGGAAGTGCCAAATTTTATTAAATTTATTTGAAACCAACTTCGATTTTTTGGATTTTCTTGAGTATTTTTGTTGTAGGATCTACAATTGAGTAAATTTAGATGAAAATAACTTCAATTTTTTGGATTGTGAAAAAAATTTGAGTTGGAAGTGACAAATTTTAATAAATTTATTTGAAACCAAATTCGATTTTTTGGAGTTTCATGAGTATTTTTGTTATAGGATCTACAAGTGAGTAAATTTAGATGAAAATAACTTCGATTTTTTGGATTTTGTCACGATTTTTGTCAAATTTTAATAAATTTATTTGAAATCAACTTTGATATATTTTGAATTTGTTGAGTATTTTTGTTGTAGGATCTATATTTGAGTAAATTTAGATGAAAATAACTTCAATTTTTTGGATTGTGAAAAATATTTTAGTTGGAAGTGTCAAATTTTAATAAATTTATTTGAAATCAACTTCGATTTTTTGGATTTTCTTTAGTATTTTTGTTGTAGGATCTACAATTGAGTAAATTTAGATAAAAATAACTTCAATTTTTTGGATTGTGAAAAAAAATTTAGATAGAAGTGTCAAATTTTAATAAATTTATTTGAAATCAACTTCGATTTTTTTGGATTTTGTTGAGTATTTTTGTTGTAGGGTATATATTTGAGTAAATTTAGATGAAAATAACTTAAATTTTTAGGATTTTGAAAAAAATTTTAGTTGGAAGTGCCAAATTTTAATAAATTTATTTGATACCAACTTCGATTTTTTGGATTTTCTTGAGTATTTTTGTTGTAGGATCTACAATTGAGTAAATTTAGATGAAAATAACTTCGAGTTTTTGGATTTTGTCACGATTTTTGTCAAATTTTAATAAATTTATTTGAAATCAACTTCGATTTTTTTTTATTTTGTTGTAGGATCTATATTTGAGCAAATTTAGATGAATATAACTTAAATTTTTAGGATTGTGAAAAAAATTTGAGTTGGAAGTGTCAAATTTTAATAAATTTATTTGAAACCAACTTTGATTTTTTGGATTTTCTTGAATATTTTGGTTGTAGGATCTACAATTGAGTAAATTTAGATGAAAATAACTTCAATTTTTTGGATTTTGTCACGATTTTTGTCAAATTTTAATAAATTTATTTGAAATCAACTTCGATTTTTTTTTATTTTGTTGGGTATTTTTGTTGTAGGATCTATATTTGAGTAAATTTAGATGAAAATAACTTAAATTTTTAGGATTGTGAAAAAAATTTGAGTTGGAAGTGTCAAATTTTAATAAATTTATTTGAAACCAACTTCGATTTTTTGGATTTTCTTGAATATTTTGGTTGTAGGATCTACAATTGAGTAAATTTAGATGAAAATAACTTCAATTTTTTGGATTGTGAATAAAGTTTGAGTTGGAAGTGTCAAATTTTAATAAATTTATTTGAAACCAACTTTGATTTTTTGGATTTTCTTGAGTATTTTGGTTGTAGGATCTACAATTGAGTAAATTTAGATGAAAATAACTTCAATTTTTTGGATTGTGAAAAAAATTTGAGTTGGAAGTGTCAAATTTTAATAAATTTATTTGAAACCAAATTCGATTTTTTGGAGTTTCATGAGTATTTTTGTTATAGGATCTACAATTGAGTAAATTTAGATGAAAATAACTTCGATATTTTGGATTTTGTCACGATTTTTGTCAAATTTTAATAAATTTATTTGAAATCAACTTTGATAATTTTTGAATTTGTTGAGTATTTTTGTTGTAGGATCTATATTTGAGTAAATTTAGATGAAAATAACTTCAATTTTTTGGATTGTGAAAAATATTTTAGTTGGAAGAGTCAAATTTTAATAAATTTATTTGAAATCAACTTCGATTTTTTGGATTTTCTGTAGTATTTTTGTTGTAGGATCTACAATTGAGTAAATTTAGATAAAAATAACTTCAATTTTTTGGATTGTGAAAAAAAATTTAGATAGAAGTGTCAAATTTTAATAAATTTATTTGAAATCAACTTCGATTTTTTTGGATTTTGTTGAGTATTTTTGTTGTAGGGTCTATATTTGAGTAAATTTAGATGAAAATAACTTAAAGTTTTAGGATTGTGAAAACAATTTTAGTTGGAAGTGCCAAATTTTAATAAATTTATTTGAAACCAACATCGATTTTTTGGATTTTCTTGAGTATTTTTCTTGTAGGATCTACAATTGAGTAAATTTAGATGAAAATAACTTCGATTTTTTCGATTTTGTCACGATTTTTGTCAAATTTTAATAATTTATTTGAAATCAACTTGGATAATTTTGGATTTTCTTGAGTATTTTTGTTGTAGGATCTACAATTGAGTAAATTTAGATGAAAATAACTTCAATTTTTTGGATTGTGAAAAAAAATTTAGATGGAAGTGTCAAATTTTAATAAATTTATTTGAAATCAACTTCGATTTTTATTTATTTTGTTGGGTATTTTTGTTGTAGGATCTATATTTGAGTAAATTTAGATGAAAATAACTTAAATTTTTAGGATTGTGAAAAAAAATTTAGTTGGAAGTGCCAAATTTTAATAAATTTATTTGAAACCAAATTCGATTTTTTGGAGTTTCATGAGTATTTTTGTTATAGGATCTACAAGTGAGTAAATTTAGATGAAAATAACTTCGGTATTTTGGATTTTGTCACGATTTTTGTCAAATTTTAATAAATTTATTTGAAATCAACTTTGATAATTTTTGAATTTGTTGAGTATTTTTGTTGTAGGATCTATATTTGAGTAAATTTAGATGAAAATAACTTCGAGTTTTTGGATTTTGTCACGATTTTTGTCAAATTTTAATAAATTTATTTGAAATCAACTTCGATTTTTTTTCATTTTGTTGGGTATTTTTGTTGTAGGATCTATATTTGAGTAAATTTAGATGAAAATAACTTAAATTTTTAGGATTGTGAAAAAAATTTGAGTTGGAAGTGTCAAATTTTAATAAATTTATTTGAAATCAACTTCGATTATTTTGAATTTTGTCGAGTATTTTTGGTGTAGGATGTATATTTGAGTAAATTTAGATGAAAATAACGACAATTTTTTGATTGTGAAGAAAATTTGAGTTGGAAGTGTCAAATTTTAATAAATTTATTTGAAATCAACTTCGATTTTTTGCATTTTCTTGAGTATTTTTGTTGTAGGATCTACAATTGAGTAAATTTAGAAGAAAATAACTTCAATTTTTTGGATTGTGAAAAAAATTTGAGTTGGAAGTGTCAAATTTTAATAAATTTATTTGAAACCAACTTCGATTTTTTGGAGTTTCATGAGTATTTTTGTTATAGGATCTATAATTGAGTAAATTTAGATGAAAATAACTTCGATTTTTTGGATTTTGTCACGATTTTTGTCAAATTTTAATAAATTTATTTGAAATCAACTTCGATTTTTTTTTAATTTGTTGGGTATTTTTGTTGTAGGATCTATATTTGAGCAAATTTAGATGAATATAACTTAAATTTTTAGGATTGTGAAAAAAATTTGAGTTGGAAGAGTCAAATTTTAATAAATTTATTTGAAACCAACTTTGATTTTTTGGATTTTCTTGAATATTTTGGTTGTAGGATCTACAATTGAGTAAATTTAGATGAAAATAACTTCAATTTTTTGGATTGTGAATAAAGTTTGAGTTGGAAGTGTCAAATTTTAATAAATTTATTTGAAACCAACTTTGATTTTTTGGATTTTCTTGAGTATTTTGGTTGTAGGGTCTACAATTGAGTAAATTTAGATGAAAATAACTTCAATTTTTTGGATTGTGAAAAAAATTTGAGTTGGAAGTGTCAAATTTTAATAAATTTATTTGAAACCAAATTCGATTTTTTGGAGTTTCATGAGTATTTTTGTTATAGGATCTACAATTGAGTAAATTTAGATGAAAATAACTTCGATATTTTGGATTTTGTCACGATTTTTGTCAAATTTTAATAAATTTATTTGAAATCAACTTTGATAATTTTTGAATTTGTTGAGTATTTTTGTTGTAGGATCTATATTTGAGTAAATTTAGATGAAAATAACTTCAATTTTTTGGATTGTGAAAAATATTTTAGTTGGAAGAGTCAAATTTTAATAAATTTATTTGAAATCAACTTCGATTTTTTGGATTTTCTGTAGTATTTTTGTTGTAGGATCTACAATTGAGTAAATTTAGATAAAAATAACTTCAATTTTTTGGATTGTGAAAAAAAATTTAGATAGAAGTGTCAAATTTTAATAAATTTATTTGAAATCAACTTCGATTTTTTTGGATTTTGTTGAGTATTTTTGTTGTAGGGTCTATATTTGAGTAAATTTAGATGAAAATAACTTAAAGTTTTAGGATTGTGAAAACAATTTTAGTTGGAAGTGCCAAATTTTAATAAATTTATTTGAAACCAACATCGATTTTTTGGATTTTCTTGAGTATTTTTCTTGTAGGATCTACAATTGAGTAAATTTAGATGAAAATAACTTCGATTTTTTCGATTTTGTCACGATTTTTGTCAAATTTTAATAATTTATTTGAAATCAACTTGGATAATTTTGGATTTTCTTGAGTATTTTTGTTGTAGGATCTACAATTGAGTAAATTTAGATGAAAATAACTTCAATTTTTTGGATTGTGAAAAAAAATTTAGATGGAAGTGTCAAATTTTAATAAATTTATTTGAAATCAACTTCGATTTTTATTTATTTTGTTGGGTATTTTTGTTGTAGGATCTATATTTGAGTAAATTTAGATGAAAATAACTTAAATTTTTAGGATTGTGAAAAAAAATTTAGTTGGAAGTGCCAAATTTTAATAAATTTATTTGAAACCAAATTCGATTTTTTGGAGTTTCATGAGTATTTTTGTTATAGGATCTACAAGTGAGTAAATTTAGATGAAAATAACTTCGGTATTTTGGATTTTGTCACGATTTTTGTCAAATTTTAATAAATTTATTTGAAATCAACTTTGATAATTTTTGAATTTGTTGAGTATTTTTGTTGTAGGATCTATATTTGAGTAAATTTAGATGAAAATAACTTCGAGTTTTTGGATTTTGTCACGATTTTTGTCAAATTTTAATAAATTTATTTGAAATCAACTTCGATTTTTTTTTATTTTGTTGGGTATTTTTGTTGTAGGATCTATATTTGAGTAAATTTAGATGAAAATAACTTAAATTTTTAGGATTGTGAAAAAAATTTGAGTTGGAAGTGTCAAATTTTAATAAATTTATTTGAAATCAACTTCGATTATTTTGAATTTTGTCGAGTATTTTTGGTGTAGGATGTATATTTGAGTATATTTAGATGAAAATAACGACAATTTTTTGATTGTGAAGAAAATTTGAGTTGGAAGTGTCAAATTTTAATAAATTTATTTGAAATCAACTTCGATTTTTTGCATTTTCTTGAGTATTTTTGTTGTAGGATCTACAATTGAGTAAATTTAGAAGAAAATAACTTCAATTTTTTGGATTGTGAAAAAAATTTGAGTTGGAAGTGTCAAATTTTAATAAATTTATTTGAAACCAACTTCGATTTTTTGGAGTTTCATGAGTATTTTTGTTATAGGATCTACAAGTGAGTAAATTTAGATGAAAATAACTTCGATTTTTTGGATTTTGTCACGATTTTTGTCAAATTTTAATAAATTTATTTGAAATCAACTTTGATATATTTTGAATTTGTTGAGTATTTTTGTTGTAGGATCTATATTTGAGTAAATTTAGATGAAAATAACTTCAATTTTTTGGATTGTGAAAAATATTTTAGTTGGAAGTGTCAAATTTTAATAAATTTATTTGAAATCAACTTCGATTTTTTGGATTTTCTTTAGTATTTTTGTTGTAGGATCTACAATTGAGTAAATTTAGATAAAAATAACTTCAATTTTTTGGATTGTGAAAAAAAATTTAGATGGAAGTGTCAAATTTTAATAAATTTATTTGAAATCAACTTCGATTTTTTTGGATTTTGTTGAGTATTTTTGTTGTAGGGTCTATATTTGAGTAAATTTAGATGAAAATAACTTAAATTTTTAGGATTTTGAAAAAAATTTTAGTTGGAAGTGCCAAATTTTAATAAATTTATTTGAAACCAACTTCGATTTTTTGGATTTTCTTGAGTATTTTTGTTGTAGGATCTACAATTGAGTAAATTTAGATGAAAATAACTTCGAGTTTTTGGATTTTGTCACGATTTTTGTCAAATATTAATAAATTTATTTGAAATAAACTTCGATTTTTTTTTATTTTGTTGGGTATTTTTGTTGTAGGATCTATATTTGAGCAAATTTAGATGAATATAACTTAAATTTTTAGGATTGTGAAAAAAATTTGAGTTGGAAGTGTCAAATTTTAATAAATTTATTTGAAACCAAATTCGATTTTTTGGAGTTTCATGAGTATTTTTGTTATAGGATCTACAATTGAGTAAATTTAGATGAAAATAACTTCGATATTTTGGATTTTGTCACGATTTTTGTCAAATTTTAATAAATTTATTTGAAATCAACTTTGATAATTTTTGAATTTGTTGAGTATTTTTGTTGTAGGATCTATATTTGAGTAAATTTAGATGAAAATAACTTCAATTTTTTGGATTGTGAAAAATATTTTAGTTGGAAGAGTCAAATTTTAATAAATTTATTTGAAATCAACTTCGATTTTTTGGATTTTCTGTAGTATTTTTGTTGTAGGATCTACAATTGAGTAAATTTAGATAAAAATAACTTCAATTTTTTGGATTGTGAAAAAAAATTTAGATAGAAGTGTCAAATTTTAATAAATTTATTTGAAATCAACTTCGATTTTTTTGGATTTTGTTGAGTATTTTTGTTGTAGGGTCTATATTTGAGTAAATTTAGATGAAAATAACTTAAATTTTTAGGATTGTGAAAACAATTTTAGTTGGAAGTGCCAAATTTTAATAAATTTATTTGAAACCAACATCGATTTTTTGGATTTTCTTGAGTATTTTTGTTGTAGGATCTACAATTGAGTAAATTTAGATGAAAATAACTTCGATTTTTTCGATTTTGTCACGATTTTTGTCAAATTTTAATAATTTATTTGAAATCAACTTGGATAATTTTGGATTTTCTTGAGTATTTTTGTTGTAGGATCTACAATTGAGTAAATTTAGATGAAAATAACTTCAATTTTTTGGATTGTGAAAAAAAATTTAGATGGAAGTGTCAAATTTTAATAAATTTATTTGAAATCAACTTCGATTTTTTGGATTTTCTTTAGTATTTTTGTTGTAGGATCTACAATTGAGTAAATTTAGATAAAAATAACTTCAATTTTTTGGATTGTGAAAAAAAATTTAGATGGAAGTGTCAAATTTTAATAAATTTATTTGAAATCAACTTCGATTTTTTTGGATTTTGTTGAGTATTTTTGTTGTAGGGTCTATATTTGAGTAAATTTAGATGAAAATAACTTAAATTTTTAGGATTTTGAAAAAAATTTTAGTTGGAAGTGCCAAATTTTAATAAATTTATTTGAAACCAACTTCGATTTTTTGGATTTTCTTGAGTATTTTTGTTGTAGGATCTACAATTGAGTAAATTTAGATGAAAATAACTTCGAGTTTTTGGATTTTGTCACGATTTTTGTCAAATTTTAATAAATTTATTTGAAATCAACTTCGATTTTTTTTTATTTTGTTGGGTATTTTTGTTGTAGGATCTATAATTGAGCAAATTTAGATGAATATAACTTAAATTTTTAGGATTGTGAAAAAAATTTGAGTTGGAAGAGTCAAATTTTAATAAATTTATTTGAAACCAACTTTAATTTTTTGGATTTTCTTGAATATTTTGGTTGTAGGATCTACAATTGAGTTAATTTAGATGAAAATAACTTCAATTTTTTGGATTGTGAATAAAGTTTGAGTTGGAAGTGTCAAATTTTAATAAATTTATTTGAAACCAACTTTGTTTTTTTGGATTTTCTTGAGTATTTTGGTTGTAGGATCTACAATTGAGTAAATTTAGATGAAAATAACTTCAATTTTTTGGATTGTGAATAAAGTTTGAGTTGGAAGTGCCAAATTTTAATAAATTTATTTGAAACCAACTTCGATTTTTTGGATTTTCTTGAGTATTTTTGTTGTAGGATCTACAATTGAGTAAATTTAGATGAAAATAACTTCGATTTTTTGGATTTTGTCACGATTTTTGTCAAATTTTAATAAATTTATTTGAAATCAACTTCGATTTTTTTTTATTTTGTTGGGTATTTTTGTTGTAGGATCTATATTTGAGCAAATTTAGATGAATATAACTTAAATTTTTAGGATTGTGAAAAAAATTTGAGTTGGAAGTGTCAAATTTTAATAAATTTATTTGAAACCAAATTCGATTTTTTGGAGTTTCATGAGTATTTTTGTTATAGGATCTACAATTGAGTAAATTTAGATGAAAATAACTTCGATATTTTGGATTTTGTCACGATTTTTGTCAAATTTTAATAAATTTATTTGAAATCAACTTTGATAATTTTTGAATTTGTTGAGTATTTTTGTTGTAGGATCTATATTTGAGTAAATTTAGATGAAAATAACTTCAATTTTTTGGATTGTGAAAAAAAATTTAGATGGAAGTGTCAAATTTTAATAAATTTATTTGAAATCAACTTCGATTTTTTGGATTTTCTTTAGTATTTTTGTTGTAGGATCTACAATTGAGTAAATTTAGATAAAAATAACTTCAATTTTTTGGATTGTGAAAAAAAATTTAGATGGAAGTGTCAAATTTTAATAAATTTATTTGAAATCAACTTCGATTTTTTTGGATTTTGTTGAGTATTTTTGTTGTAGGGTCTATATTTGAGTAAATTTAGATGAAAATAACTTAAATTTTTAGGATTTTGAAAAAAATTTTAGTTGGAAGTGCCAAATTTTAATAAATTTATTTGAAACCAACTTCGATTTTTTGGATTTTCTTGAGTATTTTTGTTGTAGGATCTACAATTGAGTAAATTTAGATGAAAATAACTTCGAGTTTTTGGATTTTGTCACGATTTTTGTCAAATTTTAATAAATTTATTTGAAATCAACTTCGATTTTTTTTTATTTTGTTGGGTATTTTTGTTGTAGGATCTATAATTGAGCAAATTTAGATGAATATAACTTAAATTTTTAGGATTGTGAAAAAAATTTGAGTTGGAAGAGTCAAATTTTAATAAATTTATTTGAAACCAACTTTAATTTTTTGGATTTTCTTGAATATTTTGGTTGTAGGATCTACAATTGAGTTAATTTAGATGAAAATAACTTCAATTTTTTGGATTGTGAATAAAGTTTGAGTTGGAAGTGTCAAATTTTAATAAATTTATTTGAAACCAACTTTGTTTTTTTGGATTTTCTTGAGTATTTTGGTTGTAGGATCTACAATTGAGTAAATTTAGATGAAAATAACTTCAATTTTTTGGATTGTGAATAAAGTTTGAGTTGGAAGTGCCAAATTTTAATAAATTTATTTGAAACCAACTTCGATTTTTTGGATTTTCTTGAGTATTTTTGTTGTAGGATCTACAATTGAGTAAATTTAGATGAAAATAACTTCGATTTTTTGGATTTTGTCACGATTTTTGTCAAATTTTAATAAATTTATTTGAAATCAACTTCGATTTTTTTTTATTTTGTTGGGTATTTTTGTTGTAGGATCTATATTTGAGCAAATTTAGATGAATATAACTTAAATTTTTAGGATTGTGAAAAAAATTTGAGTTGGAAGTGTCAAATTTTAATAAATTTATTTGAAACCAAATTCGATTTTTTGGAGTTTCATGAGTATTTTTGTTATAGGATCTACAATTGAGTAAATTTAGATGAAAATAACTTCGATATTTTGGATTTTGTCACGATTTTTGTCAAATTTTAATAAATTTATTTGAAATCAACTTTGATAATTTTTGAATTTGTTGAGTATTTTTGTTGTAGGATCTATATTTGAGTAAATTTAGATGAAAATAACTTCAATTTTTTGGATTGTGAAAAATATTTTAGTTGGAAGAGTCAAATTTTAATAAATTTATTTGAAATCAACTTCGATTTTTTGGATTTTCTGTAGTATTTTTGTTGTAGGATCTACAATTGAGTAAATTTAGATAAAAATAACTTCAATTTTTTGGATTGTGAAAAAAAATTTAGATAGAAGTGTCAAATTTTAATAAATTTATTTTTAATCAACTTCGATTTTTTTGAATTTTGTTGAGTATTTTTGTTGTAGGGTCTATATTTGAGTAAATTTAGATGAAAATAACTTAAATTTTTAGGATTGTGAAAACAATTTTAGTTGGAAGTGCCAAATTTTAATAAATTTATTTGAAACCAACATCGATTTTTTGGATTTTCTTGAGTATTTTTGTTGTAGGATCTACAATTGAGTAAATTTAGATGAAAATAACTTCGATTTTTTCGATTTTGTCACGATTTTTGTCAAATTTTAATAATTTATTTGAAATCAACTTGGATAATTTTGGATTTTCTTGAGTATTTTTGTTGTAGGATCTACAATTGAGTAAATTTAGATGAAAATAACTTCAATTTTTTGGATTGTGAAATAAAATTTAGATGGAAGTGTCAAATTTTAATAAATTTATTTGAAATCAACTTCGATTTTTTTTTATTTTGTTGGGTATTTTTGTTGTAGGATCTATATTTGAGTAAATTTAGATGAAAATAACTTAAATTTTTAGGATTGTGAAAAAAAATTTAGTTGGAAGTGCCAAATTTTAATAAATTTATTTGAAACCAACTTCGATTTTTTGGATTTTCTTGAGTATTTTTGTTGTAGGGTCTATATTTGAGTAAATTTAGATGAAAATAACTTAAATTTTTAGGATTGTGAAAACAATTTTAGTTGGAAGTGCCAAATTTTAATAAATTTATTTGAAACCAACTTCGATTTTTTGGATTTTCTTGAGTATTTTTGTTGTAGGATCTACAATTGCGTAAATTTAGATGAAAATAACTTCGATTTTTTCGATTTTGTCACGATTTTTGTCAAATTTTAATAAATTTATTTGAAATCAACTTGGATAATTTTGGATTTTCTTGAGTATTTTTGTTGTAGGATCTACAATTGAGTAAATTTAGATGAAAATAACTTCAATTTTTTGGATTGTGAAAAAAAATTTAGATGGAAGTGTCAAATTTTAATAAATTTATTTGAAATCAACTTCGATTTTTATTTATTTTGTTGGGTATTTTTGTTGTAGGATCTATATTTGAGTAAATTTAGATGAAAATAACTTAAATTTTTAGGATTGTGAAAAAAAATTTAGTTGGAAGTGCCAAATTTTAATAAATTTATTTGAAACCAAATTCGATTTTTTGGAGTTTCATGAGTATTTTTGTTATAGGATCTACAAGTGAGTAAATTTAGATGAAAATAACTTCGGTATTTTGGATTTTGTCACGATTTTTGTCAAATTTTAATAAATTTATTTGAAATCAACTTCGATTTTTTGGATTTTCTTGAGTATTTTTGTTGTAGGATCTACAATTGAGTAAATTTAGATGAAAATAACTTCGAGTTTTTGGATTTTGTCACGATTTTTGTCAAATTTTAATAAATTTATTTGAAATCAACTTCGATTTTTTTTTATTTTGTTGGGTATTTTTGTTGTAGGATCTATATTTGAGCAAATTTAGATGAATATAACTTAAATTTTTAGGATTGTGAAAAAAATTTGAGTTGGAAGTGTCAAATTTTAATAAATTTATTTGAAACCAAATTCGATTTTTTGGAGTTTCATGAGTATTTTTGTTATAGGATCTACAATTGAGTAAATTTAGATGAAAATAACTTCGATATTTTGGATTTTGTCACGATTTTTGTCAAATTTTAATAAATTTATTTGAAATCAACTTTGATAATTTTTGAATTTGTTGAGTATTTTTGTTGTAGGATCTATATTTGAGTAAATTTAGATGAAAATAACTTCAATTTTTTGGATTGTGAAAAATATTTTAGTTGGAAGAGTCAAATTTTAATAAATTTATTTGAAATCAACTTCGATTTTTTGGATTTTCTTTAGTATTTTTGTTGTAGGATCTACAATTGAGTAAATTTAGATAAAAATAACTTCAATTTTTTGGATTGTGAAAAAAAATTTAGATGGAAGTGTCAAATTTTAATAAATTTATTTGAAATCAACTTCGATTTTTTTGGATTTTGTTGAGTATTTTTGTTGTAGGGTCTATATTTGAGTAAATTTAGATGAAAATAACTTAAATTTTTAGGATTTTGAAAAAAATTTTAGTTGGAAGTGCCAAATTTTAATAAATTTATTTGAAACCAACTTCGATTTTTTGGATTTTCTTGAGTATTTTTGTTGTAGGATCTACAATTGAGTAAATTTAGATGAAAATAACTTCGAGTTTTTGGATTTTGTCACGATTTTTGTCAAATTTTAATAAATTTATTTGAAATCAACTTCGATTTTTTTTTATTTTGTTGGGTATTTTTGTTGTAGGATCTATAATTGAGCAAATTTAGATGAATATAACTTAAATTTTTAGGATTGTGAAAAAAATTTGAGTTGGAAGAGTCAAATTTTAATAAATTTATTTGAAACCAACTTTGATTTTTTGGATTTTCTTGAATATTTTGGTTGTAGGATCTACAATTGAGTTAATTTAGATGAAAATAACTTCAATTTTTTGGATTGTGAATAAAGTTTGAGTTGGAAGTGTCAAATTTTAATAAATTTATTTGAAACCAACTTTGATTTTTTGGATTTTCTTGAGTATTTTGGTTGTAGGATCTACAATTGAGTAAATTTAGATGAAAATAACTTCAATTTTTTGGATTGTGAATAAAGTTTGAGTTGGAAGTGCCAAATTTTAATAAATTTATTTGAAACCAACTTCGATTTTTTGGATTTTCTTGAGTATTTTTGTTGTAGGATCTACAATTGAGTAAATTTAGATGAAAATAACTTCGATTTTTTGGATTTTGTCACGATTTTTGTCAAATTTTAATAAATTTATTTGAAATCAACTTCGATTTTTTTTTATTTTGTTGGGTATTTTTGTTGTAGGATCTATATTTGAGCAAATTTAGATGAATATAACTTAAATTTTTAGGATTGTGAAAAAAATTTGAGTTGGAAGTGTCAAATTTTAATAAATTTATTTGAAACCAAATTCGATTTTTTGGAGTTTCATGAGTATTTTTGTTATAGGATCTACAATTGAGTAAATTTAGATGAAAATAACTTCGATATTTTGGATTTTGTCACGATTTTTGTCAAATTTTAATAAATTTATTTGAAATCAACTTTGATAATTTTTGAATTTGTTGAGTATTTTTGTTGTAGGATCTATATTTGAGTAAATTTAGATGAAAATAACTTCAATTTTTTGGATTGTGAAAAATATTTTAGTTGGAAGAGTCAAATTTTAATAAATTTATTTGAAATCAACTTCGATTTTTTGGATTTTCTGTAGTATTTTTGTTGTAGGATCTACAATTGAGTAAATTTAGATAAAAATAACTTCAATTTTTTGGATTGTGAAAAAAAATTTAGATAGAAGTGTCAAATTTTAATAAATTTATTTTTAATCAACTTCGATTTTTTTGAATTTTGTTGAGTATTTTTGTTGTAGGGTCTATATTTGAGTAAATTTAGATGAAAATAACTTAAATTTTTAGGATTGTGAAAACAATTTTAGTTGGAAGTGCCAAATTTTAATAAATTTATTTGAAACCAACATCGATTTTTTGGATTTTCTTGAGTATTTTTGTTGTAGGATCTACAATTGAGTAAATTTAGATGAAAATAACTTCGATTTTTTCGATTTTGTCACGATTTTTGTCAAATTTTAATAATTTATTTGAAATCAACTTGGATAATTTTGGATTTTCTTGAGTATTTTTGTTGTAGGATCTACAATTGAGTAAATTTAGATGAAAATAACTTCAATTTTTTGGATTGTGAAAAAAAATTTAGATGGAAGTGTCAAATTTTAATAAATTTATTTGAAATCAACTTCGATTTTTTGGATTTTCTTGAGTATTTTTGTTGTAGGGTCTATATTTGAGTAAATTTAGATGAAAATAACTTAAATTTTTAGGATTGTGAAAACAATTTTAGTTGGAAGTGCCAAATTTTAATAAATTTATTTGAAACCAACTTCGATTTTTTGGATTTTCTTGAGTATTTTTGTTGTAGGGTCTATATTTGAGTAAATTTAGATGAAAATAACTTAAATTTTTAGGATTGTGAAAACAATTTTAGTTGGAAGTGCCAAATTTTAATAAATTTATTTGAAACCAACTTCGATTTTTTGGATTTTCTTGAGTATTTTTGTTGTAGGATCTACAATTGCGTAAATTTAGATGAAAATAACTTCGATTTTTTCGATTTTGTCACGATTTTTGTCAAATTTTAATAAATTTATTTGAAATCAACTTGGATAATTTTGGATTTTCTTGAGTATTTTTGTTGTAGGATCTACAATTGAGTAAATTTAGATGAAAATAACTTCAATTTTTTGGATTGTGAAGAAAATTTGAGTTGGAAGTGTCAAATTTTAATAAATTTATTTGAAATCAACTTCGATTTTTTGCATTTTCTTGAGTATTTTTGTTGTAGGATCTACAATTGAGTAAATTTAGAAGAAAATAACTTCAATTTTTTGGATTGTGAAAAAAATTTGAGTTGGAAGTGTCAAATTTTAATAAATTTATTTGAAACCAACTTCGATTTTTTGGAGTTTCATGAGTATTTTTGTTATAGGATCTATAATTGAGTAAATTTAGATGAAAATAACTTCGATTTTTTGGATTTTGTCACGATTTTTGTCAAATTTTAATAAATTTATTTGAAATCAACTTCGATTTTTTTTTATTTTGTTGGGTATTTTTGTTGTAGGATCTATATTTGAGCAAATTTAGATGAATATAACTTAAATTTTTAGGATTGTGAAAAAAATTTGAGTTGGAAGAGTCAAATTTTAATAAATTTATTTTAAACCAACTTTGATTTTTTGGATTTTCTTGAATATTTTGGTTGTAGGATCTACAATTGAGTAAATTTAGATGAAAATAACTTCAATTTTTTGGATTGTGAAAAAAATTTGAGTTGGAAGTGTCAAATTTTAATAAATTTATTTGAAACCAAATTCGATTTTTTGGAGTTTCATGAGTATTTTTGTTATAGGATCTACAATTGAGTAAATTTAGATGAAAATAACTTCGATATTTTGGATTTTGTCACGATTTTTGTCAAATTTTAATAAATTTATTTGAAATCAACTTTGATAATTTTTGAATTTGTTGAGTATTTTTGTTGTAGGATCTATATTTGAGTAAATTTAGATGAAAATAACTTCAATTTTTTGGATTGTGAAAAATATTTTAGTTGGAAGAGTCAAATTTTAATAAATTTATTTGAAATCAACTTCGATTTTTTGGATTTTCTGTAGTATTTTTGTTGTAGGATCTACAATTGAGTAAATTTAGATAAAAATAACTTCAATTTTTTGGATTGTGAAAAAAAATTTAGATAGAAGTGTCAAATTTTAATAAATTTATTTGAAACCAACTTTGATTTTTTGGATTTTCTTGAATATTTTGGTTGTAGGATCTACAATTGAGTAAATTTAGATGAAAATAACTTCAATTTTTTGGATTGTGAATAAAGTTTGAGTTGGAAGTGTCAAAGTTTAATAAATTTATTTGAAACCAACTTTGATTTTTTGGATTTTCTTGAGTATTTTGGTTGTAGGATCTACAATTGAGTAAATTTAGATGAAAATAACTTCAATTTTTTGGATTGTGAAAAAAATTTGAGTTGGAAGTGACAAATTTTAATAAATTTATTTGAAACCAAATTCGATTTTTTGGAGTTTCATGAGTATTTTTGTTATAGGATCTACAAGTGAGTAAATTTAGATGAAAATAACTTCGATTTTTTGGATTTTGTCACGATTTTTGTCAAATTTTAATAAATTTATTTGAAATCAACTTTGATATATTTTGAATTTGTTGAGTATTTTTGTTGTAGGATCTATATTTGAGTAAATTTAGATGAAAATAACTTCAATTTTTTGGATTGTGAAAAATATTTTAGTTGGAAGTGTCAAATTTTAATAAATTTATTTGAAATCAACTTCGATTTTTTGGATTTTCTTTAGTATTTTTGTTGTAGGATCTACAATTGAGTAAATTTAGATAAAAATAACTTCAATTTTTTGGATTGTGAAAAAAAATTTAGATGGAAGTGTCAAATTTTAATAAATTTATTTGAAATCAACTTCGATTTTTTTGGATTTTGTTGAGTATTTTTGTTGTAGGGTCTATATTTGAGTAAATTTAGATGAAAATAACTTAAATTTTTAGGATTTTGAAAAAAATTTTAGTTGGAAGTGCCAAATTTTAATAAATTTATTTGAAACCAACTTCGATTTTTTGGATTTTCTTGAGTATTTTTGTTGTAGGATCTACAATTGAGTAAATTTAGATGAAAATAACTTCGAGTTTTTGGATTTTGTCACGATTTTTGTCAAATTTTAATAAATTTATTTGAAATCAACTTCGATTTTTTTTTATTTTGTTGGGTATTTTTGTTGTAGGATCTATATTTGAGCAAATTTAGATGAATATAACTTAAATTTTTAGGATTGTGAAAAAAATTTGAGTTGGAAGTGTCAAATTTTAATAAATTTATTTGAAACCAAATTCGATTTTTTGGAGTTTCATGAGTATTTTTGTTATAGGATCTACAATTGAGTAAATTTAGATGAAAATAACTTCGATATTTTGGATTTTGTCACGATTTTTGTCAAATTTTAATAAATTTATTTGAAATCAACTTTGATAATTTTTGAATTTGTTGAGTATTTTTGTTGTAGGATCTATATTTGAGTAAATTTAGATGAAAATAACTTCAATTTTTTGGATTGTGAAAAATATTTTAGTTGGAAGAGTCAAATTTTAATAAATTTATTTGAAATCAACTTCGATTTTTTGGATTTTCTGTAGTATTTTTGTTGTAGGATCTACAATTGAGTAAATTTAGATAAAAATAACTTCAATTTTTTGGATTGTGAAAAAAAATTTAGATAGAAGTGTCAAATTTTAATAAATTTATTTGAAATCAACTTCGATTTTTTTGGATTTTGTTGAGTATTTTTGTTGTAGGGTCTATATTTGAGTAAATTTAGATGAAAATAACTTAAATTTTTAGGATTGTGAAAACAATTTTAGTTGGAAGTGCCAAATTTTAATAAATTTATTTGAAACCAACATCGATTTTTTGGATTTTCTTGAGTATTTTTGTTGTAGGATCTACAATTGAGTAAATTTAGATGAAAATAACTTCAATTTTTTGGATTGTGAAAAAAATTTGAGTTGGAAGTGTCAAATTTTAATAAATTTATTTGAAACCAAATTCGATTTTTTGGAGTTTCATGAGTATTTTTGTTATAGGATCTACAATTGAGTAAATTTAGATGAAAATAACTTCGAGTTTTTGGATTTTGTCACGATTTTTGTCAAATTTTAATAAATTTATTTGAAATCAACTTCGATTTTTTTTTATTTTGTTGGGTATTTTTGTTGTAGGATCTATATTTGAGCAAATTTAGATGAATATAACTTAAATTTTTAGGATTGTGAAAAAAATTTGAGTTGGAAGTGTCAAATTTTAATAAATTTATTTGAAACCAAATTCGATTTTTTGGAGTTTCATGAGTATTTTTGTTATAGGATCTACAATTGAGTAAATTTAGATGAAAATAACTTCGATATTTTGGATTTTGTCACGATTTTTGTCAAATTTTAATAAATTTATTTGAAATCAACTTTGATAATTTTTGAATTTGTTGAGTATTTTTGTTGTAGGATCTATATTTGAGTAAATTTAGATGAAAATAACTTCAATTTTTTGGATTGTGAAAAATATTTTAGTTGGAAGAGTCAAATTTTAATAAATTTATTTGAAATCAACTTCGATTTTTTGGATTTTCTGTAGTATTTTTGTTGTAGGATCTACAATTGAGTAAATTTAGAAGAAAATAACTTCAATTTTTTGGATTGTGAAAAAAAATTTAGATAGAAGTGTCAAATTTTAATAAATTTATTTGAAATCAACTTCAATTTTTTTGGATTTTGTTGAGTATTTTTGTTGTAGGGTCTATATTTGAGTAAATTTAGATGAAAATAACTTAAATTTTTAGGATTGTGAAAACAATTTTAGTTGGAAGTGCCAAATTTTAATAAATTTATTTGAAACCAACATCGATTTTTTGGATTTTCTTGAGTATTTTTGTTGTAGGATCTACAATTGAGTAAATTTAGATGAAAATAACTTCGATTTTTTCGATTTTGTCACGATTTTTGTCAAATTTTAATAATTTATTTGAAATCAACTTGGATAATTTTGGATTTTCTTGAGTATTTTTGTTGTAGGATCTACAATTGAGTAAATTTAGATGAAAATAACTTCAATTTTTTGGATTGTGAAATAAAATTTAGATGGAAGTGTCAAATTTTAATAAATTTATTTGAAATCAACTTCGATTTTTTTTTATTTTGTTGGGTATTTTTGTTGTAGGATCTATATTTGAGTAAATTTAGATGAAAATAACTTAAATTTTTAGGATTGTGAAAAAAAATTTAGTTGGAAGTGCCAAATTTTAATAAATTCATTTGAAACCAACTTCGATTTTTTGGATTTTCTTGAGTATTTTTGTTGTAGGGTCTATATTTGAGTAAATTTAGATGAAAATAACTTAAATTTTTAGGATTGTGAAAACAATTTTAGTTGGAAGTGCCAAATTTTAATAAATTTATTTGAAACCAACTTCGATTTTTTGGATTTTCTTGAGTATTTTTGGTGTAGGATGTATATTTGAGTAAATTTAGATGAAAATAACGACAATTTTTTGATTGTGAAGAAAATTTGAGTTGGAAGTGTCAAATTTTAATAAATTTATTTGAAATCAACTTCGATTTTTTGCATTTTCTTGAGTATTTTTGTTGTAGGATCTACAATTGAGTAAATTTAGAAGAAAATAACTTCAATTTTTTGGATTGTGAAAAAAATTTGAGTTGGAAGTGTCAAATTTTAATAAATTTATTTGAAACCAACTTCGATTTTTTGGAGTTTCATGAGTATTTTTGTTATAGGATCTATAATTGAGTAAATTTAGATGAAAATAACTTCGATTTTTTGGATTTTGTCACGATTTTTGTCAAATTTTAATAAATTTATTTGAAATCAACTTCGATTTTTTTTTATTTTGTTGGGTATTTTTGTTGTAGGATCTATATTTGAACAAATTTAGATGAATATAACTTAAATTTTTAGGATTGTGAAAAAAATTTGAGTTGGAAGAGTCAAATTTTAATAAATTTATTTGAAACCAACTTTGATTTTTTGGATTTTCTTGAATATTTTGGTTGTAGGATCTACAATTGAGTAAATTTAGATGAAAATAACTTCAATTTTTTGGATTGTGAATAAAGTTTGAGTTGGAAGTGTCAAATTTTAATAAATTTATTTGAAACCAACTTTGATTTTTTGGATTTTCTTGAGTATTTTGGTTGTAGGATCTACAATTGAGTAAATTTAGATGAAAATAACTTCAATTTTTTGGATTGTGAAAAAAATTTGAGTTGGAAGTGTCAAATTTTAATAAATTTATTTGAAACCAAATTCGATTTTTTGGAGTTTCATGAGTATTTTTGTTATAGGATCTACAATTGAGTAAATTTAGATGAAAATAACTTCGATATTTTGGATTTTGTCACGATTTTTGTCAAATTTTAATAAATTTATTTGAAATCAACTTTGATAATTTTTGAATTTGTTGAGTATTTTTGTTGTAGGATCTATATTTGAGTAAATTTAGATGAAAATAACTTCAATTTTTTGGATTGTGAAAAATATTTTAGTTGGAAGAGTCAAATTTTAATAAATTTATTTGAAATCAACTTCGATTTTTTGGATTTTCTGTAGTATTTTTGTTGTAGGATCTACAATTGAGTAAATTTAGATAAAAATAACTTCAATTTTTTGGATTGTGAAAAAAAATTTAGATAGAAGTGTCAAATTTTAATAAATTTATTTGAAATCAACTTCGATTTTTTTGGATTTTGTTGAGTATTTTTGTTGTAGGGTCTATATTTGAGTAAATTTAGATGAAAATAACTTAAATTTTTAGGATTGTGAAAACAATTTTAGTTGGAAGTGCCAAATTTTAATAAATTTATTTGAAACCAACATCGATTTTTTGGATTTTCTTGAGTATTTTTCTTGTAGGATCTACAATTGAGTAAATTTAGATGAAAATAACTTCGATTTTTTCGATTTTGTCACGATTTTTGTCAAATTTTAATAATTTATTTGAAATCAACTTGGATAATTTTGGATTTTCTTGAGTATTTTTGTTGTAGGATCTACAATTGAGTAAATTTAGATGAAAATAACTTCAATTTTTTGGATTGTGAAAAAAAATTTAGATGGAAGTGTCAAATTTTAATAAATTTATTTGAAATCAACTTCGATTTTTATTTATTTTGTTGGGTATTTTTGTTGTAGGATCTATATTTGAGTAAATTTAGATGAAAATAACTTAAATTTTTAGGATTGTGAAAAAAAATTTAGTTGGAAGTGCCAAATTTTAATAAATTTATTTGAAACCAAATTCGATTTTTTGGAGTTTCATGAGTATTTTTGTTATAGGATCTACAAGTGAGTAAATTTAGATGAAAATAACTTCGGTATTTTGGATTTTGTCACGATTTTTGTCAAATTTTAATAAATTTATTTGAAATCAACTTTGATAATTTTTGAATTTGTTGAGTATTTTTGTTGTAGGATCTATATTTGAGTAAATTTAGATGAAAATAACTTCGAGTTTTTGGATTTTGTCACGATTTTTGTCAAATTTTAATAAATTTATTTGAAATCAACTTCGATTTTTTTTTATTTTGTTGGGTATTTTTGTTGTAGGATCTATATTTGAGTAAATTTAGATGAAAATAACTTAAATTTTTAGGATTGTGAAAAAAATTTGAGTTGGAAGTATCAAATTTTAATAAATTTATTTGAAATCAACTTCGATTATTTTGAATTTTGTCGAGTATTTTTGGTGTAGGATGTATATTTGAGTAAATTTAGATGAAAATAACGACAATTTTTTGATTGTGAAGAAAATTTGAGTTGGAAGTGTCAAATTTTAATAAATTTATTTGAAATCAACTTCGATTTTTTGCATTTTCTTGAGTATTTTTGTTGTAGGATCTACAATTGAGTAAATTTAGAAGAAAATAACTTCAATTTTTTGGATTGTGAAAAAAATTTGAGTTGGAAGTGTCAAATTTTAATAAATTTATTTGAAACCAACTTCGATTTTTTGGAGTTTCATGAGTATTTTTGTTATAGGATCTATAATTGAGTAAATTTAGATGAAAATAACTTCGATTTTTTGGATTTTGTCACGATTTTTGTCAAATTTTAATAAATTTATTTGAAATCAACTTCGATTTTTTTTTATTTTGTTGGGTATTTTTGTTGTAGGATCTATATTTGAGCAAATTTAGATGAATATAACTTAAATTTTTAGGATTGTGAAAAAAATTTGAGTTGGAAGAGTCAAATTTTAATAAATTTATTTGAAACCAACTTGGATTTTTTGGATTTTCTTGAATATTTTGGTTGTAGGATCTACAATTGAGTAAATTTAGATGAAAATAACTTCAATTTTTTGGATTGTGAATAAAGTTTGAGTTGGAAGTGTCAAATTTTAATAAATTTATTTGAAACCAACTTTGATTTTTTGGATTTTCTTGAGTATTTTGGTTGTAGGATCTACAATTGAGTAAATTTAGATGAAAATAACTTCAATTTTTTGGATTGTGAAAAAAATTTGAGTTGGAAGTGACAAATTTTAATAAATTTATTTGAAACCAAATTCGATTTTTTGGAGTTTCATGAGTATTTTTGTTATAGGATCTACAAGTGAGTAAATTTAGATGAAAATAACTTCGATTTTTTGGATTTTGTCACGATTTTTGTCAAATTTTAATAAATTTATTTGAAATCAACTTTGATATATTTTGAATTTGTTGAGTATTTTTGTTGTAGGATCTATATTTGAGTAAATTTAGATGAAAATAACTTCAATTTTTTGGATTGTGAAAAATATTTTAGTTGGAAGTGTCAAATTTTAATAAATTTATTTGAAATCAACTTCGATTTTTTGGATTTTCTTTAGTATTTTTGTTGTAGGATCTACAATTGAGTAAATTTAGATAAAAATAACTTCAATTTTTTGGATTGTGAAAAAAAATTTAGATGGAAGTGTCAAATTTTAATAAATTTATTTGAAATCAACTTCGATTTTTTTGGATTTTGTTGAGTATTTTTGTTGTAGGGTCTATATTTGAGTAAATTTAGATGAAAATAACTTCAATTTTTTGGATTGTGAAATAAAATTTAGATGGAAGTGTCAAATTTTAATAAATTTATTTGAAATCAACTTCGATTTTTTTTTATTTTGTTGGGTATTTTTGTTGTAGGATCTATATTTGAGTAAATTTAGATGAAAATAACTTAAATTTTTAGGATTGTGAAAAAAAATTTAGTTGGAAGTGCCAAATTTTAATAAATTTATTTGAAACCAACTTCGATTTTTTGGATTTTCTTGAGTATTTTTGTTGTAGGGTCTATATTTGAGTAAATTTAGATGAAAATAACTTAAATTTTTAGGATTGTGAAAACAATTTTAGTTGGAAGTGCCAAATTTTAATAAATTTATTTGAAACCAACTTCGATTTTTTGGATTTTCTTGAGTATTTTTGTTGTAGGATCTACAATTGCGTAAATTTAGATGAAAATAACTTCGATTTTTTCGATTTTGTCACGATTTTTGTCAAATTTTAATAAATTTAATTGAAATCAACTTGGATAATTTTGGATTTTCTTGAGTATTTTTGTTGTAGGATCTACAATTGAGTAAATTTAGATGAAAATAACTTCAATTTTTTGGATTGTGAAAAAAAATTTAGATGGAAGTGTCAAATTTTAATAAATTTATTTGAAATCAACTTCGATTTTTATTTATTTTGTTGGGTATTTTTGTTGTAGGATCTATATTTGAGTAAATTTAGATGAAAATAACTTAAATTTTTTGGATTGTGAAAAATATTTTAGTTGGAAGTGCCAAATTTTAATAAATTTATTTGAAACCAAATTCGATTTTTTGGAGTTTCATGAGTATTTTTGTTATAGGATCTACAAGTGAGTAAATTTAGATGAAAATAACTTCGGTATTTTGGATTTTGTCACGATTTTTGTCAAATTTTAATAAATTTATTTGAAATCAACTTTGATAATTTTTGAATTTGTTGAGTATTTTTGTTGTAGGATCTATATTTGAGTAAATTTAGATGAAAATAACTTCGAGTTTTTGGATTTTGTCACGATTTTTGTCAAATTTTAATAAATTTATTTGAAATCAACTTCGATTTTTTTTTATTTTGTTGGGTATTTTTGTTGTAGGATCTATATTTGAGTAAATTTAGAAGAAAATAACTTAAATTTTTAGGATTGTGAAAAAAATTTGAGTTGGAAGTGTCAAATTTTAATAAATTTATTTGAAATCAACTTCGATTATTTTGAATTTTGTCGAGTATTTTTGGTGTAGGATGTATATTTGAGTAAATTTAGATGAAAATAACGACAATTTTTTAATTGTGAAGAAAATTTGAGTTGGAAGTGTCAAATTTTAATAAATTTATTTGAAATCAACTTCGATTTTTTGCATTTTCTTGAGTATTTTTGTTGTAGGATCTACAATTGAGTAAATTTAGAAGAAAATAACTTCAATTTTTTGGATTGTGAAAAAAATTTGAGTTGGAAGTGTCAAATTTTAATAAATTTATTTGAAACCAACTTCGATTTTTTGGAGTTTCATGAGTATTTTTGTTATAGGATCTACAATTGAGTAAATTTAGATGAAAATAACTTCGATTTTTTGGATTTTGTCACGATTTTTGTCAAATTTTAATAAATTTATTTGAAATCAACTTCGATTTTTTTTTATTTTGTTGAGTATTTTTGTTGTAGGATCTATATTTGAGTAAATTTAGATGAAAATAACTTCAATTTTTTGGATTGTGAAAAATATTTTAGTTGGAAGAGTCAAATTTTAATAAATTTATTTGAAATCAACTTCGATTTTTTGGATTTTCTGTAGTATTTTTGTTGTAGGATCTACAATTGAGTAAATTTAGATAAAAATAACTTCAATTTTTTGGATTGTGAAAAAAAATTTAGATAGAAGTGTCAAATTTTAATAAATTTATTTGAAATCAACTTCGATTTTTTTGGATTTTGTTGAGTATTTTTGTTGTAGGGTCTATATTTGAGTAAATTTAGATGAAAATAACTTAAATTTTTAGGATTGTGAAAACAATTTTAGTTGGAAGTGCCAAATTTTAATAAATTTATTTGAAACCAACATCGATTTTTTGGATTTTCTTGAGTATTTTTCTTGTAGGATCTACAATTGAGTAAATTTAGATGAAAATAACTTCGATTTTTTCGATTTTGTCACGATTTTTGTCAAATTTTAATAATTTATTTGAAATCAACTTGGATAATTTTGGATTTTCTTGAGTATTTTTGTTGTAGGATCTACAATTGAGTAAATTTAGATGAAAATAACTTCAATTTTTTGGATTGTGAAAAAAAATTTAGATGGAAGTGTCAAATTTTAATAAATTTATTTGAAATCAACTTCGATTTTTATTTATTTTGTTGGGTATTTTTGTTGTAGGATCTATATTTGAGTAAATTTAGATGAAAATAACTTAAATTTTTAGGATTGTGAAAAAAAATTTAGTTGGAAGTGCCAAATTTTAATAAATTTATTTGAAACCAAATTCGATTTTTTGGAGTTTCATGAGTATTTTTGTTATAGGATCTACAAGTGAGTAAATTTAGATGAAAATAACTTCGGTATTTTGGATTTTGTCACGATTTTTGTCAAATTTTAATAAATTTATTTGAAATCAACTTCGATTATTTTGAATTTTGTCGAGTATTTTTGGTGTAGGATGTATATTTGAGTAAATTTAGATGAAAATAACGACAATTTTTTGATTGTGAAGAAAATTTGAGTTGGAAGTGTCAAATTTTAATAAATTTATTTGAAATCAACTTCGATTTTTTGCATTTTCTTGAGTATTTTTGTTGTAGGATCTACAATTGAGTAAATTTAGAAGAAAATAACTTCAATTTTTTGGATTGTGAAAAAAATTTGAGTTGGAAGTGTCAAATTTTAATAAATTTATTTGAAACCAACTTCGATTTTTTGGAGTTTCATGAGTATTTTTGTTATAGGATCTATAATTGAGTAAATTTAGATGAAAATAACTTCGATTTTTTGGATTTTGTCACGATTTTTGTCAAATTTTAATAAATTTATTTGAAATCAACTTCGATTTTTTTTTATTTTGTTGGGTATTTTTGTTGTAGGATCTATATTTGAGCAAATTTAGATGAATATAACTTAAATTTTTAGGATTGTGAAAAAAATTTGAGTTGGAAGAGTCAAATTTTAATAAATTTATTTGAAACCAACTTGGATTTTTTGGATTTTCTTGAATATTTTGGTTGTAGGATCTACAATTGAGTAAATTTAAATGAAAATAACTTCAATTTTTTGGATTGTGAATAAAGTTTGAGTTGGAAGTGTCAAATTTTAATAAATTTATTTGAAACCAACTTTGATTTTTTGGATTTTCTTGAGTATTTTGGTTGTAGGATCTACAATTGAGTAAATTTAGATGAAAATAACTTCAATTTTTTGGATTGTGAAAAAAATTTGAGTTGGAAGTGACAAATTTTAATAAATTTATTTGAAACCAAATTCGATTTTTTGGAGTTTCATGAGTATTTTTGTTATAGGATCTACAAGTGAGTAAATTTAGATGAAAATAACTTCGATTTTTTGGATTTTGTCACGATTTTTGTCAAATTTTAATAAATTTATTTGAAATCAACTTTGATATATTTTGAATTTGTTGAGTATTTTTGTTGTAGGATCTATATTTGAGTAAATTTAGATGAAAATAACTTCAATTTTTTGGATTGTGAAAAATATTTTAGTTGGAAGTGTCAAATTTTAATAAATTTATTTGAAATCAACTTCGATTTTTTGGATTTTCTTTAGTATTTTTGTTGTAGGATCTACAATTGAGTAAATTTAGATAAAAATAACTTCAATTTTTTGGATTGTGAAAAAAAATTTAGATGGAAGTGTCAAATTTTAATAAATTTATTTGAAATCAACTTCGATTTTTTTGGATTTTGTTGAGTATTTTTGTTGTAGGGTCTATATTTGAGTAAATTTAGATGAAAATAACTTCAATTTTTTGGATTGTGAAATAAAATTTAGATGGAAGTGTCAAATTTTAATAAATTTATTTGAAATCAACTTCGATTTTTTTTTATTTTGTTGGGTATTTTTGTTGTAGGATCTATATTTGAGTAAATTTAGATGAAAATAACTTAAATTTTTAGGATTGTGAAAAAAAATTTAGTTGGAAGTGCCAAATTTTAATAAATTTATTTGAAACCAACTTCGATTTTTTGGATTTTCTTGAGTATTTTTGTTGTAGGGTCTATATTTGAGTAAATTTAGATGAAAATAACTTAAATTTTTAGGATTGTGAAAACAATTTTAGTTGGAAGTGCCAAATTTTAATAAATTTATTTGAAACCAACTTCGATTTTTTGGATTTTCTTGAGTATTTTTGTTGTAGGATCTACAATTGCGTAAATTTAGATGAAAATAACTTCGATTTTTTCGATTTTGTCACGATTTTTGTCAAATTTTAATAAATTTAATTGAAATCAACTTGGATAATTTTGGATTTTCTTGAGTATTTTTGTTGTAGGATCTACAATTGAGTAAATTTAGATGAAAATAACTTCAATTTTTTGGATTGTGAAAAAAAATTTAGATGGAAGTGTCAAATTTTAATAAATTTATTTGAAATCAACTTCGATTTTTATTTATTTTGTTGGGTATTTTTGTTGTAGGATCTATATTTGAGTAAATTTAGATGAAAATAACTTAAATTTTTTGGATTGTGAAAAATATTTTAGTTGGAAGTGCCAAATTTTAATAAATTTATTTGAAACCAAATTCGATTTTTTGGAGTTTCATGAGTATTTTTGTTATAGGATCTACAAGTGAGTAAATTTAGATGAAAATAACTTCGGTATTTTGGATTTTGTCACGATTTTTGTCAAATTTTAATAAATTTATTTGAAATCAACTTTGATAATTTTTGAATTTGTTGAGTATTTTTGTTGTAGGATCTATATTTGAGTAAATTTAGATGAAAATAACTTCGAGTTTTTGGATTTTGTCACGATTTTTGTCAAATTTTAATAAATTTATTTGAAATCAACTTCGATTTTTTTTTATTTTGTTGGGTATTTTTGTTGTAGGATCTATATTTGAGTAAATTTAGAAGAAAATAACTTAAATTTTTAGGATTGTGAAAAAAATTTGAGTTGGAAGTGTCAAATTTTAATAAATTTATTTGAAATCAACTTCGATTATTTTGAATTTTGTCGAGTATTTTTGGTGTAGGATGTATATTTGAGTAAATTTAGATGAAAATAACGACAATTTTTTGATTGTGAAGAAAATTTGAGTTGGAAGTGTCAAATTTTAATAAATTTATTTGAAATCAACTTCGATTTTTTGCATTTTCTTGAGTATTTTTGTTGTAGGATCTACAATTGAGTAAATTTAGAAGAAAATAACTTCAATTTTTTGGATTGTGAAAAAAATTTGAGTTGGAAGTGTCAAATTTTAATAAATTTATTTGAAACCAACTTCGATTTTTTGGAGTTTCATGAGTATTTTTGTTATAGGATCTATAATTGAGTAAATTTAGATGAAAAGAACTTCGATTTTTTGGATTTTGTCACGATTTTTGTCAAATTTTAATAAATGTATTTGAAATCAACTTCGATTTTTTTTTATTTTGTTGGGTATTTTTGTTGTAGGATCTATATTTGAGCAAATTTAGATGAATATAACTTAAATTTTTAGGATTGTGAAAAAAATTTGAGTTGGAAGAGTCAAATTTTAATAAATTTATTTGAAACCAACTTTGATTTTTTGGATTTTCTTGAATATTTTGGTTGTAGGATCTACAATTGAGTAAATTTAGATGAAAATAACTTCAATTTTTTGGATTGTGAATAAAGTTTGAGTTGGAAGTGTCAAATTTTAATAAATTTATTTGAAACCAACTTTGATTTTTTGGATTTTCTTGAGTATTTTGGTTGTAGGATCTACAATTGAGTAAATTTAGATGAAAATAACTTCAATTTTTTGGATTGTGAAAAAAATTTGAGTTGGAAGTGACAAATTTTAATAAATTTATTTGAAACCAAATTCGATTTTTTGGAGTTTCATGAGTATTTTTGTTATAGGATCTACAAGTGAGTAAATTTAGATGAAAATAACTTCGATTTTTTGGATTTTGTCACGATTTTTGTCAAATTTTAATAAATTTATTTGAAATCAACTTTGATATATTTTGAATTTGTTGAGTATTTTTGTTGTAGGATCTATATTTGAGTAAATTTAGATGAAAATAACTTCAATTTTTTGGATTGTGAAAAATATTTTAGTTGGAAGTGTCAAATTTTAATAAATTTATTTGAAATCAACTTCGATTTTTTGGATTTTCTTTAGTATTTTTGTTGTAGGATCTACAATTGAGTAAATTTAGATAAAAATAACTTCAATTTTTTGGATTGTGAAAAAAAATTTAGATGGAAGTGTCAAATTTTAATAAATTTATTTGAAATCAACTTCGATTTTTTTGGATTTTGTTGAGTATTTTTGTTGTAGGGTCTATATTTGAGTAAATTTAGATGAAAATAACTTCAATTTTTTGGATTGTGAAATAAAATTTAGATGGAAGTGTCAAATTTTAATAAATTTATTTGAAATCAACTTCGATTTTTTTTTATTTTGTTGGGTATTTTTGTTGTAGGATCTATATTTGAGTAAATTTAGATGAAAATAACTTAAATTTTTAGGATTGTGAAAAAAAATTTAGTTGGAAGTGCCAAATTTTAATAAATTTATTTGAAACCAACTTCGATTTTTTGGATTTTCTTGAGTATTTTTGTTGTAGGGTCTATATTTGAGTAAATTTAGATGAAAATAACTTAAATTTTTAGGATTGTGAAAACAATTTTAGTTGGAAGTGCCAAATTTTAATAAATTTATTTGAAACCAACTTCGATTTTTTGGATTTTCTTGAGTATTTTTGTTGTAGGATCTACAATTGCGTAAATTTAGATGAAAATAACTTCGATTTTTTCGATTTTGTCACGATTTTTGTCAAATTTTAATAAATTTAATTGAAATCAACTTGGATAATTTTGGATTTTCTTGAGTATTTTTGTTGTAGGATCTACAATTGAGTAAATTTAGATGAAAATAACTTCAATTTTTTGGATTGTGAAAAAAAATTTAGATGGAAGTGTCAAATTTTAATAAATTTATTTGAAATCAACTTCGATTTTTATTTATTTTGTTGGGTATTTTTGTTGTAGGATCTATATTTGAGTAAATTTAGATGAAAATAACTTAAATTTTTTGGATTGTGAAAAATATTTTAGTTGGAAGTGCCAAATTTTAATAAATTTATTTGAAACCAAATTCGATTTTTTGGAGTTTCATGAGTATTTTTGTTATAGGATCTACAAGTGAGTAAATTTAGATGAAAATAACTTCGGTATTTTGGATTTTGTCACGATTTTTGTCAAATTTTAATAAATTTATTTGAAATCAACTTTGATAATTTTTGAATTTGTTGAGTATTTTTGTTGTAGGATCTATATTTGAGTAAATTTAGATGAAAATAACTTCGAGTTTTTGGATTTTGTCACGATTTTTGTCAAATTTTAATAAATTTATTTGAAATCAACTTCGATTTTTTTTTATTTTGTTGGGTATTTTTGTTGTAGGATCTATATTTGAGTAAATTTAGAAGAAAATAACTTAAATTTTTAGGATTGTGAAAAAAATTTGAGTTGGAAGTGTCAAATTTTAATAAATTTATTTGAAATCAACTTCGATTATTTTGAATTTTGTCGAGTATTTTTGGTGTAGGATGTATATTTGAGTAAATTTAGATGAAAATAACGACAATTTTTTGATTGTGAAGAAAATTTGAGTTGGAAGTGTCAAATTTTAATAAATTTATTTGAAATCAACTTCGATTTTTTGCATTTTCTTGAGTATTTTTGTTGTAGGATCTACAATTGAGTAAATTTAGAAGAAAATAACTTCAATTTTTTGGATTGTGAAAAAAATTTGAGTTGGAAGTGTCAAATTTTAATAAATTTATTTGAAACCAACTTCGATTTTTTGGAGTTTCATGAGTATTTTTGTTATAGGATCTATAATTGAGTAAATTTAGATGAAAATAACTTCGATTTTTTGGATTTTGTCACGATTTTTGTCAAATTTTAATAAATTTATTTGAAATCAACTTCGATTTTTTTTTATTTTGTTGGGTATTTTTGTTGTAGGATCTATATTTGAGCAAATTTAGATGAATATAACTTAAATTTTTAGGATTGTGAAAAAAATTTGAGTTGGAAGAGTCAAATTTTAATAAATTTATTTGAAACCAACTTTGATTTTTTGGATTTTCTTGAATATTTTGGTTGTAGGATCTACAATTGAGTAAATTTAGATGAAAATAACTTCAATTTTTTGGATTGTGAATAAAGTTTGAGTTGGAAGTGTCAAATTTTAATAAATTTATTTGAAACCAACTTTGATTTTTTGGATTTTCTTGAGTATTTTGGTTGTAGGATCTACAATTGAGTAAATTTAGATGAAAATAACTTCAATTTTTTGGATTGTGAAAAAAATTTGAGTTGGAAGTGTCAAATTTTAATAAATTTATTTGAAACCAAATTCGATTTTTTGGAGTTTCATGAGTATTTTTGTTATAGGATCTACAATTGAGTAAATTTAGATGAAAATAACTTCGATATTTTGGATTTTGTCACGATTTTTGTCAAATTTTAATAAATTTATTTGAAATCAACTTTGATAATTTTTGAATTTGTTGAGTATTTTTGTTGTAGGATCTATATTTGAGTAAATTTAGATGAAAATAACTTCAATTTTTTGGATTGTGAAAAATATTTTAGTTGGAAGAGTCAAATTTTAATAAATTTATTTGAAATCAACTTCGATTTTTTGGATTTTCTGTAGTATTTTTGTTGTAGGATCTACAATTGAGTAAATTTAGATAAAAATAACTTCAATTTTTTGGATTGTGAAAAAAAATTTAGATAGAAGTGTCAAATTTTAATAAATTTATTTGAAATCAACTTCGATTTTTTTGGATTTTGTTGAGTATTTTTGTTGTAGGGTCTATATTTGAGTAAATTTAGATGAAAATAACTTAAATTTTTAGGATTGTGAAAACAATTTTAGTTGGAAGTGCCAAATTTTAATAAATTTATTTGAAACCAACATCGATTTTTTGGATTTTCTTGAGTATTTTTCTTGTAGGATCTACAATTGAGTAAATTTAGATGAAAATAACTTCGATTTTTTCGATTTTGTCACGATTTTTGACAAATTTTAATAATTTATTTGAAATCAACTTGGATAATTTTGGATTTTCTTGAGTATTTTTGTTGTAGGATCTACAATTGAGTAAATTTAGATGAAAATAACTTCAATTTTTTGGATTGTGAAAAAAAATTTAGATGGAAGTGTCAAATTTTAATAAATTTATTTGAAATCAACTTCGATTTTTATTTATTTTGTTGGGTATTTTTGTTGTAGGATCTATATTTGAGTAAATTTAGATGAAAATAACTTAAATTTTTAGGATTGTGAAAAAAAATTTAGTTGGAAGTGCCAAATTTTAATAAATTTATTTGAAACCAAATTCGATTTTTTGGAGTTTCATGAGTATTTTTGTTATAGGATCTACAAGTGAGTAAATTTAGATGAAAATAACTTCGGTATTTTGGATTTTGTCACGATTTTTGTCAAATTTTAATAAATTTATTTGAAATCAACTTTGATAATTTTTGAATTTGTTGAGTATTTTTGTTGTAGGATCTATATTTGAGTAAATTTAGATGAAAATAACTTCGAGTTTTTGGATTTTGTCACGATTTTTGTCAAATTTTAATAAATTTATTTGAAATCAACTTCGATTTTTTTTTATTTTGTTGGGTATTTTTGTTGTAGGATCTATATTTGAGTAAATTTAGATGAAAATAACTTAAATTTTTAGGATTGTGAAAAAAATTTGAGTTGGAAGTATCAAATTTTAATAAATTTATTTGAAATCAACTTCGATTATTTTGAATTTTGTCGAGTATTTTTGGTGTAGGATGTATATTTGAGTAAATTTAGATGAAAATAACGACAATTTTTTGATTGTGAAGAAAATTTGAGTTGGAAGTGTCAAATTTTAATAAATTTATTTGAAATCAACTTCGATTTTTTGCATTTTCTTGAGTATTTTTGTTGTAGGATCTACAATTGAGTAAATTTAGAAGAAAATAACTTCAATTTTTTGGATTGTGAAAAAAATTTGAGTTGGAAGTGTCAAATTTTAATAAATTTATTTGAAACCAACTTCGATTTTTTGGAGTTTCATGAGTATTTTTGTTATAGGATCTATAATTGAGTAAATTTAGATGAAAATAACTTCGATTTTTTGGATTTTGTCACGATTTTTGTCAAATTTTAATAAATTTATTTGAAATCAACTTTGATATATTTTGAATTTGTTGAGTATTTTTGTTGTAGGATCTATATTTGAGTAAATTTAGATGAAAATAACTTCAATTTTTTGGATTGTGAAAAATATTTTAGTTGGAAGTGTCAAATTTTAATAAATTTATTTGAAATCAACTTCGATTTTTTGGATTTTCTTTAGTATTTTTGTTGTAGGATCTACAATTGAGTAAATTTAGATAAAAATAACTTCAATTTTTTGGATTGTGAAAAAAAATTTAGATGGAAGTGTCAAATTTTAATAAATTTATTTGAAATCAACTTCGATTTTTTTGGATTTTGTTGAGTATTTTTGTTGTAGGGTCTATATTTGAGTAAATTTAGATGAAAATAACTTAAATTTTTAGGATTTTGAAAAAAATTTTAGTTGGAAGTGCCAAATTTTAATAAATTTATTTGAAACCAACTTCGATTTTTTGGATTTTCTTGAGTATTTTTGTTGTAGGATCTACAATTGAGTAAATTTAGATGAAAATAACTTCGAGTTTTTGGATTTTGTCACGATTTTTGTCAAATTTTAATAAATTTATTTGAAATCAACTTCGATTTTTTTTTATTTTGTTGGGTATTTTTGTTGTAGGATCTATATTTGAGCAAATTTAGATGAATATAACTTAAATTTTTAGGATTGTGAAAAAAATTTGAGTTGGAAGTGTCAAATTTTAATAAATTTATTTGAAACCAAATTCGATTTTTTGGAGTTTCATGAGTATTTTTGTTATAGGATCTACAATTGAGTAAATTTAGATGAAAATAACTTCGATATTTTGGATTTTGTCACGATTTTTGTCAAATTTTAATAAATTTATTTGAAATCAACTTTGATAATTTTTGAATTTGTTGGGTATTTTTGTTGTAGGATCTATATTTGAGTAAATTTAGATGAAAATAACTTCAATTTTTTGGATTGTGAAAAATATTTTAGTTGGAAGAGTCAAATTTTAATAAATTTATTTGAAATCAACTTCGATTTTTTGGATTTTCTGTAGTATTTTTGTTGTAGGATCTACAATTGAGTAAATTTAGATAAAAATAACTTCAATTTTTTGGATTGTGAAAAAAAATTTAGATAGAAGTGTCAAATTTTAATAAATTTATTTGAAATCAACTTCGATTTTTTTGGATTTTGTTGAGTATTTTTGTTGTAGGGTCTATATTTGAGTAAATTTAGATGAAAATAACTTAAATTTTTAGGATTGTGAAAACAATTTTAGTTGGAAGTGCCAAATTTTAATAAATTTATTTGAAACCAACATCGATTTTTTGGATTTTCTTGAGTATTTTTGTTGTAGGATCTACAATTGAGTAAATTTAGATGGAAATAACTTCGATTTTTTCGATTTTGTCACGATTTTTGTCAAATTTTAATAATTTATTTGAAATCAACTTGGATAATTTTGGATTTTCTTGAGTATTTTTGTTGTAGGATCTACAATTGAGTAAATTTAGATGAAAATAACATCAATTTTTTGGATTGTTTAAAAAAATTTAGATGGAAGTGTCAAATTTTAATAAATTTATTTGAAATCAACTTCGATTTTTTTTTATTTTGTTGGGTATTTTTGTTGTAGGATCTATATTTGAGTAAATTTAGATGAAAATAACTTAAATTTTTAGGTTTGTGAAAAAAAATTTAGTTGGAAGTGCCAAATTTTATTAAATTTATTTGAAACCAACTTCGATTTTTTGGATTTTCTTGAGTATTTTTGTTGTAGGATCTACAATTGAGTAAATTTAGATGAAAATAACTTCAATTTTTTGGATTGTGAAAAAAATTTGAGTTGGAAGTGACAAATTTTAATAAATTTATTTGAAACCAAATTCGATTTTTTGGAGTTTCGTGAGTATTTTTGTTATAGGATCTACAAGTGAGTAAATTTAGATGAAAATAACTTCGATTTTTTGGATTTTGTCACGATTTTTGTCAAATTTTAATAAATTTATTTGAAATCAACTTTGATAATTTTTGAATTTGTTGAGTATTTTTGTTCTAGGATCTATATTTGAGTAAATTTAGATGAAAATAACTTCAATTTTTTGGATTGTGAAAAATATTTTAGTTGGAAGAGTCAAATTTTAATAAATTTATTTGAAATCAACTTCGATTTTTTGGATTTTCTTGAATATTTTGGTTGTAGGATCTACAATTGAGTAAATTTAGATGAAAATAACTTCAATTTTTTGGATTGTGAATAAAGTTTGAGTTGGAAGTGTCAAATTTTAATAAATTTATTTGAAACCAACTTTGATTTTTTGGATTTTCTTGAGTATTTTGGTTGTAGGATCTACAATTGAGTAAATTTAGATGAAAATAACTTCAATTTTTTGGATTGTGAAAAAAATTTGAGTTGGAAGTGTCAAATTTTAATAAATTTATTTGAAACCAAATTCGATTATTTGGAGTTTCATGAGTATTTTTGTTATAGGATCTACAATTGAGTAAATTTAGATGAAAATAACTTCGATATTTTGGATTTTGTCACGATTTTTGTCAAATTTTAATAAATTTATTTGAAATCAACTTTGATAATTTTTGAATTTGTTGAGTATTTTTGTTGTAGGATCTATATTTGAGTAAATTTAGATGAAAATAACTTCAATTTTTTGGATTGTGAAAAAAAATTTAGATAGAAGTGTCAAATTTTAATAAATTTATTTGAAATCAACTTCGATTTTTTTGGATTTTGTTGAGTATTTTTGTTGTAGGGTCTATATTTGAGTAAATTTAGATGAAAATAACTTAAATTTTTAGGATTGTGAAAACAATTTTAGTTGGAAGTGCCAAATTTTAATAAATTTATTTGAAACCAACATCGATTTTTTGGATTTTCTTGAGTATTTTTCTTGTAGGATCTACAATTGAGTAAATTTAGATGAAAATAACTTCGATTTTTTCGATTTTGTCACGATTTTTGTCAAATTTTAATAATTTATTTGAAATCAACTTGGATAATTTTGGATTTTCTTGAGTATTTTTGTTGTAGGATCTACAATTGAGTAAATTTAGATGAAAATAACTTCAATTTTTTGGATTGTGAAAAAAAATTTAGATGGAAGTGTCAAATTTTAATAAATTTATTTGAAATCAACTTCGATTTTTATTTATTTTGTTGGGTATTTTTGTTGTAGGATCTATATTTGAGTAAATTTAGATGAAAATAACTTAAATTTTTAGGATTGTGAAAAAAAATTTAGTTGGAAGTGCCAAATTTTAATAAATTTATTTGAAACCAAATTCGATTTTTTGGAGTTTCATGAGTATTTTTGTTATAGGATCTACAAGTGAGTAAATTTAGATGAAAATAACTTCGGTATTTTGGATTTTGTCACGATTTTTGTCAAATTTTAATAAATTTATTTGAAATCAACTTTGATAATTTTTGAATTTGTTGAGTATTTTTGTTGTAGGATCTATATTTGAGTAAATTTAGATGAAAATAACTTCGAGTTTTTGGATTTTGTCACGATTTTTGTCAAATTTTAATAAATTTATTTGAAATCAACTTCGATTTTTTTTTATTTTGTTGGGTATTTTTGTTGTAGGATCTATATTTGAGTAAATTTAGATGAAAATAACTTAAATTTTTAGGATTGTGAAAAAAATTTGAGTTGGAAGTGTCAAATTTTAATAAATTTATTTGAAATCAACTTCGATTATTTTGAATTTTGTCGAGTATTTTTGGTGTAGGATGTATATTTGAGTAAATTTAGATGAAAATAACGACAATTTTTTGATTGTGAAGAAAATTTGAGTTGGAAGTGTCAAATTTTAATAAATTTATTTGAAATCAACTTCGATTTTTTGCATTTTCTTGAGTATTTTTGTTGTAGGATCTACAATTGAGTAAATTTAGAAGAAAATAACTTCAATTTTTTGGATTGTGAAAAAAATTTGAATTGGAAGTGTCAAATTTTAATAAATTTATTTGAAACCAACTTCGATTTTTTGGAGTTTCATGAGTATTTTTGTTATAGGATCTATAATTGAGTAAATTTAGATGAAAATAACTTCGATTTTTAGGATTGTGAAAACAATTTTAGTTGGAAGTGCCAAATTTTAATAAATTTATTTGAAACCAACTTCGATTTTTTGGATTTTCTTGAGTATTTTTGTTGTAGGATCTACAATTGAGTAAATTTAGATGAAAATAACTTCGAGTTTTTGGATTTTGTCACGATTTTTGTCAAATTTTAATAAATTTATTTGAAATCAACTTCGATTTTTTTTTATTTTGTTGGGTATTTTTGTTGTAGGATCTATATTTGAGCAAATTTAGATGAATATAACTTAAATTTTTAGGATTGTGAAAAAAATTTGAGTTGGAAGTGTCAAATTTTAATAAATTTATTTGAAACCAAATTCGATTTTTTGGAGTTTCATGAGTATTTTTGTTATAGGATCTACAATTGAGTAAATTTAGATGAAAATAACTTCGATATTTTGGATTTTGTCACGATTTTTGTCAAATTTTAATAAATTTATTTGAAATCAACTTCGATTTTTTGGATTTTCTGTAGTATTTTTGTTGTAGGATCTACAATTGAGTAAATTTAGATAAAAATAACTTCAATTTTTTGGATTGTGAAAAAAAATTTAGATAGAAGTGTCAAATTTTAATAAATTTATTTGAAATCAACTTCGATTTTTTTGGATTTTGTTGAGTATTTTTGTTGTAGGGTCTATATTTGAGTAAATTTAGATGAAAATAACTTAAATTTTTAGGATTGTGAAAACAATTTTAGTTGCAAGTGCCAAATTTTAATAAATTTATTTGAAACCAACATCGATTTTTTGGATTTTCTTGAGTATTTTTGTTGTAGGATCTACAATTGAGTAAATTTAGATGAAAATAACTTCGATTTTTTCGATTTTGTCACGATTTTTGTCAAATTTTAATAATTTATTTGAAATCAACTTGGATAATTTTGGATTTTCTTGAGTATTTTTGTTGTAGGATCTACAATTGAGTAAATTTAGATGAAAATAACTTCAATTTTTTGGATTGTGAAATAAAATTTAGATGGAAGTGTCAAATTTTAATAAATTTATTTGAAATCAACTTCGATTTTTTTTTATTTTGTTGGGTATTTTTGTTGTAGGATCTATATTTGAGTAAATTTAGATGAAAATAACTTAAATTTTTAGGATTGTGAATAAAAATTTAGTTGGAAGTGCCAAATTTTAATAAATTTATTTGAAACCAACTTCGATTTTTTGGATTTTCTTGAGTATTTTTGTTGTAGGGTCTATATTTGAGTAAATTTAGATGAAAATAACTTAAATTTTTAGGATTGTGAAAACAATTTTAGTTGGAAGTGCCAAATTTTAATAAATTTATTTGAAACCAACTTCGATTTTTTGGATTTTCTTGAGTATTTTTGTTGTAGGATCTACAATTGCGTAAATTTAGATGAAAATAACTTCGATTTTTTCGATTTTGTCACGATTTTTGTCAAATTTTAATAAATTTATTTGAAATCAACTTGGATAATTTTGGATTTTCTTGAGTATTTTTGTTGTAGGATCTACAATTGAGTAAATTTAGATGAAAATAACTTCAATTTTTTGGATTGTGAAAAAAATTTGAGTTGGAAGTGTCAAATTTTAATAAATTTATTTGAAACCAAATTCGATTTTTTGGAGTTTCATGAGTATTTTTGTTATAGGATCTACAATTGAGTAAATTTAGATGAAAATAACTTCGATATTTTGGATTTTGTCACGATTTTTGTCAAATTTTAATAAATTTATTTGAAATCAACTTTGATAATTTTTGAATTTGTTGAGTATTTTTGTTGTAGGATCTATATTTGAGTAAATTTAGATGAAAATAACTTCAATTTTTTGGATTGTGAAAAATATTTTAGTTGGAAGAGTCAAATTTTAATAAATTTATTTGAAATCAACTTCGATTTTTTGGATTTTCTGTAGTATTTTTGTTGTAGGATCTACAATTGAGTAAATTTAGATAAAAATAACTTCAATTTTTTGGATTGTGAAAAAAAATTTAGATAGAAGTGTCAAATTTTAATAAATTTATTTGAAATCAACTTCGATTTTTTTGGATTTTGTTGAGTATTTTTGTTGTAGGGTCTATATTTGAGTAAATTTAGATGAAAATAACTTAAATTTTTAGGATTGTGAAAACAATTTTAGTTGGAAGTGCCAAATTTTAATAAATTTATTTGAAACCAACATCGATTTTTTGGATTTTCTTGAGTATTTTTGTTGTAGGATCTACAATTGAGTAAATTTAGATGAAAATAACTTCGATTTTTTCGATTTTGTCACGATTTTTGTCAAATTTTAATAATTTATTTGAAATCAACTTGGATAATTTTGGATTTTCTTGAGTATTTTTGTTGTAGGATCTACAATTGAGTAAATTTAGATGAAAATAACATCAATTTTTTGGATTGTTTAAAAAAATTTAGATGGAAGTGTCAAATTTTAATAAATTTATTTGAAATCAACTTCGATTTTTTTTTATTTTGTTGGGTATTTTTGTTGTAGGATCTATATTTGAGTAAATTTAGATGAAAATAACTTAAATTTTTAGGTTTGTGAAAAAAAATTTAGATGGAAGTGTCAAATTTTAATAAATTTATTTGAAATCAACTTCGATTTTTTGGATTTTCTTTAGTATTTTTGTTGTAGGATCTACAATTGAGTAAATTTAGATAAAAATAACTTCAATTTTTTGGATTGTGAAAAAAAATTTAGATGGAAGTGTCAAATTTTAATAAATTTATTTGAAATCAACTTCGATTTTTTTGGATTTTGTTGAGTATTTTTGTTGTAGGGTCTATATTTGAGTAAATTTAGATGAAAATAACTTAAATTTTTAGGATTTTGAAAAAAATTTTAGTTGGAAGTGCCAAATTTTAATAAATTTATTTGAAACCAACTTCGATTTTTTGGATTTTCTTGAGTATTTTTGTTGTAGGATCTACAATTGAGTAAATTTAGATGAAAATAACTTCGAGTTTTTGGATTTTGTCACGATTTTTGTCAAATTTTAATAAATTTATTTGAAATCAACTTCGATTTTTTTTTATTTTGTTGGGTATTTTTGTTGTAGGATCTATATTTGAGCAAATTTAGATGAATATAACTTAAATTTTTAGGATTGTGAAAAAAATTTGAGTTGGAAGAGTCAAATTTTAATAAATTTATTTGAAACCAACTTTGATTTTTTGGATTTTCTTGAATATTTTGGTTGTAGGATCTACAATTGAGTAAATTTAGATGAAAATAACTTCAATTTTTTGGATTGTGAATAAAGTTTGAGTTGGAAGTGTCAAATTTTAATAAATTTATTTGAAACCAACTTCGATTTTTTGGATTTTCTTGAGTATTTTGGTTGTAGGATCTACAATTGAGTAAATTTAGATGAAAATAACTTCAATTTTTTGGATTGTGAAAAAAATTTGAGTTGGAAGTGTCAAATTTTAATAAATTTATTTGAAACCAAATTCGATTTTTTGGAGTTTCATGAGTATTTTTGTTATAGGATCTACAATTGAGTAAATTTAGATGAAAATAACTTCGATATTTTGGATTTTGTCACGATTTTTGTCAAATTTTAATAAATTTATTTGAAATCAACTTTGATAATTTTTGAATTTGTTGAGTATTTTTGTTGTAGGATCTATATTTGAGTAAATTTAGATGAAAATAACTTCAATTTTTTGGATTGTGAAAAATATTTTAGTTGGAAGAGTCAAATTTTAATAAATTTATTTGAAATCAACTTCGATTTTTTGGATTTTCTGTAGTATTTTTGTTGTAGGATCTACAATTGAGTAAATTTAGATAAAAATAACTTCAATTTTTTGGATTGTGAAAAAAAATTTAGATAGAAGTGTCAAATTTTAATAAATTTATTTGAAATCAACTTCGATTTTTTTGGATTTTGTTGAGTATTTTTGTTGTAGGGTCTATATTTGAGTAAATTTAGATGAAAATAACTTAAATTTTTAGGATTGTGAAAACAATTTTAGTTGGAAGTGCCAAATTTTAATAAATTTATTTGAAACCAACATCGATTTTTTGGATTTTCTTGAGTATTTTTGTTGTAGGATCTACAATTGAGTAAATTTAGATGAAAATAACTTCGATTTTTTCGATTTTGTCACGATTTTTGTCAAATTTTAATAATTTATTTGAAATCAACTTGGATAATTTTGGATTTTCTTGAGTATTTTTGTTGTAGGATCTACAATTGAGTAAATTTAGATGAAAATAACATCAATTTTTTGGATTGTTTAAAAAAATTTAGATGGAAGTGTCAAATTTTAATAAATTTATTTGAAATCAACTTCGATTTTTTTTTATTTTGTTGGGTATTTTTGTTGTAGGATCTATATTTGAGTAAATTTAGATGAAAATAACTTAAATTTTTAGGTTTGTGAAAAAAAATTTAGTTGGAAGTGCCAAATTTTATTAAATTTATTTGAAACCAACTTCGATTTTTTGGATTTTCTTGAGTATTTTTGTTGTAGGATCTACAATTGAGTAAATTTAGATGAAAATAACTTCGATTTTTTGGATTTTGTCACGATTTTTGTCATATTTTAATAAATTTATTTGAAATCAACTTTGATAATTTTTGAATTTGTTGAGTATTTATTGTTGTAGGATCTATATTTGAGTAAATTTAGATGAAAATAACTTCAATTTTTTGGATTGTGAAAAATATTTTAGTTGGAAGTGTCAAATTTTAATAAATTTATTTGAAATCAACTTCGATTTTTTGGATTTTCTTTAGTATTTTTGTTGTAGGATCTACAATTGAGTAAATTTAGATAAAAATAACTTAAATTTTTAGGATTGTGAAAAAAATTTTAGTTGGAAGTGTCAAATTTTAATAAATTTATTTGAAATCAACTTCGATTTTTTTGGATTTTGTTGAGTATTTTTGTTGTAGGGTCTATATTTGAGTAAATTTAGATGAAAATAACTTAAATTTTTAGGATTTTGAAAAAAATTTTAGTTGGAAGTGCCAAATTTTAATAAATTTATTTGAAACCAACTTCGATTTTTTGGATTTTCTTGAGTATTTTTGTTGTAGGATCTACAATTGAGTAAATTTAGATGAAAATAACTTCGAGTTTTTGGATTTTGTCACGATTTTTGTCAAATTTTAATAAATTTATTTGAAATCAACTTCGATTTTTTTTTATTTTGTTGGGTATTTTTGTTGTAGGATCTATATTTGAGCAAATTTAGATGAATATAACTTAAATTTTTAGGATTGTGAAAAAAATTTGAGTTGGAAGTGTCAAATTTTAATAAATTTATTTGAAACCAAATTCGATTTTTTGGAGTTTCATGAGTATTTTTGTTGTAGGATCTACAATTGAGTAAATTTAGATGAAAATAACTTCGATTTTTTCGATTTTGTCACGATTTTTGTCAAATTTTAATAATTTATTTGAAATCAACTTGGATAATTTTGGATTTTCTTGAGTATTTTTGTTGTAGGATCTACAATTGAGTAAATTTAGATGAAAATAACTTCAATTTTTTGGATTGTGAAATAAAATTTAGATGGAAGTGTCAAATTTTAATAAATTTATTTGAAATCAACTTCGATTTTTTTTTATTTTGTTGGGTATTTTTGTTGTAGGATCTATATTTGAGTAAATTTAGATGAAAATAACTTAAATTTTTAGGATTGTGAAAAAAAATTTAGTTGGAAGTGCCAAATTTTAATAAATTTATTTGAAACCAACTTCGATTTTTTGGATTTTCTTGAGTATTTTTGTTGTAGGGTCTATATTTGAGTAAATTTAGATGAAAATAACTTAAATTTTTAGGATTGTGAAAACAATTTTAGTTGGAAGTGCCAAATTTTAATAAATTTATTTGAAACCAACTTCGATTTTTTGGATTTTCTTGAGTATTTTTGTTGTAGGATCTACAATTGCGTAAATTTAGATGAAAATAACTTCGATTTTTTCGATTTTGTCACGATTTTTGTCAAATTTTAATAAATTTATTTGAAATCAACTTGGATAATTTTGGATTTTCTTGAGTATTTTTGTTGTAGGATCTACAATTGAGTAAATTTAGATGAAAATAACTTCAATTTTTTGGATTGTGAAAAAAAATTTAGATGGAAGTGTCAAATTTTAATAAATTTATTTGAAAACAACTTCGATTTTTATTTATTTTGTTGGGTATTTTTGTTGTAGGATCTATATTTGAGTAAATTTAGATGAAAATAACTTAAATTTTTAGGATTGTGAAAAAAAATTTAGTTGGAAGTGCCAAATTTTAATAAATTTATTTGAAACCAAATTCGATTTTTTGGAGTTTCATGAGTATTTTTGTTATAGGATCTACAAGTGAGTAAATTTAGATGAAAATAACTTCGGTATTTTGGATTTTGTCACGATTTTTGTCAAATTTTAATAAATTTATTTGAAATCAACTTTGATAATTTTTGAATTTGTTGAGTATTTTTGTTGTAGGATCTATATTTGAGTAAATTTAGATGAAAATAACTTCGAGTTTTTGGATTTTGTCACGATTTTTGTCAAATTTTAATAAATTTATTTGAAATCAACTTCGATTTTTTTTTATTTTGTTGGGTATTTTTGTTGTAGGATCTATATTTGAGTAAATTTAGATGAAAATAACTTAAATTTTTAGGATTGTGAAAAAAATTTGAGTTGGAAGTATCAAATTTTAATAAATTTATTTGAAATCAACTTCGATTATTTTGAATTTTGTCGAGTATTTTTGGTGTAGGATGTATATTTGAGTAAATTTAGATGAAAATAACGACAATTTTTTGATTGTGAAGAAAATTTGAGTTGGAAGTGTCAAATTTTAAAAAATTTATTTGAAATCAACTTCGATTTTTTGCATTTTCTTGAGTATTTTTGTTGTAGGATCTACAATTGAGTAAATTTAGAAGAAAATAACTTCAATTTTTTGGATTGTGAAAAAAATTTGAGTTGGAAGTGTCAAATTTTAATAAATTTATTTGAAACCAACTTCGATTTTTTGGAGTTTCATGAGTATTTTTGTTATAGGATCTACAAGTGAGTAAATTTAGATGAAAATAACTTCGATTTTTTGGATTTTGTCACGATTTTTGTCAAATTTTAATAAATTTATTTGAAATCAACTTTGATATATTTTGAATTTGTTGAGTATTTTTGTTGTAGGATCTATATTTGAGTAAATTTAGATGAAAATAACTTCAATTTTTTGGATTGTGAAAAATATTTTAGTTGGAAGTGTCAAATTTTAATAAATTTATTTGAAATCAACTTCGATTTTTTGGATTTTCTTTAGTATTTTTGTTGTAGGATCTACAATTGAGTAAATTTAGATAAAAATAACTTCAATTTTTTGGATTGTGAAAAAAAAATTAGATGGAAGTGTCAAATTTTAATAAATTTATTTGAAATCAACTTCGATTTTTTGGATTTTCTTGAGTATTTTTGTTGTAGGGTCTATATTTGAGTAAATTTAGATGAAAATAACTTAAATTTTTAGGATTGTGAAAACAATTTTAGTTGGAAGTGCCAAATTTTAATAAATTTATTTGAAACCAACTTCGATTTTTTGGATTTTCTTGAGTATTTTTGTTGTAGGATCTACAATTGAGTAAATTTAGATGAAAATAACTTCGAGTTTTTGGATTTTGTCACGATTTTTGTCAAATTTTAATAAATTTATTTGAAATCAACTTCGATTTTTTTTTATTTTGTTGGGTATTTTTGTTGTAGGATCTATATTTGAGCAAATTTAGATGAATATAACTTAAATTTTTAGGATTGTGAAAAAAATTTGAGTTGGAAGTGTCAAATTTTAATAAATTTATTTGAAACCAAATTCGATTTTTTGGAGTTTCATGAGTATTTTTGTTATAGGATCTACAATTGAGTAAATTTAGATGAAAATAACTTCGATATTTTGGATTTTGTCACGATTTTTGTCAAATTTTAATAAATTTATTTGAAATCAACTTCGATTTTTTGGATTTTCTGTAGTATTTTTGTTGTAGGATCTACAATTGAGTAAATTTAGATAAAAATAACTTCAATTTTTTGGATTGTGAAAAAAAATTTAGATAGAAGTGTCAAATTTTAATAAATTTATTTGAAATCAACTTCGATTTTTTTGGATTTTGTTGAGTATTTTTGTTGTAGGGTCTATATTTGAGTAAATTTAGATGAAAATAACTTAAATTTTTAGGATTGTGAAAACAATTTTAGTTGGAAGTGCCAAATTTTAATAAATTTATTTGAAACCAACATCGATTTTTTGGATTTTCTTGAGTATTTTTGTTGTAGGATCTACAATTGAGTAAATTTAGATGAAAATAACTTCGATTTTTTCGATTTTGTCACGATTTTTGTCAAATTTTAATAATTTATTTGAAATCAACTTGGATAATTTTGGATTTTCTTGAGTATTTTTGTTGTAGGATCTACAATTGAGTAAATTTAGATGAAAATAACTTCAATTTTTTGGATTGTGAAATAAAATTTAGATGGAAGTGTCAAATTTTAATAAATTTATTTGAAATCAACTTCGATTTTTTTTTATTTTGTTGGGTATTTTTGTTGTAGGATCTATATTTGAGTAAATTTAGATGAAAATAACTTAAATTTTTAGGATTGTGAATAAAAATTTAGTTGGAAGTGCCAAATTTTAATAAATTTATTTGAAACCAACTTCGATTTTTTGGATTTTCTTGAGTATTTTTGTTGTAGGGTCTATATTTGAGTAAATTTAGATGAAAATAACTTAAATTTTTAGGATTGTGAAAACAATTTTAGTTGGAAGTGCCAAATTTTAATAAATTTATTTGAAACCAACTTCGATTTTTTGGATTTTCTTGAGTATTTTTGTTGTAGGATCTACAATTGCGTAAATTTAGATGAAAATAACTTCGATTTTTTCGATTTTGTCACGATTTTTGTCAAATTTTAATAAATTTATTTGAAATCAACTTGGATAATTTTGGATTTTCTTGAGTATTTTTGTTGTAGGATCTACAATTGAGTAAATTTAGATGAAAATAACTTCAATTTTTTGGATTGTGAAAAAAAATTTAGATGGAAGTGTCAAATTTTAATAAATTTATTTGAAATCAACTTCGATTTTTATTTATTTTGTTGGGTATTTTTGTTGTAGGATCTATATTTGAGTAAATTTAGATGAAAATAACTTAAATTTTTAGGATTGTGAAAAAAAATTTAGTTGGAAGTGCCAAATTTTAATAAATTTATTTGAAACCAAATTCGATTTTTTGGAGTTTCATGAGTATTTTTGTTATAGGATCTACAAGTGAGTAAATATAGATGAAAATAACTTCGGTATTTTGGATTTTGTCACGATTTTTGTCAAATTTTAATAAATTTATTTGAAATCAACTTTGATAATTTTTTAATTTGTTGAGTATTTTTGTTGTAGGATCTATATTTGAGTAAATTTAGATGAAAATAACTTCGAGTTTTTGGATTTTGTCACGATTTTTGTCAAATTTTAATAAATTTATTTGAAATCAACTTCGATTTTTTTTTATTTTGTTGGGTATTTTTGTTGTAGGATCTATATTTGAGTAAATTTAGATGAAAATAACTTAAATTTTTAGGATTGTGAAAAAAATTTGAGTTGGAAGTGTCAAATTTTAATAAATTTATTTGAAATCAACTTCGATTATTTTGAATTTTGTCGAGTATTTTTGGTGTAGGATGTATATTTGAGTAAATTTAGATGAAAATAACGACAATTTTTTGATTGTGAAGAAAATTTGAGTTGGAAGTGTCAAATTTTAATAAATTTATTTGAAATCAACTTCGATTTTTTGCATTTTCTTGAGTATTTTTGTTGTAGGATCTACAATTGAGTAAATTTAGAAGAAAATAACTTCAATTTTTTGGATTGTGAAAAAAATTTGAGTTGGAAGTGTCAAATTTTAATAAATTTATTTGAAACCAACTTCGATTTTTTGGAGTTTCATGAGTATTTTTGTTATAGGATCTATAATTGAGTAAATTTAGATGAAAATAACTTCGATTTTTTGGATTTTGTCACGATTTTTGTCAAATTTTAATAAATTTATTTGAAATCAACTTCGATTTTTTTTTATTTTGTTGGGTATTTTTGTTGTAGGATCTATATTTGAGCAAATTTAGATGAATATAACTTAAATTTTTAGGATTGTGAAAAAAATTTGAGTTGGAAGAGTCAAATTTTAATAAATTTATTTGAAACCAACTTTGATTTTTTGGATTTTCTTGAATATTTTGGTTGTAGGATCTACAATTGAGTAAATTTAGATGAAAATAACTTCAATTTTTTGGATTGTGAATAAAGTTTGAGTTGGAAGTGTCAAATTTTAATAAATTTATTTGAAACCAACTTTGATTTTTTGGATTTTCTTGAGTATTTTTGTTGTAGGATCTACAATTGAGTAAATTTAGATGAAAATAACTTCGAGTTTTTGGATTTTGTCACGATTTTTGTCAAATTTTAATAAATTTATTTGAAATCAACTTCGATTTTTTTTTATTTTGTTGGGTATTTTTGTTGTAGGATCTATATTTGAGCAAATTTAGATGAATATAACTTAAATTTTTAGGATTGTGAAAAAAATTTGAGTTGGAAGTGTCAAATTTTAATAAATTTATTTGAAACCAAATTCGATTTTTTGGAGTTTCATGAGTATTTTTGTTATAGGATCTACAATTGAGTAAATTTAGATGAAAATAACTTCGATATTTTGGATTTTGTCACGATTTTTGTCAAATTTTAATAAATTTATTTGAAATCAACTTCGATTTTTTGGATTTTCTTGAGTATTTTTGTTGTAGGATCTACAATTGAGTAAATTTAGATGAAAATAACTTCGAGTTTTTGGATTTTGTCACGATTTTTGTCAAATTTTAATAAATTTATTTGAAATCAACTTCGATTTTTTTTTATTTTGTTGGGTATTTTTGTTGTAGGATCTATATTTGAGCAAATTTAGATGAATATAACTTAAATTTTTAGGATTGTGAAAAAAATTTGAGTTGGAAGTATCAAATTTTAATAAATTTATTTGAAATCAACTTCGATTATTTTGAATTTTGTCGAGTATTTTTGGTGTAGGATGTATATTTGAGTAAATTTAGATGAAAATAACGACAATTTTTTGATTGTGAAGAAAATTTGAGTTGGAAGTGTCAAATTTTAATAATTTATTTGAAATCAACTTGGATAATTTTGGATTTTCTTGAGTATTTTTGTTGTAGGATCTACAATTGAGTAAATTTAGATGAAAATAACTTCAATTTTTTGGATTGTGAAAAAAAATTTAGATGGAAGTGTCAAATTTTAATAAATTTATTTGAAATCAACTTCGATTTTTATTTATTTTGTTGGTTATTTTTGTTGTAGGATCTATATTTGAGTAAATTTAGATGAAAATAACTTAAATTTTTAGGATTGTGAAAAAAAATTTAGTTGGAAGTGCCAAATTTTAATAAATTTATTTGAAACCAAATTCGATTTTTTGGAGTTTCATGAGTATTTTTGTTATAGGATCTACAAGTGAGTAAATTTAGATGAAAATAACTTCGGTATTTTGGATTTTGTCACGATTTTTGTCAAATTTTAATAAATTTATTTGAAATCAACTTGGATAATTTTGGATTTTCTTGAGTATTTTTGTTGTAGGATCTACAATTGAGTAAATTTAGATGAAAATAACTTCAATTTTTTGGATTGTGAAAAAAAATTTAGATGGAAGTGTCAAATTTTAATAAATTTATTTGAAATCAACTTCGATTTTTATTTATTTTGTTGGGTATTTTTGTTGTAGGATCTATATTTGAGTAAATTTAGATGAAAATAACTTAAATTTTTAGGATTGTGAAAAAAAATTTAGTTGGAAGTGCCAAATTTTAATAAATTTATTTGAAACCAAATTCGATTTTTTGGAGTTTCATGAGTATTTTTGTTATAGGATCTACAAGTGAGTAAATATAGATGAAAATAACTTCGGTATTTTGGATTTTGTCACGATTTTTGTCAAATTTTAATAAATTTATTTGAAATCAACTTTGATAATTTTTGAATTTGTTGAGTATTTTTGTTGTAGGATCTATATTTGAGTAAATTTAGATGAAAATAACTTCGAGTTTTTGGATTTTGTCACGATTTTTGTCAAATTTTAATAAATTTATTTGAAATCAACTTCGATTTTTTTTTATTTTGTTGGGTATTTTTGTTGTAGGATCTATATTTGAGTAAATTTAGATGAAAATAACTTAAATTTTTAGGATTGTGAAAAAAATTTGAGTTGGAAGTGTCAAATTTTAATAAATTTATTTGAAATCAACTTCGATTATTTTGAATTTTGTCGAGTATTTTTGGTGTAGGATGTATATTTGAGTAAATTTAGATGAAAATAACGACAATTTTTTGATTGTGAAGAAAATTTGAGTTGGAAGTGTCAAATTTTAATAAATTTATTTGAAATCAACTTCGATTTTTTGCATTTTCTTGAGTATTTTTGTTGTAGGATCTACAATTGAGTAAATTTAGAAGAAAATAACTTCAATTTTTTGGATTGTGAAAAAAATTTGAGTTGGAAGTGTCAAATTTTAATAAATTTATTTGAAACCAACTTCGATTTTTTGGAGTTTCATGAGTATTTTTGTTATAGGATCTATAATTGAGTAAATTTAGATGAAAATAACTTCGATTTTTTGGATTTTGTCACGATTTTTGTCAAATTTTAATAAATTTATTTGAAATCAACTTCGATTTTTTTTTATTTTGTTGGGTATTTTTGTTGTAGGATCTATATTTGAGCAAATTTAGATGAATATAACTTAAATTTTTAGGATTGTGAAAAAAATTTGAGTTGGAAGAGTCAAATTTTAATAAATTTATTTGAAACCAACTTTGATTTTTTGGATTTTCTTGAATATTTTGGTTGTAGGATCTACAATTGAGTAAATTTAGATGAAAATAACTTCAATTTTTTGGATTGTGAATAAAGTTTGAGTTGGAAGTGTCAAATTTTAATAAATTTATTTGAAACCAACTTTGATTTTTTGGATTTTCTTGAGTATTTTGGTTGTAGGATCTACAATTGAGTAAATTTAGATGAAAATAACTTCAATTTTTTGGATTGTGAAAAAAAATTTAGATGGAAGTGTCAAATTTTAATAAATTTATTTGAAATCAACTTCGATTTTTATTTATTTTGTTGGGTATTTTTGTTGTAGGATCTATATTTGAGTAAATTTAGATGAAAATAACTTCGAGTTTTTGGATTTTGTCACGATTTTTGTCAAATTTTAATAAATTTATTTGAAATCAACTTCGATTTTTTTTTATTTTGTTGGGTATTTTTGTTGTAGGATCTATATTTGAGTAAATTTAGATGAAAATAACTTAAATTTTTAGGATTGTGAAAAAAATTTGAGTTGGAAGTGTCAAATTTTAATAAATTTATTTGAAATCAACTTCGATTATTTTGAATTTTGTCGAGTATTTTTGGTGTAGGATGTATATTTGAGTAAATTTAGATGAAAATAACGACAATTTTTTGATTGTGAAGAAAATTTGAGTTGGAAGTGTCAAATTTTAATAAATTTATTTGAAATCAACTTCGATTTTTTGCATTTTCTTGAGTATTTTTGTTGTAGGATCTACAATTGAGTAAATTTAGAAGAAAATAACTTCAATTTTTTGGATTGTGAAAAAAATTTGAGTTGGAAGTGTCAAATTTTAATAAATTTATTTGAAACCAACTTCGATTTTTTGGAGTTTCATGAGTATTTTTGTTATAGGATCTATAATTGAGTAAATTTAGATGAAAATAACTTCGATTTTTTGGATTTTGTCACGATTTTTGTCAAATTTTAATAAATTTATTTGAAATCAACTTCGATTTTTTTTTATTTTGTTGGGTATTTTTGTTGTAGGATCTATATTTGAGCAAATTTAGATGAATATAACTTAAATTTTTAGGATTGTGAAAAAAATTTGAGTTGGAAGAGTCAAATTTTAATAAATTTATTTGAAACCAACTTTGATTTTTTGGATTTTCTTGAATATTTTGGTTGTAGGATCTACAATTGAGTAAATTTAGATGAAAATAACTTCAATTTTTTGGATTGTGAATAAAGTTTGAGTTGGAAGTGTCAAATTTTAATAAATTTATTTGAAACCAACTTTGATTTTTTGGATTTTCTTGAGTATTTTGGTTGTAGGATCTACAATTGAGTAAATTTAGATGAAAATAACTTCAATTTTTTGGATTGTGAAAAAAAATTTAGATGGAAGTGTCAAATTTTAATAAATTTATTTGAAATCAACTTCGATTTTTATTTATTTTGTTGGGTATTTTTGTTGTAGGATCTATATTTGAGTAAATTTAGATGAAAATAACTTAAATTTTTAGGATTGTGAAAAAAAATTTAGTTGGAAGTGCCAAATTTTAATAAATTTATTTGAAACCAAATTCGATTTTTTGGAGTTTCATGAGTATTTTTGTTATAGGATCTACAAGTGAGTAAATTTAGATGAAAATAACTTCGGTATTTTGGATTTTGTCACGATTTTTGTCAAATTTTAATAAATTTATTTGAAATCAACTTTGATAATTTTTGAATTTGTTGAGTATTTTTGTTGTAGGATCTATATTTGAGTAAATTTAGATGAAAATAACTTCGAGTTTTTGGATTTTGTCACGATTTTTGTCAAATTTTAATAATTTATTTGAAATCAACTTGGATAATTTTGGATTTTCTTGAGTATTTTTGTTGTAGGATCTACAATTGAGTAAATTTAGATGAAAATAACTTCAATTTTTTGGATTGTGAAAAAAAATTTAGATGGAAGTGTCAAATTTTAATAAATTTATTTGAAATCAACTTCGATTTTTTGGATTTTCTTTAGTATTTTTGTTGTAGGATCTACAATTGAGTAAATTTAGATAAAAATAACTTCAATTTTTTGGATTGTGAAAAAAAATTTAGATGGAAGTGTCAAATTTTAATAAATTTATTTGAAATCAACTTCAATTTTTTTGGATTTTGTTGAGTATTTTTGTTGTAGGGTCTATATTTGAGTAAATTTAGATGAAAATAACTTAAATTTTTAGGATTTTGAAAAAAAATTTAGTTGGAAGTGCCAAATTTTAATAAATTTATTTGAAACCAACTTCGATTTTTTGGATTTTCTTGAGTATTTTTGTTGTAGGATCTACAATTGAGTAAATTTAGATGAAAATAACTTCGAGTTTTTGGATTTTGTCACGATTTTTGTCAAATTTTAATAAATTTATTTGAAATCAACTTCGATTTTTTTTTATTTTGTTGGGTATTTTTGTTGTAGGATCTATATTTGAGCAAATTTAGATGAATATAACTTAAATTTTTAGGATTGTGAAAAAAATTTGAGTTGGAAGAGTCAAATTTTAATAAATTTATTTGAAACCAACTTCGATTTTTTTGGATTTTGTTGAGTATTTTTGTTGTAGGGTCTATATTTGAGTAAATTTAGATGAAAATAACTTAAATTTTTAGGATTGTGAAAACAATTTTAGTTGGAAGTGCCAAATTTTAATAAATTTATTTGAAACCAACATCGATTTTTTGGATTTTCTTGAGTATTTTTGTTGTAGGATCTACAATTGAGTAAATTTAGATGAAAATAACTTCGATTTTTTCGATTTTGTCACGATTTTTGTCAAATTTTAATAATTTATTTGAAATCAACTTGGATAATTTTGGATTTTCTTGAGTATTTTTGTTGTAGGATCTACAATTGAGTAAATTTAGATGAAAATAACTTCAATTTTTTGGATTGTGAAATAAAATTTAGATGGAAGTGTCAAATTTTAATAAATTTATTTGAAATCAACTTCGATTTTTTTTTATTTTGTTGGGTATTTTTGTTGTAGGATCTATATTTGAGTAAATTTAGATGAAAATAACTTAAATTTTTAGGATTGTGAAAAAAAATTTAGTTGGAAGTGCCAAATTTTAATAAATTTATTTGAAACCAACTTCGATTTTTTGGATTTTCTTGAGTATTTTTGTTGTAGGGTCTATATTTGAGTAAATTTAGATGAAAATAACTTAAATTTTTAGGATTGTGAAAACAATTTTAGTTGGAAGTGCCAAATTTTAATAAATTTATTTGAAACCAACTTCGATTTTTTGGATTTTCTTGAGTATTTTTGTTGTAGGATCTACAATTGCGTAAATTTAGATGAAAATAACTTCGATTTTTTCGATTTTGTCACGATTTTTGTCAAATTTTAATAAATTTATTTGAAATCAACTTGGATAATTTTGGATTTTCTTGAGTATTTTTGTTGTAGGATCTACAATTGAGTAAATTTAGATGAAAATAACTTCAATTTTTTGGATTGTGAAAAAAAATTTAGATGGAAGTGTCAAATTTTAATAAATTTATTTGAAATCAACTTCGATTTTTATTTATTTTGTTGGGTATTTTTGTTGTAGGATCTATATTTGAGTAAATTTAGATGAAAATAACTTAAATTTTTAGGATTGTGAAAAAAAATTTAGTTGGAAGTGCCAAATTTTAATAAATTTATTTGAAACCAAATTCGATTTTTTGGAGTTTCATGAGTATTTTTGTTATAGGATCTACAAGTGAGTAAATTTAGATGAAAATAACTTCGGTATTTTGGATTTTGTCACGATTTTTGTCAAATTTTAATAAATTTATTTGAAATCAACTTTGATAATTTTTGAATTTGTTGAGTATTTTTGTTGTAGGATCTATATTTGAGTAAATTTAGATGAAAATAACTTCGAGTTTTTGGATTTTGTCACGATTTTTGTCAAATTTTAATAAATTTATTTGAAATCAACTTCGATTTTTTTTTATTTTGTTGGGTATTTTTGTTGTAGGATCTATATTTGAGTAAATTTAGATGAAAATAACTTAAATTTTTAGGATTGTGAAAAAAATTTGAGTTGGAAGTGTCAAATTTTAATAAATTTATTTGAAATCAACTTCGATTATTTTGAATTTTGTCGAGTATTTTTGGTGTAGGATGTATATTTGAGTAAATTTAGATGAAAATAACGACAATTTTTTGATTGTGAAGAAAATTTGAGTTGGAAGTGTCAAATTTTAATAAATTTATTTGAAATCAACTTCGATTTTTTGCATTTTCTTGAGTATTTTTGTTGTAGGATCTACAATTGAGTAAATTTAGAAGAAAATAACTTCAATTTTTTGGATTGTGAAAAAAATTTGAGTTGGAAGTGTCAAATTTTAATAAATTTATTTGAAACCAACTTCGATTTTTTGGAGTTTCATGAGTATTTTTGTTATAGGATCTACAAGTGAGTAAATTTAGATGAAAATAACTTCGATTTTTTGGATTTTGTCACGATTTTTGTCAAATTTTAATAAATTTATTTGAAATCAACTTTGATATATTTTGAATTTGTTGAGTATTTTTGTTGTAGGATCTATATTTGAGTAAATTTAGATGAAAATAACTTCAATTTTTTGGATTGTGAAAAATATTTTAGTTGGAAGTGTCAAATTTTAATAAATTTATTTGAAATCAACTTCGATTTTTTGGATTTTCTTTAGTATTTTTGTTGTAGGATCTACAATTGAGTAAATTTAGATAAAAATAACTTCAATTTTTTGGATTGTGAAAAAAAATTTAGATGGAAGTGTCAAATTTTAATAAATTTATTTGAAATCAACTTCGATTTTTTTGGATTTTGTTGAGTATTTTTGTTGTAGGGTCTATATTTGAGTAAATTTAGATGAAAATAACTTAAATTTTTAGGATTTTGAAAAAAATTTTAGTTGGAAGTGCCAAATTTTAATAAATTTATTTGAAACCAACTTCGATTTTTTGGATTTTCTTGAGTATTTTTGTTGTAGGATCTACAATTGAGTAAATTTAGATGAAAATAACTTCGAGTTTTTGGATTTTGTCACGATTTTTGTCAAATTTTAATAAATTTATTTGAAATCAACTTCGATTTTTTTTTATTTTGTTGGGTATTTTGGTTGTAGGATCTATATTTGAGCAAATTTAGATGAATATAACTTAAATTTTTAGGATTGTGAAAAAAAATTTGAGTTGGAAGTGTCAAATTTTAATAAATTTATTTGAAACCAAATTCGATTTTTTGGAGTTTCATGAGTATTTTTGTTATAGGATCTACAATTGAGTAAATTTAGATGAAAATAACTTCGATATTTTGGATTTTGTCACGATTTTTGTCAAATTTTAATAAATTTATTTGAAATCAACTTTGATAATTTTGGATTTTCTTGAGTATTTTTGTTGTAGGATCTACAATTGAGTAAATTTAGATGAAAATAACTTCAATTTTTTGGATTGTGAAAAAAAATTTAGATGGAAGTGTCAAATTTTAATAAATTTATTTGAAATCAACTTCGATTTTTTGGATTTTCTTTAGTATTTTTGTTGTAGGATCTACAATTGAGTAAATTTAGATAAAAATAACTTCAATTTTTTGGATTGTGAAAAAAAATTTAGATGGAAGTGTCAAATTTTAATAAATTTATTTGAAATCAACTTCGATTTTTTTGGATTTTGTTGAGTATTTTTGTTGTAGGGTCTATATTTGAGTAAATTTAGATGAAAATAACTTAAATTTTTAGGATTTTGAAAAAAATTTTAGTTGGAAGTGCCAAATTTTAATAAATTTATTTGAAACCAACTTCGATTTTTTGGATTTTCTTGAGTATTTTTGTTGTAGGATCTACAATTGAGTAAATTTAGATGAAAATAACTTCGAGTTTTTGGATTTTGTCACGATTTTTGTCAAATTTTAATAAATTTATTTGAAATCAACTTCGATTATTTTGAATTTTGTCGAGTATTTTTGGTGTAGGATGTATATTTGAGTAAATTTAGATGAAAATAACGACAATTTTTTGATTGTGAAGAAAATTTGAGTTGGAAGTGTCAAATTTTAATAAATTTATTTGAAATCAACTTCGATTTTTTGCATTTTCTTGAGTATTTTTGTTGTAGGATCTACAATTGAGTAAATTTAGAAGAAAATAACTTCAATTTTTTGGATTGTGAAAAAAATTTGAGTTGGAAGTGTCAAATTTTAATAAATTTATTTGAAACCAACTTCGATTTTTTGGAGTTTCATGAGTATTTTTGTTATAGGATCTATAATTGAGTAAATTTAGATGAAAATAACTTCGATTTTTTGGATTTTGTCACGATTTTTGTCAAATTTTAATAAATTTATTTGAAATCAACTTCGATTTTTTTTTATTTTGTTGGGTATTTTTGTTGTAGGATCTATATTTGAGCAAATTTAGATGAATATAACTTAAATTTTTAGGATTGTGAAAAAAATTTGAGTTGGAAGAGTCAAATTTTAATAAATTTATTTGAAACCAACTTTGATTTTTTGGATTTTCTTGAATATTTTGGTTGTAGGATCTACAATTGAGTAAATTTAGATGAAAATAACTTCAATTTTTTGGATTGTGAATAAAGTTTGAGTTGGAAGTGTCAAATTTTAATAAATTTATTTGAAACCAACTTTGATTTTTTGGATTTTCTTGAGTATTTTGGTTGTAGGATCTACAATTGAGTAAATTTAGATGAAAATAACTTCAATTTTTTGGATTGTGAAAAAAATTTGAGTTGGAAGTGTCAAATTTTAATAAATTTATTTGAAACCAAATTCGATTTTTTGGAGTTTCATGAGTATTTTTGTTATAGGATCTACAATTGAGTAAATTTAGATGAAAATAACTTCGATATTTTGGATTTTGTCACGATTTTTGTCAAATTTTAATAAATTTATTTGAAATCAACTTTGATAATTTTTGAATTTGTTGAGTATTTTTGTTGTAGGATCTATATTTGAGTAAATTTAGATGAAAATAACTTCAATTTTTTGGATTGTGAAAAATATTTTAGTTGGAAGAGTCAAATTTTAATAAATTTATTTGAAATCAACTTCGATTTTTTGGATTTTCTGTAGTATTTTTGTTGTAGGATCTACAATTGAGTAAATTTAGATAAAAATAACTTCAATTTTTTGGATTGTGAAAAAAAATTTAGATAGAAGTGTCAAATTTTAATAAATTTATTTGAAATCAACTTCGATTTTTTTGGATTTTGTTGAGTATTTTTGTTGTAGGGTCTATATTTGAGTAAATTTAGATGAAAATAACTTAAATTTTTAGGATTGTGAAAAAAATTTGAGTTGGAAGAGTCAAATTTTAATAAATTTATTTGAAACCAACTTTGATTTTTTGGATTTTCTTGAATATTTTGGTTGTAGGATCTACAATTGAGTAAATTTAGATGAAAATAACTTCAATTTTTTGGATTGTGAAAAAAATTTGAGTTGGAAGTGTCAAATTTTAATAAATTTATTTGAAACCAAATTCGATTTTTTGGAGTTTCATGAGTATTTTTGTTATAGGATCTACAATTGAGTAAATTTAGATGAAAATAACTTCGATATTTTGGATTTTGTCACGATTTTTGTCAAATTTTAATAAATTTATTTGAAATCAACTTTGATAATTTTTGAATTTGTTGAGAATTTTTGTTGTAGGATCTATATTTGAGTAAATTTAGATGAAAATAACTTCAATTTTTTGGATTGTGAAAAATATTTTAGTTGGAAGAGTCAAATTTTAATAAATTTATTTGAAATCAACTTCGATTTTTTGGATTTTCTGTAGTATTTTTGTTGTAGGATCTACAATTGAGTAAATTTAGATAAAAATAACTTCAATTTTTTGGATTGTGAAAAAAAATTTAGATAGAAGTGTCAAATTTTAATAAATTTATTTGAAATCAACTTCGATTTTTTTGGATTTTGTTGAGTATTTTTGTTGTAGGGTCTATATTTGAGTAAATTTAGATGAAAATAACTTAAATTTTTAGGATTGTGAAAACAATTTTAGTTGGAAGTGCCAAATTTTAATAAATTTATTTGAAACCAACATCGATTTTTTGGATTTTCTTGAGTATTTTTGTTGTAGGATCTACAATTGAGTAAATTTAGATGAAAATAACTTCGATTTTTTCGATTTTGTCACGATTTTTGTCAAATTTTAATAATTTATTTGAAATCAACTTGGATAATTTTGGATTTTCTTGAGTATTTTTGTTGTAGGATCTACAATTGAGTAAATTTAGATGAAAATAACATCAATTTTTTGGATTGTTTAAAAAAATTTAGATGGAAGTGTCAAATTTTAATAAATTTATTTGAAATCAACTTCGATTTTTTTTTATTTTGTTGGGTATTTTTGTTGTAGGATCTATATTTGAGTAAATTTAGATGAAAATATCTTAAATTTTTAGGTTTGTGAAAAAAAATTTAGTTGGAAGTGCCAAATTTTATTAAATTTATTTGAAACCAACTTCGATTTTTTGGATTTTCTTGAGTATTTTTGTTGTAGGATCTACAATTGAGTAAATTTAGATGAAAATAACTTCAATTTTTTGGATTGTGAAAAAAATTGGAGTTGGAAGTGACAAATTTTAATAAATTTATTTGAAACCAAATTCGATTTTTTGGAGTTTCATGAGTATTTTTGTTATAGGATCTACAAGTGAGTAAATTTAGATGAAAATAACTTCGATTTTTTCGATTTTGTCACGATTTTTGTCAAATTTTAATAATTTATTTGAAATCAACTTGGATAATTTTGGATTTTCTTGAGTATTTTTGTTGTAGGATCTACAATTGAGTAAATTTAGATGAAAATAACTTCAATTTTTTGGATTGTGAAAAAAAATTTAGATGGAAGTGTCAAATTTTAATAAATTTATTTGAAATCAACTTCGATTTTTATTTATTTTGTTGGGTATTTTTGTTGTAGGATCTATATTTGAGTAAATTTAGATGAAAATAACTTAAATTTTTAGGATTGTGAAAAAAAATTTAGTTGGAAGTGCCAAATTTTAATAAATTTATTTGAAACCAAATTCGATTTTTTGGAGTTTCATGAGTATTTTTGTTATAGGATCTACAAGTGAGTAAATTTAGATGAAAATAACTTCGGTATTTTGGATTTTGTCACGATTTTTGTCAAATTTTAATAAATTTATTTGAAATCAACTTTGATAATTTTTGAATTTGTTGAGTATTTTTGTTGTAGGATCTATATTTGAGTAAATTTAGATGAAAATAACTTCGAGTTTTTGGATTTTGTCACGATTTTTGTCAAATTTTAATAATTTATTTGAAATCAACTTGGATAATTTTGGATTTTCTTGAGTATTTTTGTTGTAGGATCTACAATTGAGTAAATTTAGATGAAAATAACTTCAATTTTTTGGATTGTGAAAAAAAATTTAGATGGAAGTGTCAAATTTTAATAAATTTATTTGAAATCAACTTCGATTTTTTGGATTTTCTTTAGTATTTTTGTTGTAGGATCTACAATTGAGTAAATTTAGATAAAAATAACTTCAATTTTTTGGATTGTGAAAAAAAATTTAGATGGAAGTGTCAAATTTTAATAAATTTATTTGAAATCAACTTCGATTTTTTTGGATTTTGTTGAGTATTTTTGTTGTAGGGTCTATATTTGAGTAAATTTAGATGAAAATAACTTAAATTTTTAGGATTTTGAAAAAAAATTTAGTTGAAAGTGCCAAATTTTAATAAATTTATTTGAAACCAACTTCGATTGTTTGGATTTTCTTGAGTATTTTTGTTGTAGGATCTACAATTGAGTAAATTTAGATGAAAATAACTTCGAGTTTTTGGATTTTGTCACGATTTTTGTCAAATTTTAATAAATTTATTTGAAATCAACTTCGATTTTTTTTTATTTTGTTGGGTATTTTTCTTGTAGGATCTATATTTGAGCAAATTTAGATGAATATAACTTAAATTTTTAGGATTGTGAAAAAAATTTGAGTTGGAAGAGTCAAATTTTAATAAATTTATTTGAAACCAACTTTGATTTTTTGGATTTTCTTGAATATTTTGGTTGTAGGATCTACAATTGAGTAAATTTAGATGAAAATAACTTCAATTTTCTGGATTGTGAATAAAGTTTGAGTTGGAAGTGTCAAATTTTAATAAATTTATTTGAAACCAACTTCGATTTTTTGGATTTTCTTGAGTATTTTGGTTGTAGGATCTACAATTGAGTAAATTTAGATGAAAATAACTTCAATTTTTTGGATTGTGAAAAAAATTTGAGTTGGAAGTGTCAAATTTTAATAAATTTATTTGAAACCAAATTCGATTTTTTGGAGTTTCATGAGTATTTTTGTTATAGGATCTACAATTGAGTAAATTTAGATGAAAATAACTTCGATATTTTGGATTTTGTCACGATTTTTGTCAAATTTTAAAAAATTTATTTGAAATCAACTTTGATAATTTTTGAATTTGTTGAGAATTTTTGTTGTAGGATCTATATTTGAGTAAATTTAGATGAAAATAACTTCAATTTTTTGGATTGTGAAAAATATTTTAGTTGGAAGAGTCAAATTTTAATAAATTTATTTGAAATCAACTTCGATTTTTTGGATTTTCTGTAGTATTTTTGTTGTAGGATCTACAATTGAGTAAATTTAGATGAAAATAACATCAATTTTTTGGATTGTTTAAAAAAATTTAGATGGAAGTGTCAAATTTTAATAAATTTATTTGAAATCAACTTCGATTTTTTTTTATTTTGTTGGGTATTTTTGTTGTAGGATCTATATTTGAGTAAATTTAGATGAAAATATCTTAAATTTTTAGGTTTGTGAAAAAAAATTTAGTTGGAAGTGCCAAATTTTATTAAATTTATTTGAAACCAACTTCGATTTTTTGGATTTTCTTGAGTATTTTTGTTGTAGGATCTACAATTGAGTAAATTTAGATGAAAATAACTTCAATTTTTTGGATTGTGAAAAAAATTTGAGTTGGAAGTGACAAATTTTAATAAATTTATTTGAAACCAAATTCGATTTTTTGGAGTTTCATGAGTATTTTTGTTATAGGATCTACAAGTGAGTAAATTTAGATGAAAATAACTTCGATTTTTTGGATTTTGTCACGATTTTTGTCAAATTTTAATAAATTTATTTGAAATCAACTTAGATATATTTTGAATTTGTTGAGTATTTTTGTTGTAGGATCTATATTTGAGTAAATTTAGATGAAAATAACTTCAATTTTTTGGATTGTGAAAAATATTTTAGTTGGAAGTGTCAAATTTTAATAAATTTATTTGAAATCAACTTCGATTTTTTGGATTTTCTTTAGTATTTTTGTTGTAGGATCTACAATTGAGTAAATTTAGATAAAAATAACTTCAATTTTTTGGATTGTGAAAAAAAATTTAGATGGAAGTGTCAAATTTTAATAAATTTATTTGAAATCAACTTCGATTTTTTTGGATTTTGTTGAGTATTTTTGTTGTAGGGTATATATTTGAGTAAATTTAGATGAAAATAACTTAAATTTTTAGGATTTTGAAAAAAATTTTAGTTGGAAGTGCCAAATTTTAATAAATTTATTTGAAACCAACTTCGATTTTTTGGATTTTCTTGAGTATTTTTGTTGTAGGATCTACAATTGAGTAAATTTAGATGAAAATAACTTCGAGTTTTTGGATTTTGTCACGATTTTTGTCAAATTTTAATAAATTTATTTGAAATCAACTTCGATTTTTTTTTATTTTGTTGGGTATTTTTGTTGTAGGATCTATATTTGAGCAAATTTAGATGAATATAACTTAAATTTTTAGGATTGTGAAAAAAATTTGAGTTGGAAGTGTCAAATTTTAATAAATTTATTTGAAACCAAATTCGATTTTTTGGAGTTTCATGAGTATTTTTGTTGTAGGATCTATATTTGAGTAAATTTAGATGAAAATAACTTCAATTTTTTGGATTGTGAAAAATATTTTAGTTGGAAGTGTCAAATTTTAATAAATTTATTTGAAATCAACTTCGATTTTTTGGATTTTCTTTAGTATTTTTGTTGTAGGATCTACAATTGAGTAAATTTAGATAAAAATAACTTCAATTTTTTGGATTGTGAAAAAAAATTTAGATGGAAGTGTCAAATTTTAATAAATTTATTTGAAATCAACTTCGATTTTTTTGGATTTTGTTGAGTATTTTTGTTGTAGGGTATATATTTGAGTAAATTTAGATGAAAATAACTTAAATTTTTAGGATTTTGAAAAAAATTTTAGTTGGAAGTGCCAAATTTTAATAAATTTATTTGAAACCAACTTCGATTTTTTGGATTTTCTTGAGTATTTTTGTTGTAGGATCTACAATTGAGTAAATTTAGATGAAAATAACTTCGAGTTTTTGGATTTTGTCACGATTTTTGTCAAATTTTAATAAATTTATTTGAAATCAACTTCGATTTTTTTTTATTTTGTTGGGTATTTTTGTTGTAGGATCTATATTTGAGCAAATTTAGATGAATATAACTTAAATTTTTAGGATTGTGAAAAAAATTTGAGTTGGAAGTGTCAAATTTTAATAAATTTATTTGAAACCAAATTCGATTTTTTGGAGTTTCATGAGTATTTTTGTTATAGGATCTACAATTGAGTAAATTTAGATGAAAATAACTTCAATTTTTTGGATTGTGAAAAAAAATTTAGATGGAAGTGTCAAATTTTAATAAATTTATTTGAAATCAACTTCGATTTTTATTTATTTTGTTGGGTATTTTTGTTGTAGGATCTATATTTGAGTAAATTTAGATGAAAATAACTTAAATTTTTAGGATTGTGAAAAAAAATTTAGTTGGAAGTGCCAAATTTTAATAAATTTATTTGAAACCAAATTCGATTTTTTGGAGTTTCATGAGTATTTTTGTTATAGGATCTACAAGTGAGTAAATTTAGATGAAAATAACTTCGGTATTTTGGATTTTGTCACGATTTTTGTCAAATTTTAATAAATTTATTTGAAATCAACTTTGATAATTTTTGAATTTGTTGAGTATTTTTGTTGTAGGATCTATATTTGAGTAAATTTAGATGAAAATAACTTCGAGTTTTTGGATTTTGTCACGATTTTTGTCAAATTTTAATAATTTATTTGAAATCAACTTGAATAATTTTGGATTTTCTTGAGTATTTTTGTTGTAGGATCTACAATTGAGTAAATTTAGATGAAAATAACTTCAATTTTTTGGATTGTGAAAAAAAATTTAGATGGAAGTGTCAAATTTTAATAAATTTATTTGAAATCAACTTCGATTTTTTGGATTTTCTTTAGTATTTTTGTTGTAGGATCTACAATTGAGTAAATTTAGATAAAAATAACTTCAATTTTTTGGATTGTGAAAAAAAATTTAGATGGAAGTGTCAAATTTTAATAAATTTATTTGAAATCAACTTCGATTTTTTTGGATTTTGTTGAGTATTTTTGTTGTAGGGTCTATATTTGAGTAAATTTAGATGAAAATAACTTAAATTTTTAGGATTTTGAAAAAAATTTTAGTTGGAAGTGCCAAATTTTAATAAATTTATTTGAAACCAACTTCGATTTTTTGGATTTTCTTGAGTATTTTTGTTGTAGGATCTACAATTGAGTAAATTTAGATGAAAATAACTTCGAGTTTTTGGATTTTGTCACGATTTTTGTCAAATTTTAATAAATTTATTTGAAATCAACTTCGATTTTTTTTTATTTTGTTGGGTATTTTTGTTGTAGGATCTATATTTGAGCAAATTTAGATGAATATAACTTCAATTTTCTGGATTGTGAATAAAGTTTGAGTTGGAAGTGTCAAATTTTAATAAATTTATTGGAAACCAACTTCGATTTTTTGGATTTTCTTGAGTATTTTGGTTGTAGGATCTACAATTGAGTAAATTTAGATGAAAATAACTTCAATTTTTTGGATTGTGAAAAATATTTTAGTTGGAAGAGTCAAATTTTAATAAATTTTTTTGAAATCAACTTCGATTTTTTGGATTTTCTGTAGTATTTTTGTTGTAGGATCTACAATTGAGTAAATTTAGATAAAAATAACTTCAATTTTTTGGATTGTGAAAAAAAATTTAGATAGAAGTGTCAAATTTTAATAAATTTATTTGAAATCAACTTCGATTTTTTTTTATTTTGTTGGGTATTTTTGTTGTAGGATCTATATTTGAGTAAATTTAGATGAAAATAACTTAAATTTTTAGGTTTGTGAAAAAAAATTTAGTTGGAAGTGCCAAATTTTATTAAATTTATTTGAAACCAACTTCGATTTTTTGGATTTTCTTGAGTATTTTTGTTGTAGGATCTACAATTGAGTAAATTTAGATGAAAATAACTTCGATATTTTGGATTTTGTCACGATTTTTGTCAAATTTTAATAAATTTATTTGAAATCAACTTTGATAATTTTTGAATTTGTTGAGTATTTTTGTTGTAGGATCTATATTTGAGTAAATTTAGATGAAAATAACTTCAATTTTTTGGATTGTGAAAAATATTTTAGTTGGAAGAGTCAAATTTTAATAAATTTATTTGAAATCAACTTCGATTTTTTGGATTTTCTGTAGTATTTTTGTTGTAGGATCTACAATTGAGTAAATTTAGATAAAAATAACTTCAATTTTTTGGATTGTGAAAAAAAATTTAGATAGAAGTGTCAAATTTTAATAAATTTATTTGAAATCAACTTCGATTTTTTTGGATTTTGTTGAGTATTTTTGTTGTAGGGTCTATATTTGAGTAAATTTAGATGAAAATAACTTAAATTTTTAGGATTGTGAAAAAAATTTGAGTTGGAAGAGTCAAATTTTAATAAATTTATTTGAAACCAACTTTGATTTTTTGGATTTTCTTGAATATTTTGGTTGTAGGATCTACAATTGAGTAAATTTAGATGAAAATAACTTCAATTTTTTGGATTGTGAAAAAAATTTGAGTTGGAAGTGTCAAATTTTAATAAATTTATTTGAAACCAAATTCGATTTTTTGGAGTTTCATGAGTATTTTTGTTATAGGATCTACAATTGAGTAAATTTAGATGAAAATAACTTCGATATTTTGGATTTTGTCACGATTTTTGTCAAATTTTAATAAATTTATTTGAAATCAACTTTGATAATTTTTGAATTTGTTGAGAATTTTTGTTGTAGGATCTATATTTGAGTAAATTTAGATGAAAATAACTTCAATTTTTTGGATTGTGAAAAATATTTTAGTTGGAAGAGTCAAATTTTAATAAATTTATTTGAAATCAACTTCGATTTTTTGGATTTTCTGTAGTATTTTTGTTGTAGGATCTACAATTGAGTAAATTTAGATAAAAATAACTTCAATTTTTTGGATTGTGAAAAAAAATTTAGATAGAAGTGTCAAATTTTAATAAATTTATTTGAAATCAACTTCGATTTTTTTGGATTTTGTTGAGTATTTTTGTTGTAGGGTCTATATTTGAGTAAATTTAGATGAAAATAACTTAAATTTTTAGGATTGTGAAAACAATTTTAGTTGGAAGTGCCAAATTTTAATAAATTTATTTGAAACCAACATCGATTTTTTGGATTTTCTTGAGTATTTTTGTTGTAGGATCTACAATTGAGTAAATTTAGATGAAAATAACTTCGATTTTTTCGATTTTGTCACGATTTTTGTCAAATTTTAATAATTTATTTGAAATCAACTTGGATAATTTTGGATTTTCTTGAGTATTTTTGTTGTAGGATCTACAATTGAGTAAATTTAGATGAAAATAACATCAATTTTTTGGATTGTTTAAAAAAATTTAGATGGAAGTGTCAAATTTTAATAAATTTATTTGAAATCAACTTCGATTTTTTTTTATTTTGTTGGGTATTTTTGTTGTAGGATCTATATTTGAGTAAATTTAGATGAAAATATCTTAAATTTTTAGGTTTGTGAAAAAAAATTTAGTTGGAAGTGCCAAATTTTATTAAATTTATTTGAAACCAACTTCGATTTTTTGGATTTTCTTGAGTATTTTTGTTGTAGGATCTACAATTGAGTAAATTTAGATGAAAATAACTTCAATTTTTTGGATTGTGAAAAAAATTTGAGTTGGAAGTGACAAATTTTAATAAATTTATTTGAAACCAAATTCGATTTTTTGGAGTTTCATGAGTATTTTTGTTATAGGATCTACAAGTGAGTAAATTTAGATGAAAATAACTTCGATTTTTTCGATTTTGTCACGATTTTTGTCAAATTTTAATAATTTATTTGAAATCAACTTGGATAATTTTGGATTTTCTTGAGTATTTTTGTTGTAGGATCTACAATTGAGTAAATTTAGATGAAAATAACTTCAATTTTTTGGATTGTGAAAAAAAATTTAGATGGAAGTGTCAAATTTTAATAAATTTATTTGAAATCAACTTCGATTTTTATTTATTTTGTTGGGTATTTTTGTTGTAGGATCTATATTTGAGTAAATTTAGATGAAAATAACTTAAATTTTTAGGATTGTGAAAAAAAATTTAGTTGGAAGTGCCAAATTTTAATAAATTTATTTGAAACCAAATTCGATTTTTTGGAGTTTCATGAGTATTTTTGTTATAGGATCTACAAGTGAGTAAATTTAGATGAAAATAACTTCGGTATTTTGGATTTTGTCACGATTTTTGTCAAATTTTAATAAATTTATTTGAAATCAACTTTGATAATTTTTGAATTTGTTGAGTATTTTTGTTGTAGGATCTATATTTGAGTAAATTTAGATGAAAATAACTTCGAGTTTTTGGATTTTGTCACGATTTTTGTCAAATTTTAATAATTTATTTGAAATCAACTTGGATAATTTTGGATTTTCTTGAGTATTTTTGTTGTAGGATCTACAATTGAGTAAATTTAGATGAAAATAACTTCAATTTTTTGGATTGTGAAAAAAAATTTAGATGGAAGTGTCAAATTTTAATAAATTTATTTGAAATCAACTTCGATTTTTTGGATTTTCTTTAGTATTTTTGTTGTAGGATCTACAATTGAGTAAATTTAGATAAAAATAACTTCAATTTTTTGGATTGTGAAAAAAAATTTAGATGGAAGTGTCAAATTTTAATAAATTTATTTGAAATCAACTTCGATTTTTTTGGATTTTGTTGAGTATTTTTGTTGTAGGGTCTATATTTGAGTAAATTTAGATGAAAATAACTTAAATTTTTAGGATTTTGAAAAAAAATTTAGTTGAAAGTGCCAAATTTTAATAAATTTATTTGAAACCAACTTCGATTGTTTGGATTTTCTTGAGTATTTTTGTTGTAGGATCTACAATTGAGTAAATTTAGATGAAAATAACTTCGAGTTTTTGGATTTTGTCACGATTTTTGTCAAATTTTAATAAATTTATTTGAAATCAACTTCGATTTTTTTTTATTTTGTTGGGTATTTTTCTTGTAGGATCTATATTTGAGCAAATTTAGATGAATATAACTTAAATTTTTAGGATTGTGAAAAAAATTTGAGTTGGAAGAGTCAAATTTTAATAAATTTATTTGAAACCAACTTTGATTTTTTGGATTTTCTTGAATATTTTGGTTGTAGGATCTACAATTGAGTAAATTTAGATGAAAATAACTTCAATTTTCTGGATTGTGAATAAAGTTTGAGTTGGAAGTGTCAAATTTTAATAAATTTATTTGAAACCAACTTCGATTTTTTGGATTTTCTTGAGTATTTTGGTTGTAGGATCTACAATTGAGTAAATTTAGATGAAAATAACTTCAATTTTTTGGATTGTGAAAAAAATTTGAGTTGGAAGTGTCAAATTTTAATAAATTTATTTGAAACCAAATTCGATTTTTTGGAGTTTCATGAGTATTTTTGTTATAGGATCTACAATTGAGTAAATTTAGATGAAAATAACTTCGATATTTTGGATTTTGTCACGATTTTTGTCAAATTTTAAAAAATTTATTTGAAATCAACTTTGATAATTTTTGAATTTGTTGAGAATTTTTGTTGTAGGATCTATATTTGAGTAAATTTAGATGAAAATAACTTCAATTTTTTGGATTGTGAAAAATATTTTAGTTGGAAGAGTCAAATTTTAATAAATTTATTTGAAATCAACTTCGATTTTTTGGATTTTCTGTAGTATTTTTGTTGTAGGATCTACAATTGAGTAAATTTAGATGAAAATAACATCAATTTTTTGGATTGTTTAAAAAAATTTAGATGGAAGTGTCAAATTTTAATAAATTTATTTGAAATCAACTTCGATTTTTTTTTATTTTGTTGGGTATTTTTGTTGTAGGATCTATATTTGAGTAAATTTAGATGAAAATATCTTAAATTTTTAGGTTTGTGAAAAAAAATTTAGTTGGAAGTGCCAAATTTTATTAAATTTATTTGAAACCAACTTCGATTTTTTGGATTTTCTTGAGTATTTTTGTTGTAGGATCTACAATTGAGTAAATTTAGATGAAAATAACTTCAATTTTTTGGATTGTGAAAAAAATTTGAGTTGGAAGTGACAAATTTTAATAAATTTATTTGAAACCAAATTCGATTTTTTGGAGTTTCATGAGTATTTTTGTTATAGGATCTACAAGTGAGTAAATTTAGATGAAAATAACTTCGATTTTTTGGATTTTGTCACGATTTTTGTCAAATTTTAATAAATTTATTTGAAATCAACTTAGATATATTTTGAATTTGTTGAGTATTTTTGTTGTAGGATCTATATTTGAGTAAATTTAGATGAAAATAACTTCAATTTTTTGGATTGTGAAAAATATTTTAGTTGGAAGTGTCAAATTTTAATAAATTTATTTGAAATCAACTTCGATTTTTTGGATTTTCTTTAGTATTTTTGTTGTAGGATCTACAATTGAGTAAATTTAGATAAAAATAACTTCAATTTTTTGGATTGTGAAAAAAAATTTAGATGGAAGTGTCAAATTTTAATAAATTTATTTGAAATCAACTTCGATTTTTTTGGATTTTGTTGAGTATTTTTGTTGTAGGGTATATATTTGAGTAAATTTAGATGAAAATAACTTAAATTTTTAGGATTTTGAAAAAAATTTTAGTTGGAAGTGCCAAATTTTAATAAATTTATTTGAAACCAACTTCGATTTTTTGGATTTTCTTGAGTATTTTTGTTGTAGGATCTACAATTGAGTAAATTTAGATGAAAATAACTTCGAGTTTTTGGATTTTGTCACGATTTTTGTCAAATTTTAATAAATTTATTTGAAATCAACTTCGATTTTTTTTTATTTTGTTGGGTATTTTTGTTGTAGGATCTATATTTGAGCAAATTTAGATGAATATAACTTAAATTTTTAGGATTGTGAAAAAAATTTGAGTTGGAAGTGTCAAATTTTAATAAATTTATTTGAAACCAAATTCGATTTTTTGGAGTTTCATGAGTATTTTTGTTATAGGATCTACAATTGAGTAAATTTAGATGAAAATAACTTCAATTTTTTGGATTGTGAAAAAAAATTTAGATGGAAGTGTCAAATTTTAATAAATTTATTTGAAATCAACTTCGATTTTTATTTATTTTGTTGGGTATTTTTGTTGTAGGATCTATATTTGAGTAAATTTAGATGAAAATAACTTAAATTTTTAGGATTGTGAAAAAAAATTTAGTTGGAAGTGCCAAATTTTAATAAATTTATTTGAAACCAAATTCGATTTTTTGGAGTTTCATGAGTATTTTTGTTATAGGATCTACAAGTGAGTAAATTTAGATGAAAATAACTTCGGTATTTTGGATTTTGTCACGATTTTTGTCAAATTTTAATAAATTTATTTGAAATCAACTTTGATAATTTTTGAATTTGTTGAGTATTTTTGTTGTAGGATCTATATTTGAGTAAATTTAGATGAAAATAACTTCGAGTTTTTGGATTTTGTCACGATTTTTGTCAAATTTTAATAATTTATTTGAAATCAACTTGAATAATTTTGGATTTTCTTGAGTATTTTTGTTGTAGGATCTACAATTGAGTAAATTTAGATGAAAATAACTTCAATTTTTTGGATTGTGAAAAAAAATTTAGATGGAAGTGTCAAATTTTAATAAATTTATTTGAAATCAACTTCGATTTTTTGGATTTTCTTTAGTATTTTTGTTGTAGGATCTACAATTGAGTAAATTTAGATAAAAATAACTTCAATTTTTTGGATTGTGAAAAAAAATTTAGATGGAAGTGTCAAATTTTAATAAATTTATTTGAAATCAACTTCGATTTTTTTGGATTTTGTTGAGTATTTTTGTTGTAGGGTCTATATTTGAGTAAATTTAGATGAAAATAACTTAAATTTTTAGGATTTTGAAAAAAATTTTAGTTGGAAGTGCCAAATTTTAATAAATTTATTTGAAACCAACTTCGATTTTTTGGATTTTCTTGAGTATTTTTGTTGTAGGATCTACAATTGAGTAAATTTAGATGAAAATAACTTCGAGTTTTTGGATTTTGTCACGATTTTTGTCAAATTTTAATAAATTTATTTGAAATCAACTTCGATTTTTTTTTATTTTGTTGGGTATTTTTGTTGTAGGATCTATATTTGAGCAAATTTAGATGAATATAACTTCAATTTTCTGGATTGTGAATAAAGTTTGAGTTGGAAGTGTCAAATTTTAATAAATTTATTGGAAACCAACTTCGATTTTTTGGATTTTCTTGAGTATTTTGGTTGTAGGATCTACAATTGAGTAAATTTAGATGAAAATAACTTCAATTTTTTGGATTGTGAAAAATATTTTAGTTGGAAGAGTCAAATTTTAATAAATTTTTTTGAAATCAACTTCGATTTTTTGGATTTTCTGTAGTATTTTTGTTGTAGGATCTACAATTGAGTAAATTTAGATAAAAATAACTTCAATTTTTTGGATTGTGAAAAAAAATTTAGATAGAAGTGTCAAATTTTAATAAATTTATTTGAAATCAACTTCGATTTTTTTTTATTTTGTTGGGTATTTTTGTTGTAGGATCTATATTTGAGTAAATTTAGATGAAAATAACTTAAATTTTTAGGTTTGTGAAAAAAAATTTAGTTGGAAGTGCCAAATTTTATTAAATTTATTTGAAACCAACTTCGATTTTTTGGATTTTCTTGAGTATTTTTGTTGTAGGATCTACAATTGAGTAAATTTAGATGAAAATAACTTCGATATTTTGGATTTTGTCACGATTTTTGTCAAATTTTAATAAATTTATTTGAAATCAACTTTGATAATTTTTGAATTTGTTGAGTATTTTTGTTGTAGGATCTATATTTGAGTAAATTTAGATGAAAATAACTTCAATTTTTTGGATTGTGAAAAATATTTTAGTTGGAAGAGTCAAATTTTAATAAATTTTTTTGAAATCAACTTCGATTTTTTGGATTTTCTGTAGTATTTTTGTTGTAGGATCTACAATTGAGTAAATTTAGATAAAAATAACTTCAATTTTTTGGATTGTGAAAAAAAATTTAGATAGAAGTGTCAAATTTTAATAAATTTATTTGAAATCAACTTCGATTTTTTTTTATTTTGTTGGGTATTTTTGTTGTAGGATCTATATTTGAGTAAATTTAGATGAAAATAACTTAAATTTTTAGGTTTGTGAAAAAAAATTTAGTTGGAAGTGCCAAATTTTATTAAATTTATTTGAAACCAACTTCGATTTTTTGGATTTTCTTGAGTATTTTTGTTGTAGGATCTACAATTGAGTAAATTTAGATGAAAATAACTTCAATTTTTTGGATTGTGAAAAAAATTTGAGTTGGAAGTGACAAATTTTAATAAATTTATTTGAAACCAAATTCGATTTTTTGGAGTTTCATGAGTATTTTTGTTATAGGATCTACAAGTGAGTAAATTTAGATGAAAATAACTTCGATTTTTTGGATTTTGTCACGATTTTTGTCAAATTTTAATAAATTTATTTGAAATCAACTTTGATATATTTTGAATTTGTTGAGTATTTTTGTTGTAGGATCTATATTTGAGTAAATTTAGATGAAAATAACTTCAATTTTTTGGATTGTGAAAAATATTTTAGTTGGAAGTGTCAAATTTTAATAAATTTATTTGAAATCAACTTCGATTTTTTGGATTTTCTTTAGTATTTTTGTTGTAGGATCTACAATTGAGTAAATTTAGATAAAAATAACTTCAATTTTTTGGATTGTGAAAAAAAATTTAGATGGAAGTGTCAAATTTTAATAAATTTATTTGAAATCAACTTCGATTTTTTTGGATTTTGTTGAGTATTTTTGTTGTAGGGTATATATTTGAGTAAATTTAGATGAAAATAACTTAAATTTTTAGGATTTTGAAAAAAATTTTAGTTGGAAGTGCCAAATTTTAATAAATTTATTTGAAACCAACTTCGATTTTTTGGATTTTCTTGAGTATTTTTGTTGTAGGATCTACAATTGAGGAAATTTAGATGAAAATAACTTCGAGTTTTTGGATTTTGTCACGATTTTTGTCAAATTTTAATAAATTTATTTGAAATCAACTTCGATTTTTTTTTATTTTGTTGGGTATTTTTGTTGTAGGATCTATATTTGAGCAAATTTAGATGAATATAACTTAAATTTTTAGGATTGTGAAAAAAATTTGAGTTGGAAGTGTCAAATTTTAATAAATTTATTTGAAACCAAATTCGATTTTTTGGAGTTTCATGAGTATTTTTGTTATAGGATCTACAATTGAGTAAATTTAGATGAAAATAACTTCGATATTTTGGATTTTGTCACGATTTTTGTCAAATTTTAATAAATTTATTTGAAATCAACTTTGATAATTTTTGAATTTGTTGAGTATTTTTGTTGTAGGATCTATATTTGAGTAAATTTAGATGAAAATAACTTCAATTTTTTGGATTGTGAAAAATATTTTAGTTGGAAGAGTCAAATTTTAATAAATTTATTTGAAATCAACTTCGATTTTTTGGATTTTCTGTAGTATTTTTGTTGTAGGATCTACAATTGAGTAAATTTAGATAAAAATAACTTCAATTTTTTGGATTGTGAAAAAAAATTTAGATAGAAGTGTCAAATTTTAATAAATTTATTTGAAATCAACTTCGATTTTTTTGGATTTTGTTGAGTATTTTTGTTGTAGGGTCTATATTTGAGTAAATTTAGATGAAAATAACTTAAATTTTTAGGATTGTGAAAACAATTTTAGTTGGAAGTGCCAAATTTTAATAAATTTATTTGAAACCAACATCGATTTTTTGGATTTTCTTGAGTATTTTTGTTGTAGGATCTACAATTGAGTAAATTTAGATGAAAATAACTTCGATTTTTTCGATTTTGTCACGATTTTTGTCAAATTTTAATAATTTATTTGAAATCAACTTGGATAATTTTGGATTTTCTTGAGTATTTTTGTTGTAGGATCTACAATTGAGTAAATTTAGATGAAAATAACATCAATTTTTTGGATTGTTTAAAAAAATTTAGATGGAAGTGTCAAATTTTAATAAATTTATTTGAAATCAACTTCGATTTTTTTTTATTTTGTTGGGTATTTTTGTTGTAGGATCTATATTTGAGTAAATTTAGATGAAAATAACTTAAATTTTTAGGTTTGTGAAAAAAAATTTAGTTGGAAGTGCCAAATTTTATTAAATTTATTTGAAACCAACTTCGATTTTTTGGATTTTCTTGAGTATTTTTGTTGTAGGATCTACAATTGAGTAAATTTAGATGAAAATAACTTCAATTTTTTGGATTGTGAAAAAAATTTGAGTTGGAAGTGACAAATTTTAATAAATTTATTTGAAACCAAATTCGATTTTTTGGAGTTTCATGAGTATTTTTGTTATAGGATCTACAAGTGAGTAAATTTAGATGAAAATAACTTCGATTTTTTGGATTTTGTCACGATTTTTGTCAAATTTTAATAAATTTATTTGAAATCAACTTTGATATATTTTGAATTTGTTGAGTATTTTTGTTGTAGGATCTATATTTGAGTAAATTTAGATGAAAATAACTTCAATTTTTTGGATTGTGAAAAATATTTTAGTTGGAAGTGTCAAATTTTAATAAATTTATTTGAAATCAACTTCGATTTTTTGGATTTTCTTTAGTATTTTTGTTGTAGGATCTACAATTGAGTAAATTTAGATAAAAATAACTTCAATTTTTTGGATTGTGAAAAAAAATTTAGATGGAAGTGTCAAATTTTAATAAATTTATTTGAAATCAACTTCGATTTTTTTGGATTTTGTTGAGTATTTTTGTTGTAGGGTATATATTTGAGTAAATTTAGATGAAAATAACTTAAATTTTTAGGATTTTGAAAAAAATTTTAGTTGGAAGTGCCAAATTTTAATAAATTTATTTGAAACCAACTTCGATTTTTTGGATTTTCTTGAATATTTTTGTTGTAGGATCTACAATTGAGTAAATTTAGATGAAAATAACTTCGAGTTTTTGGATTTTGTCACGATTTTTGTCAAATTTTAATAAATTTATTTGAAATCAACTTCGATTTTTTTTTATTTTGTTGGGTATTTTTGTTGTAGGATCTATATTTGAGCAAATTTAGATGAATATAACTTAAATTTTTAGGGTTGTGAAAAAAATTTGAGTTGGAAGTGTCAAATTTTAATAAATTTATTTGAAACCAAATTCGATTTTTTGGAGTTTCATGAGTATTTTTGTTATAGGATCTACAATTGAGTAAATTTAGATGAAAATAACTTCGATATTTTGGATTTTGTCACGATTTTTGTCAAATTTTAATAAATTTATTTGAAATCAACTTTGATAATTTTTGAATTTGTTGAGTATTTTTGTTGTAGGATCTATATTTGAGTAAATTTAGATGAAAATAACTTCAATTTTTTGGATTGTGAAAAATATTTTAGTTGGAAGAGTCAAATTTTAATAAATTTATTTGAAATCAACTTCGATTTTTTGGATTTTCTGTAGTATTTTTGTTGTAGGATCTACAATTGAGTAAATTTAGATAAAAATAACTTCAATTTTTTGGATTGTGAAAAAAAATTTAGATAGAAGTGTCAAATTTTAATAAATTTATTTGAAATCAACTTCGATTTTTTTGGATTTTGTTGAGTATTTTTGTTGTAGGGTCTATATTTGAGTAAATTTAGATGAAAATAACTTAAATTTTTAGGATTGTGAAAACAATTTTAGTTGGAAGTGCCAAATTTTAATAAATTTATTTGAAACCAACATCGATTTTTTGGATTTTCTTGAGTATTTTTGTTGTAGGATCTACAATTGAGTAAATTTAGATGAAAATAACTTCGATTTTTTCGATTTTGTCACGATTTTTGTCAAATTTTAATAATTTATTTGAAATCAACTTGGATAATTTTGGATTTTCTTGAGTATTTTTGTTGTAGGATCTACAATTGAGTAAATTTAGATGAAAATAACATCAATTTTTTGGATTGTTTAAAAAAATTTAGATGGAAGTGTCAAATTTTAATAAATTTATTTGAAATCAACTTCGATTTTTTTTTATTTTGTTGGGTATTTTTGTTGTAGGATCTATATTTGAGTAAATTTAGATGAAAATAACTTAAATTTTTAGGTTTGTGAAAAAAAATTTAGTTGGAAGTGCCAAATTTTATTAAATTTATTTGAAACCAACTTCGATTTTTTGGATTTTCTTGAGTATTTTTGTTGTAGGATCTACAATTGAGTAAATTTAGATGAAAATAACTTCAATTTTTTGGATTGTGAAAAAAATTTGAGTTGGAAGTGACAAATTTTAATAAATTTATTTGAAACCAAATTCGATTTTTTGGAGTTTCATGAGTATTTTTGTTATAGGATCTACAAGTGAGTAAATTTAGATGAAAATAACTTCGATTTTTTGGATTTTGTCACGATTTTTGTCAAATTTTAATAAATTTATTTGAAATCAACTTTGATATATTTTGAATTTGTTGAGTATTTTTGTTGTAGGATCTATATTTGAGTAAATTTAGATGAAAATAACTTCAATTTTTTGGATTGTGAAAAATATTTTAGTTGGAAGTGTCAAATTTTAATAAATTTATTTGAAATCAACTTCGATTTTTTGGATTTTCTTTAGTATTTTTGTTGTAGGATCTACAATTGAGTAAATTTAGATAAAAATAACTTCAATTTTTTGGATTGTGAAAAAAAATTTAGATGGAAGTGTCAAATTTTAATAAATTTATTTGAAATCAACTTCGATTTTTTTGGATTTTGTTGAGTATTTTTGTTGTAGGGTATATATTTGAGTAAATTTAGATGAAAATAACTTAAATTTTTAGGATTTTGAAAAAAATTTTAGTTGGAAGTGCCAAATTTTAATAAATTTATTTGAAACCAACTTCGATTTTTTGGATTTTCTTGAATATTTTTGTTGTAGGATCTACAATTGAGTAAATTTAGATGAAAATAACTTCGAGTTTTTGGATTTTGTCACGATTTTTGTCAAATTTTAATAAATTTATTTGAAATCAACTTCGATTTTTTTTTATTTTGTTGGGTATTTTTGTTGTAGGATCTATATTTGAGCAAATTTAGATGAATATAACTTAAATTTTTAGGATTGTGAAAAAAATTTGAGTTGGAAGTGTCAAATTTTAATAAATTTATTTGAAACCAAATTCGATTTTTTGGAGTTTCATGAGTATTTTTGTTATAGGATCTACAATTGAGTAAATTTAGATGAAAATAACTTCGATATTTTGGATTTTGTCACGATTTTTGTCAAATTTTAATAAATTTATTTGAAATCAACTTTGATAATTTTTGAATTTGTTGAGTATTTTTGTTGTAGGATCTATATTTGAGTAAATTTAGATGAAAATAACTTCAATTTTTTGGATTGTGAAAAATATTTTAGTTGGAAGAGTCAAATTTTAATAAATTTATTTGAAATCAACTTCGATTTTTTGGATTTTCTGTAGTATTTTTGTTGTAGGATCTACAATTGAGTAAATTTAGATAAAAATAACTTCAATTTTTTGGATTGTGAAAAAAAATTTAGATAGAAGTGTCAAATTTTAATAAATTTATTTGAAATCAACTTCGATTTTTTTGGATTTTGTTGAGTATTTTTGTTGTAGGGTCTATATTTGAGTAAATTTAGATGAAAATAACTTAAATTTTTAGGATTGTGAAAACAATTTTAGTTGGAAGTGCCAAATTTTAATAAATTTATTTGAAACCAACATCGATTTTTTGGATTTTCTTGAGTATTTTTGTTGTAGGATCTACAATTGAGTAAATTTAGATGAAAATAACTTCGATTTTTTCGATTTTGTCACGATTTTTGTCAAATTTTAATAATTTATTTGAAATCAACTTCGATTTTTATTTATTTTGTTGGGTATTTTTGTTGTAGGATCTATATTTGAGTAAATTTAGATGAAAATAACTTAAATTTTTAGGATTGTGAAAAAAAATTTAGTTGGAAGTGCCAAATTTTAATAAATTTATTTGAAACCAAATTCGATTTTTTGGAGTTTCATGAGTATTTTTGTTATAGGATCTACAAGTGAGTAAATTTAGATGAAAATAACTTCGGTATTTTGGATTTTGTCACGATTTTTGTCAAATTTTAATAAATTTATTTGAAATCAACTTTGATAATTTTTGAATTTGTTGAGTATTTTTGTTGTAGGATCTATATTTGAGTAAATTTAGATGAAAATAACTTCGAGTTTTTTGATTTTGTCACGATTTTTGTCAAATTTTAATAAATTTATTTGAAATCAACTTCGATTTTTTTTTATTTTGTTGGGTATTTTTGTTGTAGGATCTATATTTGAGTAAATTTAGATGAAAATAACTTAAATTTTTAGGATTGTGAAAAAAATTTGAGTTGGAAGTGTCAAATTTTAATAAATTTATTTGAAATCAACTTCGATTATTTTGAATTTTGTCGAGTATTTTTGGTGTAGGATGTATATTTGAGTAAATTTAGATGAAAATAACGACAATTTTTTGATTGTGAAGAAAATTTGAGTTGGAAGTGTCAAATTTTAATAAATTTATTTGAAATCAACTTCGATTTTTTGCATTTTCTTGAGTATTTTTGTTGTAGGATCTACAATTGAGTAAATTTAGAAGAAAATAACTTCAATTTTTTGGATTGTGAAAAAAATTTGAGTTGGAAGTGTCAAATTTTAATAAATTTATTTGAAACCAACTTCGATTTTTTGGAGTTTCATGAGTATTTTTGTTATAGGATCTACAAGTGAGTAAATTTAGATGAAAATAACTTCGATTTTTTGGATTTTGTCACGATTTTTGTCAAATTTTAATAAATTTATTTGAAATCAACTTTGATATATTTTGAATTTGTTGAGTATTTTTGTTGTAGGATCTATATTTGAGTAAATTTAGATGAAAATAACTTCAATTTTTTGGATTGTGAAAAATATTTTAGTTGGAAGTGTCAAATTTTAATAAATTTATTTGAAATCAACTTCGATTTTTTGGATTTTCTTTAGTATTTTTGTTGTAGGATCTACAATTGAGTAAATTTAGATAAAAATAACTTCAATTTTTTGGATTGTGAAAAAAAATTTAGATGGAAGTGTCAAATTTTAATAAATTTATTTGAAATCAACTTCGATTTTTTTGGATTTTGTTGAGTATTTTTGTTGTAGGGTCTATATTTGAGTAAATTTAGATGAAAATAACTTAAATTTTTAGGATTTTGAAAAAAAATTTAGTTGGAAGTGCCAAATTTTAATAAATTTATTTTAAACCAACTTCGATTTTTTGGATTTTCTTGAGTATTTTTGTTGTAGGATCTACAATTGAGTAAATTTAGATGAAAATAACTTCGAGTTTTTGGATTTTGTCACGATTTTTGTCAAATTTTAATAAATTTATTTGAAATCAACTTCGATTTTTTTTTATTTTGTTGGGTATTTTTGTTGTAGGATCTATATTTGAGCAAATTTAGATGAATATAACTTCAATTTTCTGGATTGTGAATAAAGTTTGAGTTGGAAGTGTCAAATTTTAATAAATTTATTTGAAACCAACTTCGATTTTTTGGATTTTCTTGAGTATTTTGGTTGTAGGATCTACAATTGAGTAAATTTAGATGAAAATAACTTCAATTTTTTGGATTGTGAAAAATATTTTAGTTGGAAGAGTCAAATTTTAATAAATTTTTTTGAAATCAACTTCGATTTTTTGGATTTTCTGTAGTATTTTTGTTGTAGGATCTACAATTGAGTAAATTTAGATAAAAATAACTTCAATTTTTTGGATTGTGAAAAAAAATTTAGATAGAAGTGTCAAATTTTAATAAATTTATTTGAAATCAACTTCGATTTTTTTTTATTTTGTTGGGTATTTTTGTTGTAGGATCTATATTTGAGTAAATTTAGATGAAAATAACTTAAATTTTTAGGTTTGTGAAAAAAAATTTAGTTGGAAGTGCCAAATTTTATTAAATTTATTTGAAACCAACTTCGATTTTTTGGATTTTCTTGAGTATTTTTGTTGTAGGATCTACAATTGAGTAAATTTAGATGAAAATAACTTCGATATTTTGGATTTTGTCACGATTTTTGTCAAATTTTAATAAATTTATTTGAAATCAACTTTGATAATTTTTGAATTTGTTGAGTATTTTTGTTGTAGGATCTATATTTGAGTAAATTTAGATGAAAATAACTTCAATTTTTTGGATTGTGAAAAATATTTTAGTTGGAAGAGTCAAATTTTAATAAATTTATTTGAAATCAACTTCGATTTTTTGGATTTTCTGTAGTATTTTTGTTGTAGGATCTACAATTGAGTAAATTTAGATAAAAATAACTTCAATTTTTTGGATTGTGAAAAAAAATTTAGATAGAAGTGTCAAATTTTAATAAATTTATTTGAAATCAACTTCGATTTTTTTGGATTTTGTTGAGTATTTTTGTTGTAGGGTCTATATTTGAGTAAATTTAGATGAAAATAACTTAAATTTTTAGGATTGTGAAAACAATTTTAGTTGGAAGTGCCAAATTTTAATAAATTTATTTGAAACCAACATCGATTTTTTGGATTTTCTTGAGTATTTTTGTTGTAGGATCTACAATTGAGTAAATTTAGATGAAAATAACTTCGATTTTTTCGATTTTGTCACGATTTTTGTCAAATTTTAATAATTTATTTGAAATCAACTTGGATAATTTTGGATTTTCTTGAGTATTTTTGTTGTAGGATCTACAATTGAGTAAATTTAGATGAAAATAACATCAATTTTTTGGATTGTTTAAAAAAATTTAGATGGAAGTGTCAAATTTTAATAAATTTATTTGAAATCAACTTCGATTTTTTTTTATTTTGTTGGGTATTTTTGTTGTAGGATCTATATTTGAGTAAATTTAGATGAAAATAACTTAAATTTTTAGGTTTGTGAAAAAAAATTTAGTTGGAAGTGCCAAATTTTATTAAATTTATTTGAAACCAACTTCGATTTTTTGGATTTTCTTGAGTATTTTTGTTGTAGGATCTACAATTGAGTAAATTTAGATGAAAATAACTTCAATTTTTTGGATTGTGAAAAAAATTTGAGTTGGAAGTGACAAATTTTAATAAATTTATTTGAAACCAAATTCGATTTTTTGGAGTTTCATGAGTATTTTTGTTATAGGATCTACAAGTGAGTAAATTTAGATGAAAATAACTTCGATTTTTTGGATTTTGTCACGATTTTTGTCAAATTTTAATAAATTTATTTGAAATCAACTTTGATATATTTTGAATTTGTTGAGTATTTTTGTTGTAGGATCTATATTTGAGTAAATTTAGATGAAAATAACTTCAATTTTTTGGATTGTGAAAAATATTTTAGTTGGAAGTGTCAAATTTTAATAAATTTATTTGAAATCAACTTCGATTTTTTGGATTTTCTTTAGTATTTTTGTTGTAGGATCTACAATTGAGTAAATTTAGATAAAAATAACTTCAATTTTTTGGATTGTGAAAAAAAATTTAGATGGAAGTGTCAAATTTTAATAAATTTATTTGAAATCAACTTCGATTTTTTTGGATTTTGTTGAGTATTTTTGTTGTAGGGTATATATTTGAGTAAATTTAGATGAAAATAACTTAAATTTTTAGGATTTTGAAAAAAATTTTAGTTGGAAGTGCCAAATTTTAATAAATTTATTTGAAACCAACTTCGATTTTTTGGATTTTCTTGAATATTTTTGTTGTAGGATCTACAATTGAGTAAATTTAGATGAAAATAACTTCGAGTTTTTGGATTTTGTCACGATTTTTGTCAAATTTTAATAAATTTATTTGAAATCAACTTCGATTTTTTTTTATTTTGTTGGGTATTTTTGTTGTAGGATCTATATTTGAGCAAATTTAGATGAATATAACTTAAATTTTTAGGATTGTGAAAAAAATTTGAGTTGGAAGTGTCAAATTTTAATAAATTTATTTGAAACCAAATTCGATTTTTTGGAGTTTCATGAGTATTTTTGTTATAGGATCTACAATTGAGTAAATTTAGATGAAAATAACTTCGATATTTTGGATTTTGTCACGATTTTTGTCAAATTTTAATAAATTTATTTGAAATCAACTTTGATAATTTTTGAATTTGTTGAGTGTTTTTGTTGTAGGATCTATATTTGAGTAAATTTAGATGAAAATAACTTCAATTTTTTGGATTGTGAAAAATATTTTAGTTGGAAGAGTCAAATTTTAATAAATTTATTTGAAATCAACTTCGATTTTTTGGATTTTCTGTAGTATTTTTGTTGTAGGATCTACAATTGACTAAATTTAGATAAAAATAACTTCAATTTTTTGGATTGTGAAAAAAAATTTAGATAGAAGTGTCAAATTTTAATAAATTTATTTGAAATCAACTTCGATTTTTTTGGATTTTGTTGAGTATTTTTGTTGTAGGGTCTATATTTGAGTAAATTTAGATGAAAATAACTTAAATTTTTAGGATTGTGAAAACAATTTTAGTTGGAAGTGCCAAATTTTAATAAATTTATTTGAAACCAACATCGATTTTTTGGATTTTCTTGAGTATTTTTGTTGTAGGATCTACAATTGAGTAAATTTAGATGAAAATAACTTCGATTTTTTCGATTTTGTCACGATTTTTGTCAAATTTTAATAATTTATTTGAAATCAACTTCGATTTTTATTTATTTTGTTGGGTATTTTTGTTGTAGGATCTATATTTGAGTAAATTTAGATGAAAATAACTTAAATTTTTAGGATTGTGAAAAAAAATTTAGTTGGAAGTGCCAAATTTTAATAAATTTATTTGAAACCAAATTCGATTTTTTGGAGTTTCATGAGTATTTTTGTTATAGGATCTACAAGTGAGTAAATTTAGATGAAAATAACTTCGGTATTTTGGATTTTGTCACGATTTTTGTCAAATTTTAATAAATTTATTTGAAATCAACTTTGATAATTTTTGAATTTGTTGAGTATTTTTGTTGTAGGATCTATATTTGAGTAAATTTAGATGAAAATAACTTCGAGTTTTTGGATTTTGTCACGATTTTTGTCAAATTTTAATAAATTTATTTGAAATCAACTTCGATTTTTTTTTATTTTGTTGGGTATTTTTGTTGTAGGATCTATATTTGAGTAAATTTAGATGAAAATAACTTAAATTTTTAGGATTGTGAAAAAAATTTGAGTTGGAAGTGTCAAATTTTAATAAATTTATTTGAAATCAACTTCGATTTTTTTGGATTTTGTTGAGTATTTTTGTTGTAGGGTCTATATTTGAGTAAATTTAGATGAAAATAACTTAAATTTTTAGGATTGTGAAAACAATTTTAGTTGGAAGTGCCAAATTTTAATAAATTTATTTGAAACCAAATTCGATTTTTTGGAGTTTCATGAGTATTTTTGTTATAGGATCTACAAGTGAGTAAATTTAGATGAAAATAACTTCGGTATTTTGGATTTTGTCACGATTTTTGTCAAATTTTAATAAATTTATTTGAAATCAACTTTGATAATTTTTGAATTTGTTGAGTATTTTTGTTGTAGGATCTATATTTGAGTAAATTTAGATGAAAATAACTTCGAGTTTTTTGATTTTGTCACGATTTTTGTCAAATTTTAATAAATTTATTTGAAATCAACTTCGATTTTTTTTTATTTTGTTGGGTATTTTTGTTGTAGGATCTATATTTGAGTAAATTTAGATGAAAATAACTTAAATTTTTAGGATTGTGAAAAAAATTTGAGTTGGAAGTGTCAAATTTTAATAAATTTATTTGAAATCAACTTCGATTATTTTGAATTTTGTCGAGTATTTTTGGTGTAGGATGTATATTTGAGTAAATTTAGATGAAAATAACGACAATTTTTTGATTGTGAAGAAAATTTGAGTTGGAAGTGTCAAATTTTAATAAATTTATTTGAAATCAACTTCGATTTTTTGCATTTTCTTGAGTATTTTTGTTGTAGGATCTACAATTGAGTAAATTTAGAAGAAAATAACTTCAATTTTTTGGATTGTGAAAAAAATTTGAGTTGGAAGTGTCAAATTTTAATAAATTTATTTGAAACCAACTTCGATTTTTTGGAGTTTCATGAGTATTTTTGTTATAGGATCTACAAGTGAGTAAATTTAGATGAAAATAACTTCGATTTTTTGGATTTTGTCACGATTTTTGTCAAATTTTAATAAATTTATTTGAAATCAACTTTGATATATTTTGAATTTGTTGAGTATTTTTGTTGTAGGATCTATATTTGAGTAAATTTAGATGAAAATAACTTCAATTTTTTGGATTGTGAAAAATATTTTAGTTGGAAGTGTCAAATTTTAATAAATTTATTTGAAATCAACTTCGATTTTTTGGATTTTCTTTAGTATTTTTGTTGTAGGATCTACAATTGAGTAAATTTAGATAAAAATAACTTCAATTTTTTGGATTGTGAAAAAAAATTTAGATGGAAGTGTCAAATTTTAATAAATTTATTTGAAATCAACTTCGATTTTTTTGGATTTTGTTGAGTATTTTTGTTGTAGGGTCTATATTTGAGTAAATTTAGATGAAAATAACTTAAATTTTTAGGATTTTGAAAAAAAATTTAGTTGGAAGTGCCAAATTTTAATAAATTTATTTTAAACCAACTTCGATTTTTTGGATTTTCTTGAGTATTTTTGTTGTAGGATCTACAATTGAGTAAATTTAGATGAAAATAACTTCGAGTTTTTGGATTTTGTCACGATTTTTGTCAAATTTTAATAAATTTATTTGAAATCAACTTCGATTTTTTTTTATTTTGTTGGGTATTTTTGTTGTAGGATCTATATTTGAGCAAATTTAGATGAATATAACTTCAATTTTCTGGATTGTGAATAAAGTTTGAGTTGGAAGTGTCAAATTTTAATAAATTTATTTGAAACCAACTTCGATTTTTTGGATTTTCTTGAGTATTTTGGTTGTAGGATCTACAATTGAGTAAATTTAGATGAAAATAACTTCAATTTTTTGGATTGTGAAAAATATTTTAGTTGGAAGAGTCAAATTTTAATAAATTTTTTTGAAATCAACTTCGATTTTTTGGATTTTCTGTAGTATTTTTGTTGTAGGATCTACAATTGAGTAAATTTAGATAAAAATAACTTCAATTTTTTGGATTGTGAAAAAAAATTTAGATAGAAGTGTCAAATTTTAATAAATTTATTTGAAATCAACTTCGATTTTTTTTTATTTTGTTGGGTATTTTTGTTGTAGGATCTATATTTGAGTAAATTTAGATGAAAATAACTTAAATTTTTAGGTTTGTGAAAAAAAATTTAGTTGGAAGTGCCAAATTTTATTAAATTTATTTGAAACCAACTTCGATTTTTTGGATTTTCTTGAGTATTTTTGTTGTAGGATCTACAATTGAGTAAATTTAGATGAAAATAACTTCGATATTTTGGATTTTGTCACGATTTTTGTCAAATTTTAATAAATTTATTTGAAATCAACTTTGATAATTTTTGAATTTGTTGAGTATTTTTGTTGTAGGATCTATATTTGAGTAAATTTAGATGAAAATAACTTCAATTTTTTGGATTGTGAAAAATATTTTAGTTGGAAGAGTCAAATTTTAATAAATTTATTTGAAATCAACTTCGATTTTTTGGATTTTCTGTAGTATTTTTGTTGTAGGATCTACAATTGAGTAAATTTAGATAAAAATAACTTCAATTTTTTGGATTGTGAAAAAAAATTTAGATAGAAGTGTCAAATTTTAATAAATTTATTTGAAATCAACTTCGATTTTTTTGGATTTTGTTGAGTATTTTTGTTGTAGGGTCTATATTTGAGTAAATTTAGATGAAAATAACTTAAATTTTTAGGATTGTGAAAACAATTTTAGTTGGAAGTGCCAAATTTTAATAAATTTATTTGAAACCAACATCGATTTTTTGGATTTTCTTGAGTATTTTTGTTGTAGGATCTACAATTGAGTAAATTTAGATGAAAATAACTTCGATTTTTTCGATTTTGTCACGATTTTTGTCAAATTTTAATAATTTATTTGAAATCAACTTGGATAATTTTGGATTTTCTTGAGTATTTTTGTTGTAGGATCTACAATTGAGTAAATTTAGATGAAAATAACATCAATTTTTTGGATTGTTTAAAAAAATTTAGATGGAAGTGTCAAATTTTAATAAATTTATTTGAAATCAACTTCGATTTTTTTTTATTTTGTTGGGTATTTTTGTTGTAGGATCTATATTTGAGTAAATTTAGATGAAAATAACTTAAATTTTTAGGTTTGTGAAAAAAAATTTAGTTGGAAGTGCCAAATTTTATTAAATTTATTTGAAACCAACTTCGATTTTTTGGATTTTCTTGAGTATTTTTGTTGTAGGATCTACAATTGAGTAAATTTAGATGAAAATAACTTCAATTTTTTGGATTGTGAAAAAAATTTGAGTTGGAAGTGACAAATTTTAATAAATTTATTTGAAACCAAATTCGATTTTTTGGAGTTTCATGAGTATTTTTGTTATAGGATCTACAAGTGAGTAAATTTAGATGAAAATAACTTCGATTTTTTGGATTTTGTCACGATTTTTGTCAAATTTTAATAAATTTATTTGAAATCAACTTTGATATATTTTGAATTTGTTGAGTATTTTTGTTGTAGGATCTATATTTGAGTAAATTTAGATGAAAATAACTTCAATTTTTTGGATTGTGAAAAATATTTTAGTTGGAAGTGTCAAATTTTAATAAATTTATTTGAAATCAACTTCGATTTTTTGGATTTTCTTTAGTATTTTTGTTGTAGGATCTACAATTGAGTAAATTTAGATAAAAATAACTTCAATTTTTTGGATTGTGAAAAAAAATTTAGATGGAAGTGTCAAATTTTAATAAATTTATTTGAAATCAACTTCGATTTTTTTGGATTTTGTTGAGTATTTTTGTTGTAGGGTATATATTTGAGTAAATTTAGATGAAAATAACTTAAATTTTTAGGATTTTGAAATAAATTTTAGTTGGAAGTGCCAAATTTTAATAAATTTATTTGAAACCAACTTCGATTTTTTGGATTTTCTTGAATATTTTTGTTGTAGGATCTACAATTGAGTAAATTTAGATGAAAATAACTTCGAGTTTTTGGATTTTGTCACGATTTTTGTCAAATTTTAATAAATTTATTTGAAATCAACTTCGATTTTTTTTTATTTTGTTGGGTATTTTTGTTGTAGGATCTATATTTGAGCAAATTTAGATGAATATAACTTAAATTTTTAGGATTGTGAAAAAAATTTGAGTTGGAAGTGTCAAATTTTAATAAATTTATTTGAAACCAAATTCGATTTTTTGGAGTTTCATGAGTATTTTTGTTATAGGATCTACAATTGAGTAAATTTAGATGAAAATAACTTCGATATTTTGGATTTTGTCACGATTTTTGTCAAATTTTAATAAATTTATTTGAAATCAACTTTGATAATTTTTGAATTTGTTGAGTATTTTTGTTGTAGGATCTATATTTGAGTAAATTTAGATGAAAATAACTTCAATTTTTTGGATTGTGAAAAATATTTTAGTTGGAAGAGTCAAATTTTAATAAATTTATTTGAAATCAACTTCGATTTTTTGGATTTTCTGTAGTATTTTTGTTGTAGGATCTACAATTGACTAAATTTAGATAAAAATAACTTCAATTTTTTGGATTGTGAAAAAAAATTTAGATAGAAGTGTCAAATTTTAATAAATTTATTTGAAATCAACTTCGATTTTTTTGGATTTTGTTGAGTATTTTTGTTGTAGGGTCTATATTTGAGTAAATTTAGATGAAAATAACTTAAATTTTTAGGATTGTGAAAACAATTTTAGTTGGAAGTGCCAAATTTTAATAAATTTATTTGAAACCAACATCGATTTTTTGGATTTTCTTGAGTATTTTTGTTGTAGGATCTACAATTGAGTAAATTTAGATGAAAATAACTTCGATTTTTTCGATTTTGTCACGATTTTTGTCAAATTTTAATAATTTATTTGAAATCAACTTCGATTTTTATTTATTTTGTTGGGTATTTTTGTTGTAGGATCTATATTTGAGTAAATTTAGATGAAAATAACTTAAATTTTTAGGATTGTGAAAAAAAATTTAGTTGGAAGTGCCAAATTTTAATAAATTTATTTGAAACCAAATTCGATTTTTTGGAGTTTCATGAGTATTTTTGTTATAGGATCTACAAGTGAGTAAATTTAGATGAAAATAACTTCGGTATTTTGGATTTTGTCACGATTTTTGTCAAATTTTAATAAATTTATTTGAAATCAACTTTGATAATTTTTGAATTTGTTGAGTATTTTTGTTGTAGGATCTATATTTGAGTAAATTTAGATGAAAATAACTTCGAGTTTTTGGATTTTGTCACGATTTTTGTCAAATTTTAATAAATTTATTTGAAATCAACTTCGATTTTTTTTTATTTTGTTGGGTATTTTTGTTGTAGGATCTATATTTGAGTAAATTTAGATGAAAATAACTTAAATTTTTAGGATTGTGAAAAAAATTTGAGTTGGAAGTGTCAAATTTTAATAAATTTATTTGAAATCAACTTCGATTATTTTGAATTTTGTCGAGTATTTTTGGTGTAGGATGTATATTTGAGTAAATTTAGATGAAAATAACGACAATTTTTTGATTGTGAAGAAAATTTGAGTTGGAAGTGTCAAATTTTAATAAATTTATTTGAAATCAACTTCGATTTTTTGCATTTTCTTGAGTATTTTTGTTGTAGGATCTACAATTGAGTAAATTTAGAAGAAAATAACTTCAATTTTTTGGATTGTGAAAAAAATTTGAGTTGGAAGTGTCAAATTTTAATAAATTTATTTGAAACCAACTTCGATTTTTTGGAGTTTCATGAGTATTTTTGTTATAGGATCTACAAGTGAGTAAATTTAGATGAAAATAACTTCGATTTTTTGGATTTTGTCACGATTTTTGTCAAATTTTAATAAATTTATTTGAAATCAACTTTGATATATTTTGAATTTGTTGAGTATTTTTGTTGTAGGATCTATATTTGAGTAAATTTAGATGAAAATAACTTCAATTTTTTGGATTGTGAAAAATATTTTAGTTGGAAGTGTCAAATTTTAATAAATTTATTTGAAATCAACTTCGATTTTTTGGATTTTCTTTAGTATTTTTGTTGTAGGATCTACAATTGAGTAAATTTAGATAAAAATAACTTCAATTTTTTGGATTGTGAAAAAAAATTTAGATGGAAGTGTCAAATTTTAATAAATTTATTTGAAATCAACTTCGATTTTTTTGGATTTTGTTGAATATTTTTGTTGTAGGGTCTATATTTGAGTAAATTTAGATGAAAATAACTTAAATTTTTAGGATTTTGAAAAAAAATTTAGTTGGAAGTGCCAAATTTTAATAAATTTATTTGAAACCAACTTCGATTTTTTGGATTTTCTTGAGTATTTTTGTTGTAGGATCTACAATTGAGTAAATTTAGATGAAAATAACTTCGAGTTTTTGGATTTTGTCACGATTTTTGTCAAATTTTAATAAATTTATTTGAAATCAACTTCGATTTTTTTTTCATTTTGTTGGGTATTTTTGTTGTAGGATCTATATTTGAGCAAATTTAGATGAATATAACTTAAATTTTTAGGATTGTGAAAAAAATTTGAGTTGGAAGTGTCAAATTTTAATAAATTTATTTGAAACCAAATTCGATTTTTTGGAGTTTCATGAGTATTTTTGTTATAGGATCTACAATTGAGTAAATTTAGATGAAAATAACTTCGATATTTTGGATTTTGTCACGATTTTTGTCAAATTTTAATAAATTTATTTGAAATCAACTTTGATAATTTTTGAATTTGTTGAGTATTTTTGTTGTAGGATCTATATTTGAGTAAATTTAGATGAAAATAACTTCAATTTTTTGGATTGTGAAAAATATTTTAGTTGGAAGAGTCAAATTTTAATAAATTTATTTGAAATCAACTTCGATTTTTTGGATTTTCTGTAGTATTTTTGTTGTAGGATCTACAATTGAGTAAATTTAGATAAAAATAACTTCAATTTTTTGGATTGTGAAAAAAAATTTAGATAGAAGTGTCAAATTTTAATAAATTTATTTGAAATCAACTTCGATTTTTTTGGATTTTGTTGAGTATTTTTGTTGTAGGGTCTATATTTGAGTAAATTTAGATGAAAATAACTTAAATTTTTAGGATTGTGAAAACAATTTTAGTTGGAAGTGCCAAATTTTAATAAATTTATTTGAAACCAACATCGATTTTTTGGATTTTCTTGAGTATTTTTGTTGTAGGATCTACAATTGAGTAAATTTAGATGAAAATAACTTCGATTTTTTCGATTTTGTCACGATTTTTGTCAAATTTTAATAATTTATTTGAAATCAACTTGGATAATTTTGGATTTTCTTGAGTATTTTTGTTGTAGGATCTACAATTGAGTAAATTTAGATGAAAATAACTTCAATTTTTTGGATTGTGAAAAAAAATTTAGATGGAAGTGTCAAATTTTAATAAATTTATTTGAAATCAACTTCGATTTTTTGGATTTTCTTTAGTATTTTTGTTGTAGGATCTACAATTGAGTAAATTTAGATGAAAATAACTTCGAGTTTTTGGATTTTGTCACGATTTTTGTCAAATTTTAATAAATTTATTTGAAATCAACTTCGATTTTTTTTTTTTTTGTTGGGTATTTTTGTTGTAGGATCTATATTTGAGCAAATTTAGATGAATATAACTTAAATTTTTAGGATTGTGAAAAAAATTTGAGTTGGAAGAGTCAAATTTTAATAAATTTATTTGAAACCAACTTTGATTTTTTGGATTTTCTTGAATATTTTGGTTGTAGGATCTACAATTGAGTAAATTTAGATGAAAATAACTTCAATTTTTTGGATTGTGAATAAAGTTTGAGTTGGAAGTGTCAAATTTTAATAAATTTATTTGAAACCAACTTCGATTTTTTGGATTTTCTTGAGTATTTTGGTTGTAGGATCTACAATTGAGTAAATTTAGATGAAAATAACTTCAATTTTTTGGATTGTGAAAAAAATTTGAGTTGGAAGTGTCAAATTTTAATAAATTTATTTGAAACCAAATTCGATTTTTTGGAGTTTCATGAGTATTTTTGTTATAGGATCTACAATTGAGTAAATTTAGATGAAAATAACTTCGATATTTTGGATTTTGTCACGATTTTTGTCAAATTTTAATAAATTTATTTGAAATCAACTTTGATAATTTTTGAATTTGTTGAGTATTTTTGTTGTAGGATCTATATTTGAGTAAATTTAGATGAAAATAACTTCAATTTTTTGGATTGTGAAAAATATTTTAGTTGGAAGAGTCAAATTTTAATAAATTTATTTGAAATCAACTTCGATTTTTTGGATTTTCTGTAGTATTTTTGTTGTAGGATCTACAATTGACTAAATTTAGATAAAAATAACTTCAATTTTTTGGATTGTGAAAAAAAATTTAGATAGAAGTGTCAAATTTTAATAAATTTATTTGAAATCAACTTCGATTTTTTTGGATTTTGTTGAGTATTTTTGTTGTAGGGTCTATATTTGAGTAAATTTAGATGAAAATAACTTAAATTTTTAGGATTGTGAAAACAATTTTAGTTGGAAGTGCCAAATTTTAATAAATTTATTTGAAACCAACATCGATTTTTTGGATTTTCTTGAGTATTTTTGTTGTAGGATCTACAATTGAGTAAATTTAGATGAAAATAACTTCGATTTTTTCGATTTTGTCACGATTTTTGTCAAATTTTAATAATTTATTTGAAATCAACTTCGATTTTTATTTATTTTGTTGGGTATTTTTGTTGTAGGATCTATATTTGAGTAAATTTAGATGAAAATAACTTAAATTTTTAGGATTGTGAAAAAAAATTTAGTTGGAAGTGCCAAATTTTAATAAATTTATTTGAAACCAAATTCGATTTTTTGGAGTTTCATGAGTATTTTTGTTATAGGATCTACAAGTGAGTAAATTTAGATGAAAATAACTTCGGTATTTTGGATTTTGTCACGATTTTTGTCAAATTTTAATAAATTTATTTGAAATCAACTTTGATAATTTTTGAATTTGTTGAGTATTTTTGTTGTAGGATCTATATTTGAGTAAATTTAGATGAAAATAACTTCGAGTTTTTGGATTTTGTCACGATTTTTGTCAAATTTTAATAAATTTATTTGAAATCAACTTCGATTTTTTTTTATTTTGTTGGGTATTTTTGTTGTAGGATCTATATTTGAGTAAATTTAGATGAAAATAACTTAAATTTTTAGGATTGTGAAAAAAATTTGAGTTGGAAGTGTCAAATTTTAATAAATTTATTTGAAATCAACTTCGATTATTTTGAATTTTGTCGAGTATTTTTGGTGTAGGATGTATATTTGAGTAAATTTAGATGAAAATAACGACAATTTTTTGATTATGAAGAAAATTTGAGTTGGAAGTGTCAAATTTTAATAAATTTATTTGAAATCAACTTCGATTTTTTGCATTTTCTTGAGTATTTTTGTTGTAGGATCTACAATTGAGTAAATTTAGAAGAAAATAACTTCAATTTTTTGGATTGTGAAAAAAATTTGAGTTGGAAGTGTCAAATTTTAATAAATTTATTTGAAACCAACTTCGATTTTTTGGAGTTTCATGAGTATTTTTGTTATAGGATCTACAAGTGAGTAAATTTAGATGAAAATAACTTCGATTTTTTGGATTTTGTCACGATTTTTGTCAAATTTTAATAAATTTATTTGAAATCAACTTTGATATATTTTGAATTTGTTGAGTATTTTTGTTGTAGGATCTATATTTGAGTAAATTTAGATGAAAATAACTTCAATTTTTTGGATTGTGAAAAATATTTTAGTTGGAAGTGTCAAATTTTAATAAATTTATTTGAAATCAACTTCGATTTTTTGGATTTTCTTTAGTATTTTTGTTGTAGGATCTACAATTGAGTAAATTTAGATAAAAATAACTTCAATTTTTTGGATTGTGAAAAAAAATTTAGATGGAAGTGTCAAATTTTAATAAATTTATTTGAAATCAACTTCGATTTTTTTGGATTTTGTTGAGTATTTTTGTTGTAGGGTCTATATTTGAGTAAATTTAGATGAAAATAACTTAAATTTTTAGGATTTTGAAAAAAAATTTAGTTGGAAGTGCCAAATTTTAATAAATTTATTTGAAACCAACTTCGATTTTTTGGATTTTCTTGAGTATTTTTGTTGTAGGATCTACAATTGAGTAAATTTAGATGAAAATAACTTCGAGTTTTTGGATTTTGTCACGATTTTTGTCAAATTTTAATAAATTTATTTGAAATCAACTTCGATTTTTTTTTCATTTTGTTGGGTATTTTTGTTGTAGGATCTATATTTGAGCAAATTTAGATGAATATAACTTAAATTTTTAGGATTGTGAAAAAAATTTGAGTTGGAAGTGTCAAATTTTAATAAATTTATTTGAAACCAAATTCGATTTTTTGGAGTTTCATGAGTATTTTTGTTATAGGATCTACAATTGAGTAAATTTAGATGAAAATAACTTCGATATTTTGGATTTTGTCACGATTTTTGTCAAATTTTAATAAATTTATTTGAAATCAACTTTGATAATTTTTGAATTTGTTGAGTATTTTTGTTGTAGGATCTATATTTGAGTAAATTTAGATGAAAATAACTTCAATTTTTTGGATTGTGAAAAATATTTTAGTTGGAAGAGTCAAATTTTAATAAATTTATTTGAAATCAACTTCGATTTTTTGGATTTTCTGTAGTATTTTTGTTGTAGGATCTACAATTGAGTAAATTTAGATAAAAATAACTTCAATTTTTTGGATTGTGAAAAAAAATTTAGATAGAAGTGTCAAATTTTAATAAATTTATTTGAAATCAACTTCGATTTTTTTGGATTTTGTTGAGTATTTTTGTTGTAGGGTCTATATTTGAGTAAATTTAGATGAAAATAACTTAAATTTTTAGGATTGTGAAAACAATTTTAGTTGGAAGTGCCAAATTTTAATAAATTTATTTGAAACCAACATCGATTTTTTGGATTTTCTTGAGTATTTTTGTTGTAGGATCTACAATTGAGTAAATTTAGATGAAAATAACTTCGATTTTTTCGATTTTGTCACGATTTTTGTCAAATTTTAATAATTTATTTGAAATCAACTTGGATAATTTTGGATTTTCTTGAGTATTTTTGTTGTAGGATCTACAATTGAGTAAATTTAGATGAAAATAACTTCAATTTTTTGGATTGTGAAAAAAAATTTAGATGGAAGTGTCAAATTTTAATAAATTTATTTGAAATCAACTTCGATTTTTTGGATTTTCTTTAGTATTTTTGTTGTAGGATCTACAATTGAGTAAATTTAGATGAAAATAACTTCGAGTTTTTGGATTTTGTCACGATTTTTGTCAAATTTTAATAAATTTATTTGAAATCAACTTCGATTTTTTTTTTTTTTGTTGGGTATTTTTGTTGTAGGATCTATATTTGAGCAAATTTAGATGAATATAACTTAAATTTTTAGGATTGTGAAAAAAATTTGAGTTGGAAGAGTCAAATTTTAATAAATTTATTTGAAACCAACTTTGATTTTTTGGATTTTCTTGAATATTTTGGTTGTAGGATCTACAATTGAGTAAATTTAGATGAAAATAACTTCAATTTTTTGGATTGTGAATAAAGTTTGAGTTGGAAGTGTCAAATTTTAATAAATTTATTTGAAACCAACTTCGATTTTTTGGATTTTCTTGAGTATTTTGGTTGTAGGATCTACAATTGAGTAAATTTAGATGAAAATAACTTCAATTTTTTGGATTGTGAAAAAAATTTGAGTTGGAAGTGTCAAATTTTAATAAATTTATTTGAAACCAAATTCGATTTTTTGGAGTTTCATGAGTATTTTTGTTATAGGATCTACAATTGAGTAAATTTAGATGAAAATAACTTCGATATTTTGGATTTTGTCACGATTTTTGTCAAATTTTAATAAATTTATTTGAAATCAACTTTGATAATTTTTGAATTTGTTGAGTATTTTTGTTGTAGGATCTATATTTGAGTAAATTTAGATGAAAATAACTTCAATTTTTTGGATTGTGAAAAATATTTTAGTTGGAAGAGTCAAATTTTAATAAATTTATTTGAAATCAACTTCGATTTTTTGGATTTTCTGTAGTATTTTTGTTGTAGGATCTACAATTGAGTAAATTTAGATAAAAATAACTTCAATTTTTTGGATTGTGAAAAAAAATTTAGATAGAAGTGTAAAATTTTAATAAATTTATTTGAAATCAACTTCGATTTTTTGGATTTTCTTTAGTATTTTTGTTGTAGGATCTACAATTGAGTAAATTTAGATAAAAATAACTTCAATTTTTTGGATTGTGAAAAAAAATTTAGATGGAAGTGTCAAATTTTAATAAATTTATTTGAAATCAACTTCGATTTTTTTGGATTTTGTTGAGTATTTTTGTTGTAGGGTATATATTTGAGTAAATTTAGATGAAAATAACTTAAATTTTTAGGATTTTGAAAAAAATTTTAGTTGGAAGTGCCAAATTTTAATAAATTTATTTGAAACCAACTTCGATTTTTTGGATTTTCTTGAGTATTTTTGTTGTAGGATCTACAATTGAGTAAATTTAGATGAAAATAACTTCGAGTTTTTGGATTTTGTCACGATTTTTGTCAAATTTTAATAATTTATTTGAAATCAACTTGGATAATTTTGGATTTTCTTGAGTATTTTTGTTGTAGGATCTACAATTGAGTAAATTTAGATGAAAATAACTTAAATTTTTAGGATTGTGAAAAAAAATTTAGTTGGAAGTGCCAAATTTTAATAAATTTATTTGAAACCAACTTCGATTTTTTGGATTTTCTTGAGTATTTTTGTTGTAGGGTCTATATTTGAGTAAATTTAGATGAAAATAACTTAAATTTTTAGGATTGTGAAAACAATTTTAGTTGGAAGTGCCAAATTTTAATAAATTTATTTGAAACCAACTTCGATTTTTTGGATTTTCTTGAGTATTTTTGTTGTAGGATCTACAATTGCGTAAATTTAGATGAAAATAACTTCGATTTTTTCGATTTTGTCACGATTTTTGTCAAATTTTAATAAATTTATTTGAAATCAACTTGGATAATTTTGGATTTTCTTGAGTATTTTTGTTGTAGGATCTACAATTGAGTAAATTTAGATGAAAATAACTTCAATTTTTTGGATTGTGAAAAAAAATTTAGATGGAAGTGTCAAATTTTAATAAATTTATTTGAAATCAACTTCGATTTTTATTTATTTTGTTGGGTATTTTTGTTGTAGGATCTATATTTGAGTAAATTTAGATGAAAATAACTTAAATTTTTAGGATTGTGAAAAAAAATTTAGTTGGAAGTGCCAAATTTTAATAAATTTATTTGAAACCAAATTCGATTTTTTGGAGTTTCATGAGTATTTTTGTTATAGGATCTACAAGTGAGTAAATTTAGATGAAAATAACTTCGGTATTTTGGATTTTGTCACGATTTTTGTCAAATTTTAATAAATTTATTTGAAATCAACTTTGATAATTTTTGAATTTGTTGAGTATTTTTGTTGTAGGATCTATATTTGAGTAAATTTAGATGAAAATAACTTCGAGTTTTTGGATTTTGTCACGATTTTTGTCAAATTTTAATAAATTTATTTGAAATCAACTTCGATTTTTTTTTATTTTGTTGGGTATTTTTGTTGTAGGATCTATATTTGAGTAAATTTAGATGAAAATAACTTAAATTTTTAGGATTGTGAAAAAAAATTTAGTTGGAAGTGCCAAATTTTAATAAATTTATTTGAAACCAAATTCGATTTTTTGGAGTTTCATGAGTATTTTTGTTATAGGATCTACAAGTGAGTAAATTTAGATGAAAATAACTTCGGTATTTTGGATTTTGTCACGATTTTTGTCAAATTTTAATAAATTTATTTGAAATCAACTTTGATAATTTTTGAATTTGTTGAGTATTTTTGTTGTAGGATCTATATTTGAGTAAATTTAGATGAAAATAACTTCGAGTTTTTGGATTTTGTCACGATTTTTGTCAAATTTTAATAAATTTATTTGAAATCAACTTCGATTTTTTTTTATTTTGTTGGGTATTTTTGTTGTAGGATCTATATTTGAGTAAATTTAGATGAAAATAACTTAAATTTTTAGGATTGTGAAAAAAATTTGAGTTGGAAGTGTCAAATTTTAATAAATTTATTTGAAATCAACTTCGATTATTTTGAATTTTGTTGAGTATTTTTGGTGTAGGATGTATATTTGAGTAAATTTAGATGAAAATAACGACAATTTTTTGATTGTGAAGAAAATTTGAGTTGGAAGTGTCAAATTTTAATAAATTTATTTGAAATCAACTTCGATTTTTTGCATTTTCTTGAGTATTTTTGTTGTAGGATCTACAATTGAGTAAATTTAGAAGAAAATAACTTCAATTTTTTGGATTGTGAAAAAAATTTGAGTTGGAAGTGTCAAATTTTAATAAATTTATTTGAAACCAACTTCGATTTTTTGGAGTTTCATGAGTATTTTTGTTATAGGATCTATAATTGAGTAAATTTAGATGAAAATAACTTCGATTTTTTGGATTTTGTCACGATTTTTGTCAAATTTTAATAAATTTATTTGAAATCAACTTCGATTTTTTTTTATTTTGTTGGGTATTTTTGTTGTAGGATCTATATTTGAGCAAATTTAGATGAATATAACTTAAATTTTTAGGATTGTGAAAAAAATTTGAGGTGGAAGAGTCAAATTTTAATAAATTTATTTGAAACCAACTTTGATTTTTTGGATTTTCTTGAATATTTTGGTTGTAGGATCTACAATTGAGTAAATTTAGATGAAAATAACTTCAATTTTTTGGATTGTGAATAAAGTTTGAGTTGGAAGTGTCAAATTTTAATAAATTTATTTGAAACCAACTTTGATTTTTTGGATTTTCTTGAGTATTTTGGTTGTAGGATCTACAATTGAGTAAATTTAGATGAAAATAACTTCAATTTTTTGGATTGTGAAAAAAATTTGAGTTGGAAGTGTCAAATTTTAATAAATTTATTTGAAACCAAATTCGATTTTTTGGAGTTTCATGAGTATTTTTGTTATAGGATCTACAATTGAGTAAATTTAGATGAAAATAACTTCGATATTTTGGATTTTGTCACGATTTTTGTCAAATTTTAATAAATTTATTTGAAATCAACTTTGATAATTTTTGAATTTGTTGAGTATTTTTGTTGTAGGATCTATATTTGAGTAAATTTAGATGAAAATAACTTCAATTTTTTGGATTGTGAAAAATATTTTAGTTGGAAGAGTCAAATTTTAATAAATTTATTTGAAATCAACTTCGATTTTTTGGATTTTCTGTAGTATTTTAGTTGTAGGATCTACAATTGAGTAAATTTAGATAAAAATAACTTCAATTTTTTGGATTGTGAAAAAAAATTTAGATGGAAGTGTCAAATTTTAATAAATTTATTTGAAATCAACTTCGATTTTTATTTATTTTGTTGGGTATTTTTGTTGTAGGATCTATATTTGAGTAAATTTAGATGAAAATAACTTAAATTTTTAGGATTGTGAAAAAAAATTTAGTTGGAAGTGCCAAATTTTAATAAATTTATTTGAAACCAAATTCGATTTTTTGGAGTTTCATGAGTATTTTTGTTATAGGATCTACAAGTGAGTAAATTTAGATGAAAATAACTTCGGTATTTTGGATTTTGTCACGATTTTTGTCAAATTTTAATAAATTTATTTGAAATCAACTTTGATAATTTTTGAATTTGTTGAGTATTTTTGTTGTAGGATCTATATTTGAGTAAATTTAGATGAAAATAACTTCGAGTTTTTGGATTTTGTCACGATTTTTGTCAAATTTTAATAAATTTATTTGAAATCAACTTCGATTTTTTTTTATTTTGTTGGGTATTTTTGTTGTAGGATCTATATTTGAGTAAATTTAGATGAAAATAACTTAAATTTTTAGGATTGTGAAAAAAATTTGAGTTGGAAGTGTCAAATTTTAATAAATTTATTTGAAATCAACTTCGATTATTTTGAATTTTGTCGAGTATTTTTGGTGTAGGATGTATATTTGAGTAAATTTAGATGAAAATAACGACAATTTTTTGATTGTGAAGAAAATTTGAGTTGGAAGTGTCAAATTTTAATAAATTTATTTGAAATCAACTTCGATTTTTTGCATTTTCTTGAGTATTTTTGTTGTAGGATCTACAATTGAGTAAATTTAGAAGAAAATAACTTCAATTTTTTGGATTGTGAAAAAAATTTGAGTTGGAAGTGTCAAATTTTAATAAATTTATTTGAAACCAACTTCGATTTTTTGGAGTTTCATGAGTATTTTTGTTATAGGATCTATAATTGAGTAAATTTAGATGAAAATAACTTCGATTTTTTGGATTTTGTCACGATTTTTGTCAAATTTTAATAAATTTATTTGAAATCAACTTCGATTTTTTTTTATTTTGTTGGGTATTTTTGTTGTAGGATCTATATTTGAGCAAATTTAGATGAATATAACTTAAATTTTTAGGATTGTGAAAAAAATTTGAGTTGGAAGAGTCAAATTTTAATAAATTTATTTGAAACCAACTTTGATTTTTTGGATTTTCTTGAATATTTTGGTTGTAGGATCTACAATTGAGTAAATTTAGATGAAAATAACTTCAATTTTTTGGATTGTGAATAAAGTTTGAGTTGGAAGTGTCAAATTTTAATAAATTTATTTGAAACCAACTTTGATTTTTTGGATTTTCTTGAGTATTTTGGTTGTAGGATCTACAATTGAGTAAATTTAGATGAAAATAACTTCAATTTTTTGGATTGTGAAAAAAATTAGAGTTGGAAGTGACAAATTTTAATAAATTTATTTGAAACCAAATTCGATTTTTTGGAGTTTCATGAGTATTTTTGTTATAGGATCTACAAGTGAGTAAATTTAGATGAAAATAACTTCGATTTTTTGGATTTTGTCACGATTTTTGTCAAATTTTAATAAATTTATTTGAAATCAACTTTGATATATTTTGAATTTGTTGAGTATTTTTGTTGTAGGATCTATATTTGAGTAAATTTGGATGAAAATAACTTCAATTTTTTGGATTGTGAAAAATATTTTAGTTGGAAGTGTCAAATTTTAATAAATTTATTTGAAATCAACTTCGATTTTTTGGATTTTCTTTAGTATTTTTGTTGTAGGATCTACAATTGAGTAAATTTAGATAAAAATAACTTCAATTTTTTGGATTGTGAAAAAAAATTTAGATGGAAGTGTCAAATTTTAATAAATTTATTTGAAATCAACTTCGATTTTTTTGGATTTTGTTGAGTATTTTTGTTGTAGGGTCTATATTTGAGTAAATTTAGATGAAAATTACTTAAATTTTTAGGATTTTGAAAAAAATTTTAGTTGGAAGTGCCAAATTTTAATAAATTTATTTGAAACCAACTTCGATTTTTTGGATTTTCTTGAGTATTTTTGTTGTAGGATCTACAATTGAGTAAATTTAGATGAAAATAACTTCGAGTTTTTGGATTTTGTCACGATTTTTGTCAAATGTTAATAAATTTATTTGAAATCAACTTCGATTTTTTTTTATTTTGTTGGGTATTTTTGTTGTAGGATCTATATTTGAGCAAATTTAGATGAATATAACTTAAATTTTTAGGATTGTGAAAAAAATTTGAGTTGGAAGAGTCAAATTTTAATAAATTTATTTGAAATCAACTTCGATTTTTTGGATTTTCTTGAGTATTTTGGTTGTAGGATCTACAATTGAGTAAATTTAGATGAAAATAACTTCAATTTTTTGGATTGTGAAAAAAATTTGAGTTGGAAGTGTCAAATTTTAATAAATTTATTTGAAACCAAATTCGATTTTTTGGAGTTTCATGAGTATTTTTGTTATAGGATCTACAATTGAGTAAATTTAGATGAAAATAACTTCGATATTTTGGATTTTGTCACGATTTTTGTCAAATTTTAATAAATTTATTTGAAATCAACTTTGATAATTTTTGAATTTGTTGAGTATTTTTGTTGTAGGATCTATATTTGAGTAAATTTAGATGAAAATAACTTCAATTTTTTGGATTGTGAAAAATATTTTAGTTGGAAGAGTCAAATTTTAATAAATTTATTTGAAATCAACTTCGATTTTTTGGATTTTCTGTAGTATTTTAGTTGTAGGATCTACAATTGAGTAAATTTAGATAAAAATAACTTCAATTTTTTGGATTGTGAAAAAAAATTTAGATAGAAGTGTCAAATTTTAATAAATTTATTTGAAATCAACTTCGATTTTTTTGGATTTTGATGAGTATTTTTGTTGTAGGGTCTATATTTGAGTAAATTTAGATGAAAATAACTTAAATTTTTAGGATTGTGAAAACAATTTTAGTTGGAAGTGCCAAATTTTAATAAATTTATTTGAAACCAACATCGATTTTTTGGATTTTCTTGAGTATTTTTCTTGTAGGATCTACAATTGAGTAAATTTAGATGAAAATAACTTCGATTTTTTCGATTTTGTCACGATTTTTGTCAAATTTTAATAATTTATTTGAAATCAACTTGGATAATTTTGGATTTTCTTGAGTATTTTTGTTGTAGGATCTACAATTGAGTAAATTTAGATGAAAATAACTTCAATTTTTTGGATTGTGAAAAAAAATTTAGATGGAAGTGTCAAATTTTAATAAATTTATTTGAAATCAACTTCGATTTTTATTTATTTTGTTGGGTATTTTTGTTGTAGGATCTATATTTGAGTAAATTTAGATGAAAATAACTTAAATTTTTAGGATTGTGAAAAAAAATTTAGTTGGAAGTGCCAAATTTTAATAAATTTATTTGAAACCAAATTCGATTTTTTGGAGTTTCATGAGTATTTTTGTTATAGGATCTACAAGTGAGTAAATTTAGATGAAAATAACTTCGGTATTTTGGATTTTGTCACGATTTTTGTCAAATTTTAATAAATTTATTTGAAATCAACTTTGATAATTTTTGAATTTGTTGAGTATTTTTGTTGTAGGATCTATATTTGAGTAAATTTAGATGAAAATAACTTCGAGTTTTTGGATTTTGTCACGATTTTTGTCAAATTTTAATAAATTTATTTGAAATCAACTTCGATTTTTTTTTATTTTGTTGGGTATTTTTGTTGTAGGATCTATATTTGAGTAAATTTAGATGAAAATAACTTAAATTTTTAGGATTGTGAAAAAAATTTGAGTTGGAAGTGTCAAATTTTAATAAATTTATTTGAAATCAACTTCGATTATTTTGAATTTTGTCGAGTATTTTTGGTGTAGGATGTATATTTGAGTAAATTTAGATGAAAATAACGACAATTTTTTGATTGTGAAGAAAATTTGAGTTGGAAGTGTCAAATTTTAATAAATTTATTTGAAATCAACTTCGATTTTTTGCATTTTCTTGAGTATTTTTGTTGTAGGATCTACAATTGAGTAAATTTAGAAGAAAATAACTTCAATTTTTTGGATTGTGAAAAAAATTTGAGTTGGAAGTGTCAAATTTTAATAAATTTATTTGAAACCAACTTCGATTTTTTGGAGTTTCATGAGTATTTTTGTTATAGGATCTATAATTGAGTAAATTTAGATGAAAATAACTTCGATTTTTTGGATTTTGTCACGATTTTTGTCAAATTTTAATAAATTTATTTGAAATCAATTTCGATTTTTTTTTATTTTGTTGGGTATTTTTGTTGTAGGATCTATATTTGAGCAAATTTAGATGAATATAACTTAAATTTTTAGGATTGTGAAAAAAATTTGAGGTGGAAGAGTCAAATTTTAATAAATTTATTTGAAACCAACTTTGATTTTTTGGATTTTCTTGAATATTTTGGTTGTAGGATCTACAATTGAGTAAATTTAGATGAAAATAACTTCAATTTTTTGGATTGTGAATAAAGTTTGAGTTGGAAGTGTCAAATTTTAATAAATTTATTTGAAACCAACTTTGATTTTTTGGATTTTCTTGAGTATTTTGGTTGTAGGATCTACAATTGAGTAAATTTAGATGAAAATAACTTCAATTTTTTGGATTGTGAAAAAAATTTGAGTTGGAAGTGTCAAATTTTAATAAATTTATTTGAAACCAAATTCTATTTTTTGGAGTTTCATGAGTATTTTTGTTATAGGATCTACAATTGAGTAAATTTAGATGAAAATAACTTCGATATTTTGGATTTTGTCACGATTTTTGTCAAATTTTAATAAATTTATTTGAAATCAACTTTGATAATTTTTGAATTTGTTGAGTATTTTTGTTGTAGGATCTATATTTGAGTAAATTTAGATGAAAATAACTTCAATTTTTTGGATTGTGAAAAATATTTTAGTTGGAAGAGTCAAATTTTAATAAATTTATTTGAAATCAACTTCGATTTTTTGGATTTTCTGTAGTATTTTAGTTGTAGGATCTACAATTGAGTAAATTTAGATAAAAATAACTTCAATTTTTTGGATTGTGAAAAAAAATTTAGATGGAAGTGTCAAATTTTAATAAATTTATTTGAAATCAACTTCGATTTTTATTTATTTTGTTGGGTATTTTTGTTGTAGGATCTATATTTGAGTAAATTTAGATGAAAATAACTTAAATTTTTAGGATTGTGAAAAAAAATTTAGTTGGAAGTGCCAAATTTTAATAAATTTATTTGAAACCAAATTCGATTTTTTGGAGTTTCATGAGTATTTTTGTTATAGGATCTACAAGTGAGTAAATTTAGATGAAAATAACTTCGGTATTTTGGATTTTGTCACGATTTTTGTCAAATTTTAATAAATTTATTTGAAATCAACTTTGATAATTTTTGAATTTGTTGAGTATTTTTGTTGTAGGATCTATATTTGAGTAAATTTAGATGAAAATAACTTCGAGTTTTTGGATTTTGTCACGATTTTTGTCAAATTTTAATAAATTTATTTGAAATCAACTTCGATTTTTTTTTATTTTGTTGGGTATTTTTGTTGTAGGATCTATATTTGAGTAAATTTAGATGAATATAACTTAAATTTTTAGGATTGTGAAAAAAATTTGAGTTGGAAGAGTCAAATTTTAATAAATTTATTTGAAATCAACTTCGATTTTTTGGATTTTCTTGAGTATTTTGGTTGTAGGATCTACAATTGAGTAAATTTAGATGAAAATAACTTCAATTTTTTGGATTGTGAAAAAAATTTGAGTTGGAAGTGTCAAATTTTAATAAATTTATTTGAAACCAAATTCGATTTTTTGGAGTTTCATGAGTATTTTTGTTATAGGATCTACAATTGAGTAAATTTAGATGAAAATAACTTCGATATTTTGGATTTTGTCACGATTTTTGTCAAATTTTAATAAATTTATTTGAAATCAACTTTGATAATTTTTGAATTTGTTGAGTATTTTTGTTGTAGGATCTATATTTGAGTAAATTTAGATGAAAATAACTTCAATTTTTTGGATTGTGAAAAATATTTTAGTTGGAAGAGTCAAATTTTAATAAATTTATTTGAAATCAACTTCGATTTTTTGGATTTTCTGTAGTATTTTAGTTGTAGGATCTACAATTGAGTAAATTTAGATAAAAATAACTTCAATTTTTTGGATTGTGAAAAAAAATTTAGATAGAAGTGTCAAATTTTAATAAATTTATTTGAAATCAACTTCGATTTTTTTGGATTTTGATGAGTATTTTTGTTGTAGGGTCTATATTTGAGTAAATTTAGATGAAAATAACTTAAATTTTTAGGATTGTGAAAACAATTTTAGTTGGAAGTGCCAAATTTTAATAAATTTATTTGAAACCAACATCGATTTTTTGGATTTTCTTGAGTATTTTTCTTGTAGGATCTACAATTGAGTAAATTTAGATGAAAATAACTTCGATTTTTTCGATTTTGTCACGATTTTTGTCAAATTTTAATAATTTATTTGAAATCAACTTGGATAATTTTGGATTTTCTTGAGTATTTTTGTTGTAGGATCTACAATTGAGTAAATTTAGATGAAAATAACTTCAATTTTTTGGATTGTGAAAAAAAATTTAGATGGAAGTGTCAAATTTTAATAAATTTATTTGAAATCAACTTCGATTTTTATTTATTTTGTTGGGTATTTTTGTTGTAGGATCTATATTTGAGTAAATTTAGATGAAAATAACTTAAATTTTTAGGATTGTGAAAAAAAATTTAGTTGGAAGTGCCAAATTTTAATAAATTTATTTGAAACCAAATTCGATTTTTTGGAGTTTCATGAGTATTTTTGTTATAGGATCTACAAGTGAGTAAATTTAGATGAAAATAACTTCGGTATTTTGGATTTTGTCACGATTTTTGTCAAATTTTAATAAATTTATTTGAAATCAACTTTGATAATTTTTGAATTTGTTGAGTATTTTTGTTGTAGGATCTATATTTGAGTAAATTTAGATGAAAATAACTTCGAGTTTTTGGATTTTGTCACGATTTTTGTCAAATTTTAATAAATTTATTTGAAATCAACTTCGATTTTTTTTTATTTTGTTGGGTATTTTTGTTGTAGGATCTATATTTGAGTAAATTTAGATGAAAATAACTTAAATTTTTAGGATTGTGAAAAAAATTTGAGTTGGAAGTGTCAAATTTTAATAAATTTATTTGAAATCAACTTCGATTATTTTGAATTTTGTCGAGTATTTTTGGTGTAGGATGTATATTTGAGTAAATTTAGATGAAAATAACGACAATTTTTTGATTGTGAAGAAAATTTGAGTTGGAAGTGTCAAATTTTAATAAATTTATTTGAAATCAACTTCGATTTTTTGCATTTTCTTGAGTATTTTTGTTGTAGGATCTACAATTGAGTAAATTTAGAAGAAAATAACTTCAATTTTTTGGATTGTGAAAAAAATTTGAGTTGGAAGTGTCAAATTTTAATAAATTTATTTGAAACCAACTTCGATTTTTTGGAGTTTCATGAGTATTTTTGTTATAGGATCTATAATTGAGTAAATTTAGATGAAAATAACTTCGATTTTTTGGATTTTGTCACGATTTTTGTCAAATTTTAATAAATTTATTTGAAATCAATTTCGATTTTTTTTTATTTTGTTGGGTATTTTTGTTGTAGGATCTATATTTGAGCAAATTTAGATGAATATAACTTAAATTTTTAGGATTGTGAAAAAAATTTGAGGTGGAAGAGTCAAATTTTAATAAATTTATTTGAAACCAACTTTGATTTTTTGGATTTTCTTGAATATTTTGGTTGTAGGATCTACAATTGAGTAAATTTAGATGAAAATAACTTCAATTTTTTGGATTGTGAATAAAGTTTGAGTTGGAAGTGTCAAATTTTAATAAATTTATTTGAAACCAACTTTGATTTTTTGGATTTTCTTGAGTATTTTGGTTGTAGGATCTACAATTGAGTAAATTTAGATGAAAATAACTTCAATTTTTTGGATTGTGAAAAAAATTTGAGTTGGAAGTGTCAAATTTTAATAAATTTATTTGAAACCAAATTCGATTTTTTGGAGTTTCATGAGTATTTTTGTTATAGGATCTACAATTGAGTAAATTTAGATGAAAATAACTTCGATATTTTGGATTTTGTCACGATTTTTGTCAAATTTTAATAAATTTATTTGAAATCAACTTTGATAATTTTTGAATTTGTTGAGTATTTTTGTTGTAGGATCTATATTTGAGTAAATTTAGATGAAAATAACTTCAATTTTTTGGATTGTGAAAAATATTTTAGTTGGAAGAGTCAAATTTTAATAAATTTATTTGAAATCAACTTCGATTTTTTGGATTTTCTGTAGTATTTTAGTTGTAGGATCTACAATTGAGTAAATTTAGATAAAAATAACTTCAATTTTTTGGATTGTGAAAAAAAATTTAGATGGAAGTGTCAAATTTTAATAAATTTATTTGAAATCAACTTCGATTTTTATTTATTTTGTTGGGTATTTTTGTTGTAGGATCTATATTTGAGTAAATTTAGATGAAAATAACTTAAATTTTTAGGATTGTGAAAAAAAATTTAGTTGGAAGTGCCAAATTTTAATAAATTTATTTGAAACCAAATTCGATTTTTTGGAGTTTCATGAGTATTTTTGTTATAGGATCTACAAGTGAGTAAATTTAGATGAAAATAACTTCGGTATTTTGGATTTTGTCACGATTTTTGTCAAATTTTAATAAATTTATTTGAAATCAACTTTGATAATTTTTGAATTTGTTGAGTATTTTTGTTGTAGGATCTATATTTGAGTAAATTTAGATGAAAATAACTTCGAGTTTTTGGATTTTGTCACGATTTTTGTCAAATTTTAATAAATTTATTTGAAATCAACTTCGATTTTTTTTTATTTTGTTGGGTATTTTTGTTGTAGGATCTATATTTGAGTAAATTTAGATGAAAATAACTTAAATTTTTAGGATTGTGAAAAAAATTTGAGTTGGAAGTGTCAAATTTTAATAAATTTATTTGAAATCAACTTCGATTATTTTGAATTTTGTCGAGTATTTTTGGTGTAGGATGTATATTTGAGTAAATTTAGATGAAAATAACGACAATTTTTTGATTGTGAAGAAAATTTGAGTTGGAAGTGTCAAATTTTAATAAATTTATTTGAAATCAACTTCGATTTTTTGCATTTTCTTGAGTATTTTTGTTGTAGGATCTACAATTGAGTAAATTTAGAAGAAAATAACTTCAATTTTTTGGATTGTGAAAAAAATTTGAGTTGGAAGTGTCAAATTTTAATAAATTTATTTGAAACCAACTTCGATTTTTTGGAGTTTCATGAGTATTTTTGTTATAGGATCTATAATTGAGTAAATTTAGATGAAAATAACTTCGATTTTTTGGATTTTGTCACGATTTTTGTCAAATTTTAATAAATTTATTTGAAATCAACTTCGATTTTTTTTTATTTTGTTGGGTATTTTTGTTGTAGGATCTATATTTGAGCAAATTTAGATGAATATAACTTAAATTTTTAGGATTGTGAAAAAAATTTGAGTTGGAAGAGTCAAATTTTAATAAATTTATTTGAAACCAACTTTGATTTTTTGGATTTTCTTGAATATTTTGGTTGTAGGATCTACAATTGAGTAAATTTAGATGAAAATAACTTCAATTTTTTGGATTGTGAATAAAGTTTGAGTTGGAAGTGTCAAATTTTAATAAATTTATTTGAAACCAACTTTGATTTTTTGGATTTTCTTGAGTATTTTGGTTGTAGGATCTACAATTGAGTAAATTTAGATGAAAATAACTTCAATTTTTTGGATTGTGAAAAAAATTTGAGTTGGAAGTGACAAATTTTAATAAATTTATTTGAAACCAAATTCGATTTTTTGGAGTTTCATGAGTATTTTTGTTATAGGATCTACAAGTGAGTAAATTTAGATGAAAATAACTTCGATTTTTTGGATTTTGTCACGATTTTTGTCAAATTTTAATAAATTTATTTGAAATCAACTTTGATATATTTTGAATTTGTTGAGTATTTTTGTTGTAGGATCTATATTTGAGTAAATTTGGATGAAAATAACTTCAATTTTTTGGATTGTGAAAAATATTTTAGTTGGAAGTGTCAAATTTTAATAAATTTATTTGAAATCAACTTCGATTTTTTGGATTTTCTTTAGTATTTTTGTTGTAGGATCTACAATTGAGTAAATTTAGATAAAAATAACTTCAATTTTTTGGATTGTGAAAAAAAATTTAGATGGAAGTGTCAAATTTTAATAAATTTATTTGAAATCAACTTCGATTTTTTTGGATTTTGTTGAGTATTTTTGTTGTAGGGTCTATATTTGAGTAAATTTAGATGAAAATTACTTAAATTTTTAGGATTTTGAAAAAAATTTTAGTTGGAAGTGCCAAATTTTAATAAATTTATTTGAAACCAACTTCGATTTTTTGGATTTTCTTGAGTATTTTTGTTGTAGGATCTACAATTGAGTAAATTTAGATGAAAATAACTTCGAGTTTTTGGATTTTGTCACGATTTTTGTCAAATTTTAATAAATTTATTTGAAATCAACTTCGATTTTTTTTTATTTTGTTGGGTATTTTTGTTGTAGGATCTATATTTGAGCAAATTTAGATGAATATAACTTAAATTTTTAGGATTGTGAAAAAAATTTGAGTTGGAAGAGTCAAATTTTAATAAATTTATTTGAAATCAACTTCGATTTTTTGGATTTTCTTTAGTATTTTTGTTGTAGGATCTACAATTGAGTAAATTTAGATAAAAATAACTTCAATTTTTTGGATTGTGAAAAAAAATTTAGATGGAAGTGTCAAATTTTAATAAATTTATTTGAAATCAACTTCGATTTTTTTGGATTTTGTTGAGTATTTTTGTTGTAGGGTCTATATTTGAGTAAATTTAGATGAAAATAACTTAAATTTTTAGGATTTTGAAAAAAATTTTAGTTGGAAGTGCCAAATTTTAATAAATTTATTTGAAACCAACTTCGATTTTTTGGATTTTCTTGAGTATTTTTGTTGTAGGATCTACAATTGAGTAAATTTAGATGAAAATAACTTCGAGTTTTTGGATTTTGTCACGATTTTTGTCAAATTTTAATAAATTTATTTGAAATCAACTTCGATTTTTTTTTATTTTGTTGGGTATTTTTGTTGTAGGATCTATATTTGAGCAAATTTAGATGAATATAACTTAAATTTTTAGGATTGTGAAAAAAATTTGAGTTGGAAGAGTCAAATTTTAATAAATTTATTTGAAACCAACTTTGATTTTTTGGATTTTCTTGAATATTTTGGTTGTAGGATCTACAATTGAGTAAATTTAGATGAAAATAACTTCAATTTTTTGGATTGTGAATAAAGTTTGAGTTGGAAGTGTCAAATTTTAATAAATTTATTTGAAACCAACTTCGATTTTTTGGATTTTCTTGAGTATTTTGGTTGTAGGATCTACAATTGAGTAAATTTAGATGAAAATAACTTCAATTTTTTGGATTGTGAAAAAAAATTTAGATAGAAGTGTCAAATTTTAATAAATTTATTTGAAATCAACTTCGATTTTTTTGGATTTTGTTGAGTATTTTTGTTGTAGGGTCTATATTTGAGTAAATTTAGATGAAAATAACTTAAATTTTTAGGATTGTGAAAACAATTTTAGTTGGAAGTGCCAAATTTTAATAAATTTATTTGAAACCAACATCGATTTTTTGGATTTTCTTGAGTATTTTTGTTGTAGGATCTACAATTGAGTAAATTTAGATGAAAATAACTTCGATTTTTTCGATTTTGTCACGATTTTTGTCAAATTTTAATAATTTATTTGAAATCAACTTGGATAATTTTGGATTTTCTTGAGTATTTTTGTTGTAGGATCTACAATTGAGTAAATTTAGATGAAAATAACTTCAATTTTTTGGATTGTGAAAAAAAATTTAGATGGAAGTGTCAAATTTTAATAAATTTATTTGAAATCAACTTCGATTTTTATTTATTTTGTTGGGTATTTTTGTTGTAGGATCTATATTTGAGTAAATTTAGATGAAAATAACTTAAATTTTTAGGATTGTGAAAAAAAATTTAGTTGGAAGTGCCAAATTTTAATAAATTTATTTGAAACCAAATTCGATTTTTTGGAGTTTCATGAGTATTTTTGTTATAGGATCTACAAGTGAGTAAATTTAGATGAAAATAACTTCGGTATTTTGGATTTTGTCACGATTTTTGTCAAATTTTAATAAATTTATTTGAAATCAACTTTGATAATTTTTGAATTTGTTGAGTATTTTTGTTGTAGGATCTATATTTGAGTAAATTTAGATGAAAATAACTTCGAGTTTTTGGATTTTGTCACGATTTTTGTCAAATTTTAATAAATTTATTTGAAATCAACTTCGATTTTTTGTTATTTTGTTGGGTATTTTTGTTGTAGGATCTATATTTGAGTAAATTTAGATGAAAATAACTTAAATTTTTAGGATTGTGAAAAAAATTTGAGTTGGAAGTGTCAAATTTTAATAAATTTATTTGAAATCAACTTCGATTATTTTGAATTTTGTCGAGTATTTTTGGTGTAGGATGTATATTTGAGTAAATTTAGATGAAAATAACGACAATTTTTTGATTGTGAAGAAAATTTGAGTTGGAAGTGTCAAATTTTAATAAATTTATTTGAAATCAACTTCGATTTTTTGCATTTTCTTGAGTATTTTTGTTGTAGGATCTACAATTGAGTAAATTTAGAAGAAAATAACTTCAATTTTTTGGATTGTGAAAAAAATTTGAGTTGGAAGTGTCAAATTTTAATAAATTTATTTGAAACCAACTTCGATTTTTTGGAGTTTCATGAGTATTTTTGTTATAGGATCTATAATTGAGTAAATTTAGATGAAAATAACTTCGATTTTTTGGATTTTGTCACGATTTTTGTCAAATTTTAATAAATTTATTTGAAATCAACTTCGATTTTTTTTTATTTTGTTGGGTATTTTTGTTGTAGGATCTATATTTGAGCAAATTTAGATGAATATAACTTAAATTTTTAGGATTGTGAAAAAAATTTGAGTTGGAAGAGTCAAATTTTAATAAATTTATTTGAAACCAACTTTGATTTTTTGGATTTTCTTGAATATTTTGGTTGTAGGATCTACAATTGAGTAAATTTAGATGAAAATAACTTCAATTTTTTGGATTGTGAATAAAGTTTGAGTTGGAAGTGTCAAATTTTAATAAATTTATTTGAAACCAACTTTGATTTTTTGGATTTTCTTGAGTATTTTGGTTGTAGGATCTACAATTGAGTAAATTTAGATGAAAATAACTTCGGTATTTTGGATTTTGTCACGATTTTTGTCAAATTTTAATAAATTTATTTGAAATCAACTTTGATAATTTTTGAATTTGTTGAGTATTTTTGTTGTAGGATCTATATTTGAGTAAATTTAGATGAAAATAACTTCGAGTTTTTGGATTTTGTCACGATTTTTGTCAAATTTTAATAAATTTATTTGAAATCAACTTCGATTTTTTGTTATTTTGTTGGGTATTTTTGTTGTAGGATCTATATTTGAGTAAATTTAGATGAAAATAACTTAAATTTTTAGGATTGTGAAAAAAATTTGAGTTGGAAGTGTCAAATTTTAATAAATTTATTTGAAATCAACTTCGATTATTTTGAATTTTGTCGAGTATTTTTGGTGTAGGATGTATATTTGAGTAAATTTAGATGAAAATAACGACAATTTTTTGATTGTGAAGAAAATTTGAGTTGGAAGTGTCAAATTTTAATAAATTTATTTGAAATCAACTTCGATTTTTTGGATTTTCTGTAGTATTTTTGTTGTAGGATCTACAATTGAGTAAATTTAGATAAAAATAACTTCAATTTTTTGGATTGTGAAAAAAAATTTAGATAGAAGTGTCAAATTTTAATAAATTTATTTGAAATCAACTTCGATTTTTTTGGATTTTGTTGAGTATTTTTGTTGTAGGGTCTATATTTGAGTAAATTTAGATGAAAATAACTTAAATTTTTAGGATTGTGAAAACAATTTTAGTTGGAAGTGCCAAATTTTAATAAATTTATTTGAAACCAACATCGATTTTTTGGATTTTCTTGAGTATTTTTCTTTTAGGATCTACAATTGAGTAAATTTAGATGAAAATAACTTCGATTTTTTCGATTTTGTCACGATTTTTGTCAAATTTTAATAATTTATTTGAAATCAACTTGGATAATTTTGGATTTTCTTGAGTATTTTTGTTGTAGGATCTATATTTGAGTAAATTTAGATGAAAATAACTTCAATTTTTTGGATTGTGAAAAATATTTTAGTTGGAAGAGTCAAATTTTAATAAATTTATTTGAAATCAATTTCGATTTTTTGGATTTTCTGTAGTATTTTTGTTGTAGGATCTACAATTGAGTAAATTTAGATAAAAATAACTTCAATTTTTTGGATTGTGAAAAAAAATTTAGATAGAAGTGTCAAATTTTAATAAATTTATTTGAAATCAACTTCGATTTTTTTGGATTTTGTTGAGTATTTTTGTTGTAGGGTCTATATTTGAGTAAATTTAGATGAAAATAACTTAAATTTTTAGGATTTTGAAAAAAATTTTAGTTGGAAGTGCCAAATTTTAATAAATTTATTTGAAACCAACTTCGATTTTTTGGATTTTCTTGAGTATTTTTCTTGTAGGATCTACAATTGAGTAAATTTAGATGAAAATAACTTCGATTTTTTCGATTTTGTCACGATTTTTGTCAAATTTTAATAATTTATTTGAAATCAACTTGGATAATTTTGGATTTTCTTGAGTATTTTTGTTGTAGGATCTACAATTGAGTAAATTTAGATGAAAATAACTTCAATTTTTTGGATTGTGAAAAAAAATTTAGATGGAAGTGTCAAATTTTAATAAATTTATTTGAAATCAACTTCGATTTTTATTTATTTTGTTGGGTATTTTTGTTGTAGGATCTATATTTGAGTAAATTTAGATGAAAATAACTTAAATTTTTAGGATTGTGAAAAAAAATTTAGTTGGAAGGGCCAAATTTTAATAAATTTATTTGAAACCAAATTCGATTTTTTGGAGTTTCATGAGTATTTTTGTTATAGGATCTACAAGTGAGTAAATTTAGATGAAAATAACTTCGGTATTTTGGATTTTGTCACGATTTTTGTCAAATTTTAATAAATTTATTTGAAATCAACTTTGATAATTTTTGAATTTGTTGAGTATTTTTGTTGTAGGATCTATATTTGAGTAAATTTAGATGAAAAAGACTTCGAGTTTTTGGATTTTGTCACGATTTTTGTCAAATTTTAATAAATTTATTTGAAATCAACTTCGATTTTTTTTTATTTTGTTGGGTATTTTTGTTGTAGGATCTATATTTGAGTAAATTTAGATGAAAATAACTTAAATTTTTAGGATTGTGAAAAAAATTTGAGTTGGAAGTGTCAAATTTTAATAAATTTATTTGAAATCAACTTCGATTATTTTGAATTTTGTCGAGTATTTTTGGTGTAGGATGTATATTTGAGTAAATTTAGATGAAAATAACGACAATTTTTTGATTGTGAAGAAAATTTGAGTTGGAAGTGTCAAATTTTAATAAATTTATTTGAAATCAACTTCGATTTTTTGCATTTTCTTGAGTATTTTTGTTGTAGGATCTACAATTGAGTAAATTTAGAAGAAAATAACTTCAATTTTTTGGATTGTGAAAAAAATTTGAGTTGGAAGTGTCAAATTTTAATAAATTTATTTGAAACCAACTTTGATTTTTTGGATTTTCTTGAGTATTTTGGTTGTAGGATCTACAATTGAGTAAATTTAGATGAAAATAACTTCAATTTTTTGGATTGTGAAAAAAATTTGAGTTGGAAGTGACAAATTTTAATAAATTTATTTGAAACCAAATTCGATTTTTTGGAGTTTCATGAGTATTTTTGTTATAGGATCTACAAGTGAGTAAATTTAGATGAAAATAACTTCGATTTTTTGGATTTTGTCACGATTTTTGTCAAATTTTAATAAATTTATTTGAAATCAACTTTGATATATTTTGAATTTGTTGAGTATTTTTGTTGTAGGATCTATATTTGAGTAAATTTAGATGAAAATAACTTCAATTTTTTGGATTGTGAAAAATATTTTAGTTGGAAGTGTCAAATTTTAATAAATTTATTTGAAATCAACTTCGCTTTTTTGGATTTTCTTTAGTATTTTTGTTGTAGGATCTACAATTGAGTAAATTTAGATAAAAATAACTTCAATTTTTTGGATTGTGAAAAAAAATTTAGATGGAAGTGTCAAATTTTAATAAATTTATTTGAAATCAACTTCGATTTTTTTGGATTTTGTTGAGTATTTTTGTTGTAGGGTCTATATTTGAGTAAATTTAGATGAAAATAACTTAAATTTTTAGGATTTTGAAAAAAATTTTAGTTGGAAGTGCCAAATTTTAATAAATTTATTTGAAACCAACTTCGATTTTTTGGATTTTCTTGAGTATTTTTGTTGTAGGATCTACAATTGAGTAAATTTAGATGAAAATAACTTCGAGTTTTTGGATTTTGTCACGATTTTTGTCAAATTTTAATAAATTTATTTGAAATCAACTTCGATTTTTTTTTATTTTGTTGGGTATTTTTGTTGTAGGATCTATATTTGAGCAAATTTAGATGAATATAACTTAAATTTTTAGGATTGTGAAAAAAATTTGAGTTGGAAGTGTCAAATTTTAATAAATTTATTTGAAACCAAATTCGATTTTTTGGAGTTTCATGAGTATTTTTGTTATAGGATCTACAATTGAGTAAATTTAGATGAAAATAACTTCGATATTTTGGATTTTGTCACGATTTTTGTCAAATTTTAATAAATTTATTTGAAATCAACTTTGATAATTTTTTAATTTGTTGAGTATTTTTGTTGTAGGATCTATATTTGAGTAAATTTAGATGAAAATAACTTCAATTTTTTGGATTGTGAAAAATATTTTAGTTGGAAGAGTCAAATTTTAATAAATTTATTTGAAATCAACTTCGATTTTTTGGATTTTCTGTAGTATTTTTGTTGTAGGATCTACAATTGAGTAAATTTAGATAAAAATAACTTCAATTTTTTGGATTGTGAAAAAAAATTTAGATAGAAGTGTCAAATTTTAATAAATTTATTTGAAATCAACTTCGATTTTTTTGGATTTTGTTGAGTATTTTTGTTGTAGGGTCTATATTTGAGTAAATTTAGATGAAAATAACTTAAATTTTTAGGATTGTGAAAACAATTTTAGTTGGAAGTGCCAAATTTTAATAAATTTATTTGAAACCAACATCGATTTTTTGGATTTTCTTGAGTATTTTTGTTGTAGGATCTACAATTGAGTAAATTTAGATGAAAATAACTTCGATTTTTTCGATTTTGTCACGATTTTTGTCAAATTTTAATAATTTATTTGAAATCAACTTGGATAATTTTGGATTTTCTTGAGTATTTTTGTTGTAGGATCTACAATTGAGTAAATTTAGATGAAAATAACTTCAATTTTTTGGATTGTGAAAAAAAATTTAGATGGAAGTGTCAAATTTTAATAAATTTATTTGAAATCAACTTCGATTTTTTGGATTTTCTTTAGTATTTTTGTTGTAGGATCTACAATTGAGTAAATTTAGATAAAAATAACTTCAATTTTTTGGATTGTGAAAAAAAATTTAGATGGAAGTGTCAAATTTTAATAAATTTATTTGAAATCAACTTCGATTTTTTTGGATTTTGTTGAGTATTTTTGTTGTAGGGTCTATATTTGAGTAAATTTAGATGAAAATAACTTAAATTTTTAGGATTTTGAAAAAAATTTTAGTTGGAAGTGCCAAATTTTAATAAATTTATTTGAAACCAACTTCGATTTTTTGGATTTTCTTGAGTATTTTTGTTGTAGGATCTACAATTGAGTAAATTTAGATGAAAATAACTTCGAGTTTTTGGATTTTGTCACGATTTTTGTCAAATTTTAATAAATTTATTTGAAATCAACTTCGTTTTTTTTTTATTTTGTTGGGTATTTTTGTTGTAGGATCTATATTTGAGCAAATTTAGATGAATATAACTTAAATTTTTAGGATTGTGAAAAATATTTGAGTTGGAAGAGTCAAATTTTAATAAATTTATTTGAAACCAACTTTGATTTTTTGGATTTTCTTGAATATTTTGGTTGTAGGATCTACAATTGAGTAAATTTAGATGAAAATAACTTCAATTTTTTGGATTGTGAATAAAGTTTGAGTTGGAAGTGTCAAATTTTAATAAATTTATTTGAAACCAACTTCGATTTTTTGGATTTTCTTGAGTATTTTGGTTGTAGGATCTACAATTGAGTAAATTTAGATGAAAATAACTTCAATTTTTTGGATTGTGAAAAAAATTTGAGTTGGAAGTGTCAAATTTTAATAAATTTATTTGAAACCAAATTCGATTTTTTGGAGTTTCATGAGTATTTTTGTTATAGGATCTACAATTGAGTAAATTTAGATGAAAATAACTTCGATATTTTGGATTTTGTCACGATTTTTGTCAAATTTTAATAAATTTATTTGAAATCAACTTTGATAATTTTTGAATTTGTTGAGTATTTTTGTTGTAGGATCTATATTTGAGTAAATTTAGATGAAAATAACTTCAATTTTTTGGATTGTGAAAAATATTTTAGTTGGAAGAGTCAAATTTTAATAAATTTATTTGAAATCAACTTCGATTTTTTGGATTTTCTGTAGTATTTTTGTTGTAGGATCTACAATTGAGTAAATTTAGATAAAAATAACTTCAATTTTTTGGATTGTGAAAAAAAATTTAGATAGAAGTGTCAAATTTTAATAAATTTATTTGAAATCAACTTCGATTTTTTTTGGATTTTGTTGAGTATTTTTGTTGTAGGGTCTATATTTGAGTAAATTTAGATGAAAATAACTTAAATTTTTAGGATTGTGAAAACAATTTTAGTTGGAAGTGCCAAATTTTAATAAATTTATTTGAAATCAACTTCGATTATTTTGAATTTTGTCGAGTATTTTTGGTGTAGGATGTATATTTGAGTAAATTTAGATGAAAATAACGACAATTTTTTGATTGTGAAGAAAATTTGAGTTGGAAGTGTCAAATTTTAATAAATTTATTTGAAATCAACTTCGATTTTTTGCATTTTCTTGAGTATTTTTGTTGTAGGATCTACAATTGAGTAAATTTAGAAGAAAATAACTTCAATTTTTTGGATTGTGAAAAAAATTTGAGTTGGAAGTGTCAAATTTTAATAAATTTATTTGAAACCAACTTCGATTTTTTGGAGTTTCATGAGTATTTTTGTTATAGGATCTATAATTGAGTAAATTTAGATGAAAATAACTTCGATTTTTTGGATTTTGTCACGATTTTTGTCAAATTTTAATAAATTTATTTGAAATCAACTTCGATTTTTTTTTATTTTGTTGGGTATTTTTGTTGTAGGATCTATATTTGAGCAAATTTAGATGAATATAACTTAAATTTTTAGGATTGTGAAAAAAATTTGAGTTGGAAGAGTCAAATTTTAATAAATTTATTTGAAACCATCTTTGATTTTTTGGATTTTCTTGAATATTTTGGTTGTAGGATCTACAATTGAGTAAATTTAGATGAAAATAACTTCAATTTTTTGGATTGTGAATAAAGTTTGAGTTGGAAGTGTCAAATTTTAATAAATTTATTTGAAACCAACTTTGATTTTTTGGATTTTCTTGAGTATTTTGGTTGTAGGATCTACAATTGAGTAAATTTAGATGAAAATAACTTCAATTTTTTGGATTGTGAAAAAAATTTGAGTTGGAAGTGACAAATTTTAATAAATTTATTTGAAACCAAATTCGATTTTTTGGAGTTTCATGAGTATTTTTGTTATAGGATCTACAAGTGAGTAAATTTAGATGAAAATAACTTCGATTTTTTGGATTTTGTCACGATTTTTGTCAAATTTTAATAAATTTATTTGAAATCAACTTTGATATATTTTGAATTTGTTGAGTATTTTTGTTGTAGGATCTATATTTGAGTAAATTTAGATGAAAATAACTTCAATTTTTTGGATTGTGAAAAATATTTTAGTTGGAAGTGTCAAATTTTAATAAATTTATTTGAAATCAACTTCGCTTTTTTGGATTTTCTTTAGTATTTTTGTTGTAGGATCTACAATTGAGTAAATTTAGATAAAAATAACTTCAATTTTTTGGATTGTGAAAAAAAATTTAGATGGAAGTGTCAAATTTTAATAAATTTATTTGAAATCAACTTCGATTTTTTTGGATTTTGTTGAGTATTTTTGTTGTAGGGTCTATATTTGAGTAAATTTAGATGAAAATAACTTAAATTTTTAGGATTTTGAAAAAAATTTTAGTTGGAAGTGTCAAATTTTAATAAATTTATTTGAAACCAAATTCGATTTTTTGGAGTTTCATGAGTATTTTTGTTATAGGATCTACAATTGAGTAAATTTAGATGAAAATAACTTCGATATTTTGGATTTTGTCACGATTTTTGTCAAATTTTAATAAATTTATTTGAAATCAACTTTGATAATTTTTTAATTTGTTGAGTATTTTTGTTGTAGGATCTATATTTGAGTAAATTTAGATGAAAATAACTTCAATTTTTTGGATTGTGAAAAATATTTTAGTTGGAAGAGTCAAATTTTAATAAATTTATTTGAAATCAACTTCGATTTTTTGGATTTTCTGTAGTATTTTTGTTGTAGGATCTACAATTGAGTAAATTTAGATAAAAATAACTTCAATTTTTTGGATTGTGAAAAAAATTTGAGTTGGAAGTGACAAATTTTAATAAATTTATTTGAAACCAAATTCGATTTTTTTGAGTTTCATGAGTATTTTTGTTATAGGATCTACAAGTGAGTAAATTTAGATGAAAATAACTTCGATTTTTTGGATTTTGTCACGATTTTTGTCAAATTTTAATAAATTTATTTGAAATCAACTTTGATATATTTTGAATTAGTTGAGTATTTTTGTTGTAGGATCTATATTTGAGTAAATTTAGATGAAAATAACTTCAATTTTTTGGATTGTGAAAAATATTTTAGTTGGAAGTGTCAAATTTTAATAAATTTATTTGAAATCAACTTCGATTTTTTGGATTTTCTTTAGTATTTTTGTTGTAGGATCTACAATTGAGTAAATTTAGATAAAAATAACTTCAATTTTTTGGATTGTGAAAAAAAATTTAGATGGAAGTGTCAAATTTTAATAAATTTATTTGAAATCAACTTCGATTTTTTTGGATTTTGTTGAGTATTTTTGTTGTAGGGTATATATTTGAGTAAATTTAGATGAAAATAACTTAAATTTTTAGGATTTTGAAAAAAATTTTAGTTGGAAGTGCCAAATTTTAATAAATTTATTTGAAACCAACTTCGATTTTTTGGATTTTCTTGAGTATTTTTGTTGTAGGATCTACAATTGAGTAAATTTAGATGAAAATAACTTCGAGTTTTTGGATTTTGTCACGATTTTTGTCAAATTTTAATAAATTTATTTGAAATCAACTTCGATTTTTTTTTATTTTGTTGGGTATTTTTGTTGTAGGATCTATATTTGAGCAAATTTAGATGAATATAACTTAAATTTTTAGGATTGTGAAAAAAATTTGAGTTGGAAGTGTCAAATTTTAATAAATTTATTTGAAACCAAATTCGATTTTTTGGAGTTTCATGAGTATTTTTGTTATAGGATCTACAATTGAGTAAATTTAGATGAAAATAACTTCGATATTTTGGATTTTGTCACGATTTTTGTCAAATTTTAATAAATTTATTTGAAATCAACTTTGATAATTTTTGAATTTGTTGAGTATTTTTGTTGTAGGATCTATATTTGAGTAAATTTAGATGAAAATAACTTCAATTTTTTGGATTGTGAAAAATATTTTAGTTGGAAGAGTCAAATTTTAATAAATTTATTTGAAATCAACTTCGATTTTTTGGATTTTCTGTAGTATTTTTGTTGTAGGATCTACAATTGAGTAAATTTAGATAAAAATAACTTCAATTTTTTGGATGGTGAAAAAAAATTTAGATAGAAGTGTCAAATTTTAATAAATTTATTTGAAATCAACTTCGATTTTTTTGGATTTTGTTGAGTATTTTTGTTGTAGGGTCTATATTTGAGTAAATTTAGATGAAAATAACTTAAATTTTTAGGATTGTGAAAACAATTTCAGTTGGAAGTGCCAAATTTTAATAAATTTATTTGAAACCAACATCGATTTTTTGGATTTTCTTGAGTATTTTTGTTGTAGGATCTACAATTGAGTAAATTTAGATGAAAATAACTTCGATTTTTTCGATTTTGTCACGATTTTTGTCAAATTTTAATAATTTATTTGAAATCAACTTGGATAATTTTGGATTTTCTTGAGTATTTTTGTTGTAGGATCTACAATTGAGTAAATTTAGATGAAAATAACTTCAATTTTTTGGATTGTGAAATAAAATTTAGATGGATGTGTCAAATTTTAATAAATTTATTTGAAATCAACTTCAATTTTTTTTTATTTTGTTGGGTATTTTTGTTGTAGGATCTATATTTGAGTAAATTTAGATGAAAATAACTTAAATTTTTAGGATTGTGAAAAAAAATTTAGTTGGAAGTGCCAAATTTTAATAAATTTATTTGAAACCAACTTCGATTTTTTGGATTTTCTTGAGTATTTTTGTTGTAGGGTCTATATTTGAGTAAATTTAGATGAAAATAACTTAAATTTTTAGGATTGTGAAAACAATTTTAGTTGGAAGTGCCAAATTTTAATAAATTTATTTGAAACCAACTTCGATTTTTTGGATTTTCTTGAGTATTTTTGTTGTAGGATCTACAATTGCGTAAATTTAGATGAAAATAACTTCGATTTTTTCGATTTTGTCACGATTTTTGTCAAATTTTAATAAATTTATTTGAAATCAACTTGGATAATTTTGGATTTTCTTGAGTATTTTTGTTGTAGGATCTACAATTGAGTAAATTTAGATGAAAATAACTTCAATTTTTTGGATTGTGAAAAAAAATTTAGATGGAAGTGTCAAATTTTAATAAATTTATTTGAAATCAACTTCGATTTTTATTTATTTTGTTGGGTATTTTTGTTGTAGGATCTATATTTGAGTAAATTTAGATGAAAATAACTTAAATTTTTAGGATTGTGAAAAAAAATTTAGTTTGAAGTGCCAAATTTTAATAAATTTATTTGAAACCAAATTCGATTTTTTGGAGTTTCATGAGTATTTTTGTTATAGGATCTACAAGTGAGTAAATTTAGATGAAAATAACTTCGGTATTTTGGATTTTGTCACGATTTTTGTCAAATTTTAATAAATTTATTTGAAATCAACTTTGATAATTTTTGAATTTGTTGAGTATTTTTGTTGTAGGATCTATATTTGAGTAAATTTAGATGAAAATAACTTCGAGTTTTTGGATTTTGTCACGATTTTTGTCAAATTTTAATAAATTTATTTGAAATCAACTTCGATTTTTTTTTATTTTGTTGGGTATTTTTGTTGTAGGATCTATATTTGAGTAAATTTAGATGAAAATAACTTAAATTTTTAGGATTGTGAAAAAAATTTGAGTTGGAAGTGTCAAATTTTAATAAATTTATTTGAAATCAACTTCGATTATTTTGAATTTTGTCGAGTATTTTTGGTGTAGGATGTATATTTGAGTAAATTTAGATGAAAATAACGACAATTTTTTGATTGTGAAGAAAATTTGAGTTGGAACTGTCAAATTTTAATAAATTTATTTGAAATCAACTTCGATTTTTTGCATTTTCTTGAGTATTTTTGTTGTAGGATCTACAATTGAGTAAATTTAGAAGAAAATAACTTCAATTTTTTGGATTGTGAAAAAAATTTGAGTTGGAAGTGTCAAATTTTAATAAATTTATTTGAAACCAACTTCGATTTTTTGGAGTTTCATGAGTATTTTTGTTATAGGATCTATAATTGAGTAAATTTAGATGAAAATAACTTCGATTTTTTGGATTTTGTCACGATTTTTGTCAAATTTTAATAAATTTATTTGAAATCAACTTTGATAATTTTTGAATTTGTTGAGTATTTTTGTTGTAGGATCTATATTTGAGTAAATTTAGATGAAAATAACTTCAATTTTTTGGATTGTGAAAAATATTTTAGTTGGAAGAGTCAAATTTTAATAAATTTATTTGAAATCAACTTCGATTTTTTGGATTTTCTGTAGTATTTTTGTTGTAGGATCTACAATTGAGTAAATTTAGATAAAAATAACTTCAATTTTTTGGATTGTGAAAAAAAATTTAGATAGAAGTGTCAAATTTTAATAAATTTATTTGAAATCAACTTCGATTTTTCTGGATTTTGTTGAGTATTTTTGTTGTAGGGTCTATATTTGAGTAAATTTAGATGAAAATAACTTAAATTTTTAGGATTGTGAAAACAATTTTAGTTGGAAGTGCCAAATTTTAATAAATTTATTTGAAACCAACATCGATTTTTTGGATTTTCTTGAGTATTTTTCTTGTAGGATCTACAATTGAGTAAATTTAGATGAAAATAACTTCGATTTTTTCGATTTTGTCACGATTTTTGTCAAATTTTAATAATTTATTTGAAATCAACTTGGATAATTTTGGATTTTCTTGAGTATTTTTGTTGTAGGATCTACAATTGAGTAAATTTAGATGAAAATAACTTCAATTTTTTGGATTGTGAAAAAAAATTTAGATGGAAGTGTCAAATTTTAATAAATTTATTTGAAATCAACTTCGATTTTTATTTATTTTGTTGGGTATTTTTGTTGTAGGATCTATATTTGAGTAAATTTAGATGAAAATAACTTAAATTTTTAGGATTGTGAAAAAAAATTTAGTTGGAAGTGCCAAATTTTAATAAATTTATTTGAAACCAAATTCGATTTTTTTGGAGTTTCATGAGTATATTTGTTATAGGATCTACAAGTGAGTAAATTTAGATGAAAATAACTTCGGTATTTTGGATTTTGTCACGATTTTTGGCAAATTTTAATAAATTTATTTGAAATCAACTTCGATTTTTTTTTATTTTGTTGGGTATTTTTGTTGTAGGATCTATATTTGAGCAAATTTAGATGAATATAACTTAAATTTTTAGGATTGTGAAAAAAATTTGAGTTGGAAGAGTCCAATTTTAATAAATTTATTTGAAACCAACTTTGATTTTTTGGATTTTCTTGAATATTTTGGTTGTAGGATCTACAATTGAGTAAATTTAGATGAAAATAACTTCAATTTTTTGGATTGTGAATAAAGTTTGAGTTGGAAGTGTCAAATTTTAATAAATTTATTTGAAACCAACTTTGATTTTTTGGATTTTCTTGAGTATTTTGGTTGTAGGATCTACAATTGAGTAAATTTAGATGAAAATAACTTCAATTTTTTGGATTGTGAAAAAAATTTGAGTTGGAAGTGACAAATTTTAATAAATTTATTTGAAACCAAATTCGATTTTTTGGAGTTTCATGAGTATTTTTGTTATAGGATCTACAAGTGAGTAAATTTAGATGAATATAACTTCGATTTTTTGGATTTTGTCACGATTTTTGTCAAATTTTAATAAATTTATTTGAAATCAACTTTGATATATTTTGAATTTGTTGAGTATTTTTGTTGTAGGATCTATATTTGAGTAAATTTAGATGAAAATAACTTCAATTTTTTGGATTGTGAAAAATATTTTAGTTGGAAGTGTCAAATTTTAATAAATTTATTTGAAATCAACTTCGATTTTTTGGATTTTCTTTAGTATTTTTGTTGTAGGATCTACAATTGAGTAAATTTAGATAAAAATAACTTCAATTTTTTGGATTGTGAAAAAAAATTTAGATGGAAGTGTCAAATTTTAATAAATTTATTTGAAATCAACTTCGATTTTTTTGGATTTTGTTGAGTATTTTTGTTGTAGGGTCTATATTTGAGTAAATTTAGATGAAAATAACTTAAATTTTTAGGATTTTGAAAAAAATTTTAGTTGGAAGTGCCAAATTTTAATAAATTTATTTGAAACCAACTTCGATTTTTTGGATTTTCTTGAGTATTTTTGTTGTAGGATCTACAATTGAGTAAATTTAGATGAAAATAACTTCGAGTTTTTGGATTTTGTCACGATTTTTGTCAAATTTTAATAAATTTATTTGAAATCAACTTCGATTTTTTTTTATTTTGTTGGGTATTTTTGTTGTAGGATCTATATTTGAGCAAATTTAGATGAATATAACTTAAATTTTTAGGATTGTGAAAAAAATTTGAGTTGGAAGTGTCAAATTTTAATAAATTTATTTGAAACCAAATTCGATTTTTTGGAGTTTCATGAGTATTTTTGTTATAGGATCTACAATTGAGTAAATTTAGATGAAAATAACTTCGATATTTTGGATTTTGTCACGATTTTTGTCAAATTTTAATAAATTTATTTGAAATCAACTTTGATAATTTTTGAATTTGTTGAGTATTTTTGTTGTAGGATCTATATTTGAGTAAATTTAGATGAAAATAACTTCAATTTTTTGGATTGTGAAAAATATTTTAGTTGGAAGAGTCAAATTTTAATAAATTTATTTGAAATCAACTTCGATTTTTTGGATTTTCTGTAGTATTTTTGTTGTAGGATCTACAATTGAGTAAATTTAGATAAAAATAACTTCAATTTTTTGGATTGTGAAAAAAAATTTAGATAGAAGTGTCAAATTTTAATAAATTTATTTGAAATCAACTTCGATTTTTTTGGATTTTGTTGAGTATTTTTGTTGTAGGGTCTATATTTGAGTAAATTTAGATGAAAATAACTTAAATTTTTAGGATTGTGAAAACAATTTTAGTTGGAAGTGCCAAATTTTAATAAATTTATTTGAAACCAACATCGATTTTTTGGATTTTCTTGAGTATTTTTGTTGTAGGATCTACAATTGAGTAAATTTAGATGAAAATAACTTCGATTTTTTCGATTTTGTCACGATTTTTGTCAAATTTTAATAATTTATTTGAAATCAACTTGGATAATTTTGGATTTTCTTGAGTATTTTTGTTGTAGGATCTACAATTGAGTAAATTTAGATGAAAATAACTTCAATTTTTTGGATTGTGAAAAAAAATTTAGATGGAAGTGTCAAATTTTAATAAATTTATTTGAAATCAACTTCGATTTTTTGGATTTTCTTTAGTATCTTTGTTGTAGGATCTACAATTGAGTAAATTTAGATAAAAATAACTTCAATTTTTTGGATTGTGAAAAAAAATTTAGATGGAAGTGTCAAATTTTAATAAATTTATTTGAAATCAACTTCGATTTTTTTGGATTTTGTTGAGTATTTTTGTTGTAGGATCTATATTTGAGCAAATTTAGATGAATATAACTTAAATTTTTAGGATTGTGAAAAAAATTTGAGTTGGAAGTGTCAAATTTTAATAAATTTATTTGAAACCAAATTCGATTTTCTGGAGTTTCATGAGTATTTTTGTTATAGGATCTACAATTGAGTAAATTTAGATGAAAATAACTTCGATATTTTGGATTTTGTCACGATTTTTGTCAAATTTTAATAAATTTATTTGAAATCAACTTTGATAATTTTTGAATTTGTTGAGTATTTTTGTTGTAGGATCTATATTTGAGTAAATTTAGATGAAAATAACTTCAATTTTTTGGATTGTGAAAAATATTTTAGTTGGAAGAGTCAAATTTTAATAAATTTATTTGAAATCAACTTCGATTTTTTGGATTTTCTGTAGTATTTTTGTTGTAGGATCTACAATTGAGTAAATTTAGATAAAAATAACTTCAATTTTTTGGATTGTGAAAAAAAATTTAGATAGAAGTGTCAAATTTTAATAAATTTATTTGAAATCAACTTCGATTTTTTTGGATTTTGTTGAGTATTTTTGTTGTAGGGTCTATATTTGAGTAAATTTAGATGAAAATAACTTAAATTTTTAGGATTGTGAAAACAATTTTAGTTGGAAGTGCCAAATTTTAATAAATTTATTTGAAACCAACATCGATTTTTTGGATTTTCTTGAGTATTTTTCTTGTAGGATCTACAATTGAGTAAATTTAGATGAAAATAACTTCGATTTTTTCGATTTTGTCACGATTTTTGTCAAATTTTAATAATTTATTTGAAATCAACTTGGATAATTTTGGATTTTCTTGAGTATTTTTGTTGTAGGATCTACAATTGAGTAAATTTAGATGAAAATAACTTCAATTTTTTGGATTGTGAAAAAAAATTTAGATGGAAGTGTCAAATTTTAATAAATTTATTTGAAATCAACTTCGATTTTTTGGATTTTCTTTAGTATCTTTGTTGTAGGATCTACAATTGAGTAAATTTAGATAAAAATAACTTCAATTTTTTGGATTGTGAAAAAAAATTTAGATGGAAGTGTCAAATTTTAATAAATTTATTTGAAATCAACTTCGATTTTTTTGGATTTTGTTGAGTATTTTTGTTGTAGGGTCTATATTTGAGTAAATTTAGATGAAAATAACTTAAATTTTTAGGATTGTGAAAATTATTTTAGTTGGAAGTGTCAAATTTTAATAAATTTATTTGAAATCAACTTCGATTTTTTGGATTTTCTGTAGTATTTTTGTTGTAGGATCTACAATTGAGTAAATTTAGATAAAAATAACTTCAATTTTTTGGATTGTGAAAAAAAATTTAGATAGAAGTGTCAAATTTTAATAAATTTATTTGAAATCAACTTCGATTTTTTTGGATTTTGTTGAGTATTTTTGTTGTAGGGTCTATATTTGAGTAAATTTAGATGAAAATAACTTAAATTTGTAGGATTTTGAAAACAATTTTAGTTGGAAGTGCCAAATTTTAATAAATTTATTTGAAACCAAATTCGATTTTTTGGAGTTTCATGAGTATTTTTGTTATAGGATCTACAATTGAGTAAATTTAGATGAAAATAACTTCGATATTTTGGATTTTGTCACGATTTTTGTCAAATTTTAATAAATTTATTTGAAATCAACTTTGATAATTTTTGAATTTGTTGAGTATTTTTGTTGTAGGATCTATATTTGAGTAAATTTAGATGAAAATAACTTCAATTTTTTGGATTGTGAAAAATATTTTAGTTGGAAGAGTCAAATTTTAATAAATTTATTTGAAATCAACTTCGATTTTTTGGATTTTCTGTAGTATTTTTGTTGTAGGATCTACAATTGAGTAAATTTAGATAAAAATAACTTCAATTTTTTGGATTGTGAAAAAAAATTTAGATAGAAGTGTCAAATTTTAATAAATTTATTTGAAATCAACTTCGATTTTTTTGGATTTTGTTGAGTATTTTTGTTGTAGGGTCTATATTTGAGTAAATTTAGATGAAAATAACTTAAATTTGTAGGATTTTGAAAACAATTTTAGTTGGAAGTGCCAAATTTTAATAAATTTATTTGAAACCAACATCGATTTTTTGGATTTTCTTGAGTATTTTTGTTGTAGGATCTACAATTGAGTAAATTTAGATGAAAATAACTTCGATTTTTTCGATTTTGTCACGATTTTTGTCAAATTTTAATAATTTATTTGAAATCAACTTGGATAATTTTGGATTTTCTTGAGTATTTTTGTTGTAGGATCTACAATTGAGTAAATTTAGATGAAAATAACATCAATTTTTTGGATTGTTTAAAAAAATTTAGATGGAAGTGTCAAATTTTAATAAATTTATTTGAAATCAACTTCGATTTTTTTTTATTTTGTTGGGTATTTTTGTTGTAGGATCTATATTTGAGTAAATTTAGATGAAAATAACTTAAATTTTTAGGTTTGTGAAAAAAAATTTAGTTGGAAGTGCCAAATTTTATTAAATTTATTTGAAACCAACTTCGATTTTTTGGATTTTCTTGAGTATTTTTGTTGTAGGATCTACAATTGAGTAAATTTAGATGAAAATAACTTCGATTTTTTGGATTTTGTCACGATTTTTGTCAAATTTTAATAAATTTATTTGAAATCAACTTTGATATATTTTGAATTTGTTGAGTATTTTTGTTGTAGGATCTATATTTGAGTAAATTTAGATGAAAATAACTTCAATTTTTTGGATTGTGAAAAATATTTTAGTTGGAAGTGCCAAATTTTAATAAATTTATTTGAACCCAACTTCGATTTTTTGGATTTTCTTGAGTATTTTTGTTGTAGGATCTACAATTGCGTAAATTTAGATGAAAATAACTTCGAGTTTTTGGATTTTGTCACGATTTTTGTCAAATTTTATTAAATTTATTGGAAACCAACTTCGATTTTTTGGATTTTCTTGAGTATTTTTGTTGTAGGATCTACAATTGAGTAAATTTAGATGAAAATAACTTCAATTTTTTGGATTGTGAAAATTATTATTAGTTGGAAGTGTCAAATTTTAATAAATTTATTTGAAATCAACTTCGATTTTTTTGGATTTTGTTGAGTATTTTTGTTGTAGGGTCTATATTTGATAAATTTAGATGAAAATAACTTAAATTTTTAGGATTGTGAAAAAAATTTTAGTTGGAAGTACCAAATTTTAATAAATTTATTTGAAACCAACTTCGATTTTTTGGATTTTCTTGAGTATTTTTGTTGTAGGATCTACAATTGCGTAAATTTAGATGAAAATAACTTCGAGTTTTTGGATTTTGTCACGATTTTTGTCAAATTTTAATAAATTTATTTGAAATCAACTTCGATTATTTTTTATTTTGTTGGGTATTTTTGTTGTAGGATCTATATTTGAGTAAATTTAGATGAAAATAACTTAAATTTTTAGGATTGTGAAAAAAAATTGAGTTGGAAGTGTCAAATTTTAATAAATTTATTTGATACCAACTTTAATTTTTTGGATTTTCTTGAATATTTTGGTTGTAGGATCTACAATTGAGTAAATTTAGATGTAAATAACTTCAATTTTTTGGATTGTGAAAAAAATTTGAGTTGGAAGTGTCAAATTTTAGTAAATTTATTTGAAACCAAATTCGATTTTTTGGAGTTTCATGAGTATTTTTGTTATAGGATCTACAATTGTGTAAATTTAGATGAAAATAACTTCGATATTTTGGATTTTGTCACGATTCTTGTCAAATTTTAATAAATTTATTTGAAATCAACTTTGATAATTTTTTGGATTTTCTTGAGTATTTTTGTTGTAGGATCTACAATTGAGTAAATTTAGATGAAAATAACTTCAATTTTTTGGATTGTGAAAAAAAATTTAGATGGAAGTGTCAAATTTTAATAAATTTATTTGAAATCAACTTCGATTTTTTTTTATTTTGTTGGGTATTTTTGTTGTAGGATCTATATTTGAGTAAATTTAGATGAAAATAACTTAAATTTTTAGGATTGTGAAAAAAATTTGAGTTGGAAGTGTAAAATTTTAATAAATTTATTTGAAATCAACTTCGATTTTTTGGATTTTCTGTAGTATTTTTGTTGTAGGATCTACAATTGAGTAAATTTAGATGAAAATTACTTCAATTTTTTGGATTGTGAAAAAAAATTTGAGTTGGAAGTGTCAAATTTTAATAAATTTATTTGAAACCAAATTCGATTTTTTGGAGTTTCATGAGTATTTTTGTTATAGGATCTACAATTGTGTAAATTTAGATGAAAATAACTTCGATATTTTGGATTTTGTCACGATTCTTGTCAAATTTTAATAAATTTATTTGAAATCAACTTTGATAATTTTTGAATTTGTTGAGTATTTTTGTTGTAGGATCTATATTTGAGTAAATTTAGATGAAAATAACATAAATTTTTAGGATTGTGAAAAAAAATTGAGTTGGAAGTGTCAAATTTTAATAAATTTATTTGATACCAACTTTAATTTTTTGGATTTTCTTGAATATTTTGGTTGTAGGATCTACAATTGAGTAAATTTAGATGAAAATAACTTCAATTTTTTGGATTGTGAATAAAGTTTGAGTTGGAAGTGTCAAATTTTAATAAATTTATTTGAAACCAACTTTGATTTTTTGGATTTTCTTGAGTATTTTGGTTGTAGGATCTACAATTGAGTAAATTTAGATGAAAATAACTTCAATTTTTTGATTGTGAAAAAAATTTGAGTTGGAAGTGTCAAATTTTAATAAATTTATTTGAAACCAAATTCGATTTTTTGGAGTTTCATGAGTATTTTTGTTATAGGATCTACAATTGTGTAAATTTAGATGAAAATAACTTCGATATTTTGGATTTTGTCACGATTCTTGTCAAATTTTAATAAATTTATTTGAAATCAACTTTGATAATTTTTGAATTTGTTGAGTATTTTTGTTGTAGGATCTATATTTGAGTAAATTTAGATGAAAATAACTTCAATTTTTTGGATTGTGAAAAATATTTTAGTTGGAAGTGTCAAATTTTAATAAATTTATTTGAAATCAACTTCGATTTTTTGGATTTTCTGTTGTATTTTTGTTGTAGGATCTACATTTGAGTAAATTTAGATAAAAATAACTTCAATTTTTTGGATTGTGAAAAAAAATTTAGATGGAAGTGTCAAATTTTAATAAATTTATTTGAAATCAACTTCGATTTTTTTGGATTTTGTTGAGTATTTTTGTTGTAGGGTCTATATTTGAGTAAATGTAGATGATGGTAACTTAAATTTTTAGGATTGTGAAAAAAATTTTAGTTGGAAGTGCCAAATTTTAATAAATTTATTTGAAACCAACATCGATTTTTTGGATTTTCTTGAGTATTTTTCTTGTAGGATCTACAATTGAGTAAATTTAGATGAAAATAACTTCGATTTTTTCGATTTTGTCACGATTTTTGTCAAATTTTAATAATTTATTTGAAATCAACTTGGATAATTTTGGATTTTCTTGAGTATTTTTGTTGTAGGATCTACAATTGAGTAAATTTAGATGAAAATAACTTCAATTTTTTGGATTGTGAAAAAAAATTTAGATGGAAGTGTCAAATTTTAATAAATTTATTTGAAATCAACTTCGATTTTTATTTATTTTGTTGGGTATTTTTGTTGTAGGATCTATATTTGAGTAAATTTAGATGAAAATAACTTAAATTTTTAGGATTGTGAAAAAAAATTTAGTTGGAAGTGCCAAATTTTAATAAATTTATTTGAAACCAAATTCGATTTTTTTGGAGTTTCATGAGTATATTTGTTATAGGATCTACAAGTGAGTAAATTTAGATGAAAATAACTTCGGTATTTTGGATTTTGTCACGATTTTTGGCAAATTTTAATAAATTTATTTGAAATCAACTTCGATTTTTTTTTATTTTGTTGGGTATTTTTGTTGTAGGATCTATATTTGAGCAAATTTAGATGAATATAACTTAAATTTTTAGGATTGTGAAAAAAATTTGAGTTGGAAGAGTCAAATTTTAATAAATTTATTTGAAACCAACTTTGATTTTTTGGATTTTCTTGAATATTTTGGTTGTAGGATCTACAATTGAGTAAATTTAGATGAAAATAACTTCAATTTTTTGGATTGTGAATAAAGTTTGAGTTGGAAGTGTCAAATTTTAATAAATTTATTTGAAACCAACTTTGATTTTTTGGATTTTCTTGAGTATTTTGGTTGTAGGATCTACAATTGAGTAAATTTAGATGAAAATAACTTCAATTTTTTGGATTGTGAAAAAAATTTGAGTTGGAAGTGACAAATTTTAATAAATTTATTTGAAACCAAATTCGATTTTTTGGAGTTTCATGAGTATTTTTGTTATAGGATCTACAAGTGAGTAAATTTAGATGAATATAACTTCGATTTTTTGGATTTTGTCACGATTTTTGTCAAATTTTAATAAATTTATTTGAAATCAACTTTGATATATTTTGAATTTGTTGAGTATTTTTGTTGTAGGATCTATATTTGAGTAAATTTAGATGAAAATAACTTCAATTTTTTGGATTGTGAAAAATATTTTAGTTGGAAGTGTCAAATTTTAATAAATTTATTTGAAATCAACTTCGATTTTTTGGATTTTCTTTAGTATTTTTGTTGTAGGATCTACAATTGAGTAAATTTAGATAAAAATAACTTCAATTTTTTGGATTGTGAAAAAAAATTTAGATGGAAGTGTCAAATTTTAATAAATTTATTTGAAATCAACTTCGATTTTTTTGGATTTTGTTGAGTATTTTTGTTGTAGGGTCTATATTTGAGTAAATTTAGATGAAAATAACTTAAATTTTTAGGATTTTGAAAAAAATTTTAGTTGGAAGTGCCAAATTTTAATAAATTTATTTGAAACCAACTTCGATTTTTTGGATTTTCTTGAGTATTTTTGTTGTAGGATCTACAATTGAGTAAATTTAGATGAAAATAACTTCGAGTTTTTGGATTTTGTCACGATTTTTGTCAAATTTTAATAAATTTATTTGAAATCAACTTCGATTTTTTTTTATTTTGTTGGGTATTTTTGTTGTAGGATCTATATTTGAGCAAATTTAGATGAATATAACTTAAATTTTTAGGATTGTGAAAAAAATTTGAGTTGGAAGTGTCAAATTTTAATAAATTTATTTGAAACCAAATTCGATTTTTTGGAGTTTCATGAGTATTTTTGTTATAGGATCTACAATTGAGTAAATTTAGATGAAAATAACTTCGATATTTTGGATTTTGTCACGATTTTTGTCAAATTTTAATAAATTTATTTGAAATCAACTTTGATAATTTTTGAATTTGTTGAGTATTTTTGTTGTAGGATCTATATTTGAGTAAATTTAGATGAAAATAACTTCAATTTTTTGGATTGTGAAAAATATTTTAGTTGGAAGAGTCAAATTTTAATAAATTTATTTGAAATCAACTTCGATTTTTTGGATTTTCTGTAGTATTTTTGTTGTAGGATCTACAATTGAGTAAATTTAGATAAAAATAACTTCAATTTTTTGGATTGTGAAAAAAAATTTAGATAGAAGTGTCAAATTTTAATAAATTTATTTGAAATCAACTTCGATTTTTTTGGATTTTGTTGAGTATTTTTGTTGTAGGGTCTATATTTGAGTAAATTTAGATGAAAATAACTTAAATTTTTAGGATTGTGAAAACAATTTTAGTTGGAAGTGCCAAATTTTAATAAATTTATTTGAAACCAACATCGATTTTTTGGATTTTCTTGAGTATTTTTGTTGTAGGATCTACAATTGAGTAAATTTAGATGAAAATAACTTCGATTTTTTCGATTTTGTCACGATTTTTGTCAAATTTTAATAATTTATTTGAAATCAACTTGGATAATTTTGGATTTTCTTGAGTATTTTTGTTGTAGGATCTACAATTGAGTAAATTTAGATGAAAATAACTTCAATTTTTTGGATTGTGAAAAAAAATTTAGATGGAAGTGTCAAATTTTAATAAATTTATTTGAAATCAACTTCGATTTTTTGGATTTTCTTTAGTATCTTTGTTGTAGGATCTACAATTGAGTAAATTTAGATAAAAATAACTTCAATTTTTTGGATTGTGAAAAAAAATTTAGATGGAAGTGTCAAATTTTAATAAATTTATTTGAAATCAACTTCGATTTTTTTGGATTTTGTTGAGTATTTTTGTTGTAGGATCTATATTTGAGCAAATTTAGATGAATATAACTTAAATTTTTAGGATTGTGAAAAAAATTTGAGTTGGAAGTGTCAAATTTTAATAAATTTATTTGAAACCAAATTCGATTTTTTGGAGTTTCATGAGTATTTTTGTTATAGGATCTACAATTGAGTAAATTTAGATGAAAATAACTTCGATATTTTGGATTTTGTCACGATTTTTGTCAAATTTTAATAAATTTATTTGAAATCAACTTTGATAATTTTTGAATTTGTTGAGTATTTTTGTTGTAGGATCTATATTTGAGTAAATTTAGATGAAAATAACTTCAATTTTTTGGATTGTGAAAAATATTTTAGTTGGAAGAGTCAAATTTTAATAAATTTATTTGAAATCAACTTCGATTTTTTGGATTTTCTGTAGTATTTTTGTTGTAGGATCTACAATTGAGTAAATTTAGATAAAAATAACTTCAATTTTTTGGATTGTGAAAAAAAATTTAGATAGAAGTGTCAAATTTTAATAAATTTATTTGAAATCAACTTCGATTTTTTTGGATTTTGTTGAGTATTTTTGTTGTAGGGTCTATATTTGAGTAAATTTAGATGAAAATAACTTAAATTTTTAGGATTGTGAAAACAATTTTAGTTGGAAGTGCCAAATTTTAATAAATTTATTTGAAACCAACATCGATTTTTTGGATTTTCTTGAGTATTTTTCTTGTAGGATCTACAATTGAGTAAATTTAGATGAAAATAACTTCGATTTTTTCGATTTTGTCACGATTTTTGTCAAATTTTAATAATTTATTTGAAATCAACTTGGATAATTTTGGATTTTCTTGAGTATTTTTGTTGTAGGATCTACAATTGAGTAAATTTAGATGAAAATAACTTCAATTTTTTGGATTGTGAAAAAAAATTTAGATGGAAGTGTCAAATTTTAATAAATTTATTTGAAATCAACTTCGATTTTTTGGATTTTCTTTAGTATCTTTGTTGTAGGATCTACAATTGAGTAAATTTAGATAAAAATAACTTCAATTTTTTGGATTGTGAAAAAAAATTTAGATGGAAGTGTCAAATTTTAATAAATTTATTTGAAATCAACTTCGATTTTTTTGGATTTTGTTGAGTATTTTTGTTGTAGGGTCTATATTTGAGTAAATTTAGATGAAAATAACTTAAATTTTTAGGATTGTGAAAATTATTTTAGTTGGAAGTGTCAAATTTTAATAAATTTATTTGAAATCAACTTCGATTTTTTGGATTTTCTGTAGTATTTTTGTTGTAGGATCTACAATTGAGTAAATTTAGATAAAAATAACTTCAATTTTTTGGATTGTGAAAAAAAATTTAGATAGAAGTGTCAAATTTTAATAAATTTATTTGAAATCAACTTCGATTTTTTTGGATTTTGTTGAGTATTTTTGTTGTAGGGTCTATATTTGAGTAAATTTAGATGAAAATAACTTAAATTTGTAGGATTTTGAAAACAATTTTAGTTGGAAGTGCCAAATTTTAATAAATTTATTTGAAACCAAATTCGATTTTTTGGAGTTTCATGAGTATTTTTGTTATAGGATCTACAATTGAGTAAATTTAGATGAAAATAACTTCGATATTTTGGATTTTGTCACGATTTTTGTCAAATTTTAATAAATTTATTTGAAATCAACTTTGATAATTTTTGAATTTGTTGAGTATTTTTGTTGTAGGATCTATATTTGAGTAAATTTAGATGAAAATAACTTCAATTTTTTGGATTGTGAAAAATATTTTAGTTGGAAGAGTCAAATTTTAATAAATTTATTTGAAATCAACTTCGATTTTTTGGATTTTCTGTAGTATTTTTGTTGTAGGATCTACAATTGAGTAAATTTAGATAAAAATAACTTCAATTTTTTGGATTGTGAAAAAAAATTTAGATAGAAGTGTCAAATTTTAATAAATTTATTTGAAATCAACTTCGATTTTTTTGGATTTTGTTGAGTATTTTTGTTGTAGGGTCTATATTTGAGTAAATTTAGATGAAAATAACTTAAATTTGTAGGATTTTGAAAACAATTTTAGTTGGAAGTGCCAAATTTTAATAAATTTATTTGAAACCAACATCGATTTTTTGGATTTTCTTGAGTATTTTTGTTGTAGGATCTACAATTGAGTAAATTTAGATGAAAATAACTTCGATTTTTTCGATTTTGTCACGATTTTTGTCAAATTTTAATAATTTATTTGAAATCAACTTGGATAATTTTGGATTTTCTTGAGTATTTTTGTTGTAGGATCTACAATTGAGTAAATTTAGATGAAAATAACATCAATTTTTTGGATTGTTTAAAAAAATTTAGATGGAAGTGTCAAATTTTAATAAATTTATTTGAAATCAACTTCGATTTTTTTTTATTTTGTTGGGTATTTTTGTTGTAGGATCTATATTTGAGTAAATTTAGATGAAAATAACTTAAATTTTTAGGTTTGTGAAAAAAAATTTAGTTGGAAGTGCCAAATTTTATTAAATTTATTTGAAACCAACTTCGATTTTTTGGATTTTCTTGAGTATTTTTGTTGTAGGATCTACAATTGAGTAAATTTAGATGAAAATAACTTCGATTTTTTGGATTTTGTCACGATTTTTGTCAAATTTTAATAAATTTATTTGAAATCAACTTTGATATATTTTGAATTTGTTGAGTATTTTTGTTGTAGGATCTATATTTGAGTAAATTTAGATGAAAATAACTTCAATTTTTTGGATTGTGAAAAATATTTTAGTTGGAAGTGTCAAATTTTAATAAATTTATTTGAAATCAACTTCGATTTTTTGGATTTTCTTTAGTATTTTTGTTGTAGGATCTACAATTGAGTAAATTTAGATAAAAATAACTTCAATTTTTTGGATTGTGAAAAAAAATTTAGATGGAAGTGTCAAATTTTAATAAATTTATTTGAAATCAACTTCGATTTTTTTGGATTTTGTTGAGTATTTTTGTTGTAGGGTCTATATTTGAGTAAATTTAGATGATGGTAACTTAAATTTTTAGGATTGTGAAAAAAATTTTAGTTGGAAGTGCCAAATTTTAATAAATTTATTTGAACCCAACTTCGATTTTTTGGATTTTCTTGAGTATTTTTGTTGTAGGATCTACAATTGCGTAAATTTAGATGAAAATAACTTCGAGTTTTTGGATTTTGTCACGATTTTTGTCAAATTTTATTAAATTTATTGGAAACCAACTTCGATTTTTTGGATTTTCTTGAGTATTTTTGTTGTAGGATCTACAATTGAGTAAATTTAGATGAAAATAACTTCAATTTTTTGGATTGTGAAAATTATTATTAGTTGGAAGTGTCAAATTTTAATAAATTTATTTGAAATCAACTTCGATTTTTTTGGATTTTGTTGAGTATTTTTGTTGTAGGGTCTATATTTGATAAATTTAGATGAAAATAACTTAAATTTTTAGGATTGTGAAAAAAATTTTAGTTGGAAGTACCAAATTTTAATAAATTTATTTGAAACCAACTTCGATTTTTTGGATTTTCTTGAGTATTTTTGTTGTAGGATCTACAATTGCGTAAATTTAGATGAAAATAACTTCGAGTTTTTGGATTTTGTCACGATTTTTGTCAAATTTTAATAAATTTATTTGAAATCAACTTCGATTATTTTTTATTTTGTTGGGTATTTTTGTTGTAGGATCTATATTTGAGTAAATTTAGATGAAAATAACTTAAATTTTTAGGATTGTGAAAAAAAATTGAGTTGGAAGTGTCAAATTTTAATAAATTTATTTGATACCAACTTTAATTTTTTGGATTTTCTTGAATATTTTGGTTGTAGGATCTACAATTGAGTAAATTTAGATGTAAATAACTTCAATTTTTTGGATTGTGAAAAAAATTTGAGTTGGAAGTGTCAAATTTTAGTAAATTTATTTGAAACCAAATTCGATTTTTTGGAGTTTCATGAGTATTTTTGTTATAGGATCTACAATTGTGTAAATTTAGATGAAAATAACTTCGATATTTTGGATTTTGTCACGATTCTTGTCAAATTTTAATAAATTTATTTGAAATCAACTTTGATAATTTTTTGGATTTTCTTGAGTATTTTTGTTGTAGGATCTACAATTGAGTAAATTTAGATGAAAATAACTTCAATTTTTTGGATTGTGAAAAAAAATTTAGATGGAAGTGTCAAATTTTAATAAATTTATTTGAAATCAACTTCGATTTTTTTTTATTTTGTTGGGTATTTTTGTTGTAGGATCTATATTTGAGTAAATTTAGATGAAAATAACTTAAATTTTTAGGATTGTGAAAAAAATTTGAGTTGGAAGTGTAAAATTTTAATAAATTTATTTGAAATCAACTTCGATTTTTTGGATTTTCTGTAGTATTTTTGTTGTAGGATCTACAATTGAGTAAATTTAGATGAAAATTACTTCAATTTTTTGGATTGTGAAAAAAAATTTGAGTTGGAAGTGTCAAATTTTAATAAATTTATTTGAAACCAAATTCGATTTTTTGGAGTTTCATGAGTATTTTTGTTATAGGATCTACAATTGTGTAAATTTAGATGAAAATAACTTCGATATTTTGGATTTTGTCACGATTCTTGTCAAATTTTAATAAATTTATTTGAAATCAACTTTGATAATTTTTGAATTTGTTGAGTATTTTTGTTGTAGGATCTATATTTGAGTAAATTTAGATGAAAATAACTTAAATTTTTAGGATTGTGAAAAAAAATTGAGTTGGAAGTGTCAAATTTTAATAAATTTATTTGATACCAACTTTAATTTTTTGGATTTTCTTGAATATTTTGGTTGTAGGATCTACAATTGAGTAAATTTAGATGAAAATAACTTCAATTTTTTGGATTGTGAATAAAGTTTGAGTTGGAAGTGTCAAATTTTAATAAATTTATTTGAAACCAACTTTGATTTTTTGGATTTTCTTGAGTATTTTGGTTGTAGGATCTACAATTGAGTAAATTTAGATGAAAATAACTTCAATTTTTTGATTGTGAAAAAAATTTGAGTTGGAAGTGTCAAATTTTAATAAATTTATTTGAAACCAAATTCGATTTTTTGGAGTTTCATGAGTATTTTTGTTATAGGATCTACAATTGTGTAAATTTAGATGAAAATAACTTCGATATTTTGGATTTTGTCACGATTCTTGTCAAATTTTAATAAATTTATTTGAAATCAACTTTGATAATTTTTGAATTTGTTGAGTATTTTTGTTGTAGGATCTATATTTGAGTAAATTTAGATGAAAATAACTTCAATTTTTTGGATTGTGAAAAATATTTTAGTTGGAAGTGTCAAATTTTAATAAATTTATTTGAAATCAACTTCGATTTTTTGGATTTTCTGTTGTATTTTTGTTGTAGGATCTACATTTGAGTAAATTTAGATAAAAATAACTTCAATTTTTTGGATTGTGAAAAAAAATTTAGATGGAAGTGTCAAATTTTAATAAATTTATTTGAAATCAACTTCGATTTTTTTGGATTTTGTTGAGTATTTTTGTTGTAGGGTCTATATTTGAGTAAATGTAGATGATGGTAACTTAAATTTTTAGGATTGTGAAAAAAATTTTAGTTGGAAGTGCCAAATTTTAATAAATTTATTTGAACCCAACTTCGATTTTTTGGATTTTCTTGAGTATTTTTGTTGTAGGATCTACAATTGCGTAAATTTAGATGAAAATAACTTCGAGTTTTTGGATTTTGTCACGATTTTTGTCAAATTTTATTAAATTTATTGGAAACCAACTTCGATTTTTTGGATTTTCTTGAGTATTTTTGTTGTAGGATCTACAATTGAGTAAATTTAGATGAAAATAACTTCAATTTTTTGGATTGTGAAAATTATTATTAGTTGGAAGTGTCAAATTTTAATAAATTTATTTGAAATCAACTTCGATTTTTTTGGATTTTGTTGAGTATTTTTGTTGTAGGGTCTATATTTGATAAATTTAGATGAAAATAACTTAAATTTTTAGGATTGTGAAAAAAATTTTAGTTGGAAGTACCAAATTTTAATAAATTTATTTGAAACCAACTTCGATTTTTTGGATTTTCTTGAGTATTTTTGTTGTAGGATCTACAATTGCGTAAATTTAGATGAAAATAACTTCGAGTTTTTGGATTTTGTCACGATTTTTGTCAAATTTTAATAAATTTATTTGAAATCAACTTCGATTATTTTTTATTTTGTTGGGTATTTTTGTTGTAGGATCTATATTTGAGTAAATTTAGATGAAAATAACTTAAATTTTTAGGATTGTGAAAAAAAATTGAGTTGGAAGTGTCAAATTTTAATAAATTTATTTGATACCAACTTTAATTTTTTGGATTTTCTTGAATATTTTGGTTGTAGGATCTACAATTGAGTAAATTTAGATGTAAATAACTTCAATTTTTTGGATTGTGAAAAAAATTTGAGTTGGAAGTGTCAAATTTTAATAAATTTATTTGAAACCAAATTCGATTTTTTGGAGTTTCATGAGTATTTTTGTTATAGGATCTACAATTGTGTAAATTTAGATGAAAATAACTTCGATATTTTGGATTTTGTCACGATTCTTGTCAAATTTTAATAAATTTATTTGAAATCAACTTTGATAATTTTTTGGATTTTCTTGAGTATTTTTGTTGTAGGATCTACAATTGAGTAAATTTAGATGAAAATAACTTCAATTTTTTGGATTGTGAAAAAAAATTTAGATGGAAGTGTCAAATTTTAATAAATTTATTTGAAATCAACTTCGATTTTTTTTTATTTTGTTGGGTATTTTTGTTGTAGGATCTATATTTGAGTAAATTTAGATGAAAATAACTTAAATTTTTAGGATTGTGAAAAAAATTTGAGTTGGAAGTGTAAAATTTTAATAAATTTATTTGAAATCAACTTCGATTTTTTGGATTTTCTGTAGTATTTTTGTTGTAGGATCTACAATTGAGTAAATTTAGATGAAAATTACTTCAATTTTTTGGATTGTGAAAAAAAATTTGAGTTGGAAGTGTCAAATTTTAATAAATTTATTTGAAACCAAATTCGATTTTTTGGAGTTTCATGAGTATTTTTGTTATAGGATCTACAATTGTGTAAATTTAGATGAAAATAACTTCGATATTTTGGATTTTGTCACGATTCTTGTCAAATTTTAATAAATTTATTTGAAATCAACTTTGATAATTTTTGAATTTGTTGAGTATTTTTGTTGTAGGATCTATATTTGAGTAAATTTAGATGAAAATAACTTAAATTTTTAGGATTGTGAAAAAAAATTGAGTTGGAAGTGTCAAATTTTAATAAATTTATTTGATACCAACTTTAATTTTTTGGATTTTCTTGAATATTTTGGTTGTAGGATCTACAATTGAGTAAATTTAGATGAAAATAACTTCAATTTTTTGGATTGTGAATAAAGTTTGAGTTGGAAGTGTCAAATTTTAATAAATTTATTTGAAACCAACTTTGATTTTTTGGATTTTCTTGAGTATTTTGGTTGTAGGATCTACAATTGAGTAAATTTAGATGAAAATAACTTCAATTTTTTGGATTGTGAATAAAGTTTGAGTTGGAAGTGCCAAATTTTAATAAATTTATTTGAAACCAACTTCGATTTTTTGGATTTTCTTGTGTATTTTTGTTGTAGGATCTACAATTGAGTAAATTTAGATGTAAATAACTTCAATTTTTTGATTGTGAAAAAAATTTGAGTTGGAAGTGTCAAATTTTAATAAATTTATTTGAAACCAAATTCGATTTTTTGGAGTTTCATGAGTATTTTTGTTATAGGATCTACAATTGTGTAAATTTAGATGAAAATAACTTCGATATTTTGGATTTTGTCACGATTCTTGTCAAATTTTAATAAATTTATTTGAAATCAACTTTGATAGTTTTTGAATTTGTTGAGTATTTTTGTTGTAGGATCTATATTTGAGTAAATTTAGATGAAAATAACTTCAATTTTTTGGATTGTGAAAAATATTTTAGTTGGAAGTGTCAAATTTTAATAAATTTATTTGAAATCAACTTCGATTTTTTGGATTTTCTGTTGTATTTTTGTTGTAGGATCTACATTTGAGTAAATTTAGATAAAAATAACTTCAATTTTTTGGATTGTGAAAAAAAATTTAGATGGAAGTGTCAAATTTTAATAAATTTATTTGAAATCAACTTCGATTTTTTTGGATTTTGTTGACTATTTTTGTTGTAGGGTCTATATTTGAGTAAATTTAGATGATGGTAACTTAAATTTTTAGGATTGTGAAAAAAATTTTAGTTGGAAGTGCCAAATTTTAATAAATTTATTTGAACCCAACTTCGATTTTTTGGATTTTCTTGAGTATTTTTGTTGTAGGATCTACAATTGCGTAAATTTAGATGAAAATAACATCGAGTTTTTGGATTTTGTCACGATTTTTGTCAAATTTTATTAAATTTATTGGAAACCAACTTCGATTTTTTGGATTTTCTTGAGTATTTTTGTTGTAGGATCTACAATTGAGTAAATTTAGATGAAAATAACTTCAATTTTTTGGATTGTGAAAATTATTATTAGTTGGAAGTGTCAAATTTTAATAAATTTATTTGAAATCAACTTCGATTTTTTTGGATTTTGTTGAGTATTTTTGTTGTAGGGTCTATATTTGATAAATTTAGATGAAAATAACTTAAATTTTTAGGATTGTGAAAAAAATTTTAGTTGGAAGTACCAAATTTTAATAAATTTATTTGAAACCAACTTCGATTTTTTGGATTTTCTTGAGTATTTTTGTTGTAGGATCTACAATTGCGTAAATTTAGATGAAAATAACTTCGAGTTTTTGGATTTTGTCACGATTTTTGTCAAATTTTAATAAATTTATTTGAAATCAACTTCGATTATTTTTTATTTTGTTGGGTATTTTTGTTGTAGGATCTATATTTGAGTAAATTTAGATGAAAATAACTTAAATTTTTAGGATTGTGAAAAAAAATTGAGTTGGAAGTGTCAAATTTTAATAAATTTATTTGATACCAACTTTAATTTTTTGGATTTTCTTGAATATTTTGGTTGTAGGATCTACAATTGAGTAAATTTAGATGTAAATAACTTCAATTTTTTGGATTGTGAAAAAAATTTGAGTTGGAAGTGTCAAATTTTAATAAATTTATTTGAAACCAAATTCGATTTTTTGGAGTTTCATGAGTATTTTTGTTATAGGATCTACAATTGTGTAAATTTAGATGAAAATAACTTCGATATTTTGGATTTTGTCACGATTCTTGTCAAATTTTAATAAATTTATTTGAAATCAACTTTGATAATTTTTTGGATTTTCTTGAGTATTTTTGTTGTAGGATCTACAATTGAGTAAATTTAGATGAAAATAACTTCAATTTTTTGGATTGTGAAAAAAAATTTAGATGGAAGTGTCAAATTTTAATAAATTTATTTGAAATCAACTTCGATTTTTTTTTATTTTGTTGGGTATTTTTGTTGTAGGATCTATATTTGAGTAAATTTAGATGAAAATAACTTAAATTTTTAGGATTGTGAAAAAAATTTGAGTTGGAAGTGTAAAATTTTAATAAATTTATTTGAAATCAACTTCGATTTTTTGGATTTTCTGTAGTATTTTTGTTGTAGGATCTACAATTGAGTAAATTTAGATGTAAATAACTTCAATTTTTTGGATTGTGAAAAAAATTTGAGTTGGAAGTGTCAAATTTTAATAAATTTATTTGAAACCAAATTCGATTTTTTGGAGTTTCATGAGTATTTTTGTTATAGGATCTACAATTGTGTAAATTTAGATGAAAATAACTTCGATATTTTGGATTTTGTCACGATTCTTGTCAAATTTTAATAAATTTATTTGAAATCAACTTCGATTTTTTTGGATTTTGTTGAGTATTTTTGTTGTCGGGTCTATATTTGAGTAAATTTAGATGAAAATAACTTAGATTTTTAGGATTGTGAAAAAAATTTTAGTTGGAAGTGCCAAATTTTAATAAATTTATTTGAAACCAACTTCGATTTTTTGGATTTTCTTGAGTATTTTTGTTGTAGGATCTACAATTGCGTAAATTTAGATGAAAATACCTTCGAGTTTTTGGATTTTGTCACGATTTTTGTCAAATTTTAATAAATTTATTTGAAATCAACTTCGATTTTTTTTTATTTTGTTGGGTATTTTTGTTGTAGGATCTATATTTGAGTAAATTTAGATGAAAATAACTTAAATTTTTAGGATTGTGAAAAAAAATTGAGTTGGAAGTGTCAAATTTTAATTAATTTATTTGATACCAACTTTAATTTTTTGGATTTTCGTGAATATTTTGGTTGTAGGATCTACAATTGAGTAAATTTAGATGAAAATAACTTCAATTTTTTGGATTGTGAATAAAGTTTGAGTTGGAAGTGTCAAATTTTAATAAATTTATTTGAAACCAACTTTGATTTTTTGGATTTTCTTGAGTATTTTGGTTGTAGGATCTACAATTGAGTAAATTTAGATGAAAATAACTTCAATTTTTTGGATTGTGAATAAAGTTTGAGTTGGAAGTGCCAAATTTTAATAAATTTATTTGAAACCAACTTCGATTTTTTGGATTTTCTTGAGTATTTTTGTTGTAGGATCTACAATTGAGTAAATTTAGATGTAAATAACTTCAATTTTTTGGATTGTGAAAAAAATTTGAGTTGGAAGTGTCAAATTTTAATAAATTTATTTGAAACCAAATTCGATTTTTTGGAGTTTCATGAGTATTTTTGTTATAGGATCTACAATTGTGTAAATTTAGATGAAAATAACTTCGATATTTTGGATTTTGTCACGATTCTTGTCAAATTTTAATAAATTTATTTGAAATCAACTTCGATTTTTTTGGATTTTGTTGAGTATTTTTGTTGTAGGGTCAATATTTGAGTAAATTTAGATGAAAATAACTTAAATTTTTAGGATTGTGAAAAAAATTTTAGTTGGAAGTGCCAAATTTTAATAAATTTATTTGAAACCAACTTCGATTTTTTGGATTTTCTTGAGTATTTTTGTTGTAGGATCTACAATTGCGTAAATTTAGATGAAAATAACTTCGAGTTTTTGGATTTTGTCACGATTTTTGTCAAATTTTAATAAATTTATTTGAAATCAACTTCGATTTTTTTTTATTTTGTTGGGTATTTTTGTTGTAGGATCTATATTTGAGTAAATTTAGATGAAAATAACTTAAATTTTTAGGATTGTGAAAAAAAATTGAGTTGGAAGTGTCAAATTTTAATAAATTTATTTGATACCAACTTTAATTTTTTGGATTTTCTTGAATATTTTGGTTGTAGGATCTACAATTGAGTAAATTTAGATGAAAATAACTTCAATTTTTTGGATTGTGAATAAAGTTTGAGTTGGAAGTGTCAAATTTTAATAAATTTATTTGAAACCAACTTTGATTTTTTGGATTTTCTTGAGTATTTTGGTTGTAGGATCTACAATTGAGTAAATTTAGATGAAAATAACTTCAATTTTTTGGATTGTGAATAAAGTTTGAGTTGGAAGTGCCAAATTTTAATAAATTTATTTGAAACCAACTTCGATTTTTTGGATTTTCTTGAGTATTTTTGTTGTAGGATCTACAATTGAGTAAATTTAGATGTAAATAACTTCAATTTTTTGGATTGTGAAAAAAATTTGAGTTGGAAGTGTCAAATTTTAATAAATTTATTTGAAACCAAATTCGATTTTTTGGAGTTTCATGAGTATTTTTGTTATAGGATCTACAATTGTGTAAATTTAGATGAAAATAACTTCGATATTTTGGATTTTGTCACGATTCTTGTCAAATTTTAATAAATTTATTTGAAATCAACTTTGATAATTTTTGAATTTGTTGAGTATTTTTGTTGTAGGATCTATATTTGAGTAAATTTAGATGAAAATAACTTCAATTTTTTGGATTGTGAAAATTATTATTAGTTGGAAGTGTCAAATTTTAATAAATTTATTTGAAATCAACTTCGATTTTTTTGATTTTCTGTAGTATTTTTGTTGTAGGATCTACAATTGAGTAAATTTAGATAAAAATAACTTCAATTTTTTGGATTGTGAAAAAAATTTAGATGGAAGTGTCAAATTTTAATAAATTTATTTGAAATCAACTTCGATTTTTTTGGATTTTGTTGAGTATTTTTGTTGTAGGGTCTATATTTGATAAATTTAGATGAAAATAACTTAAATTTTTAGGATTGTGAAAAAAATTTTAGTTGGAAGTGACAAATTTTAATAAATTTATTTGAAACCAACTTCGATTTTTTGGATTTTCTTGAGTATTTTTGTTGTAGGATCTACAATTGAGTAAATTTAAATGAAAATAACTTCGATTTTTTGGATTTTGTCACGATTTTTGTCAAATTTTAATAAATTTATTTGAAATCAACTTGGATAATTTTGGATTTTCTTGAGTATTTTTGTTGTAGGATCTACAATTGAGTAAATTTAGATGAAAATAACTTCAATTTTTTGGATTGTGAAAAAAAATTTAGATGGAAGTGTCAAATTTTAATAAATTTATTTGAAATCAACTTCGATTTTTTTGGATTTTGTTGAGTATTTTTGTTGTAGGGTCTATATTTGAATAAATTTAGATGAAAATAACTTCAATTTTTTGGATTGTGAAAAAAATTTTAGTTGGAAGTGCCAAATTTTAATAAATTTATTTGAAACCAACTTCGATTTTTTGGATTTTCTTGAGTATTTTTGTTGTAGGATCTACAATTGAGTAAATTTAGATGAAAATAACTTCGAGTTTTTGGATTTTGTCACGATTTTTGTCAAATTTTAATAAATTTATTTGAAATCAACTTCGATTTTTTTTTAATTTGTTGGGTATTTTTGTTGTAGGATCTATATTTGAGTAAATTTAGATGAAAATAACTTAAATTTTTAGGATTGTGAAAAAAAATTGAGTTGGAAGTGTCAAATTTTAATAAATTTATTTGATACCAACTTTAATTTTTTGGATTTTCTTGAATATTTTGGTTGTAGGATCTACAATTGAGTAAATTTAGATGTAAATAACTTCAATTTTTTGGATTGTGAAAAAAATTTGAGTTGGAAGTGTCAAATTTTAATAAATTTATTTGAAACCAAATTCGATTTTTTGGAGTTTCATGAGTATTTTTGTTATAGGATCTACAATTGTGTAAATTTAGATGAAAATAACTTCGATATTTTGGATTTTGTCACGATTCTTGTCAAATTTTAATAAATTTATTTGAAATCAACTTTGATAATTTTTTAATTTGTTGATTCTTTTTGTTGTAGGATCTATATTTGAGTAAATTTAGATGAAAATAACTTCAATTTTTTGGATTGTGAAAATTATTATTAGTTGGAAGTGTAAAATTTTAATAAATTTATTTGAAATCAACTTCGATTTTTTGGATTTTCTGTAGTATTTTTGTTGTAGGATCTACAATTGAGTAAATTTAGATGAAAATAACTTCAATTTTTTGGATTGTGAAAAAAAATTTAGATGGAAGTGTCAAATTTTAATAAATTTATTTGAAATCAACTTCGATTTTTTTGGATTTTGTTGAGTATTTTTGTTGTAGGGTCTATATTTGAGTAAATTTAGATGAAAATAACTTAAATTTTTGGATTGTGAAAAAAATTTTAGTTGGAAGTGCCAAATTTTAATAAATTTATTTGAAACCAACTTCGATTTTTTGGATTTTCTTGAGTATTTTAGTTGTAGGATCTACAATTGAGTAAATTTAGATGAAAATAACTTCGATTTTTTCGATTTTGTCACGATTTTTGTCAAATTTTAATAATTTATTTGAAATCAACTTGGATAATTTTGGATTTTCTTGAGTATTTTTGTTGTAGGATCTACAATTGAGTAAATTTAGATGAAAATAACTTCAATTTTTTGGATTGTGAAAAAAAATTTAGATGGAAGTGTCAAATTTTAATAAATTTATTTGAAATCAACTTCGATTTTTTGGATTTTCTTTAGTATCTTTGTTGTAGGATCTACAATTGAGTAAATTTAGATAAAAATAACTTCAATTTTTTGGATTGTGAAAAAAAATTTAGATGGAAGTGTCAAATTTTAATAAATTTATTTGAAATCAACTTCGATTTTTTTGGATTTTGTTGAGTATTTTTGTTGTAGGATCTATATTTGAGCAAATTTAGATGAATATAACTTAAATTTTTAGGATTGTGAAAAAAATTTGAGTTGGAAGTGTCAAATTTTAATAAATTTATTTGAAACCAAATTCGATTTTCTGGAGTTTCATGAGTATTTTTGTTATAGGATCTACAATTGAGTAAATTTAGATGAAAATAACTTCGATATTTTGGATTTTGTCACGATTTTTGTCAAATTTTAATAAATTTATTTGAAATCAACTTTGATAATTTTTGAATTTGTTGAGTATTTTTGTTGTAGGATCTATATTTGAGTAAATTTAGATGAAAATAACTTCAATTTTTTGGATTGTGAAAAATATTTTAGTTGGAAGAGTCAAATTTTAATAAATTTATTTGAAATCAACTTCGATTTTTTGGATTTTCTGTAGTATTTTTGTTGTAGGATCTACAATTGAGTAAATTTAGATAAAAATAACTTCAATTTTTTGGATTGTGAAAAAAAATTTAGATAGAAGTGTCAAATTTTAATAAATTTATTTGAAATCAACTTCGATTTTTTTGGATTTTGTTGAGTATTTTTGTTGTAGGGTCTATATTTGAGTAAATTTAGATGAAAATAACTTAAATTTTTAGGATTGTGAAAACAATTTTAGTTGGAAGTGCCAAATTTTAATAAATTTATTTGAAACCAACATCGATTTTTTGGATTTTCTTGAGTATTTTTCTTGTAGGATCTACAATTGAGTAAATTTAGATGAAAATAACTTCGATTTTTTCGATTTTGTCACGATTTTTGTCAAATTTTAATAATTTATTTGAAATCAACTTGGATAATTTTGGATTTTCTTGAGTATTTTTGTTGTAGGATCTACAATTGAGTAAATTTAGATGAAAATAACTTCAATTTTTTGGATTGTGAAAAAAAATTTAGATGGAAGTGTCAAATTTTAATAAATTTATTTGAAATCAACTTCGATTTTTTGGATTTTCTTTAGTATCTTTGTTGTAGGATCTACAATTGAGTAAATTTAGATAAAAATAACTTCAATTTTTTGGATTGTGAAAAAAAATTTAGATGGAAGTGTCAAATTTTAATAAATTTATTTGAAATCAACTTCGATTTTTTTGGATTTTGTTGAGTATTTTTGTTGTAGGGTCTATATTTGAGTAAATTTAGATGAAAATAACTTAAATTTTTAGGATTGTGAAAATTATTTTAGTTGGAAGTGTCAAATTTTAATAAATTTATTTGAAATCAACTTCGATTTTTTGGATTTTCTGTAGTATTTTTGTTGTAGGATCTACAATTGAGTAAATTTAGATAAAAATAACTTCAATTTTTTGGATTGTGAAAAAAAATTTAGATAGAAGTGTCAAATTTTAATAAATTTATTTGAAATCAACTTCGATTTTTTTGGATTTTGTTGAGTATTTTTGTTGTAGGGTCTATATTTGAGTAAATTTAGATGAAAATAACTTAAATTTGTAGGATTTTGAAAACAATTTTAGTTGGAAGTGCCAAATTTTAATAAATTTATTTGAAACCAAATTCGATTTTTTGGAGTTTCATGAGTATTTTTGTTATAGGATCTACAATTGAGTAAATTTAGATGAAAATAACTTCGATATTTTGGATTTTGTCACGATTTTTGTCAAATTTTAATAAATTTATTTGAAATCAACTTTGATAATTTTTGAATTTGTTGAGTATTTTTGTTGTAGGATCTATATTTGAGTAAATTTAGATGAAAATAACTTCAATTTTTTGGATTGTGAAAAATATTTTAGTTGGAAGAGTCAAATTTTAATAAATTTATTTGAAATCAACTTCGATTTTTTGGATTTTCTGTAGTATTTTTGTTGTAGGATCTACAATTGAGTAAATTTAGATAAAAATAACTTCAATTTTTTGGATTGTGAAAAAAAATTTAGATAGAAGTGTCAAATTTTAATAAATTTATTTGAAATCAACTTCGATTTTTTTGGATTTTGTTGAGTATTTTTGTTGTAGGGTCTATATTTGAGTAAATTTAGATGAAAATAACTTAAATTTGTAGGATTTTGAAAACAATTTTAGTTGGAAGTGCCAAATTTTAATAAATTTATTTGAAACCAACATCGATTTTTTGGATTTTCTTGAGTATTTTTGTTGTAGGATCTACAATTGAGTAAATTTAGATGAAAATAACTTCGATTTTTTCGATTTTGTCACGATTTTTGTCAAATTTTAATAATTTATTTGAAATCAACTTGGATAATTTTGGATTTTCTTGAGTATTTTTGTTGTAGGATCTACAATTGAGTAAATTTAGATGAAAATAACATCAATTTTTTGGATTGTTTAAAAAAATTTAGATGGAAGTGTCAAATTTTAATAAATTTATTTGAAATCAACTTCGATTTTTTTTTATTTTGTTGGGTATTTTTGTTGTAGGATCTATATTTGAGTAAATTTAGATGAAAATAACTTAAATTTTTAGGTTTGTGAAAAAAAATTTAGTTGGAAGTGCCAAATTTTATTAAATTTATTTGAAACCAACTTCGATTTTTTGGATTTTCTTGAGTATTTTTGTTGTAGGATCTACAATTGAGTAAATTTAGATGAAAATAACTTCGATTTTTTGGATTTTGTCACGATTTTTGTCAAATTTTAATAAATTTATTTGAAATCAACTTTGATATATTTTGAATTTGTTGAGTATTTTTGTTGTAGGATCTATATTTGAGTAAATTTAGATGAAAATAACTTCAATTTTTTGGATTGTGAAAAATATTTTAGTTGGAAGTGCCAAATTTTAATAAATTTATTTGAACCCAACTTCGATTTTTTGGATTTTCTTGAGTATTTTTGTTGTAGGATCTACAATTGCGTAAATTTAGATGAAAATAACTTCGAGTTTTTGGATTTTGTCACGATTTTTGTCAAATTTTATTAAATTTATTGGAAACCAACTTCGATTTTTTGGATTTTCTTGAGTATTTTTGTTGTAGGATCTACAATTGAGTAAATTTAGATGAAAATAACTTCAATTTTTTGGATTGTGAAAATTATTATTAGTTGGAAGTGTCAAATTTTAATAAATTTATTTGAAATCAACTTCGATTTTTTTGGATTTTGTTGAGTATTTTTGTTGTAGGGTCTATATTTGATAAATTTAGATGAAAATAACTTAAATTTTTAGGATTGTGAAAAAAATTTTAGTTGGAAGTACCAAATTTTAATAAATTTATTTGAAACCAACTTCGATTTTTTGGATTTTCTTGAGTATTTTTGTTGTAGGATCTACAATTGCGTAAATTTAGATGAAAATAACTTCGAGTTTTTGGATTTTGTCACGATTTTTGTCAAATTTTAATAAATTTATTTGAAATCAACTTCGATTATTTTTTATTTTGTTGGGTATTTTTGTTGTAGGATCTATATTTGAGTAAATTTAGATGAAAATAACTTAAATTTTTAGGATTGTGAAAAAAAATTGAGTTGGAAGTGTCAAATTTTAATAAATTTATTTGATACCAACTTTAATTTTTTGGATTTTCTTGAATATTTTGGTTGTAGGATCTACAATTGAGTAAATTTAGATGTAAATAACTTCAATTTTTTGGATTGTGAAAAAAATTTGAGTTGGAAGTGTCAAATTTTAGTAAATTTATTTGAAACCAAATTCGATTTTTTGGAGTTTCATGAGTATTTTTGTTATAGGATCTACAATTGTGTAAATTTAGATGAAAATAACTTCGATATTTTGGATTTTGTCACGATTCTTGTCAAATTTTAATAAATTTATTTGAAATCAACTTTGATAATTTTTTGGATTTTCTTGAGTATTTTTGTTGTAGGATCTACAATTGAGTAAATTTAGATGAAAATAACTTCAATTTTTTGGATTGTGAAAAAAAATTTAGATGGAAGTGTCAAATTTTAATAAATTTATTTGAAATCAACTTCGATTTTTTTTTATTTTGTTGGGTATTTTTGTTGTAGGATCTATATTTGAGTAAATTTAGATGAAAATAACTTAAATTTTTAGGATTGTGAAAAAAATTTGAGTTGGAAGTGTAAAATTTTAATAAATTTATTTGAAATCAACTTCGATTTTTTGGATTTTCTGTAGTATTTTTGTTGTAGGATCTACAATTGAGTAAATTTAGATGAAAATTACTTCAATTTTTTGGATTGTGAAAAAAAATTTGAGTTGGAAGTGTCAAATTTTAATAAATTTATTTGAAACCAAATTCGATTTTTTGGAGTTTCATGAGTATTTTTGTTATAGGATCTACAATTGTGTAAATTTAGATGAAAATAACTTCGATATTTTGGATTTTGTCACGATTCTTGTCAAATTTTAATAAATTTATTTGAAATCAACTTTGATAATTTTTGAATTTGTTGAGTATTTTTGTTGTAGGATCTATATTTGAGTAAATTTAGATGAAAATAACTTAAATTTTTAGGATTGTGAAAAAAAATTGAGTTGGAAGTGTCAAATTTTAATAAATTTATTTGATACCAACTTTAATTTTTTGGATTTTCTTGAATATTTTGGTTGTAGGATCTACAATTGAGTAAATTTAGATGAAAATAACTTCAATTTTTTGGATTGTGAATAAAGTTTGAGTTGGAAGTGTCAAATTTTAATAAATTTATTTGAAACCAACTTTGATTTTTTGGATTTTCTTGAGTATTTTGGTTGTAGGATCTACAATTGAGTAAATTTAGATGAAAATAACTTCAATTTTTTGATTGTGAAAAAAATTTGAGTTGGAAGTGTCAAATTTTAATAAATTTATTTGAAACCAAATTCGATTTTTTGGAGTTTCATGAGTATTTTTGTTATAGGATCTACAATTGTGTAAATTTAGATGAAAATAACTTCGATATTTTGGATTTTGTCACGATTCTTGTCAAATTTTAATAAATTTATTTGAAATCAACTTTGATAATTTTTGAATTTGTTGAGTATTTTTGTTGTAGGATCTATATTTGAGTAAATTTAGATGAAAATAACTTCAATTTTTTGGATTGTGAAAAATATTTTAGTTGGAAGTGTCAAATTTTAATAAATTTATTTGAAATCAACTTCGATTTTTTGGATTTTCTGTTGTATTTTTGTTGTAGGATCTACATTTGAGTAAATTTAGATAAAAATAACTTCAATTTTTTGGATTGTGAAAAAAAATTTAGATGGAAGTGTCAAATTTTAATAAATTTATTTGAAATCAACTTCGATTTTTTTGGATTTTGTTGAGTATTTTTGTTGTAGGGTCTATATTTGAGTAAATGTAGATGATGGTAACTTAAATTTTTAGGATTGTGAAAAAAATTTTAGTTGGAAGTGCCAAATTTTAATAAATTTATTTGAAACCAACATCGATTTTTTGGATTTTCTTGAGTATTTTTCTTGTAGGATCTACAATTGAGTAAATTTAGATGAAAATAACTTCGATTTTTTCGATTTTGTCACGATTTTTGTCAAATTTTAATAATTTATTTGAAATCAACTTGGATAATTTTGGATTTTCTTGAGTATTTTTGTTGTAGGATCTACAATTGAGTAAATTTAGATGAAAATAACTTCAATTTTTTGGATTGTGAAAAAAAATTTAGATGGAAGTGTCAAATTTTAATAAATTTATTTGAAATCAACTTCGATTTTTATTTATTTTGTTGGGTATTTTTGTTGTAGGATCTATATTTGAGTAAATTTAGATGAAAATAACTTAAATTTTTAGGATTGTGAAAAAAAATTTAGTTGGAAGTGCCAAATTTTAATAAATTTATTTGAAACCAAATTCGATTTTTTTGGAGTTTCATGAGTATATTTGTTATAGGATCTACAAGTGAGTAAATTTAGATGAAAATAACTTCGGTATTTTGGATTTTGTCACGATTTTTGGCAAATTTTAATAAATTTATTTGAAATCAACTTCGATTTTTTTTTATTTTGTTGGGTATTTTTGTTGTAGGATCTATATTTGAGCAAATTTAGATGAATATAACTTAAATTTTTAGGATTGTGAAAAAAATTTGAGTTGGAAGAGTCAAATTTTAATAAATTTATTTGAAACCAACTTTGATTTTTTGGATTTTCTTGAATATTTTGGTTGTAGGATCTACAATTGAGTAAATTTAGATGAAAATAACTTCAATTTTTTGGATTGTGAATAAAGTTTGAGTTGGAAGTGTCAAATTTTAATAAATTTATTTGAAACCAACTTTGATTTTTTGGATTTTCTTGAGTATTTTGGTTGTAGGATCTACAATTGAGTAAATTTAGATGAAAATAACTTCAATTTTTTGGATTGTGAAAAAAATTTGAGTTGGAAGTGACAAATTTTAATAAATTTATTTGAAACCAAATTCGATTTTTTGGAGTTTCATGAGTATTTTTGTTATAGGATCTACAAGTGAGTAAATTTAGATGAATATAACTTCGATTTTTTGGATTTTGTCACGATTTTTGTCAAATTTTAATAAATTTATTTGAAATCAACTTTGATATATTTTGAATTTGTTGAGTATTTTTGTTGTAGGATCTATATTTGAGTAAATTTAGATGAAAATAACTTCAATTTTTTGGATTGTGAAAAATATTTTAGTTGGAAGTGTCAAATTTTAATAAATTTATTTGAAATCAACTTCGATTTTTTGGATTTTCTTTAGTATTTTTGTTGTAGGATCTACAATTGAGTAAATTTAGATAAAAATAACTTCAATTTTTTGGATTGTGAAAAAAAATTTAGATGGAAGTGTCAAATTTTAATAAATTTATTTGAAATCAACTTCGATTTTTTTGGATTTTGTTGAGTATTTTTGTTGTAGGGTCTATATTTGAGTAAATTTAGATGAAAATAACTTAAATTTTTAGGATTTTGAAAAAAATTTTAGTTGGAAGTGCCAAATTTTAATAAATTTATTTGAAACCAACTTCGATTTTTTGGATTTTCTTGAGTATTTTTGTTGTAGGATCTACAATTGAGTAAATTTAGATGAAAATAACTTCGAGTTTTTGGATTTTGTCACGATTTTTGTCAAATTTTAATAAATTTATTTGAAATCAACTTCGATTTTTTTTTATTTTGTTGGGTATTTTTGTTGTAGGATCTATATTTGAGCAAATTTAGATGAATATAACTTAAATTTTTAGGATTGTGAAAAAAATTTGAGTTGGAAGTGTCAAATTTTAATAAATTTATTTGAAACCAAATTCGATTTTTTGGAGTTTCATGAGTATTTTTGTTATAGGATCTACAATTGAGTAAATTTAGATGAAAATAACTTCGATATTTTGGATTTTGTCACGATTTTTGTCAAATTTTAATAAATTTATTTGAAATCAACTTTGATAATTTTTGAATTTGTTGAGTATTTTTGTTGTAGGATCTATATTTGAGTAAATTTAGATGAAAATAACTTCAATTTTTTGGATTGTGAAAAATATTTTAGTTGGAAGAGTCAAATTTTAATAAATTTATTTGAAATCAACTTCGATTTTTTGGATTTTCTGTAGTATTTTTGTTGTAGGATCTACAATTGAGTAAATTTAGATAAAAATAACTTCAATTTTTTGGATTGTGAAAAAAAATTTAGATAGAAGTGTCAAATTTTAATAAATTTATTTGAAATCAACTTCGATTTTTTTGGATTTTGTTGAGTATTTTTGTTGTAGGGTCTATATTTGAGTAAATTTAGATGAAAATAACTTAAATTTTTAGGATTGTGAAAACAATTTTAGTTGGAAGTGCCAAATTTTAATAAATTTATTTGAAACCAACATCGATTTTTTGGATTTTCTTGAGTATTTTTGTTGTAGGATCTACAATTGAGTAAATTTAGATGAAAATAACTTCGATTTTTTCGATTTTGTCACGATTTTTGTCAAATTTTAATAATTTATTTGAAATCAACTTGGATAATTTTGGATTTTCTTGAGTATTTTTGTTGTAGGATCTACAATTGAGTAAATTTAGATGAAAATAACTTCAATTTTTTGGATTGTGAAAAAAAATTTAGATGGAAGTGTCAAATTTTAATAAATTTATTTGAAATCAACTTCGATTTTTTGGATTTTCTTTAGTATCTTTGTTGTAGGATCTACAATTGAGTAAATTTAGATAAAAATAACTTCAATTTTTTGGATTGTGAAAAAAAATTTAGATGGAAGTGTCAAATTTTAATAAATTTATTTGAAATCAACTTCGATTTTTTTGGATTTTGTTGAGTATTTTTGTTGTAGGATCTATATTTGAGCAAATTTAGATGAATATAACTTAAATTTTTAGGATTGTGAAAAAAATTTGAGTTGGAAGTGTCAAATTTTAATAAATTTATTTGAAACCAAATTCGATTTTTTGGAGTTTCATGAGTATTTTTGTTATAGGATCTACAATTGAGTAAATTTAGATGAAAATAACTTCGATATTTTGGATTTTGTCACGATTTTTGTCAAATTTTAATAAATTTATTTGAAATCAACTTTGATAATTTTTGAATTTGTTGAGTATTTTTGTTGTAGGATCTATATTTGAGTAAATTTAGATGAAAATAACTTCAATTTTTTGGATTGTGAAAAATATTTTAGTTGGAAGAGTCAAATTTTAATAAATTTATTTGAAATCAACTTCGATTTTTTGGATTTTCTGTAGTATTTTTGTTGTAGGATCTACAATTGAGTAAATTTAGATAAAAATAACTTCAATTTTTTGGATTGTGAAAAAAAATTTAGATAGAAGTGTCAAATTTTAATAAATTTATTTGAAATCAACTTCGATTTTTTTGGATTTTGTTGAGTATTTTTGTTGTAGGGTCTATATTTGAGTAAATTTAGATGAAAATAACTTAAATTTTTAGGATTGTGAAAACAATTTTAGTTGGAAGTGCCAAATTTTAATAAATTTATTTGAAACCAACATCGATTTTTTGGATTTTCTTGAGTATTTTTCTTGTAGGATCTACAATTGAGTAAATTTAGATGAAAATAACTTCGATTTTTTCGATTTTGTCACGATTTTTGTCAAATTTTAATAATTTATTTGAAATCAACTTGGATAATTTTGGATTTTCTTGAGTATTTTTGTTGTAGGATCTACAATTGAGTAAATTTAGATGAAAATAACTTCAATTTTTTGGATTGTGAAAAAAAATTTAGATGGAAGTGTCAAATTTTAATAAATTTATTTGAAATCAACTTCGATTTTTTGGATTTTCTTTAGTATCTTTGTTGTAGGATCTACAATTGAGTAAATTTAGATAAAAATAACTTCAATTTTTTGGATTGTGAAAAAAAATTTAGATGGAAGTGTCAAATTTTAATAAATTTATTTGAAATCAACTTCGATTTTTTTGGATTTTGTTGAGTATTTTTGTTGTAGGGTCTATATTTGAGTAAATTTAGATGAAAATAACTTAAATTTTTAGGATTGTGAAAATTATTTTAGTTGGAAGTGTCAAATTTTAATAAATTTATTTGAAATCAACTTCGATTTTTTGGATTTTCTGTAGTATTTTTGTTGTAGGATCTACAATTGAGTAAATTTAGATAAAAATAACTTCAATTTTTTGGATTGTGAAAAAAAATTTAGATAGAAGTGTCAAATTTTAATAAATTTATTTGAAATCAACTTCGATTTTTTTGGATTTTGTTGAGTATTTTTGTTGTAGGGTCTATATTTGAGTAAATTTAGATGAAAATAACTTAAATTTGTAGGATTTTGAAAACAATTTTAGTTGGAAGTGCCAAATTTTAATAAATTTATTTGAAACCAAATTCGATTTTTTGGAGTTTCATGAGTATTTTTGTTATAGGATCTACAATTGAGTAAATTTAGATGAAAATAACTTCGATATTTTGGATTTTGTCACGATTTTTGTCAAATTTTAATAAATTTATTTGAAATCAACTTTGATAATTTTTGAATTTGTTGAGTATTTTTGTTGTAGGATCTATATTTGAGTAAATTTAGATGAAAATAACTTCAATTTTTTGGATTGTGAAAAATATTTTAGTTGGAAGAGTCAAATTTTAATAAATTTATTTGAAATCAACTTCGATTTTTTGGATTTTCTGTAGTATTTTTGTTGTAGGATCTACAATTGAGTAAATTTAGATAAAAATAACTTCAATTTTTTGGATTGTGAAAAAAAATTTAGATAGAAGTGTCAAATTTTAATAAATTTATTTGAAATCAACTTCGATTTTTTTGGATTTTGTTGAGTATTTTTGTTGTAGGGTCTATATTTGAGTAAATTTAGATGAAAATAACTTAAATTTGTAGGATTTTGAAAACAATTTTAGTTGGAAGTGCCAAATTTTAATAAATTTATTTGAAACCAACATCGATTTTTTGGATTTTCTTGAGTATTTTTGTTGTAGGATCTACAATTGAGTAAATTTAGATGAAAATAACTTCGATTTTTTCGATTTTGTCACGATTTTTGTCAAATTTTAATAATTTATTTGAAATCAACTTGGATAATTTTGGATTTTCTTGAGTATTTTTGTTGTAGGATCTACAATTGAGTAAATTTAGATGAAAATAACATCAATTTTTTGGATTGTTTAAAAAAATTTAGATGGAAGTGTCAAATTTTAATAAATTTATTTGAAATCAACTTCGATTTTTTTTTATTTTGTTGGGTATTTTTGTTGTAGGATCTATATTTGAGTAAATTTAGATGAAAATAACTTAAATTTTTAGGTTTGTGAAAAAAAATTTAGTTGGAAGTGCCAAATTTTATTAAATTTATTTGAAACCAACTTCGATTTTTTGGATTTTCTTGAGTATTTTTGTTGTAGGATCTACAATTGAGTAAATTTAGATGAAAATAACTTCGATTTTTTGGATTTTGTCACGATTTTTGTCAAATTTTAATAAATTTATTTGAAATCAACTTTGATATATTTTGAATTTGTTGAGTATTTTTGTTGTAGGATCTATATTTGAGTAAATTTAGATGAAAATAACTTCAATTTTTTGGATTGTGAAAAATATTTTAGTTGGAAGTGTCAAATTTTAATAAATTTATTTGAAATCAACTTCGATTTTTTGGATTTTCTTTAGTATTTTTGTTGTAGGATCTACAATTGAGTAAATTTAGATAAAAATAACTTCAATTTTTTGGATTGTGAAAAAAAATTTAGATGGAAGTGTCAAATTTTAATAAATTTATTTGAAATCAACTTCGATTTTTTTGGATTTTGTTGAGTATTTTTGTTGTAGGGTCTATATTTGAGTAAATTTAGATGATGGTAACTTAAATTTTTAGGATTGTGAAAAAAATTTTAGTTGGAAGTGCCAAATTTTAATAAATTTATTTGAACCCAACTTCGATTTTTTGGATTTTCTTGAGTATTTTTGTTGTAGGATCTACAATTGCGTAAATTTAGATGAAAATAACTTCGAGTTTTTGGATTTTGTCACGATTTTTGTCAAATTTTATTAAATTTATTGGAAACCAACTTCGATTTTTTGGATTTTCTTGAGTATTTTTGTTGTAGGATCTACAATTGAGTAAATTTAGATGAAAATAACTTCAATTTTTTGGATTGTGAAAATTATTATTAGTTGGAAGTGTCAAATTTTAATAAATTTATTTGAAATCAACTTCGATTTTTTTGGATTTTGTTGAGTATTTTTGTTGTAGGGTCTATATTTGATAAATTTAGATGAAAATAACTTAAATTTTTAGGATTGTGAAAAAAATTTTAGTTGGAAGTACCAAATTTTAATAAATTTATTTGAAACCAACTTCGATTTTTTGGATTTTCTTGAGTATTTTTGTTGTAGGATCTACAATTGCGTAAATTTAGATGAAAATAACTTCGAGTTTTTGGATTTTGTCACGATTTTTGTCAAATTTTAATAAATTTATTTGAAATCAACTTCGATTATTTTTTATTTTGTTGGGTATTTTTGTTGTAGGATCTATATTTGAGTAAATTTAGATGAAAATAACTTAAATTTTTAGGATTGTGAAAAAAAATTGAGTTGGAAGTGTCAAATTTTAATAAATTTATTTGATACCAACTTTAATTTTTTGGATTTTCTTGAATATTTTGGTTGTAGGATCTACAATTGAGTAAATTTAGATGTAAATAACTTCAATTTTTTGGATTGTGAAAAAAATTTGAGTTGGAAGTGTCAAATTTTAGTAAATTTATTTGAAACCAAATTCGATTTTTTGGAGTTTCATGAGTATTTTTGTTATAGGATCTACAATTGTGTAAATTTAGATGAAAATAACTTCGATATTTTGGATTTTGTCACGATTCTTGTCAAATTTTAATAAATTTATTTGAAATCAACTTTGATAATTTTTTGGATTTTCTTGAGTATTTTTGTTGTAGGATCTACAATTGAGTAAATTTAGATGAAAATAACTTCAATTTTTTGGATTGTGAAAAAAAATTTAGATGGAAGTGTCAAATTTTAATAAATTTATTTGAAATCAACTTCGATTTTTTTTTATTTTGTTGGGTATTTTTGTTGTAGGATCTATATTTGAGTAAATTTAGATGAAAATAACTTAAATTTTTAGGATTGTGAAAAAAATTTGAGTTGGAAGTGTAAAATTTTAATAAATTTATTTGAAATCAACTTCGATTTTTTGGATTTTCTGTAGTATTTTTGTTGTAGGATCTACAATTGAGTAAATTTAGATGAAAATTACTTCAATTTTTTGGATTGTGAAAAAAAATTTGAGTTGGAAGTGTCAAATTTTAATAAATTTATTTGAAACCAAATTCGATTTTTTGGAGTTTCATGAGTATTTTTGTTATAGGATCTACAATTGTGTAAATTTAGATGAAAATAACTTCGATATTTTGGATTTTGTCACGATTCTTGTCAAATTTTAATAAATTTATTTGAAATCAACTTTGATAATTTTTGAATTTGTTGAGTATTTTTGTTGTAGGATCTATATTTGAGTAAATTTAGATGAAAATAACTTAAATTTTTAGGATTGTGAAAAAAAATTGAGTTGGAAGTGTCAAATTTTAATAAATTTATTTGATACCAACTTTAATTTTTTGGATTTTCTTGAATATTTTGGTTGTAGGATCTACAATTGAGTAAATTTAGATGAAAATAACTTCAATTTTTTGGATTGTGAATAAAGTTTGAGTTGGAAGTGTCAAATTTTAATAAATTTATTTGAAACCAACTTTGATTTTTTGGATTTTCTTGAGTATTTTGGTTGTAGGATCTACAATTGAGTAAATTTAGATGAAAATAACTTCAATTTTTTGATTGTGAAAAAAATTTGAGTTGGAAGTGTCAAATTTTAATAAATTTATTTGAAACCAAATTCGATTTTTTGGAGTTTCATGAGTATTTTTGTTATAGGATCTACAATTGTGTAAATTTAGATGAAAATAACTTCGATATTTTGGATTTTGTCACGATTCTTGTCAAATTTTAATAAATTTATTTGAAATCAACTTTGATAATTTTTGAATTTGTTGAGTATTTTTGTTGTAGGATCTATATTTGAGTAAATTTAGATGAAAATAACTTCAATTTTTTGGATTGTGAAAAATATTTTAGTTGGAAGTGTCAAATTTTAATAAATTTATTTGAAATCAACTTCGATTTTTTGGATTTTCTGTTGTATTTTTGTTGTAGGATCTACATTTGAGTAAATTTAGATAAAAATAACTTCAATTTTTTGGATTGTGAAAAAAAATTTAGATGGAAGTGTCAAATTTTAATAAATTTATTTGAAATCAACTTCGATTTTTTTGGATTTTGTTGAGTATTTTTGTTGTAGGGTCTATATTTGAGTAAATGTAGATGATGGTAACTTAAATTTTTAGGATTGTGAAAAAAATTTTAGTTGGAAGTGCCAAATTTTAATAAATTTATTTGAACCCAACTTCGATTTTTTGGATTTTCTTGAGTATTTTTGTTGTAGGATCTACAATTGCGTAAATTTAGATGAAAATAACTTCGAGTTTTTGGATTTTGTCACGATTTTTGTCAAATTTTATTAAATTTATTGGAAACCAACTTCGATTTTTTGGATTTTCTTGAGTATTTTTGTTGTAGGATCTACAATTGAGTAAATTTAGATGAAAATAACTTCAATTTTTTGGATTGTGAAAATTATTATTAGTTGGAAGTGTCAAATTTTAATAAATTTATTTGAAATCAACTTCGATTTTTTTGGATTTTGTTGAGTATTTTTGTTGTAGGGTCTATATTTGATAAATTTAGATGAAAATAACTTAAATTTTTAGGATTGTGAAAAAAATTTTAGTTGGAAGTACCAAATTTTAATAAATTTATTTGAAACCAACTTCGATTTTTTGGATTTTCTTGAGTATTTTTGTTGTAGGATCTACAATTGCGTAAATTTAGATGAAAATAACTTCGAGTTTTTGGATTTTGTCACGATTTTTGTCAAATTTTAATAAATTTATTTGAAATCAACTTCGATTATTTTTTATTTTGTTGGGTATTTTTGTTGTAGGATCTATATTTGAGTAAATTTAGATGAAAATAACTTAAATTTTTAGGATTGTGAAAAAAAATTGAGTTGGAAGTGTCAAATTTTAATAAATTTATTTGATACCAACTTTAATTTTTTGGATTTTCTTGAATATTTTGGTTGTAGGATCTACAATTGAGTAAATTTAGATGTAAATAACTTCAATTTTTTGGATTGTGAAAAAAATTTGAGTTGGAAGTGTCAAATTTTAATAAATTTATTTGAAACCAAATTCGATTTTTTGGAGTTTCATGAGTATTTTTGTTATAGGATCTACAATTGTGTAAATTTAGATGAAAATAACTTCGATATTTTGGATTTTGTCACGATTCTTGTCAAATTTTAATAAATTTATTTGAAATCAACTTTGATAATTTTTTGGATTTTCTTGAGTATTTTTGTTGTAGGATCTACAATTGAGTAAATTTAGATGAAAATAACTTCAATTTTTTGGATTGTGAAAAAAAATTTAGATGGAAGTGTCAAATTTTAATAAATTTATTTGAAATCAACTTCGATTTTTTTTTATTTTGTTGGGTATTTTTGTTGTAGGATCTATATTTGAGTAAATTTAGATGAAAATAACTTAAATTTTTAGGATTGTGAAAAAAATTTGAGTTGGAAGTGTAAAATTTTAATAAATTTATTTGAAATCAACTTCGATTTTTTGGATTTTCTGTAGTATTTTTGTTGTAGGATCTACAATTGAGTAAATTTAGATGAAAATTACTTCAATTTTTTGGATTGTGAAAAAAAATTTGAGTTGGAAGTGTCAAATTTTAATAAATTTATTTGAAACCAAATTCGATTTTTTGGAGTTTCATGAGTATTTTTGTTATAGGATCTACAATTGTGTAAATTTAGATGAAAATAACTTCGATATTTTGGATTTTGTCACGATTCTTGTCAAATTTTAATAAATTTATTTGAAATCAACTTTGATAATTTTTGAATTTGTTGAGTATTTTTGTTGTAGGATCTATATTTGAGTAAATTTAGATGAAAATAACTTAAATTTTTAGGATTGTGAAAAAAAATTGAGTTGGAAGTGTCAAATTTTAATAAATTTATTTGATACCAACTTTAATTTTTTGGATTTTCTTGAATATTTTGGTTGTAGGATCTACAATTGAGTAAATTTAGATGAAAATAACTTCAATTTTTTGGATTGTGAATAAAGTTTGAGTTGGAAGTGTCAAATTTTAATAAATTTATTTGAAACCAACTTTGATTTTTTGGATTTTCTTGAGTATTTTGGTTGTAGGATCTACAATTGAGTAAATTTAGATGAAAATAACTTCAATTTTTTGGATTGTGAATAAAGTTTGAGTTGGAAGTGCCAAATTTTAATAAATTTATTTGAAACCAACTTCGATTTTTTGGATTTTCTTGTGTATTTTTGTTGTAGGATCTACAATTGAGTAAATTTAGATGTAAATAACTTCAATTTTTTGATTGTGAAAAAAATTTGAGTTGGAAGTGTCAAATTTTAATAAATTTATTTGAAACCAAATTCGATTTTTTGGAGTTTCATGAGTATTTTTGTTATAGGATCTACAATTGTGTAAATTTAGATGAAAATAACTTCGATATTTTGGATTTTGTCACGATTCTTGTCAAATTTTAATAAATTTATTTGAAATCAACTTTGATAGTTTTTGAATTTGTTGAGTATTTTTGTTGTAGGATCTATATTTGAGTAAATTTAGATGAAAATAACTTCAATTTTTTGGATTGTGAAAAATATTTTAGTTGGAAGTGTCAAATTTTAATAAATTTATTTGAAATCAACTTCGATTTTTTGGATTTTCTGTTGTATTTTTGTTGTAGGATCTACATTTGAGTAAATTTAGATAAAAATAACTTCAATTTTTTGGATTGTGAAAAAAAATTTAGATGGAAGTGTCAAATTTTAATAAATTTATTTGAAATCAACTTCGATTTTTTTGGATTTTGTTGACTATTTTTGTTGTAGGGTCTATATTTGAGTAAATTTAGATGATGGTAACTTAAATTTTTAGGATTGTGAAAAAAATTTTAGTTGGAAGTGCCAAATTTTAATTAATTTATTTGAACCCAACTTCGATTTTTTGGATTTTCTTGAGTATTTTTGTTGTAGGATCTACAATTGCGTAAATTTAGATGAAAATAACTTCGAGTTTTTGGATTTTGTCACGATTTTTGTCAAATTTTATTAAATTTATTGGAAACCAACTTCGATTTTTTGGATTTTCTTGAGTATTTTTGTTGTAGGATCTACAATTGAGTAAATTTAGATGAAAATAACTTCAATTTTTTGGATTGTGAAAATTATTATTAGTTGGAAGTGTCAAATTTTAATAAATTTATTTGAAATCAACTTCGATTTTTTTGGATTTTGTTGAGTATTTTTGTTGTAGGGTCTATATTTGATAAATTTAGATGAAAATAACTTAAATTTTTAGGATTGTGAAAAAAATTTTAGTTGGAAGTACCAAATTTTAATAAATTTATTTGAAACCAACTTCGATTTTTTGGATTTTCTTGAGTATTTTTGTTGTAGGATCTACAATTGCGTAAATTTAGATGAAAATAACTTCGAGTTTTTGGATTTTGTCACGATTTTTGTCAAATTTTAATAAATTTATTTGAAATCAACTTCGATTATTTTTTATTTTGTTGGGTATTTTTGTTGTAGGATCTATATTTGAGTAAATTTAGATGAAAATAACTTAAATTTTTAGGATTGTGAAAAAAAATTGAGTTGGAAGTGTCAAATTTTAATAAATTTATTTGATACCAACTTTAATTTTTTGGATTTTCTTGAATATTTTGGTTGTAGGATCTACAATTGAGTAAATTTAGATGTAAATAACTTCAATTTTTTGGATTGTGAAAAAAATTTGAGTTGGAAGTGTCAAATTTTAATAAATTTATTTGAAACCAAATTCGATTTTTTGGAGTTTCATGAGTATTTTTGTTATAGGATCTACAATTGTGTAAATTTAGATGAAAATAACTTCGATATTTTGGATTTTGTCACGATTCTTGTCAAATTTTAATAAATTTATTTGAAATCAACTTTGATAATTTTTTGGATTTTCTTGAGTATTTTTGTTGTAGGATCTACAATTGAGTAAATTTAGATGAAAATAACTTCAATTTTTTGGATTGTGAAAAAAAATTTAGATGGAAGTGTCAAATTTTAATAAATTTATTTGAAATCAACTTCGATTTTTTTTTATTTTGTTGGGTATTTTTGTTGTAGGATCTATATTTGAGTAAATTTAGATGAAAATAACTTAAATTTTTAGGATTGTGAAAAAAATTTGAGTTGGAAGTGTAAAATTTTAATAAATTTATTTGAAATCAACTTCGATTTTTTGGATTTTCTGTAGTATTTTTGTTGTAGGATCTACAATTGAGTAAATTTAGATGTAAATAACTTCAATTTTTTGGATTGTGAAAAAAATTTGAGTTGGAAGTGTCAAATTTTAATAAATTTATTTGAAACCAAATTCGATTTTTTGGAGTTTCATGAGTATTTTTGTTATAGGATCTACAATTGTGTAAATTTAGATGAAAATAACTTCGATATTTTGGATTTTGTCACGATTCTTGTCAAATTTTAATAAATTTATTTGAAATCAACTTCGATTTTTTTGGATTTTGTTGAGTATTTTTGTTGTCGGGTCTATATTTGAGTAAATTTAGATGAAAATAACTTAGATTTTTAGGATTGTGAAAAAAATTTTAGTTGGAAGTGCCAAATTTTAATAAATTTATTTGAAACCAACTTCGATTTTTTGGATTTTCTTGAGTATTTTTGTTGTAGGATCTACAATTGCGTAAATTTAGATGAAAATACCTTCGAGTTTTTGGATTTTGTCACGATTTTTGTCAAATTTTAATAAATTTATTTGAAATCAACTTCGATTTTTTTTTATTTTGTTGGGTATTTTTGTTGTAGGATCTATATTTGAGTAAATTTAGATGAAAATAACTTAAATTTTTAGGATTGTGAAAAAAAATTGAGTTGGAAGTGTCAAATTTTAATTAATTTATTTGATACCAACTTTAATTTTTTGGATTTTCGTGAATATTTTGGTTGTAGGATCTACAATTGAGTAAATTTAGATGAAAATAACTTCAATTTTTTGGATTGTGAATAAAGTTTGAGTTGGAAGTGTCAAATTTTAATAAATTTATTTGAAACCAACTTTGATTTTTTGGATTTTCTTGAGTATTTTGGTTGTAGGATCTACAATTGAGTAAATTTAGATGAAAATAACTTCAATTTTTTGGATTGTGAATAAAGTTTGAGTTGGAAGTGCCAAATTTTAATAAATTTATTTGAAACCAACTTCGATTTTTTGGATTTTCTTGAGTATTTTTGTTGTAGGATCTACAATTGAGTAAATTTAGATGTAAATAACTTCAATTTTTTGGATTGTGAAAAAAATTTGAGTTGGAAGTGTCAAATTTTAATAAATTTATTTGAAACCAAATTCGATTTTTTGGAGTTTCATGAGTATTTTTGTTATAGGATCTACAATTGTGTAAATTTAGATGAAAATAACTTCGATATTTTGGATTTTGTCACGATTCTTGTCAAATTTTAATAAATTTATTTGAAATCAACTTCGATTTTTTTGGATTTTGTTGAGTATTTTTGAAGTAGGGTCAATATTTGAGTAAATTTAGATGAAAATAACTTAAATTTTTAGGATTGTGAAAAAAATTTTAGTTGGAAGTGCCAAATTTTAATAAATTTATTTGAAACCAACTTCGATTTTTTGGATTTTCTTGAGTATTTTTGTTGTAGGATCTACAATTGCGTAAATTTAGATGAAAATAACTTCGAGTTTTTGGATTTTGTCACGATTTTTGTCAAATTTTAATAAATTTATTTGAAATCAACTTCGATTTTTTTTTATTTTGTTGGGTATTTTTGTTGTAGGATCTATATTTGAGTAAATTTAGATGAAAATAACTTAAATTTTTAGGATTGTGAAAAAAAATTGAGTTGGAAGTGTCAAATTTTAATAAATTTATTTGATACCAACTTTAATTTTTTGGATTTTCTTGAATATTTTGGTTGTAGGATCTACAATTGAGTAAATTTAGATGAAAATAACTTCAATTTTTTGGATTGTGAATAAAGTTTGAGTTGGAAGTGTCAAATTTTAATAAATTTATTTGAAACCAACTTTGATTTTTTGGATTTTCTTGAGTATTTTGGTTGTAGGATCTACAATTGAGTAAATTTAGATGAAAATAACTTCAATTTTTTGGATTGTGAATAAAGTTTGAGTTGGAAGTGCCAAATTTTAATAAATTTATTTGAAACCAACTTCGATTTTTTGGATTTTCTTGAGTATTTTTGTTGTAGGATCTACAATTGAGTAAATTTAGATGTAAATAACTTCAATTTTTTGGATTGTGAAAAAAATTTGAGTTGGAAGTGTCAAATTTTAATAAATTTATTTGAAACCAAATTCGATTTTTTGGAGTTTCATGAGTATTTTTGTTATAGGATCTACAATTGTGTAAATTTAGATGAAAATAACTTCGATATTTTGGATTTTGTCACGATTCTTGTCAAATTTTAATAAATTTATTTGAAATCAACTTTGATAATTTTTGAATTTGTTGAGTATTTTTGTTGTAGGATCTATATTTGAGTAAATTTAGATGAAAATAACTTCAATTTTTTGGATTGTGAAAATTATTATTAGTTGGAAGTGTCAAATTTTAATAAATTTATTTGAAATCAACTTCGATTTTTTTGATTTTCTGTAGTATTTTTGTTGTAGGATCTACAATTGAGTAAATTTAGATAAAAATAACTTCAATTTTTTGGATTGTGAAAAAAATTTAGATGGAAGTGTCAAATTTTAATAAATTTATTTGAAATCAACTTCGATTTTTTTGGATTTTGTTGAGTATTTTTGTTGTAGGGTCTATATTTGATAAATTTAGATGAAAATAACTTAAATTTTTAGGATTGTGAAAAAAATTTTAGTTGGAAGTGACAAATTTTAATAAATTTATTTGAAACCAACTTCGATTTTTTGGATTTTCTTGAGTATTTTTGTTGTAGGATCTACAATTGAGTAAATTTAAATGAAAATAACTTCGATTTTTTGGATTTTGTCACGATTTTTGTCAAATTTTAATAAATTTATTTGAAATCAACTTGGATAATTTTGGATTTTCTTGAGTATTTTTGTTGTAGGATCTACAATTGAGTAAATTTAGATGAAAATAACTTCAATTTTTTGGATTGTGAAAAAAAATTTAGATGGAAGTGTCAAATTTTAATAAATTTATTTGAAATCAACTTCGATTTTTTTGGATTTTGTTGAGTATTTTTGTTGTAGGGTCTATATTTGAATAAATTTAGATGAAAATAACTTCAATTTTTTGGATTGTGAAAAAAATTTTAGTTGGAAGTGCCAAATTTTAATAAATTTATTTGAAACCAACTTCGATTTTTTGGATTTTCTTGAGTATTTTTGTTGTAGGATCTACAATTGAGTAAATTTAGATGAAAATAACTTCGAGTTTTTGGATTTTGTCACGATTTTTGTCAAATTTTAATAAATTTATTTGAAATCAACTTCGATTTTTTTTTAATTTGTTGGGTATTTTTGTTGTAGGATCTATATTTGAGTAAATTTAGATGAAAATAACTTAAATTTTTAGGATTGTGAAAAAAAATTGAGTTGGAAGTGTCAAATTTTAATAAATTTATTTGATACCAACTTTAATTTTTTGGATTTTCTTGAATATTTTGGTTGTAGGATCTACAATTGAGTAAATTTAGATGTAAATAACTTCAATTTTTTGGATTGTGAAAAAAATTTGAGTTGGAAGTGTCAAATTTTAATAAATTTATTTGAAACCAAATTCGATTTTTTGGAGTTTCATGAGTATTTTTGTTATAGGATCTACAATTGTGTAAATTTAGATGAAAATAACTTCGATATTTTGGATTTTGTCACGATTCTTGTCAAATTTTAATAAATTTATTTGAAATCAACTTTGATAATTTTTTAATTTGTTGATTCTTTTTGTTGTAGGATCTATATTTGAGTAAATTTAGATGAAAATAACTTCAATTTTTTGGATTGTGAAAATTATTATTAGTTGGAAGTGTAAAATTTTAATAAATTTATTTGAAATCAACTTCGATTTTTTGGATTTTCTGTAGTATTTTTGTTGTAGGATCTACAATTGAGTAAATTTAGATGAAAATAACTTCAATTTTTTGGATTGTGAAAAAAAATTTAGATGGAAGTGTCAAATTTTAATAAATTTATTTGAAATCAACTTCGATTTTTTTGGATTTTGTTGAGTATTTTTGTTGTAGGGTCTATATTTGAGTAAATTTAGATGAAAATAACTTAAATTTTTGGATTGTGAAAAAAATTTTAGTTGGAAGTGCCAAATTTTAATAAATTTATTTGAAACCAACTTCGATTTTTTGGATTTTCTTGAGTATTTTAGTTGTAGGATCTACAATTGAGTAAATTTAAATGAAAATAACTTCGATTTTTTGGATTTTGTCACGATTTTTGTCAAATTTTAATAAATTTATTTGAAATCAACTTGGATAATTTTGGATTTTCTTGAGTATTTTTGTTGTAGGATCTACAATTGAGTAAATTTAGATGAAAATAACTTCAATTTTTTGGATTGTGAAAAAAAATTTAGATGGAAGTGTCAAATTTTAATAAATTTATTTGAAATCAACTTCGATTTTTTTGGATTTTGTTGAGTATTTTTGTTGTAGGGTCTATATTTGAGTAAATTTAGATGAAAATAACTTAAATTTTTGGATTGTGAAAAAAATTTTAGTTGGAAGTGCCAAATTTTAATAAATTTATTTGAAACCAACTTCGATTTTTTGGATTTTCTTGAGTATTTTTGTTGTAGGATCTACAATTGAGTAAATTTAAATGAAAATAACTTCGATTTTTTGGATTTTGTCACGATTTTTGTCAAATTTTAATAAATTTATTTGAAATCAACTTGGATAATTTTGGATTTTCTTGAGTATTTTTGTTGTAGGATCTACAATTGAGTAAATTTAGATGAAAATAACTTCAATTTTTTGGATTGTGAAAAAAAATTTGAGTTGGAAGTGTCAAATTTTAATAAATTTATTTGAAACCAAATTCGATTTTTTGGAGTTTCATGAGTATTTTTGTTATAGGATCTACAATTGAGTAAATTTAGATAAAAATAACTTCAATTTTTTGGATTGTGAAAAAAAATTTAGATGGAAGTGTCAAATTTTAATAAATTTATTTGAAATCAACTTCGATTTTTTTGGATTTTGTTGAGTATTTTTGTTGTAGGGTCTATATTTGATAAATTTAGATGAAAATAACTTAAATTTTTAGGATTGTGAAAAAAATTTTAGTTGGAAGTGCCAAATTTTAATAAATTTATTTGAAACCAACTTCGATTTTTTGGATTTTCTTGAGTATTTTTGTTGTAGGATCTACAATTGAGTAAATTTAAATGAAAATAACTTCGATTTTTTGGATTTTGTCACGATTTTTGTCAAATTTTAATAAATTTATTTGAAATCAACTTGGATAATTTTGGATTTTCTTGAGTATTTTTGTTGTAGGATCTACAATTGAGTAAATTTAGATGAAAATAACTTCAATTTTTTGGATTGTGAAAAAAAATTTAGATGGAAGTGTCAAATTTTAATAAATTTATTTGAAATCAACTTCGATTTTTTTGGATTTTGTTGAGTATTTTTGTTGTAGGGTCTATATTTGAGTAAATTTAGATGAAAATAACTTAAATTTTTGGATTGTGAAAAAAATTTTAGTTGGAAGTGCCAAATTTTAATAAATTTATTTGAAACCAACTTCGATTTTTTGGATTTTCTTGAGTATTTTTGTTGTAGGATCTACAATTGAGTAAATTTAAATGAAAATAACTTCGATTTTTTGGATTTTGTCACGATTTTTGTCAAATTTTAATAAATTTATTTGAAATCAACTTGGATAATTTTGGATTTTCTTGAGTATTTTTGTTGTAGGATCTACAATTGAGTAAATTTAGATGAAAATAACTTCAATTTTTTGGATTGTGAAAAAAAATTTGAGTTGGAAGTGTCAAATTTTAATAAATTTATTTGAAACCAAATTCGATTTTTTTGGATTTTGTTGAGTATTTTTGTTGTAGGGTCTATATTTGATAAATTTAGATGAAAATAACTTAAATTTTTAGGATTGTGAAAAAAATTTTAGTTGGAAGTGCCAAATTTTAATAAATTTATTTGAAACCAACTTCGATTTTTTGGATTTTCTTGAGTATTTTTGTTGTAGGATCTACAATTGAGTAAATTTAAATGAAAATAACTTCGATTTTTTGGATTTTGTCACGATTTTTGTCAAATTTTAATAAATTTATTTGAAATCAACTTGGATAATTTTGGATTTTCTTGAGTATTTTTGTTGTAGGATCTACAATTGAGTAAATTTAGATGAAAATAACTTCAATTTTTTGGATTGTGAAAAAAAATTTAGATGGAAGTGTCAAATTTTAATAAATTTATTTGAAATCAACTTCGATTTTTTTGGATTTTCTTGAGTATTTTTGTTGTAGGGTCTATATTTGAGTAAATTTAGATGAAAATAACTTAAATTTTTGGATTGTGAAAAAAATTTTAGTTGGAAGTGCCAAATTTTAATAAATTTATTTGAAACCAACTTCGATTTTTTGGATTTTCTTGAGTATTTTTGTTGTAGGATCTACAATTGAGTAAATTTAAATGAAAATAACTTCGATTTTTTGGATTTTGTCACGATTTTTGTCAAATTTTAATAAATTTATTTGAAATCAACTTGGATAATTTTGGATTTTCTTGAGTATTTTTGTTGTAGGATCTACAATTGAGTAAATTTAGATGAAAATAACTTCAATTTTTTGGATTGGGAAAAAAAATTTGAGTTGGAAGTGTCAAATTTTAATAAATTTATTTGAAACCAAATTCGATTTTTTGGAGTTTCATGAGTATTTTTGTTATAGGATCTACAATTGTGTAAATTTAGATGAAAATAACTTCGATATTTTGGATTTTGTCACGATTCTTGTCAAATTTTAATAAATTTATTTGAAATCAACTTTGATAATTTTTGAATTTGTTGAGTATTTTTGTTGTAGGATCTATATTTGAGTAAATTTAGATGAAAATAACTTCAATTTTTTGGATTGTGAAAATTATTATTAGTTGGAAGTGTCAAATTTTAATAAATTTATTTGAAATCAACTTCGATTTTTTTGATTTTCTGTAGTATTTTTGTTGTAGGATCTACAATTGAGTAAATTTAGATAAAAATAACTTCAATTTTTTGGATTGTGAAAAAAAATTTAGATGGAAGTGTCAAATTTTAATAAATTTATTTGAAATCAACTTCGATTTTTTTGGATTTTGTTGAGTATTTTTGTTGTAGGGTCTATATTTGATAAATTTAGATGAAAATAACTTAAATTTTTAGGATTGTGAAAAAAATTTTAGTTGGAAGTGCCAAATTTTAATAAATTTATTTGAAACCAACTTCGATTTTTTGGATTTTCTTGAGTATTTTTGTTGTAGGATCTACAATTGAGTAAATTTAAATGAAAATAACTTCGATTTTTTGGATTTTGTCACGATTTTTGTCAAATTTTAATAAATTTATTTGAAATCAACTTGGATAATTTTGGATTTTCTTGAGTATTTTTGTTGTAGGATCTACAATTGAGTAAATTTAGATGAAAATAACTTCAATTTTTTGGATTGTGAAAAAAAATTTGAGTTGGAAGTGTCAAATTTTAATAAATTTATTTGAAACCAAATTCGATTTTTTGGAGTTTCATGAGTATTTTTGTTATAGGATCTACAATTGAGTAAATTTAGATAAAAATAACTTCAATTTTTTGGATTGTGAAAAAAAATTTAGATGGAAGTGTCAAATTTTAATAAATTTATTTGAAATCAACTTCGATTTTTTTGGATTTTGTTGAGTATTTTTGTTGTAGGGTCTATATTTGATAAATTTAGATGAAAATAACTTAAATTTTTAGGATTGTGAAAAAAATTTTAGTTGGAAGTGCCAAATTTTAATAAATTTATTTGAAACCAACTTCGATTTTTTGGATTTTCTTGAGTATTTTTGTTGTAGGATCTACAATTGAGTAAATTTAAATGAAAATAACTTCGATTTTTTGGATTTTGTCACGATTTTTGTCAAATTTTAATAAATTTATTTGAAATCAACTTGGATAATTTTGGATTTTCTTGAGTATTTTTGTTGTAGGATCTACAATTGAGTAAATTTAGATGAAAATAACTTCAATTTTTTGGATTGTGAAAAAAAATTTAGATGGAAGTGTCAAATTTTAATAAATTTATTTGAAATCAACTTCGATTTTTTTGGATTTTGTTGAGTATTTTTGTTGTAGGGTCTATATTTGAGTAAATTTAGATGAAAATAACTTAAATTTTTGGATTGTGAAAAAAATTTTAGTTGGAAGTGCCAAATTTTAATAAATTTATTTGAAACCAACTTCGATTTTTTGGATTTTCTTGAGTATTTTTGTTGTAGGATCTACAATTGAGTAAATTTAAATGAAAATAACTTCGATTTTTTGGATTTTGTCACGATTTTTGTCAAATTTTAATAAATTTATTTGAAATCAACTTGGATAATTTTGGATTTTCTTGAGTATTTTTGTTGTAGGATCTACAATTGAGTAAATTTAGATGAAAATAACTTCAATTTTTTGGATTGTGAAAAAAAATTTGAGTTGGAAGTGTCAAATTTTAATAAATTTATTTGAAACCAAATTCGATTTTTTTGGATTTTGTTGAGTATTTTTGTTGTAGGGTCTATATTTGATAAATTTAGATGAAAATAACTTAAATTTTTAGGATTGTGAAAAAAATTTTAGTTGGAAGTGCCAAATTTTAATAAATTTATTTGAAACCAACTTCGGTTTTTTGGATTTTCTTGAGTATTTTTGTTGTAGGATCTACAATTGAGTAAATTTAAATGAAAATAACTTCGATTTTTTGGATTTTGTCACGATTTTTGTCAAATTTTAATAAATTTATTTGAAATCAACTTGGATAATTTTGGATTTTCTTGAGTATTTTTGTTGTAGGATCTACAATTGAGTAAATTTAGATGAAAATAACTTCAATTTTTTGGATTGTGAAAAAAAATTTAGATGGAAGTGTCAAATTTTAATAAATTTATTTGAAATCAACTTCGATTTTTTTGGATTTTGTTGAGTATTTTTGTTGTAGGGTCTATATTTGAGTAAATTTAGATGAAAATAACTTAAATTTTTGGATTGTGAAAAAAATTTTAGTTGGAAGTGCCAAATTTTAATAAATTTATTTGAAACCAACTTCGATTTTTTGGATTTTCTTGAGTATTTTTGTTGTATAATCTACAATTGAGTAAATTTAAATGAAAATAACTTCGATTTTTTGGATTTTGTCACGATTTTTGTCAAATTTTAATAAATTTATTTGAAATCAACTTGGATAATTTTGGATTTTCTTGAGTATTTTTGTTGTAGGATCTACAATTGAGTAAATTTAGATGAAAATAACTTCAATTTTTTGGATTGTGAAAAAAAATTGAGTTGGAAGTGTCAAATTTTAATAAATTTATTTGAAACCAAATTCGATTTTTTGGAGTTTCATGAGTATTTTTGTTATAGGATCTACAATTGTGTAAATTTAGATGAAAATAACTTCGATATTTTGGATTTTGTCACGATTCTTGTCAAATTTTAATAAATTTATTTGAAATCAACTTTGATAATTTTTGAATTTGTTGAGTATTTTTGTTGTAGGATCTATATTTGAGTAAATTTAGATGAAAATAACTTCAATTTTTTGGATTGTGAAAATTATTATTAGTTGGAAGTGTCAAATTTTAATAAATTTATTTGAAATCAACTTCGATTTTTTTGATTTTCTGTAGTATTTTTGTTGTAGGATCTACAATTGAGTAAATTTAGATAAAAATAACTTCAATTTTTTGGATTGTGAAAAAAAATTTAGATGGAAGTGTCAAATTTTAATAAATTTATTTGAAATCAACTTCGATTTTTTTGGATTTTGTTGAGTATTTTTGTTGTAGGGTCTATATTTGATAAATTTAGATGAAAATAACTTAAATTTTTAGGATTGTGAAAAAAATTTTAGTTGGAAGTGCCAAATTTTAATAAATTTATTTGAAACCAACTTCGATTTTTTGGATTTTCTTGAGTATTTTTGTTGTAGGATCTACAATTGAGTAAATTTAAATGAAAATAACTTCGATTTTTTGGATTTTGTCACGATTTTTGTCAAATTTTAATAAATTTATTTGAAATCAACTTGGATAATTTTGGATTTTCTTGAGTATTTTTGTTGTAGGATCTACAATTGAGTAAATTTAGATGAAAATAACTTCAATTTTTTGGATTGTGAAAATTATTATTAGTTGGAAGTGTCAAATTTTAATAAATTTATTTGAAATCAACTTCGATTTTTTTGATTTTCTGTAGTATTTTTGTTGTAGGATCTACAATTGAGTAAATTTAGATGTAAATAACTTCAATTTTTTGGATTGTGAAAAAAATTTGAGTTGGAAGTGTCAAATTTTAATAAATTTATTTGAAACCAAATTCGATTTTTTGGAGTTTCATGAGTATTTTTGTTATAGGATCTACAATTGTGTAAATTTAGATGAAAATAACTTCGATATTTTGGATTTTGTCACGATTCTTGTCAAATTTTAATAAATTTATTTGAAATCAACTTCGATTTTTTTGGATTTTGTTGAGTATTTTTGTTGTCGGGTCTATATTTGAGTAAATTTAGATGAAAATAACTTAGATTTTTAGGATTGTGAAAAAAATTTTAGTTGGAAGTGCCAAATTTTAATAAATTTATTTGAAACCAACTTCGATTTTTTGGATTTTCTTGAGTATTTTTGTTGTAGGATCTACAATTGCGTAAATTTAGATGAAAATACCTTCGAGTTTTTGGATTTTGTCACGATTTTTGTCAAATTTTAATAAATTTATTTGAAATCAACTTCGATTTTTTTTTATTTTGTTGGGTATTTTTGTTGTAGGATCTATATTTGAGTAAATTTAGATGAAAATAACTTAAATTTTTAGGATTGTGAAAAAAAATTGAGTTGGAAGTGTCAAATTTTAATTAATTTATTTGATACCAACTTTAATTTTTTGGATTTTCGTGAATATTTTGGTTGTAGGATCTACAATTGAGTAAATTTAGATGAAAATAACTTCAATTTTTTGGATTGTGAATAAAGTTTGAGTTGGAAGTGTCAAATTTTAATAAATTTATTTGAAACCAACTTTGATTTTTTGGATTTTCTTGAGTATTTTGGTTGTAGGATCTACAATTGAGTAAATTTAGATGAAAATAACTTCAATTTTTTGGATTGTGAATAAAGTTTGAGTTGGAAGTGCCAAATTTTAATAAATTTATTTGAAACCAACTTCGATTTTTTGGATTTTCTTGAGTATTTTTGTTGTAGGATCTACAATTGAGTAAATTTAGATGTAAATAACTTCAATTTTTTGGATTGTGAAAAAAATTTGAGTTGGAAGTGTCAAATTTTAATAAATTTATTTGAAACCAAATTCGATTTTTTGGAGTTTCATGAGTATTTTTGTTATAGGATCTACAATTGTGTAAATTTAGATGAAAATAACTTCGATATTTTGGATTTTGTCACGATTCTTGTCAAATTTTAATAAATTTATTTGAAATCAACTTCGATTTTTTTGGATTTTGTTGAGTATTTTTGTTGTAGGGTCAATATTTGAGTAAATTTAGATGAAAATAACTTAAATTTTTAGGATTGTGAAAAAAATTTTAGTTGGAAGTGCCAAATTTTAATAAATTTATTTGAAACCAACTTCGATTTTTTGGATTTTCTTGAGTATTTTTGTTGTAGGATCTACAATTGCGTAAATTTAGATGAAAATAACTTCGAGTTTTTGGATTTTGTCACGATTTTTGTCAAATTTTAATAAATTTATTTGAAATCAACTTCGATTTTTTTTTATTTTGTTGGGTATTTTTGTTGTAGGATCTATATTTGAGTAAATTTAGATGAAAATAACTTAAATTTTTAGGATTGTGAAAAAAAATTGAGTTGGAAGTGTCAAATTTTAATAAATTTATTTGATACCAACTTTAATTTTTTGGATTTTCTTGAATATTTTGGTTGTAGGATCTACAATTGAGTAAATTTAGATGAAAATAACTTCAATTTTTTGGATTGTGAATAAAGTTTGAGTTGGAAGTGTCAAATTTTAATAAATTTATTTGAAACCAACTTTGATTTTTTTGATTTTCTTGAGTATTTTGGTTGTAGGATCTACAATTGAGTAAATTTAGATGAAAATAACTTCAATTTTTTGGATTGTGAATAAAGTTTGAGTTGGAAGTGCCAAATTTTAATAAATTTATTTGAAACCAACTTCGATTTTTTGGATTTTCTTGAGTATTTTTGTTGTAGGATCTACAATTGAGTAAATTTAGATGTAAATAACTTCAATTTTTTGGATTGTGAAAAAAATTTGAGTTGGAAGTGTCAAATTTTAATAAATTTATTTGAAACCAAATTCGATTTTTTGGAGTTTCATGAGTATTTTTGTTATAGGATCTACAATTGTGTAAATTTAGATGAAAATAACTTCGATATTTTGGATTTTGTCACGATTCTTGTCAAATTTTAATAAATTTATTTGAAATCAACTTTGATAATTTTTGAATTTGTTGAGTATTTTTGTTGTAGGATCTATATTTGAGTAAATTTAGATGAAAATAACTTCAATTTTTTGGATTGTGAAAATTATTATTAGTTGGAAGTGTCAAATTTTAATAAATTTATTTGAAATCAACTTCGATTTTTTTGATTTTCTGTAGTATTTTTGTTGTAGGATCTACAATTGAGTAAATTTAGATAAAAATAACTTCAATTTTTTGGATTGTGAAAAAAATTTAGATGGAAGTGTCAAATTTTAATAAATTTATTTGAAATCAACTTCGATTTTTTTGGATTTTGTTGAGTATTTTTGTTGTAGGGTCTATATTTGATAAATTTAGATGAAAATAACTTAAATTTTTAGGATTGTGAAAAAAATTTTAGTTGGAAGTGCCAAATTTTAATAAATTTATTTGAAACCAACTTCGATTTTTTGGATTTTCTTGAGTATTTTTGTTGTAGGATCTACAATTGAGTAAATTTAAATGAAAATAACTTCGATTTTTTGGATTTTGTCACGATTTTTGTCAAATTTTAATAAATTTATTTGAAATCAACTTGGATAATTTTGGATTTTCTTGAGTATTTTTGTTGTAGGATCTACAATTGAGTAAATTTAGATGAAAATAACTTCAATTTTTTGGATTGTGAAAAAAAATTTAGATGGAAGTGTCAAATTTTAATAAATTTATTTGAAATCAACTTCGATTTTTTTGGATTTTGTTGAGTATTTTTGTTGTAGGGTCTATATTTGAATAAATTTAGATGAAAATAACTTCAATTTTTTGGATTGTGAAAAAAATTTTAGTTGGAAGTGCCAAATTTTAATAAATTTATTTGAAACCAACTTCGATTTTTTGGATTTTCTTGAGTATTTTTGTTGTAGGATCTACAATTGAGTAAATTTAGATGAAAATAACTTCGAGTTTTTGGATTTTGTCACGATTTTTGTCAAATTTTAATAAATTTATTTGAAATCAACTTCGATTTTTTTTTAATTTGTTGGGTATTTTTGTTGTAGGATCTATATTTGAGTAAATTTAGATGAAAATAACTTAAATTTTTAGGATTGTGAAAAAAAATTGAGTTGGAAGTGTCAAATTTTAATAAATTTATTTGATACCAACTTTAATTTTTTGGATTTTCTTGAATATTTTGGTTGTAGGATCTACAATTGAGTAAATTTAGATGTAAATAACTTCAATTTTTTGGATTGTGAAAAAAATTTGAGTTGGAAGTGTCAAATTTTAATAAATTTATTTGAAACCAAATTCGATTTTTTGGAGTTTCATGAGTATTTTTGTTATAGGATCTACAATTGTGTAAATTTAGATGAAAATAACTTCGATATTTTGGATTTTGTCACGATTCTTGTCAAATTTTAATAAATTTATTTGAAATCAACTTTGATAATTTTTTAATTTGTTGATTATTTTTGTTGTAGGATCTATATTTGAGTAAATTTAGATGAAAATAACTTCAATTTTTTGGATTGTGAAAATTATTATTAGTTGGAAGTGTAAAATTTTAATAAATTTATTTGAAATCAACTTCGATTTTTTGGATTTTCTGTAGTATTTTTGTTGTAGGATCTACAATTGAGTAAATTTAGATGAAAATAACTTCAATTTTTTGGATTGTGAAAAAAAATTTAGATGGAAGTGTCAAATTTTAATAAATTTATTTGAAATCAACTTCGATTTTTTTGGATTTTGTTGAGTATTTTTGTTGTAGGGTCTATATTTGAGTAAATTTAGATGAAAATAACTTAAATTTTTGGATTGTGAAAAAAATTTTAGTTGGAAGTGCCAAATTTTAATAAATTTATTTGAAACCAACTTCGATTTTTTGGATTTTCTTGAGTATTTTAGTTGTAGGATCTACAATTGAGTAAATTTAAATGAAAATAACTTCGATTTTTTGGATTTTGTCACGATTTTTGTCAAATTTTAATAAATTTATTTGAAATCAACTTGGATAATTTTGGATTTTCTTGAGTATTTTTGTTGTAGGATCTACAATTGAGTAAATTTAGATGAAAATAACTTCAATTTTTTGGATTGTGGAAAAAAATTTGAGTTGGAAGTGTCAAATTTTAATAAATTTATTTGAAACCAAATTCGATTTTTTTGGATTTTGTTGAGTATTTTTGTTGTAGGGTCTATATTTGATAAATTTAGATGAAAATAACTTAAATTTTTAGGATTGTGAAAAAAATTTTAGTTGGAAGTGCCAAATTTTAATAAATTTATTTGAAACCAACTTCGATTTTTTGGATTTTCTTGAGTATTTTTGTTGTAGGATCTACAATTGAGTAAATTTAAATGAAAATAACTTCGATTTTTTGGATTTTGTCACGATTTTTGTCAAATTTTAATAAATTTATTTGAAATCAACTTGGATAATTTTGGATTTTCTTGAGTATTTTTGTTGTAGGATCTACAATTGAGTAAATTTAGATGAAAATAACTTCAATTTTTTGGATTGTGAAAAAAAATTTAGATGGAAGTGTCAAATTTTAATAAATTTATTTGAAATCAACTTCGATTTTTTTGGATTTTGTTGAGTATTTTTGTTGTAGGGTCTATATTTGAGTAAATTTAGATGAAAATAACTTAAATTTTTGGATTGTGAAAAAAATTTTAGTTGGAAGTGCCAAATTTTAATAAATTTATTTGAAACCAACTTCGATTTTTTGGATTTTCTTGAGTATTTTTGTTGTAGGATCTACAATTGAGTAAATTTAAATGAAAATAACTTCGATTTTTTGGATTTTGTCACGATTTTTGTCAAATTTTAATAAATTTATTTGAAATCAACTTGGATAATTTTGGATTTTCTTGAGTATTTTTGTTGTAGGATCTACAATTGAGTAAATTTAGATGAAAATAACTTCAATTTTTTGGATTGTGAAAAAAAATTTGAGTTGGAAGTGTCAAATTTTAATAAATTTATTTGAAACCAAATTCGATTTTTTGGAGTTTCATGAGTATTTTTGTTATAGGATCTACAATTGAGTAAATTTAGATAAAAATAACTTCAATTTTTTGGATTGTGAAAAAAAATTTAGATGGAAGTGTCAAATTTTAATAAATTTATTTGAAATCAACTTCGATTTTTTTGGATTTTGTTGAGTATTTTTGTTGTAGGGTCTATATTTGATAAATTTAGATGAAAATAACTTAAATTTTTAGGATTGTGAAAAAAATTTTAGTTGGAAGTGCCAAATTTTAATAAATTTATTTGAAACCAACTTCGATTTTTTGGATTTTCTTGAGTATTTTTGTTGTAGGATCTACAATTGAGTAAATTTAAATGAAAATAACTTCGATTTTTTGGATTTTGTCACGATTTTTGTCAAATTTTAATAAATTTATTTGAAATCAACTTGGATAATTTTGGATTTTCTTGAGTATTTTTGTTGTAGGATCTACAATTGAGTAAATTTAGATGAAAATAACTTCAATTTTTTGGATTGTGAAAAAAAATTTAGATGGAAGTGTCAAATTTTAATAAATTTATTTGAAATCAACTTCGATTTTTTTGGATTTTGTTGAGTATTTTTGTTGTAGGGTCTATATTTGAGTAAATTTAGATGAAAATAACTTAAATTTTTGGATTGTGAAAAAAATTTTAGTTGGAAGTGCCAAATTTTAATAAATTTATTTGAAACCAACTTCGATTTTTTGGATTTTCTTGAGTATTTTTGTTGTAGGATCTACAATTGAGTAAATTTAAATGAAAATAACTTCGATTTTTTGGATTTTGTCACGATTTTTGTCAAATTTTAATAAATTTATTTGAAATCAACTTGGATAATTTTGGATTTTCTTGAGTATTTTTGTTGTAGGATCTACAATTGAGTAAATTTAGATGAAAATAACTTCAATTTTTTGGATTGTGAAAAAAAATTTGAGTTGGAAGTGTCAAATTTTAATAAATTTATTTGAAACCAAATTCGATTTTTTTGGATTTTGTTGAGTATTTTTGTTGTAGGGTCTATATTTGATAAATTTAGATGAAAATAACTTAAATTTTTAGGATTGTGAAAAAAATTTTAGTTGGAAGTGCCAAATTTTAATAAATTTATTTGAAACCAACTTCGATTTTTTGGATTTTCTTGAGTATTTTTGTTGTAGGATCTACAATTGAGTAAATTTAAATGAAAATAACTTCGATTTTTTGGATTTTGTCACGATTTTTGTCAAATTTTAATAAATTTATTTGAAATCAACTTGGATAATTTTGGATTTTCTTGAGTATTTTTGTTGTAGGATCTACAATTGAGTAAATTTAGATGAAAATAACTTCAATTTTTTGGATTGTGAAAAAAAATTTAGATGGAAGTGTCAAATTTTAATAAATTTATTTGAAATCAACTTCGATTTTTTTGGATTTTGTTGAGTATTTTTGTTGTAGGGTCTATATTTGAGTAAATTTAGATGAAAACAACTTAAATTTTTGGATTGTGAAAAAAATTTTAGTTGGAAGTGCCAAATTTTAATAAATTTATTTGAAACCAACTTCGATTTTTTGGATTTTCTTGAGTATTTTTGTTGTAGGATCTACAATTGAGTAAATTTAAATGAAAATAACTTCGATTTTTTGGATTTTGTCACGATTTTTGTCAAATTTTAATAAATTTATTTGAAATCAACTTGGATAATTTTGGATTTTCTTGAGTATTTTTGTTGTAGGATCTACAATTGAGTAAATTTAGATGAAAATAACTTCAATTTTTTGGATTGGGAAAAAAAATTTGAGTTGGAAGTGTCAAATTTTAATAAATTTATTTGAAACCAAATTCGATTTTTTGGAGTTTCATGAGTATTTTTGTTATAGGATCTACAATTGTGTAAATTTAGATGAAAATAACTTCGATATTTTGGATTTTGTCACGATTCTTGTCAAATTTTAATAAATTTATTTGAAATCAACTTTGATAATTTTTGAATTTGTTGAGTATTTTTGTTGTAGGATCTATATTTGAGTAAATTTAGATGAAAATAACTTCAATTTTTTGGATTGTGAAAATTATTATTAGTTGGAAGTGTCAAATTTTAATAAATTTATTTGAAATCAACTTCGATTTTTTTGATTTTCTGTAGTATTTTTGTTGTAGGATCTACAATTGAGTAAATTTAGATAAAAATAACTTCAATTTTTTGGATTGTGAAAAAAAATTTAGATGGAAGTGTCAAATTTTAATAAATTTATTTGAAATCAACTTCGATTTTTTTGGATTTTGTTGAGTATTTTTGTTGTAGGGTCTATATTTGATAAATTTAGATGAAAATAACTTAAATTTTTAGGATTGTGAAAAAAATTTTAGTTGGAAGTGCCAAATTTTAATAAATTTATTTGAAACCAACTTCGATTTTTTGGATTTTCTTGAGTATTTTTGTTGTAGGATCTACAATTGAGTAAATTTAAATGAAAATAACTTCGATTTTTTGGATTTTGTCACGATTTTTGTCAAATTTTAATAAATTTATTTGAAATCAACTTGGATAATTTTGGATTTTCTTGAGTATTTTTGTTGTAGGATCTACAATTGAGTAAATTTAGATGAAAATAACTTCAATTTTTTGGATTGTGAAAAAAAATTTGAGTTGGAAGTGTCAAATTTTAATAAATTTATTTGAAACCAAATTCGATTTTTTGGAGTTTCATGAGTATTTTTGTTATAGGATCTACAATTGAGTAAATTTAGATAAAAATAACTTCAATTTTTTGGATTGTGAAAAAAAATTTAGATGGAAGTGTCAAATTTTAATAAATTTATTTGAAATCAACTTCGATTTTTTTGGATTTTGTTGAGTATTTTTGTTGTAGGGTCTATATTTGATAAATTTAGATGAAAATAACTTAAATTTTTAGGATTGTGAAAAAAATTTTAGTTGGAAGTGCCAAATTTTAATAAATTTATTTGAAACCAACTTCGATTTTTTGGATTTTCTTGAGTATTTTTGTTGTAGGATCTACAATTGAGTAAATTTAAATGAAAATAACTTCGATTTTTTGGATTTTGTCACGATTTTTGTCAAATTTTAATAAATTTATTTGAAATCAACTTGGATAATTTGGGATTTTCTTGAGTATTTTTGTTGTAGGATCTACAATTGAGTAAATTTAGATGAAAATAACTTCAATTTTTTGGATTGTGAAAAAAAATTTAGATGGAAGTGTCAAATTTTAATAAATTTATTTGAAATCAACTTCGATTTTTTTGGATTTTGTTGAGTATTTTTGTTGTAGGGTCTATATTTGAGTAAATTTAGATGAAAATAACTTAAATTTTTGGATTGTGAAAAAAATTTTAGTTGGAAGTGCCAAATTTTAATAAATTTATTTGAAACCAACTTCGATTTTTTGGATTTTCTTGAGTATTTTTGTTGTAGGATCTACAATTGAGTAAATTTAAATGAAAATAACTTCGATTTTTTGGATTTTGTCACGATTTTTGTCAAATTTTAATAAATTTATTTGAAATCAACTTGGATAATTTTGGATTTTCTTGAGTATTTTTGTTGTAGGATCTACAATTGAGTAAATTTAGATGAAAATAACTTCAATTTTTTGGATTGTGAAAAAAAATTTGAGTTGGAAGTGTCAAATTTTAATAAATTTATTTGAAACCAAATTCGATTTTTTTGGATTTTGTTGAGTATTTTTGTTGTAGGGTCTATATTTGATAAATTTAGATGAAAATAACTTAAATTTTTAGGATTGTGAAAAAAATTTTAGTTGGAAGTGCCAAATTTTAATAAATTTATTTGAAACCAACTTCGATTTTTTGGATTTTCTTGAGTATTTTTGTTGTAGGATCTACAATTGAGTAAATTTAAATGAAAATAACTTCGATTTTTTGGATTTTGTCACGATTTTTGTCAAATTTTAATAAATTTATTTGAAATCAACTTGGATAATTTTGGATTTTCTTGAGTATTTTTGTTGTAGGATCTACAATTGAGTAAATTTAGATGAAAATAACTTCAATTTTTTGGATTGTGAAAAAAAATTTAGATGGAAGTGTCAAATTTTAATAAATTTATTTGAAATCAACTTCGATTTTTTTGGATTTTGTTGAGTATTTTTGTTGTAGGGTCTATATTTGAGTAAATTTAGATGAAAATAACTTAAATTTTTGGATTGTGAAAAAAATTTTAGTTGGAAGTGCCAAATTTTAATAAATTTATTTGAAACCAACTTCGATTTTTTGGATTTTCTTGAGTATTTTTGTTGTAGGATCTACAATTGAGTAAATTTAAATGAAAATAACTTCGATTTTTTGGATTTTGTCACGATTTTTGTCAAATTTTAATAAATTTATTTGAAATCAACTTGGATAATTTTGGATTTTCTTGAGTATTTTTGTTGTAGGATCTACAATTGAGTAAATTTAGATGAAAATAACTTCAATTTTTTGGATTGTGAAAAAAAATTTGAGTTGGAAGTGTCAAATTTTAATAAATGTATTTGAAACCAAATTCGATTTTTTTGGATTTTGTTGAGTATTTTTGTTGTAGGGTCTATATTTGATAAATTTAGATGAAAATAACTTAAATTTTTAGGATTGTGAAAAAAATTTTAGTTGGAAGTGCCAAATTTTAATAAATTTATTTGAAACCAACTTCGATTTTTTGGATTTTCTTGAGTATTTTTGTTGTAGGATCTACAATTGAGTAAATTTAAATGAAAATAACTTCGATTTTTTGGATTTTGTCACGATTTTTGTCAAATTTTAATAAATTTATTTGAAATCAACTTGGATAATTTTGGATTTTCTTGAGTATTTTTGTTGTAGGATCTACAATTGAGTAAATTTAGATGAAAATAACTTCAATTTTTTGGATTGTGAAAAAAAATTTAGATGGAAGTGTCAAATTTTAATAAATTTATTTGAAATCAACTTCGATTTTTTTGGATTTTGTTGAGTATTTTTGTTGTAGGGTCTATATTTGAGTAAATTTAGATGAAAATAACTTAAATTTTTGGATTGTGAAAAAAATTTTAGTTGGAAGTGCCAAATTTTAATAAATTTATTTGAAACCAACTTCGATTTTTTGGATTTTCTTGAGTATTTTTGTTGTAGGATCTACAATTGAGTAAATTTAAATGAAAATAACTTCGATTTTTTGGATTTTGTCACGATTTTTGTCAAATTTTAATAAATTTATTTGAAATCAACTTGGATAATTTTGGATTTTCTTGAGTATTTTTGTTGTAGGATCTACAATTGAGTAAATTTAGATGAAAATAACTTCAATTTTTTGGATTGTGAAAAAAAATTGAGTTGGAAGTGTCAAATTTTAATAAATTTATTTGAAACCAAATTCGATTTTTTGGAGTTTCATGAGTATTTTTGTTATAGGATCTACAATTGTGTAAATTTAGATGAAAATAACTTCGATATTTTGGATTTTGTCACGATTCTTGTCAAATTTTAATAAATTTATTTGAAATCAACTTTGATAATTTTTGAATTTGTTGAGTATTTTTGTTGTAGGATCTATATTTGAGTAAATTTAGATGAAAATAACTTCAATTTTTTGGATTGTGAAAATTATTATTAGTTGGAAGTGTCAAATTTTAATAAATTTATTTGAAATCAACTTCGATTTTTTTGATTTTCTGTAGTATTTTTGTTGTAGGATCTACAATTGAGTAAATTTAGATAAAAATAACTTCAATTTTTTGGATTGTGAAAAAAAATTTAGATGGAAGTGTCAAATTTTAATAAATTTATTTGAAATCAACTTCGATTTTTTTGGATTTTGTTGAGTATTTTTGTTGTAGGGTCTATATTTGATAAATTTAGATGAAAATAACTTAAATTTTTAGGATTGTGAAAAAAATTTTAGTTGGAAGTGCCAAATTTTAATAAATTTATTTGAAACCAACTTCGATTTTTTGGATTTTCTTGAGTATTTTTGTTGTAGGATCTACAATTGAGTAAATTTAAATGAAAATAACTTCGATTTTTTGGATTTTGTCACGATTTTTGTCAAATTTTAATAAATTTATTTGAAATCAACTTGGATAATTTTGGATTTTCTTGAGTATTTTTGTTGTAGGATCTACAATTGAGTAAATTTAGATGAAAATAACTTCAATTTTTTGGATTGTGAAAATTATTATTAGTTGGAAGTGTCAAATTTTAATAAATTTATTTGAAATCAACTTCGATTTTTTTGATTTTCTGTAGTATTTTTGTTGTAGGATCTACAATTGAGTAAATTTAGATAAAAATAACTTCAATTTTTTGGATTGTGAAAAAAAATTTAGATGGAAGTGTCAAATTTTAATAAATTTATTTGAAATCAACTTCGATTTTTTTGGATTTTGTTGAGTATTTTTGTTGTAGGGTCTATATTTAATAAATTTAGATGAAAATAACTTAAATTTTTAGGATTGTGAAAAAAATTTTAGTTGGAAGTACCAAATTTTAATAAATTTATTTGAAACCAACTTCGATTTTTTGGATTTTCTTGAGTATTTTTGTTGTAGGATCTACAATTGCGTAAATTTAGATGAAAATAACTTCGAGTTTTTGGATTTTGTCACGATTTTTGTCAAATTTTAATAAATTTATTTGAAATCAACTTCGATTTTTTTTTAATTTGTTGGGTATTTTTGTTGTAGGATCTATATTTGAGTAAATTTAGATGAAAATAACTTAAATTTTTAGGATTGTGAAAAAAAATTGAGTAGGAAGTGTCAAATTTTAATAAATTTATTTGATACCAACTTTAATTTTTTGGATTTTCTTGAATATTTTGGTTGTAGGATCTACAATTGAGTAAATTTAGATGTAAATAACTTCAATTTTTTGGATTGTGAAAAAAATTTGAGTTGGAAGTGTCAAATTTTAATAAATTTATTTGAAACCAAATTCGATTTTTTGGAGTTTCATGAGTATTTTTGTTATAGGATCTACAATTGTGTAAATTTAGATGAAAATAACTTCGATATTTTGGATTTTGTCACGATTCTTGTCAAATTTTAATAAATTTATTTGAAATCAACTTTGATAATTTTTTAATTTGTTGATTATTTTTGTTGTAGGATCTATATTTGAGTAAATTTAGATGAAAATAACTTCAATTTTTTGGATTGTGAAAATTATTATTAGTTGGAAGTGTAAAATTTTAATAAATTTATTTGAAATCAACTTCGATTTTTTGGATTTTCTGTAGTATTTTTGTTGTAGGATCTACAATTGAGTAAATTTAGATGTAAATAACTTCAATTTTTTGGATTGTGAAAAAAATTTGAGTTGGAAGTGTCAAATTTTAATAAATTTATTTGAAACCAAATTCGATTTTTTGGAGTTTCATGAGTATTTTTGTTATAGGATCTACAATTGTGTAAATTTAGATGAAAATAACTTCGATATTTTGGATTTTGTCACGATTCTTGTCAAATTTTAATAAATTTATTTGAAATCAACTTCGATTTTTTTGGATTTTGTTGAGTATTTTTGTTGTAGGGTCTATATTTGAGTAAATTTAGATGAAAATAACTTAAATTTTTAGGATTGTGAAAAAAGTTTTAATTGGAAGTGCCAAATTTTAATAAATTTATTTGAAACCAACTTCGATTTTTTGGATTTTCTTGAGTATTTTTGTTGTAGGATCTACAATTGTGTAAATTTAGATGAAAATAACTTCGATATTTTGGATTTTGTCACGATTCTTGTCAAATTTTAATAAATTTATTTGAAATCAACTTTGATAATTTTTTAATTTGTTGAGTATTTTTGTTGTAGGATCTACATTTGAGTAAATTTAGATAAAAATAACTTCAATTTTTTGGATTGTGAAAAAAAATTTAGATGGAAGTGTCAAATTTTAATAAATTTATTTGAAATCAACTTCGATTTTTTTGGATTTTGTTGAGTATTTTTGTTGTAGGGTCTATATTTGAGTAAATTTAGATGATGGTAACTTAAATTTTTAGGATTGTGAAAAAAATTTTAGTTGGAAGTGCCAAATTTTAATAAATTTATTTGAACCCAACTTCGATTTTTTGGATTTTCTTGAGTATTTTTGTTGTAGGATCTACAATTGCGTAAATTTAGATGAAAATAACTTCGAGTTTTTGGATTTTGTCACGATTTTTGTCAAATTTTAATAAATTTATTTGAAATCAACTTGGATAATTTTGGATTTTCTTGAGTATTTTTGTTGTAGGATCTACAATTGAGTAAATTTAGATGAAAATAACTTCAATTTTTTGGATTGTGAAAAAAAATTTGAGTTGGAAGTGTCAAATTTTAATAAATTTATTTGAAACCAAATTCGATTTTTTGGAGTTTCATGAGTATTTTTGTTATAGGATCTACAATTGTGTAAATTTAGATGAAAATAACTTCGATATTTTGGATTTTGTCACGATTCTTGTCAAATTTTAATAAATTTATTTGAAATCAACTTTGATAATTTTTGAATTTGTTGAGTATTTTTGTTGTAGGATCTATATTTGAGTAAATTTAGATGAAAATAACTTCAATTTTTTGGATTGTGAAAATTATTATTAGTTGGAAGTGTCAAATTTTAATAAATTTATTTGAAATCAACTTCGATTTTTTTGATTTTCTGTAGTATTTTTGTTGTAGGATCTACAATTGAGTAAATTTAGATAAAAATAACTTCAATTTTTTGGATTGTGAAAAAAAATTTAGATGGAAGTGTCAAATTTTAATAAATTTATTTGAAATCAACTTCGATTTTTTTGGATTTTGTTGAGTATTTTTGTTGTAGGGTCTATATTTGATAAATTTAGATGAAAATAACTTAAATTTTTAGGATTGTGAAAAAAATTTTAGTTGGAAGTGCCAAATTTTAATAAATTTATTTGAAACCAACTTCGATTTTTTGGATTTTCTTGAGTATTTTTGTTGTAGGATCTACAATTGAGTAAATTTAAATGAAAATAACTTCGATTTTTTGGATTTTGTCACGATTTTTGTCAAATTTTAATAAATTTATTTGAAATCAACTTGGATAATTTTGGATTTTCTTGAGTATTTTTGTTGTAGGATCTACAATTGATTAAATTTAGATGAAAATAACTTCAATTTTTTGGATTGTGAAAAAAAATTTAGATGGAAGTGTCAAATTTTAATAAATTTATTTGAAATCAACTTCGATTTTTTTGGATTTTGTTGAGTATTTTTGTTGTAGGGTCTATATTTGATAAATTTAGATGAAAATAACTTAAATTTTTAGGATTGTGAAAAAAAATTTAGTTGGAAGTGCCAAATTTTAATAAATTTATTTGAAACCAACTTCGATTTTTTGGATTTTCTTGAGTATTTTTGTTGTAGGATCTACAATTGCGTAAATTTAGATGAAAATAACTTCGAGTTTTTGGATTTTGTCACGATTTTTGTCAAATGTTAATAAATTTATTTGAAACCAACTTTGATTTTTTGGATTTTCTTGAGTATTTTGGTTGTAGGATCTACAATTGAGTAAATTTAGATGAAAATAACTTCAATTTTTTGGATTGTGAATAAAGTTTGAGTTGGAAGTGCCAAATTTTAATAAATTTATTTGAAACCAACTTCGATTTTTTGGAGTTTCATGAGTATTTTTGTTATAGGATCTACAATTGTGTAAATTTAGATGAAAATAACTTCGATATTTTGGATTTGGTCACGATTCTTGTCAAATTTTAATAAATTTATTTGAAATCAACTTTGATAATTTTTGAATTTGTTGAGTATTTTTGTTGTAGGATCTATATTTGAGTAAATTTAGATGAAAATAACTTCAATTTTTTGGATTGTGAAAAATATTTTAGTTGGAAGTGTCAAATTTTAATAAATTTATTTGAAATCAACTTCGATTTTTTGGATTTTCTGTTGTATTTTTGTTGTAGGATCTACATTTGAGTAAATTTAGATAAAAATAACTTCAATTTTTTGGATTGTGAAAAAAAATTTAGATGGAAGTGTCAAATTTTAATAAATTTATTTGAAATCAACTTCGATTTTTTTGGATTTTGTTGAGTATTTTTGTTGTAGGGTCTATATTTGAGTAAATTTAGATGATGGTAACTTAAATTTTTAGGATTGTGAAAAAAATTTTAGTTGGAAGTGCCAAATTTTAATAAATTTATTTGAACCCAACTTCGATTTTTTGGATTTTCTTGAGTATTTTTGTTGTAGGATCTACAATTGCGTAAATTTAGATGAAAATAACTTCGAGTTTTTGGATTTTGTCACGATTTTTGTCAAATTTTAATAAATTTATTTGAAACCAACTTCGATTTTTTGGATTTTCTTGAGTATTTTTGTTGTAGGATCTACAATTGAGTAAATTTAGATGAAAATAACTTCAATTTTTTGGATTGTGAAAATTATTATTAGTTGGAAGTGTCAAATTTTAATAAATTTATTTGAAATCAACTTCGATTTTTTTGATTTTCTGTAGTATTTTTGTTGTAGGATCTACAATTGAGTAAATTTAGATAAAAATAACTTCAATTTTTTGGATTGTGAAAAAAAATTTAGATGGAAGTGTCAAATTTTAATAAATTTATTTGAAATCAACTTCGATTTTTTTGGATTTTGTTGAGTATTTTTGTTGTAGGGTCTATATTTGATAAATTTAGATGAAAATAACTTAAATTTTTAGGATTGTGAAAAAAATTTTAGTTGGAAGTGCCAAATTTTAATAAATTTATTTGAAACCAACTTCGATTTTTTGGATTTTCTTGAGTATTTTTGTTGTAGGATCTACAATTGAGTAAATTTAAATGAAAATAACTTCGATTTTTTGGATTTTGTCACGATTTTTGTCAAATTTTAATAAATTTATTTGAAATCAACTTGGATAATTTTGGATTTTCTTGAGTATTTTTGTTGTAGGATCTACAATTGAGTAAATTTAGATGAAAATAACTTCAATTTTTTGGATTGTGAAAATTATTATTAGTTGGAAGTGTCAAATTTTAATAAATTTATTTGAAATCAACTTCGATTTTTTTGATTTTCTGTAGTATTTTTGTTGTAGGATCTACAATTGAGTAAATTTAGATAAAAATAACTTCAATTTTTTGGATTGTGAAAAAAAATTTAGATGGAAGTGTCAAATTTTAATAAATTTATTTGAAATCAACTTCGATTTTTTTGGATTTTGTTGAGTATTTTTGTTGTAGGGTCTATATTTAATAAATTTAGATGAAAATAACTTAAATTTTTAGGATTGTGAAAAAAATTTTAGTTGGAAGTACCAAATTTTAATAAATTTATTTGAAACCAACTTCGATTTTTTGGATTTTCTTGAGTATTTTTGTTGTAGGATCTACAATTGCGTAAATTTAGATGAAAATAACTTCGAGTTTTTGGATTTTGTCACGATTTTTGTCAAATTTTAATAAATTTATTTGAAATCAACTTCGATTTTTTTTTAATTTGTTGGGTATTTTTGTTGTAGGATCTATATTTGAGTAAATTTAGATGAAAATAACTTAAATTTTTAGGATTGTGAAAAAAAATTGAGTTGGAAGTGTCAAATTTTAATAAATTTATTTGATACCAACTTTAATTTTTTGGATTTTCTTGAATATTTTGGTTGTAGGATCTACAATTGAGTAAATTTAGATGTAAATAACTTCAATTTTTTGGATTGTGAAAAAAATTTGAGTTGGAAGTGTCAAATTTTAATAAATTTATTTGAAACCAAATTCGATTTTTTGGAGTTTCATGAGTATTTTTGTTATAGGATCTACAATTGTGTAAATTTAGATGAAAATAACTTCGATATTTTGGATTTTGTCACGATTCTTGTCAAATTTTAATAAATTTATTTGAAATCAACTTTGATAATTTTTTAATTTGTTGATTATTTTTGTTGTAGGATCTATATTTGAGTAAATTTAGATGAAAATAACTTCAATTTTTTGGATTGTGAAAATTATTATTAGTTGGAAGTGTAAAATTTTAATAAATTTATTTGAAATCAACTTCGATTTTTTGGATTTTCTGTAGTATTTTTGTTGTAGGATCTACAATTGAGTAAATTTAGATGTAAATAACTTCAATTTTTTGGATTGTGAAAAAAATTTGAGTTGGAAGTGTCAAATTTTAATAAATTTATTTGAAACCAAATTCGATTTTTTGGAGTTTCATGAGTATTTTTGTTATAGGATCTACAATTGTGTAAATTTAGATGAAAATAACTTCGATATTTTGGATTTTGTCACGATTCTTGTCAAATTTTAATAAATTTATTTGAAATCAACTTCGATTTTTTTGGATTTTGTTGAGTATTTTTGTTGTAGGGTCTATATTTGAGTAAATTTAGATGAAAATAACTTAAATTTTTAGGATTGTGAAAAAAATTTTAATTGGAAGTGCCAAATTTTAATAAATTTATTTGAAACCAACTTCGATTTTTTGGATTTTCTTGAGTATTTTTGTTGGAGGATCTACAATTGTGTAAATTTAGATGAAAATAACTTCGATATTTTGGATTTTGTCACGATTCTTGTCAAATTTTAATAAATTTATTTGAAATCAACTTTGATAATTTTTTAATTTGTTGAGTATTTTTGTTGTAGGATCTACATTTGAGTAAATTTAGATAAAAATAACTTCAATTTTTTGGATTGTGAAAAAAAATTTAGATGGAAGTGTCAAATTTTAATAAATTTATTTGAAATCAACTTCGATTTTTTTGGATTTTGTTGAGTATTTTTGTTGTAGGGTCTATATTTGAGTAAATTTAGATGATGGTAACTTAAATTTTTAGGATTGTGAAAAAAATTTTAGTTGGAAGTGCCAAATTTTAATAAATTTATTTGAACCCAACTTCGATTTTTTGGATTTTCTTGAGTATTTTTGTTGTAGGATCTACAATTGCGTAAATTTAGATGAAAATAACTTCGAGTTTTTGGATTTTGTCACGATTTTTGTCAAATTTTAATAAATTTATTTGAAATCAACTTCGATTTTTTTGGATTTTGTTGAGTATTTTTGTTGTAGGGTCTATATTTGAGTAAATTTAGATGAAAATAACTTAAATTTTTGGATTGTGAAAAAAATTTTAGTTGGAAGTGCCAAATTTTAATAAATTTATTTGAAACCAACTTCGATATTTTGGATTTTCTTGAGTATTTTTGTTGTAGGATCTACAATTGAGTAAATTTAAATGAAAATAACTTCGATTTTTTGGATTTTGTCACGATTTTTGTCAAATTTTAATAAATTTATTTGAAATCAACTTGGATAATTTTGGATTTTCTTGAGTATTTTTGTTGTAGGATCTACAATTGAGTAAATTTAGATGAAAATAACTTCAATTTTTTGGATTGTGAAAAAAAATTTGAGTTGGAAGTGTCAAATTTTAATAAATTTATTTGAAACCAAATTCGATTTTTTGGAGTTTCATGAGTATTTTTGTTATAGGATCTACAATTGTGTAAATTTAGATGAAAATAACTTCGATATTTTGGATTTTGTCACGATTCTTGTCAAATTTTAATAAATTTATTTGAAATCAACTTTGATAATTTTTGAATTTGTTGAGTATTTTTGTTGTAGGATCTATATTTGAGTAAATTTAGATGAAAATAACTTCAATTTTTTGGATTGTGAAAATTATTATTAGTTGGAAGTGTCAAATTTTAATAAATTTATTTGAAATCAACTTCGATTTTTTTGATTTTCTGTAGTATTTTTGTTGTAGGATCTACAATTGAGTAAATTTAGATAAAAATAACTTCAATTTTTAGGATTGTGAAAAAAATTTTAGTTGGAAGTGCCAAATTTTAATAAATTTATTTGAAACCAACTTCGATTTTTTGGATTTTCTTGAGTATTTTTGTTGTAGGATCTACAATTGAGTAAATTTAAATGAAAATAACTTCGATTTTTTGGATTTTGTCACGATTTTTGTCAAATTTTAATAAATTTATTTGAAATCAACTTGGAGAATTTTGGATTTACTTGAGTATTTTTGTTGTAGGATCTACAATTGAGTAAATTTAGATGAAAATAACTTCAATTTTTTGGATTGTGAAAAAAAATTTAGATGGAAGTGTCAAATTTTAATAAATTTATTTGAAATCAACTTCGATTTTTTTGGATTTTGTTGAGTATTTTTGTTGTAGGGTCTACAATTGCGTAAATTTAGATGAAAATAACTTCGAGTTTTTGGATTTTGTCACGATTTTTGTCAAATTTTAATAAATTTATTTGAAACCAACTTTGATTTTTTGGATTTTCTTGAGTATTTTGGTTGTAGGATCTACAATTGAGTAAATTTAGATGAAAATAACTTCAATTTTTTGGATTGTGAAAAAAAATTTAGATGGAAGTGTCAAATTTTAATAAATTTATTTGAAATCAACTTCGATTTTTTTGGATTTTGTTGAGTATTTTTGTTGTAGGGTCTATATTTGATAAATTTAGATGAAAATAACTTAAATTTTTAGGATTGTGAAAAAAATTTTAGTTGGAAGTGCCAAATTTTAATAAATTTATTTGAAACCAACTTCGATTTTTTGGATTTTCTTGAGTATTTTTGTTGTAGGATCTACAATTGAGTAAATTTAAATGAAAATAACTTCGATTTTTTGGATTTTGTCACGATTTTTGTCAAATTTTAATAAATTTATTTGAAATCAACTTGGATAATTTTGGATTTTCTTGAGTATTTTTGTTGTAGGATCTACAATTGAGTAAATTTAGATGAAAATAACTTCAATTTTTTGGATTGTGAAAATTATTATTAGTTGGAAGTGTCAAATTTTAATAAATTTATTTGAAATCAACTTCGATTTTTTTGATTTTCTGTAGTATTTTTGTTGTAGGATCTACAATTGAGTAAATTTAGATAAAAATAACTTCAATTTTTTGGATTGTGAAAAAAAATTTAGATGGAAGTGTCAAATTTTAATAAATTTATTTGAAATCAACTTCGATTTTTTTGGATTTTGTTGAGTATTTTTGTTGTAGGGTCTATATTTAATAAATTTAGATGAAAATAACTTAAATTTTTAGGATTGTGAAAAAAATTTTAGTTGGAAGTACCAAATTTTAATAAATTTATTTGAAACCAACTTCGATTTTTTGGATTTTCTTGAGTATTTTTGTTGTAGGATCTACAATTGCGTAAATTTAGATGAAAATAACTTCGAGTTTTTGGATTTTGTCACGATTTTTGTCAAATTTTAATAAATTTATTTGAAATCAACTTCGATTTTTTTTTAATTTGTTGGGTATTTTTGTTGTAGGATCTATATTTGAGTAAATTTAGATGAAAATAACTTAAATTTTTAGGATTGTGAAAAAAAATTGAGTTGGAAGTGTCAAATTTTAATAAATTTATTTGATACCAACTTTAATTTTTTGGATTTTCTTGAATATTTTGGTTGTAGGATCTACAATTGAGTAAATTTAGATGTAAATAACTTCAATTTTTTGGATTGTGAAAAAAATTTGAGTTGGAAGTGTCAAATTTTAATAAATTTATTTGAAACCAAATTCGATTTTTTGGAGTTTCATGAGTATTTTTGTTATAGGATCTACAATTGTGTAAATTTAGATGAAAATAACTTCGATATTTTGGATTTTGTCACGATTCTTGTCAAATTTTAATAAATTTATTTGAAATCAACTTTGATAATTTTTTAATTTGTTGATTATTTTTGTTGTAGGATCTATATTTGAGTAAATTTAGATGAAAATAACTTCAATTTTTTGGATTGTGAAAATTATTTTTAGTTGGAAGTGTAAAATTTTAATAAATTTATTTGAAATCAACTTCGATTTTTTGGATTTTCTGTAGTATTTTTGTTGTAGGATCTACAATTGAGTAAATTTAGATGTAAATAACTTCAATTTTTTGGATTGTGAAAAAAATTTGAGTTGGAAGTGTCAAATTTTAATAAATTTATTTGAAACCAAATTCGATTTTTTGGAGTTTCATGAGTATTTTTGTTATAGGATCTACAATTGTGTAAATTTAGATGAAAATAACTTCGATATTTTGGATTTTGTCACGATTCTTGTCAAATTTTAATAAATTTATTTGAAATCAACTTCGATTTTTTTGGATTTTGTTGAGTATTTTTGTTGTAGGGTCTATATTTGAGTAAATTTAGATGAAAATAACTTAAATTTTTAGGATTGTGAAAAAAATTTTAATTGGAAGTGCCAAATTTTAATAAATTTATTTGAAACCAACTTCGATTTTTTGGATTTTCTTGAGTATTTTTGTTGGAGGATCTACAATTGTGTAAATTTAGATGAAAATAACTTCGATATTTTGGATTTTGTCACGATTCTTGTCAAATTTTAATAAATTTATTTGAAATCAACTTTGATAATTTTTTAATTTGTTGAGTATTTTTGTTGTAGGATCTACATTTGAGTAAATTTAGATAAAAATAACTTCAATTTTTTGGATTGTGAAAAAAAATTTAGATGGAAGTGTCAAATTTTAATAAATTTATTTGAAATCAACTTCGATTTTTTTGGATTTTGTTGAGTATTTTTGTTGTAGGGTCTATATTTGAGTAAATTTAGATGATGGTAACTTAAATTTTTAGGATTGTGAAAAAAATTTTAGTTGGAAGTGCCAAATTTTAATAAATTTATTTGAACCCAACTTCGATTTTTTGGATTTTCTTGAGTATTTTTGTTGTAGGATCTACAATTGCGTAAATTTAGATGAAAATAACTTCGAGTTTTTGGATTTTGTCACGATTTTTGTCAAATTTTAATAAATTTATTTGAAATCAACTTCGATTTTTTTGGATTTTGTTGAGTATTTTTGTTGTAGGGTCTATATTTGAGTAAATTTAGATGAAAATAACTTAAATTTTTGGATTGTGAAAAAAATTTTAGTTGGAAGTGCCAAATTTTAATAAATTTATTTGAAACCAACTTCGATTTTTTGGATTTTCTTGAGTATTTTTGTTGTAGGATCTACAATTGAGTAAATTTAAATGAAAATAACTTCGATTTTTTGGATTTTGTCACGATTTTTGTCAAATTTTAATAAATTTATTTGAAATCAACTTGGATAATTTTGGATTTTCTTGAGTATTTTTGTTGTAGGATCTACAATTGAGTAAATTTAGATGAAAATAACTTCAATTTTTTGGATTGTGAAAAAAAATTTGAGTTGGAAGTGTCAAATTTTAATAAATTTATTTGAAACCAAATTCGATTTTTTGGAGTTTCATGAGTATTTTTGTTATAGGATCTACAATTGTGTAAATTTAGATGAAAATAACTTCGATATTTTGGATTTTGTCACGATTCTTGTCAAATTTTAATAAATTTATTTGAAATCAACTTTGATAATTTTTGAATTTGTTGAGTATTTTTGTTGTAGGATCTATATTTGAGTAAATTTAGATGAAAATAACTTCAATTTTTTGGATTGTGAAAATTATTATTAGTTGGAAGTGTCAAATTTTAATAAATTTATTTGAAATCAACTTCGATTTTTTTGATTTTCTGTAGTATTTTTGTTGTAGGATCTACAATTGAGTAAATTTAGATAAAAATAACTTCAATTTTTAGGATTGTGAAAAAAATTTTAGTTGGAAGTGCCAAATTTTAATAAATTTATTTGAAACCAACTTCGATTTTTTGGATTTTCTTGAGTATTTTTGTTGTAGGATCTACAATTGAGTAAATTTAAATGAAAATAACTTCGATTTTTTGGATTTTGTCACGATTTTTGTCAAATTTTAATAAATTTATTTGAAATCAACTTGGAGAATTTTGGATTTTCTTGAGTATTTTTGTTGTAGGATCTACAATTGAGTAAATTTAGATGAAAATAACTTCAATTTTTTGGATTGTGAAAAAAAATTTAGATGGAAGTGTCAAATTTTAATAAATTTATTTGAAATCAACTTCGATTTTTTTGGATTTTGTTGAGTATTTTTGTTGTAGGGTCTATATTTGATAAATTTAGATGAAAATAACTTAAATTTTTAGGATTGTGAAAAAAAATTTAGTTGGAAGTGCCAAATTTTAATAAATTTATTTGAAACCAACTTCGATTTTTTGGATTTTCTTGAGTATTTTTGTTGTAGGATCTACAATTGCGTAAATTTAGATGAAAATAACTTCGAGTTTTTGGATTTTGTCACGATTTTTGTCAAATTTTAATAAATTTATTTGAAACCAACTTTGATTTTTTGGATTTTCTTGAGTATTTTGGTTGTAGGATCTACAATTGAGTAAATTTAGATGAAAATAACTTCAATTTTTTGGATTGTGAATAAAGTTTGAGTTGGAAGTGCCAAATTTTAATAAATTTATTTGAAACCAACTTCGATTTTTTGGAGTTTCATGAGTATTTTTGTTATAGGATCTACAATTGTGTAAATTTAGATGAAAATAACTTCGATATTTTGGATTTGGTCACGATTCTTGTCAAATTTTAATAAATTTATTTGAAATCAACTTTGATAATTTTTGAATTTGTTGAGTATTTTTGTTGTAGGATCTACAATTGAGTAAATTTAGATGAAAATAACTTCAATTTTTTGGATTGTGAAAATTATTATTAGTTGGAAGTGTAAAATTTTAATAAATTTATTTGAAATCAACTTCGATTTTTTGGATTTTCTGTAGTATTTTTGTTGTAGGATCTACAATTGAGTAAATTTAGATGTAAATAACTTCAATTTTTTGGATTGTGAAAAAAATTTGAGTTGGAAGTGTCAAATTTTAATAAATTTATTTGAAACCAAATTCGATTTTTTGGAGTTTCATGAGTATTTTTGTTATAGGATCTACAATTGTGTAAATTTAGATGAAAATAACTTCGATATTTTGGATTTTGTCACGATTCTTGTCAAATTTTAATAAATTTATTTGAAATCAACTTCGATTTTTTTGGATTTTGTTGAGTATTTTTGTTGCAGGGTCTATATTTGAGTAAATTTAGATGATGGTAACTTCAATTTTTTGGATTGTGAAAAAAATTTGAGTTGGAAGTGTCAAATTTTAATAAATTTATGTGAAACCAAATTCGATTTTTTGGAGTTTCATGAGTATTTTTGTTATAGGATCTACAATTGTGTAAATTTAGATGAAAATAACTTCGATATTTTGGATTTTGTCACGATTCTTGTCAAATTTTAATAAATTTATTTGAAATCAACTTTGATAATTTTTGAATTTGTTGAGTATTTTTGTTGTAGGATCTATATTTGAGTAAATTTAGATGAAAATAACTTCAATTTTTTGGATTGTGAAAAATATTTTAGTTGGAAGTGTCAAATTTTAATAAATTTATTTGAAATCAACTTCGATTTTTTGGATTTTCTGTTGTATTTTTGTTGTAGGATCTACATTTGATAAATTTAGATGAAAATAACTTAAATTTTTAGGATTGTGAAAAAAGTTTTAGTTGGAAGTGTCAAATTTTAATAAATTTATTTGAAATCAACTTCGATTTTTTTGGATTTTGTTGAGTATTTTTGTTGTAGGGTCTATATTTGATAAATTTAGATGAAAATAACTTAAATTTTTAGGATTGTGAAAAAAGTTTTAGTTGGAAGTACCAAATTTTAATAAATTTATTTGAAACCAACTTCGATTTTTTGGATTTTCTTGAGTATTTTTGTTGTAGGATCTACAATTGCGTAAATTTAGATGAAAATAACTTCGAGTTTTTGGATTTTGTCACGATTTTTGTCAAATTTTAATAAATTTATTTGAAATCAACTTCGATTTTTTTTTATTTTGTTGGGTATTTTTGTTGTAGGATCTATATTTGAGTAAATTTAGATGAAAATAACTTAAATTTTTAGGATTGTGAAAAAAAATTGAGTTGGAAGTGTCAAATTTTAATAAATTTATTTGATACCAACTTTAATTTTTTGGATTTTCTTGAATATTTTGGTTGTAGGATCTACAATTGAGTAAATTTAGATGTAAATAACTTCAATTTTTTGGATTGTGAAAAAAATTTGAGTTGGAAGTGTCAAATTTTAATAAATTTATTTGAAACCAAATTCGATTTTTTGGAGTTTCATGAGTATTTTTGTTATAGGATCTACAATTGTGTAAATTTAGATGAAAATAACTTCGATATTTTGGATTTTGTCACGATTCTTGTCAAATTTTAATAAATTTATTTGAAATCAACTTTGATAATTTTTTAATTTGTTGAGTATTTTTGTTGTAGGATCTATATTTGAGTAAATTTAGATGAAAATAACTTCAATTTTTTGGATTGTGAAAATTATTATTAGTTGGAAGTGTAAAATTTTAATAAATTTATTTGAAATCAACTTCGATTTTTTGGATTTTCTGTAGTATTTTTGTTGTAGGATCTACAATTGAGTAAATTTAGATGTAAATAACTTCAATTTTTTGGATTGTGAAAAAAATTTGAGTTGGAAGTGTCAAATTTTAATAAATTTATTTGAAACCAAATTCGATTTTTTGGAGTTTCATGAGTATTTTTGTTATAGGATCTACAATTGTGTAAATTTAGATGAAAATAACTTCGATATTTTGGATTTTGTCACGATTCTTGTCAAATTTTAATAAATTTATTTGAAATCAACTTCGATTTTTTTGGATTTTGTTGAGTATTTTTGTTGTAGGGTCTATATTTGAGTAAATTTAGATGAAAATAACTTAAATTTTTAGGATTGTGAAAAAAATTTTAGTTGGAAGTGCCAAATTATAATAAATTTATTTGAAACCAACTTCGATTTTTTGGATTTTCTTGAGTATTTTTGTTGTAGGATCTACAATTGCGTAAATTTAGATGAAAATAACTTCGAGTTTTTGGATTTTGTCACGATTTTTGTCAAATTTTAATAAATTTATTTGAAATCAACTTCGATTTTTTTTTATTTTGTTGGGTATTTTTGTTGTAGGATCTATATTTGAGTAAATTTAGATGAAAATAACTTAAATTTTTAGGATTGTGAAAAAAAATTGAGTTGGAAGTGTCAAATTTTAATAAATTTATTTGATACCAACTTTAATTTTTTGGATTTTCTTGAATATTTTGGTTGTAGGATCTACAATTGAGTAAATTTAGATGAAAATAACTTCAATTTTTTGGATTGTGAATAAAGTTTGAGTTGGAAGTGTCAAATTTTAATAAATTTATTTGAAACCAACTTTGATTTTTTGGATTTTCTTGAGTATTTTGGTTGTAGGATCTACAATTGAGTAAATTTAGATGAAAATAACTTCAATTTTTTGGATTGTGAATAAAGTTTGAGTTGGAAGTGCCAAATTTTAATAAATTTATTTGAAACCAACTTCGATTTTTTGGATTTTCTTGTGTATTTTTGTTGTAGGATCTACAATTGAGTAAATTTAGATGTAAATAACTTCAATTTTTTGGATTGTGAAAAAAATTTGAGTTGGAAGTGTCAAATTTTAATAAATTTATTTGAAACCAAATTCGATTTTTTGGAGTTTCATGAGTATTTTTGTTATAGGATCTACAATTGTGTAAATTTAGATGAAAATAACTTCGATATTTTGGATTTTGTCACGATTCTTGTCAAATTTTAATAAATTTATTTGAAATCAACTTTGATAATTTTTGAATTTGTTGAGTATTTTTGTTGTAGGATCTATATTTGAGTAAATTTAGATGAAAATAACTTCAATTTTTTGGATTGTGAAAAATATTTTAGTTGGAAGTGTCAAATTTTAATAAATTTATTTGAAATCAACTTCGATTTTTTGGATTTTCTGTTGTATTTTTGTTGTAGGATCTACATTTGAGTAAATTTAGATAAAAATAACTTCAATTTTTTGGATTGTGAAAAAAAATTTAGATGGAAGTGTCAAATTTTAATAAATTTATTTGAAATCAACTTCGATTTTTTTGGATTTTGTTGAGTATTTTTGTTGTAGGGTCTATATTTGAGTAAATTTAGATGATGGTAACTTAAATTTTTAGGATTGTGAAAAAAATTTTAGTTGGAAGTGCCAAATTTTAATAAATTTATTTGAACCCAACTTCGATTTTTTGGATTTTCTTGAGTATTTTTGTTGTAGGATCTACAATTGCGTAAATTTAGATGAAAATAACTTCGAGTTTTTGGATTTTGTCACGATTTTTGTCAAATTTTAATAAATTTATTTGAAACCAACTTCGATTTTTTGGATTTTCTTGAGTATTTTTGTTGTAGGATCTACAATTGAGTAAATTTAGATGAAAATAACTTCAATTTTTTGGATTGTGAAAAAAAATTTAGATGGAAGTGTCAAATTTTAATAAATTTATTTGAAATCAACTTCGATTTTTTTGGATTTTGTTGAGTATTTTTGTTGTAGGGTCTATATTTGATAAATTTAGATGAAAATAACTAAAATTTTTAGGATTGTGAAAAAAATTTTAGTTGGAAGTGTCAAATTTTAATAAATTTATTTGAAACCAAATTCGATTTTTTGGAGTTTCATGAGTATTTTTGTTATAGGATCTACAATTGAGTAAATTTAGATGAAAATAACTTCGATATTTTGGATTTTGTCACGATTCTTGTCAAATTTTAATAAATTTATTTGAACTCAACTTCGATTTTTTTTTATTATGTTGGGTATTTTTGTTGTAGGATCTATATTTGAGTAAATTTAGATGAAAATAACTTAAATTTTTAGGATTGTGAAAAAAAATTGAGTTGGAAGTGTCAAATTTTAATAAATTTATTTGATACCAACTTTAATTTTTTGGATTTTCTTGAATATTTTGGTTGTAGGATCTACAATTGAGTAAATTTAGATGAAAATAACTTCAATTTTTTGGATTGTGAATAAAGTTTGAGTTGGAAGTGTCAAATTTTAATAAATTGATTTGAAACCTACTTCGATTTTTCTCGACTATGTTGAGTTTTTTTGATAGAGAAGCTTAATTTGAGTAATTTCAGTTGAAATAACTTCGATTTTTTTTTATTTTGTTGGGTATTTTTGTTGTAGGATCTATATTTGAGTAAATTTAGATGAAAATAACTTAAATTTTTAGGATTGTGAAAAAAATTTTAGTTGGAAGTGCCAAATTTTAATAAATTTATTTGAAACCAACTTCGATTTTTTGGATTTTCTTGAGTATTTTTGTTGTAGGATCTACAATTGAGTAAATTTAGATGAAAATAACTTCAATTTTTTGGATTGTGAAAAAAAATTTAGATGGAAGTGTCAAATTTTAATAAATTTATTTGAAATCAACTTCGATTTTTTTTTATTTTGTTGGGTATTTTTGTTGTAGGATCTATATTTGAGTAAATTTAGATGAAAATAACTTAATTTTTTAGGATTGTGAAAAAAAATTTAGTTGGAAGTGCCAAATTTTAATAAATTTATTTGCAACCAACTTCGATTTTTTGGATTTTCTTGAGTATTTTTGTTGTAGGATCTACAATTGAGTAAATTTAGATGAAAATAACTTCAATTTTTTGGATTGTGAAAAAAATTTGAGTTGGAAGTGTCAAATTTTAATAAATTTATTTGAAACCAAATTCGATTTTTTGGAGTTTCATGAGTATTTTTGTTACAGGATCTACAATTGAGTAAATTTAGATGAAAATAACTTCGATATTTTGGATTTTGTCACGTTTTTTGTCAAATTTTAATAAATTTATTTGAAATCAACTTCGATTTTTTTGGATTTGGTTGAGTATTTTTGTTGTAGGGTCTATATTTGATAAATTTAGATGAAAATAACTTAAATTTTTAGGATTGTGAAAAAAATTTTAGTTGGAAGTGTCAAATTTTAATAAATTTATTTGAAACCAAATTCGATTTTTTGGAGTTTCATGAGTATTTTTGTTATAGGATCTACAATTGAGTAAATTTAGATGAAAATAACTTCGATATTTTGGATTTTGTCACGATTCTTGTCAAATTTTAATAAATTTATTTGAACTCAACTTCGATTTTTTTTTATTATGTTGGGTATTTTTGTTGTAGGATCTATATTTGAGTAAATTTAGATGAAAATAACTTAAATTTTTAGGATTGTGAAAAAAAATTGAGTTGGAAGTGTCAAATTTTAATAAATTTATTTGATACCAACTTTAATTTTTTGGATTTTCTTGAATATTTTGGTTGTAGGATCTACAATTGAGTAAATTTAGATGAAAATAACTTCAATTTTTTGGATTGTGAATAAAGTTTGAGTTGGAAGTGTCAAATTTTAATAAATTTATTTGAAACCAACTTTGATTTTTTGGATTTTCTTGAGTATTTTGGTTGTAGGATCTACAATTGAGTAAATTTAGATGAAAATAACTTCAATTTTTTGGATTGTGAATAAAGTTTGAGTTGGAAGTGCCAAATTTTAATAAATTTATTTGAAACCAACTTCGATTTTTGGGATTTTCTTGAGTATTTTTGTTGTAGGATCTACAATTGAGTAAATTTAGATGAAAATAACTTCGATTTTTTGGATTTTGTCACGATTTTTGTCAAATTTTAATAAATTTATTTGAAATCAACTTTGATAATTTTTGAATTTGTTGTGTATTTTTGTTGTAGGATCTATATTTGAGTAAATTTAGATGAAAATAACTTCAATTTTTTGGATTGTGAAAAATATTTTAGTTGGAAGTGTCAAATTTTAATAAATTTATTTGAAATCAACTTCGATTTTTTGGATTTTCTGTAATATTTTTGTTGTAGGATCTACAATTGAGTAAATTTAGATAAAAATAACTTCAATTTTTTGGATTGTGAAAAAAAATTTAGATGGAAGTGTCAAATTTTAATAAATTTATTTGAAATCAACTTCGATTTTTTTGGATTTTGTTGAGTATTTTTGTTGTAGGGTCTATATTTGAGTAAATTTAGATGAAAATAACTTAAATTTTTAGAATTGTGAAAAAAAATTAGTTGGAAGTGCCAAATTTTAATAAATTTATTTGAAACCAACTTCGATTTTTTTGGATTTTCTTGAGTATTTTTGTTGTAGGATCTACAATTGAGTAAATTTAGATGAAAATAACTTCAATTTTTAGGACTGAGAAAAATATTTTAGTTGGAAGTGTCAAATTTTAATAAATTGATTTGAAACCTACTTCGATTTTTCTCGACTATGTTGAGTTTTTTTGATAGAGAAGCTTAATTTGAGTAATTTCAGTTGAAATAACTTCGATTTTTTTTTATTTTGTTGGGTATTTTTGTTGTAGGATCTATATTTGAGTAAATTTAGATGAAAATAACTTAAATTTTTAGGATTGTGAAAAAAATTTTAGTTGGAAGTGCCAAATTTTAATAAATTTATTTGAAACCAACTTCGATTTTTTGGATTTTCTTGAGTATTTTTGTTGTAGGATCTACAATTGAGTAAATTTAGATGAAAATAACTTCAATTTTTTGGATTGTGAAAAAAAATTTAGATGGAAGTGTCAAATTTTAATAAATTTATTTGAAATCAACTTCGATTTTTTTTTATTTTGTTGGGTATTTTTGTTGTAGGATCTATATTTGAGTAAATTTAGATGAAAATAACTTAATTTTTTAGGATTGTGAAAAAAAATTTAGTTGGAAGTGCCAAATTTTAATAAATTTATTTGCAACCAACTTCGATTTTTTGGATTTTCTTGAGTATTTTTGTTGTAGGATCTACAATTGAGTAAATTTAGATGAAAATAACTTCAATTTTTTGGATTGTGAAAAAAATTTGAGTTGGAAGTGTCAAATTTTAATAAATTTATTTGAAACCAAATTCGATTTTTTGGAGTTTCATGAGTATTTTTGTTACAGGATCTACAATTGAGTAAATTTAGATGAAAATAACTTCGATATTTTGGATTTTGTCACGTTTTTTGTCAAATTTTAATAAATTTATTTGAAATCAACTTCGATTTTTTTTTATTTTGTTGGGTATTTTTGTTGTAGGATCTATATTTGAGTAAATTTAGATGAAAATAACTTAAATTTTTAGGATTGTGAAAAAAAATTTAGTTGGAAGTGCCAAATTTTAATAATTTTATTTGAAACCAAATTCGATTTTTTGGAGTTTCATGAGTATTTTTGTTATAGGATCTACAATTGAGTAAATTTAGATGAAAATAACTTCGATATTTTGGATTTTGTCACGATTCTTGTCAAATTTTAACAAATTTATTTGAAATCAACTTTGATAATTTTTTAATTTGTTGAGTATTTTTGTTGTAGGATCTATATTTGAGTAAATTTAGATGAAAATAACTTCAATTTTTTGGATTGTGAAAATTATTATTAGTTGGAAGTGTCAAATTTTAATAAATTTATTTGAAATCAACTTTGATTTTTTTTTATTTTGTTGGGTATTTTTGTTGTAGGATCTATATTTGAGTAAATTTAGATGAAAATAACATAAATTTTTAGGATTGTGAAAAAAATTTAGATGGAAGTGTCAAATTTTAATAAATTTATTTGAAATCAACTTCGATTTTTTTGGATTTTGTTGAGTATTGTTGTTGTAGGGTCTATATTTGAGTAAATTTAGATGAAAATAACTTAAATTTTTAGAATTGTGAAAAAAATTTTAGTTGGAAGTGCCAAATTTTAATAAATTTATTTGAAACCAACTTCGATTTTTTTGGATTTTCTTGAGTATTTTTGTTGTAGGATCTACAATTGAGTAAATTTAGATGAAAATAACTTCAATTTTTAGGACTGAGAAAAATATTTTAGTTGGAAGTGTCAAATTTTAATAAATTGATTTGAAACCTACTTCGATTTTTCTCGACTATGTTGAGTTTTTTTGATAGAGAAGCTTAATTTGAGTAATTTCAGTTGAAATAACTTCGATTTTTTTTTATTTTGTTGGGTATTTTTGTTGTAGGATCTATATTTGAGTAAATTTAGATGAAAATAACTTAAATTTTTAGGATTGTGAAAAAAATTTTAGTTGGAAGTGCCAAATTTAAATAAATTTATTTGAAACCAACTTCGATTTTTTGGATTTTCTTGAGTATTTTTGTTGTAGGATCTACAATTGAGTAAATTTAGATGAAAATAACTTCAATTTTTTGGATTGTGAAAAAAAATTTAGATGGAAGTGTCAAATTTTAATAAATTTATTTGAAATCAACTTCGATTTTTTTTTATTTTGTTGGGTATTTTTGTTGTAGGATCTATATTTGAGTAAATTTAGATGAAAATAACTTAATTTTTTAGGATTGTGAAAAAAAATTTAGTTGGAAGTGCCAAATTTTAATAAATTTATTTGCAACCAACTTCGATTTTTTGGATTTTCTTGAGTATTTTTGTTGTAGGATCTACAATTGAGTAAATTTAGATGAAAATAACTTCAATTTTTTGGATTGTGAAAAAAATTTGAGTTGGAAGTGTCAAATTTTAATAAATTTATTTGAAACCAAATTCGATTTTTTGGAGTTTCATGAGTATTTTTGTTACAGGATCTACAATTGAGTAAATTTAGATGAAAATAACTTCGATATTTTGGATTTTGTCACGTTTTTTGTCAAATTTTAATAAATTTATTTGAAATCAACTTCGATTTTTTTTTATTTTGTTGGGTATTTTTGTTGTAGGATCTATATTTGAGTAAATTTAGATGAAAATAACTTAAATTTTTAGGATTGTGAAAAAAAATTTAGTTGGAAGTGCCAAATTTTTATAATTTTATTTGAAACCAAATTCGATTTTTTGGAGTTTCATGAGTATTTTTGTTATAGGATCTACAATTGAGTAAATTTAGATGAAAATAACTTCGATATTTTGGATTTTGTCACGATTCTTGTCAAATTTTAATAAATTTATTTGAAATCAACTTTGATAATTTTTTAATTTGTTGAGTATTTTTGTTGTAGGATCTATATTTGAGTAAATTTAGATGAAAATAACTTCAATTTTTTGGATTGTGAAAATTATTATTAGTTGGAAGTGTCAAATTTTAATAAATTTATTTGAAATCAACTTCGATTTTTTTTTATTTTGTTGGGTATTTTTGTTGTAGGATCTATATTTGAGTAAATTTAGATGAAAATAACATAAATTTTTAGGATTGTGAAAAAAATTTGAGTTGGAAGTGTCAAATTTTAATAAATTTATTTGAAACCAACTTTGATTTTTTGGATTTTCTTGAATATTTTGGTTGTAGGATCTACAATTGAGTAAATTTAGATGAAAATAACTTCAATTTTTTGGATTGTGAAAAAAAGTTTAGATGGAAGTGTCAAGTTTTAATAAATTTATTTGAAACCAACTTCGATTTTTTGGATTTTCTTGAGTATGTTTGTTGTAGGATCTACAATTGAGTAAATTTAGATGAAAATAACTTCGATTTTTTGGATTTTGTCACGATTTTTGTCATATTTTAATAAATTTATTTGAAATCAACCTTGATAATTTTTGAATTTGTTGAGTATTTATTGTTGTAGGATCTATATTTGAGTAAATTTAGATGAAAATAACTTCAATTTTTTGGATTGTGAAAAAAAATTTAGATGGAAGTGTCAAATTTTAATAAATTTATTTGAAATCAACTTCGATTTTTTTGGATTTTGTTGAGTATTTTTGTTGTAGGGTCTATATTTGAGTAAATTTAGATGAAAATAACTTAAATTTTTAGGATTGTGAAAAAAATTTTAGTTGGAAGTGCCAAATTTTAATAAATTTATTTGAAACCAACTTCGATTTTTTGGATTTTCTTGAGTATTTTTGTTGTAGGATCTACAATTGAGTAAATTTAAATGAAAATAACTTCGATTTTTTCGATTTTGTCACGATTTTTGTCAAATTTTAATAAATTTATTTGAAATCAACTTGGATAATTTTGGAATTTGTTGAGTATTTTTGTTGTAAGATCTATATTTGAGTAAATTTAGATGAAAATATCTTCAATTTTTAGGATTGTGAAAAAAATTTTAGTTGGAAGTGTCAAATTTTAATAAATTTATTTGAAACCAACTTCGATTTTTAGGATTTTCTTGAGTATTTTTCTTGTAGGATCTACAATTGAGTAAATTAAGATGAAAATAACTTCGATTTTTTCGATTTTGTCACGATTTTTGTCAAATTTTAATAAATTTATTTGAAATCAACTTGGATAATTTTGGATTTTCTTGAGTATTTTTGTTGTAGGATCTACAATTGAGTAAATATAGATGAAAATAACTTCAATTTTTTGGATTGTGAAAAAAAATTTAGACGGAAGTGTCAAATTTTAATAAATTTATTTGAAATCAACTTCGATTTTTTTTTATTTTGTTGGGTATTTTTGTTGTAGGATCTATATTTGAGTAAATTTAGATGATAATAACTTAAATTATTAGGATTGGGAAAAAAATTTTAGTTGGAAGTGCCAAATTTTAATAAATTTATTTGAAACCAACTTCGATTTTTTTGGATTTTCTTGAGTATTTTGGTTGTAGGATCTACAATTGAGTAAATTTAGATGAAAATAACTTCAATTTTTTGGATTGTGAAAAAAATTTTAGTTGGAAGTGTCAAGTTTTAATAAATTTATTTGAAACCAACTTCGATTTTTTGAATTTTCTTGAGTATTTTTGTTGTAGGATCTACAATTGAGTAAATTTAGATGAAAATAACTTCAATTTTTAGGACTGAGAAAAATATTTTAGTTGGAAGTGTCAAATTTTAATAAATTTATTTGAAACCTACTTCGATTTTTCTCGACTATGTTGAGTTTTTTTGATAGAGAAGCTTAATTTGAGTAATTTCAGTTGAAATAACTTCGATTTTTTTTTATTTTGTTGGGTATTTTTGTTGTAGGATCTATATTTGAGTAAATTTAGATGAAAATAACTTAAATTTTTAGGATTGTGAAAAAAAATTTAGTTGGTAGTGCCAAATTTTAATAAATTTATTTGAAACCAACTTCGATTTTTTGGATTTTCTTGAGTATTTTTGTTGTAGGATCTACAATTGAGTAAATTTAGATGAAAATAACTTAAATTTTTTGGATTGTGAAAAAAATTTGAGTTGGAAGTGTCAAATTTTAATAAATTTATTGGAAACCAAATTCGATTTTTTGGAGTTTCATGAGTATTTTTGTTATAGGATCTACAATTGAGTAAATTTAGATGAAAATAACTTCGATATTTTGGATTTTGTCACGATACTTGTCAAATTTTAATAAATTTATTTGAAATCAACTTTGATAATTTTTGAATTTGTTGAGTATTTTTGTTGTAGGATCTATATTTGAGTAAATTTAGATGAAAATAACTTCAATTTTTTGGATTGTGAAAAATATTTTAGTTGGAAGTGTCAAATTTTAATAAATTTATTTGAAATCAACTTCGATTTTTTGGATTTTCTGTAGTATTTTTGTTGTAGGATCTACAATTGAGTAAATTTAGATAAAAATAACTTCAATTTTTTGGATTGTGAAAAAAAATTTAGATGGAAGTGTCAAATTTTAATAAATTTATTTGAAATCAACTTCGATTTTTTTGGATTTTGTTGAGTATTTTTGTTGTAGGGTCTATATTTGAGTAAATTTAGATGAAAATAACTTAAATTTTTAGGATTGTGAAAAAAATTTTAGTTGGAAGTGCCAAATTTTAATAAATTTATTTGAAACCAACTTCGATTTTTTTGGATTTTCTTGAGTATTTTTGTTGTAGGATCTACAATTGAGTAAATTTAGATGAAAATAACTTCAATTTTTAGGACTGAGAAAAATATTTTAGTTGGAAGTGTCAAATTTTAATAAATTTATTTGAAACCTACTTCGATTTTTCTCGACTATGTTGAGTTTTTTTGATAGAGAAGCTTAATTTGAGTAATTTCAGTTGAAATAACTTCGATTTTTTTTTATTTTGTTGGGTATTTTTGTTGTAGGATCTATATTTGAGTAAATTTAGATGAAAATAACTTAAATTTTTAGGATTGTGAAAAAAAATTTAGTTGGAAGTGCCAAATTTTAATAAATTTATTTGAAACCAACTTCGATTTTTTGGATTTTCTTGAGTATTTTTGTTGTAGGATCTACAATTGAGTAAATTTAGATGAAAATAACTTAAATTTTTTGGATTGTGAAAAAAATTTGAGTTGGAAGTGTCAAATTTTAATAAATTTATTTGAAACCAAATTCGATTTTTTGGAGTTTCATGAGTATTTTTGTTATAGGATCTACAATTGAGTAAATTTAGATGAAAATAACTTCGATATTTTGGATTTTGTCACGATACTTGTCAAATTTTAATAAATTTATTTGAAATCAACTTTGATAATTTTTGAATTTGTTGAGTATTTTTGTTGTAGGATCTATATTTGAGTAAATTTAGATGAAAATAACTTCAATTTTTTGGATTGTGAAAATTATTTTAGTTGGAAGTGTCAAATTTTAATAAATTTATTTGAAATCAACTTCGATTTTTTTTTATTTTGTTGGGTATTTTTGTTGTAGGATCTATATTTGAGTAAATTTAGATGATAATAACTTAAATTATTAGGATTGGGAAAAAAATTTTAGTTGGAAGTGCCAAATTTTAATAAATTTATTTGAAACCAACTTCGATTTTTTTGGATTTTCTTGAGTATTTTGGTTGTAGGATCTACAATTGAGTAAATTTAGATGAAAATAACTTCAATTTTTTGGATTGTGAAAAAAATTTTAGTTGGAAGTGTCAAGTTTTAATAAATTTATTTGAAACCAACTTCGATTTTTTGAATTTTCTTGAGTATTTTTGTTGTAGGATCTACAATTGAGTAAATTTAGATGAAAATAACTTCAATTTTTAGGACTGAGAAAAATATTTTAGTTGGAAGTGTCAAATTTTAATAAATTTATTTGAAACCTACTTCGATTTTTCTCGACTATGTTGAGTTTTTTTGATAGAGAAGCTTAATTTGAGTAATTTCAGTTGAAATAACTTCGATTTTTTTTTATTTTGTTGGGTATTTTTGTTGTAGGATCTATATTTGAGTAAATTTAGATGAAAATAACTTAAATTTTTAGGATTGTGAAAAAAAATTTAGTTGGTAGTGCCAAATTTTAATAAATTTATTTGAAACCAACTTCGATTTTTTGGATTTTCTTGAGTATTTTTGTTGTAGGATCTACAATTGAGTAAATTTAGATGAAAATAACTTAAATTTTTTGGATTGTGAAAAAAATTTGAGTTGGAAGTGTCAAATTTTAATAAATTTATTGGAAACCAAATTCGATTTTTTGGAGTTTCATGAGTATTTTTGTTATAGGATCTACAATTGAGTAAATTTAGATGAAAATAACTTCGATATTTTGGATTTTGTCACGATACTTGTCAAATTTTAATAAATTTATTTGAAATCAACTTTGATAATTTTTGAATTTGTTGAGTATTTTTGTTGTAGGATCTATATTTGAGTAAATTTAGATGAAAATAACTTCAATTTTTTGGATTGTGAAAAATATTTTAGTTGGAAGTGTCAAATTTTAATAAATTTATTTGAAATCAACTTCGATTTTTTGGATTTTCTGTAGTATTTTTGTTGTAGGATCTACAATTGAGTAAATTTAGATAAAAATAACTTCAATTTTTTGGATTGTGAAAAAAAATTTAGATGGAAGTGTCAAATTTTAATAAATTTATTTGAAATCAACTTCGATTTTTTTGGATTTTGTTGAGTATTTTTGTTGTAGGGTCTATATTTGAGTAAATTTAGATGAAAATAACTTAAATTTTTAGGATTGTGAAAAAAATTTTAGTTGGAAGTGCCAAATTTTAATAAATTTATTTGAAACCAACTTCGATTTTTTTGGATTTTCTTGAGTATTTTTGTTGTAGGATCTACAATTGAGTAAATTTAGATGAAAATAACTTCAATTTTTAGGACTGAGAAAAATATTTTAGTTGGAAGTGTCAAATTTTAATAAATTTATTTGAAACCTACTTCGATTTTTCTCGACTATGTTGAGTTTTTTTGATAGAGAAGCTTAATTTGAGTAATTTCAGTTGAAATAACTTCGATTTTTTTTTATTTTGTTGGGTATTTTTGTTGTAGGATCTATATTTGAGTAAATTTAGATGAAAATAACTTAAATTTTTAGGATTGTGAAAAAAAATTTAGTTGGAAGTGCCAAATTTTAATAAATTTATTTGAAACCAACTTCGATTTTTTGGATTTTCTTGAGTATTTTTGTTGTAGGATCTACAATTGAGTAAATTTAGATGAAAATAACTTAAATTTTTTGGATTGTGAAAAAAATTTGAGTTGGAAGTGTCAAATTTTAATAAATTTATTTGAAACCAAATTCGATTTTTTGGAGTTTCATGAGTATTTTTGTTATAGGATCTACAATTGAGTAAATTTAGATGAAAATAACTTCGATATTTTGGATTTTGTCACGATACTTGTCAAATTTTAATAAATTTATTTGAAATCAACTTTGATAATTTTTGAATTTGTTGAGTATTTTTGTTGTAGGATCTATATTTGAGTAAATTTAGATGAAAATAACTTCAATTTTTTGGATTGTGAAAATTATTTTAGTTGGAAGTGTCAAATTTTAATAAATTTATTTGAAATCAACTTCGATTTTTTTTTATTTTGTTGGGTATTTTTGTTGTAGGATCTATATTTGAGTAAATTTAGATGAAAATAAAATAAATTTTTAGGATTGTGAAAAAAATTTGAGTTGGAAGTGTCAAATTTTAATAAATTTATTTGAAACCAACTTTGATTTTTTTGATTTTCTTGAATATTTTGGTTGTAGGATCTACAATGGAGTAAATTTAGATGAAAATAACTTCAATTTTTTGGATTGTGAAAAAAAATTTAGATGGAAGTGTCAAATTTTAATAAATTTATTTGAAATCTACTTCGATTTTTTTGGATTTTGTTGAGTATTTTTGTTGTAGGGTCTATATTTGACTAAATTTAGATGAAAATAACTTAAATTTTTAGGATGGTGAAAACAATTTTAGTTGGAAGTGCCAAGTTTTAATAAATTTATTTGAAACCAACTTCGATTTTTTGGATTTTCTTGAGTATGTTTGTTGTAGGATCTACAATTGAGTAAATTTAGATGAAAATAACTTCGATTTTTTCGATTTTGTCACGATTTTTGTCAAATTTTAATAAATTTATTTGAAATCATCTTGGATAATTTTGGATTTTCTTGAGCATTTTTGTTGTAGGATCTACAATTGAGTAAATTTAGATGAAAATAACTTCAATTTTTTGGATTGTGAAAAAAAATTTAGATGGAAGTGTCAAATTTTAATAAATTTATTTGAAATCAACTTCGATTTTTTTTTATTTTGTTGGGTATTTTTGTTGTAGGATCTATATTTGAGTAAATTTAGATGAAAATAACTTAAATTTTTAGGATTGTGAAAAAAATTTTAGTTGGAAGTGCCAAATTTTAATAAATTTATTTGAAACCAACATCGATTTTTTGGATTTTCTTGAGTATTTTTGTTGTAGGATCTACAATTGAGTAAATTTAGATGAAAATAACTTCAATTTTTTGGATTGTGAAAAAAATTTGAGTTGGAAGTGTCAAATTTTAATAAATTTATTTGAAACCAAATTCGATTTTTTGGAGTTTCATGAGTATTTTTGTTATAGGATCTACAATTGAGTAAATTTAGATGAAAATAACTTCGATATTTTGGATTTTGTCACGTTTTTTGTCAAATTTTAATAAATTTATTTGAAATCAACTTCGATTTTTTTTTATTTTGTTGGGTATTTTTGTTGTAGGATCTATATTTGAGTAAATTTAGATGAAAATAACTTAAATTTTTAGGATTGTGAAAAAAAATTTAGTTGGAAGTGCCAAATTTTAATAATTTTATTTGAAACCAAATTCGATTTTTTGGAGTTTCATGAGTATTTTTGTTATAGGATCTACAATTGAGTAAATTTAGATGAAAATAACTTCGATTTTTTGGATTTTGTCACGATTTTTGTCATATTTTAATAAATTTATTTGAAATCAACTTTGATAATTTTTGAATTTGTTGAGTATTTATTGTTGTAGGATCTATATTTGAGTAAATTTAGATGAAAATAACTTCAATTTTTTGGATTGTGAAAAATATTTTAGTTGGAAGTGTCAAATTTTAATAAATTTATTTGATACCAACTTTAATTTTTTGGATTTTCTTGAATATTTTGGTTGTAGGATCTGCAATTGAGTAAATTTAGATGAAAATAACTTCAATTTTTTGGATTGTGAATAAAGTTTGAGTTGGAAGTGTCAAATTTTAATAAATTTATTTGAAACCAACTTTGATTTTTTGGATTTTCTTGAGTATTTTGGTTGTAGGATCTACAATTGAGTAAATTTAGATGAAAATAACTTCAATTTTTTGGATTGTGAATAAAGTTTGAGTTGGAAGTGCCAAATTTTAATAAATTTATTTGAAACCAACTTCGATTTTTTGGATTTTCTGTAGTATTTTTGTTGTAGGATCTACAATTGAGTAAATTTAGATAAAAATAACTTCAATTTTTTGGATTGTGAAAAAAAATTTAGATGGAAGTGTCAAATTTTAATAAATTTATTTGAAATCAACTTCGATTTTTTTTTATTATGTTGGGTATTTTTGTTGTAGGATCTATATTTGAGTAAATTTAGATGAAAATAACTTAAATTTTTAGGATTGTGAAAAAAAATTGAGTTGGAAGTGTCAAATTTTAATAAATTTATTTGATACCAACTTTAATTTTTTGGATTTTCTTGAATATTTTGGTTGTAGGATCTGCAATTGAGTAAATTTAGATGAAAATAACTTCAATTTTTTGGATTGTGAATAAAGTTTGAGTTGGAAGTGTCAAATTTTAATAAATTTATTTGAAACCAACTTTGATTTTTTGGATTTTCTTGAGTATTTTGGTTGTAGGATCTACAATTGAGTAAATTTAGATGAAAATAACTTCAATTTTTTGGATTGTGAATAAAGTTTGAGTTGGAAGTGCCAAATTTTAATAAATTTATTTGAAACCAACTTCGATTTTTTGGATTTTCTGTAGTATTTTTGTTGTAGGATCTACAATTGAGTAAATTTAGATAAAAATAACTTCAATTTTTTGGATTGTGAAAAAAAATTTAGATGGAAGTGTCAAATTTTAATAAATTTATTTGAAATCAACTTCGATTTTTTTGGATTTTGTTGAGTATTTTTGTTGTAGGGTCTATATTTGAGTAAATTTAGATGAAAATAACTTAATTTTTTAGGATTGTGAAAAAAAATTTAGTTGGAAGTGCCAAATTTTAATAAATTTATTTGCAACCAACTTCGATTTTTTGGATTTTCTTGAGTATTTTTGTTGTAGGATCTACAATTGAGTAAATTTAGATGAAAATAACTTCAATTTTTTGGATTGTGAAAAAAATTTGAGTTGGAAGTGTCAAATTTTAATAAATTTATTTGAAACCAAATTCGATTTTTTGGAGTTTCATGAGTATTTTTGTTACAGGATCTACAATTGAGTAAATTTAGATGAAAATAACTTCGATATTTTGGATTTTGTCACGTTTTTTGTCAAATTTTAATAAATTTATTTGAAATCAACTTCGATTTTTTTGGATTTTGTTGAGTATTTTTGTTGTAGGGTCTATATTTGATAAATTTAGATGAAAATAACTTAAATTTTTAGGATTGTGAAAAAAATTTTAGTTGGAAGTGTCAAATTTTAATAAATTTATTTGAAACCAAATTCGATTTTTTGGAGTTTCATGAGTATTTTTGTTATAGGATCTACAATTGAGTAAATTTAGATGAAAATAACTTCGATATTTTGGATTTTGTCACGATTCTTGTCAAATTTTAATAAATTTATTTGAACTCAACTTCGATTTTTTTTTATTATGTTGGGTATTTTTGTTGTAGGATCTATATTTGAGTAAATTTAGATGAAAATAACTTAAATTTTTAGGATTGTGAAAAAAAATTGAGTTGGAAGTGTCAAATTTTAATAAATTTATTTGATACCAACTTTAATTTTTTGGATTTTCTTGAATATTTTGGTTGTAGGATCTACAATTGAGTAAATTTAGATGAAAATAACTTCAATTTTTTGGATTGTGAATAAAGTTTGAGTTGGAAGTCTCAAATTTTAATAAATTTATTTGAAACCAACTTTGATTTTTTGGATTTTCTTGAGTATTTTGGTTGTAGGATCTACAATTGAGTAAATTTAGATGAAAATAACTTCAATTTTTTGGATTGTGAATAAAGTTTGAGTTGGAAGTGCCAAATTTTAATAAATTTATTTGAAACCAACTTCGATTTTTGGGATTTTCTCGAGTATTTTTGTTGTAGGATCTACAATTGAGTAAATTTAGATGAAAATAACTTCGATTTTTTGGATTTTGTCACGATTTTTGTCAAATTTTAATAAATTTATTTGAAATCAACTTTGATAATTTTTGAATTTGTTGTGTATTTTTGTTGTAGGATCTATATTTGAGTAAATTTAGATGAAAATAACTTCAATTTTTTGGATTGTGAAAAATATTTTAGTTGGAAGTGTCAAATTTTAATAAATTTATTTGAAATCAACTTCGATTTTTTGGATTTTCTGTAGTATTTTTGTTGTAGGATCTACAATGAGTAAATTTAGATAAAAAAAACTTCAATTTTTTGGATTGTGAAAAAAAATTTAGATGGAAGTGTCAAATTTTAATAAATTTATTTGAAATCAACTTCGATTTTTTTGGATTTTGTTGAGTATTTTTGTTGTAGGGTCTATATTTGAGTAAATTTAGATGAAAATAACTTAAATTTTTAGAATTGTGAAAAAAATTTTAGTTGGAAGTGCCAAATTTTAATAAATTTATTTGAAACCAACTTCGATTTTTTTGGATTTTCTTGAGTATTTTTGTTGTAGGATCTACAATTGAGTAAATTTAGATGAAAATAACTTCAATTTTTAGGACTGAGAAAAATATTTTAGTTGGAAGTGTCAAATTTTAATAAATTGATTTGAAACCTACTTCGATTTTTCTCGACTATGTTGAGTTTTTTTGATAGAGAAGCTTAATTTGAGTAATTTCAGTTGAAATAACTTCGATTTTTTTTTATTTTGTTGGGTATTTTTGTTGTAGGATCTATATTTGAGTAAATTTAGATGAAAATAACTTAAATTTTTAGGATTGTGAAAAAAATTTTAGTTGGAAGTGCCAAATTTAAATAAATTTATTTGATACCAACTTTAATTTTTTGGATTTTCTTGAATATTTTGGTTGTAGGATCTACAATTGAGTAAATTTAGATGAAAATAACTTCAATTTTTTGGATTGTGAATAAAGTTTGAGTTGGAAGTCTCAAATTTTAATAAATTTATTTGAAACCAACTTTGATTTTTTGGATTTTCTTGAGTATTTTGGTTGTAGGATCTACAATTGAGTAAATTTAGATGAAAATAACTTCAATTTTTTGGATTGTGAATAAAGTTTGAGTTGGAAGTGCCAAATTTTAATAAATTTATTTGAAACCAACTTCGATTTTTGGGATTTTCTTGAGTATTTTTGTTGTAGGATCTACAATTGAGTAAATTTAGATGTAAATAACTTCGATTTTTTGGATTTTGTCACGATTTTTGTCAAATTTTAATAAATTTATTTGAAATCAACTTTGATAATTTTTGAATTTGCTGTGTATTTTTGTTGTAGGATCTATATTTGAGTAAATTTAGATGAAAATAACTTCAATTTTTTGGATTGTGAAAAATATTTTAGTTGGAAGTGTCAAATTTTAATAAATTTATTTGAAATCAACTTCGATTTTTTTGGATTTTGTTGAGTATTTTTGTTGTAGGGTCTATATTTGAGTAAATTTAGATGAAAATAACTTAAATTTTTAGAATTGTGAAAAAAATTTTAGTTGGAAGTGCCAAATTTTAATAAATTTATTTGAAACCAACTTCGATTTTTTTGGATTTTCTTGAGTATTTTTGTTGTAGGATCTACAATTGAGTAAATTTAGATGAAAATAACTTCAATTTTTAGGACTGAGAAAAATATTTTAGTTGGAAGTGTCAAATTTTAATAAATTGATTTGAAACCTACTTCGATTTTTCTCGACTATGTTGAGTTTTTTTGATAGAGAAGCTTAATTTGAGTAATTTCAGTTGAAATAACTTCGATTTTTTTTTATTTTGTTGGGTATTTTTGTTGTAGGATCTATATTTGAGTAAATTTAGATGAAAATAACTTAAATTTTTAGGATTGTGAAAAAAATTTTAGTTGGAAGTGCCAAATTTAAATAAATTTATTTGAAACCAACTTCGATTTTTTGGATTTTCTTGAGTATTTTTGTTGTAGGATCTACAATTGAGTAAATTTAGATGAAAATAACTTCAATTTTTTGGATTGTGAAAAAAAATTTAGATGGAAGTGTCAAATTTTAATAAATTTATTTGAAATCAACTTCGATTTTTTTTTATTTTGTTGGGTATTTTTGTTGTAGGATCTATATTTGAGTAAATTTAGATGAAAATAACTTAATTTTTTAGGATTGTGAAAAAAAATTTAGTTGGAAGTGCCAAATTTTAATAAATTTATTTGCAACCAACTTCGATTTTTTGGATTTTCTTGAGTATTTTTGTTGTAGGATCTACAATTGAGTAAATTTAGATGAAAATAACTTCAATTTTTTGGATTGTGAAAAAAATTTGAGTTGGAAGTGTCAAATTTTAATAAATTTATTTGAAACCAAATTCGATTTTTTGGAGTTTCATGAGTATTTTTGTTACAGGATCTACAATTGAGTAAATTTAGATGAAAATAACTTCGATATTTTGGATTTTGTCACGTTTTTTGTCAAATTTTAATAAATTTATTTGAAATCAACTTCGATTTTTTTTTATTTTGTTGGGTATTTTTGTTGTAGGATCTATATTTGAGTAAATTTAGATGAAAATAACTTAAATTTTTAGGATTGTGAAAAAAAATTTAGTTGGAAGTGCCAAATTTTTATAATTTTATTTGAAACCAAATTCGATTTTTTGGAGTTTCATGAGTATTTTTGTTATAGGATCTACAATTGAGTAAATTTAGATGAAAATAACTTCGATATTTTGGATTTTGTCACGATTCTTGTCAAATTTTAATAAATTTATTTGAAATCAACTTTGATAATTTTTTAATTTGTTGAGTATTTTTGTTGTAGGATCTATATTTGAGTAAATTTAGATGAAAATAACTTCAATTTTTTGGATTGTGAAAATTATTATTAGTTGGAAGTGTCAAATTTTAATAAATTTATTTGAAATCAACTTCGATTTTTTTTTATTTTGTTGGGTATTTTTGTTGTAGGATCTATATTTGAGTAAATTTAGATGAAAATAACATAAATTTTTAGGATTGTGAAAAAAATTTGAGTTGGAAGTGTCAAATTTTAATAAATTTATTTGAAACCAACTTTGATTTTTTGGATTTTCTTGAATATTTTGGTTGTAGGATCTACAATTGAGTAAATTTAGATGAAAATAACTTCAATTTTTTGGATTGTGAAAAAAAGTTTAGATGGAAGTGTCAAGTTTTAATAAATTTATTTGAAACCAACTTCGATTTTTTGGATTTTCTTGAGTATGTTTGTTGTAGGATCTACAATTGAGTAAATTTAGATGAAAATAACTTCGATTTTTTGGATTTTGTCACGATTTTTGTCATATTTTAATAAATTTATTTGAAATCAACTTTGATAATTTTTGAATTTGTTGAGTATTTATTGTTGTAGGATCTATATTTGAGTAAATTTAGATGAAAATAACTTCAATTTTTTGGATTGTGAAAAATATTTAAGTTGGAAGTGTCAAATTTTAATAAATTTATTTGAAATCAACTTCGATTTTTGGGATTTTCTTTAGTATTTTTGTTGTAGGATCTACAATTGAGTAAATTTAGATAAAAATAACTTCAATTTTTTGGATTGTGAAAAAAAATTTAGATGGAAGTGTCAAATTTTAATAAATTTATTTGAAATCAACTTCGATTTTTTTGGATTTTGTTGAGTATTTTTGTTGTAGGGTCTATATTTGAGTAAATTTAGATGAAAATAACTTAAATTTTTAGGATTGTGAAAAAAATTTTAGTTGGAAGTGCCAAATTTTAATAAATTTATTTGAAACCAACTTCGATTTTTTGGATTTTCTTGAGTATTTTTGTTGTAGGATCTACAATTGAGTAAATTTAAATGAAAATAACTTCGATTTTTTCGATTTTGTCACGATTTTTGTCAAATTTTAATAAATTTATTTGAAATCAACTTGGATAATTTTGGAATTTGTTGAGTATTTTTGTTGTAAGATCTATATTTGAGTAAATTTAGATGAAAATATCTTCAATTTTTAGGATTGTGAAAAAAATTTTAGTTGGAAGTGTCAAATTTTAATAAATTTATTTGAAACCAACTTCGATTTTTAGGATTTTCTTGAGTATTTTTCTTGTAGGATCTACAATTGAGTAAATTAAGATGAAAATAACTTCGATTTTTTCGATTTTGTCACGATTTTTGTCAAATTTTAATAAATTTATTTGAAATCAACTTGGATAATTTTGGATTTTCTTGAGTATTTTTGTTGTAGGATCTACAATTGAGTAAATTTAGATGAAAATAACTTCGATTTTTTCGATTTTGTCACGATTTTTGTCAAATTTTAATAAATTTATTTGAAATCAACTTGGATAATTTTGGAATTTGTTGAGTATTTTTGTTGTAAGATCTATATTTGAGTAAATTTAGATGAAAATATCTTCAATTTTTAGGATTGTGAAAAAAATTTTAGTTGGAAGTGTCAAATTTTAATAAATTTATTTGAAACCAACTTTGATTTTTTGGATTTTCTTGAATATTTTGGTTGTAGGATCTACAATGGAGTAAATTTAGATGAAAATAACTTCAATTTTTTGGATTGTGAATAAAGTTTGAGTTGGAAGTGTCAAATATTAATAAATTTATTTGAAACCAACTTTGATTTTTTGGATTTTCTTGAATATTTTGGTTGTAGGATCTACAATTGAGTAAATTTAGATGAAAATAACTTCAATTTTTTGGATTGTGAAAAAAAATTTAGATGGAAGTGTCAAATTTTAATAAATTTATTTGAAATCAACTTCGATTTTTTTGGATTTTGTTGAGTATTTTTGTTGTAGGGTCTATATTTGAGTAAATTTAGATGAAAATAACTGGAATTTTTAGGATGGTAAAAACAATTTTAGTTGGAAGTGCCAAATTTTAATAAATTTATTTGAAACCAACTTCGATTTTTTGGATTTTCTTGAGTATGTTTGTTGTAGGATCTACAATTGAGTAAATTTAGATGAAAATAACTTCGATTTTTTCGATTTTGTCACGATTTTTGTCAAATTTTAATAAATTTATTTGAAATCAACTTGGATAATTTTGGATTTTCTTGAGCATTTTTGTTGTAGGATCTACAATTGAGTAAATTTAGATGAAAATAACTTCAATTTTTTGGATTGTGAAAAAAAATTTAGATGGAAGTGTCAAATTTTAATAAATTTATTTGAAATCAACTTCGATTTTTTTTTATTTTGTTGGGTATTTTTGTTGTAGGATCTATATTTGAGTAAATTTAGATGAAAATAACTTAAATTTTTAGGATTGTGAAAAAAATTTTAGTTGGAAGTGCCAAATTTTAATAAATTTATTTGAAACCAACTTCGATTTTTTGGATTTTCTTGAGTATTTTTGTTGTAGGATCTACAATTGAGTAAATTTAGATGAAAATAACTTCAATTTTTTGGATTGTGAAAAAAAATTTAGATGGAAGTGTCAAATTTTAATAAATTTATTTGAAATCAACTTCGATTTTTTTTTATTTTGTTGGGTATTTTTGTTGTAGGATCTATATTTGAGTAAATTTAGATGAAAATAACTTAAATTTTTAGGATTGTGAAAAAAATTTTAGTTGGAAGTGCCAAATTTTAATAAATTTATTTGAAACCAACTTCGATTTTTTTTTATTTTCTTGAGTATTTTGGTTGTAGGATCTACAATTGAGTAAATTTAGATGAAAATAACTTCAATTTTTTGGATTGTGAAAAAAATTTTAGTTGGAAGTGTCAAGTTTTAATAAATTTATTTGAAACCAACTTCGATTTTTTGAATTTTCTTGAGTATTTTTGTTTTAGGATCTACAATTGAGTAAATTTAGATGAAAATAACTTCAATTTTTAGGACTGAGAAAAATATTTTAGTTGGAAGTGTCAAATTTTAATAAATTTATTTGAAACCTACTTCGATTTTTCTCGACTATGTTGAGTTTTTTTGATAGAGAAGTTTAATTTGAGTAATTTCAGTTGAAATAACTTCGATTTTTTTTTATTTTGTTGGGTATTTTTGTTGTAGGATCTATATTTGAGTAAATTTAGATGAAAATAACATAAATTTTTAGGATTGTGAAAAAAATTTGAGTTGGAAGTGTCAAATTTTAATAAATTTATTTGAAACCAACTTTGATTTTTTGGATTTTCTTGAATATTTTGGTTGTAGGATCTACAATGGAGTAAATTTAGATGAAAATAACTTCAATTTTTTGGATTGTGAATAAAGTTTGAGTTGGAAGTGTCAAATTTTAATAAATTTATTTGAAACCAACTTTGATTTTTTGGATTTTCTTGAATATTTTGGTTGTAGGATCTACAATTGAGTAAATTTAGATGAAAATAACTTCAATTTTTTGGATTGTGAAAAAAAATTTAGATGGAAGTGTCAAATTTTAATAAATTTATTTGAAATCAACTTCGATTTTTTTGGATTTTGTTGAGTATTTTTGTTGTAGGGTCTATATTTGAGTAAATTTATTTGAAATCAACTTGGATAATTTTGGAATTTGTTGAGTATTTTTCTTGTAGGATCTACAATTGAGTAAATTAAGATGAAAATAACTTCGATTTTTTCGATTTTGTCACGATTTTTGTCAAATTTTAATAAATTTATTTGAAATCAACTTGGATAATTTTGGATTTTCTTGAGTATTTTTGTTGTAGGATCTACAATTGAGTAAATTTAGATGAAAATAACTTCAATTATTTGGATTGTGAAAAAAAATTTAGACGGAAGTGTCAAATTTTAATAAATTTATTTGAAATCAACTTCGATTTTTTTTTATTTTGTTGGGTATTTTTGTTGTAGGATCTATATTTGAGTAAATTTAGATGATAATAACTTAAATTATTAGGATTGTGAAAAAAATTTTAGTTGGAAGTGCCAAATTTTAATAAATTTATTTGAAACCAACTTCGATTTTTTTTTATTTTCTTGAGTATTTTGGTTGTAGGATCTACAATTGAGTAAATTTAGATGAAAATAACTTCAATTTTTTGGATTGTGAAAAAAATTTTAGTTGGAAGTGTCAAGTTTTAATAAATTTATTTGAAACCAACTTCGATTTTTTTAATTTTCTTGAGTATTTTTGTTTTAGGATCTACAATTGAGTAAATTTAGATGAAAATAACTTCAATTTTTAGGACTGAGAAAAATATTTTAGTTGGAAGTGTCAAATTTTAATAAATTTATTTGAAACCTACTTCGATTTTTCTCGACTATGTTGAGTTTTTTTGATAGAGAAGCTTAATTTGAGTAATTTCAGTTGAAATAACTTCGATTTTTTTTTATTTTGTAGGGTATTTTTGTTGTAGGATCTATATTTGAGTAAATTTAGATGAAAATAACTTAAATTTTTAGGATTGTGAAAAAAAATTTAGTTGGAAGTGCCAAATTTTAATAAATTTATTTGAAACCAACTTCGATTTTTTGGATTTTCTTGAGTATTTTTGTTGTAGGATCTACAATGGAGTAAATTTAGATGAAAATAACTTCAATTTTTTGGATTGTGAATAAAGTTTGAGTTGGAAGTGTCAAATTTTAATAAATTTATTTGAAACCAACTTTGATTTTTTGGATTTTCTTGAATATTTTGGTTGTAGGATCTACAATTGAGTAAATTTAGATGAAAATAACTTCAATTTTTTGGATTGTGAAAAAAAATTTAGATGGAAGTGTCAAATTTTAATAAATTTATTTGAAATCAACTTCGATTTTTTTGGATTTTGTTGAGTATTTTTGTTGTAGGGTCTATATTTGAGTAAATTTAGATGAAAATAACTGGAATTTTTAGGATGTTAAAAACAATTTTAGTTGGAAGTGCCAAATTTTAATAAATTTATTTGAAACCAACTTCGATTTTTTGGATTTTCTTGAGTATGTTTGTTGTAGGGTCTACAATTGAGTAAATTTAGATGAAAATAACTTCGATTTTTTCGATTTTGTCACGATTTTTGTCAAATTTTAATAAATTTATTTGAAATCAACTTGGATAATTTTGGATTTTCTTGAGCATTTTTGTTGTAGGATCTACAATTGAGTAAATTTAGATGAAAATAACTTCAATTTTTTGGATTGTGAAAAAAAATTTAGATGGAAGTGTCAAATTTTAATAAATTTATTTGAAATCAACTTCGATTTTTTTTTATTTTGTTGGGTATTTTTGTTGTAGGATCTATATTTGAGTAAATTTAGATGAAAATAACTTAAATTTTTAGGATTGTGAAAAAAATTTTAGTTGGAAGTGCCAAATTTTAATAAATTTATTTGAAACCAACTTCGATTTTTTGGATTTTCTTGAGTATTTTTGTTGTAGGATCTACAATTGAGTAAATTTAGATGAAAATAACTTCAATTTTTTGGATTGTGAAAAAAAATTTAGATGGAAGTGTCAAATTTTAATAAATTTATTTGAAATCAACTTCGATTTTTTTTTATTTTGTTGGGTATTTTTGTTGTAGGATCTATATTTGAGTAAATTTAGATGAAAATAACTTAATTTTTTAGGATTGTGAAAAAAAATTTAGTTGGAAGTGCCAAATTTTAATAAATTTATTTGAAACCAACTTCGATTTTTTGGATTTTCTTGAGTATTTTTTTGTAGGATCTACAATTGAGTAAATTTAGATGAAAATAACTTAAATTTTTAGGATTGTGAAAAAAAATTTAGTTGGAAGTGCCAAATTTTAATAATTTTATTTGAAACCAAATTCGATTTTTTGGAGTTTCATGAGTATTTTTGTTATAGGATCTACAATTGAGTAAATTTAGATGAAAATAACTTCGATTTTTTGGATTTTGTCACGATTTTTGTCATATTTTAATAAATTTATTTGAAATCAACTTTGATAATTTTTGAATTTGTTGAGTATTTATTGTTGTAGGATCTATATTTGAGTAAATTTAGATGAAAATAACTTCAATTTTTTGGATTGTGAAAAATATTTTAGTTGGAAGTGTCAAATTTTAATAAATTTATTTGAAACCAACTTCGATTTTTAGGATTTTCTTGAGTATTTTTCTTGTAGGATCTACAATTGAGTAAATTAAGATGAAAATAACTTCGATTTTTTCGATTTTGTCACGATTTTTGTCAAATTTTAATAAATTTATTTGAAATCAACTTGGATAATTTTGGATTTTCTTGAGTATTTTTGTTGTAGGATCTACAATTGAGTAAATTTAGATGAAAATAACTTCAATTATTTGGATTGTGAAAAAAAATTTAGACGGAAGTGTCCAATTTTAATAAATTTATTTGAAATCAACTTCGATTTTTTTTTATTTTGTTGGGTATTTTTGTTGTAGGATCTATATTTGAGTAAATTTAGATGATAATAACTTAAATTATTAGGATTGTGAAAAAAATTTTAGTTGGAAGTGCCAAATTTTAATAAATTTATTTGAAACCAACTTCGATTTTTTTTTATTTTCTTGAGTATTTTGGTTGTAGGATCTACAATTGAGTAAATTTAGATGAAAATAACTTCAATTTTTAGGACTGAGAAAAATATTTTAGTTGGAAGTGTCAAATTTTAATAAATTTATTTGAAACCTACTTCGATTTTTCTCGACTATGTTGAGTTTTTTTGATAGAGAAGCTTAATTTGAGTAATTTCAGTTGAAATAACTTCGATTTTTTTTTATTTTGTTGGGTATTTTTGTTGTAGGATCTATATTTGAGTAAATTTAGATGAAAATAACTTAAATTTTTAGGATTGTGAAAAAAAATTTAGTTGGAAGTGCCAAATTTTAATAAATTTATTTGAAACCAACTTCGATTTTTTGGATTTTCTTGAGTATTTTTGTTGTAGGATCTACAATGGAGTAAATTTAGATGAAAATAACTTAAATTTTTTGGATTGTGAAAAAAATTTGAGTTGGAAGTGTCAAATTTTAATAAATTTATTTGAAACCAAATTCGATTTTTTGGAGTTTCATGAGTACTTTTGTTATAGGATCTACAATTGAGTAAATTTAGATGAAAATAACTTCGATATTTTGGATTTTGTCACGATACTTGTCAAATTTTAATAAATTTATTTGAAATCAACTTTGATAATTTTTGAATTTGTTGAGTATTTTTGTTGTAGGATCTATATTTGAGTAAATTTAGATGAAAATAACTTCAATTTTTTGGATTGTGAAAATTATTTTAGTTGGAAGTGTCAAATTTTAATAAATTTATTTGAAATCAACTTCGATTTTTTTTTATTTTGTTGGGTATTTTTGTTGTAGGATCTATATTTGAGTAAATTTAGATGAAAATAACATAAATTTTTAGGATTGTGAAAAAAAATTGAGTTGGAAGTGTCAAATTTTAATAAATTTATTTGAAACCAACTTTGATTTTTTGGATTTTCTTGTATATTTTGGTTGTAGGATCTACAATTGAGTAAATTTAGATGAAAATAACTTCAATTTTTTGGATTGTGAAAAAAAATTTAGATGGAAGTGTCAAATTTTAATAAATTTATTTGAAATCAACTTCGATTTTTTTTTATTTTGTTGGGTATTTTTGTTGTAGGATCTATATTTGAGTAAATTTAGATGAAAATAACTTAAATTTTTAGGATTGTGAAAAAAATTTTAGTTGGAAGTGCCAAATTTTAATAAATTTATTTGAAACCAACTTCGATTTTTTGGATTTTCTTGAGTATGTTTGTTGTAGGATCTACAATTGAGTAAATTTAGATGAAAATAACTTCGATTTTTTCGATTTTGTCACGATTTTTGTCAAATTTTAATAAATTTATTTGAAATCAACTTGGATAATTTTGGATTTTCTTGAGCATTTTTGTTGTAGGATCTACAATTGAGTAAATTTAGATGAAAATAACTTCAATTTTTTGGATTGTGAAAAAAAATTTAGATGGAAGTGTCAAATTTTAATAAATTTATTTGAAATCAACTTCGATTTTTTTTTATTTTGTTGGGTATTTTTGTTGTAGGATCTATATTTGAGTAAATTTAGATGAAAATAACTTAAATTTTTAGGATTGTGAAAAAAATTTTAGTTGGAAGTGCCAAATTTTAATAAATTTATTTGAAACCAACTTCGATTTTTTGGATTTTCTTGAGTATTTTTGTTATAGGATCTACAATTGAGTAAATTTAGATGAAAATAACTTCGATTTTTTGGATTTTGTCACGATTTTTGTCATATTTTAATAAATTTATTTGAAATCAACTTTGATAATTTTTGAATTTGTTGAGTATTTATTGTTGTAGGATCTATATTTGAGTAAATTTAGATGAAAATAACTTCAATTTTTTGGATTGTGAAAAATATTTTAGTTGGAAGTGTCAAATTTTAATAAATTTATTTGAAATCAACTTCGATTTTTTGGATTTTCTTTAGTATTTTGGTTGTAGGATCTACAATTGAGTAAATTTAGATGAAAATAACTTCAATTTTTTGGATTGTGAAAAAAAGTTTAGATGGAAGTGTCAAGTTTTAATAAATTTATTTGAAACCAACTTCGATTTTTTGGATTTTCTTGAGTATGTTTGTTGTAGGATCTACAATTGAGTAAATTTAGATGAAAATAACTTCGATTTTTTGGATTTTGTCACGATTTTTGTCATATTTTAATAAATTTATTTGAAATCAACTTTGATAATTTTTGAATTTGTTGAGTATTTATTGTTGTAGGATCTATATTTGAGTAAATTTAGATGAAAATAACTTCAATTTTTTGGATTGTGAAAAATATTTAAGTTGGAAGTGTCAAATTTTAATAAATTTATTTGAAATCAACTTCGATTTTTGGGATTTTCTTTAGTATTTTTGTTGTAGGATCTACAATTGAGTAAATTTAGATAAAAATAACTTCAATTTTTTGGATTGTGAAAAAAAATTTAGATGGAAGTGTCAAATTTTAATAAATTTATTTGAAATCAACTTCGATTTTTTTGGATTTTGTTGAGTATTTTTGTTGTAGGGTCTATATTTGAGTAAATTTAGATGAAAATAACTTAAATTTTTAGGATTGTGAAAAAAATTTTAGTTGGAAGTGCCAAATTTTAATAAATTTATTTGAAACCAACTTCGATTTTTTGGATTTTCTTGAGTATTTTTGTTGTAGGATCTACAATTGAGTAAATTTAAATGAAAATAACTTCGATTTTTTCGATTTTGTCACGATTTTTGTCAAATTTTAATAAATTTATTTGAAATCAACTTGGATAATTTTGGAATTTGTTGAGTATTTTTGTTGTAAGATCTATATTTGAGTAAATTTAGATGAAAATATCTTCAATTTTTAGGATTGTGAAAAAAATTTTAGTTGGAAGTGTCAAATTTTAATAAATTTATTTGAAACCAACTTCGATTTTTAGGATTTTCTTGAGTATTTTTCTTGTAGGATCTACAATTGAGTAAATTAAGATGAAAATAACTTCGATTTTTTCGATTTTGTCACGATTTTTGTCAAATTTTAATAAATTTATTTGAAATCAACTTGGATAATTTTGGATTTTCTTGAATATTTTTGTTGTAGGATCTACAATTGAGTAAATTTAGATGAAAATAACTTCGATTTTTTCGATTTTGTCACGATTTTTGTCAAATTTTAATAAATTTATTTGAAATCAACTTGGATAATTTTGGAATTTGTTGAGTATTTTTGTTGTAAGATCTATATTTGAGTAAATTTAGATGAAAATATCTTCAATTTTTAGGATTGTGAAAAAAATTTTAGTTGGAAGTGTCAAATTTTAATAAATTTATTTGAAACCAACTTTGATTTTTTGGATTTTCTTGAATATTTTGGTTGTAGGATCTACAATGGAGTAAATTTAGATGAAAATAACTTCAATTTTTTGGATTGTGAATAAAGTTTGAGTTGGAAGTGTCAAATATTAATAAATTTATTTGAAACCAACTTTGATTTTTTGGATTTTCTTGAATATTTTGGTTGTAGGATCTACAATTGAGTAAATTTAGATGAAAATAACTTCAATTTTTTGGATTGTGAAAAAAAATTTAGATGGAAGTGTCAAATTTTAATAAATTTATTTGAAATCAACTTCGATTTTTTTGGATTTTGTTGAGTATTTTTGTTGTAGGGTCTATATTTGAGTAAATTTAGATGAAAATAACTGGAATTTTTAGGATGGTAAAAACAATTTTAGTTGGAAGTGCCAAATTTTAATAAATTTATTTGAAACCAACTTCGATTTTTTGGATTTTCTTGAGTATGTTTGTTGTAGGATCTACAATTGAGTAAATTTAGATGAAAATAACTTCGATTTTTTCGATTTTGTCACGATTTTTGTCAAATTTTAATAAATTTATTTGAAATCAACTTGGATAATTTTGGATTTTCTTGAGCATTTTTGTTGTAGGATCTACAATTGAGTAAATTTAGATGAAAATAACTTCAATTTTTTGGATTGTGAAAAAAAATTTAGATGGAAGTGTCAAATTTTAATAAATTTATTTGAAATCAACTTCGATTTTTTTTTATTTTGTTGGGTATTTTTGTTGTAGGATCTATATTTGAGTAAATTTAGATGAAAATAACTTAAATTTTTAGGATTGTGAAAAAAATTTTAGTTGGAAGTGCCAAATTTTAATAAATTTATTTGAAACCAACTTCGATTTTTTGGATTTTCTTGAGTATTTTTGTTGTAGGATCTACAATTGAGTAAATTTAGATGAAAATAACTTCAATTTTTTGGATTGTGAAAAAAAATTTAGATGGAAGTGTCAAATTTTAATAAATTTATTTGAAATCAACTTCGATTTTTTTTTATTTTGTTGGGTATTTTTGTTGTAGGATCTATATTTGAGTAAATTTAGATGAAAATAACTTAAATTTTTAGGATTGTGAAAAAAATTTTAGTTGGAAGTGCCAAATTTTAATAAATTTATTTGAAACCAACTTCGATTTTTTTTGATTTTCTTGAGTATTTTGGTTGTAGGATCTACAATTGAGTAAATTTAGATGAAAATAACTTCAATTTTTTGGATTGTGAAAAAAATTTTAGTTGGAAGTGTCAAGTTTTAATAAATTTATTTGAAACCAACTTCGATTTTTTGAATTTTCTTGAGTATTTTTGTTTTAGGATCTACAATTGAGTAAATTTAGATGAAAATAACTTCAATTTTTAGGACTGAGAAAAATATTTTAGTTGGAAGTGTCAAATTTTAATAAATTTATTTGAAACCTACTTCGATTTTTCTCGACTATGTTGAGTTTTTTTGATAGAGAAGTTTAATTTGAGTAATTTCAGTTGAAATAACTTCGATTTTTTTTTATTTTGTTGGGTATTTTTGTTGTAGGATCTATATTTGAGTAAATTTAGATGAAAATAACATAAATTTTTAGGATTGTGAAAAAAATTTGAGTTGGAAGTGTCAAATTTTAATAAATTTATTTGAAACCAACTTTGATTTTTTGGATTTTCTTGAATATTTTGGTTGTAGGATCTACAATGGAGTAAATTTAGATGAAAATAACTTCAATTTTTTGGATTGTGAATAAAGTTTGAGTTGGAAGTGTCAAATTTTAATAAATTTATTTGAAACCAACTTTGATTTTTTGGATTTTCTTGAATATTTTGGTTGTAGGATCTACAATTGAGTAAATTTAGATGAAAATAACTTCAATTTTTTGGATTGTGAAAAAAAATTTAGATGGAAGTGTCAAATTTTAATAAATTTATTTGAAATCAACTTCGATTTTTTTGGATTTTGTTGAGTATTTTTGTTGTAGGGTCTATATTTGAGTAAATTTATTTGAAATCAACTTGGATAATTTTGGAATTTGTTGAGTATTTTTCTTGTAGGATCTACAATTGAGTAAATTAAGATGAAAATAACTTCGATTTTTTCGATTTTGTCACGATTTTTGTCAAATTTTAATAAATTTATTTGAAATCAACTTGGATAATTTTGGATTTTCTTGAGTATTTTTGTTGTAGGATCTACAATTGAGTAAATTTAGATGAAAATAACTTCAATTATTTGGATTGTGAAAAAAAATTTAGACGGAAGTGTCAAATTTTAATAAATTTATTTGAAATCAACTTCGATTTTTTTTTATTTTGTTGGGTATTTTTGTTGTAGGATCTATATTTGAGTAAATTTAGATGATAATAACTTAAATTATTAGGATTGTGAAAAAAATTTTAGTTGGAAGTGCCAAATTTTAATAAATTTATTTGAAACCAACTTCGATTTTTTTTTATTTTCTTGAGTATTTTGGTTGTAGGATCTACAATTGAGTAAATTTAGATGAAAATAACTTCAATTTTTTGGATTGTGAAAAAAATTTTAGTTGGAAGTGTCAAGTTTTAATAAATTTATTTGAAACCAACTTCGATTTTTTTAATTTTCTTGAGTATTTTTGTTTTAGGATCTACAATTGAGTAAATTTAGATGAAAATAACTTCAATTTTTAGGACTGAGAAAAATATTTTAGTTGGAAGTGTCAAATTTTAATAAATTTATTTGAAACCTACTTCGATTTTTCTCGACTATGTTGAGTTTTTTTGATAGAGAAGCTTAATTTGAGTAATTTCAGTTGAAATAACTTCGATTTTTTTTTATTTTGTAGGGTATTTTTGTTGTAGGATCTATATTTGAGTAAATTTAGATGAAAATAACTTAAATTTTTAGGATTGTGAAAAAAAATTTAGTTGGAAGTGCCAAATTTTAATAAATTTATTTGAAACCAACTTCGATTTTTTGGATTTTCTTGAGTATTTTTGTTGTAGGATCTACAATGGAGTAAATTTAGATGAAAATAACTTCAATTTTTTGGATTGTGAATAAAGTTTGAGTTGGAAGTGTCAAATTTTAATAAATTTATTTGAAACCAACTTTGATTTTTTGGATTTTCTTGAATATTTTGGTTGTAGGATCTACAATTGAGTAAATTTAGATGAAAATAACTTCAATTTTTTGGATTGTGAAAAAAAATTTAGATGGAAGTGTCAAATTTTAATAAATTTATTTGAAATCAACTTCGATTTTTTTGGATTTTGTTGAGTATTTTTGTTGTAGGGTCTATATTTGAGTAAATTTAGATGAAAATAACTGGAATTTTTAGGATGTTAAAAACAATTTTAGTTGGAAGTGCCAAATTTTAATAAATTTATTTGAAACCAACTTCGATTTTTTGGATTTTCTTGAGTATGTTTGTTGTAGGGTCTACAATTGAGTAAATTTAGATGAAAATAACTTCGATTTTTTCGATTTTGTCACGATTTTTGTCAAATTTTAATAAATTTATTTGAAATCAACTTGGATAATTTTGGATTTTCTTGAGCATTTTTGTTGTAGGATCTACAATTGAGTAAATTTAGATGAAAATAACTTCAATTTTTTGGATTGTGAAAAAAAATTTAGATGGAAGTGTCAAATTTTAATAAATTTATTTGAAATCAACTTCGATTTTTTTTTATTTTGTTGGGTATTTTTGTTGTAGGATCTATATTTGAGTAAATTTAGATGAAAATAACTTAAATTTTTAGGATTGTGAAAAAAATTTTAGTTGGAAGTGCCAAATTTTAATAAATTTATTTGAAACCAACTTCGATTTTTTGGATTTTCTTGAGTATTTTTGTTGTAGGATCTACAATTGAGTAAATTTAGATGAAAATAACTTCAATTTTTTGGATTGTGAAAAAAAATTTAGATGGAAGTGTCAAATTTTAATAAATTTATTTGAAATCAACTTCGATTTTTTTTTATTTTGTTGGGTATTTTTGTTGTAGGATCTATATTTGAGTAAATTTAGATGAAAATAACTTAATTTTTTAGGATTGTGAAAAAAAATTTAGTTGGAAGTGCCAAATTTTAATAAATTTATTTGAAACCAACTTCGATTTTTTGGATTTTCTTGAGTATTTTTTTGTAGGATCTACAATTGAGTAAATTTAGATGAAAATAACTTAAATTTTTAGGATTGTGAAAAAAAATTTAGTTGGAAGTGCCAAATTTTAATAATTTTATTTGAAACCAAATTCGATTTTTTGGAGTTTCATGAGTATTTTTGTTATAGGATCTACAATTGAGTAAATTTAGATGAAAATAACTTCGATTTTTTGGATTTTGTCACGATTTTTGTCATATTTTAATAAATTTATTTGAAATCAACTTTGATAATTTTTGAATTTGTTGAGTATTTATTGTTGTAGGATCTATATTTGAGTAAATTTAGATGAAAATAACTTCAATTTTTTGGATTGTGAAAAATATTTTAGTTGGAAGTGTCAAATTTTAATAAATTTATTTGAAACCAACTTCGATTTTTAGGATTTTCTTGAGTATTTTTCTTGTAGGATCTACAATTGAGTAAATTAAGATGAAAATAACTTCGATTTTTTCGATTTTGTCACGATTTTTGTCAAATTTTAATAAATTTATTTGAAATCAACTTGGATAATTTTGGATTTTCTTGAGTATTTTTGTTGTAGGATCTACAATTGAGTAAATTTAGATGAAAATAACTTCAATTATTTGGATTGTGAAAAAAAATTTAGACGGAAGTGTCCAATTTTAATAAATTTATTTGAAATCAACTTCGATTTTTTTTTATTTTGTTGGGTATTTTTGTTGTAGGATCTATATTTGAGTAAATTTAGATGATAATAACTTAAATTATTAGGATTGTGAAAAAAATTTTAGTTGGAAGTGCCAAATTTTAATAAATTTATTTGAAACCAACTTCGATTTTTTTTTATTTTCTTGAGTATTTTGGTTGTAGGATCTACAATTGAGTAAATTTAGATGAAAATAACTTCAATTTTTAGGACTGAGAAAAATATTTTAGTTGGAAGTGTCAAATTTTAATAAATTTATTTGAAACCTACTTCGATTTTTCTCGACTATGTTGAGTTTTTTTGATAGAGAAGCTTAATTTGAGTAATTTCAGTTGAAATAACTTCGATTTTTTTTTATTTTGTTGGGTATTTTTGTTGTAGGATCTATATTTGAGTAAATTTAGATGAAAATAACTTAAATTTTTAGGATTGTGAAAAAAAATTTAGTTGGAAGTGCCAAATTTTAATAAATTTATTTGAAACCAACTTCGATTTTTTGGATTTTCTTGAGTATTTTTGTTGTAGGATCTACAATGGAGTAAATTTAGATGAAAATAACTTAAATTTTTTGGATTGTGAAAAAAATTTGAGTTGGAAGTGTCAAATTTTAATAAATTTATTTGAAACCAAATTCGATTTTTTGGAGTTTCATGAGTACTTTTGTTATAGGATCTACAATTGAGTAAATTTAGATGAAAATAACTTCGATATTTTGGATTTTGTCACGATACTTGTCAAATTTTAATAAATTTATTTGAAATCAACTTTGATAATTTTTGAATTTGTTGAGTATTTTTGTTGTAGGATCTATATTTGAGTAAATTTAGATGAAAATAACTTCAATTTTTTGGATTGTGAAAATTATTTTAGTTGGAAGTGTCAAATTTTAATAAATTTATTTGAAATCAACTTCGATTTTTTTTTATTTTGTTGGGTATTTTTGTTGTAGGATCTATATTTGAGTAAATTTAGATGAAAATAACATAAATTTTTAGGATTGTGAAAAAAAATTGAGTTGGAAGTGTCAAATTTTAATAAATTTATTTGAAACCAACTTTGATTTTTTGGATTTTCTTGTATATTTTGGTTGTAGGATCTACAATTGAGTAAATTTAGATGAAAATAACTTCAATTTTTTGGATTGTGAAAAAAAATTTAGATGGAAGTGTCAAATTTTAATAAATTTATTTGAAATCAACTTCGATTTTTTTTTATTTTGTTGGGTATTTTTGTTGTAGGATCTATATTTGAGTAAATTTAGATGAAAATAACTTAAATTTTTAGGATTGTGAAAAAAATTTTAGTTGGAAGTGCCAAATTTTAATAAATTTATTTGAAACCAACTTCGATTTTTTGGATTTTCTTGAGTATGTTTGTTGTAGGATCTACAATTGAGTAAATTTAGATGAAAATAACTTCGATTTTTTCGATTTTGTCACGATTTTTGTCAAATTTTAATAAATTTATTTGAAATCAACTTGGATAATTTTGGATTTTCTTGAGCATTTTTGTTGTAGGATCTACAATTGAGTAAATTTAGATGAAAATAACTTCAATTTTTTGGATTGTGAAAAAAAATTTAGATGGAAGTGTCAAATTTTAATAAATTTATTTGAAATCAACTTCGATTTTTTTTTATTTTGTTGGGTATTTTTGTTGTAGGATCTATATTTGAGTAAATTTAGATGAAAATAACTTAAATTTTTAGGATTGTGAAAAAAATTTTAGTTGGAAGTGCCAAATTTTAATAAATTTATTTGAAACCAACTTCGATTTTTTGGATTTTCTTGAGTATTTTTGTTATAGGATCTACAATTGAGTAAATTTAGATGAAAATAACTTCGATTTTTTGGATTTTGTCACGATTTTTGTCATATTTTAATAAATTTATTTGAAATCAACTTTGATAATTTTTGAATTTGTTGAGTATTTATTGTTGTAGGATCTATATTTGAGTAAATTTAGATGAAAATAACTTCAATTTTTTGGATTGTGAAAAATATTTTAGTTGGAAGTGTCAAATTTTAATAAATTTATTTGAAATCAACTTCGATTTTTTGGATTTTCTTTAGTATTTTTGTTGTAGGATCTACAATTGAGTAAATTTAGATAAAAATAACTTCAATTTTTTGGATTGTGAAAAAAAATTTAGATGGAAGTGTCAAATTTTAATAAATTTATTTGAAATCAACTTCGATTTTTTTGGATTTTGTTGAGTATTTTTGTTGTAGGGTCTATATTTGAGTAAATTTAGATGAAAATAACTTAAATTTTTAGGATTGTGAAAAAAATTTTAGTTGGAAGTGCCAAATTTTAATAAATTTATTTGAAACCAACTTCGATTTTTTGGAGTTTCTTGAGTATTTTTGTTGTAGGATCTACAATTGAGTAAATTTAAATGAAAATAACTTCGATTTTTTCGATTTTGTCACGATTTTTGTCAAATTTTAATAAATTTATTTGAAATCAACTTGGATAATTTTGGAATTTGTTGAGTATTTTTGTTGTAAGATCTATATTTGAGTAAATTTAGATGAAAATATCTTCAATTTTTAGGATTGTGAAAAAAATTTTAGTTGGAAGTGTCAAATTTTAATAAATTATTTTGAAACCAACTTCGATTTTTAGGATTTTCTTGAGTATTTTTCTTGTAGGATCTACAATTGAGTAAATTAAGATGAAAATAACTTCGATTTTTTCGATTTTGTCACGATTTTTGTCAAATTTTAATAAATTTATTTGAAATCAACTTGGATAATTTTGGATTTTCTTGAGTATTTTTGTTGTAGGATCTACAATTGAGTAAATTTAGATGAAAATAACTTCAATTTTTTGGATTGTGAATAAAGTTTGAGTTGGAAGTGTCAAATTTTAATAAATTTATTTGAAACCAACTTTGATTTTTTGGATTTTCTTGAATATTTTGGTTGTAGGATCTACAATTGAGTAAATTTAGATGAAAATAACTTCAATTTTTTGGATAGTGAAAAAAAATTTAGATGGAAGTGTCAAATTTTAATAAATTTATTTGAAATCAACTTCGATTTTTTTGGATTTTGTTGAGTATTTTTGTTGTAGGGTCTATATTTGAGTAAATTTAGATGAAAATAACTTGAATTTTTAGGATGGTAAAAACAATTTTAGTTGGAAGTGCCAAATTTTAATAAATTTATTTGAAACCAACTTCGATTTTTTGGATTTTCTTGAGTATGTTTGTTGTAGGATCTACAATTGAGTAAATTTAGATGAAAATAACTTCGATTTTTTCGATTTTGTCACGATTTTTGTCAAATTTTAATAAATTTATTTGAAATCAACTTGGATAATTTTGGATTTTCTTGAGCATTTTTGTTGTAGGATCTACAATTGAGTAAATTTAGATGAAAATAACTTCAATTTTTTGGATTGTGAAAAAAAATTTAGATGGAAGTGTCAAATTTTAATAAATTTATTTGAAATCAACTTCGATTTTTTTTTATTTTGTTGGGTATTTTTGTTGTAGGATCTATATTTGAGTAAATTTAGATGAAAATAACTTAAATTTTTAGGATTGTGAAAAAAATTTTAGTTGGAAGTGCCAAATTTTAATAAATTTATTTGAAACCAACTTCGATTTTTTGGAGTTTCTTGAGTATTTTTGTTGTAGGATCTACAATTGAGTAAATTTAAATGAAAATAACTTCGATTTTTTCGATTTTGTCACGATTTTTGTCAAATTTTAATAAATTTATTTGAAATCAACTTGGACAATTTTGGAATTTGTTGAGTATTTTTGTTGTAAGATCTATATTTGAGTAAATTTAGATGAAAATATCTTCAATTTTTAGGATTGTGAAAAAAATTTTAGTTGGAAGTGTCAAATTTTAATAAATTTATTTGAAACCAACTTCGATTTTTAGGATTTTCTTGAGTATTTTTCTTGTAGGATCTACAATTGAGTAAATTAAGATGAAAATAACTTCGATTTTTTCGATTTTGTCACGATTTTTGTCAAATTTTAATAAATTTATTTGAAATCAACTTGGATAATTTTGGATTTTCTTGAGTATTTTTGTTGTAGGATCTACAATTGAGTAAATTTAGATGAAAATAACTTCAATTATTTGGATTGTGAAAAAAAATTTAGACGGAAGTGTCAAATTTTAATAAATTTATTTGAAATCAACTTCGATTTTTTTTTATTTTGTTGGGTATTTTTGTTGTAGGATCTATATTTGAGTAAATTTAGATGAAAATAACTTAATTTTTTAGGATTGTGAAAAAAAATTTAGTTGGAAGTGCCAAATTTTAATAAATTTATTTGAAACCAACTTCGATTTTTTGGATTTTCTTGAGTATTTTTTTGTAGGATCTACAATTGAGTAAATTTAGATGAAAATAACTTAAATTTTTAGGATTGTGAAAAAAAATTTAGTTGGAAGTGCCAAATTTTAATAATTTTATTTGAAACCAAATTCGATTTTTTGGAGTTTCATGAGTATTTTTGTTATAGGATCTACAATTGAGTAAATTTAGATGAAAATAACTTCGATTTTTTGGATTTTGTCACGATTTTTGTCATATTTTAATAAATTTATTTGAAATCAACTTTGATAATTTTTGAATTTGTTGAGTATTTATTGTTGTAGGATCTATATTTGAGTAAATTTAGATGAAAATAACTTCAATTTTTTGGATTGTGAAAAATATTTTAGTTGGAAGTGTCAAATTTTAATAAATTTATTTGAAACCAACTTCGATTTTTAGGATTTTCTTGAGTATTTTTCTTGTAGGATCTACAATTGAGTAAATTAAGATGAAAATAACTTCGATTTTTTCGATTTTGTCACGATTTTTGTCAAATTTTAATAAATTTATTTGAAATCAACTTGGATAATTTTGGATTTTCTTGAGTATTTTTGTTGTAGGATCTACAATTGAGTAAATTTAGATGAAAATAACTTCAATTATTTGGATTGTGAAAAAAAATTTAGACGGAAGTGTCCAATTTTAATAAATTTATTTGAAATCAACTTCGATTTTTTTTTATTTTGTTGGGTATTTTTGTTGTAGGATCTATATTTGAGTAAATTTAGATGATAATAACTTAAATTATTAGGATTGTGAAAAAAATTTTAGTTGGAAGTGCCAAATTTTAATAAATTTATTTGAAACCAACTTCGATTTTTTTTTATTTTCTTGAGTATTTTGGTTGTAGGATCTACAATTGAGTAAATTTAGATGAAAATAACTTCAATTTTTAGGACTGAGAAAAATATTTTAGTTGGAAGTGTCAAATTTTAATAAATTTATTTGAAACCTACTTCGATTTTTCTCGACTATGTTGAGTTTTTTTGATAGAGAAGCTTAATTTGAGTAATTTCAGTTGAAATAACTTCGATTTTTTTTTATTTTGTTGGGTATTTTTGTTGTAGGATCTATATTTGAGTAAATTTAGATGAAAATAACTTAAATTTTTAGGATTGTGAAAAAAAATTTAGTTGGAAGTGCCAAATTTTAATAAATTTATTTGAAACCAACTTCGATTTTTTGGATTTTCTTGAGTATTTTTGTTGTAGGATCTACAATGGAGTAAATTTAGATGAAAATAACTTAAATTTTTTGGATTGTGAAAAAAATTTGAGTTGGAAGTGTCAAATTTTAATAAATTTATTTGAAACCAAATTCGATTTTTTGGAGTTTCATGAGTACTTTTGTTATAGGATCTACAATTGAGTAAATTTAGATGAAAATAACTTCGATATTTTGGATTTTGTCACGATACTTGTCAAATTTTAATAAATTTATTTGAAATCAACTTTGATAATTTTTGAATTTGTTGAGTATTTTTGTTGTAGGATCTATATTTGAGTAAATTTAGATGAAAATAACTTCAATTTTTTGGATTGTGAAAATTATTTTAGTTGGAAGTGTCAAATTTTAATAAATTTATTTGAAATCAACTTCGATTTTTTTTTATTTTGTTGGGTATTTTTGTTGTAGGATCTATATTTGAGTAAATTTAGATGAAAATAACATAAATTTTTAGGATTGTGAAAAAAAATTGAGTTGGAAGTGTCAAATTTTAATAAATTTATTTGAAACCAACTTTGATTTTTTGGATTTTCTTGTATATTTTGGTTGTAGGATCTACAATTGAGTAAATTTAGATGAAAATAACTTCAATTTTTTGGATTGTGAAAAAAAATTTAGATGGAAGTGTCAAATTTTAATAAATTTATTTGAAATCAACTTCGATTTTTTTTTATTTTGTTGGGTATTTTTGTTGTAGGATCTATATTTGAGTAAATTTAGATGAAAATAACTTAAATTTTTAGGATTGTGAAAAAAATTTTAGTTGGAAGTGCCAAATTTTAATAAATTTATTTGAAACCAACTTCGATTTTTTGGATTTTCTTGAGTATGTTTGTTGTAGGATCTACAATTGAGTAAATTAAGATGAAAATAACTTCGATTTTTTCGATTTTGTCACGATTTTTGTCAAATTTTAATAAATTTATTTGAAATCAACTTGGATAATTTTGGATTTTCTTGAGTATTTTTGTTGTAGGATCTACAATTGAGTAAATTTAGATGAAAATAACTTCAATTATTTGGATTGTGAAAAAAAATTTAGACGGAAGTGTCAAATTTTAATAAATTTATTTGAAATCAACTTCGATTTTTTTTTATTTTGTTGGGTATTTTTGTTGTAGGATCTATATTTGAGTAAATTTAGATGAAAATAACTTAATTTTTTAGGATTGTGAAAAAAAATTTAGTTGGAAGTGCCAAATTTTAATAAATTTATTTGAAACCAACTTCGATTTTTTGGATTTTCTTGAGTATTTTTTTGTAGGATCTACAATTGAGTAAATTTAGATGAAAATAACTTAAATTTTTAGGATTGTGAAAAAAAATTTAGTTGGAAGTGCCAAATTTTAATAATTTTATTTGAAACCAAATTCGATTTTTTGGAGTTTCATGAGTATTTTTGTTATAGGATCTACAATTGAGTAAATTTAGATGAAAATAACTTCGATTTTTTGGATTTTGTCACGATTTTTGTCATATTTTAATAAATTTATTTGAAATCAACTTTGATAATTTTTGAATTTGTTGAGTATTTATTGTTGTAGGATCTATATTTGAGTAAATTTAGATGAAAATAACTTCAATTTTTTGGATTGTGAAAAATATTTTAGTTGGAAGTGTCAAATTTTAATAAATTTATTTGAAACCAACTTCGATTTTTAGGATTTTCTTGAGTATTTTTCTTGTAGGATCTACAATTGAGTAAATTAAGATGAAAATAACTTCGATTTTTTCGATTTTGTCACGATTTTTGTCAAATTTTAATAAATTTATTTGAAATCAACTTGGATAATTTTGGATTTTCTTGAGTATTTTTGTTGTAGGATCTACAATTGAGTAAATTTAGATGAAAATAACTTCAATTATTTGGATTGTGAAAAAAAATTTAGACGGAAGTGTCCAATTTTAATAAATTTATTTGAAATCAACTTCGATTTTTTTTTATTTTGTTGGGTATTTTTGTTGTAGGATCTATATTTGAGTAAATTTAGATGATAATAACTTAAATTATTAGGATTGTGAAAAAAATTTTAGTTGGAAGTGCCAAATTTTAATAAATTTATTTGAAACCAACTTCGATTTTTTTTTATTTTCTTGAGTATTTTGGTTGTAGGATCTACAATTGAGTAAATTTAGATGAAAATAACTTCAATTTTTAGGACTGAGAAAAATATTTTAGTTGGAAGTGTCAAATTTTAATAAATTTATTTGAAACCTACTTCGATTTTTCTCGACTATGTTGAGTTTTTTTGATAGAGAAGCTTAATTTGAGTAATTTCAGTTGAAATAACTTCGATTTTTTTTTATTTTGTTGGGTATTTTTGTTGTAGGATCTATATTTGAGTAAATTTAGATGAAAATAACTTAAATTTTTAGGATTGTGAAAAAAAATTTAGTTGGAAGTGCCAAATTTTAATAAATTTATTTGAAACCAACTTCGATTTTTTGGATTTTCTTGAGTATTTTTGTTGTAGGATCTACAATGGAGTAAATTTAGATGAAAATAACTTAAATTTTTTGGATTGTGAAAAAAATTTGAGTTGGAAGTGTCAAATTTTAATAAATTTATTTGAAACCAAATTCGATTTTTTGGAGTTTCATGAGTACTTTTGTTATAGGATCTACAATTGAGTAAATTTAGATGAAAATAACTTCGATATTTTGGATTTTGTCACGATACTTGTCAAATTTTAATAAATTTATTTGAAATCAACTTTGATAATTTTTGAATTTGTTGAGTATTTTTGTTGTAGGATCTATATTTGAGTAAATTTAGATGAAAATAACTTCAATTTTTTGGATTGTGAAAATTATTTTAGTTGGAAGTGTCAAATTTTAATAAATTTATTTGAAATCAACTTCGATTTTTTTTTATTTTGTTGGGTATTTTTGTTGTAGGATCTATATTTGAGTAAATTTAGATGAAAATAACATAAATTTTTAGGATTGTGAAAAAAAATTGAGTTGGAAGTGTCAAATTTTAATAAATTTATTTGAAACCAACTTTGATTTTTTGGATTTTCTTGTATATTTTGGTTGTAGGATCTACAATTGAGTAAATTTAGATGAAAATAACTTCAATTTTTTGGATTGTGAAAAAAAATTTAGATGGAAGTGTCAAATTTTAATAAATTTATTTGAAATCAACTTCGATTTTTTTTTATTTTGTTGGGTATTTTTGTTGTAGGATCTATATTTGAGTAAATTTAGATGAAAATAACTTAAATTTTTAGGATTGTGAAAAAAATTTTAGTTGGAAGTGCCAAATTTTAATAAATTTATTTGAAACCAACTTCGATTTTTTGGATTTTCTTGAGTATGTTTGTTGTAGGATCTACAATTGAGTAAATTTAGATGAAAATAACTTCGATTTTTTCGATTTTGTCACGATTTTTGTCAAATTTTAATAAATTTATTTGAAATCAACTTGGATAATTTTGGATTTTCTTGAGCATTTTTGTTGTAGGATCTACAATTGAGTAAATTTAGATGAAAATAACTTCAATTTTTTGGATTGTGAAAAAAAATTTAGATGGAAGTGTCAAATTTTAATAAATTTATTTGAAATCAACTTCGATTTTTTTTTATTTTGTTGGGTATTTTTGTTGTAGGATCTATATTTGAGTAAATTTAGATGAAAATAACTTAAATTTTTAGGATTGTGAAAAAAATTTTAGTTGGAAGTGCCAAATTTTAATAAATTTATTTGAAACCAACTTCGATTTTTTGGATTTTCTTGAGTATTTTTGTTATAGGATCTACAATTGAGTAAATTTAGATGAAAATAACTTCGATTTTTTGGATTTTGTCACGATTTTTGTCATATTTTAATAAATTTATTTGAAATCAACTTTGATAATTTTTGAATTTGTTGAGTATTTATTGTTGTAGGATCTATATTTGAGTAAATTTAGATGAAAATAACTTCAATTTTTTGGATTGTGAAAAATATTTTAGTTGGAAGTGTCAAATTTTAATAAATTTATTTGAAATCAACTTCGATTTTTTTGATTTTCTTTAGTATTTTTGTTGTAGGATCTACAATTGAGTAAATTTAGATAAAAATAACTTCAATTTTTTGGATTGTGAAAAAAAATTTAGATGGAAGTGTCAAATTTTAATAAATTTATTTGAAATCAACTTCGATTTTTTTGGATTTTGTTGAGTATTTTTGTTGTAGGGTCTATATTTGAGTAAATTTAGATGAAAATAACTTAAATTTTTAGGATTGTGAAAAAAATTTTAGTTGGAAGTGCCAAATTTTAATAAATTTATTTGAAACCAACTTCGATTTTTTGGAGTTTCTTGAGTATTTTTGTTGTAGGATCTACAATTGAGTAAATTTAAATGAAAATAACTTCGATTTTTTCGATTTTGTCACGATTTTTGTCAAATTTTAATAAATTTATTTGAAATCAACTTGGATAATTTTGGAATTTGTTGAGTATTTTTGTTGTAAGATCTATATTTGAGTAAATTTAGATGAAAATATCTTCAATTTTTAGGATTGTGAAAAAAATTTTAGTTGGAAGTGTCAAATTTTAATAAATTATTTTGAAACCAACTTCGATTTTTAGGATTTTCTTGAGTATTTTTCTTGTAGGATCTACAATTGAGTAAATTAAGATGAAAATAACTTCGATTTTTTCGATTTTGTCACGATTTTTGTCAAATTTTAATAAATTTATTTGAAATCAACTTGGATAATTTTGGATTTTCTTGAGTATTTTTGTTGTAGGATCTACAATTGAGTAAATTTAGATGAAAATAACTTCAATTTTTTGGATTGTGAATAAAGTTTGAGTTGGAAGTGTCAAATTTTAATAAATTTATTTGAAACCAACTTTGATTTTTTGGATTTTCTTGAATATTTTGGTTGTAGGATCTACAATTGAGTAAATTTAGATGAAAATAACTTCAATTTTTTGGATAGTGAAAAAAAATTTAGATGGAAGTGTCAAATTTTAATAAATTTATTTGAAATCAACTTCGATTTTTTTGGATTTTGTTGAGTATTTTTGTTGTAGGGTCTATATTTGAGTAAATTTAGATGAAAATAACTTGAATTTTTAGGATGGTAAAAACAATTTTAGTTGGAAGTGCCAAATTTTAATAAATTTATTTGAAACCAACTTCGATTTTTTGGATTTTCTTGAGTATGTTTGTTGTAGGATCTACAATTGAGTAAATTTAGATGAAAATAACTTCGATTTTTTCGATTTTGTCACGATTTTTGTCAAATTTTAATAAATTTATTTGAAATCAACTTGGATAATTTTGGATTTTCTTGAGCATTTTTGTTGTAGGATCTACAATTGAGTAAATTTAGATGAAAATAACTTCAATTTTTTGGATTGTGAAAAAAAATTTAGATGGAAGTGTCAAATTTTAATAAATTTATTTGAAATCAACTTCGATTTTTTTTTATTTTGTTGGGTATTTTTGTTGTAGGATCTATATTTGAGTAAATTTAGATGAAAATAACTTAAATTTTTAGGATTGTGAAAAAAATTTTAGTTGGAAGTGCCAAATTTTAATAAATTTATTTGAAACCAACTTCGATTTTTTGGAGTTTCTTGAGTATTTTTGTTGTAGGATCTACAATTGAGTAAATTTAAATGAAAATAACTTCGATTTTTTCGATTTTGTCACGATTTTTGTCAAATTTTAATAAATTTATTTGAAATCAACTTGGACAATTTTGGAATTTGTTGAGTATTTTTGTTGTAAGATCTATATTTGAGTAAATTTAGATGAAAATATCTTCAATTTTTAGGATTGTGAAAAAAATTTTAGTTGGAAGTGTCAAATTTTAATAAATTTATTTGAAACCAACTTCGATTTTTAGGATTTTCTTGAGTATTTTTCTTGTAGGATCTACAATTGAGTAAATTAAGATGAAAATAACTTCGATTTTTTCGATTTTGTCACGATTTTTGTCAAATTTTAATAAATTTATTTGAAATCAACTTGGATAATTTTGGATTTTCTTGAGTATTTTTGTTGTAGGATCTACAATTGAGTAAATTTAGATGAAAATAACTTCAATTATTTGGATTGTGAAAAAAAATTTAGACGGAAGTGTCAAATTTTAATAAATTTATTTGAAATCAACTTCGATTTTTTTTTATTTTGTTGGGTATTTTTGTTGTAGGATCTATATTTGAGTAAATTTAGATGATAATAACTTAAATTATTAGGATTGTGAAAAAAATTTTAGTTGGAAGTGCCAAATTTTAATAAATTTATTTGAAACCAACTTCGATTTTTTTTGATTTTCTTGAGTATTTTGGTTGTAGGATCTACAATTGAGTAAATTTAGATGAAAATAACTTCAATTTTTTGGATTGTGAAAAAAATTTTAGTTGGAAGTGTCAAGTTTTAATAAATTTATTTGAAACCAACTTCGATTTTTTGAATTTTCTTGAGTATTTTTGTTTTAGGATCTACAATTGAGTAAATTTAGATGAAAATAACTTCAATTTTTAGGACTGAGAAAAATATTTTAGTTGGAAGTGTCAAATTTTAATAAATTTATTTGAAACCTACTTCGATTTTTCTCGACTATGTTGAGTTTTTTTGATAGAGAAGTTTAATTTGAGTAATTTCAGTTGAAATAACTTCGATTTTTTTTTATTTTGTTGGGTATTTTTGTTGTAGGATCTATATTTGAGTAAATTTAGATGAAAATAACATAAATTTTTAGGATTGTGAAAAAAATTTGAGTTGGAAGTGTCAAATTTTAATAAATTTATTTGAAACCAACTTTGATTTTTTGGATTTTCTTGAATATTTTGGTTGTAGGATCTACAATGGAGTAAATTTAGATGAAAATAACTTCAATTTTTTGGATTGTGAATAAAGTTTGAGTTGGAAGTGTCAAATTTTAATAAATTTATTTGAAACCAACTTTGATTTTTTGGATTTTCTTGAATATTTTGGTTGTAGGATCTACAATTGAGTAAATTTAGATGAAAATAACTTCAATTTTTTGGATTGTGAAAAAAAATTTAGATGGAAGTGTCAAATTTTAATAAATTTATTTGAAATCAACTTCGATTTTTTTGGATTTTGTTGAGTATTTTTGTTGTAGGGTCTATATTTGAGTAAATTTATTTGAAATCAACTTGGATAATTTTGGAATTTGTTGAGTATTTTTCTTGTAGGATCTACAATTGAGTAAATTAAGATGAAAATAACTTCGATTTTTTCGATTTTGTCACGATTTTTGTCAAATTTTAATAAATTTATTTGAAATCAACTTGGATAATTTTGGATTTTCTTGAGTATTTTTGTTGTAGGATCTACAATTGAGTAAATTTAGATGAAAATAACTTCAATTATTTGGATTGTGAAAAAAAATTTAGACGGAAGTGTCAAATTTTAATAAATTTATTTGAAATCAACTTCGATTTTTTTTTATTTTGTTGGGTATTTTTGTTGTAGGATCTATATTTGAGTAAATTTAGATGATAATAACTTAAATTATTAGGATTGTGAAAAAAATTTTAGTTGGAAGTGCCAAATTTTAATAAATTTATTTGAAACCAACTTCGATTTTTTTTTATTTTCTTGAGTATTTTGGTTGTAGGATCTACAATTGAGTAAATTTAGATGAAAATAACTTCAATTTTTTGGATTGTGAAAAAAATTTTAGTTGGAAGTGTCAAGTTTTAATAAATTTATTTGAAACCAACTTCGATTTTTTTAATTTTCTTGAGTATTTTTGTTTTAGGATCTACAATTGAGTAAATTTAGATGAAAATAACTTCAATTTTTAGGACTGAGAAAAATATTTTAGTTGGAAGTGTCAAATTTTAATAAATTTATTTGAAACCTACTTCGATTTTTCTCGACTATGTTGAGTTTTTTTGATAGAGAAGCTTAATTTGAGTAAATTCAGTTGAAATAACTTCGATTTTTTTTTATTTTGTTGGGTATTTTTGTTGTAGGATCTATATTTGAGTAAATTTAGATGAAAATAACTTAAATTTTTAGGATTGTGAAAAAAAATTTAGTTGGAAGTGCCAAATTTTAATAAATTTATTTGAAACCAACTTCGATTTTTTGGATTTTCTTGAGTATTTTTGTTGTAGGATCTACAATGGAGTAAATTTAGATGAAAATAACTTCAATTTTTTGGATTGTGAATAAAGTTTGAGTTGGAAGTGTCAAATTTTAATAAATTTATTTGAAACCAACTTTGATTTTTTGGATTTTCTTGAATATTTTGGTTGTAGGATCTACAATTGAGTAAATTTAGATGAAAATAACTTCAATTTTTTGGATTGTGAAAAAAAATTTAGATGGAAGTGTCAAATTTTAATAAATTTATTTGAAATCAACTTCGATTTTTTTGGATTTTGTTGAGTATTTTTGTTGTAGGGTCTATATTTGAGTAAATTTAGATGAAAATAACTGGAATTTTTAGGATGGTAAAAACAATTTTAGTTGGAAGTGCCAAATTTTAATAAATTTATTTGAAACCAACTTCGATTTTTTGGATTTTCTTGAGTATGTTTGTTGTAGGATCTACAATTGAGTAAATTTAGATGAAAATAACTTCGATTTTTTCGATTTTGTCACGATTTTTGTCAAATTTTAATAAATTTATTTGAAATCAACTTGGATAATTTTGGATTTTCTTGAGCATTTTTGTTGTAGGATCTACAATTGAGTAAATTTAGATGAAAATAACTTCAATTTTTTGGATTGTGAAAAAAAATTTAGATGGAAGTGTCAAATTTTAATAAATTTATTTGAAATCAACTTCGATTTTTTTTTATTTTGTTGGGTATTTTTGTTGTAGGATCTATATTTGAGTAAATTTAGATGAAAATAACTTAAATTTTTAGGATTGTGAAAAAAATTTTAGTTGGAAGTGCCAAATTTTAATAAATTTATTTGAAACCAACTTCGATTTTTTGGATTTTCTTGAGTATTTTTGTTGTAGGATCTACAATTGAGTAAATTTAGATGAAAATAACTTCAATTTTTTGGATTGTGAAAAAAAATTTAGATGGAAGTGTCAAATTTTAATAAATTTATTTGAAATCAACTTCGATTTTTTTTTATTTTGTTGGGTATTTTTGTTGTAGGATCTATATTTGAGTAAATTTAGATGAAAATAACTTAATTTTTTAGGATTGTGAAAAAAAATTTAGTTGGAAGTGCCAAATTTTAATAAATTTATTTGAAACCAACTTCGATTTTTTGGATTTTCTTGAGTATTTTTTTGTAGGATCTACAATTGAGTAAATTTAGATGAAAATAACTTAAATTTTTAGGATTGTGAAAAAAAATTTAGTTGGAAGTGCCAAATTTTAATAATTTTATTTGAAACCAAATTCGATTTTTTGGAGTTTCATGAGTATTTTTGTTATAGGATCTACAATTGAGTAAATTTAGATGAAAATAACTTCGATTTTTTGGATTTTGTCACGATTTTTGTCATATTTTAATAAATTTATTTGAAATCAACTTTGATAATTTTTGAATTTGTTGAGTATTTATTGTTGTAGGATCTATATTTGAGTAAATTTAGATGAAAATAACTTCAATTTTTTGGATTGTGAAAAATATTTTAGTTGGAAGTGTCAAATTTTAATAAATTTATTTGAAACCAACTTCGATTTTTAGGATTTTCTTGAGTATTTTTCTTGTAGGATCTACAATTGAGTAAATTAAGATGAAAATAACTTCGATTTTTTCGATTTTGTCACGATTTTTGTCAAATTTTAATAAATTTATTTGAAATCAACTTGGATAATTTTGGATTTTCTTGAGTATTTTTGTTGTAGGATCTACAATTGAGTAAATTTAGATGAAAATAACTTCAATTATTTGGATTGTGAAAAAAAATTTAGACGGAAGTGTCAAATTTTAATAAATTTATTTGAAATCAACTTCGATTTTTTTTTATTTTGTTGGGTATTTTTGTTGTAGGATCTATATTTGAGTAAATTTAGATGATAATAACTTAAATTATTAGGATTGTGAAAAAAATTTTAGTTGGAAGTGCCAAATTTTAATAAATTTATTTGAAACCAACTTCGATTTTTTTTTATTTTCTTGAGTATTTTGGTTGTAGGATCTACAATTGAGTAAATTTAGATGAAAATAACTTCAATTTTTAGGACTGAGAAAAATATTTTAGTTGGAAGTGTCAAATTTTAATAAATTTATTTGAAACCTACTTCGATTTTTCTCGACTATGTTGAGTTTTTTTGATAGAGAAGCTTAATTTGAGTAATTTCAGTTGAAATAACTGCGATTTTTTTTTATTTTGTTGGGTATTTTTGTTGTAGGATCTATATTTGAGTAAATTTAGATGAAAATAACTTAAATTTTTAGGATTGTGAAAAAAAATTTAGTTCGAAGTGCCAAATTTTAATAAATTTATTTGAAACCAACTTCGATTTTTTGGATTTTCTTGAGTATTTTTGTTGTAGGATCTACAATGGAGTAAATTTAGATGAAAATAACTTAAATTTTTTGGATTGTGAAAAAAATTTGAGTTGGAAGTGTCAAATTTTAATAAATTTATTTGAAACCAAATTCGATTTTTTGGAGTTTCATGAGTACTTTTGTTATAGGATCTACAATTGAGTAAATTTAGATGAAAATAACTTCGATTTTTTCGATTTTGTCACGATTTTTGTCAAATTTTAATAAATTTATTTGAAATCAACTTGGATAATTTTGGATTTTCTTGAGCATTTTTGTTGTAGGATCTACAATTGAGTAAATTTAGATGAAAATAACTTCAATTTTTTGGATTGTGAAAAAAAATTTAGATGGAAGTGTCAAATTTTAATAAATTTATTTGAAATCAACTTCGATTTTTTTTTATTTTGTTGGGTATTTTTGTTGTAGGATCTATATTTGAGTAAATTTAGATGAAAATAACTTAAATTTTTAGGATTGTGAAAAAAATTTTAGTTGGAAGTGCCAAATTTTAATAAATTTATTTGAAACCAACTTCGATTTTTTGGATTTTCTTGAGTATTTTTGTTGTAGGATCTACAATTGAGTAAATTTAGATGAAAATAACTTCAATTTTTTGGATTGTGAAAAAAAATTTAGATGGAAGTGTCAAATTTTAATAAATTTATTTGAAATCAACTTCGATTTTTTTTTATTTTGTTGGGTATTTTTGTTGTAGGATCTATATTTGAGTAAATTTAGATGAAAATAACTTAATTTTTTAGGATTGTGAAAAAAAATTTAGTTGGAAGTGCCAAATTTTAATAAATTTATTTGAAACCAACTTCGATTTTTTGGATTTTCTTGAGTATTTTTTTGTAGGATCTACAATTGAGTAAATTTAGATGAAAATAACTTAAATTTTTAGGATTGTGAAAAAAAATTTAGTTGGAAGTGCCAAATTTTAATAATTTTATTTGAAACCAAATTCGATTTTTTGGAGTTTCATGAGTATTTTTGTTATAGGATCTACAATTGAGTAAATTTAGATGAAAATAACTTCGATTTTTTGGATTTTGTCACGATTTTTGTCATATTTTAATAAATTTATTTGAAATCAACTTTGATAATTTTTGAATTTGTTGAGTATTTATTGTTGTAGGATCTATATTTGAGTAAATTTAGATGAAAATAACTTCAATTTTTTGGATTGTGAAAAATATTTTAGTTGGAAGTGTCAAATTTTAATAAATTTATTTGAAACCAACTTCGATTTTTAGGATTTTCTTGAGTATTTTTCTTGTAGGATCTACAATTGAGTAAATTAAGATGAAAATAACTTCGATTTTTTCGATTTTGTCACGATTTTTGTCAAATTTTAATAAATTTATTTGAAATCAACTTGGATAATTTTGGATTTTCTTGAGTATTTTTGTTGTAGGATCTACAATTGAGTAAATTTAGATGAAAATAACTTCAATTATTTGGATTGTGAAAAAAAATTTAGACGGAAGTGTCAAATTTTAATAAATTTATTTGAAATCAACTTCGATTTTTTTTTATTTTGTTGGGTATTTTTGTTGTAGGATCTATATTTGAGTAAATTTAGATGATAATAACTTAAATTATTAGGATTGTGAAAAAAATTTTAGTTGGAAGTGCCAAATTTTAATAAATTTATTTGAAACCAACTTCGATTTTTTTTTATTTTCTTGAGTATTTTGGTTGTAGGATCTACAATTGAGTAAATTTAGATGAAAATAACTTCAATTTTTAGGACTGAGAAAAATATTTTAGTTGGAAGTGTCAAATTTTAATAAATTTATTTGAAACCTACTTCGATTTTTCTCGACTATGTTGAGTTTTTTTGATAGAGAAGCTTAATTTGAGTAATTTCAGTTGAAATAACTTCGATTTTTTTTTATTTTGTTGGGTATTTTTGTTGTAGGATCTATATTTGAGTAAATTTAGATGAAAATAACTTAAATTTTTAGGATTGTGAAAAAAAATTTAGTTGGAAGTGCCAAATTTTAATAAATTTATTTGAAACCAACTTCGATTTTTTGGATTTTCTTGAGTATTTTTGTTGTAGGATCTACAATGGAGTAAATTTAGATGAAAATAACTTAAATTTTTTGGATTGTGAAAAAAATTTGAGTTGGAAGTGTCAAATTTTAATAAATTTATTTGAAACCAAATTCGATTTTTTGGAGTTTCATGAGTACTTTTGTTATAGGATCTACAATTGAGTAAATTTAGATGAAAATAACTTCGATATTTTGGATTTTGTCACGATACTTGTCAAATTTTAATAAATTTATTTGAAATCAACTTTGATAATTTTTGAATTTGTTGAGTATTTTTGTTGTAGGATCTATATTTGAGTAAATTTAGATGAAAATAACTTCAATTTTTTGGATTGTGAAAATTATTTTAGTTGGAAGTGTCAAATTTTAATAAATTTATTTGAAATCAACTTCGATTTTTTTTTATTTTGTTGGGTATTTTTGTTGTAGGATCTATATTTGAGTAAATTTAGATGAAAATAACATAAATTTTTAGGATTGTGAAAAAAAATTGAGTTGGAAGTGTCAAATTTTAATAAATTTATTTGAAACCAACTTTGATTTTTTGGATTTTCTTGTATATTTTGGTTGTAGGATCTACAATGGAGTAAATTTAGATGAAAATAACTTCAATTTTTTGGATTGTGAAAAAAAATTTAGACGGAAGTGTCAAATTTTAATAAATTTATTTGAAATCAACTTCGATTTTTTTTTATTTTGTTGGGTATTTTTGTTGTAGGATCTATATTTGAGTAAATTTAGATGATAATAACTTAAATTATTAGGATTGTGAAAAAAATTTTAGTTGGAAGTGCCAAATTTTAATAAATTTATTTGAAACCAACTTCGATTTTTTTTTATTTTCTTGAGTATTTTGGTTGTAGGATCTACAATTGAGTAAATTTAGATGAAAATAACTTCAATTTTTAGGACTGAGAAAAATATTTTAGTTGGAAGTGTCAAATTTTAATAAATTTATTTGAAACCTACTTCGATTTTTCTCGACTATGTTGAGTTTTTTTGATAGAGAAGCTTAATTTGAGTAATTTCAGTTGAAATAACTTCGATTTTTTTTTATTTTGTTGGGTATTTTTGTTGTAGGATCTATATTTGAGTAAATTTAGATGAAAATAACTTAAATTTTTAGGATTGTGAAAAAAAATTTAGTTGGAAGTGCCAAATTTTAATAAATTTATTTGAAACCAACTTCGATTTTTTGGATTTTCTTGAGTATTTTTGTTGTAGGATCTACAATGGAGTAAATTTAGATGAAAATAACTTCAATTTTTTGGATTGTGAATAAAGTTTGAGTTGGAAGTGTCAAATTTTAATAAATTTATTTGAAACCAACTTTGATTTTTTGGATTTTCTTGAATATTTTGGTTGTAGGATCTACAATTGAGTAAATTTAGATGAAAATAACTTCAATTTTTTGGATTGTGAAAAAAAATTTAGATGGAAGTGTCAAATTTTAATAAATTTATTTGAAATCAACTTCGATTTTTTTGGATTTTGTTGAGTATTTTTGTTGTAGGGTCTATATTTGAGTAAATTTAGATGAAAATAACTTGAATTTTTAGGATGGTAAAAACAATTTTAGTTGGAAGTGCCAAATTTTAATAAATTTATTTGAAACCAACTTCGATTTTTTGGATTTTCTTGAGTATGTTTGTTGTAGGATCTACAATTGAGTAAATTTAGATGAAAATAACTTCGATTTTTTCGATTTTGTCACGATTTTTGTCAAATTTTAATAAATTTATTTGAAATCAACTTGGATAATTTTGGATTTTCTTGAGCATTTTTGTTGTGGGATCTACAATTGAGTAAATTTAGATGAAAATAACTTCAATTTTTTGGATTGTGAAAAAAAATTTAGATGGAAGTGTCAAATTTTAATAAATTTATTTGAAATCAACTTCGATTTTTTTTTATTTTGTTGGGTATTTTTGTTGTAGGATCTATATTTGAGTAAATTTAGATGAAAATAACTTAAATTTTTAGGATTGTGAAAAAAATTTTAGTTGGAAGTGCCAAATTTTAATAAATTTATTTGAAACCAACTTCGATTTTTTGGATTTTCTTGAGTATTTTTGTTGTAGGATCTACAATTGAGTAAATTTAGATGAAAATAACTTCAATTTTTTGGATTGTGAAAAAAAATTTAGATGGAAGTGTCTAATTTTAATAAATTTATTTGAAATCAACTTCGATTTTTTTTTATTTTGTTGGGTATTTTTGTTGTAGGATCTATATTTGAGTAAATTTAGATGAAAATAACTTAATTTTTTAGGATTGTGAAAAAAAATTTAGTTGGAAGTGCCAAATTTTAATAAATTTATTTGAAACCAACTTCGATTTTTTGGATTTTCTTGAGTATTTTTGTTGTAGGATCTACAATTGAGTAAATTTAGATGAAAATAACTTCAATTTTTTGGATTGTGAAAAAAATTTGAGTTGGAAGTGTCAAATTTTAATAAATTTATTTGAAACCAAATTCGATTTTTTGGAGTTTCATGAGTATTTTTGTTATAGGATCTACAATTGAGTAAATTTAGATGAAAATAACTTCGATATTTTGGATTTTGTCACGTTTTTTGTCAAATTTTAATAAATTTATTTGAAATCAACTTCGATTTTTTTTTATTTTGTTGGGTATTTTTGTTGTAGGATCTATATTTGAGTAAATTTAGATGAAAATAACTTCGAGTTTTTGGATTTTGTCACGATTTTTGTCAAATTTTAATAAATTTATTTGAAATCAACTTGGATAATTTTGGATTTTCTTGAGAATTTTTGTTGTAGGATCTACAATTGAGTAAATTTAGATGAAAATAACTTCAATTTTTTGGATTGTGAAAAAAAATTTAGTTGGAAGTGCCAAATTTTAATAAATTTATTTGAAACCAACTTCGATTTTTTGGATTTTCTTGAGTATTTTTGTTGTAGGATCTACAATTGAGTAAATTTAGATGAAAATAACTTAAATTTTTTGGATTGTGAAAAAAATTTGAGTTGGAAGTGTCAAATTTTAATAAATTTATTTGAAACCAAATTCGATTTTTTGGAGTTTCATGAGTACTTTTGTTATAGGATCTACAATTGAGTAAATTTAGATGAAAATAACTTCGATATTTTGGATTTTGTCACGATACTTGTCAAATTTTAATAAATTTATTTGAAATCAACTTTGATAATTTTTGAATTTGTTGAGTATTTTTGTTGTAGGATCTATATTTGAGTAAATTTAGATGAAAATAACTTCAATTTTTTGGATTGTGAAAAAAAATTTAGACGGAAGTGTCAAATTTTAATAAATTTATTTGAAATCAACTTCGATTTTTTTTTATTTTGTTGGGTATTTTTGTTGTAGGATCTATATTTGAGTAAATTTAGATGATAATAACTTAAATTATTAGGATTGTGAAAAAAATTTTAGTTGGAAGTGCCAAATTTTAATAAATTTATTTGAAACCAACTTCGATTTTTTTTGATTTTCTTGAGTATTTTGGTTGTAGGATCTACAATTGAGTAAATTTAGATGAAAATAACTTCAATTTTTAGGACTGAGAAAAATATTTTAGTTGGAAGTGTCAAATTTTAATAAATTTATTTGAAACCTACTTCGATTTTTCTCGACTATGTTGAGTTTTTTTGATAGAGAAGCTTAATTTGAGTAATTTCAGTTGAAATAACTTCGATTTTTTTTTATTTTGTTGGGTATTTTTGTTGTAGGATCTATATTTGAGTAAATTTAGATGAAAATAACTTAAATTTTTAGGATTGTGAAAAAAAATTTAGTTGGAAGTGCCAAATTTTAATAAATTTATTTGAAACCAACTTCGATTTTTTGGATTTTCTTGAGTATTTTTGTTGTAGGATCTACAATGGAGTAAATTTAGATGAAAATAACTTCAATTTTTTGGATTGTGAATAAAGTTTGAGTTGGAAGTGTCAAATTTTAATAAATTTATTTGAAACCAACTTTGATTTTTTGGATTTTCTTGAATATTTTGGTTGTAGGATCTACAATTGAGTAAATTTAGATGAAAATAACTTCAATTTTTTGGATTGTGAAAAAAAATTTAGATGGAAGTGTCAAATTTTAATAAATTTATTTGAAATCAACTTCGATTTTTTTTTATTTTGTTGGGTATTTTTGTTGTAGGATCTATATTTGAGTAAATTTAGATGAAAATAACTTAAATTTTTAGGATTGTGAAAAAAATTTTAGTTGGAAGTGCCAAATTTTAATAAATTTATTTGAAACCAACTTCGATTTTTTGGATTTTCTTGAGTATTTTTGTTGTAGGATCTACAATTGAGTAAATTTAGATGAAAATAACTTCAATTTTTTGGATTGTGAAAAAAAATTTAGATGGAAGTGTCAAATTTTAATAAATTTATTTGAAATCAACTTCGATTTTTTTTTATTTTGTTGGGTATTTTTGTTGTAGGATCTATATTTGAGTAAATTTAGATGAAAATAACTTAATTTTTTAGGATTGTGAAAAAAAATTTAGTTGGAAGTGCCAAATTTTAATAAATTTATTTGAAACCAACTTCGATTTTTTGGATTTTCTTGAGTATTTTTGTTGTAGGATCTACAATTGAGTAAATTTAGATGAAAATAACTTCAATTTTTTGGATTGTGAAAAAAATTTGAGTTGGAAGTGTCAAATTTTAATAAATTTATTTGAAACCAAATTCGATTTTTTGGAGTTTCATGAGTATTTTTGTTATAGGATCTACAATTGAGTAAATTTAGATGAAAATAACTTCGATATTTTGGATTTTGTCACGTTTTTTGTCAAATTTTAATAAATTTATTTGAAATCAACTTCGATTTTTTTTTATTTTGTTGGGTATTTTTGTTGTAGGATCTATATTTGAGTAAATTTAGATGAAAATAACTTCGAGTTTTTGGATTTTGTCACGATTTTTGTCAAATTTTAATAAATTTATTTGAAATCAACTTGGATAATTTTGGATTTTCTTGAGAATTTTTGTTGTAGGATCTACAATTGAGTAAATTTAGATGAAAATAACTTCAATTTTTTGGATTGTGAAAAAAAATTTAGTTGGAAGTGCCAAATTTTAATAAATTTATTTGAAACCAACTTCGATTTTTTGGATTTTCTTGAGTATTTTTGTTGTAGGATCTACAATTGAGTAAATTTAGATGAAAATAACTTAAATTTTTTGGATTGTGAAAAAAATTTGAGTTGGAAGTGTCAAATTTTAATAAATTTATTTGAAACCAAATTCGATTTTTTGGAGTTTCATGAGTACTTTTGTTATAGGATCTACAATTGAGTAAATTTAGATGAAAATAACTTCGATATTTTGGATTTTGTCACGATACTTGTCAAATTTTAATAAATTTATTTGAAATCAACTTTGATAATTTTTGAATTTGTTGAGTATTTTTGTTGTAGGATCTATATTTGAGTAAATTTAGATGAAAATAACTTCAATTTTTTGGATTGTGAAAATTATTTTAGTTGGAAGTGTCAAATTTTAATAAATTTATTTGAAATCAACTTCGATTTTTTTTTATTTTGTTGGGTATTTTTGTTGTAGGATCTATATTTGAGTAAATTTAGATGAAAATAACATAAATTTTTAGGATTGTGAAAAAAAATTGAGTTGGAAGTGTCAAATTTTAATAAATTTATTTGAAACCAACTTTGATTTTTTGGATTTTCTTGTATATTTTGGTTGTAGGATCTACAATTGAGTAAATTTAGATGAAAATAACTTCAATTTTTTGGATTGTGAAAAAAAATTTAGATGGAAGTGTCAAATTTTAATAAATTTATTTGAAATCAACTTCGATTTTTTTTTATTTTGTTGGGTATTTTTGTTGTAGGATCTATATTTGAGTAAATTTAGATGAAAATAACTTAAATTTTTAGGATTGTGAAAAAAATTTTAGTTGGAAGTGCCAAATTTTAATAAATTTATTTGAAACCAACTTCGATTTTTTGGATTTTCTTGAGTATGTTTGTTGTAGGATCTACAATTGAGTAAATTTAGATGAAAATAACTTCGATTTTTTCGATTTTGTCACGATTTTTGTCAAATTTTAATAAATTTATTTGAAATCAACTTGGATAATTTTGGATTTTCTTGAGCATTTTTGTTGTAGGATCTACAATTGAGTAAATTTAGATGAAAATAACTTCAATTTTTTGGATTGTGAAAAAAAATTTAGATGGAAGTGTCAAATTTTAATAAATTTATTTGAAATCAACTTCGATTTTTTTTTATTTTGTTGGGTATTTTTGTTGTAGGATCTATATTTGAGTAAATTTAGATGAAAATAACTTAAATTTTTAGGATTGTGAAAAAAATTTTAGTTGGAAGTGCCAAATTTTAATAAATTTATTTGAAACCAACTTCGATTTTTTGGATTTTCTTGAGTATTTTTGTTATAGGATCTACAATTGAGTAAATTTAGATGAAAATAACTTCGATTTTTTGGATTTTGTCACGATTTTTGTCATATTTTAATAAATTTATTTGAAATCAACTTTGATAATTTTTGAATTTGTTGAGTATTTATTGTTGTAGGATCTATATTTGAGTAAATTTAGATGAAAATAACTTCAATTTTTTGGATTGTGAAAAATATTTTAGTTGGAAGTGTCAAATTTTAATAAATTTATTTGAAATCAACTTCGATTTTTTGGATTTTCTTTAGTATTTTTGTTGTAGGATCTACAATTGAGTAAATTTAGATAAAAATAACTTCAATTTTTTGGATTGTGAAAAAAAATTTAGATGGAAGTGTCAAATTTTAATAAATTTATTTGAAATCAACTTCGATTTTTTTGGATTTTGTTGAGTATTTTTGTTGTAGGGTCTATATTTGAGTAAATTTAGATGAAAATAACTTAAATTTTTAGGATTGTGAAAAAAATTTTAGTTGGAAGTGCCAAATTTTAATAAATTTATTTGAAACCAACTTCGATTTTTTGGAGTTTCTTGAGTATTTTTGTTGTAGGATCTACAATTGAGTAAATTTAAATGAAAATAACTTCGATTTTTTCGATTTTGTCACGATTTTTGTCAAATTTTAATAAATTTATTTGAAATCAACTTGGATAATTTTGGAATTTGTTGAGTATTTTTGTTGTAAGATCTATATTTGAGTAAATTTAGATGAAAATATCTTCAATTTTTAGGATTGTGAAAAAAATTCTAGTTGGAAGTGTCAAATTTTAATAAATTATTTTGAAACCAACTTCGATTTTTAGGATTTTCTTGAGTATTTTTCTTGTAGGATCTACAATTGAGTAAATTAAGATGAAAATAACTTCGATTTTTTCGATTTTGTCACGATTTTTGTCAAATTTTAATAAATTTATTTGAAATCAACTTGGATAATTTTGGATTTTCTTGAGTATTTTTGTTGTAGGATCTACAATTGAGTAAATTTAGATGAAAATAACTTCAATTTTTTGGATTGTGAATAAAGTTTGAGTTGGAAGTGTCAAATTTTAATAAATTTATTTGAAACCAACTTTGATTTTTTGGATTTTCTTGAATATTTTGGTTGTAGGATCTACAATTGAGTAAATTTAGATGAAAATAACTTCAATTTTTTGGATAGTGAAAAAAAATTTAGATGGAAGTGTCAAATTTTAATAAATTTATTTGAAATCAACTTCGATTTTTTTGGATTTTGTTGAGTATTTTTGTTGTAGGGTCTATATTTGAGTAAATTTAGATGAAAATAACTTGAATTTTTAGGATGGTAAAAACAATTTTAGTTGGAAGTGCCAAATTTTAATAAATTTATTTGAAACCAACTTCGATTTTTTGGATTTTCTTGAGTATGTTTGTTGTAGGATCTACAATTGAGTAAATTTAGATGAAAATAACTTCGATTTTTTCGATTTTGTCACGATTTTTGTCAAATTTTAATAAATTTATTTGAAATCAACTTGGATAATTTTGGATTTTCTTGAGCATTTTTGTTGTAGGATCTACAATTGAGTAAATTTAGATGAAAATAACTTCAATTTTTTGGATTGTGAAAAAAAATTTAGATGGAAGTGTCAAATTTTAATAAATTTATTTGAAATCAACTTCGATTTTTTTTTATTTTGTTGGGTATTTTTGTTGTAGGATCTATATTTGAGTAAATTTAGATGAAAATAACTTAAATTTTTAGGATTGTGAAAAAAATTTTAGTTGGAAGTGCCAAATTTTAATAAATTTATTTGAAACCAACTTCGATTTTTTGGAGTTTCTTGAGTATTTTTGTTGTAGGATCTACAATTGAGTAAATTTAAATGAAAATAACTTCGATTTTTTCGATTTTGTCACGATTTTTGTCAAATTTTAATAAATTTATTTGAAATCAACTTGGACAATTTTGGAATTTGTTGAGTATTTTTGTTGTAAGATCTATATTTGAGTAAATTTAGATGAAAATATCTTCAATTTTTAGGATTGTGAAAAAAATTTTAGTTGGAAGTGTCAAATTTTAATAAATTTATTTGAAACCAACTTCGATTTTTAGGATTTTCTTGAGTATTTTTCTTGTAGGATCTACAATTGAGTAAATTAAGATGAAAATAACTTCGATTTTTTCGATTTTGTCACGATTTTTGTCAAATTTTAATAAATTTATTTGAAATCAACTTGGATAATTTTGGATTTTCTTGAGTATTTTTGTTGTAGGATCTACAATTGAGTAAATTTAGATGAAAATAACTTCAATTATTTGGATTGTGAAAAAAAATTTAGACGGAAGTGTCAAATTTTAATAAATTTATTTGAAATCAACTTCGATTTTTTTTTATTTTGTTGGGTATTTTTGTTGTAGGATCTATATTTGAGTAAATTTAGATGATAATAACTTAAATTATTAGGATTGTGAAAAAAATTTTAGTTGGAAGTGCCAAATTTTAATAAATTTATTTGAAACCAACTTCGATTTTTTTTGATTTTCTTGAGTATTTTGGTTGTAGGATCTACAATTGAGTAAATTTAGATGAAAATAACTTCAATTTTTTGGATTGTGAAAAAAATTTTAGTTGGAAGTGTCAAGTTTTAATAAATTTATTTGAAACCAACTTCGATTTTTTGAATTTTCTTGAGTATTTTTGTTTTAGGATCTACAATTGAGTAAATTTAGATGAAAATAACTTCAATTTTTAGGACTGAGAAAAATATTTTAGTTGGAAGTGTCAAATTTTAATAAATTTATTTGAAACCTACTTCGATTTTTCTCGACTATGTTGAGTTTTTTTGATAGAGAAGTTTAATTTGAGTAATTTCAGTTGAAATAACTTCGATTTTTTTTTATTTTGTTGGGTATTTTTGTTGTAGGATCTATATTTGAGTAAATTTAGATGAAAATAACATAAATTTTTAGGATTGTGAAAAAAATTTGAGTTGGAAGTGTCAAATTTTAATAAATTTATTTGAAACCAACTTTGATTTTTTGGATTTTCTTGAATATTTTGGTTGTAGGATCTACAATGGAGTAAATTTAGATGAAAATAACTTCAATTTTTTGGATTGTGAATAAAGTTTGAGTTGGAAGTGTCAAATTTTAATAAATTTATTTGAAACCAACTTTGATTTTTTGGATTTTCTTGAATATTTTGGTTGTAGGATCTACAATTGAGTAAATTTAGATGAAAATAACTTCAATTTTTTGGATTGTGAAAAAAAATTTAGATGGAAGTGTCAAATTTTAATAAATTTATTTGAAATCAACTTCGATTTTTTTGGATTTTGTTGAGTATTTTTGTTGTAGGGTCTATATTTGAGTAAATTTATTTGAAATCAACTTGGATAATTTTGGAATTTGTTGAGTATTTTTCTTGTAGGATCTACAATTGAGTAAATTAAGATGAAAATAACTTCGATTTTTTCGATTTTGTCACGATTTTTGTCAAATTTTAATAAATTTATTTGAAATCAACTTGGATAATTTTGGATTTTCTTGAGTATTTTTGTTGTAGGATCTACAATTGAGTAAATTTAGATGAAAATAACTTCAATTATTTGGATTGTGAAAAAAAATTTAGACGGAAGTGTCAAATTTTAATAAATTTATTTGAAATCAACTTCGATTTTTTTTTATTTTGTTGGGTATTTTTGTTGTAGGATCTATATTTGAGTAAATTTAGATGATAATAACTTAAATTATTAGGATTGTGAAAAAAATTTTAGTTGGAAGTGCCAAATTTTAATAAATTTATTTGAAACCAACTTCGATTTTTTTTTATTTTCTTGAGTATTTTGGTTATAGGATCTACAATTGAGTAAATTTAGATGAAAATAACTTCAATTTTTTGGATTGTGAAAAAAATTTTAGTTGGAAGTGTCAAGTTTTAATAAATTTATTTGAAACCAACTTCGATTTTTTTAATTTTCTTGAGTATTTTTGTTTTAGGATCTACAATTGAGTAAATTTAGATGAAAATAACTTCAATTTTTAGGACTGAGAAAAATATTTTAGTTGGAAGTGTCAAATTTTAATAAATTTATTTGAAACCTACTTCGATTTTTCTCGACTATGTTGAGTTTTTTTGATTGAGAAGCTTAATTTGAGTAATTTCAGTTGAAATAACTTCGATTTTTTTTTATTTTGTTGGGTATTTTTGTTGTAGGATCTATATTTGAGTAAATTTAGATGAAAATAACTTAAATTTTTAGGATTGTGAAAAAAAATTTAGTTGGAAGTGCCAAATTTTAATAAATTTATTTGAAACCAACTTCGATTTTTTGGATTTTCTTGAGTATTTTTGTTGTAGGATCTACAATGGAGTAAATTTAGATGAAAATAACTTCAATTTTTTGGATTGTGAATAAAGTTTGAGTTGGAAGTGTCAAATTTTAATAAATTTATTTGAAACCAACTTTGATTTTTTGGATTTTCTTGAATATTTTGGTTGTAGGATCTACAATTGAGTAAATTTAGATGAAAATAACTTCAATTTTTTGGATTGTGAAAAAAAATTTAGATGGAAGTGTCAAATTTTAATAAATTTATTTGAAATCAACTTCGATTTTTTTGGATTTTGTTGAGTATTTTTGTTGTAGGGTCTATATTTGAGTAAATTTAGATGAAAATAACTGGAATTTTTAGGATGGTAAAAACAATTTTAGTTGGAAGTGCCAAATTTTAATAAATTTATTTGAAACCAACTTCGATTTTTTGGATTTTCTTGAGTATGTTTGTTGTAGGATCTACAATTGAGTAAATTTAGATGAAAATAACTTCGATTTTTTCGATTTTGTCACGATTTTTGTCAAATTTTAATAAATTTATTTGAAATCAACTTGGATAATTTTGGATTTTCTTGAGCATTTTTGTTGTAGGATCTACAATTGAGTAAATTTAGATGAAAATAACTTCAATTTTTTGGATTGTGAAAAAAAATTTAGATGGAAGTGTCAAATTTTAATAAATTTATTTGAAATCAACTTCGATTTTTTTGGATTTTGTTGAGTATTTTTGTTGTAGGGTCTATATTTGAGTAAATTTAGATGAAAATAACTTAAATTTTTAGGATTGTGAAAAAAATTTTAGTTGGAAGTGCCAAATTTTAATAAATTTATTTGAAACCAACTTCGATTTTTTGGAGTTTCTTGAGTATTTTTGTTGTAGGATCTACAATTGAGTAAATTTAAATGAAAATAACTTCGATTTTTTCGATTTTGTCACGATTTTTGTCAAATTTTAATAAATTTATTTGAAATCAACTTGGATAATTTTGGAATTTGTTGAGTATTTTTGTTGTAAGATCTATATTTGAGTAAATTTAGATGAAAATATCTTCAATTTTTAGGATTGTGAAAAAAATTTTAGTTGGAAGTGTCAAATTTTAATAAATTATTTTGAAACCAACTTCGATTTTTAGGATTTTCTTGAGTATTTTTCTTGTAGGATCTACAATTGAGTAAATTAAGATGAAAATAACTTCGATTTTTTCGATTTTGTCACGATTTTTGTCAAATTTTAATAAATTTATTTGAAATCAACTTGGATAATTTTGGATTTTCTTGAGTATTTTTGTTGTAGGATCTACAATTGAGTAAATTTAGATGAAAATAACTTCAATTTTTTGGATTGTGAATAAAGTTTGAGTTGGAAGTGTCAAATTTTAATAAATTTATTTGAAACCAACTTTGATTTTTTGGATTTTCTTGAATATTTTGGTTGTAGGATCTACAATTGAGTAAATTTAGATGAAAATAACTTCAATTTTTTGGATAGTGAAAAAAAATTTAGATGGAAGTGTCAAATTTTAATAAATTTATTTGAAATCAACTTCGATTTTTTTGGATTTTGTTGAGTATTTTTGTTGTAGGGTCTATATTTGAGTAAATTTAGATGAAAATAACTTGAATTTTTAGGATGGTAAAAACAATTTTAGTTGGAAGTGCCAAATTTTAATAAATTTATTTGAAACCAACTTCGATTTTTTGGATTTTCTTGAGTATGTTTGTTGTAGGATCTACAATTGAGTAAATTTAGATGAAAATAACTTCGATTTTTTCGATTTTGTCACGATTTTTGTCAAATTTTAATAAATTTATTTGAAATCAACTTGGATAATTTTGGATTTTCTTGAGCATTTTTGTTGTAGGATCTACAATTGAGTAAATTTAGATGAAAATAACTTCAATTTTTTGGATTGTGAAAAAAAATTTAGATGGAAGTGTCAAATTTTAATAAATTTATTTGAAATCAACTTCGATTTTTTTTTATTTTGTTGGGTATTTTTGTTGTAGGATCTATATTTGAGTAAATTTAGATGAAAATAACTTAAATTTTTAGGATTGTGAAAAAAATTTTAGTTGGAAGTGCCAAATTTTAATAAATTTATTTGAAACCAACTTCGATTTTTTGGAGTTTCTTGAGTATTTTTGTTGTAGGATCTACAATTGAGTAAATTTAAATGAAAATAACTTCGATTTTTTCGATTTTGTCACGATTTTTGTCAAATTTTAATAAATTTATTTGAAATCAACTTGGACAATTTTGGAATTTGTTGAGTATTTTTGTTGTAAGATCTATATTTGAGTAAATTTAGATGAAAATATCTTCAATTTTTAGGATTGTGAAAAAAATTTTAGTTGGAAGTGTCAAATTTTAATAAATTTATTTGAAACCAACTTCGATTTTTAGGATTTTCTTGAGTATTTTTCTTGTAGGATCTACAATTGAGTAAATTAAGATGAAAATAACTTCGATTTTTTCGATTTTGTCACGATTTTTGTCAAATTTTAATAAATTTATTTGAAATCAACTTGGATAATTTTGGATTTTCTTGAGTATTTTTGTTGTAGGATCTACAATTGAGTAAATTTAGATGAAAATAACTTCAATTATTTGGATTGTGAAAAAAAATTTAGACGGAAGTGTCAAATTTTAATAAATTTATTTGAAATCAACTTCGATTTTTTTTTATTTTGTTGGGTATTTTTGTTGTAGGATCTATATTTGAGTAAATTTAGATGATAATAACTTAAATTATTAGGATTGTGAAAAAAATTTTAGTTGGAAGTGCCAAATTTTAATAAATTTATTTGAAACCAACTTCGATTTTTTTTGATTTTCTTGAGTATTTTGGTTGTAGGATCTACAATTGAGTAAATTTAGATGAAAATAACTTCAATTTTTTGGATTGTGAAAAAAATTTTAGTTGGAAGTGTCAAGTTTTAATAAATTTATTTGAAACCAACTTCGATTTTTTGAATTTTCTTGAGTATTTTTGTTTTAGGATCTACAATTGAGTAAATTTAGATGAAAATAACTTCAATTTTTAGGACTGAGAAAAATATTTTAGTTGGAAGTGTCAAATTTTAATAAATTTATTTGAAACCTACTTCGATTTTTCTCGACTATGTTGAGTTTTTTTGATAGAGAAGTTTAATTTGAGTAATTTCAGTTGAAATAACTTCGATTTTTTTTTATTTTGTTGGGTATTTTTGTTGTAGGATCTATATTTGAGTAAATTTAGATGAAAATAACATAAATTTTTAGGATTGTGAAAAAAATTTGAGTTGGAAGTGTCAAATTTTAATAAATTTATTTGAAACCAACTTTGATTTTTTGGATTTTCTTGAATATTTTGGTTGTAGGATCTACAATGGAGTAAATTTAGATGAAAATAACTTCAATTTTTTGGATTGTGAATAAAGTTTGAGTTGGAAGTGTCAAATTTTAATAAATTTATTTGAAACCAACTTTGATTTTTTGGATTTTCTTGAATATTTTGGTTGTAGGATCTACAATTGAGTAAATTTAGATGAAAATAACTTCAATTTTTTGGATTGTGAAAAAAAATTTAGATGGAAGTGTCAAATTTTAATAAATTTATTTGAAATCAACTTCGATTTTTTTGGATTTTGTTGAGTATTTTTGTTGTAGGGTCTATATTTGAGTAAATTTATTTGAAATCAACTTGGATAATTTTGGAATTTGTTGAGTATTTTTCTTGTAGGATCTACAATTGAGTAAATTAAGATGAAAATAACTTCGATTTTTTCGATTTTGTCACGATTTTTGTCAAATTTTAATAAATTTATTTGAAATCAACTTGGATAATTTTGGATTTTCTTGAGTATTTTTGTTGTAGGATCTACAATTGAGTAAATTTAGATGAAAATAACTTCAATTATTTGGATTGTGAAAAAAAATTTAGACGGAAGTGTCAAATTTTAATAAATTTATTTGAAATCAACTTCGATTTTTTTTTATTTTGTTGGGTATTTTTGTTGTAGGATCTATATTTGAGTAAATTTAGATGATAATAACTTAAATTATTAGGATTGTGAAAAAAATTTTAGTTGGAAGTGCCAAATTTTAATAAATTTATTTGAAACCAACTTCGATTTTTTTTTATTTTCTTGAGTATTTTGGTTGTAGGATCTACAATTGAGTAAATTTAGATGAAAATAACTTCAATTTTTTGGATTGTGAAAAAAATTTTAGTTGGAAGTGTCAAGTTTTAATAAATTTATTTGAAACCAACTTCGATTTTTTTAATTTTCTTGAGTATTTTTGTTTTAGGATCTACAATTGAGTAAATTTAGATGAAAATAACTTCAATTTTTAGGACTGAGAAAAATATTTTAGTTGGAAGTGTCAAATTTTAATAAATTTATTTGAAACCTACTTCGATTTTTCTCGACTATGTTGAGTTTTTTTGATAGAGAAGCTTAATTTGAGTAATTTCAGTTGAAATAACTTCGATTTTTTTTTATTTTGTTGGGTATTTTTGTTGTAGGATCTATATTTGAGTAAATTTAGATGAAAATAACTTAAATTTTTAGGATTGTGAAAAAAAATTTAGTTGGAAGTGCCAAATTTTAATAAATTTATTTGAAACCAACTTCGATTTTTTGGATTTTCTTGAGTATTTTTGTTGTAGGATCTACAATGGAGTAAATTTAGATGAAAATAACTTCAATTTTTTGGATTGTGAATAAAGTTTGAGTTGGAAGTGTCAAATTTTAATAAATTTATTTGAAACCAACTTTGATTTTTTGGATTTTCTTGAATATTTTGGTTGTAGGATCTACAATTGAGTAAATTTAGATGAAAATAACTTCAATTTTTTGGATTGTGAAAAAAAATTTAGATGGAAGTGTCAAATTTTAATAAATTTATTTGAAATCAACTTCGATTTTTTTGGATTTTGTTGAGTATTTTTGTTGTAGGGTCTATATTTGAGTAAATTTAGATGAAAATAACTGGAATTTTTAGGATGGTAAAAACAATTTTAGTTGGAAGTGCCAAATTTTAATAAATTTATTTGAAACCAACTTCGATTTTTTGGATTTTCTTGAGTATGTTTGTTGTAGGATCTACAATTGAGTAAATTTAGATGAAAATAACTTCGATTTTTTCGATTTTGTCACGATTTTTGTCAAATTTTAATAAATTTATTTGAAATCAACTTGGATAATTTTGGATTTTCTTGAGCATTTTTGTTGTAGGATCTACAATTGAGTAAATTTAGATGAAAATAACTTCAATTTTTTGGATTGTGAAAAAAAATTTAGATGGAAGTGTCAAATTTTAATAAATTTATTTGAAATCAACTTCGATTTTTTTTTATTTTGTTGGGTATTTTTGTTGTAGGATCTATATTTGAGTAAATTTAGATGAAAATAACTTAAATTTTTAGGATTGTGAAAAAAATTTTAGTTGGAAGTGCCAAATTTTAATAAATTTATTTGAAACCAACTTCGATTTTTTGGATTTTCTTGAGTATTTTTGTTGTAGGATCTACAATTGAGTAAATTTAGATGAAAATAACTTCAATTTTTTGGATTGTGAAAAAAAATTTAGATGGAAGTGTCAAATTTTAATAAATTTATTTGAAATCAACTTCGATTTTTTTTTATTTTGTTGGGTATTTTTGTTGTAGGATCTATATTTGAGTAAATTTAGATGAAAATAACTTAATTTTTTAGGATTGTGAAAAAAAATTTAGTTGGAAGTGCCAAATTTTAATAAATTTATTTGAAACCAACTTCGATTTTTTGGATTTTCTTGAGTATTTTTTTGTAGGATCTACAATTGAGTAAATTTAGATGAAAATAACTTAAATTTTTAGGATTGTGAAAAAAAATTTAGTTGGAAGTGCCAAATTTTAATAATTTTATTTGAAACCAAATTCGATTTTTTGGAGTTTCATGAGTATTTTTGTTATAGGATCTACAATTGAGTAAATTTAGATGAAAATAACTTCGATTTTTTGGATTTTGTCACGATTTTTGTCATATTTTAATAAATTTATTTGAAATCAACTTTGATAATTTTTGAATTTGTTGAGTATTTATTGTTGTAGGATCTATATTTGAGTAAATTTAGATGAAAATAACTTCAATTTTTTGGATTGTGAAAAATATTTTAGTTGGAAGTGTCAAATTTTAATAAATTTATTTGAAACCAACTTCGATTTTTAGGATTTTCTTGAGTATTTTTCTTGTAGGATCTACAATTGAGTAAATTAAGATGAAAATAACTTCGATTTTTTCGATTTTGTCACGATTTTTGTCAAATTTTAATAAATTTATTTGAAATCAACTTGGATAATTTTGGATTTTCTTGAGTATTTTTGTTGTAGGATCTACAATTGAGTAAATTTAGATGAAAATAACTTCAATTATTTGGATTGTGAAAAAAAATTTAGACGGAAGTGTCAAATTTTAATAAATTTATTTGAAATCAACTTCGATTTTTTTTTATTTTGTTGGGTATTTTTGTTGTAGGATCTATATTTGAGTAAATTTAGATGATAATAACTTAAATTATTAGGATTGTGAAAAAAATTTTAGTTGGAAGTGCCAAATTTTAATAAATTTATTTGAAACCAACTTCGATTTTTTTTTATTTTCTTGAGTATTTTGGTTGTAGGATCTACAATTGAGTAAATTTAGATGAAAATAACTTCAATTTTTAGGACTGAGAAAAATATTTTAGTTGGAAGTGTCAAATTTTAATAAATTTATTTGAAACCTACTTCGATTTTTCTCGACTATGTTGAGTTTTTTTGATAGAGAAGCTTAATTTGAGTAATTTCAGTTGAAATAACTTCGATTTTTTTTTATTTTGTTGGGTATTTTTGTTGTAGGATCTATATTTGGGTAAATTTAGATGAAAATAACTTAAATTTTTAGGATTGTGAAAAAAAATTTAGTTGGAAGTGCCAAATTTTAATAAATTTATTTGAAACCAACTTCGATTTTTTGGATTTTCTTGAGTATTTTTGTTGTAGGATCTACAATGGAGTAAATTTAGATGAAAATAACTTAAATTTTTTGGATTGTGAAAAAAATTTGAGTTGGAAGTGTCAAATTTTAATAAATTTATTTGAAACCAAATTCGATTTTTTGGAGTTTCATGAGTACTTTTGTTATAGGATCTACAATTGAGTAAATTTAGATGAAAATAACTTCGATATTTTGGATTTTGTCACGATACTTGTCAAATTTTAATAAATTTATTTGAAATCAACTTTGATAATTTTTGAATTTGTTGAGTATTTTTGTTGTAGGATCTATATTTGAGTAAATTTAGATGAAAATAACTTCAATTTTTTGGATTGTGAAAATTATTTTAGTTGGAAGTGTCAAATTTTAATAAATTTATTTGAAATCAACTTCGATTTTTTTTTATTTTGTTGGGTATTTTTGTTGTAGGATCTATATTTGAGTAAATTTAGATGAAAATAACATAAATTTTTAGGATTGTGAAAAAAAATTGAGTTGGAAGTGTCAAATTTTAATAAATTTATTTGAAACCAACTTTGATTTTTTGGATTTTCTTGTATATTTTGGTTGTAGGATCTACAATGGAGTAAATTTAGATGAAAATAACTTCAATTTTTTGGATTGTGAAAAAAAATTTAGACGGAAGTGTCAAATTTTAATAAATTTATTTGAAATCAACTTCGATTTTTTTTTATTTTGTTGGGTATTTTTGTTGTAGGATCTATATTTGAGTAAATTTAGATGATAATAACTTAAATTATTAGGATTGTGAAAAAAATTTTAGTTGGAAGTGCCAAATTTTAATAAATTTATTTGAAACCAACTTCGATTTTTTTTTATTTTCTTGAGTATTTTGGTTGTAGGATCTACAATTGAGTAAATTTAGATGAAAATAACTTCAATTTTTAGGACTGAGAAAAATATTTTAGTTGGAAGTGTCAAATTTTAATAAATTTATTTGAAACCTACTTCGATTTTTCTCGACTATGTTGAGTTTTTTTGATAGAGAAGCTTAATTTGAGTAGTTTCAGTTGAAATAACTTCGATTTTTTTTTATTTTGTTGGGTATTTTTGTTGTAGGATCTATATTTGAGTAAATTTAGATGAAAATAACTTAAATTTTTAGGATTGTGAAAAAAAATTTAGTTGGAAGTGCCAAATTTTAATAAATTTATTTGAAACCAACTTCGATTTTTTGGATTTTCTTGAGTATTTTTGTTGTAGGATCTACAATGGAGTAAATTTAGATGAAAATAACTTCAATTTTTTGGATTGTGAATAAAGTTTGAGTTGGAAGTGTCAAATTTTAATAAATTTATTTGAAACCAACTTTGATTTTTTGGATTTTCTTGAATATTTTGGTTGTAGGATCTACAATTGAGTAAATTTAGATGAAAATAACTTCAATTTTTTGGATTGTGAAAAAAAATTTAGATGGAAGTGTCAAATTTTAATAAATTTATTTGAAATCAACTTCGATTTTTTTTGGATTTTGTTGAGTATTTTTGTTGTAGGGTCTATATTTGAGTAAATTTAGATGAAAATAACTTGAATTTTTAGGATGGTAAAAACAATTTTAGTTGGAAGTGCCAAATTTTAATAAATTTATTTGAAACCAACTTCGATTTTTTGGATTTTCTTGAGTATGTTTGTTGTAGGATCTACAATTGAGTAAATTTAGATGAAAATAACTTCGATTTTTTCGATTTTGTCACGATTTTTGTCAAATTTTAATAAATTTATTTGAAATCAACTTGGATAATTTTGGATTTTCTTGAGCATTTTTGTTGTGGGATCTACAATTGAGTAAATTTAGATGAAAATAACTTCAATTTTTTGGATTGTGAAAAAAAATTTAGATGGAAGTGTCAAATTTTAATAAATTTATTTGAAATCAACTTCGATTTTTTTTTATTTTGTTGGGTATTTTTGTTGTAGGATCTATATTTGAGTAAATTTAGATGAAAATAACTTAAATTTTTAGGATTGTGAAAAAAATTTTAGTTGGAAGTGCCAAATTTTAATAAATTTATTTGAAACCAACTTCGATTTTTTGGATTTTCTTGAGTATTTTTGTTGTAGGATCTACAATTGAGTAAATTTAGATGAAAATAACTTCAATTTTTTGGATTGTGAAAAAAAATTTAGATGGAAGTGTCAAATTTTAATAAATTTATTTGAAATCAACTTCGATTTTTTTTTATTTTGTTGGGTATTTTTGTTGTAGGATCTATATTTGAGTAAATTTAGATGAAAATAACTTAATTTTTTAGGATTGTGAAAAAAAATTTAGTTGGAAGTGCCAAATTTTAATAAATTTATTTGAAACCAACTTCGATTTTTTGGATTTTCTTGAGTATTTTTGTTGTAGGATCTACAATTGAGTAAATTTAGATGAAAATAACTTCAATTTTTTGGATTGTGAAAAAAATTTGAGTTGGAAGTGTCAAATTTTAATAAATTTATTTGAAACCAAATTCGATTTTTTTGAGTTTCATGAGTATTTTTGTTATAGGATCTACAATTGAGTAAATTTAGATGAAAATAACTTCGATATTTTGGATTTTGTCACGTTTTTTGTCAAATTTTAATAAATTTATTTGAAATCAACTTCGATTTTTTTTTATTTTGTTGGGTATTTTTGTTGTAGGATCTATATTTGAGTAAATTTAGATGAAAATAACTTCGAGTTTTTGGATTTTGTCACGATTTTTGTCAAATTTTAATAAATTTATTTGAAATCAACTTGGATAATTTTGGATTTTCTTGAGAATTTTTGTTGTAGGATCTACAATTGAGTAAATTTAGATGAAAATAACTTCAATTTTTTGGATTGTGAAAAAAAATTTAGTTGGAAGTGCCAAATTTTAATAAATTTATTTGAAACCAACTTCGATTTTTTGGATTTTCTTGAGTATTTTTGTTGTAGGATCTACAATTGAGTAAATTTAGATGAAAATAACTTAAATTTTTTGGATTGTGAAAAAAATTTGAGTTGGAAGTGTCAAATTTTAATAAATTTATTTGAAACCAAATTCGATTTTTTGGAGTTTCATGAGTACTTTTGTTATAGGATCTACAATTGAGTAAATTTAGATGAAAATAACTTCGATATTTTGGATTTTGTCACGATACTTGTCAAATTTTAATAAATTTATTTGAAATCAACTTTGATAATTTTTGAATTTGTTGAGTATTTTTGTTGTAGGATCTATATTTGAGTAAATTTAGATGAAAATAACTTCAATTTTTTGGATTGTGAAAATTATTTTAGTTGGAAGTGTCAAATTTTAATAAATTTATTTGAAATCAACTTCGATTTTTTTTTATTTTGTTGGGTATTTTTGTTGTAGGATCTATATTTGAGTAAATTTAGATGAAAATAACATAAATTTTTAGGATTGTGAAAAAAAATTGAGTTGGAAGTGTCAAATTTTAATAAATTTATTTGAAACCAACTTTGATTTTTTGGATTTTCTTGTATATTTTGGTTGTAGGATCTACAATGGAGTAAATTTAGATGAAAATAACTTCAATTTTTTGGATTGTGAAAAAAAATTTAGACGGAAGTGTCAAATTTTAATAAATTTATTTGAAATCAACTTCGATTTTTTTTTATTTTGTTGGGTATTTTTGTTGTAGGATCTATATTTGAGTAAATTTAGATGATAATAACTTAAATTATTAGGATTGTGAAAAAAATTTTAGTTGGAAGTGCCAAATTTTAATAAATTTATTTGAAACCAACTTCGATTTTTTTTGATTTTCTTGAGTATTTTGGTTGTAGGATCTACAATTGAGTAAATTTAGATGAAAATAACTTCAATTTTTAGGACTGAGAAAAATATTTTAGTTGGAAGTGTCAAATTTTAATAAATTTATTTGAAACCTACTTCGATTTTTCTCGACTATGTTGAGTTTTTTTGATAGAGAAGCTTAATTTGAGTAATTTCAGTTGAAATAACTTCGATTTTTTTTTATTTTGTTGGGTATTTTTGTTGTAGGATCTATATTTGAGTAAATTTAGATGAAAATAACTTAAATTTTTAGGATTGTGAAAAAAAATTTAGTTGGAAGTGCCAAATTTTAATAAATTTATTTGAAACCAACTTCGATTTTTTGGATTTTCTTGAGTATTTTTGTTGTAGGATCTACAATGGAGTAAATTTAGATGAAAATAACTTCAATTTTTTGGATTGTGAATAAAGTTTGAGTTGGAAGTGTCAAATTTTAATAAATTTATTTGAAACCAACTTTGATTTTTTGGATTTTCTTGAATATTTTGGTTGTAGGATCTACAATTGAGTAAATTTAGATGAAAATAACTTCAATTTTTTGGATTGTGAAAAAAAATTTAGATGGAAGTGTCAAATTTTAATAAATTTATTTGAAATCAACTTCGATTTTTTTTTATTTTGTTGGGTATTTTTGTTGTAGGATCTATATTTGAGTAAATTTAGATGAAAATAACTTAAATTTTTAGGATTGTGAAAAAAATTTTAGTTGGAAGTGCCAAATTTTAATAAATTTATTTGAAACCAACTTCGATTTTTTGGATTTTCTTGAGTATTTTTGTTGTAGGATCTACAATTGAGTAAATTTAGATGAAAATAACTTCAATTTTTTGGATTGTGAAAAAAAATTTAGATGGAAGTGTCAAATTTTAATAAATTTATTTGAAATCAACTTCGATTTTTTTTTATTTTGTTGGGTATTTTTGTTGTAGGATCTATATTTGAGTAAATTTAGATGAAAATAACTTAATTTTTTAGGATTGTGAAAAAAAATTTAGTTGGAAGTGCCAAATTTTAATAAATTTATTTGAAACCAACTTCGATTTTTTGGATTTTCTTGAGTATTTTTGTTGTAGGATCTACAATTGAGTAAATTTAGATGAAAATAACTTCAATTTTTTGGATTGTGAAAAAAATTTGAGTTGGAAGTGTCAAATTTTAATAAATTTATTTGAAACCAAATTCGATTTTTTGGAGTTTCATGAGTATTTTTGTTATAGGATCTACAATTGAGTAAATGTAGATGAAAATAACTTCGATATTTTGGATTTTGTCACGTTTTTTGTCAAATTTTAATAAATTTATTTGAAATCAACTTCGATTTTTTTTTATTTTGTTGGGTATTTTTGTTGTAGGATCTATATTTGAGTAAATTTAGATGAAAATAACTTCGAGTTTTTGGATTTTGTCACGATTTTTGTCAAATTTTAATAAATTTATTTGAAATCAACTTGGATAATTTTGGATTTTCTTGAGAATTTTTGTTGTAGGATCTACAATTGAGTAAATTTAGATGAAAATAACTTCAATTTTTTGGATTGTGAAAAAAAATTTAGTTGGAAGTGCCAAATTTTAATAAATTTATTTGAAACCAACTTCGATTTTTTGGATTTTCTTGAGTATTTTTGTTGTAGGATCTACAATTGAGTAAATTTAGATGAAAATAACTTAAATTTTTTGGATTGTGAAAAAAATTTGAGTTGGAAGTGTCAAATTTTAATAAATTTATTTGAAACCAAATTCGATTTTTTGGAGTTTCATGAGTACTTTTGTTATAGGATCTACAATTGAGTAAATTTAGATGAAAATAACTTCGATATTTTGGATTTTGTCACGATACTTGTCAAATTTTAATAAATTTATTTGAAATCAACTTTGATAATTTTTGAATTTGTTGAGTATTTTTGTTGTAGGATCTATATTTGAGTAAATTTAGATGAAAATAACTTCAATTTTTTGGATTGTGAAAATTATTTTAGTTGGAAGTGTCAAATTTTAATAAATTTATTTGAAATCAACTTCGATTTTTTTTTATTTTGTTGGGTATTTTTGTTGTAGGATCTATATTTGAGTAAATTTAGATGAAAATAACATAAATTTTTAGGATTGTGAAAAAAAATTGAGTTGGAAGTGTCAAATTTTAATAAATTTATTTGAAACCAACTTTGATTTTTTGGATTTTCTTGTATATTTTGGTTGTAGGATCTACAATGGAGTAAATTTAGATGAAAATAACTTCAATTATTTGGATTGTGAAAAAAAATTTAGACGGAAGTGTCAAATTTTAATAAATTTATTTGAAATCAACTTCGATTTTTTTTTTATTTTGTTGGGTATTTTTGTTGTAGGATCTATATTTGAGTAAATTTAGATGAAAATAACTTAATTTTTTAGGATTGTGAAAAAAAATTTAGTTGGAAGTGCCAAATTTTAATAAATTTATTTGAAACCAACTTCGATTTTTTGGATTTTCTTGAGTATTTTTGTTGTAGGATCTACAATTGAGTAAATTTAGATGAAAATAACTTAAATTTTTTGGATTGTGAAAACAATTTTAGTTGGAAGTGCCAAATTTTAATAAATTTATTTGAAACCAACTTCGATTTTTGATTTTCTTGAGTATTTTTGTTGTAGGATCTACAATTGAGTAAATTTAGATGAAAATAACTTCAATTTTTTGGATTGTGAAAAAAATTTGAGTTGGAAGTGTCAAATTTTAATAAATTTATTTGAAACCAAATTCGATTTTTTGGAGTTTCATGAGTATTTTTGTTATAGGATCTACAATTGAGTAAATTTAGATGAAAATAACTTCGATATTTTGGATTTTGTCACGATACTTGTCAAATTTTAATAAATTTATTTGAAATCAACTTTGATAATTTTTGAATTTGTTGAGTATTTTTGTTGTAGGATCTATATTTGAGTAAATTTAGATGAAAATAACTTCAATTTTTTGGATTGTGAAAATTATTTTAGTTGGAAGTGTCAAATTTTAATAAATTTATTTGAAATCAACTTCGATTTTTTTTTATTTTGTTGGGTATTTTTGTTGTAGGATCTACAATTGAGTAAATTTAGATGAAAATAACTTCAATTTTTTGGATTGTGAAAAAAAATTTAGATGGAAGTGTCAAATTTTAATAAATTTATTTGAAATCAACTTCGATTTTTTTTTGATTTTGTTGGGTATTTTTGTTGTAGGGTCTATATTTGAGTAAACTTTAGATGAAAATAACTTAAATTTTTAGGATGGTGAAAACAATTTTAGTTGGAAGTGCCAAATTTTAATAAATTTATTTGAAACCAACTTCGATTTTTTTGATTTTCTTGAGTATGTTTGTTGTAGGATCTACAATTGAGTAAATTTAGATGAAAATAACTTCAATTTTTTGGATTGTGAAAAAAAATTTAGATGGAAGTGTCAAATTTTAATAAATTTATTTGAAATCAACTTCGATTTTTTTTTATTTTGTTGGGTGTTTTTGTTGTAGGATCTATATTTGAGTAAATTTAGATGAAAATAACTTCGATTTTTTCGATTTTGTCACGATTTTTGTCAAATTTTAATAAATTTATTTGAAATCAACTTGGATAATTTTGGATTTTCTTGAGCATTTTTGTTGTAGGATCTACAATTGAGTAAATTTAGATGAAAATAACTTCAATTTTTTGGATTGTGAAAAAAAATTTAGATGGAAGTGTCAAATTTTAATAAATTTATTTGAAATCAACTTCGATTTTTTTTTATTTTGTTGGGTATTTTTGTTGTAGGATCTATATTTGAGTAAATTTAGATGAAAATAACTTAAATTTTTAGGATTGTGAAAAAAATTTTAGTTGGAAGTGCCAAATTTTAATAAATTTATTTGAAACCAACTTCGATTTTTTGGATTTTCTGGAGTATTTTTGTTGTAGGATCTACAATTGAGTAAATTTAGATGAAAATAACTTCGATTTTTTCGATTTTGTCACGATTTTTGTCAAATTTTAATAAATTTATTTGAAATCAACTTGGATAATTTTGGAATTTGTTGAGTATTTTTGTTGTAGGATCTACAATTGAGTAAATTTAGATGAAAATAACTTCAATTTTTTGGATTGTGAAAAAAATTTTAGACGGAAGAGTCAAATTTTAATAAATTTATTTGAAATCAACTTCGATTTTTTTTTATTTTGTTGGGTATTTTTGTTGTAGGATCTATATTTGAGTAAATTTAGATGATAATAACTTAAATTTTTAGGATTGTGAAAAAAAATTTTGACGGAAGTGTCAAATTTTAATAAATTTATTTGAAATCAACTTCGATTTTTTTTTATTTTGTAGGGTATTTTTGTTGTAGGATCTATATTTGAGTAAATTTAGATGATAATAACTTAAATTTTTAGGATTGTGAAAAAAATTTTAGTTGGAAGTGCCAAATTTTAATAAATTTATTTGAAACCAACTTCGATTTTTTTGGATTTTCTTGAGTATTTTTGTTGTAGGATCTACAATTGAGTAAATTTAGATGAAAATAACTTCAATTTTTTGGATTGTGAAAAAAATTTGAGTTGGAAGTGTCAAATTTTAATAAATTTATTTGAAACCAACTTCGATTTTATGGAGTTTCATGAGTATTTTTGTTATAGGATCTACAATTGAGTAAATGTAGATGAAAATAACTTCATTTTTTGGATTTTGTCACGATTTTTGTCAAATTTTAATAAATTTATTTGAAATCAAGTTTGATAATTTTTGAATTTGTTGAGTATTTTTGTTGTAGGATCTATATTTGAGTAAATTTAGATGAAAATAACTTCAATTTTTTGGATTGTGAAAAAAATTTGAGTTGGAAGTGTCAAATTTTAATAAATTTATTTGAAACCAACTTCGATTTTTTGGAGTTTCATGAGTATTTTTGTTATAGGATCTACAATTGAGTAAATTTAGATGAAAATAACTTCGATTTTTTGGATTTTGTCACGATTTTTGTCATATTTTAATAAATTTATTTGAAATCAACTTTGATAATTTTTGAATTTGTTGAGTATTTATTGTTGTAGGATCTATATTTGAGTAAATTTAGATGAAAATAACTTCAATTTTTTGGATTGTGAAAAATATTTTAGTTGGAAGTGTCAAATTTTAATAAATTTATTTGAAATCAACTTCGATTTTTTGGATTTTCTTTAGTATTTTTGTTGTAGGATCTACAATTGAGTAAATTTAGATAAAAATAACTTCAATTTTTTGGATTGTGAAAAAAAATTTAGATGGAAGTGTCAAATTTTAATAAATTTATTTGAAATCAACTTCGATTTTTTTTTGATTTTGTTGGGTATTTTTGTTGTAGGATCTATATTTGAGTAAATTTAGATGAAAATAACTTAATTTTTTAGGATTGTGAAAAAAAATTTAGTTGGAAGTGCCAAATTTTAATAAATTTATTTGAAACCAACTTCGATTTTTTGGATTTTCTTGAGTATTTTTGTTGTAGGATCTACAATTGAGTAAATTTAGATGAAAATAACTTAAATTTTTTGGATTGTGAAAACAATTTTAGTTGGAAGTGCCAAATTTTAATAAATTTATTTGAAACCAACTTCGATTTTTGATTTACTTGAGTATTTTTGTTGTAGGATCTACAATTGAGTAAATTTAGATGAAAATAACTTCAATTTTTTGGATTGTGAAAAAAATTTGAGTTGGAAGTGTCAAATTTTAATAAATTTATTTGAAATGAACTTCGATTTTTTGGATTTTCTGTAGTATTTTTGTTGTAGGATCTACAATTGAGTAAATTTAGATAAAAATAACTTCAATTTTTTGGATTGTGAAAAAAAATTTAGATGGAAGTGTCAAATTTTAATAAATTTATTTGAAATCAACTTCGATTTTTTTGGATTTTGCTGAGTATTTTTGTTGTAGGGTCTATATTTGAGTAAACTTTAGATGAAAATAACTTAAATTTTTAGGATGGTGAAAACAATTTTAGTTGGAAGTGCCAAATTTTAATAAATTTATTTGAAACCAACTTCGATTTTTTGGATTTTCTTGAGTATGTTTGTTGTAGGATCTACAATTGAGTAAATTTAGATGAAAATAACTTCAATTTTTTGGATTGTGAAAAAAAATTTAGATGGAAGTGTCAAATTTTAATAAATTTATTAGAAATCAACTTCGATTTTTTTTTATTTTGTTGGGTATTTTTGTTGTAGGATCTATATTTGAGTAAATTTAGATGAAAATAACTTCGAGTTTTTGGATTTTGTCACGATTTTTGTCAAATTTTAATAAATTTATTTGAAATCAACTTTGATAATTTTTGAATTTGTTGAGTATTTTTGTTGTAGGATCTATATTTGAGTAAATTTAGATGAAAATAACTTCAATTTTTTGGATTGTGAAAATTATTTTAGTTGGAAGTGTCAAATTTTAATAAATTTATTTGAAATCAACTTCGATTTTTTTTTATTTTGTTGGGAATTTTTGTTGTAGGATCTATATTTGAGTAAATTTAGATGAAAATAACATAAATTTTTAGGATTGTGAAAAAAAATTGAGTTGGAAGTGTCAAATTTTAATAAATTTATTTGAAACCAACTTTGATTTTTTGGATTTTCTTGTATATTTTGGTTGTAGGATCCACAATGGAGTAAATTTAGATGAAAATAACTTCAATTTTTTGGATTGTGAAAAAAAATTTAGACGGAAGTGTCAAATTTTAATAAATTTATTTGAAATCAACTTCGATTTTTTTTTATTTTGTTGGGTATTTTTGTTGTAGGATCTATATTTGAGTAAATTTAGATGATAATAACTTAAATTTTTAGGATTGTGAAAAAAATTTTAGTTGGAAGTGCCAAATTTTAATAAATTTATTTGAAACCAACTTCGATTTTTTTGGATTTTCTTGAGTATTTTTGTTGTAGGATCTACAATTGAGTAAATTTAGATGAAAATAACTTCAATTTTTTGGATTGTGAAAAAAATTTTAGTTGGAAGTGTCAAGTTTTAATAAATTTATTTGAAACCAACTTCGATTTTTTGAATTTTCTTGAGTATTTTTGTTGTAGGATCTACAATTGAGTAAATTTAGATGAAAATAACTTCAATTTTTAGGACTGAGAAAAATATTTTAGTTGGAAGTGTCAAATTTTAATAAATTTATTTGAAACCAACTTCGATTTTTTGGATTTTCTTGAGTATTTTTGTTGTAGGATCTACAATTGAGTAAATTTAGATGAAAATAACTTCAATTTTTTGGATTGTGAAAAAAAATTTAGATGGAAGTGTCAAATTTTAATAAATTTATTTGAAATCAACTTCGATTTTTTTTTGATTTTGTTGGGTATTTTTGTTGTAGGATCTATATTTGAGTAAATTTAGATGAAAATAACTTAATTTTTTAGGATTGTGAAAAAAAATTTAGTTGGAAGTGCCAAATTTTAATAAATTTATTTGAAACCAACTTCGATTTTTTGGATTTTCTTGAGTATTTTTGTTGTAGGATCTACAATTGAGTAAATTTAGATGAAAATAACTTAAATTTTTTGGATTGTGAAAAAAATTTGAGTTGGAAGTGTCAAATTTTAATAAATGTATTTGAAATCAACTTTGATAATTTTTGAATTTGTTGAGTATTTTTGTTGTAGGATCTATATTTGAGTAAATTTAGATGAAAATAACTTCAATTTTTTGGATTGTGAAAATTATTTTAGTTGGAAGTGTCAAATTTTAATAAATTTATTTGAAATCAACTTCGATTTTTTTTTATTTTGTTGGGTATTTTTGTTGTAGGATCTACAATTGAGTAAATTTAGATGAAAATAACTTCAATTTTTTGGATTGTGAAAAAAAATTTAGATGGATGTGTCAAATTTTAATAAATTTATTTGAAATCAACTTCGATTTTTTTTTTATTTTGTTGGGTATTTTTGTTGTAGGATCTATATTTGAGTAAATTTAGATGAAAATAACTTAATTTTTTAGGATTGTGAAAAAAAATTTAGTTGGAAGTGCCAAATTTTAATAAATTTATTTGAAACCAACTTCGATTTTTTGGATTTTCTTGAGTATTTTTGTTGTAGGATCTACAATTGAGTAAATTTAGATGAAAATAACTTAAATTTTTTGGATTGTGAAAACAATTTTAGTTGGAAGTGCCAAATTTTAATAAATTTATTTGAAACCAACTTCGATTTTTGATTTTCTTGAGTATTTTTGTTGTAGGATCTACAATTGAGTAAATTTAGATGAAAATAACTTCAATTTTTTGGATTGTGAAAAAAATTTGAGTTGGAAGTGGCAAATTTTAATAAATTTATTTGAAATGAACTTCGATTTTTTGGATTTTCTGTAGTATTTTGGTTGTAGGATCTACAATTGAGTAAATTTAGATGAAAATAACTTAAATTTTTTGGATTGTGAAAAAAATTTGAGTTGGAAGTGTCAAATTTTAATAAATTTATTTGAAACCAAATTCGATTTTTTGGAGTTTCATGAGTATTTTTGTTATAGGATCTACAATTGAGTAAATTTAGATGAAAATAACTTAATTTTTTAGGATTGTGAAAAAAAATTTAGTTGGAAGTGCCAAATTTTAATAAATTTATTTGAAACCAACTTCGATTTTTTGGATTTTCTTGAGTATTTTTGTTGTAGGATCTACAATTGAGTAAATTTAGATGAAAATAACTTCGATATTTTGGATTTTGTCACGATACTTGTCAAATTTTAATAAATTTATTTGAAATCAACTTTGATAATTTTTGAATTTGTTGAGTATTTTTGTTGTAGGATCTATATTTGAGTAAATTTAGATGAAAATAACTTCAATTTTTTGGATTGTGAAAATTATTTTAGTTGGAAGTGTCAAATTTTAATAAATTTATTTGAAATCAACTTCGATTTTTTTTTATTTTGTTGGGTATTTTTGTTGTAGGATCTACAATTGAGTAAATTTAGATGAAAATAACTTAATTTTTTAGGATTGTGAAAAAAAATTTAGTTGGAAGTGCCAAATTTTAAAAAATTTATTTGAAACCAACTTCGATTTTTTGGATTTTCTTGAGTATTTTTGTTGTAGGATCTACAATTGAGTAAATTTAGATGAAAATAACTTAAATTTTTTGGATTGTGAAAACAATTTTAGTTGGAAGTGCCAAATTTTAATAAATTTATTTGAAACCAACTTCGATTTTTGATTTTCTTGAGTATTTTTGTTGTAGGATCTACAATTGAGTAAATTTAGATGAAAATAACTTCAATTTTTTGGATTGTGAAAAAAATTTGAGTTGGAAGTGTCAAATTTTAATAAATTTATTTGAAATGAACTTCGATTTTTTGGATTTTCTGTAGTATTTTTGTTGTAGGATCTACAATTGAGTAAATTTAGATAAAAATAACTTCAATTTTTTGGATTGTGAAAAAAAATTTAGATAGAAGTGTCAAATTTTAATAAATTTATTTGAAATCAACTTCGATTTTTTTGGATTTTGTTGAGTATTTTTGTTGTAGGATCTATATTTGAGTAAATTTAGATGAAAATAACTTCAATTTTTTGGATTGTGAAAAATATTTTAGTTGGAAGAGTCAAATTTTAATAAATTTATTTGAAATCAACTTCGATTTTTTGGATTTTCTGTAGTATTTTTGTTGTAGGATCTACAATTGAGTAAATTTAGATAAAAATAACTTCAATTTTTTGGATTGTGAAAAAAAATTTAGATAGAAGTGTCAAATTTTAATAAATTTATTTGAAATCAACTTCGATTTTTTTGGATTTTGTTGAGTATTTTTGTTGTAGGGTCTATATTTGAGTAAATTTAGATGAAAATAACTTAAATTTTTAGGATTGTGAAAACAATTTTAGTTGGAAGTGCCAAATTTTAATAAATTTATTTGAAACCAACATCGATTTTTTGGATTTTCTTGAGTATTTTTGTTGTAGGATCTACAATTGAGTAAATTTAGATGAAAATAACTTCGATTTTTTCGATTTTGTCACGATTTTTGTCAAATTTTAATAATTTATTTGAAATCAACTTGGATAATTTTGGATTTTCTTGAGTATTTTTGTTGTAGGATCTACAATTGAGTAAATTTAGATGAAAATAACTTCAATTTTTTGGATTGTGAAAAAAAATTTAGATGGAAGTGTCAAATTTTAATAAATTTATTTGAAATCAACTTCGATTTTTTGGATTTTCTTTAGTATTTTTGTTGTAGGATCTACAATTGAGTAAATTTAGATAAAAATAACTTCAATTTTTTGGATTGTGAAAAAAAATTTATTTGGAAGTGTCAAATTTTAATAAATTTATTTGAAATCAACTTCGATTTTTTTGGATTTTGTTGAGTATTTTTGTTGTAGGGTCTATATTTGAGTAAATTTAGATGAAAATAACTTAAATTTTTAGGATTTTGAAAAAAATTTTAGTTGGAAGTTCCAAATTTTAATAAATTTATTTGAAACCAACTTCGATTTTTTGGATTTTCTTGAGTATTTTTGTTGTAGGATCTACAATTGAGTAAATTTAGATGAAAATAACTTCGAGTTTTTGGATTTTGTCACGATTTTTGTCAAATTTTAATAAATTTATTTGAAATCAACTTCGATTTTTTTTTATTTTGTTGGGTATTTTTGTTGTAGGATCTATATTTGAGCAAATTTAGATGAATATAACTTAAATTTTTAGGATTGTGAAAAAAATTTGAGTTGGAAGAGTCAAATTTTAATAAATTTATTTGAAACCAACTTTGATTTTTTGGATTTTCTTGAATATTTTGGTTGTAGGATCTACAATTGAGTAAATTTAGATGAAAATAACTTCAATTTTTTGGATTGTGAATAAAGTTTGAGTTGGAAGTGTCAAATTTTAATAAATTTATTTGAAACCAACTTCGATTTTTTGGATTTTCTTGAGTATTTTGGTTGTAGGATCTACAATTGAGTAAATTTAGATGAAAATAACTTCAATTTTTTGGATTGTGAAAAAAATTTGAGTTGGAAGTGTCAAATTTTAATAAATTTATTTGAAACCAAATTCGATTTTTTGGAGTTTCATGAGTATTTTTGTTATAGGATCTACAATTGAGTAAATTTAGATGAAAATAACTTCGATATTTTGGATTTTGTCACGATTTTTGTCAAATTTTAATAAATTTATTTGAAATCAACTTTGATAATTTTTGAATTTGTTGAGTATTTTTGTTGTAGGATCTATATTTGAGTAAATTTAGATGAAAATAACTTCAATTTTTTGGATTGTGAAAAATATTTTAGTTGGAAGAGTCAAATTTTAATAAATTTATTTGAAATGAACTTCGATTTTTTGGATTTTCTGTAGTATTTTTGTTGCAGGATCTACAATTGAGTAAATTTAGATAAAAATAACTTCAATTTTTTGGGTTGTGAAAAAAAATTTAGATGGAAGTGTCAAATTTTAATAAATTTATTTGAAATCAACTTCGATTTTTTTGGATTTTGTTGAGTATTTTTGTTGTAGGGTCTATATTTGAGTAAACTTTAGATGAAAATAACTTAAATTTTTAGGATGGTGAAAACAATTTTAGTTGGAAGTGCCAAATTTTAATAAATTTATTTGAAACCAACTTCGATTTTTTGGATTTTCTTGAGTATGTTTGTTGTAGGATCTACAATTGAGTAAATTTAGATGAAAATAACTTCAATTTTTTGGATTGTGAAAAAAAATTTAGATGGAAGTGTCAAATTTTAATAAATTTATTTGAAATCAACTTCGATTTTTTTTTATTTTGTTGGGTGTTTTTGTTGTAGGATCTATATTTGAGTAAATTTAGATGAAAATAACTTCGATTTTTTCGATTTTGTCACGATTTTTGTCAAATTTTAATAAATTTATTTGAAATGAACTTCGATTTTTTGGATTTTCTGTAGTATTTTTGTTGCAGGATCTACAATTGAGTAAATTTAGATAAAAATAACTTCAATTTTTTGGGTTGTGAAAAAAAATTTAGATGGAAGTGTCAAATTTTAATAAATTTATTTGAAATCAACTTCGATTTTTTTGGATTTTGTTGAGTATTTTTGTTGTAGGGTCTATATTTGAGTAAACTTTAGATGAAAATAACTTAAATTTTTAGGATGGTGAAAACAATTTTAGTTGGAAGTGCCAAATTTTAATAAATTTATTTGAAACCAACTTCGATTTTTTGGATTTTCTTGAGTATGTTTGTTGTAGGATCTACAATTGAGTAAATTTAGATGAAAATAACTTCAATTTTTTGGATTGTGAAAAAAAATTTAGATGGAAGTGTCAAATTTTAATAAATTTATTTGAAATCAACTTCGATTTTTTTTTATTTTGTTGGGTGTTTTTGTTGTAGGATCTATATTTGAGTAAATTTAGATGAAAATAACTTCGAGTTTTTGGATTTTGTCACGATTTTTGTCAAATTTTAATAAATTTATTTGAAATCAACTTCGATTTTTTTGGATTGTGTTGAGTATTTTTGTTGTGGGGTCTATATTTGAGTAAATTTAGATGAAAATAACTTAAATTTTAAGGATTGTGAAAAAATTTTAATTGGAAGTGCAAAATTTTAATAAATTTATTTGAAACCAACTTCGATTTTTTGGATTTTCTTGAGTATTTTTGTTGTAGGATCTACAATTGCGTAAATTTAGATGAAAATAACTTCGAGTTTTTGGATTTTGTCACGATTTTTGTCAAATTTTAATAAATTTATTTGAAATCAACTTTGATAATTTTTGAATTTGTTGAGTATTTATTGTTGTAGGATCTATATTTGAGTAAATTTAGATGAAAATATCTTCAATTTTTAGGATTGTGAAAAAAATTTTAGTTGGAAGTGTCAAATTTTAATAAATTTATTTGAAACCAACTTCGATTTTTAGGATTTTCTTGAGTATTTTTCTTGTAGGATCTACAATTGAGTAAATTAAGATGAAAATAACTTCGATTTTTTCGATTTTGTCACGATTTTTGTCAAATTTTAATAAATTTATTTGAAATCAACTTGGATAATTTTGGATTTTCTTGAGTATTTTTGTTGTAGGATCTACAATTGAGTAAATTTAGATGAAAATAACTTCAATTTTTTGGATTGTGAAAAAAAATTTAGACGGAAGTGTCAAATTTTAATAAATTTATTTGAAATCAACTTCGATTTTTTTTTATTTTGTTGGGTATTTTTGTTGTAGGATCTATATTTGAGTAAATTTAGATGATAATAACTTAAATTTTTAGGATTGTGAAAAAAATTTTAGTTGGAAGTGCCAAATTTTAATAAATTTATTTGAAACCAACTTCGATTTTTTTGGATTTTCTTGAGTATTTTTGTTGTAGGATCTACAATTGAGTAAATTTAGATGAAAATAACTTAAATTTTTAGGATTGTGAAAAAAATTTTAGTTGGAAGTGCCAAATTTTAATAAATTTATTTGAACCCAACTTCGATTTTTTGGATTTTCTTGAGTATTTTTGTTGTAGGATCTACAATTGCGTAAATTTAGATGAAAATAACTTCGATTTTTTGGATTTTGTCACGATTTTTGTCATATTTTAATAAATTTATTTGAAATCAACTTTGATAATTTTTTAATTTGTTGAGTATTTATTGTTGTAGGATCTATATTTGAGTAAATTTAGATGAAAATATCTTCAATTTTTAGGATTGTGAAAAAAATTTTAGTGGGAAGTGTCAAATTTTAATAAATTTATTTGAAACCAACTTCGATTTTTAGGATTTTCTTGAGTATTTTTCTTGTAGGATCTACAATTGAGTAAATTAAGATGAAAATAACTTCGATTTTTTCGATTTTGTCACGATTTTTGTCAAATTTTAATAAATGTATTTGAAATCAACTTGGATAATTTTGGATTTTCTTGAGTATTTTTGTTGTAGGATCTACAATTGAGTAAATTTAGATGAAAATAACTTCAATTTTTTGGATTGTGAAAAAAAATTTAGACGGAAGTGTCAAATTTTAATAAATTTATTTGAAATCAACTTCGATTTTTTTTTATTTTGTTGGGTATTTTTGTTGTAGGATCTATATTTGAGTAAATTTAGATGATAATAACTTAAATTTTTAGGATTGTGAAAAAAATTTTAGTTGGAAGTGCCAAATTTTAATAAATTTATTTGAAACCAACTTCGATTTTTTTGGATTTTCTTGAGTATTTTTGTTGTAGGATCTACAATTGAGTAAATTTAGATGAAAATAACTTAAATTTTTAGGATTGTGAAAAAAATTTTAGTTGGAAGTGCCAAATTTTAATAAATTTATTTGAACCCAACTTCGATTTTTTTGATTTTCTTGAGTATTTTTGTTGTAGGATCTACAATTGCGTAAATTTAGATGAAAATAACTTCGATTTTTTGGATTTTGTCACGATTTTTGTCATATTTTAATAAATTTATTTGAAATCAACTTTGATAATTTTTTAATTTGTTGAGTATTTATTGTTGTAGGATCTATATTTGAGTAAATTTAGATGAAAATATCTTCAATTTTTAGGATTGTGAAAAAAATTTTAGTTGGAAGTGTCAAATTTTAATAAATTTATTTGAAACCAACTTCGATTTTTAGGATTTTCTTGAGTATTTTTCTTGTAGGATCTACAATTGAGTAAATTAAGATGAAAATAACTTCGATTTTTTCGATTTTGTCACGATTTTTGTCAAATTTTAATAAATTTATTTGAAATCAACTTGGATAATTTTGGATTTTCTTGAGTATTTTTGTTGTAGGATCTACAATTGAGTAAATTTAGATGAAAATAACTTCAATTTTTTGGATTGTGAAAAAAAATTTAGACGGAAGTGTCAAATTTTAATAAATTTATTTGAAATCAACTTCGATTTTTTTTTATTTTGTTGGGTATTTTTGTTGTAGGATCTATATTTGAGTAAATTTAGATGATAATAACTTAAATTTTTAGGATTGTGAAAAAAATTTTAGTTGGAAGTGACAAATTTTAATAAATTTATTTGAAACCAACTTTGATTTTTTTGGATTTTCTTGAGTATTTTTGTTGTAGGATCTACAATTGAGTAAATTTAGATGAAAATAACTTAAATTTTTTGGATTGTGAAAAAAATTTGAGTTGGAAGTGTCAAATTTTAATAAATTTATTTGAAACCAAATTCGATTTTTTGGAGTTTCATGAGTATTTTTGTTATAGGATCTACAATTGAGTAAATTTAGATGAAAATAACTTCGATATTTTGGATTTTGTCACGATACTTGTCAAATTTTAATAAATTTATTTGAAATCAACTTTGATAATTTTTGAATTTGTTGAGTATTTTTGTTGTAGGATCTATATTTGAGTAAATTTAGATGAAAATAACTTCAATTTTTTGGATTGTGAAAATTATTTTAGTTGGAAGTGTCAAATTTTAATAAATTTATTTGAAATCAACTTCGATTTTTTTTTATTTGGTTGGGTATTTTTGTTGTAGGATCTATATTTGAGTAAATTTAGATGAAAATAACATAAATTTTTAGGATTGTGAAAAAAATTTGAGTTGGAAGTGTCAAATTTTAATAAATTTATTTGAAACCAACTTTGATTTTTTGGATTTTCTTGAATATTTTGGTTGTAGGATCTACAATGGAGTAAATTTAGATGAAAATAACTTCAATTTTTTGGATTGTGAATAAAGTTTGAGTTGGAAGTGTCAAATTTTAATAAATTTATTTGAAACCAACTTTGATTTTTTGGATTTTCTTGAATATTTTGGTTGTAGGATCTACAATTGAGTAAATTTAGATGAAAATACCTTCAATTTTTTGGATTGTGAATAAAGTTTGAGTTGGAAGTGTCAAATTTTAATAAATTTATTTGAAACCAACTTTGATTTTTTGGATTTTCTTGAGTATTTTGGTTGTAGGATCTACAATTGAGTAAATTTAGATGAAAATAACTTCAATTTTTTGGATTGTGAATAAAGTTTGAGTTGGAAGTGCCAAATTTTAATAAATTTATTTGAAAGCAACTTCGATTTTTTGGATTTTCTTGAGTATTTTTGTTGTAGGATCTACAATTGAGTAAATTTAGATGAAAATAACTTCGATTTTTTGGATTTTGTCACGATATTTGTCAAATTTTAATAAATTTATTTGAAATCAACTTGGATAATTTTGGATTTTCTTGAGTATTTTTGTTGTAGGATCTACAATTGAGTAAATTTAGATGAAAATAACTTAAATTTTTAGGATGGTGAAAACAATTTTAGTTGGAAGTGCCAAATTTTAATAAATTTATTTGAAACCAAATCGATTTTTTGGATTTTCTTGAGTATGTTTGTTGTAGGATCTACAATTGAGTAAATTTAGATGAAAATAACTTCAATTTTTTGGATTGTGAAAAAAAATTTAGATGGAAGTGTCAAATTTTAATAAATTTATTTGAAATCAACTTCGATTTTTTTTTATTTTGTTGGGTATTTTTGTTGTAGGATCTATATTTGAGTAAATTTAGATGAAAATAACTTCGATTTTTTCGATTTTGGCACGATTTTTGTCAAATTTTAATAAATTTATTTGAAATCAACTTGGATAATTTTGGATTTTCTTGAGCATTTTTGTTGTAGGATCTACAATTGAGTAAATTTAGATGAAAATAACTTCAATTTTTTGGATTGTGAAAAAAAATTTAGATGGAAGTGTCAAATTTTAATAAATTTATTTGAAATCAACTTCGATTTTTTTTTATTTTGTTGGGTATTTTTGTTGTAGGATCTATATTTGAGTAAATTTAGATGAAAATAACTTCGAGTTTTTGGATTTTGTCACGATTTTTGTCAAATTTTAATAAATTTATTTGAAATCAACTTCGATTTTTTTGGATTTTGTTGAGTATTTTTGTTGTGGGGTCTATATTTGAGTAAATTTAGATGAAAATAACTTAAATTTTAAGGATTGTGAAAAAATTTTAATTGGAAGTGTCAAATTTTAATAAATTTATTTGAAATCAACTTCGATTATTTTGAATTTTGTCGAGTATTTTTGGTGTAGGATGTATATTTGAGTAAATTTAGATGAAAATAACGACAATTTTTTGATTGTGAAGAAAATTTGAGTTGGAAGTGTCAAATTTTAATAAATTTATTTGAAATCAACTTCGATTTTTTGCATTTTCTTGAGTATTTTTGTTGTAGGATCTACAATTGAGTAAATTTAGAAGAAAATAACTTCAATTTTTTGGATTGTGAAAAAAATTTGATTTGGAAGTGTCAAATTTTAATAAATTTATTTGAAACCAACTTCGATTTTTTGGAGTTTCATGAGTATTTTTGTTATAGGATCTACAATTGAGTAAATTTAGATGAAAATAACTTCGATATTTTGGATTTTGTCACGATTTTTGTCAAATTTTAATAAATTTATTTGAAATCAACTTTGATAATTTTTGAATTTGTTGAGTATTTTTGTTGTAGGATCTATATTTGAGTAAATTTAGATGAAAATAACTTCAATTTTTTGGATTGTGAAAAATATTTTAGTTGGAAGAGTCAAATTTTAATAAATTTATTTGAAATCAACTTCGATTTTTTGGATTTTCTGTAGTATTTTTGTTGTAGGATCTACAATTGAGTAAATTTAGATAAAAATAACTTCAATTTTTTGGATTGTGAAAAAAAATTTAGATAGAAGTGTCAAATTTTAATAAATTTATTTGAAATCAACTTCGATTTTTTTGGATTTTGTTGAGTATTTTTGTTGTAGGGTCTATATTTGAGTAAATTTAGATGAAAATAACTTAAATTTTTAGGATTGTGAAAACAATTTTAGTTGGAAGTGCCAAATTTTAATATATTTATTTGAAACCAACATCGATTTTTTGGATTTTCTTGAGTATTTTTCTTGTAGGATCTACAATTGAGTAAATTTAGATGAAAATAACTTCGATTTTTTCGATTTTGTCACGATTTTTGTCAAATTTTAATAATTTATTTGAAATCAACTTGGATAATTTTGGATTTTCTTGAGTATTTTTGTTGTAGGATCTACAATTGAGTAAATTTAGATGAAAATAACTTCAATTTTTTGGATTGTGAAAAAAAATTTAGATGGAAGTGTCAAATTTTAATAAATTTATTTGAAATCAACTTCGATTTTTATTTATTTTGTTGGGTATTTTTGTTGTAGGATCTATATTTGAGTAAATTTAGATGAAAATAACTTAAATTTTTAGGATTGTGAAAAAAAATTTAGTTGGAAGTATCAAATTTTAATAAATTTATTTGAAATCAACTTCGATTATTTTGAATTTTGTCGAGTATTTTTGGTGTAGGATGTATATTTGAGTAAATTTAGATGAAAATAACGACAATTTTTTGATTGTGAAGAAAATTTGAGTTGGAAGTGTCAAATTTTAATAAATTTATTTGAAATCAACTTCGATTTTTTGCATTTTCTTGAGTATTTTTGTTGTAGGATCTACAATTGAGTAAATTTAGAAGAAAATAACTTCAATTTTTTGGATTTTGTCACGATTTTTGTCAAATTTTAATAAATTTATTTGAAATCAACTTCGATTTTTTTTTATTTTGTTGGGTATTTTTGTTGTAGGATCTATATTTGAGCAAATTTAGATGAATATAACTTAAATTTTTAGGATTGTGAAAAAAATTTGAGTTGGAAGAGTCAAATTTTAATAAATTTATTTGAAACCAACTTTGATTTTTTGGATTTTCCTGAATATTTTGGTTGTAGGATCTACAATTGAGTAAATTTAGATGAAAATAACTTCAATTTTTTGGATTGTGAATAAAGTTTGAGTTGGAAGTGACAAAATTTAATAAATTTATTTGAAACCAAATTCGATTTTTTGGAGTTTCATGAGTATTTTTGTTATAGGATCTACAAGTGAGTAAATTTAGATGAAAATAACTTCGATTTTTTGGATTTTGTCACGATTTTTGTCAAATTTTAATAAATTTATTTGAAATCAACTTTGATATATTTTGAATTTGTTGAGTATTTTTGTTGTAGGATCTATATTTGAGTAAATTTAGATGAAAATAACTTCAATTTTTTGGATTGTGAAAAATATTTTAGTTGGAAGTGTCAAATTTTAATAAATTTATTTGAAATCAACTTCGATTTTTTGGATTTTCTTTAGTATTTTTGTTGTAGGATCTACAATTGAGTAAATTTAGATAAAAATAACTTCAATTTTTTGGATTGTGAAAAAAAATTTAGATGGAAGTGTCAAATTTTAATAAATTTATTTGAAATCAACTTCGATTTTTTTGGATTTTGTTGAGTATTTTTGTTGTAGGGTCTATATTTGAGTAAATTTAGATGAAAATAACTTAAATTTTTAGGATTTTGAAAAAAATTTTAGTTGGAAGTGCCAAATTTTAATAAATTTATTTGAAACCAACTTCGATTTTTTGGATTTTCTTGAGTATTTTTGTTGTAGGATCTACAATTGAGTAAATTTAGATGAAAATAACTTCGAGTTTTTGGATTTTGTCACGATTTTTGTCAAATTTTAATAAATTTATTTGAAATCAACTTCGATTTTTTTTTATTTTGTTGGGTATTTTTGTTGTAGGATCTATATTTGAGCAAATTTAGATGAATATAACTTAAATTTTTAGGATTGTGAAAAAAATTTGAGTTGGAAGTGTCAAATTTTAATAAATTTATTTGAAACCAAATTCGATTTTTTGGAGTTTCATGAGTATTTTTGTTATAGGATCTACAATTGAGTAAATTTAGATGAAAATAACTTCGATATTTTGGATTTTGTCACGATTTTTGTCAAATTTTAATAAATTTATTTGAAATCAACTTTGATAATTTTTGAATTTGTTGAGTATTTTTGTTGTAAGATCTATATTTGAGTAAATTTAGATGAAAATAACTTCAATTTTTTGGATTGTGAAAAATATTTTAGTTGGAAGAGTCAAATTTTAATAAATTTATTTGAAATCAACTTCGATTTTTTGGATTTTCTGTAGTATTTTTGTTGTAGGATCTACAATTGAGTAAATTTAGATAAAAATAACTTCAATTTTTTGGATTGTGAAAAAAAATTTAGATAGAAGTGTCAAATTTTAATAAATTTATTTGAAATCAACTTCGATTTTTTTGGATTTTGTTGAGTATTTTTGTTGTAGGGTCTATATTTGAGTAAATTTAGATGAAAATAACTTAAATTTTTAGGATTGTGAAAACAATTTTAGTTGGAAGTGCCAAATTTTAATAAATTTATTTGAAACCAACATCGATTTTTTGGATTTTCTTGAGTATTTTTGTTGTAGGATCTACAATTGAGTAAATTTAGATGAAAATAACTTCGATTTTTTCGATTTTGTCACGATTTTTGTCAAATTTTAATAATTTATTTGAAATCAACTTGGATAATTTTGGATTTTCTTGAGTATTTTTGTTGTAGGATCTACAATTGAGTAAATTTAGATGAAAATAACTTCAATTTTTTGGATTGTGAAAAAAAATTTAGATGGAAGTGTCAAATTTTAATAAATTTATTTGAAATCAACTTCGATTTTTTGGATTTTCTTTAGTATTTTTGTTGTAGGATCTACAATTGAGTAAATTTAGATAAAAATAACTTCAATTTTTTGGATTGTGAAAAAAAATTTAGATGGAAGTGTCAAATTTTAATAAATTTATTTGAAATCAACTTCGATTTTTTTGGATTTTGTTGAGTATTTTTGTTGTAGGGTCTATATTTGAGTAAATTTAGATGAAAATAACTTAAATTTTTAGGATTTTGAAAAAAATTTTAGTTGGAAGTGTCAAATTTTAATAAATTTATTTGAAACCAAATTCGATTTTTTGGAGTTTCATGAGTATTTTTGTTATAGGATCTACAATTGAGTAAATTTAGATGAAAATAACTTCGATATTTTGGATTTTGTCACGATTTTTGTCAAATTTTAATAAATTTATTTGAAATCAACTTTGATAATTTTTGAATTTGTTGAGTATTTTTGTTGTAGGATCTATATTTGAGTAAATTTAGATGAAAATAACTTCAATTTTTTGGATTGTGAAAAATATTTTAGTTGGAAGAGTCAAATTTTAATAAATTTATTTGAAATGAACTTCGATTTTTTGGATTTTCTGTAGTATTTTTCTTGTAGGATCTACAATTGAGTAAATTAAGATGAAAATAACTTCGATTTTTTCGATTTTGTCACGATTTTTGTCAAATTTTAATAAATGTATTTGAAATCAACTTGGATAATTTTGGATTTTCTTGAGTATTTTTGTTGTAGGATCTACAATTGAGTAAATTTAGATGAAAATAACTTCAATTTTTTGGATTGTGAAAAAAAATTTAGTTGGAAGTGCCAAATTTTAATAAATTTATTTGAAACCAACTTCGATTTTTTTGGATTTTCTTGAGTATTTTTGTTGTAGGATCAACAATTGAGTAAATTTAGATGAAAATAACTTAAATTTTTAGGATTGTGAAAAAAATTTTAGTTGGAAGTGCCAAATTTTAATAAATTTATTTGAACCCAACTTCGATTTTTTGGATTTTCTTGAGTATTTTTGTTGTAGGATCTACAATTGCGTAAATTTAGATGAAAATAACTTCGATTTTTTGGATTTTGTCACGATTTTTGTCATATTTTAATAAATTTATTTGAAATCAACTTTGATAATTTTTGAATTTGTTGAGTATTTATTGTTGTAGGATCTATATTTGAGTAAATTTAGATGAAAATATCTTCAATTTTTAGGATTGTGAAAAAAATTTTAGTTGGAAGTGTCAAATTTTAATAAATTTATTTGAAACCAACTTCGATTTTTAGGATTTTCTTGAGTATTTTTCTTGTAGGATCTACAATTGAGTAAATTAAGATAAAAATAACTTCGATTTTTTCGATTTTGTCACGATTTTTGTCAAATTTTAATAAATTTATTTGAAATCAACTTGGATAATTTTGGATTTTCTTGAGTATTTTTGTTGTAGGATCTACAATTGAGTAAATTTAGATGAAAATAACTTCAATTTTTTGGATTGTGAAAAAAAATTTAGATGGAAGTGTCAAATTTTAATAAATTTATTTGAAATCAACTTCGATTTTTTTTTATTTTGTTGGGTATTTTTGTTGTAGGATCTATATTTGAGTAAATTTAGATGAAAATAACTTCGAGTTTTTGGATTTTGTCACGATTTTTGTCAAATTTTAATAAATTTATTTGAAATCAACTTCGATTTTTTTGGATTTTGTTGAGTATTTTTGTTGTGGGGTCTATATTTGAGTAAATTTAGATGAAAATAACTTAAATTTTAAGGATTGTGAAAAAATTTTAATTGGAAGTGCAAAATTTTAATAAATTTATTTGAAACCAACTTCGATTTTTTGGATTTTCTTGAGTATTTTTGTTGTAGGATCTACAATTGCGTAAATTTAGATGAAAATAACTTCGAGTTTTTGGATTTTGTCACGATTTTTGTCAAATTTTAATAAATTTATTTGAAATCAACTTCGATTTTTTTTTATTTTGTTGGGTATTTTTGTTGTAGGATCTATATATGAGTAAATTTAGATGATAACAACTTTAATTTTTAGGATTGTGAAAAAAATTTTAGTTGGAAGTGCCAAATTTTAATAAATTTATTTGAACCCAACTTCGATTTTTTGGATTTTCTTGAGTATTTTTGTTGTAGGATCTACAATTGCGTAAATTTAGATGAAAATAACTTCGATTTTTTGGATTTTGTCACGATTTTTGTCATATTTTAATAAATTTATTTGAAATCAACTTTGATAATTTTTGAATTTGTTGAGTATTTATTGTTGTAGGATCTATATTTGAGTAAATTTAGATGAAAATATCTTCAATTTTTAGGATTGTGAAAAAAATTTTAGTTGGAAGTGTCAAATTTTAATAAATTTATTTGAAACCAACTTCGATTTTTAGGATTTTCTTGAGTATTTTTCTTGTAGGATCTACAATTGAGTAAATTAAGATGAAAATAACTTCGATTTTTTCGATTTTGTCACGATTTTTGTCAAATTTTAATAAATTTATTTGAAATCAACTTGGATAATTTTGGATTTTCTTGAGTATTTTTGTTGTAGGATCTACAATTGAGTAAATTTAGATGAAAATAACTTCAATTTTTTGGATTGTGAAAAAAAATTTAGACGGAAGTGTCAAATTTTAATAAATTTATTTGAAATCAACTTCGATTTTTTTTTATTTTGTTGGGTATTTTTGTTGTAGGATCTATATTTGAGTAAATTTAGATGAAAATAACTTCAATTTTTTGGATTGTGAATAAAGTTTGAGTTGGAAGTGTCAAATTTTAATAAATTTATTTGAAACCAACTTCGATTTTTTGGATTTTCTTGAGTATTTTGGTTGTAGGATCTACAATTGAGTAAATTTAGATGAAAATAACTTCAATTTTTTGGATTGTGAAAAAAATTTGAGTTGGAAGTGTCAAATTTTAATAAATTTATTTGAAACCAAATTCGATTTTTTGGAGTTTCATGAGTATTTTTGTTATAGGATCTACAATTGAGTAAATTTAGATGAAAATAACTTCGATATTTTGGATTTTGTCACGATTTTTGTCAAATTTTAATAAATTTATTTGAAATCAACTTTGATAATTTTTGAATTTGTTGAGTATTTTTGTTGTAGGATCTATATTTGAGTAAATTTAGATGAAAATAACTTCAATTTTTTGGATTGTGAAAAATATTTTAGTTGGAAGAGTCAAATTTTAATAAATTTATTTGAAATGAACTTCGATTTTTTGGATTTTCTGTAGTATTTTTCTTGTAGGATCTACAATTGAGTAAATTAAGATGAAAATAACTTCGATTTTTTCGATTTTGTCACGATTTTTGTCAAATTTTAATAAATGTATTTGAAATCAACTTGGATAATTTTGGATTTTCTTGAGTATTTTTGTTGTAGGATCTACAATTGAGTAAATTTAGATGAAAATAACTTCAATTTTTTGGATTGTGAAAAAAAATTTAGTTGGAAGTGCCAAATTTTAATAAATTTATTTGAAACCAACTTCGATTTTTTTGGATTTTCTTGAGTATTTTTGTTGTAGGATCAACAATTGAGTAAATTTAGATGAAAATAACTTAAATTTTTAGGATTGTGAAAAAAATTTTAGTTGGAAGTGCCAAATTTTAATAAATTTATTTGAACCCAACTTCGATTTTTTGGATTTTCTTGAGTATTTTTGTTGTAGGATCTACAATTGCGTAAATTTAGATGAAAATAACTTCGATTTTTTGGATTTTGTCACGATTTTTGTCATATTTTAATAAATTTATTTGAAATCAACTTTGATAATTTTTGAATTTGTTGAGTATTTATTGTTGTAGGATCTATATTTGAGTAAATTTAGATGAAAATATCTTCAATTTTTAGGATTGTGAAAAAAATTTTAGTTGGAAGTGTCAAATTTTAATAAATTTATTTGAAACCAACTTCGATTTTTAGGATTTTCTTGAGTATTTTTCTTGTAGGATCTACAATTGAGTAAATTAAGATGAAAATAACTTCGATTTTTTCGATTTTGTCACGATTTTTGTCAAATTTTAATAAATTTATTTGAAATCAACTTGGATAATTTTGGATTTTCTTGAGTATTTTTGTTGTAGGATCTACAATTGAGTAAATTTAGATGAAAATAACTTCAATTTTTTGGATTGTGAAAAAAAATTTAGATGGAAGTGTCAAATTTTAATAAATTTATTTGAAATCAACTTCGATTTTTTTTTATTTTGTTGGGTATTTTTGTTGTAGGATCTATATTTGAGTAAATTTAGATGAAAATAACTTCGAGTTTTTGGATTTTGTCACGATTTTTGTCAAATTTTAATAAATTTATTTGAAATCAACTTCGATTTTTTTGGATTTTGTTGAGTATTTTTGTTGTGGGGTCTATATTTGAGTAAATTTAGATGAAAATAACTTAAATTTTAAGGATTGTGAAAAAATTTTAATTGGAAGTGCAAAATTTTAATAAATTTATTTGAAACCAACTTCGATTTTTTGGATTTTCTTGAGTATTTTTGTTGTAGGATCTACAATTGCGTAAATTTAGATGAAAATAACTTCGAGTTTTTGGATTTTGTCACGATTTTTGTCAAATTTTAATAAATTTATTTGAAATCAACTTCGATTTTTTTTTATTTTGTTGGGTATTTTTGTTGTAGGATCTATATATGAGTAAATTTAGATGATAACAACTTTAATTTTTAGGATTGTGAAAAAAATTTTAGTTGGAAGTGCCAAATTTTAATAAATTTATTTGAACCCAACTTCGATTTTTTGGATTTTCTTGAGTATTTTTGTTGTAGGATCTACAATTGCGTAAATTTAGATGAAAATAACTTCGATTTTTTGGATTTTGTCACGATTTTTGTCATATTTTAATAAATTTATTTGAAATCAACTTTGATAATTTTTGAATTTGTTGAGTATTTATTGTTGTAGGATCTATATTTGAGTAAATTTAGATGAAAATATCTTCAATTTTTAGGATTGTGAAAAAAATTTTAGTTGGAAGTGTCAAATTTTAATAAATTTATTTGAAACCAACTTCGATTTTTAGGATTTTCTTGAGTATTTTTCTTGTAGGATCTACAATTGAGTAAATTAAGATGAAAATAACTTCGATTTTTTCGATTTTGTCACGATTTTTGTCAAATTTTAATAAATTTATTTGAAATCAACTTGGATAATTTTGGATTTTCTTGAGTATTTTTGTTGTAGGATCTACAATTGAGTAAATTTAGATGAAAATAACTTCAATTTTTTGGATTGTGAAAAAAAATTTAGACGGAAGTGTCAAATTTTAATAAATTTATTTGAAATCAACTTCGATTTTTTTTTATTTTGTTGGGTATTTTTGTTGTAGGATCTATATTTGAGTAAATTTAGATGATAATAACTTAAATTTTTAGGATTGTGAAAAAAATTTTAGTTGGAAGTGCCAAATTTTAATAAATTTATTTGAAACCAACTTCGATTTTTTTGGATTTTCTTGAGTATTTTTGTTGTAGGATCTACAATTGAGTAAATTTAGATGAAAATAACTTAAATTTTTTGGATTGTGAAAAAAATTTGAGTTGGAAGTGTCAAATTTTAATAAATTTATTTGAAACCAAATTCGATTTTTTTTTATTTTGTTGAGTATTTTTGTTTTAGGATCTACAATTGAGTAAATTTAGATGAAAATAACTTCGATATTTGGGATTATGTCACGATTTTTGTCAAATTTTAATAAATTTATTTGAAATCAACTTTGATAATTTTTTAATTTGTTGAGTATTTTTGTTGTAGGATCTATATTTGAGTAAATTTAGATGAAAATAACTTCAATTTTTTGGATTGTGAAAAAAAATTTAGATGGAAGTGTCAAATTTTAATAAATTTATTTGAAATCAACTTCGATTTTTTTTTATTTTGTTGAGTATTTTTGTTGTAGGGTCTATATTTGAGTAAATTTAGATGAAAATAACTTAAATTTTTAGGATTGTGAAAAAAATTTTAGTTGGAAGTGCCAAATTTTAATAAATTTATTTGAAACCAACTTCGATTTTTGATTTTCTTGAGTATTTTTGTTGTAGGATCTACAATTGAGTAAATTTAGATGAAAATAACTTCAATTTTTTGGATTGTGAAAAATATTTTAGTTGGAAGTGTCAAATTTTAATAAATTTATTTGAAATCAACTTCGATTTTTTGGATTTTCTGTAGTATTTTTGTTGTAGGATCTACAATTGAGTAAATTTAGATAAAAATAACTTCAATTTTTTTGATTGTGAAAAAAAATTTAGATGGAAGTGTCAAATTTTAATAAATTTATTTGAAATCAACTTCGATTTTTTTTTATTTTGTTGAGTATTTTTGTTGTAGGGTCTATATTTGAGTAAATTTAGATGAAAATAACTTAAATTTTTAGGATTGTGAAAACAATTTTAGTTGGAAGTGCCAAATTTTAATAAATTTATTTGAAACCAACTTCGATTTTTGATTTTCTTGAGTATTTTTGTTGTAGGATCTACAATTGAGTAAATTTAGATGAAAATAACTTCAATTTTTTGGATTGTGAAAAAAAATTTAGATGGAAGTGTCAAATTTTAATAAATTTATTTGAAATCAACTTCGATTTTTTTGGATTTTGTTGAGTATTTTTGTTGTGGGGTCTATATTTGAGTAAATTTAGATGAAAATAACTTAAATTTTAAGGATTGTGAAAAAAATTTTAATTGGAAGTGCAAAATTTTAATAAATTTATTTGAAACCAACTTCGATTTTTTGGATTTTCTTGAGTATTTTTGTTGTAGGATCTACAATTGAGTAAATTTAGATGAAAATAACTTCGATTTTTTGGATTTTGTCACGATTTTTGTCATATTTTAATAAATTTATTTGAAATCAACTTTGATAATTTTTGAATTTGTTGAGTATTTATTGTTGTAGGATCTATATTTGAGTAAATTTAGATGAAAATAACTTCAATTTTTTGGATTGTGAAAAATATTTTAGTTGGAAGTGTCAAATTATAATAAATTTATTTGAAATCAACTTCGATTTTTTGGATTTTCTTTAGTATTTTTGTTGTAGGATCTACAATTGAGTAACTTTAGATAAAAATAACTTCAATTTTTTGGATTGTGAAAAAAAATTTAGATGGAAGTGTCAAATTTTAATAAATTTATTTGAAATCAACTTCGATTTTTTTTTGATTTTGTTGGGTATTTTTGTTGTAGGATCTATATTTGAGTAAATTTAGATGAAAATAACTTAATTTTTTAGGATTGTGAAAAAAAATTTAGTTGGAAGTGCCAAATTTTAATAAATTTATTTGAAACCAACTTCGATTTTTTGGATTTTCTTGAGTATTTTTGTTGTAGGATCTACAATTGAGTAAATTTAGATGAAAATAACTTCAATTTTTTGGATTGTGAAAAAAATTTTAGTTGGAAGTGTCAAGTTTTAATAAATTTATTTGAAACCAACTTCGATTTTTTGAATTTTCTTGAGTATTTTTGTTGTAGGATCTACAATTGAGTAAATTTAGATGAAAATAACTTCAATTTTTAGGACTGAGAAAAATATTTTAGTTGGAAGTGTCAAATTTTAATAAATTTATTTGAAACCAACTTCGATTTTTTGGATTTTCTTGAGTATTTTTGTTGTAGGATCTACAATTGAGTAAATTTAGATGAAAATAACTTCAATTTTTTGGATTGTGAAAAAAAATTTAGATGGAAGAGTCAAATTTTAATAAATTTATTTGAAATCAACTTCGATTTTTTTTTGATTTTGTTGGGTATTTTTGTTGTAGGATCTATATTTGAGTAAATTTAGATGAAAATAACTTAATTTTTTAGGATTGTGAAAAAAAATTTAGTTGGAAGTGCCAAATTTTAATAAATTTATTTGAAACCAACTTCGATTTTTTAGATTTTCTTGAGTATTTTTGTTGTAGGATCTACAATTGAGTAAATTTAGATGAAAATAACTTAAATTTTTTGGATTGTGAAAACAATTTTAGTTGGAAGTGCCAAATTTTAATAAATTTATTTGAAACCAACTTCGATTTTTGATTTTCTTGAGTATTTTTGTTGTAGGATCTACAATTGAGTAAATTTAGATGAAAATAACTTCAATTTTTTGGATTGTGAAAAAAATTTGAGTTGGAAGTGTCAAATTTTAATAAATTTATTTGAAATGAACTTCGATTTTTTGGATTTTCTGTAGTATTTTTGTTGTAGGATCTACAATTGAGTAAATTTAGATAAAAATAACTTCAATTTTTTGGATTGTGAAAAAAAATTTAGATGGAAGTGTCAAATTTTAATAAATTTATTTGAAATCAACTTCGATTTTTTTGGATTTTGTTGAGTATTTTTGTTGTAGGGTCTATATTTGAGTAAACTTTAGATGAAAATAACTTAAATTTTTAGGATGGTGAAAACAATTTTAGTTGGAAGTGCCAAATTTTAATAAATTTATTTGAAACCAACTTCGATTTTTTGGATTTTCTTGAGTATGTTTGTTGTAGGATCTACAATTGAGTAAATTTAGATGAAAATAACTTCGATTTTTTCGATTTTGTCACGATTTTTGTCAAATTTTAATAAATTTATTTGAAATCAACTTGGATAATTTTGGATTTTCTTGAGCATTTTTGTTGTAGGATCTACAATTGAGTAAATTTAGATGAAAATAACTTCAATTTTTTGGATTGTGAAAAAAAATTTAGATGGAAGTGCCAAATTTTAATAAATTTATTTGAAACCAACTTCGATTTTTTTGGATTTTCTTGAGTATTTTTGTTGTAGGATCTACAATTGAGTAAATTTAGATGAAAATAACTTCAATTTTTTGGATTGTGAAAAAAATTTTAGTTGGAAGTGTCAAGTTTTAATAAATTTATTTGAAACCAACTTCGATTTTTTGAATTTTCTTGAGTATTTTTGTTGTAGGATCTACAATTGAGTAAATTTAGATGAAAATAACTTCAATTTTTAGGACTGAGAAAAATATTTTAGTTGGAAGTGTCAAATTTTAATAAATTTATTTGAAACCTACTTCGATTTTTCTCGACTATGTTGAGTTTTTTTGATAGAGAAGCTTAATTTGAGTAATTTCAGTTGAAATAACTTCGACTTTTTTTTATTTTGTTGGGTATTTTTGTTGTAGGATCTATATTTGAGTAAATTTAGATGAAAATAACTTAAATTTTTAGGATTGTGAAAAAAAATTTAGTTGGAAGTGCCAAATTTTAATAAATTTATTTGAAACCAACTTCGATTTTTTGGATTTTCTTGAGTATTTTTGTTGTAGGATCTACAATTGAGTAAATTTAGATGAAAATAACTTCAATTTTTTGGATTGTGAAAAAAAATTTAGATGGAAGTGTCAAATTTTAATAAATTTATTTGAAATCAACTTCGATTTTTTTTTATTTTGTTGGGTATTTTTGTTGTAGGATCTATATTTGAGTAAATTTAGATGAAAATAACTTAATTTTTTAGGATTGTGAAAAAAAATTTAGTTGGAAGTGCCAAATTTTAATAAATTTATTTGAAACCAACTTCGATTTTTTGGATTTTCTTGAGTATTTTTGTTGTAGGATCTACAATTGAGTAAATTTAGATGAAAATAACTTCAATTTTTTGGATTGTGAAAAAAATTTGAGTTGGAAGTGTCAAATTTTAATAAATTTATTTGAAACCAAATTCGATTTTTTGGAGTTTCATGAGTATTTTTGTTATAGGATCTACAATTGAGTAAATTTAGATGAAAATAACTTCGATATTTTGGATTTTGTCACGTTTTTTGTCAAATTTTAATAAATTTATTTGAAATCAACTTCGATTTTTTTTGATTTTGTTGGGTATTTTTGTTGTAGGATCTATATTTGAGTAAATTTAGATGATAACAACTTTAATTTTTAGGATTGTGAAAAAAAATTTAGTTGGAAGTGCCAAATTTTAATAATTTTATTTGAAACCAAATTCGATTTTTTGGAGTTTCATGAGTATTTTTGTTATAGGATCTACAATTGAGTAAATTTAGATGAAAATAACTTCGATATTTTGGATTTTGTCACGATTCTTGTCAAATTTTAATAAATTTATTTGAAATCAACTTTGATAATTTTTGAATTTGTTGAGTATTTATTGTTGTAGGATCTATATTTGAGTAAATTTAGATGAAAATAACTTCAATTTTTTGGATTGTGAAAAATATTTTAGTTGGAAGTGTCAAATTTTAATAAATTTATTTGAAATCAACTTCGATTTTTTGGATTTTCTTTAGTATTTTTGTTGTAGGATCTACAATTGAGTAACTTTAGATAAAAATAACTTCAATTTTTTGGATTGTGAAAAAAAATTTAGATGGAAGTGTCAAATTTTAATAAATTTATTTGAAATCAACTTCGATTTTTTTGGATTTTGTCACGATTTTTGTCAAATTTTAATAAATTTATTTGAAATCAACTTCGATTTTTTTTTATTTTGTTGGGTATTTTTGTTGTAGGATCTATATATGAGTAAATTTAGATGATAACAACTTTAATTTTTAGGATTGTGAAAAAAATTTTAGTTGGAAGTGCCAAATTTTAATAAATTTATTTGAACCCAACTTCGATTTTTTGGATTTTCTTGAGTATTTTTGTTGTAGGATCTACAATTGCGCAAATTTAGATGAAAATAACTTCGATTTTTTGGATTTTGTCACGATTTTTGTCATATTTTAATAAATTTATTTGAAATCAACTTTGATAATTTTTGAATTTGTTGAGTATTTATTGTTGTAGGATCTATATTTGAGTAAATTTAGATGAAAATATCTTCAATTTTTAGGATTGTGAAAAAAATTTTAGTTGGAAGTGTCAAATTTTAATAAATTTATTTGAAACCAACTTCGATTTTTAGGATTTTCTTGAGTATTTTTCTTGTAGGATCTACAATTGAGTAAATTTAGATGAAAATAACTTCGATTTTTTCGATTTTGTCACGATTTTTGTCAAATTTTAATAAATTTATTTGAAATCAACTTGGATAATTTTGGATTTTCTTGAGCATTTTTGTTGTAGGATCTACAATTGAGTAAATTTAGATGAAAATAACTTCAATTTTTTGGATTGTGAAAAAAAATTTAGATGGAAGTGTCAAATTTTAATAAATTTATTTGAAATCAACTTCGATTTTTTTTTATTTTGTTGGGTATTTTTGTTGTAGGATCTATATTTGAGTAAATTTAGATGAAAATAACTTCGAGTTTTTGGATTTTGTCACGATTTTTGTCAAATTTTAATAAATTTATTTGAAATCAACTTCGATTTTTTTGGATTTTGTTGAGTATTTTTGTTGTGGGGTCTATATTTGAGTAAATTTAGATGAAAATAACTTAAATTTTAAGGATTGTGAAAAAATTTTAATTGGAAGTGCAAAATTTTAATAAATTTATTTGAAACCAACTTCGATTTTTGATTTTCTTGAGTATTTTTGTTGTAGGATCTACAATTGAGTAAATTTAGATGAAAATAACTTCAATTTTTTGGATTGTGAAAAAAATTTGAGTTGGAAGTGTCAAATTTTAATAAATTTATTTGAAATGAACTTCGATTTTTTGGATTTTCTGTAGTATTTTTGTTGTAGGATCTACAATTGAGTAAATTTAGATAAAAATAACTTCAATTTTTTGGATTGTGAAAAAAAATTTAGATGGAAGTGTCAAATTTTAATAAATTTATTTGAAATCAACTTCGATTTTTTTGGATTTTGTTGAGTATTTTTGTTGTAGGGTCTATATTTGAGTAAACTTTAGATGAAAATAACTTAAATTTTTAGGATGGTGAAAACAATTTTAGTTGGAAGTGCCAAATTTTAATAAATTTATTTGAAACCAACTTCGATTTTTTGGATTTTCTTGAGTATGTTTGTTGTAGGATTTACAATTGAGTAAATTTAGATGAAAATAACTTCGATTTTTTCGATTTTGTCACGATTTTTGTCAAATTTTAATAAATTTATTTGAAATCAACTTGGATAATTTTGGATTTTCTTGAGCATTTTTGTTGTAGGATCTACAATTGAGTAAATTTAGATGAAAATAACTTCAATTTTTTGGATTGTGAAAAAAAATTTAGATGGAAGTGTCAAATTTTAATAAATTTATTTGAAATCAACTTCGATTTTTTTTTATTTTGTTGGGTATTTTTGTTGTAGGATCTATATTTGAGTAAATTTAGATGAAAATAACTTCGAGTTTTTGGATTTTGTCACGATTTTTGTCAAATTTTAATAAATTTATTTGAAATCAACTTCGATTTTTTTTTATTTTGTTGGGTATTTTTGTTGTAGGATCTATATATGAGTAAATTTAGATGATAACAACTTTAATTTTTAGGATTGTGAAAAAAATTTTAGTTGGAAGTGCCAAATTTTAATAAATTTATTTGAACCCAACTTCGATTTTTTGGATTTTCTTGAGTATTTTTGTTGTAGGATCTACAATTGCGTAAATTTAGATGAAAATAACTTCGATTTTTTGGATTTTGTCACGATTTTTGTCATATTTTAATAAATTTATTTGAAATCAACTTTGATAATTTTTGAATTTGTTGAGTATTTATTGTTGTAGGATCTATATTTGAGTAAATTTAGATGAAAATATCTTCAATTTTTAGGATTGTGAAAAAAATTTTAGTTGGAAGTGTCAAATTTTAATAAATTTATTTGAAACCAACTTCGATTTTTAGGATTTTCTTGAGTATTTTTCTTGTAGGATCTACAATTGCGTAAATTAAGATGAAAATAACTTCGATTTTTTCGATTTTGTCACGATTTTTGTCAAATTTTAATAAATTTATTTGAAATCAACTTGGATAATTTTGGATTTTCTTGAGTATTTTTGTTGTAGGATCTACAATTGAGTAAATTTAGATGAAAATAACTTCAATTTTTTGGATTGTGAAAAAAAATTTAGACGGAAGTGTCAAATTTTAATAAATTTATTTGAAATCAACTTCGATTTTTTTTTATTTTGTTGGGTATTTTTGTTGTAGGATCTATATTTGAGTAAATTTAGATGAAAATAACTTAAATTTTTAGGATTGTGAAAAAAAATTTAGTTGGAAGTGCCAAATTTTAATAAATTTATTTGAAACCAACTTCGATTTTTTGGATTTTCTTGAGTATTTTTGTTGTAGGATCTACAATTGAGTAAATTTAGATGAAAATAACTTCAATTTTTTGGATTGTGAAAAAAAATTTAGATGGAAGTGTCAAATTTTAATAAATTTATTTGAAATCAACTTCGATTTTTTTTTATTTTGTTGGGTATTTTTGTTGTAGGATCTATATTTGAGTAAATTTAGATGAAAATAACTTAATTTTTTAGGATTGTGAAAAAAAATTTAGTTGGAAGTGCCAAATTTTAATAAATTTATTTGAAACCAACTTCGATTTTTTGGATTTTCTTGAGTATTTTTGTTGTAGGATCTACAATTGAGTAAATTTAGATGAAAATAACTTCAATTTTTTGGATTGTGAAAAAAATTTGAGTTGGAAGTGTCAAATTTTAATAAATTTATTTGAAACCAAATTCGATTTTTTGGAGTTTCATGAGTATTTTTGTTATAGGATCTACAATTGAGTAAATTTAGATGAAAATAACTTCGATATTTTGGATTTTGTCACGTTTTTTGTCAAATTTTAATAAATTTATTTGAAATCAACTTCGATTTTTTTTTATTTTGTTGGGTATTTTTGTTGTAGGATCTATATTTGAGTAAATTTAGATGATAACAACTTTAATTTTTAGGATTGTGAAAAAAAATTTAGTTGGAAGTGCCAAATTTTAATAATTTTATTTGAAACCAAATTCGATTTTTTGGAGTTTCATGAGTATTTTTGTTATAGGATCTACAATTGAGTAAATTTAGATGAAAATAACTTCGATATTTTGGATTTTGTCACGATTCTTGTCAAATTTTAATAAATTTATTTGAAATCAACTTTGATAATTTTTGAATTTGTTGAGTATTTATTGTTGTAGGATCTATATTTGAGTAAATTTAGATGAAAATAACTTCAATTTTTTGGATTGTGAAAAATATTTTAGTTGGAAGTGTCAAATTTTAATAAATTTATTTGAAATCAACTTCGATTTTTTGGATTTTCTTTAGTATTTTTGTTGTAGGATCTACAATTGAGTAACTTTAGATAAAAATAACTTCAATTTTTTGGATTGTGAAAAAAAATTTAGACGGAAGTGTCAAATTTTAATAAATTTATTTGAAATCAACTTCGATTTTTTTTTATTTTGTTGGGTATTTTTGTTGTAGGATCTATATTTGAATAAATTTAGATGAAAATAACTTAAATTTTTAGGATTGTGAAAAAAATTTTAGTTGGAAGTGCCAAATTTTAATAAATTTATTTGAAACCAATTTCGATTTTTTGGATTTTCTTGAGTATTTTTGTTGTAGGATCTACAATTGAGTAAATTTAGATGAAAATAACTTCGATTTTTTCGATTTTGTCACGATTTTTGTCAAATTTTAATAAATTTATTTGAAATCAACTTGGATAATTTTGGATTTTCTTGAGTATTTTTGTTGTAGGATCTACAATTGAGTAAATTTAGATGAAAATAACTTCAATTTTTTGGATTGTGAAAAAAAATTTAGACGGAAGTGTCAAATTTTAATAAATTTATTTGAAATCAACTTCGATTTTTTTTTATTTTGTTGGGTATTTTTGTTGTAGGATCTATATTTGAGTAAATTTAGATGATAATAACTTAAATTTTTAGGATTGTGAAAAAAATTTTAGTTGGAAGTGCCAAATTTTAATAAATTTATTTGAAACCAACTTCGATTTTTTTGGATTTTCTTGAGTATTTTTGTTGTAGGATCTACAATTGAGTAAATTTAGATGAAAATAACTTCAATTTTTTGGATTGTGAAAAAAATTTTAGTTGGAAGTGTCAAGTTTTAATAAATTTATTTGAAACCAACTTCGATTTTTTGAATTTTCTTGAGTATTTTTGTTGTAGGATCTACAATTGAGTAAATTTAGATGAAAATAACTTCAATTTTTAGGACTGAGAAAAATATTTTAGTTGGAAGTGTCAAATTTTAATAAATTTATTTGAAACCTACTTCGATTTTTCTCGACTATGTTGAGTTTTTTTGATAGAGAAGCTTAATTTGAGTAATTTCAGTTGAAATAACTTCGATTTTTTTTTATTTTGTTGGGTATTTTTGTTGTAGGATCTATATTTGAGTAAATTTAGATGAAAATAACTTAAATTTTTAGGATTGTGAAAAAAAATTTAGTTGGAAGTGCCAAATTTTAATAAATTTATTTGAAACCAACTTCGATTTTTTGGATTTTCTTGAGTATTTTTGTTGTAGGATCTACAATTGGGTAAATTTAGATGAAAATAACTTCAATTTTTTGGATTGTGAAAAAAAATTTAGATGGAAGTGTCAAATTTTAATAAATTAATTTGAAATCAACTTCGATTTTTTTTTATTTTGTTGGGTATTTTTGTTGTAGGATCTATATTTGAGTAAATTTAGATGAAAATAACTTAATTTTTTAGGATTGTGAAAAAAAATTTAGTTGGAAGTGCCAAATTTTAATAAATTTATTTGAAACCAACTTCGATTTTTTGGATTTTCTTGAGTATTTTTGTTGTAGGATCTACAATTGAGTAAATTTAGATGAAAATAACTTCGATATTTTGGATTTTGTCACGTTTTTTGTCAAATTTTAATAAATTTATTTGAAATCAACTTCGATTTTTTTTTATTTTGTTGGGTATTTTTGTTGTAGGATCTATATTTGAGTAAATTTAGATGATAACAACTTTAATTTTTAGGATTGTGAAAAAAAATTTAGTTGGAAGTGCCAAATTTTAATAATTTTATTTGAAACCAAATTCGATTTTTTGGAGTTTCATGAGTATTTTTGTTATAGGATCTACAATTGAGTAAATTTAGATGAAAATAACTTCGATATTTTGGATTTTGTCACGATTCTTGTCAAATTTTAATAAATTTATTTGAAATCAACTTTGATAATTTTTGAATTTGTAGAGTATTTTTGTTGTAGGATCTATATTTGAGTAAATTTAGATGAAAATAACTTCAATTTTTTGGATTGTGAAAAATATTTTAGTTGGAAGTGTCAAATTTTAATAAATTTATTTGAAATCAACTTCGATTTTTTGGATTTTCTGTAGTATTTTTGTTGTAGGATCTACAATTGAGTAAATTTAGATAAAAATAACTTCAATTTTTTGGATTGGGTAAAAAAATTTAGATGGAAGTGTCAAATTTTAATAAATTTATTTGAAATCAACTTCGATTTTTTTGGATTTTGTTGAGTATTTTTGTTGTAGGGTCTATATTTGAGTAAATTTAGATGAAAATAACTTAAATTTTTAGGATTGTGAAAAAAATTTTAGTTGGAAGTGCCAAATTTTAATAAATTTATTTGAAACCAACTTCGATTTTTTGGATTTCCTTGAGTATTTTTGTTGTAGGATCTACAATTGCGTAAATTTAGATGAAAATAACTTCGAGTTTTTGGATTTTGTCACGATTTTGGTCAAATTTTAATAAATTTATTTGAAATCAACTTCGATTTTTTTGGATTTTGTTGAGTATTTTTGTTGTGGGGTCTATATTTGAGTAAATTTAGATGAAAATAACTTAAATTTTTAGGATTGTGAAAAAAAATTTAGTTGGAAGTGCCAAATTTTAATAAATTTATTTGAAACCAACTTCGATTTTTTGGATTTTCTTGAGTATTTTTGTTGTAGGATCTACAATTGAGTAAATTTAGATGAAAATAACTTCGATTTTTTCGATTTTGTCACGATTTTTGTCAAATTTTAATAAATTTATTTGAAATCAACTTGGGTAATTTTGGAATTTGTTGAGTATTTTTGTTGTAAGATCTATATTTGAGTAAATTTAGATGAAAATATCTTCAATTTTTAGGATTGTGAAAAAAATTTTAGTTGGGGTGTCAAATTTTAATAAATTTATTTGAAACCAACTTCGATTTTTAGGATTTTCTTGAGTATTTTTCTTGTAGGATCTATATTTGAGCAAATTTAGATGAAAATAACTTAAATTTTTAGGATTTTGAAAAAATTTTAGTTGGAAGTGTCAAATTTTAATAAATTTATTTGAAATCAACTTGAATTTTTTTGGATTTTGTTGAGTATTTTTGTTGTAGGGTCTATATTTGAGTAAATTTAGATGAAAATAACTTAAATTTTTAGGATTGTGAAAAAAATTTTAGTTGGAAGTGTCAAATTTTAATAAATTTATTTGAAATCAACTTCGATTTTTTTTATTTTGTTGGGTATTTTTGTTGTAGGATCTACAATTGAGTAAATTTAGATGAAAATAACTTCAATTTTTTGGATTGTGAAAAAAAATTTAGATGGAAGTGTCAAATTTTAATAAATTTATTTGAAATAAACTTCGATTTTTTTTTATTTTGTTGGGTATTTTTGTTGTAGGATCTATATTTGAGTAAATTTAGATGAAAATAACTTAAATTTTTAGGATTGTGAAAAAAATTTTAGTTGGAAGTGCCAAATTTTAATAAATTTATTTGAAACCAACTTCGATTTTTTGGATTTTCTTGAGTATTTTTGTTGTAGGATCTACAATTGAGTAAATTTAAATGAAAATAACTTCAATTTTTTGGATTCTGAAAAAAATTTGAGTTGGAAGTGTCAAATTTTAATAAATTTCTTTGAAACCAACTTCGTTTTTTGGAGTTTCATGAGTATTTTTGTTGTAGGATCTACAATTGAGTAAATTTAGATGAAAATAACTTAAATTTTTAGGATTGTAAAAAAAATTTTAGTTGGAAGTGCCAAATTTTAATAAATTTATTTGAAACCAACTTCGATTTTTTGATTTTCTTGAGTATTTTTGTTGTAGGATCTACAATTGAGTAAATTTAGATGAAAATAACTTCGATTTTTTCGATTTTGTCACGAATTTTGTCAAATTTTAATAAATTTATTTGAAATCAACTTGGATAATTTTGGATTTTCTTGAGTATTTTTGTTGTAGGATCTACAATTGAGTAAATTTAGATGAAAATAACTTCAATTTTTTGGATTGTGAAAAAAAATTTAGATGGAAGTGTCAAATTTTAATAAATTAATTTGAAATCAACTTCGATTTTTTTTTATTTTGTTGGGTATTTTTGTTGTAGGATCTATATTTGAGTAAATTTAGATGAAAATAACTTAATTTTTTAGGATTGTGAAAAAAAATTTAGTTGGAAGTGCCAAATTTTAATAAATTTATTTGAAACCAACTTCGATTTTTTGGATTTTCTTGAGTATTTTTGTTGTAGGATCTACAATTGAGTAAATTTAGATGAAAATAACTTCGATATTTTGGATTTTGTCACGTTTTTTGTCAAATTTTAATAAATTTATTTGAAATCAACTTCGATTTTTTTTTATTTTGTTGGGTATTTTTGTTGTAGGATCTATATTTGAGTAAATTTAGATGATAACAACTTTAATTTTTAGGATTGTGAAAAAAAATTTAGTTGGAAGTGCCAAATTTTAATAATTTTATTTGAAACCAAATTCGATTTTTTGGAGTTTCATGAGTATTTTTGTTATAGGATCTACAATTGAGTAAATTTAGATGAAAATAACTTCGATATTTTGGATTTTGTCACGATTCTTGTCAAATTTTAATAAATTTATTTGAAATCAACTTTGATAATTTTTGAATTTGTAGAGTATTGTTGTTGTAGGATCTATATTTGAGTAAATTTAGATGAAAATAACTTCAATTTTTTGGATTGTGAAAAATATTTTAGTTGGAAGTGTCAAATTTTAATAAATTTATTTGAAATCAACTTCGATTTTTTGGATTTTCTGTAGTATTTTTGTTGTAGGATCTACAATTGAGTAAATTTAGATAAAAATAACTTCAATTTTTTGGATTGGGTAAAAAAATTTAGATGGAAGGGTCAAATTTTAATAAATTTATTTGAAATCAACTTCGATTTTTTTGGATTTTGTTGAGTATTTTTGTTGTAGGGTCTATATTTGAGTAAATTTAGATGAAAATAACTTAAATTTTTAGGATTGTGAAAAAAATTTTAGTTGGAAGTGCCAAATTTTAATAAATTTATTTGAAACCAACTTCGATTTTTTGGATTTCCTTGAGTATTTTTGTTGTAGGATCTACAATTGCGTAAATTTAGATGAAAATAACTTCGAGTTTTTGGATTTTGTCACGATTTTGGTCAAATTTTAATAAATTTATTTGAAATCAACTTCGATTTTTTTGGATTTTGTTGAGTATTTTTGTTGTGGGGTCTATATTTGAGTAAATTTAGATGAAAATAACTTAAATTTTTAGGATTGTGAAAAAAAATTTAGTTGGAAGTGCCAAATTTTAATAAATTTATTTGAAACCAACTTCGATTTTTTGGATTTTCTTGAGTATTTTTGTTGTAGGATCTACAATTGAGTAAATTAAGATGAAAATAACTTCGATTTTTTCGATTTTGTCACGATTTTTGTCAAATTTTAATAAATTTATTTGAAATCAACTTGGGTAATTTTGGAATTTGTTGAGTATTTTTGTTGTAAGATCTATATTTGAGTAAATTTAGATGAAAATATCTTCAATTTTTAGGATTGTGAAAAAAATTTTAGTTGGAAGTGTCAAATTTTAATAAATTTATTTGAAACCAACTTCGATTTTTAGGATTTTCTTGAGTATTTTTCTTGTAGGATCTATATTTGAGTAAATTTAGATGAAAATAACTTAAATTTTTAGGATTGTGAAAAAATTTTAGTTGGAAGTGTCAAATTTTAATAAATTTATTTGAAATCAACTTGAATTTTTTTTATTTTGTTGGGTATTTTTGTTGTAGGATCTATATTTGAGTAAATTTAGATGAAAATAACTTCGAGTTTTTGGATTTTGTCACGATTTTTGTCAAATTTTAATAAATTTATTTGAAATCAACTTCGATTTTTTTTTATTTTGTTGGGTATTTTTGTTGTAGGATCTATATATGAGTAAATTTAGATGATAACAACTTTAATTTTTAGGATTGTGAAAAAAATTTTAGTTGGAAGTGCCAAATTTTAATAAATTTATTTGAACCCAACTTCGATTTTTTGGATTTTCTTGAGTATTTTTGTTGTAGGATCTACAATTGCGTAAATTTAGATGAAAATAACTTCGATTTTTTGGATTTTGTCACGATTTTTGTCATATTTTAATAAATTTATTTGAAATCAACTTTGATAATTTTTGAATTTGTTGAGTATTTATTGTTGTAGGATCTATATTTGAGTAAATTTAGATGAAAATATCTTCAATTTTTAGGATTGTGAAAAAAATTTTAGTTGGAAGTGTCAAATTTTAATAAATTTATTTGAAACCAACTTCGATTTTTAGGATTTTCTTGAGTATTTTTCTTGTAGGATCTACAATTGAGTAAATTAAGATGAAAATAACTTCGATTTTTTCGATTTTGTCACGATTTTTGTCAAATTTTAATAAATTTATTTGAAATCAACTTGGATAATTTTGGATTTTCTTGAGTATTTTTGTTGTAGGATCTACAATTGAGTAAATTTAGATGAAAATAACTTCAATTTTTTGGATTGTGAAAAAAAATTTAGACGGAAGTGTCAAATTTTAATAAATTTATTTGAAATCAACTTCGATTTTTTTTTATTTTGTTGGGTATTTTTGTTGTAGGATCTATATTTGAGTAAATTTAGATGAAAATAACTTAAATTTTTAGGATTGTGAAAAAAAATTTAGTTGGAAGTGCCAAATTTTAATAAATTTATTTGAAACCAACTTCGATTTTTTGGATTTTCTTGAGTATTTTTGTTGTAGGATCTACAATTGAGTAAATTTAGATGAAAATAACTTCAATTTTTTGGATTGTGAAAAAAAATTTAGATGGAAGTGTCAAATTTTAATAAATTTATTTGAAATCAACTTCGATTTTTTTTTATTTTGTTGGGTATTTTTGTTGTAGGATCTATATTTGAGTAAATTTAGATGAAAATAACTTAATTTTTTAGGATTGTGAAAAAAAATTTAGTTGGAAGTGCCAAATTTTAATAAATTTATTTGAAACCAACTTCGATTTTTTGGATTTTCTTGAGTATTTTTGTTGTAGGATCTACAATTGAGTAAATTTAGATGAAAATAACTTCAATTTTTTGGATTGTGAAAAAAATTTGAGTTGGAAGTGTCAAATTTTAATAAATTTATTTGAAACCAAATTCGATTTTTTGGAGTTTCATGAGTATTTTTGTTATAGGATCTACAATTGAGTAAATTTAGATGAAAATAACTTCGATATTTTGGATTTTGTCACGTTTTTTGTCAAATTTTAATAAATTTATTTGAAATCAACTTCGATTTTTTTTTATTTTGTTGGGTATTTTTGTTGTAGGATCTATATTTGAGTAAATTTAGATGATAACAACTTTAATTTTTAGGATTGTGAAAAAAAATTTAGTTGGAAGTGCCAAATTTTAATAATTTTATTTGAAACCAAATTCGATTTTTTGGAGTTTCATGAGTATTTTTGTTATAGGATCTACAATTGAGTAAATTTAGATGAAAATAACTTCGATATTTTGGATTTTGTCACGATTCTTGTCAAATTTTAATAAATTTATTTGAAATCAACTTTGATAATTTTTGAATTTGTTGAGTATTTATTGTTGTAGGATCTATATTTGAGTAAATTTAGATGAAAATAACTTCAATTTTTTGGATTGTGAAAAATATTTTAGTTGGAAGTGTCAAATTTTAATAAATTTATTTGAAATCAACTTCGATTTTTTGGATTTTCTTTAGTATTTTTGTTGTAGGATCTACAATTGAGTAACTTTAGATAAAAATAACTTCAATTTTTTGGATTGTGAAAAAAAATTTAGACGGAAGTGTCAAATTTTAATAAATTTATTTGAAATCAACTTCGATTTTTTTTTATTTTGTTGGGTATTTTTGTTGTAGGATCTATATTTGAATAAATTTAGATGAAAATAACTTAAATTTTTAGGATTGTGAAAAAAATTTTAGTTGGAAGTGCCAAATTTTAATAAATTTATTTGAAACCAATTTCGATTTTTTGGATTTTCTTGAGTATTTTTGTTGTAGGATCTACAATTGAGTAAATTTAGATGAAAATAACTTCGATTTTTTCGATTTTGTCACGATTTTTGTCAAATTTTAATAAATTTATTTGAAATCAACTTGGATAATTTTGGATTTTCTTGAGTATTTTTGTTGTAGGATCTACAATTGAGTAAATTTAGATGAAAATAACTTCAATTTTTTGGATTGTGAAAAAAAATTTAGACGGAAGTGTCAAATTTTAATAAATTTATTTGAAATCAACTTCGATTTTTTTTTATTTTGTTGGGTATTTTTGTTGTAGGATCTATATTTGAGTAAATTTAGATGATAATAACTTAAATTTTTAGGATTGTGAAAAAAATTTTAGTTGGAAGTGCCAAATTTTAATAAATTTATTTGAAACCAACTTCGATTTTTTTGGATTTTCTTGAGTATTTTTGTTGTAGGATCTACAATTGAGTAAATTTAGATGAAAATAACTTCAATTTTTTGGATTGTGAAAAAAATTTTAGTTGGAAGTGTCAAGTTTTAATAAATTTATTTGAAACCAACTTCGATTTTTTGAATTTTCTTGAGTATTTTTGTTGTAGGATCTACAATTGAGTAAATTTAGATGAAAATAACTTCAATTTTTAGGACTGAGAAAAATATTTTAGTTGGAAGTGTCAAATTTTAATAAATTTATTTGAAACCTACTTCGATTTTTCTCGACTATGTTGAGTTTTTTTGATAGAGAAGCTTAATTTGAGTAATTTCAGTTGAAATAACTTCGATTTTTTTTTATTTTGTTGGGTATTTTTGTTGTAGGATCTATATTTGAGTAAATTTAGATGAAAATAACTTAAATTTTTAGGATTGTGAAAAAAAATTTAGTTGGAAGTGCCAAATTTTAATAAATTTATTTGAAACCAACTTCGATTTTTTGGATTTTCTTGAGTATTTTTGTTGTAGGATCTACAATTGGGTAAATTTAGATGAAAATAACTTCAATTTTTTGGATTGTGAAAAAAAATTTAGATGGAAGTGTCAAATTTTAATAAATTAATTTGAAATCAACTTCGATTTTTTTTTATTTTGTTGGGTATTTTTGTTGTAGGATCTATGTTTGAGTAAATTTAGATGAAAATAACTTAATTTTTTAGGATTGTGAAAAAAAATTTAGTTGGAAGTGCCAAATTTTAATAAATTTATTTGAAACCAACTTCGATTTTTTGGATTTTCTTGAGTATTTTTGTTGTAGGATCTACAATTGAGTAAATTTAGATGAAAATAACTTCGATATTTTGGATTTTGTCACGTTTTTTGTCAAATTTTAATAAATTTATTTGAAATCAACTTCGATTTTTTTTTATTTTGTTGGGTATTTTTGTTGTAGGATCTATATTTGAGTAAATTTAGATGATAACAACTTTAATTTTTAGGATTGTGAAAAAAAATTTAGTTGGAAGTGCCAAATTTTAATAATTTTATTTGAAACCAAATTCGATTTTTTGGAGTTTCATGAGTATTTTTGTTATAGGATCTACAATTGAGTAAATTTAGATGAAAATAACTTCGATATTTTGGATTTTGTCACGATTCTTGTCAAATTTTAATAAATTTATTTGAAATCAACTTTGATAATTTTTGAATTTGTAGAGTATTTTTGTTGTAGGATCTATATTTGAGTAAATTTAGATGAAAATAACTTCAATTTTTTGGATTGTGAAAAATATTTTAGTTGGAAGTGTCAAATTTTAATAAATTTATTTGAAATCAACTTCGATTTTTTGGATTTTCTGTAGTATTTTTGTTGTAGGATCTACAATTGAGTAAATTTAGATAAAAATAACTTCAATTTTTTGGATTGGGTAAAAAAATTTAGATGGAAGTGTCAAATTTTAATAAATTTATTTGAAATCAACTTCGATTTTTTTGGATTTTGTTGAGTATTTTTGTTGTAGGGTCTATATTTGAGTAAATTTAGATGAAAATAACTTAAATTTTTAGGATTGTGAAAAAAATTTTAGTTGGAAGTGCCAAATTTTAATAAATTTATTTGAAACCAACTTCGATTTTTTGGATTTCCTTGAGTATTTTTGTTGTAGGATCTACAATTGCGTAAATTTAGATGAAAATAACTTCGAGTTTTTGGATTTTGTCACGATTTTGGTCAAATTTTAATAAATTTATTTGAAATCAACTTCGATTTTTTTGGATTTTGTTGAGTATTTTTGTTGTGGGGTCTATATTTGAGTAAATTTAGATGAAAATAACTTAAATTTTTAGGATTGTGAAAAAAAATTTAGTTGGAAGTGCCAAATTTTAATAAATTTATTTGAAACCAACTTCGATTTTTTGGATTTTCTTGAGTATTTTTGTTGTAGGATCTACAATTGAGTAAATTTAGATGAAAATAACTTCGATTTTTTCGATTTTGTCACGATTTTTGTCAAATTTTAATAAATTTATTTGAAATCAACTTGGGTAATTTTGGAATTTGTTGAGTATTTTTGTTGTAAGATCTATATTTGAGTAAATTTAGATGAAAATATCTTCAATTTTTAGGATTGTGAAAAAAATTTTAGTTGGGGTGTCAAATTTTAATAAATTTATTTGAAACCAACTTCGATTTTTAGGATTTTCTTGAGTATTTTTCTTGTAGGATCTATATTTGAGCAAATTTAGATGAAAATAACTTAAATTTTTAGGATTGTGAAAAAATTTTAGTTGGAAGTGTCAAATTTTAATAAATTTATTTGAAATCAACTTGAATTTTTTTGGATTTTGTTGAGTATTTTTGTTGTAGGGTCTATATTTGAGTAAATTTAGATGAAAATAACTTAAATTTTTAGGATTGTGAAAAAAATTTTAGTTGGAAGTGTCAAATTTTAATAAATTTATTTGAAATCAACTTCGATTTTTTTTATTTTGTTGGGTATTTTTGTTGTAGGATCTACAATTGAGTAAATTTAGATGAAAATAACTTCAATTTTTTGGATTGTGAAAAAAAATTTAGATGGAAGTGTCAAATTTTAATAAATTTATTTGAAATAAACTTCGATTTTTTTTTATTTTGTTGGGTATTTTTGTTGTAGGATCTATATTTGAGTAAATTTAGATGAAAATAACTTAAATTTTTAGGATTGTGAAAAAAATTTTAGTTGGAAGTGCCAAATTTTAATAAATTTATTTGAAACCAACTTCGATTTTTTGGATTTTCTTGAGTATTTTTGTTGTAGGATCTACAATTGAGTAAATTTAAATGAAAATAACTTCAATTTTTTGGATTCTGAAAAAAATTTGAGTTGGAAGTGTCAAATTTTAATAAATTTCTTTGAAACCAACTTCGTTTTTTGGAGTTTCATGAGTATTTTTGTTGTAGGATCTACAATTGAGTAAATTTAGATGAAAATAACTTAAATTTTTAGGATTGTAAAAAAAATTTTAGTTGGAAGTGCCAAATTTTAATAAATTTATTTGAAACCAACTTCGATTTTTGGATTTTCTTGAGTATTTTTGTTGTAGGATCTACAATTGAGTAAATTTAGATGAAAATAACTTCGATTTTTTCGATTTTGTCACGAATTTTGTCAAATTTTAATAAATTTATTTGAAATCAACTTGGATAATTTTGGATTTTCTTGAGTATTTTTGTTGTAGGATCTACAATTGAGTAAATTTAGATGAAAATAACTTCAATTTTTTGGATTGTGAAAAAAAATTTAGATGGAAGTGTCAAATTTTAATAAATTAATTTGAAATCAACTTCGATTTTTTTTTATTTTGTTGGGTATTTTTGTTGTAGGATCTATATTTGAGTAAATTTAGATGAAAATAACTTAATTTTTTAGGATTGTGAAAAAAAATTTAGTTGGAAGTGCCAAATTTTAATAAATTTATTTGAAACCAACTTCGATTTTTTGGATTTTCTTGAGTATTTTTGTTGTAGGATCTACAATTGAGTAAATTTAGATGAAAATAACTTCGATATTTTGGATTTTGTCACGTTTTTTGTCAAATTTTAATAAATTTATTTGAAATCAACTTCGATTTTTTTTGATTTTGTTGGGTATTTTTGTTGTAGGATCTATATTTGAGTAAATTTAGATGATAACAACTTTAATTTTTAGGATTGTGAAAAAAAATTTAGTTGGAAGTGCCAAATTTTAATAATTTTATTTGAAACCAAATTCGATTTTTTGGAGTTTCATGAGTATTTTTGTTATAGGATCTACAATTGAGTAAATTTAGATGAAAATAACTTCGATATTTTGGATTTTGTCACGATTCTTGTCAAATTTTAATAAATTTATTTGAAATCAACTTTGATAATTTTTGAATTTGTAGAGTATTGTTGTTGTAGGATCTATATTTGAGTAAATTTAGATGAAAATAACTTCAATTTTTTGGATTGTGAAAAATATTTTAGTTGGAAGTGTCAAATTTTAATAAATTTATTTGAAATCAACTTCGATTTTTTGGATTTTCTGTAGTATTTTTGTTGTAGGATCTACAATTGAGTAAATTTAGATAAAAATAACTTCAATTTTTTGGATTGGGTAAAAAAATTTAGATGGAAGGGTCAAATTTTAATAAATTTATTTGAAATCAACTTCGATTTTTTTGGATTTTGTTGAGTATTTTTGTTGTAGGGTCTATATTTGAGTAAATTTAGATGAAAATAACTTAAATTTTTAGGATTGTGAAAAAAATTTTAGTTGGAAGTGCCAAATTTTAATAAATTTATTTGAAACCAACTTCGATTTTTTGGATTTCCTTGAGTATTTTTGTTGTAGGATCTACAATTGCGTAAATTTAGATGAAAATAACTTCGAGTTTTTGGATTTTGTCACGATTTTGGTCAAATTTTAATAAATTTATTTGAAATCAACTTCGATTTTTTTGGATTTTGTTGAGTATTTTTGTTGTGGGGTCTATATTTGAGTAAATTTAGATGAAAATAACTTAAATTTTTAGGATTGTGAAAAAAAATTTAGTTGGAAGTGCCAAATTTTAATAAATTTATTTGAAACCAACTTCGATTTTTTGGATTTTCTTGAGTATTTTTGTTGTAGGATCTACAATTGAGTAAATTAAGATGAAAATAACTTCGATTTTTTCGATTTTGTCACGATTTTTGTCAAATTTTAATAAATTTATTTGAAATCAACTTGGGTAATTTTGGAATTTGTTGAGTATTTTTGTTGTAAGATCTATATTTGAGTAAATTTAGATGAAAATATCTTCAATTTTTAGGATTGTGAAAAAAATTTTAGTTGGAAGTGTCAAATTTTAATAAATTTATTTGAAACCAACTTCGATTTTTAGGATTTTCTTGAGTATTTTTCTTGTAGGATCTATATTTGAGTAAATTTAGATGAAAATAACTTAAATTTTTAGGATTGTGAAAAAATTTTAGTTGGAAGTGTCAAATTTTAATAAATTTATTTGAAATCAACTTGAATTTTTTTGGATTTTGTTGAGTATTTTTGTTGTAGGGTCTATATTTGAGTAAATTTAGATGAAAATAACTTAAATTTTTAGGATTGTGAAAAAAATTTTAGTTGGAAGTGTCAAATTTTAATAAATTTATTTGAAATCAACTTCGATTTTTTTTATTTTGTTGGGTATTTTTGTTGTAGGATCTACAATTGAGTAAATTTAGATGAAAATAACTTAAATTTTTTGGATTCTGAAAAAAATTTGAGTTGGAAGTGTCAAATTTTAATAAATTTATTTGAAACCAACTTCGTTTTTTGGAGTTTCATGAGTATTTTTGTTGTAGGATCTACAATTGAGTAAATTTAGATGAAAATAACTTAAATTTTTAGGATTGTAAAAAAAATTTTAGTTGGAAGTGCCAAATTTTAATAAATTTATTTGAAACCAACTTCGATTTTTGGATTTTCTTGAGTATTTTTGTTGTAGGATCTACAATTGAGTAAATTTAGATGAAAATAACTTCGATTTTTTCGATTTTGTCACGAATTTTGTCAAATTTTAATAAATTTATTTGAAATCAACTTGGATAATTTTGGATTTTCTTGAGTATTTTTGTTGTAGGATCTACAATTGAGTAAATTTAGATGAAAATAACTTCAATTTTTTGGATTGTGAAAAAAAATTTAGATGGAAGTATCAAATTTTAATAAATTTATTTGAAATCAACTTCGATTTTTTTTTATTTTGTTGGGTATTTTGGTTGTAGGATCTACAATTGAGTAAATTTAGATGAAAATAACTTCAATTTTTTGGATTGTGAAAAATATTTTAGTTGGAAGTGTCAAATTTTAATAAATTTATTTGAAATCAACTTCGATTTTTTGGATTTTCTGTAGTATTTTTGTTGTAGGATCTACAATTGAGTAAATTTAGATAAAAATAACTTCAATTTTTTGGATTGGGTAAAAAAATTTAGATGGAAGTGTCAAATTTTAATAAATTTATTTGAAATCAACTTCGATTTTTTTGGATTTTGTTGAGTATTTTTGTTGTAGGGTCTATATTTGAGTAAATTTAGATGAAAATAACTTAAATTTTTAGGATTGTGAAAAAAATTTTAGTTGGAAGTGCCAAATTTTAATAAATTTATTTGAAACCAACTTCGATTTTTTGGATTTCCTTGAGTATTTTTGTTGTAGGATCTACAATTGCGTAAATTTAGATGAAAATAACTTCGAGTTTTTGGATTTTGTCACGATTTTGGTCAAATTTTAATAAATTTATTTGAAATCAACTTCGATTTTTTTGGATTTTGTTGAGTATTTTTGTTGTGGGGTCTATATTTGAGTAAATTTAGATGAAAATAACTTAAATTTTTAGGATTGTGAAAAAAAATTTAGTTGGAAGTGCCAAATTTTAATAAATTTATTTGAAACCAACTTCGATTTTTTGGATTTTCTTGAGTATTTTTGTTGTAGGATCTACAATTGAGTAAATTTAGATGAAAATAACTTCGATTTTTTCGATTTTGTCACGATTTTTGTCAAATTTTAATAAATTTATTTGAAATCAACTTGGATAATTTTGGATTTTCTTGAGTATTTTTGTTGTAGGATCTACAATTGAGTAAATTTAGATGAAAATAACTTCAATTTTTTGGATTGTGAAAAAAAATTTAGATGGAAGTGTCAAATTTTAATAAATTAATTTGAAATCAACTTCGATTTTTTTTTATTTTGTTGGGTATTTTTGTTGTAGGATCTATATTTGAGTAAATTTAGATGAAAATAACTTAATTTTTTAGGATTGTGAAAAAAAATTTAGTTGGAAGTGCCAAATTTTAATAAATTTATTTGAAACCAACTTCGATTTTTTGGATTTTCTTGAGTATTTTTGTTGTAGGATCTACAATTGAGTAAATTTAGATGAAAATAACTTCGATATTTTGGATTTTGTCACGTTTTTTGTCAAATTTTAATAAATTTATTTGAAATCAACTTCGATTTTTTTTGATTTTGTTGGGTATTTTTGTTGTAGGATCTATATTTGAGTAAATTTAGATGATAACAACTTTAATTTTTAGGATTGTGAAAAAAAATTTAGTTGGAAGTGCCAAATTTTAATAATTTTATTTGAAACCAAATTCGATTTTTTGGAGTTTCATGAGTATTTTTGTTATAGGATCTACAATTGAGTAAATTTAGATGAAAATAACTTCGATATTTTGGATTTTGTCACGATTCTTGTCAAATTTTAATAAATTTATTTGAAATCAACTTTGATAATTTTTGAATTTGTAGAGTATTGTTGTTGTAGGATCTATATTTGAGTAAATTTAGATGAAAATAACTTCAATTTTTTGGATTGTGAAAAATATTTTAGTTGGAAGTGTCAAATTTTAATAAATTTATTTGAAATCAACTTCGATTTTTTGGATTTTCTGTAGTATTTTTGTTGTAGGATCTACAATTGAGTAAATTTAGATAAAAATAACTTCAATTTTTTGGATTGGGTAAAAAAATTTAGATGGAAGGGTCAAATTTTAATAAATTTATTTGAAATCAACTTCGATTTTTTTGGATTTTGTTGAGTATTTTTGTTGTAGGGTCTATATTTGAGTAAATTTAGATGAAAATAACTTAAATTTTTAGGATTGTGAAAAAAATTTTAGTTGGAAGTGCCAAATTTTAATAAATTTATTTGAAACCAACTTCGATTTTTTGGATTTCCTTGAGTATTTTTGTTGTAGGATCTACAATTGCGTAAATTTAGATGAAAATAACTTCGAGTTTTTGGATTTTGTCACGATTTTGGTCAAATTTTAATAAATTTATTTGAAATCAACTTCGATTTTTTTGGATTTTGTTGAGTATTTTTGTTGTGGGGTCTATATTTGAGTAAATTTAGATGAAAATAACTTAAATTTTTAGGATTGTGAAAAAAAATTTAGTTGGAAGTGCCAAATTTTAATAAATTTATTTGAAACCAACTTCGATTTTTTGGATTTTCTTGAGTATTTTTGTTGTAGGATCTACAATTGAGTAAATTAAGATGAAAATAACTTCGATTTTTTCGATTTTGTCACGATTTTTGTCAAATTTTAATAAATTTATTTGAAATCAACTTGGGTAATTTTGGAATTTGTTGAGTATTTTTGTTGTAAGATCTATATTTGAGTAAATTTAGATGAAAATATCTTCAATTTTTAGGATTGTGAAAAAAATTTTAGTTGGAAGTGTCAAATTTTAATAAATTTATTTGAAACCAACTTCGATTTTTAGGATTTTCTTGAGTATTTTTCTTGTAGGATCTATATTTGAGTAAATTTAGATGAAAATAACTTAAATTTTTAGGATTGTGAAAAAATTTTAGTTGGAAGTGTCAAATTTTAATAAATTTATTTGAAATCAACTTGAATTTTTTTGGATTTTGTTGAGTATTTTTGTTGTAGGGTCTATATTTGAGTAAATTTAGATGAAAATAACTTAAATTTTTAGGATTGTGAAAAAAATTTTAGTTGGAAGTGTCAAATTTTAATAAATTTATTTGAAATCAACTTCGATTTTTTTTATTTTGTTGGGTATTTTTGTTGTAGGATCTACAATTGAGTAAATTTAGATGAAAATAACTTCAATTTTTTGGATTGTGAAAAAAAATTTAGATGGAAGTGTCAAATTTTAATAAATTTATTTGAAATAAACTTCGATTTTTTTTTATTTTGTTGGGTATTTTTGTTGTAGGATCTATATTTGAGTAAATTTAGATGAAAATAACTTAAATTTTTAGGATTGTGAAAAAAATTTTAGTTGGAAGTGCCAAATTTTAATAAATTTATTTGAAACCAACTTCGATTTTTTGGATTTTCTTGAGTATTTTTGTTGTAGGATCTACAATTGAGTAAATTTAAATGAAAATAACTTCAATTTTTTGGATTCTGAAAAAAATTTGAGTTGGAAGTGTCAAATTTTAATAAATTTATTTGAAACCAACTTCGTTTTTTGGAGTTTCATGAGTATTTTTGTTGTAGGATCTACAATTGAGTAAATTTAGATGAAAATAACTTAAATTTTTAGGATTGTAAAAAAAATTTTAGTTGGAAGTGCCAAATTTTAATAAATTTATTTGAAACCAACTTCGATTTTTGGATTTTCTTGAGTATTTTTGTTGTAGGATCTACAATTGAGTAAATTTAGATGAAAATAACTTCGATTTTTTCGATTTTGTCACGAATTTTGTCAAATTTTAATAAATTTATTTGAAATCAACTTGGATAATTTTGGATTTTCTTGAGTATTTTTGTTGTAGGATCTACAATTGAGTAAATTTAGATGAAAATAACTTCAATTTTTTGGATTGTGAAAAAAAATTTAGATGGAAGTATCAAATTTTAATAAATTTATTTGAAATCAACTTCGATTTTTTTTTATTTTGTTGGGTATTTTGGTTGTAGGATCTACAATTGAGTAAATTTAGATGAAAATAACTTCAATTTTTTGGATTGTGAAAAATATTTTAGTTGGAAGTGTCAAATTTTAATAAATTTATTTGAAATCAACTTCGATTTTTTGGATTTTCTGTAGTATTTTTGTTGTAGGATCTACAATTGAGTAAATTTAGATAAAAATAACTTCAATTTTTTGGATTGGGTAAAAAAATTTAGATGGAAGTGTCAAATTTTAATAAATTTATTTGAAATCAACTTCGATTTTTTTGGATTTTGTTGAGTATTTTTGTTGTAGGGTCTATATTTGAGTAAATTTAGATGAAAATAACTTAAATTTTTAGGATTGTGAAAAAAATTTTAGTTGGAAGTGCCAAATTTTAATAAATTTATTTGAAACCAACTTCGATTTTTTGGATTTCCTTGAGTATTTTTGTTGTAGGATCTACAATTGCGTAAATTTAGATGAAAATAACTTCGAGTTTTTGGATTTTGTCACGATTTTGGTCAAATTTTAATAAATTTATTTGAAATCAACTTCGATTTTTTTGGATTTTGTTGAGTATTTTTGTTGTGGGGTCTATATTTGAGTAAATTTAGATGAAAATAACTTAAATTTTTAGGATTGTGAAAAAAAATTTAGTTGGAAGTGCCAAATTTTAATAAATTTATTTGAAACCAACTTCGATTTTTTGGATTTTCTTGAGTATTTTTGTTGTAGGATCTACAATTGAGTAAATTTAGATGAAAATAACTTCGATTTTTTCGATTTTGTCACGATTTTTGTCAAATTTTAATAAATTTATTTGAAATCAACTTGGATAATTTTGGATTTTCTTGAGTATTTTTGTTGTAGGATCTACAATTGAGTAAATTTAGATGAAAATAACTTCAATTTTTTGGATTGTGAAAAAAAATTTAGATGGAAGTGTCAAATTTTAATAAATTAATTTGAAATCAACTTCGATTTTTTTTTATTTTGTTGGGTATTTTTGTTGTAGGATCTATATTTGAGTAAATTTAGATGAAAATAACTTAATTTTTTAGGATTGTGAAAAAAAATTTAGTTGGAAGTGCCAAATTTTAATAAATTTATTTGAAACCAACTTCGATTTTTTGGATTTTCTTGAGTATTTTTGTTGTAGGATCTACAATTGAGTAAATTTAGATGAAAATAACTTCGATATTTTGGATTTTGTCACGTTTTTTGTCAAATTTTAATAAATTTATTTGAAATCAACTTCGATTTTTTTTGATTTTGTTGGGTATTTTTGTTGTAGGATCTATATTTGAGTAAATTTAGATGATAACAACTTTAATTTTTAGGATTGTGAAAAAAAATTTAGTTGGAAGTGCCAAATTTTAATAATTTTATTTGAAACCAAATTCGATTTTTTGGAGTTTCATGAGTATTTTTGTTATAGGATCTACAATTGAGTAAATTTAGATGAAAATAACTTCGATATTTTGGATTTTGTCACGATTCTTGTCAAATTTTAATAAATTTATTTGAAATCAACTTTGATAATTTTTGAATTTGTAGAGTATTGTTGTTGTAGGATCTATATTTGAGTAAATTTAGATGAAAATAACTTCAATTTTTTGGATTGTGAAAAATATTTTAGTTGGAAGTGTCAAATTTTAATAAATTTATTTGAAATCAACTTCGATTTTTTGGATTTTCTGTAGTATTTTTGTTGTAGGATCTACAATTGAGTAAATTTAGATAAAAATAACTTCAATTTTTTGGATTGGGTAAAAAAATTTAGATGGAAGGGTCAAATTTTAATAAATTTATTTGAAATCAACTTCGATTTTTTTTGATTTTGTTGAGTATTTTTGTTGTAGGGTCTATATTTGAGTAAATTTAGATGAAAATAACTTAAATTTTTAGGATTGTGAAAAAAATTTTAGTTGGAAGTGCCAAATTTTAATAAATTTATTTGAAACCAACTTCGATTTTTTGGATTTCCTTGAGTATTTTTGTTGTAGGATCTACAATTGCGTAAATTTAGATGAAAATAACTTCGAGTTTTTGGATTTTGTCACGATTTTGGTCAAATTTTAATAAATTTATTTGAAATCAACTTCGATTTTTTTGGATTTTGTTGAGTATTTTTGTTGTGGGGTCTATATTTGAGTAAATTTAGATGAAAATAACTTAAATTTTTAGGATTGTGAAAAAAAAATTAGTTGGAAGTGCCAAATTTTAATAAATTTATTTGAAACCAACTTCGATTTTTTGGATTTTCTTGAGTATTTTTGTTGTAGGATCTACAATTGAGTAAATTAAGATGAAAATAACTTCGATTTTTTCGATTTTGTCACGATTTTTGTCAAATTTTAATAAATTTATTTGAAATCAACTTGGGTAATTTTGGAATTTGTTGAGTATTTTTGTTGTAAGATCTATATTTGAGTAAATTTAGATGAAAATATCTTCAATTTTTAGGATTGTGAAAAAAATTTTAGTTGGAAGTGTCAAATTTTAATAAATTTATTTGAAACCAACTTCGATTTTTAGGATTTTCTTGAGTATTTTTCTTGTAGGATCTATATTTGAGTAAATTTAGATGAAAATAACTTAAATTTTTAGGATTGTGAAAAAATTTTAGTTGGAAGTGTCAAATTTTAATAAATTTATTTGAAATCAACTTGAATTTTTTTGGATTTTGTTGAGTATTTTTGTTGTAGGGTCTATATTTGAGTAAATTTAGATGAAAATAACTTAAATTTTTAGGATTGTGAAAAAAATTTTAGTTGGAAGTGTCAAATTTTAATAAATTTATTTGAAATCAACTTCGATTTTTTTTATTTTGTTGGGTATTTTTGTTGTAGGATCTACAATTGAGTAAATTTAGATGAAAATAACTTCAATTTTTTGGATTGTGAAAAAAAATTTAGATGGAAGTGTCAAATTTTAATAAATTTATTTGAAATAAACTTCGATTTTTTTTTATTTTGTTGGGTATTTTTGTTGTAGGATCTATATTTGAGTAAATTTAGATGAAAATAACTTAAATTTTTAGGATTGTGAAAAAAATTTTAGTTGGAAGTGCCAAATTTTAATAAATTTATTTGAAACCAACTTCGATTTTTTGGATTTTCTTGAGTATTTTTGTTGTAGGATCTACAATTGAGTAAATTTAAATGAAAATAACTTCAATTTTTTGGATTCTGAAAAAAATTTGAGTTGGAAGTGTCAAATTTTAATAAATTTATTTGAAACCAACTTCGTTTTTTGGAGTTTCATGAGTATTTTTGTTGTAGGATCTACAATTGAGTAAATTTAGATGAAAATAACTTAAATTTTTAGGATTGTAAAAAAAATTTTAGTTGGAAGTGCCAAATTTTAATAAATTTATTTGAAACCAACTTCGATTTTTGGATTTTCTTGAGTATTTTTGTTGTAGGATCTACAATTGAGTAAATTTAGATGAAAATAACTTCGATTTTTTCGATTTTGTCACGAATTTTGTCAAATTTTAATAAATTTATTTGAAATCAACTTGGATAATTTTGGATTTTCTTGAGTATTTTTGTTGTAGGATCTACAATTGAGTAAATTTAGATGAAAATAACTTCAATTTTTTGGATTGTGAAAAAAAATTTAGATGGAAGTATCAAATTTTAATAAATTTATTTGAAATCAACTTCGATTTTTTTTTATTTTGTTGGGTATTTTGGTTGTAGGATCTACAATTGAGTAAATTTAGATGAAAATAACTTCAATTTTTTGGATTGTGAAAAATATTTTAGTTGGAAGTGTCAAATTTTAATAAATTTATTTGAAATCAACTTCGATTTTTTGGATTTTCTGTAGTATTTTTGTTGTAGGATCTACAATTGAGTAAATTTAGATAAAAATAACTTCAATTTTTTGGATTGGGTAAAAAAATTTAGATGGAAGTGTCAAATTTTAATAAATTTATTTGAAATCAACTTCGATTTTTTTGGATTTTGTTGAGTATTTTTGTTGTAGGGTCTATATTTGAGTAAATTTAGATGAAAATAACTTAAATTTTTAGGATTGTGAAAAAAATTTTAGTTGGAAGTGCCAAATTTTAATAAATTTATTTGAAACCAACTTCGATTTTTTGGATTTCCTTGAGTATTTTTGTTGTAGGATCTACAATTGCGTAAATTTAGATGAAAATAACTTCGAGTTTTTGGATTTTGTCACGATTTTGGTCAAATTTTAATAAATTTATTTGAAATCAACTTCGATTTTTTTGGATTTTGTTGAGTATTTTTGTTGTGGGGTCTATATTTGAGTAAATTTAGATGAAAATAACTTAAATTTTTAGGATTGTGAAAAAAAATTTAGTTGGAAGTGCCAAATTTTAATAAATTTATTTGAAACCAACTTCGATTTTTTGGATTTTCTTGAGTATTTTTGTTGTAGGATCTACAATTGAGTAAATTTAGATGAAAATAACTTCGATTTTTTCGATTTTGTCACGATTTTTGTCAAATTTTAATAAATTTATTTGAAATCAACTTGGGTAATTTTGGAATTTGTTGAGTATTTTTGTTGTAAGATCTATATTTGAGTAAATTTAGATGAAAATATCTTCAATTTTTAGGATTGTGAAAAAAATTTTAGTTGGGGTGTCAAATTTTAATAAATTTATTTGAAACCAACTTCGATTTTTAGGATTTTCTTGAGTATTTTTCTTGTAGGATCTATATTTGAGCAAATTTAGATGAAAATAACTTAAATTTTTAGGATTGTGAAAAAATTTTAGTTGGAAGTGTCAAATTTTAATAAATTTCTTTGAAACCAACTTCGTTTTTTGGAGTTTCATGAGTATTTTTGTTGTAGGATCTACAATTGAGTAAATTTAGATGAAAATAACTTAAATTTTTAGGATTGTAAAAAAAATTTTAGTTGGAAGTGCCAAATTTTAATAAATTTATTTGAAACCAACTTCGATTTTTGGATTTTCTTGAGTATTTTTGTTGTAGGATCTACAATTGAGTAAATTTAGATGAAAATAACTTCGATTTTTTCGATTTTGTCACGAATTTTGTCAAATTTTAATAAATTTATTTGAAATCAACTTGGATAATTTTGGATTTTCTTGAGTATTTTTGTTGTAGGATCTACAATTGAGTAAATTTAGATGAAAATAACTTCAATTTTTTGGATTGTGAAAAAAAATTTAGATGGAAGTGTCAAATTTTAATAAATTAATTTGAAATCAACTTCGATTTTTTTTTATTTTGTTGGGTATTTTTGTTGTAGGATCTATATTTGAGTAAATTTAGATGAAAATAACTTAATTTTTTAGGATTGTGAAAAAAAATTTAGTTGGAAGTGCCAAATTTTAATAAATTTATTTGAAACCAACTTCGATTTTTTGGATTTTCTTGAGTATTTTTGTTGTAGGATCTACAATTGAGTAAATTTAGATGAAAATAACTTCGATATTTTGGATTTTGTCACGTTTTTTGTCAAATTTTAATAAATTTATTTGAAATCAACTTCGATTTTTTTTTATTTTGTTGGGTATTTTTGTTGTAGGATCTATATTTGAGTAAATTTAGATGATAACAACTTTAATTTTTAGGATTGTGAAAAAAAATTTAGTTGGAAGTGCCAAATTTTAATAATTTTATTTGAAACCAAATTCGATTTTTTGGAGTTTCATGAGTATTTTTGTTATAGGATCTACAATTGAGTAAATTTAGATGAAAATAACTTCGATATTTTGGATTTTGTCACGATTCTTGTCAAATTTTAATAAATTTATTTGAAATCAACTTTGATAATTTTTGAATTTGTAGAGTATTGTTGTTGTAGGATCTATATTTGAGTAAATTTAGATGAAAATAACTTCAATTTTTTGGATTGTGAAAAATATTTTAGTTGGAAGTGTCAAATTTTAATAAATTTATTTGAAATCAACTTCGATTTTTTGGATTTTCTGTAGTATTTTTGTTGTAGGATCTACAATTGAGTAAATTTAGATAAAAATAACTTCAATTTTTTGGATTGGGTAAAAAAATTTAGATGGAAGTGTCAAATTTTAATAAATTTATTTGAAATCAACTTCGATTTTTTTGGATTTTGTTGAGTATTTTTGTTGTAGGGTCTATATTTGAGTAAATTTAGATGAAAATAACTTAAATTTTTAGGATTGTGAAAAAAATTTTAGTTGGAAGTGCCAAATTTTAATAAATTTATTTGAAACCAACTTCGATTTTTTGGATTTCCTTGAGTATTTTTGTTGTAGGATCTACAATTGCGTAAATTTAGATGAAAATAACTTCGAGTTTTTGGATTTTGTCACGATTTTGGTCAAATTTTAATAAATTTATTTGAAATCAACTTCGATTTTTTTGGATTTTGTTGAGTATTTTTGTTGTGGGGTCTATATTTGAGTAAATTTAGATGAAAATAACTTCAATTTTTTGGATTCTGAAAAAAATTTGAGTTGGAAGTGTCAAATTTTAATAAATTTATTTGAAACCAACTTCGTTTTTTGGAGTTTCATGAGTATTTTTGTTGTAGGATCTACAATTGAGTAAATTTAGATGAAAATAACTTAAATTTTTAGGATTGTAAAAAAAATTTTAGTTGGAAGTGTCAAATTTTAATAAATTTATTTGAAATCAACTTGAATTTTTTTGGATTTTGTTGAGTATTTTTGTTGTAGGGTCTATATTTGAGTAAATTTAGATGAAAATAACTTAAATTTTTAGGATTGTGAAAAAAATTTTAGTTGGAAGTGTCAAATTTTAATAAATTTATTTGAAATCAACTTCGATTTTTTTTATTTTGTTGGGTATTTTTGTTGTAGGATCTACAATTGAGTAAATTTAGATGAAAATAACTTCAATTTTTTGGATTGTGAAAAAAAATTTAGATGGAAGTGTCAAATTTTAATAAATTTATTTGAAATAAACTTCGATTTTTTTTTATTTTGTTGGGTATTTTTGTTGTAGGATCTATATTTGAGTAAATTTAGATGAAAATAACTTAAATTTTTAGGATTGTGAAAAAAATTTTAGTTGGAAGTGCCAAATTTTAATAAATTTATTTGAAACCAACTTCGATTTTTTGGATTTTCTTGAGTATTTTTGTTGTAGGATCTACAATTGAGTAAATTTAAATGAAAATAACTTCAATTTTTTGGATTCTGAAAAAAATTTGAGTTGGAAGTGTCAAATTTTAATAAATTTATTTGAAACCAACTTCGTTTTTTGGAGTTTCATGAGTATTTTTGTTGTAGGATCTACAATTGAGTAAATTTAGATGAAAATAACTTAAATTTTTAGGATTGTAAAAAAAATTTTAGTTGGAAGTGCCAAATTTTAATAAATTTATTTGAAACCAACTTCGATTTTTGGATTTTCTTGAGTATTTTTGTTGTAGGATCTACAATTGAGTAAATTTAGATGAAAATAACTTCGATTTTTTCGATTTTGTCACGAATTTTGTCAAATTTTAATAAATTTATTTGAAATCAACTTGGATAATTTTGGATTTTCTTGAGTATTTTTGTTGTAGGATCTACAATTGAGTAAATTTAGATGAAAATAACTTCAATTTTTTGGATTGTGAAAAAAAATTTAGATGGAAGTATCAAATTTTAATAAATTTATTTGAAATCAACTTCGATTTTTTTTTATTTTGTTGGGTATTTTGGTTGTAGGATCTACAATTGAGTAAATTTAGATGAAAATAACTTCAATTTTTTGGATTGTGAAAAAAATTTGAGTTGGAAGTGTCAAATTTTAATAAATTTATTTGAAACCAACTTCGATTTTTTGGAGTTTGATGAGTATTTTTGTTATAGGATCTACAATTGAGTAAATTTAGAAGAAAATAACTTCGATTTTTGGATTTTGTCACGATTTTTGTCAAATTTTAATCAATTTATTTGAAATCCACTTTGATAATTTTTGAATTTGTTGAGTATTTTTGTTGTAGGATCTATATTTGAGTAAATTTAGATGAAAATAACTTCAATTTTTTGGATTCTGAAAAAAATTTGAGTTGGAAGTGTCAAATTTTAATAAATTTATTTGAAACCAACTTCGTTTTTTGGAGTTTCATGAGTATTTTTGTTGTAGGATCTACAATTGAGTAAATTTAGATGAAAATAACTTAAATTTTTAGGATTGTAAAAAAAATTTTAGTTGGAAGTGTCAAATTTTAATAAATTTATTTGAAATCAACTTGAATTTTTTTGGATTTTGTTGAGTATTTTTGTTGTAGGGTCTATATTTGAGTAAATTTAGATGAAAATAACTTAAATTTTTAGGATTGTGAAAAAAATTTTAGTTGGAAGTGTCAAATTTTAATAAATTTATTTGAAATCAACTTCGATTTTTTTTATTTTGTTGGGTATTTTTGTTGTAGGATCTACAATTGAGTAAATTTAGATGAAAATAACTTCAATTTTTTGGATTGTGAAAAAAAATTTAGATGGAAGTGTCAAATTTTAATAAATTTATTTGAAATAAACTTCGATTTTTTTTTATTTTGTTGGGTATTTTTGTTGTAGGATCTATATTTGAGTAAATTTAGATGAAAATAACTTAAATTTTTAGGATTGTGAAAAAAATTTTAGTTGGAAGTGCCAAATTTTAATAAATTTATTTGAAACCAACTTCGATTTTTTGGATTTTCTTGAGTATTTTTGTTGTAGGATCTACAATTGAGTAAATTTAAATGAAAATAACTTCAATTTTTTGGATTCTGAAAAAAATTTGAGTTGGAAGTGTCAAATTTTAATAAATTTATTTGAAACCAACTTCGTTTTTTGGAGTTTCATGAGTATTTTTGTTGTAGGATCTACAATTGAGTAAATTTAGATGAAAATAACTTAAATTTTTAGGATTGTAAAAAAAATTTTAGTTGGAAGTGCCAAATTTTAATAAATTTATTTGAAACCAACTTCGATTTTTGGATTTTCTTGAGTATTTTTGTTGTAGGATCTACAATTGAGTAAATTTAGATGAAAATAACTTCGATTTTTTCGATTTTGTCACGAATTTTGTCAAATTTTAATAAATTTATTTGAAATCAACTTGGATAATTTTGGATTTTCTTGAGTATTTTTGTTGTAGGATCTACAATTGAGTAAATTTAGATGAAAATAACTTCAATTTTTTGGATTGTGAAAAAAAATTTAGATGGAAGTATCAAATTTTAATAAATTTATTTGAAATCAACTTCGATTTTTTTTTATTTTGTTGGGTATTTTGGTTGTAGGATCTACAATTGAGTAAATTTAGATGAAAATAACTTCAATTTTTTGGATTGTGAAAAAAATTTGAGTTGGAAGTGTCAAATTTTAATAAATTTATTTGAAACCAACTTCGATTTTTTGGAGTTTGATGAGTATTTTTGTTATAGGATCTACAATTGAGTAAATTTAGAAGAAAATAACTTCGATTTTTGGATTTTGTCACGATTTTTGTCAAATTTTAATCAATTTATTTGAAATCCACTTTGATAATTTTTGAATTTGTTGAGTATTTTTGTTGTAGGATCTATATTTGAGTAAATTTAGATGAAAATAACTTCAATTTTTTGGATTGTGAAAAAAAATTTAGATGGAAGTGTCAAATTTTAATATATTTATTTGAAATCAACTTCGATTTTTTTTTATTTTGTTGGGTATTTTTGTTGTAGGATCTACAATTTAGTAAATTTAGATGAAAATAACTTCAATTTTTTGGATTGTGAAAAAAATTTTAGTTGGAAGTGCCAAATTTTAATAAATTTATTTGAAACCAACTTCGATTTTTTGGATTTTCTTGAGTATTTTTGTTGTAGGATCTACAATTGAGTAAATTAAGATGAAAATAACGTCAATTTTTTGGATTGTGAATAAAGTTTGAGTTGGAAGTGCCAAATTTTAATAAATTTATTTGAAACCAACTTCGATTTTTTGGATATTCTAGAGTATATTTGTTGTAGGATCTACAATTGAGTAAATTTAGATGAAAATAACTTCAATTTTTTGGATTGTGAAAAAAATTTGAGTTGGAAGTGTCAAATTTTAATAAATTTATTTGAAACCAACTTCGATTTTTTGGAGTTTCATGAGTATTTTTGTTATAGGATCTACAATTGAGTAAACTTAGATGAAAATATCTTCGATTTTTTGGATTTTGTCACGATTTTTGTCAAATTTTAATAAATTTATTTGAAATCAACTTTGATAATTTTTGAATTTGTTGAGTATTTTTGTTGTAGGATCTATATTTGAGTAAATTTAGATGAAAATAACTTCAATTTTTTGGATTGTGAAAAATATTTTAGTTGGAAGTGTCAAATTTTAATAAATTTATTTGAAACCAACTTCGATTTTTTGGATTTTCTTGAGTATTTTTGTTGTAGGATCTACAATTGAGTAAATTTAGATGAAAATAACTTCAATTTTTTGGATTGTGAAAAAAAATTTAGATGGAAGTGTCAAATTTTAATAAATTTATTTGAAATCAACTTCGATTTTTTTTATTTTGTTGGGTATTTTTGTTGTATGATCTACAATTGAGTAAATTTAGATGAAAATAACTTAAAGTTTTAGGATTGTGAAAAAAATTTTAGTTGGAAGTGCCAAATTTTAATAAATTTATTTGAAACCAACTTCGATTTTTTGGATTTTCTTGAGTATTTTTGTTGTAGGATCTACAATTGAGTAAATTTAGATGAAAATAACGTCAATTTTTTGGATTGTGAATAAAGTTTGAGTTGGAAGTGCCAAATTTTAATAAATTTATTTGAAACCAACTTCGATTTTTTGGATTTTCATGAGTATTTTTGTTGTAGGATCTACAATTGAGTAAATTTAGATGAAAATTACTTCGATTTTTTCGATTTTGTCACGAATTTTGTCAAATTTTAATAAATTTATTTGAAATCAACTTGGATAATTTTGGATTTTCTTGAGAATTTGTGTTGTAGGATCTACAATTGAGTAAATTTAGATGAAAATAACTTCAATTTTTTGGATTGTGAAAAAAAATTTAGATGGAAGTGTCAAATTTTAATAAATTTATTTGAAATCAACTTCGATTTTTTGGATTTTCTTGAGTATTTTTGTTGTAGGATCTACAATTGAGTAAATTTAGATGAAAATAATTTCAATTTTTTGGATTGTGAAAAAAATTTGAGTTGGAAGTGTCAAATTTTAATAAATTTATTTGAAACCAACTTCGATTTTTTGGAGTTTCATGAGTATTTTTGTTATAGGATCTACAATTGAGTAAATTTAGATGAAAATAAATTCGATTTTTGGATTTTGTCACGATTTTTGTCAAATTTTAATAAATTTATTTGAAATCCACTTTGATAATTTTTTAATTTGGTGAGTATTTTTGTTGTAGGATCTATATTTGAGTAAATTTAGATGAAAATAACTTCAATTTTTTGGATTGTGAAAAAAATTTTAGTTGGAAGTGCCAAATTTTAATAAATTTATTTGAAACCAACTTCGATTTTTTGGATTTTCTTGAGTATTTTTGTTGTAGGATCTACAATTGAGTAAATTTAGATGAAAATAACTTCAATTTTTTGGATTGTGAAAAAAATTTGAGTTGGCAGTGTCAAATTTTAATAAATTTATTTGAAACCAACTTCGATTTTTTGGAGTTTCATGAGTATTTTTGTTGTAGGATCTACAATTGAGTAAATTTAGATGAAAATTACTTCGATTTTTTCGATTTTGTCACGAATTTTGTCAAATTTTAATAAATTTATTTGAAATCAACTTGGATAATTTTGGATTTTCTTGAGAATTTTTGTTGTAGGATCTACAATTGAGTAAATTTAGATGAAAATAACTTCAATTTTTTGGATTGTGAAAAAAAATTTAGATGGAAGTGTCAAATTTTAATAAATTTATTTGAAATCAACTTCGATTTTTTTTTATTTTGTTGGGTATTTTTGTTGTAGGATCTACAATTGAGTAAATTTAGATGAAAATAACTTCAATTTTTTGGATTGTGAAAAAAAATTTAGATGGAAGTGTCAAATTTTAATAAATTTATTTGAAATCAACTTCGATTTTTTTTTATTTTGTTGGGTATTTTTGTTGTAGGATCTATATTTGAGTAAATTTAGATGAAAATAACTTAAATTTTTAGGATTGTGAAAAAAATTTTAGTTGGAAGTGCCAAATTTCAATAAATTTATTTGAAACCAACTTCGATTTTTTGGATTTTCTTGAGTATTTTTGTTGTAGGATCTACAATTGAGTAAATTTAAATGAAAATAACTTCAATTTTTTGGATTGTGAAAAAAATTTGAGTTGGAAGTGTCAAATTTTAATAAATTTATTTGAAACCAACTTCGTTTTTTGGAGTTTCATGAGTATTTTTGTTGTAGGATCTACAATTGAGTAAATTTAGATGAAAATAACTTAAATTTTTAGGATTGTAAAAAAAATTTTAGTTGGAAGTGCCAAATTTTAATAAATTTATTTGAAACCAACTTCGATTTTTTGGATTTTCTTGAGTATTTTTGTTGTAGGATCTACAATTGCGTAAATTTAGATGAAAATAACTTCGAGTTTTTGGATTTTGTCACGATTTTTGTCAAATTTTAATAAATTTATTTGAAATCAACTTCGATTTTTTTTTATTTTGTTGGGTATTTTTGTTGTAGGATCTATATTTGAGTAAATTTAGATGATAATAACTTAAATTTTTAGGATTGTGAAAAAAAATTTAGTTGGAAGTGCCAAATTTTAATAAATTTATTTGAAACCAACTTCGATTTTTTGGATTTTCTTGAGTATTTTTGTTGTAGGATCTACAATTGAGTAAATTTAGATGAAAATAACTTCAATTTTTTGGATTGTGAAAAATATTTTAGTTGGAAGTGTCAAATTTTAATAAATTTATTTGAAACCAACTTCGATTTTTTGGATTTTCTTGAGTATTTTTGTTGTAGGATCTACAATTGAGTAAATTTAGATGAAAATAACTTCAATTTTTTGGATTGTGAAAAAAAATTTAGATGGAAGTGTCAAATTTTAATAAATTTATTTGAAATCAACTTCGATTTTTTTTATTTTGTTGGGTATTTTTGTTGTATGATCTACAATTGAGTAAATTTAGATGAAAATAACTTAAAGTTTTAGGATTGTGAAAAAAATTTTAGTTGGAAGTGCCAAATTTTAATAAATTTATTTGAAACCAACTTCGATTTTTTGGATTTTCTTGAGTATTTTTGTTGTAGGATCTACAATTGAGTAAATTTAGATGAAAATAACGTCAATTTTTTGGATTGTGAATAAAGTTTGAGTTGGAAGTGCCAAATTTTAATAAATTTATTTGAAACCAACTTCGATTTTTTGGATTTTCTAGAGTATATTTGTTGTAGGATCTACAATTGAGTAAATTTAGATGAAAATAACTTCAATTTTTTGGATTGTGAAAAAAATTTGAGTTGGAAGTGTCAAATTTTAATAAATTTATTTGAAACCAACTTCGATTTTTTGGAGTTTCATGAGTATTTTTGTTATAGGATCTACAATTGAGTAAATTTAGATGAAAATAAATTCGATTTTTGGATTTTGTCACGATTTTTGTCAAATTTTAATAAATTTATTTGAAATCCACTTTGATAATTTTTTAATTTGGTGAGTATTTTTGTTGTAGGATCTATATTTGAGTAAATTTAGATGAAAATAACTTCAATTTTTTGGATTGTGAAAAAAATTTTAGTTGGAAGTGCCAAATTTTAATAAATTTATTTGAAACCAACTTCGATTTTTTGGATTTTCTTGAGTATTTTTGTTGTAGGATCTACAATTGAGTAAATTTAGATGAAAATAACTTCAATTTTTTGGATTGTGAAAAAAATTTGAGTTGGAAGTGTCAAATTTTAATAAATTTATTTGAAACCAACTTCGATTTTTTGGAGTTTCATGAGTATTTTTGTTGTAGGATCTACAATTGAGTAAATTTAGATGAAAATTACTTCGATTTTTTCGATTTTGTCACGAATTTTGTCAAATTTTAATAAATTTATTTGAAATCAACTTGGATAATTTTGGATTTTCTTGAGAATTTTTGTTGTAGGATCTACAATTGAGTAAATTTAGATGAAAATAACTTCAATTTTTTGGATTGTGAAAAAAAATTTAGATGGAAGTGTCAAATTTTAATAAATTTATTTGAAATCAACTTCGATTTTTTTTTATTTTGTTGGGTATTTTTGTTGTAGGATCTACAATTGAGTAAATTTAGATGAAAATAACTTCAATTTTTTGGATTGTGAAAAAAAATTTAGATGGAAGTGTCAAATTTTAATAAATTTATTTGAAATCAACTTCGATTTTTTTTTATTTTGTTGGGTATTTTTGTTGTAGGATCTATATTTGAGTAAATTTAGATGAAAATAACTTAAATTTTTAGGATTGTGAAAAAAATTTTAGTTGGAAGTGCCAAATTTTAATAAATTTATTTGAAACCAACTTCGATTTTTTGGATTTTCTTGAGTATTTTTGTTGTAGGATCTACAATTGAGTAAATTTAAATGAAAATAACTTCAATTTTTTGGATTGTGAAAAAAATTTGAGTTGGAAGTGTCAAATTTTAATAAATTTATTTGAAACCAACTTCGTTTTTTGGAGTTTCATGAGTATTTTTGTTGTAGGATCTACAATTGAGTAAATTTAGATGAAAATAACTTAAATTTTTAGGATTGTAAAAAAAATTTTAGTTGGAAGTGCCAAATTTTAATAAATTTATTTGAAACCAACTTCGATTTTTTGGATTTTCTTGAGTATTTTTGTTGTAGGATCTACAATTGCGTAAATTTAGATGAAAATAACTTCGAGTTTTTGGATTTTGTCACGATTTTTGTCAAATTTTAATAAATTTATTTGAAATCAACTTCGATTTTTTTTTATTTTGTTGGGTATTTTTGTTGTAGGATCTATATTTGAGTAAATTTAGATGATAATAACTTAAATTTTTAGGATTGTGAAAAAAAATTTAGTTGGAAGTGCCAAATTTTAATAAATTTATTTGAAACCAACTTCGATTTTTTGGATTTTCTTGAGTATTTTTGTTGTAGGATCTACAATTGAGTAAATTTAGATGAAAATAACTTCAATTTTTTGGATTGTGAAAAAAATTTTAGTTGGAAGTGTCAAATTTTAATAAATTTATTTGAAACCAACTTTGATTTTTTGGATTTTCTTGAATGTTTTGGTTGTAGGATCTACAATTGAGTAAATTTAGATGAAAATAACTTCAATTTTTTGGATTGTGAATAAAGTTTGAGTTGGAAGTGCCAAATTTTAATAAATTTATTTGAAACCAACTTCGATTTTTTGGATTTTCTTGAGTATTTTTGTTGTAGGATCTACAATTGAGTAAATTTAGATGAAAATAACTTCGATTCTTTGGATTTTGTCACGATTTTTGTCAAATTTTAATAAATTTATTTGAAATCAACTTTGATAATTTTTGAATTTGTTGAGTATTTTTGTTGTAGGATCTATATTTGAGTAAATTTAGATGAAAATAACTTCAATTTTTTGGATTGTGAAAAATATTTTAGTTGGAAGTGTCAAATTTTAATAAATTTATTTGAAATCAACATCGATTTTTTGGATTTTCTGTAGTATTTTTGTTGTAGGATCTACAATTGAGTAAATTTAGATAAAAATAACTTCAATTTTTTGGATTGTGAAAAAAAATTTAGATAGAAGTGTCAAATTTTAATAAATTTATTTGAAATCAACTTCGATTTTTATGGATTTTGTTGAGTATTTTTGTTGTAGGGTCTATATTTGAGTAAATTTAGATGAAAATAACTTAAATTTTTAGGATTGTGAATAAAGTTTGAGTTGGAAGTGCCAAATTTTAATAAATTTATTTGAAACCAACTTCGATTTTTTGGATTTTCTTGAGTATTTTTGTTGTAGGATCTACAATTGAGTAAATTTAGATGAAAATAACTTCGATTTTTTGGATTATGTCACGATTTTTGTCAAATTTTAATAAATTTATTTGAAATCAACTTTGATAATTTTTGAATTTGTTGAGTATTTTTGTTGTAGGATCTATATTTGAGTAAATTTGGATGAAAATAACTTCAATTTTTTGGATTGTGAAAAATATTTTAGTTGGAAGTGTCAAATTTTAATAAATTTATTTGAAATCAACATCGATTTTTTGGATTTTCTGTAGTATTTTTGTTGTAGGATCTACAATTGAGTAAATTTAGATAAAAATAACTTCAATTTTTTGGATTGTGAAAAAAAATTTAGATAGAAGTGTCAAATTTTAATAAATTTATTTGAAATCAACTTCGATTTTTTTGGATTTTGTTGAGTATTTTTGTTGTAGGGTCTATATTTGAGTAAATTTAGATGAAAATAACTTAAATTTTTAGGATTGTGAAAAAAATTTTAGTTGGAAGTGCCAAATTTTAATAAATTTATTTGAAACCAACTTCGATTTTTTGGATTTTCTTGAGTATTTTTGTTGTAGGATCTACAATTGAGTAAATTTAGATGAAAATAACTTCGATTTTTTCGATTTTGTCACGATTTTTGTCAAATTTTAATAAATTTATTTGAAATCAATTTGGATAATTTTGGATTTTCTTGAGTATTTTTGTTGTAGGATCGACAATTGAGTAAATTTAGATGAAAATAACTTCAATTTTTTGGATTGTGAAAAAAAAGTTAGATGGAAGTGTCAAATTTTAATAAATTTATTTGAAATCAACTTCGATTTTTTTTTATTTTGTTGGGTATTTTTGTTGTAGGATCTATATTTGAGTAAATTTAAATGAAAATAACTTAAAGTTTTAGGATTGTGAAAAAAATTTTAGTTGGAAGTGCCAAATTTTAATAAATTTATTTGAAACCAACTTCGATTTTTTGGATTTTCTTGAGTATTTTTGTTGTAGGATCTACAATTGAGTAAATTTAGATGAAAATAACGTCAATTTTTTGGATTGTGAATAAAGTTTGAGTTGGAAGTGCCAAATTTTAATAAATTTATTTGAAACCAACTTCGATTTTTTGGATATTCTAGAGTATATTTGTTGTAGGATCTACAATTGAGTAAATTTAGATGAAAATAACTTCAATTTTTTGGATTGTGAAAAAAATTTGAGTTGGAAGTGTCAAATTTTAATAAATTTATTTGAAACCAACTTCGATTTTTTGGAGTTTCATGAGTATTTTTGTTATAGGATCTACAATTGAGTAAACTTAGATGAAAATATCTTCGATTTTTTGGATTTTGTCACGATTTTTGTCAAATTTTAATAAATTTATTTGAAATCAACTTTGATAATTTTTGAATTTGTTGAGTATTTTTGTTGTAGGATCTATATTTGAGTAAATTTAGATGAAAATAACTTCAATTTTTTGGATTGTGAAAAATATTTTAGTTGGAAGTGTCAAATTTTAATAAATTTATTTGAAACCAACTTCGATTTTTTGGATTTTCTTGAGTATTTTTGTTGTAGGATCTACAATTGAGTAAATTTAGATGAAAATAACTTCAATTTTTTGGATTGTGAAAAAAAATTTAGATGGAAGTGTCAAATTTTAATAAATTTATTTGAAATCAATTTCGATTTTTTTTATTTTGTTGGGTATTTTTGTTGTATGATCTACAATTGAGTAAATTTAGATGAAAATAACTTAAAGTTTTAGGATTGTGAAAAAAATTTTAGTTGGAAGTGCCAAATTTTAATAAATTTATTTGAAACCAACTTCGATTTTTTGGATTTTCTTGAGTATTTTTGTTGTAGGATCTACAATTGAGTAAATTTAGATGAAAATAAATTCGATTTTTGGATTTTGTCACGATTTTTGTCAAATTTTAATAAATTTATTTGAAATCCACTTTGATAATTTTTGAATTTGGTGAGTATTTTTGTTGTAGGATCTATATTTGAGTAAATTTAGATGAAAATAACTTCAATTTTTTGGATTGTGAAAAAAATTTTAGTTGGAAGTGTCAAATTTTAATAAATTTATTTGAAATCAACATCGATTTTTTGGATTTTCTGTAGTATTTTTGTTGTAGGATCTACAATTGAGTAAATTTAGATAAAAATAACTTCAATTTTTTGGATTGTGAAAAAAAATTTAGATAGAAGTGTCAAATTTTAATAAATTTATTTGAAATCAACTTCGATTTTTATGGATTTTGTTGAGTATTTTTGTTGTAGGGTCTATATTTGAGTAAATTTAGATGAAAATAACTTAAATTTTTAGGATTGTGAATAAAGTTTGAGTTGGAAGTGCCAAATTTTAATAAATTTATTTGAAACCAACTTCGATTTTTTGGATTTTCTTGAGTATTTTTGTTGTAGGATCTACAATTGAGTAAATTTAGATGAAAATAACTTCGATTTTTTGGATTTTGTCACGATTTTTGTCAAATTTTAATAAATTTATTTGAAATCAACTTTGATAATTTTTGAATTTGTTGAGTATTTTTGTTGTAGGATCTATATTTGAGTAAATTTAGATGAAAATAACTTCAATTTTTTGGATTGTGAAAAATATTTTAGTTGGAAGTGTCAAATTTTAATAAATTTATTTGAAATCAACATCGATTTTTTGGATTTTCTGTAGTATTTTTGTTGTAGGATCTACAATTGAGTAAATTTAGATAAAAATAACTTCAATTTTTTGGATTGTGAAAAATATTTTAGTTGGAAGTGTCAAATTTTAATAAATTTATTTGAAACCAACTTCGATTTTTTGGATTTTCTTGAGTATTTTTGTTGTAGGATCTACAATTGAGTAAATTTAGATGAAAATAACTTCAATTTTTTGGATTGTGAAAAAAAATTTAGATGGAAGTGTCAAATTTTAATAAATTTATTTGAAATCAATTTCGATTTTTTTTATTTTGTTGGGTATTTTTGTTGTATGATCTACAATTGAGTAAATTTAGATGAAAATAACTTAAAGTTTTAGGATTGTGAAAAAAATTTTAGTTGGAAGTGCCAAATTTTAATAAATTTATTTGAAACCAACTTCGATTTTTTGGATTTTCTTGAGTATTTTTGTTGTAGGATCTACAATTGAGTAAATTTAGATGAAAATAAATTCGATTTTTGGATTTTGTCACGATTTTTGTCAAATTTTAATAAATTTATTTGAAATCCACTTTGATAATTTTTGAATTTGGTGAGTATTTTTGTTGTAGGATCTATATTTGAGTAAATTTAGATGAAAATAACTTCAATTTTTTGGATTGTGAAAAAAATTTTAGTTGGAAGTGTCAAATTTTAATAAATTTATTTGAAATCAACATCGATTTTTTGGATTTTCTGTAGTATTTTTGTTGTAGGATCTACAATTGAGTAAATTTAGATAAAAATAACTTCAATTTTTTGGATTGTGAAAAAAAATTTAGATAGAAGTGTCAAATTTTAATAAATTTATTTGAAATCAACTTCGATTTTTATGGATTTTGTTGAGTATTTATGTTGTAGGGTCTATATTTGAGTAAATTTAGATGAAAATAACTTAAATTTTTAGGATTGTGAATAAAGTTTGAGTTGGAAGTGCCAAATTTTAATAAATTTATTTGAAACCAACTTCGATTTTTTGGATTTTCTTGAGTATTTTTGTTGTAGGATCTACAATTGAGTAAATTTAGATGAAAATAACTTCGATTTTTTTAATTTTGTCACGATTTTTGTCAAATTTTAATAAATTTATTTGAAATCAACTTTGATAATTTTTGAATTTGTTGAGTATTTTTGTTGTAGGATCTATATTTGAGTAAATTTAGATGAAAATAACTTCAATTTTTTGGATTGTGAAAAATATTTTAGTTGGAAGTGTCAAATTTTAATAAATTTATTTGAAATCAACATCGATTTTTTGGATTTTCTGTAGTATTTTTGTTGTAGGATCTACAATTGAGTAAATTTAGATAAAAATAACTTCAATTTTTTGGATTGTGAAAAAAAATTTAGATAGAAGTGTCAAATTTTAATAAATTTATTTGAAATCAACTTCGATTTTTTTGGATTTTGTTGAGTATTTTTGTTGTAGGGTCTATATTTGAGTAAATTTAGATGAAAATAACTTAAATTTTTAGGATTGTGAAAAAAATTTTAGTTGGAAGTGCCAAATTTTAATAAATTTATTTGAAACCAACTTCGATTTTTTGGATTTTCTTGAGTATGTTTGTTGTAGGATCTACAATTGAGTAAATTTAGATGAAAATAACTTCGATTTTTTCGATTTTGTCACGATTTTTGTCAAATTTTAATAAATTTATTTGAAATCAATTTGGATAATTTTGGATTTTCTTGAGTATTTTTGTTGTAGGATCTACAATTGAGTAAATTTAGATGAAAATAACTTCAATTTTTTGGATTGTGAAAAAAAATTTAGATGGAAGTGTCAAATTTTAATAAATTTATTTGAAATCAACTTCGATTTTTTTTTATTTTGTTGGGTATTTTTGTTGTAGGATCTATATTTGAGTAAATTTAGATGAAAATAACTTAAATTTTTAGGATTGTGAAAAAAAAATTAGTTGGAAGTGCCAAATTTTAATAATTTTATTTGAAACCAAATTCGATTTTTTGGAGTTTCATGAGTATTTTTGTTATAGGATCTACAATTGAGTAAATTTAGATGAAAATAACTTCGATATTTTGGATTTTGTCACGATTCTTGTCAAATTTTAATAAATTTATTTGAAATCAACTTTGATAATTTTTGAATTTGTTGAGTATTTTTGTTGTAGGATCTATATTTGAGTAAATTTAGATGAAAATAACTTCAATTTTTTGGATTGTGAAAAATATTTTAGTTGGAAGTGTCAAATTTTAATAAATTTATTTGAAATCAACTTCGATTTTTTGGATTTTCTGTAGTATTTTTGTTGTAGGATCTTACAATTGAGTAAATTTAGATGAAAATAACTTCAATTTTTTGGATTGTGAAAAAAATTTGAGTTGGAAGTGTCAAATTTTAATAAATTTATTTGAAACCAAATTCGATTTTTTTGAGTTTCATGAGAATTTTTGGTATAGGATCTACAATTGAGTAAATTTAGATGAAAATAACTTCGATATTTTGGATTTTGTCACGATTTTTGTCAAATTTTAATAAATTTATTTGAAATCAACTTCGATTTTTTTTGATTTTGTTGGGTATTTTTGTTGTAGGATCTATATTTCAGTAAATTTAGATGAAAATAACTTAAATTTTTAGGATTGTGAAAAAAAATTTAGTTGGAAGTGCCAAATTTTAATAATTTTATTTGAAACCAAATTCGATTTTTTGGAGTTTCATGAGTATTTTTGTTATAGGATCTACAATTGAGTAAATTTAGATGAAAATAACTTCGATATTTTGGATTTTGTCACGATTCTTGTCAAATTTTAATAAATTTATTTGAAATCAACTTTGATAATTTTTGAATTTGTTGAGTATTTTTGTTGTAGGATCTATATTTGAGTAAATTTAGATGAAAATAACTTCAATTTTTTGGATTGTGAAAAATATTTTAGTTGGAAGTGTCAAATTTTAATAAATTTATTTGAAATCAACTTCGATTTTTTGGATTTTCTGTAGTATTTTTGTTGTAGGATCTACAATTGAGTAAATTTAGATGAAAATAACTTCAATTTTTTGGATTGTGAAAAAAATTTGAGTTGGAAGTGTCAAATTTTAATAAATTTATTTGAAACCAAATTCGATTTTTTTGAGTTTCATGAGAATTTTTGGTATAGGATCTACAATTGAGTAAATTTAGATGAAAATAACTTCGATATTTTGGATTTTGTCACGATTTTTGTCAAATTTTAATAAATTTATTTGAAATCAACTTCGATTTTTTTTGATTTTGTTGGGTATTTTTGTTGTAGGATTGTTATGCCAAGGCGCCTGGGGTCGAGATTCTGGATAGAATCTCGAGGTGCTCCGGGTCGTCCTTCACAGTCGTCGTCCAGCGGGCTCCGAAAGGTTCGGGTGATGATGCCGGGACGAGGATATTCGGTTAGAAACCGAAGGTAGGGGATCGTTGCGGGTTGAAGAGTTAGAACTCACCGTAAGGTTAACAAGTTTATTCTGTCCCGATCTGGGTGACAGGAGTACTATAGCGTATGTCTGTTATTAATCTGTCCTCGCTCGTAGTTTGTACAGTGTCTTATAGTTAGTCCGGGGCGAAGCGGGGACCAGCGGGGTCGCCGCCTTCGGCTCGCTTTTCGGCGTTTCGTCGGGAACGCTGACGGTGCTCGCGGGTTGTTGCCCGCGCTTTGGCGCTCGCGTGTGCCCTCGGAATGCGCGACGGTTGTAACACGCGGTCGTTGACTGGGTTACAACATCCCCCCCCCCTTGAGAGAAGGGTGCTTAGGGGAATTTTACAATTATCGGAAATTTCCCTGTACCCTTATATCGATTCGGCTACTACGGCATATTTGTGGTCCGTGGGGGCCTCTCTGATGGGCGCAACGTTGGACGTGGACGCTGATCTTTTTGTTTTCCGTGTTTTCGCCGGTTTGGGTATTTGTACCTTTCGGCGCTGTTGGTAGTCGCGTATTAGCAAATAAATGACGAGTACGATAGTTATTGTTTGTACCGTAGTCGTCGCCGTCGGGTGTACAAGTTGCCAGGTCGCCAGTCCTGATTGATAGTTATTAGTATCGACTGTTAGGTCGCTTTCCACTTGGTTTAGTTGGTTATACAGTGCGGAAAATTCGGACGGATTCTTTAAGAGGTTATGGAGTTGAAAACGCGTGAGAGGGTGCGCTATTTTGCCCTTTTGTGTTTCATTTATCGCCGCGGTAATGTCGTATCGCGGTGCTGTCATTAGTTCGACGTCCTGACTATTCGCAGTTTTCCGCTTCCTTAGTACTACGTCCTTACTTCGGATATTACAATTTCCTGTGATTCTTAAGATTCCTGACCTATCTATTGTGACGCGTTCAGGTTGTCGTTCGTCGCATTGGATGGTCAGCGTCTCGGGTCGACGTGCTGCGAAAATCCACGTATCTGCGCGCGAGGTGCCTAACCACATCGTGTGGTTTACCGCGATGTGTTTTATTTCGCAATTTTTTGGGAATTCGTCCGAGGGTTGCAGCCACAGGCTTGCTTCACACTCGAGATCGTTATTTATGTTATGTGCGATCATTGTTTGTTCGCAGTAATATTGCGCGGCTATCTGTTTACATTCTTCTAATTCTTTGTGGTCGGTGAGCACATATTGATTACTGTTCGCGTCGATGACGAGGAGCGGCGTTCTTACGACTAATAGCGCGTACATGTTGTCGTAGGTGTGGATTGGGGCTGGGGTTGCCTCGATCACTGTGAATGTTTGTGAGGATATTAGCGGGATGGTTATTACTGCTATTAACGTGTATTTATCGAAATACGCGACGATCGATGACAATTTTTCGATTACGTTCGTATTTTCTAGGTTTGGGGCTATTGGGAACGCGAGTCCGTTCGGAAGGTGTTGTACGGCGGTCTGTAGCAATTTAGTGATCTGTGCGCTCGCTAGTACGTTAGTGCTGATGATGCCTCCTTTGAGACCGGTGTAGTATTGCAATACGTCGTCTGCGTCCTGAGTCAAGTCGGTCACCAGGGCATTTAAAGTCGTGAAATGATCAACTATGTCAGCTCTTTGTGTCTGTCTGGTGGAGGTCGTCTCGACTTGTACCCGTAACATTCTGATCTGCTCTGCTAATATGTTTTCGTTGTGTTTTATTGTCGTTTCCGCGTCGTGTAAGTGGTGTAGCGTATTGTTGGTGATTTGGATCTGTTTTTTCATAGCCGTTATTAACGTGTTTTGTGTGTCGTCTAGTCGCGACAGGTGCTGGTTAATTTGTTCGGCATCGTCGGCGTCCATAGTACCGAATATGGTTTTTGCTAAGGACCCTATTCCGTTAATTAACCCTCGGCGCTTTTTGTGCGTGTATGTCGGCATTTCCGACACCTGTTCTATTCTTTTATATAGTTTTCCTGCTCTTCTAAGTAGTGTGTCTAAGTGATTTCCGCACGTCCGTCTTATTTCCATGTTCGCGACCTCGTTTGCGCACCGTCGTTGTAGTGCGTTTACATAGGAAGTTACCTGCTGATTCCTTTCGAGGAGGGTGTCCATTTTTAGGTGGGTCACGATCTTCCAGGAATCGGTTACCATATACAGTTCTCCCAGGTGTGTAAAGTGGATTCCTGCCTTATGTTTAATCGGTGATATCGTATACGAAGCTTGGCCGCCAGTCGGCGCCGCTTCGGTTAGTCCCTGTGTCAGTGCGATCATCCTGAAACAGTGAATTCGGATTCTATCCCTTCCTAATCTCGTGTAGTTAAGATTTGTCGTTTTATTTTTGTTTGAGTAGATCTTGTTTTATTATTATTCTTATTATTATTTATATATATATTTTGTATGCCGACTTTATTATATTTTGTGGTTTCTTTATTCGATGAAGTGCTTTAGTCGGTTCGCGTGCGTGTGCAGTGTTTTTCTCCCCTTTTTTAAGGTTACGTTAACCTTTGAATTCTTGCCTATTATTTCATATGGGCCTACCCATTTATTATCTAACTTTTTCGATCTACCGCGTCGTACGGATTCGTCGTAGAGCCATACTTTGTCGCCTATCTTGAACTCTATTTGGCGTGCTTTTTTATCATAGTCTTTCTTTGATTTTTCCTTTGCGTGTTGGAGTCGTTCCCTCGCTATTTCGTTCGTTGTTCTTATGCGTTCTCTTGTTTGTTGCGCATAGTCGTCGTAGTTGTATGTTTGTTTAGGCGGGCTTTTCAGCGCGGTCGGTAGCAATGCTGTCTTTCCGTAAACCAATTCGTACGGGGTAAAACCTGTCGCGGTATGAGGTGTAGTATTATAAGTAAACATCGCGTAGGGTAACCATCTGTCCCAGTCAGTCTGATCGCTGTCTATGTAGTGTCGCAGGTATTCTACTAGGGTTCTATGTGACCTTTCTAGTGCCCCATTCGATTCTGGGTGATACGCGGTTGTTTGCAGTTTCGTAATTCGTAGCAATTTGCATATGTTTTTGAACATCTCGCTTAGGAAGTTTGTACCTTGGTCCGTTAGTATCTTTTCGGGGATGCCGTATTCACAGACAATTTTTTCGACGAATGCTTCGGCTACCGTTGTTGCTTCTTGGTTCGGCAAGGGGATCGCCTTGCTAAATTTCGTGAGGAGATCCTGAAATGTTAGAATGTAGATGTTTCCGTGGTTACTTTCGGGGAGTGGCCCTACTATATCTAACGCGACCTTTTCAAAGGGTTCTCGTGGTGTATCCGTGATCTCCATTGGGGCCCTCGTTTTCCGGCCTAGTTTGTTCTTTTGGCAGAGGCTACATTTTTGTATGTATTCCTCAATATCCTTATTCATACCAGGCCATTTGTATTTTTGCTTTATTCGTTTCGTGGTTCGTTGAATACCTTGGTGACCTCCCGTGGGTGTGCAGTGGTATTCGTATAGAATTTGTTGTTTCTCGGCTTCTTCGTTAATTTCGATCGGTTTGGTTTCTACTGATTTTCTGTTCTGTCCTCTTTCTTTCTCGCTATTCTGCAACGCGTGCACATTCCTGCTCAGCGCGTCCGCGTTGGTATTATTCTTCCCTGATTTATGAATAATTTCGTAGTCGTGTTCGGCAAGTTGGATTCTCCATCTTGTTAATCTGGATCCAGGGTCCTGTACTTTAAATAACCATACTAGTGCCTTGTGGTCGGTGACTACTTTGAATGCAGTCCCATAAACGTACGGTCGGAAGTGTTTGACTGCCCAGACTATGGCTAATAGTTCCTTTTCTGTTGTACTATAGTTTCGTTCGGCTTTGTTTAGTATCCGACTCGCGTAAGCAATTGGTTTATCTTCGCCTATTTTTCCTTGCGATAGTATCGCGCCTATTGCTACGTCTGATGCGTCTGTGGTTACTATAAACTCTTTTGTAAAATCTGGATAAATTAGAAGGGGTGCCGTGGTCAATGTCTCTTTTAGTGTGTCGAACGCGTTCTGCTGCTCGGCGGTCCAGACGAACTCGACTTTGCTGCTCGTGATGCTGGATAAGGGCTTGGCTATTTTTGAATATTCCGGAATGAATCTACGGTAGTATCCGGCTAGTCCCAGGAATGCTTGTAATTCTTTTAGTTTTTTGGGGACAGGAAACTCTTTCACGGCCTTCGTTTTTTCGGGATTTGGTTTGATCCCGTCGGGCGTGATTATGTGTCCCAAAAAACCTACTTCCTTTCTTAGAAACGCGCATTTTTCTGGTTGTAGTTTTAAGTTGTATTTGCGAAGTGTGTCTAAAACTTTTCGTAGTCTTGTATTATGTTCTTTTAGGCTTGCTCCGTGGACGACAATGTCGTCGAGGTAGACGAAACAGTCTATTCCTTGTAATCCGATGAGTGCGGCGTTCATGGCTCGTTGAAACGTTGCAGGTGCATTTTTCAGTCCGAAAGGCATGCGATTGAATTCGTAGTGACCTTGTGGAGTTGAAAAGGCTGTCTTGCATTTGTCGCGTTCGTCCATCGGAATCTGGTGGTATCCGGACGCCAGATCGAGGGTGGTAAAATATTGTGCTTTTCCCAATTGATCTAGTATGTCTGTGATATTAGGTAGTGGGAATGAGTCACCTATGGTAACTTCATTGAGTTTTCTATAGTCGACTACTACGCGATATTTAATATTTCCCTCTGCGTCGGGTTTTTTGGGTACTACCAGTAGGGGTGCGTTCCACGGGCTGGAGCTGTGTCGGATGATGCCGTCTTTCAGCATCTGTTCCACTTGTTTTTGCACTTCTCGCTTGTGGATGTCTGGTAATCTATATGGCTTGACATTACAGGGTGTTGTGTCGCGTTTTACAGGGACCCGGTGGCCGGTTACGGTGGCCGTGGTTAGTCGGTCTCCCGGTAAGTGGAACGTATCGTGATATTCCTTGCATATTTCCTTCATGGCTTTCTTTTCTTCTTCATTCATGTGTATACTATCTACCTGGTCTGTTACCCGAGCAATGCGCGTAGTCAGCGATTCGTTCACGGTCAAGGCGCGAACAGCTGCGGCGCTATCGTTGCTGTGGATTATTTCGTTGTCCATCATTTCGCTTAATTGCACTTGTGGTACGATTATTGTTTTTGCTTCTGCGGTTGTGTTCATAATGCACGCTACGCATTTCCCATTTTCGGGTCTTGTTAGTCCTTCTCCTAAATATATGCCTTCCGCTAGCTGTTGTTTTTCTATTATCCCGTCTCGCGTACTACTTGTTGGGACCATTATTAATTGTTGTGTGCGCGCGGGTATTGTTATTTCCGTGTTTCTATGTAGGGTTTTCCACGGTTTTCTATCTGCTAGGAGGCTCTTGCTGGGGTAGTCTATGGTTGTCCTGTTATCTGTGAGGAAGTCTACTCCTAGTATTCCGTCTGCGTTCGTTAGGATGTCTTCTTCTATGACATGTAGGGGGTACACGATTTCTTTTCCGTTTATGTAGAACGTGGCCTCAATTTTCCCTAACGTTTTTGTTTTATCCCCCGAAAATGAGATAAGAAGGATGTCGCTTTCTTCCATTATTGCGTCTTTGGGGAGGGCGCTTTTTTTGATTAGGGATACTTCTGCCCCGTTATCTATCAGCATTATGGTGTTTTTATTTTTGGTATTCTTTATTTCTACCTCTATCTTATCTGCTGTGTGTCCATTCTTAAAGAGGGATCCTATTTCAACCATACGGAGGGGTCTCGCGGTTCCTCGGGTAGGTGACTCGCGTCTCGGCGGACCGGTGTAATCGCGGCTGCCTTGCGCGGAATGTGCATGATCAGCGTTTCTGTATTGTGGCTGTGATTCTGTTTCGTAGGCGGATCGGGTGTTTCCCGGTTCGCGCCTTGTCGATTCCCAACTTTCTTCGTTGGTTGCTATGGGTTGCATCCGCCGGTTATTTTCTGAGGGGAAAAATTTTTTGGGCGGTCTGTCCCTATTTTGGGTCTTCCAACACTCCTTGGTGTCGTGTCCCGATCGTCTGCAATCGTTGCAGTACCGTGGTGCTGCCCTATCCCGACTTTGATAAGTGCGGGAAGGGGAGTATGCCCTGCGCGTTCCTACTGACGTCGCGGGTCGTCTTGTAATTGACCGCTCTTCATCTATAGCTATCGTGATTGCTTCCTGTAGATCGGCGGGTTTTTGTGATTTTACTAGGACCTTAAGGTCGTCGCGAAGTCCGTCCTCGAATAGGTCTAACGCTTGCTCTTTGTAGACCCGTGCAGTTATTGTTTTTTCCATCATGCTAGCCTTGGTTTTGATCCCGGTTGCTATTAATTCTTTTAATAAAGTGGATATTCGACTCCCGTAGTGGTGTGCGTCTTCGTGGGCGCCCTGTCTACAGTGTACCAATTCCCTTTGTACGGTCGAGTGCGTGCGGGGAGGCTTGTATACCGAAGTCAGTACGTCCTCGAGGTCTTGTATGGACATTATCTGGCGCGTCTGTACTTCGGCTAGGGCGTCGCGTTGGACTCTCATCGATATGATCCCTTTTAAAATCTGGGCCCTTTCCATCGGCGTTCGGTAGGAGTAGTACACGTACTTACAGGCGGTCAGGAAACCGGGTAACCCTTTGGGGTCGGTTCCATCGAACGGTGGTATGGCTCTTATCGCGTGGAAGAATTTTTGGTTGTCTACTTCTGTCGGTACGTCGGGTGGGTTGTCTATCTCGAAATTAGGAGGGACGAAAAGACTAGCGCGCCTCGGTCCTTCCTCTGGCTCGCAAGAGGGGTCAAAGTGGACCGCGTTCCTGCCTGAGGGGCCGGGGGTTGCGTGCGTAGTGTTCATTGTTTCCCGTAGTTTTTCTATTTCGCGGTCTATCGAATCCTGTGGTGGGCCCTCTTTTGCCTCTAATGCCCCTATTCTATCGTTCGTCGCTATCATGCTGTCGGCCATACTAGCCAGGGTGGAGGTTATTCCTGCGAGTATTTTTTCTATGTTCGCTAGGCGGTCTTCGCTTCCTGCGGGACCCTGCTCGGCGTTATCGCTCGCGGTTGCTAAGGGGGTGGACGGCATTCTGATGTCAGTTTCTAAGCCTACTCTCGGAATTAAACTATAATCTAATTCGTCGAACGGGTATAGTCGTCGGGCGGTTAAACGTCCGGTGTGGCTTGACGCAGTCGGAAATACAATTGGAACGTCAAGTTCTTCGCTAGTGTTTGCGTCTAGAGTATTCTGCGTACGTTCTCCGATTTCCCGAAATGCTTCGAATGTCGCGTCGAAGAGAGATTTCTCGGAGGGTTGTCGCGGGTGTATCTTACCGAATCGGCGCGGATTACCTCGGCTAGAGGGTATAGGCGTACGGATTTCTTTTCGCTCAATTAATTCTAGATCGCGCTCGATATTCGCATCCAGGGATTTCGCTCGGCGCATGAGAATAGCAGCGTACGGCCTGGATTTGCTGAGAGTGGTATTTCGCACTTACAGCACGTGGATCAGGTGATGCATCGCTGGTCTCTGCGTTGTCCTAGAGTTTCCTGGAGGCGTCCTCTGCAGACGTCTGTCGGTACCGCGAAGTGGATTGCCCTTCTATCAAGAGGGTCGTTGTCTCCGCTATGTCCTGTTGTCTCCGTCGGTCAGGCTTGTTCCCTACGTTGGCAGGATCCCACCGCTGCCACCAATTTGTTATGCCAAGGCGCCTGGGGTCGAGATTCTGGATAGAATCTCGAGGTGCTCCGGGTCGTCCTTCACAGTCGTCGTCCAGCGGGCTCCGAAAGGTTCGGGTGATGATGCCGGGACGAGGATATTCGGTTAGAAACCGAAGGTAGGGGATCGTTGCCGGTTGAAGAGTTAGAACTCACCGTAAGGTTAACAAGTTTATTCTGTCCCGATCTGGGTGACAGGAGTACTATAGCGTATGTCTGTTATTAATCTGTCCTCGCTCGTAGTTTGTACAGTGTCTTATAGTTAGTCCGGGGCGAAGCGGGGACCAGCGGGGTCGCCGCCTTCGGCTCGCTTTTCGGCGTTTCGTCGGGAACGCTGACGGTGCTCGCGGGTTGTTGCCCGCGCTTTGGCGCTCGCGTGTGCCCTCGGAATGCGCGACGGTTGTAACACGCGGTCGTTGACTGGGTTACAACAGGATCTATATTTCAGTAAATTTAGATGAAAATAACTTAAATTTTTAGGATTGTGAAAAAAAATTTAGTTGGAAGTGCCAAATTTTAATAATTTTATTTGAAACCAAATTCGATTTTTTGGAGTTTCATGAGTATTTTTGTTATAGGATCTACAATTGAGTAAATTTAGATGAAAATAACTTCGATATTTTGGATTTTGTCACGATTCTTGTCAAATTTTAATAAATTTATTTGAAATCAACTTTGATAATTTTTGAATTTGTTGAGTATTTTTGTTGTAGGATCTATATTTGAGTAAATTTAGATGAAAATAACTTCAATTTTTTGAATTGTGAAAAATATTTTAGTTGGAAGTGTCAAATTTTAATAAATTTATTTGAAATCAACTTCGATTTTTTGGATTTTCTGTTGTATTTTTGTTGTAGGATCTACAATTGAGTAAATTTAGATAAAAATAACTCCAATTTTTTGGATTGTGAAAAAAAATTTAGATGGAAGTGTCAAATTTTAATAAATTTATTTGAAATCAACTTTGATTTTTTTGGATTTTGTTGAGTATTTTTGTTGTAGGGTCTATATTTGAGTAAATTTAGATGATGGTAACTTAAATTTTTAGGATTGTGAAAAAAATTTTAGTTGGAAGTACCAAATTTTAATAAATTTATATGAACCCAACTTCGATTTTTTGGATTTTCTTGAGTATTTTTGTTGTAGGATCTACAATTGCGTAAATTTAGATGAAAATAACTTCGAGTTTTTGGATTTTGTCACGATTTTTGTCAAATTTTAATAAATTTATTTGAAATCAACTTCTATTTTTTTGGATTTTGTTGAGTATTTTTGTTGTGGGGTCTATATTTGAGTAAATTTAGATGAAAATAACTTAAATTTTAAGGATTGTGAAAAAAAATTTAATTGGAAGTGCAAAATTTTAATAAATTTATTTGAAACCAACTTCGATTTTTTGGATTTTCTTGAGTATTTTTGTTGTAGGATCTACAATTGAGTAAATTTAGATGAAAATAACTTAAATTTTTAGGATTGTGAAAAAAATTTTAGTTGGAAGTGCCAAATTTTAATAAATTTATTTGAAACCAACTTCGATTTTTTGGATTTTCTTGAGTATTTTTGTTGTAGGATCTACAATTGAGTAAACTTAGATGAAAATAACTTCAATTTTTTGGATTGAGAAAAAAATTTGAGTTGGAAGTGTCAAATTTTAATAAACTTATTTGAAACCAACTTCGATTTTTTGGAGTTTCATGAGTATTTTTGTTATAGGATCTACAATTGAGTAAATTTAGATGAGAATAACTTCGATTTTTTCGATTTTGTCACGATTTTTGTCAAATTTTAATAAATTTATTTGAAATCAACTTGGATAATTTTGGATTTTCTTGAGTATTTTTGTTGTAGGATCTACAATTGAGTAAATTTAGATGAAAATAACTTCAATTTTTTGGATTGTGAAAACAAATTTAGACTGAAGTGTCAAATTTTAATAAATTTATTTGAAATCAACTTCGATTTTTTTTTATTTTGTTGGGTATTTTTGTTGTAGGATCTATATTTGAGTAAATTTAGATGATAATAACTTAAATTTTTAGGATTGTGAAAAAAATTTTAGTTGGAAGTGCCAAATTTTAATAAATTTATTTGAAACCAACTTCGATTTTTTGGATTTTCTTGAGTATTTTTGTTGTAGGATCTACAATTGAGTAAATTTAGATGAAAATAACTTCGATATTTTGGATTTTGTCACGATTTTTGTCAAGTTTTAATAAATTTATTTGAAACCAACTTCGATTTTTTGAATTTTCTTGAGTATTTTTGTTGTAGGATCTACAATTGAGTAAATTTAGATGAAAATAACTTCAATTTTTAGGACTGAGAAAAATATTTTAGTTGGAAGTGTCAAATTTTAATAAATTTATTTGAAACCTACTTCGATTTTTCTCGACTATGTTGAGTTTTTTTGATAGAGAAGCTGAATTTGAGTAATTTCAGTTGAAATAACTTCGATTTTTTGGATTTTGTCACGATTTTTGTCAAATTTTAATAAATTTATTTGAAATCAACTTAGATAATTTTGGAATTGGTTGAGTATTTTTGTTGTAGGATCTATATTTGAGTAAATTTAGATGAAAATATCTTCAATTTTTTGGATTGTGAAAAAATTTTAGTTGGAAGTGTCAAATTTTAATAAATTTATTTGAAATCAACTTCGATTTTTTTGGATTTTGTTGAGTATTTTTGTTGTAGGGTCTATATTTGAGTACATTTAGATGAAAATAACTTAAATTTTTAGGATTGTGAAAAAAATTTTAGTTGGAAGTGCCAAATATTAATAAATTTATTTGAAACCAACTTCGATTTTTTGGATTTTCTTGAGTATTTTTGTTGTAGGATCTACAATTGAGTAAATTTAGATGAAAATAACTTCGATTTTTTCGATTTTGTCACGATTTTTGTCAAGTTTTAATAAATTTATTTGAAACCAACTTCGATTTTTGGAATTTTCTTGAGTATTTTTGTTGTAGGATCTACAATTGAGTAAATTTAGATGAAAATAACTTCAATTTTTAGGACTGAGAAAAATATTTTAGTTGGAAGTGTCAAATTTTAATAAATTTATTTGAAACCTACTTCGATTTTTCTCGACTATGTTGAGTTTTTTTGATAGAGAAGCTTAATTTGAGTAATTTCAGTTGAAATAACTTCGATTTTTTGGATTTTGTCACGATTTTTGTCAAATTTTAATAAATTTATTAAAAATCAACTTGGATAATTTTGGAATTTGTTGAGTATTTTTGTTGTAGGATCTATATTTGAGTAAATTTAGATGAAAATATCTTCAATTTTTTGGATTGTGAAAAAATTTTAGTTGGAAGTGTCAAATTTTAATAAATTTATTTGAAATCAACTTCGATTTTTTTGGATTTTGTTGAGTATTTTTGTTGTAGGGTCTATATTTGAGTAAATTTAGATGAAAATAACTTAAATTTTTAGGATTGTGAAAAAAATTTTGGTTGGAAGTGCCAAATATTAATAAATTTATTTGAAACCAACTTCGATTTTTTGGATTTTCTTGAGTATTTTTGTTGTAGGATCTACAATTGAGTAAATTTAGATGAAAATAACTTCGATTTTTTCGATTTTGTCACGATTTTTGTCAAATTTTAATAAATTTATTTGAAATCAACTTGGGTAATTTTGGAATTTGTTGAGTATTTTTGTTGTAAGATCTATATTTGAGTAAATTTAGATGAAAATATCTTCAATTTTTAGGATTGTGAAAAAAATTTTAGTTGGAAGTGTCAAATTTTAATAAATTTATTTGAAACCAACTTCGATTTTTAGGATTTTCTTGAGTATTTTTCTTGTAGGATCTATATTTGAGTAAATTTAGATGAAAATAACTTAAATTTTTAGGATTGTGAAAAAATTTTAGTTGGAAGTGTCAAATTTTAATAAATTTATTTGAAATCAACTTGAATTTTTTTGGATTTTGTTGAGTATTTTTGTTGTAGGGTCTATATTTGAGTAAATTTAGATGAAAATAACTTAAATTTTTAGGATTGTGAAAAAAATTTTAGTTGGAAGTGTCAAATTTTAATAAATTTATTTGAAATCAACTTCGATTTTTTTTATTTTGTTGGGTATTTTTGTTGTAGGATCTATATTTGAGTAAATTTAGATGAAAATAACATAAATTTTTAGGATTGTGAAAAAACTTTTAGTTTGAAGTGCCAAATTTTAATAAATTTATTTGAAACCAACTTCGATTTTTTGGATTTGCTTGAGTATTTTTGTTGTAGGATCTTCAATTGAGTAAATTTAGATGAAAATAACTTAAATTTTTAGGATTGTGAAAAAAATTTTAGTTGGAAGTGCCAAATTTTAATAAATTTATTTGAAACCAACTTTGATTTTTTGGATTTTCTTGAGTATTTTTGTTGTAGGATCTACAATTGAGTAAACTTAGATGAAAATAACTTCAATTTTTTGGATTGTGAAAAAAATTTGAGTTGGAAGTGTCAAATTTTAATAAATTTATTTGAAACCAACTTCGATTTTTTGGAGTTTCATGAGTATTTTTGTTATAGGATCTACAATTGAGTAAATTTAGATGAGAATAACTTCGATTTTTTCGATTTTGTCACGATTTTTGTCAAATTTTAATAAATTTATTTGAAATCAACTTGGATAATTTTGGATTTTCTTGAGTATTTTTGTTGTAGGATCTACAATTGAGTAAATTTAGATGAAAATAACTTCAATTTTTTGGATTGTGAAAAAAAATTTAGACGGAAGTGTCAAATTTTAATAAATTTATTTGAAATCAACTTCGATTTTTTTTTATTTTGTTGGGTATTTTTGTTGTAGGATCTATATTTGAGTAAATTTAGATGATAATAACTTAAATTTTTAGGATTGTGAAAAAAATTTTAGTTGGAAGTGCCAAATTTTAATAAATTTATTTGAAACCAACTTCGATTTTTTTGGATTTTCTTGAGTATTTTTGTTGTAGGATCTACAATTGAGTTAATTTAGATGAAAATAACTTCAATTTTTTGGATTGTGAAAAAAATTTTAGTTGTAAGTGCCAAATATTAATAAATTTATTTGAAACCAACTTCGATTTTTTGGATTTTCTTGAGTATTTTTGTTGTAGGATCTACAATTGAGTAAATTTAGATGAAAATAACTTCGATATTTTGGATTTTGTCACGATTTTTGTCAAGTTTTAATAAATTTATTTGAAACCAACTTCGATTTTTTGAATTTTCTTGAGTATTTTTGTTGTAGGATCTACAATTGAGTAAATTTAGATGAAAATAACTTCAATTTTTAGGACTGAGAAAAATATTTTAGTTGGAAGTGTCAAATTTTAATAAATTTATTTGAAACCTACTTCGATTTTTCTCGACTATGTTGAGTTTTTTTTATAGAGAAGCTTAATTTGAGTAATTTCAGTTGAAATAACTTCGATTTTTTGGATTTTGTCACGATTTTTGTCAAATTTTAATAAATTTATTTGAAATCAACTTGGATAATTTTGGAATTGGTTGAGTATTTTTGTTGTAGGATCTATATTTGAGTAAATTTAGATGAAAATATCTTCAATTTTCTGGATTGTGAAAAAATTTTAGTTGGAAGTGTCAAATTTTAATAAATTTATTTGAAATCAACTTCGATTTTTTTGGATTTTGTTGAGTATTTTTGTTGTAGGGTCTATATTTGAGTACATTTAGATGAAAATAACTTAAATTTTTAGGATTGTGAAAAAAATTTTAGTTGGAAGTGCCAAATATTAATAAATTTATTTGAAACCAACTTCGATTTTTTGGATTTTCTTGAGTATTTTTGTTGTAGGATCTACAATTGAGTAAATTTAGATGAAAATAACTTCGATATTTTGGATTTTGTCACGATTTTTGTCAAGTTTTAATAAATTTATTTGAAACCAACTTGGATTTTTTGAATTTTCTTGAGTATTTTTGTTGTAGGATCTACAATTGAGTAAATTTAGATGAAAATAACTTCAATTTTTAGGACTGAGAAAAATATTTTAGTTGGAAGTGTCAAATTTTAATAAATTTATTTGAAACCTACTTCGATTTTTCTCGACTATGTTGAGTTTTTTTGATAGAGAAGCTTAATTTGAGTAATTTCAGTTGAAATAACTTCGATTTTTTGGATTTTGTCACGATTTTTGTCAAATTTTAATAAATTTATTTGAAATCAACTTGAATAATTTTGGAATTGGTTGAGTATTTTTGTTGTAGGATCTATATTTGAGTAAATTTAGATGAAAATATCTTCAATTTTTTGGATTGTGAAAAAATTTTAGTTGGAAGTGTCAAATTTTAATAAATTTATTTGAAATCAACTTCGATTTTTTTGGATTTTGTTGAGTATTTTTGTTGTAGGGTCTATATTTGAGTACATTTAGATGAAAATAACTTAAATTTTTAGGATTGTGAAAAAAATTTTAGTTGGAAGTGCCAAATATTAATAAATTTATTTGAAACCAACTTCGATTTTTTGGATTTTCTTGAGTATTTTTGTTGTAGGATCTACAATTGAGTAAATTTAGATGAAAATAACTTCGATTTTTTCGATTTTGTCACGATTTTTGTCAAGTTTTAATAAATTTATTTGAAACCAACTTCGATTTTTGGAATTTTCTTGAGTATTTTTGTTGTAGGATCTACAATTGAGTAAATTTAGATGAAAATAACTTCAATTTTTAGGACTGAGAAAAATATTTTAGTTGGAAGTGTCAAATTTTAATAAATTTATTTGAAACCTACTTCGATTTTTCTCGACTATGTTGAGTTTTTTTGATAGAGAAGCTTAATTTGAGTAATTTCAGTTGAAATAACTTCGATTTTTTGGATTTTGTCACGATTTTTGTCAAATTTTAATAAATTTATTTGAAATCAACTTGGATAATTTTGGAATTTGTTGAGTATTTTTGTTGTAGGATCTATATTTGAGTAAATTTAGATGAAAATATCTTCAATTTTTTGGATTGTGAAAAAATTTTAGTTGGAAGTGTCAAATATTAATAAATTTATTTGAAATCAACTTCGATTTTTTTGGATTTTGTTGAGTATTTTTGTTGTAGGGTCTATATTTGAGTAAATTTAGATGAAAATAACTTAAATTTTTAGGATTGTGAAAAAAATTTTAGTTGGAAGTGCCAAATATTAATAAATTTATTTGAAACCAACTTCGATTTTTTGGATTTTCTTGAGTATTTTTGTTGTAGGATCTACAATTGAGTAAATTTAGATGAAAATAACTTCGATTTTTTCGATTTTGTCACGATTTTTGTCAAATTTTAATAAATTTATTTGAAATCAACTTGGGTAATTTTGGAATTTGTTGAGTATTTTTGTTGTAAGATCTATATTTGAGTAAATTTAGATGAAAATATCTTCAATTTTTAGGATTGTGAAAAAAATTTTAGTTGGAAGTGTCAAATTTTAATAAATTTATTTGAAACCAACTTCGATTTTTAGGATTTTCTTGAGTATTTTTCTTGTCGGATCTACAATTGAGTAAATTAAGATGAAAATAACTTCAATTTTTTGGATTGTGAAAAAATTTTAGTTGGAAGTGTCAAATTTTAATAAATTTATTTGAAATCAACGTCGATTTTTTTGGATTTTGTTGAGTATTTTTGATGTAGGGTCTATATTTGAGTAAATTTAGATGAAAATAACTTAAATTTTTAGGATTGTGAAAATAATTTTAGTTGGAAGTGCCAAATTTTAATAAATTTATTTGAAACCAACTTCGATTTTTTGGATTTGCTTGAGTATTTTTGTTGTAGGATCTACAATTGAGTAAATTTAGATGAAAATAACTTCAATTTTTTGGATTTTGTCACGATTTTTGTCAAATTTTAATAAATTTCTTTGAAATCAACTTTGATAATTTTTGAATTTGTTGAGTATTTTTGTTGTAGGATCTATATTTGAGTAAATTTAGATGAAAATAACTTCAATTTTTTGGATTGTGAAAAAAAATTTAGATGGAAGTGTCAAATTTTAATAAATTTGTTTGAAATCAACTTCGATTTTTTTGGATTTTGTTGAGTATTTTTGTTGTAGGGTCTATATTTGAGTAAATTTAGATTAAAATAACTTAAATTTTTAGGATTGTGAAAAAAATTTTAGTTGGAAGTGCCAAATTTTAATAAATTTATTTGAAACCAACTTCGATTTTTTGGATTTTCTTGAGTATTTTTGTTGTAGGATCTACAATTGAGTAAATTTAGATGAAAATAACTTCGATTTTTTGGATTTTGTCACGATTTTTGTCAAATTTTAATAAATTTATTTGAAATCAAGTTAGATAATTTTTGAATTTGTTGAGTATTTTTGTTGTAGGATCTATATTTGAATAAATTTAGATGAAAATAACTTCAATTTTTTGGATTGTGAAAAAAATTTGAGTTGGAAGTGTCAAATTTTAATAAATTTATTTGAAACCAACTTCGATTTTTTGGAGTTTCATGAGTATTTTTGTTATAGGATCTACAATTGAGTAAATTTAGATGAAAATAACTTCGATTTTTTGGATTTTGTCACGATTTTTGTCTAATTTTAATAAATTTATTTGAAATCAACTTTGATAATTTTTGAATTTGTTGAGTATTTATTGTTGTAGGATCTATATTTGAGTAAATTTAGATGAAAATAACTTCAATTTTTTGGATTGTGAAAAATATTTTAGTTGGAAGTGTCAAATTTTAATAAATTTATTTGAAATCAACTTCGATTTTTTGGATTTTCTTTAGTATTTTTGTTGTAGGATCTACAATTGAGTAAATTTAGATAAAAATAACTTCAATTTTTTGGATTGTGAAAAAAAATTTAGATGGAAGTGTCAAATTTTAATAAATTTATTTGAAACCAACTTCGATTTTTTGAATTTTCTTGAGTATTTTTGTTGTAGGATCTACAATTGAGTAAATTTAGATGAAAATAACTTCAATTTTTAGGACTGAGAAAAATATTTTAGTTGGAAGTGTCAAATTTTAATAAATTTATTTGAATCCTACTTCGATTTTTCTCGACTATGTTGAGTTTTTTTGATAGAGAAGCTTAATTTGAGTAATTTCAGTTGAAATAACTTCGATTTTTTGGATTTTGTCACGATTTTTGTCAAATTTTAATAAATTTATTTGAAATCAACTTGGATAATTTTGGAATTTGTTGAGTATTTTTGTTGTAGGATCTATATTTGAGTAAATTTAGATGAAAATATCTTCAATTTTTTGGATTGTGAAAAAATTTTAGTTGGAAGTGTCAAATTTTAATAAATTTATTTGAAATCAACTTCGATTTTTTTGGATTTTGTTGAGTATTTTTGATGTAGGGTCTATATTTGAGTAAATTTAGATGAAAATAACTTAAATTTTTAGGATTGTGAAAAAAATTTTAGTTGGAAGTGCCAAATATTAATAAATTTATTTGAAACCAACTTCGATTTTTTTGGATTTTCTTGAGTATTTTTGTTGTAGGATCTACAATTGAGTAAATTTAGATGAAAATAACTTCGATTTTTTGGATTTTGTCACGATTTTTGTCAAATTTTAATAAATTTATTTGAAATCAACTTGGATAATTTTGGAATTTGTTGAGTATTTTTGTTGTAAGATCTATATTTGAGTAAATTTAGATGAAAATATCTTCAATTTTTAGGATTGTGAAAAAAATTTTAGTTGGAAGTGTCAAATTTTAATAAATTTATTTGAAACCAACTTCGATTTTTAGGATTTTCTTGAGTATTTTTCTTGTAGGATCTACAATTGAGTAAATTAAGATGAAAATAACTTCAATTTTTTGGATTGTGAAAAAAAATTTAGATGGAAGTGTCAAATTTTAATAAATTTATTTGAAATCAAATTCGATTTTTTTTTATTTTGTTGGGTATTTTTGTTGGAGGATCTATATTTGAGTAAATTTAGATGAAAATAACTTAAATTTTTAGGATTGTGAAAAAACTTTTAGTTGGAAGTGACAAATTTTAATAAATTTATTTGAAACCAACTTCGATTTTTTGGATTTTCTTGAGTATTTTTGTTGTAGGATCTACAATTGAGTAAATTTTGATGAAAATAACTTCAATTTTTTGGATTGTGAAAAAAAATTTAGTTGGAAGTGTCAAATTTTAATAAAATTATTTGAAATCAACTTCGATTTTTTTGGATTTTGTTGAGTATTTTTGTTGTAGGGTCTATATTTGAGTAAATTTAGATGAAAATATCTTCAATTTTTTGGATTGTGTAAAAATTTTAGTTGGAAGTGTCAAGTTTTAATAAATTTATTTGAAACCAACTTCGATTTTTTGAATTTTCTTGAGTATTTTTGTTGTAGGATCTACAATTGAGTAAATTTAGATGAAAATAACTTTAATTTTTAGGACTGAGAAAAATATTTTAGTTGGAAGTGTCAAATTTTAATAAATTTATTTGAAACCTACTTCGATTTTTCTCGACTATGTTGAGTTTTTTTGATAGAAAAGCTTAATTTGAGTAATTTCAGTTGAAATAACTTCAATTTTTTGGATTTTGTCACGATTTTTGTCAAATTTTAATGAATTTATTTGAAATCAACTTTGATAATTTTTGAATTTGTTGAGTATTTTTGTTGTAGGATCTATATTTGAGTAAATTTAGATGAAAATAACTTAAATTTTTAGGATTGTGAAAAAAATTTTAGTTGGAAGTGTCAAATTTTAATAAATTTATTTGAAATCAACTTCGATTTTTTTTTATTTTGTTGGGTATTTTTGTTGTAGGATCTATATTTGAGTAAATTTAGATGAAAATAACTTAAATTTTTAGGATTGTGAAAAAACTTTTAGTTGGAAGTGCCAAATTTTAATAAATTTATTTGAAACCAACTTCGATTTTTTGGATTTGCTTGAGTATTTTTGTTGTAGGATCTACAATTGAGTAAATTTAGATGAAAATAACTTCAATTTTTTGGATTTTGTCACGATTTTTGTCAAATTTTAATAAATTTATTTGAAATCAACTTTGATAATTTTTGAATTTGTTGAGTATTTTTGTTGTAGGATCTATATTTGAGTAAATTTAGATGAAAATAACTTCAATTTTTTGGATTGTGAAAAAAAATTTAGATGGAAGTGTCAAATTTTAATAAATTTGTTTGAAATCAACTTCGATTTTTTTGGATTTTGTTGAGTATTTTTGTTGTAGGGTCTATATTTGAGTAAATTTAGATTAAAATAACTTAAATTTTTAGGATTGTGAAAAAAATTTTAGTTGGAAGTGCCAAATTTTAATAAATTTATTTGAAACCAACTTCGATTTTTTGGATTTTCTTGAGTATTTTTGTTGTAGGATCTACAATTGAGTAAATTTAGATGAAAATAACTTCAATTTTTTGGATTGTGAAAAAAATTTGAGTTGGAAGTGTCAAATTTTAATAAATTTATTTGAAACCAACTTCGATTTTTTGGAGTTTTATGAGTATTTTTGTTATAGGATCTACAATTGAGTAAATTTAGATGAAAATAACTTCGATTTTTTGGATTTTGTCACGATTTTTGTCAAATTTTAATAAATTTATTTGAAATCAAGTTAGATAATTTTTGAATTTGTTGAGTATTTTTGTTGTAGGATCTATATTTGAATAAATTTAGATGAAAATAACTTCAATTTTTTGGATTGTGAAAAAAATTTGAGTTGGAAGTGTCAAATTTTAATAAATTTATTTGAAACCAACTTCGATTTTTTGGAGTTTCATGAGTATTTTTGTTATAGGATCTACAATTGAGTAAATTTAGATGAAAATAACTTCGATTTTTTGGATTTTGTCACGATTTTTGTCAAATTTTAATAAATTTATTTGAAATCAACTTTGATAATTTTTTAATTTGTTGAGTATTTATTGTTGCAGGATCTATATTTGAGTAAATTTAGATGAAAATAACTTAAATTTTTTGGATTGTGAAAAATATTTTAGTTGGAAGTGTCAAATTTTAATAAATTTATTTGAAATCAACTTCGATTTTTTTTTATTTTGTTGGGTATTTTTGTTGTAGGATCTATATTTGAGTAAATTTAGATGAAAATAACTTCAATTTTTTGGATTGTGAAAAAAAGTTTAGTTGGAAGTGTCAAGTTTTAATAAATTTATTTGAAACCAACTTCGATTTTTTGAATTTTCTTGAGTATTTTTGTTGTAGGATCTACAATTGAGTAAATTTAGATGAAAATAACTTCAATTTTTAGGACTGAGAAAAATATTTTAGTTGGAAGTGTCAAATTTTAATAAATTTATTTGAATCCTACTTCGATTTTTCTCGACTATGTTGAGTTTTTTTGATAGAGAAGCTTAATTTGAGTAATTTCAGTTGAAATAACTTCGATTTTTTGGATTTTGTCACGATTTTTGTCAAATTTTAATAAATTTATTTGAAATCAACTTGGATAATTTTGGAATTTGTTGAGTATTTTTGTTGTAGGATCTATATTTGAGTAAATTTAGATGAAAATATCTTCAATTTTTTGGATTGTGAAAAAATTTTAGTTGGAAGTGTCAAATTTTAATAAATTTATTTGAAACCAACTTCGATTTTTTGGATTTTCTTGAGTATTTTTGTTGTAGGATCTACAATTGAGTAAATTTTGATGAAAATAACTTCAATTTTTTGGATTGTGAAAAAAAATTTAGTTGGAAGTGTCAAATTTTAATAAAATTATTTGAAATCAACTTCGATTTTTTTGGATTTTGTTGAGTATTTTTGTTGTAGGGTCTATATTTGAGTAAATTTAGATGAAAATATCTTCAATTTTTTGGATTGTGTAAAAATTTTAGTTGGAAGTGTCAAGTTTTAATAAATTTATTTGAAACCAACTTCGATTTTTTGAATTTTCTTGAGTATTTTTGTTGTAGGATCTACAATTGAGTAAATTTAGATGAAAATAACTTTAATTTTTAGGACTGAGAAAAATATTTTAGTTGGAAGTGTCAAATTTTAATAAATTTATTTGAAACCTACTTCGATTTTTCTCGACTATGTTGAGTTTTTTTGATAGAAAAGCTTAATTTGAGTAATTTCAGTTGAAATAACTTCAATTTTTTGGATTTTGTCACGATTTTTGTCAAATTTTAATGAATTTATTTGAAATCAACTTTGATAATTTTTGAATTTGTTGAGTATTTTTGTTGTAGGATCTATATTTGAGTAAATTTAGATGAAAATAACTTAAATTTTTAGGATTGTGAAAAAAATTTTAGTTGGAAGTGTCAAATTTTAATAAATTTATTTGAAATCAACTTCGATTTTTTTTTATTTTGTTGGGTATTTTTGTTGTAGGATCTATATTTGAGTAAATTTAGATGAAAATAACTTAAATTTTTAGGATTGTGAAAAAACTTTTAGTTGGAAGTGCCAAATTTTAATAAATTTATTTGAAACCAACTTCGATTTTTTGGATTTGCTTGAGTATTTTTGTTGTAGGATCTACAATTGAGTAAATTTAGATGAAAATAACTTCAATTTTTTGGATTTTGTCACGATTTTTGTCAAATTTTAATAAATTTATTTGAAATCAACTTTGATAATTTTTGAATTTGTTGAGTATTTTTGTTGTAGGATCTATATTTGAGTAAATTTAGATGAAAATAACTTCAATTTTTTGGATTGTGAAAAAAAATTTAGATGGAAGTGTCAAATTTTAATAAATTTGTTTGAAATCAACTTCGATTTTTTTGGATTTTGTTGAGTATTTTTGTTGTAGGGTCTATATTTGAGTAAATTTAGATTAAAATAACTTAAATTTTTAGGATTGTGAAAAAAATTTTAGTTGGAAGTGCCAAATTTTAATAAATTTATTTGAAACCAACTTCGATTTTTTGGATTTTCTTGAGTATTTTTGTTGTAGGATCTACAATTGAGTAAATTTAGATGAAAATAACTTCAATTTTTTGGATTGTGAAAAAAATTTGAGTTGGAAGTGTCAAATTTTAATAAATTTATTTGAAACCAACTTCGATTTTTTGGAGTTTTATGAGTATTTTTGTTATAGGATCTACAATTGAGTAAATTTAGATGAAAATAACTTCGATTTTTTGGATTTTGTCACGATTTTTGTCAAATTTTAATAAATTTATTTGAAATCAAGTTAGATAATTTTTGAATTTGTTGAGTATTTTTGTTGTAGGATCTATATTTGAATAAATTTAGATGAAAATAACTTCAATTTTTTGGATTGTGAAAAAAATTTGAGTTGGAAGTGTCAAATTTTAATAAATTTATTTGAAACCAACTTCGATTTTTTGGAGTTTCATGAGTATTTTTGTTATAGGATCTACAATTGAGTAAATTTAGATGAAAATAACTTCGATTTTTTGGATTTTGTCACGATTTTTGTCAAATTTTAATAAATTTATTTGAAATCAACTTTGATAATTTTTTAATTTGTTGAGTATTTATTGTTGCAGGATCTATATTTGAGTAAATTTAGATGAAAATAACTTAAATTTTTTGGATTGTGAAAAATATTTTAGTTGGAAGTGTCAAATTTTAATAAATTTATTTGAAATCAACTTCGATTTTTTTTTATTTTGTTGGGTATTTTTGTTGTAGGATCTATATTTGAGTAAATTTAGATGAAAATAACTTCAATTTTTTGGATTGTGAAAAAAAGTTTAGTTGGAAGTGTCAAGTTTTAATAAATTTATTTGAAACCAACTTCGATTTTTTGAATTTTCTTGAGTATTTTTGTTGTAGGATCTACAATTGAGTAAATTTAGATGAAAATAACTTCAATTTTTAGGACTGAGAAAAATATTTTAGTTGGAAGTGTCAAATTTTAATAAATTTATTTGAATCCTACTTCGATTTTTCTCGACTATGTTGAGTTTTTTTGATAGAGAAGCTTAATTTGAGTAATTTCAGTTGAAATAACTTCGATTTTTTGGATTTTGTCACGATTTTTGTCAAATTTTAATAAATTTATTTGAAATCAACTTGGATAATTTTGGAATTTGTTGAGTATTTTTGTTGTAGGATCTATATTTGAGTAAATTTAGATGAAAATATCTTCAATTTTTTGGATTGTGAAAAAATTTTAGTTGGAAGTGTCAAATTTTAATAAATTTATTTGAAATCAACTTCGATTTTTTTGGATTTTGTTGAGTATTTTTGATGTAGGGTCTATATTTGAGTAAATTTAGATGAAAATAACTTAAATTTTTAGGATTGTGAAAAAAATTTTAGTTGGAAGTGCCAAATATTAATATATTTATTTGAAACCAACTTCGATTTTTTTGGATTTTCTTGAGTATTTTTGTTGTAGGATCTACAATTGAGTAAATTTAGATGAAAATAACTTCGATTTTTTGGATTTTGTCACGATTTTTGTCAAATTTTAATAAATTTATTTGAAATCAACTTGGATAATTTTGGAATTTGTTGAGTATTTTTGTTGTAAGATCTATATTTGAGTAAATTTAGATGAAAATATCTTCAATTTTTAGGATTGTGAAAAAAATTTTAGTTGGAAGTGTCAAATTTTAATAAATTTATTTGAAACCAACTTCGATTTTTAGGATTTTCTTGAGTATTTTTCTTGTAGGATCTACAATTGAGTAAATTAAGATGAAAATAACTTCAATTTTTTGGATTGTGAAAAAAAATTTAGATGGAAGTGTCAAATTTTAATAAATTTATTTGAAATCAAATTCGATTTTTTTTATTTTGTTGGGTATTTTTGTTGGAGGATCTATATTTGAGTAAATTTAGATGAAAATAACTTAAATTTTTAGGATTGTGAAAAAACTTTTAGTTGGAAGTGACAAATTTTAATAAATTTATTTGAAACCAACTTCGATTTTTTGGATTTTCTTGAGTATTTTTGTTGTAGGATCTACAATTGAGTAAATTTTGATGAAAATAACTTCAATTTTTTGGATTGTGAAAAAAAATTTAGTTGGAAGTGTCAAATTTTAATAAAATTATTTGAAATCAACTTCGATTTTTTTGGATTTTGTTGAGTATTTTTGTTGTAGGGTCTATATTTGAGTAAATTTAGATGAAAATATCTTCAATTTTTTGGATTGTGTAAAAATTTTAGTTGGAAGTGTCAAGTTTTAATAAATTTATTTGAAACCAACTTCGATTTTTTGAATTTTCTTGAGTATTTTTGTTGTAGGATCTACAATTGAGTAAATTTAGATGAAAATAACTTTAATTTTTAGGACTGAGAAAAATATTTTAGTTGGAAGTGTCAAATTTTAATAAATTTATTTGAAACCTACTTCGATTTTTCTCGACTATGTTGAGTTTTTTTGATAGAAAAGCTTAATTTGAGTAATTTCAGTTGAAATAACTTCAATTTTTTGGATTTTGTCACGATTTTTGTCAAATTTTAATGAATTTATTTGAAATCAACTTTGATAATTTTTGAATTTGTTGAGTATTTTTGTTGTAGGATCTATATTTGAGTAAATTTAGATGAAAATAACTTAAATTTTTAGGATTGTGAAAAAAATTTTAGTTGGAAGTGTCAAATTTTAATAAATTTATTTGAAATCAACTTCGATTTTTTTTTATTTTGTTGGGTATTTTTGTTGTAGGATCTATATTTGAGTAAATTTAGATGAAAATAACTTAAATTTTTAGGATTGTGAAAAAACTTTTAGTTGGAAGTGCCAAATTTTAATAAATTTATTTGAAACCAACTTCGATTTTTTGGATTTGCTTGAGTATTTTTGTTGTAGGATCTACAATTGAGTAAATTTAGATGAAAATAACTTCAATTTTTTGGATTTTGTCACGATTTTTGTCAAATTTTAATAAATTTATTTGAAATCAACTTTGATAATTTTTGAATTTGTTGAGTATTTTTGTTGTAGGATCTATATTTGAGTAAATTTAGATGAAAATAACTTCAATTTTTTGGATTGTGAAAAAAAATTTAGATGGAAGTGTCAAATTTTAATAAATTTGTTTGAAATCAACTTCGATTTTTTTGGATTTTGTTGAGTATTTTTGTTGTAGGGTCTATATTTGAGTAAATTTAGATTAAAATAACTTAAATTTTTAGGATTGTGAAAAAAATTTTAGTTGGAAGTGCCAAATTTTAATAAATTTATTTGAAACCAACTTCGATTTTTTGGATTTTCTTGAGTATTTTTGTTGTAGGATCTACAATTGAGTAAATTTAGATGAAAATAACTTCAATTTTTTGGATTGTGAAAAAAATTTGAGTTGGAAGTGTCAAATTTTAATAAATTTATTTGAAACCAACTTCGATTTTTTTGAGTTTTATGAGTATTTTTGTTATAGGATCTACAATTGAGTAAATTTAGATGAAAATAACTTCAATTTTTTGGATTGTGAAAAAAAATTTAGATGGAAGTGTCAAATTTTAATAAATTTATTTGAAATCAAATTCGATTTTTTTTTATTTTGTTGGGTATTTTTGTTGGAGGATCTATATTTGAGTAAATTTAGATGAAAATAACTTAAATTTTTAGGATTGTGAAAAAACTTTTAGTTGGAAGTGACAAATTTTAATAAATTTATTTGAAACCAACTTCGATTTTTTGGATTTTCTTGAGTATTTTTGTTGTAGGATCTACAATTGAGTAAATTTTGATGAAAATAACTTCAATTTTTTGGATTGTGAAAAAAAATTTAGTTGGAAGTGTCAAATTTTAATAAAATTATTTGAAATCAACTTCGATTTTTTTGGATTTTGTTGAGTATTTTTGTTGTAGGGTCTATATTTGAGTAAATTTAGATGAAAATATCTTCAATTTTTTGGATTGTGTAAAAATTTTAGTTGGAAGTGTCAAGTTTTAATAAATTTATTTGAAACCAACTTCGATTTTTTGAATTTTCTTGAGTATTTTTGTTGTAGGATCTACAATTGAGTAAATTTAGATGAAAATAACTTTAATTTTTAGGACTGAGAAAAATATTTTAGTTGGAAGTGTCAAATTTTAATAAATTTATTTGAAACCTACTTCGATTTTTCTCGACTATGTTGAGTTTTTTTGATAGAAAAGCTTAATTTGAGTAATTTCAGTTGAAATAACTTCAATTTTTTGGATTTTGTCACGATTTTTGTCAAATTTTAATGAATTTATTTGAAATCAACTTTGATAATTTTTGAATTTGTTGAGTATTTTTGTTGTAGGATCTATATTTGAGTAAATTTAGATGAAAATAACTTAAATTTTTAGGATTGTGAAAAAAATTTTAGTTGGAAGTGTCAAATTTTAATAAATTTATTTGAAATCAACTTCGATTTTTTTTTATTTTGTTGGGTATTTTTGTTGTAGGATCTATATTTGAGTAAATTTAGATGAAAATAACTTAAATTTTTAGGATTGTGAAAAAACTTTTAGTTGGAAGTGCCAAATTTTAATAAATTTATTTGAAACCAACTTCGATTTTTTGGATTTGCTTGAGTATTTTTGTTGTAGGATCTACAATTGAGTAAATTTAGATGAAAATAACTTCAATTTTTTGGATTTTGTCACGATTTTTGTCAAATTTTAATAAATTTATTTGAAATCAACTTTGATAATTTTTGAATTTGTTGAGTATTTTTGTTGTAGGATCTATATTTGAGTAAATTTAGATGAAAATAACTTCAATTTTTTGGATTGTGAAAAAAAATTTAGATGGAAGTGTCAAATTTTAATAAATTTGTTTGAAATCAACTTCGATTTTTTTGGATTTTGTTGAGTATTTTTGTTGTAGGGTCTATATTTGAGTAAATTTAGATTAAAATAACTTAAATTTTTAGGATTGTGAAAAAAATTTTAGTTGGAAGTGCCAAATTTTAATAAATTTATTTGAAACCAACTTCGATTTTTTGGATTTTCTTGAGTATTTTTGTTGTAGGATCTACAATTGAGTAAATTTAGATGAAAATAACTTCAATTTTTTGGATTGTGAAAAAAATTTGAGTTGGAAGTGTCAAATTTTAATAAATTTATTTGAAACCAACTTCGATTTTTTGGAGTTTTATGAGTATTTTTGTTATAGGATCTACAATTGAGTAAATTTAGATGAAAATAACTTCGATTTTTTGGATTTTGTCACGATTTTTGTCAAATTTTAATAAATTTATTTGAAATCAAGTTAGATAATTTTTGAATTTGTTGAGTATTTTTGTTGTAGGATCTATATTTGAATAAATTTAGATGAAAATAACTTCAATTTTTTGGATTGTGAAAAAAATTTGAGTTGGAAGTGTCAAATTTTAATAAATTTATTTGAAACCAACTTCGATTTTTTGGAGTTTCATGAGTATTTTTGTTATAGGATCTACAATTGAGTAAATTTAGATGAAAATAACTTCGATTTTTTGGATTTTGTCACGATTTTTGTCAAATTTTAATAAATTTATTTGAAATCAACTTTGATAATTTTTTAATTTGTTGAGTATTTATTGTTGCAGGATCTATATTTGAGTAAATTTAGATGAAAATAACTTAAATTTTTTGGATTGTGAAAAATATTTTAGTTGGAAGTGTCAAATTTTAATAAATTTATTTGAAATCAACTTCGATTTTTTTTTATTTTGTTGGGTATTTTTGTTGTAGGATCTATATTTGAGTAAATTTAGATGAAAATAACTTCAATTTTTTGGATTGTGAAAAAAAGTTTAGTTGGAAGTGTCAAGTTTTAATAAATTTATTTGAAACCAACTTCGATTTTTTGAATTTTCTTGAGTATTTTTGTTGTAGGATCTACAATTGAGTAAATTTAGATGAAAATAACTTCAATTTTTAGGACTGAGAAAAATATTTTAGTTGGAAGTGTCAAATTTTAATAAATTTATTTGAATCCTACTTCGATTTTTCTCGACTATGTTGAGTTTTTTTGATAGAGAAGCTTAATTTGAGTAATTTCAGTTGAAATAACTTCGATTTTTTGGATTTTGTCACGATTTTTGTCAAATTTTAATAAATTTATTTGAAATCAACTTGGATAATTTTGGAATTTGTTGAGTATTTTTGTTGTAGGATCTATATTTGAGTAAATTTAGATGAAAATATCTTCAATTTTTTGGATTGTGAAAAAATTTTAGTTGGAAGTGTCAAATTTTAATAAATTTATTTGAAACCAACTTCGATTTTTTGGATTTTCTTGAGTATTTTTGTTGTAGGATCTACAATTGAGTAAATTTTGATGAAAATAACTTCAATTTTTTGGATTGTGAAAAAAAATTTAGTTGGAAGTGTCAAATTTTAATAAAATTATTTGAAATCAACTTCGATTTTTTTGGATTTTGTTGAGTATTTTTGTTGTAGGGTCTATATTTGAGTAAATTTAGATGAAAATATCTTCAATTTTTTGGATTGTGTAAAAATTTTAGTTGGAAGTGTCAAGTTTTAATAAATTTATTTGAAACCAACTTCGATTTTTTGAATTTTCTTGAGTATTTTTGTTGTAGGATCTACAATTGAGTAAATTTAGATGAAAATAACTTTAATTTTTAGGACTGAGAAAAATATTTTAGTTGGAAGTGTCAAATTTTAATAAATTTATTTGAAACCTACTTCGATTTTTCTCGACTATGTTGAGTTTTTTTGATAGAAAAGCTTAATTTGAGTAATTTCAGTTGAAATAACTTCAATTTTTTGGATTTTGTCACGATTTTTGTCAAATTTTAATGAATTTATTTGAAATCAACTTTGATAATTTTTGAATTTGTTGAGTATTTTTGTTGTAGGATCTATATTTGAGTAAATTTAGATGAAAATAACTTAAATTTTTAGGATTGTGAAAAAAATTTTAGTTGGAAGTGTCAAATTTTAATAAATTTATTTGAAATCAACTTCGATTTTTTTTTATTTTGTTGGGTATTTTTGTTGTAGGATCTATATTTGAGTAAATTTAGATGAAAATAACTTAAATTTTTAGGATTGTGAAAAAACTTTTAGTTGGAAGTGCCAAATTTTAATAAATTTATTTGAAACCAACTTCGATTTTTTGGATTTGCTTGAGTATTTTTGTTGTAGGATCTACAATTGAGTAAATTTAGATGAAAATAACTTCAATTTTTTGGATTTTGTCACGATTTTTGTCAAATTTTAATAAATTTATTTGAAATCAACTTTGATAATTTTTGAATTTGTTGAGTATTTTTGTTGTAGGATCTATATTTGAGTAAATTTAGATGAAAATAACTTCAATTTTTTGGATTGTGAAAAAAAATTTAGATGGAAGTGTCAAATTTTAATAAATTTGTTTGAAATCAACTTCGATTTTTTTGGATTTTGTTGAGTATTTTTGTTGTAGGGTCTATATTTGAGTAAATTTAGATTAAAATAACTTAAATTTTTAGGATTGTGAAAAAAATTTTAGTTGGAAGTGCCAAATTTTAATAAATTTATTTGAAACCAACTTCGATTTTTTGGATTTTCTTGAGTATTTTTGTTGTAGGATCTACAATTGAGTAAATTTAGATGAAAATAACTTCAATTTTTTGGATTGTGAAAAAAATTTGAGTTGGAAGTGTCAAATTTTAATAAATTTATTTGAAACCAACTTCGATTTTTTGGAGTTTTATGAGTATTTTTGTTATAGGATCTACAATTGAGTAAATTTAGATGAAAATAACTTCGATTTTTTGGATTTTGTCACGATTTTTGTCAAATTTTAATAAATTTATTTGAAATCAAGTTAGATAATTTTTGAATTTGTTGAGTATTTTTGTTGTAGGATCTATATTTGAATAAATTTAGATGAAAATAACTTCAATTTTTTGGATTGTGAAAAAAATTTGAGTTGGAAGTGTCAAATTTTAATAAATTTATTTGAAACCAACTTCGATTTTTTGGAGTTTCATGAGTATTTTTGTTATAGGATCTACAATTGAGTAAATTTAGATGAAAATAACTTCGATTTTTTGGATTTTGTCACGATTTTTGTCAAATTTTAATAAATTTATTTGAAATCAACTTTGATAATTTTTTAATTTGTTGAGTATTTATTGTTGCAGGATCTATATTTGAGTAAATTTAGATGAAAATAACTTAAATTTTTTGGATTGTGAAAAATATTTTAGTTGGAAGTGTCAAATTTTAATAAATTTATTTGAAATCAACTTCGATTTTTTTTTATTTTGTTGGGTATTTTTGTTGTAGGATCTATATTTGAGTAAATTTAGATGAAAATAACTTCAATTTTTTGGATTGTGAAAAAAAGTTTAGTTGGAAGTGTCAAGTTTTAATAAATTTATTTGAAACCAACTTCGATTTTTTGAATTTTCTTGAGTATTTTTGTTGTAGGATCTACAATTGAGTAAATTTAGATGAAAATAACTTCAATTTTTAGGACTGAGAAAAATATTTTAGTTGGAAGTGTCAAATTTTAATAAATTTATTTGAATCCTACTTCGATTTTTCTCGACTATGTTGAGTTTTTTTGATAGAGAAGCTTAATTTGAGTAATTTCAGTTGAAATAACTTCGATTTTTTGGATTTTGTCACGATTTTTGTCAAATTTTAATAAATTTATTTGAAATCAACTTGGATAATTTTGGAATTTGTTGAGTATTTTTGTTGTAGGATCTATATTTGAGTAAATTTAGATGAAAATATCTTCAATTTTTTGGATTGTGAAAAAATTTTAGTTGGAAGTGTCAAATTTTAATAAATTTATTTGAAATCAACTTCGATTTTTTTGGATTTTGTTGAGTATTTTTGATGTAGGGTCTATATTTGAGTAAATTTAGATGAAAATAACTTAAATTTTTAGGATTGTGAAAAAAATTTTAGTTGGAAGTGCCAAATATTAATATATTTATTTGAAACCAACTTCGATTTTTTTGGATTTTCTTGAGTATTTTTGTTGTAGGATCTACAATTGAGTAAATTTAGATGAAAATAACTTCGATTTTTTGGATTTTGTCACGATTTTTGTCAAATTTTAATAAATTTATTTGAAATCAACTTGGATAATTTTGGAATTTGTTGAGTATTTTTGTTGTAAGATCTATATTTGAGTAAATTTAGATGAAAATATCTTCAATTTTTAGGATTGTGAAAAAAATTTTAGTTGGAAGTGTCAAATTTTAATAAATTTATTTGAAACCAACTTCGATTTTTAGGATTTTCTTGAGTATTTTTCTTGTAGGATCTACAATTGAGTAAATTAAGATGAAAATAACTTCAATTTTTTGGATTGTGAAAAAAAATTTAGATGGAAGTGTCAAATTTTAATAAATTTATTTGAAATCAAATTCGATTTTTTTTATTTTGTTGGGTATTTTTGTTGGAGGATCTATATTTGAGTAAATTTAGATGAAAATAACTTAAATTTTTAGGATTGTGAAAAAACTTTTAGTTGGAAGTGACAAATTTTAATAAATTTATTTGAAACCAACTTCGATTTTTTGGATTTTCTTGAGTATTTTTGTTGTAGGATCTACAATTGAGTAAATTTTGATGAAAATAACTTCAATTTTTTGGATTGTGAAAAAAAATTTAGTTGGAAGTGTCAAATTTTAATAAAATTATTTGAAATCAACTTCGATTTTTTTGGATTTTGTTGAGTATTTTTGTTGTAGGGTCTATATTTGAGTAAATTTAGATGAAAATATCTTCAATTTTTTGGATTGTGTAAAAATTTTAGTTGGAAGTGTCAAGTTTTAATAAATTTATTTGAAACCAACTTCGATTTTTTGAATTTTCTTGAGTATTTTTGTTGTAGGATCTACAATTGAGTAAATTTAGATGAAAATAACTTTAATTTTTAGGACTGAGAAAAATATTTTAGTTGGAAGTGTCAAATTTTAATAAATTTATTTGAAACCTACTTCGATTTTTCTCGACTATGTTGAGTTTTTTTGATAGAAAAGCTTAATTTGAGTAATTTCAGTTGAAATAACTTCAATTTTTTGGATTTTGTCACGATTTTTGTCAAATTTTAATGAATTTATTTGAAATCAACTTTGATAATTTTTGAATTTGTTGAGTATTTTTGTTGTAGGATCTATATTTGAGTAAATTTAGATGAAAATAACTTAAATTTTTAGGATTGTGAAAAAAATTTTAGTTGGAAGTGTCAAATTTTAATAAATTTATTTGAAATCAACTTCGATTTTTTTTTATTTTGTTGGGTATTTTTGTTGTAGGATCTATATTTGAGTAAATTTAGATGAAAATAACTTAAATTTTTAGGATTGTGAAAAAACTTTTAGTTGGAAGTGCCAAATTTTAATAAATTTATTTGAAACCAACTTCGATTTTTTGGATTTGCTTGAGTATTTTTGTTGTAGGATCTACAATTGAGTAAATTTAGATGAAAATAACTTCAATTTTTTGGATTTTGTCACGATTTTTGTCAAATTTTAATAAATTTATTTGAAATCAACTTTGATAATTTTTGAATTTGTTGAGTATTTTTGTTGTAGGATCTATATTTGAGTAAATTTAGATGAAAATAACTTCAATTTTTTGGATTGTGAAAAAAAATTTAGATGGAAGTGTCAAATTTTAATAAATTTGTTTGAAATCAACTTCGATTTTTTTGGATTTTGTTGAGTATTTTTGTTGTAGGGTCTATATTTGAGTAAATTTAGATTAAAATAACTTAAATTTTTAGGATTGTGAAAAAAATTTTAGTTGGAAGTGCCAAATTTTAATAAATTTATTTGAAACCAACTTCGATTTTTTGGATTTTCTTGAGTATTTTTGTTGTAGGATCTACAATTGAGTAAATTTAGATGAAAATAACTTCAATTTTTTGGATTGTGAAAAAAATTTGAGTTGGAAGTGTCAAATTTTAATAAATTTATTTGAAACCAACTTCGATTTTTTTGAGTTTTATGAGTATTTTTGTTATAGGATCTACAATTGAGTAAATTTAGATGAAAATAACTTCGATTTTTTGGATTTTGTCACGATTTTTGTCAAATTTTAATAAATTTATTTGAAATCAAGTTAGATAATTTTTGAATTTGTTGAGTATTTTTGTTGTAGGATCTATATTTGAATAAATTTAGATGAAAATAACTTCAATTTTTTGGATTGTGAAAAAAATTTGAGTTGGAAGTGTCAAATTTTAATAAATTTATTTGAAACCAACTTCGATTTTTTGGAGTTTCATGAGTATTTTTGTTATAGGATCTACAATTGAGTAAATTTAGATGAAAATAACTTCGATTTTTTGGATTTTGTCACGATTTTTGTCAAATTTTAATAAATTTATTTGAAATCAACTTTGATAATTTTTTAATTTGTTGAGTATTTATTGTTGCAGGATCTATATTTGAGTAAATTTAGATGAAAATAACTTAAATTTTTTGGATTGTGAAAAATATTTTAGTTGGAAGTGTCAAATTTTAATAAATTTATTTGAAATCAACTTCGATTTTTTTTTATTTTGTTGGGTATTTTTGTTGTAGGATCTATATTTGAGTAAATTTAGATGAAAATAACTTCAATTTTTTGGATTGTGAAAAAAAGTTTAGTTGGAAGTGTCAAGTTTTAATAAATTTATTTGAAACCAACTTCGATTTTTTGAATTTTCTTGAGTATTTTTGTTGTAGGATCTACAATTGAGTAAATTTAGATGAAAATAACTTCAATTTTTAGGACTGAGAAAAATATTTTAGTTGGAAGTGTCAAATTTTAATAAATTTATTTGAATCCTACTTCGATTTTTCTCGACTATGTTGAGTTTTTTTGATAGAGAAGCTTAATTTGAGTAATTTCAGTTGAAATAACTTCGATTTTTTGGATTTTGTCACGATTTTTGTCAAATTTTAATAAATTTATTTGAAATCAACTTGGATAATTTTGGAATTTGTTGAGTATTTTTGTTGTAGGATCTATATTTGAGTAAATTTAGATGAAAATATCTTCAATTTTTTGGATTGTGAAAAAATTTTAGTTGGAAGTGTCAAATTTTAATAAATTTATTTGAAATCAACTTCGATTTTTTTTTATTTTGTTGGGTATTTTTGTTGTAGGATCTATATTTGAGTAAATTTAGATGAAAATAACTTCAATTTTTTGGATGGTGAAAAAAAGTTTAGTTGGAAGTGTCAAGTTTTAATAAATTTATTTGAAACCAACTTCGATTTTTTGAATTTTCTTGAGTATTTTTGTTGTAGGATCTACAATTGAGTAAATTTAGATGAAAATAACTTCAATTTTTAGGACTGAGAAAAATATTTTAGTTGGAAGTGTCAAATTTTAATAAATTTATTTGAATCCTACTTCGATTTTTCTCGACTATGTTGAGTTTTTTTGATAGAGAAGCTTAATTTGAGTAATTTCAGTTGAAATAACTTCGATTTTTTGGATTTTGTCACGATTTTTGTCAAATTTTAATAAATTTATTTGAAATCAACTTGGATAATTTTGGAATTTGTTGAGTATTTTTGTTGTAGGATCTATATTTGAGTAAATTTAGATGAAAATATCTTCAATTTTTTGGATTGTGAAAAAATTTTAGTTGGAAGTGTCAAATTTTAATAAATTTATTTGAAATCAACTTCGATTTTTTTGGATTTTGTTGAGTATTTTTGATGTAGGGTCTATATTTGAGTAAATTTAGATGAAAATAACTTAAATTTTTAGGATTGTGAAAAAAATTTTAGTTGGAAGTGCCAAATATTAATAAATTTATTTGAAACCAACTTCGATTTTTTTGGATTTTCTTGAGTATTTTTGTTGTAGGATCTACAATTGAGTAAATTTAGATGAAAATAACTTCGATTTTTTGGATTTTGTCACGATTTTTGTCAAATTTTAATAAATTTATTTGAAATCAACTTGGATAATTTTGGAATTTGTTGAGTATTTTTGTTGTAAGATCTATATTTGAGTAAATTTAGATGAAAATATCTTCAATTTTTAGGATTGTGAAAAAAATTTTAGTTGGAAGTGTCAAATTTTAATAAATTTATTTGAAATCAAATTCGATTTTTTTTATTTTGTTGGGTATTTTTGTTGGAGGATCTATATTTGAGTAAATTTAGATGAAAATAACTTAAATTTTTAGGATTGTGAAAAAACTTTTAGTTGGAAGTGACAAATTTTAATAAATTTATTTGAAACCAACTTCGATTTTTTGGATTTTCTTGAGTATTTTTGTTGTAGGATCTACAATTGAGTAAATTTTGATGAAAATAACTTCAATTTTTTGGATTGTGAAAAAAAATTTAGTTGGAAGTGTCAAATTTTAATAAAATTATTTGAAATCAACTTCGATTTTTTTGGATTTTGTTGAGTATTTTTGTTGTAGGGTCTATATTTGAGTAAATTTAGATGAAAATATCTTCAATTTTTTGGATTGTGTAAAAATTTTAGTTGGAAGTGTCAAGTTTTAATAAATTTATTTGAAACCAACTTCGATTTTTTGAATTTTCTTGAGTATTTTTGTTGTAGGATCTACAATTGAGTAAATTTAGATGAAAATAACTTTAATTTTTAGGACTGAGAAAAATATTTTAGTTGGAAGTGTCAAATTTTAATAAATTTATTTGAAACCTACTTCGATTTTTCTCGACTATGTTGAGTTTTTTTGATAGAAAAGCTTAATTTGAGTAATTTCAGTTGAAATAACTTCAATTTTTTGGATTTTGTCACGATTTTTGTCAAATTTTAATGAATTTATTTGAAATCAACTTTGATAATTTTTGAATTTGTTGAGTATTTTTGTTGTAGGATCTATATTTGAGTAAATTTAGATGAAAATAACTTAAATTTTTAGGATTGTGAAAAAAATTTTAGTTGGAAGTGTCAAATTTTAATAAATTTATTTGAAATCAACTTCGATTTTTTTTTATTTTGTTGGGTATTTTTGTTGTAGGATCTATATTTGAGTAAATTTAGATGAAAATAACTTAAATTTTTAGGATTGTGAAAAAACTTTTAGTTGGAAGTGCCAAATTTTAATAAATTTATTTGAAACCAACTTCGATTTTTTGGATTTGCTTGAGTATTTTTGTTGTAGGATCTACAATTGAGTAAATTTAGATGAAAATAACTTCAATTTTTTGGATTTTGTCACGATTTTTGTCAAATTTTAATAAATTTATTTGAAATCAACTTTGATAATTTTTGAATTTGTTGAGTATTTTTGTTGTAGGATCTATATTTGAGTAAATTTAGATGAAAATAACTTCAATTTTTTGGATTGTGAAAAAAAATTTAGATGGAAGTGTCAAATTTTAATAAATTTGTTTGAAATCAACTTCGATTTTTTTGGATTTTGTTGAGTATTTTTGTTGTAGGGTCTATATTTGAGTAAATTTAGATTAAAATAACTTAAATTTTTAGGATTGTGAAAAAAATTTTAGTTGGAAGTGCCAAATTTTAATAAATTTATTTGAAACCAACTTCGATTTTTTGGATTTTCTTGAGTATTTTTGTTGTAGGATCTACAATTGAGTAAATTTAGATGAAAATAACTTCAATTTTTTGGATTGTGAAAAAAATTTGAGTTGGAAGTGTCAAATTTTAATAAATTTATTTGAAACCAACTTCGATTTTTTGGAGTTTTATGAGTATTTTTGTTATAGGATCTACAATTGAGTAAATTTAGATGAAAATAACTTCGATTTTTTGGATTTTGTCACGATTTTTGTCAAATTTTAATAAATTTATTTGAAATCAAGTTAGATAATTTTTGAATTTGTTGAGTATTTTTGTTGTAGGATCTATATTTGAATAAATTTAGATGAAAATAACTTCAATTTTTTGGATTGTGAAAAAAATTTGAGTTGGAAGTGTCAAATTTTAATAAATTTATTTGAAACCAACTTCGATTTTTTGGAGTTTCATGAGTATTTTTGTTATAGGATCTACAATTGAGTAAATTTAGATGAAAATAACTTCGATTTTTTGGATTTTGTCACGATTTTTGTCAAATTTTAATAAATTTATTTGAAATCAACTTTGATAATTTTTTAATTTGTTGAGTATTTATTGTTGCAGGATCTATATTTGAGTAAATTTAGATGAAAATAACTTAAATTTTTTGGATTGTGAAAAATATTTTAGTTGGAAGTGTCAAATTTTAATAAATTTATTTGAAATCAACTTCGATTTTTTTTTATTTTGTTGGGTATTTTTGTTGTAGGATCTATATTTGAGTAAATTTAGATGAAAATAACTTCAATTTTTTGGATTGTGAAAAAAAGTTTAGTTGGAAGTGTCAACTTTTAATAAATTTATTTGAAACCAACTTCGATTTTTTGAATTTTCTTGAGTATTTTTGTTGTAGGATCTACAATTGAGTAAATTTAGATGAAAATAACTTCAATTTTTAGGACTGAGAAAAATATTTTAGTTGGAAGTGTCAAATTTTAATAAATTTATTTGAATCCTACTTCGATTTTTCTCGACTATGTTGAGTTTTTTTGATAGAGAAGCTTAATTTGAGTAATTTCAGTTGAAATAACTTCGATTTTTTGGATTTTGTCACGATTTTTGTCAAATTTTAATAAATTTATTTGAAATCAACTTGGATAATTTTGGAATTTGTTGAGTATTTTTGTTGTAGGATCTATATTTGAGTAAATTTAGATGAAAATATCTTCAATTTTTTGGATTGTGAAAAAATTTTAGTTGGAAGTGTCAAATATTAATAAATTTATTTGAAATCAACTTCGATTTTTTTGGATTTTGTTGAGTATTTTTGTTGTAGGGTCTATATTTGAGTAAATTTAGATGAAAATAACTTAAATTTTTAGGATTGTGAAAAAAATTTTAGTTGGAAGTGCCAAATATTAATAAATTTATTTGAAACCAACTTCGATTTTTTGGATTTTCTTGAGTATTTTTGTTGTAGGATCTACAATTGAGTAAATTTAGATGAAAATAACTTCGATTTTTTCGATTTTGTCACGATTTTTGTCAAATTTTAATAAATTTATTTGAAATCAACTTGGGTAATTTTGGAATTTGTTGAGTATTTTTGTTGTAAGATCTATATTTGAGTAAATTTAGATGAAAATATCTTCAATTTTTAGGATTGTGAAAAAAATTTTAGTTGGAAGTGTCAAATTTTAATAAATTTATTTGAAACCAACTTCGATTTTTAGGATTTTCTTGAGTATTTTTCTTGTAGGATCTACAATTGAGTAAATTAAGATGAAAATAACTTCAATTTTTTGGATTGTGAAAAAATTTTAGTTGGAAGTGTCAAATTTTAATAAATTTATTTGAAATCAACGTCGATTTTTTTGGATTTTGTTGAGTATTTTTGTTGTAGGGTCTATATTTGAGTAAATTTAGATGAAAATAACTTAAATTTTTAGGATTGTGAAAATAATTTTAGTTGGAAGTGCCAAATTTTAATAAATTTATTTGAAACCAACTTCGATTTTTTGGATTTGCTTGAGTATTTTTGTTGTAGGATCTACAATTGAGTAAATTTAGATGAAAATAACTTCAATTTTTTGGATTTTGTCACGATTTTTGTCAAATTTTAATAAATTTCTTTGAAATCAACTTTGATAATTTTTGAATTTGTTGAGTATTTTTGTTGTAGGATCTATATTTGAGTAAATTTAGATGAAAATAACTTCAATTTTTTGGATTGTGAAAAAAAATTTAGATGGAAGTGTCAAATTTTAATAAATTTGTTTGAAATCAACTTCGATTTTTTTGGATTTTGTTGAGTATTTTTGTTGTAGGGTCTATATTTGAGTAAATTTAGATTAAAATAACTTAAATTTTTAGGATTGTGAAAAAAATTTTAGTTGGAAGTGCCAAATTGTAATAAATTTATTTGAAACCAACTTCGATTTTTTGGATTTTCTTGAGTATTTTTGTTGTAGGATCTACAATTGAGTAAATTTAGATGAAAATAACTTCAATTTTTTGGATTGTGAAAAAAATTTGAGTTGGAAGTGTCAAATTTTAATAAATTTATTTGAAACCAACTTCGATTTTTTGGAGTTTCATGAGTATTTTTGTTATAGGATCTACAATTGAGTAAATTTAGATGAAAATAACTTCGATTTTTTGGATTTTGTCACGATTTTTGTCAAATTTTAATAAATTTATTTGAAATCAAGTTAGATAATTTTTGAATTTGTTGAGTATTTTTGTTGTAGGATCTATATTTGAATAAATTTAGATGAAAATAACTTCAATTGTTTGGATTGTGAAAAAAATTTGAGTTGGAAGTGTCAAATTTTAATAAATTTATTTGAAACCAACTTCGATTTTTTGGAGTTTCATGAGTATTTTTGTTATAGGATCTACAATTGAGTAAATTTAGATGAAAATAACTTCGATTTTTTGGATTTTGTCACGATTTTTGTCTAATTTTAATAAATTTATTTGAAATCAACTTTGATAATTTTTGAATTTGTTGAGTATTTATTGTTGTAGGATCTATATTTGAGTAAATTTAGATGAAAATAACTTCAATTTTTTGGATTGTGAAAAATATTTTAGTTGGAAGTGTCAAATTTTAATAAATTTATTTGAAATCAACTTCGATTTTTTTGATTTTCTTTAGTATTTTTGTTGTAGGATCTACAATTGAGTAAATTTAGATAAAAATAACTTCAATTTTTTGGATTGTGAAAAAAAATTTAGATGGAAGTGTCAAATTTTAATAAATTTATTTGAAATCAACCTCGATTTTTTTTTTTTTGTTGGGTATTTTTGTTGTAGGATCTATATTTGAGTAAATTTAGATGATAATAACTTAAATATTTAGGATTGTGAAAAAAATTTTAGTTGGAAGTGCCAAATTTTAATAAATTTATTTGAAACCAACTTCGATTTATTTGGATTTTCTTGAGTATTTTTGTTGTAGGATCTACAATTGAGTAAATTTAGATGAAAATAACTTCAATTTTTTGGATTGTGAAAAAAAATTTAGATGGAAGTGTCAAATTTTAATAAATTTATTTGACATCAACTTCGATTTTTTTTTATTTTGTTGGGTATTTTTGTTGTAGGATCTATATTTGAGTAAATTTAGATGAAAATAACTTCAATTTTTAGGATTGTGAAAAAAAGTTTAGTTGGAAGTGTCAAGTTTTAATAAATTTATTTGAAACCAACTTCGATTTTTTGAATTTTCTTGAGTATTTTTGTTGTAGGATCTACAATTGAGTAAATTTAGATGAAAATAACTTCAATTTTTAGGACTGAGAAAAATATTTTAGTTGGAAGTGTCAAATTTTAATAAATTTATTTGAATCCTACTTCGATTTTTCTCGACTATGTTGAGTTTTTTTGATAGAGAAGCTTAATTTGAGTAATTTCAGTTGAAATAACTTCGATTTTTTGGATTTTGTCACGATTTTTGTCAAATTTTAATAAATTTATTTGAAATCAACTTGGATAATTTTGGAATTTGTTGAGTATTTTTGTTGTAGGATCTATATTTGAGTAAATTTAGATGAAAATATCTTCAATTTTTTGGATTGTGAAAAAATTTTAGTTGGAAGTGTCAAATTTTAATAAATTTATTTGAAATCAACTTCGATTTTTTTGGATTTTGTTGAGTATTTTTGATGTAGGGTCTATATTTGAGTAAATTTAGATGAAAATAACTTAAATTTTTAGGATTGTGAAAAAAATTTTAGTTGGAAGTGCCAAATATTAATAAATTTATTTGAAACCAACTTCGATTTTTTGGATTTTCTTGAGTATTTTTGTTGTAGGATCTACAATGGAGTAAATTTAGATGAAAATAACTTCAATTTTTTGGATTGTGAAAAAAATTTGAGTTGGAAGTGTCAAATTTTAATAAATTTATTTGAAACCAACTTCGATTTTTTGGAGTTTCATGAGTATTTTTGTTATAGGATCTACAATTGAGTAAATTTAGATGAAAATAACTTCGATTTTTTGGATTTTGTCACGATTTTTGTCAAATTTTAATAAATTTATTTGAAATCAAGTTAGATAATTTTTGAATTTGTTGAGTATTTTTGTTGTAGGATCTATATTTGAATAAATTTAGATGAAAATAACTTCAATTTTTTGGATTGTGAAAAAAATTTGAGTTGGAAGTGTCAAATTTTAATAAATTTATTTGAAACCAACTTCGATTTTTTGGAGTTTCATGAGTATTTTTGTTATAGGATCTACAATTGAGTAAATTTAGATGAAAATAACTTCGATTTTTTGGATTTTGTCACGATTTTTGTCAAATTTTAATAAATTTATTTGAAATCAACTTTGATAATTTTTGAATTTGTTGAGTATTTATTGTTGTAGGATCTATATTTGAGTAAATTTAGATGAAAATAACTTCAATTTTTTGGATTGTGAAAAATATTTTAGTTGGAAGTGTCAAATTTTAATAAATTTATTTGAAATCAACTTCGATTTTTTTGATTTTCTTTAGTATTTTTGTTGTAGGATCTACAATTGAGTAAATTTAGATAAAAATAACTTCAATTTTTTGGATTGTGAAAAAAAATTTAGATGGAAGTGTCAAATTTTAATAAATTTATTTGAAATCAACCTCGATTTTTTTTTTTTTTGTTGGGTATTTTTGTTGTAGGATCTATATTTGAGTAAATTTAGATGATAATAACTTAAATATTTAGGATTGTGAAAAAAATTTTAGTTGGAAGTGTCAAGTTTTAATAAATTTATTTGAAACCAACTTCGATTTTTTGAATTTTCTTGAGTATTTTTGTTGTAGGATCTACAATTGAGTAAATTTAGATGAAAATAACTTTAATTTTTAGGACTGAGAAAAATATTTTAGTTGGAAGTGTCAAATTTTAATAAATTTATTTGAAACCTACTTCGATTTTTCTCGACTATGTTGAGTTTTTTTGATAGAAAAGCTTAATTTGAGTAATTTCAGTTGAAATAACTTCAATTTTTTGGATTTTGTCACGATTTTTGTCAAATTTTAATGAATTTATTTGAAATCAACTTTGATAATTTTTGAATTTGTTGAGTATTTTTGTTGTAGGATCTATATTTGAGTAAATTTAGATGAAAATAACTTAAATTTTTAGGATTGTGAAAAAAATATTAGTTGGAAGTGTCAAATTTTAATAAATTTATTTGAAATCAACTTCGATTTTTTTTTATTTTGTTGGGTATTTTTGTTGTAGGATCTATATTTGAGTAAATTTAGATGAAAATAACTTAAATTTTTAGGATTGTGAAAAAACTTTTAGTTGGAAGTGCCAAATTTTAATAAATTTATTTGAAACCAACTTCGATTTTTTGGATTTGCTTGAGTATTTTTGTTGTAGGATCTACAATTGAGTAAATTTAGATGAAAATAACTTCAATTTTTTGGATTTTGTCACGATTTTTGTCAAATTTTAATAAATTTATTTGAAATCAACTTTGATAATTTTTGAATTTGTTGAAAATTTTTGTTGTAGGATCTATATTTGAGTAAATTTAGATGAAAATAACTTCAATTTTTTGGATTGTGAAAAAAAATTTAGATGGAAGTGTCAAATTTTAATAAATTTGTTTGAAATCAACTTCGATTTTTTTGGATTTTGTTGAGTATTTTTGTTGTAGGGTCTATATTTGAGTAAATTTAGATTAAAATAACTTAAATTTTTAGGATTGTGAAAAAAATTTTAGTTGGAAGTGCCAAATTTTAATAAATTTATTTGAAACCAACTTCGATTTTTTGGATTTTCTTGAGTATTTTTGTTGTAGGATCTACAATTGAGTAAATTTAGATGAAAATAACTTCAATTTTTTGGATTGTGAAAAAAATTTGAGTTGGAAGTGTCAAATTTTAATAAATTTATTTGAAACCAACTTCGATTTTTTGGAGTTTTATGAGTATTTTTGTTATAGGATCTACAATTGAGTAAATTTAGATGAAAATAACTTCGATTTTTTGGATTTTGTCACGATTTTTGTCAAATTTTAATAAATTTATTTGAAATCAAGTTAGATAATTTTTGAATTTGTTGAGTATTTTTGTTGTAGGATCTATATTTGAATAAATTTAGATGAAAATAACTTCAATTTTTTGGATTGTGAAAAAAAATTGAGTTGGAAGTGTCAAATTTTAATAAATTTATTTGAAACCAACTTCGATTTTTTGGAGTTTCATGAGTATTTTTGTTATAGGATCTACAATTGAGTAAATTTAGATGAAAATAACTTCGATTTTTTGGATTTTGTCACGATTTTTGTCAAATTTTAATAAATTTATTTGAAATCAACTTTGATAATTTTTGAATTTGTTGAGTATTTATTGTTGTAGGATCTATATTTGAGTAAATTTAGATGAAAATATCTTCAATTTTTTGGATTGTGTAAAAATTTTAGTTGGAAGTGTCAAGTTTTAATAAATTTATTTGAAACCAACTTCGATTTTTTGAATTTTCTTGAGTATTTTTGTTGTAGGATCTACAATTGAGTAAATTTAGATGAAAATAACTTTAATTTTTAGGACTGAGAAAAATATTTTAGTTGGAAGTGTCAAATTTTAATAAATTTATTTGAAACCTACTTCGATTTTTCTGGACTATGTTGAGTTTTTTTGATAGAAAAGCTTAATTTGAGTAATTTCAGTTGAAATAACTTCAATTTTTTGGATTTTGTCACGATTTTTGTCAAATTTTAATGAATTTATTTGAAATCAACTTTGATAATTTTTGAATTTGTTGAGTATTTTTGTTGTAGGATCTATATTTGAGTAAATTTAGATGAAAATAACTTAAATTTTTAGGATTGTGAAAAAAATTTTAGTTGGAAGTGTCAAATTTTAATAAATTTATTTGAAATCAACTTCGATTTTTTTTTATTTTGTTGGGTATTTTTGTTGTAGGATCTATATTTGAGTAAATTTAGATGAAAATAACTTAAATTTTTAGGATTGTGAAAAAACTTTTAGTTGGAAGTGCCAAATTTTAATAAATTTATTTGAAACCAACTTCGATTTTTTGGATTTGCTTGAGTATTTTTGTTGTAGGATCTACAATTGAGTAAATTTAGATGAAAATAACTTCAATTTTTTGGATTTTGTCACGATTTTTGTCAAATTTTAATAAATTTATTTGAAATCAACTTTGATAATTTTTGAATTTGTTGAGTATTTTTGTTGTAGGATCTATATTTGAGTAAATTTAGATGGAAATAACTTCAATTTTTTGGATTGTGAAAAAAAATTTAGATGGAAGTGTCAAATTTTAATAAATTTGTTTGAAATCAACTTCGATTTTTTTGGATTTTGTTGAGTATTTTTGTTGTAGGGTCTATATTTGAGTAAATTTAGATGAAAATAACTTAAATTTTTAGGATTGTGAAAAAACTTTTAGTTGGAAGTGCCAAATTTTAATAAATTTATTTGAAACCAACTTCGATTTTTTGGATTTGCTTGAGTATTTTTGTTGTAGGATCTACAATTGAGTAAATTTAGATGAAAATAACTTCAATTTTTTGGATTTTGTCACGATTTTTGTCAAATTTTAATAAATTTATTTGAAATCAACTTTGATAATTTTTGAATTTGTTGAGTATTTTTGTTGTAGGATCTATATTTGAGTAAATTTAGATGAAAATAACTTCAATTTTTTGGATTGTGAAAAAAAATTTAGATGGAAGTGTCAAATTTTAATAAATTTGTTTGAAATCAACTTCGATTTTTTTGGATTTTGTTGAGTATTTTTGTTGTAGGGTCTATATTTGAGTAAATTTAGATTAAAATAACTTAAATTTTTAGGATTGTGAAAAAAATTTTAGTTGGATGTGCCAAATTTTAATAAATTTATTTGAAACCAACTTCGATTTTTTGGATTTTCTTGAGTATTTTTGTTGTAGGATCTACAATTGAGTAAATTTAGATGAAAATAACTTCAATTTTTTGGATTGTGAAAAAAATTTGAGTTGGAAGTGTCAAATTTTAATAAATTTATTTGAAACCAACTTCGATTTTTTGGAGTTTTATGAGTATTTTTGTTATAGGATCTACAATTGAGTAAATTTAGATGAAAATAACTTCGATTTTTTGGATTTTGTCACGATTTTTGTCAAATTTTAATAAATTTATTTGAAATCAAGTTAGATAATTTTTGAATTTGTTGAGTATTTTTGTTGTAGGATCTATATTTGAATAAATTTAGATGAAAATAACTTCAATTTTTTGGATTGTGAAAAAAATTTGAGTTGGAAGTGTCAAATTTTAATAAATTTATTTGAAACCAACTTCGATTTTTTGGAGTTTCATGAGTATTTTTGTTATAGGATCTACAATTGAGTAAATTTAGATGAAAATAACTTCGATTTTTTGGATTTTGTCACGATTTTTGTCAAATTTTAATAAATTTATTTGAAATCAACTTTGATAATTTTTGAATTTGTTGAGTATTTATTGTTGTAGGATCTATATTTGAGTAAATTTAGATGAAAATAACTTAAATTTTTTGGATTGTGAAAAATATTTTAGTTGGAAGTGTCAAATTTTAATAAATTTATTTGAAATCAACTTCGATTTTTTTTTATTTTGTTGGGTATTTTTGTTGTAGGATCTATATTTGAGTAAATTTAGATGAAAATATCTTCAATTTTTTGGATTGTGAAAAAATTTTAGTTGGAAGTGTCAAATTTTAATAAATTTATTTGAAATCAACTTCGATTTTTTTGGATTTTGTTGAGTATTTTTGTTGTAGGGTCTATATTTGAGTAAATTTAGATGAAAATAACTTAAATTTTTAGGATTGTGAAAAAAATTTTAGTTGGAAGTGCCAAATATTAATAAATTTATTTGAAACCAACTTCGATTTTTTGGATTTTCTTGAGTATTTTTGTTGTAGGATCTACAATTGAGTAAATTTAGATGAAAATAACTTCGATTTTTTCGATTTTGTCACGATTTTTGTCAAATTTTAATAAATTTATTTGAAATCAACTTGGATAATTTTGGAATTTGTTGAGTATTTTTGTTGTAAGATCTATATTTGAGTAAATTTAGATGAAAATATCTTCAATTTTTAGGATTGTGAAAAAAATTTTAGTTGGAAGTGTCAAATTTTAATAAATTTATTTGAAACCAACTTCGATTTTTAGGATTTTCTTGAGTATTTTTCTTGTAGGATCTACAATTGAGTAAATTAAGATGAAAATAACTTCAATTTTTTGGATTGTGAAAAAAAATTTAGATGGAAGTGTCAAATTTTAATAAATTTATTTGAAATCAACTTCGATTTTTTTTTATTTTGTTGGGTATTTTTGTTGTAGGATCTATATTTGAGTAAATTTAGATGAAAATAACTTAAATTTTTAGGATTGTGAAAAAACTTTTAGTTGGAAGTGCCAAATTTTAATAAATTTATTTGAAACCAACTTCGATTTTTTGGATTTTCTTGAGTATTTTTGTTGTAGGATCTACAATTGAGTAAATTTAGATGAAAATAACTTCAATTTTTTGGATTTTGTCACGATTTTTGTCAAATTTTAATAAATTTATTTGAAATCAACTTTGATAATTTTTTAATTTGTTTAGTATTTTTGTTGTAGGATCTATATTTGAGTAAATTTAGATGAAAATAACTTCAATTTTTTGGATTGTGAAAAAAAATTTAGATGGAAGTGTCAAATTTTAATAAATTTATTTGAAATCAACTTCGATTTTTTTGGATTTTGTTGAGTATTTTTGTTGTAGGGTCTATATTTGAGTAAATTTAGATTAAAATAACTTAAATTTTTAGGATTGTGAAAAAAATTTTAGTTGGAAGTGCCAAATTTTAATAAATTTATTTGAAACCAACTTCGATTTTTTGGATTTTCTTGAGTATTTTTGTTGTAGGATCTACAATTGAGTAAATTTAGATGAAAATAACTTCAATTTTTTGTATTGTGAAAAAAAATTTAGATGGAAGTGTCAAATTTTAATAAATTTATTTGAAATCAACTTCGTTTTTTTTTTATTTTGTTGGGTATTTTTGTTGTAGGATCTATATTTGAGTAAATTTAGATGAAAATAACTTAAATTTTTAGGATTGTGAAAAAACTTTTAGTTGGAAGTGTCAAATTTTAATAAATTTATTTGAAACCAACTTCGATTTTTTGGAGTTTCATGAGTATTTTTGTTGTAGGATCTACAATTGAGTAAATTTAGATGAAAATAACTTCAATTTTTTGGATTGTGAAAAAAATTTGAGTTGGAAGTGTCAAATTTTAATAAATTTATTTGAAACCAACTTCGATTTTTTGGAGTTTCATGAGTATTTTTGTTATAGGATCTACAATTGAGTAAATTTAGATGAAAATAACTTCGATTTTTGGATTTTGTCACGATTTTTGTCAAATTTTAATAAATTTATTTGAAATCCACTTTGATAATTTTTGAATTTGTTGAGTATTTTTGTTGTAGGATCTATATTTGAGTAAATTTAGATGAAAATAACTTCAATTTTTTGGATTGTGAAAAATATTTTAGTTGGAAGTGTCAAATTTTAATAAATTTATTTGAAATCAACTTCGATTTTTTGGATTTTCTTGAGTGTCAAATTTTAATAAATTTATTTGAAATCAACTTCGATTTTTTTTTATTTTGTTGGGTATTTTTGTTGTAGGATCTATATTTGAGGAAATTTAGATGAAAATAACTTAAATTTTTAGGATTGTGAAAAAACTTTTAGTTGGAAGTGCCAAATTTTAATAAATTTATTTGAAACCAACTTCGATTTTTTGGATTTGCTTGAGTATTTTTGTTGTAGGATCTACAATTGAGTAAATTTAGATGAAAATAACTTCAATTTTTTGGATTTTGTCACGATTTTTGTCAAATTTTAATAAATTTATTTGAAATCCACTTTGATAATTTTTGAATTTGTTGAGTATTTTTGTTGTAGGATCTATATTTGAGTAAATTTAGATGAAAATAACTTCAATTTTTTGGATTGTGAAAAATATTTTAGTTGGAAGTGTCAAATTTTAATAAATTTATTTGAAATCAACTTCGATTTTTTGGATTTTCTTTAGTATTTTTATTGTAGGATCTACAATTGAGTAAATTTATATAAAAATAACTTCAATTTTTTGGATTGTGAAAAAAAATTTAGATGGAAGTGTCAAATTTTAATAAATTTATTTGAAATCAACATCGATTTTTTTGGATTTTGTTGAGTATTTTTGTTGTAGGGTCTATATTTGAGTAAATTTAGATGAAAATAACTTAAATTTTTAGGATTGTGAAAAAAATTTTAGTTGGAAGTGCCAAATTTTAATAAATTTATTTGAAACCAACTTCGATTTTTTGGATTTTCTTGAGTATTTTTGTTGTAGGATCTACAATTGAGTAAATTTAGATGAAAATAACTTCAATTTTTTGGATTGTGAAAAAAAATTTAGATGGAAGTGTCAAATTTTAATAAATATATTTGAAATCAACTTCGATTTTTTTTTATTTTGTTGGGTATTTTTGTTGTAGGATCTATATTTGAGTAAATTTAGATGAAAATAACTTAAATTTTTAGGATTGTGAAAAAAATTTTAGTTGGAAGTGCCAAATTTTAATAAATTTATTTGAAACCAACTTCGATTTTTTGGATTTTCTTGAGTATTTTTGTTGTAGGATCTACAATTGAGTAAATTTAGATGAAAATAACTTCAATTTTTTGGATTGTGAAAAAAATTTGAGTTGGAAGTGTCAAATTTTAATAAATTTATTTGAAACCAACTTCGATTTTTTGGAGTTTCATGAGTATTTTTGTTGTAGGATCTACAATTGAGTAAATTTAGATGAAAATAACTTAAATTTTTAGGATTGTGAAAAAAATTTGAGTTGGAAGTGTCAAATTTTAATAAATTTATTTGAAACCAACTTCGATTTTTGGAATTTTCTTGAGTATTTTTGTTGTAGGATCTATATTTGAGTAAATTTAGATGAAAATAACTTCAATTTTTTGGATTGTGAAAAATATTTTAGTTGGAAGTGTCAAATTTTAATAAATTTATTTGAAATCAACTTCGATTTTTTGGATTTTCTTGAGTGTCAAATTTTAATAAATTTATTTGAAATCAACTTCGATTTTTTTTTATTTTGTTGGGTATTTTTGTTGTAGGATCTATATTTGAGTAAATTTAGATGAAAATAACTTAAATTTTTAGGATTGTGAAAAAACTTTTAGTTGGAAGTGCCAAATTTTAATAAATTTATTTGAAACCAACTTCGATTTTTTGGATTTTCTTGAGTATTTTTGTTGTAGGATCTACAATTGAGTAAATTTTGATGAAAATAACTTCAATTTTTTGGATTGTGAAAAAAAATTTAGTTGGAAGTGTCAAATTTTAATAAAATTATTTGAAACCAACTTCGATATTTTGGATTTTCTTGAGTATTTTTGTTGTAGGATCTACAATTGAGTAAATTTAGATGAAAATAACTTCAATTTTTTGTATTGTGAAAAAAAATTTAGATGGAAGTGTCAAATTTTAATAAATTTATTTGAAATCAACTTCGTTTTTTTTTTATTTTGTTGGGTATTTTTGTTGTAGGATCTATATTTGAGTAAATTTAGATGAAAATAACTTAAATTTTTAGGATTGTGAAAAAAATTTTAGTTGGAAGTGCCAAATTTTAATAAAATTATTTGAAACCAACTTCGATTTTTTGGATTTTCTTGAGTATTTTTGTTGTAGGATCTACAATTGAGTAAATTTAGATGAAAATAACTTCAATATTTTGGATTGTGAAAAAAATTTGAGTTGGAAGTGTCAAATTTTAATAAATTTATTTGAAACCAACTTCGATTTTTTGGAGTTTCATGAGTATTTTTGTTATAGGATCTACAATTGAGTAAATTTAGATGAAAATAACTTCGATTTTTGGATTGTGAAAAAAAATTTAGATGGAAGTGTCAAATTTTAATAAATTTATTTGAAATCAACTTCGATTTTTTTGATTTTCTTGAGTATTTTTGTTGTAGGATCTACAATTGAGTAAATTTAGATGAAAACAACTTCAATTTTTTGGATTGTGAAAAATATTTTAGTTGGAAGTGTCAAATTTTAATAAATTTATTTGAAATCAACTTCGATTTTTTGGATTTTCTTTAGAATTTTTGTTGTAGGATCTACAATTGAGTAAATTTATATAAAAATAACTTCAATTTTTTGGATTGTGAAAAAAAATTTAGATGGAAGTGTCAAATTTTAATAAATTTATTTGAAATCAACTTCGATTTTTTTTGATTTTGTTGAGTATTTTTGTTGTAGGGTCTATATTTGAGTAAATTTAGATGAAAATAACTTAAATTTTTAGGATTGTGAAAAAAATTTTAGTTGGAAGTGCCAAATTTTAATAAATTTATTTGAAACCAACTTCGATTTTTTGGATTTTCTTGAGTATTTTTGTTGTAGGATCTACAATTGAGTAAATTTAGATGAAAACAACTTCAATTTTTTGGATTGTGAAAAAAAATTTAGATGGAAGTGTCAAATTTTAATAAATTCATTTGAATTCAACTTCGATTTTTTTTTATTTTGTTGGGTATTTTTGTTGTAGGATCTATATTTGAGTAAATTTAGATGAAAATAACTTAAATTTTTAGGATTGTGAAAAAAATTTTAGTTGGAAGTGCCAAATTTTAATAAATTTATTTGAAACCAACTTCGATTTTTTTGATTTTCTTGAGTATTTTTGTTGTAGGATCTACAATTGAGTAAATTTAGATGAAAATTACTTCGATTTTTTCGATTTTGTCACGAATTTTGTCAAATTTTAATAAATTTATTTGAAATCAACTTGGATAATTTTGGATTTTCTTGAGTATTTTTGTTGTAGGATCTACAATTGAGTAAATTTAGATGAAAATAACTTCAATTTTTTGGATTGTGAAAAAAAATTTAGATGGAAGTGTCAAATTTTAATAAATTTATTTGAAATCAACTTCGATTTTTTTTTATTTTGTTGGGTATTTTTGTTGTAGGATCTACAATTGAGTAAATTTAGATGAAAATAACTTCAATTTTTTGGATTGTGAAAAAACATTTAGATGGAAGTGTCAAATTTTAATAAATTTATTTGAAATCAACTTCGATTTTTTTTTATTTTGTTGGGTATTTTTGTTGTAGGATCTATATTTGAGTAAATTTAGATGAAAATAACTTAAATTTTTAGGATTGTGAAAAAAAATTTAGTTGGAAGTGCCAAATTTTAATAAATTTATTTGAAACCAACTTCGATTTTTTGGATTTTCTTGAGTATTTTTGTTGTAGGATCTACAATTGAGTAAATTTAGATGAAAACAACTTCAATTTTTTGGATTGTGAAAAAAAATTTAGATGGAAGTGTCAAATTTTAATAAATTTATTTGAAATCAACTTCGATTTTTTTTTATTTCGTTGGGTATTTTTGTTGTAGGATCTATATTTGAGTAAATTTAGATGAAAATAACTTAAATTTTTAGGATTGTGAAAAAAATTTTAGTTGGAAGTGCCAAATTCTAATAAATTTATTTGAAACCAACTTCGATTTTTTGGATTTTCTTGAGTATTTTTGTTGTAGGATCTACAATTGAGTAAATTTAGATGAAAATTACTTCGATTTTTTCGATTTTGTCACGAATTTTGTCAAATTTTAATAAATTTATTTGAAATCAACTTGGATAATTTTGGATTTTCTTGAGTATTTTTGTTGTAGGATCTACAATTGAGTAAATTTAGATGAAAATAACTTCAATTTTTTGGATTGTGAAAAAAAATTTAGATGGAAGTGTCAAATTTTAATAAATTTATTTGAAATCAACTTCGATTTTTTTTTATTTTGTTGGGTATTTTTGTTGTAGGATCTACAATTGAGTAAATTTAGATGAAAATAACTTCAATTTTTTGGATTGTGAAAAAACATTTAGATGGAAGTGTCAAATTTTAATAAATTTATTTGAAATCAACTTCGATTTTTTTTTATTTTGTTGGGTATTTTTGTTGTAGGATCTATATTTGAGTAAATTTAGATGAAAATAACTTAAATTTTTAGGATTGTGAAAAAAATTTTAGTTGGAAGTGCCAAATTTTAATAAATTTATTTGAAACCAACTTCGATTTTTTGGATTTTCTTGAGTATTTTTGTTGTAGGATCTACAATTGAGTAAATTTAGATGAAAATAACTTCAATTTTTTGGATTTTGTCACGATTTTTGTCAAATTTTAATAAATTTATTTGAAATCAACTTTGATAATTTTTGAATTTGTTGAGTATTTTTGTTGTAGGATCTATATTTGAGTAAATTTAGATGAAAATAACTTCAATTTTTTGGATTGTGAAAAAAAATTTAGATGGAAGTGTCAAATATTAATAAATTTGTTTGAAATCAACTTCGATTTTTTTGGATTTTGTTGAGTATTTTTGTTGTAGGGTCTATATTTGAGTAAATTTAGATTAAAATAACTTAAATTTTTAGGATTGTGAAAAAAATTTTAGTTGGAAGTGCCAAATTTTAATAAATTTATTTGAAACCAACTTCGATTTTTTGGATTGTCTTGAGTATTTTTGTTGTAGGATCTACAATTGAGTAAATTTAGATGAAAATAACTTCAATTTTTTGGATTGTGAAAAAAATTTGAGTTGGAAGTGTCAAATTTTAATAAATTTATTTGAAACCAACTTCGATTTTTTGGAGTTTCATGAGTATTTTGGTTATAGGATCTACAATTGAGTAAATTTAGATGAAAATAACTTCGATTTTTTGGATTTTGTCACGATTTTTGTCAAATTTTAATAAATTTATTTGAAATCAAGTTAGATAATTTTTGAATTTGTTGAGTATTTTTGTTGTAGGATCTATATTTGAGTAAATTTAGATGAAAATAACTTCAATTTTTTGGATTGTGAAAAAAATTTGAGTTGGAAGTGTCAAATTTTAATAAATTTATTTGAAACCAACTTCGATTTTTTGGAGTTTCATGAGTATTTTTGTTATAGGATCTACAATTGAGTAAATTTAGATGAAAATAACTTCGATTTTTTGGATTTTGTCACGATTTTTGTCAAATTTTAATAAATTTATTTGAAATCAACTTTGATAATTTTTGAATTTGTTGAGTATTTTTGTTGTAGGATCTATATTTGAGTAAATTTAGATGAAAATAACTTAAATTTTTAGGATTGTGAAAAAAATTTTAGTTGGAAGTGCCAAATTTTAATAAATTTATTTGAAACCAACTTCGATTTTTTGGATTTTCTTGAGTATTTTTGTTGTAGGATCTACAATTGAGTAAATTTAGATGAAAATAACTTCAATTTTTTGGATTTTGTCACGATTTTTGTCAAATTTTAATAAATTTATTTGAAATCAACTTTGATAATTTTTGAATTTGTTGAGTATTTTTGTTGTAGGATCTATATTTGAGTAAATTTAGATGAAAATAACTTCAATTTTTTGTATTGTGAAAAAAAATTTAGATGGAAGTGTCAAATTTTAATAAATTTATTTGAAATCAACTTCGTTTTTTTTTTATTTTGTTGGGTATTTTTGTTGTAGGATCTATATTTGAGTAAATTTAGATGAAAATAACTTAAATTTTTAGGATTGTGAAAAAAATTTTAGTTGGAAGTGCCAAATTTTAATAAATTTATTTGAAACCAACTTCGATTTTTTGGATTTTCTTGAGTATTTTTGTTGTAGGATCTACAATTGAGTAAATTTAGATGAAAATAACTTCAATTTTTTGGATTGTGAAAAAAAATTTAGATGGAAGTGCCAAAATTTAATAAATTTATTTGAAACCAACTTCGGTTTTTTGGATTTTCTTGAGTATTTTTGTTGTAGGATCTACAATTGAGTAAATTTAGATGAAAATAACTTCAATATTTTGGATTGTGAAAAAAATTTGAGTTGGAAGTGTCAAATTTTAATAAATTTATTTGAAACCAACTTCGATTTTTTGGAGTTTCATGAGTATTTTTGTTGTAGGATCTACAATTGAGTAAATTTAGATGAAAATAACTTCAATTTTTTGGATTGTGAAAAAAATTTGAGTTGGAAGTGTCAAATTTTAATAAATTTATTTGAAACCAACTTCGATTTTTTGGAGTTTCATGAGTATTTTTGTTATAGGATCTACAATTGAGTAAATTTAGATGAAAATAACTTCAATTTTTTGGATTGTGAAAAAAAATTTAGTTGGAAGTGTCAAATTTTAATAAAATTATTTGAAACCAACTTCGATATTTTGGATTTTCTTGAGTATTTTTGTTGTAGGATCTACAATTGAGTAAATTTAGATGAAAATAACTTAAATTTTTAGGATTGTGAAAAAACTTTTAGTTGGAAGTGCCAAATTTTAATAAATTTATTTGAAACCAACTTCGATTTTTTGGATTTTCTTGAGTATTTTTGTTGTAGGATCTACAATTGAGTAAATTTAGATGAAAATTACTTCGATTTTTTCGATTTTGTCACGAATTTTGTCAAATTTTAATAAATTTATTTGAAATCAACTTGGATAATTTTGGATTTTCTTGAGTATTTTTGTTGTAGGATCTACAATTGAGTAAATTTAGATGAAAATAACTTCAATTTTTTGGATTGTGAAAAAAAATTTAGATGGAAGTGTCAAATTTTAATAAATTTATTTGAAATCAACTTCGATTTTTTTTTATTTTGTTGGGTATTTTTGTTGTAGGATCTACAATTGAGTAAATTTAGATGAAAATAACTTCAATTTTTTGGATTGTGAAAAAACATTTAGATGGAAGTGTCAAATTTTAATAAATTTATTTGAAATCAACTTCGATTTTTTTTTATTTTGTTGGGTATTTTTGTTGTAGGATCTATATTTGAGTAAATTTAGATGAAAATAACTTAAATTTTTAGGATTGTGAAAAAAATTTTAGTTGGAAGTGCCAAATTTTAATAAATTTATTTGAAACCAACTTCGATTTTTTGGATTTTCTTGAGTATTTTTGTTGTAGGATCTACAATTGAGTAAATTTAGATGAAAACAACTTCAATTTTTTGGATTGTGAAAAAAAATTTAGATGGAAGTGTCAAATTTTAATAAATTTATTTGAAATCAACTTCGATTTTTTTTTATTTTGTTGGGTATTTTTGTTGTAGGATCTATATTTGAGTAAATTTAGATGAAAATAACTTAAATTTTTAGGATTGTGAAAAAAATTTTAGTTGGAAGTGCCAAATTCTAATAAATTTATTTGAAACCAACTTCGATTTTTTGGATTTTCTTGAGTATTTTTGTTGTAGGATCTACAATTGAGTAAATTTAGATGAAAATTACTTCGATTTTTTCGATTTTGTCACGAATTTTGTCAAATTTTAATAAATTTATTTGAAATCAACTTGGATAATTTTGGATTTTCTTGAGTATTTTTGTTGTAGGATCTACAATTGAGTAAATTTAGATGAAAATAACTTCAATTTTTTGGATTGTGAAAAAAAATTTAGATGGAAGTGTCAAATTTTAATAAATTTATTTGAAATCAACTTCGATTTTTTTTTATTTTGTTGGGTATTTTTGTTGTAGGATCTACAATTGAGTAAATTTAGATGAAAATAACTTCAATTTTTTGGATTGTGAAAAAACATTTAGATGGAAGTGTCAAATTTTAATAAATTTATTTGAAATCAACTTCGATTTTTTTTTATTTTGTTGGGTATTTTTGTTGTAGGATCTATATTTGAGTAAATTTAGATGAAAATAACTTAAATTTTTAGGATTGTGAAAAAAATTTTAGTTGGAAGTGCCAAATTTTAATAAATTTATTTGAAACCAACTTCGATTTTTTGGATTTTCTTGAGTATTTTTGTTGTAGGATCTACAATTGAGTAAATTTAGATGAAAATAACTTCAATTTTTTGGATTTTGTCACGATTTTTGTCAAATTTTAATAAATTTATTTGAAATCAACTTTGATAATTTTTGAATTTGTAGAGTATTTTTGTTGTAGGATCTATATTTGAGTAAATTTAGATGAAAATAACTTCAATTTTTTGGATTGTGAAAAAAAATTTAGATGGAAGTGTCAAATATTAATAAATTTGTTTGAAATCAACTTCGATTTTTTTGGATTGTCTTGAGTATTTTTGTTGTAGGATCTACAATTGAGTAAATTTAGATGAAAATAACTTCAATTTTTTGGATTGTGAAAAAAATTTGAGTTGGAAGTGTCAAATTTTAATAAATTTATTTGAAACCAACTTCGATTTTTTGGAGTTTCATGAGTATTTTGGTTATAGGATCTACATTTGAGTAAATTTAGATGAAAATAACTTCGATTTTTTGGATTTTGTCACGATTTTTGTCAAATTTTAATAAATTTATTTGAAATCAAGTTAGATAATTTTTGAATTTGTTGAGTATTTTTGTTGTAGGATCTATATTTGAGTAAATTTAGATGAAAATAACTTCAATTTTTTGGATTGTGAAAAAAATTTGAGTTGGAAGTGTCAAATTTTAATAAATTTATTTGAAACCAACTTCGATTTTTTGGAGTTTCATGAGTATTTTTGTTATAGGATCTACAATTGAGTAAATTTAGATGAAAATAACTTCGATTTTTTGGATTTTGTCACGATTTTTGTCAAATTTTAATAAATTTATTTGAAATCAACTTTGATAATTTTTGAATTTGTTGAGTATTTTTGTTGTAGGATCTATATTTGAGTAAATTTAGATGAAAATAACTTAAATTTTTAGGATTGTGAAAAAAATTTTAGTTGGAAGTGCCAAATTTTAATAAATTTATTTGAAACCAACTTCGATTTTTTGGATTTTCTTGAGTATTTTTGTTGTAGGATCTACAATTGAGTAAATTTAGATGAAAATAACTTCAATTTTTTGGATTTTGTCACGATTTTTGTCAAATTTTAATAAATTTATTTGAAATCAACTTTGATAATTTTTGAATTTGTTGAGTATTTTTGTTGTAGGATCTATATTTGAGTAAATTTAGATGAAAATAACTTCAATTTTTTGTATTGTGAAAAAAAATTTAGATGGAAGTGTCAAATTTTAATAAATTTATTTGAAATCAACTTCGTTTTTTTTTTATTTTGTTGGGTATTTTTGTTGTAGGATCTATATTTGAGTAAATTTAGATGAAAATAACTTAAATTTTTAGGATTGTGAAAAAAATTTTAGTTGGAAGTGCCAAATTTTAATAAATTTATTTGAAACCAACTTCGATTTTTTGGATTTTCTTGAGTATTTTTGTTGTAGGATCTACAATTGAGTAAATTTAGATGAAAATAACTTCAATTTTTTGGATTGTGAAAAAAAATTTAGATGGAAGTGCCAAAATTTAATAAATTTATTTGAAACCAACTTCGGTTTTTTGGATTTTCTTGAGTATTTTTGTTGTAGGATCTACAATTGAGTAAATTTAGATGAAAATAACTTCAATATTTTGGATTGTGAAAAAAATTTGAGTTGGAAGTGTCAAATTTTAATAAATTTATTTGAAACCAACTTCGATTTTTTGGAGTTTCATGAGTATTTTTGTTGTAGGATCTACAATTGAGTAAATTTAGATGAAAATAACTTCAATTTTTTGGATTGTGAAAAAAATTTGAGTTGGAAGTGTCAAATTTTAATAAATTTATTTGAAACCAACTTCGATTTTTTGGAGTTTCATGAGTATTTTTGTTATAGGATCTACAATTGAGTAAATTTAGATGAAAATAACTTCGATTTTTGGATTTTGTCACGATTTTTGTCAAATTTTAATAAATTTATTTGAAATCCACTTTGATAATTTTTGAATTTGTTGAGTATTTTTGTTGTAGGATCTATATTTGAGTAAATTTAGATGAAAATAACTTAAATTTTTAGGATTGTGAAAAAACTTTTAGTTGGAAGTGCCAAATTTTAATAAATTTATTTGAAACCAACTTCGATTTTTTGGATTTTCTTGAGTATTTTTGTTGTAGGATCTACAATTGAGTAAATTTTGATGAAAATAACTTCAATTTTTTGGATTGTGAAAAAAAATTTAGTTGGAAGTGTCAAATTTTAATAAAATTATTTGAAACCAACTTCGATATTTTGGATTTTCTTGAGTATTTTTGTTGTAGGATCTACAATTGAGTAAATTTAGATGAAAATAACTTCAATTTTTTGGATTTTGTCACGATTTTTGTCAAATTTTAATAAATTTATTTGAAATCAACTTGGATAATTTTTGAATTTGTTGAGTATTTTTGTTGTAGGATCTATATTTGAGTAAATTTAGATGAAAATAACTTCAATTTTTTGGATTGTGAAAAAAAATTTAGATGGAAGTGTCAAATATTAATAAATTTGTTTGAAATCAACTTCGATTTTTTTGGATTTTGTTGAGTATTTTTGTTGTAGGGTCTATATTTGAGTAAATTTAGATTAAAATAACTTAAATTTTTAGGATTGTGAAAAAAATTTTAGTTGGAAGTGCCAAATTTTAATAAATTTATTTGAAACCAACTTCGATTTTTTGGATTGTCTTGAGTATTTTTGTTGTAGGATCTACAATTGAGTAAATTTAGATGAAAATAACTTCAATTTTTTGGATTGTGAAAAAAATTTGAGTTGGAAGTGTCAAATTTTAATAAATTTATTTGAAACCAACTTCGATTTTTTGGAGTTTCATGAGTATTTTTGTTATAGGACCTACAATTGAGTAAATTTAGATGAAAATAACTTCGATTTTTGGATTTTGTCACGATTTTTGTCAAATTTTAATAAATTTATTTGAAATCCACTTTGATAATTTTTGAATTTGTTGAGTATTTTTGTTGTAGGATCTATATTTGAGTAAATTTAGATGAAAATAACTTCAATTTTTTGGATTGTGAAAAATATTTTAGTTGGAAGTGTCAAATTTTAATAAATTTATTTGAAATCAACTTCGATTTTTTGGATTTTCTTTAGTATTTTTGTTGTAGGATCTACAATTGAGTAAATTTATATAAAAATAACTTCAATTTTTTGGATTGTGAAAAAAAATTTAGATGGAAGTGTCAAATTTTAATAAATTTATTTGAAATCAACTTCGATTTTTTTGGATTTTGTTGAGTATTTTTGTTGTAGGGTCTATATTTGAGTAAATTTAGATGAAAATAACTTAAATTTTTAGGATTGTGAAAAAAAATTTAGTTGGAAGTGCCAAATTTTAATAAATTTATTTGAAACCAACTTCGATTTTTTGGATTTTCTTGAGTATTTTTGTTGTAGGATCTACAATTGAGTAAATTTAGATGAAAACAACTTCAATTTTTTGGATTGTGAAAAAAAATTTAGATGGAAGTGTCAAATTTTAATAAATTTATTTGAAATCAACTTCGATTTTTTTTTATTTTGTTGGGTATTTTTGTTGTAGGATCTATATTTGAGTAAATTTAGATGAAAATAACTTATATTTTTAGGATTGTGAAAAAAATTTTAGTTGGAAGTGCCAAATTTTAATAAATTTATTTGAAACCAACTTCGATTTTTTGGATTTTCTTGAGTATTTTTGTTGTAGGATCTACAATTGAGTAAATTTAGATGAAAATAACTTCAATTTTTTGGATTGTGAAAAAAAATTTAGATGGATGTGTCAAATTTTAATAAATTTATTTGAAATCAACTTCGATTTTTTTTTGTTTTGTTGGGTATTTTTGTTGTAGGATCTATATTTGAGTAAATTTAGATGAAAATAACTTAAATTTTTAGGATTGTGAAAAAAATTTTAGTTGGAAGTGCCAAATTTTAATAAATTTATTTGAAACCAACTTCGATTTTTTGGATTTTCTTGAGTATTTTTGTTGTAGGATCTACAATTGAGTAAATTTAGATGAAAATAACTTCAATTTTTTGGATTGTGAAAAAAATTTGAGTTGGAAGTGTCAAATTTTAATAAATTTATTTGAAACCAACTTCGATTTTTTGGAGTTTCATGAGTATTTTTGTTGTAGGATCTACAATTGAGTAAATTTAGATGAAAATAACTTAAATTTTTAGGATTGTGAAAAAAATTTGAGTTGGAAGTGTCAAATTTTAATAAATTTATTTGAAACCAACTTCGATTTTTTGGAGTTTCATGAGTATTTTTGTTATAGGATCTACAATTGAGTAAATTTAGATGAAAATAACTTCGATTTTTGGATTTTGTCACGATTTTTGTCAAATTTTAATAAATTTATTTGAAATCCACTTTGATAATTTGTGAATTTGTTGAGTATTTTTGTTGTAGGATCTATATTTGAGTAAATTTAGGTGAAAATAACTTCAATTTTTTGGATTGTGAAAAATATTTTAGTTGGAAGTGTCAAATTTTAATAAATTTATTTGAAATCAACTTCGATTTTTTGGATTTTCTTTAGAATTTTTGTTGTAGGATCTACAATTGAGTAAATTTATATAAAAATAACTTCAATTTTTTGGATTGTGAAAAAAAATTTAGATGGAAGTGTCAAATTTTAATAAATTTATTTGAAATCAACTTCGATTTTTTTTGATTTTGTTGAGTATTTTTGTTGTAGGGTCTATATTTGAGTAAATTTAGATGAAAATAACTTAAATTTTTAGGATTGTGAAAAAAATTTTAGTTGGAAGTGCCAAATTTTAATAAATTTATTTGAAATCAACTTCGATTTTTTTTTATTTTGTTGGGTATTTTTGTTGTAGGATCTACAATTGAGTAAATTTAGATGAAAATAACTTCAATTTTTTGGATTGTGAAAAAAAATTTAGATGGAAGTGTCAAATATTAATAAATTTGTTTGAAATCAACTTCGATTTTTTTGGATTTTGTTGAGTATTTTTGTTGTAGGGTCTATATTTGAGTAAATTTAGATTAAAATAACTTAAATTTTTAGGATTGTGAAAAAAATTTTAGTTGGAAGTGCCAAATTTTAATAAATTTATTTGAAACCAACTTCGATTTTTTGGATTGTCTTGAGTATTTTTGTTGTAGGATCTACAATTGAGTAAATTTAGATGAAAATAACTTCAATTTTTTGGATTGTGAAAAAAATTTGAGTTGGAAGTGTCAAATTTTAATAAATTTATTTGAAACCAACTTCGATTTTTTGGAGTTTCATGAGTATTTTTGTTATAGGACCTACAATTGAGTAAATTTAGATGAAAATAACTTCGATTTTTGGATTTTGTCACGATTTTTGTCAAATTTTAATAAATTTATTTGAAATCCACTTTGATAATTTTTGAATTTGTTGAGTATTTTTGTTGTAGGATCTATATTTGAGTAAATTTAGATGAAAATAACTTCAATTTTTTGGATTGTGAAAAATATTTTAGTTGGAAGTGTCAAATTTTAATAAATTTATTTGAAATCAACTTCGATTTTTTGGATTTTCTTTAGTATTTTTGTTGTAGGATCTACAATTGAGTAAATTTATATAAAAATAACTTCAATTTTTTGGATTGTGAAAAAAAATTTAGATGGAAGTGTCAAATTTTAATAAATTTATTTGAAATCAACTTCGATTTTTTTGGATTTTGTTGAGTATTTTTGTTGTAGGGTCTATATTTGAGTAAATTTAGATGAAAATAACTTAAATTTTTAGGATTGTGAAAAAAAATTTAGTTGGAAGTGCCAAATTTTAATAAATTTATTTGAAACCAACTTCGATTTTTTGGATTTTCTTGAGTATTTTTGTTGTAGGATCTACAATTGAGTAAATTTAGATGAAAACAACTTCAATTTTTTGGATTGTGAAAAAAAATTTAGATGGAAGTGTCAAATTTTAATAAATTTATTTGAAATCAACTTCGATTTTTTTTTATTTTGTTGGGTATTTTTGTTGTAGGATCTATATTTGAGTAAATTTAGATGAAAATAACTTATATTTTTAGGATTGTGAAAAAAATTTTAGTTGGAAGTGCCAAATTTTAATAAATTTATTTGAAACCAACTTCGATTTTTTGGATTTGCTTGAGTATTTTTGTTGTAGGATCTACAATTGAGTAAATTTAGATGAAAATAACTTCAATTTTTTGGATTGTGAAAAAAAATTTAGATGGAAGTGTCAAATTTTAATAAATTTATTTGAAATCAACTTCGATTTTTTTTTGTTTTGTTGGGTATTTTTGTTGTAGGATCTATATTTGAGTAAATTTAGATGAAAATAACTTAAATTTTTAGGATTGTGAAAAAAATTTTAGTTGGAAGTGCCAAATTTTAATAAATTTATTTGAAACCAACTTCGATTTTTTGGATTTTCTTGAGTATTTTTGTTGTAGGATCTACAATTGAGTAAATTTAGATGAAAATAACTTCAATTTTTTGGATTGTGAAAAAAATTTGAGTTGGAAGTGTCAAATTTTAATAAATTTATTTGAAACCAACTTCGATTTTTTGGAGTTTCATGAGTATTTTTGTTGTAGGATCTACAATTGAGTAAATTTAGATGAAAATAACTTAAATTTTTAGGATTGTGAAAAAAATTTGAGTTGGAAGTGTCAAATTTTAATAAATTTATTTGAAACCAACTTCGATTTTTTGGAGTTTCATGAGTATTTTTGTTATAGGATCTACAATTGAGTAAATTTAGATGAAAATAACTTCGATTTTTGGATTTTGTCACGATTTTTGTCAAATTTTAATAAATTTATTTGAAATCCACTTTGATAATTTGTGAATTTGTTGAGTATTTTTGTTGTAGGATCTATATTTGAGTAAATTTAGGTGAAAATAACTTCAATTTTTTGGATTGTGAAAAATATTTTAGTTGGAAGTGTCAAATTTTAATAAATTTATTTGAAATCAACTTCGATTTTTTGGATTTTCTTTAGAATTTTTGTTGTAGGATCTACAATTGAGTAAATTTATATAAAAATAACTTCAATTTTTTGGATTGTGAAAAAAAATTTAGATGGAAGTGTCAAATTTTAATAAATTTATTTGAAATCAACTTCGATTTTTTTTGATTTTGTTGAGTATTTTTGTTGTAGGGTCTATATTTGAGTAAATTTAGATGAAAATAACTTAAATTTTTAGGATTGTGAAAAAAATTTTAGTTGGAAGTGCCAAATTTTAATAAATTTATTTGAAATCAACTTCGATTTTTTTTTATTTTGTTGGGTATTTTTGTTGTAGGATCTACAATTGAGTAAATTTAGATGAAAATAACTTCAATTTTTTGGATTGTGAAAAAAAATTTAGATGGAAGTGTCAAATATTAATAAATTTGTTTGAAATCAACTTCGATTTTTTTGGATTTTGTTGAGTATTTTTGTTGTAGGGTCTATATTTGAGTAAATTTAGATTAAAATAACTTAAATTTTTAGGATTGTGAAAAAAATTTTAGTTGGAAGTGCCAAATTTTAATAAATTTATTTGAAACCAACTTCGATTTTTTGGATTGTCTTGAGTATTTTTGTTGTAGGATCTACAATTGAGTAAATTTAGATGAAAATAACTTCAATTTTTTGGATTGTGAAAAAAATTTGAGTTGGAAGTGTCAAATTTTAATAAATTTATTTGAAACCAACTTCGATTTTTTGGAGTTTCATGAGTATTTTTGTTATAGGACCTACAATTGAGTAAATTTAGATGAAAATAACTTCGATTTTTGGATTTTGTCACGATTTTTGTCAAATTTTAATAAATTTATTTGAAATCCACTTTGATAATTTTTGAATTTGTTGAGTATTTTTGTTGTAGGATCTATATTTGAGTAAATTTAGATGAAAATAACTTCAATTTTTTGGATTGTGAAAAATATTTTAGTTGGAAGTGTCAAATTTTAATAAATTTATTTGAAATCAACTTCGATTTTTTGGATTTTCTTTAGTATTTTTGTTGTAGGATCTACAATTGAGTAAATTTATATAAAAATAACTTCAATTTTTTGGATTGTGAAAAAAAATTTAGATGGAAGTGTCAAATTTTAATAAATTTATTTGAAATCAACTTCGATTTTTTTGGATTTTGTTGAGTATTTTTGTTGTAGGGTCTATATTTGAGTAAATTTAGATGAAAATAACTTAAATTTTTAGGATTGTGAAAAAAAATTTAGTTGGAAGTGCCAAATTTTAATAAATTTATTTGAAACCAACTTCGATTTTTTGGATTTTCTTGAGTATTTTTGTTGTAGGATCTACAATTGAGTAAATTTAGATGAAAACAACTTCAATTTTTTGGATTGTGAAAAAAAATTTAGATGGAAGTGTCAAATTTTAATAAATTTATTTGAAATCAACTTCGATTTTTTTTTATTTTGTTGGGTATTTTTGTTGTAGGATCTATATTTGAGTAAATTTAGATGAAAATAACTTATATTTTTAGGATTGTGAAAAAAATTTTAGTTGGAAGTGCCAAATTTTAATAAATTTATTTGAAACCAACTTCGATTTTTTGGATTTGCTTGAGTATTTTTGTTGTAGGATCTACAATTGAGTAAATTTAGATGAAAATAACTTCAATTTTTTGGATTGTGAAAAAAAATTTAGATGGAAGTGTCAAATTTTAATAAATTTATTTGAAATCAACTTCGATTTTTTTTTGTTTTGTTGGGTATTTTTGTTGTAGGATCTATATTTGAGTAAATTTAGATGAAAATAACTTAAATTTTTAGGATTGTGAAAAAAATTTTAGTTGGAAGTGCCAAATTTTAATAAATTTATTTGAAACCAACTTCGATTTTTTGGATTTTCTTGAGTATTTTTGTTGTAGGATCTACAATTGAGTAAATTTAGATGAAAATAACTTCAATTTTTTGGATTGTGAAAAAAATTTGAGTTGGAAGTGTCAAATTTTAATAAATTTATTTGAAACCAACTTCGATTTTTTGGAGTTTCATGAGTATTTTTGTTGTAGGATCTACAATTGAGTAAATTTAGATGAAAATAACTTAAATTTTTAGGATTGTGAAAAAAATTTGAGTTGGAAGTGTCAAATTTTAATAAATTTATTTGAAACCAACTTCGATTTTTTGGAGTTTCATGAGTATTTTTGTTATAGGATCTACAATTGAGTAAATTTAGATGAAAATAACTTCGATTTTTGGATTTTGTCACGATTTTTGTCAAATTTTAATAAATTTATTTGAAATCCACTTTGATAATTTGTGAATTTGTTGAGTATTTTTGTTGTAGGATCTATATTTGAGTAAATTTAGGTGAAAATAACTTCAATTTTTTGGATTGTGAAAAATATTTTAGTTGGAAGTGTCAAATTTTAATAAATTTATTTGAAATCAACTTCGATTTTTTGGATTTTCTTTAGAATTTTTGTTGTAGGATCTACAATTGAGTAAATTTATATAAAAATAACTTCAATTTTTTGGATTGTGAAAAAAAATTTAGATGGAAGTGTCAAATTTTAATAAATTTATTTGAAATCAACTTCGATTTTTTTTTATTTTGTTGAGTATTTTTGTTGTAGGGTCTATATTTGAGTAAATTTAGATGAAAATAACTTAAATTTTTAGGATTGTGAAAAAAATTTTAGTTGGAAGTGCCAAATTTTAATAAATTTATTTGAAATCAACTTCGATTTTTTTTTATTTTGTTGGGTATTTTTGTTGTAGGATCTACAATTGAGTAAATTTAGATGAAAATAACTTCAATTTTTTGGATTGTGAAAAAAAATTTAGATGGAAGTGTCAAATTTTAATAAATTTATTTGAAATCAACTTCGATTTTTTTTTATTTTGTTGGGTATTTTTGTTGTAGGATCTATATTTGAGTAAATTTAGATGAAAATAACTTAAATTTTTAGGATTGTGAAAAAAATTTTAGTTGGAAGTGCCCAATTTTAATAAATTTATTTGAAACCAACTTCGATTTTTTGGATTTTCTTGAGTATTTTTGTTGTAGGATCTACAATTGAGTAAATTTAGATGAAAATAACTTCAATTTTTTGGATTGTGAAAAAAATTTGAGTTGGAAGTGTCAAATTTTAATAAATTTATTTGAAACCAACTTCGATTTTTTGGAGTTTCATGAGTATTTTTGTTGTGGGATCTACAATTGAGTAAATTTAGATGAAAATAACTTAAATTTTTAGGATTGTGAAAAAAATTTGAGTTGGAAGTGTCAAATTTTAATAAATTTATTTGAAACCAACTTCGATTTTTTGGAGTTTCATGAGTATTTTTGTTATAGGATCTACAATTGAGTAAATTTAGATGAAAATAACTTCGATTTTTGGATTTTGTCACGATTTTTGTCAAATTTTAATAAATTTATTTGAAATCCACTTTGATAATTTGTGAATTTGTTGAGTATTTTTGTTGTAGGGTCTATATTTGAGTAAATTTAGATGAAAATAACTTAAATTTTTAGGATTGTGAAAAAAATTTTAGTTGGAAGTGCCAAATTTTAATAAATTTATTTGAAACCAACTTCGATTTTTTGGATTTGCTTGAGTATTTTTGTTGTAGGATCTACAATTGAGTAAATTTAGATGAAAATAACTTCAATTTTTTGGATTGTGAAAAAAAATTTAGATGGAAGTGTCAAATTTTAATAAATTTATTTGAAATCAACTTCGATTTTTTTTTGTTTTGTTGGGTATTTTTGTTGTAGGATCTATATTTGAGTAAATTTAGATGAAAATAACTTAAATTTTTAGGATTGTGAAAAAAATTTTAGTTGGAAGTGCCAAATTTTAATAAATTTATTTGAAACCAACTTCGATTTTTTGGATTTTCTTGAGTATTTTTGTTGTAGGATCTACAATTGAGTAAATTTAGATGAAAATAACTTCAATTTTTTGGATTGTGAAAAAAATTTGAGTTGGAAGTGTCAAATTTTAATAAATTTATTTGAAACCAACTTCGATTTTTTGGAGTTTCATGAGTATTTTTGTTGTAGGATCTACAATTGAGTAAATTTAGATGAAAATAACTTAAATTTTTAGGATTGTGAAAAAAATTTGAGTTGGAAGTGTCAAATTTTAATAAATTTATTTGAAACCAACTTCGATTTTTTGGAGTTTCATGAGTATTTTTGTTATAGGATCTACAATTGAGTAAATTTAGATGAAAATAACTTCGATTTTTGGATTTTGTCACGATTTTTGTCAAATTTTAATAAATTTATTTGAAATCCACTTTGATAATTTGTGAATTTGTTGAGTATTTTTGTTGTAGGATCTATATTTGAGTAAATTTAGGTGAAAATAACTTCAATTTTTTGGATTGTGAAAAATATTTTAGTTGGAAGTGTCAAATTTTAATAAATTTATTTGAAATCAACTTCGATTTTTTGGATTTTCTTTAGAATTTTTGTTGTAGGATCTACAATTGAGTAAATTTATATAAAAATAACTTCAATTTTTTGGATTGTGAAAAAAAATTTAGATGGAAGTGTCAAATTTTAATAAATTTATTTGAAATCAACTTCGATTTTTTTTTATTTTGTTGAGTATTTTTGTTGTAGGGTCTATATTTGAGTAAATTTAGATGAAAATAACTTAAATTTTTAGGATTGTGAAAAAAATTTTAGTTGGAAGTGCCAAATTTTAATAAATTTATTTGAAATCAACTTCGATTTTTTTTTATTTTGTTGGGTATTTTTGTTGTAGGATCTACAATTGAGTAAATTTAGATGAAAATAACTTCAATTTTTTGGATTGTGAAAAAAAATTTAGATGGAAGTGTCAAATTTTAATAAATTTATTTGAAATCAACTTCGATTTTTTTTTATTTTGTTGGGTATTTTTGTTGTAGGATCTATATTTGAGTAAATTTAGATGAAAATAACTTAAATTTTTAGGATTGTGAAAAAAATTTTAGTTGGAAGTGCCCAATTTTAATAAATTTATTTGAAACCAACTTCGATTTTTTGGATTTTCTTGAGTATTTTTGTTGTAGGATCTACAATTGAGTAAATTTAGATGAAAATAACTTCAATTTTTTGGATTGTGAAAAAAATTTGAGTTGGAAGTGTCAAATTTTAATAAATTTATTTGAAACCAACTTCGATTTTTTGGAGTTTCATGAGTATTTTTGTTGTGGGATCTACAATTGAGTAAATTTAGATGAAAATAACTTAAATTTTTAGGATTGTGAAAAAAATTTGAGTTGGAAGTGTCAAATTTTAATAAATTTATTTGAAACCAACTTCGATTTTTTGGAGTTTCATGAGTATTTTTGTTATAGGATCTACAATTGAGTAAATTTAGATGAAAATAACTTCGATTTTTGGATTTTGTCACGATTTTTGTCAAATTTTAATAAATTTATTTGAAATCCACTTTGATAATTTGTGAATTTGTTGAGTATTTTTGTTGTAGGGTCTATATTTGAGTAAATTTAGATGAAAATAACTTAAATTTTTAGGATTGTGAAAAAAATTTTAGTTGGAAGTGCCAAATTTTAATAAATTTATTTGAAATCAACTTCGATTTTTTTTTATTTTGTTGGGTATTTTTGTTGTAGGATCTACAATTGAGTAAATTTAGATGAAAATAACTTCAATTTTTTGGATTGTGAAAAAAAATTTAGATGGAAGTGTCAAATTTTAATAAATTTATTTGAAATCAACTTCGATTTTTTTTTATTTTGTTGGGTATTTTTGTTGTAGGATCTATATTTGAGTAAATTTAGATGAAAATAACTTAAATTTTTAGGATTGTGAAAAAAATTTTAGTTGGAAGTGCCCAATTTTAATAAATTTATTTGAAACCAACTTCGATTTTTTGGATTTTCTTGAGTATTTTTGTTGTAGGATCTACAATTGAGTAAATTTAGATGAAAATAACTTCAATATTTTGGATTGTGAAAAAAATTTGAGTTGGAAGTGTCAAATTTTAATAAATTTATTTGAAACCAACTTCGATTTTTTGGAGTTTCATGAGTATTTTTGTTGTAGGATCTACAATTGAGTAAATTTAGATGAAAATAACTTCAATTTTTTGGATTGTGAAAAAAATTTGAGTTGGAAGTGTCAAATTTTAATAAATTTATTTGAAACCAACTTCGATTTTTTGGAGTTTCATGAGTATTTTTGTTATAGGATCTACAATTGAGTAAATTTAGATGAAAATAACTTCGATTTTTGGATTTTGTCACGATTTTTGTCAAATTTTAATAAATTTTAATAAATTTATTTGAAATCCACTTTGATAATTTTTGAATTTGTTGAGTATTTTTGTTGTAGGATCTATATTTGAGTAAATTTAGATGAAAATAACTTCAATTTTTTGGATTGTGAAAAATATTTTAGTTGGAAGTGTCAAATTTTAATAAATTTATTTGAAATCAACTTCGATTTTTTGGATTTTCTTTAGTATTTTTGTTGTAGGATCTACAATTGAGTAAATTTATATAAAAATAACTTCAATTTTTTGGATTGTGAAAAAAAATTTAGATGGAAGTGTCAAATTTTAATAAATTTATTTGAAATCAACTTCGTTTTTTTTTTATTTTGTTGGGTATTTTTGTTGTAGGATCTATATTTGAGTAAATTTAGATGAAAATAACTTAAATTTTTAGGATTGTGAAAAAAATTTTAGTTGGAAGTGCCAAATTTTAATAAATTTATTTGAAACCAACTTCGATTTTTTGGATTTTCTTGAGTATTTTTGTTGTAGGATCTACAATTGAGTAAATTTAGATGAAAACAACTTCAATTTTTTGGATTGTGAAAAAAAATTTAGATGGAAGTGTCAAATTTTAATAAATTTATTTGAAATCAACTTCGATTTTTTTTTATTTTGTTGGGTATTTTTGTTGTAGGATCTATATTTGAGTAAATTTAGATGAAAATAACTTAAATTTTTAGGATTGTGAAAAAAATTTTAGTTGGAAGTGCCAAATTTTAATAAATTTATTTGAAACCAACTTCGATTTTTTGGATTTTCTTGAGTATTTTTGTTGTAGGATCTACAATTGAGTAAATTTAGATGAAAATTACTTCGATTTTTTCGATTTTGTCACGAATTTTGTCAAATTTTAATAAATTTATTTGAAATCAACTTGGATAATTTTGGATTTTCTTGAGTATTTTTGTTGTAGGATCTACAATTGAGTAAATTTAGATGAAAATAACTTCAATTTTTTGGATTGTGAAAAAAAATTTAGATGGAAGTGTCAAATTTTAATAAATTTATTTGAAATCAACTTCGATTTTTTTTTATTTTGTTGGGTATTTTTGTTGTAGGATCTACAATTGAGTAAATTTAGATGAAAATAACTTCAATTTTTTGGATTGTGAAAAAAAATTTAGATGGAAGTGTCAAATTTTAATAAATTTATTTGAAATCAACTTCGATTTTTTTTTATTTTGTTGGGTATTTTTGTTGTAGGATCTATATTTGAGTAAATTTAGATGAAAATAACTTAAATTTTTAGGATTGTGAAAAAAATTTTAGTTGGAAGTGCCAAATTTTAATAAATTTATTTGAAACCAACTTCGATTTTTTGGATTTTCTTGAGTATTTTTGTTGTAGGATCTACAATTGAGTAAATTTAGATGAAAATAACGTCAATTTTTTGGATTGTGAATAAAGTTTGAGTTGGAAGTGCCAAATTTTAATAAATTTATTTGAAACCAACTTCGATTTTTTGGATTTTCTAGAGTATATTTGTTGTAGGATCTACAATTGAGTAAATTTAGATGAAAATAACGTCAATTTTTTGGATTGTGAATAAAGTTTGAGTTGGAAGTGCCAAATTTTAATAAATTTATTTGAAACCAACTTGGATTTTTTGGATTTTCTTGAGTATTTTTGTTGTAGGATCTACAATTGAGTAAATTTAGATGAAAATAACTTCAATTTTTTGGATTGTGAAAAAAATTTGAGTTGGAAGTGTCAAATTTTAATAAATTTATTTGAAACCAACTTCGATTTTTTGGAGTTTCATGAGTATTTTTGTTGTAGGATCTACAATTGAGTAAATTTAGATGAAAATAACTTAACTTTTTAGGATTGTAAAAAAAATTTTAGTTGGAAGTGCCAAATTTTAATAAATTTATTTGAAACCAACTTCGATTTTTTGGATTTTCTTGAGTATTTTTGTTGTAGGATCTACAATTGAGTAAATTTAGATGAAAATAACTTCGATTTTTTCGATTTTGTCACGAATTTTGTCAAATTTTAATAAATTTATTTGAAATCAACTTGGATAATTTTGGATTTTCTTGAGTATTTTTGTTGTAGGATCTACAATTGAGTAAATTTAGATGAAAATAACTTCAATTTTTTGGATTGTGAAAAAAAATTTAGATGGAAGTGTCAAATTTTAATAAATTTATTTGAAATCAACTTCGATTTTTTTTTATTTTGTTGGGTATTTTTGTTGTAGGATCTACAATTGAGTAAATTTAGATGAAAATAACTTCAATTTTTTGGATTGTGAAAAAAATTTGAGTTGGAAGTGTCAAATTTTAATAAATTTATTTGAAACCAACTTTGATTTTTTGGATTTTCTTGAGTATTTTGGTTGTAGGATCTACAATTGAGTAAATTTAGATGAAAATAACGTCAATTTTTTGGATTGTGAATAAAGTTTGAGTTGGAAGTGCCGAATTTTAATAAATTTATTTGAAACCAACGTCGATTTTTTGGATTTTCTAGAGTATATTTGTTGTAGGATCTACAATTGAGTAAATTTAGATGAAAATAACTTCAATTTTTTGGATTGTGAAAAAAATTTGAGTTGGAAGTGTCAAATTTTAAAAAATTTATTTGAAACCAACTTCGATTTTTTGGAGTTTCATGAGTATTTTTGTTATAGGATCTACAATTGAGTAAATTTAGATGAAAATATCTTCGATTTTTTGGATTTTGTCACGATTTTTGTCAAATTTTAATAAATTTATTTGAAATCAACTTCGATTTTTTTTTATTTTGTTGGGTATTTTTGTTGTAGGATCTATATTTGAGTAAATTTAGATGAAAATAACTTAAATTTTTAGGATTGTGAAAAAAATTTTAGTTGGAAGTGCCCAATTTTAATAAATTTATTTGAAACCAACTTCGATTTTTTGGATTTTCTTGAGTATTTTTGTTGTAGGATCTACAATTGAGTAAATTTAGATGAAAATAACTTCAATATTTTGGATTGTGAAAAAAATTTGAGTTGGAAGTGTCAAATTTTAATAAATTTATTTGAAACCAACTTCGATTTTTTGGAGTTTCATGAGTATTTTTGTTGTAGGATCTACAATTGAGTAAATTTAGATGAAAATAACTTCAATTTTTTGGATTGTGAAAAAAATTTGAGTTGGAAGTGTCAAATTTTAATAAATTTATTTGAAACCAACTTCGATTTTTTGGAGTTTCATGAGTATTTTTGTTATAGGATCTACAATTGAGTAAATTTAGATGAAAATAACTTCGATTTTTGGATTTTGTCACGATTTTTGTCAAATTTTAATAAATTTTAATAAATTTATTTGAAATCCACTTTGATAATTTTTGAATTTGTTGAGTATTTTTGTTGTAGGATCTATATTTGAGTAAATTTAGATGAAAATAACTTCAATTTTTTGGATTGTGAAAAATATTTTAGTTGGAAGTGTCAAATTTTAATAAATTTATTTGAAATCAACTTCGATTTTTTGGATTTTCTTTAGTATTTTTGTTGTAGGATCTACAATTGAGTAAATTTATATAAAAATAACTTCAATTTTTTGGATTGTGAAAAAAAATTTAGATGGAAGTGTCAAATTTTAATAAATTTATTTGAAATCAACTTCGTTTTTTTTTTATTTTGTTGGGTATTTTTGTTGTAGGATCTATATTTGAGTAAATTTAGATGAAAATAACTTAAATTTTTAGGATTGTGAAAAAAATTTTAGTTGGAAGTGCCAAATTTTAATAAATTTATTTGAAACCAACTTCGATTTTTTGGATTTTCTTGAGTATTTTTGTTGTAGGATCTACAATTGAGTAAATTTAGATGAAAACAACTTCAATTTTTTGGATTGTGAAAAAAAATTTAGATGGAAGTGTCAAATTTTAATAAATTTATTTGAAATCAACTTCGATTTTTTTTTATTTTGTTGGGTATTTTTGTTGTAGGATCTATATTTGAGTAAATTTAGATGAAAATAACTTAAATTTTTAGGATTGTGAAAAAAATTTTAGTTGGAAGTGCCAAATTTTAATAAATTTATTTGAAACCAACTTCGATTTTTTGGATTTTCTTGAGTATTTTTGTTGTAGGATCTACAATTGAGTAAATTTAGATGAAAATTACTTCGATTTTTTCGATTTTGTCACGAATTTTGTCAAATTTTAATAAATTTATTTGAAATCAACTTGGATAATTTTGGATTTTCTTGAGTATTTTTGTTGTAGGATCTACAATTGAGTAAATTTAGATGAAAATAACTTCAATTTTTTGGATTGTGAAAAAAAATTTAGATGGAAGTGTCAAATTTTAATAAATTTATTTGAAATCAACTTCGATTTTTTTTTATTTTGTTGGGTATTTTTGTTGTAGGATCTACAATTGAGTAAATTTAGATGAAAATAACTTCAATTTTTTGGATTGTGAAAAAAAATTTAGATGGAAGTGTCAAATTTTAATAAATTTATTTGAAATCAACTTCGATTTTTTTTTATTTTGTTGGGTATTTTTGTTGTAGGATCTATATTTGAGTAAATTTAGATGAAAATAACTTAAATTTTTAGGATTGTGAAAAAAATTTTAGTTGGAAGTGCCAAATTTTAATAAATTTATTTGAAACCAACTTCGATTTTTTGGATTTTCTTGAGTATTTTTGTTGTAGGATCTACAATTGAGTAAATTTAGATGAAAATAACGTCAATTTTTTGGATTGTGAATAAAGTTTGAGTTGGAAGTGCCAAATTTTAATAAATTTATTTGAAACCAACTTCGATTTTTTGGATTTTCTAGAGTATATTTGTTGTAGGATCTACAATTGAGTAAATTTAGATGAAAATAACGTCAATTTTTTGGATTGTGAATAAAGTTTGAGTTGGAAGTGCCAAATTTTAATAAATTTATTTGAAACCAACTTGGATTTTTTGGATTTTCTTGAGTATTTTTGTTGTAGGATCTACAATTGAGTAAATTTAGATGAAAATAACTTCAATTTTTTGGATTGTGAAAAAAATTTGAGTTGGAAGTGTCAAATTTTAATAAATTTATTTGAAACCAACTTCGATTTTTTGGAGTTTCATGAGTATTTTTGTTGTAGGATCTACAATTGAGTAAATTTAGATGAAAATAACTTAAATTTTTAGGATTGTAAAAAAAATTTTAGTTGGAAGTGCCAAATTTTAATAAATTTATTTGAAACCAACTTCGATTTTTTGGATTTTCTTGAGTATTTTTGTTGTAGGATCTACAATTGAGTAAATTTAGATGAAAATAACTTCGATTTTTTCGATTTTGTCACGAATTTTGTCAAATTTTAATAAATTTATTTGAAATCAACTTGGATAATTTTGGATTTTCTTGAGTATTTTTGTTGTAGGATCTACAATTGAGTAAATTTAGATGAAAATAACTTCAATTTTTTGGATTGTGAAAAAAAATTTAGATGGAAGTGTCAAATTTTAATAAATTTATTTGAAATCAACTTCGATTTTTTTTTATTTTGTTGGGTATTTTTGTTGTAGGATCTACAATTGAGTAAATTTAGATGAAAATAACTTCAATTTTTTGGATTGTGAAAAAAATTTGAGTTGGAAGTGTCAAATTTTAATAAATTTATTTGAAACCAACTTTGATTTTTTGGATTTTCTTGAGTATTTTGGTTGTAGGATCTACAATTGAGTAAATTTAGATGAAAATAACGTCAATTTTTTGGATTGTGAATAAAGTTTGAGTTGGAAGTGCCGAATTTTAATAAATTTATTTGAAACCAACGTCGATTTTTTGGATTTTCTAGAGTATATTTGTTGTAGGATCTACAATTGAGTAAATTTAGATGAAAATAACTTCAATTTTTTGGATTGTGAAAAAAATTTGAGTTGGAGGTGTCAAATTTTAAAAAATTTATTTGAAACCAACTTCGATTTTTTGGAGTTTCATGAGTATTTTTGTTATAGGATCTACAATTGAGTAAATTTAGATGAAAATATCTTCGATTTTTTGGATTTTGTCACGATTTTTGTCAAATTTTAATAAATTTATTTGAAATCAACTTCGATTTTTTTTTATTTTGTTGGGTATTTTTGTTGTAGGATCTATATTTGAGTAAATTTAGATGAAAATAACTTAAATTTTTAGGATTGTGAAAAAAATTTTAGTTGGAAGTGCCCAATTTTAATAAATTTATTTGAAACCAACTTCGATTTTTTGGATTTTCTTGAGTATTTTTGTTGTAGGATCTACAATTGAGTAAATTTAGATGAAAATAACTTCAATATTTTGGATTGTGAAAAAAATTTGAGTTGGAAGTGTCAAATTTTAATAAATTTATTTGAAACCAACTTCGATTTTTTGGAGTTTCATGAGTATTTTTGTTGTAGGATCTACAATTGAGTAAATTTAGATGAAAATAACTTCAATTTTTTGGATTGTGAAAAAAATTTGAGTTGGAAGTGTCAAATTTTAATAAATTTATTTGAAACCAACTTCGATTTTTTGGAGTTTCATGAGTATTTTTGTTATAGGATCTACAATTGAGTAAATTTAGATGAAAATAACTTCGATTTTTGGATTTTGTCACGATTTTTGTCAAATTTTAATAAATTTTAATAAATTTATTTGAAATCCACTTTGATAATTTTTGAATTTGTTGAGTATTTTTGTTGTAGGATCTATATTTGAGTAAATTTAGATGAAAATAACTTCAATTTTTTGGATTGTGAAAAATATTTTAGTTGGAAGTGTCAAATTTTAATAAATTTATTTGAAATCAACTTCGATTTTTTGGATTTTCTTTAGTATTTTTGTTGTAGGATCTACAATTGAGTAAATTTATATAAAAATAACTTCAATTTTTTGGATTGTGAAAAAAAATTTAGATGGAAGTGTCAAATTTTAATAAATTTATTTGAAATCAACTTCGTTTTTTTTTTATTTTGTTGGGTATTTTTGTTGTAGGATCTATATTTGAGTAAATTTAGATGAAAATAACTTAAATTTTTAGGATTGTGAAAAAAATTTTAGTTGGAAGTGCCAAATTTTAATAAATTTATTTGAAACCAACTTCGATTTTTTGGATTTTCTTGAGTATTTTTGTTGTAGGATCTACAATTGAGTAAATTTAGATGAAAACAACTTCAATTTTTTGGATTGTGAAAAAAAATTTAGATGGAAGTGTCAAATTTTAATAAATTTATTTGAAATCAACTTCGATTTTTTTTTATTTTGTTGGGTATTTTTGTTGTAGGATCTATATTTGAGTAAATTTAGATGAAAATAACTTAAATTTTTAGGATTGTGAAAAAAATTTTAGTTGGAAGTGCCAAATTTTAATAAATTTATTTGAAACCAACTTCGATTTTTTGGATTTTCTTGAGTATTTTTGTTGTAGGATCTACAATTGAGTAAATTTAGATGAAAATTACTTCGATTTTTTCGATTTTGTCACGAATTTTGTCAAATTTTAATAAATTTATTTGAAATCAACTTGGATAATTTTGGATTTTCTTGAGTATTTTTGTTGTAGGATCTACAATTGAGTAAATTTAGATGAAAATAACTTCAATTTTTTGGATTGTGAAAAAAAATTTAGATGGAAGTGTCAAATTTTAATAAATTTATTTGAAATCAACTTCGATTTTTTTTTATTTTGTTGGGTATTTTTGTTGTAGGATCTACAATTGAGTAAATTTAGATGAAAATAACTTCAATTTTTTGGATTGTGAAAAAAAATTTAGATGGAAGTGTCAAATTTTAATAAATTTATTTGAAATCAACTTCGATTTTTTTTTATTTTGTTGGGTATTTTTGTTGTAGGATCTATATTTGAGTAAATTTAGATGAAAATAACTTAAATTTTTAGGATTGTGAAAAAAATTTTAGTTGGAAGTGCCAAATTTTAATAAATTTATTTGAAACCAACTTCGATTTTTTGGATTTTCTTGAGTATTTTTGTTGTAGGATCTACAATTGAGTAAATTTAGATGAAAATAACGTCAATTTTTTGGATTGTGAATAAAGTTTGAGTTGTAAGTGCCAAATTTTAATAAATTTATTTGAAACCAACTTCGATTTTTTGGATTTTCTAGAGTATATTTGTTGTAGGATCTACAATTGAGTAAATTTAGATGAAAATAACGTCAATTTTTTGGATTGTGAATAAAGTTTGAGTTGGAAGTGCCAAATTTTAATAAATTTATTTGAAACCAACTTGGATTTTTTGGATTTTCTTGAGTATTTTTGTTGTAGGATCTACAATTGAGTAAATTTAGATGAAAATAACTTAAATTTTTAGGATTGTAAAAAAAATTTTAGTTGGAAGTGCCAAATTTTAATAAATTTATTTGAAACCAACTTCGATTTTTTGGATTTTCTTGAGTATTTTTGTTGTAGGATCTACAATTCAGTAAATTTAGATGAAAATAACTTCGATTTTTTCGATTTTGTCACGAATTTTGTCAAATTTTAATAAATTTATTTGAAATCAACTTGGATAATTTTGGATTTTCTTGAGTATTTTTGTTGTAGGATCTACAATTGAGTAAATTTAGATGAAAATAACTTCAATTTTTTGGATTGTGAAAAAAAATTTAGATGGAAGTGTCAAATTTTAATAAATTTATTTGAAATCAACTTCGATTTTTTTTTATTTTGTTGGGTATTTTTGTTGTAGGATCTACAATTGAGTAAATTTAGATGAAAATAACTTCAATTTTTTGGATTGTGAAAAAAATTTGAGTTGGAAGTGTCAAATTTTAATAAATTTATTTGAAACCAACTTTGATTTTTTGGATTTTCTTGAGTATTTTGGTTGTAGGATCTACAATTGAGTAAATTTAGATGAAAATAACGTCAATTTTTTGGATTGTGAATAAAGTTTGAGTTGGAAGTGCCGAATTTTAATAAATTTATTTGAAACCAACGTCGATTTTTTGGATTTTCTAGAGTATATTTGTTGTAGGATCTACAATTGAGTAAATTTAGATGAAAATAACTTCAATTTTTTGGATTGTGAAAAAAATTTGAGTTGGAAGTGTCAAATTTTAAAAAATTTATTTGAAACCAACTTCGATTTTTTGGAGTTTCATGAGTATTTTTGTTATAGGATCTACAATTGAGTAAATTTAGATGAAAATATCTTCGATTTTTTGGATTTTGTCACGATTTTTGTCAAATTTTAATAAATTTATTTGAAATCAACTTTGATAATTTTTTAATTTGTTGAGTATTTTTGTTGTAGGATCTATATTTGAGTAAATTTAGATGAAAATAACTTCAATTTTTTGGATTGTGAAAAATATTTTAGTTGGAAGTGTCAAATTTTAATAAATTTATTTGAAATCAACTTCCATTTTTTTTTATTTTGTTGGGTATTTTTGTTGTAGGATCTATATTTGAGTAAATTTAGATGAAAATAACTTAAATTTTTAGGATTGTGAAAAAAATTTTAGTTGGAAGTGCCCAATTTTAATAAATTTATTTGAAACCAACTTCGATTTTTTGGATTTTCTTGAGTATTTTTGTTGTAGGATCTACAATTGAGTAAATTTAGATGAAAATAACTTCAATATTTTGGATTGTGAAAAAAATTTGAGTTGGAAGTGTCAAATTTTAATAAATTTATTTGAAACCAACTTCGATTTTTTGGAGTTTCATGAGTATTTTTGTTGTAGGATCTACAATTGAGTAAATTTAGATGAAAATAACTTCAATTTTTTGGATTGTGAAAAAAATTTGAGTTGGAAGTGTCAAATTTTAATAAATTTATTTGAAACCAACTTCGATTTTTTGGAGTTTCATGAGTATTTTTGTTATAGGATCTACAATTGAGTAAATTTAGATGAAAATAACTTCGATTTTTGGATTTTGTCACGATTTTTGTCAAATTTTAATAAATTTTAATAAATTTATTTGAAATCCACTTTGATAATTTTTGAATTTGTTGAGTATTTTTGTTGTAGGATCTATATTTGAGTAAATTTAGATCAAAATAACTTCAATTTTTTGGATTGTGAAAAATATTTTAGTTGGAAGTGCCAAATTTTAATAAATTTATTTGAAACCAACTTCGATTTTTTGGATTTTCTTGAGTATTTTTGTTGTAGGATCTACAATTGAGTAAATTTATATAAAAATAACTTCAATTTTTTGGATTGTGAAAAAAAATTTAGATGGAAGTGTCAAATTTTAATAAATTTATTTGAAATCAACTTCGATTTTTTTGGATTTTGTTGAGTATTTTTGTTGTAGGGTCTATATTTGAGTAAATTTAGATGAAAATAACTTAAATTTTTAGGATTGTGAAATAAATTTTAGTTGGAAGTGCCAAATTTTAATAAATTTATTTGAAACCAACTTCGATTTTTTGGATTTTCTTGAGTATTTTTGTTGTAGGATCTACAATTGAGTTAATTTAGATGAAAACAACTTCAATTTTTTGGATTGTGAAAAAAAATTTAGATGGAAGTGTCAAATTTTAATAAATTTATTTGAAATCAACTTCGATTTTTTTTTATTTTGTTGGGTATTTTTGTTGTAGGATCTATATTTGAGTAAATTTAGATGAAAATAACTTAAATTTTTAGGATTGTGAAAAAAATTTTAGTTGGAAGTGCCAAATTTTAATAAATTTATTTGAAACCAACTTCGATTTTTTGGATTTTCTCGAGTATTTTTGTTGTAGGATCTACAATTGAGTAAATTTAGATGAAAATAACTTCGATTTTTTCGATTTTGTCACGAATTTTGTCAAATTTTAATAAATTTATTTGAAATCAACTTGGATAATTTTGGATTTTCTTGAGTATTTTTGTTGTAGGATCTACAATTGAGTAAATTTAGATGAAAATAACTTCAATTTTTTGGATTGTGAAAAAAAATTTAGATGGAAGTGTCAAATTTTAATAAATTTATTTGAAATCAACTTCGATTTTTTTTTATTTTGTTGGGTATTTTTGTTGTAGGATCTATATTTGAGTAAATTTAGATGAAAATAACTTAAAGTTTTAGGATTGTGAAAAAAATTTTAGTTGGAAGTGCCAAATTTTAATAAATTTATTTGAAACCAACTTCGATTTTTTGGATTTTCTTGAGTATTTTTGTTGTAGGATCTACAATTGAGTAAATTTAGATGAAAATAACGTCAATTTTTTGGATTGTGAATAAAGTTTGAGTTGGAAGTGCCAAATTTTAATAAATTTATTTGAAACCAACTTCGATTTTTTGGATTTTCTTGAGTATTTTTGTTGTAGGATCTACAATTGAGTAAATTTAGATGAAAATAACTTCAATATTTTGGATTGTGAAAAAAATTTGAGTTGGAAGTGTCAAATTTTAATAAATTTATTTGAAACCAACTTCGATTTTTTGGAGTTTCATGAGTATTTTTGTTGTAGGATCTACAATTGAGTAAATTTAGATGAAAATATCTTCGATTTTTTGGATTTTGTCACGATTTTTGCCAAATTTTAATAAATTTATTTGAAATCAACTTTGATAATTTTTGAATTTGTTGAGTATTTTTGTTGTAGGATCTATATTTGAGTAAATTTAGATGAAAATAACTTCAATTTTTTGGATTGTGAAAAATATTTTAGTTGGAAGTGTCAAATTTTAATAAATTTATTTGAAACCAACTTCGATTTTTTGGATTTTCTTGAGTATTTTTGTTGTAGGATCTACAATTGAGTAAATTTAGATGAAAATAACTTCAATTTTTTGGATTGTGAAAAAAAATTTAGATGGAAGTGTCAAATTTTAATAAATTTATTTGAAATCAACTTCGATTTTTTTTTATTTTGTTGGGTATTTTTGTTGTAGGATCTACAATTGAGTAAATTTAGATGAAAATAACTTAAAGTTTTAGGATTGTGAAAAAAATTTTAGTTGGAAGTGCCAAATTTTAATAAATTTATTTGAAACCAACTTCGATTTTTTGGATTTTCTTGAGTATTTTTGTTGTAGGATCTACAATTGAGTAAATTTAGATGAAAATAACTTCGATTTTTTCGTTTTTGTCACGAATTTTGTCAAATTTTAATAAATTTATTTGAAATCAACTTGGATAATTTTGGATTTTCTTGAGTATTTTTGTTGTAGGATCTACAATTGAGTAAATTTAGATGAAAATAACTTCAATTCTTTGGATTGTGAAAAAAAATTTAGATGGAAGTGTCAAATTTTAATAAATTTATTTGAAATCAACTTCGATTTTTTTTTATTTTGTTGGGTATTTTTGTTGTAGGATCTATATTTGAGTAAATTTAGATGAAAATAACTTAAATTTTTAGGATTGTGAAAAAAATTTTAGTTGGAAGTGCCAAATTTTAATAAATTGATTTGAAACAAACTTCGATTTTTTGGATTTTCTTGAGTATTTTTGTTGTGGGATCTACAATTGAGTAAATTTAGATGAAAATAACTTCAATTTTTTGGATTGTGAAAAAAATTTGAGTTGGAAGTGTCAAATTTTAATAAATTTATTTGAAACCAACTTCGATTTTTTGGAGTTTCATGAGTATTTTTGTTGTAGGATCTACAATTGAGTAAATTTAGATGAAAATAACTTAAATTTTTAGGATTGTAAAAAAAATTTTAGTTGGAAGTGCCAAATTTTAATAAATTTATTTGAAACCAACTTCGATTTTTTGGATTTTCTTGAGTATTTTTGTTGTAGGATCTACAATTGAGTAAATTTAGATGAAAATAATTTCGATTTTTTCGATTTTGTCACGAATTTTGTCAAATTTTAATAAATTTATTTGAAATCAACTTGGATAACTTTGGATTTTCTTGAGTATTTTTGTTGTAGGATCTACAATTGAGTAAATTTAGATGAAAATAACTTCAATTTTTTGGATTGTGAAAAAAAATTTAGATGGAAGTGTCAAATTTTAATAAATTTATTTGAAATCAACTTCGATTTTTTTTTATTTTGTTGGGTATTTTTGTTGTAGGATCTACAAGTGAGTAAATTTAGATGAAAATAACTTCAATTTTTTGGATTGTGAAAAAAATTTGAGTTGGAAGTGTCAAATTTTAATAAATTTATTTGAAACCAACTTCGATTTTTTGGAGTTTCATGAGAATTTTTGTTATAGGATCTACAATTGAGTAAATTTAGATGAAAATAACTTCGATTTTGGGATTTTGTCACGATTTTTGTCAAATTTTAATAAATTTATTTGAAATCCACTTTGATAATTTTTTAATTTGTTGAGTATTTTTGTTGTAGGATCTATATTTGAGTAAATTTAGATGAAAATAACTTCAATTTTTTGGATTGTGAAAAAAATTTTAGTTGGAAGTGCCAAATTTTAATAAATTTATTTGAAACCAACTTCGATTTTTTGGATTTTCTTGAGTATTTTTGTTGTAGGATCTACAATTGAGTAAATTTAGATGAAAATAACTTCGATTTTTTCGATTTTGTCACGAATTTTGTCAAATTTTAATAAATTTATTTGTAATCAACTTGGATAACTTTGGATTTTCTTGAGTATTTTTGTTGTAGGATCTACAATTGAGTAAATTTAGATGAAAATAACTTCAATTTTTTGGATTGTGAAAAAAAATTTAGATGGAAGTGTCCAATTTTAATAAATTTATTTGAAATCAACTTCGATTTTTTTTTATTTTGTTGGGTATTTTTGTTGTAGGATCTACAAGTGAGTAAATTTAGATGAAAATAACTTCAATTTTTTGGATTGTGAAAAAAATTTGAGTTGGAAGTGTCAAATTTTAATAAATTTATTTGAAACAAACTTCGATTTTTTGGAGTTTCATGAGAATTTTTGTTATAGGATCTACAATTGAGTAAATTTAGATGAAAATAACTTCGATTTTGGGATTTTGTCACGATTTTTGTCAAATTTTAATAAATTTATTTGAAATCCACTTTGATAATTTTTGAATTTGTTGAGTATTTTTGTTGTAGGATCTATATTTGAGTAAATTTAGATGAAAATAACTTCAATTTTTTGGATTGTGAAAAAAATTTTAGTTGGAAGTGCCAAATTTTAATAAATTTATTTGAAATCAACTTGGATAATTTTGGATTTTCTTGAGTATTTTTGTTGTAGGATCTACAATCGAGTAAATTTAGATGAAAATAACTTCAATTTTTTGGATTGTGAAAAAAAATTTAGATGGAAGTGTCAAATTTTAATAAATTTATTTGAAATCAACTTCGATTTTTTTTTATTTTGTTGGGTATTTTTGTTGTAGGATCTACAATTGAGTAAATTTAGATGAAAATAACTTCAATTTTTTGGATTGTGAAAAAAATTTGAGTTGGAAGTGTCAAATTGTAATAAATTTATTTGAAACCAACTTTGATTTTTTGGATTTTCTTGAGTATATTGGTTGTAGGATCTACAATTGAGTAAATTTAGATGAAAATAACGTCAATTTTTTGGATTGTGAATAAAGTTTGAGTTGGAAGTGCCAAATTTTAATAAATTTATTTGAAACCAACGTCGATTTTTTGGATTTTCTAGAGTATATTTGTTGTAGGATCTACAATTGAGTAAATTTAGATGAAAATAACTTCAATTTTTGGGATTGTGAAAAAAATTTGAGTTGGAAGTGTCAAATTTTAATAAATTTATTTGAAACCAACTTCGATTTTTTGGAGTTTCATGAGTATTTTTGTTATGGGATCTACAATTGAGTAAATTTAGATGAAAATAACGTCAATTTTTTGGATTGTGAATAAAGTTTGAGTTGGAAGTGCCAAATTTTAATAAATTTATTTGAAACCAACTTCGATTTTTTGGATTTTCTAGAGTATATTTGTTGTAGGATCTACAATTGAGTAAATTTAGATGAAAATAACTTCAATTTTTTGGATTGTGAAAAAAATTTTAGTTGGAAGTGCCAAATTTTAATAAATTTATTTGAAACCAACTTCGATTTTTTGGATTTTCTTGAGTATTTTTGTTGTAGGATCTACAATTGAGTAAATTTAGATGAAAATAACTTCGATTTTTTCGATTTTGTCACGAATTTTGTCAAATTTTAATAAATTTATTTGAAATCAACTTGGATAATTTTGGATTTTCTTGAGTATTTTTGTTGTAGGATCTACAATTGAGTAAATTTAGATGAAAATAACTTCAATTTTTTGGATTGTGAAAAAAAATTTAGATGGAAGTGTCAAATTTTAATAAATTTATTTGAAATCAACTTCGATTTTTTTTTATTTTGTTGGGTATTTTTGTTGTAGGATCTACAAGTGAGTAAATTTAGATGAAAATAACTTCAATTTTTTGGATTGTGAAAAAAATTTGAGTTGGAAGTGTCAAATTTTAATAAATTTATTTGAAACCAACTTCGATTTTTTGGAGTTTCATGAGAATTTTTGTTATAGGATCTACAATTGAGTAAATTTAGATGAAAATAACTTCGATTTTGGGATTTTGTCACGATTTTTGTCAAATTTTAATAAATTTATTTGAAATCCACTTTGATAATTTTTTAATTTGTTGAGTATTTTTGTTGTAGGATCTATATTTGAGTAAATTTAGATGAAAATAACTTCAATTTTTTGGATTGTGAAAAAAATTTTAGTTGGAAGTGCCAAATTTTAATAAATTTATTTGAAACCAACTTCGATTTTTTGGATTTTCTTGAGTATTTTTGTTGTAGGATCTACAATTGAGTAAATTTAGATGAAAATAACTTCGATTTTTTCGATTTTGTCACGAATTTTGTCAAATTTTAATAAATTTATTTGTAATCAACTTGGACAACTTTGGATTTTCTTGAGTATTTTTGTTGTAGGATCTACAATTGAGTAAATTTAGATGAAAATAACTTCAATTTTTTGGATTGTGAAAAAAAATTTAGATGGAAGTGTCCAATTTTAATAAATTTATTTGAAATCAACTTCGATTTTTTTTTATTTTGTTGGGTATTTTTGTTGTAGGATCTACAAGTGAGTAAATTTAGATGAAAATAACTTCAATTTTTTGGATTGTGAAAAAAATTTGAGTTGGAAGTGTCAAATTTTAATAAATTTATTTGAAACAAACTTCGATTTTTTGGAGTTTCATGAGAATTTTTGTTATAGGATCTACAATTGAGTAAATTTAGATGAAAATAACTTCGATTTTGGGATTTTGTCACGATTTTTGTCAAATTTTAATAAATTTATTTGAAATCCAGTTTGATAATTTTTGAATTTGTTGAGTATTTTTGTTGTAGGATCTATATTTGAGTAAATTTAGATGAAAATAACTTCAATTTTTTGGATTGTGAAAAAAATTTTAGTTGGAAGTGCCAAATTTTAATAAATTTATTTGAAATCAACTTGGATAATTTTGGATTTTCTTGAGTATTTTTGTTGTAGGATCTACAATCGAGTAAATTTAGATGAAAATAACTTCAATTTTTTGGATTGTGAAAAAAAATTTAGATGGAAGTGTCAAATTTTAATAAATTTATTTGAAATCAACTTCGATTTTTTTTTATTTTGTTGGGTATTTTTGTTGTAGGATCTACAATTGAGTAAATTTAGATGAAAATAACTTCAATTTTTTGGATTGTGAAAAAAATTTGAGTTGGAAGTGTCAAATTGTAATAAATTTATTTGAAACCAACTTTGATTTTTTGGATTTTCTTGAGTATATTGGTTGTAGGATCTACAATTGAGTAAATTTAGATGAAAATAACGTCAATTTTTTGGATTGTGAATAAAGTTTGAGTTGGAAGTGCCAAATTTTAATAAATTTATTTGAAACCAACGTCGATTTTTTGGATTTTCTAGAGTATATTTGTTGTAGGATCTACAATTGAGTAAATTTAGATGAAAATAACTTCAATTTTTTGGATTGTGAAAAAAATTTGAGTTGGAAGTGTCAAATTTTAATAAATTTATTTGAAACCAACTTCGATTTTTTGGAGTTTCATGAGTATTTTTGTTATGGGATCTACAATTGAGTAAATTTAGATGAAAATAACGTCAATTTTTTGGATTGTGAATAAAGTTTGAGTTGGAAGTGCCAAATTTTAATAAATTTATTTGAAACCAACTTCGATTTTTTGGATTTTCTAGAGTATATTTGTTGTAGGATCTACAATTGAGTAAATTTAGATGAAAATAACTTCAATTTTTTGGATTGTGAAAAAAATTTTAGTTGGAAGTGCCAAATTTTAATAAATTTATTTGAAACCAACTTCGATTTTTTGGATTTTCTTGAGTATTTTTGTTGTAGGATCTACAATTGAGTAAATTTAGATGAAAATAACTTCGATTTTTTCGATTTTGTCACGAATTTTGTCAAATTTTAATAAATTTATTTGAAATCAACTTGGATAATTTTGGATTTTCTTGAGTATTTTTGTTGTAGGATCTACAATTGAGTAAATTTAGATGAAAATAACTTCAATTTTTTGGATTGTGAAAAAAAATTTAGATGGAAGTGTCAAATTTTAATAAATTTATTTGAAATCAACTTCGATTTTTTTTTATTTTGTTGGGTATTTTTGTTGTAGGATCTACAAGTGAGTAAATTTAGATGAAAATAACTTCAATTTTTTGGATTGTGAAAAAAATTTGAGTTGGAAGTGTCAAATTTTAATAAATTTATTTGAAACCAACTTCGATTTTTTGGAGTTTCATGAGAATTTTTGTTATAGGATCTACAATTGAGTAAATTTAGATGAAAATAACTTCGATTTTGGGATTTTGTCACGATTTTTGTCAAATTTTAATAAATTTATTTGAAATCCACTTTGATAATTTTTTAATTTGTTGAGTATTTTTGTTGTAGGATCTATATTTGAGTAAATTTAGATGAAAATAACTTCAATTTTTTGGATTGTGAAAAAAATTTTAGTTGGAAGTGCCAAATTTTAATAAATTTATTTGAAACCAACTTCGATTTTTTGGATTTTCTTGAGTATTTTTGTTGTAGGATCTACAATTGAGTAAATTTAGATGAAAATAACTTCGATTTTTTCGATTTTGTCACGAATTTTGTCAAATTTTAATAAATTTATTTGTAATCAACTTGGATAACTTTGGATTTTCTTGAGTATTTTTGTTGTAGGATCTACAATTGAGTAAATTTAGATGAAAATAACTTCAATTTTTTGGATTGTGAAAAAAAATTTAGATGGAAGTGTCCAATTTTAATAAATTTATTTGAAATCAACTTCGATTTTTTTTTATTTTGTTGGGTATTTTTGTTGTAGGATCTACAAGTGAGTAAATTTAGATGAAAATAACTTCAATTTTTTGGATTGTGAAAAAAATTTGAGTTGGAAGTGTCAAATTTTAATAAATTTATTTGAAACAAACTTCGATTTTTTGGAGTTTCATGAGAATTTTTGTTATAGGATCTACAATTGAGTAAATTTAGATGAAAATAACTTCGATTTTGGGATTTTGTCACGATTTTTGTCAAATTTTAATAAATTTATTTGAAATCCACTTTGATAATTTTTGAATTTGTTGAGTATTTTTGTTGTAGGATCTATATTTGAGTAAATTTAGATGAAAATAACTTCAATTTTTTGGATTGTGAAAAAAATTTTAGTTGGAAGTGCCAAATTTTAATAAATTTATTTGAAATCAACTTGGATAATTTTGGATTTTCTTGAGTATTTTTGTTGTAGGATCTACAATCGAGTAAATTTAGATGAAAATAACTTCAATTTTTTGGATTGTGAAAAAAAATTTAGATGGAAGTGTCAAATTTTAATAAATTTATTTGAAATCAACTTCGATTTTTTTTTATTTTGTTGGGTATTTTTGTTGTAGGATCTACAATTGAGTAAATTTAGATGAAAATAACTTCAATTTTTTGGATTGTGAAAAAAATTTGAGTTGGAAGTGTCAAATTGTAATAAATTTATTTGAAACCAACTTTGATTTTTTGGATTTTCTTGAGTATTTTGGTTGTAGGATCTACAATTGAGTAAATTTAGATGAAAATAACGTCAATTTTTTGGATTGTGAATAAAGTTTGAGTTGGAAGTGCCAAATTTTAATAAATTTATTTGAAACCAACGTCGATTTTTTGGATTTTCTAGAGTATATTTGTTGTAGGATCTACAATTGAGTAAATTTAGATGAAAATAACTTCAATTTTTTGGATTGTGAAAAAAATTTGAGTTGGAAGTGTCAAATTTTAATAAATTTATTTGAAACCAACTTCGATTTTTTGGAGTTTCATGAGTATTTTTGTTATGGGATCTACAATTGAGTAAATTTAGATGAAAATAACGTCAATTTTTTGGATTGTGAATAAAGTTTGAGTTGGAAGTGCCAAATTTTAATAAATTTATTTGAAACCAACTTCGATTTTTTGGATTTTCTAGAGTATATTTGTTGTAGGATCTACAATTGAGTAAATTTAGATGAAAATAACTTCAATTTTTTGGATTGTGAAAAAAATTTTAGTTGGAAGTGCCAAATTTTAATAAATTTATTTGAAACCAACTTCGATTTTTTGGATTTTCTTGAGTATTTTTGTTGTAGGATCTACAATTGAGTAAATTTAGATGAAAATAACTTCAATATTTTGGATTGTGAAAAAAATTTGAGTTGGAAGTGTCAAATTTTAATAAATTTATTTGAAACCAACTTCGATTTTTTGGAGTTTCATGAGTATTTTTGTTGTAGGATCTACAATTGAGTAAATTTAGATGAAAATAACTTCAATTTTTTGGATTGTGAAAAAAATTTGAGTTGGAAGTGTCAAATTTTAATAAATTTATTTGAAACCAACTTCGATTTTTTGGAGTTTCATGAGTATTTTTGTTATAGGATCTACAATTGAGTAAATTTAGATGAAAATAACTTCGATTTTTGGATTTTGTCACGATTTTTGTCAAATTTTAATAAATTTTAATAAATTTATTTGAAATCCACTTTGATAATTTTTGAATTTGTTGAGTATTTTTGTTGTAGGATCTATATTTGAGTAAATTTAGATGAAAATAACTTCAATTTTTTGGATTGTGAAAAATATTTTAGTTGGAAGTGTCAAATTTTAATAAATTTATTTGAAATCAACTTCGATTTTTTGGATTTTCTTTAGTATTTTTGTTGTAGGATCTACAATTGAGTAAATTTATATAAAAATAACTTCAATTTTTTGGATTGTGAAAAAAAATTTATATGGAAGTGTCAAATTTTAATAAATTTATTTGAAATCAACTTCGTTTTTTTTTTATTTTGTTGGGTATTTTTGTTGTAGGATCTATATTTGAGTAAATTTAGATGAAAATAACTTAAATTTTTAGGATTGTGAAAAAAATTTTAGTTGGAAGTGCCAAATTTTAATAAATTTATTTGAAACCAACTTCGATTTTTTGGATTTTCTTGAGTATTTTTGTTGTAGGATCTACAATTGAGTAAATTTAGATGAAAACAACTTCAATTTTTTGGATTGTGAAAAAAAATTTAGATGGAAGTGTCAAATTTTAATAAATTTATTTGAAATCAACTTCGATTTTTTTTTATTTTGTTGGGTATTTTTGTTGTAGGATCTATATTTGAGTAAATTTAGATGAAAATAACTTAAATTTTTAGGATTGTGAAAAAAATTTTAGTTGGAAGTGCCAAATTTTAATAAATTTATTTGAAACCAACTTCGATTTTTTGGATTTTCTTGAGTATTTTTGTTGTAGGATCTACAATTGAGTAAATTTAGATGAAAATTACTTCGATTTTTTCGATTTTGTCACGAATTTTGTCAAATTTTAATAAATTTATTTGAAATCAACTTGGATAATTTTGGATTTTCTTGAGTATTTTTGTTGTAGGATCTACAATTGAGTAAATTTAGATGAAAATAACTTCAATTTTTTGGATTGTGAAAAAAAATTTAGATGGAAGTGTCAAATTTTAATAAATTTATTTGAAATCAACTTCGATTTTTTTTTATTTTGTTGGGTATTTTTGTTGTAGGATCTACAATTGAGTAAATTTAGATGAAAATAACTTCAATTTTTTGGATTGTGAAAAAAAATTTAGATGGAAGTGTCAAATTTTAATAAATTTATTTGAAATCAACTTCGATTTTTTTTTATTTTGTTGGGTATTTTTGTTGTAGGATTTATATTTGAGTAAATTTAGATGAAAATAACTTAAATTTTTAGGATTGTGAAAAAAATTTTAGTTGGAAGTGCCAAATTTTAATAAATTTATTTGAAACCAACTTCGATTTTTTGGATTTTCTTGAGTATTTTTGTTGTAGGATCTACAATTGAGTAAATTTAGATGAAAATAACTTCGATTTTTTCGATTTTGTCACGAATTTTGTCAAATTTTAATAAATTTATTTGAAATCAACTTGGATAATTTTGGATTTTCTTGAGTATTTTTGTTGTAGGATCTACAATTGAGTAAATTTAGATGAAAATAACTTCAATTTTTTGGATTGTGAAAAAAAATTTAGATGGAAGTGTCAAATTTTAATAAATTTATTTGAAATCAACTTCGATTTTTTTTTATTTTGTTGGGTATTTTTGTTGTAGGATCTACAATTGAGTAAATTTAGATGAAAATAACTTCAATTTTTTGGATTGTGAAAAAAATTTGAGTTGGAAGTGTCAAATTTTAATAAATTTATTTGAAACCAACTTTGATTTTTTGGATTTTCTTGAGTATTTTGGTTGTAGGATCTACAATTGAGTAAATTTAGATGAAAATAACGTCAATTTTTTGGATTGTGAATAAAGTTTGAGTTGGAAGTGCCGAATTTTAATAAATTTATTTGAAACCAACGTCGATTTTTTGGATTTTCTAGAGTATATTTGTTGTAGGATCTACAATTGAGTAAATTTAGATGAAAATAACTTCAATTTTTTGGATTGTGAAAAAAATTTGAGTTGGAAGTGTCAAATTTTAAAAAATTTATTTGAAACCAACTTCGATTTTTTGGAGTTTCATGAGTATTTTTGTTATAGGATCTACAATTGAGTAAATTTAGATGAAAATATCTTCGATTTTTTGGATTTTGTCACGATTTTTGTCAAATTTTAATAAATTTATTTGAAATCAACTTTGATAATTTTTTAATTTGTTGAGTATTTTTGTTGTAGGATCTATATTTGAGTAAATTTAGATGAAAATAACTTCAATTTTTTGGATTGTGAAAAATATTTTAGTTGGAAGTGTCAAATTTTAATAAATTTATTTGAAATCAACTTCCATTTTTTTTTATTTTGTTGGGTATTTTTGTTGTAGGATCTATATTTGAGTAAATTTAGATGAAAATAACTTAAATTTTTAGGATTGTGAAAAAAATTTTAGTTGGAAGTGCCCAATTTTAATAAATTTATTTGAAACCAACTTCGATTTTTTGGATTTTCTTGAGTATTTTTGTTGTAGGATCTACAATTGAGTAAATTTAGATGAAAATAACTTCAATATTTTGGATTGTGAAAAAAATTTGAGTTGGAAGTGTCAAATTTTAATAAATTTATTTGAAACCAACTTCGATTTTTTGGAGTTTCATGAGTATTTTTGTTGTAGGATCTACAATTGAGTAAATTTAGATGAAAATAACTTCAATTTTTTGGATTGTGAAAAAAATTTGAGTTGGAAGTGTCAAATTTTAATAAATTTATTTGAAACCAACTTCGATTTTTTGGAGTTTCATGAGTATTTTTGTTATAGGATCTACAATTGAGTAAATTTAGATGAAAATAACTTCGATTTTTGGATTTTGTCACGATTTTTGTCAAATTTTAATAAATTTTAATAAATTTATTTGAAATCCACTTTGATAATTTTTGAATTTGTTGAGTATTTTTGTTGTAGGATCTATATTTGAGTAAATTTAGATCAAAATAACTTCAATTTTTTGGATTGTGAAAAATATTTTAGTTGGAAGTGCCAAATTTTAATAAATTTATTTGAAACCAACTTCGATTTTTTGGATTTTCTTGAGTATTTTTGTTGTAGGATCTACAATTGAGTAAATTTATATAAAAATAACTTCAATTTTTTGGATTGTGAAAAAAAATTTAGATGGAAGTGTCAAATTTTAATAAATTTATTTGAAATCAACTTCGATTTTTTTGGATTTTGTTGAGTATTTTTGTTGTAGGGTCTATATTTGAGTAAATTTAGATGAAAATAACTTAAATTTTTAGGATTGTGAAATAAATTTTAGTTGGAAGTGCCAAATTTTAATAAATTTATTTGAAACCAACTTCGATTTTTTGGATTTTCTTGAGTATTTTTGTTGTAGGATCTACAATTGAGTAAATTTAGATGAAAACAACTTCAATTTTTTGGATTGTGAAAAAAAATTTAGATGGAAGTGTCAAATTTTAATAAATTTATTTGAAATCAACTTCGATTTTTTTTTATTTTGTTGGGTATTTTTGTTGTAGGATCTATATTTGAGTAAATTTAGATGAAAATAACTTAAATTTTTAGGATTGTGAAAAAAATTTTAGTTGGAAGTGCCAAATTTTAATAAATTTATTTGAAACCAACTTCGATTTTTTGGATTTTCTCGAGTATTTTTGTTGTAGGATCTACAATTGAGTAAATTTAGATGAAAATAACTTCGATTTTTTCGATTTTGTCACGAATTTTGTCAAATTTTAATAAATTTATTTGAAATCAACTTGGATAATTTTGGATTTTCTTGAGTATTTTTGTTGTAGGATCTACAATTGAGTAAATTTAGATGAAAATAACTTCAATTTTTTGGATTGTGAAAAAAAATTTAGATGGAAGTGTCAAATTTTAATAAATTTATTTGAAATCAACTTCGATTTTTTTTTATTTTGTTGGGTATTTTTGTTGTAGGATCGATATTTGAGTAAATTTAGATGAAAATAACTTAAAGTTTTAGGATTGTGAAAAAAATTTTAGTTGGAAGTGCCAAATTTTAATAAATTTATTTGAAACCAACTTCGATTTTTTGGATTTTCTTGAGTATTTTTGTTGTAGGATCTACAATTGAGTAAATTTAGATGAAAATAACGTCAATTTTTTGGATTGTGAATAAAGTTTGAGTTGGAAGTGCCAAATTTTAATAAATTTATTTGAAACCAACTTCGATTTTTTGGATTTTCTTGAGTATTTTTGTTGTAGGATCTACAATTGAGTAAATTTAGATGAAAACAACTTCAATTTTTTGGATTGTGAAAAAAAATTTAGATGGAAGTGTCAAATTTTAATAAATTTATTTGAAATCAACTTCGATTTTTTTTTATTTTCTTGAGTATTTTTGTTGTAGGATCTACAATTGAGTAAATTTAGATGAAAATAACTTCAATTTTTTGGATTGTGAAAAAAAATTTAGATGGAAGTGTCAAATTTTAATAAATTTATTTGAAATCAACTTCGATTTTTTTTTATTTTGTTGGGTATTTTTGTTGTAGGATCGATATTTGAGTAAATTTAGATGAAAATAACTTAAAGTTTTAGGATTGTGAAAAAAATTTTAGTTGGAAGTGCCAAATTTTAATAAATTTATTTGAAACCAACTTCGATTTTTTGGATTTTCTTGAGTATTTTTGTTGTAGGATCTACAATTGAGTAAATTTAGATGAAAATAACGTCAATTTTTTGGATTGTGAATAAAGTTTGAGTTGGAAGTGCCAAATTTTAATAAATTTATTTGAAACCAACTTCGATTTTTTGGATTTTCTTGAGTATTTTTGTTGTAGGATCTACAATTGAGTAAATTTAGATGAAAATAACTTCAATATTTTGGATTGTGAAAAAAATTTGAGTTGGAAGTGTCAAATTTTAATAAATTTATTTGAAACCAACTTCGATTTTTTGGAGTTTCATGAGTATTTTTGTTGTAGGATCTACAATTGAGTAAATTTAGATGAAAATAACTTCGATTTTTTCGATTTTGTCACGAATTTTGTCAAATTTTAATAAATTTATTTGAAATCAACTTGGATAATTTTGGATTTTCTTGAGTATTTTTGTTGTAGGATCTACAATTGAGTAAATTTAGATGAAAATAACTTCAATATTTTGGATTGTGAAAAAAATTTGAGTTGGAAGTGTCAAATTTTAATAAATTTATTTGAAACCAACTTCGATTTTTTGGAGTTTCATGAGTATTTTTGTTATAGGATCTACAATTGAGTAAATTTAGATGAAAATAACTTCGATTTTTTGGATTTTGTCACGATTTTTGTCAAATTTTAATAAATTTATTTGAAATCAACTTCGATTTTTTTGGATTTTGTTGAGTATTTTTGTTGTAGGGTCTATATTTGAGTACATTTAGATGAAAATAACTTAAATTTTTAGGATTGTGAAAAAAATTTTAGTTGGAAGTGCCAAATTTTAATAAATTTATTTGAAACCAACTTCGATTTTTTGGATTTTCTTGAGTATTTTTGTTGTAGGATCTACAATTGAGTAAATTTAGATGAAAATAACTTCAATTTTTTGGATTGTGAAAAAAATTTGAGTTGGAAGTGTCAAATTTTAATAAATTTATTTGAAACCAACTTCGTTTTTTGGAGTTTCATGAGTATTTTTGTTGTAGGATCTACAATTGAGTAAATTTAGATGAAAATAACTTAAATTTTTAGGATTGTAAAAAAAATTTTAGTTGGAAGTGCCAAATTTTAATAAATTTATTTGAAACCAACTTCGATTTTTTGGATTTTCTTGAGTATTTTTGTTGTAGGATCTACAATTGAGTAAATTTAGATGAAAATAACTTCGATTTTTTCGATTTTGTCACGAATTTTGTCAAATTTTAATAAATTTATTTGAAATCAACTTGGATAATTTTGGATTTTCTTGAGTATTTTTGTTGTAGGATCTACAATTGAGTAAATTTAGATGAAAATAACTTCGATTTTTTCGATTTTGTCACGAATTTTGTCAAATTTTAATAAATTTATTTGTAATCAACTTGGATAACTTTGGATTTTCTTGAGTATTTTTGTTGTAGGATCTACAATTGAGTAAATTTAGATGAAAATAACTTCAATTTTTTGGATTGTGAAAAAAAATTTAGATGGAAGTGTCAAATTTTAATAAATTTATTTGAAATCAACTTCGATTTTTTTTTATTTTGTTGGGTATTTTTGTTGTAGGATCTACAATTGAGTAAATTTAGATGAAAATAACTTCGATTTTTTCGTTTTTGTCACGAATTTTGTCAAATTTTAATAAATTTATTTGAAATCAACTTGGATAATTTTGGATTTTCTTGAGTATTTTTGTTGTAGGATCTACAATTGAGTAAATTTAGATGAAAATAACTTCAATTCTTTGGATTGTGAAAAAAAATTTAGATGGAAGTGTCAAATTTTAATAAATTTATTTGAAATCAACTTCGATTTTTTTTTATTTTGTTGGGTATTTTTGTTGTAGGATCTATATTTGAGTAAATTTAGATGAAAATAACTTAAATTTTTAGGATTGTGAAAAAAATTTTAGTTGGAAGTGCCAAATTTTAATAAATTTATTTGAAACCAACTTCGATTTTTTGGATTTTCTTGAGTATTTTTGTTGTAGGATCTACAATTGAGTAAATTTAGATGAAAATAACTTCAATTTTTTGGATTGTGAAAAAAATTTGAGTTGGAAGTGTCAAATTTTAATAAATTTATTTGAAACCAACTTCGATTTTTTGGAGTTTCATGAGTATTTTTGTTGTAGGATCTACAATTGAGTAAATTTAGATGAAAATAACTTAAATTTTTTGGATTGTGAAAAAAAATTTAGATGGAAGTGTCAAATTTTAATAAATTTATTTGAAATCAACTTCGATTTTTTTTTATTTTGTTGGGTATTTTTGTTGTAGGATTTATATTTGAGTAAATTTAGATGAAAATAACTTAAATTTTTAGGATTGTGAAAAAAATTTTAGTTGGAAGTGCCAAATTTTAATAAATTTATTTGAAACCAACTTCGATTTTTTGGATTTTCTTGAGTATTTTTGTTGTAGGATCTACAATTGAGTAAATTTAGATGAAAATAACTTCGTTTTTTTCGATTTTGTCACGAATTTTGTCAAATTTTAATAAATTTATTTGAAATCAACTTGGATAATTTTGGATTTTCTTGAGTATTTTTGTTGTAGGATCTACAATTGAGTAAATTTAGATGAAAATAACTTCAATTTTTTGGATTGTGAAAAAAAATTTAGATGGAAGTGTCAAATTTTAATAAATTTATTTGAAATCAATTTCGATTTTTTTTTATTTTGTTGGGTATTTTTGTTGTAGGATCTACAATTGAGTAAATTTAGATGAAAATAACTTCAATTTTTTGGATTGTGAAAAAAATTTGAGTTGGAAGTGTCAAATTTTAATAAATTTATTTGAAACCAACTTTGATTTTTTGGATTTTCTTGAGTATTTTGGTTGTAGGATCTACAATTGAGTAAATTTAGATGAAAATAACGTCAATTTTTTGGATTGTGAATAAAGTTTGAGTTGGAAGTGCCGAATTTTAATAAATTTATTTGAAACCAACGTCGATTTTTTGGATTTTCTAGAGTATATTTGTTGTAGGATCTACAATTGAGTAAATTTAGATGAAAATAACTTCAATTTTTTGGATTGTGAAAAAAATTTGAGTTGGAAGTGTCAAATTTTAAAAAATTTATTTGAAACCAACTTCGATTTTTTGGAGTTTCATGAGTATTTTTGTTATAGGATCTACAATTGAGTAAATTTAGATGAAAATATCTTCGATTTTTTGGATTTTGTCACGATTTTTGTCAAATTTTAATAAATTTATTTGAAATCAACTTTGATAATTTTTTAATTTGTTGAGTATTTTTGTTGTAGGATCTATATTTGAGTAAATTTAGATGAAAATAACTTCAATTTTTTGGATTGTGAAAAATATTTTAGTTGGAAGTGTCAAATTTTAATAAATTTATTTGAAATCAACTTCCATTTTTTTTTATTTTGTTGGGTATTTTTGTTGTAGGATCTATATTTGAGTAAATTTAGATGAAAATAACTTAAATTTTTAGGATTGTGAAAAAAATTTTAGTTGGAAGTGCCCAATTTTAATAAATTTATTTGAAACCAACTTCGATTTTTTGGATTTTCTTGAGTATTTTTGTTGTAGGATCTACAATTGAGTAAATTTAGATGAAAATAACTTCAATATTTTGGATTGTGAAAAAAATTTGAGTTGGAAGTGTCAAATTTTAATAAATTTATTTGAAACCAACTTCGATTTTTTGGAGTTTCATGAGTATTTTTGTTGTAGGATCTACAATTGAGTAAATTTAGATGAAAATAACTTCAATTTTTTGGATTGTGAAAAAAATTTGAGTTGGAAGTGTCAAATTTTAATAAATTTATTTGAAACCAACTTCGATTTTTTGGAGTTTCATGAGTATTTTTGTTATAGGATCTACAATTGAGTAAATTTAGATGAAAATAACTTCGATTTTTGGATTTTGTCACGATTTTTGTCAAATTTTAATAAATTTTAATAAATTTATTTGAAATCCACTTTGATAATTTTTGAATTTGTTGAGTATTTTTGTTGTAGGATCTATATTTGAGTAAATTTAGATCAAAATAACTTCAATTTTTTGGATTGTGAAAAATATTTTAGTTGGAAGTGCCAAATTTTAATAAATTTATTTGAAACCAACTTCGATTTTTTGGATTTTCTTGAGTATTTTTGTTGTAGGATCTACAATTGAGTAAATTTATATAAAAATAACTTCAATTTTTTGGATTGTGAAAAAAAATTTAGATGGAAGTGTCAAATTTTAATAAATTTATTTGAAATCAACTTCGATTTTTTTGGATTTTGTTGAGTATTTTTGTTGTAGGGTCTATATTTGAGTAAATTTAGATGAAAATAACTTAAATTTTTAGGATTGTGAAATAAATTTTAGTTGGAAGTGCCAAATTTTAATAAATTTATTTGAAACCAACTTCGATTTTTTGGATTTTCTTGAGTATTTTTGTTGTAGGATCTACAATTGAGTAAATTTAGATGAAAACAACTTCAATTTTTTGGATTGTGAAAAAAAATTTAGATGGAAGTGTCAAATTTTAATAAATTTATTTGAAATCAACTTCGATTTTTTTTTATTTTGTTGGGTATTTTTGTTGTAGGATCTATATTTGAGTAAATTTAGATGAAAATAACTTAAATTTTTAGGATTGTGAAAAAAATTTTAGTTGGAAGTGCCAAATTTTAATAAATTTATTTGAAACCAACTTCGATTTTTTGGATTTTCTCGAGTATTTTTGTTGTAGGATCTACAATTGAGTAAATTTAGATGAAAATAACTTCGATTTTTTCGATTTTGTCACGAATTTTGTCAAATTTTAATAAATTTATTTGAAATCAACTTGGATAATTTTGGATTTTCTTGAGTATTTTTGTTGTAGGATCTACAATTGAGTAAATTTAGATGAAAATAACTTCAATTTTTTGGATTGTGAAAAAAAATTTAGATGGAAGTGTCAAATTTTAATAAATTTATTTGAAATCAACTTCGATTTTTTTTTATTTTGTTGGGTATTTTTGTTGTAGGATCGATATTTGAGTAAATTTAGATGAAAATAACTTAAAGTTTTAGGATTGTGAAAAAAATTTTAGTTGGAAGTGCCAAATTTTAATAAATTTATTTGAAACCAACTTCGATTTTTTGGATTTTCTTGAGTATTTTTGTTGTAGGATCTACAATTGAGTAAATTTAGATGAAAATAACGTCAATTTTTTGGATTGTGAATAAAGTTTGAGTTGGAAGTGCCAAATTTTAATAAATTTATTTGAAACCAACTTCGATTTTTTGGATTTTCTTGAGTATTTTTGTTGTAGGATCTACAATTGAGTAAATTTAGATGAAAATAACTTCAATATTTTGGATTGTGAAAAAAATTTGAGTTGGAAGTGTCAAATTTTAATAAATTTATTTGAAACCAACTTCGATTTTTTGGTGTTTCATGAGTATTTTTGTTGTAGGATCTACAATTGAGTAAATTTAGATGAAAATAACTTCGATTTTTTCGATTTTGTCACGAATTTTGTCAAATTTTAATAAATTTATTTGAAATCAACTTGGATAATTTTGGATTTTCTTGAGTATTTTTGTTGTAGGATCTACAATTGAGTAAATTTAGATGAAAATAACTTCAATATTTTGGATTGTGAAAAAAATTTGAGTTGGAAGTGTCAAATTTTAATAAATTTATTTGAAACCAACTTCGATTTTTTGGAGTTTCATGAGTATTTTTGTTATAGGATCTACAATTGAGTAAATTTAGATGAAAATAACTTCGATTTTTTGGATTTTGTCACGATTTTTGTCAAATTTTAATAAATTTATTTGAAATCAACTTCGATTTTTTTGGATTTTGTTCAGTATTTTTGTTGTAGGGTCTATATTTGAGTACATTTAGATGAAAATAACTTAAATTTTTAGGATTGTGAAAAAAATTTTAGTTGGAAGTGCCAAATTTTAATAAATTTATTTGAAACCAACTTCGATTTTTTGGATTTTCTTGAGTATTTTTGTTGTAGGATCTACAATTGAGTAAATTTAGATGAAAATAACTTCAATTTTTTGGATTGTGAAAAAAATTTGAGTTGGAAGTGTCAAATTTTAATAAATTTATTTGAAACCAACTTCGTTTTTTGGAGTTTCATGAGTATTTTTGTTGTAGGATCTACAATTGAGTAAATTTAGATGAAAATAACTTAAATTTTTAGGATTGTAAAAAAAATTTTAGTTGGAAGTGCCAAATTTTAATAAATTTATTTGAAACCAACTTCGATTTTTTGGATTTTCTTGAGTATTTTTGTTGTAGGATCTACAATTGAGTAAATTTAGATGAAAATAACTTCGATTTTTTCGATTTTGTCACGAATTTTGTCAAATTTTAATAAATTTATTTGAAATCAACTTGGATAATTTTGGATTTTCTTGAGTATTTTTGTTGTAGGATCTACAATTGAGTAAATTTAGATGAAAATAACTTCGATTTTTTCGATTTTGTCACGAATTTTGTCAAATTTTAATAAATTTATTTGTAATCAACTTGGATAACTTTGGATTTTCTTGAGTATTTTTGTTGTAGGATCTACAATTGAGTAAATTTAGATGAAAATAACTTCAATTTTTTGGATTGTGAAAAAAAATTTAGATGGAAGTGTCAAATTTTAATAAATTTATTTGAAATCAACTTCGATTTTTTTTTATTTTGTTGGGTATTTTTGTTGTAGGATCTACAATTGAGTAAATTTAGATGAAAATAACTTCGATTTTTTCGTTTTTGTCACGAATTTTGTCAAATTTTAATAAATTTATTTGAAATCAACTTGGATAATTTTGGATTTTCTTGAGTATTTTTGTTGTAGGATCTACAATTGAGTAAATTTAGATGAAAATAACTTCAATTCTTTGGATTGTGAAAAAAAATTTAGATGGAAGTGTCAAATTTTAATAAATTTATTTGAAATCAACTTCGATTTTTTTTTATTTTGTTGGGTATTTTTGTTGTAGGATCTATATTTGAGTAAATTTAGATGAAAATAACTTAAATTTTTAGGATTGTGAAAAAAATTTTAGTTGGAAGTGCCAAATTTTAATAAATTTATTTGAAACCAACTTCGATTTTTTGGATTTTCTTGAGTATTTTTGTTGTAGGATCTACAATTGAGTAAATTTAGATGAAAATAACTTCAATTTTTTGGATTGTGAAAAAAATTTGAGTTGGAAGTGTCAAATTTTAATAAATTTATTTGAAACCAACTTCGATTTTTTGGAGTTTCATGAGTATTTTTGTTGTAGGATCTACAATTGAGTAAATTTAGATGAAAATAACTTAAATTTTTAGGATTGTAAAAAAAATTTTAGTTGGAAGTGCCAAATTTTAATAAATTTATTTGAAACCAACTTCGATTTTTTGGATTTTCTTGAGTATTTTTGTTGTAGGATCTACAATTGAGTAAATTTAGATGAAAATAACTTCGATTTTTTCGATTTTGTCACGAATTTTGTCAAATTTTAATAAATTTATTTGAAATCCACTTGGATAACTTTGGATTTTCTGGAGTATTTTTGTTGTAGGATCTACAATTGAGTAAATTTAAATGAAAATAACTTCAATTTTTTGGATTGTGAAAAAAATTTTAGTTGGAAGTGCCAAATTTTAATAAATTTATTTGAAACCAACTTCGATTTTTTGGATTTTCTTGAGTATTTTTGTTGTAGGATCTACAATTGAGTAAATTTAGATGAAAATAACTTCGATTTTTTCGATTTTGTCACGAATTTTGTCAAATTTTAATAAATTTATTTGTAATCAACTTGGATAACTTTGGATTTTCTTGAGTATTTTTGTTGTAGGATCTACAATTGAGTAAATTTAGATGAAAATAACTTCAATTTTTTGGATTGTGAAAAAAAATTTAGATGGAAGTGTCCAATTTTAATAAATTTATTTGAAATCAACTTCGATTTTTTTTTATTTTGTTGGGTATTTTTGTTGTAGGATCTACAAGTGAGTAAATTTAGATGAAAATAACTTCAATTTTTTGGATTGTGAAAAAAATTTGAGTTGGAAGTGTCAAATTTTAATAAATTTATTTGAAACCAACTTCGATTTTTTGGAGTTTCATGAGAATTTTTGTTATAGGATCTACAATTGAGTAAATTTAGATGAAAATAACTTCGATTTTGGGATTTTGTCACGATTTTTGTCAAATTTTAATAAATTTATTTGAAATCCAATTTGATAATTTTTGAATTTGTTGAGTATTTTTGTTGTAGGATCTATATTTGAGTAAATTTAGATGAAAATAACTTCAATTTTTTGGATTGTGAAAAAAATTTTAGTTGGAAGTGCCAAATTTTAATAAATTTATTTGAAATCAACTTGGATAATTTTGGATTTTCTTGAGTATTTTTGTTGTAGGATCTACAATTGAGTAAATTTAGATGAAAATAACTTCGATTTTTTCGATTTTGTCACGAATTTTGTCAAATTTTAATAAATTTATTTGTAATCAACTTGGATAACTTTGGATTTCCTTGAGTATTTTTGTTGTAGGATCTACAATTGAGTAAATTTAGATGAAAATAACTTCAATTTTTTGGATTGTGAAAAAAAATTTAGATGGAAGTGTCCAATTTTAATAAATTTATTTGAAATCAACTTCGATTTTTTTTTATTTTGTTGGGTATTTTTGTTGTAGGATCTACAATTGAGTAAATATAGATGAAAATAACTTCAATTTTTTGGATTGTGAAAAAAATTTGAGTTGGAAGTGTCAAATTTTAATAAATTTATTTGAAACCAACTTCGATTTTTTGGAGTTTCATGAGTATTTTTGTTGTAGGATCTACAATTGAGTAAATTTAGATGAAAATAACTTAAATTTTTAGGATTGTAAAAAAAATTTTAGTTGGAAGTGCCAAATTTTAATAAATTTATTTGAAACCAACTTCGATTTTTTGGATTTTCTTGAGTATTTTTGTTGTAGGATCTACAATTGAGTAAATTTAGATGAAAATAACTTCGATTTTTTCGATTTTGTCACGAATTTTGTCAAATTTTAATAAATTTATTTGAAATCCACATGGATAACTTTGGATTTTCTGGAGTATTTTTGTTGTAGGATCTACAATTGAGTAAATTTAGATGAAAATAACTTCAATTTTTTGGATTGTGAAAAAAATTTGAGTTGGAAGTGTCAAATTTTAATAAATTTATTTGAAACCAACTTCGATTTTTTGGAGTTTCATGAGAATTTTTGTTATAGGATCTACAATTCAGTAAATTTAGATGAAAATAACTTCGATTTTGGGATTTTGTCACGATTTTTGTCAAATTTTAATAAATTTATTTGAAATCCACTTTGATAATTTTTGAATTTGTTGAGTATTTTTGTTGTAGGATCTATATTTGAGTAAATTTAGATGAAAATAACTTCAATTTTTTGGATTGTGAAAAAAATTTTAGTTGGAAGTGCCAAATTTTAATAAATTTATTTGAAATCAACTTGGATAATTTTGGATTTTCTTGAGTATTTTTGTTGTAGGATCTACAATTGAGTAAATTTAGATGAAAATAACTTCAGTTTTTTGGATTGTGAAAAAAATTTGAGTTGGAAGTGTCAAATTTTAATAAATTTATTTGAAACCAACTTCGATTTTTTGGAGTTTCATGAGTATTTTTGTTGTAGGATCTACAATTGAGTAAATTTAGATGAAAATAACTTCAATTTTTTGTATTGTGAAAAAAAATTTAGATGGAAGTGTCAAATTTTAATAAATTTATTTGAAATCAACTTCGATTTTTTTTTATTTTGTTGGGTATTTTTGTTGTAGGATCTATATTTGAGTAAATTTAGATGAAAATAACTTAAAGTTTTAGGATTGTGAAAAAAATTTTAGTTGGAAGTGCCAAATTTTAATAAATTTATTTGAAACCAACTTCGATTTTTTGGATTTTCTTGAGTATTTTTGTTGTAGGATCTACAATTGAGTAAATTTAGATGAAAATAACGTCAATTTTTTGGATTGTGAATAAAGTTTGAGTTGGAAGTGCCAAATTTTAATAAATTTATTTGAAACCAACTTCGATTTTTTGGATTTTCTAGAGTATATTTGTTGTAGGATCTACAATTGAGTAAATTTAGATGAAAATAACTTAAAGTTTTAGGATTGTGAAAAAAATTTTAGTTGGAAGTGCCAAATTTTAATAAATTTATTTGAAACCAACTTCGATTTTTTGGATTTTCTTGAGTATTTTTGTTGTAGGATCTACAATTGAGTAAATTTAGATGAAAATAACGTCAATTTTTTGGATTGTGAAAAAAATTTGAGTTGGAAGTGTCAAATTTTAATAAATTTATTTGAAGCCAACTTCGATTTTTTGGAGTTTCATGAGTATTTTTGTTGTAGGATCTATATTTGAGTAAATTTAGATGAAAATAACTTCAATTTTTTGGATTGTGAAAAATATTTTAGTTGGAAGAGTCAAATTTTAATAAATTTATTTGAAATCAACTTCGATTTTTTGGATTTTCTGTAGTATTTTTGTTGTAGGATCTACAATTGAGTAAATTTAGATAAAAATAACTTCAATTTTTTGGATTGTGAAAAAAAATTTAGATAGAAGTGTCAAATTTTAATAAATTTATTTGAAATCAACTTCGTTTTTTTTTTATTTTGTTGGGTATTTTTGTTGTAGGATCTATATTTGAGTAAATTTAGATGAAAATAACTTAAATTTTTAGGATTGTGAAAAAAATTTGAGTTGGAAGTGTCAAATTTTAATAAATTTATTTGAAACCAAATTCGATTTTTTGGAGTTTCATGAGTATTTTTGTTATAGAATCTACAATTGAGTAAATTTAGATGAAAATAACTTCGATTTTTTCGATTTTGTCACGATTTTTGTCAAATTTTAATAATTTATTTGAAATCAACTTGGATAATTTTGGATTTTCTTGAGTATTTTTGTTGTAGGATCTACAATTGAGTAAATTTAGATGAAAATAACATCCATTTTTTGGATTGTTTAAAAAAATTTAGATGGAAGTGTCAAATTTTAATAAATTTATTTGAAATCAACTTCGATTTTTTTTTATTTTGTTGGGTATTTTTGTTGTAGGATCTATATTTGAGTAAATTTAGATGAAAATAACTTAAATTTTTAGGTTTGTGAAAAAAAATTTAGTTGGAAGTGCCAAATTTTATTAAATTTATTTGAAACCAACTTCGATTTTTTGGATTTTCTTGAGTATTTTTGTTGTAGGATCTACAATTGAGTAAATTTAGATGAAAATAACTTCAATTTTTTGTATTGTGAAAAAAAATTTAGATGGAAGTGTCAAATTTTAATAAATTTATTTGAAATCAACTTCGATTTTTTTTTATTTTGTTGGGTATTTTTGTTGTAGGATCTATATTTGAGTAAATTTAAATGAAAATAACTTAAAGTTTTAGGATTGTGAAAAAAATTTTAGTTGGAAGTGCCAAATTTTAATAAATTTATTTGAAACCAACTTCGATTTTTTGGATTTTCTTGAGTATTTTTGTTGTAGGATCTACAATTGAGTAAATTTAGATGAAAATAACGTCAATTTTTTGGATTGTGAATAAAGTTTGAGTTGGAAGTGCCAAATTTTAATAAATTTATTTTAAACCAACTTCGATTTTTTGGATTTTCTAGAGTATATTTGTTGTAGGATCTACAATTGAGTAAATTTAGATGAAAATAACTTAAAGTTTTAGGATTGTGAAAAAAATTTTAGTTGGAAGTGCCAAATTTTAATAAATTTATTTGAAACCAACTTCGATTTTTTGGATTTTCTTGAGTATTTTTGTTGTAGGATCTACAATTGAGTAAATTTAGATGAAAATAACGTCAATTTTTTGGATTGTGAAAAAAATTTGAGTTGGAAGTGTCAAATTTTAATAAATTTATTTGAAGCCAACTTCGATTTTTTGGAGTTTCATGAGTATTTTTGTTGTAGGATCTATATTTGAGTAAATTTAGATGAAAATAACTTCAATTTTTTGGATTGTGAAAAATATTTTAGTTGGAAGAGTCAAATTTTAATAAATTTATTTGAAATCAACTTCGATTTTTTGGATTTTCTGTAGTATTTTTGTTGTAGGATCTACAATTGAGTAAATTTAGATAAAAATAACTTCAATTTTTTGGATTGTGAAAAAAAATTTAGATAGAAGTGTCAAATTTTAATAAATTTATTTGAAATCAACTTCGTTTTTTTTTTATTTTGTTGGGTATTTTTGTTGTAGGATCTATATTTGAGTAAATTTAGATGAAAATAACTTAAATTTTTAGGATTGTGAAAAAAATTTGAGTTGGAAGTGTCAAATTTTAATAAATTTATTTGAAACCAAATTCGATTTTTTGGAGTTTCATGAGTATTTTTGTTATAGAATCTACAATTGAGTAAATTTAGATGAAAATAACTTCGATATTTTGGATTTTGTCACGATTTTTGTCAAATTTTAATAAATTTATTTGAAATCAACTTTGATAATTTTTGAATTTGTTGAGTATTTTTGTTGTAGGATCTGTATTTGAGTAAATTTAGATGAAAATAACTTCAATTTTTTGGATTGTGAAAAATATTTTAGTTGGAAGAGTCAAATTTTAATAAATTTATTTGAAATCAACTTCGATTTTTTGGATTTTCTGTAGTATTTTTGTTGTAGGATCTACAATTGAGTAAATTTAGATAAAAATAACTTCAATTTTTTGGATTGTGAAAAAAAATTTAGATAGAAGTGTCAAATTTTAATAAATTTATTTGAAATCAACTTCGATTTTTTTGGATTTTGTTGAGTATTTTTGTTGTAGGGTCTATATTTGAGTAAATTTAGATGAAAATAACTTAAATTTTTAGGATTGTGAAAACAATTTTAGTTGGAAGTGCCAAATTTTAATAAATTTATTTGAAACCAACATCGATTTTTTGGATTTTCTTGAGTATTTTTGTTGTAGGATCTACAATTGAGTAAATTTAGATGAAAATAACTTCGATTTTTTCGATTTTGTCACGATTTTTGTCAAATTTTAATAATTTATTTGAAATCAACTTGGATAATTTTGGATTTTCTTGAGTATTTTTGTTGTAGGATCTACAATTGAGTAAATTTAGATGAAAATAACATCAATTTTTTGGATTGTTTAAAAAAATTTAGATGGAAGTGTCAAATTTTAATAAATTTATTTGAAATCAACTTCGATTTTTTTTTATTTTGTTGGGTATTTTTGTTGTAGGATCTATATTTGAGTAAATTTAGATGAAAATAACTTAAATTTTTAGGTTTGTGAAAAAAAATTTAGTTGGAAGTGCCAAATTTTATTAAATTTATTTGAAACCAACTTCGATTTTTTGGATTTTCTTGAGTATTTTTGTTGTAGGATCTACAATTGAGTAAATTTAGATGAAAATAACTTCAATTTTTTGGATTGTGAAAAAAATTTGAGTTGGAAGTGACAAATTTTAATAAATTTATTTGAAACCAAATTCGATTTTTTGGAGTTTCATGAGTATTTTTGTTATAGGATCTACAAGTGAGTAAATTTAGATGAAAATAACTTCGATTTTTTGGATTTTGTCACGATTTTTGTCAAATTTTAATAAATTTATTTGAAATCAACTTTGATAATTTTTGAATTTGTTGAGTATTTTTGTTGTAGGATCTATATTTGAGTAAATTTAGATGAAAATAACTTCAATTTTTTGGATTGTGAAAAATATTTTAGTTGGAAGTGTCAAATTTTAATAAATTTATTTGAAATCAACTTCGATTTTTTGGATTTTCTGTAGTATTTTTGTTGTAGGATCTACAATTGAGTAAATTTAGATAAAAATAACTTCAATTTTTTGGATTGTGAAAAAAAATTTAGATAGAAGTGTCAAATTTTAATAAATTTATTTGAAACCAACATCGATTTTTTGGATTTTCTTGAGTATTTTTGTTGTAGGATCTACAATTGAGTAAATTTAGATGAAAATAACTTCGATTTTTTCGATTTTGTCACGATTTTTGTCAAATTTTAATAATTTATTTGAAATCAACTTGGATAATTTTGGATTTTCTTGAGTATTTTTGTTGTAGGATCTACAATTGAGTAAATTTAGATGAAAATAACTTCAATTTTTTGTATTGTGAAAAAAAATTTAGATGGAAGTGTCAAATTTTAATAAATTTATTTGAAATCAACTTCGTTTTTTTTTTATTTTGTTGGGTATTTTTGTTGTAGGATCTATATTTGAGTAAATTTAGATGAAAATAACTTAAATTTTTAGGATTGTGAAAAAAATTTGAGTTGGAAGTGTCAAATTTTAATAAATTTATTTGAAACCAAATTCGATTTTTTGGAGTTTCATGAGTATTTTTGTTATAGAATCTACAATTGAGTAAATTTAGATGAAAATAACTTCGATATTTTGGATTTTGTCACGATTTTTGTCAAATTTTAATAAATTTATTTGAAAAAAACTTTGATAATTTTTGAATTTGTTGAGTATTTTTGTTGTAGGATCTATATTTGAGTAAATTTAGATGAAAATAACTTCAATTTTTTGGATTGTGAAAAATATTTTAGTTGGAAGAGTCAAATTTTAATAAATTTATTTGAAATCAACTTCAATTTTTTGGATTTTCTGTAGTATTTTTGTTGTAGGATCTACAATTGAGTAAATTTAGATAAAAATAACTTCAATTTTTTGGATTGTGAAAAAAAATTTAGATAGAAGTGTCAAATTTTAATAAATTTATTTGAAATCAACTTCGATTTTTTTGGATTTTGTTGAGTATTTTTGTTGTAGGGTCTATATTTGAGTAAATTTAGATGAAAATAACTTAAATTTTTAGGATTGTGAAAACAATTTTAGTTGGAAGTGCCAAATTTTAATAAATTTATTTGAAACCAACATCGATTTTTTGGATTTTCTTGAGTATTTTTGTTGTAGGATCTACAATTGAGTAAATTTAGATGAAAATAACTTCGATTTTTTCGATTTTGTCACGATTTTTGTCAAATTTTAATAATTTATTTGAAATCAACTTGGATAATTTTGGATTTTCTTGAGTATTTTTGTTGTAGGATCTACAATTGAGTAAATTTAGATGAAAATAACATCAATTTTTTGGATTGTTTAAAAAAATTTAGATGGAAGTGTCAAATTTTAATAAATTTATTTGAAATCAACTTCGATTTTTTTTTATTTTGTTGGGTATTTTTGTTGTAGGATCTATATTTGAGTAAATTTAGATGAAAATAACTTAAATTTTTAGGTTTGTGAAAAAAAATTTAGTTGGAAGTGCCAAATTTTATTAAATTTATTTGAAACCAACTTCGATTTTTTGGATTTTCTTGAGTATTTTTGTTGTAGGATCTACAATTGAGTAAATTTAGATGAAAATAACTTCAATTTTTTGGATTGTGAAAAAAATTTGAGTTGGAAGTGACAAATTTTAATAAATTTATTTGAAACCAAATTCGATTTTTTGGAGTTTCATGAGTATTTTTGTTATAGGATCTACAAGTGAGTAAATTTAGATGAAAATAACTTCGATTTTTTGGATTTTGTCACGATTTTTGTCAAATTTTAATAAATTTATTTGAAATCAACTTTGATATATTTTGAATTTGTTGAGTATTTTTGTTGTAGGATCTATATTTGAGTAAATTTAGATGAAAATAACTTCAATTTTTTGGATTGTGAAAAATATTTTAGTTGGAAGTGTCAAATTTTAATAAATTTATTTGAAATCAACTTCGATTTTTTGGATTTTCTTTAGTATTTTTGTTGTAGGATCTACAATTGAGTAAATTTAGATAAAAATAACTTCAATTTTTTGGATGGTGAAAAAAAATTTAGATGGAAGTGTCAAATTTTAATAAATTTATTTGAAATCAACTTCGATTTTTTTGGATTTTGTTGAGTATTTTTGTTGTAGGGTATATATTTGAGTAAATTTAGATGAAAATAACTTAAATTTTTAGGATTTTGAAAAAAATTTTAGTTGGAAGTGCCAAATTTTAATAAATTTATTTGAAACCAACTTCGATTTTTTGGATTTTCTTGAGTATTTTTGTTGTAGGATCTACAATTGAGTAAATTTAGATGAAAATAACTTCGATATTTTGGATTTTGTCACGATTTTTGTCAAATTTTAATAAATTTATTTGAAATCAACTTTGATAATTTTTGAATTTGTTGAGTATTTTTGTTGTAGGATCTATATTTGAGTAAATTTAGATGAAAATAACTTCAATTTTTTGGATTGTGAAAAATATTTTAGTTGGAAGAGTCAAATTTTAATAAATTTATTTGAAATCAACTTCGATTTTTTGGATTTTCTGTAGTATTTTTGTTGTAGGATCTACAATTGAGTAAATTTAGATAAAAATAACTTCAATTTTTTGGATTGTGAAAAAAAATTTAGATAGAAGTGTCAAATTTTAATAAATTTATTTGAAACCAACATCGATTTTTTGGATTTTCTTGAGTATTTTTGTTGTAGGATCTACAATTGAGTAAATTTAGATGAAAATAACTTCGATTTTTTCGATTTTGTCACGATTTTTGTCAAATTTTAATAATTTATTTGAAATCAACTTGGATAATTTTGGATTTTCTTGAGTATTTTTGTTGTAGGATCTACAATTGAGTAAATTTAGATGAAAATAACTTCGATTTTTTCGATTTTGTCACGATTTTTGTCAAATTTTAATAATTTATTTGAAATCAACTTGGATAATTTTGGATTTTCTTGAGTATTTTTGTTGTAGGATCTACAATTGAGTAAATTTAGATGAAAATAACTTCAATTTTTTGGATTGTGAAATAAAATTTAGATGGAAGTGTCAAATTTTAATAAATTTATTTGAAATCAACTTCGATTTTTTTTTATTTTGTTGGGTATATTTGTTGTGGGATCTATATTTGAGTAAATTTAGATGAAAATAACTTAAATTTTTAGGATTGTGAAAAAAAATTTAGTTGGAAGTGCCAAATTTTAATAAATTTATTTGAAACCAACTTCGATTTTTTGGATTTTCTTGAGTATTTTTGTTGTAGGGTCTATATTTGAGTAAATTTAGATGAAAATAACTTAAATTTTTAGGATTGTGAAAACAATTTTAGTTGGAAGTGCCAAATTTTAATAAATTTATTTGAAACCAACTTCGATTTTTTGGATTTTCTTGAGTATTTTTGTTGTAGGATCTACAATTGCGTAAATTTAGATGAAAATAACTTCGATTTTTTCGATTTTGTCACGATTTTTGTCAAATTTTAATAAATTTATTTGAAATCAACTTGGATAATTTTGGATTTTCTTGAGTATTTTTGTTGTAGGATCTACAATTGAGTAAATTTAGATGAAAATAACTTCAATTTTTTGGATTGTGAAAAAAAATTTAGATGGAAGTGTCAAATTTTAATAAATTTATTTGAAATCAACTTCGATTTTTATTTATTTTGTTGGGTATTTTTGTTGTAGGATCTATATTTGAGTAAATTTAGATGAAAATAACTTAAATTTTTAGGATTGTGAAAAAAAATTTAGTTGGAAGTGCCAAATTTTAATAAATTTATTTGAAACCAAATTCGATTTTTTGGAGTTTCATGAGTATTTTTGTTATAGGATCTACAAGTGAGTAAATTTAGATGAAAATAACTTCGGTATTTTGGATTTTGTCACGATTTTTGTCAAATTTTAATAAATTTATTTGAAATCAACTTTGATATATTTTGAATTTGTTGAGTATTTTTGTTGTAGGATCTATATTTGAGTAAATTTAGATGAAAATAACTTCAATTTTTTGGATTGTGAAAAATATTTTAGTTGGAAGTGTCAAATTTTAATAAATTTATTTGAAATCAACTTCGATTTTTTGGATTTTCTTTAGTATTTTTGTTGTAGGATCTACAATTGAGTAAATTTAGATAAAAATAACTTCAATTTTTTGGATTGTGAAAAAAAATTTAGATGGAAGTGTCAAATTTTAATAAATTTATTTGAAATCAACTTCGATTTTTTTGGATTTTGTTGAGTATTTTTGTTGTAGGGTATATATTTGAGTAAATTTAGATGAAAATAACTTAAATTTTTAGGATTTTGAAAAAAATTTTAGTTGGAAGTGCCAAATTTTAATAAATTTATTTGAAACCAACTTCGATTTTTTGGATTTTCTTGAGTATTTTTGTTGTAGGATCTACAATTGAGTAAATTTAGATGAAAATAACTTCGATATTTTGGATTTTGTCACGATTTTTGTCAAATTTTAATAAATTTATTTGAAATCAACTTTGATAATTTTTGAATTTGTTGAGTATTTTTGTTGTAGGATCTATATTTGAGTAAATTTAGATGAAAATAACTTCAATTTTTTGGATTGTGAAAAATATTTTAGTTGGAAGAGTCAAATTTTAATAAATTTATTTGAAATCAACTTCGATTTTTTGGATTTTCTGTAGTATTTTTGTTGTAGGATCTACAATTGAGTAAATTTAGATAAAAATAACTTCAATTTTTTGGATTGTGAAAAAAAATTTAGATAGAAGTGTCAAATTTTAATAAATTTATTTGAAACCAACATCGATTTTTTGGATTTTCTTGAGTATTTTTGTTGTAGGATCTACAATTGAGTAAATTTAGATGAAAATAACTTCGATTTTTTCGATTTTGTCACGATTTTTGTCAAATTTTAATAATTTATTTGAAATCAACTTGGATAATTTTGGATTTTCTTGAGTATTTTTGTTGTAGGATCTACAATTGAGTAAATTTAGATGAAAATAACTTCAATTTTTTGTATTGTGAAAAAAAATTTAGATGGAAGTGTCAAATTTTAATAAATTTATTTGAAATCAACTTCGTTTTTTTTTTATTTTGTTGGGTATTTTTGTTGTAGGATCTATATTTGAGTAAATTTAGATGAAAATAACTTAAATTTTTAGGATTGTGAAAAAAATTTGAGTTGGAAGTGTCAAATTTTAATAAATTTATTTGAAACCAAATTCGATTTTTTGGAGTTTCATGAGTATTTTTGTTATAGAATCTACAATTGAGTAAATTTAGATGAAAATAACTTCGATATTTTGGATTTTGTCACGATTTTTGTCAAATTTTAATAAATTTATTTGAAATCAACTTTGATAATTTTTGAATTTGTTGAGTATTTTTGTTGTAGGATCTATATTTGAGTAAATTTAGATGAAAATAACTTCAATTTTTTGGATTGTGAAAAATATTTTAGTTGGAAGAGTCAAATTTTAATAAATTTATTTGAAATCAACTTCGATTTTTTGGATTTTCTGTAGTATTTTTGTTGTAGGATCTACAATTGAGTAAATTTAGATAAAAATAACTTCAATTTTTTGGATTGTGAAAAAAAATTTAGATAGAAGTGTCAAATTTTAATAAATTTATTTGAAATCAACTTCGATTTTTTTGGATTTTGTTGAGTATTTTTGTTGTAGGGTCTATATTTGAGTAAATTTAGATGAAAATAACTTAAATTTTTAGGATTGTGAAAACAATTTTAGTTGGAAGTGCCAAATTTTAATAAATTTATTTGAAACCAACATCGATTTTTTGGATTTTCTTGAGTATTTTTGTTGTAGGATCTACAATTGAGTAAATTTAGATGAAAATAACTTCGATTTTTTCGATTTTGTCACGATTTTTGTCAAATTTTAATAATTTATTTGAAATCAACTTGGATAATTTTGGATTTTCTTGAGTATTTTTGTTGTAGGATCTACAATTGAGTAAATTTAGATGAAAATAACATCAATTTTTTGGATTGTTTAAAAAAATTTAGATGGAAGTGTCAAATTTTAATAAATTTATTTGAAATCAACTTCGATTTTTTTTTATTTTGTTGGGTATTTTTGTTGTAGGATCTATATTTGAGTAAATTTAGATGAAAATAACTTAAATTTTTAGGTTTGTGAAAAAAAATTTAGTTGGAAGTGCCAAATTTTATTAAATTTATTTGAAACCAACTTCGATTTTTTGGATTTTCTTGAGTATTTTTGTTGTAGGATCTACAATTGAGTAAATTTAGATGAAAATAACTTCAATTTTTTGGATTGTGAAAAAAATTTGAGTTGGAAGTGACAAATTTTAATAAATTTATTTGAAATCAACTTCGATTTTTTGGATTTTCTTTAGTATTTTTGTTGTAGGATCTACAATTGAGTAAATTTAGATAAAAATAACTTCAATTTTTTGGATTGTGAAAAAAAATTTAGATGGAAGTGTCAAATTTTAATAAATTTATTTGAAATCAACTTCGATTTTTTTGGATTTTGTTGAGTATTTTTGTTGTAGGGTATATATTTGAGTAAATTTAGATGAAAATAACTTAAATTTTTAGGATTTTGAAAAAAATTTTAGTTGGAAGTGCCAAATTTTAATAAATTTATTTGAAACCAACTTCGATTTTTTGGATTTTCTTGAGTATTTTTGTTGTAGGATCTACAATTGAGTAAATTTAGATGAAAATAACTTCGATATTTTGGATTTTGTCACGATTTTTGTCAAATTTTAATAAATTTATTTGAAATCAACTTTGATAATTTTTGAATTTGTTGAGTATTTTTGTTGTAGGATCTATATTTGAGTAAATTTAGATGAAAATAACTTCAATTTTTTGGATTGTGAAAAATATTTTAGTTGGAAGAGTCAAATTTTAATAAATTTATTTGAAATCAACTTCGATTTTTTGGATTTTCTGTAGTATTTTTGTTGTAGGATCTACAATTGAGTAAATTTAGATAAAAATAACTTCAATTTTTTGGATTGTGAAAAAAAATTTAGATAGAAGTGTCAAATTTTAATAAATTTATTTGAAACCAACATCGATTTTTTGGATTTTGTTGAGTATTTTTGTTGTAGGGTATATATTTGAGTAAATTTAGATGAAAATAACTTAAATTTTTAGGATTTTGAAAAAAATTTTAGTTGGAAGTGCCAAATTTTAATAAATTTATTTGAAACCAACTTCGATTTTTTGGATTTTCTTGAGTATTTTTGTTGTAGGATCTACAATTGAGTAAATTTAGATGAAAATAACTTCGATATTTTGGATTTTGTCACGATTTTTGTCAAATTTTAATAAATTTATTTGAAATCAACTTTGATAATTTTTGAATTTGTTGAGTATTTTTGTTGTAGGATCTATATTTGAGTAAATTTAGATGAAAATAACTTCAATTTTTTGGATTGTGAAAAATATTTTAGTTGGAAGAGTCAAATTTTAATAAATTTATTTGAAATCAACTTCGATTTTTTGGATTTTCTGTAGTATTTTTGTTGTAGGATCTACAATTGAGTAAATTTAGATAAAAATAACTTCAATTTTTTGGATTGTGAAAAAAAATTTAGATAGAAGTGTCAAATTTTAATAAATTTATTTGAAACCAACATCGATTTTTTGGATTTTCTTGAGTATTTTTGTTGTAGGATCTACAATTGAGTAAATTTAGATGAAAATAACTTCGATTTTTTCGATTTTGTCACGATTTTTGTCAAATTTTAATAATTTATTTGAAATCAACTTGGATAATTTTGGATTTTCTTGAGTATTTTTGTTGTAGGATCTACAATTGAGTAAATTTAGATGAAAATAACTTCGATTTTTCCGATTTTGTCACGATTTTTGTCAAATTATAATAATTTATTTGAAATCAACTTGGATAATTTTGGATTTTCTTGAGTATTTTTGTTGTAGGATCTACAATTGAGTAAATTTAGATGAAAATAACTTCAATTTTTTGGATTGTGAAATAAAATTTAGATGGAAGTGTCAAATTTTAATAAATTTATTTGAAATCAACTTCGATTTTTTTTTATTTTGTTGGGTATATTTGTTGTGGGATCTATATTTGAGTAAATTTAGATGAAAATAACTTAAATTTTTAGGATTGTGAAAAAAAATTTAGTTGGAAGTGCCAAATTTTAATAAATTTATTTGAAACCAACTTCGATTTTTTGGATTTTCTTGAGTATTTTGGTTGTAGGATCTACAATTGAGTAAATTTAGATGAAAATAACTTCAATTTTTTGGATTGTGAAAAAAATTTGAGTTGGAAGTGACAAATTTTAATAAATTTATTTGAAACCAAATTCGATTTTTTGGAGTTTCATGAGTATTTTTGTTATAGGATCTACAAGTGAGTAAATTTAGATGAAAATAACTTCGATTTTTTGGATTTTGTCACGATTTTTGTCAAATTTTAATAAATTTATTTGAAATCAACTTTGATATATTTTGAATTTGTTGAGTATTTTTGTTGTAGGATCTATATTTGAGTAAATTTAGATGAAAATAACTTCAATTTTTTGGATTGTGAAAAATATTTTAGTTGGAAGTGTCAAATTTTAATAAATTTATTTGAAATCAACTTCGATTTTTTGGATTTTCTTTAGTATTTTTGTTGTAGGATCTACAATTGAGTAAATTTAGATGAAAATAACTTCAATTTTTTGGATTGTGAAAAAAAATTTAGATGGAAGTGTCAAATTTTAATAAATTTATTTGAAATCAACTTCGATTTTTTGGATTTTCTTTAGTATTTTTGTTGTAGGATCTACAATTGAGTAAATTTAGATAAAAATAACTTCAATTTTTTGGATTGTGAAAAAAAATTTAGATGGAAGTGTCAAATTTTAATAAATTTATTTGAAATCAACTTCGATTTTTTTGGATTTTGTTGAGTATTTTTGTTGTAGGGTCTATATTTGAGTAAATTTAGATGAAAATAACTTAAATTTTTAGGATTTTGAAAAAAATTTTAGTTGGAAGTGCCAAATTTTAATAAATTTATTTGAAACCAACTTCGATTTTTTGGATTTTCTTGAGTATTTTTGTTGTAGGATCTACAATTGAGTAAATTTAGATGAAAATAACTTCGAGTTTTTGGATTTTGTCACGATTTTTGTCAAATTTTAAAAAATTTATTTGAAATCAACTTCGATTTTTTTTTATTTTGTTGGGTATTTTTGTTGTAGGATCTATATTTGAGCAAATTTAGATGAATATAACTTAAATTTTTAGGATTGTGAAAAAAATTTGAGTTGGAAGAGTCAAATTTTAATAAATTTATTTGAAACCAACTTCGATTTTTTGGATTTTCTTGAGTATTTTGGTTGTAGGATCTACAATTGAGTAAATTTAGATGAAAATAACTTCAATTTTTTGGATTGTGAAAAAAATTTGAGTTGGAAGTGTCAAATTTTAATAAATTTATTTGAAACCAAATTCGATTTTTTGGAGTTTCATGAGTATTTTTGTTATAGGATCTACAATTGAGTAAATTTAGATGAAAATAACTTCGATATTTTGGATTTTGTCACGATTTTTGTCAAATTTTAATAAATTTATTTGAAATCAACTTTGATAATTTTTGAATTTGTTGAGTATTTTTGTTGTAGGATCTATATTTGAGTAAATTTAGATGAAAATAACTTCAATTTTTTGGATTGTGAAAAATATTTTAGTTGGAAGAGTCAAATTTTAATAAATTTATTTGAAATCAACTTCGATTTTTTGGATTTTCTGTAGTATTTTTGTTGTAGGATGTACAATTGAGTAAATTTAGATAAAAATAACTTCAATTTTTTGGATTGTGAAAAAAAATTTAGATAGAAGTGTCAAATTTTAATAAATTTATTTGAAATCAACTTCGATTTTTTTGGATTTTGTTGAGTATTTTTGTTGTAGGGTCTATATTTGAGTAAATTTAGATGAAAATAACTTAAATTTTTAGGATTGTGAAAACAATTTTAGTTGGAAGTGCCAAATTTTAATAAATTTATTTGAAACCAACATCGATTTTTTGGATTTTCTTGAGTATTTTTGTTGTAGGATCTACAATTGAGTAAATTTAGATGAAAATAACTTCGATTTTTTCGATTTTGTCACGATTTTTGTCAAATTTTAATAATTTATTTGAAATCAACTTGGATAATTTTGGATTTTCTTGAGTATTTTTGTTGTAGGATCTACAATTGAGTAAATTTAGATGAAAATAACATCAATTTTTTGGATTGTTTAAAAAAATTTAGATGGAAGTGTCAAATTTTAATAAATTTATTTGAAATCAACTTCGATTTTTTTTTATTTTGTTGGGTATTTTTGTTGTAGGATCTATATTTGAGTAAATTTAGATGAAAATAACTTAAATTTTTAGGTTTGTGAAAAAAAATTTAGTTGGAAGTGCCAAATTTTATTAAATTTATTTGAAACCAACTTCGATTTTTTGGATTTTCTTGAGTATTTTTGTTGTAGGATCTACAATTGAGTAAATTTAGATGAAAATAACTTCAATTTTTTGGATTGTGAAAAAAATTTGAGTTGGAAGTGACAAATTTTAATAAATTTATTTGAAATCAACTTCGATTTTTTGCATTTTCTTGAGTATTTTTGTTGTAGGATCTACAATTGAGTAAATTTAGAAGAAAATAACTTCAATTTTTTGGATTGTGAAAAAAATTTGAGTTGGAAGTGTCAAATTTTAATAAATTTATTTGAAACCAACTTCGATTTTTTGGAGTTTCATGAGTATTTTGGTTGTAGGATCTACAATTGAGTAAATTTAGATGAAAATAACTTCAATTTTTTGGATTGTGAAAAAAATTTGAGTTGGAAGTGACAAATTTTAATAAATTTATTTGAAACCAAATTCGATTTTTTGGAGTTTCATGAGTATTTTTGTTATAGGATCTACAAGTGAGTAAATTTAGATGAAAATAACTTCGAGTTTTTTGATTTTGTCACGATTTTTGTCAAATTTTAATAAATTTATTTGAAATCAACTTCGATTTTTTTTTATTTTGTTGGGTATTTTTGTTGTAGGATCTATATTTGAGCAAATTTAGATGAATATAACTTAAATTTTTAGGATTGTGAAAAAAATTTGAGTTGGAAGTGTCAAATTTTAATAAATTTATTTGAAACCAAATTCGATTTTTTGGAGTTTCATGAGTATTTTTGTTATAGGATCTACAATTGAGTAAATTTAGATGAAAATAACTTCGATATTTTGGATTTTGTCACGATTTTTGTCAAATTTTAATAAATTTATTTGAAATCAACTTTGATAATTTTTGAATTTGTTGAGTATTTTTGTTGTAGGATCTATATTTGAGTAAATTTAGATGAAAATAACTTCAATTTTTTGGATTGTGAAAAATATTTTAGTTGGAAGAGTCAAATTTTAATAAATTTATTTGAAATCAACTTCGATTTTTTGGATTTTCTGTAGTATTTTTGTTGTAGGATCTACAATTGAGTAAATTTAGATAAAAATAACTTCAATTTTTTGGATTGTGAAAAAAAATTTAGATAGAAGTGTCAAATTTTAATAAATTTATTTGAAATCAACTTCGATTTTTTTGGATTTTGTTGAGTATTTTTGTTGTAGGGTCTATATTTGAGTAAATTTAGATGAAAATAACTTAAATTTTTAGGATTGTGAAAACAATTTTAGTTGGAAGTGCCAAATTTTAATAAATTTATTTGAAACCAACTTCGATTTTTTGGATTTTCTTGAGTATTTTTGTTGTAGGATCTACAATTGAGTAAATTTAGAAGAAAATAACTTCAATTTTTTGGATTGTGAAAAAAATTTGAGTTGGAAGTGTCAAATTTTAATAAATTTATTTGAAACCAACTTCGATTTTTTGGAGTTTCATGAGTATTTTGGTTGTAGGATCTACAATTGAGTAAATTTAGATGAAAATAACTTCAATTTTTTGGATTGTGAAAAAAATTTGAGTTGGAAGTGACAAATTTTAATAAATTTATTTGAAACCAAATTCGATTTTTTGGAGTTTCATGAGTATTTTTGTTATAGGATCTACAAGTGAGTAAATTTAGATGAAAATAACTTCGAGTTTTTGGATTTTGTCACGATTTTTGTCAAATTTTAATACATTTATTTGAAATCAACTTCGATTTTTTTTTATTTTGTTGGGTATTTTTGTTGTAGGATCTATATTTGAGCAAATTTAGATGAATATAACTTAAATTTTTAGGATTGTGAAAAAAATTTGAGTTGGAAGTGTCAAATTTTAATAAATTTATTTGAAACCAAATTCGATTTTTTGGAGTTTCATGAGTATTTTTGTTATAGGATCTACAATTGAGTAAATTTAGATGAAAATAACTTCGATATTTTGGATTTTGTCACGATTTTTGTCAAATTTTAATAAATTTATTTGAAATCAACTTTGATAATTTTTGAATTTGTTGAGTATTTTTGTTGTAGGATCTATATTTGAGTAAATTTAGATGAAAATAACTTCAATTTTTTGGATTGTGAAAAATATTTTAGTTGGAAGAGTCAAATTTTAATAAATTTATTTGAAATCAACTTCGATTTTTTGGATTTTCTGTAGTATTTTTGTTGTAGGATCTACAATTGAGTAAATTTAGATAAAAATAACTTCAATTTTTTGGATTGTGAAAAAAAATTTAGATAGAAGTGTCAAATTTTAATAAATTTATTTGAAATCAACTTCGATTTTTTTGGATTTTGTTGAGTATTTTTGTTGTAGGGTCTATATTTGAGTAAATTTAGATGAAAATAACTTAAATTTTTAGGATTGTGAAAACAATTTTAGTTGGAAGTGCCAAATTTTAATAAATTTATTTGAAACCAACATCGATTTTTTGGATTTTCTTGAGTATTTTTGTTGTAGGATCTACAATTGAGTAAATTTAGATGAAAATAACTTCGATTTTTTCGATTTTGTCACGATTTTTGTCAAATTTTAATAATTTATTTGAAATCAACTTGGATAATTTTGGATTTTCTTGAGTATTTTTGTTGTAGGATCTACAATTGAGTAAATTTAGATGAAAATAACTTCAATTTTTTGGATTGTGAAAAAAAATTTAGATGGAAGTGTCAAATTTTAATAAATTTATTTGAAATCAACTTCGATTTTTTGGATTTTCTTTAGTATTTTTGTTGTAGGATCTACAATTGAGTAAATTTAGATAAAAATAACTTCAATTTTTTGGATTGTGAAAAAAAATTTAGATGGAAGTGTCAAATTTTAATAAATTTATTTGAAATCAACTTCGATTTTTTTGGATTTTGTTGAGTATTTTTGTTGTAGGGTCTATATTTGAGTAAATTTAGATGAAAATAACTTAAATTTTTAGGATTTTGAAAAAAAATTTAGTTGGAAGTGCCAAATTTTAATAAATTTATTTGAAACCAACTTCGATTTTTTGGATTTTCTTGAGTATTTTTGTTGTAGGATCTACAATTGAGTAAATTTAGATGAAAATAACTTCGAGTTTTTGGATTTTGTCACGATTTTTGTCAAATTTTAAAAAATTTATTTGAAATCAACTTCGATTTTTTTTTATTTTGTTGGGTATTTTTGTTGTAGGATCTATATTTGAGCAAATTTAGATGAATATAACTTAAATTTTTAGGATTGTGAAAAAAATTTGAGTTGGAAGAGTCAAATTTTAATAAATTTATTTGAAACCAACTTCGATTTTTTGGATTTTCTTGAGTATTTTTGTTGTAGGATCTACAATTGAGTAAATTTAGATGAAAATAACTTCGATTTTTTCGATTTTGTCACGATTTTTGTCAAATTTTAATAATTTATTTGAAATCAACTTGGATAATTTTGGATTTTCTTGAGTATTTTTGTTGTAGGATCTACAATTGAGTAAATTTAGTTGAAAATAACTTCAATTTTTTGGATTGTGAAAAAAAATTTAGATGGAAGTGTCAAATTTTAATAAATTTATTTGAAATCAACTTCGATTTTTTGGATTTTCTTTAGTATTTTTGTTGTAGGATCTACAATTGAGTAAATTTAGATAAAAATAACTTCAATTTTTTGGATTGTGAAAAAAAATTTAGATGGAAGTGTCAAATTTTAATAAATTTATTTGAAATCAACTTCGATTTTTTTGGATTTTGTTGAGTATTTTTGTTGTAGGGTCTATATTTGAGTAAATTTAGATGAAAATAACTTAAATTTTTAGGATTTTGAAAAAAATTTTAGTTGGAAGTGCCAAATTTTAATAAATTTATTTGAAACCAACTTCGATTTTTTGGATTTTCTTGAGTATTTTTGTTGTAGGATCTACAATAGAGTAAATTTAGATGAAAATAACTTCGAGTTTTTGGATTTTGTCACGATTTTTGTCAAATTTTAAAAAATTTATTTGAAATCAACTTCGATTTTTTTTTATTTTGTTGGGTATTTTTGTTGTAGGATCTATATTTGAGCAAATTTAGATGAATATAACTTAAATTTTTAGGATTGTGAAAAAAATTTGAGTTGGAAGAGTCAAATTTTAATAAATTTATTTGAAACCAACTTCGATGTTTTGGATTTTCTTGAGTATTTTGGTTGTAGGATCTACAATTGAGTAAATTTAGATGAAAATAACTTCAATTTTTTGGATTGTGAAAAAAATTTGAGTTGGAAGTGTCAAATTTTAATAAATTTATTTGAAACCAAATTCGATTTTTTGGAGTTTCATGAGTATTTTTGTTATAGGATCTACAATTGAGTAAATTTAGATGAAAATAACTTCGATATTTTGGATTTTGTCACGATTTTTGTCAAATTTTAATAAATTTATTTGAAATCAACTTTGATAATTTTTGAATTTGTTGAGTATTTTTGTTGTAGGATCTATATTTGAGTAAATTTAGATGAAAATAACTTCAATTTTTTGGATTGTGAAAAATATTTTAGTTGGAAGAGTCAAATTTTAATAAATTTATTTGAAATCAACTTCGATTTTTTGGATTTTCTGTAGTATTTTTGTTGTAGGATGTACAATTGAGTAAATTTAGATAAAAATAACTTCAATTTTTTGGATTGTGAAAAAAAATTTAGATAGAAGTGTCAAATTTTAATAAATTTATTTGAAATCAACTTCGATTTTTTTGGATTTTGTTGAGTATTTTTGTTGTAGGGTCTATATTTGAGTAAATTTAGATGAAAATAACTTAAATTTTTAGGATTGTGAAAACAATTTTAGTTGGAAGTGCCAAATTTTAATAAATTTATTTGAAACCAACATCGATTTTTTGGATTTTCTTGAGTATTTTTGTTGTAGGATCTACAATTGAGTAAATTTAGATGAAAATAACTTCGATTTTTTCGATTTTGTCACGATTTTTGTCAAATTTTAATAATTTATTTGAAATCAACTTGGATAATTTTGGATTTTCTTGAGTATTTTTGTTGTAGGATCTACAATTGAGTAAATTTAGATGAAAATAACTTCAATTTTTTGGATTGTGAAAAAAAATTTAGATGGAAGTGTCAAATTTTAATAAATTTATTTGAAATCAACTTCGATTTTTTGGATTTTCTTTAGTATTTTTGTTGTAGGATCTACAATTGAGTAAATTTAGATAAAAATAACTTCAATTTTTTGGATTGTGAAAAAAAATTTAGATGGAAGTGTCAAATTTTAATAAATTTATTTGAAATCAACTTCGATTTTTTTGGATTTTGTTGAGTATTTTTGTTGTAGGGTCTATATTTGAGTAAATTTAGATGAAAATAACTTAAATTTTTAGGATTTTGAAAAAAAATTTAGTTGGAAGTGCCAAATTTTAATAAATTTATTTGAAACCAACTTCGATTTTTTGGATTTTCTTGAGTATTTTTGTTGTAGGATCTACAATTGAGTAAATTTAGATGAAAATAACTTCGAGTTTTTGGATTTTGTCACGATTTTTGTCAAATTTTAAAAAATTTATTTGAAATCAACTTCGATTTTTTTTTATTTTGTTGGGTATTTTTGTTGTAGGATCTATATTTGAGCAAATTTAGATGAATATAACTTAAATTTTTAGGATTGTGAAAAAAATTTGAGTTGGAAGAGTCAAATTTTAATAAATTTATTTGAAACCAACTTCGATTTTTTGGATTTTCTTGAGTATTTTTGTTGTAGGATCTACAATTGAGTAAATTTAGATGAAAATAACTTCGATTTTTTCGATTTTGTCACGATTTTTGTCAAATTTTAATAATTTATTTGAAATCAACTTGGATAATTTTGGATTTTCTTGAGTATTTTTGTTGTAGGATCTACAATTGAGTAAATTTAGTTGAAAATAACTTCAATTTTTTGGATTGTGAAAAAAAATTTAGATGGAAGTGTCAAATTTTAATAAATTTATTTGAAATCAACTTCGATTTTTTGGATTTTCTTTAGTATTTTTGTTGTAGGATCTACAATTGAGTAAATTTAGATAAAAATAACTTCAATTTTTTGGATTGTGAAAAAAAATTTAGATGGAAGTGTCAAATTTTAATAAATTTATTTGAAATCAACTTCGATTTTTTTGGATTTTGTTGAGTATTTTTGTTGTAGGGTCTATATTTGAGTAAATTTAGATGAAAATAACTTAAATTTTTAGGATTTTGAAAAAAATTTTAGTTGGAAGTGCCAAATTTTAATAAATTTATTTGAAACCAACTTCGATTTTTTGGATTTTCTTGAGTATTTTTGTTGTAGGATCTACAATAGAGTAAATTTAGATGAAAATAACTTCGAGTTTTTGGATTTTGTCACGATTTTTGTCAAATTTTAAAAAATTTATTTGAAATCAACTTCGATTTTTTTTTATTTTGTTGGGTATTTTTGTTGTAGGATCTATATTTGAGCAAATTTAGATGAATATAACTTAAATTTTTAGGATTGTGAAAAAAATTTGAGTTGGAAGAGTCAAATTTTAATAAATTTATTTGAAACCAACTTCGATGTTTTGGATTTTCTTGAGTATTTTGGTTGTAGGATCTACAATTGAGTAAATTTAGATGAAAATAACTTCAATTTTTTGGATTGTGAAAAAAATTTGAGTTGGAAGTGTCAAATTTTAATAAATTTATTTGAAACCAAATTCGATTTTTTGGAGTTTCATGAGTATTTTTGTTATAGGATCTACAATTGAGTAAATTTAGATGAAAATAACTTCGATATTTTGGATTTTGTCACGATTTTTGTCAAATTTTAATAAATTTATTTGAAATCAACTTTGATAATTTTTGAATTTGTTGAGTATTTTTGTTGTAGGATCTATATTTGAGTAAATTTAGATGAAAATAACTTCAATTTTTTGGATTGTGAAAAATATTTTAGTTGGAAGAGTCAAATTTTAATAAATTTATTTGAAATCAACTTCGATTTTTTGGATTTTCTGTAGTATTTTTGTTGTAGGATGTACAATTGAGTAAATTTAGATAAAAATAACTTCAATTTTTTGGATTGTGAAAAAAAATTTAGATAGAAGTGTCAAATTTTAATAAATTTATTTGAAATCAACTTCGATTTTTTTGGATTTTGTTGAGTATTTTTGTTGTAGGGTCTATATTTGAGTAAATTTAGATGAAAATAACTTAAATTTTTAGGATTGTGAAAACAATTTTAGTTGGAAGTGCCAAATTTTAATAAATTTATTTGAAACCAACATCGATTTTTTGGATTTTCTTGAGTATTTTTGTTGTAGAATCTACAATTGAGTAAATTTAGATGAAAATAACTTCGATTTTTTCGATTTTGTCACGATTTTTGTCAAATTTTAATAATTTATTTGAAATCAACTTGGATAATTTTGGATTTTCTTGAGTATTTTTGTTGTAGGATCTACAATTGAGTAAATTTAGATGAAAATAACATCAATTTTTTGGATTGTTTAAAAAAATTTAGATGGAAGTGTCAAATTTTAATAAATTTATTTGAAATCAACTTCGATTTTTTTTTATTTTGTTGGGTATTTTTGTTGTAGGATCTATATTTGAGTAAATTTAGATGAAAATAACTTAAATTTTTAGGTTTGTGAAAAAAAATTTAGTTGGAAGTGCCAAATTTTATTAAATTTATTTGAAACCAACTTCGATTTTTTGGATTTTCTTGAGTATTTTTGTTGTAGGATCTACAATTGAGTAAATTTAGATGAAAATAACTTCAATTTTTTGGATTGTGAAAAAAATTTGAGTTGGAAGTGTCAAATTTTAATAAATTTATTTGAAACCAACTTCGATTTTTTGGAGTTTCATGAGTATTTTTGTTATAGGATCTATAATTGAGTAAATTTAGATGAAAATAACTTCGATTTTTTGGATTTTGTCACGATTTTTGTCAAATTTTAATAAATTTATTTGAAATCAACTTCGATTTTTTTTTATTTTGTTGGGTATTTTTGTTGTAGGATCTATATTTGAGCAAATTTAGATGAATATAACTTAAATTTTTAGGATTGTGAAAAAAATTTGAGTTGGAAGAGTCAAATTTTAATAAATTTATTTGAAACCAACTTTGATTTTTTCGATTTTCTTGAATATTTTGGTTGTAGGATCTACAATTGAGTAAATTTAGATGAAAATAACTTCAATTTTTTGGATTGTGAATAAAGTTTGAGTTGGAAGTGTCAAATTTTAATAAATTTATTTGAAACCAACTTTGATTTTTTGGATTTTCTTGAGTATTTTGGTTGTAGGATCTACAATTGAGTAAATTTAGATGAAAATAACTTCAATTTTTTGGATTGTGAAAAAAATTTGAGTTGGATGTGTCAAATTTTAATAAATTTATTTGAAACCAAATTCGATTTTTTGGAGTTTCATGAGTATTTTTGTTATAGGATCTACAATTGAGTAAATTTAGATGAAAATAACTTCGATATTTTGGATTTTGTCACGATTTTTGTCAAATTTTAATAAATTTATTTGAAATCAACTTTGATAATTTTTGAATTTGTTGAGTATTTTTGTTGTAGGATCTATATTTGAGTAAATTTAGATGAAAATAACTTCAATTTTTTGGATTGTGAAAAATATTTTAGTTGGAAGAGTCAAATTTTAATAAATTTATTTGAAATCAACTTCGATTTTTTGGATTTTCTGTAGTATTTTTGTTGTAGGATCTACAATTGAGTAAATTTAGATAAAAATAACTTCAATTTTTTGGATTGTGAAAAAAAATTTAGATAGAAGTGTCAAATTTTAATAAATTTATTTGAAATCAACTTTGATAATTTTTGAATTTGTTGAGTATTTTTGTTGTAGGATCTATATTTGAGTAAATTTAGATGAAAATAACTTCAATTTTTTGGATTGTGAAAAATATTTTAGTTGGAAGAGTCAAATTTTAATAAATTTATTTGAAATCAACTTCGATTTTTTGGATTTTCTGTAGTATTTTTGTTGTAGGATCTACAATTGAGTAAATTTAGATAAAAATAACTTCAATTTTTTGGATTGTGAAAAAAAATTTAGATAGAAGTGTCAAATTTTAATAAATTTATTTGAAATCAACTTCGATTTTTTTGGATTTTGTTGAGTATTTTTGTTGTAGGGTCTATATTTGAGTAAATTTAGATGAAAATAACTTAAATTTTTAGGATTGTGAAAACAATTTTAGTTGGAAGTGCCAAATTTTAATAAATTTATTTGAAACCAACATCGATTTTTTGGATTTTCTTGAGTATTTTTCTTGTAGGATCTACAATTGAGTAAATTTAGATGAAAATAACTTCGATTTTTTCGATTTTGTCACGATTTTTGTCAAATTTTAATAATTTATTTGAAATCAACTTGGATAATTTTGGATTTTCTTGAGTATTTTTGTTGTAGGATCTACAATTGAGTAAATTTAGATGAAAATAACTTCAATTTTTTGGATTGTGAAAAAAAATTTAGATGGAAGTGTCAAATTTTAATAAATTTATTTGAAATCAACTTCGATTTTTATTTATTTTGTTGGGTATTTTTGTTGTAGGATCTATATTTGAGTAAATTTAGATGAAAATAACTTAAATTTTTAGGATTGTGAAAAAAAATTTAGTTGGAAGTGCCAAATTTTAATAAATTTATTTGAAACCAAATTCGATTTTTTGGAGTTTCATGAGTATTTTTGTTATAGGATCTACAAGTGAGTAAATTTAGATGAAAATAACTTCGGTATTTTGGATTTTGTCACGATTTTTGTCAAATTTTAATAAATTTATTTGAAATCAACTTTGATAATTTTTGAATTTGTTGAGTATTTTTGTTGTAGGATCTATATTTGAGTAAATTTAGATGAAAATAACTTCGAGTTTTTGGATTTTGTCACGATTTTTGTCAAATTTTAATAAATTTATTTGAAATCAACTTCGATTTTTTTTTATTTTGTTGGGTATTTTTGTTGTAGGATCTATATTTGAGTAAATTTAGATGAAAATAACTTAAATTTTTAGGATTGTGAAAAAAATTTGAGTTGGAAGTGTCAAATTTTAATAAATTTATTTGAAATCAACTTCGATTATTTTGAATTTTGTCGAGAATTTTTGGTGTAGGATGTATATTTGAGTAAATTTAGATGAAAATAACGACAATTTTTTGATTGTGAAGAAAATTTGAGTTGGAAGTGTCAAATTTTAATAAATTTATTTGAAATCAACTTCGATTTTTTGCATTTTCTTGAGTATTTTTGTTGTAGGATCTACAATTGAGTAAATTTAGAAGAAAATAACTTCAATTTTTTGGATTGTGAAAAAAATTTGAGTTGGAAGTGTCAAATTTTAATAAATTTATTTGAAACCAACTTCGATTTTTTGGAGTTTCATGAGTATTTTTGTTATAGGATCTATAATTGAGTAAATTTAGATGAAAATAACTTCGATTTTTTGGATTTTGTCACGATTTTTGTCAAATTTTAATAAATTTATTTGAAATCAACTTCGATTTTTTTTTATTTTGTTGGGTATTTTTGTTGTAGGATCTATATTTGAGCAAATTTAGATGAATATAACTTAAATTTTTAGGATTGTGAAAAAAATTTGAGTTGGAAGAGTCAAATTTTAATAAATTTATTTGAAACCAACTTTGATTTTTTGGATTTTCTTGAATATTTTGGTTGTAGGATCTACAATTGAGTAAATTTAGATGAAAATAACTTCAATTTTTTGGATTGTGAATAAAGTTTGAGTTGGAAGTGTCAAATTTTAATAAATTTATTTGAAACCAACTTTGATTTTTTGGATTTTCTTGAGTATTTTGGTTGTAGGATCTACAATTGAGTAAATTTAGATGAAAATAACTTCAATTTTTTGGATTGTGAAAAAAATTTGAGTTGGAAGTGTCAAATTTTAATAAATTTATTTGAAACCAAATTCGATTTTTTGGAGTTTCATGAGTATTTTTGTTATAGGATCTACAATTGAGTAAATTTAGATGAAAATAACTTCGATATTTTGGATTTTGTCACGATTTTTGTCAAATTTTAATAAATTTATTTGAAATCAACTTTGATAATTTTTGAATTTGTTGAGTATTTTTGTTGTAGGATCTATATTTGAGTAAATTTAGATGAAAATAACTTCAATTTTTTGGATTGTGAAAAATATTTTAGTTGGAAGAGTCAAATTTTAATAAATTTATTTGAAATCAACTTCGATTTTTTGGATTTTCTGTAGTATTTTTGTTGTAGGATCTACAATTGAGTAAATTTAGATAAAAATAACTTCAATTTTTTGGATTGTGAAAAAAAATTTAGATAGAAGTGTCAAATTTTAATAAATTTATTTGAAATCAACTTCGATTTTTTTGGATTTTGTTGAGTATTTTTGTTGTAGGGTCTATATTTGAGTAAATTTAGATGAAAATAACTTAAATTTTTAGGATTGTGAAAACAATTTTAGTTGGAAGTGCCAAATTTTAATAAATTTATTTGAAACCAACATCGATTTTTTGGATTTTCTTGAGTATTTTTCTTGTAGGATCTACAATTGAGTAAATTTAGATGAAAATAACTTCGATTTTTTCGATTTTGTCACGATTTTTGTCAAATTTTAATAATTTATTTGAAATCAACTTGGATAATTTTGGATTTTCTTGAGTATTTTTGTTGTAGGATCTACAATTGAGTAAATTTAGATGAAAATAACTTCAATTTTTTGGATTGTGAAAAAAAATTTAGATGGAAGTGTCAAATTTTAATAAATTTATTTGAAATCAACTTCGATTTTTATTTATTTTGTTGGGTATTTTTGTTGTAGGATCTATATTTGAGTAAATTTAGATGAAAATAACTTAAATTTTTAGGATTGTGAAAAAAAATTTAGTTGGAAGTGCCAAATTTTAATAAATTTATTTGAAACCAAATTCGATTTTTTGGAGTTTCATGAGTATTTTTGTTATAGGATCTACAAGTGAGTAAATTTAGATGAAAATAACTTCGGTATTTTGGATTTTGTCACGATTTTTGTCAAATTTTAATAAATTTATTTGAAATCAACTTTGATAATTTTTGAATTTGTTGAGTATTTTTGTTGTAGGATCTATATTTGAGTAAATTTAGATGAAAATAACTTCGAGTTTTTGGATTTTGTCACGATTTTTGTCAAATTTTAATAAATTTATTTGAAATCAACTTCGATTTTTTTTTATTTTGTTGGGTATTTTTGTTGTAGGATCTATATTTGAGTAAATTTAGATGAAAATAACTTAAATTTTTAGGATTGTGAAAAAAATTTGAGTTGGAAGTGTCAAATTTTAATAAATTTATTTGAAATCAACTTCGATTATTTTGAATTTTGTCGAGTATTTTTGGTGTAGGATGTATATTTGAGTAAATTTAGATGAAAATAACGACAATTTTTTGATTGTGAAGAAAATTTGAGTTGGAAGTGTCAAATTTTAATAAATTTATTTGAAATCAACTTCGATTTTTTGCATTTTCTTGAGTATTTTTGTTGTAGGATCTACAATTGAGTAAATTTAGAAGAAAATAACTTCAATTTTTTGGATTGTGAAAAAAATTTGAGTTGGAAGTGTCAAATTTTAATAAATTTATTTGAAAGCAACTTCGATTTTTTGGAGTTTCATGAGTATTTTTGTTATAGGATCTATAATTGAGTAAATTTAGATGAAAATAACTTCGATTTTTTGGATTTTGTCACGATTTTTGTCAAATTTTAATAAATTTATTTGAAATCAACTTCGATTTTTTTTTATTTTGTTGGGTATTTTTGTTGTAGGATCTATATTTGAGCAAATTTAGATGAATATAACTTAAATTTTTAGGATTGTGAAAAAAATTTGAGTTGGAAGAGTCAAATTTTAATAAATTTATTTGAAACCAACTTTGATTTTTTGGATTTTCTTGAATATTTTGGTTGTAGGATCTACAATTGAGTAAATTTAGATGAAAATAACTTCAATTTTTTGGATTGTGAATAAAGTTTGAGTTGGAAGTGTCAAATTTTAATAAATTTATTTGAAACCAACTTTGATTTTTTGGATTTTCTTGAGTATTTTGGTTGTAGGATCTACAATTGAGTAAATTTAGATGAAAATAACTTCAATTTTTTGGATTGTGAAAAAAATTTGAGTTGGAAGTGTCAAATTTTAATAAATTTATTTGAAACCAAATTCGATTTTTTGGAGTTTCATGAGTATTTTTGTTATAGGATCTACAATTGAGTAAATTTAGATGAAAATAACTTCGATATTTTGGATTTTGTCACGATTTTTGTCAAATTTTAATAAATTTATTTGAAATCAACTTTGATAATTTTTGAATTTGTTGAGTATTTTTGTTGTAGGATCTATATTTGAGTAAATTTAGATGAAAATAACTTCAATTTTTTGGATTGTGAAAAATATTTTAGTTGGAAGAGTCAAATTTTAATAAATTTATTTGAAATCAACTTCGATTTTTTGGATTTTCTATAGTATTTTTGTTGTAGGATCTACAATTGAGTAAATTTAGATAAAAATAACTTCAATTTTTTGGATTGTGAAAAAAAATTTAGATAGAAGTGTCAAATTTTAATAAATTTATTTGAAATCAACTTCGATTTTTTTGGATTTTGTTGAGTATTTTTGTTGTAGGGTCTATATTTGAGTAAATTTAGATGAAAATAACTTAAATTTTTAGGATTGTGAAAACAATTTTAGTTGGAAGTGCCAAATTTTAATAAATTTATTTGAAACCAACATCGATTTTTTGGATTTTCTTGAGTATTTTTCTTGTAGGATCTACAATTGAGTAAATTTAGATGAAAATAACTTCGATTTTTTCGATTTTGTCACGATTTTTGTCAAATTTTAATAATTTATTTGAAATCAACTTGGATAATTTTGGATTTTCTTGAGTATTTTTGTTGTAGGATCTACAATTGAGTAAATTTAGATGAAAATAACTTCAATTTTTTGGATTGTGAAAAAAAATTTAGATGGAAGTGTCAAATTTTAATAAATTTATTTGAAATCAACTTCGATTTTTATTTATTTTGTTGGGTATTTTTGTTGTAGGATCTATATTTGAGTAAATTTAGATGAAAATAACTTAAATTTTTAGGATTGTGAAAAAAAATTTAGTTGGAAGTGCCAAATTTTAATAAATTTATTTGAAACCAAATTCGATTTTTTGGAGTTTCATGAGTATTTTTGTTTTAGGATCTACAAGTGAGTAAATTTAGATGAAAATAACTTCGGTATTTTGGATTTTGTCACGATTTTTGTCAAATTTTAATAAATTTATTTGAAATCAACTTTGATAATTTTTGAATTTGTTGAGTATTTTTGTTGTAGGATCTATATTTGAGTAAATTTAGATGAAAATAACTTCGAGTTTTTGGATTTTGTCACGATTTTTGTCAAATTTTAATAAATTTATTTGAAATCAACTTCGATTTTTTTTTATTTTGTTGGGTATTTTTGTTGTAGGATCTATATTTGAGTAAATTTAGATGAAAATAACTTAAATTTTTAGGATTGTGAAAAAAATTTGAGTTGGAAGTGTCAAATTTTAATAAATTTATTTGAAATCAACTTCGATTATTTTGAATTTTGTCGAGTATTTTTGGTGTAGGATGTATATTTGAGTAAATTTAGATGAAAATAACGACAATTTTTTGATTGTGAAGAAAATTTGAGTTGGAAGTGTCAAATTTTAATAAATTTATTTGAAATCAACTTCGATTTTTTGCATTTTCTTGAGTATTTTTGTTGTAGGATCTACAATTGAGTAAATTTAGAAGAAAATAACTTCAATTTTTTGGATTGTGAAAAAAATTTGAGTTGGAAGTGTCAAATTTTAATAAATTTATTTGAAAGCAACTTCGATTTTTTGGAGTTTCATGAGTATTTTTGTTATAGGATCTATAATTGAGTAAATTTAGATGAAAATAACTTCGATTTTTTGGATTTTGTCACGATTTTTGTCAAATTTTAATAAATTTATTTGAAATCAACTTCGATTTTTTTTTATTTTGTTGGGTATTTTTGTTGTAGGATCTATATTTGAGCAAATTTAGATGAATATAACTTAAATTTTTAGGATTGTGAAAAAAATTTGAGTTGGAAGAGTCAAATTTTAATAAATTTATTTGAAACCAACTTTGATTTTTTGGATTTTCTTGAATATTTTGGTTGTAGGATCTACAATTGAGTAAATTTAGATGAAAATAACTTCAATTTTTTGGATTGTGAATAAAGTTTGAGTTGGAAGTGTCAAATTTTAATAAATTTATTTGAAACCAACTTTGATTTTTTGGATTTTCTTGAGTATTTTGGTTGTAGGATCTACAATTGAGTAAATTTAGATGAAAATAACTTCAATTTTTTGGATTGTGAAAAAAATTTGAGTTGGAAGTGACAAATTTTAATAAATTTATTTGAAACCAAATTCGATTTTTTGGAGTTTCATGAGTATTTTTGTTATAGGATCTACAAGTGAGTAAATTTAGATGAAAATAACTTCGATTTTTTGGATTTTGTCACGATTTTTGTCAAATTTTAATAAATTTATTTGAAATCAACTTTGATATATTTTGAATTTGTTGAGTATTTTTGTTGTAGGATCTATATTTGAGTAAATTTAGATGAAAATAACTTCAATTTTTTGGATTGTGAAAAATATTTTAGTTGGAAGTGTCAAATTTTAATAAATTTATTTGAAATCAACTTCGATTTTTTGGATTTTCTTTAGTATTTTTGTTGTAGGATCTACAATTGAGTAAATTTAGATAAAAATAACTTCAATTTTTTGGATTGTGAAAAAAAATTTAGATGGAAGTGTCAAATTTTAATAAATTTATTTGAAATCAACTTCGATTTTTTTGGATTTTGTTGAGTATTTTTGTTGTAGGGTCTATATTTGAGTAAATTTAGATGAAAATAACTTAAATTTTTAGGATTTTGAAAAAAATTTTAGTTGGAAGTGCCAAATTTTAATAAATTTATTTGAAACCAACTTCGATTTTTTGGATTTTCTTGAGTATTTTTGTTGTAGGATCTACAATTGAGTAAATTTAGATGAAAATAACTTCGAGTTTTTGGATTTTGTCACGATTTTTGTCAAATTTTAATAAATTTATTTGAAATCAACTTCGATTTTTTTTTATTTTGTTGGGTATTTTTGATGTAGGATCTATATTTGAGCAAATTTAGATGAATATAACTTAAATTTTTAGGATTGTGAAAAAAATTTGAGTTGGAAGTGTCAAATTTTAATAAATTTATTTGAAACCAAATTCGATTTTTTGGAGTTTCATGAGTATTTTTGTTATAGGATCTACAATTGAGTAAATTTAGATGAAAATAACTTCGATAATTTGGATTTTGTCACGATTTTTGTCAAATTTTAATAAATTTATTTGAAATCAACTTTGATAATTTTTTAATTTGTTGAGTATTTTTGTTGTAGGATCTATATTTGAGTAAATTTAGATGAAAATAACTTCAATTTTTTGGATTGTGAAAAATATTTTAGTTGGAAGAGTCAAATTTTAATAAATTTATTTGAAATCAACTTCGATTTTTTGGATTTTCTGTAGTATTTTTGTTGTAGGATCTACAATTGAGTAAATTTAGATAAAAATAACTTCAATTTTTTGGATTGTGAAAAAAAATTTAGATAGAAGTGTCAAATTTTAATAAATTTATTTGAAATCAACTTCGATTTTTTTGGATTTTGTTGAGTATTTTTGTTGTAGGGTCTATATTTGAGTAAATTTAGATGAAAATAACTTAAATTTTTAGGATTGTGAAAACAATTTTAGTTGGAAGTGCCAAATTTTAATAAATTTATTTGAAACCAACATCGATTTTTTGGATTTTCTTGAGTATTTTTGTTGTAGGATCTACAATTGAGTAAATTTAGATGAAAATAACTTCGATTTTTTCGATTTTGTCCCGATTTTTGTCAAATTTTAATAATTTATTTGAAATCAACTTGGATAATTTTGGATTTTCTTGAGTATTTTTGTTGTAGGATCTACAATTGAGTAACTTTAGATGAAAATAACTTCAATTTTTTGGATTGTGAAAAAAAATTTAGATGGAAGTGTCAAATTTTAATAAATTTATTTGAAATCAACTTCGATTTTTTGGATTTTCTTTAGTATTTTTGTTGTAGGATCTACAATTGAGTAAATTTAGATAAAAATAACTTCAATTTTTTGGATTGTGAAAAAAAATTTAGATGGAAGTGTCAAATTTTAATAAATTTATTTGAAATCAACTTCGATTTTTTTGGATTTTGTTGAGTATTTTTGTTGTAGGGTCTATATTTGAGTAAATTTAGATGAAAATAACTTAAATGTTTAGGATTTTGAAAAAAATTTTAGTTGGAAGTGCCAAATTTTAATAAATTTATTTGAAACCAACTTCGATTTTTAGGATTTTCTTGAGTATTTTTGTTGTAGGATCTACAATTGAGTAAATTTAGATGAAAATAACTTCGAGTTTTTGGATTTTGTCACGATTTTTGTCAAATTTTAATAAATTTATTTGAAATCAACTTCGATTTTTTTTTATTTTGTTGGGTATTTTTGTTGTAGGATCTATATTTGAGCAAATTTAGATGAATATAACTTAAATTTTTAGGATTGTGAAAAAAATTTGAGTTGGAAGAGTCAAATTTTAATAAATTTATTTGAAACCAACTTTGATTTTTTGGATTTTCTTGAATATTTTGGTTGTAGGATGTACAATTGAGTAAATTTAGATGAAAATAACTTCAATTTTTTGGATTGTGAATAAAGTTTGAGTTGGAAGTGTCAAATTTTAATAAATTTATTTGAAACCAACTCCGATTTTTTGGATTTTCTTGAGTATTTTGGTTGTAGGATCTACAATTGAGTAAATTTAGATGAAAATAACTTCAATTTTTTGGATTGTGAAAAAAATTTGAGTTGGAAGTGTCAAATTTTAATAAATTTATTTGAAACCAAATTCGATTTTTTGGAGTTTCATGAGTATTTTTGTTATAGGATCTACAATTGAGTAAATTTAGATGAAAATAACTTCGATATTTTGGATTTTGTCACGATTTTTGTCAAATTTTAATAAATTTATTTGAAATCAACTTTGATAATTTTTGAATTTGTTGAGTATTTTTGTTGTAGGATCTATATTTGAGTAAATTTAGATGAAAATAACTTCAATTTTTTGGATTGTGAAAAATATTTTAGTTGGAAGAGTCAAATTTTAATAAATTTATTTGAAATCAACTTCGATTTTTTGGATTTTCTGTAGTATTTTTGTTGTAGGATCTACAATTGAGTAAATTTAGATAAAAATAACTTCAATTTTTTGGATTGTGAAAAAAAATTTAGATAGAAGTGTCAAATTTTAATAAATTTATTTGAAATCAACTTCGATTTTTTTGGATTTTGTTGAGTATTTTTGTTGTAGGGTCTATATTTGAGTAAATTTAGATGAAAATAACTTAAATTTTTAGGATTGTGAAAACAATTTTAGTTGGAAGTGCCAAATTTTAATAAATTTATTTGAAACCAACATCGATTTTTTGGATTTTCTTGAGTATTTTTCTTGTAGGATCTACAATTGAGTAAATTTAGATGAAAATAACTTCGATTTTTTCGATTTTGTCACGATTTTTGTCAAATTTTAATAATTTATTTGAAAACAACTTGGATAATTTTGGATTTTCTTGAGTATTTTTGTTGTAGGATCTACAATTGAGTAAATTTAGATGAAAATAACTTCAATTTTTTGGATTGTGAAAAAAAATTTAGATGGAAGTGTCAAATTTTAATAAATTTATTTTTAATCAACTTCGATTTTTTTGAATTTTGTTGAGTATTTTTGTTGTAGGGTCTATATTTGAGTAAATTTAGATGAAAATAACTTAAATTTTTAGGATTGTGAAAACAATTTTAGTTGGAAGTGCCAAATTTTAATAAATTTATTTGAAACCAACATCGATTTTTTGGATTTTCTTGAGTATTTTTGTTGTAGGATCTACAATTGAGTAAATTTAGATGAAAATAACTTCGATTTTTTCGATTTTGTCACGATTTTTGTCAAATTTTAATAATTTATTTGAAATCAACTTGGATAATTTTGGATTTTCTTGAGTATTTTTGTTGTAGGATCTACAATTGAGTAAATTTAGATGAAAATAACTTCAATTTTTTGGATTGTGAAATAAAATTTAGATGGAAGTGTCAAATTTTAATAAATTTATTTGAAATCAACTTCGATTTTTTTTTATTTTGTTGGGTATTTTTGTTGTAGGATCTATATTTGAGTAAATTTAGATGAAAATAACTTAAATTTTTAGGATTGTGAAAAAAAATTTAGTTGGAAGTGCCAAATTTTAATAAATTTATTTGAAACCAACTTCGATTTTTTGGATTTTCTTGAGTATTTTTGTTGTAGGGTCTATATTTGAGTAAATTTAGATGAAAATAACTTAAATTTTTAGGATTGTGAAAACAATTTTAGTTGGAAGTGCCAAATTTTAATAAATTTATTTGAAACCAACTTCGATTTTTTGGATTTTCTTGAGTATTTTTGTTGTAGGATCTACAATTGCGTAAATTTAGATGAAAATAACTTCGATTTTTTCGATTTTGTCACGATTTTTGTCAAATTTTAATAAATTTATTTGAAATCAACTTGGATAATTTTGGATTTTCTTGAGTATTTTTGTTGTAGGATCTACAATTGAGTAAATTTAGATGAAAATAACTTCAATTTTTTGGATTGTGAAAAAAAATTTAGATGGAAGTGTCAAATTTTAATAAATTTATTTGAAATCAACTTCGATTTTTATTTATTTTGTTGGGTATTTTTGTTGTAGGATCTATATTTGAGTAAATTTAGATGAAAATAACTTAAATTTTTAGGATTGTGAAAAAAAATTTAGTTGGAAGTGCCAAATTTTAATAAATTTATTTGAAACCAAATTCGATTTTTTGGAGTTTCATGAGTATTTTTGTTATAGGATCTACAAGTGAGTAAATTTAGATGAAAATAACTTCGGTATTTTGGATTTTGTCACGATTTTTGTCAAATTTTAATAAATTTATTTGAAATCAACTTTGATAATTTTTGAATTTGTTGAGTATTTTTGTTGTAGGATCTATATTTGAGTAAATTTAGATGAAAATAACTTCGAGTTTTTGGATTTTGTCACGATTTTTGTCAAATTTTAATAAATTTATTTGAAATCAACTTCGATTTTTTTTTATTTTGTTGGGTATTTTTGTTGTAGGATCTATATTTGAGTAAATTTAGATGAAAATAACTTAAATTTTTAGGATTGTGAAAAAAATTTGAGTTGGAAGTGTCAAATTTTAATAAATTTATTTGAAATCAACTTCGATTATTTTGAATTTTGTCGAGTATTTTTGGTGTAGGATGTATATTTGAGTAAATTTAGATGAAAATAACGACAATTTTTTGATTGTGAAGAAAATTTGAGTTGGAAGTGTCAAATTTTAATAAATTTATTTGAAATCAACTTCGATTTTTTGCATTTTCTTGAGTATTTTTGTTGTAGGATCTACAATTGAGTAAATTTAGAAGAAAATAACTTCAATTTTTTGGATTGTGAAAAAAATTTGAGTTGGAAGTGTCAAATTTTAATAAATTTATTTGAAACCAACTTCGATTTTTTGGAGTTTCATGAGTATTTTTGTTATAGGATCTATAATTGAGTAAATTTAGATGAAAATAACTTCGATTTTTTGGATTTTGTCACGATTTTTGTCAAATTTTAATAAATTTATTTGAAATCAACTTCGATTTTTTTTTATTTTGTTGGGTATTTTTGTTGTAGGATCTATATTTGAGCAAATTTAGATGAATATAACTTAAATTTTTAGGATTGTGAAAAAAATTTGAGTTGGAAGAGTCAAATTTTAATAAATTTATTTGAAACCAACTTTGATTTTTTGGATTTTCTTGAATATTTTGGTTGTAGGATCTACAATTGAGTAAATTTAGATGAAAATAACTTCAATTTTTTGGATTGTGAATAAAGTTTGAGTTGGAAGTGTCAAATTTTAATAAATTTATTTGAAACCAACTTTGATTTTTTGGATTTTCTTGAGTATTTTGGTTGTAGGATCTACAATTGAGTAAATTTAGATGAAAATAACTTCAATTTTTTGGATTGTGAAAAAAATTTGATTTGGAAGTGACAAATTTTAATAAATTTATTTGAAACCAAATTCGATTTTTTGGAGTTTCATGAGTATTTTTGTTATAGGATCTACAAGTGAGTAAATTTAGATGAAAATAACTTCGATTTTTTGGATTTTGTCACGATTTTTGTCAAATTTTAATAAATTTATTTGAAATCAACTTTGATATATTTTGAATTTGTTGAGTATTTTTGTTGTAGGATCTATATTTGAGTAAATTTAGATGAAAATAACTTCAATTTTTTGGATTGTGAAAAATATTTTAGTTGGAAGTGTCAAATTTTAATAAATTTATTTGAAATCAACTTCGATTTTTTGGATTTTCTTTAGTATTTTTGTTGTAGGATCTACAATTGAGTAAATTTAGATAAAAATAACTTCCATTTTTTGGATTGTGAAAAAAAATTTAGATGGAAGTGTCAAATTTTAATAAATTTATTTGAAATCAACTTCGATTTTTTTGGATTTTGTTGAGTATTTTTGTTGTAGGGTCTATATTTGAGTAAATTTAGATGAAAATAACTTAAATTTTTAGGATTTTGAAAAAAATTTTAGTTGGAAGTGCCAAATTTTAATAAATTTATTTGAAACCAACTTCGATTTTTTGGATTTTCTTGAGTATTTTTGTTGTAGGATCTACAATTGAGTAAATTTAGATGAAAATAACTTCGAGTTTTTGGATTTTGTCACGATTTTTGTCAAATTTTAATAAATTTATTTGAAATCAACTTCGATTTTTTTTTATTTTGTTGGGTATTTTTGTTGTAGGATCTATATTTGAGCAAATTTAGATGAATATAACTTAAATTTTTAGGATTGTGAAAAAAATTTGAGTTGGAAGTGTCAAATTTTAATAAATTTATTTGAAACCAAATTCGATTTTTTGGAGTTTCATGAGTATTTTTGTTATAGGATCTACAATTGAGTAAATTTAGATGAAAATAACTTCGATATTTTGGATTTTGTCACGATTTTTGTCAAATTTTAATAAATTTATTTGAAATCAACTTTGATAATTTTTGAATTTGTTGAGTATTTTTGTTGTAGGATCTATATTTGAGTAAATTTAGATGAAAATAACTTCAATTTTTTGGATTGTGAAAAATATTTTAGTTGGAAGAGTCAAATTTTAATAAATTTATTTGAAATCAACTTCGATTTTTTGGATTTTCTGTAGTATTTTTGTTGTAGGATCTACAATTGAGTAAATTTAGATAAAAATAACTTCAATTTTTTGGATTGTGAAAAAAAATTTAGATAGAAGTGTCAAATTTTAATAAATTTATTTGAAATCAACTTCGATTTTTTTGGATTTTGTTGAGTATTTTTGTTGTAGGGTCTATATTTGAGTAAATTTAGATGAAAATAACTTAAATTTTTAGGAATGTGAAAACAATTTTAGTTGGAAGTGCCAAATTTTAATAAATTTATTTGAAACCAACATCGATTTTTTGGATTTTCTTGAGTATTTTTGTTGTAGGATCTACAATTGAGTAAATTTAGATGAAAATAACTTCGATTTTTTCGATTTTGTCACGATTTTTGTCAAATTTTAATAATTTATTTGAAATCAACTTGGATAATTTTGGATTTTCTTGAGTATTTTTGTTGTAGGATCTACAATTGAGTAAATTTAGATGAAAATAACTTCAATTTTTTGGATTGTGAAAAAAAATTTAGATGGAAGTGTCAAATTTTAATAAATTTATTTGAAATCAACTTCGATTTTTTGGATTTTCTTTAGTATTTTTGTTGTAGGATCTACAATTGAGTAAATTTAGATAAAAATAACTTCAATTTTTTGGATTGTGAAAAAAAATTTAGATGGAAGTGTCAAATTTTAATAAATTTATTTGAAATCAACTTCGATTTTTTTGGATTTTGTTGAGTATTTTTGTTGTAGGGTCTATATTTGAGTAAATTTAGATGAAAATAACTTAAATTTTTAGGATTTTGAAAAAAATTTTAGTTGGAAGTGCCAAATTTTAATAAATTTATTTGAAACCAACTTCGATTTTTTGGATTTTCTTGAGTATTTTTGTTGTAGGATCTACAATTGAGTAAATTTAGATGAAAATAACTTCGAGTTTTTGGATTTTGTCACGATTTTTGTCAAATTTTAATAAATTTATTTGAAATCAACTTCGATTTTTTTTTATTTTGTTGGGTATTTTTGTTGTAGGATCTATATTTGAGCAAATTTAGATGAATATAACTTAAATTTTTAGGATTGTGAAAAAAATTTGAGTTGGAAGAGTCAAATTTTAATAAATTTATTTGAAACCAACTTTGAATTTTTGGATTTTCTTGAATATTTTGGTTGTAGGATCTACAATTGAGTAAATTTAGATGAAAATAACTTCAATTTTTTGGATTGTGAATAAAGTTTGAGTTGGAAGTGTCAAATTTTAATAAATTTATTTGAAACCAACTTTGATTTTTTGGATTTTCTTGAGTATTTTGGTTGTAGGATCTACAATTGAGTAAATTTAGATGAAAATAACTTCAATTTTTTGGATTGTGAAAAATATTTTAGTTGGAAGTGTCAAATTTTAATAAATTTATTTGAAATCAACTTCGATTTTTTGGATTTTCTTTAGTATTTTTGTTGTAGGATCTACAATTGAGTAAATTTAGATAAAAATAACTTCCATTTTTTGGATTGTGAAAAAAAATTTAGATGGAAGTGTCAAATTTTAATAAATTTATTTGAAATCAACTTCGATTTTTTTGGATTTTGTTGAGTATTTTTGTTGTAGGGTCTATATTTGAGTAAATTTAGATGAAAATAACTTAAATTTTTAGGATTTTGAAAAAAATTTTAGTTGGAAGTGCCAAATTTTAATAAATTTATTTGAAACCAACTTCGATTTTTTGGATTTTCTTGAGTATTTTTGTTGTAGGATCTACAATTGAGTAAATTTAGATGAAAATAACTTCGAGTTTTTGGATTTTGTCACGATTTTTGTCAAATTTTAATAAATTTATTTGAAATCAACTTCGATTTTTTTTTATTTTGTTGGGTATTTTTGTTGTAGGATCTATATTTGAGCAAATTTAGATGAATATAACTTAAATTTTTAGGATTGTGAAAAAAATTTGAGTTGGAAGTGTCAAATTTTAATAAATTTATTTGAAACCAAATTCGATTTTTTGGAGTTTCATGAGTATTTTTGTTATAGGATCTACAATTGAGTAAATTTAGATGAAAATAACTTCGATATTTTGGATTTTGTCACGATTTTTGTCAAATTTTAATAAATTTATTTGAAATCAACTTTGATAATTTTTGAATTTGTTGAGTATTTTTGTTGTAGGATCTATATTTGAGTAAATTTAGATGAAAATAACTTCAATTTTTTGGATTGTGAAAAATATTTTAGTTGGAAGAGTCAAATTTTAATAAATTTATTTGAAATCAACTTCGATTTTTTGGATTTTCTGTAGTATTTTTGTTGTAGGATCTACAATTGAGTAAATTTAGATAAAAATAACTTCAATTTTTTGGATTGTGAAAAAAAATTTAGATAGAAGTGTCAAATTTTAATAAATTTATTTGAAATCAACTTCGATTTTTTTGGATTTTGTTGAGTATTTTTGTTGTAGGGTCTATATTTGAGTAAATTTAGATGAAAATAACTTAAATTTTTAGGATTGTGAAAACAATTTTAGTTGGAAGTGCCAAATTTTAATAAATTTATTTGAAACCAACATCGATTTTTTGGATTTTCTTGAGTATTTTTGTTGTAGGATCTACAATTGAGTAAATTTAGATGAAAATAACTTCGATTTTTTCGATTTTGTCACGATTTTTGTCAAATTTTAATAATTTATTTGAAATCAACTTGGATAATTTTGGATTTTCTTGAGTATTTTTGTTGTAGGATCTACAATTGAGTAAATTTAGATGAAAATAACTTCAATTTTTTGGATTGTGAAAAAAAATTTAGATGGAAGTGTCAAATTTTAATAAATTTATTTGAAATCAACTTCGATTTTTTGGATTTTCTTTAGTATTTTTGTTGTAGGATCTACAATTGAGTAAATTTAGATAAAAATAACTTCAATTTTTTGGATTGTGAAAAAAAATTTAGATGGAAGTGTCAAATTTTAATAAATTTATTTGAAATCAACTTCGATTTTTTTGGATTTTGTTGAGTATTTTTGTTGTAGGGTATATATTTGAGTAAATTTAGATGAAAATAACTTAAATTTTTAGGATTTTGAAAAAAATTTTAGTTGGAAGTGCCAAATTTTAATAAATTTATTTGAAACCAACTTCGATTTTTTGGATTTTCTTGAGTATTTTTGTTGTAGGATCTACAATTGAGTAAATTTAGATGAAAATAACTTCGAGTTTTTGGATTTTGTCACGATTTTTGTCAAATTTTAATAAATTTATTTGAAATCAACTTCGATTTTTTTTTATTTTGTTGGGTATTTTTGTTGTAGGATCTATATTTGAGCAAATTTAGATGAATATAACTTAAATTTTTAGGATTGTGAAAAAAATTTGAGTTGGAAGAGTCAAATTTTAATAAATTTATTTGAAACCAACTTTGATTTTTTGGATTTTCTTGAATATTTTGGTTGTAGGATCTACAATTGAGTAAATTTAGATGAAAATAACTTCAATTTTTTGGATTGTGAATAAAGTTTGAGTTGGAAGTGTCAAATTTTAATAAATTTATTTGAAACCAACTTTGATTTTTTGGATTTTCTTGAGTATTTTGGTTGTAGGATCTACAATTGAGTAAATTTAGATGAAAATAACTTCAATTTTTTGGATTGTGAATAAAGTTTGAGTTGGAAGTGCCAAATTTTAATAAATTTATTTGAAACCAACTTCGATTTTTTGGATTTTCTTGAGTATTTTTGTTGTAGGATCTACAATTGAGTAAATTTAGATGAAAATAACTTCGATTTTTTGGATTTTGTCACGATTTTTGTCAAATTTTAATAAATTTATTTGAAATCAACTTCGATTTTTTTTTATTTTGTTGGGTATTTTTGTTGTAGGATCTATATTTGAGCAAATTTAGATGAATATAACTTAAATTTTTAGGATTGTGAAAAAAATTTGAGTTGGAAGTGTCAAATTTTAATAAATTTATTTGAAACCAAATTCGATTTTTTGGAGTTTCATGAGTATTTTTGTTATAGGATCTACAATTGAGTAAATTTAGATGAAAATAACTTCGATATTTTGGATTTTGTCACGATTTTTGTCAAATTTTAATAAATTTATTTGAAATCAACTTTGATAATTTTTGAATTTGTTGAGTATTTTTGTTGTAGGATCTATATTTGAGTAAATTTAGATGAAAATAACTTCAATTTTTTGGATTGTGAAAAATATTTTAGTTGGAAGAGTCAAATTTTAATAAATTTATTTGAAATCAACTTCGATTTTTTGGATTTTCTGTAGTATTTTTGTTGTAGGATCTACAATTGAGTAAATTTAGATAAAAATAACTTCAATTTTTTGGATTGTGAAAAAAAATTTAGATAGAAGTGTCAAATTTTAATAAATTTATTTGAAATCAACTTCAATTTTTTTGGATTTTGTTGAGTATTTTTGTTGTAGGGTCTATATTTGAGTAAATTTAGATGAAAATAACTTAAATTTTTAGGATTGTGAAAACAATTTTAGTTGGAAGTGCCAAATTTTAATAAATTTATTTGAAACCAACATCGATTTTTTGGATTTTCTTGAGTATTTTTGTTGTAGGATCTACAATTGAGTAAATTTAGATGAAAATAACTTCGATTTTTTCGATTTTGTCACGATTTTTGTAAAATTTTAATAATTTATTTGAAATCAACTTGGATAATTTTGGATTTTCTTGAGTATTTTTGTTGTAGGATCTACAATTGAGTAAATTTAGATGAAAATAACTTCAATTTTTTGGATTGTGAAATAAAATTTAGATGGAAGTGTCAAATTTTAATAAATTTATTTGAAATCAACTTCGATTTTTTTTTATTTTGTTGGGTATTTTTGTTGTAGGATCTATATTTGAGTAAATTTAGATGAAAATAACTTAAATTTTTAGGATTGTGAAAAAAAATTTAGTTGGAAGTGCCAAATTTTAATAAATTTATTTGAAACCAACTTCGATTTTTTGGATTTTCTTGAGTATTTTTGTTGTAGGGTCTATATTTGAGTAAATTTAGATGAAAATAACTTAAATTTTTAGGATTGTGAAAACAATTTTAGTTGGAAGTGCCAAATTTTAATAAATTTATTTGAAACCAACTTCGATTTTTTGGATTTTCTTGAGTATTTTTGTTGTAGGATCTACAATTGCGTAAATTTAGATGAAAATAACTTCGATTTTTTCGATTTTGTCACGATTTTTGTCAAATTTTAATAAATTTATTTGAAATCAACTTGGATAATTTTGGATTTTCTTGAGTATTTTTGTTGTAGGATCTACAATTGAGTAAATTTAGATGAAAATAACTTCAATTTTTTGGATTGTGAAAAAAAATTTAGATGGAAGTGTCAAATTTTAATAAATTTATTTGAAATCAACTTCGATTTTTATTTATTTTGTTGGGTATTTTTGTTGTAGGATCTATATTTGAGTAAATTTAGATGAAAATAACTTAAATTTTTAGGATTGTGAAAAAAAATTTAGTTGGAAGTGCCAAATTTTAATAAATTTATTTGAAACCAACTTCGATTTTTTGGATTTTCTTGAGTATTTTTGTTGTAGGATCTACAATTGAGTAAATTTAGATGAAAATAACTTCGAGTTTTTGGATTTTGTCACGATTTTTGTCAAATTTTAATAAATTTATTTGAAATCAACTTCGATTTTTTTTTATTTTGTTGGGTATTTTTGTTGTAGGATCTATATTTGAGCAAATTTAGATGAATATAACTTAAATTTTTAGGATTGTGAAAAAAATTTGAGTTGGAAGAGTCAAATTTTAATAAATTTATTTGAAACCAACTTTGAATTTTTGGATTTTCTTGAATATTTTGGTTGTAGGATCTACAATTGAGTAAATTTAGATGAAAATAACTTCAATTTTTTGGATTGTGAATAAAGTTTGAGTTGGAAGTGTCAAATTTTAATAAATTTATTTGAAACCAACTTTGATTTTTTGGATTTTCTTGAGTATTTTGGTTGTAGGATCTACAATTGAGTAAATTTAGATGAAAATAACTTCAATTTTTTGGATTGTGAAAAATATTTTAGTTGGAAGTGTCAAATTTTAATAAATTTATTTGAAATCAACTTCGATTTTTTGGATTTTCTTTAGTATTTTTGTTGTAGGATCTACAATTGAGTAAATTTAGATAAAAATAACTTCCATTTTTTGGATTGTGAAAAAAAATTTAGATGGAAGTGTCAAATTTTAATAAATTTATTTGAAATCAACTTCGATTTTTTTGGATTTTGTTGAGTATTTTTGTTGTAGGGTCTATATTTGAGTAAATTTAGATGAAAATAACTTAAATTTTTAGGATTTTGAAAAAAATTTTAGTTGGAAGTGCCAAATTTTAATAAATTTATTTGAAACCAACTTCGATTTTTTGGATTTTCTTGAGTATTTTTGTTGTAGGATCTACAATTGAGTAAATTTAGATGAAAATAACTTCGAGTTTTTGGATTTTGTCACGATTTTTGTCAAATTTTAATAAATTTATTTGAAATCAACTTCGATTTTTTTTTATTTTGTTGGGTATTTTTGTTGTAGGATCTATATTTGAGCAAATTTAGATGAATATAACTTAAATTTTTAGGATTGTGAAAAAAATTTGAGTTGGAAGTGTCAAATTTTAATAAATTTATTTGAAACCAAATTCGATTTTTTGGAGTTTCATGAGTATTTTTGTTATAGGATCTACAATTGAGTAAATTTAGATGAAAATAACTTCGATATTTTGGATTTTGTCACGATTTTTGTCAAATTTTAATAAATTTATTTGAAATCAACTTTGATAATTTTTGAATTTGTTGAGTATTTTTGTTGTAGGATCTATATTTGAGTAAATTTAGATGAAAATAACTTCAATTTTTTGGATTGTGAAAAATATTTTAGTTGGAAGAGTCAAATTTTAATAAATTTATTTGAAATCAACTTCGATTTTTTGGATTTTCTGTAGTATTTTTGTTGTAGGATCTACAATTGAGTAAATTTAGATAAAAATAACTTCAATTTTTTGGATTGTGAAAAAAAATTTAGATAGAAGTGTCAAATTTTAATAAATTTATTTGAAATCAACTTCGATTTTTTTGGATTTTGTTGAGTATTTTTGTTGTAGGGTCTATATTTGAGTAAATTTAGATGAAAATAACTTAAATTTTTAGGATTGTGAAAACAATTTTAGTTGGAAGTGCCAAATTTTAATAAATTTATTTGAAACCAACATCGATTTTTTGGATTTTCTTGAGTATTTTTGTTGTAGGATCTACAATTGAGTAAATTTAGATGAAAATAACTTCGATTTTTTCGATTTTGTCACGATTTTTGTCAAATTTTAATAATTTATTTGAAATCAACTTGGATAATTTTGGATTTTCTTGAGTATTTTTGTTGTAGGATCTACAATTGAGTAAATTTAGATGAAAATAACTTCAATTTTTTGGATTGTGAAAAAAAATTTAGATGGAAGTGTCAAATTTTAATAAATTTATTTGAAATCAACTTCGATTTTTTGGATTTTCTTTAGTATTTTTGTTGTAGGATCTACAATTGAGTAAATTTAGATAAAAATAACTTCAATTTTTTGGATTGTGAAAAAAAATTTAGATGGAAGTGTCAAATTTTAATAAATTTATTTGAAATCAACTTCGATTTTTTTGGATTTTGTTGAGTATTTTTGTTGTAGGGTCTATATTTGAGTAAATTTAGATGAAAATAACTTAAATTTTTAGGATTTTGAAAAAAATTTTAGTTGGAAGTGCCAAATTTTAATAAATTTATTTGAAACCAACTTCGATTTTTTGGATTTTCTTGAGTATTTTTGTTGTAGGATCTACAATTGAGTAAATTTAGATGAAAATAACTTCGAGTTTTTGGATTTTGTCACGATTTTTGTCAAATTTTAATAAATTTATTTGAAATCAACTTCGATTTTTTTTTATTTTGTTGGGTATTTTTGTTGTAGGATCTATATTTGAGCAAATTTAGATGAATATAACTTAAATTTTTAGGATTGTGAAAAAAATTTGAGTTGGAAGTGTCAAATTTTAATAAATTTATTTGAAACCAAATTCGATTTTTTGGAGTTTCATGAGTATTTTTGTTATAGGATCTACAATTGAGTAAATTTAGATGAAAATAACTTCGATATTTTGGATTTTGTCACGATTTTTGTCAAATTTTAATAAATTTATTTGAAATCAACTTTGATAATTTTTGAATTTGTTGAGTATTTTTGTTGTAGGATCTATATTTGAGTAAATTTAGATGAAAATAACTTCAATTTTTTGGATTGTGAAAAATATTTTAGTTGGAAGAGTCAAATTTTAATAAATTTATTTGAAATCAACTTCGATTTTTTGGATTTTCTGTAGTATTTTTGTTGTAGGATCTACAATTGAGTAAATTTAGATAAAAATAACTTCAATTTTTTGGATTGTGAAAAAAAATTTAGATAGAAGTGTCAAATTTTAATAAATTTATTTGAAATCAACTTCAATTTTTTTGGATTTTGTTGAGTATTTTTGTTGTAGGGTCTATATTTGAGTAAATTTAGATGAAAATAACTTAAATTTTTAGGATTGTGAAAACAATTTTAGTTGGAAGTGCCAAATTTTAATAAATTTATTTGAAACCAACATCGATTTTTTGGATTTTCTTGAGTATTTTTGTTGTAGGATCTACAATTGAGTAAATTTAGATGAAAATAACTTCGATTTTTTCGATTTTGTCACGATTTTTGTAAAATTTTAATAATTTATTTGAAATCAACTTGGATAATTTTGGATTTTCTTGAGTATTTTTGTTGTAGGATCTACAATTGAGTAAATTTAGATGAAAATAACTTCAATTTTTTGGATTGTGAAATAAAATTTAGATGGAAGTGTCAAATTTTAATAAATTTATTTGAAATCAACTTCGATTTTTTTTTATTTTGTTGGGTATTTTTGTTGTAGGATCTATATTTGAGTAAATTTAGATGAAAATAACTTAAATTTTTAGGATTGTGAAAAAAAATTTAGTTGGAAGTGCCAAATTTTAATAAATTTATTTGAAACCAACTTCGATTTTTTGGATTTTCTTGAGTATTTTTGTTGTAGGGTCTATATTTGAGTAAATTTAGATGAAAATAACTTAAATTTTTAGGATTGTGAAAACAATTTTAGTTGGAAGTGCCAAATTTTAATAAATTTATTTGAAACCAACTTCGATTTTTTGGATTTTCTTGAGTATTTTTGTTGTAGGATCTACAATTGCGTAAATTTAGATGAAAATAACTTCGATTTTTTCGATTTTGTCACGATTTTTGTCAAATTTTAATAAATTTATTTGAAATCAACTTGGATAATTTTGGATTTTCTTGAGTATTTTTGTTGTAGGATCTACAATTGAGTAAATTTAGATGAAAATAACTTCAATTTTTTGGATTGTGAAAAAAAATTTAGATGGAAGTGTCAAATTTTAATAAATTTATTTGAAATCAACTTCGATTTTTATTTATTTTGTTGGGTATTTTTGTTGTAGGATCTATATTTGAGTAAATTTAGATGAAAATAACTTAAATTTTTAGGATTGTGAAAAAAAATTTAGTTGGAAGTGCCAAATTTTAATAAATTTATTTGAAACCAACTTCGATTTTTTGGATTTTCTTGAGTATTTTTGTTGTAGGATCTACAATTGAGTAAATTTAGATGAAAATAACTTCGAGTTTTTGGATTTTGTCACGATTTTTGTCAAATTTTAATAAATTTATTTGAAATCAACTTCGATTTTTTTTTATTTTGTTGGGTATTTTTGTTGTAGGATCTATATTTGAGCAAATTTAGATGAATATAACTTAAATTTTTAGGATTGTGAAAAAAATTTGAGTTGGAAGAGTCAAATTTTAATAAATTTATTTGAAACCAACTTTGAATTTTTGGATTTTCTTGAATATTTTGGTTGTAGGATCTACAATTGAGTAAATTTAGATGAAAATAACTTCAATTTTTTGGATTGTGAATAAAGTTTGAGTTGGAAGTGTCAAATTTTAATAAATTTATTTGAAACCAACTTTGATTTTTTGGATTTTCTTGAGTATTTTGGTTGTAGGATCTACAATTGAGTAAATTTAGATGAAAATAACTTCAATTTTTTGGATTGTGAAAAATATTTTAGTTGGAAGTGTCAAATTTTAATAAATTTATTTGAAATCAACTTCGATTTTTTGGATTTTCTTTAGTATTTTTGTTGTAGGATCTACAATTGAGTAAATTTAGATAAAAATAACTTCCATTTTTTGGATTGTGAAAAAAAATTTAGATGGAAGTGTCAAATTTTAATAAATTTATTTGAAATCAACTTCGATTTTTTTGGATTTTGTTGAGTATTTTTGTTGTAGGGTCTATATTTGAGTAAATTTAGATGAAAATAACTTAAATTTTTAGGATTTTGAAAAAAATTTTAGTTGGAAGTGCCAAATTTTAATAAATTTATTTGAAACCAACTTCGATTTTTTGGATTTTCTTGAGTATTTTTGTTGTAGGATCTACAATTGAGTAAATTTAGATGAAAATAACTTCGAGTTTTTGGATTTTGTCACGATTTTTGTCAAATTTTAATAAATTTATTTGAAATCAACTTCGATTTTTTTTTATTTTGTTGGGTATTTTTGTTGTAGGATCTATATTTGAGCAAATTTAGATGAATATAACTTAAATTTTTAGGATTGTGAAAAAAATTTGAGTTGGAAGTGTCAAATTTTAATAAATTTATTTGAAACCAAATTCGATTTTTTGGAGTTTCATGAGTATTTTTGTTATAGGATCTACAATTGAGTAAATTTAGATGAAAATAACTTCGATATTTTGGATTTTGTCACGATTTTTGTCAAATTTTAATAAATTTATTTGAAATCAACTTTGATAATTTTTGAATTTGTTGAGTATTTTTGTTGTAGGATCTATATTTGAGTAAATTTAGATGAAAATAACTTCAATTTTTTGGATTGTGAAAAATATTTTAGTTGGAAGAGTCAAATTTTAATAAATTTATTTGAAATCAACTTCGATTTTTTGGATTTTCTGTAGTATTTTTGTTGTAGGATCTACAATTGAGTAAATTTAGATAAAAATAACTTCAATTTTTTGGATTGTGAAAAAAAATTTAGATAGAAGTGTCAAATTTTAATAAATTTATTTGAAATCAACTTCGATTTTTTTGGATTTTGTTGAGTATTTTTGTTGTAGGGTCTATATTTGAGTAAATTTAGATGAAAATAACTTAAATTTTTAGGATTGTGAAAACAATTTTAGTTGGAAGTGCCAAATTTTAATAAATTTATTTGAAACCAACATCGATTTTTTGGATTTTCTTGAGTATTTTTGTTGTAGGATCTACAATTGAGTAAATTTAGATGAAAATAACTTCGATTTTTTCGATTTTGTCACGATTTTTGTCAAATTTTAATAATTTATTTGAAATCAACTTGGATAATTTTGGATTTTCTTGAGTATTTTTGTTGTAGGATCTACAATTGAGTAAATTTAGATGAAAATAACTTCAATTTTTTGGATTGTGAAAAAAAATTTAGATGGAAGTGTCAAATTTTAATAAATTTATTTGAAATCAACTTCGATTTTTTGGATTTTCTTTAGTATTTTTGTTGTAGGATCTACAATTGAGTAAATTTAGATAAAAATAACTTCAATTTTTTGGATTGTGAAAAAAAATTTAGATGGAAGTGTCAAATTTTAATAAATTTATTTGAAATCAACTTCGATTTTTTTGGATTTTGTTGAGTATTTTTGTTGTAGGGTCTATATTTGAGTAAATTTAGATGAAAATAACTTAAATTTTTAGGATTTTGAAAAAAATTTTAGTTGGAAGTGCCAAATTTTAATAAATTTATTTGAAACCAACTTCGATTTTTTGGATTTTCTTGAGTATTTTTGTTGTAGGATCTACAATTGAGTAAATTTAGATGAAAATAACTTCGAGTTTTTGGATTTTGTCACGATTTTTGTCAAATTTTAATAAATTTATTTGAAATCAACTTCGATTTTTTTTTATTTTGTTGGGTATTTTTGTTGTAGGATCTATATTTGAGCAAATTTAGATGAATATAACTTAAATTTTTAGGATTGTGAAAAAAATTTGAGTTGGAAGAGTCAAATTTTAATAAATTTATTTGAAACCAACTTTGATTTTTTGGATTTTCTTGAATATTTTGGTTGTAGGATCTACAATTGAGTAAATTTAGATGAAAATAACTTCAATTTTTTGGATTGTGAATAAAGTTTGAGTTGGAAGTGTCAAATTTTAATAAATTTATTTGAAACCAACTTTGATTTTTTGGATTTTCTTGAGTATTTTGGTTGTAGGATCTACAATTGAGTAAATTTAGATGAAAATAACTTCAATTTTTTGGATTGTGAATAAAGTTTGAGTTGGAAGTGCCAAATTTTAATAAATTTATTTGAAACCAACTTCGATTTTTTGGATTTTCTTGAGTATTTTTGTTGTAGGATCTACAATTGAGTAAATTTAGATGAAAATAACTTCGATTTTTTGGATTTTGTCACGATTTTTGTCAAATTTTAATAAATTTATTTGAAATCAACTTCGATTTTTTTTTATTTTGTTGGGTATTTTTGTTGTAGGATCTATATTTGAGCAAATTTAGATGAATATAACTTAAATTTTTAGGATTGTGAAAAAAATTTGAGTTGGAAGTGTCAAATTTTAATAAATTTATTTGAAACCAAATTCGATTTTTTGGAGTTTCATGAGTATTTTTGTTATAGGATCTACAATTGAGTAAATTTAGATGAAAATAACTTCGATATTTTGGATTTTGTCACGATTTTTGTCAAATTTTAATAAATTTATTTGAAATCAACTTTGATAATTTTTGAATTTGTTGAGTATTTTTGTTGTAGGATCTATATTTGAGTAAATTTAGATGAAAATAACTTCAATTTTTTGGATTGTGAAAAATATTTTAGTTGGAAGAGTCAAATTTTAATAAATTTATTTGAAATCAACTTCGATTTTTTGGATTTTCTGTAGTATTTTTGTTGTAGGATCTACAATTGAGTAAATTTAGATAAAAATAACTTCAATTTTTTGGATTGTGAAAAAAAATTTAGATAGAAGTGTCAAATTTTAATAAATTTATTTGAAATCAACTTCAATTTTTTTGGATTTTGTTGAGTATTTTTGTTGTAGGGTCTATATTTGAGTAAATTTAGATGAAAATAACTTAAATTTTTAGGATTGTGAAAACAATTTTAGTTGGAAGTGCCAAATTTTAATAAATTTATTTGAAACCAACATCGATTTTTTGGATTTTCTTGAGTATTTTTGTTGTAGGATCTACAATTGAGTAAATTTAGATGAAAATAACTTCGATTTTTTCGATTTTGTCACGATTTTTGTAAAATTTTAATAATTTATTTGAAATCAACTTGGATAATTTTGGATTTTCTTGAGTATTTTTGTTGTAGGATCTACAATTGAGTAAATTTAGATGAAAATAACTTCAATTTTTTGGATTGTGAAATAAAATTTAGATGGAAGTGTCAAATTTTAATAAATTTATTTGAAATCAACTTCGATTTTTTTTTATTTTGTTGGGTATTTTTGTTGTAGGATCTATATTTGAGTAAATTTAGATGAAAATAACTTAAATTTTTAGGATTGTGAAAAAAAATTTAGTTGGAAGTGCCAAATTTTAATAAATTTATTTGAAACCAACTTCGATTTTTTGGATTTTCTTGAGTATTTTTGTTGTAGGGTCTATATTTGAGTAAATTTAGATGAAAATAACTTAAATTTTTAGGATTGTGAAAACAATTTTAGTTGGAAGTGCCAAATTTTAATAAATTTATTTGAAACCAACTTCGATTTTTTGGATTTTCTTGAGTATTTTTGTTGTAGGATCTACAATTGCGTAAATTTAGATGAAAATAACTTCGATTTTTTCGATTTTGTCACGATTTTTGTCAAATTTTAATAAATTTATTTGAAATCAACTTGGATAATTTTGGATTTTCTTGAGTATTTTTGTTGTAGGATCTACAATTGAGTAAATTTAGATGAAAATAACTTCAATTTTTTGGATTGTGAAAAAAAATTTAGATGGAAGTGTCAAATTTTAATAAATTTATTTGAAATCAACTTCGATTTTTATTTATTTTGTTGGGTATTTTTGTTGTAGGATCTATATTTGAGTAAATTTAGATGAAAATAACTTAAATTTTTAGGATTGTGAAAAAAAATTTAGTTGGAAGTGCCAAATTTTAATAAATTTATTTGAAACCAAATTCGATTTTTTGGAGTTTCATGAGTATTTTTGTTATAGGATCTACAAGTGAGTAAATTTAGATGAAAATAACTTCGGTATTTTGGATTTTGTCAAATTTTAATAAATTTATATGAAATCAACTTCGATTTTTTGGATTTTCTTGAGTATTTTTGTTGTAGGATCTACAATTGAGTAAATTTAGATGAAAATAACTTCGAGTTTTTGGATTTTGTCACGATTTTTGTCAAATTTTAATAAATTTATTTGAAATCAACTTCGATTTTTTTTTATTTTGTTGGGTATTTTTGTGGTAGGATCTATATTTGAGCAAATTTAGATGAATATAACTTAAATTTTTAGGATTGTGAAAAAAATTTGAGTTGGAAGTGTCAAATTTTAATAAATTTATTTGAAACCAAATTCGATTTTTTGGAGTTTCATGAGTATTTTTGTTATAGGATCTACAATTGAGTAAATTTAGATGAAAATAACTTCGATATTTTGGATTTTGTCACGATTTTTGTCAAATTTTAATAAATTTATTTGAAATCAACTTTGATAATTTTTGAATTTGTTGAGTATTTTTGTTGTAGGATCTATATTTGAGTAAATTTAGATGAAAATAACTTCAATTTTTTGGATTGTGAAAAATATTTTAGTTGGAAGAGTCAAATTTTAATAAATTTATTTGAAATCAACTTCGATTTTTTGGATTTTCTGTAGTATTTTTGTTGTAGGATCTACAATTGAGTAAATTTAGATAAAAATAACTTCAATTTTTTGGATTGTGAAAAAAAATTTAGATAGAAGTGTCAAATTTTAATAAATTTATTTTTAATCAACTTCGATTTTTTTGAATTTTGTTGAGTATTTTTGTTGTAGGGTCTATATTTGAGTAAATTTAGATGAAAATAACTTAAATTTTTAGGATTGTGAAAACAATTTTAGTTGGAAGTGCCAAATTTTAATAAATTTATTTGAAACCAACATCGATTTTTTGGATTTTCTTGAGTATTTTTGTTGTAGGATCTACAATTGAGTAAATTTAGATGAAAATAACTTCGATTTTTTCGATTTTGTCACGATTTTTGTCAAATTTTAATAATTTATTTGAAATCAACTTGGATAATTTTGGATTTTCTTGAGTATTTTTGTTGTAGGATCTACAATTGAGTAAATTTAGATGAAAATAACTTCAATTTTTTGGATTGTGAAATAAAATTTAGATGGAAGTGTCAAATTTTAATAAATTTATTTGAAATCAACTTCGATTTTTATTTATTTTGTTGGGTATTTTTGTTGTAGGATCTATATTTGAGTAAATTTAGATGAAAATAACTTAAATTTTTAGGATTGTGAAAAAAAATTTAGTTGGAAGTGCCAAATTTTAATAAATTTATTTGAAACCAAATTCGATTTTTTGGAGTTTCATGAGTATTTTTGTTATAGGATCTACAAGTGAGTAAATTTAGATGAAAATAACTTCGGTATTTTGGATTTTGTCACGATTTTTGTCAAATTTTAATAAATTTATTTGAAATCAACTTTGATAATTTTTTAATTTGTTGAGTATTTTTGTTGTAGGATCTATATTTGAGTAAATTTAGATGAAAATAACTTCGAGTTTTTAGATTTTGTCACGATTTTTGTCAAATTTTAATAAATTTATTTGAAATCAACTTCGATTTTTTTTTATTTTGTTGGGTATTTTTGTTGTAGAATCTATATCTGAGTAAATTTAGATGAAAATAACTTAAATTTTTAGGATTGTGAAAAAAATTTGAGTTGGAAGTGTCAAATTTTAATAAATTTATTTGAAATCAACTTCGATTATTTTGAATTTTGTCGAGTATTTTTGGTGTAGGATGTATATTTGAGTAAATTTAGATGAAAATAACGACAATTTTTTGATTGTGAAGAAAATTTGAGTTGGAAGTGTCAAATTTTAATAAATTTATTTGAAATCAACTTCGATTTTTTGCATTTTCTTGAGTATTTTTGTTGTAGGATCTACAATTGAGTAAATTTAGAAGAAAATAACTTCAATTTTTTGGATTGTGAAAAAAATTTGAGTTGGAAGTGTCAAATTTTAATAAATTTATTTGAAACCAACTTCGATTTTTTGGAGTTTCATGAGTATTTTTGTTATAGGATCTATAATTGAGTAAATTTAGATGAAAATAACTTCGATTTTTTGGATTTTGTCACGATTTTTGTCAAATTTTAATAAATTTATTTGAAATCAACTTCGATTTTTTTTTATTTTGTTGGGTATTTTTGTTGTAGGATCTATATTTGAGCAAATTTAGATGAATATAACTTAAATTTTTAGGATTGTGAAAAAAATTTGAGTTGGAAGAGTCAAATTTTAATAAATTTATTTGAAACCAACTTTGATTTTTTGGATTTTCTTGAATATTTTGGTTGTAGGATCTACAATTGAGTAAATTTAGATGAAAATAACCTCAATTTTTTGGATTGTGAATAAAGTTTGAGTTGGAAGTGTCAAATTTTAATAAATTTATTTGAAACCAACTTTGATTTTTTGGATTTTCTTGAGTATTTTGGTTGTAGGATCTACAATTGAGTAAATTTAGATGAAAATAACTTCAATTTTTTGGATTGTGAAAAAAATTTGAGTTGGAAGTGTCAAATTTTAATAAATTTATTTGAAACCAAATTCGATTTTTTGGAGTTTCATGAGTATTTTTGTTATAGGATCTACAATTGAGTAAATTTAGATGAAAATAACTTCGATATTTGGGATTTTGTCACGATTTTTGTCAAATTTTAATAAATTTATTTGAAATCAACTTTGATAATTTTTGAATTTGTTGAGTATTTTTGTTGTAGGATCTATATTTGAGTAAATTTAGATGAAAATAACTTCAATTTTTTGGATTGTGAAAAATATTTTAGTTGGAAGAGTCAAATTTTAATAAATTTATTTGAAATCAACTTCGATTTTTTTGGATTTTGTTGAGTATTTTTGTTGTAGGGTCTATATTTGAGTAAATTTAGATGAAAATAACTTAAATTTTTAGGATTGTGAAAACAATTTTAGTTGGAAGTGCCAAATTTTAATAAATTTATTTGAAACCAACATCGATTTTTTGGATTTTCTTGAGTATTTTTCTTGTAGGATCTACAATTGAGTAAATTTAGATGAAAATAACTTCGATTTTTTCGATTTTGTCACGATTTTCGTCAAATTTTAATAATTTATTTGAAATCAACTTGGATAATTTTGGATTTTCTTGAGTATTTTTGTTGTAGGATCTACAATTGAGTAAATTTAGATGAAAATAACTTCAATTTTTTGGATTGTGAAAAAAAATTTAGATGGAAGTGTCAAATTTTAATAAATTTATTTGAAATCAACTTCGATTTTTATTTATTTTGTTGGGTATTTTTGTTGTAGGATCTATATTTGAGTAAATTTAGATGAAAATAACTTAAATTTTTAGGATTGTGAAAAAAATTTGAGTTGGAAGTGTCAAATTTTAATAAATTTATTTGAAACCAAATTCGATTTTTTGGAGTTTCATGAGTATTTTTGTTATAGGATCTACAATTGAGTAAATTTAGATGAAAATAACTTCGATATTTTGGATTTTGTCACGATTTTTGTCAAATTTTAATAAATTTATTTGAAATCAACTTTGATAATTTTTGAATTTGTTGAGTATTTTTGTTGTAGGATCTATATTTGAGTAAATTTAGATGAAAATAACTTCAATTTTTTGGATTGTGAAAAATATTTTAGTTGGAAGAGTCAAATTTTAATAAATTTATTTGAAATCAACTTCGATTTTTTGGATTTTCTGTAGTATTTTTGTTGTAGGATCTACAATTGAGTAAATTTAGATAAAAATAACTTCAATTTTTTGGATTGTGAAAAAAAATTTAGATAGAAGTGTCAAATTTTAATAAATTTATTTGAAATCAACTTCGATTTTTTTGGATTTTGTTGAGTATTTTTGTTGTAGGGTCTATATTTGAGTAAATTTAGATGAAAATAACTTAAATTTTTAGGATTGTGAAAACAATTTTAGTTGGAAGTGCCAAATTTTAATAAATTTATTTGAAACCAACATCGATTTTTTGGATTTTCTTGAGTATTTTTGTTGTAGGATCTACAATTGAGTAAATTTAGATGAAAATAACTTCGATTTTTTCGATTTTGTCACGATTTTTGTCAAATTTTAATAATTTATTTGAAATCAACTTGGATAATTTTGGATTTTCTTGAGTATTTTTGTTGTAGGATCTACAATTGAGTAAATTTAGATGAAAATAACATCAATTTTTTGGATTGTTTAAAAAAATTTAGATGGAAGTGTCAAATTTTAATAAATTTATTTGAAATCAACTTCGATTTTTTTTTATTTTGTTGGGTATTTTTGTTGTAGGATCTATATTTGAGTAAATTTAGATGAAAATAACTTAAATTTTTAGGTTTGTGAAAAAAAATTTAGTTGGAAGTGCCAAATTTTATTAAATTTATTTGAAACCAACTTCGATTTTTTGGATTTTCTTGAGTATTTTTGTTGTAGGATCTACAATTGAGTAAATTTAGATGAAAATAACTTCAATTTTTTGGATTGTGAAAAAAATTTGAGTTGGAAGTGACAAATTTTAATAAATTTATTTGAAACCAAATTCGATTTTTTGGAGTTTCATGAGTATTTTTGTTATAGGATCTACAAGTGAGTAAAGTTAGATGAAAATAACTTCGATTTTTTGGATTTTGTCACGATTTTTGTCAAATTTTAATAAATTTATTTGAAATCAACTTTGATATATTTTGAATTTGTTGAGTATTTTTGTTGTAGGATCTATATTTGAGTAAATTTAGATGAAAATAACTTCAATTTTTTGGATTGTGAAAAATATTTTAGTTGGAAGTGTCAAATTTTAATAAATTTATTTGAAATCAACTTCGATTTTTTGGATTTTCTTTAGTATTTTTGTTGTAGGATCTACAATTGAGTAAATTTAGATAAAAATAACTTCAATTTTTTGGATTGTGAAAAAAAATTTAGATGGAAGTGTCAAATTTTAATAAATTTATTTGAAATCAACTTCGATTTTTTTGGATTTTGTTGAGTATTTTTGTTGTAGGGTATATATTTGAGTAAATTTAGATGAAAATAACTTAAATTTTTAGGATTTTGAAAAAAATTTTAGTTGGAAGTGCCAAATTTTAATAAATTTATTTGAAACCAACTTCGATTTTTTGGATTTTCTTGAGTATTTTTGTTGTAGGATCTACAATTGAGTAAATTTAGATGAAAATAACTTCGAGTTTTTGGATTTTGTCACGATTTTTGTCAAATTTTAATAAATTTATTTGAAATCAACTTCGATTTTTTTTTATTTTGTTGGGTATTTTTGTTGTAGGATCTATATTTGAGCAAATTTAGATGAATATAACTTAAATTTTTAGGATTGTGAAAAAAATTTGAGTTGGAAGTGTCAAATTTTAATAAATTTATTTGAAACCAAATTCGATTTTTTGGAGTTTCATGAGTATTTTTGTTATAGGATCTACAATTGAGTAAATTTAGATGAAAATAACTTCGATATTTTGGATTTTGTCACGATTTTTGTCAAATTTTAATAAATTTATTTGAAATCAACTTTGATAATTTTTGAATTTGTTGAGTATTTTTGTTGTAGGATCTATATTTGAGTAAATTTAGATGAAAATAACTTCAATTTTTTGGATTGTGAAAAATATTTTAGTTGGAAGAGTCAAATTTTAATAAATTTATTTGAAATCAACTTCGATTTTTTGGATTTTCTGTAGTATTTTTGTTGTAGGATCTACAATTGAGTAAATTTAGATAAAAATAACTTCAATTTTTTGGATTGTGAAAAAAAATTTAGATAGAAGTGTCAAATTTTAATAAATTTATTTTTAATCAACTTCGATTTTTTTGAATTTTGTTGAGTATTTTTGTTGTAGGGTCTATATTTGAGTAAATTTAGATGAAAATAACTTAAATTTTTAGGATTGTGAAAACAATTTTAGTTGGAAGTGCCAAATTTTAATAAATTTATTTGAAACCAACATCGATTTTTTGGATTTTCTTGAGTATTTTTGTTGTAGGATCTACAATTGAGTAAATTTAGATGAAAATAACTTCGATTTTTCCGATTTTGTCACGATTTTTGTCAAATTTTAATAATTTATTTGAAATCAACTTGGATAATTTTGGATTTTCTTGAGTATTTTTGTTGTAGGATCTACAATTGAGTAAATTTAGATGAAAATAACTTCAATTTTTTGGATTGTGAAATAAAATTTAGATGGAAGTGTCAAATTTTAATAAATTTATTTGAAATCAACTTCGATTTTTTTTTATTTTGTTGGGTATTTTTGTTGTAGGATCTATATTTGAGTAAATTTAGATGAAAATAACTTAAATTTTTAGGATTGTGAAAAAAAATTTAGTTGGAAGTGCCAAATTTTAATAAATTTATTTGAAACCAACTTCGATTTTTTGGATTTTCTTGAGTATTTTTGTTGTAGGGTCTATATTTGAGTAAATTTAGATGAAAATAACTTAAATTTTTAGGATTGTGAAAACAATTTTAGTTGGAAGTGCCAAATTTTAATAAATTTATTTGAAACCAACTTCGATTTTTTGGATTTTCTTGAGTATTTTTGTTGTAGGATCTACAATTGCGTAAATTTAGATGAAAATAACTTCGATTTTTTCGATTTTGTCACGATTTTTGTCAAATTTTAATAAATTTATTTGAAATCAACTTGGATAATTTTGGATTTTATTGAGTATTTTTGTTGTAGGATCTACAATTGAGTAAATTTAGATGAAAATAACTTCAATTTTTTGGATTGTGAAAAAAAATTTAGATGGAAGTGTCAAATTTTAATAAATTTATTTGAAATCAACTTCGATTTTTATTTATTTTGTTGGGTATTTTTGTTGTAGGATCTATATTTGAGTAAATTTAGATGAAAATAACTTAAATTTTTAGGATTGTGAAAAAAAATTTAGTTGGAAGTGCCAAATTTTAATAAATTTATTTGAAACCAAATTCGATTTTTTGGAGTTTCATGAGTATTTTTGTTATAGGATCTACAAGTGAGTAAATTTAGATGAAAATAACTTCGGTATTTTGGATTTTGTCACGATTTTTGTCAAATTTTAATAAATTTATTTGAAATCAACTTTGATAATTTTTGAATTTGTTGAGTATTTTTGTTGTAGGATCTATATTTGAGTAAATTTAGATGAAAATAACTTCGAGTTTTTGGATTTTGTCACGATTTTTGTCAAATTTTAATAAATTTATTTGAAATCAACTTCGATTTTTTTTTATTTTGTTGGGTATTTTTGTTGTAGGATCTATATTTGAGTAAATTTAGATGAAAATAACTTAAATTTTTAGGATTGTGAAAAAAATTTGAGTTGGAAGTGTCAAATTTTAATAAATTTATTTGAAATCAACTTCGATTATTTTGAATTTTGTCGAGTATTTTTGGTGTAGGATGTATATTTGAGTAAATTTAGATGAAAATAACGACAATTTTTTGATTGTGAAGAAAATTTGAGTTGGAAGTGTCAAATTTTAATAAATTTATTTGAAATCAACTTCGATTTTTTGCATTTTCTTGAGTATTTTTGTTGTAGGATCTACAATTGAGTAAATTTAGAAGAAAATAACTTCAATTTTTTGGATTGTGAAAAAAATTTGAGTTGGAAGTGTCAAATTTTAATAAATTTATTTGAAACCAACTTCGATTTTTTGGAGTTTCATGAGTATTTTTGTTATAGGATCTATAATTGAGTAAATTTAGATGAAAATAACTTCGATTTTTTGGATTTTGTCACGATTTTTGTCAAATTTTAATAAATTTATTTGAAATCAACTTCGATTTTTTTTTATTTTGTTGGGTATTTTTGTTGTAGGATCTATATTTGAGCAAATTTAGATGAATATAACTTAAATTTTTAGGATTGTGAAAAAAATTTGAGTTGGAAGAGTCAAATTTTAATAAATTTATTTGAAACCAACTTTGATTTTTTGGATTTTCTTGAATATTTTGGTTGTAGGATCTACAATTGAGTAAATTTAGATGAAAATAACCTCAATTTTTTGGATTGTGAATAAAGTTTGAGTTGGAAGTGTCAAATTTTAATAAATTTATTTGAAACCAACTTTGATTTTTTGGATTTTCTTGAGTATTTTGGTTGTAGGATCTACAATTGAGTAAATTTAGATGAAAATAACTTCAATTTTTTGGATTGTGAAAAAAATTTGAGTTGGAAGTGTCAAATTTTAATAAATTTATTTGAAACCAAATTCGATTTTTTGGAGTTTCATGAGTATTTTTGTTATAGGATCTACAATTGAGTAAATTTAGATGAAAATAACTTCGATATTTGGGATTTTGTCACGATTTTTGTCAAATTTTAATAAATTTATTTGAAATCAACTTTGATAATTTTTGAATTTGTTGAGTATTTTTGTTGTAGGATCTATATTTGAGTAAATTTAGATGAAAATAACTTCGAGTTTTTGGATTTTGTCACGATTTTTGTCAAATTTTAATAAATTTATTTGAAATCAACTTCGATTTTTTTTTATTTTGTTGGGTATTTTTGTTGTAGGATCTATATTTGAGTAAATTTAGATGAAAATAACTTAAATTTTTAGGATTGTGAAAAAAATTTGAGTTGGAAGTGTCAAATTTTAATAAATTTATTTGAAATCAACTTCGATTATTTTGAATTTTGTCGAGTATTTTTGGTGTAGGATGTATATTTGAGTAAATTTAGATGAAAATAACGACAATTTTTTGATTGTGAAGAAAATTTGAGTTGGAAGTGTCAAATTTTAATAAATTTATTTGAAATCAACTTCGATTTTTTGCATTTTCTTGAGTATTTTTGTTGTAGGATCTACAATTGAGTAAATTTAGAAGAAAATAACTTCAATTTTTTGGATTGTGAAAAAAATTTGAGTTGGAAGTGTCAAATTTTAATAAATTTATTTGAAACCAACTTCGATTTTTTGGAGTTTCATGAGTATTTTTGTTATAGGATCTATAATTGAGTAAATTTAGATGAAAATAACTTCGATTTTTTGGATTTTGTCACGATTTTTGTCAAATTTTAATAAATTTATTTGAAATCAACTTCGATTTTTTTTTATTTTGTTGGGTATTTTTGTTGTAGGATCTATATTTGAGCAAATTTAGATGAATATAACTTAAATTTTTAGGATTGTGAAAAAAATTTGAGTTGGAAGAGTCAAATTTTAATAAATTTATTTGAAACCAACTTTGATTTTTTGGATTTTCTTGAATATTTTGGTTGTAGGATCTACAATTGAGTAAATTTAGATGAAAATAACTTCAATTTTTTGGATTGTGAATAAAGTTTGAGTTGGAAGTGTCAAATTTTAATAAATTTATTTGAAACCAACTTTGATTTTTTGGATTTTCTTGAGTATTTTGGTTGTAGGATCTACAATTGAGTAAATTTAGATGAAAATAACTTCAATTTTTTGGATTGTGAAAAAAATTTGATTTGGAAGTGACAAATTTTAATAAATTTATTTGAAACCAAATTCGATTTTTTGGAGTTTCATGAGTATTTTTGTTATAGGATCTACAAGTGAGTAAATTTAGATGAAAATAACTTCGATTTTTTGGATTTTGTCACGATTTTTGTCAAATTTTAATAAATTTATTTGAAATCAACTTTGATATATTTTGAATTTGTTGAGTATTTTTGTTGTAGGATCTATATTTGAGTAAATTTAGATGAAAATAACTTCAATTTTTTGGATTGTGAAAAATATTTTAGTTGGAAGTGTCAAATTTTAATAAATTTATTTGAAATCAACTTCGATTTTTTGGATTTTCTTTAGTATTTTTGTTGTAGGATCTACAATTGAGTAAATTTAGATAAAAATAACTTCCATTTTTTGGATTGTGAAAAAAAATTTAGATGGAAGTGTCAAATTTTAATAAATTTATTTGAAATCAACTTCGATTTTTTTGGATTTTGTTGAGTATTTTTGTTGTAGGGTCTATATTTGAGTAAATTTAGATGAAAATAACTTAAATTTTTAGGATTTTGAAAAAAATTTTAGTTGGAAGTGCCAAATTTTAATAAATTTATTTGAAACCAACTTCGATTTTTTGGATTTTCTTGAGTATTTTTGTTGTAGGATCTACAATTGAGTAAATTTAGATGAAAATAACTTCGAGTTTTTGGATTTTGTCACGATTTTTGTCAAATTTTAATAAATTTATTTGAAATCAACTTCGATTTTTTTTTATTTTGTTGGGTATTTTTGTTGTAGGATCTATATTTGAGCAAATTTAGATGAATATAACTTAAATTTTTAGGATTGTGAAAAAAATTTGAGTTGGAAGTGTCAAATTTTAATAAATTTATTTGAAACCAAATTCGATTTTTTGGAGTTTCATGAGTATTTTTGTTATAGGATCTACAATTGAGTAAATTTAGATGAAAATAACTTCGATATTTTGGATTTTGTCACGATTTTTGTCAAATTTTAATAAATTTATTTGAAATCAACTTTGATAATTTTTGAATTTGTTGAGTATTTTTGTTGTAGGATCTATATTTGAGTAAATTTAGATGAAAATAACTTCAATTTTTTGGATTGTGAAAAATATTTTAGTTGGAAGAGTCAAATTTTAATAAATTTATTTGAAATCAACTTCGATTTTTTGGATTTTCTGTAGTATTTTTGTTGTAGGATCTACAATTGAGTAAATTTAGATAAAAATAACTTCAATTTTTTGGATTGTGAAAAAAAATTTAGATAGAAGTGTCAAATTTTAATAAATTTATTTGAAATCAACTTCGATTTTTTTGGATTTTGTTGAGTATTTTTGTTGTAGGGTCTATATTTGAGTAAATTTAGATGAAAATAACTTAAATTTTTAGGAATGTGAAAACAATTTTAGTTGGAAGTGCCAAATTTTAATAAATTTATTTGAAACCAACATCGATTTTTTGGATTTTCTTGAGTATTTTTGTTGTAGGATCTACAATTGAGTAAATTTAGATGAAAATAACTTCGATTTTTTCGATTTTGTCACGATTTTTGTCAAATTTTAATAATTTATTTGAAATCAACTTGGATAATTTTGGATTTTCTTGAGTATTTTTGTTGTAGGATCTACAATTGAGTAAATTTAGATGAAAATAACTTCAATTTTTTGGATTGTGAAAAAAAATTTAGATGGAAGTGTCAAATTTTAATAAATTTATTTGAAATCAACTTCGATTTTTTGGATTTTCTTTAGTATTTTTGTTGTAGGATCTACAATTGAGTAAATTTAGATAAAAATAACTTCAATTTTTTGGATTGTGAAAAAAAATTTAGATGGAAGTGTCAAATTTTAATAAATTTATTTGAAATCAACTTCGATTTTTTTGGATTTTGTTGAGTATTTTTGTTGTAGGGTCTATATTTGAGTAAATTTAGATGAAAATAACTTAAATTTTTAGGATTTTGAAAAAAATTTTAGTTGGAAGTGCCAAATTTTAATAAATTTATTTGAAACCAACTTCGATTTTTTGGATTTTCTTGAGTATTTTTGTTGTAGGATCTACAATTGAGTAAATTTAGATGAAAATAACTTCGAGTTTTTGGATTTTGTCACGATTTTTGTCAAATTTTAATAAATTTATTTGAAATCAACTTCGATTTTTTTTTATTTTGTTGGGTATTTTTGTTGTAGGATCTATATTTGAGCAAATTTAGATGAATATAACTTAAATTTTTAGGATTGTGAAAAAAATTTGAGTTGGAAGAGTCAAATTTTAATAAATTTATTTGAAACCAACTTTGAATTTTTGGATTTTCTTGAATATTTTGGTTGTAGGATCTACAATTGAGTAAATTTAGATGAAAATAACTTCAATTTTTTGGATTGTGAATAAAGTTTGAGTTGGAAGTGTCAAATTTTAATAAATTTATTTGAAACCAACTTTGATTTTTTGGATTTTCTTGAGTATTTTGGTTGTAGGATCTACAATTGAGTAAATTTAGATGAAAATAACTTCAATTTTTTGGATTGTGAAAAATATTTTAGTTGGAAGTGTCAAATTTTAATAAATTTATTTGAAATCAACTTCGATTTTTTGGATTTTCTTTAGTATTTTTGTTGTAGGATCTACAATTGAGTAAATTTAGATAAAAATAACTTCCATTTTTTGGATTGTGAAAAAAAATTTAGATGGAAGTGTCAAATTTTAATAAATTTATTTGAAATCAACTTCGATTTTTTTGGATTTTGTTGAGTATTTTTGTTGTAGGGTCTATATTTGAGTAAATTTAGATGAAAATAACTTAAATTTTTAGGATTTTGAAAAAAATTTTAGTTGGAAGTGCCAAATTTTAATAAATTTATTTGAAACCAACTTCGATTTTTTGGATTTTCTTGAGTATTTTTGTTGTAGGATCTACAATTGAGTAAATTTAGATGAAAATAACTTCGAGTTTTTGGATTTTGTCACGATTTTTGTCAAATTTTAATAAATTTATTTGAAATCAACTTCGATTTTTTTTTATTTTGTTGGGTATTTTTGTTGTAGGATCTATATTTGAGCAAATTTAGATGAATATAACTTAAATTTTTAGGATTGTGAAAAAAATTTGAGTTGGAAGTGTCAAATTTTAATAAATTTATTTGAAACCAAATTCGATTTTTTGGAGTTTCATGAGTATTTTTGTTATAGGATCTACAATTGAGTAAATTTAGATGAAAATAACTTCGATATTTTGGATTTTGTCACGATTTTTGTCAAATTTTAATAAATTTATTTGAAATCAACTTTGATAATTTTTGAATTTGTTGAGTATTTTTGTTGTAGGATCTATATTTGAGTAAATTTAGATGAAAATAACTTCAATTTTTTGGATTGTGAAAAATATTTTAGTTGGAAGAGTCAAATTTTAATAAATTTATTTGAAATCAACTTCGATTTTTTGGATTTTCTGTAGTATTTTTGTTGTAGGATCTACAATTGAGTAAATTTAGATAAAAATAACTTCAATTTTTTGGATTGTGAAAAAAAATTTAGATAGAAGTGTCAAATTTTAATAAATTTATTTGAAATCAACTTCGATTTTTTTGGATTTTGTTGAGTATTTTTGTTGTAGGGTCTATATTTGAGTAAATTTAGATGAAAATAACTTAAATTTTTAGGATTGTGAAAACAATTTTAGTTGGAAGTGCCAAATTTTAATAAATTTATTTGAAACCAACATCGATTTTTTGGATTTTCTTGAGTATTTTTGTTGTAGGATCTACAATTGAGTAAATTTAGATGAAAATAACTTCGATTTTTTCGATTTTGTCACGATTTTTGTCAAATTTTAATAATTTATTTGAAATCAACTTGGATAATTTTGGATTTTCTTGAGTATTTTTGTTGTAGGATCTACAATTGAGTAAATTTAGATGAAAATAACTTCAATTTTTTGGATTGTGAAAAAAAATTTAGATGGAAGTGTCAAATTTTAATAAATTTATTTGAAATCAACTTCGATTTTTTGGATTTTCTTTAGTATTTTTGTTGTAGGATCTACAATTGAGTAAATTTAGATAAAAATAACTTCAATTTTTTGGATTGTGAAAAAAAATTTAGATGGAAGTGTCAAATTTTAATAAATTTATTTGAAATCAACTTCGATTTTTTTGGATTTTGTTGAGTATTTTTGTTGTAGGGTATATATTTGAGTAAATTTAGATGAAAATAACTTAAATTTTTAGGATTTTGAAAAAAATTTTAGTTGGAAGTGCCAAATTTTAATAAATTTATTTGAAACCAACTTCGATTTTTTGGATTTTCTTGAGTATTTTTGTTGTAGGATCTACAATTGAGTAAATTTAGATGAAAATAACTTCGAGTTTTTGGATTTTGTCACGATTTTTGTCAAATTTTAATAAATTTATTTGAAATCAACTTCGATTTTTTTTTATTTTGTTGGGTATTTTTGTTGTAGGATCTATATTTGAGCAAATTTAGATGAATATAACTTAAATTTTTAGGATTGTGAAAAAAATTTGAGTTGGAAGAGTCAAATTTTAATAAATTTATTTGAAACCAACTTTGATTTTTTGGATTTTCTTGAATATTTTGGTTGTAGGATCTACAATTGAGTAAATTTAGATGAAAATAACTTCAATTTTTTGGATTGTGAATAAAGTTTGAGTTGGAAGTGTCAAATTTTAATAAATTTATTTGAAACCAACTTTGATTTTTTGGATTTTCTTGAGTATTTTGGTTGTAGGATCTACAATTGAGTAAATTTAGATGAAAATAACTTCAATTTTTTGGATTGTGAATAAAGTTTGAGTTGGAAGTGCCAAATTTTAATAAATTTATTTGAAACCAACTTCGATTTTTTGGATTTTCTTGAGTATTTTTGTTGTAGGATCTACAATTGAGTAAATTTAGATGAAAATAACTTCGATTTTTTGGATTTTGTCACGATTTTTGTCAAATTTTAATAAATTTATTTGAAATCAACTTCGATTTTTTTTTATTTTGTTGGGTATTTTTGTTGTAGGATCTATATTTGAGCAAATTTAGATGAATATAACTTAAATTTTTAGGATTGTGAAAAAAATTTGAGTTGGAAGTGTCAAATTTTAATAAATTTATTTGAAACCAAATTCGATTTTTTGGAGTTTCATGAGTATTTTTGTTATAGGATCTACAATTGAGTAAATTTAGATGAAAATAACTTCGATATTTTGGATTTTGTCACGATTTTTGTCAAATTTTAATAAATTTATTTGAAATCAACTTTGATAATTTTTGAATTTGTTGAGTATTTTTGTTGTAGGATCTATATTTGAGTAAATTTAGATGAAAATAACTTCAATTTTTTGGATTGTGAAAAATATTTTAGTTGGAAGAGTCAAATTTTAATAAATTTATTTGAAATCAACTTCGATTTTTTGGATTTTCTGTAGTATTTTTGTTGTAGGATCTACAATTGAGTAAATTTAGATAAAAATAACTTCAATTTTTTGGATTGTGAAAAAAAATTTAGATAGAAGTGTCAAATTTTAATAAATTTATTTGAAATCAACTTCAATTTTTTTGGATTTTGTTGAGTATTTTTGTTGTAGGGTCTATATTTGAGTAAATTTAGATGAAAATAACTTAAATTTTTAGGATTGTGAAAACAATTTTAGTTGGAAGTGCCAAATTTTAATAAATTTATTTGAAACCAACATCGATTTTTTGGATTTTCTTGAGTATTTTTGTTGTAGGATCTACAATTGAGTAAATTTAGATGAAAATAACTTCGATTTTTTCGATTTTGTCACGATTTTTGTAAAATTTTAATAATTTATTTGAAATCAACTTGGATAATTTTGGATTTTCTTGAGTATTTTTGTTGTAGGATCTACAATTGAGTAAATTTAGATGAAAATAACTTCAATTTTTTGGATTGTGAAATAAAATTTAGATGGAAGTGTCAAATTTTAATAAATTTATTTGAAATCAACTTCGATTTTTTTTTATTTTGTTGGGTATTTTTGTTGTAGGATCTATATTTGAGTAAATTTAGATGAAAATAACTTAAATTTTTAGGATTGTGAAAAAAAATTTAGTTGGAAGTGCCAAATTTTAATAAATTTATTTGAAACCAACTTCGATTTTTTGGATTTTCTTGAGTATTTTTGTTGTAGGGTCTATATTTGAGTAAATTTAGATGAAAATAACTTAAATTTTTAGGATTGTGAAAACAATTTTAGTTGGAAGTGCCAAATTTTAATAAATTTATTTGAAACCAACTTCGATTTTTTGGATTTTCTTGAGTATTTTTGTTGTAGGATCTACAATTGCGTAAATTTAGATGAAAATAACTTCGATTTTTTCGATTTTGTCACGATTTTTGTCAAATTTTAATAAATTTATTTGAAATCAACTTGGATAATTTTGGATTTTCTTGAGTATTTTTGTTGTAGGATCTACAATTGAGTAAATTTAGATGAAAATAACTTCAATTTTTTGGATTGTGAAAAAAAATTTAGATGGAAGTGTCAAATTTTAATAAATTTATTTGAAATCAACTTCGATTTTTATTTATTTTGTTGGGTATTTTTGTTGTAGGATCTATATTTGAGTAAATTTAGATGAAAATAACTTAAATTTTTAGGATTGTGAAAAAAAATTTAGTTGGAAGTGCCAAATTTTAATAAATTTATTTGAAACCAACTTCGATTTTTTGGATTTTCTTGAGTATTTTTGTTGTAGGATCTACAATTGAGTAAATTTAGATGAAAATAACTTCGAGTTTTTGGATTTTGTCACGATTTTTGTCAAATTTTAATAAATTTATTTGAAATCAACTTCGATTTTTTTTTATTTTGTTGGGTATTTTTGTTGTAGGATCTATATTTGAGCAAATTTAGATGAATATAACTTAAATTTTTAGGATTGTGAAAAAAATTTGAGTTGGAAGAGTCAAATTTTAATAAATTTATTTGAAACCAACTTTGAATTTTTGGATTTTCTTGAATATTTTGGTTGTAGGATCTACAATTGAGTAAATTTAGATGAAAATAACTTCAATTTTTTGGATTGTGAATAAAGTTTGAGTTGGAAGTGTCAAATTTTAATAAATTTATTTGAAACCAACTTTGATTTTTTGGATTTTCTTGAGTATTTTGGTTGTAGGATCTACAATTGAGTAAATTTAGATGAAAATAACTTCAATTTTTTGGATTGTGAAAAATATTTTAGTTGGAAGTGTCAAATTTTAATAAATTTATTTGAAATCAACTTCGATTTTTTGGATTTTCTTTAGTATTTTTGTTGTAGGATCTACAATTGAGTAAATTTAGATAAAAATAACTTCCATTTTTTGGATTGTGAAAAAAAATTTAGATGGAAGTGTCAAATTTTAATAAATTTATTTGAAATCAACTTCGATTTTTTTGGATTTTGTTGAGTATTTTTGTTGTAGGGTCTATATTTGAGTAAATTTAGATGAAAATAACTTAAATTTTTAGGATTTTGAAAAAAATTTTAGTTGGAAGTGCCAAATTTTAATAAATTTATTTGAAACCAACTTCGATTTTTTGGATTTTCTTGAGTATTTTTGTTGTAGGATCTACAATTGAGTAAATTTAGATGAAAATAACTTCGAGTTTTTGGATTTTGTCACGATTTTTGTCAAATTTTAATAAATTTATTTGAAATCAACTTCGATTTTTTTTTATTTTGTTGGGTATTTTTGTTGTAGGATCTATATTTGAGCAAATTTAGATGAATATAACTTAAATTTTTAGGATTGTGAAAAAAATTTGAGTTGGAAGTGTCAAATTTTAATAAATTTATTTGAAACCAAATTCGATTTTTTGGAGTTTCATGAGTATTTTTGTTATAGGATCTACAATTGAGTAAATTTAGATGAAAATAACTTCGATATTTTGGATTTTGTCACGATTTTTGTCAAATTTTAATAAATTTATTTGAAATCAACTTTGATAATTTTTGAATTTGTTGAGTATTTTTGTTGTAGGATCTATATTTGAGTAAATTTAGATGAAAATAACTTCAATTTTTTGGATTGTGAAAAATATTTTAGTTGGAAGAGTCAAATTTTAATAAATTTATTTGAAATCAACTTCGATTTTTTGGATTTTCTGTAGTATTTTTGTTGTAGGATCTACAATTGAGTAAATTTAGATAAAAATAACTTCAATTTTTTGGATTGTGAAAAAAAATTTAGATAGAAGTGTCAAATTTTAATAAATTTATTTGAAATCAACTTCGATTTTTTTGGATTTTGTTGAGTATTTTTGTTGTAGGGTCTATATTTGAGTAAATTTAGATGAAAATAACTTAAATTTTTAGGATTGTGAAAACAATTTTAGTTGGAAGTGCCAAATTTTAATAAATTTATTTGAAACCAACATCGATTTTTTGGATTTTCTTGAGTATTTTTGTTGTAGGATCTACAATTGAGTAAATTTAGATGAAAATAACTTCGATTTTTTCGATTTTGTCACGATTTTTGTCAAATTTTAATAATTTATTTGAAATCAACTTGGATAATTTTGGATTTTCTTGAGTATTTTTGTTGTAGGATCTACAATTGAGTAAATTTAGATGAAAATAACTTCAATTTTTTGGATTGTGAAAAAAAATTTAGATGGAAGTGTCAAATTTTAATAAATTTATTTGAAATCAACTTCGATTTTTTGGATTTTCTTTAGTATTTTTGTTGTAGGATCTACAATTGAGTAAATTTAGATAAAAATAACTTCAATTTTTTGGATTGTGAAAAAAAATTTAGATGGAAGTGTCAAATTTTAATAAATTTATTTGAAATCAACTTCGATTTTTTTGGATTTTGTTGAGTATTTTTGTTGTAGGGTCTATATTTGAGTAAATTTAGATGAAAATAACTTAAATTTTTAGGATTTTGAAAAAAATTTTAGTTGGAAGTGCCAAATTTTAATAAATTTATTTGAAACCAACTTCGATTTTTTGGATTTTCTTGAGTATTTTTGTTGTAGGATCTACAATTGAGTAAATTTAGATGAAAATAACTTCGAGTTTTTGGATTTTGTCACGATTTTTGTCAAATTTTAATAAATTTATTTGAAATCAACTTCGATTTTTTTTTATTTTGTTGGGTATTTTTGTTGTAGGATCTATATTTGAGCAAATTTAGATGAATATAACTTAAATTTTTAGGATTGTGAAAAAAATTTGAGTTGGAAGAGTCAAATTTTAATAAATTTATTTGAAACCAACTTTGATTTTTTGGATTTTCTTGAATATTTTGGTTGTAGGATCTACAATTGAGTAAATTTAGATGAAAATAACTTCAATTTTTTGGATTGTGAATAAAGTTTGAGTTGGAAGTGTCAAATTTTAATAAATTTATTTGAAACCAACTTTGATTTTTTGGATTTTCTCGAGTATTTTGGTTGTAGGATCTACAATTGAGTAAATTTAGATGAAAATAACTTCAATTTTTTGGATTGTGAATAAAGTTTGAGTTGGAAGTGCCAAATTTTAATAAATTTATTTGAAACCAACTTCGATTTTTTGGATTTTCTTGAGTATTTTTGTTGTAGGATCTACAATTGAGTAAATTTAGATGAAAATAACTTCGATTTTTTGGATTTTGTCACGATTTTTGTCAAATTTTAATAAATTTATTTGAAATCAACTTCGATTTTTTTTTATTTTGTTGGGTATTTTTGTTGTAGGATCTATATTTGAGCAAATTTAGATGAATATAACTTAAATTTTTAGGATTGTGAAAAAAATTTGAGTTGGAAGTGTCAAATTTTAATAAATTTATTTGAAACCAAATTCGATTTTTTGGAGTTTCATGAGTATTTTTGTTATAGGATCTACAATTGAGTAAATTTAGATGAAAATAACTTCGATATTTTGGATTTTGTCACGATTTTTGTCAAATTTTAATAAATTTATTTGAAATCAACTTTGATAATTTTTGAATTTGTTGAGTATTTTTGTTGTAGGATCTATATTTGAGTAAATTTAGATGAAAATAACTTCAATTTTTTGGATTGTGAAAAATATTTTAGTTGGAAGAGTCAAATTTTAATAAATTTATTTGAAATCAACTTCGATTTTTTGGATTTTCTGTAGTATTTTTGTTGTAGGATCTACAATTGAGTAAATTTAGATAAAAATAACTTCAATTTTTTGGATTGTGAAAAAAAATTTAGATAGAAGTGTCAAATTTTAATAAATTTATTTGAAATCAACTTCAATTTTTTTGGATTTTGTTGAGTATTTTTGTTGTAGGGTCTATATTTGAGTAAATTTAGATGAAAATAACTTAAATTTTTAGGATTGTGAAAACAATTTTAGTTGGAAGTGCCAAATTTTAATAAATTTATTTGAAACCAACATCGATTTTTTGGATTTTCTTGAGTATTTTTGTTGTAGGATCTACAATTGAGTAAATTTAGATGAAAATAACTTCGATTTTTTCGATTTTGTCACGATTTTTGTAAAATTTTAATAATTTATTTGAAATCAACTTGGATAATTTTGGATTTTCTTGAGTATTTTTGTTGTAGGATCTACAATTGAGTAAATTTAGATGAAAATAACTTCAATTTTTTGGATTGTGAAATAAAATTTAGATGGAAGTGTCAAATTTTAATAAATTTATTTGAAATCAACTTCGATTTTTTTTTATTTTGTTGGGTATTTTTGTTGTAGGATCTATATTTGAGTAAATTTAGATGAAAATAACTTAAATTTTTAGGATTGTGAAAAAAAATTTAGTTGGAAGTGCCAAATTTTAATAAATTTATTTGAAACCAACTTCGATTTTTTGGATTTTCTTGAGTATTTTTGTTGTAGGGTCTATATTTGAGTAAATTTAGATGAAAATAACTTAAATTTTTAGGATTGTGAAAACAATTTTAGTTGGAAGTGCCAAATTTTAATAAATTTATTTGAAACCAACTTCGATTTTTTGGATTTTCTTGAGTATTTTTGTTGTAGGATCTACAATTGCGTAAATTTAGATGAAAATAACTTCGATTTTTTCGATTTTGTCACGATTTTTGTCAAATTTTAATAAATTTATTTGAAATCAACTTGGATAATTTTGGATTTTCTTGAGTATTTTTGTTGTAGGATCTACAATTGAGTAAATTTAGATGAAAATAACTTCAATTTTTTGGATTGTGAAAAAAAATTTAGATGGAAGTGTCAAATTTTAATAAATTTATTTGAAATCAACTTCGATTTTTATTTATTTTGTTGGGTATTTTTGTTGTAGGATCTATATTTGAGTAAATTTAGATGAAAATAACTTAAATTTTTAGGATTGTGAAAAAAAATTTAGTTGGAAGTGCCAAATTTTAATAAATTTATTTGAAACCAAATTCGATTTTTTGGAGTTTCATGAGTATTTTTGTTATAGGATCTACAAGTGAGTAAATTTAGATGAAAATAACTTCGGTATTTTGGATTTTGTCAAATTTTAATAAATTTATATGAAATCAACTTCGATTTTTTGGATTTTCTTGAGTATTTTTGTTGTAGGATCTACAATTGAGTAAATTTAGATGAAAATAACTTCGAGTTTTTGGATTTTGTCACGATTTTTGTCAAATTTTAATAAATTTATTTGAAATCAACTTCGATTTTTTTTTATTTTGTTGGGTATTTTTGTGGTAGGATCTATATTTGAGCAAATTTAGATGAATATAACTTAAATTTTTAGGATTGTGAAAAAAATTTGAGTTGGAAGTGTCAAATTTTAATAAATTTATTTGAAACCAAATTCGATTTTTTGGAGTTTCATGAGTATTTTTGTTATAGGATCTACAATTGAGTAAATTTAGATGAAAATAACTTCGATATTTTGGATTTTGTCACGATTTTTGTCAAATTTTAATAAATTTATTTGAAATCAACTTTGATAATTTTTGAATTTGTTGAGTATTTTTGTTGTAGGATCTATATTTGAGTAAATTTAGATGAAAATAACTTCAATTTTTTGGATTGTGAAAAATATTTTAGTTGGAAGAGTCAAATTTTAATAAATTTATTTGAAATCAACTTCGATTTTTTGGATTTTCTGTAGTATTTTTGTTGTAGGATCTACAATTGAGTAAATTTAGATAAAAATAACTTCAATTTTTTGGATTGTGAAAAAAAATTTAGATAGAAGTGTCAAATTTTAATAAATTTATTTTTAATCAACTTCGATTTTTTTGAATTTTGTTGAGTATTTTTGTTGTAGGGTCTATATTTGAGTAAATTTAGATGAAAATAACTTAAATTTTTAGGATTGTGAAAACAATTTTAGTTGGAAGTGCCAAATTTTAATAAATTTATTTGAAACCAACATCGATTTTTTGGATTTTCTTGAGTATTTTTGTTGTAGGATCTACAATTGAGTAAATTTAGATGAAAATAACTTCGATTTTTTCGATTTTGTCACGATTTTTGTCAAATTTTAATAATTTATTTGAAATCAACTTGGATAATTTTGGATTTTCTTGAGTATTTTTGTTGTAGGATCTACAATTGAGTAAATTTAGATGAAAATAACTTCAATTTTTTGGATTGTGAAATAAAATTTAGATGGAAGTGTCAAATTTTAATAAATTTATTTGAAATCAACTTCGATTTTTATTTATTTTGTTGGGTATTTTTGTTGTAGGATCTATATTTGAGTAAATTTAGATGAAAATAACTTAAATTTTTAGGATTGTGAAAAAAAATTTAGTTGGAAGTGCCAAATTTTAATAAATTTATTTGAAACCAAATTCGATTTTTTGGAGTTTCATGAGTATTTTTGTTATAGGATCTACAAGTGAGTAAATTTAGATGAAAATAACTTCGGTATTTTGGATTTTGTCACGATTTTTGTCAAATTTTAATAAATTTATTTGAAATCAACTTTGATAATTTTTGAATTTGTTGAGTATTTTTGTTGTAGGATCTATATTTGAGTAAATTTAGATGAAAATAACTTCGAGTTTTTAGATTTTGTCACGATTTTTGTCAAATTTTAATAAATTTATTTGAAATCAACTTCGATTTTTTTTTATTTTGTTGGGTATTTTTGTTGTAGAATCTATATCTGAGTAAATTTAGATGAAAATAACTTAAATTTTTAGGATTGTGAAAAAAATTTGAGTTGGAAGTGTCAAATTTTAATAAATTTATTTGAAATCAACTTCGATTATTTTGAATTTTGTCGAGTATTTTTGGTGTAGGATGTATATTTGAGTAAATTTAGATGAAAATAACGACAATTTTTTGATTGTGAAGAAAATTTGAGTTGGAAGTGTCAAATTTTAATAAATTTATTTGAAATCAACTTCGATTTTTTGCATTTTCTTGAGTATTTTTGTTGTAGGATCTACAATTGAGTAAATTTAGAAGAAAATAACTTCAATTTTTTGGATTGTGAAAAAAATTTGAGTTGGAAGTGTCAAATTTTAATAAATTTATTTGAAACCAACTTCGATTTTTTGGAGTTTCATGAGTATTTTTGTTATAGGATCTATAATTGAGTAAATTTAGATGAAAATAACTTCGATTTTTTGGATTTTGTCACGATTTTTGTCAAATTTTAATAAATTTATTTGAAATCAACTTCGATTTTTTTTTATTTTGTTGGGTATTTTTGTTGTAGGATCTATATTTGAGCAAATTTAGATGAATATAACTTAAATTTTTAGGATTGTGAAAAAAATTTGAGTTGGAAGAGTCAAATTTTAATAAATTTATTTGAAACCAACTTTGATTTTTTGGATTTTCTTGAATATTTTGGTTGTAGGATCTACAATTGAGTAAATTTAGATGAAAATAACCTCAATTTTTTGGATTGTGAATAAAGTTTGAGTTGGAAGTGTCAAATTTTAATAAATTTATTTGAAACCAACTTTGATTTTTTGGATTTTCTTGAGTATTTTGGTTGTAGGATCTACAATTGAGTAAATTTAGATGAAAATAACTTCAATTTTTTGGATTGTGAAAAAAATTTGAGTTGGAAGTGTCAAATTTTAATAAATTTATTTGAAACCAAATTCGATTTTTTGGAGTTTCATGAGTATTTTTGTTATAGGATCTACAATTGAGTAAATTTAGATGAAAATAACTTCGATATTTGGGATTTTGTCACGATTTTTGTCAAATTTTAATAAATTTATTTGAAATCAACTTTGATAATTTTTGAATTTGTTGAGTATTTTTGTTGTAGGATCTATATTTGAGTAAATTTAGATGAAAATAACTTCAATTTTTTGGATTGTGAAAAATATTTTAGTTGGAAGAGTCAAATTTTAATAAATTTATTTGAAATCAACTTCGATTTTTTTGGATTTTGTTGAGTATTTTTGTTGTAGGGTCTATATTTGAGTAAATTTAGATGAAAATAACTTAAATTTTTAGGATTGTGAAAACAATTTTAGTTGGAAGTGCCAAATTTTAATAAATTTATTTGAAACCAACATCGATTTTTTGGATTTTCTTGAGTATTTTTCTTGTAGGATCTACAATTGAGTAAATTTAGATGAAAATAACTTCGATTTTTTCGATTTTGTCACGATTTTCGTCAAATTTTAATAATTTATTTGAAATCAACTTGGATAATTTTGGATTTTCTTGAGTATTTTTGTTGTAGGATCTACAATTGAGTAAATTTAGATGAAAATAACTTCAATTTTTTGGATTGTGAAAAAAAATTTAGATGGAAGTGTCAAATTTTAATAAATTTATTTGAAATCAACTTCGATTTTTATTTATTTTGTTGGGTATTTTTGTTGTAGGATCTATATTTGAGTAAATTTAGATGAAAATAACTTAAATTTTTAGGATTGTGAAAAAAATTTGAGTTGGAAGTGTCAAATTTTAATAAATTTATTTGAAACCAAATTTGATTTTTTGGAGTTTCATGAGTATTTTTGTTATAGGATCTACAATTGAGTAAATTTAGATGAAAATAACTTCGATATTTTGGATTTTGTCACGATTTTTGTCAAATTTTAATAAATTTATTTGAAATCAACTTTGATAATTTTTGAATTTGTTGAGTATTTTTGTTGTAGGATCTATATTTGAGTAAATTTAGATGAAAATAACTTCAATTTTTTGGATTGTGAAAAATATTTTAGTTGGAAGAGTCAAATTTTAATAAATTTATTTGAAATCAACTTCGATTTTTTGGATTTTCTGTAGTATTTTTGTTGTAGGATCTACAATTGAGTAAATTTAGATAAAAATAACTTCAATTTTTTGGATTGTGAAAAAAAATTTAGATAGAAGTGTCAAATTTTAATAAATTTATTTGAAATCAACTTCGATTTTTTTGGATTTTGTTGAGTATTTTTGTTGTAGGGTCTATATTTGAGTAAATTTAGATGAAAATAACTTAAATTTTTAGGATTGTGAAAACAATTTTAGTTGGAAGTGCCAAATTTTAATAAATTTATTTGAAACCAACATCGATTTTTTGGATTTTCTTGAGTATTTTTGTTGTAGGATCTACAATTGAGTAAATTTAGATGAAAATAACTTCGATTTTTTCGATTTTGTCACGATTTTTGTCAAATTTTAATAATTTATTTGAAATCAACTTGGATAATTTTGGATTTTCTTGAGTATTTTTGTTGTAGGATCTACAATTGAGTAAATTTAGATGAAAATAACATCAATTTTTTGGATTGTTTAAAAAAATTTAGATGGAAGTGTCAAATTTTAATAAATTTATTTGAAATCAACTTCGATTTTTTTTTATTTTGTTGGGTATTTTTGTTGTAGGATCTATATTTGAGTAAATTTAGATGAAAATAACTTAAATTTTTAGGTTTGTGAAAAAAAATTTAGTTGGAAGTGCCAAATTTTATTAAATTTATTTGAAACCAACTTCGATTTTTTGGATTTTCTTGAGTATTTTTGTTGTAGGATCTACAATTGAGTAAATTTAGATGAAAATAACTTCAATTTTTTGGATTGTGAAAAAAATTTGAGTTGGAAGTGACAAATTTTAATAAATTTATTTGAAACCAAATTCGATTTTTTGGAGTTTCATGAGTATTTTTGTTATAGGATCTACAAGTGAGTAAAGTTAGATGAAAATAACTTCGATTTTTTGGATTTTGTCACGATTTTTGTCAAATTTTAATAAATTTATTTGAAATCAACTTTGATATATTTTGAATTTGTTGAGTATTTTTGTTGTAGGATCTATATTTGAGTAAATTTAGATGAAAATAACTTCAATTTTTTGGATTGTGAAAAATATTTTAGTTGGAAGTGTCAAATTTTAATAAATTTATTTGAAATCAACTTCGATTTTTTGGATTTTCTTTAGTATTTTTGTTGTAGGATCTACAATTGAGTAAATTTAGATAAAAATAACTTCAATTTTTTGGATTGTGAAAAAAAATTTAGATGGAAGTGTCAAATTTTAATAAATTTATTTGAAATCAACTTCGATTTTTTTGGATTTTGTTGAGTATTTTTGTTGTAGGGTATATATTTGAGTAAATTTAGATGAAAATAACTTAAATTTTTAGGATTTTGAAAAAAATTTTAGTTGGAAGTGCCAAATTTTAATAAATTTATTTGAAACCAACTTCGATTTTTTGGATTTTCTTGAGTATTTTTGTTGTAGGATCTACAATTGAGTAAATTTAGATGAAAATAACTTCGAGTTTTTGGATTTTGTCACGATTTTTGTCAAATTTTAATAAATTTATTTGAAATCAACTTCGATTTTTTTTTATTTTGTTGGGTATTTTTGTTGTAGGATCTATATTTGAGCAAATTTAGATGAATATAACTTAAATTTTTAGGATTGTGAAAAAAATTTGAGTTGGAAGTGTCAAATTTTAATAAATTTATTTGAAACCAAATTCGATTTTTTGGAGTTTCATGAGTATTTTTGTTATAGGATCTACAATTGAGTAAATTTAGATGAAAATAACTTCGATATTTTGGATTTTGTCACGATTTTTGTCAAATTTTAATAAATTTATTTGAAATCAACTTTGATAATTTTTGAATTTGTTGAGTATTTTTGTTGTAGGATCTATATTTGAGTAAATTTAGATGAAAATAACTTCAATTTTTTGGATTGTGAAAAATATTTTAGTTGGAAGAGTCAAATTTTAATAAATTTATTTGAAATCAACTTCGATTTTTTGGATTTTCTGTAGTATTTTTGTTGTAGGATCTACAATTGAGTAAATTTAGATAAAAATAACTTCAATTTTTTGGATTGTGAAAAAAAATTTAGATAGAAGTGTCAAATTTTAATAAATTTATTTTTAATCAACTTCGATTTTTTTGAATTTTGTTGAGTATTTTTGTTGTAGGGTCTATATTTGAGTAAATTTAGATGAAAATAACTTAAATTTTTAGGATTGTGAAAACAATTTTAGTTGGAAGTGCCAAATTTTAATAAATTTATTTGAAACCAACATCGATTTTTTGGATTTTCTTGAGTATTTTTGTTGTAGGATCTACAATTGAGTAAATTTAGATGAAAATAACTTCGATTTTTCCGATTTTGTCACGATTTTTGTCAAATTTTAATAATTTATTTGAAATCAACTTGGATAATTTTGGATTTTCTTGAGTATTTTTGTTGTAGGATCTACAATTGAGTAAATTTAGATGAAAATAACTTCAATTTTTTGGATTGTGAAATAAAATTTAGATGGAAGTGTCAAATTTTAATAAATTTATTTGAAATCAACTTCGATTTTTTTTTATTTTGTTGGGTATTTTTGTTGTAGGATCTATATTTGAGTAAATTTAGATGAAAATAACTTAAATTTTTAGGATTGTGAAAAAAAATTTAGTTGGAAGTGCCAAATTTTAATAAATTTATTTGAAACCAACTTCGATTTTTTGGATTTTCTTGAGTATTTTTGTTGTAGGGTCTATATTTGAGTAAATTTAGATGAAAATAACTTAAATTTTTAGGATTGTGAAAACAATTTTAGTTGGAAGTGCCAAATTTTAATAAATTTATTTGAAACCAACTTCGATTTTTTGGATTTTCTTGAGTATTTTTGTTGTAGGATCTACAATTGCGTAAATTTAGATGAAAATAACTTCGATTTTTTCGATTTTGTCACGATTTTTGTCAAATTTTAATAAATTTATTTGAAATCAACTTGGATAATTTTGGATTTTATTGAGTATTTTTGTTGTAGGATCTACAATTGAGTAAATTTAGATGAAAATAACTTCAATTTTTTGGATTGTGAAAAAAAATTTAGATGGAAGTGTCAAATTTTAATAAATTTATTTGAAATCAACTTCGATTTTTATTTATTTTGTTGGGTATTTTTGTTGTAGGATCTATATTTGAGTAAATTTAGATGAAAATAACTTAAATTTTTAGGATTGTGAAAAAAAATTTAGTTGGAAGTGCCAAATTTTAATAAATTTATTTGAAACCAAATTCGATTTTTTGGAGTTTCATGAGTATTTTTGTTATAGGATCTACAAGTGAGTAAATTTAGATGAAAATAACTTCGGTATTTTGGATTTTGTCACGATTTTTGTCAAATTTTAATAAATTTATTTGAAATCAACTTTGATAATTTTTGAATTTGTTGAGTATTTTTGTTGTAGGATCTATATTTGAGTAAATTTAGATGAAAATAACTTCGAGTTTTTGGATTTTGTCACGATTTTTGTCAAATTTTAATAAATTTATTTGAAATCAACTTCGATTTTTTTTTATTTTGTTGGGTATTTTTGTTGTAGGATCTATATTTGAGTAAATTTAGATGAAAATAACTTAAATTTTTAGGATTGTGAAAAAAATTTGAGTTGGAAGTGTCAAATTTTAATAAATTTATTTGAAATCAACTTCGATTATTTTGAATTTTGTCGAGTATTTTTGGTGTAGGATGTATATTTGAGTAAATTTAGATGAAAATAACGACAATTTTTTGATTGTGAAGAAAATTTGAGTTGGAAGTGTCAAATTTTAATAAATTTATTTGAAATCAACTTCGATTTTTTGCATTTTCTTGAGTATTTTTGTTGTAGGATCTACAATTGAGTAAATTTAGAAGAAAATAACTTCAATTTTTTGGATTGTGAAAAAAATTTGAGTTGGAAGTGTCAAATTTTAATAAATTTATTTGAAACCAACTTCGATTTTTTGGAGTTTCATGAGTATTTTTGTTATAGGATCTATAATTGAGTAAATTTAGATGAAAATAACTTCGATTTTTTGGATTTTGTCACGATTTTTGTCAAATTTTAATAAATTTATTTGAAATCAACTTCGATTTTTTTTTATTTTGTTGGGTATTTTTGTTGTAGGATCTATATTTGAGCAAATTTAGATGAATATAACTTAAATTTTTAGGATTGTGAAAAAAATTTGAGTTGGAAGAGTCAAATTTTAATAAATTTATTTGAAACCAACTTTGATTTTTTGGATTTTCTTGAATATTTTGGTTGTAGGATCTACAATTGAGTAAATTTAGATGAAAATAACCTCAATTTTTTGGATTGTGAATAAAGTTTGAGTTGGAAGTGTCAAATTTTAATAAATTTATTTGAAACCAACTTTGATTTTTTGGATTTTCTTGAGTATTTTGGTTGTAGGATCTACAATTGAGTAAATTTAGATGAAAATAACTTCAATTTTTTGGATTGTGAAAAAAATTTGAGTTGGAAGTGTCAAATTTTAATAAATTTATTTGAAACCAAATTCGATTTTTTGGAGTTTCATGAGTATTTTTGTTATAGGATCTACAATTGAGTAAATTTAGATGAAAATAACTTCGATATTTGGGATTTTGTCACGATTTTTGTCAAATTTTAATAAATTTATTTGAAATCAACTTTGATAATTTTTGAATTTGTTGAGTATTTTTGTTGTAGGATCTATATTTGAGTAAATTTAGATGAAAATAACTTCGAGTTTTTGGATTTTGTCACGATTTTTGTCAAATTTTAATAAATTTATTTGAAATCAACTTCGATTTTTTTTTATTTTGTTGGGTATTTTTGTTGTAGGATCTATATTTGAGTAAATTTAGATGAAAATAACTTAAATTTTTAGGATTGTGAAAAAAATTTGAGTTGGAAGTGTCAAATTTTAATAAATTTATTTGAAATCAACTTCGATTATTTTGAATTTTGTCGAGTATTTTTGGTGTAGGATGTATATTTGAGTAAATTTAGATGAAAATAACGACAATTTTTTGATTGTGAAGAAAATTTGAGTTGGAAGTGTCAAATTTTAATAAATTTATTTGAAATCAACTTCGATTTTTTGCATTTTCTTGAGTATTTTTGTTGTAGGATCTACAATTGAGTAAATTTAGAAGAAAATAACTTCAATTTTTTGGATTGTGAAAAAAATTTGAGTTGGAAGTGTCAAATTTTAATAAATTTATTTGAAACCAACTTCGATTTTTTGGAGTTTCATGAGTATTTTTGTTATAGGATCTATAATTGAGTAAATTTAGATGAAAATAACTTCGATTTTTTGGATTTTGTCACGATTTTTGTCAAATTTTAATAAATTTATTTGAAATCAACTTCGATTTTTTTTTATTTTGTTGGGTATTTTTGTTGTAGGATCTATATTTGAGCAAATTTAGATGAATATAACTTAAATTTTTAGGATTGTGAAAAAAATTTGAGTTGGAAGAGTCAAATTTTAATAAATTTATTTGAAACCAACTTTGATTTTTTGGATTTTCTTGAATATTTTGGTTGTAGGATCTACAATTGAGTAAATTTAGATGAAAATAACCTCAATTTTTTGGATTGTGAATAAAGTTTGAGTTGGAAGTGTCAAATTTTAATAAATTTATTTGAAACCAACTTTGATTTTTTGGATTTTCTTGAGTATTTTGGTTGTAGGATCTACAATTGAGTAAATTTAGATGAAAATAACTTCAATTTTTTGGATTGTGAAAAAAATTTGAGTTGGAAGTGTCAAATTTTAATAAATTTATTTGAAACCAAATTCGATTTTTTGGAGTTTCATGAGTATTTTTGTTATAGGATCTACAATTGAGTAAATTTAGATGAAAATAACTTCGATATTTGGGATTTTGTCACGATTTTTGTCAAATTTTAATAAATTTATTTGAAATCAACTTTGATAATTTTTGAATTTGTTGAGTATTTTTGTTGTAGGATCTATATTTGAGTAAATTTAGATGAAAATAACTTCAATTTTTTGGATTGTGAAAAATATTTTAGTTGGAAGAGTCAAATTTTAATAAATTTATTTGAAATCAACTTCGATTTTTATTTATTTTGTTGGGTATTTTTGTTGTAGGATCTATATTTGAGTAAATTTAGATGAAAATAACTTAAATTTTTAGGATTGTGAAAAAAATTTGAGTTGGAAGTGTCAAATTTTAATAAATTTATTTGAAACCAAATTCGATTTTTTGGAGTTTCATGAGTATTTTTGTTATAGGATCTACAATTGAGTAAATTTAGATGAAAATAACTTCGATATTTTGGATTTTGTCACGATTTTTGTCAAATTTTAATAAATTTATTTGAAATCAACTTTGATAATTTTTGAATTTGTTGAGTATTTTTGTTGTAGGATCTATATTTGAGTAAATTTAGATGAAAATAACTTAAATTTTTAGGATTGTGAAAACAATTTTAGTTGGAAGTGCCAAATTTTAATAAATTTATTTGAAACCAACATCGATTTTTTGGATTTTCTTGAGTATTTTTCTTGTAGGATCTACAATTGAGTAAATTTAGATGAAAATAACTTCGATTTTTTCGATTTTGTCACGATTTTCGTCAAATTTTAATAATTTATTTGAAATCAACTTGGATAATTTTGGATTTTCTTGAGTATTTTTGTTGTAGGATCTACAATTGAGTAAATTTAGATGAAAATAACTTCAATTTTTTGGATTGTGAAAAAAAATTTAGATGGAAGTGTCAAATTTTAATAAATTTATTTGAAATCAACTTCGATTTTTATTTATTTTGTTGGGTATTTTTGTTGTAGGATCTATATTTGAGTAAATTTAGATGAAAATAACTTAAATTTTTAGGATTGTGAAAAAAATTTGAGTTGGAAGTGTCAAATTTTAATAAATTTATTTGAAACCAAATTCGATTTTTTGGAGTTTCATGAGTATTTTTGTTATAGGATCTACAATTGAGTAAATTTAGATGAAAATAACTTCGATATTTTGGATTTTGTCACGATTTTTGTCAAATTTTAATAAATTTATTTGAAATCAACTTTGATAATTTTTGAATTTGTTGAGTATTTTTGTTGTAGGATCTATATTTGAGTAAATTTAGATGAAAATAACTTCAATTTTTTGGATTGTGAAAAATATTTTAGTTGGAAGAGTCAAATTTTAATAAATTTATTTGAAATCAACTTCGATTTTTTGGATTTTCTGTAGTATTTTTGTTGTAGGATCTACAATTGAGTAAATTTAGATAAAAATAACTTCAATTTTTTGGATTGTGAAAAAAAATTTAGATAGAAGTGTCAAATTTTAATAAATTTATTTGAAATCAACTTCGATTTTTTTGGATTTTGTTGAGTATTTTTGTTGTAGGGTCTATATTTGAGTAAATTTAGATGAAAATAACTTAAATTTTTAGGATTGTGAAAACAATTTTAGTTGGAAGTGCCAAATTTTAATAAATTTATTTGAAACCAACATCGATTTTTTGGATTTTCTTGAGTATTTTTGTTGTAGGATCTACAATTGAGTAAATTTAGATGAAAATAACTTCGATTTTTTCGATTTTGTCACGATTTTTGTCAAATTTTAATAATTTATTTGAAATCAACTTGGATAATTTTGGATTTTCTTGAGTATTTTTGTTGTAGGATCTACAATTGAGTAAATTTAGATGAAAATAACATCAATTTTTTGGATTGTTTAAAAAAATTTAGATGGAAGTGTCAAATTTTAATAAATTTATTTGAAATCAACTTCGATTTTTTTTTATTTTGTTGGGTATTTTTGTTGTAGGATCTATATTTGAGTAAATTTAGATGAAAATAACTTAAATTTTTAGGTTTGTGAAAAAAAATTTAGTTGGAAGTGCCAAATTTTATTAAATTTATTTGAAACCAACTTCGATTTTTTGGATTTTCTTGAGTATTTTTGTTGTAGGATCTACAATTGAGTAAATTTAGATGAAAATAACTTTAATTTTTTGGATTGTGAAAAAAATTTGAGTTGGAAGTGACAAATTTTAATAAATTTATTTGAAACCAAATTCGATTTTTTGGAGTTTCATGAGTATTTTTGTTATAGGATCTACAAGTGAGTAAATTTAGATGAAAATAACTTCGATTTTTTGGATTTTGTCACGATTTTTGTCAAATTTTAATAAATTTATTTGAAATCAACTTTGATATATTTTGAATTTGTTGAGTATTTTTGTTGTAGGATCTATATTTGAGTAAATTTAGATGAAAATAACTTCAATTTTTTGGATTGTGAAAAATATTTTAGTTGGAAGTGTCAAATTTTAATAAATTTATTTGAAATCAACTTCGATTTTTTGGATTTTCTTTAGTATTTTTGTTGTAGGATCTACAATTGAGTAAATTTAGATAAAAATAACTTCAATTTTTTGGATTGTGAAAAAAAATTTAGATGGAAGTGTCAAATTTTAATAAATTTATTTGAAATCAACTTCGATTTTTTTGGATTTTATTGAGTATTTTTGTTGTAGGGTATATATTTGAGTAAATTTAGATGAAAATAACTTAAATTTTTAGGATTTTGAAAAAAATTTTAGTTGGAAGTGCCAAATTTTAATAAATTTATTTGAAACCAACTTCGATTTTTTGGATTTTCTTGAGTATTTTTGTTGTAGGATCTACAATTGAGTAAATTTAGATGAAAATAACTTCGAGTTTTTGGATTTTGTCACGATTTTTGTCAAATTTTAATAAATTTATTTGAAATCAACTTCGATTTTTTTTTATTTTGTTGGGTATTTTTGTTGTAGGATCTATATTTGAGCAAATTTAGATGAATATAACTTAAATTTTTAGGATTGTGAAAAAAATTTGAGTTGGAAGTGTCAAATTTTAATAAATTTATTTGAAACCAAATTCGATTTTTTGGAGTTTCATGAGTATTTTTGTTATAGGATCTACAATTGAGTAAATTTAGATGAAAATAACTTCGATATTTTGGATTTTGTCACGATTTTTGTCAAATTTTAATAAATTTATTTGAAATCAACTTTGATAATTTTTGAATTTGTTGAGTATTTTTGTTGTAGGATCTATATTTGAGTAAATTTAGATGAAAATAACTTCAATTTTTTGGATTGGGAAAAATATTTTAGTTGGAAGAGTCAAATTTTAATAAATTTATTTGAAATCAACTTCGATTTTTTGGATTTTCTGTAGTATTTTTGTTGTAGGATCTACAATTGAGTAAATTTAGATAAAAATAACTTCAATTTTTTGGATTGTGAAAAAAAATTTAGATAGAAGTGTCAAATTTTAATAAATTTATTTGAAATCAACTTCAATTTTTTTGGATTTTGTTGAGTATTTTTGTTGTAGGGTCTATATTTGAGTAAATTTAGATGAAAATAACTTAAATTTTTAGGATTGTGAAAACAATTTTAGTTGGAAGTGCCAAATTTTAATAAATTTATTTGAAACCAACATCGATTTTTTGGATTTTCTTGAGTATTTTTGTTGTAGGATCTACAATTGAGTAAATTTAGATGAAAATAACTTCGATTTTTTCGATTTTGTCACGATTTTTGTCAAATTTTAATAAATTTATTTGAAATCAACTTCGATTTTTTGGATTTTCTGTAGTATTTTTGTTGTAGGATCTACAATTGAGTAAATTTAGATAAAAATAACTTCAATTTTTTGGATTGTGAAAAAAAATTTAGATAGAAGTGTCAAATTTTAATAAATTTATTTGAAATCAACTTCAATTTTTTTGGATTTTGTTGAGTATTTTTGTTGTAGGGTCTATATTTGAGTAAATTTAGATGAAAATAACTTAAATTTTTAGGATTGTGAAAAAAATTTAGTTGGAAGTGCCAAATTTTAATAAATTTATTTGAAACCAACTTCGATTTTTTGGATTTTCTTGAGTATTTTTGTTGTAGGGTCTATATTTGAGTAAATTTAGATGAAAATAACTTAAATTTTTAGGATTGTGAAAACAATTTTAGTTGGAAGTGCCAAATTTTAATAAATTTATTTGAAACCAACTTCGATTTTTTGGATTTTCTTGAGTATTTTTGTTGTAGGATCTACAATTGCGTAAATTTAGATGAAAATAACTTCGATTTTTTCGATTTTGTCACGATTTTTGTCAAATTTTAATAAATTTATTTGAAATCAACTTGGATAATTTTGGATTTTCTTGAGTATTTTTGTTGTAGGATCTACAATTGAGTAAATTTAGATGAAAATAACTTCAATTTTTTGGATTGTGAAAAAAAATTTAGATGGAAGTGTCAAATTTTAATAAATTTATTTGAAATCAACTTCGATTTTTATTTATTTTGTTGGGTATTTTTGTTGTAGGATCTATATTTGAGTAAATTTAGATGAAAATAACTTAAATTTTTAGGATTGTGAAAAAAAATTTAGTTGGAAGTGCCAAATTTTAATAAATTTATTTGAAACCAAATTCGATTTTTTGGAGTTTCATGAGTATTTTTGTTATAGGATCTACAAGTGAGTAAATTTAGATGAAAATAACTTCGGTATTTTGGATTTTGTCACGATTTTTGTCAAATTTTAATAAATTTATTTGAAATCAACTTTGATAATTTTTGAATTTGTTGAGTATTTTTGTTGTAGGATCTATATTTGAGTAAATTTAGATGAAAATAACTTGGAGTTTTTGGATTTTGTCACGATTTTTGTCAAATTTTAATAAATTTATTTGAAATCAACTTCGATTTTTTTTTATTTTGTTGGGTATTTTTGTTGTAGGATCTATATTTGAGTAAATTTAGATGAAAATAACTTAAATTTTTAGGATTGTGAAAAAAATTTGAGTTGGAAGTGTCAAATTTTAATAAATTTATTTGAAATCAACTTCGATTATTTTGAATTTTGTCGAGTATTTTTGGTGTAGGATGTATATTTGAGTAAATTTAGATGAAAATAACGACAATTTTTTGATTGTGAAGAAAATTTGAGTTGGAAGTGTCAAATTTTAATAAATTTATTTGAAATCAACTTCGATTTTTTGCATTTTCTTGAGTATTTTTGTTGTAGGATCTACAATTGAGTAAATTTAGAAGAAAATAACTTCAATTTTTTGGATTGTGAAAAAAATTTGAGTTGGAAGTGTCAAATTTTAATAAATTTATTTGAAACCAACTTCGATTTTTTGGAGTTTCATGAGTATTTTTGTTATAGGATCTATAATTGAGTAAATTTAGATGAAAATAACATCGATTTTTTGGATTTTGTCACGATTTTTGTCAAATTTTAATAAATTTATTTGAAATCAACTTCGATTTTTTTTTATTTTGTTGGGTATTTTTGTTGTAGGATCTATATTTGAGCAAATTTAGATGAATATAACTTAAATTTTTAGGATTGTGAAAAAAATTTGAGTTGGAAGAGTCAAATTTTAATAAATTTATTTGAAACCAACTTTGATTTTTTGGATTTTCTTGAATATTTTGGTTGTAGGATCTACAATTGAGTAAATTTAGATGAAAATAACTTCAATTTTTTGGATTGTGAATAAAGTTTGAGTTGGAAGTGTCAAATTTTAATAAATTTATTTGAAACCAACTTTGATTTTTTGGATTTTCTTGAGTATTTTGGTTGTAGGATCTACAATTGAGTAAATTTAGATGAAAATAACTTCAATTTTTTGGATTGTGAAAAAAATTTGAGTTGGAAGTGTCAAATTTTAATAAATTTATTTGAAACCAAATTCGATTTTTTGGAGTTTCATGAGTATTTTTGTTATAGGATCTACAATTGAGTAAATTTAGATGAAAATAACTTCGATATTTTGGATTTTGTCACGATTTTTGTCAAATTTTAATAAATTTATTTGAAATCAACTTTGATAATTTTTGAATTTGTTGAGTATTTTTGTTGTAGGATCTATATTTGAGTAAATTTAGATGAAAATAACTTCAATTTTTTGGATTGTGAAAAATATTTTAGTTGGAAGAGTCAAATTTTAATAAATTTATTTGAAATGAACTTCGATTTTTTGGATTTTCTGTAGTATTTTTGTTGTAGGATCTACAATTGAGTAAATTTAGATAAAAATAACTTCAATTTTTTGGATTGTGAAAAAAAATTTAGATAGAAGTGTCAAATTTTAATAAATTTATTTGAAATCAACTTCGATTTTTTTTGATTTTGTTGAGTATTTTTGTTGTAGGGTCTATATTTGAGTAAATTTAGATGAAAATAACTTAAATTTTTAGGATTGTGAAAACAATTTTAGTTGGAAGTGCCAAATTTTAATAAATTTATTTGAAACCAACATCGATTTTTTGGATTTTCTTGAGTATATTTCTTGTAGGATCTACAATTGAGTAAATTTAGATGAAAATAACTTCGATTTTTTCGATTTTGTCACGATTTTTGTCAAATTTTAATAATTTATTTGAAATCAACTTGGATAATTTTGGATTTTCTTGAGTATTTTTGTTGTAGGATCTACAATTGAGTAAATTTAGATGAAAATAACTTCAATTTTTTGGATTGTGAAAAAAAATTTAGATGGAAGTGTCAAATTTTAATAAATTTATTTGAAATCAACTTCGATTTTTATTTATTTTGTTGGGTATTTTTGTTGTAGGATCTATATTTGAGTAAATTTAGATGAAAATAACTTAAATTTTTAGGATTGTGAAAAAAAATTTAGTTGGAAGTGCCAAATTTTAATAAATTTATTTGAAACCAAATTCGATTTTTTGGAGTTTCATGAGTATTTTTGTTATAGGATCTACAAGTGAGTAAATTTAGATGAAAATAACTTCGGTATTTTGGATTTTGTCACGATTTTTGTCAAATTTTAATAAATTTATTTGAAATCAACTTTGATAATTTTTGAATTTGTTGAGTATTTTTGTTGTAGGATCTATATTTGAGTAAATTTAGATGAAAATAACTTGGAGTTTTTGGATTTTGTCACGATTTTTGTCAAATTTTAATAAATTTATTTGAAATCAACTTCGATTTTTTTTTATTTTGTTGGGTATTTTTGTTGTAGGATCTATATTTGAGTAAATTTAGATGAAAATAACTTAAATTTTTAGGATTGTGAAAAAAATTTGAGTTGGAAGTGTCAAATTTTAATAAATTTATTTGAAATCAACTTCGATTATTTTGAATTTTGTCGAGTATTTTTGGTGTAGGATGTATATTTGAGTAAATTTAGATGAAAATAACGACAATTTTTTGATTGTGAAGAAAATTTGAGTTGGAAGTGTCAAATTTTAATAAATTTATTTGAAATCAACTTCGATTTTTTGCATTTTCTTGAGTATTTTTGTTGTAGGATCTACAATTGAGTAAATTTAGAAGAAAATAACTTCAATTTTTTGGATTGTGAAAAAAATTTGAGTTGGAAGTGTCAAATTTTAATAAATTTATTTGAAACCAACTTCGATTTTTTGGAGTTTCATGAGTATTTTTGTTATAGGATCTATAATTGAGTAAATTTAGATGAAAATAACTTCGATTTTTTGGATTTTGTCACGATTTTTGTCAAATTTTAATAAATTTATTTGAAATCAACTTCGATTTTTTTTTATTTTGTTGGGTATTTTTGTTGTAGGATCTATATTTGAGCAAATTTAGATGAATATAACTTAAATTTTTAGGATTGTGAAAAAAATTTGAGTTGGAAGAGTCAAATTTTAATAAATTTATTTGAAACCAACTTTGATTTTTTGGATTTTCTTGAATATTTTGGTTGTAGGATCTACAATTGAGTAAATTTAGATGAAAATAACTTCAATTTTTTGGATTGTGAATAAAGTTTGAGTTGGAAGTGTCAAATTTTAATAAATTTATTTGAAACCAACTTTGATTTTTTGGATTTTCTTGAGTATTTTGGTTGTAGGATCTACAATTGAGTAAATTTAGATGAAAATAACTTCAATTTTTTGGATTGTGAAAAAAATTTGAGTTGGAAGTGACAAATTTTAATAAATTTATTTGAAACCAAATTCGATTTTTTGGAGTTTCATGAGTATTTTTGTTATAGGATCTACAAGTGAGTAAATTTAGATGAAAATAACTTCAATTTTTTGGATTTTGTCACGATTTTTGTCAAATTTTAATAAATTTATTTGAAATCAACTTTGATATATTTTGAATTTGTTGAGTATTTTTGTTGTAGGATCTATATTTGAGTAAATTTAGATGAAAATAACTTCAATTTTTTGGATTGTGAAAAATATTTTAGTTGGAAGTGTCAAATTTTAATAAATTTATTTGAAATCAACTTCGATTTTTTGGATTTTCTTTAGTATTTTTGTTGTAGGATCTACAATTGAGTAAATTTAGATAAAAATAACTTCAATTTTTTGGATTGTGAAAAAAAATTTAGATGGAAGTGTCAAATTTTAATAAATTTATTTGAAATCAACTTCGATTTTTTTGGATTTTGTTGAGTATTTTTGTTGTAGGGTCTATATTTGAGTAAATTTAGATGAAAATAACTTCAATTTTTTGGATTGTGAAATAAAATTTAGATGGGAGTGTCAAATTTTAATAAATTTATTTGAAATCAACTTCGATTTTTTTTTATTTTGTTGGGTATTTTTGTTGTAGGATCTATATTTGAGTAAATTTAGATGAAAATAACTTAAATTTTTAGGATTGTGAAAAAAAATTTAGTTGGAAGTGCCAAATTTTAATAAATTTATTTGAAACCAACTTCGATTTTTTGGATTTTGTTGAGTATTTTTGTTGTAGGGTCTATATTTGAGTAAATTTAGATGAAAATAACTTAAATTTTTAGGATTGTGAAAACAATTTTAGTTGGAAGTGCCAAATTTTAATAAATTTATTTGAAACCAACTTCGATTTTTTGGATTTTCTTGAGTATTTTTGTTGTAGGATCTACAATTGCGTAAATTTAGATGAAAATAACTTCGATTTTTTCGATTTTGTCACGATTTTTGTCAAATTTTAATAAATTTATTTGAAATCAACTTGGATAATTTTGGATTTTCTTGAGTATTTTTGTTGTAGGATCTACAATTGAGTAAATTTAGATGAAAATAACTTCAATTTTTTGGATTGTGAAAAAAAATTTAGATGGAAGTGTCAAATTTTAATAAATTTATTTGAAATCAACTTCGATTTTTATTTATTTTGTTGGGTATTTTTGTTGTAGGATCTATATTTGAGTAAATTTAGATGAAAATAACTTAATTTTTTAGGATTGTGAAAAAAAATTTAGTTGGAAGTGCCAAATTTTAATAAATTTATTTGAAACCAAATTCGATTTTTTGGAGTTTCATGAGTATTTTTGTTATAGGATCTACAAGTGAGTAAATTTAGATGAAAATAACTTCGGTATTTAGGATTTTGTCACGATTTTTGTCAAATTTTAATAAATTTATTTGAAATCAACTTTGATAATTTTTGAATTTGTTGAGTATTTTTGTTGTAGGATCTATATTTGAGTAAATTTAGATGAAAATAACTTCGAGTTTTTGGATTTTGTCACGATTTTTGTCAAATTTTAATAAATTTATTTGAAATCAACTTCGATTTTTTTTTATTTTGTTGGGTATTTTTGTTGTAGGATCTATATTTGAGCAAATTTAGATGAATATAACTTAAATTTTTAGGATTGTGAAAAAAATTTGAGTTGGAAGTGTCAAATTTTAATAAATTTATTTGAAACCAAATTCGATTTTTTGGAGTTTCATGAGTATTTTTGTTATAGGATCTACAATTGAGTAAATTTAGATGAAAATAACTTCGATATTTTGGATTTTGTCACGATTTTTGTCAAATTTTAATAAATTTATTTGAAATCACCTTTGATAATTTTTGAATTTGTTGAGTATTTTTGTTGTAGGATCTATATTTGAGTAAATTTAGATGAAAATAACTTCAATTTTTTGGATTGTGAAAAATATTTTAGTTGGAAGAGTCAAATTTTAATAAATTTATTTGAAATCAACTTCGATTTTTTGGATTTTCTGTAGTATTTTTGTTGTAGGATCTACAATTGAGTAAATTTAGATAAAAATAACTTCAATTTTTTGGATTGTGAAAAAAAATTTAGATAGAAGTGTCAAATTTTAATAAATTTATTTGAAATCAACTTCGATTTTTTTGGATTTTGTTGAGTATTTTTGTTGTAGGGTCTATATTTGAGTAAATTTAGATGAAAATAACTTAAATTTTTAGGATTGTGAAAACAATTTTAGTTGGAAGTGCCAAATTTTAATAAATTTATTTGAAACCAACATCGATTTTTTGGATTTTCTTGAGTATTTTTGTTGTAGGATCTACAATTGAGTAAATTTAGAAGAAAATAACTTCGATTTTTTCGATTTTGTCACGATTTTTGTCAAATTTTAATAATTTATTTGAAATCAACTTGGATAATTTTGGATTTTCTTGAGTATTTTTGTTGTAGGATCTACAATTGAGTAAATTTAGATGAAAATAACTTCAATTTTTTGGATTGTGAAAAAAAATTTAGATGGAAGTGTCAAATTTTAATAAATTTATTTGAAATCAACTTCGATTTTTTGGATTTTCTTTAGTATTTTTGTTGTAGGATCTACAATTGAGTAAATTTAGATAAAAATAACTTCAATTTTTTGGATGGTGAAAAAAAATTTAGATGGAAGTGTCAAATTTTAATAAATTTATTTGAAATCAACTTCGATTTTTTTGGATTTTGTTGAGTATTTTTGTTGTAGGGTCTATATTTGAGTAAATTTAGATGAAAATAACTTAAATTTTTAGGATTTTGAAAAAAATTTTAGTTGGAAGTGCCAAATTTTAATAAATTTATTTGAAACCAACTTCGATTTTTTGGATTTTCTTGAGTATTTTTGTTGTAGGATCTACAATTGAGTAAATTTAGATGAAAATAACTTCGAGTTTTTGGATTTTGTCACGATTTTTGTCAAATTTTAATAAATTTATTTGAAATCAACTTCGATTTTTTTTTATTTTGTTGGGTATTTTTGTTGTAGGATCTATATTTGAGCAAATTTAGATGAATATAACTTAAATTTTTAGGATTGTGAAAAAATTTGAGTTGGAAGAGTCAAATTTTAATAAATTTATTTGAAACCAACTTTGATTTTTTGGATTTTCTTGAATATTTTGGTTGTAGGATCTACAATTGAGTAAATTTAGATGAAAATAACTTCAATTTTTTGGATTGTGAATAAAGTTTGAGTTGGAAGTGTCAAATTTTAATAAATTTATTTGAAACCAACTTCGATTTTTTGGATTTTCTTGAGTATTTTGGTTGTAGGATCTACAATTGAGTAAATTTAGATGAAAATAACTTCAATTTTTTGGATTGTGAAAAAAATTTGAGTTCGAAGTGTCAAATTTTAATAAATTTATTTGAAACCAAATTCGATTTTTTGGAGTTTCATGAGTATTTTTGTTATAGGATCTACAATTGAGTAAATTTAGATGAAAATAACTTCGATATTTTGGATTTTGTCACGATTTTTGTCAAATTTTAATAAATTTATTTGAAATCAACTTTGATAATTTTTGAATTTGTTGAGTATTTTTGTTGTAGGATCTATATTTGAGTAAATTTAGATGAAAATAACTTCAATTTTTTGGATTGTGAAAAATATTTTAGTTGGAAGAGTCAAATTTTAATAAATTTATTTGAAATCAACTTCGATTTTTTGGATTTTCTGTAGTATTTTTGTTGTAGGATCTACAATTGAGTAAATTTAGATAAAAATAACTTCAATTTTTTGGATTGTGAAAAAAAATTTAGATAGAAGTGTCAAATTTTAATAAATTTATTTGAAATCAACTTCGATTTTTTTGGATTTTGTTGAGTATTTTTGTTGTAGGGTCTATATTTGAGTAAATTTAGATGAAAATAACTTAAATTTTTAGGATTGTGAAAACAATTTTAGTTGGAAGTGCCAAATTTTAATAAATTTATTTGAAACCAACATCGATTTTTTGGATTTTCTTGAGTATTTTTGTTGTAGGATCTACAATTGAGTAAATTTAGATGAAAATAACTTCGATTTTTTCGATTTTGTCACGATTTTTGTCAAATTTTAATAATTTATTTGAAATCAACTTGGATAATTTTGGATTTTCTTGAGTATTCTTGTTGTAGGATCTACAATTGAGTAAATTTAGATGAAAATAACATCAATTTTTTGGATTGTTTAAAAAAATTTAGATGGAAGTGTCAAATTTTAATAAATTTATTTGAAATCAACTTCGATTTTTTTTTATTTTGTTGGGTATTTTTGTTGTAGGATCTATATTTGAGTAAATTTAGATGAAAATAACTTAAATTTTTAGGTTTGTGAAAAAAAATTTAGTTGGAAGTGCCAAATTTTATTAAATTTATTTGAAACCAACTTCGATTTTTTGGATTTTCTTGAGTATTTTTGTTGTAGGATCTACAATTGAGTAAATTTAGATGAAAATAACTTCAATTTTTTGGATTGTGAAAAAAATTTGAGTTGGAAGTGACAAATTTTAATAAATTTATTTGAAACCAAATTCGATTTTTTGGAGTTTCATGAGTATTTTTGTTATAGGATCTACAAGTGAGTAAATTTAGATGAAAATAACTTCGATTTTTTGGATTTTGTCACGATTTTTGTCAAATTTTAATAAATTTATTTGAAATCAACTTTGATATATTTTGAATTTGTTGAGTATTTTTGTTGTAGGATCTATATTTGAGTAAATTTAGATGAAAATAACTTCAATTTTTTGGATTGTGAAAAATATTTTAGTTGGAAGTGTCAAATTTTAATAAATTTATTTGAAATCAACTTCGATTTTTTGGATTTTCTTTAGTATTTTTGTTGTAGGATCTACAATTGAGTAAATTTAGATAAAAATAACTTCAATTTTTTGGATTGTGAAAAAAAATTTAGATGGAAGTGTCAAATTTTAATAAATTTATTTGAAATCAACTTCGATTTTTTTGGATTTTGTTGAGTATTTTTGTTGTAGGGTATATATTTGAGTAAATTTAGATGAAAATAACTTAAATTTTTAGGATTTTGAAAAAAATTTTAGTTGGAAGTGCCAAATTTTAATAAATTTATTTGCAACCAACATCGATTTTTTGGATTTTCTTGAGTATTTTTCTTGTAGGATCTACAATTGAGTAAATTTAGATGAAAATAACTTCGATTTTTTCGATTTTGTCACGATTTTTGTCAAATTTTAATAATTTATTTGAAATCAACTTGGATAATTTTGGATTTTCTTGAGTATTTTTGTTGTAGGATCTACAATTGAGTAAATTTAGATGAAAATAACTTCAATTTTTTGGATTGTGAAAAAAAATTTAGATGGAAGTGTCAAATTTTAATAAATTTATTTGAAATCAACTTCGATTTTTATTTATTTTGTAGGGTATTTTTGTTGTAGGATCTATATTTGAGTAAATTTAGATGAAAATAACTTAAATTTTTAGGATTGTGAAAAAAAATTTAGTTGGAAGTGCCAAATTTTAATAAATTTATTTGAAACCAAATTCGATTTTTTGGAGTTTCATGAGTATTTTTGTTATAGGATCTACAAGTGAGTAAATTTAGATGAAAATAACTTCGGTATTTTGGATTTTGTCACGATTTTTGTCAAATTTTAATAAATTTATTTGAAATCAACTTTGATAATTTTTGAATTTGTTGAGTATTTTTGTTGTAGGATCTATATTTGAGTAAATTTAGATGAAAATAACTTCGAGTTTTTGGATTTTGTCACGATTTTTGTCAAATTTTAATAAATTTATTTGAAATCAACTTCGATTTTTTTTTATTTTGTTGGGTATTTTTGTTGTAGGATCTATATTTGAGTAAATTTAGATGAAAATAACTTAAATTTTTAGGATTGTGAAAAAAATTTGAGTTGGAAGTGTCAAATTTTAATAAATTTATTTGAAATCAACTTCGATTATTTTGAATTTTGTCGAGTATTTTTGGTGTAGGATGTATATTTGAGTAAATTTAGATGAAAATAACGACAATTTTTTGATTGTGAAGAAAATTTGAGTTGGAAGTGTCAAATTTTAATAAATTTATTTGAAATCAACTTCGATTTTTTGCATTTTCTTGAGTATTTTTGTTGTAGGATCTACAATTGAGTAAATTTAGAAGAAAATAACTTCAATTTTTTGGATTGTGAAAAAAATTTGAGTTGGAAGGGTCAAATTTTAATAAATTTATTTGAAACTAACTTCGATTTTTTGGAGTTTCATGAGTATTTTTGTTATAGGATCTATAATTGAGTAAATTTAGATGAAAATAACTTCGATTTTTTGGATTTTGTCACGATTTTTGTCAAATTTTAATAAATTTATTTGAAATCAACTTCGATTTTTTTTTATTTTGTTGGGTATTTTTGTTGTAGGATCTATATTTGAGCAAATTTAGATGAATATAACTTAAATTTTTAGGATTGTGAAAAAAATTTGAGTTGGAAGAGTCAAATTTTAATAAATTTATTTGAAACCAACTTTGATTTTTTGGATTTTCTTGAATATTTTGGTTGTAGGATCTACAATTGAGTAAATTTAGATGAAAATAACTTCAATTTTTTGGATTGTGAATAAAGTTTGAGTTGGAAGTGTCAAATTTTAATAAATTTATTTGAAACCAACTTTGATTTTTTGGATTTTCTTGAGTATTTTGGTTGTAGGATCTACAATTGAGTAAATTTAGATGAAAATAACTTCAATTTTTTGGATTGTGAAAAAAATTTGAGTTGGAAGTGACAAATTTTAATAAATTTATTTGAAACCAAATTCGATTTTTTGGAGTTTCATGAGTATTTTTGTTATAGGATCTACAAGTGAGTAAATTTAGATGAAAATAACTTCGATTTTTTGGATTTTGTCACGATTTTTGTCAAATTTTAATAAATTGATTTGAAATCAACTTTGATATATTTTGAATTTGTTGAGTATTTTTGTTGTAGGATCTATATTTGAGTAAATTTAGATGAAAATAACTTCAATTTTTTGGATTGTGAAAAATATTTTAGTTGGAAGTGTCAAATTTTAATAAATTTATTTGAAATCAACTTCGATTTTTTGGATTTTCTTTAGTATTTTTGTTGTAGGATCTACAATTGAGTAAATTTAGATAAAAATAACTTCAATTTTTTGGATTGTGAAAAAAAATTTAGATGGAAGTGTCAAATTTTAATAAATTTATTTGAAATCAACTTCGATTTTTTTGGATTTTGTTGAGTATTTTTGTTGTAGGGTCTATATTTGAGTAAATTTAGATGAAAATAACTTAAATTTTTAGGATTTTGAAAAAAATTTTAGTTGGAAGTGCCAAATTTTAATAAATTTATTTGAAACCAACTTCGATTTTTTGGATTTTCTTGAGTATTTTTGTTGTAGGATCTACAATTGAGTAAATTTAGATGAAAATAACTTCGAGTTTTTGGATTTTGTCACGATTTTTGTCAAATTTTAATAAATTTATTTGAAATCAACTTCGATTTTTTTTTATTTTGTTGGGTATTTTTGTTGTAGGATCTATATTTGAGCAAATTTAGATGAATATAACTTAAATTTTTAGGATTGTGAAAAAAATTTGAGTTGGAAGTGTCAAATTTTAATAAATTTATTTGAAACCAAATTCGATTTTTTGGAGTTTCATGAGTATTTTTGTTATAGGATCTACAATTGAGTAAATTTAGATGAAAATAACTTCGATATTTTGGATTTTGTCACGATTTTTGTCAAATTTTAATAAATTTATTTGAAATCAACTTTGATAATTTTTGAATTTGTAGAGTATTTTTGTTGTAGGATCTATATTTGAGTAAATTTAGATGAAAATAACTTCAATTTTTTGGATTGTGAAAAATATTTTAGTTGGAAGAGTCAAATTTTAATAAATTTATTTGAAATCAACTTCGATTTTTTGGATTTTCTGTAGTATTTTTGTTGTAGGATCTACAATTGAGTAAATTTAGATAAAAATAACTTCAATTTTTTGGATTGTGAAAAAAAATTTAGATGGAAGTGTCAAATTTTAATAAATTTATTTGAAATCAACTTCGATTTTTTTGGATTTTGTTGAGTATTTTTGTTGTAGGGTCTATATTTGAGTAAATTTAGATGAAAATAACTTAAATTTTTAGGATTTTGAAAAAAATTTTAGTTGGAAGTGCCAAATTTTAATAAATTTATTTGAAACCAACTTCGATTTTTTGGATTTTCTTGAGTATTTTTGTTGTAGGATCTACAATTGAGTAAATTTAGATGAAAATAACTTCGATTTTTTCGATTTTGTCACGATTTTTGTCAAATTTTAATAATTTATTTGAAATCAACTTGGATAATTTTGGATTTTCTTGAGTATTTTTGTTGTAGGATCTACAATTGAGTAAATTTAGATGAAAATAACTTCAATTTTTTGGATTGTGAAAAAAAATTTAGATGGAAGTGTCAAATTTTAATAAATTTATTTGAAATCAACTTCGATTTTTATTTATTTTGTTGGGTATTTTTGTTGTAGGATCTATATTTGAGTAAATTTAGATGAAAATAACTTAAATTTTTAGGATTGTGAAAAAAAATTTAGTTGGAAGTGCCAAATTTTAATAAATTTATTTGAAACCAAATTCGATTTTTTGGAGTTTCATGAGTATTTTTGTTATAGGATCTACAAGTGAGTAAATTTAGATGAAAATAACTTCGGTATTTTGGATTTTGTCACGATTTTTGTCAAATTTTAATAAATTTATTTGAAATCAACTTTGATAATTTTTGAATTTGTTGAGTATTTTTGTTGTAGGATCTATATTTGAGTAAATTTAGATGAAAATAACTTCGAGTTTTTGGATTTTGTCACGATTTTTGTCAAATTTTAATAAATTTATTTGAAATCAACTTCGATTTTTTTTTTTTTTGTTGGGTATTTTTGTTGTAGGATCTATATTTGAGTAAATTTAGATGAAAATAACTTAAATTTTTAGGATTGTGAAAAAAATTTGAGTTGGAAGTATCAAATTTTAATAAATTTATTTGAAATCAACTTCGATTATTTTGAATTTTGTCGAGTATTTTTGGTGTAGGATGTATATTTGAGTAAATTTAGATGAAAATAACGACAATTTTTTGATTGTGAAGAAAATTTGAGTTGGAAGTGTCAAATTTTAATAAATTTATTTGAAATCAACTTCGATTTTTTGCATTTTCTTGAGTATTTTTGTTGTAGGATCTACAATTGAGTAAATTTAGAAGAAAATAACTTCAATTTTTTGGATTTTGTCACGATTTTTGTCAAATTTTAATAAATTTATTTGAAATCAACTTCGATTTTTTTTTATTTTGTTGGGTATTTTTGTTGTAGGATCTATATTTGAGCAAATTTAGATGAATATAACTTAAATTTTTAGGATTGTGAAAAAAATTTGAGTTGGAAGAGTCAAATTTTAATAAATTTATTTGAAACCAACTTTGATTTTTTGGATTTTCTTGAATATTTTGGTTGTAGGATCTACAATTGAGTAAATTTAGATGAAAATAACTTCGATATTTTGGATTTTGTCACGATTTTTGTCAAATTTTAATAAATTTATTTGAAATCAACTTTGATAATTTTTGAATTTGTTGAGTATTTTTGTTGTAGGATCTATATTTGAGTAAATTTAGATGAAAATAACTTAAATTTTTAGGATTGTGAAAAAAAATTTAGTTGGAAGTGCCAAATTTTAATAAATTTATTTGAAACCAAATTCGATTTTTTGGAGTTTCATGAGTATTTTTGTTATAGGATCTACAAGTGAGTAAATTTAGATGAAAATAACTTCGGTATTTTGGATTTTGTCACGATTTTTGTCAAATTTTAATAAATTTATTTGAAATCAACTTTGATAATTTTTGAATTTGTTGAGTATTTTTGTTGTAGGATCTATATTTGAGTAAATTTAGATGAAAATAACTTCGAGTTTTTGGATTTTGTCACGATTTTTGTCAAATTTTAATAAATTTATTTGAAATCAACTTCGATTTTTTTTTATTTTGTTGGGTATTTTTGTTGTAGGATCTATATTTGAGTAAATTTAGATGAAAATAACTTAAATTTTTAGGATTGTGAAAAAAATTTGAGTTGGAAGTATCAAATTTTAATAAATTTATTTGAAATCAACTTCGATTATTTTGAATTTTGTCGAGTATTTTTGGTGTAGGATGTATATTTGAGTAAATTTAGATGAAAATAACGACAATTTTTTGATTGTGAAGAAAATTTGAGTTGGAAGTGTCAAATTTTAATAAATTTATTTGAAATCAACTTCGATTTTTTGCATTTTCTTGAGTATTTTTGTTGTAGGATCTACAATTGAGTAAATTTAGAAGAAAATAACTTCAATTTTTTGGATTTTGTCACGATTTTTGTCAAATTTTAATAAATTTATTTGAAATCAACTTCGATTTTTTTTTATTTTGTTGGGTATTTTTGTTGTAGGATCTATATTTGAGCAAATTTAGATGAATATAACTTAAATTTTTAGGATTGTGAAAAAAATTTGAGTTGGAAGAGTCAAATTTTAATAAATTTATTTGAAACCAACTTTGATTTTTTGGATTTTCTTGAATATTTTGGTTGTAGGATCTACAATTGAGTAAATTTAGATGAAAATAACTTCAATTTTTTGGATTGTGAATAAAGTTTGAGTTGGAAGTGACAAAATTTAATAAATTTATTTGAAACCAAATTCGATTTTTTGGAGTTTCATGAGTATTTTTGTTATAGGATCTACAAGTGAGTAAATTTAGATGAAAATAACTTCGATTTTTTGGATTTTGTCACGATTTTTGTCAAATTTTAATAAATTTATTTGAAATCAACTTTGATATATTTTGAATTTGTTGAGTATTTTTGTTGTAGGATCTATATTTGAGTAAATTTAGATGAAAATAACTTCAATTTTTTGGATTGTGAAAAATATTTTAGTTGGAAGTGTCAAATTTTAATAAATTTATTTGAAATCAACTTCGATTTTTTGGATTTTCTTTAGTATTTTTGTTGTAGGATCTACAATTGAGTAAATTTAGATAAAAATAACTTCAATTTTTTGGATTGTGAAAAAAAATTTAGATGGAAGTGTCAAATTTTAATAAATTTATTTGAAATCAACTTCGATTTTTTTGGATTTTGTTGAGTATTTTTGTTGTAGGGTCTATATTTGAGTAAATTTAGATGAAAATAACTTAAATTTTTAGGATTTTGAAAAAAATTTTAGTTGGAAGTGCCAAATTTTAATAAATTTATTTGAAACCAACTTCGATTTTTTGGATTTTCTTGAGTATTTTTGTTGTAGGATCTACAATTGAGTAAATTTAGATGAAAATAACTTCGAGTTTTTGGATTTTGTCACGATTTTTGTCAAATTTTAATAAATTTATTTGAAATCAACTTCGATTTTTTTTATTTTGTTGGGTATTTTTGTTGTAGGATCTATATTTGAGCAAATTTAGATGAATATAACTTAAATTTTTAGGATTGTGAAAAAAATTTGAGTTGGAAGTGTCAAATTTTAATAAATTTATTTGAAACCAAATTCGATTTTTTGGAGTTTCATGAGTATTTTTGTTATAGGATCTACAATTGAGTAAATTTAGATGAAAATAACTTCGATATTTTGGATTTTGTCACGATTTTTGTCAAATTTTAATAAATTTATTTGAAATCAACTTTGATAATTTTTGAATTTGTTGAGTATTTTTGTTGTAGGATCTATATTTGAGTAAATTTAGATGAAAATAACTTCAATTTTTTGGATTGTGAAAAATATTTTAGTTGGAAGAGTCAAATTTTAATAAATTTATTTGAAATCAACTTCGATTTTTTGGATTTTCTGTAGTATTTTTGTTGTAGGATCTACAATTGAGTAAATTTAGATAAAAATAACTTCAATTTTTTGGATTGTGAAAAAAAATTTAGATAGAAGTGTCAAATTTTAATAAATTTATTTGAAATCAACTTCGATTTTTTTGGATTTTGTTGAGTATTTTTGTTGTAGGGTCTATATTTGAGTAAATTTAGATGAAAATAACTTAAATTTTTAGGATTGTGAAAACAATTTTAGTTGGAAGTGCCAAATTTTAATAAATTTATTTGAAACCAACATCGATTTTTTGGATTTTCTTGAGTATTTTTGTTGTAGGATCTACAATTGAGTAAATTTAGATGAAAATAACTTCGATTTTTTCGATTTTGTCACGATTTTTGTCAAATTTTAATAATTTATTTGAAATCAACTTGGATAATTTTGGATTTTCTTGAGTATTTTTGTTGTAGGATCTACAATTGAGTAAATTTAGATGAAAATAACTTCAATTTTTTGGATTGTGAAAAAAAATTTAGATGGAAGTGTCAAATTTTAATAAATTTATTTGAAATCAACTTCGATTTTTTGGATTTTCTTTAGTATTTTTGTTGTAGGATCTACAATTGAGTAAATTTAGATAAAAATAACTTCAATTTTTTGGATTGTGAAAAAAAATTTAGATGGAAGTGTCAAATTTTAATAAATTTATTTGAAATCAACTTCGATTTTTTTGGATTTTGTTGAGTATTTTTGTTGTAGGGTCTATATTTGAGTAAATTTAGATGAAAATAACTTAAATTTTTAGGATTTTGAAAAAAATTTTAGTTGGAAGTTCCAAATTTTAATAAATTTATTTGAAACCAACTTCGATTTTTTGGATTTTCTTGAGTATTTTTGTTGTAGGATCTACAATTGAGTAAATTTAGATGAAAATAACTTCGAGTTTTTGGATTTTGTCACGATTTTTGTCAAATTTTAATAAATTTATTTGAAATCAACTTCGATTTTTTTTTATTTTGTTGGGTATTTTTGTTGTAGGATCTATATTTGAGCAAATTTAGATGAATATAACTTAAATTTTTAGGATTGTGAAAAAAATTTGAGTTGGAAGAGTCAAATTTTAATAAATTTATTTGAAACCAACTTTGATTTTTTGGATTTTCTTGAATATTTTGGTTGTAGGATCTACAATTGAGTAAATTTAGATGAAAATAACTTCAATTTTTTGGATTGTGAATAAAGTTTGAGTTGGAAGTGTCAAATTTTAATAAATTTATTTGAAACCAACTTCGATTTTTTGGATTTTCTTGAGTATTTTGGTTGTAGGATCTACAATTGAGTAAATTTAGATGAAAATAACTTCAATTTTTTGGATTGTGAAAAAAATTTGAGTTGGAAGTGTCAAATTTTAATAAATTTATTTGAAACCAAATTCGATTTTTTGGAGTTTCATGAGTATTTTTGTTATAGGATCTACAATTGAGTAAATTTAGATGAAAATAACTTCGATATTTTGGATTTTGTCACGATTTTTGTCAAATTTTAATAAATTTATTTGAAATCAACTTTGATAATTTTTGAATTTGTTGAGTATTTTTGTTGTAGGATCTATATTTGAGTAAATTTAGATGAAAATAACTTCAATTTTTTGGATTGTGAAAAATATTTTAGTTGGAAGAGTCAAATTTTAATAAATTTATTTGAAATCAACTTCGATTTTTTGGATTTTCTGTAGTATTTTTGCTGTAGGATCTACAATTGAGTAAATTTAGATAAAAATAACTTCAATTTTTTGGATTGTGAAAAAAAATTTAGATAGAAGTGTCAAATTTTAATAAATTTATTTGAAATCAACTTCGATTTTTTTGGATTTTGTTGAGTATTTTTGTTGTAGGGTCTATATTTGAGTAAATTTAGATGAAAATAACTTAAATTTGTAGGATTGTGAAAACAATTTTAGTTGGAAGTGCCAAATTTTAATAAATTTATTTGAAACCAACATCGATTTTTTGGATTTTCTTGAGTATTTTTGTTGTAGGATCTACAATTGAGTAAATTTAGATGAAAATAACTTCGATTTTTTCGATTTTGTCACGATTTTTGTCAAATTTTAATAATTTATTTGAAATCAACTTGGATAATTTTGGATTTTCTTGAGTATTTTTGTTGTAGGGTCTATATTTGAGTAAATTTAGATGAAAATAACTTAAATTTTTAGGATTGTGAAAACAATTTTAGTTGGAAGTGCCAAATTTTAATAAATTTATTTGAAACCAACATCGATTTTTTGGATTTTCTTGAGTATTTTTCTTGTAGGATCTACAATTGAGTAAATTTAGATGAAAATAACTTCGATTTTTTCGATTTTGTCACGATTTTTGTCAAATTTTAATAATTTATTTGAAATCAACTTGGATAATTTTGGATTTTCTTGAGTATTTTTGTTGTAGGATCTACAATTGAGTAAATTTAGATGAAAATAACTTCAATTTTTTGGATTGTGAAAAAAAATTTAGATGGAAGTGTCAAATTTTAATAAATTTATTTGAAATCAACTTCGATTTTTATTTATTTTGTTGGGTATTTTTGTTGTAGGATCTATATTTGAGTAAATTTAGATGAAAATAACTTAAATTTTTAGGATTGTGAAAAAAAATTTAGTTGGAAGTGCCAAATTTTAATAAATTTATTTGAAACCAAATTCGATTTTTTGGAGTTTCATGAGTATTTTTGTTATAGGATCTACAAGTGAGTAAATTTAGATGAAAATAACTTCGGTATTTTGGATTTTGTCACGATTTTTGTCAAATTTTAATAAATTTATTTGAAATCAACTTTGATAATTTTTGAATTTGTTGAGTATTTTTGTTGTAGGATCTATATTTGAGTAAATTTAGATGAAAATAACTTCGAGTTTTTGGATTTTGTCACGATTTTTGTCAAATTTTAATAAATTTATTTGAAATCAACTTCGATTTTTTTTTATTTTGTTGGGTATTTTTGTTGTAGGATCTATATTTGAGTAAATTTAGATGAAAATAACTTAAATTTTTAGGATTGTGAAAAAAATTTGAGTTGGAAGTGTCAAATTTTAATAAATTTATTTGAAATCAACTTCGATTATTTTGAATTTTGTCGAGTATTTTTGGTGTAGGATGTATATTTGAGTAAATTTAGATGAAAATAACGACAATTTTTTGATTGTGAAGAAAATTTGAGTTGGAAGTGTCAAATTTTAATAAATTTATTTGAAATCAACTTCGATTTTTTGCATTTTCTTGAGTATTTTTGTTGTAGGATCTACAATTGAGTAAATTTAGAAGAAAATAACTTCAATTTTTTGGATTGTGAAAAAAATTTGAGTTGGAAGTGTCAAATTTTAATAAATTTATTTGAAACCAACTTCGATTTTTTGGAGTTTCATGAGTATTTTTGTTATAGGATCTATAATTGAGTAAATTTAGATGAAAATAACTTCGATTTTTTGGATTTTGTCACGATTTTTGTCAAATTTTAATAAATTTATTTGAAATCAACTTCGATTTTTTTTTATTTTGTTGGGTATTTTTGTTGTAGGATCTATATTTGAGCAAATTTAGATGAATATAACTTAAATTTTTAGGATTGTGAAAAAAATTTGAGTTGGAAGAGTCAAATTTTAATAAATTTATTTGAAACCAACTTTGATTTTTTGGATTTTCTTGAATATTTTGGTTGTAGGATCTACAATTGAGTAAATTTAGATGAAAATAACTTCAATTTTTTGGATTGTGAATAAAGTTTGAGTTGGAAGTGTCAAATTTTAATAAATTTATTTGAAACCAACTTCGATTTTTTGGATTTTCTTGAGTATTTTGGTTGTAGGATCTACAATTGAGTAAATTTAGATGAAAATAACTTCAATTTTTTGGATTGTGAAAAAAATTTGAGTTGGAAGTGTCAAATTTTAATAAATTTATTTGAAACCAAATTCGATTTTTTGGAGTTTCATGAGTATTTTTGTTATAGGATCTACAATTGAGTAAATTTAGATGAAAATAACTTCGATATTTTGGATTTTGTCACGATTTTTGTCAAATTTTAATAAATTTATTTGAAATCAACTTTGATAATTTTTGAATTTGTTGAGTATTTTTGTTGTAGGATCTATATTTGAGTAAATTTAGATGAAAATAACTTCAATTTTTTGGATTGTGAAAAATATTTTAGTTGGAAGAGTCAAATTTTAATAAATTTATTTGAAATCAACTTCGATTTTTTGGATTTTCTGTAGTATTTTTGCTGTAGGATCTACAATTGAGTAAATTTAGATAAAAATAACTTCAATTTTTTGGATTGTGAAAAAAAATTTAGATAGAAGTGTCAAATTTTAATAAATTTATTTGAAATCAACTTCGATTTTTTTGGATTTTGTTGAGTATTTTTGTTGTAGGGTCTATATTTGAGTAAATTTAGATGAAAATAACTTAAATTTGTAGGATTGTGAAAACAATTTTAGTTGGAAGTGCCAAATTTTAATAAATTTATTTGAAACCAACATCGATTTTTTGGATTTTCTTGAGTATTTTTGTTGTAGGATCTACAATTGAGTAAATTTAGATGAAAATAACTTCGATTTTTTCGATTTTGTCACGATTTTTGTCAAATTTTAATAATTTATTTGAAATCAACTTGGATAATTTTGGATTTTCTTGAGTATTTTTGTTGTAGGGTCTATATTTGAGTAAATTTAGATGAAAATAACTTAAATTTTTAGGATTGTGAAAACAATTTTAGTTGGAAGTGCCAAATTTTAATAAATTTATTTGAAACCAACATCGATTTTTTGGATTTTCTTGAGTATTTTTCTTGTAGGATCTACAATTGAGTAAATTTAGATGAAAATAACTTCGATTTTTTCGATTTTGTCACGATTTTTGTCAAATTTTAATAATTTATTTGAAATCAACTTGGATAATTTTGGATTTTCTTGAGTATTTTTGTTGTAGGATCTACAATTGAGTAAATTTAGATGAAAATAACTTCAATTTTTTGGATTGTGAAAAAAAATTTAGATGGAAGTGTCAAATTTTAATAAATTTATTTGAAATCAACTTCGATTTTTATTTATTTTGTTGGGTATTTTTGTTGTAGGATCTATATTTGAGTAAATTTAGATGAAAATAACTTAAATTTTTAGGATTGTGAAAAAAAATTTAGTTGGAAGTGCCAAATTTTAATAAATTTATTTGAAACCAAATTCGATTTTTTGGAGTTTCATGAGTATTTTTGTTATAGGATCTACAAGTGAGTAAATTTAGATGAAAATAACTTCGGTATTTTGGATTTTGTCACGATTTTTGTCAAATTTTAATAAATTTATTTGAAATCAACTTTGATAATTTTTGAATTTGTTGAGTATTTTTATTGTAGGATCTATATTTGAGTAAATTTAGATGAAAATAACTTCGAGTTTTTGGATTTTGTCACGATTTTTGTCAAATTTTAATAAATTTATTTGAAATCAACTTCGATTTTTTTTTATTTTGTTGGGTATTTTTGTTGTAGGATCTATATTTGAGTAAATTTAGATGAAAATAACTTAAATTTTTAGGATTGTGAAAAAAATTTGAGTTGGAAGTGTCAAATTTTAATAAATTTATTTGAAATCAACTTCGATTATTTTGAATTTTGTCGAGTATTTTTGGTGTAGGATGTATATTTGAGTAAATTTAGATGAAAATAACGACAATTTTTTGATTGTGAAGAAAATTTGAGTTGGAAGTGTCAAATTTTAATAAATTTATTTGAAATCAACTTCGATTTTTTGCATTTTCTTGAGTATTTTTGTTGTAGGATCTACAATTGAGTAAATTTAGAAGAAAATAACTTCAATTTTTTGGATTGTGAAAAAAATTTGAGTTGGAAGTGTCAAATTTTAATAAATTTATTTGAAACCAACTTCGATTTTTTGGAGTTTCATGAGTATTTTTGTTATAGGATCTATAATTGAGTAAATTTAGATGAAAATAACTTCGATTTTTTGGATTTTGTCACGATTTTTGTCAAATTTTAATAAATTTATTTGAAATCAACTTCGATTTTTTTTTATTTTGTTGGGTATTTTTGTTGTAGGATCTATATTTGAGCAAATTTAGATGAATATAACTTAAATTTTTAGGATTGTGAAAAAAATTTGAGTTGGAAGAGTCAAATTTTAATAAATTTATTTGAAACCAACTTTGATTTTTTGGATTTTCTTGAATATTTTGGTTGTAGGATCTACAATTGAGTAAATTTAGATGAAAATAACTTCAATTTTTTGGATTGTGAATAAAGTTTGAGTTGGAAGTGTCAAATTTTAATAAATTTATTTGAAACCAACTTTGATTTTTTGGATTTTCTTGAGTATTTTGGTTGTAGGATCTACAATTGAGTAAATTTAGATGAAAATAACTTCAATTTTTTGGATTGTGAAAAAAATTTGAGTTGGAAGTGACAAATTTTAATAAATTTATTTGAAACCAAATTCGATTTTTTGGAGTTTCATGAGTATTTTTGTTATAGGATCTACAAGTGAGTAAATTTAGATGAAAATAACTTCGATTTTTTGGATTTTGTCACGATTTTTGTCAAATTTTAATAAATTTATTTGAAATCAACTTTGATATATTTTGAATTTGTTGAGTATTTTTGTTGTAGGATCTATATTTGAGTAAATTTAGATGAAAATAACTTCAATTTTTTGGATTGTGAAAAATATTTTAGTTGGAAGTGTCAAATTTTAATAAATTTATTTGAAATCAACTTCGATTTTTTGGATTTTCTTTAGTATTTTTGTTGTAGGATCTACAATTGAGTAAATTTAGATAAAAATAACTTCAATTTTTTGGATTGTGAAAAAAAATTTAGATGGAAGTGTCAAATTTTAATAAATTTATTTGAAATCAACTTCGATTTTTTTGGATTTTGTTGAGTATTTTTGTTGTAGGGTCTATATTTGAGTAAATTTAGATGAAAATAACTTAAATTTTTAGGATTTTGAAAAAAATTTTAGTTGGAAGTGCCAAATTTTAATAAATTTATTTGAAACCAACTTCGATTTTTTGGATTTTCTTGAGTATTTTTGTTGTAGGATCTACAATTGAGTAAATTTAGATGAAAATAACTTCGAGTTTTTGGATTTTGTCACGATTTTTGTCAAATTTTAATAAATTTATTTGAAATCAACTTCGATTTTTTTTTATTTTGTTGGGTATTTTTGTTGTAGGATCTATATTTGAGCAAATTTAGATGAATATAACTTAAATTTTTAGGATTGTGAAAAAAATTTGAGTTGGAAGTGTCAAATTTTAATAAATTTATTTGAAACCAAATTCGATTTTTTGGAGTTTCATGAGTATTTTTGTTATAGGATCTACAATTGAGTAAATTTAGATGAAAATAACTTCGATATTTTGGATTTTGTCACGATTTTTGTCAAATTTTAATAAATTTATTTGAAATCAACTTTGATAATTTTTGAATTTGTTGAGTATTTTTGTTGTTGGATCTATATTTGAGTAAATTTAGATGAAAATAACTTCAATTTTTTGGATTGTGAAAAATATTTTAGTTGGAAGAGTCAAATTTTAATAAATTTATTTGAAATCAACTTCGATTTTTTGGATTTTCTGTAGTATTTTTGTTGTAGGATCTACAATTGAGTAAATTTAGATAAAAATAACTTCAATTTTTTGGATTGTGAAAAAAAATTTAGATAGAAGTGTCAAATTTTAATAAATTTGTTTGAAATCAACTTCGATTTTTTTGGATTTTGTAGAGTATTTTTGTTGTAGGGTCTATATTTGAGTAAATTTAGATGAAAATAACTTAAATTTTTAGGATTGTGAAAACAATTTTAGTTGGAAGTGCCAAATTTTAATAAATTTATTTGAAACCAACATCGATTTTTTGGATTTACTTGAGTATTTTTGTTGTAGGATCTACAATTGAGTAAATTTAGATGAAAATAACTTCGATTTTTTCGATTTTGTCACGATTTTTGTCAAATTTTAATAAATTTATTTGAAATCAACTTTGATAATTTTTGAATTTGTTGAGTATTTTTGTTGTTGGATCTATATTTGAGTAAATTTAGATGAAAATAACTTCAATTTTTTGGATTGTGAAAAATATTTTAGTTGGAAGAGTCAAATTTTAATAAATTTATTTGAAATCAACTTCGATTTTTTGGATTTTCTGTAGTATTTTTGTTGTAGGATCTACAATTGAGTAAATTTAGATAAAAATAACTTCAATTTTTTGGATTGTGAAAAAAATTTAGATAGAAGTGTCAAATTTTAATAAATTTATTTGAAATCAGCTTCGATTTTTTTGGATTTTGTAGAGTATTTTTGTTGTAGGGTCTATATTTGAGTAAATTTAGATGAAAATAACTTAAATTTTTAGGATTGTGAAAACAATTTTAGTTGGAAGTGCCAAATTTTAATAAATTTATTTGAAACCAACATCGATTTTTTGGATTTACTTGAGTATTTTTGTTGTAGGATCTACAATTGAGTAAATTTAGATGAAAATAACTTCGATTTTTTCGATTTTGTCACGATTTTTGTCAAATTTTAATAATTTATTTGAAATCAACTTGGATAATTTTGGATTTTCTTGAGTATTTTGGTTGTAGGATCTACAATTGAGTAAATTTAGATGAAAATAACTTCAATTTTTTGGATTGTGAAAAAAAATTTAGATGGAAGTGTCAAATTTTAATAAATTTATTTGAAATCAACTTCGATTTTTTGGATTTTCTTTAGTATTTTTGTTGTAGGATCTACAATTGAGTAAATTTAGATAAAAATAACTTCAATTTTTTGGATTGTGAAAAAAAATTTAGATGGAAGTGTCAAATTTTAATAAATTTATTTGAAATCAACTTCGATTTTTTTGGATTTTGTTGAGTATTTTTGTTGTAGGGTCTATATTTGAGTAAATTTAGATGAAAATAACTTAAATTTTTAGGATTTTGAAAAAAATTTTAGTTGGAAGTGCCAAATTTTAATAAATTTATTTGAAACCAACTTCGATTTTTTGGATTTTCTTGAGTATTTTTGTTGTAGGATCTACAATTGAGTAAATTTAGATGAAAATAACTTCGAGTTTTTGGATTTTGTCACGATTTTTGTCAAATTTTAATAAATTTATTTGAAATCAACTTCGATTTTTTTTTATTTTGTTGGGTATTTTTGTTGTAGGATCTATATTTGAGCAAATTTAGATGAATATAACTTAAATTTTTAGGATTGTGAAAAAAATTTGAGTTGGAAGAGTCAAATTTTAATAAATTTATTTGAAACCAACTTTGATTTTTTGGATTTTCTTGAATATTTTGGTTGTAGGATCTACAATTGAGTAAATTTAGATGAAAATAACTTCGATTTTTTGGATTGTGAATAAAGTTTGAGTTGGAAGTGTCAAATTTTAATAAATTTATTTGAAACCTACTTCGATTTTTTGGATTTTCTTGAGTATTTTGGTTGTAGGATCTACAATTGAGTAAATTTAGATGAAAATAACTTCAATTTTTTGGATTGTGAAAAAAATTTGAGTTGGAAGTGTCAAATTTTAATAAATTTATTTGAAACCAAATTCGATTTTTTGGAGTTTCATGAGTATTTTTGTTATAGGATCTACAATTGAGTAAATTTAGATGAAAATAACTTCGATATTTTGGATTTTGTCACGATTTTTGTCAAATTTTAATAAATTTATTTGAAATCAACTTTGATAATTTTTGAATTTGTTGAGTATTTTTGTTGTAGGATCTATATTTGAGTAAATTTAGATGAAAATAACTTCAATTTTTTGGATTGTGAAAAATATTTTAGTTGGAAGAGTCAAATTTTAATAAATTTATTTGAAATCAACTTCGATTTTTTGGATTTTCTGTAGTATTTTTGTTGTAGGATCTACAATTGAGTAAATTTAGATAAAAATAACTTCAATTTTTTGGATTGTGAAAAAAAATTTAGATAGAAGTGTCAAATTTTAATAAATTTATTTGAAATCAACTTCGATTTTTTTGGATTTTGTTGAGTATTTTTGTTGTAGGATCTACAATTGAGTAAATTTAGATGAAAATAACTTCGATTTTTTCGATTTTGTCACGATTTTTGTCAAATTTTAATAATTTATTTGAAATCAACTTGGATAATTTTGGATTTTCTTGAGTATTTTTGTTGTAGGATCTACAATTGAGTAAATTTAGATGAAAATAACATCAATTTTTTGGATTGTTTAAAAAAATTTAGATGGAAGTGTCAAATTTTAATAAATTTATTTGAAATCAACTTCGATTTTTTTTTATTTTGTTGGGTATTTTTGTTGTAGGATCTATATTTGAGTAAATTTAGATGAAAATAACTTAAATTTTTAGGTTTGTGAAAAAAAATTTAGTTGGAAGTGCCAAATTTTATTAAATTTATTTGAAACCAACTTCGATTTTTTGGATTTTCTTGAGTATTTTTGTTGTAGGATCTACAATTGAGTAAATTTAGATGAAAATAACTTCAATTTTTTGGATTGTGAAAAAAATTTGAGTTGGAAGTGACAAATTTTAATAAATTTATTTGAAACCAAATTCGATTTTTTGGAGTTTCATGAGTATTTTTGTTATAGGATCTACAAGTGAGTAAATTTAGATGAAAATAACTTCGATTTTTTGGATTTTGTCACGATTTTTGTCAAATTTTAATAAATTTATTTGAAATCAACTTTGATATATTTTGAATTTGTTGAGTATTTTTGTTGTAGGATCTATATTTGAGTAAATTTAGATGAAAATAACTTCAATTTTTTGGATTGTGAAAAATATTTTAGTTGGAAGTGTCAAATTTTAATAAATTTATTTGAAATCAACTTCGATTTTTTGGATTTTCTTTAGTATTTTTGTTGTAGGATCTACAATTGAGTAAATTTAGATAAAAATAACTTCAATTTTTTGGATTGTGAAAAAAAATTTAGATGGAAGTGTCAAATTTTAATAAATTTATTTGAAATCAACTTCGATTTTTTTGGATTTTGTTGAGTATTTTTGTTGTAGGGTATATATTTGAGTAAATTTAGATGAAAATAACTTAAATTTTTAGGATTTTGAAAAAAATTTTAGTTGGAAGTGCCAAATTTTAATAAATTTATTTGAAACCAACTTCGATTTTTTGGATTTTCTTGAGTATTTTTGTTGTAGGATCTACAATTGAGTAAATTTAGATGAAAATAACTTCGAGTTTTTGGATTTTGTCACGATTTTTGTCAAATTTTAATAAATTTATTTGAAATCAACTTCGATTTTTTTTTATTTTGTTGGGTATTTTTGTTGTAGGATCTATATTTGAGCAAATTTAGATGAATATAACTTAAATTTTTAGGATTGTGAAAAAAATTTGAGTTGGAAGTGTCAAATTTTAATAAATTTATTTGAAACCAAATTCGATTTTTTGGAGTTTCATGAGTATTTTTGTTATAGGATCTACAATTGAGTAAATTTAGATGAAAATAACTTCGATATTTTGGATTTTGTCACGATTTTTGTCAAATTTTAATAAATTTATTTGAAATCAACTTTGATAATTTTTGAATTTGTTGAGTATTTTTGTTGTAGGATCTATATTTGAGTAAATTTAGATGAAAATAACTTCAATTTTTTGGATTGTGAAAAATATTTTAGTTGGAAGAGTCAAATTTTAATAAATTTATTTGAAATCAACTTCGATTTTTTGGATTTTCTGTAGTATTTTTGTTGTAGGATCTACAATTGAGTAAATTTAGATAAAAATAACTTCAATTTTTTGGATTGTGAAAAAAAATTTAGATAGAAGTGTCAAATTTTAATAAATTTATTTGAAATCAACTTCGATTTTTTTGGATTTTGTTGAGTATTTTTGTTGTAGGGTCTATATTTGAGTAAATTTAGATGAAAATAACTTAAATTTTTAGGATTGTGAAAATAATTTTAGTTGGAAGTGCCAAATTTTAATAAATTTATTTGAAACCAACTTCGATTTTTTGGATTTTCTTGAGTATTTTTGTTGTAGGATCTACAATTGCGTAAATTTAGATGAAAATAACTTCGAGTTTTTGGATTTTGTCACGATTTTTGTCAAATTTTAATAATTTATTTGAAATCAACTTGGATAATTTTGGATTTTCTTGAGTATTTTTGTTGTAGGATCTACAATTGAGTAAATTTAGATGAAAATAACTTCAATTTTTTGGATTGTGAAATAAAATTTAGATGGAAGTGTCAAATTTTAATAAATTTATTTGAAATCAACTTCGATTTTTTTTTATTTTGTTGGGTATTTTTGTTGTAGGATCTATATTTGAGTAAATTTAGATGAAAATAACTTAAATTTTTAGGATTGTGAAAAAAAATTTAGTTGGAAGTGCCAAATTTTAATAAATTTATTTGAAACCAACTTCGATTTTTTGGATTTTCTTGAGTATTTTTGTTGTAGGGTCTATATTTGAGTAAATTTAGATGAAAATAACTTAAATTTTTAGGATTGTGAAAACAATTTTAGTTGGAAGTGCCAAATTTTAATAAATTTATTTGAAACCAACTTCGATTTTTTGGATTTTCTTGAGTATTTTTGTTGTAGGATCTACAATTGCGTAAATTTAGATGAAAATAACTTCGAGTTTTTGGATTTTGTCACGATTTTTGTCAAATTTTAATAAATTTATTTGAAATCAACTTCGATTTTTTTTTATTTTGTTGGGTATTTTTGTTGTAGGATCTATATTTGAGTAAATTTAGATGAAAATAACTTAAATTTTTAGGATTGTGAAAAAAATTTGAGTTGGAAGTGTCAAATTTTAATAAATTTATATGAAATCAACTTCGATTATTTTGAATTTTGTCGAGTATTTTTGGTGTAGGATGTATATTTGAGTAAATTTAGATGAAAATAACGACAATTTTTTGATTGTGAAGAAAATTTGAGTTGGAAGTGTCAAATTTTAATAAATTTATTTGAAATCAACTTCGATTTTTTGCATTTTCTTGAGTATTTTTGTTGTAGGATCTACAATTGAGTAAATTTAGAAGAAAATAACTTCAATTTTTTGGATTGTGAAAAAAATTTGAGTTGGAAGTGTCAAATTTTAATAAATTTATTTGAAACCAACTTCGATTTTTTGGAGTTTCATGAGTATTTTTGTTATAGGATCTACAATTGAGTAAATTTAGATGAAAATAACTTCGATATTTTGGATTTTGTCACGATTTTTGTCAAATTTTAATAAATTTATTTGAAATCAACTTTGATAATTTTTGAATTTGTTGAGTATTTTTGTTGTAGGATCTATATTTGAGTAAATTTAGATGAAAATAACTTCAATTTTTTGGATTGTGAAAAATATTTTAGTTGGAAGAGTCAAATTTTAATAAATTTATTTGAAATCAACTTCGATTTTTTGGATTTTCTGTAGTATTTTTGTTGTAGGATCTACAATTGAGTAAATTTAGATAAAAATAACTTCAATTTTTTGGATTGTGAAAATAAATTTAGATAGAAGTGTCAAATTTTAATAAATTTATTTGAAATCAACTTCGATTTTTTTGGATTTTGTTGAGTATTTTTGTTGTAGGGTCTATATTTGAGTAAATTTAGATGAAAATAACTTAAATTTTTAGGATTGTGAAAACAATTTTAGTTGGAAGTGCCAAATTTTAATAAATTTATTTGAAACCAACATCGATTTTTTGGATTTTCTTGAGTATTTTTCTTGTAGGATCTACAATTGAGTAAATTTAGATAAAAATAACTTCAATTTTTTGGATTGTGAAAAAAAATTTAGATGGAAGTGTCAAATTTTAATAAATTTATTTGAAATCAACTTCGATTTTTTTGGATTTTGTTGAGTATTTTTGTTGTAGGGTCTATATTTGAGTAAATTTAGATGAAAATAACTTAAATTTTTAGGATTTTGAAAAAAATTTTAGTTGGAAGTGCCAAATTTTAATAAATTTATTTGAAACCAACTTCGATTTTTTGGATTTTCTTGAGTATTTTTGTTGTAGGATCTACAATTGAGTAAATTTAGATGAAAATAACTTCGAGTTTTTGGATTTTGTCACGATTTTTGTCAAATTTTAATAAATTTATTTGAAATCAACTTCGATTTTTTTTTATTTTGTTGGGTATTTTTGTTGTAGGATCTATATTTGAGCAAATTTAGATGAATATAACTTAAATTTTTAGGATTGTGAAAAAAATTTGAGTTGGAAGAGTCAAATTTTAATAAATTTATTTGAAACCAACTTTGATTTTTTGGATTTTCTTGAATATTTTGGTTGTAGGATCTACAATTGAGTAAATTTAGATGAAAATAACTTCGATTTTTTGGATTGTGAATAAAGTTTGAGTTGGAAGTGTCAAATTTTAATAAATTTATTTGAAACCTACTTCGATTTTTTGGATTTTCTTGAGTATTTTGGTTGTAGGATCTACAATTGAGTAAATTTAGATGAAAATAACTTCAATTTTTTGGATTGTGAAAAAAATTTGAGTTGGAAGTGTCAAATTTTAATAAATTTATTTGAAACCAAATTCGATTTTTTGGAGTTTCATGAGTATTTTTGTTATAGGATCTACAATTGAGTAAATTTAGATGAAAATAACTTCGATATTTTGGATTTTGTCACGATTTTTGTCAAATTTTAATAAATTTATTTGAAATCAACTTTGATAATTTTTGAATTTGTTGAGTATTTTTGTTGTAGGATCTATATTTGAGTAAATTTAGATGAAAATAACTTCAATTTTTTGGATTGTGAAAAATATTTTAGTTGGAAGAGTCAAATTTTAATAAATTTATTTGAAATCAACTTCGATTTTTTGGATTTTCTGTAGTATTTTTGTTGTAGGATCTACAATTGAGTAAATTTAGATAAAAATAACTTCAATTTTTTGGATTGTGAAAAAAAATTTAGATAGAAGTGTCAAATTTTAATAAATTTATTTGAAATCAACTTCGATTTTTTTGGATTTTGTTGAGTATTTTTGTTGTAGGATCTACAATTGAGTAAATTTAGATGAAAATAACTTCGATTTTTTCGATTTTGTCACGATTTTTGTCAAATTTTAATAATTTATTTGAAATCAACTTGGATAATTTTGGATTTTCTTGAGTATTTTTGTTGTAGGATCTACAATTGAGTAAATTTAGATGAAAATAACATCAATTTTTTGGATTGTTTAAAAAAATTTAGATGGAAGTGTCAAATTTTAATAAATTTATTTGAAATCAACTTCGATTTTTTTTTATTTTGTTGGGTATTTTTGTTGTAGGATCTATATTTGAGTAAATTTAGATGAAAATAACTTAAATTTTTAGGTTTGTGAAAAAAAATTTAGTTGGAAGTGCCAAATTTTATTAAATTTATTTGAAACCAACTTCGATTTTTTGGATTTTCTTGAGTATTTTTGTTGTAGGATCTACAATTGAGTAAATTTAGATGAAAATAACTTCAATTTTTTGGATTGTGAAAAAAATTTGAGTTGGAAGTGACAAATTTTAATAAATTTATTTGAAACCAAATTCGATTTTTTGGAGTTTCATGAGTATTTTTGTTATAGGATCTACAAGTGAGTAAATTTAGATGAAAATAACTTCGATTTTTTGGATTTTGTCACGATTTTTGTCAAATTTTAATAAATTTATTTGAAATCAACTTTGATATATTTTGAATTTGTTGAGTATTTTTGTTGTAGGATCTATATTTGAGTAAATTTAGATGAAAATAACTTCAATTTTTTGGATTGTGAAAAATATTTTAGTTGGAAGTGTCAAATTTTAATAAATTTATTTGAAATCAACTTCGATTTTTTGGATTTTCTTTAGTATTTTTGTTGTAGGATCTACAATTGAGTAAATTTAGATAAAAATAACTTCAATTTTTTGGATTGTGAAAAAAAATTTAGATGGAAGTGTCAAATTTTAATAAATTTATTTGAAATCAACTTCGATTTTTTTGGATTTTGTTGAGTATTTTTGTTGTAGGGTATATATTTGAGTAAATTTAGATGAAAATAACTTAAATTTTTAGGATTTTGAAAAAAATTTTAGTTGGAAGTGCCAAATTTTAATAAATTTATTTGAAACCAACTTCGATTTTTTGGATTTTCTTGAGTATTTTTGTTGTAGGATCTACAATTGAGTAAATTTAGATGAAAATAACTTCGAGTTTTTGGATTTTGTCACGATTTTTGTCAAATTTTAATAAATTTATTTGAAATCAACTTCGATTTTTTTTTATTTTGTTGGGTATTTTTGTTGTAGGATCTATATTTGAGCAAATTTAGATGAATATAACTTAAATTTTTAGGATTGTGAAAAAAATTTGAGTTGGAAGTGTCAAATTTTAATAAATTTATTTGAAACCAAATTCGATTTTTTGGAGTTTCATGAGTATTTTTGTTATAGGATCTACAATTGAGTAAATTTAGATGAAAATAACTTCGATATTTTGGATTTTGTCACGATTTTTGTCAAATTTTAATAAATTTATTTGAAATCAACTTTGATAATTTTTGAATTTGTTGAGTATTTTTGTTGTAGGATCTATATTTGAGTAAATTTAGATGAAAATAACTTCAATTTTTTGGATTGTGAAAAATATTTTAGTTGGAAGAGTCAAATTTTAATAAATTTATTTGAAATCAACTTCGATTTTTTGGATTTTCTGTAGTATTTTTGTTGTAGGATCTACAATTGAGTAAATTTAGATAAAAATAACTTCAATTTTTTGGATTGTGAAAAAAAATTTAGATAGAAGTGTCAAATTTTAATAAATTTATTTGAAATCAACTTCGATTTTTTTGGATTTTGTTGAGTATTTTTGTTGTAGGGTCTATATTTGAGTAAATTTAGATGAAAATAACTTAAATTTTTAGGATTGTGAAAACAATTTTAGTTGGAAGTGCCAAATTTTAATAAATTTATTTGAAACCAACATCGATTTTTTGGATTTTCTTGAGTATTTTTGTTGTAGGATCTACAATTGAGTAAATTTAGATGAAAATAACTTCGATTTTTTCGATTTTGTCACGATTTTTGTCAAATTTTAATAATTTATTTGAAATCAACTTGGATAATTTTGGATTTTCTTGAGTATTTTTGTTGTAGGATCTACAATTGAGTAAATTTAGATGAAAATAACATCAATTTTTTGGATTGTTTAAAAAAATTTAGATGGAAGTGTCAAATTTTAATAAATTTATTTGAAATCAACTTCGATTTTTTTTTATTTTGTTGGGTATTTTTGTTGTAGGATCTATATTTGAGTAAATTTAGATGAAAATAACTTAAATTTTTAGGTTTGTAAGAAAAAAAATTTAGTTGGAAGTGCCAAATTTTATTAAATTTATTTGAAACCAACTTCGATTTTTTGGATTTTCTTGAGTATTTTTGTTGTAGGATCTACAATTGAGTAAATTTAGATGAAAATAACTTCAATTTTTTGGATTGTGAAAAAAATTTGAGTTGGAAGTGACAAATTTTAATAAATTTATTTGAAACCAAATTCGATTTTTTGGAGTTTCATGAGTATTTTTGTTATAGGATCTACAAGTGAGTAAATTTAGATGAAAATAACTTCGATTTTTGGATTTTGTCACGATTTTTGTCAAATTTTAATAAATTTATTTGAAATCAACTTTGATATATTTTGAATTTGTTGAGTATTTTTGTTGTAGGATCTATATTTGAGTAAATTTAGATGAAAATAACTTCAATTTTTTGGATTGTGAAAAATATTTTAGTTGGAAGTGTCAAATTTTAATAAATTTATTTGAAATCAACTTCGATTTTTTGGATTTTCTTTAGTATTTTTGTTGTAGGATCTACAATTGAGTAAATTTAGATAAAAATAACTTCAATTTTTTGGATTGTGAAAAAAAATTTAGATGGAAGTGTCAAATTTTAATAAATTTATTTGAAATCAACTTCGATTTTGTTGGATTTTGTTGAGTATTTTTGTTGTAGGGTATATATTTGAGTAAATTTAGATGAAAATAACTTAAATTTTTAGGATTTTGAAAAAAATTTTAGTTGGAAGTGCCAAATTTTAATAAATTTATTTGAAACCAACTTCGATTTTTTGGATTTTCTTGAGTATTTTTGTTGTAGGATCTACAATTGAGTAAATTTAGATGAAAATAACTTCGATTTTTTCGATTTTGTCACGATTTTTGTCAAATTTTAATAATTTATTTGAAATCAACTTGGATAATTTTGGATTTTCTTGAGTATTTTTGTTGTAGGATCTACAATTGAGTAAATTTAGATGAAAATAACATCAATTTTTTGGATTGTTTAAAAAAATTTAGATGGAAGTGTCAAATTTTAATAAATTTATTTGAAATCAACTTCGATTTTTTTTTATTTTGTTGGGTATTTTTGTTGTAGGATCTATATTTGAGTAAATTTAGATGAAAATAACTTAAATTTTTAGGTTTGTGAAAAAAAATTTAGTTGGAAGTGCCAAATTTTATTAAATTTATTTGAAACCAACTTCGATTTTTTGGATTTTCTTGAGTATTTTTGTTGTAGGATCTACAATTGAGTAAATTTAGATGAAAATAACTTCAATTTTTTGGATTGTGAAAAAAATTTGAGTTGGAAGTGACAAATTTTAATAAATTTATTTGAAACCAAATTCGATTTTTTGGAGTTTCATGAGTATTTTTGTTATAGGATCTACAAGTGAGTAAATTTAGATGAAAATAACTTCGATTTTTTGGATTTTGTCACGATTTTTGTCAAATTTTAATAAATTTATTTGAAATCAACTTTGATATATTTTGAATTTGTTGAGTATTTTTGTTGTAGGATCTATATTTGAGTAAATTTAGATGAAAATAACTTCAATTTTTTGGATTGTGAAAAATATTTTAGTTGGAAGTGTCAAATTTTAATAAATTTATTTGAAATCAACTTCGATTTTTTGGATTTTCTTTAGTATTTTTGTTGTAGGATCTACAATTGAGTAAATTTAGATAAAAATAACTTCAATTTTTTGGATTGTGAAAAAAAATTTAGATGGAAGTGTCAAATTTTAATAAATTTATTTGAAATCAACTTCGATTTTTTTGGATTTTGTTGAGTATTTTTGTTGTAGGGTATATATTTGAGTAAATTTAGATGAAAATAACTTAAATTTTTAGGATTTTGAAAAAAATTTTAGTTGGAAGTGCCAAATTTTAATAAATTTATTTGAAACCAACTTCGATTTTTTGGATTTTCTTGAGTATTTTTGTTGTAGGATCTACAATTGAGTAAATTTAGATGAAAATAACTTCGAGTTTTTGGATTTTGTCACGATTTTTGTCAAATTTTAATAAATTTATTTGAAATCAACTTCGATTTTTTTTTATTTTGTTGGGTATTTTTGTTGTAGGATCTATATTTGAGCAAATTTAGATGAATATAACTTAAATTTTTAGGATTGTGAAAAAAATTTGAGTTGGAAGAGTCAAATTTTAATAAATTTATTTGAAACCAACTTTGATTTTTTGGATTTTCTTGAATATTTTGGTTGTAGGATCTACAATTGAGTAAATTTAGATGAAAATAACTTCAATTTTTTGGATTGTGAATAAAGTTTGAGTTGGAAGTGTCAAATTTTAATAAATTTATTTGAAACCAACTTTGATTTTTTGGATTTTCTTGAGTATTTTGGTTGTAGGATCTACAATTGAGTAAATTTAGATGAAAATAACTTCAATTTTTTGGATTGTGAAAAAAATTTGAGTTCGAAGTGTCAAATTTTAATAAATTTATTTGAAACCAAATTCGATTTTTTGGAGTTTCATGAGTATTTTTGTTATAGGATCTACAATTGAGTAAATTTAGATGAAAATAACTTCGATATTTTGGATTTTGTCACGATTTTTGTCAAATTTTAATAAATTTATTTGAAATCAACTTTGATAATTTTTGAATTTGTTGAGTATTTTTGTTGTAGGATCTATATTTGAGTAAATTTAGATGAAAATAACATCAATTTTTTGGATTGTGAAAAATATTTTAGTTGGAAGAGTCAAATTTTAATAAATTTATTTGAAATCAACTTCGATTTTTTGGATTTTCTGTAGTATTTTTGTTGTAGGATCTACAATTGAGTAAATTTAGATAAAAATAACTTCAATTTTTTGGATTGTGAAAATAAATTTAGATAGAAGTGTCAAATTTTAATAAATTTATTTGAAATCAACTTCGATTTTTTTGGATTTTGTTGAGTATTTTTGTTGTAGGGTCTATATTTGAGTAAATTTAGATGAAAATAACTTAAATTTTTAGGATTGTGAAAACAATTTTAGTTGGAAGTGCCAAATTTTAATAAATTTATTTGAAACCAACATCGATTTTTTGGATTTTCTTGAGTATTTTTCTTGTAGGATCTACAATTGAGTAAATTTAGATGAAAATAACTTCGATTTTTTCGATTTTGTCACGATTTTTGTCAAATTTTAATAATTTATTTGAAATCAACTTCGATTTTTTGGATTTTCTGTAGTATTTTTGTTGTAGGATCTACAATTGAGTAAATTTAGATAAAAATAACTTCAATTTTTTGGATTGTGAAAAAAAATTTAGATAGAAGTGTCAAATTTTAATAAATTTATTTGAAATCAACTTCGATTTTTTTGGATTTTGTTGAGTATTTTTGTTGTAGGGTCTATATTTGAGTAAATTTAGATGAAAATAACTTAAATTTTTAGGATTGTGAAAACAATTTTAGTTGGAAGTGCCAAATTTTAATAAATTTATTTGAAACCAACATCGATTTTTTGGATTTTCTTGAGTATTTTTCTTGTAGGATCTACAATTGAGTAAATTTAGATGAAAATAACTTCGATTTTTTCGATTTTGTCACGATTTTTGTCAAATTTTAATAATTTATTTGAAATCAACTTGGATAATTTTGGATTTTCTTGAGTATTTTTGTTGTAGGATCTACAATTGAGTAAATTTAGATGAAAATAACTTCAATTTTTTGGATTGTGAAAAAAAATTTAGATGGAAGTGTCAAATTTTAATAAATTTATTTGAAATCAACTTCGATTTTTATTTATTTTGTTGGGTATTTTTGTTGTAGGATCTATATTTGAGTAAATTTAGATGAAAATAACTTAAATTTTTAGGATTGTGAAAAAAAATTTAGTTGGAAGTGCCAAATTTTAATAAATTTATTTGAAACCAAATTCGATTTTTTGGAGTTTCATGAGTATTTTTGTTATAGGATCTACAAGTGAGTAAATTTAGATGAAAATAACTTCGGTATTTTGGATTTTGTCACGATTTTTGTCAAATTTTAATAAATTTATTTGAAATCAACTTTGATAATTTTTGAATTTGTTGAGTATTTTTGTTGTAGGATCTATATTTGAGTAAATTTAGATGAAAATAACTTCGAGTTTTTGGATTTTGTCACGATTTTTGTCAAATTTTAATAATTTATTTGAAATCAACTTGGATAATTTTGGATTTTCTTGAGTATTTTTGTTGTAGGATCTACAATTGAGTAAATTTAGATGAAAATAACTTCAATTTTTTGGATTGTGAAAAAAAATTTAGATGGAAGTGTCAAATTTTAATAAATTTATTTGAAATCAACTTCGATTTTTTGGATTTTCTTTAGTATTTTTGTTGTAGGATCTACAATTGAGTAAATTTAGATAAAAATAACTTCAATTTTTTGGATTGTGAAAAAAAATTTAGATGGAAGTGTCAAATTTTAATAAATTTATTTGAAATCAACTTCGATTTTTTGGATTTTGTTGAGTATTTTTGTTGTAGGGTCTATATTTGAGTAAATTTAGATGAAAATAACTTAAATTTTTAGGATTTTGAAAAAAATTTTAGTTGGAAGTGCCAAATTTTAATAAATTTATTTGAAACCAACTTCGATTTTTTGGATTTTCTTGAGTATTTTTGTTGTAGGATCTACAATTGAGTAAATTTAGATGAAAATAACTTCGAGTTTTTGGATTTTGTCACGATTTTTGTCAAATTTTAATAAATTTATTTGAAATCAACTTCGATTTTTTTTTATTTTGTTGGGTATTTTTGTTGTAGGATCTATATTTGAGCAAATTTAGATGAATATAACTTAAATTTTTAGGATTGTGAAAAAAATTTGAGTTGGAAGAGTCAAATTTTAATAAATTTATTTGAAACCAACTTTGATTTTTTGGATTTTCTTGAATATTTTGGTTGTAGGATCTACAATTGAGTAAATTTAGATGAAAATAACTTCAATTTTCTGGATTGTGAATAAAGTTTGAGTTGGAAGTGTCAAATTTTAATAAATTTATTTGAAACCAACTTCGATTTTTTGGATTTTCTTGAGTATTTTGGTTGTAGGATCTACAATTGAGTAAATTTAGATGAAAATAACTTCAATTTTTTGGATTGTGAAAAATATTTTAGTTGGAAGAGTCAAATTTTAATAAATTTATTTGAAATCAACTTCGATTTTTTGGATTTTCTGTAGTATTTTTGTTGTAGGATCTACAATTGAGTAAATTTAGATAAAAATAACTTCAATTTTTTGGATTGTGAAAAAAAATTTAGATAGAAGTGTCAAATTTTAATAAATTTATTTGAAATCAACTTCGATTTTTTTGGATTTTGTTGAGTATTTTTGTTGTAGGGTCTATATTTGAGTAAATTTAGATGAAAATAACTTAAATTTTTAGGATTGTGAAAACAATTTTAGTTGGAAGTGCCAAATTTTAATAAATTTATTTGAAACCAACTTCGATTTTTTGGATTTTCTTGAGTATTTTTGTTGTAGGATCTACAATTGCGTAAATTTAGATGAAAATAACTTCGATTTTTTCGATTTTGTCACGATTTTTGTCAAATTTTAATAAATTTATTTGAAATCAACTTGGATAATTTTGGATTTTCTTGAGTATTTTTGTTGTAGGATCTACAATTGAGTAAATTTAGATGAAAATAACTTCAATTTTTTGGATTGTGAAAAAAAATTTAGATGGAAGTGTCAAATTTTAATAAATTTATTTGAAATCAACTTCGATTTTTATTTATTTTGTTGGGTATTTTTGTTGTAGGATCTATATTTGAGTAAATTTAGATGAAAATAACTTAAATTTTTAGGATTGTGAAAAAAAATTTAGTTGGAAGTGCCAAATTTTAATAAATTTATTTGAAACCAAATTCGATTTTTTGGAGTTTCATGAGTATTTTTGTTATAGGATCTACAAGTGAGTAAATTTAGATGAAAATAACTTCGGTATTTTGGATTTTGTCACGATTTTTGTCAAATTTTAATAAATTTATTTGAAATCAACTTTGATAATTTTTGAATTTGTTGAGTATTTTTGTTGTAGGATCTATATTTGAGTAAATTTAGATGAAAATAACTTGGAGTTTTTGGATTTTGTCACGATTTTTGTCAAATTTTAATAAATTTATTTGAAATCAACTTCGATTTTTTTTTATTTTGTTGGGTATTTTTGTTGTAGGATCTATATTTGAGTAAATTTAGATGAAAATAACTTAAATTTTTAGGATTGTGAAAAAAATTTGAGTTGGAAGTGTCAAATTTTAATAAATTTATTTGAAATCAACTTCGATTATTTTGAATTTTGTCGAGTATTTTTGGTGTAGGATGTATATTTGAGTAAATTTAGATGAAAATAACGACAATTTTTTGATTGTGAAGAAAATTTGAGTTGGAAGTGTCAAATTTTAATAAATTTATTTGAAATCAACTTCGATTTTTTGCATTTTCTTGAGTATTTTTGTTGTAGGATCTACAATTGAGTAAATTTAGAAGAAAATAACTTCAATTTTTTGGATTGTGAAAAAAATTTGAGTTGGAAGTGTCAAATTTTAATAAATTTATTTGAAACCAACTTCGATTTTTTGGAGTTTCATGAGTATTTTTGTTATAGGATCTATAATTGAGTAAATTTAGATGAAAATAACTTCGATTTTTTGGATTTTGTCACGATTTTTGTCAAATTTTAATAAATTTATTTGAAATCAACTTCGATTTTTTTTTATTTTGTTGGGTATTTTTGTTGTAGGATCTATATTTGAGCAAATTTAGATGAATATAACTTAAATTTTTAGGATTGTGAAAAAAATTTGAGTTGGAAGAGTCAAATTTTAATAAATTTATTTGAAACCAACTTTGATTTTTTGGATTTTCTTGAATATTTTGGTTGTAGGATCTACAATTGAGTAAATTTAGATGAAAATAACTTCAATTTTTTGGATTGTGAATAAAGTTTGAGTTGGAAGTGTCAAATTTTAATAAATTTATTTGAAACCAACTTTGATTTTTTGGATTTTCTTGAGTATTTTGGTTGTAGGATCTACAATTGAGTAAATTTAGATGAAAATAACTTCAATTTTTTGGATTGTGAAAAAAATTTGAGTTGGAAGTGTCAAATTTTAATAAATTTATTTGAAACCAAATTCGATTTTTTGGAGTTTCATGAGTATTTTTGTTATAGGATCTACAATTGAGTAAATTTAGATGAAAATAACTTCGATATTTTGGATTTTGTCACGATTTTTGTCAAATTTTAATAAATTTATTTGAAATCAACTTTGATAATTTTTGAATTTGTTGAGTATTTTTGTTGTAGGATCTATATTTGAGTAAATTTAGATGAAAATAACTTCAATTTTTTGGATTGTGAAAAATATTTTAGTTGGAAGAGTCAAATTTTAATAAATTTATTTGAAATCAACTTCGATTTTTTGGATTTTCTGTAGTATTTTTGTTGTAGGATCTACAATTGAGTAAATTTAGATAAAAATAACTTCAATTTTTTGGATTGTGAAAAAAAATTTAGATAGAAGTGTCAAATTTTAATAAATTTATTTGAAATCAACTTCGATTTTTTTGGATTTTGTTGAGTATTTTTGTTGTAGGGTCTATATTTGAGTAAATTTAGATGAAAATAACTTAAATTTTTAGGATTGTGAAAACAATTTTAGTTGGAAGTGCCAAATTTTAATAAATTTATTTGAAACCAACATCGATTTTTTGGATTTTCTTGAGTATTTTTCTTGTAGGATCTACAATTGAGTAAATTTAGATGAAAATAACTTCGATTTTTTCGATTTTGTCACGATTTTTGTCAAATTTTAATAATTTATTTGAAATCAACTTGGATAATTTTGGATTTTCTTGAGTATTTTTGTTGTAGGATCTACAATTGAGTAAATTTAGATAAAAATAACTTCAATTTTTTGGATTGTGAAAAAAAATTTAGATGGAAGTGTCAAATTTTAATAAATTTATTTGAAATCAACTTCGATTTTTTTGGATTTTGTTGAGTATTTTTGTTGTAGGGTATATATTTGAGTAAATTTAGATGAAAATAACTTAAATTTTTAGGATTTTGAAAAAAATTTTAGTTGGAAGTGCCAAATTTTAATAAATTTATTTGAAACCAACTTCGATTTTTTGGATTTTCTTGAGTATTTTTGTTGTAGGATCTACAATTGAGTAAATTTAGATGAAAATAACTTCGAGTTTTTGGATTTTGTCACGATTTTTGTCAAATTTTAATAAATTTATTTGAAATCAACTTCGATTTTTTTTTATTTTGTTGGGTATTTTTGTTGTAGGATCTATATTTGAGCAAATTTAGATGAATATAACTTAAATTTTTAGGATTGTGAAAAAAATTTGAGTTGGAAGTGTCAAATTTTACTAAATTTATTTGAAACCAAATTCGATTTTTTGGAGTTTCATGAGTATTTTTGTTATAGGATCTACAATTGAGTAAATTTAGATGAAAATAACTTCGATATTTTGGATTTTGTCACGATTTTTGTCAAATTTTAATAAATTTATTTGAAATCAACTTTGATAATTTTTGAATTTGTTGAGTATTTTTGTTGTAGGATCTATATTTGAGTAAATTTAGATGAAAATAACTTCAATTTTTTGGATTGTGAAAAATATTTTAGTTGGAAGAGTCAAATTTTAATAAATTTATTTGAAATCAACTTCGATTTTTTGGATTTTCTGTAGTATTTTTGTTGTAGGATCTACAATTGAGTAAATTTAGATAAAAATAACTTCAATTTTTTGGATTGTGAAAAAAAATTTAGATAGAAGTGTCAAATTTTAATAAATTTATTTGAAATCAACTTCGATTTTTTTGGATTTTGTTGAGTATTTTTGTTGTAGGGTCTATATTTGAGTAAATTTAGATGAAAATAACTTAAATTTTTAGGATTGTGAAAACAATTTTAGTTGGAAGTGCCAAATTTTAATAAATTTATTTGAAACCAACATCGATTTTTTGGATTTTCTTGAGTATTTTTGTTGTAGGATCTACAATTGAGTAAATTTAGATGAAAATAACTTCGATTTTTTCGATTTTGTCACGATTTTTGTCAAATTTTAATAATTTATTTGAAATCAACTTGGATAATTTTGGATTTTCTTGAGTATTTTGGTTGTAGGATCTACAATTGAGTAAATTTAGATGAAAATAACTTCAATTTTTTGGATTGTGAAATAAAATTTAGATGGAAGTGTCAAATTTTAATAAATTTATTTGAAATCAACTTCGATTTTTTTTTATTTTGTTGGGTATTTTTGTTGTAGGATCTATATTTGAGTAAATTTAGATGAAAATAACTTAAATTTTTAGGATTGTGAAAAAAAATTTAGTTGGAAGTGCCAAATTTTAATAAATTTATTTGAAACCAACTTCGATTTTTTGGATTTTCTTGAGTATTTTTGTTGTAGGGTCTATATTTGAGTAAATTTAGATGAAAATAACTTAAATTTTTAGGATTGTGAAAACAATTTTAGTTGGAAGTGCCAAATTTTAATAAATTTATTTGAAACCAACTTCGATTTTTTGGATTTTCTTGAGTATTTTTGTTGTAGGATCTACAATTGCGTAAATTTAGATGAAAATAACTTCGATTTTTTCGATTTTGTCACGATTTTTGTCAAATTTTAATAAATTTATTTGAAATCAACTTGGATAATTTTGGATTTTCTTGAGTATTTTTGTTGTAGGATCTACAATTGAGTAAATTTAGATGAAAATAACTTCAATTTTTTGGATTGTGAAAAAAAATTTAGATGGAAGTGTCAAATTTTAATAAATTTATTTGAAATCAACTTCGATTTTTATTTATTTTGTTGGGTATTTTTGTTGTAGGATCTATATTTGAGTAAATTTAGATGAAAATAACTTAAATTTTTAGGATTGTGAAAAAAAATTTAGTTGGAAGTGCCAAATTTTAATAAATTTATTTGAAACCAAATTCGATTTTTTGGAGTTTCATGAGTATTTTTGTTATAGGATCTACAAGTGAGTAAATTTAGATGAAAATAACTTCGGTATTTTGGATTTTGTCACGATTTTTGTCAAATTTTAATAAATTTATTTGAAATCAACTTTGATAATTTTTGAATTTGTTGAGTATTTTTGTTGTAGGATCTATATTTGAGTAAATTTAGATGAAAATAACTTCGAGTTTTTGGATTTTGTCACGATTTTTGTCAAATTTTAATAAATTTATTTTAAATCAACTTCGATTTTTTTTTATTTTGTTGGGTATTTTTGTTGTAGGATCTATATTTGAGTAAATTTAGATGAAAATAACTTAAATTTTTAGGATTGTGAAAAAAATTTGAGTTGGAAGTGTCAAATTTTAATAAATTTATTTGAAATCAACTTCGATTATTTTGAATTTTGTCGAGTATTTTTGGTGTAGGATGTATATTTGAGTAAATTTAGATGAAAATAACGACAATTTTTTGATTGTGAAGAAAATTTGAGTTGGAAGTGTCAAATTTTAATAAATTTATTTGAAATCAACTTCGATTTTTTGCATTTTCTTGAGTATTTTTGTTGTAGGATCTACAATTGAGTAAATTTAGATGAAAATAACTTCGATTTTTTCGATTTTGTCACGATTTTTGTCAAATTTTAATAATTTATTTGAAATCAACTTGGATAATTTTGGATTTTCTTGAGTATTTTTGTTGTAGGATCTATATTTGAGTAAATTTAGATGAAAATAACTTCAATTTTTTGGATTGTGAAAAATATTTTAGTTGGAAGTGTCAAATTTTAATAAATTTATTTGAAATCAACTTCGATTTTTTGGATTTTCTTTAGTATTTTTGTTGTAGGAACTACAATTGAGTAAATTTAGATAAAAATAACTTCAATTTTTTGGATTGTGAAAAAAAATTTAGATGGAAGTGTCAAATTTTAATAAATTTATTTGAAATCAACTTCGATTTTTTTGGATTTTGTTGAGTATTTTTGTTGTAGGGTCTATATTTGAGTAAATTTAGATGAAAATAACTTAAATTTTTAGGATTTTGAAAAAAATTTTAGTTGGAAGTGCCAAATTTTAATAAATTTATTTGAAACCAACTTCGATTTTTTGGATTTTCTTGAGTATTTTTGTTGTAGGATCTACAATTGAGTAAATTTAGATGAAAATAACTTCGAGTTTTTGGATTTTGTCACGATTTTTGTCAAATTTTAATAAATTTATTTGAAATCAACTTCGATTTTTTTTTATTTTGTTGGGTATTTTTGTTGTAGGATCTATATTTGAGCAAATTTAGATGAATATAACTTAAATTTTTAGGATTGTGAAAAAAATTTGAGTTGGAAGTGTCAAATTTTAATAAATTTATTTGAAACCAAATTCGATTTTTTGGAGTTTCATGAGTATTTTTGTTATAGGATCTACAATTGAGTAAATTTAGATGAAAATAACTTCGATATTTTGGATTTTGTCACGATTTTTGTCAAATTTTAATAAATTTATTTGAAATCAACTTTGATAATTTTTGAATTTGTTGAGTATTTTTGTTGTAGGATCTATATTTGAGTAAATTTAGATGAAAATAACTTCAATTTTTTGGATTGTGAAAAATATTTTAGTTGGAAGAGTCAAATTTTAATAAATTTATTTGAAATCAACTTCGATTTTTTGGATTTTCTGTAGTATTTTTGTTGTAGGATCTACAATTGAGTAAATTTAGATAAAAATAACTTCAATTTTTTGAATTGTGAAAAAAAATTTAGATAGAAGTGTCAAATTTTAATAAATTTATTTGAAATCAACTTCGATTTTTTTGGATTTTGTTGAGTATTTTTGTTGTAGGGTCTATATTTGAGTAAATTTAGATGAAAATAACTTAAATTTTTGGGATTGTGAAAACAATTTTAGTTGGAAGTGCCAAATTTTAATAAATTTATTTGAAACCAACATCGATTTTTTGGATTTTCTTGAGTATTTTTGTTGTAGGATCTACAATTGAGTAAATTTAGATGAAAATAACTTCGATTTTTTCGATTTTGTCACGATTTTTGTCAAATTTTAATAATTTATTTGAAATCAACTTGGATAATTTTGGATTTTCTTGAGTATTTTTGTTGTAGGATCTACAATTGAGTAAATTTAGATGAAAATAACTTCAATTTTTTGGATTGTGAAAAAAAATTTAGATGGAAGTGTCAAATTTTAATAAATTTATTTGAAATCAACTTCGATTTTTTGGATTTTCTTTAGTATTTTTGTTGTAGGATCTACAATTGAGTAAATTTAGATAAAAATAACTTCAATTTTTTGGATTGTGAAAAAAAATTTAGATGGAAGTGTCAAATTTTAATAAATTTATTTGAAATCAACTTCGATTTTTTTGGATTTTGTTGAGTATTTTTGTTGTAGGGTCTATATTTGAGTAAATTTAGATGAAAATAACTTAAATTTTTAGGATTTTGAAAAAAATTTTAGTTGGAAGTGCCAAATTTTAATAAATTTATTTGAAACCAACTTCGATTTTTTGGATTTTCTTGAGTATTTTTGTTGTAGGATCTACAATTGAGTAAATTTAGATGAAAATAACTTCGAGTTTTTGGATTTTGTCACGATTTTTGTCAAATTTTAATAAATTTATTTGAAATCAACTTCGATTTTTTTTTATTTTGTTGGGTATTTTTGTTGTAGGATCTATATTTGAGCAAATTTAGATGAATATAACTTAAATTTTTAGGATTGTGAAAAAAATTTGAGTTGGAAGAGTCAAATTTTAATAAATTTATTTGAAACCAACTTTGATTTTTTGGATTTTCTTGAATATTTTGGTTGTAGGATCTACAATTGAGTAAATTTAGATGAAAATAACTTCAATTTTTTGGATTGTGAATAAAGTTTGAGTTGGAAGTGTCAAATTTTAATAAATTTATTTGAAACCAACTTCGATTTTTTGGATTTTCTTGAGTATTTTGGTTGTAGGATCTACAATTGAGTAAATTTAGATGAAAATAACTTCAATTTTTTGGATTGTGAAAAAAATTTGAGTTGGAAGTGTCAAATTTTAATAAATTTATTTGAAACCAAATTCGATTTTTTGGAGTTTCATGAGTATTTTTGTTATAGGATCTACAATTGAGTAAATTTAGATGAAAATAACTTCGATATTTTGGATTTTGTCACGATTTTTGTCAAATTTTAATAAATTTATTTGAAATCAACTTTGATAATTTTTGAATTTGTTGAGTATTTTTGTTGTAGGACCTATATTTGAGTAAATTTAGATGAAAATAACTTCAATTTTTTGGATTGTGAAAAATATTTTAGTTGGAAGAGTCAAATTTTAATAAATTTATTTGAAATCAACTTCGATTTTTTGGATTTTCTGTAGTATTTTTGTTGTAGGATCTACAATTGAGTAAATTTAGATAAAAATAACTTCAATTTTTTGGATTGTGAAAAAAAATTTAGATAGAAGTGTCAAATTTTAATAAATTTATTTGAAATCAACTTCGATTTTTTTGGATTTTGTTGAGTATTTTTGTTGTAGGGTCTATATTTGAGTAAATTTAGATGAAAATAACTTAAATTTTTAGGATTGTGAAAACAATTTTAGTTGGAAGTGCCAAATTTTAATAAATTTATTTGAAACCAACATCGATTTTTTGGATTTTCTTGAGTATTTTTGTTGTAGGATCTACAATTGAGTAAATTTAGATGAAAATAACTTCGATTTTTTCGATTTTGTCACGATTTTTGTCAAATTTTAATAATTTATTTGAAATCAACTTGGATAATTTTGGATTTTCTTGAGTATTTTTGTTGTAGGATCTACAATTGAGTAAATTTAGATGAAAATAACATCAATTTTTTGGATTGTTTAAAAAAATTTAGATGGAAGTGTCAAATTTTAATAAATTTATTTGAAATCAACTTCGATTTTTTTTTATTTTGTTGGGTATTTTTGTTGTAGGATCTATATTTGAGTAAATTTAGATGAAAATAACTTAAATTTTTAGGTTTGTGAAAAAAAATTTAGTTGGAGGTGCCAAATTTTATTAAATTTATTTGAAACCAACTTCGATTTTTTGGATTTTCTTGAGTATTTTTGTTGTAGGATCTACAATTGAGTAAATTTAGATGAAAATAACTTCAATTTTTTGGATTGTGAAAAATATTTTAGTTGGAAGTGTCCAATTTTAATAAATTTATTTGAAATCAACTTCGATTTTTTGGATTTTCTTTAGTATTTTTGTTGTAGGATCTACAATTGAGTAAATTTAGATAAAAATAACTTCAATTTTTTGGATTGTGAAAAAAAATTTAGATGGAAGTGTCAAATTTTAATAAATTTATTTGAAATCAACTTCGATTTTTTTGGATTTTGTTGAGTATTTTTGTTGTAGGGTATATATTTGAGTAAATTTAGATGAAAATAACTTAAATTTTTAGGATTTTGAAAAAAATTTTAGTTGGAAGTGCCAAATTTTAATAAATTTATTTGAAACCAACTTCGATTTTTTGGATTTTCTTGAGTATTTTTGTTGTAGGATCTACAATTGAGTAAATTTAGATGAAAATAACTTCGAGTTTTTGGATTTTGTCACGATTTTTGTCAAATTTTAATAAATTTATTTGAAATCAACTTCGATTTTTTTTTATTTTGTTGGGTATTTTTGTTGTAGGATCTATATTTGAGCAAATTTAGATGAATATAACTTAAATTTTTAGGATTGTGAAAAAAATTTGAGTTGGAAGTGTCAAATTTTAATAAATTTATTTGAAACCAAATTCGATTTTTTGGAGTTTCATGAGTATTTTTGTTATAGGATCTACAATTGAGTAAATTTAGATGAAAATAACTTCGATATTTTGGATTTTGTCACGATTTTTGTCAAATTTTAATAAATTTATTTGAAATCAACTTTGATAATTTTTGAATTTGTTGAGTATTTTTGTTGTAGGATCTATATTTGAGTAAATTTAGATGAAAATAACTTCAATTTTTTGGATTGTGAAAAATATTTTAGTTGGAAGAGTCAAATTTTAATAAATTTATTTGAAATCAACTTCGATTTTTTGGATTTTCTGTAGTATTTTTGTTGTAGGATCTACAATTGAGTAAATTTAGATAAAAATAACTTCAATTTTTTGGATTGTGAAAAAAAATTTAGATAGAAGTGTCAAATTTTAATAAATTTATTTGAAATCAACTTCGATTTTTTTGGATTTTGTTGAGTATTTTTGTTGTAGGGTCTATATTTGAGTAAATTTAGATGAAAATAACTTAAATTTTTAGGATTGTGAAAACAATTTTAGTTGGAAGTGCCAAATTTTAATAAATTTATTTGAAACCAACATCGATTTTTTGGATTTTCTTGAGTATTTTTGTTGTAGGATCTACAATTGAGTAAATTTAGATGAAAATAACTTCGATTTTTTCGATTTTGTCACGATTTTTGTCAAATTTTAATAATTTATTTGAAATCAACTTGGATAATTTTGGATTTTCTTGAGTATTTTTGTTGTAGGATCTACAATTGAGTAAATTTAGATGAAAATAACATCAATTTTTTGGATTGTTTAAAAAAATTTAGATGGAAGTGTCAAATTTTAATAAATTTATTTGAAATCAACTTCGATTTTTTTTTATTTTGTTGGGTATTTTTGTTGTAGGATCTATATTTGAGTAAATTTAGATGAAAATAACTTAAATTTTTAGGTTTGTGAAAAAAAATTTAGTTGGAAGTGCCAAATTTTATTAAATTTATTTGAAACCAATTTCGATTTTTTGGATTTTCTTGAGTATTTTTGTTGTAGGATCTACAATTGAGTAAATTTAGATGAAAATAACTTCAATTTTTTGGATTGTGAAAAAAATTTGAGTTGGAAGTGACAAATTTTAATAAATTTATTTGAAACCAAATTCGATTTTTTGGAGTTTCATGAGTATTTTTGTTATAGGATCTACAAGTGAGTAAATTTAGATGAAAATAACTTCGATTTTTTGGATTTTGTCACGATTTTTGTCAAATTTTAATAAATTTATTTGAAATCAACTTTGATATATTTTGAATTTGTTGAGTATTTTTGTTGTAGGATCTATATTTGAGTAAATTTAGATGAAAATAACTTCAATTTTTTGGATTGTGAAAAAAATTTGAGTTGGAAGTGACAAATTTTAATAAATTTATTTGAAACCAAATTCGATTTTTTGGAGTTTCATGAGTATTTTTGTTATAGGATCTACAAGTGAGTAAATTTAGATGAAAATAACTTCGATTTTTTGGATTTTGTCACGATTTTTGTCAAATTTTAATAAATTTATTTGAAATCAACTTTGATATATTTTGAATTTGTTGAGTATTTTTGTTGTAGGATCTATATTTGAGTAAATTTAGATGAAAATAACTTCAATTTTTTGGATTGTGAAAAATATTTTAGTTGGAAGTGTCAAATTTTAATAAATTTATTTGAAATCAACTTCGATTTTTTGGATTTTCTTTAGTATTTTTGTTGTAGGATCTACAATTGAGTAAATTTAGATAAAAATAACTTCAATTTTTTGGATTGTGAAAAAAAATTTAGATGGAAGTGTCAAATTTTAATAAATTTATTTGAAATCAACTTCGATTTTTTTGGATTTTGTTGAGTATTTTTGTTGTAGGGTATATATTTGAGTAAATTTAGATGAAAATAACTTAAATTTTTAGGATTGTGAAAACAATTTTAGTTGGAAGTGCCAAATTTTAATAAATTTATTTGAAACCAACATCGATTTTTTGGATTTTCTTGAGTATTTTTGTTGTAGGATCTACAATTGAGTAAATTTAGATGAAAATAACTTCGATTTTTTCGATTTTGTCACGATTTTTGTCAAATTTTAATAATTTATTTGAAATCAACTTGGATAATTTTGGATTTTCTTGAGTATTTTTGTTGTAGGATCTACAATTGAGTAAATTTAGATGAAAATAACTTCAATTTTTTGGATTGTGAAATAAAATTTAGATGGAAGTGTCAAATTTTAATAAATTTATTTGAAATCAACTTCGATTTTTTTTTATTTTGTTGGGTATTTTTGTTGTAGGATCTATATTTGAGTAAATTTAGATGAAAATAACTTAAATTTTTAGGATTGTGAAAAAAAATTTAGTTGGGAGTGCCAAATTTTAATAAATTTATTTGAAACCAACTTCGATTTTTTGGATTTTCTTGAGTATTTTTGTTGTAGGGTCTATATTTGAGTAAATTTAGATGAAAATAACTTAAATTTTTAGGATTGTGAAAACAATTTTAGTTGGAAGTGCCAAATTTTAATAAATTTATTTGAAACCAACTTCAATTTTTTGGATTTTCTTGAGTATTTTTGTTGTAGGATCTACAATTGAGTAAATTTAGATGAAAATAACTTCGAGTTTTTGGATTTTGTCACGATTTTTGTCAAATTTTAATAAATTTATTTGAAATCAACTTCGATTTTTTTTTATTTTGTTGGGTATTTTTGTTGTAGGATCTATATTTGAGCAAATTTAGATGAATATAACTTAAATTTTTAGGATTGTGAAAAAAATTTGAGTTGGAAGTGTCAAATTTTAATAAATTTATTTGAAACCAAATTCGATTTTTTGGAGTTTCATGAGTATTTTTGTTATAGGATCTACAATTGAGTAAATTTAGATGAAAATAACTTCGATATTTTGGATTTTGTCACGATTTTTGTCAAATTTTAATAAATTTATTTGAAATCAACTTTGATAATTTTTGAATTTGTTGAGTATTTTTGTTGTAGGATCTATATTTGAGTAAATTTAGATGAAAATAACTTCAATTTTTTGGATTGTGAAAAATATTTTAGTTGGAAGAGTCAAATTTTAATAAATTTATTTGAAATCAACTTCGATTTTTTGGATTTTCTGTAGTATTTTTGTTGTAGGATCTACAATTGAGTAAATTTAGATAAAAATAACTTCAATTTTTTGGATTGTGAAAAAAAATTTAGATAGAAGTGTCAAATTTTAATAAATTTATTTGAAATCAACTTCGATTTTTTTGGATTTTGTTGAGTATTTTTGTTGTAGGGTCTATATTTGAGTAAATTTAGATGAAAATAACTTAAATTTTTAGGATTGTGAAAACAATTTTAGTTGGAAGTGCCAAATTTTAATAAATTTATTTGAAACCAACATCGATTTTTTGGATTTTCTTGAGTATTTTTGTTGTAGGATCTACAATTGAGTAAATTTAGATGAAAATAACTTCGATTTTTTCGATTTTGTCACGATTTTTGTCAAATTTTAATAATTTATTTGAAATCAACTTGGATAATTTTGGATTTTCTTGAGTATTTTTGTTGTAGGATCTACAATTGAGTAAATTTAGATGAAAATAACTTCAATTTTTTGGATTGTGAAATAAAATTTCGATGGAAGTGTCAAATTTTAATAAATTTATTTGAAATCAACTTCGATTTTTTTTTATTTTGTTGGGTATTTTTGTTGTAGGATCTATATTTGAGTAAATTTAGATGAAAATAACTTAAATTTTTAGGATTGTGAAAAAAAATTTAGTTGGAAGTGCCAAATTTTAATAAATTTATTTGAAACCAACTTCGATTTTTTGGATTTTCTTGAGTATTTTTGTTGTAGGGTCTATATTTGAGTAAATTTAGATGAAAATAACTTAAATTTTTAGGATTGTGAAAACAATTTTAGTTGGAAGTGCCAAATTTTAATAAATTTATTTGAAACCAACTTCGATTTTTTGGATTTTCTTGAGTATTTTTGTTGTAGGATCTACAATTGCGTAAATTTAGATGAAAATAACTTCGATTTTTTCGATTTTGTCACGATTTTTGTCAAATTTTAATAAATTTATTTGAAATCAACTTGGATAATTTTGGATTTTCTTGAGTATTTTTGTTGTAGGATCTACAATTGAGTAAATTTAGATGAAAATAACTTCAATTTTTTGGATTGTGAAAAAAAATTTAGATGGAAGTGTCAAATTTTAATAAATTTATTTGAAATCAACTTCGATTTTTATTTATTTTGTTGGGTATTTTTGTTGTAGGATCTATATTTGAGTAAATTTAGATGAAAATAACTTAAATTTTTAGGATTGTGAAAAAAAATTTAGTTGGAAGTGCCAAATTTTAATAAATTTATTTGAAACCAAATTCGATTTTTTGGAGTTTCATGAGTATTTTTGTTATAGGATCTACAAGTGAGTAAATTTAGATGAAAATAACTTCGGTATTTTGGATTTTGTCACGATTTTTGTCAAATTTTAATAAATTTATTTGAAATCAACTTTGATAATTTTTGAATTTGTTGAGTATTTTTGTTGTAGGATCTATATTTGAGTAAATTTAGATGAAAATAACTTCGAGTTTTTGGATTTTGTCACGATTTTTGTCAAATTTTAATAAATTTATTTGAAATCAACTTCGATTTTTTTTTATTTTGTTGGGTATTTTTGTTGTAGGATCTATATTTGAGCAAATTTAGATGAATATAACTTAAATTTTTAGGATTGTGAAAAAAATTTGAGGTGGAAGAGTCAAATTTTAATAAATTTATTTGAAACCAACTTTGATTTTTTGGATTTTCTTGAATATTTTGGTTGTAGGATCTACAATTGAGTAAATTTAGATGAAAATAACTTCAATTTTTTGGATTGTGAATAAAGTTTGAGTTGGAAGTGTCAAATTTTAATAAATTTATTTGAAACCAACTTTGATTTTTTGGATTTTCTTGAGTATTTTGGTTGTAGGATCTACAATTGAGTAAATTTAGATGAAAATAACTTCAATTTTTTGGATTGTGAAAAAAATTTGAGTTGGAAGTGTCAAATTTTAATAAATTTATTTGAAACCAAATTCGATTTTTTGGAGTTTCATGAGTATTTTTGTTATAGGATCTACAATTGAGTAAATTTAGATGAAAATAACTTCGATATTTTGGATTTTGTCACGATTTTTGTCAAATTTTAATAAATTTATTTGAAATCAACTTTGATAATTTTTGAATTTGTTGAGTATTTTTGTTGTAGGATCTATATTTGAGTAAATTTAGATAAAAATAACTTCAATTTTTTGGATTGTGAAAAAAAATTTAGATAGAAGTGTCAAATTTTAATAAATTTATTTGAAATCAACTTCGATTTTTTTGGATTTTGTTGAGTATTTTTGTTGTAGGGTCTATATTTGAGTAAATTTAGATGAAAATAACTTAAATTTTTAGGATTGTGAAAACAATTTTAGTTGGAAGTGCCAAATTTTAATAAATTTATTTGAAACCAACATCGATTTTTTGGATTTTCTTGAGTATTTTTCTTGTAGGATCTACAATTGAGTAAATTTAGATGAAAATAACTTCGATTTTTTCGATTTTGTCACGATTTTTGTCAAATTTTAATAATTTATTTGAAATCAACTTGGATAATTTTGGATTTTCTTGAGTATTTTTGTTGTAGGATCTACAATTGAGTAAATTTAGATGAAAATAACTTCAATTTTTTGGATTGTGAAAAAAAATTTAGATGGAAGTGTCAAATTTTAATAAATTTATTTGAAATCAACTTCGATTTTTATTTATTTTGTTGGGTATTTTTGTTGTAGGATCTATATTTGAGTAAATTTAGATGAAAATAACTTAAATTTTTAGGATTGTGAAAAAAAATTTAGTTGGAAGTGCCAAATTTTAATAAATTTATTTGAAACCAAATTCGATTTTTTGGAGTTTCATGAGTATTTTTGTTATAGGATCTACAAGTGAGTAAATTTAGATGAAAATAACTTCGGTATTTTGGATTTTGTCACGATTTTTGTCAAATTTTAATAAATTTATTTGAAATCAACTTTGATAATTTTTGAATTTGTTGAGTATTTTTGTTGTAGGATCTATATTTGAGTAAATTTAGATGAAAATAACTTCGAGTTTTTGGATTTTGTCACGATTTTTGTCAAATTTTAATAAATTTATTTGAAATCAACTTCGATTTTTTTTTATTTTGTTGGGTATTTTTGTTGTAGGATCTATATTTGAGTAAATTTAGATGAAAATAACTTAAATTTTTAGGATTGTGAAAAAAATTTGAGTTGGAAGTGTCAAATTTTAATAAATTTATTTGAAATCAACTTCGATTATTTTGAATTTTGTCGAGTATTTTTGGTGTAGGATGTATATTTGAGTAAATTTAGATGAAAATAACGACAATTTTTTGATTGTGAAGAAAATTTGAGTTGGAAGTGTCAAATTTTAATAAATTTATTTGAAATCAACTTCGATTTTTTGCATTTTCTTGAGTATTTTTGTTCTAGGATCTACAATTGAGTAAATTTAGAAGAAAATAACTTCAATTTTTTGGATTGTGAAAAAAATTTGAGTTGGAAGTGTCAAATTTTAATAAATTTATTTGAAACCAACTTCGATTTTTTGGAGTTTCATGAGTATTTTTGTTATAGGATCTATAATTGAGTAAATTTAGATGAAAATAACTTCGATTTTTTGGATTTTGTCACGATTTTTGTCAAATTTTAATAAATTTATTTGAAATCAACTTCGATTTTTTTTTATTTTGTTGGGTATTTTTGTTGTAGGATCTATATTTGAGCAAATTTAGATGAATATAACTTAAATTTTTAGGATTGTGAAAAAAATTTGAGTTGGAAGAGTCAAATTTTAATAAATTTATTTGAAACCAACTTTGATTTTTTGGATTTTCTTGAATATTTTGGTTGTAGGATCTACAATTGAGTAAATTTAGATGAAAATAACTTCAATTTTTTGGATTGTGAATAAAGTTTGAGTTGGAAGTGTCAAATTTTAATAAATTTATTTGAAACCAACTTTGATTTTTTGGATTTTCTTGAGTATTTTGGTTGTAGGATCTACAATTGAGTAAATTTAGATGAAAATAACTTCAATTTTTTGGATTGTGAAAAAAATTTGAGTTGGAAGTGACAAATTTTAATAAATTTATTTGAAACCAAATTCGATTTTTTGGAGTTTCATGAGTATTTTTGTTATAGGATCTACAAGTGAGTAAATTTAGATGAAAATAACTTCGATTTTTTCGATTTTGTCACGATTTTTGTCAAATTTTAATAAATTTATTTGAAATCAACTTTGATATATTTTGAATTTGTTGAGTATTTTTGTTGTAGGATCTATATTTGAGTAAATTTAGATGAAAATAACTTCAATTTTTTGGATTGTGAAAAATATTTTAGTTGGAAGTGTCAAATTTTAATAAATTTATTTGAAATCAACTTCGATTTTTTGGATTTTCTTTAGTATTTTTGTTGTAGGATCTACAATTGAGTAAATTTAGATAAAAATAACTTCAATTTTTTGGATTGTGAAAAAAAATTTAGATGGAAGTGTCAAATTTTAATAAATTTATTTGAAATCAACTTCGATTTTTTTGGATTTTGTTGAGTATTTTTGTTGTAGGGTCTATATTTGAGTAAATTTAGATGAAAATAACTTAAATTTTTAGGATTTTGAAAAAAATTTTAGTTGGAAGTGCCAAATTTTAATAAATTTATTTGAAACCAACTTCGATTTTTTGGATTTTCTTGAGTATTTTTGTTGTAGGATCTACAATTGAGTAAATTTAGATGAAAATAACTTCGAGTTTTTGGATTTTGTCACGATTTTTGTCAAATTTTAATAAATTTATTTGAAATCAACTTCGATTTTTTTTTATTTTGTTGGGTATTTTTGTTGTAGGATCTATATTTGAGCAAATTTAGATGAATATAACTTAAATTTTTAGGATTGTGAAAAAAATTTGAGTTGGAAGAGTCAAATTTTAATAAATTTATTTGAAACCAACTTTGATTTTTTGGATTTTCTTGAATATTTTGGTTGTAGGATCTACAATTGAGTAAATTTAGATGAAAATAACTTCAATTTTTTGGATTGTGAATAAAGTTTGAGTTGGAAGTGTCAAATTTTAATAAATTTATTTGAAAGCAACTTCGATTTTTTGGATTTTCTTGAGTATTTTGGTTGTAGGATCTACAATTGAGTAAATTTAGATGAAAATAACTTCAATTTTTTGGATTGTGAAAAAAAATTTAGATAGAAGTGTCAAATTTTAATAAATTTATTTGAAATCAACTTCGATTTTTTTGGATTTTGTTGAGTATTTTTGTTGTAGGGTCTATATTTGAGTAAATTTAGATGAAAATAACTTAAATTTTTAGGATTGTGAAAACAATTTTAGTTGGAAGTGCCAAATTTTAATAAATTTATTTGAAACCAACATCGATTTTTTGGATTTTCTTGAGTATTTTTGTTGTAGGATCTACAATTGAGTAAATTTAGATGAAAATAACTTCGATTTTTTCGATTTTGTCACGATTATTGTCAAATTTTAATAAATTTATTTGAAATCAACTTGGATAATTTTGGATTTTCTTGAGTATTTTTGTTGTAGGATCTACAATTGAGTAAATTTAGATGAAAATAACTTCAATTTTTTGGATTGTGAAAAAAAATTTAGATGGAAGTGTCAAATTTTAATAAATTTATTTGAAATCAACTTCGATTTTTATTTATTTTGTTGGGTATTTTTGTTGTAGGATCTATATTTGAGTAAATTTAGATGAAAATAACTTAAATTTTTAGGATTGTGAAAAAAAATTTAGTTGGAAGTGCCAAATTTTAATAAATTTATTTGAAACCAAATTCGATTTTTTGGAGTTTCATGAGTATTTTTGTTATAGGATCTACAAGTGAGTAAATTTAGATGAAAATAACTTCGGTATTTTGGATTTTGTCACGATTTTTGTCAAATTTTAATAAATTTATTTGAAATCAACTTCGATTTTTTTTTATTTTGTTGGGTATTTTTGTTGTAGGATCTATATTTGAGCAAATTTAGATGAATATAACTTAAATTTTTAGGATTGTGAAAAAAATTTGAGTTGGAAGAGTCAAATTTTAATAAATTTATTTGAAACCAACTTTGATTTTTTGGATTTTCTTGAATATTTTGGTTGTAGGATCTACAATTGAGTAAATTTAGATGAAAATAACTTCAATTTTTTGGATTGTGAATAAAGTTTGAGTTGGAAGTGTCAAATTTTAATAAATTTATTTGAAATCAACTTCGATTATTTTGAATTTTGTCGAGTATTTTTGGTGTAGGATGTATATTTGAGTAAATTTAGATGAAAATAACGACAATTTTTTGATTGTGAAGAAAATTTGAGTTGGAAGTGTCAAATTTTAATAAATTTATTTGAAATCAACTTCGATTTTTTGCATTTTCTTGAGTATTTTTGTTGTAGGATCTACAATTGAGTAAATTTAGAAGAAAATAACTTCAATTTTTTGGATTGTGAAAAAAATTTGAGTTGGAAGTGTCAAATTTTAATAAATTTATTTGAAACCAACTTCGATTTTTTGGAGTTTCATGAGTATTTTTGTTATAGGATCTATAATTGAGTAAATTTAGATGAAAATAACTTCGATTTTTTGGATTTTGTCACGATTTTTGTCAAATTTTAATAAATTTATTTGAAATCAACTTCGATTTTTTTTTATTTTGTTGGGTATTTTTGTTGTAGGATCTATATTTGAGCAAATTTAGATGAATATAACTTAAATTTTTAGGATTGTGAAAAAAATTTGAGTTGGAAGAGTCAAATTTTAATAAATTTATTTGAAACCAACTTTGATTTTTTGGATTTTCTTGAATATTTTGGTTGTAGGATCTACAATTGAGTAAATTTAGATGAAAATAACTTCAATTTTTTGGATTGTGAATAAAGTTTGAGTTGGAAGTGTCAAATTTTAATAAATTTATTTGAAACCAACTTTGATTTTTTGGATTTTCTTGAGTATTTTGGTTGTAGGATCTACAATTGAGTAAATTTAGATGAAAATAACTTCAATTTTTTGGATTGTGAAAAAAATTTGAGTTGGAAGTGTCAAATTTTAATAAATTTATTTGAAACCAAATTCGATTTTTTGGAGTTTCATGAGTATTTTTGTTATAGGATCTACAATTGAGTAAATTTAGATGAAAATAACTTCGATATTTTGGATTTTGTCACGATTTTTGTCAAATTTTAATAAATTTATTTGAAATCAACTTTGATAATTTTTGAATTTGTTGAGTATTTTTGTTGTAGGATCTATATTTGAGTAAATTTAGATGAAAATAACTTCAATTTTTTGGATTGTGAAAAATATTTTAGTTGGAAGAGTCAAATTTTAATAAATTTATTTGAAATCAACTTCGATTTTTTGGATTTTCTGTAGTATTTTTGTTGTAGGATCTACAATTGAGTAAATTTAGATAAAAATAACTTCAATTTTTTGGATTGTGAAAAAAAATTTAGATAGAAGTGTCAAATTTTAATAAATTTATTTGAAATCAACTTCGATTTTTTTGGATTTTGTTGAGTATTTTTGTTGTAGGGTCTATATTTGAGTAAATTTAGATGAAAATAACTTAAATTTTTAGGATTGTGAAAACAATTTTAGTTGGAAGTGCCAAATTTTAATAAATTTATTTGAAACCAACATCGATTTTTTGGATTTTCTTGAGTATTTTTCTTGTAGGATCTACAATTGAGTAAATTTAGATGAAAATAACTTCGATTTTTTCGATTTTGTCACGATTTTTGTCAAATTTTAATAATTTATTTGAAATCAACTTGGATAATTTTGGATTTTCTTGAGTATTTTTGTTGTAGGATCTACAATTGAGTAAATTTAGATGAAAATAACTTCAATTTTTTGGATTGTGAAAAAAAATTTAGATGGAAGTGTCAAATTTTAATAAATTTATTTGAAATCAACTTCGATTTTTATTTATTTTGTTGGGTATTTTTGTTGTAGGATCTATATTTGAGTAAATTTAGATGAAAATAACTTAAATTTTTAGGATTGTGAAAAAAAATTTAGTTGGAAGTGCCAAATTTTAATAAATTTATTTGAAACCAAATTCGATTTTTTGGAGTTTCATGAGTATTTTTGTTATAGGATCTACAAGTGAGTAAATTTAGATGAAAATAACTTCGGTATTTTGGATTTTGTCACGATTTTTGTCAAATTTTAATAAATTTATTTGAAATCAACTTTGATAATTTTTGAATTTGTTGAGTATTTTTGTTGTAGGATCTATATTTGAGTAAATTTAGATGAAAATAACTTCGAGTTTTTGGATTTTGTCACGATTTTTGTCAAATTTTAATAAATTTATTTGAAATCAACTTCGATTTTTTTTTATTTTGTTGGGTATTTTTGTTGTAGGATCTATATTTGAGTAAATTTAGATGAAAATAACTTAAATTTTTAGGATTGTGAAAAAAATTTGAGTTGGAAGTGTCAAATTTTAATAAATTTATTTGAAATCAACTTCGATTATTTTGAATTTTGTCGAGTATTTTTGGTGTAGGATGTATATTTGAGTAAATTTAGATGAAAATAACGACAATTTTTTGATTGTGAAGAAAATTTGAGTTGGAAGTGTCAAATTTTAATAAATTTATTTGAAATCAACTTCGATTTTTTGCATTTTCTTGAGTATTTTTGTTGTAGGATCTACAATTGAGTAAATTTAGAAGAAAATAACTTCAATTTTTTGGATTGTGAAAAAAATTTGAGTTGGAAGTGTCAAATTTTAATAAATTTATTTGAAACCAACTTCGATTTTTTGGAGTTTCATGAGTATTTTTGTTATAGGATCTATAATTGAGTAAATTTAGATGAAAATAACTTCGATTTTTTGGATTTTGTCACGATTTTTGTCAAATTTTAATAAATTTATTTGAAATCAACTTCGATTTTTTTTTATTTTGTTGGGTATTTTTGTTGTAGGATCTATATTTGAGCAAATTTAGATGAATATAACTTAAATTTTTAGGATTGTGAAAAAAATTTGAGTTGGAAGAGTCAAATTTTAATAAATTTATTTGAAACCAACTTTGATTTTTTGGATTTTCTTGAATATTTTGGTTGTAGGATCTACAATTGAGTAAATTTAGATGAAAATAACATCAATTTTTTGGATTGTGAATAAAGTTTGAGTTGGAAGTGTCAAATTTTAATAAATTTATTTGAAACCAACTTTGATTTTTTGGATTTTCTTGAGTATTTTGGTTGTAGGATCTACAATTGAGTAAATTTAGATGAAAATAACTTCAATTTTTTGGATTGTGAAAAAAATTTGAGTTGGAAGTGACAAATTTTAATAAATTTATTTGAAACCAAATTCGATTTTTTGGAGTTTCATGAGTATTTTTGTTATAGGATCTACAAGTGAGTAAATTTAGATGAAAATAACTTCGATTTTTTGGATTTTGTCACGATTTTTGTCAAATTTTAATAAATTTATTTGAAATCAACTTTGATATATTTTGAATTTGTTGAGTATTTTTGTTGTAGGATCTATATTTGAGTAAATTTAGATGAAAATAACTTCAATTTTTTGGATTGTGAAAAATATTTTAGTTGGAAGTGTCAAATTTTAATAAATTTATTTGAAATCAACTTCGCTTTTTTGGATTTTCTTTAGTATTTTTGTTGTAGGATCTACAATTGAGTAAATTTAGATAAAAATAACTTCAATTTTTTGGATTGTGAAAAAAAATTTAGATGGAAGTGTCAAATTTTAATAAATTTATTTGAAATCAACTTCGATTTTTTTGGATTTTGTTGAGTATTTTTGTTGTAGGGTCTATATTTGAGTAAATTTAGATGAAAATAACTTAAATTTTTAGGATTTTGAAAAAAATTTTAGTTGGAAGTGCCAAATTTTAATAAATTTATTTGAAACCAACTTCGATTTTTTGGATTTTCTTGAGTATTTTTGTTGTAGGATCTACAATTGAGTAAATTTAGATGAAAATAACTTCGAGTTTTTGGATTTTGTCACGATTTTTGTCAAATTTTAATAAATTTATTTGAAATCAACTTCGATTTTTTTTTATTTTGTTGGGTATTTTTGTTGTAGGATCTATATTTGAGCAAATTTAGATGAATATAACTTAAATTTTTAGGATTGTGAAAAAAATTTGAGTTGGAAGTGTCAAATTTTAATAAATTTATTTGAAACCAAATTCGATTTTTTGGAGTTTCATGAGTATTTTTGTTATAGGATCTACAATTGAGTAAATTTAGATGAAAATAACTTCGATATTTTGGATTTTGTCACGATTTTTGTCAAATTTTAATAAATTTATTTGAAATCAACTTTGATAATTTTTGAATTTGTTGAGTATTTTTGTTGTAGGATCTATATTTGAGTAAATTTAGATGAAAATAACTTCAATTTTTTGGATTGTGAAAAATATTTTAGTTGGAAGAGTCAAATTTTAATAAATTTATTTGAAATCAACTTCGATTTTTTGGATTTTCTGTAGTATTTTTGTTGTAGGATCTACAATTGAGTAAATTTAGATAAAAATAACTTCAATTTTTTGGATTGTGAAAAAAAATTTAGATAGAAGTGTCAAATTTTAATAAATTTATTTGAAATCAACTTCGATTTTTTTTTATTTTGTTGAGTATTTTTGTTGTAGGGTCTATATTTGAGTAAATTTAGATGAAAATAACTTAAATTTTTAGGATTGTGAAAACAATTTTAGTTGGAAGTGCCAAATTTTAATAAATTTATTTGAAACCAACATCGATTTTTTGGATTTTCTTGAGTATTTTTGTTGTAGGATCTACAATTGAGTAAATTTAGATGAAAATAACTTCGATTTTTTCGATTTTGTCACGATTTTTGTCAAATTTTAATAATTTATTTGAAATCAACTTGGATAATTTTGGATTTTCTTGAGTATTTTTGTTGTAGGATCTAGAATTGAGTAAATTTAGATGAAAATAACTTCAATTTTTTGGATTGTGAAAAAAAATTTAGATGGAAGTGTCAAATTTTAATAAATTTATTTGAAATCAACTTCGATTTTTTGGATTTTCTTTAGTATTTTTGTTGTAGGATCTACAATTGAGTAAATTTAGATAAAAATAACTTCAATTTTTTGGATTGTGAAAAAAATTTTAGATGGAAGTGTCAAATTTTAATAAATTTATTTGAAATCAACTTCGATTTTTTTGGATTTTGTTGAGTATTTTTGTTGTAGGGTCTATATTTGAGTAAATTTAGATGAAAATAACTTAAATTTTTAGGATTTTGAAAAAAATTTTAGTTGGAAGTGCCAAATTTTAATAAATTTATTTGAAACCAACTTCGATTTTTTGGATTTTCTTGAGTATTTTTGTTGTAGGATCTACAATTGAGTAAATTTAGATGAAAATAACTTCGAGTTTTTGGATTTTGTCACGATTTTTGTCAAATTTTAATAAATTTATTTGAAATCAACTTCGTTTTTTTTTTATTTTGTTGGGTATTTTTGTTGTAGGATCTATATTTGAGCAAATTTAGATGAATATAACTTAAATTTTTAGGATTGTGAAAAAAATTTGAGTTGGAAGAGTCAAATTTTAATAAATTTATTTGAAACCAACTTTGATTTTTTGGATTTTCTTGAATATTTTGGTTGTAGGATCTACAATTGAGTAAATTTAGATGAAAATAACTTCAATTTTTGGATTGCGAATAAAGTTTGAGTTGGAAGTGTCAAATTTTAATAAATTTATTTGAAACCAACTTCGATTTTTTGGATTTTCTTGAGTATTTTGGTTGTAGGATCTACAATTGAGTAAATTTAGATGAAAATAACTTCAATTTTTTGGATTGTGAAAAAAATTTGAGTTGGAAGTGTCAAATTTTAATAAATTTATTTGAAACCAAATTCGATTTTTTGGAGTTTCATGAGTATTTTTGTTATAGGATCTACAAGTGAGTAAATTTAGATGAAAATAACTTCGATTTTTTGGATTTTGTCACGATTTTTGTCAAATTTTAATAAATTTATTTGAAATCAACTTTGATATATTTTGAATTTGTTGAGTATTTTTGTTGTAGGATCTATATTTGAGTAAATTTAGATGAAAATAACTTCAATTTTTTGGATTGTGAAAAATATTTTAGTTGGAAGTGTCAAATTTTAATAAATTTATTTGAAATCAACTTCGCTTTTTTGGATTTTCTTTAGTATTTTTGTTGTAGGATCTACAATTGAGTAAATTTAGATAAAAATAACTTCAATTTTTTGGATTGTGAAAAAAAATTTAGATGGAAGTGTCAAATTTTAATAAATTTATTTGAAATCAACTTCGATTTTTTTGGATTTTGTTGAGTATTTTTGTTGTAGGGTCTATATTTGAGTAAATTTAGATGAAAATAACTTAAATTTTTAGGATTGTGAAAACAATTTTAGTTGGAAGTGCCAAATTTTAATAAATTTATTTGAAACCAACATCGATTTTTTGGATTTTCTTGAGTATTTTTGTTGTAGGATCTACAATTGAGTAAATTTAGATGAAAATAACTTCGATTTTTTCGATTTTGTCACGATTTTTGTCAAATTTTAATAATTTATTTGAAATCAACTTGGATAATTTTGGATTTTCTTGAGTATTTTTGTTGTAGGATCTAGAATTGAGTAAATTTAGATGAAAATAACTTCAATTTTTTGGATTGTGAAAAAAAATTTAGATGGAAGTGTCAAATTTTAATAAATTTATTTGAAATCAACTTCGATTTTTTGGATTTTCTTTAGTATTTTTGTTGTAGGATCTACAATTGAGTAAATTTAGATAAAAATAGCTTCAATTTTTTGGATTGTGAAAAAAATTTTAGATGGAAGTGTCAAATTTTAATAAATTTATTTGAAATCAACTTCGATTTTTTTGGATTTTGTTGAGTATTTTTGTTGTAGGGTCTATATTTGAGTAAATTTAGATGAAAATAACTTAAATTTTTAGGATTTTGAAAAAAATTTTAGTTGGAAGTGCCAAATTTTAATAAATTTATTTGAAACCAACTTCGATTTTTTGGATTTTCTTGAGTATTTTTGTTGTAGGATCTACAATTGAGTAAATTTAGATGAAAATAACTTCGATATTTTGGATTTTGTCACGATTTTTGTCAAATTTTAATAAATTTATTTGAAATCAACTTTGATAATTTTTGAATTTGTTGAGTATTTTTGTTGTAGGATCTATATTTGAGTAAATTTAGATGAAAATAACTTCAATTTTTTGGATTGTGAAAAATATTTTAGTTGGAAGAGTCAAATTTTAATAAATTTATTTGAAACCAACTTCGATTTTTTGGATTTTCTGTAGTATTTTTGTTGTAGGATCTACAATTGAGTAAATTTAGATGAAAATAACTTCAATTTTTTGGATTGCGAATAAAGTTTGAGTTGGAAGTGTCAAATTTTAATAAATTTATTTGAAACCAACTTCGATTTTTTGGATTTTCTTGAGTATTTTGGTTGTAGGATCTACAATTGAGTAAATTTAGATGAAAATAACTTCAATTTTTTGGATTGTGAAAAAAATTTGAGTTGGAAGTGTCAAATTTTAATAAATTTATTTGAAACCAAATTCGATTTTTTGGAGTTTCATGAGTATTTTTGTTATAGGATCTACAATTGAGTAAATTTAGATGAAAATAACTTCGATATTTTGGATTTTGTCACGATTTTTGTCAAATTTTAATAAATTTATTTGAAATCAACTTTGATAATTTTTGAATTTGTTGAGTATTTTTGTTGTAGGATCTATATTTGAGTAAATTTAGATGAAAATAACTTCAATTTTTTGGATTGTGAAAAATATTTTAGTTGGAAGAGTCAAATTTTAATAAATTTATTTGAAACCAACTTCGATTTTTTGGATTTTCTGTAGTATTTTTGTTGTAGGATCTACAATTGAGTAAATTTAGATAAAAATAACTTCAATTTTTTGGATTGTGAAAAAAAATTTAGATAGAAGTGTCAAATTTTAATAAATTTATTTGAAATCAACTTCGATTTTTTTGGATTTTGTTGAGTATTTTTGTTGTAGGGTCTATATTTGAGTAAATTTAGATGAAAATAACTTAAATTTTTAGGATTGTGAAAACAATTTTAGTTGGAAGTGCCAAATTTTAATAAATTTATTTGAAACCAACATCGATTTTTTGGATTTTCTTGAGTATTTTTGTTGTAGGATCTACAATTGAGTAAATTTAGATGAAAATAACTTCAATTTTTTGGATTGTGAAAAAAATTTGAGTTGGAAGTGACAAATTTTAATAAATTTATTTGAAACCAAATTCGATTTTTTGGAGTTTCATGAGTATTTTTGTTATAGGATCTACAAGTGAGTAAATTTAGATGAAAATAACTTCGATTTTTTGGATTTTGTCACGATTTTTGTCAAATTTTAATAAATTTATTTGAAATCAACTTTGATATATTTTGAATTTGTTGAGTATTTTTGTTGTAGGATCTATATTTGAGTAAATTTAGATGAAAATAACTTCAATTTTTTGGATTGTGAAAAATATTTTAGTTGGAAGTGTCAAATTTTAATAAATTTATTTGAAATCAACTTCGATTTTTTGGATTTTCTTTAGTATTTTTGTTGTAGGATCTACAATTGAGTAAATTTAGATAAAAATAACTTCAATTTTTTGGATTGTGAAAAAAAATTTAGATGGAAGTGTCAAATTTTAATAAATTTATTTGAAATCAACTACGATTTTTTTGGATTTTGTTGGGTATTTTTGTTGTAGGATCTATATTTGAGCAAATTTAGGTGAATATAACTTAAATTTTTAGGATTGTGAAAAAAATTTGAGTTGGAAGTGTCAAATTTTAATAAATTTATTTGAAACCAAATTCGATTTTTTGGAGTTTCATGAGTATTTTTGTTATAGGATCTACAATTGAGTAAATTTAGATGAAAATAACTTCGATATTTTGGATTTTGTCACGATTTTTGTCAAATTTTAATAAATTTATTTGAAATCAACTTTGATAATTTTTTAATTTGTTGAGTATTTTTGTTGTAGGATCTATATTTGAGTAAATTTAGATGAAAATAACTTCAATTTTTTGGATTGTGAAAAATATTTTAGTTGGAAGAGTCAAATTTTAATAAATTTATTTGAAATCAACTTCGATTTTTTGGATTTTCTGTAGTATTTTTGTTGTAGGATCTACAATTGAGTAAATTTAGATAAAAATAACTTCAATTTTTTGGATGGTGAAAAAAAATTTAGATAGAAGTGTCAAATTTTAATAAATTTATTTGAAATCAACTTCGATTTTTTTGGATTTTGTTGAGTATTTTTGTTGTAGGGTCTATATTTGAGTAAATTTAGATGAAAATAACTTAAATTTTTAGGATTGTGAAAACAATTTCAGTTGAAAGTGCCAAATTTTAATAAATTTATTTGAAACCAACATCGATTTTTTGGATTTTCTTGAGTATTTTTGTTGTAGGATCTACAATTGAGTAAATTTAGATGAAAATAACTTCGAGTTTTTGGATTTTGTCACGATTTTTGTCAAATTTTAATAAATTTATTTGAAATCAACTTCGATTTTTTTTTATTTTGTTGGGTATTTTTGTTGTAGGATCTATATTTGAGCAAATTTAGATGAATATAACTTAAATTTTTAGGATTGTGAAAAAATTTGAGTTGGAAGAGTCAAATTTTAATAAATTTATTTGAAACCAACTTTGATTTTTTGGATTTTCTTGAATATTTTGGTTGTAGGATCTACAATTGAGTAAATTTAGATGAAAATAACTTCAATTTTTTGGATTGTGAATAAAGTTTGAGTTGGAAGTGTCAAATTTTAATAAATTTATTTGAAACCAACTTCGATTTTTTGGATTTTCTTGAGTATTTTGGTTGTAGGATCTACAATTGAGTAAATTTAGATGAAAATAACTTCAATTTTTTGGATTGTGAAAAAAATTTGAGTTCGAAGTGTCAAATTTTAATAAATTTATTTGAAACCAAATTCGATTTTTTGGAGTTTCATGAGTATTTTTGTTATAGGATCTACAATTGAGTAAATTTAGATGAAAATAACTTCGATATTTTGGATTTTGTCACGATTTTTGTCAAATTTTAATAAATTTATTTGAAATCAACTTTGATAATTTTTGAATTTGTTGAGTATTTTTGTTGTAGGATCTATATTTGAGTAAATTTAGATGAAAATAACTTCAATTTTTTGGATTGTGAAAAATATTTTAGTTGGAAGAGTCAAATTTTAATAAATTTATTTGAAATCAACTTCGATTTTTTGGATTTTCTGTAGTATTTTTGTTGTAGGATCTACAATTGAGTAAATTTAGATAAAAATAACTTCAATTTTTTGGATTGTGAAAAAAAATTTAGATAGAAGTGTCAAATTTTAATAAATTTATTTGAAATCAACTTCGATTTTTTTGGATTTTGTTGAGTATTTTTGTTGTAGGGTCTATATTTGAGTAAATTTAGATGAAAATAACTTAAATTTTTAGGATTGTGAAAACAATTTTAGTTGGAAGTGCCAAATTTTAATAAATTTATTTGAAACCAACATCGATTTTTTGGATTTTCTTGAGTATTTTTGTTGTAGGATCTACAATTGAGTAAATTTAGATGAAAATAACTTCGATTTTTTCGATTTTGTCACGATTTTTGTCAAATTTTAATAATTTATTTGAAATCAACTTGGATAATTTTGGATTTTCTTGAGTATTCTTGTTGTAGGATCTACAATTGAGTAAATTTAGATGAAAATAACATCAATTTTTTGGATTGTTTAAAAAAATTTAGATGGAAGTGTCAAATTTTAATAAATTTATTTGAAATCAACTTCGATTTTTTTTTATTTTGTTGGGTATTTTTGTTGTAGGATCTATATTTGAGTAAATTTAGATGAAAATAACTTAAATTTTTAGGTTTGTGAAAAAAAATTTAGTTGGAAGTGCCAAATTTTATTAAATTTATTTGAAACCAACTTCGATTTTTTGGATTTTCTTGAGTATTTTTGTTGTAGGATCTACAATTGAGTAAATTTAGATGAAAATAACTTCAATTTTTTGGATTGTGAAAAAAATTTGAGTTGGAAGTGACAAATTTTAATAAATTTATTTGAAACCAAATTCGATTTTTTGGAGTTTCATGAGTATTTTTGTTATAGGATCTACAAGTGAGTAAATTTAGATGAAAATAACTTCGATTTTTTGGATTTTGTCACGATTTTTGTCAAATTTTAATAAATTTATTTGAAATCAACTTTGATATATTTTGAATTTGTTGAGTATTTTTGTTGTAGGATCTATATTTGAGTAAATTTAGATGAAAATAACTTCAATTTTTTGGATTGTGAAAAATATTTTAGTTGGAAGTGTCAAATTTTAATAAATTTATTTGAAATCAACTTCGATTTTTTGGATTTTCTTTAGTATTTTTGTTGTAGGATCTACAATTGAGTAAATTTAGATAAAAATAACTTCAATTTTTTGGATTGTGAAAAAAAATTTAGATGGAAGTGTCAAATTTTAATAAATTTATTTGAAATCAACTTCGATTTTTTTGGATTTTGTTGAGTATTTTTGTTGTAGGGTATATATTTGAGTAAATTTAGATGAAAATAACTTAAATTTTTAGGATTTTGAAAAAAATTTTAGTTGGAAGTGCCAAATTTTAATAAATTTATTTGCAACCAACATCGATTTTTTGGATTTTCTTGAGTATTTTTCTTGTAGGATCTACAATTGAGTAAATTTAGATGAAAATAACTTCGATTTTTTCGATTTTGTCACGATTTTTGTCAAATTTTAATAATTTATTTGAAATCAACTTGGATAATTTTGGATTTTCTTGAGTATTTTTGTTGTAGGATCTACAATTGAGTAAATTTAGATGAAAATAACTTCAATTTTTTGGATTGTGAAAAAAAATTTAGATGGAAGTGTCAAATTTTAATAAATTTATTTGAAATCAACTTCGATTTTTATTTATTTTGTTGGGTATTTTTGTTGTAGGATCTATATTTGAGTAAATTTAGATGAAAATAACTTAAATTTTTAGGATTGTGAAAAAAAATTTAGTTGGAAGTGCCAAATTTTAATAAATTTATTTGAAACCAAATTCGATTTTTTGGAGTTTCATGAGTATTTTTGTTATAGGATCTACAAGTGAGTAAATTTAGATGAAAATAACTTCGGTATTTTGGATTTTGTCACGATTTTTGTCAAATTTTAATAAATTTATTTGAAATCAACTTTGATAATTTTTGAATTTGTTGAGTATTTTTGTTGTAGGATCTATATTTGAGTAAATTTAGATGAAAATAACTTCGAGTTTTTGGATTTTGTCACGATTTTTGTCAAATTTTAATAAATTTATTTGAAATCAACTTCGATTTTTTTTTATTTTGTTGGGTATTTTTGTTGTAGGATCTATATTTGAGTAAATTTAGATGAAAATAACTTAAATTTTTAGGATTGTGAAAAAAATTTGAGTTGGAAGTGTCAAATTTTAATAAATTTATTTGAAATCAACTTCGATTATTTTGAATTTTGTCGAGTATTTTTGGTGTAGGATGTATATTTGAGTAAATTTAGATGAAAATAACGACAATTTTTTGATTGTGAAAAAAATTTGAGTTGGAAGTGTCAAATTTTAATAAATTTATTTGAAATCAACTTCGATTTTTTGGATTTTCTTTAGTATTTTTGTTGTAGGATCTACAATTGAGTAAATTTAGATAAAAATAACTTCAATTTTTTGGATTGTGAAAAAAAATTTAGATGGAAGTGTCAAATTTTAATAAATTTATTTGAAATCAACTTCGATTTTTTTGGATTTTGTTGAGTATTTTTGTTGTAGGGTATATATTTGAGTAAATTTAGATGAAAATAACTTAAATTTTTAGGATTTTGAAAAAAATTTTAGTTGGAAGTGCCAAATTTTAATAAATTTATTTGAAACCAACTTCGATTTTTTTGATTTTCTTGAGTATTTTTGTTGTAGGATCTACAATTGAGTAAATTTAGATGAAAATAACTTCGAGTTTTTGGATTTTGTCACGATTTTTGTCAAATTTTAATAAATTTATTTGAAATCAACTTCGATTTTTTTTTATTTTGTTGGGTATTTTTGTTGTAGGATCTATATTTGAGCAAATTTAGGTGAATATAACTTAAATTTTTAGGATTGTGAAAAAAATTTGAGTTGGAAGTGTCAAATTTTAATAAATTTATTTGCAACCAAATTCGATTTTTTGGAGTTTCATGAGTATTTTTGTTATAGGATCTACAATTGAGTAAATTTAGATGAAAATAACTTCGATATTTTGGATTTTGTCACGATTTTTGTCAAATTTTAATAAATTTATTTGAAATCAACTTTGATAATTTTTGAATTTGTTGAGTATTTTTGTTGTAGGATCTATATTTGAGTAAATTTAGATGAAAATAACTTCAATTTTTTGGATTGTGAAAAATATTTTAGTTGGAAGAGTCAAATTTTAATAAATTTATTTGAAATCAACTTCGATTTTTTGGATTTTCTGTAGTATTTTTGTTGTAGGATCTACAATTGAGTAAATTTAGATAAAAATAACTTCAATTTTTTGGATGGTGAAAAAAAATTTAGATAGAAGTGTCAAATTTTAATAAATTTATTTGAAATCAACTTCGATTTTTTTGGATTTTGTTGAGTATTTTTGTTGTAGGGTCTATATTTGAGTAAATTTAGATGAAAATAACTTAAATTTTTAGGATTGTGAAAACAATTTCAGTTGGAAGTGCCAAATTTTAATAAATTTATTTGAAACCAACATCGATTTTTTGGATTTTCTTGAGTATTTTTGTTGTAGGATCTACAATTGAGTAAATTTAGATGAAAATAACTTCAATTTTTTGGATTGTGAAATAAAATTTAGATGGAAGTGTCAAATTTTAATAAATTTATTTGAAATCAACTTCGATTTTTTTTTATTTTGTTGGGTATTTTTGTTGTAGGATCTATATTTGAGTAAATTTAGATGAAAATAACTTAAATTTTTAGGATTGTGAAAAAAAATTTAGTTGGAAGTGCCAAATTTTAATAAATTTATTTGAAACCAACTTCGATTTTTTGGATTTTCTTGAGTATTTTTGTTGTAGGGTCTATATTTGAGTAAATTTAGATGAAAATAACTTAAATTTTTAGGATTGTGAAAACAATTTTAGTTGGAAGTGCCAAATTTTAATAAATTTATTTGAAACCAACTTCGATTTTTTGGATTTTCTTGAGTATTTTTGTTGTAGGATCTACAATTGCGTAAATTTAGATGAAAATAACTTCGATTTTTTCGATTTTGTCACGATTTTTGTCAAATTTTAATAAATTTATTTGAAATCAACTTGGATAATTTTGGATTTTCTTGAGTATTTTTGTTGTAGGATCTACAATTGAGTAAAGTTAGATGAAAATAACATCAATTTTTTGGATTGTTTAAAAAAATTTAGATGGAAGTGTCAAATTTTAATAAATTTATTTGAAATCAACTTCGATTTTTTTTTATTTTGTTGGGTATTTTTGTTGTAGGATCTATATTTGAGTAAATTTAGATGAAAATAACTTAAATTTTTAGGTTTGTGAAAAAAAATTTAGTTGGAAGTGCCAAATTTTATTAAATTTATTTGAAACCAACTTCGATTTTTTGGATTTTCTTGAGTATTTTTGTTGTAGGATCTACAATTGAGTAAATTTAGATGAAAATAACTTCAATTTTTTGGATTGTGAAAAAAAATTTAGATGGAAGTGTCAAATTTTAATAAATTTATTTGAAATCAACTTCGATTTTTATTTATTTTGTTGGGTATTTTTGTTGTAGGATCTATATTTGAGTAAATTTAGATGAAAATAACTTAAATTTTTAGGATTGTGAAAAAAAATTTAGTTGGAAGTGCCAAATTTTAATAAATTTATTTGAAACCAAATTCGATTTTTTGGAGTTTCATGAGTATTTTTGTTATAGGATCTACAAGTGAGTAAATTTAGATGAAAATAACTTCGGTATTTTGGATTTTGTCACGATTTTTGTCAAATTTTAATAAATTTATTTGAAATCAACTTTGATAATTTTTGAATTTGTTGAGTATTTTTGTTGTAGGATCTATATTTGAGTAAATTTAGATGAAAATAACTTCGAGTTTTTGGATTTTGTCACGATTTTTGTCAAATTTTAATAAATTTATTTGAAATCAACTTCGATTTTTTTTTATTTTGTTGGGTATTTTTGTTGTAGGATCTATATTTGAGTAAATTTAGATGAAAATAACTTAAATTTTTAGGATTGTGAAAAAAATTTGAGTTGGAAGTGTCAAATTTTAATAAATTTATTTGAAATCAACTTCGATTATTTTGAATTTTGTCGAGTATTTTTGGTGTAGGATGTATATTTGAGTAAATTTAGATGAAAATAACGACAATTTTTTGATTGTGAAGAAAATTTGAGTTGGAAGTGTCAAATTTTAATAAATTTATTTGAAATCAACTTCGATTTTTTGCATTTTCTTGAGTATTTTTGTTGTAGGATCTACAATTGAGTAAATTTAGAAGAAAATAACTTCAATTTTTTGGATTGTGAAAAAAATTTGAGTTGGAAGTGTCAAATTTTAATAAATTTATTTGAAACCAACTTCGATTTTTTGGAGTTTCATGAGTATTTTTGTTATAGGATCTATAATTGAGTAAATTTAGATGAAAATAACTTCGATTTTTTGGATTTTGTCACGATTTTTGTCAAATTTTAATAAATTTATTTGAAATCAACTTCGATTTTTTTTTATTTTGTTGGGTATTTTTGTTGTAGGATCTATATTTGAGCAAATGTAGATGAATATAACTTAAATTTTTAGGATTGTGAAAAAAATTTGAGTTGGAAGAGTCAAATTTTAATAAATTTATTTGAAACCAACTTTGATTTTTTGGATTTTCTTGAATATTTTGGTTGTAGGATCTACAATTGAGTAAATTTAGATGAAAATAACTTCAATTTTTTGGATTGTGAATAAAGTTTGAGTTGGAAGTGTCAAATTTTAATAAATTTATTTGAAACCAACTTTGATTTTTTGGATTTTCTTGAGTATTTTGGTTGTAGGATCTACAATTGAGTAAATTTAGATGAAAATAACTTCAATTTTTTGGATTGTGAAAAAAATTTGAGTTGGAAGTGTCAAATTTTAATAAATTTATTTGAAACCAAATTCGATTTTTTGGAGTTTCATGAGTATTTTTGTTATAGGATCTACAATTGAGTAAATTTAGATGAAAATAACTTCGATATTTTGGATTTTGTCACGATTTTTGTCAAATTTTAATAAATTTATTTGAAATCAACTTTGATAATTTTTGAATTTGTTGAGTATTTTTGTTGTAGGATCTATATTTGAGTAAATTTAGATGAAAATAACTTCAATTTTTTGGATTGTGAAAAATATTTTAGTTGGAAGAGTCAAATTTTAATAAATTTATTTGAAATCAACTTCGATTTTTTGGATTTTCTGTAGTATTTTTGTTGTAGGATCTACAATTGAGTAAATTTAGATAAAAATAACTTCAATTTTTTGGATTGTGAAAAAAAATTTAGATAGAAGTGTCAAATTTTAATAAATTTATTTGAAATCAACTTCGATTTTTCTGGATTTTGTTGAGTATTTTTGTTGTAGGGTCTATATTTGAGTAAATTTAGATGAAAATAACTTAAATTTTTAGGATTGTGAAAACAATTTTAGTTGGAAGTGCCAAATTTTAATAAATTTATTTGAAACCAACATCGATTTTTTGGATTTTCTTGAGTATTTTTCTTGTAGGATCTACAATTGAGTAAATTTAGATGAAAATAACTTCGATTTTTTCGATTTTGTCACGATTTTTGTCAAATTTTAATAATTTATTTGAAATCAACTTGGATAATTTTGGATTTTCTTGAGTATTTTTGTTGTAGGATCTACAATTGAGTAAATTTAGATGAAAATAACTTCAATTTTTTGGATTGTGAAAAAAAATTTAGATGGAAGTGTCAAATTTTAATAAATTTATTTGAAATCAACTTCGATTTTTATTTATTTTGTTGGGTATTTTTGTTGTAGGATCTATATTTGAGTAAATTTAGATGAAAATAACTTAAATTTTTAGGATTGTGAAAAAAAATTTAGTTGGAAGTGCCAAATTTTAATAAATTTATTTGAAACCAAATTCGATTTTTTGGAGTTTCATGAGTATATTTGTTATAGGATCTACAAGTGAGTAAATTTAGATGAAAATAACTTCGGTATTTTGGATTTTGTCACGATTTTTGTCAAATTTTAATAAATTTATTTGAAATCAACTTTGATAATTTTTGAATTTGTTGAGTATTTTTGTTGTAGGATCTATATTTGAGTAAATTTAGATGAAAATAACTTCGAGTTTTTGGATTTTGTCACGATTTTTGTCAAATTTTAATAAATTTATTTGAAATCAACTTCGATTTTTTTTTATTTTGTTGGGTATTTTTGTTGTAGGATCTATATTTGAGTAAATTTAGATGAAAATAACTTAAATTTTTAGGATTGTGAAAAAAATTTGAGTTGGAAGTGTCAAATTTTAATAAATTTATTTGAAATCAACTTCGATTATTTTGAATTTTGTCGAGTATTTTTGGTGTAGGATGTATATTTGAGTAAATTTAGATGAAAATAACGACAATTTTTTGATTGTGAAGAAAATTTGAGTTGGAAGTGTCAAATTTTAATAAATTTATTTGAAATCAACTTCGATTTTTTGCATTTTCTTGAGTATTTTTGTTGTAGGATCTACAATTGAGTAAATTTAGAAGAAAATAACTTAAATTTTTAGGATTGTGAAAAAAATTTGAGTTGGAAGAGTCAAATTTTAATAAATTTATTTGAAACCAACTTTGATTTTTTGGATTTTCTTGAATATTTTGGTTGTAGGATCTACAATTGAGTAAATTTAGATGAAAATAACTTCAATTTTTTGGATTGTGAATAAAGTTTGAGTTGGAAGTGTCAAATTTTAATAAATTTATTTGAAACCAACTTTGATTTTTTGGATTTTCTTGAGTATTTTGGTTGTAGGATCTACAATTGAGTAAATTTAGATGAAAATAACTTCAATTTTTTGGATTGTGAAAAAAATTTGAGTTGGAAGTGTCAAATTTTAATAAATTTATTTGAAACCAAATTCGATTTTTTGGAGTTTCATGAGTATTTTTGTTATAGGATCTACAATTGAGTAAATTTAGATGAAAATAACTTCGATATTTTGGATTTTGTCACGATTTTTGTCAAATTTTAATAAATTTATTTGAAATCAACTTTGATAATTTTTGAATTTGTTGAGTATTTTTGTTGTAGGATCTATATTTGAGTAAATTTAGATGAAAATAACTTCAATTTTTTGGATTGTGAAAAATATTTTAGTTGGAAGAGTCAAATTTTAATAAATTTATTTGAAATCAACTTCGATTTTTTGGATTTTCTGTAGTATTTTTGTTGTAGGATCTACAATTGAGTAAATTTAGATAAAAATAACTTCAATTTTTTGGATTGTGAAAAAAAATTTAGATAGAAGTGTCTAATTTTAATAAATTTATTTGAAATCAACTTTGATTTTTCTGGATTTTGTTGAGTATTTTTGTTGTAGGGTCTATATTTGAGTAAATTTAGATGAAAATAACTTAAATTTTTAGGATTGTGAAAACAATTTTAGTTGGAAGTGCCAAATTTTAATAAATTTATTTGAAACCAACATCGATTTTTTTGATTTTCTTGAGTATTTTTGTTGTAGGATCTACAATTGAGTAAATTTAGATGAAAATAACTTCGAGTTTTTGGATTTTGTCACGATTTTTGTCAAATTTTAATAAATTTATTTGAAATCAACTTCGATTTTTTTTTATTTTGTTGGGTATTTTTGTTGTAGGATCTATATTTGAGCAAATTTAGGTGAATATAACTTAAATTTTTAGGATTGTGAAAAAAATTTGAGTTGGAAGTGTCAAATTTTAATAAATTTATTTGCAACCAAATTCGATTTTTTGGAGTTTCATGAGTATTTTTGTTATAGGATCTACAATTGAGTAAATTTAGATGAAAATAACTTCGATATTTTGGATTTTGTCACGATTTTTGTCAAATTTTAATAAATTTATTTGAAATCAACTTTGATAATTTTTGAATTTGTTGAGTATTTTTGTTGTAGGATCTATATTTGAGTAAATTTAGATGAAAATAACTTCAATTTTTTGGATTGTGAAAAATATTTTAGTTGGAAGAGTCAAATTTTAATAAATTTATTTGAAATCAACTTCGATTTTTTGGATTTTCTGTAGTATTTTTGTTGTAGGATCTACAATTGAGTAAATTTAGATAAAAATAACTTCAATTTTTTGGATGGTGAAAAAAAATTTAGATAGAAGTGTCAAATTTTAATAAATTTATTTGAAATCAACTTCGATTTTTTTGGATTTTGTTGAGTATTTTTGTTGTAGGGTCTATATTTGATTAAATTTAGATGAAAATAACTTAAATTTTTAGGATTGTGAAAACAATTTCAGTTGGAAGTGCCAAATTTTAATAAATTTATTTGAAACCAACATCGATTTTTTGGATTTTCTTGAGTATTTTTGTTGTAGGATCTACAATTGAGTAAATTTAGATGAAAATAACTTCAATTTTTTGGATTGTGAAATAAAATTTAGATGGAAGTGTCAAATTTTAATAAATTTATTTGAAATCAACTTCGATTTTTTTTTATTTTGTTGGGTATTTTTGTTGTAGGATCTATATTTGAGTAAATTTAGATGAAAATAACTTAAATTTTTAGGATTGTGAAAAAAAATTTAGTTGGAAGTGCCAAATTTTAATAAATTTATTTGAAATCAACTTCGATTTTTTTGGATTTTGTTGAGTATTTTTGTTGTAGGGTCTATATTTGAGTAAATTTAGATGAAAATAACTTAAATTTTTAGGATTGTGAAAACAATTTCAGTTGGAAGTGCCAAATTTTAATAAATTTATTTGAAACCAACATCGATTTTTTGGATTTTCTTGAGTATTTTTGTTGTAGGATCTACAATTGAGTAAATTTAGATGAAAATAACTTCAATTTTTTGGATTGTGAAATAAAATTTAGATGGAAGTGTCAAATTTTAATAAATTTATTTGAAATCAACTTCGATTTTTTTTTATTTTGTTGGGTATTTTTGTTGTAGGATCTATATTTGAGTAAATTTAGATGAAAATAACTTAAATTTTTAGGATTGTGAAAAAAAATTTAGTTGGAAGTGCCAAATTTTAATAAATTTATTTGAAACCAACTTCGATTTTTTGGATTTTCTTGAGTATTTTTGTTGTAGGGTCTATATTTGAGTAAATTTAGATGAAAATAACTTAAATTTTTAGGATTGTGAAAACAATTTTAGTTGGAAGTGCCAAATTTTAATAAATTTATTTGAAACCAACTTCGATTTTTTGGATTTTCTTGAGTATTTTTGTTGTAGGATCTACAATTGCGTAAATTTAGATGAAAATAACTTCGATTTTTTCGATTTTGTCACGATTTTTGTCAAATTTTAATAAATTTATTTGAAATCAACTTGGATAATTTTGGATTTTCTTGAGTATTTTTGTTGTAGGATCTACAATTGAGTAAATTTAGATGAAAATAACATCAATTTTTTGGATTGTTTAAAAAAATTTAGATGGAAGTGTCAAATTTTAATAAATTTATTTGAAATCAACTTCGATTTTTTTTTATTTTGTTGGGTATTTTTGTTGTAGGATCTATATTTGAGTAAATTTAGATGAAAATAACTTAAATTTTTAGGTTTGTGAAAAAAAATTTAGTTGGAAGTGCCAAATTTTATTAAATTTATTTGAAACCAACTTCGATTTTTTGGATTTTCTTGAGTATTTTTGTTGTAGGATCTACAATTGAGTAAATTTAGATGAAAATAACTTCAATTTTTTGGATTGTGAAAAAAAATTTAGATGGAAGTGTCAAATTTTAATAAATTTATTTGAAATCAACTTCGATTTTTATTTATTTTGTTGGGTATTTTTGTTGTAGGATCTATATTTGAGTAAATTTAGATGAAAATAACTTAAATTTTTAGGATTGTGAAAAAAAATTTAGTTGGAAGTGCCAAATTTTAATAAATTTATTTGAAACCAAATTCGATTTTTTGGAGTTTCATGAGTATTTTTGTTATAGGATCTACAAGTGAGTAAATTTAGATGAAAATAACTTCGGTATTTTGGATTTTGTCACGATTTTTGTCAAATTTTAATAAATTTATTTGAAATCAACTTTGATAATTTTTGAATTTGTTGAGTATTTTTGTTGTAGGATCTATATTTGAGTAAATTTAGATGAAAATAACTTCGAGTTTTTGGATTTTGTCACGATTTTTGTCAAATTTTAATAAATTTATTTGAAATCAACTTCGATTTTTTTTTATTTTGTTGGGTATTTTTGTTGTAGGATCTATATTTGAGTAAATTTAGATGAAAATAACTTAAATTTTTAGGATTGTGAAAAAAATTTGAGTTGGAAGTGTCAAATTTTAATAAATTTATTTGAAATCAACTTCGATTATTTTGAATTTTGTCGAGTATTTTTGGTGTAGGATGTATATTTGAGTAAATTTAGATGAAAATAACGACAATTTTTTGATTGTGAAGAAAATTTGAGTTGGAAGTGTCAAATTTTAATAAATTTATTTGAAATCAACTTCGATTTTTTGCATTTTCTTGAGTATTTTTGTTGTAGGATCTACAATTGAGTAAATTTAGAAGAAAATAACTTCAATTTTTTGGATTGTGAAAAAAATTTGAGTTGGAAGTGTCAAATTTTAATAAATTTATTTGAAACCAACTTCGATTTTTTGGAGTTTCATGAGTATTTTGTTATAGGATCTATAATTGAGTAAATTTAGATGAAAATAACTTCGATTTTTTGGATTTTGTCACGATTTTTGTCAAATTTTAATAAATTTATTTGAAATCAACTTCGATTTTTTTTTATTTTGTTGGGTATTTTTGTTGTAGGATCTATATTTGAGCAAATTTAGATGAATATAACTTAAATTTTTAGGATTGTGAAAAAAATTTGAGTTGGAAGAGTCAAATTTTAATAAATTTATTTGAAACCAACTTTGATTTTTTGGATTTTCTTGAATATTTTGGTTGTAGGATCTACAATTGAGTAAATTTAGATGAAAATAACTTCAATTTTTTGGATTGTGAATAAAGTTTGAGTTGGAAGTGTCAAATTTTAATAAATTTATTTGAAACCAACTTTGATTTTTTGGATTTTCTTGAGTATTTTGGTTGTAGGATCTACAATTGAGTAAATTTAGATGAAAATAACTTCAATTTTTTGGATTGTGAAAAAAATTTGAGTTGGAAGTGTCAAATTTTAATAAATTTATTTGAAACCAAATTCGATTTTTTGGAGTTTCATGAGTATTTTTGTTATAGGATCTACAATTGAGTAAATTTAGATGAAAATAACTTCGATATTTTGGATTTTGTCACGATTTTTGTCAAATTTTAATAAATTTATTTGAAATCAACTTTGATAATTTTTGAATTTGTTGAGTATTTTTGTTGTAGGATCTATATTTGAGTAAATTTAGATGAAAATAACTTCAATTTTTTGGATTGTGAAAAATATTTTAGTTGGAAGAGTCAAATTTTAATAAATTTATTTGAAATCAACTTCGATTTTTTGGATTTTCTGTAGTATTTTTGTTGTAGGATCTACAATTGAGTAAATTTAGATAAAAATAACTTCAATTTTTTGGATTGTGAAAAAAAATTTAGATAGAAGTGTCAAATTTTAATAAATTTATTTGAAATCAACTTCGATTTTTCTGGATTTTGTTGAGTATTTTTGTTGTAGGGTCTATATTTGAGTAAATTTAGATGAAAATAACTTAAATTTTTAGGATTGTGAAAACAATTTTAGTTGGAAGTGCCAAATTTTAATAAATTTATTTGAAACCAACATCGATTTTTTTGATTTTCTTGAGTATTTTTGTTGTAGGATCTACAATTGAGTAAATTTAGATGAAAATAACTTCGAGTTTTTGGATTTTGTCACGATTTTTGTCAAATTTTAATAAATTTATTTGAAATCAACTTCGATTTTTTTTTATTTTGTTGGGTATTTTTGTTGTAGGATCTATATTTGAGCAAATTTAGGTGAATATAACTTAAATTTTTAGGATTGTGAAAAAAATTTGAGTTGGAAGTGTCAAATTTTAATAAATTTATTTGCAACCAAATTCGATTTTTTGGAGTTTCATGAGTATTTTTGTTATAGGATCTACAATTGAGTAAATTTAGATGAAAATAACTTCGATATTTTGGATTTTGTCACGATTTTTGTCAAATTTTAATAAATTTATTTGAAATCAACTTTGATAATTTTTGAATTTGTTGAGTATTTTTGTTGTAGGATCTATATTTGAGTAAATTTAGATGAAAATAACTTCAATTTTTTGGATTGTGAAAAATATTTTAGTTGGAAGAGTCAAATTTTAATAAATTTATTTGAAATCAACTTCGATTTTTTGGATTTTCTGTAGTATTTTTGTTGTAGGATCTACAATTGAGTAAATTTAGATAAAAATAACTTCAATTTTTTGGATGGTGAAAAAAAATTTAGATAGAAGTGTCAAATTTTAATAAATTTATTTGAAATCAACTTCGATTTTTTTGGATTTTGTTGAGTATTTTTGTTGTAGGGTCTATATTTGAGTAAATTTAGATGAAAATAACTTAAATTTTTAGGATTGTGAAAACAATTTCAGTTGGAAGTGCCAAATTTTAATAAATTTATTTGAAACCAACATCGATTTTTTGGATTTTCTTGAGTATTTTTGTTGTAGGATCTACAATTGAGTAAATTTAGATGAAAATAACTTCAATTTTTTGGATTGTGAAATAAAATTTAGATGGAAGTGTCAAATTTTAATAAATTTATTTGAAATCAACTTCGATTTTTTTTTATTTTGTTGGGTATTTTTGTTGTAGGATCTATATTTGAGTAAATTTAGATGAAAATAACTTAAATTTTTAGGATTGTGAAAAAAAATTTAGTTGGAAGTGCCAAATTTTAATAAATTTATTTGAAACCAACTTCGATTTTTTGGATTTTCTTGAGTATTTTTGTTGTAGGGTCTATATTTGAGTAAATTTAGATGAAAATAACTTAAATTTTTAGGATTGTGAAAACAATTTTAGTTGGAAGTGCCAAATTTTAATAAATTTATTTGAAACCAACTTCGATTTTTTGGATTTTCTTGAGTATTTTTGTTGTAGGATCTACAATTGCGTAAATTTAGATGAAAATAACTTCGATTTTTTCGATTTTGTCACGATTTTTGTCAAATTTTAATAAATTTATTTGAAATCAACTTGGATAATTTTGGATTTTCTTGAGTATTTTTGTTGTAGGATCTACAATTGAGTAAATTTAGATGAAAATAACATCAATTTTTTGGATTGTTTAAAAAAATTTAGATGGAAGTGTCAAATTTTAATAAATTTATTTGAAATCAACTTCGATTTTTTTTTATTTTGTTGGGTATTTTTGTTGTAGGATCTATATTTGAGTAAATTTAGATGAAAATAACTTAAATTTTTAGGTTTGTGAAAAAAAATTTAGTTGGAAGTGCCAAATTTTATTAAATTTATTTGAAACCAACTTCGATTTTTTGGATTTTCTTGAGTATTTTTGTTGTAGGATCTACAATTGAGTAAATTTAGATGAAAATAACATCAATTTTTTGGATTGTTTAAAAAAATTTAGATGGAAGTGTCAAATTTTAATAAATTTATTTGAAATCAACTTCGATTTTTTTTTATTTTGTTGGGTATTTTTGTTGTAGGATCTATATTTGAGTAAATTTAGATGAAAATAACTTAAATTTTTAGGTTTGTGAAAAAAAATTTAGTTGGAAGTGCCAAATTTTATTAAATTTATTTGAAACCAACTTCGATTTTTTGGATTTTCTTGAGTATTTTTGTTGTAGGATCTACAATTGAGTAAATTTAGATGAAAATAACTTCAATTTTTTGGATTGTGAAAAAAAATTTAGATGGAAGTGTCAAATTTTAATAAATTTATTTGAAATCAACTTCGATTTTTATTTATTTTGTTGGGTATTTTTGTTGTAGGATCTATATTTGAGTAAATTTAGATGAAAATAACTTAAATTTTTAGGATTGTGAAAAAAAATTTAGTTGGAAGTGCCAAATTTTAATAAATTTATTTGAAACCAAATTCGATTTTTTGGAGTTTCATGAGTATTTTTGTTATAGGATCTACAAGTGAGTAAATTTAGATGAAAATAACTTCGGTATTTTGGATTTTGTCACGATTTTTGTCAAATTTTAATAAATTTATTTGAAATCAACTTTGATAATTTTTGAATTTGTTGAGTATTTTTGTTGTAGGATCTATATTTGAGTAAATTTAGATGAAAATAACTTCGAGTTTTTGGATTTTGTCACGATTTTTGTCAAATTTTAATAAATTTATTTGAAATCAACTTCGATTTTTTTTTATTTTGTTGGGTATTTTTGTTGTAGGATCTATATTTGAGTAAATTTAGATGAAAATAACTTAAATTTTTAGGATTGTGAAAAAAATTTGAGTTGGAAGTGTCAAATTTTAATAAATTTATTTGAAATCAACTTCGATTATTTTGAATTTTGTCGAGTATTTTTGGTGTAGGATGTATATTTGAGTAAATTTAGATGAAAATAACGACAATTTTTTGATTGTGAAGAAAATTTGAGTTGGAAGTGTCAAATTTTAATAAATTTATTTGAAATCAACTTCGATTTTTTGCATTTTCTTGAGTATTTTTGTTGTAGGATCTACAATTGAGTAAATTTAGAAGAAAATAACTTCAATTTTTTGGATTGTGAAAAAAATTTGAGTTGGAAGTGTCAAATTTTAATAAATTTATTTGAAACCAACTTCGATTTTTTGGAGTTTCATGAGTATTTTTGTTATAGGATCTATAATTGAGTAAATTTAGATGAAAATAACTTCGATTTTTTGGATTTTGTCACGATTTTTGTCAAATTTTAATAAATTTATTTGAAATCAACTTCGATTTTTTTTTATTTTGTTGGGTATTTTTGTTGTAGGATCTATATTTGAGCAAATTTAGATGAATATAACTTAAATTTTTAGGATTGTGAAAAAAATTTGAGTTGGAAGAGTCAAATTTTAATAAATTTATTTGAAACCAACTTTGATTTTTTGGATTTTCTTGAATATTTTGGTTGTAGGATCTACAATTGAGTAAATTTAGATGAAAATAACTTCAATTTTTTGGATTGTGAATAAAGTTTGAGTTGGAAGTGTCAAATTTTAATAAATTTATTTGAAACCAACTTTGATTTTTTGGATTTTCTTGAGTATTTTGGTTGTAGGATCTACAATTGAGTAAATTTAGATGAAAATAACTTCAATTTTTTGGATTGTGAAAAAAATTTGAGTTGGAAGTGTCAAATTTTAATAAATTTATTTGAAACCAAATTCGATTTTTTGGAGTTTCATGAGTATTTTTGTTATAGGATCTACAATTGAGTAAATTTAGATGAAAATAACTTCGATATTTTGGATTTTGTCACGATTTTTGTCAAATTTTAATAAATTTATTTGAAATCAACTTTGATAATTTTTGAATTTGTTGAGTATTTTTGTTGTAGGATCTATATTTGAGTAAATTTAGATGAAAATAACTTCAATTTTTTGGATTGTGAAAAATATTTTAGTTGGAAGAGTCAAATTTTAATAAATTTATTTGAAATCAACTTCGATTTTTTGGATTTTCTGTAGTATTTTTGTTGTAGGATCTACAATTGAGTAAATTTAGATAAAAATAACTTCAATTTTTTGGATTGTGAAAAAAAATTTAGATAGAAGTGTCAAATTTTAATAAATTTATTTGAAATCAACTTCGATTTTTCTGGATTTTGTTGAGTATTTTTGTTGTAGGGTCTATATTTGAGTAAATTTAGATGAAAATAACTTAAATTTTTAGGATTGTGAAAACAATTTTAGTTGGAAGTGCCAAATTTTAATAAATTTATTTGAAACCAACATCGATTTTTTTGATTTTCTTGAGTATTTTTGTTGTAGGATCTACAATTGAGTAAATTTAGATGAAAATAACTTCGAGTTTTTGGATTTTGTCACGATTTTTGTCAAATTTTAATAAATTTATTTGAAATCAACTTCGATTTTTTTTTATTTTGTTGGGTATTTTTGTTGTAGGATCTATATTTGAGCAAATTTAGGTGAATATAACTTAAATTTTTAGGATTGTGAAAAAAATTTGAGTTGGAAGTGTCAAATTTTAATAAATTTATTTGCAACCAAATTCGATTTTTTGGAGTTTCATGAGTATTTTTGTTATAGGATCTACAATTGAGTAAATTTAGATGAAAATAACTTCGATATTTTGGATTTTGTCACGATTTTTGTCAAATTTTAATAAATTTATTTGAAATCAACTTTGATAATTTTTGAATTTGTTGAGTATTTTTGTTGTAGGATCTATATTTGAGTAAATTTAGATGAAAATAACTTCAATTTTTTGGATTGTGAAAAATATTTTAGTTGGAAGAGTCAAATTTTAATAAATTTATTTGAAATCAACTTCGATTTTTTGGATTTTCTGTAGTATTTTTGTTGTAGGATCTACAATTGAGTAAATTTAGATAAAAATAACTTCAATTTTTTGGATGGTGAAAAAAAATTTAGATAGAAGTGTCAAATTTTAATAAATTTATTTGAAATCAACTTCGATTTTTTTGGATTTTGTTGAGTATTTTTGTTGTAGGGTCTATATTTGAGTAAATTTAGATGAAAATAACTTAAATTTTTAGGATTGTGAAAACAATTTCAGTTGGAAGTGCCAAATTTTAATAAATTTATTTGAAACCAACATCGATTTTTTGGATTTTCTTGAGTATTTTTGTTGTAGGATCTACAATTGAGTAAATTTAGATGAAAATAACTTCAATTTTTTGGATTGTGAAATAAAATTTAGATGGAAGTGTCAAATTTTAATAAATTTATTTGAAATCAACTTCGATTTTTTTTTATTTTGTTGGGTATTTTTGTTGTAGGATCTATATTTGAGTAAATTTAGATGAAAATAACTTAAATTTTTAGGATTGTGAAAAAAAATTTAGTTGGAAGTGCCAAATTTTAATAAATTTATTTGAAACCAACTTCGATTTTTTGGATTTTCTTGAGTATTTTTGTTGTAGGGTCTATATTTGAGTAAATTTAGATGAAAATAACTTAAATTTTTAGGATTGTGAAAACAATTTTAGTTGGAAGTGCCAAATTTTAATAAATTTATTTGAAACCAACTTCGATTTTTTGGATTTTCTTGAGTATTTTTGTTGTAGGATCTACAATTGCGTAAATTTAGATGAAAATAACTTCGATTTTTTCGATTTTGTCACGATTTTTGTCAAATTTTAATAAATTTATTTGAAATCAACTTGGATAATTTTGGATTTTCTTGAGTATTTTTGTTGTAGGATCTACAATTGAGTAAATTTAGATGAAAATAACATCAATTTTTTGGATTGTTTAAAAAAATTTAGATGGAAGTGTCAAATTTTAATAAATTTATTTGAAATCAACTTCGATTTTTTTTTATTTTGTTGGGTATTTTTGTTGTAGGATCTATATTTGAGTAAATTTAGATGAAAATAACTTAAATTTTTAGGTTTGTGAAAAAAAATTTAGTTGGAAGTGCCAAATTTTATTAAATTTATTTGAAACCAACTTCGATTTTTTGGATTTTCTTGAGTATTTTTGTTGTAGGATCTACAATTGAGTAAATTTAGATGAAAATAACTTCAATTTTTTGGATTGTGAAAAAAAATTTAGATGGAAGTGTCAAATTTTAATAAATTTATTTGAAATCAACTTCGATTTTTATTTATTTTGTTGGGTATTTTTGTTGTAGGATCTATATTTGAGTAAATTTAGATGAAAATAACTTAAATTTTTAGGATTGTGAAAAAAAATTTAGTTGGAAGTGCCAAATTTTAATAAATTTATTTGAAACCAAATTCGATTTTTTGGAGTTTCATGAGTATTTTTGTTATAGGATCTACAAGTGAGTAAATTTAGATGAAAATAACTTCGGTATTTTGGATTTTGTCACGATTTTTGTCAAATTTTAATAAATTTATTTGAAATCAACTTTGATAATTTTTGAATTTGTTGAGTATTTTTGTTGTAGGATCTATATTTGAGTAAATTTAGATGAAAATAACTTCGAGTTTTTGGATTTTGTCACGATTTTTGTCAAATTTTAATAAATTTATTTGAAATCAACTTCGATTTTTTTTTATTTTGTTGGGTATTTTTGTTGTAGGATCTATATTTGAGTAAATTTAGATGAAAATAACTTAAATTTTTAGGATTGTGAAAAAAATTTGAGTTGGAAGTGTCAAATTTTAATAAATTTATTTGAAATCAACTTCGATTATTTTGAATTTTGTCGAGTATTTTTGGTGTAGGATGTATATTTGAGTAAATTTAGATGAAAATAACGACAATTTTTTGATTGTGAAGAAAATTTGAGTTGGAAGTGTCAAATTTTAATAAATTTATTTGAAATCAACTTCGATTTTTTGCATTTTCTTGAGTATTTTTGTTGTAGGATCTACAATTGAGTAAATTTAGAAGAAAATAACTTCAATTTTTTGGATTGTGAAAAAAATTTGAGTTGGAAGTGTCAAATTTTAATAAATTTATTTGAAACCAACTTCGATTTTTTGGAGTTTCATGAGTATTTTTGTTATAGGATCTATAATTGAGTAAATTTAGATGAAAATAACTTCGATTTTTTGGATTTTGTCACGATTTTTGTCAAATTTTAATAAATTTATTTGAAATCAACTTCGATTTTTTTTTATTTTGTTGGGTATTTTTGTTGTAGGATCTATATTTGAGCAAATTTAGATGAATATAACTTAAATTTTTAGGATTGTGAAAAAAATTTGAGTTGGAAGAGTCAAATTTTAATAAATTTATTTGAAACCAACTTTGATTTTTTGGATTTTCTTGAATATTTTGGTTGTAGGATCTACAATTGAGTAAATTTAGATGAAAATAACTTCAATTTTTTGGATTGTGAATAAAGTTTGAGTTGGAAGTGTCAAATTTTAATAAATTTATTTGAAACCAACTTTGATTTTTTGGATTTTCTTGAGTATTTTGGTTGTAGGATCTACAATTGAGTAAATTTAGATGAAAATAACTTCAATTTTTTGGATTGTGAAAAAAATTTGAGTTGGAAGTGTCAAATTTTAATAAATTTATTTGAAACCAAATTCGATTTTTTGGAGTTTCATGAGTATTTTTGTTATAGGATCTACAATTGAGTAAATTTAGATGAAAATAACTTCGATATTTTGGATTTTGTCACGATTTTTGTCAAATTTTAATAAATTTATTTGAAATCAACTTTGATAATTTTTGAATTTGTTGAGTATTTTTGTTGTAGGATCTATATTTGAGTAAATTTAGATGAAAATAACTTCAATTTTTTGGATTGTGAAAAATATTTTAGTTGGAAGAGTCAAATTTTAATAAATTTATTTGAAATCAACTTCGATTTTTTGGATTTTCTGTAGTATTTTTGTTGTAGGATCTACAATTGAGTAAATTTAGATAAAAATAACTTCAATTTTTTGGATTGTGAAAAAAAATTTAGATAGAAGTGTCAAATTTTAATAAATTTATTTGAAATCAACTTCGATTTTTCTGGATTTTGTTGAGTATTTTTGTTGTAGGGTCTATATTTGAGTAAATTTAGATGAAAATAACTTAAATTTTTAGGATTGTGAAAACAATTTTAGTTGGAAGTGCCAAATTTTAATAAATTTATTTGAAACCAACATCGATTTTTTGGATTTTCTTGAGTATTTTTCTTGTAGGATCTACAATTGAGTAAATTTAGATGAAAATAACTTCGATTTTTTCGATTTTGTCACGATTTTTGTCAAATTTTAATAATTTATTTGAAATCAACTTGGATAATTTTGGATTTTCTTGAGTATTTTTGTTGTAGGATCTACAATTGAGTAAATTTAGATGAAAATAACTTCAATTTTTTGGATTGTGAAAAAAAATTTAGATGGAAGTGTCAAATTTTAATAAATTTATTTGAAATCAACTTCGATTTTTATTTATTTTGTTGGGTATTTTTGTTGTAGGATCTATATTTGAGTAAATTTAGATGAAAATAACTTAAATTTTTAGGATTGTGAAAAAAAATTTAGTTGGAAGTGCCAAATTTTAATAAATTTATTTGAAACCAAATTCGATTTTTTGGAGTTTCATGAGTATATTTGTTATAGGATCTACAAGTGAGTAAATTTAGATGAAAATAACTTCGGTATTTTGGATTTTGTCACGATTTTTGTCAAATTTTAATAAATTTATTTGAAATCAACTTTGATAATTTTTGAATTTGTTGAGTATTTTTGTTGTAGGATCTATATTTGAGTAAATTTAGATGAAAATAACTTCGAGTTTTTGGATTTTGTCACGATTTTTGTCAAATTTTAATAAATTTATTTGAAATCAACTTCGATTTTTTTTTATTTTGTTGGGTATTTTTGTTGTAGGATCTATATTTGAGTAAATTTAGATGAAAATAACTTAAATTTTTAGGATTGTGAAAAAAATTTGAGTTGGAAGTGTCAAATTTTAATAAATTTATTTGAAATCAACTTCGATTATTTTGAATTTTGTCGAGTATTTTTGGTGTAGGATGTATATTTGAGTAAATTTAGATGAAAATAACGACAATTTTTTGATTGTGAAGAAAATTTGAGTTGGAAGTGTCAAATTTTAATAAATTTATTTGAAATCAACTTCGATTTTTTGCATTTTCTTGAGTATTTTTGTTGTAGGATCTACAATTGAGTAAATTTAGAAGAAAATAACTTCAATTTTTTGGATTGTGAAAAAAATTTGAGTTGGAAGTGTCAAATTTTAATAAATTTATTTGAAACCAACTTCGATTTTTTGGAGTTTCATGAGTATTTTTGTTATAGGATCTATAATTGAGTAAATTTAGATGAAAATAACTTCGATTTTTTGGATTTTGTCACGATTTTTGTCAAATTTTAATAAATTTATTTGAAATCAACTTCGATTTTTTTTTATTTTGTTGGGTATTTTTGTTGTAGGATCTATATTTGAGCAAATTTAGATGAATATAACTTAAATTTTTAGGATTGTGAAAAAAATTTGAGTTGGAAGAGTCAAATTTTAATAAATTTATTTGAAACCAACTTTGATTTTTTGGATTTTCTTGAATATTTTGGTTGTAGGATCTACAATTGAGTAAATTTAGATGAAAATAACTTCAATTTTTTGGATTGTGAATAAAGTTTGAGTTGGAAGTGTCAAATTTTAATAAATTTATTTGAAACCAACTTTGATTTTTTGGATTTTCTTGAGTATTTTGGTTGTAGGATCTACAATTGAGTAAATTTAGATGAAAATAACTTCAATTTTTTGGATTGTGAAAAAAATTTGAGTTGGAAGTGACAAATTTTAATAAATTTATTTGAAACCAAATTCGATTTTTTGGAGTTTCATGAGTATTTTTGTTATAGGATCTACAAGTGAGTAAATTTAGATGAAAATAACTTCAATTTTTTGGATTGTGAAAAATATTTTAGTTGGAAGTGTCAAATTTTAATAAATTTATTTGAAATCAACTTCGATTTTTTGGATTTTCTTTAGTATTTTTGTTGTAGGATCTACAATTGAGTAAATTTAGATAAAAATAACTTCAATTTTTTGGATTGTGAAAAAAAATTTAGATGGAAGTGTCAAATTTTAATAAATTTATTTGAAATCAACTTCGATTTTTTTGGATTTTGTTGAGTATTTTTGTTGTAGGGTCTATATTTGAGTAAATTTAGATGAAAATAACTTAAATTTTTAGGATTTTGAAAAAAATTTTAGTTGGAAGTGCCAAATTTTAATAAATTTATTTGAAACCAACTTCGATTTTTTGGATTTTCTTGAGTATTTTTGTTGTAGGATCTACAATTGAGTAAATTTAGATGAAAATAACTTCGAGTTTTTGGATTTTGTCACGATTTTTGTCAAATTTTAATAAATTTATTTGAAATCAACTTCGATTTTTTTTTATTTTGTTGGGTATTTTTGTTGTAGGATCTATATTTGAGCAAATTTAGATGAATATAACTTAAATTTTTAGGATTGTGAAAAAAATTTGAGTTGGAAGTGTCAAATTTTAATAAATTTATTTGAAACCAAATTCGATTTTTTGGAGTTTCATGAGTATTTTTGTTATAGGATCTACAATTGAGTAAATTTAGATGAAAATAACTTCGATATTTTGGATTTTGTCACGATTTTTGTCAAATTTTAATAAATTTATTTGAAATCAACTTTGATAATTTTTGAATTTGTTGAGTATTTTTGTTGTAGGATCTATATTTGAGTAAATTTAGATGAAAATAACTTCAATTTTTTGGATTGTGAAAAATATTTTAGTTGGAAGAGTCAAATTTTAATAAATTTATTTGAAATCAACTTCGATTTTTTTGGATTTTGTTGAGTATTTTTGTTGTAGGGTCTATATTTGAGTAAATTTAGATGAAAATAACTTAAATTTTTAGGATTGTGAAAACAATTTTAGTTGGAAGTGCCAAATTTTAATAAATTTATTTGAAACCAACATCGATTTTTTACATTTTCTTGAGTATTTTTGTTGTAGGATCTACAATTGAGTAAATTTAGATGAAAATAACTTCGATTTTTTCGATTTTGTCACGATTATTGTCAAATTTTAATAATTTATTTGAAATCAACTTGAATAATTTTGGATTTTCTTGAGTATTTTTGTTGTAGGATCTACAATTGAGTAAATTTAGATGAAAATAACTTCAATTTTTTGGATTGTGAAAAAAAATTTAGATGGAAGTGTCAAATTTTAATAAATTTATTTGAAATCAACTTCGATTTTTTGGATTTTCTTTAGTATCTTTGTTGTAGGATCTACAATTGAGTAAATTTAGATAAAAATAACTTCAATTTTTTGGATTGTGAAAAAAAATTTAGATGGAAGTGTCAAATTTTAATAAATTTATTTGAAATCAACTTCGATTTTTTGGATTTTCTTTAGTATCTTTGTTGTAGGATCTACAATTGAGTAAATTTAGATAAAAATAACTTCAATTTTTTGGATTGTGAAAAAAAATTTAGATGGAAGTGTCAAATTTTAATAAATTTATTTGAAATCAACTTCGATTTTTTTGGATTTTGTTGAGTATTTTTGTTGTAGGGTCTATATTTGAGTAAATTTAGATGAAAATAACTTAAATTTTTAGGATTTTGAAAAAAATTTTAGTTGGAAGTGCCAAATTTTAATAAATTTATTTGAAACCAACTTCGATTTTTTGGATTTTCTTGAGTATTTTTGTTGTAGGATCTACAATTGAGTAAATTTAGATGAAAATAACTTCGAGTTTTTGGATTTTGTCACGATTTTTGTCAAATTTTAATAAATTTATTTGAAATCAACTTCGATTTTTTTTTATTTTGTTGGGTATTTTTGTTGTAGGATCTATATTTGAGCAAATTTAGATGAATATAACTTAAATTTTTAGGATTGTGAAAAAATTTTGAGTTGGAAGAGTCAAATTTTAATAAATTTATTTGAAACCATCTTTGATTTTTTGGATTTTCTTGAATATTTTGGTTGTAGGATCTACAATTGAGTAAATTTAGATGAAAATAACTTCAATTTTTTGGATTGTGAATAAAGTTTGAGTTGGAAGTGTCAAATTTTAATAAATTTATTTGAAACCAACTTCGATTTTTTGGATTTTCTTGAGTATTTTGGTTGTAGGATCTACAATTGAGTAAATTTAGATGAAAATAACTTCAATTTTTTGGATTGTGAAAAAAATTTGAGTTGGAAGTGTCAAATTTTAATAAATTTATTTGAAACCAAATTCGATTTTTTGGAGTTTCATGAGTATTTTTGTTATAGGATCTACAATTGAGTAAATTTAGATGAAAATAACTTCGATATTTTGGATTTTGTCACGATTTTTGTCAAATTTTAATAAATTTATTTGAAATCAACTTTGATAATTTTTGAATTTGTTGAGTATTTTTGTTGTAGGATCTATATTTGAGTAAATTTAGATGAAAATAACTTCAATTTTTTGGATTGTGAAAAATATTTTAGTTGGAAGTGCCAAATTTTAATAAATTTATTTGAAACCAACATCGATTTTTTGGATTTTCTTGAGTATTTTTGTTGTAGGATCTACAATTGAGTAAATTTAGATGAAAATAACTTCGATTTTTTCGATTTTGTCACGATTTTTGTCAAATTTTAATAATTTATTTGAAATCAACTTGGATAATTTTGGATTTTCTTGAGTATTTTTGTTGTAGGATCTACAATTGAGTAAATTTAGATGAAAATAACTTCAATTTTTTGGATTGTGAAATAAAATTTAGATGGAAGTGTCAAATTTTAATAAATTTATTTGAAATCAACTTCGATTTTTTTTTATTTTGTTGGGTATTTTTGTTGTAGGATCTATATTTGAGTAAATTTAGATGAAAATAACTTAAATTTTTAGGATTGTGAAAAAAAATTTAGTTGGAAGTGCCAAATTTTAATAAATTTATTTGAAACCAACTTCGATTTTTTGGATTTTCTTGAGTATTTTTGTTGTAGGGTCTATATTTGAGTAAATTTAGATGAAAATAACTTAAATTTTTAGGATTGTGAAAACAATTTTAGTTGGAAGTGCCAAATTTTAATAAATTTATTTGAAACCAACTTCGATTTTTTGGATTTTCTTGAGTATTTTTGTTGTAGGATCTACAATTGCGTAAATTTAGATGAAAATAACTTCGTTTTTTTTCGATTTTGTCACGATTTTTGTCAAATTTTAATAAATTTATTTGAAATCAACTTGGATAATTTTGGATTTTCTTGAGTATTTTTGTTGTAGGATCTACAATTGAGTAAATTTAGATGAAAATAACTTCAATTTTTTGGATTGTGAAAAAAAATTTAGATGGAAGTGTCAAATTTTAATAAATTTATTTGAAATCAACTTCGATTTTTATTTATTTTGTTGGGTATTTTTGTTGTAGGATCTATATTTGAGTAAATTTAGATGAAAATAACTTAAATTTTTAGGATTGTGAAAAAAAATTTAGTTGGAAGTGCCAAATTTTAATAAATTTATTTGAAACCAAATTCGATTTTTTGGAGTTTCATGAGTATTTTTGTTATAGGATCTACAAGTGAGTAAATTTAGATGAAAATAACTTCGGTATTTTGGATTTTGTCACGATTTTTGTCAAATTTTAATAAATTTATTTGAAATCAACTTTGATAATTTTTGAATTTGTTGAGTATTTTTGTTGTAGGATCTATATTTGAGTAAATTTAGATGAAAATAACTTCGAGTTTTTGGATTTTGTCACGATTTTTGTCAAATTTTAATAAATTTATTTGAAATCAACTTCGATTTTTTTTTATTTTGTTGGGTATTTTTGTTGTAGGATCTATATTTGAGTAAATTTAGATGAAAATAACTTAAATTTTTAGGATTGTGAAAAAAATTTGAGTTGAAAGTGTCAAATTTTAATAAATTTATTTGAAATCAACTTCGATTATTTTGAATTTTGTCGAGTATTTTTGGTGTAGGATGTATATTTGAGTAAATTTAGATGAAAATAACGACAATTTTTTGATTGTGAAGAAAATTTGAGTTGGAAGTGTCAAATTTTAATAAATTTATTTGAAATCAACTTCGATTTTTTGCATTTTCTTGAGTATTTTTGTTGTAGGATCTACAATTGAGTAAATTTAGAAGAAAATAACTTCAATTTTTTGGATTGTGAAAAAAATTTGAGTTGGAAGTGTCAAATTTTAATAAATTTATTTGAAACCAACTTCGATTTTTTGGAGTTTCATGAGTATTTTTGTTATAGGATCTATAATTGAGTAAATTTAGATGAAAATAACTTCGATTTTTTGGATTTTGTCACGATTTTTGTCAAATTTTAATAAATTTATTTGAAATCAACTTCGATTTTTTTTTATTTTGTTGGGTATTTTTGTTGTAGGATCTATATTTGAGCAAATTTAGATGAATATAACTTAAATTTTTAGGATTGTGAAAAAAATTTGAGTTGGAAGAGTCAAATTTTAATAAATTTATTTGAAACCAACTTTGATTTTTTGGATTTTCTTGAATATTTTGGTTGTAGGATCTACAATTGAGTAAATTTAGATGAAAATAACTTCAATTTTTTGGATTGTGAATAAAGTTTGAGTTGGAAGTGTCAAATTTTAATAAATTTATTTGAAACCAACTTTGATTTTTTGGATTTTCTTGAGTATTTTGGTTGTAGGATCTACAATTGAGTAAATTTAGATGAAAATAACATCAATTTTTTGGATTGTGAAAAAAATTTGAGTTGGAAGTGTCAAATTTTAATAAATTTATTTGAAACCAAATTCGATTTTTTGGAGTTTCATGAGTATTTTTGTTATAGGATCTACAATTGAGTAAATTTAGATGAAAATAACTTCGATATTTTGGATTTTGTCACGATTTTTGTCAAATTTTAATAAATTTATTTGAAATCAACTTTGATAATTTTTGAATTTGTTGAGTATTTTTGTTGTAGGATCTATATTTGAGTAAATTTAGATGAAAATAACTTCAATTTTTTGGATTGTGAAAAATATTTTAGTTGGAAGAGTCAAATTTTAATAAATTTATTTGAAATCAACTTCGATTTTTTGGATTTTCTGTAGTATTTTTGTTGTAGGATCTACAATTGAGTAAATTTAGATAAAAATAACTTCAATTTTTTGGATTGTGAAAAAAAATTTAGATAGAAGTGTCAAATTTTAATAAATTTATTTGAAATCAACTTCGATTTTTTTGGATTTTGTTGAGTATTTTTGTTGTAGGGTCTATATTTGAGTAAATTTAGATGAAAATAACTTAAATTTTTAGGATTGTGAAAACAATTTTAGTTGGAAGTGCCAAATTTTAATAAATTTATTTGAAACCAACATCGATTTTTTGGATTTTCTTGAGTATTTTTCTTGTAGGATCTACAATTGAGTAAATTTAGATGAAAATAACTTCGATTTTTTCGATTTTGTCACGATTTTTGTCAAATTTTAATAATTTATTTGAAATCAACTTGGATAATTTTGGATTTTCTTGAGTATTTTTGTTGTAGGATCTACAATTGAGTAAATTTAGATGAAAATAACTTCAATTTTTTGGATTGTGAAAAAAAATTTAGATGGAAGTGTCAAATTTTAATAAATTTATTTGAAATCAACTTCGATTTTTATTTATTTTGTTGGGTATTTTTGTTGTAGGATCTATATTTGAGTAAATTTAGATGAAAATAACTTAAATTTTTAGGATTGTGAAAAAAAATTTAGTTGGAAGTGCCAAATTTTAATAAATTTATTTGAAACCAAATTCGATTTTTTGGAGTTTCATGAGTATTTTTGTTATAGGATCTACAAGTGAGTAAATTTAGATGAAAATAACTTCGGTATTTTGGATTTTGTCACGATTTTTGTCAAATTTTAATAAATTTATTTGAAATCAACTTTGATAATTTTTGAATTTGTTGAGTATTTTTGTTGTAGGATCTATATTTGAGTAAATTTAGATGAAAATAACTTCGAGTTTTTGGATTTTTTCACGATTTTTGTCAAATTTTAATAAATTTATTTGAAATCAACTTCGATTTTTTTTTATTTTGTTGGGTATTTTTGTTGTAGGATCTATATTTGAGTAAATTTAGATGAAAATAACTTAAATTTTTAGGATTGTGAAAAAATTTTGAGTTGGAAGTGTCAAATTTTAATAAATTTATTTGAAATCAACTTCGATTATTTTGAATTTTGTCGAGTATTTTTGGTGTAGGATGTATATTTGAGTAAATTTAGATGAAAATAACGACAATTTTTTGATTGTGAAGAAAATTTGAGTTGGAAGTGTCAAATTTTAATAAATTTATTTGAAATCAACTTCGATTTTTTGCATTTTCTTGAGTATTTTTGTTGTAGGATCTACAATTGAGTAAATTTAGAAGAAAATAACTTCAATTTTTTGGATTGTGAAAAAAATTTGAGTTGGAAGTGTCAAATTTTAATAAATTTATTTGAAACCAACTTCGATTTTTTGGAGTTTCATGAGTATTTTTGTTATAGGATCTATAATTGAGTAAATTTAGATGAAAATAACTTCGATTTTTTGGATTTTGTCACGATTTTTGTCAAATTTTAATAAATTTATTTGAAATCAACTTCGATTTTTTTTTATTTTGTTGGGTATTTTTGTTGTAGGATCTATATTTGAGCAAATTTAGATGAATATAACTTAAATTTTTAGGATTGTGAAAAAAATTTGAGCTGGAAGAGTCAAATTTTAATAAATTTATTTGAAACCAACTTTGATTTTTTGGATTTTCTTGAATATTTTGGTTGTAGGATCTACAATTGAGTAAATTTAGATGAAAATAACTTCAATATTTTGGATTGTGAAAAATATTTTAGTTGGAAGAGTCAAATTTTAATAAATTTATTTGAAATCAACTTCGATTTTTTGGATTTTCTGTAGTATTTTTGTTGTAGGATCTACAATTGAGTATATTTAGATAAAAATAACTTCAATTTTTTGGATTGTGAAAAAAAATTTAGATAGAAGTGTCAAATTTTAATAAATTTATTTGAAATCAACTTCGATTTTTTTGGATTTTGTTGAGTATTTTTGTTGTAGGGTCTATATTTGAGTAAATTTAGATGAAAATAACTTAAATTTTTAGGATTGTGAAAACAATTTTAGTTGGAAGTGCCAAATTTTAATAAATTTATTTGAAACCAACATCGATTTTTTGGATTTTCTTGAGTATTTTTGTTGTAGGATCTACAATTGAGTAAATTTAGATGAAAATAACTTCAATTTTTTGGATTGTGAAAAAAAATTTAGATGGAAGTGTCAAATTTTAATAAATTTATTTTAAATCAACTTCGATTTTTATTTATTTTGTTGGGTATTTTTGTTGTAGGATCTATATTTGAGTAAATTTAGATGAAAATAACTTAAATTTTTAGGATTGTGAAAAAAAATTTAGTTGGAAGTGCCAAATTTTAATAAATTTATTTGAAACCAAATTCGATTTTTTGGAGTTTCATGAGTATTTTTGTTATAGGAACTACAAGTGAGTAAATTTAGATGAAAATAACTTCGGTATTTTGGATTTTGTCACGATTTTTGTCAAATTTTAATAAATTTATTTGAAATCAACTTTGATAATTTTTGAATTTGTTGAGTATTTTTGTTGTAGGATCTATATTTGAGTAAATGTAGATGAAAATAACTTCGAGTTTTTGGATTTTGTCACGATTTTTGTCAAATTTTAATAAATTTATTTGAAATCAACTTCGATTTTTTTTTATTTTGTTGGGTATTTTTGTTGTAGGATCTATATTTGAGTAAATTTAGATGAAAATAACTTAAATTTTTAGGATTGTGAAAAAAATTTGTGTTGGAAGTGTCAAATTTTAATAAATTTATTTGAAATCAACTTCGATTATTTTGAATTTTGTCGAGTATTTTTGGTGTAGGATGTATATTTGAGTAAATTTAGATGAAAATAACGACAATTTTTTGATTGTGAAGAAAATTTGAGTTGGAAGTGTCAAATTTTAATAAATTTATTTGAAATCAACTTCGATTTTTTGCATTTTCTTGAGTATTTTTGTTGTAGGATCTACAATTGAGTAAATTTAGAAGAAAATAACTTCAATTTTTTGGATTGTGAAAAAAATTTGAGTTGGAAGTGTCAAATTTTAATAAATTTATTTGAAACCAACTTCGATTTTTTGGAGTTTCATGAGTATTTTTGTTATAGGATCTATAATTGAGTAAATTTAGATGAAAATAACTTCAATATTTTGGATTGTGAAAAATATTTTAGTTGGAAGAGTCAAATTTTAATAAATTTATTTGAAATCAACTTCGATTTTTTGGATTTTCTGTAGTATTTTTGTTGTAGGATCTACAATTGAGTAAATTTAGATAAAAATAACTTCAATTTTTTGGATTGTGAAAAAAAATTTAGATAGAAGTGTCAAATTTTAATAAATTTATTTGAAATCAACTTCGATTTTTTTGGATTTTGTTGAGTATTTTTGTTGTAGGGTCTATATTTGAGTAAATTTAGATGAAAATAACTTAAATTTTTAGGATTGTGAAAACAATTTTAGTTGGAAGTGCCAAATTTTAATAAATTTATTTGAAACCAACATCGATTTTTTGGATTTTCTTGAGTATTTTTGTTGTAGGATCTACAATTGAGTAAATTTAGATGAAAATAACTTCGATTTTTTCGATTTTGTCACGATTTTTGTCAAATTTTAATAATTTATTTGAAATCAACTTGGATAATTTTGGATTTTCTTGAGTATTTTTGTTGTAGGATCTACAATTGAGTAAATTTAGATGAAAATAACTTCAATTTTTTGGATTGTGAAATAAAATTTAGATGGAAGTGTCAAATTTTAATAAATTTATTTGAAATCAACTTCGATTTTTTTTTATTTTGTTGGGTATTTTTGTTGTAGGATCTATATTTGAGTAAATTTAGATGAAAATAACTTAAATTTTTAGGATTGTGAAAAAAAATTTAGTTGGAAGTGCCAAATTTTAATAAATTTATTTGAAACCAACTTCGATTTTTTGGATTTTCTTGAGTATTTTTGTTGTAGGGTCTATATTTGAGTAAATTTAGATGAAAATAACTTAAATTTTTAGGATTGTGAAAACAATTTTAGTTGGAAGTGCCAAATTTTAATAAATTTATTTGAAACCAACTTCGATTTTTTGGATTTTCTTGAGTATTTTTGTTGTAGGATCTACAATTGCGTAAATTTAGATGAAAATAACTTCGATTTTTTCGATTTTGTCACGATTTTTGTCAAATTTTTATAAATTTATTTGAAATCAACTTGGATAATTTTGGATTTTCTTGAGTATTTTTGTTGTAGGATCTACAATTGAGTAAATTTAGATGAAAATAACTTCAATTTTTTGGATTGTGAAAAAAAATTTAGATGGAAGTGTCAAATTTTAATAAATTTATTTGAAATCAACTTCGATTTTTATTTATTTTGTTGGGTATTTTTGTTGTAGGATCTATATTTGAGTAAATTTAGATGAAAATAACTTAAATTTTTAGGATTGTGAAAAAAAATTTAGTTGGAAGTGCCAAATTTTAATAAATTTATTTGAAACCAAATTCGATTTTTTGGAGTTTCATGAGTATTTTTGTTATAGGATCTACAAGTGAGTAAATTTAGATGAAAATAACTTCGGTATTTTGGATTTTGTCACGATTTTTGTCAAATTTTAATAAATTTATTTGAAATCAACTTTGATAATTTTTGAATTTGTTGAGTATTTTTGTTGTAGGATCTATATTTGAGTAAATTTAGATGAAAATAACTTCGAGTTTTTGGATTTTGTCACGATTTTTGTCAAATTTTAATAAATTTATTTGAAATCAACTTCGATTTTTTTTTATTTTGTTGGGTATTTTTGTTGTAGGATCTATATTTGAGCAAATTTAGATGAATATAACTTAAATTTTTAGGATTGTGAAAAAAATTTGAGTTGGAAGAGTCAAATTTTAATAAATTTATTTGAAACCAACTTTGATTTTTTGGATTTTCTTGAATATTTTGGTTGTAGGATCTACAATTGAGTAAATTTAGATGAAAATAACTTCAATTTTTTGGATTGTGAATAAAGTTTGAGTTGGAAGTGTCAAATTTTAATAAATTCATTTGAAACCAACTTTGATTTTTTGGATTTTCTTGAGTATTTTGGTTGTAGGATCTACAATTGAGTAAATTTAGATGAAAATAACTTCAATTTTTTGGATTGTGAAAAAAATTTGAGTTGGAAGTGTCAAATTTTAATAAATTTATTTGAAACCAAATTCGATTTTTTGGAGTTTCATGAGTATTTTTGTTATAGGATCTACAATTGAGTAAATTTAGATGAAAATAACTTCGATATTTTGGATTTTGTCACGATTTTTGTCAAATTTTAATAAATTTATTTGAAATCAACTTTGATAATTTTTGAATTTGTTGAGTATTTTTGTTGTAGGATCTATATTTGAGTAAATTTAGATGAAAATAACTTCAATTTTTTGGATTGTGAAAAATATTTTAGTTGGAAGAGTCAAATTTTAATAAATTTATTTGAAATCAACTTCGATTTTTTGGATTTTCTGTAGTATTTTTGTTGTAGGATCTACAATTGAGTAAATTTAGATAAAAATAACTTCAATTTTTTGGATTGTGAAAAAAAATTTAGATAGAAGTGTCAAATTTTAATAAATTTATTTGAAATCAACTTCGATTTTTTTGGATTTTGTTGAGTATTTTTGTTGTAGGGTCTATATTTGAGTAAATTTAGATGAAAATAACTTAAATTTTTTGGATTGTGAAAAAAAATTTAGATGGAAGTGTCAAATTTTAATAAATTTATTTGAAATCAACTTCGATTTTTTGGATTTTCTTTAGTATTTTTGTTGTAGGATCTACAATTGAGTAAATTTAGAAAAAAATAACTTCAATTTTTTGGATTGTGAAAAAAAATTTAGATGGAAGTGTCAAATTTTAATAAATTTATTTGAAATCAACTTCGATTTTGTTGGATTTTGTTGAGTATTTTTGTTGTAGGGTCTATATTTGAGTAAATTTAGATGAAAATAACTTAAATTTTTAGGATTTTGAAAAAAATTTTAGTTGGAAGTGCCAAATTTTAATAAATTTATTTGAAACCAACTTCGATTTTTTGGATTTTCTTGAGTATTTTTGTTGTAGGATCTACAATTGAGTAAATTTAGATGAAAATAACTTCGAGTTTTTGGATTTTGTCACGATTTTTGTCAAATTTTAATAAATTTATTTGAAATCAACTTCGATTTTTTTTTATTTTGTTGGGTATTTTTGTTGTAGGATCTATATTTGAGCAAATTTAGATGAATATAACTTAAATTTTTAGGATTGTGAAAAAAATTTGAGTTGGAAGAGTCAAATTTTAATAAATTTATTTGAAACCAACTTTGATTTTTTGGATTTTCTTGAATATTTTGGTTGTAGGATCTACAATTGAGTAAATTTAGATGAAAATAACTTCAATTTTTTGGATTGTGAATAAAGTTTGAGTTGGAAGTGTCAAATTTTAATAAATTTATTTGAAACCAACTTCGATTTTTTGGATTTTCTTGAGTATTTTGGTTGTAGGATCTACAATTGAGTAAATTTAGATGAAAATAACTTCAATTTTTTGGATTGTGAAAAAAATTTGAGTTGGAAGTGTCAAATTTTAATAAATTTATTTGAAACCAAATTCGATTTTTTGGAGTTTCATGAGTATTTTTGTTATAGGATCTACAATTGAGTAAATTTAGATGAAAATAACTTCGATATTTTGGATTTTGTCACGATTTTTGTCAAATTTTAATAAATTTATTTGAAATCAACTTTGATAATTTTTTAATTTGTTGAGTATTTTTGTTGTAGGATCTATATTTGAGTAAATTTAGATGAAAATAACTTCAATTTTTTGGATTGTGAAAAATATTTTAGTTGGAAGAGTCAAATTTTAATAAATTTATTTGAAATCAACTTCGATTTTTTGGATTTTCTGTAGTATTTTTGTTGTAGGATCTACAATTGAGTAAATTTAGATAAAAATAACTTCCATTTTTTGGATTGTGAAAAAAAATTTAGATAGAAGTGTCAAATTTTAATAAATTTATTTGAAATCAACTTCGATTTTTTTGGATTTTGTTGAGTATTTTTGTTGTAGGGTCTATATTTGAGTAAATTTAGATGAAAATAACTTAAATTTTTAGGATTGTGAAAACAATTTTAGTTGGAAGTGCCAAATTTTAATAAATTTATTTGAAACCAACATCGATTTTTTGGATTTTCTTGAGTATTTTTGTTGTAGGATCTACAATTGAGTAAATTTAGATGAAAATAACTTCGATTTTTTCGATTTTGTCACGATTTTTGTCAAATTTTAATAATTTATTTGAAATCAACTTGGATAATTTTGGATTTTCTTGAGTATTTTTGTTGTAGGATCTACAATTGAGTAAATTTAGATGAAAATAACATCAATTTTTTGGATTGTTTAAAAAAATTTAGATGGAAGTGTCAAATTTTAATAAATTTATTTGAAATCAACTTCGATTTTTTTTTATTTTGTTGGGTATTTTTGTTGTAGGATCTATATTTGAGTAAATTTAGATGAAAATAACTTAAATTTTTAGGATTGTGAAAAAAATTTGAGTTGGAAGTGTCAAATTTTAATAAATTTATTTGAAATCAACTTCGATTATTTTGAATTTTGTCGAGTATTTTTGGTGTAGGATGTATATTTGAGTAAATTTAGATGAAAATAACGACAATTTTTTGATTGTGAAGAAAATTTGAGTTGGAAGTGTCAAATTTTAATAAATTTATTTGAAATCAACTTCGATTTTTTGCATTTTCTTGAGTATTTTTGTTGTAGGATCTACAATTGAGTAAATTTAGAAGAAAATAACTTCAATTTTTTGGATTGTGAAAAAAATTTGAGTTGGAAGTGTCAAATTTTAATAAATTTATTTGAAACCAACTTCGATTTTTTGGAGTTTCATGAGTATTTTTGTTATAGGATCTATAATTGAGTAAATTTAGATGAAAATAACTTCGATTTTTTGGATTTTGTCACGATTTTTGTCAAATTTTAATAAATTTATTTGAAATCAACTTCGATTTTTTTTTATTTTGTTGGGTATTTTGGTTGTAGGATCTACAATTGAGTAAATTTAGATGAAAATAACTTCAATTTTTTGGATTGTGAAAAAAATTTGAGTTGGAAGTGTCAAATTTTAATAAATTTATTTGAAACCAAATTCGATTTTTTGGAGTTTCATGAGTATTTTTGTTATAGGATCTACAATTGAGTAAATTTAGATGAAAATAACTTCGATATTTTGGATTTTGTCACGATTTTTGTCAAATTTTAATAAATTTATTTGAAATCAACTTTGATAATTTTTGAATTTGTTGAGTATTTTTGTTGTAGGATCTATATTTGAGTAAATTTAGATGAAAATAACTTCAATTTTTTGGATTGTGAAAAATATTTTAGTTGGAAGAGTCAAATTTTAATAAATTTATTTGAAATCAACTTCGATTTTTTGGATTTTCTGTAGTATTTTTGTTGTAGGATCTACAATTGAGTAAATTTAGATAAAAATAACTTCGATTTTTTGGATTGTGAAAAAAAATTTAGATAGAAGTGTCAAATTTTAATAAATTTATTTGAAATCAACTTCGATTTTTTTGGATTTTGTTGAGTATTTTTGTTGTAGGGTCTATATTTGAGTAAATTTAGATGAAAATAACTTAAATTTTTTGGATTGTGAAAAAAAATTTAGATGGAAGTGTCAAATTTTAATAAATTTATTTGAAATCAACTTCGATTTTTTGGATTTTCTTTAGTATTTTTGTTGTAGGATCTACAATTGAGTAAATTTAGATAAAAATAACTTCAATTTTTTGGATTGTGAAAAAAAATTTAGATGGAAGTGTCAAATTTTAATAAATTTATTTGAAATCAACTTCGATTTTTTTGGATTTTGTTGAGTATTTTTGTTGTAGGGTCTATATTTGAGTAAATTTAGATGAAAATAACTTAAATTTTTAGGATTTTGAAAAAAATTTTAGTTGGAAGTGCCAAATTTTAATAAATTTATTTGAAACCAACTTCGATTTTTTGGATTTTCTTGAGTATTTTTGTTGTAGGATCTACAATTGAGTAAATTTAGATGAAAATAACTTCAATTTTTTGGATTGTGAAAAAAATTTAGATGGAAGTGTCAAATTTTAATAAATTTATTTGAAATCAACTTCGATTTTTTTTTATTTTGTTGGGTATTTTTGTTGTAGGATCTATATTTGAGGAAATTTAGATGAAAATAACTTAAATTTTTAGGATTGTAAAAAAAAATTAAGTTGGAAGTGCCAAATTTTAATAAATTTATTTGAAACCAACTTCGATTTTTTGGATTTTCTTGAGTATTTTTGTTGTAGGGTCTATATTTGAGTAAATTTACATGAAAATAACTTAAATTTTTAGGATTGTGAAAACAATTTTAGTTGGAAGTGCCAAATTTTAATAAATTTATTTGAAACCAACTTCGATTTTTTGGATTTTCATGAGTATTTTTGTTATAGGATCTACAATTGAGTAAATTTAGATGAAAATAACTTCGATATTTTGGATTTTGTCACGATTTTTGTCAAATTTTAATAAATTTATTTGAAATCAACTTTGATAATTTTTTAATTTGTTGAGTATTTTTGTTGTAGGATCTATATTTGAGTAAATTTAGATGAAAATAACTTCAATTTTTTGGATTGTGAAAAATATTTTAGTTGGAAGAGTCAAATTTTAATAAATTTATTTGAAATCAACTTCGATTTTTTGGATTTTCTGTAGTATTTTTGTTGTAGGATCTACAATTGAGTAAATTTAGATAAAAATAACTTCCATTTTTTGGATTGTGAAAAAAAATTTAGATAGAAGTGTCAAATTTTAATAAATTTATTTGAAATCAACTTCGATTTTTTTGGATTTTGTTGAGTATTTTTGTTGTAGGGTCTATATTTGAGTAAATTTAGATGAAAATAACTTAAATTTTTAGGATTGTGAAAACAATTTTAGTTGGAAGTGCCAAATTTTAATAAATTTATTTGAAACCAACATCGATTTTTTGGATTTTCTTGAGTATTTTTGTTGTAGGATCTACAATTGAGTAAATTTAGATGAAAATAACTTCGATTTTTTCGATTTTGTCACGATTTTTGTCAAATTTTAATAATTTATTTGAAATCAACTTGGATAATTTTGGATTTTCTTGAGTATTTTTGTTGTAGGATCTACAATTGAGTAAATTTAGATGAAAATAACATCAATTTTTTGGATTGTTTAAAAAAATTTAGATGGAAGTGTCAAATTTTAATAAATTTATTTGAAATCAACTTCGATTTTTTTTTATTTTGTTGGGTATTTTTGTTGTAGGATCTATATTTGAGTAAATTTAGATGAAAATAACTTAAATTTTTAGGATTGTGAAAAAAATTTGAGTTGGAAGTGTCAAATTTTAATAAATTTATTTGAAATCAACTTCGATTATTTTGAATTTTGTCGAGTATTTTTGGTGTAGGATGTATATTTGAGTAAATTTAGATGAAAATAACGACAATTTTTTGATTGTGAAGAAAATTTGAGTTGGAAGTGTCAAATTTTAATAAATTTATTTGAAATCAACTTCGATTTTTTGCATTTTCTTGAGTATTTTTGTTGTAGGATCTACAATTGAGTAAATTTAGATGAAAATAACTTCGAGTTTTTGGATTTTGTCACGATTTTTGTCAAATTTTAATAAATTTATTTGAAATCAACTTCGATTTTTTTTTATTTTGTTGGGTATTTTTGTTGTAGGATCTATATTTGAGTAAATTTAGATGAAAATAACTTAAATTTTTAGGATTGTGAAAAAAATTTGAGTTGGAAGTGTCAAATTTTAATAAATTTATTTGAAATCAACTTCGATTTTTTGGATTTTCTTTAGTATTTTTGTTGTAGGATCTACAATTGAGTAAATTTAGATGAAAATAACTTCAATTTTTTGGATTGTAAAAAAAATTGAGTTGGAAGTGTCAAATTTTAATAAATTTATTTGAAACCAACTTCGATTTTTTGGAGTTTCATGAGTATTTTTGTTATAGGATCTACAATTGAGTAAATTTAGATGAAAATAACTTCGATTTTTTCGATTTTGTCACGATTTTTGTCAAATTTTAATAATTTATTTGAAATCAACTTGGATAATTTTGGATTTTCTTGAGTATTTTTGTTGTAGGATCTACAATTGAGTAAATTTAGATGAAAATAACTTCAATTTTTTGGATTGTGAAAAAAAATTTAGATGGAAGTGTCAAATTTTAATAAATTTATTTGAAATCAACTTCGATTTTTTTTTATTTTGTTGGGTATTTTTGTTGTAGGATCTATATTTGAGTAAATTTAGATGAAAATAACTTAAATTTTTAGGATTGTGAAAAAAAATTTAGTTGGAAGTGCCAAATTTTAATAAATTTATTTGAAACCAACTTCGATTTTTTGGATTTTCTTGAGTATTTTTGTTGTAGGATCTACAATTGAGTAAATTTAGATGAAAATAACTTCGATTTTTTCGATTTTGTCACGATTTTTGTTAAATTTTAATAAATTTATTTGAAATCAACTTGGATAATTTTGGATTTTCTTGTGTATTTTTGTTGTAGGATCTACAATTGAGTAAATATAGATGAAAATAACTTCAATTTTTTGGATTGTGAAACAAAATTTAGATGGAAGTGTCAAATTTTAATAAATTTATTTGAAATCAACTTCGATTTTTTTTTATTTTGTTGGGTATTTTTGTTGTAGGATCTATATTTGAGTAAATTTAGATGAAAATAACTTAAATTTTTAGGATTGTGAAAACAATTTTAGTTGGAAGTGCCAAATTTTAATAAATTTATTTGAAACCAACTTCGATTTTTTGGATTTTCATGAGTATTTTTGTTATAGGATCTACAATTGAGTAAATTTAGATGAAAATAACTTCGATATTTTGGATTTTGTCACGATTTTTGTCAAATTTTAATAAATTTATTTGAAATCAACTTTGATAATTTTTTAATTTGTTGAGTATTTTTGTTGTAGGATCTATATTTGAGTAAATTTAGATGAAAATAACTTCAATTTTTTGGATTGTGAAAAATATTTTAGTTGGAAGAGTCAAATTTTAATAAATTTATTTGAAATCAACTTCGATTTTTTGGATTTTCTGTAGTATTTTTGTTGTAGGATCTACAATTGAGTAAATTTAGATAAAAATAACTTCCATTTTTTGGATTGTGAAAAAAAATTTAGATAGAAGTGTCAAATTTTAATAAATTTATTTGAAATCAACTTCGATTTTTTTGGATTTTGTTGAGTATTTTTGTTGTAGGGTCTATATTTGAGTAAATTTAGATGAAAATAACTTAAATTTTTAGGATTGTGAAAACAATTTTAGTTGGAAGTGCCAAATTTTAATAAATTTATTTGAAACCAACATCGATTTTTTGGATTTTCTTGAGTATTTTTGTTGTAGGATCTACAATTGAGTAAATTTAGATGAAAATAACTTCGATTTTTTCGATTTTGTCACGATTTTTGTCAAATTTTAATAATTTATTTGAAATCAACTTGGATAATTTTGGATTTTCTTGAGTATTTTTGTTGTAGGATCTACAATTGAGTAAATTTAGATGAAAATAACATCAATTTTTTGGATTGTTTAAAAAAATTTAGATGGAAGTGTCAAATTTTAATAAATTTATTTGAAATCAACTTCGATTTTTTTTTATTTTGTTGGGTATTTTTGTTGTAGGATCTATATTTGAGTAAATTTAGATGAAAATAACTTAAATTTTTAGGATTGTGAAAAAAATTTGAGTTGGAAGTGTCAAATTTTAATAAATTTATTTGAAATCAACTTCGATTATTTTGAATTTTGTCGAGTATTTTTGGTGTAGGATGTATATTTGAGTAAATTTAGATGAAAATAACGACAATTTTTTGATTGTGAAGAAAATTTGAGTTGGAAGTGTCAAATTTTAATAAATTTATTTGAAATCAACTTCGATTTTTTGCATTTTCTTGAGTATTTTTGTTGTAGGATCTACAATTGAGTAAATTTAGATGAAAATAACTTCGAGTTTTTGGATTTTGTCACGATTTTTGTCAAATTTTAATAAATTTATTTGAAATCAACTTCGATTTTTTTTTATTTTGTTGGGTATTTTTGTTGTAGGATCTATATTTGAGTAAATTTAGATGAAAATAACTTAAATTTTTAGGATTGTGAAAAAAATTTGAGTTGGAAGTGTCAAATTTTAATAAATTTATTTGAAATCAACTTCGATTTTTTGGATTTTCTTTAGTATTTTTGTTGTAGGATCTACAATTGAGTAAATTTAGATGAAAATAACTTCAATTTTTTGGATTGTAAAAAAAATTGAGTTGGAAGTGTCAAATTTTAATAAATTTATTTGAAACCAACTTCGATTTTTTGGAGTTTCATGAGTATTTTTGTTATAGGATCTACAATTGAGTAAATTTAGATGAAAATAACTTCGATTTTTTCGATTTTGTCACGATTTTTGTCAAATTTTAATAATTTATTTGAAATCAACTTGGATAATTTTGGATTTTCTTGAGTATTTTTGTTGTAGGATCTACAATTGAGTAAATTTAGATGAAAATAACTTCAATTTTTTGGATTGTGAAAAAAAATTTAGATGGAAGTGTCAAATTTTAATAAATTTATTTGAAATCAACTTCGATTTTTTTTTATTTTGTTGGGTATTTTTGTTGTAGGATCTATATTTGAGTAAATTTAGATGAAAATAACTTAAATTTTTAGGATTGTGAAAAAAAATTTAGTTGGAAGTGCCAAATTTTAATAAATTTATTTGAAACCAACTTCGATTTTTTGGATTTTCTTGAGTATTTTTGTTGTAGGATCTACAATTGAGTAAATTTAGATGAAAATAACTTCGATTTTTTCGATTTTGTCACGATTTTTGTTAAATTTTAATAAATTTATTTGAAATCAACTTGGATAATTTTGGATTTTCTTGTGTATTTTTGTTGTAGGATCTACAATTGAGTAAATATAGATGAAAATAACTTCAATTTTTTGGATTGTGAAACAAAATTTAGATGGAAGTGTCAAATTTTAATAAATTTATTTGAAATCAACTTCGATTTTTTTTTATTTTGTTGGGTATTTTTGTTGTAGGATCTATATTTGAGTAAATTTAGATGAAAATAACTTAAATTTTTAGGATTGTGAAAACAATTTTAGTTGGAAGTGCCAAATTTTAATAAATTTATTTGAAACCAACATCGATTTTTTGGATTTTCTTGAGTATTTTTCTTGTAGGATCTACAATTGAGTAAATTTAGATGAAAATAACTTCGATTTTTTCGATTTTGTCACGATTTTTGTCAAATTTTAATAATTTATTTGAAATCAACTTGGATAATTTTGGATTTTCTTGAGTATTTTTGTTGTAGGATCTACAATTGAGTAAATTTAGATGAAAATAACTTCAATTTTTTGGATTGTGAAAAAAAATTTAGATGGAAGTGTCAAATTTTAATAAATTTATTTGAAATCAACTTCGATTTTTTTTTATTTTGTTGGGTATTTTTGTTGTAGGATCTATATTTGAGTAAATTTAGATGAAAATAACTTAAATTTTTAGGATTGTGAAAAAAAATTTAGTTGGAAGTGCCAAATTTTAATAAATTTATTTGAAACCAACTTCGAATTTTTGGATTTTCTTGAGTATTTTTGTTGTAGGATCTACAATTGAGTAAATTTAGATGAAAATAACTTCGATTTTTTCGATTTTGTCACGATTTTTGTTAAATTTTAATAAATTTATTTGAAATCAACTTGGATAATTTTGGATTTTCTTGAGTATTTTTGTTGTAGGATCTACAATTGAGTAAATATAGATGAAAATAACTTCAATTTTTTGGATTGTGAAACAAAATTTAGATGGAAGTGTCAAATTTTAATAAATTTATTTGAAATCAACTTCGATTTTTTTTTATTTTGTTGGGTATTTTTGTTGTAGGATCTATATTTGAGTAAATTTAGATGAAAATAACTTAAATTTTTAGGATTGTGAAAAAAAATTTAGTTGGAAGTGCCAAATTTTAATAAATTTATTTGAAACCAACTTCGATTTTTTGGATTTTCTTGAGTATTTTTGTTGTAGGATCTACAATTGAGTAAATTTAGATGAAAATAACTTCAATTTTTTGGATTGTGAAAAAAATTTGAGTTGGAAGTGACAAATTTTAATAAATTTATTTGAAACCAAATTCGATTTTTTGGAGTTTCATGAGTATTTTTGTTATAGGATCTACAAGTGAGTAAATTTAGATGAAAATAACTTCGATATTTTGGATTTTGTCACGATTTTTGTCAAATTTTAATAAATTTATTTGAAATCAACTTTGATAATTTTTGAATTTGTAGAGTATTTTTGTTGTAGGATCTATATTTGAGTAAATTTAGATGAAAATAACTTCAATTTTTTGGATTGTGAAAAATATTTTAGTTGGATGTGTCAAATTGTAATAAATTTATTTGAAATCAACTTCGATTTTTTGGATTTTCTTTAGTATTTTTGTTGTAGGATCTACAATTGAGTAAATTTAGATAAAAATAACTTCAATTTTTTGGATTGTGAAAAAAAATTTAGAATTGGAAGTTAGATGGAAGTGTCAAATTTTAATAAATTTATTTGAAATCAACTTCGATTTTTTTGGATTTTGTTGAGTATTTTTGTTGTAGGGTCTATATTTGAGTAAATTTAGATGAAAATAACTTAAATTTTTAGGATTGTGAAAAAAACTTTAGTTGGAAGTGCCAAATTTTAATAAATTTATTTGAAACCAACTTCGATTTTTTGGATTTTCTTGAGTATTTTTGTTGTAGGATCTACAATTGAGTAAATTTAGATGAAAATAACTTCGAGTTTTTGGATTTTGTCACGATTTTTGTCAAATTTTAATAAATTTATTTGAAATCAACTTCGATTTTTTTTTATTTTGTTGGGTATTTTTGTTGTAGGATCTATATTTGAGTAAATTTAGATGAAAATAACTTAAATTTTTAGGATTGTGAAAAAAATTTGAGTTGGAAGTGTCAAATTTTAATAAATTTATTTGAAATCAACTTCGATTTTTTGGATTTTCTTTAGTATTTTTGTTGTAGGATCTACAATTGTGTAAATTTAGATGAAAATAACTTCAATTTTTTGGATTGTAAAAAAAATTGAGTTGGAAGTGTCAAATTTTAATAAATTTATTTGAAACCAACTTCGATTTTTTGGAGTTTCATGAGTATTTTTGTTATAGGATCTACAATTGAGTAAATTTAGATGAAAATAACTTCGATTTTTTGGATTTTGTCACGATTTTTGTCAAATTTTAATAAATTTATTTGAAATCAACTTTGATAATTTTTGAATTTGTTGAGTATTTTTGTTGTAGGATCTATATTTGAGTAAATTTAGATGAAAATATCTTAAATTTTTAGGATTTTGAAAAAATTTTTAGTTGGAAGTGCCAAATTTTAATAAATTTATTTGAAACCAACTTCGATTTTTTGGATTTTCTTGAGTATTTTTGTTGTAGGATCTACAATTGAGTAAATTTAGATGAAAATAACTACGATTTTTTGGATTTTGTCACGATTTTTGTCAAATTTTAATAAATTTATTTGAAATCAACTTTGATAATTTTTGAATTTGTTGAGTATTTTTGTTGTAGGATCTATATTTGAGTAAATTTAGATGAAAATAACTTCAATTTTTTGGATTGTGAAAAATATTTTAGTTGGAAGTGTCAAATTTTAATAAATTTATTTGAAATCAACTTCGATTTTTTGGATTTTCTTTAGTATTTTTGTTGTAGGATCTACAATTGAGTAAATTTAGATAAAAATAACTTCAATTTTTTGGATTGTGAAAAAAAATTTAGATGGAAGTGTCAAATTTTAATAAATTTATTTGAAATCAACTTCGATTTTTTTGGATTTTGTTGAGTATTTTTGTTGTAGGGTCTATATTTGAGTAAATTTAGATGAAAATAACTTAAATTTTTAGGATTGTGAAAACAATTTTAGTTGGAAGTGCCAAATTTTAATAAATTTATTTGAAACCAACATCGATTTTTTGGATTTTCTTGAGTATTTTTGTTGTAGGATCTACAATTGAGTAAATTTAGATGAAAATAACTTCGATTTTTTCGATTTTGTCACGATTTTTGTCAAATTTTAATAATTTATTTGAAATCAACTTGGATAATTTTGGATTTTCTTGAGTATTTTTGTTGTAGGATCTACAATTGAGTAAATTTAGATGAAAATAACTTCAATTTTTTGGATTGTGAAACAAAATTTAGATGGAAGTGTCAAATTTTAATAAATTTATTTGAAATCAACTTCGATTTTTTTTTATTTTGTTGGGTATTTTTGTTGTAGGATCTATATTTGAGTAAATTTAGATGAAAATAACTTAAATTTTTAGGATTGTGAAAAAAAATTTAGTTGGAAGTGCCAAATTTTAATAAATTTATTTGAAACCAACTTCGATTTTTTGGATTTTCTTGAGTATTTTTGTTGTAGGATCTACAATTGAGTAAATTTAGATGAAAATAACTTCAATTTTTTGGATTGTGAAAAACATTTGAGTTGGAAGTGACAAATTTTAATAAATTTATTTGAAACCAAATTCGATTTTTTGGAGTTTCATGAGTATTTTTGTTATAGGATCTACAAGTGAGTAAATTTAGATGAAAATAACTTCGATATTTTGGATTTTGTCACGATTTTTGTCAAATTTTAATAAATTTATTTGAAATCAACTTTGATAATTTTTGAATTTGTAGAGTATTTTTGTTGTAGGATCTATATTTGAGTAAATTTAGATGAAAATAACTTCAATTTTTTGGATTGTGAAAAATATTTTAGTTGGATGTGTCAAATTGTAATAAATTTATTTGAAATCAACTTCGATTTTTTGGATTTTCTTTAGTATTTTTGTTGTAGGATCTACAATTGAGTAAATTTAGATAAAAATAACTTCAATTTTTTGGATTGTGAAAAAAAATTTAGATGGAAGTGTCAAATTTTAATAAATTTATTTGAAATCAACTTCGATTTTTTTGGATTTTGTTGAGTATTTTTGTTGTAGGGTCTATATTTGAGTAAATTTAGATGAAAATAACTTAAATTTTTAGGATTGTGAAAAAAACTTTAGTTGGAAGTGCCAAATTTTAATAAATTTATTTGAAACCAACTTCGATTTTTTGGATTTTCTTGAGTATTTTTGTTGTAGGATCTACAATTGAGTAAATTTAGATGAAAATAACTTCGAGTTTTTGGATTTTGTCACGATTTTTGTCAAATTTTAATAAATTTATTTGAAATCAACTTTGATTTTTTTTTATTTTGTTGGGTATTTTTGTTGTAGGATCTATATTTGAGTAAATTTAGATGAAAATAACTTAAATTTTTAGGATTGTGAAAAAAATTTGAGTTGGAAGTGTCAAATTTTAATAAATTTATTTGAAATCAACTTCGATTATTTTGAATTTTGTCGAGTATTTTTGGTGTAGGATGTATATTTGAGTAAATTTAGATGAAAATAACGACAATTTTTTGATTGTGAAGAAAATTTGAATTGGAAGTGTCAAATTTTAATAAATTTATTTGAAATCAACTTCGATTTTTTGCATTTTCTTGAGTATTTTTGTTGTAGGATCTACAATTGAGTAAATTTAGATGAAAATAACTTCAATTTTTTGGATTGTGAAAAAAATTTGAGTTGGAAGTGTCAAATTTTAATAAATTTATTTGAAACCAACTTCGATTTTTTGGAGTTTCATGAGTATTTTTGTTATAGGATCTACAATTGAGTAAATTTAGATGAAAATAACTTCGATTTTTTGGATTTTGTCACGATTTTTGTCAAATTTTAATAAATTTATTTGAAATCAACTTTGATAATTTTTGAATTTGTTGAGTATTTTTGTTGTAGGATCTACAATTGAGTAAATTTAGATGAAAATAACTTCAATTTTTTGGATTGTGAAAAAAAATTTAGATGGAAGTGTCAAATTTTAATAAATTTATTTGAAATCAACTTCGATTTTTTTTTATTTTGTTGGGTATTTTTGTTGTAGGATCTATATTTGAGTAAATTTAGATGAAAATAACTTAAATTTTTAGGATTGTGAAAAAAAATTTAGTTGGAAGTGCCAAATTTTAATAAATTTATTTGAAACCAACTTCGATTTTTTGGATTTTCTTGAGTATTTTTGTTGTAGGATCTACAATTGAGTAAATTTAGATGAAAATAACTTCGATTTTTTCGATTTTGTCACGATTTTTGTCAAATTTTAATAAATTTATTTGAAATCAACTTGGATAATTTGGGATTTTCTTGAGTATTTTTGTTGTAGGATCTACAATTGAGTAAATATAGATGAAAATAACTTCAATTTTTTGGATTGTGAAACAAAATTTAGATGGAAGTGTCAAATTTTAATAAATTTATTTGAAATCAACTTCGATTTTTTTTTATTTTGTTGGGTATTTTTGTTGTAGGATCTATATTTGAGTAAATTTAGATGAAAATAACTTAAATTTTTAGGATTGTGAAAAAAAATTTAGTTCGAAGTGCCAAATTTTAATAAATTTATTTGAAACCAACTTCGATTTTTTGGATTTTCTTGAGTATTTTTGTTGTAGGATCTACAATTGAGTAAATTTAGATGAAAATAACTTCAATTTTTTGGATTGTGAAAAAAATTTGAGTTGGAAGTGACAAATTTTAATAAATTTATTTGAAACCAAATTCGATTTTTTGGAGTTTCATGAGTATTTTTGTTATAGGATCTACAAGTGAGTAAATTTAGATGAAAATAACTTCGATATTTTGGATTTTGTCACGATTTTTGTCAAATTTTAATAAATTTATTTGAAATCAACTTTGATAATTTTTGAATTTGTTGAGTATTTTTGTTGTAGGATCTATATTTGAGTAAATTTAGATGAAAATAACTTCAATTTTTTGGATTGTGAAAAATATTTTAGTTGGAAGTGTCAAATTTTAATAAATTTATTTGAAATCAACTTCGATTTTTTGGATTTTCTTAAGTATTTTTGTTGTAGGATCTACAATTGAGTAAATTTAGATAAAAATAACTTCAATTTTTTGGATTGTGAAAAAAAATTTAGATGGAAGTGTCAAATTTTAATAAATTTATTTGAAACCAACTTTGATTTTTTGGATTTTCTTGAGTATTTTTGTTGTAGGATCTACAATTGAGTAAATTTAGATGAAAATAACTTCGATTTTTTGGATTTTGTCACGATTTTTGTCAAATTTTAATAAATTTATTTGAAATCAACTTTGATAATTTTTGAATTTGTTGAGTATTTTTGTTGTAGGATCTATATTTGAGTAAATTTAGATGAACATAACTTCAATTTTTTGGATTGTGAATAAAAATTTAGATGGAAGTGTCAAATTTTAATAAATTTATTTGAAATCAACTTTGATTTTTTTGGATTTTGTTGAGTATTTTTGTTGTAGGGTCTATATTTGAGTAAATTTAGATGAAAATAACTTAAATTTTTAGGATTGTGAAAACAATTTTAGTTGGAAGTGCCAAATTTTAATAAATTTATTTGAAACCAACATCGATTTTTTGGATTTTCTTGAGTATTTTTGTTGTAGGATCTACAATTGAGTAAATTTAGATGAAAATAACTTCAATTTTTTGGACTGTGAAAAAAATTTGAGTTGGAAGTGTCAAATTTTAATAAATTTATTTGAAACCAAATTCGATTTTTTGGAGTTTCATGAGTATTTTTGTTATAGGATCTACAATTGAGTAAATTTAGATGAAAATAACTTCGATATTTTGGAGTTTGTCACGATTTTTGTCAAATTTTAATAAATTTATTTGAATTCAACTTTGATAATTTTTGAATTTGTTGAGTATTTTTGTTGTAGGATCTATATTTGAGTAAATTTAGATGAAAATAACTTCAATTTTTTGGATTGTGAAAAATATTTTAGTTGGAAGTGTCAAATTTTAATAAATTTATTTTAAATCAACTTCGATTTTTTGGATTTTCTGTAGTATTTTTGTTGTAGGATCTACAATTGAGTAAATTTAGATAAAGATAACTTCAATTTTTTGGATTGTGAAAAAAATTTAGATGGAAGTGTCAAATATTAATAAATTTATTTGAAATCAACTTCGATTTTTTTGGATTTTGTTGAGTATTTTTGTTGTAGGGTCTATATTTGAGTAAATTTAGATGAAAATAACTTAAATTTTTAGGATTGTGAAAACAATTTTAGTTGGAAGTGCCAAATTTTAATAAATTTATTTGAAACCAACTTCGATTTTTTGGATTTTCTTGAGTATTTTTGTTGTAGGATCTACAATTGCGTAAATTTAGATGAAAATAACTTCGATTTTTTCGATTTTGTCACGATTTTTGTCAAATTTTAATAAATTTATTTGAAATCAACTTGGATAATTTTGGATTTTCTTGAGTATTTTTGTTTTAGGATCTACAATTGAGTAAATTTAGATGAAAATAACTTCGGTATTTTGGATTTTGTCACGATTTTTGTCAAATTTTAATAAATTTATTTGAAATCAACTTTGATAATTTTTGAATTTGTTGAGTATTTTTGTTGTAGGATCTATATTTGAGTAAATTTAGATGAAAATAACTTCGAGTTTTTGGATTTTGTCACGATTTTTGTCAAATTTTAATAAATTTATTTGAAATCAACTTCGATTTTTTTTTATTTTGTTGGGTATTTTTGTTGTAGGATCTATATTTGAGCAAATTTAGATGAATATAACTTAAATTTTTAGGATTGTGAAAAAAATTTGAGTTGGAAGAGTCAAATTTTAATAAATTTATTTGAAACCAACTTTGATTTTTTGGATTTTCTTGAATATTTTGGTTGTAGGATCTACAATTGAGTAAATTTAGATGAAAATAACTTCAATTTTTTGGATTGTGAATAAAGTTTGAGTTGGAAGTGCCAAATTTTAATAAATTTATTTGAAACCAACATCGATTTTTTGGATTTTCTTGAGTATTTTTCTTGTAGGATCTACAATTGAGTAAATTTAGATGAAAATAACTTCGATTTTTTCGATTTTGTCACGATTTTTGTCAAATTTTAATAATTTATTTGAAATCAACTTGGATAATTTTGGATTTTCTTGAGTATTTTTGTTGTAGGATCTACAATTGAGTAAATTTAGATGAAAATAACTTCAATTTTTTGGATTGTGAAAAAAAATTTAGATGGAAGTGTCAAATTTTAATAAATTTATTTGAAATCAACTTCGATTTTTTTTTATTTTGTTGGGTATTTTTGTTGTAGGATCTATATTTGAGTAAATTTAGATGAAAATAACTTAAATTTTTAGGATTGTGAAAAAAAATTTAGTTGGAAGTGCCAAATTTTAATAAATTTATTTGAAACCAACTTCGATTTTTTGGATTTTCTTGAGTATTTTTGTTGTAGGATCTACAATTGAGTAAATTTAGATGAAAATAACTTCGATTTTTTCGATTTTGTCACGATTTTTGTTAAATTTTAATAAATTTATTTGAAATCAACTTGGATAATTTTGGATTTTCTTGTGTATTTTTGTTGTAGGATCTACAATTGAGTAAATATAGATGAAAATAACTTCAATTTTTTGGATTGTGAAACAAAATTTAGATGGAAGTGTCAAATTTTAATAAATTTATTTGAAATCAACTTCGATTTTTTTTTATTTTGTTGGGTATTTTTGTTGTAGGATCTATATTTGAGTAAATTTAGATGAAAATAACTTAAATTTTTAGGATTGTGAAAACAATTTTAGTTGGAAGTGCCAAATTTTAATAAATTTATTTGAAACCAACATCGATTTTTTGGATTTTCTTGAGTATTTTTCTTGTAGGATCTACAATTGAGTAAATTTAGATGAAAATAACTTCGATTTTTTCGATTTTGTCACGATTTTTGTCAAATTTTAATAATTTATTTGAAATCAACTTGGATAATTTTGGATTTTCTTGAGTATTTTTGTTGTAGGATCTACAATTGAGTAAATTTAGATGAAAATAACTTCAATTTTTTGGATTGTGAAAAAAAATTTAGATGGAAGTGTCAAATTTTAATAAATTTATTTGAAACCAACTTCGATTTTTTGGATTTTCTTGAGTATTTTTGTTATAGGATCTACAAGTGAGTAAATTTAGATGAAAATAACTTCGATATTTTGGATTTTGTCACGATTTTTGTCAAATTTTATTAAATTTATTTGAAATCAACTTTGATAATTTTTGAATTTGTAGAGTATTTTTGTTGTAGGATCTATATTTGAGTAAATTTAGATGAAAATAACTTCAATTTTTTGGATTGTGAAAAATATTTTAGTTGGATGTGTCAAATTGTAATAAATTTATTTGAAATCAACTTCGATTTTTTGGATTTTCTTTAGTATTTTTGTTGTAGGATCTACAATTGAGTAAATTTAGATAAAAATAACTTCAATTTTTTGGATTGTGAAAAAAAATTTAGATGGAAGTGTCAAATTTTAATAAATTTATTTGAAATCAACTTCGATTTTTTTGGATTTTGTTGAGTATTTTTGTTGTAGGGTCTATATTTGAGTAAATTTAGATGAAAATAACTTAAATTTTTAGGATTGTGAAAAAAACTTTAGTTGGAAGTGCCAAATTTTAATAAATTTATTTGAAACCAACTTCGATTTTTTGGATTTTCTTGAGTATTTTTGTTGTAGGATCTACAATTGAGTAAATTTAGATGAAAATAACTTCGAGTTTTTGGATTTTGTCACGATTTTTGTCAAATTTTAATAAATTTATTTGAAATCAACTTTGATTTTTTTTTATTTTGTTGGGTATTTTTGTTGTAGGATCTATATTTGAGTAAATTTAGATGAAAATAACTTAAATTTTTAGGATTGTGAAAAAAATTTGAGTTGGAAGTGTCAAATTTTAATAAATTTATTTGAAATCAACTTCGATTATTTTGAATTTTGTCGAGTATTTTTGGTGTAGGATGTATATTTGAGTAAATTTAGATGAAAATAACGACAATTTTTTGATTGTGAAGAAAATTTGAATTGGAAGTGTCAAATTTTAATAAATTTATTTGAAATCAACTTCGATTTTTTGCATTTTCTTGAGTATTTTTGTTGTAGGATCTACAATTGAGTAAATTTAGATGAAAATAACTTCAATTTTTTGGATTGTGAAAAAAATTTGAGTTGGAAGTGTCAAATTTTAATAAATTTATTTGAAACCAACTTCGATTTTTTGGAGTTTCATGAGTATTTTTGTTATAGGATCTACAATTGAGTAAATTTAGATGAAAATAACTTCGATTTTTTGGATTTTGTCACGATTTTTGTCAAATTTTAATAAATTTATTTGAAATCAACTTTGATAATTTTTGAATTTGTTGAGTATTTTTGTTGTAGGATCTACAATTGAGTAAATTTAGATGAAAATAACTTCAATTTTTTGGATTGTGAAAAAAAATTTAGATGGAAGTGTCAAATTTTAATAAATTTATTTGAAATCAACTTCGATTTTTTTTTATTTTGTTGGGTATTTTTGTTGTCGGATCTATATTTGAGTAAATTTAGATGAAAATAACTTAAATTTTTAGGATTGTGAAAAAAAATTTAGTTGGAAGTGCCAAATTTTAATAAATTTATTTGAAACCAACTTCGATTTTTTGGATTTTCTTGAGTATTTTTGTTGTAGGATCTACAATTGAGTAAATTTAGATGAAAATAACTTCGATTTTTTCGATTTTGTCACGATTTTTGTCAAATTTTAATAAATTTATTTGAAATCAACTTGGATAATTTGGGATTTTCTTGAGTATTTTTGTTGTAGGATCTACAATTGAGTAAATATAGATGAAAATAACTTCAATTTTTTGGATTGTGAAACAAAATTTAGATGGAAGTGTCAAATTTTAATAAATTTATTTGAAATCAACTTCGATTTTTTTTTATTTTGTTGGGTATTTTTGTTGTAGGATCTATATTTGAGTAAATTTAGATGAAAATAACTTAAATTTTTAGGATTGTGAAAAAAAATTTAGTTCGAAGTGCCAAATTTTAATAAATTTATTTGAAACCAACTTCGATTTTTTGGATTTTCTTGAGTATTTTTGTTGTAGGATCTACAATTGAGTAAATTTAGATGAAAATAACTTCAATTTTTTGGATTGTGAAAAAAATTTGAGTTGGAAGTGACAAATTTTAATAAATTTATTTGAAACCAAATTCGATTTTTTGGAGTTTCATGAGTATTTTTGTTATAGGATCTACAAGTGAGTAAATTTAGATGAAAATAACTTCGATATTTTGGATTTTGTCACGATTTTTGTCAAATTTTAATAAATTTATTTGAAATCAACTTTGATAATTTTTGAATTTGTTGAGTATTTTTGTTGTAGGATCTATATTTGAGTAAATTTAGATGAAAATAACTTCAATTTTTTGGATTGTGAAAAATATTTTAGTTGGAAGTGTCAAATTTTAATAAATTTATTTGAAATCAACTTCGATTTTTTGCATTTTCTTGAGTATTTTTGTTGTAGGATCTACAATTGAGTAAATTTAGATGAAAATAACTTCAATTTTTTGGATTGTGAAAAAAATTTGAGTTGGAAGTGTCAAATTTTAATAAATTTATTTGAAACCAACTTCGATTTTTTGGAGTTTCATGAGTATTTTTGTTATAGGATCTACAATTGAGTAAATTTAGATGAAAATAACTTCGATTTTTTGGATTTTGTCACGATTTTTGTCAAATTTTAATAAATTTATTTGAAATCAACTTTGATAATTTTTGAATTTGTTGAGTATTTTTGTTGTAGGATCTACAATTGAGTAAATTTAGATGAAAATAACTTCAATTTTTTGGATTGTGAAAAAAAATTTAGATGGAAGTGTCAAATTTTAATAAATTTATTTGAAATCAACTTCGATTTTTTTTTATTTTGTTGGGTATTTTTGTTGTAGGATCTATATTTGAGTAAATTTAGATGAAAATAACTTAAATTTTTAGGATTGTGAAAAAAAATTTAGTTGGAAGTGCCAAATTTTAATAAATTTATTTGAAACCAACTTCGATTTTTTGGATTTTCTTGAGTATTTTTGTTGTAGGATCTACAATTGAGTAAATTTAGATGAAAATAACTTCGATTTTTTCGATTTTGTCACGATTTTTGTCAAATTTTAATAAATTTATTTGAAATCAACTTGGATAATTTGGGATTTTCTTGAGTATTTTTGTTGTAGGATCTACAATTGAGTAAATATAGATGAAAATAACTTCAATTTTTTGGATTGTGAAACAAAATTTAGATGGAAGTGTCAAATTTTAATAAATTTATTTGAAATCAACTTCGATTTTTTTTTATTTTGTTGGGTATTTTTGTTGTAGGATCTATATTTGAGTAAATTTAGATGAAAATAACTTAAATTTTTAGGATTGTGAAAAAAAATTTAGTTCGAAGTGCCAAATTTTAATAAATTTATTTGAAACCAACTTCGATTTTTTGGATTTTCTTGAGTATTTTTGTTGTAGGATCTACAATTGAGTAAATTTAGATGAAAATAACTTCAATTTTTTGGATTGTGAAAAAAATTTGAGTTGGAAGTGACAAATTTTAATAAATTTATTTGAAACCAAATTCGATTTTTTGGAGTTTCATGAGTATTTTTGTTATAGGACCTACAAGTGAGTAAATTTAGATGAAAATAACTTCGATATTTTGGATTTTGTCACGATTTTTGTCAAATTTTAATAAATTTATTTGAAATCAACTTTGATAATTTTTGAATTTGTTGAGTATTTTTGTTGTAGGATCTATATTTGAGTAAATTTAGATGAAAATAACTTCAATTTTTTGGATTGTGAAAAATATTTTAGTTGGAAGTGTCAAATTTTAATAAATTTATTTGAAATCAACTTCGATTTTTTGGATTTTCTTAAGTATTTTTGTTGTAGGATCTACAATTGAGTAAATTTAGATAAAAATAACTTCAATTTTTTGGATTGTGAAAAAAAATTTAGATGGAAGTGTCAAATTTTAATAAATTTATTTGAAACCAACTTTGATTTTTTGGATTTTCTTGAGTATTTTTGTTGTAGGATCTACAATTGAGTAAATTTAGATGAAAATAACTTCGATTTTTTGGATTTTGTCACGATTTTTGTCAAATTTTAATAAATTTATTTGAAATCAACTTTGATAATTTTTGAATTTGTTGAGTATTTTTGTTGTAGGATCTATATTTGAGTAAATTTAGATGAAAATAAATTCAATTTTTTGGATTGTGAAAAATATTTTAGTTGGAAGTGTCAAATTTTAATAAATTTATTTGAAATCAACTTCGATTTTTTGGATTTTCTTTAGTATTTTTGTTGTAGGATCTACAATTGAGTAAATTTAGATAAAAATAACTTCAATTTTTTGGATTGTGAATAAAAATTTAGATGGAAGTGTCAAATTTTAATAAATTTATTTGAAATCAACTTCGATTTTTTTGGATTTTGTTGAGTATTTTTGTTGTAGGGTCTATATTTGAGTAAATTTAGATGAAAATAACTTAAATTTTTAGGATTGTGAAAACAATTTTAGTTGGAAGTGCCAAATTTTAATAAATTTATTTGAAACCAACATCGATTTTTTGGATTTTCTTGAGTATTTTTGTTGTAGGATCTACAATTGAGTAAATTTAGATGAAAATAACTTCAATTTTTTGGACTGTGAAAAAAATTTGAGTTGGAAGTGTCAAATTTTAATAAATTTATTTGAAACCAAATTCGATTTTTTGGAGTTTCATGAGTATTTTTGTTATAGGATCTACAATTGAGTAAATTTAGATGAAAATAACTTCGATATTTTGGAGTTTGTCACGATTTTTGTCAAATTTTAATAAATTTATTTGAAATCAACTTTGATAATTTTTGAATTTGTTGAGTATTTTTGTTGTAGGATCTATATTTGAGTAAATTTAGATGAAAATAACTTCAATTTTTTGGATTGTGAAAAATATTTTAGTTGGAAGTGTCAAATTTTAATAAATTTATTTTAAATCAACTTCGATTTTTTGGAGTTTCATGAGTATTTTTGTTATAGGATCTACAATTGAGTAAATTTAGATGAAAATAACTTCGATTTTTTGGATTTTGTCACGATTTTTGTCAAATTTTAATAAATTTATTTGAAATCAACTTTGATAATTTTTGAATTTGTTGAGTATTTTTGTTGTAGGATCTACAATTGAGTAAATTTAGATGAAAATAACTTCAATTTTTTGGATTGTGAAAAAAAATTTAGATGGAAGTGTCAAATTTTAATAAATTTATTTGAAATCAACTTCGATTTTTTTTTATTTTGTTGGGTATTTTTGTTGTAGGATCTATATTTGAGTAAATTTAGATGAAAATAACTTAAATTTTTAGGATTGTGAAAAAAAATTTAGTTGGAAGTGCCAAATTTTAATAAATTTATTTGAAACCAACTTCGATTTTTTGGATTTTCTTGAGTATTTTTGTTGTAGGATCTACAATTGAGTAAATTTAGATGAAAATAACTTCGATTTTTTCGATTTTGTCACGATTTTTGTCAAATTTTAATAAATTTATTTGAAATCAACTTGGATAATTTGGGATTTTCTTGAGTATTTTTGTTGTAGGATCTACAATTGAGTAAATATAGATGAAAATAACTTCAATTTTTTGGATTGTGAAACAAAATTTAGATGGAAGTGTCAAATTTTAATAAATTTATTTGAAATCAACTTCGATTTTTTTTTATTTTGTTGGGTATTTTTGTTGTAGGATCTATATTTGAGTAAATTTAGATGAAAATAACTTAAATTTTTAGGATTGTGAAAAAAAATTTAGTTCGAAGTGCCAAATTTTAATAAATTTATTTGAAACCAACTTCGATTTTTTGGATTTTCTTGAGTATTTTTGTTGTAGGATCTACAATTGAGTAAATTTAGATGAAAATAACTTCAATTTTTTGGATTGTGAAAAAAATTTGAGTTGGAAGTGACAAATTTTAATAAATTTATTTGAAACCAAATTCGATTTTTTGGAGTTTCATGAGTATTTTTGTTATAGGATCTACAAGTGAGTAAATTTAGATGAAAATAACTTCGATATTTTGGATTTTGTCACGATTTTTGTCAAATTTTAATAAATTTATTTGAAATCAACTTTGATAATTTTTGAATTTGTTGAGTATTTTTGTTGTAGGATCTATATTTGAGTAAATTTAGATGAAAATAACTTCAATTTTTTGGATTGTGAAAAATATTTTAGTTGGAAGTGTCAAATTTTAATAAATTTATTTGAAATCAACTTCGATTTTTTGGATTTTCTTAAGTATTTTTGTTGTAGGATCTACAATTGAGTAAATTTAGATAAAAATAACTTCAATTTTTTGGATTGTGAAAAAAAATTTAGATGGAAGTGTCAAATTTTAATAAATTTATTTGAAACCAACTTTGATTTTTTGGATTTTCTTGAGTATTTTTGTTGTAGGATCTACAATTGAGTAAATTTAGATGAAAATAACTTCGATTTTTTGGATTTTGTCACGATTTTTGTCAAATTTTAATAAATTTATTTGAAATCAACTTTGATAATTTTTGAATTTGTTGAGTATTTTTGTTGTAGGATCTATATTTGAGTAAATTTAGATGAAAATAACTTCAATTTTTTGGATTGTGAAAAATATTTTAGTTGGAAGTGTCAAATTTTAATAAATTTATTTGAAATCAACTTCGATTTTTTGGATTTTCTTTAGTATTTTTGTTGTAGGATCTACAATTGAGTAAATTTAGATAAAAATAACTTCAATTTTTTGGATTGTGAATAAAAATTTAGATGGAAGTGTCAAATTTTAATAAATTTATTTGAAATCAACTTCGATTTTTTTGGATTTTGTTGAGTATTTTTGTTGTAGGGTCTATATTTGAGTAAATTTAGATGAAAATAACTTCGATATTTTGGAGTTTGTCACGATTTTTGTCAAATTTTAATAAATTTATTTGAAATCAACTTTGATAATTTTTGAATTTGTTGAGTATTTTTGTTGTAGGATCTATATTTGAGTAAATTTAGATGAAAATAACTTCAATTTTTTGGATTGTGAAAAATATTTTAGTTGGAAGTGTCAAATTTTAATAAATTTATTTTAAATCAACTTCGATTTTTTGGATTTTCTGTAGTATTTTTGTTGTAGGATCTACAATTGAGTAAATTTAGATAAAGATAACTTCAATTTTTTGGATTGTGAAAAAAATTTAGATGGAAGTGTCAAATATTAATAAATTTATTTGAAATCAACTTCGATTTTTTTGGATTTTGTTGAGTATTTTTGTTGTAGGGTCTATATTTGAGTAAATTTAGATGAAAATAACTTAAATTTTTAGGATTGTGAAAACAATTTTAGTTGGAAGTGCCAAATTTTAATAAATTTATTTGAAACCAACTTCGATTTTTTGGATTTTCTTGAGTATTTTTGTTGTAGGATCTACAATTGCGTAAATTTAGATGAAAATAACTTCGATTTTTTCGATTTTGTCACGATTTTTGTCAAATTTTAATAAATTTATTTGAAATCAACTTGGATAATTTTGGATTTTCTTGAGTATTTTTGTTTTAGGATCTACAATTGAGTAAATTTAGATGAAAATAACTTCGGTATTTTGGATTTTGTCACGATTTTTGTCAAATTTTAATAAATTTATTTGAAATCAACTTTGATAATTTTTGAATTTGTTGAGTATTTTTGTTGTAGGATCTATATTTGAGTAAATTTAGATGAAAATAACTTCGAGTTTTTGGATTTTGTCACGATTTTTGTCAAATTTTAATAAATTTATTTGAAATCAACTTCGATTTTTTTTTATTTTGTTGGGTATTTTTGTTGTAGGATCTATATTTGAGCAAATTTAGATGAATATAACTTAAATTTTTAGGATTGTGAAAAAAATTTGAGTTGGAAGAGTCAAATTTTAATAAATTTATTTGAAACCAACTTTGATTTTTTGGATTTTCTTGAATATTTTGGTTGTAGGATCTACAATTGAGTAAATTTAGATGAAAATAACTTCAATTTTTTGGATTGTGAATAAAGTTTGAGTTGGAAGTGCCAAATTTTAATAAATTTATTTGAAACCAACATCGATTTTTTGGATTTTCTTGAGTATTTTTCTTGTAGGATCTACAATTGAGTAAATTTAGATGAAAATAACTTCGATTTTGTCACGATTTTTGTCAAATTTTAATAATTTATTTGAAATCAACTTGGATAATTTTGGATTTTCTTGAGTATTTTTGTTGTAGGATCTACAATTGAGTAAATTTAGATGAAAATAACTTCAATTTTTTGGATTGTGAAAAAAAATTTAGATGGAAGTGTCAAATTTTAATAAATTTATTTGAAATCAACTTCGATTTTTTTTTATTTTGTTGGGTATTTTTGTTGTAGGATCTATATTTGAGTAAATTTAGATGAAAATAACTTAAATTTTTAGGATTGTGAAAAAAAATTTAGTTGGAAGTGCCAAATTTTAATAAATATATTTGAAACCAACTTCGATTTTTTGGATTTTCTTGAGTATTTTTGTTGTAGGATCTACAATTGAGTAAATTTAGATGAAAATAACTTCGATTTTTTCGATTTTGTCACGATTTTTGTTAAATTTTAATAAATTTATTTGAAATCAACTTGGATAATTTTGGATTTTCTTGTGTATTTTTGTTGTAGGATCTACAATTGAGTAAATATAGATGAAAATAACTTCAATTTTTTGGATTGTGAAACAAAATTTAGATGGAAGTGTCAAATTTTAATAAATTTATTTGAAATCAACTTCGATTTTTTTTTATTTTGTTGGGTATTTTTGTTGTAGGATCTATATTTGAGTAAATTTAGATGAAAATAACTTAAATTTTTAGGATTGTGAAAACAATTTTAGTTGGAAGTGCCAAATTTTAATAAATTTATTTGAAACCAACATCGATTTTTTGGATTTTCTTGAGTATTTTTCTTGTAGGATCTACAATTGAGTAAATTTAGATGAAAATAACTTCGATTTTTTCGATTTTGTCACGATTTTTGTCAAATTTTAATAATTTATTTGAAATCAACTTGGATAATTTTGGATTTTCTTGAGTATTTTTGTTGTAGGATCTACAATTGAGTAAATTTAGATGAAAATAACTTCAATTTTTTGGATTGTGAAAAAAAATTTAGATGGAAGTGTCAAATTTTAATAAATTTATTTGAAATCAACTTCGATTTTTTTTTATTTTGTTGGGTATTTTTGTTGTAGGATCTATATTTGAGTAAATTTAGATGAAAATAACTTAAATTTTTAGGATTGTGAAAAAAAATTTAGTTGGAAGTGCCAAATTTTAATAAATTTATTTGAAACCAACTTCGAATTTTTGGATTTTCTTGAGTATTTTTGTTGTAGGATCTACAATTGAGTAAATTTAGATGAAAATAACTTCGATTTTTTCGATTTTGTCACGATTTTTGTTAACTTTTAATAAATTTATTTGAAATCAACTTGGATAATTTTGGATTTTCTTGAGTATTTTTGTTGTAGGATCTACAATTGAGTAAATATAGATGAAAATAACTTCAATTTTTTGGATTGTGAAACAAAATTTAGATGGAAGTGTCAAATTTTAATAAATTTATTTGAAATCAACTTCGATTTTTTGCATTTTCTTGAGTATTTTTGTTGTAGGATCTACAATTGAGTAAATTTAGATGAAAATAACTTCAATTTTTTGGATTGTGAAAAAAATTTGAGTTGGAAGTGTCAAATTTTAATAAATTTATTTGAAACCAACTTCGATTTTTTGGAGTTTCATGAGTATTTTTGTTATAGGATCTACAATTGAGTAAATTTAGATGAAAATAACTTCGATTTTTTGGATTTTGTCACGATTTTTGTCAAATTTTAATAAATTTATTTGAAATCAACTTTGATAATTTTTGAATTTGTTGAGTATTTTTGTTGTAGGATCTATATTTGAGTAAATTTAGATGAAAATAACTTCAATTTTTTGGATTGTGAAAAATATTTTAGTTGGAAGTGTCAAATTTTAATAAATTTATTTGAAATCAACTTCGATTTTTTGGATTTTCTTTAGTATTTTTGTTGTAGGATCTACAATTGAGTAAATTTAGATAAAAATAACTTCAATTTTTTGGATTGTGAAAAAAAATTTAGATGGAAGTGTCAAATTTTAATAAATTTATTTGAAATCAACTTCGATTTTTTTGGATTTTGTTGAGTATTTTTGTTGTAGGGTCTATATTTGAGTAAATTTAGATGAAAATAACTTAAATTTTTAGGATTGTGAAAACAATTTTAGTTGGAAGTGCCAAATTTTAATAAATTTATTTGAAACCAACATCGATTTTTTGGATTTTCTTGAGTATTTTTGTTGTAGGATCTACAATTGAGTAAATTTAGATGAAAATAACTTCGATTTTTTCGATTTTGTCACGATTTTTGTCAAATTTTAATAATTTATTTGAAATCAACTTGGGTAATTTTGGATTTTCTTGAGTATTTTTGTTGTAGGATCTACAATTGAGTAAATTTAGATGAAAATAACTTCAATTTTTTGGATTGTGAAACAAAATTTAGATGGAAGTGTCAAATTTTAATAAATTTATTTGAAATCAACTTCGATTTTTTTTTATTTTGTTGGGTATTTTTGTTGTAGGATCTATATTTGAGTAAATTTAGATGAAAATAACTTAAATTTTTAGGATTGTGAAAAAAAATTTAGTTGGAAGTGCCAAATTTTAATAAATTTATTTGAAACCAACTTCGATTTTTTGGATTTTCTTGAGTATTTTTGTTGTAGGATCTACAATTGAGTAAATTTAGATGAAAATAACTTCAATTTTTTGGATTGTGAAAAAAATTTGAGTTGGAAGTGACAAATTTTAATAAATTTATTTGAAACCAAATTCGATTTTTTGGAGTTTCATGAGTATTTTTGTTATAGGATCTACAAGTGAGTAAATTTAGATGAAAATAACTTCGATATTTTGGATTTTGTCACGATTTTTGTCAAATTTTAATAAATTTATTTGAAATCAACTTTGATAATTTTTGAATTTGTAGAGTATTTTTGTTGTAGGATCTATATTTGAGTAAATTTAGATGAAAATAACTTCAATTTTTTGGATTGTGAAAAATATTTTAGTTGGATGTGTCAAATTGTAATAAATTTATTTGAAATCAACTTCGATTTTTTGGATTTTCTTTAGTATTTTTGTTGTAGGATCTACAATTGAGTAAATTTAGATAAAAATAACTTCAATTTTTTGGATTGTGAAAAAAAATTTAGATGGAAGTGTCAAATTTTAATAAATTTATTTGAAATCAACTTCGATTTTTTTGGATTTTGTTGAGTATTTTTGTTGTAGGGTCTATATTTGAGTAAATTTAGATGAAAATAACTTAAATTTTTAGGATTGTGAAAAAAACTTTAGTTGGAAGTGCCAAATTTTAATAAATTTATTTGAAACCAACTTCGATTTTTTGGATTTTCTTGAGTATTTTTGTTGTAGGATCTACAATTGAGTAAATTTAGATGAAAATAACTTCGAGTTTTTGGATTTTGTCACGATTTTTGTCAAATTTTAATAAATTTATTTGAAATCAACTTTGATTTTTTTTTATTTTGTTGGGTATTTTTGTTGTAGGATCTATATTTGAGTAAATTTAGATGAAAATAACTTAAATTTTTAGGATTGTGAAAAAAATTTGAGTTGGAAGTGTCAAATTTTAATAAATTTATTTGAAATCAACTTCGATTATTTTGAATTTTGTCGAGTATTTTTGGTGTAGGATGTATATTTGAGTAAATTTAGATGAAAATAACGACAATTTTTTGATTGTGAAGAAAATTTGAGTTGGAAGTGTCAAATTTTAATAAATTTATTTGAAATCAACTTCGATTTTTTGCATTTTCTTGAGTATTTTTGTTGTAGGATCTACAATTGAGTAAATTTAGATGAAAATAACTTCAATTTTTTGGATTGTGAAAAAAATTTGAGTTGGAAGTGTCAAATTTTAATAAATTTATTTGAAACCAACTTCGATTTTTTGGAGTTTCATGAGTATTTTTGTTATAGGATCTACAATTGAGTAAATTTAGATGAAAATAACTTCGATTTTTTGGATTTTGTCACGATTTTTGTCAAATTTTAATAAATTTATTTGAAATCAACTTTGATAATTTTTGAATTTGTTGAGTATTTTTGTTGTAGGATCTATATTTGAGTAAATTTAGATGAAAATAACTTCAATTTTTTGGATTGTGAAAAATATTTTAGTTGGAAGTGTCAAATTTTAATAAATTTATTTGAAATCAACTTCGATTTTTTGGATTTTCTTTAGTATTTTTGTTGTAGGATCTACAATTGAGTAAATTTAGATAAAAATAACTTCAATTTTTTGGATTGTGAAAAAAAATTTAGATGGAAGTGTCAAATTTTAATAAATTTATTTGAAATCAACTTCGATTTTTTTGGATTTTGTTGAGTATTTTTGTTGTAGGGTCTATATTTGAGTAAATTTAGATGAAAATAACTTAAATTTTTAGGATTGTGAAAACAATTTTAGTTGGAAGTGCCAAATTTTAATAAATTTATTTGAAACCAACATCGATTTTTTGGATTTTCTTGAGTATTTTTGTTGTAGGATCTACAATTGAGTAAATTTAGATGAAAATAACTTCGATTTTTTCGATTTTGTCACGATTTTTGTCAAATTTTAATAATTTATTTGAAATCAACTTGGATAATTTTGGATTTTCTTGAGTATTTTTGTTGTAGGATCTACAATTGAGTAAATTTAGATGAAAATAACTTCAATTTTTTGGATTGTGAAAAAAAATTTAGATGGAAGTGTCAAATTTTAATAAATTTATTTGAAACCAACTTCGATTTTTTGGATTTTCTTGAGTATTTTTGTTGTAGGATCTACAATTGAGTAAATTTAGATGAAAATAACTTCGATTTTTTCGATTTTGTCACGATTTTGGTCAAATTTTAATAAATTTATTTGAAATCAACTTGGATAATTGGGATTTTCTTGAGTATTTTTGTTGTAGGATCTACAATTGAGTAAATATAGATGAAAATAACTTCAATTTTTTGGATTGTGAAACAAAATTTAGATGGAAGTGTCAAATTTTAATAAATTTATTTGAAATCAACTTCGATTTTTTTTTATTTTGTTGGGTATTTTTGTTGTAGGATCTATATTTGAGTAAATTTAGATGAAAATAACTTAAATTTTTAGGATTGTGAAAAAAAATTTAGTTCGAAGTGCCAAATTTTAATAAATTTATTTGAAACCAACTTCGATTTTTTGGATTTTCTTGAGTATTTTTGTTGTAGGATCTACAATTGAGTAAATTTAGATGAAAATAACTTCAATTTTTTGGATTGTGAAAAAAATTTGAGTTGGAAGTGACAAATTTTAATAAATTTATTTGAAACCAAATTCGATTTTTTGGAGTTTCATGAGTATTTTTGTTATAGGATCTACAAGTGAGTAAATTTAGATGAAAATAACTTCGATATTTTGGATTTTGTCACGATTTTTGTCAAATTTTAATAAATTTATTTGAAATCAACTTTGATAATTTTTGAATTTGTTGAGTATTTTTGTTGTAGGATCTATATTTGAGTAAATTTAGATGAAAATAACTTCAATTTTTTGGATTGTGAAAAATATTTTAGTTGGAAGTGTCAAATTTTAATAAATTTATTTGAAATCAACTTCGATTTTTTGGATTTTCTTAAGTATTTTTGTTGTAGGATCTACAATTGAGTAAATTTAGATAAAAATAACTTCAATTTTTTGGATTGTGAAAAAAAATTTAGATGGAAGTGTCAAATTTTAATAAATTTATTTGAAACCAACTTTGATTTTTTGGATTTTCTTGAGTATTTTTGTTGTAGGATCTACAATTGAGTAAATTTAGATGAAAATAACTTCGATTTTTTGGATTTTGTCACGATTTTTGTCAAATTTTAATAAATTTATTTGAAATCAACTTTGATAATTTTTGAATTTGTTGAGTATTTTTGTTGTAGGATCTATATTTGAGTAAATTTAGATGAAAATAACTTCAATTTTTTGGATTGTGAAAAATATTTTAGTTGGAAGTGTCAAATTTTAATAAATTTATTTGAAATCAACTTCGATTTTTTGGATTTTCTTTAGTATTTTTGTTGTAGGATCTACAATTGAGTAAATTTAGATAAAAATAACTTCAATTTTTTGGATTGTGAATAAAAATTTAGATGGAAGTGTCAAATTTTAATAAATTTATTTGAAATCAACTTCGATTTTTTTGGATTTTGTTGAGTATTTTTGTTGTAGGGTCTATATTTGAGTAAATTTAGATGAAAATAACTTAAATTTTTAGGATTGTGAAAACAATTTTAGTTGGAAGTGCCAAATTTTAATAAATTTATTTGAAACCAACATCGATTTTTTGGATTTTCTTGAGTATTTTTGTTGTAGGATCTACAATTGAGTAAATTTAGATGAAAATAACTTCAATTTTTTGGACTGTGAAAAAAATTTGAGTTGGAAGTGTCAAATTTTAATAAATTTATTTGAAACCAAATTCGATTTTTTGGAGTTTCATGAGTATTTTTGTTATAGGATCTACAATTGAGTAAATTTAGATGAAAATAACTTCGATATTTTGGAGTTTGTCACGATTTTTGTCAAATTTTAATAAATTTATTTGAAATCAACTTTGATAATTTTTGAATTTGTTGAGTATTTTTGTTGTAGGATCTATATTTGAGTAAATTTAGATGAAAATAACTTCAATTTTTTGGATTGTGAAAAATATTTTAGTTGGAAGTGTCAAATTTTAATAAATTTATTTTAAATCAACTTCGATTTTTTGGATTTTCTGTAGTATTTTTGTTGTAGGATCTACAATTGAGTAAATTTAGATAAAGATAACTTCAATTTTTTGGATTGTGAAAAAAATTTAGATGGAAGTGTCAAATATTAATAAATTTATTTGAAATCAACTTCGATTTTTTTGGATTTTGTTGAGTATTTTTGTTGTAGGGTCTATATTTGAGTAAATTTAGATGAAAATAACTTAAATTTTTAGGATTGTGAAAACAATTTTAGTTGGAAGTGCCAAATTTTAATAAATTTATTTGAAACCAACTTCGATTTTTTGGATTTTCTTGAGTATTTTTGTTGTAGGATCTACAATTGCGTAAATTTAGATGAAAATAACTTCGATTTTTTCGATTTTGTCACGATTTTTGTCAAATTTTAATAAATTTATTTGAAATCAACTTGGATAATTTTGGATTTTCTTGAGTATTTTTGTTTTAGGATCTACAATTGAGTAAATTTAGATGAAAATAACTTCAATTTTTTGGATTGTGAAAAAAAATTTAGATGGAAGTGTCAAATTTTAATAAATTTATTTGAAATCAACTTCGATTTTTATTTATTTTGTTGGGTATTTTTGTTGTAGGATCTATATTTGAGTAAATTTAGATGAAAATAACTTAAATTTTTAGGATTGTGAAAAAAAATTTAGTTGGAAGTGCCAAATTTTAATAAATTTATTTGAAACCAACTTCGATTTTTTGGATTTTCTTGAGTATTTTTGTTGTAGGATCTACAATTGAATAAATTTAGATGAAAATAACTTCAATTTTTTGGATTGTGAAAACAATTTTAGTTGGAAGTGCCAAATTTTAATAAATTTATTTGAAACCAACTTCGTTTTTTGGATTTTTATGAGTATTTTTGTTGTAGGATCTACAATTGAGTAAATTTAGATGAAAATAACTTCGATTTTTTCGATTTTGTCACGATTTTTGTCAAATTTTAATAAATTTATTTGAAATCAACTTGGATAATTTTGGATTTTCTTGAGTATTTTTGTTGTAGGATCTACAATTGAGTAAATTTAGATGAAAATAACTTCAATTTTTAGGATTGTGGAAAAAAATTTAGTTGGAAGTGCCAAATTTTAATAAATTTATTTGAAACCAACTTCGATTTTTTGGATTTTCTTGAGTATTTTTGTTGTAGGATCTACAATTGAGTAAATTTAGATGAAAATAACTTCAATTTTTTGGATTGTGAAAAAAATTTGAGTTGGAAGTGTCAAATTTTAATAAATTTATTTGAAACCAAATTCGATTTTTTGGAGTTTCATGAGTATTTTTGTTATAGGATCTACAATTGAGTAAATTTAGATGAAAATAACTTCGATATTTTGGATTTTGTCACGATTTTTGTCAAATTTTAATAAATTTATTTAAAATCAACTTTGATAATTTTTTAATTTGTTGAGTATTTTTGTTGTAGGATCTATATTTGAGTAAATTTAGATGAAAATAACTTCAATTTTTTGGATTGTGAAAAATATTTTAGTTGGAAGTGTCAAATTTTAATAAATTTATTTGTAATCAACTTCGATTTTTTGGATTTTCTGTAGTATTTTTGTTGTAGGATCTACAATTGAGTAAATTTAGATAAAAATAACTTCAATTTTTTGGATTGCGAAAAAAAATTTAGATGGAAGTGTCAAATTTTAATAAATTTATTTGAAATCAACTTCGATTTTTTTGGATTTTGTTGAGTATTTTTGTTGTAGGGTCTATATTTGAGTAAATTTAGATGAAAATAACTTAAATTTTTAGGATTGTGAAAAATTTTAGTTGGAAGTGCCAAATTTTAATAAATTTATTTGAAACCAACTTCGATTTTTTGGATTTTCTTGAGTATTTTTGTTGTAGGATCTACAATTGAGTAAATTTAGATGAAAATAACTTCGAGTTTTTGGATTTTGTCACGATTTTTGTCAAATTTTAATAAATTTATTTGAAATCAACTTCGATTTTTTTTTATTTTGTTGGGTATTTTTGTTGTAGGATCTATATTTGAGCAAATTTAGATGAATATAACTTAAATTTTTAGGATTGTGAAAAATATTTGAGTTGGAAGAGTCAAATTTTAATAAATTTATTTGAAACCAACTTTGATTTTTTGGATTTTCTTGAATATTTTGGTTGTAGGATCTACAATTGAGTAAATTTAGATGAAAATAACTTCAATTTTTTGGATTGTGAATAAAGTTTGAGTTGGAAGTGTCAAATTTTAATAAATTTATTTGAAACCAACTTTGATTTTTTGGATTTTCTTGAGTATTTTGGTTGTAGGATCTACAATTGAGTAAATTTAGATGAAAATAACTTCAATTTTTTGGATTGTGAATAAAGTTTGAGTTGGAAGTGCCAAATTTTAATAAATTTATTTGAAACCAACTTCGATTTTTTGGATTTTCTTGAGTATTTTTGTTGTAGGATCTACAATTGAGTAAATTTAGATGAAAATAACTTCGATTTTTTGGATTGTGAAAAAAATTTGAGTTGGAAGTGTCAAATTTTAATAAATTTATTTGAAACCAAATTCGATTTTTTGGAGTTTCATGAGTATTTTTGTTATAGGATCTACAATTGAGTAAATTTAGATGAAAATAACTTCAATTTTTTGGATTGTGAAAGAAAATTTAGATGGAAGTGTCAAATTTTAATAAATTTATTTGAAATCAACTTCGATTTTTTTTTATTTTGTTGGGTATTTTTGTTGTAGGATCTATATTTGAGTAAATTTAGATGAAAATAACTTAAATTTTTAGGATTGTGAAAAAAAATTTAGTTGGAAGTGCCAAATTTTAATAAATTTATTTGAAACCAACTTCGATTTTTTGGATTTTCTTGAGTATTTTTGTTGTAGGATCTACAATTGAGTAAATTTAGATGAAAATAACTTCAATTTTTTGGATTGTGAAAAAAATTTGAGTTGGAAGTGTCAAATTTTAATAAATTTATTTGAAATCAACTTCGATTTTTTGGATTTTCTGTAGTATTTTTGTTGTAGGATCTACAATTGAGTAAATTTAGATAAAAATAACTTCAATTTTTTGGATTGTGAAAAAAAATTTAGATAGAAGTGTCAAATTTTAATAAATTTATTTGAAATCAACTTCGATTTTTTTGGATTTTGTTGAGTATTTTTGTTGTAGGGTCTATATTTGAGTAAATTTAGATGAAAATAACTTAAATTTTTAGGATTGTGAAAACAATTTTAGTTGGAAGTGCCAAATTTTAATAAATTTATTTGAAATCAACTTCGATTTTTTGGATTTTCTGTAGTAGTTTTGTTGTAGGATCTACAATTGAGTAAATTTAGATAAAAATAACTTCAATTTTTTGGATTGTGAAAAAAAATTTAGATGGAAGTGTCAAATTTTAATAAATTTATTTGAAATCAACTTAGATTTTTTTGGATTTTGTTGAGTATTTTTGTTGTAGGGTCTATATTTGAGTAAATTTAGATGAAAATAACTTAAATTTTTAGGATTGTGAAAAAGAATTTAGTTGGAAGTGCCAAATTTTAATAAATTTATTTGAAACCAACTTCGATTTTTTGGATTTTCTTGAGTATTTTTGTTGTAGGATCTACAATTGAGTAAATTTAGATGAAAATAACTTCAATTTTTTGGACTGTGAAAAAAATTTGAGTTGGAAGTGTCAAATTTTAATAAATTTATTTGAAACCAAATTCGATTTTTTGGAGTTTCATGAGTATTTTTGTTATAGGATCTACAATTGAGTAAATTTAGATGAAAATAACTTCGATATTTTGGAGTTTGTCACGATTTTTGTCAAATTTTAATAAATTTATTTGAAATCAACTTTGATAATTTTTGAATTTGTTGAGTATTTTTGTTGTAGGATCTATATTTGAGTAAATTTAGATGAAAATAACTTCAATTTTTTGGATTGTGAAAAATATTTTAGTTGGAAGTGTCAAATTTTAATAAATTTATTTTAAATCAACTTCGATTTTTTGGATTTTCTGTAGTATTTTTGTTGTAGGATCTACAATTGAGTAAATTTAGATAAAGATAACTTCAATTTTTTGGATTGTGAAAAAAATTTAGATGGAAGTGTCAAATATTAATAAATTTATTTGAAATCAACTTCGATTTTTTTGGATTTTGTTGAGTATTTTTGTTGTAGGGTCTATATTTGAGTAAATTTAGATGAAAATAACTTAAATTTTTAGGATTGTGAAAACAATTTTAGTTGGAAGTGCCAAATTTTAATAAATTTATTTGAAACCAACTTCGATTTTTTGGATTTTCTTGAGTATTTTTGTTGTAGGATCTACAATTGCGTAAATTTAGATGAAAATAACTTCGATTTTTTCGATTTTGTCACGATTTTTGTCAAATTTTAATAAATTTATTTGAAATCAACTTGGATAATTTTGGATTTTCTTGAGTATTTTTGTTTTAGGATCTACAATTGAGTAAATTTAGATGAAAATAACTTCAATTTTTTGGATTGTGAAAAAAAATTTAGATGGAAGTGTCAAATTTTAATAAATTTATTTGAAATCAACTTCGATTTTTTTTTATTTTGTTGGGTATTTTTGTTGTAGGATCTATATTTGAGTAAATTTAGATGAAAATAACTTAAATTTTTAGGATTGTGAAAAAAAATTTAGTTGGAAGTGCCAAATTTTAATAAATTTATTTGAAACCAACTTCGATTTTTTGGATTTTCTTGAGTATTTTTGTTGTAGGATCTACAATTGAGTAAATTTAGATGAAAATAACTTCAATTTTTTGGATTGTGAAAAAAATTTGAGTTGGAAGTGTCAAATTTTAATAAATTTATTTGAAATCAACTTCGATTTTTTGGATTTTCTGTAGTATTTTTGTTGTAGGATCTACAATTGAGTAAATTTAGATAAAAATAACTTCAATTTTTTGGATTGTGAAAAAAAATTTAGATAGAAGTGTCAAATTTTAATAAATTTATTTGAAATCAACTTCGATTTTTTTGGATTTTGTTGAGTATTTTTGTTGTAGGGTCTATATTTGAGTAAATTTAGATGAAAATAACTTAAATTTTTAGGATTGTGAAAACAATTTTAGTTGGAAGTGCCAAATTTTAATAAATTTATTTGAAATCAACTTCGATTTTTTGGATTTTCTGTAGTAGTTTTGTTGTAGGATCTACAATTGAGTAAATTTAGATAAAAATAACTTCAATTTTTTGGATTGTGAAAAAAAATTTAGATGGAAGTGTCAAATTTTAATAAATTTATTTGAAATCAACTTCGATTTTTTTGGATTTTGTTGAGTATTTTTGTTGTAGGGTCTATATTTGAGTAAATTTAGATGAAAATAACTTAAATTTTTAGGATTGTGAAAAAGAATTTAGTTGGAAGTGCCAAATTTTAATAAATTTATTTGAAACCAACTTCGATTTTTTGGATTTTCTTGAGTATTTTTGTTGTAGGATCTACAATTGAGTAAATTGAGATGAAAATAACTTCAATTTTTTGGACTGTGAAAAAAATTTGAGTTGGAAGTGTCAAATTTTAATAAATTTATTTGAAACCAAATTCGATTTTTTGGAGTTTCATGAGTATTTTTGTTATAGGATCTACAATTGAGTAAATTTAGATGAAAATAACTTCGATATTTTGGAGTTTGTCACGATTTTTGTCAAATTTTAATAAATTTATTTGAAATCAACTTTGATAATTTTTGAATTTGTTGAGTATTTTTGTTGTAGGGTCTATATTTGAGTAAATTTAGATGAAAATAACTTAAATTTTTAGGATTGTGAAAACAATTTTAGTTGGAAGTGCCAAATTTTAATAAATTTATTTGAAATCAACTTCGATTTTTTGGATTTTCTGTAGTAGTTTTGTTGTAGGATCTACAATTGAGTAAATTTAGATAAAGATAACTTCAATTTTTTGGATTGTGAAAAAAATTTAGATGGAAGTGTCAAATATTAATAAATTTATTTGAAATCAACTTCGATTTTTTTGGATTTTGTTGAGTATTTTTGTTGTAGGGTCTATATTTGAGTAAATTTAGATGAAAATAACTTAAATTTTTAGGATTGTGAAAACAATTTTAGTTGGAAGTGCCAAATTTTAATAAATTTATTTGAAACCAACTTCGATTTTTTGGATTTTCTTGAGTATTTTTGTTGTAGGATCTACAATTGCGTAAATTTAGATGAAAATAACTTCGATTTTTTCGATTTTGTCACGATTTTTGTCAAATTTTAATAAATTTATTTGAAATCAACTTGGATAATTTTGGATTTTCTTGAGTATTTTTGTTTTAGGATCTACAATTGAGTAAATTTAGATGAAAATAACTTCAATTTTTTGGATTGTGAAAAAAAATTTAGATGGAAGTGTCAAATTTTAATAAATTTATTTGAAATCAACTTCGATTTTTTTTTATTTTGTTGGGTATTTTTGTTGTAGGATCTATATTTGAGTAAATTTAGATGAAAATAACTTAAATTTTTAGGATTGTGAAAAAAAATTTAGTTGGAAGTGCCAAATTTTAATAAATTTATTTGAAACCAACTTCGATTTTTTGGATTTTCTTGAGTATTTTTGTTGTAGGATCTACAATTGAGTAAATTTAGATGAAAATAACTTCAATTTTTTGGATTGTGAAAAAAATTTGAGTTGGAAGTGTCAAATTTTAATAAATTTATTTGAAATCAACTTCGATTTTTTGGATTTTCTGTAGTATTTTTGTTGTAGGATCTACAATTGAGTAAATTTAGATAAAAATAACTTCAATTTTTTGGATTGTGAAAAAAAATTTAGATAGAAGTGTCAAATTTTAATAAATTTATTTGAAATCAACTTCGATTTTTTTGGATTTTGTTGAGTATTTTTGTTGTAGGGTCTATATTTGAGTAAATTTAGATGAAAATAACTTAAATTTTTAGGATTGTGAAAACAATTTTAGTTGGAAGTGCCAAATTTTAATAAATTTATTTGAAATCAACTTCGATTTTTTGGATTTTCTGTAGTAGTTTTGTTGTAGGATCTACAATTGAGTAAATTTAGATAAAAATAACTTCAATTTTTTGGATTGTGAAAAAAAATTTAGATGGAAGTGTCAAATTTTAATAAATTTATTTGAAATCAACTTCGATTTTTTTGGATTTTGTTGAGTATTTTTGTTGTAGGGTCTATATTTGAGTAAATTTAGATGAAAATAACTTAAATTTTTAGGATTGTGAAAAAGAATTTAGTTGGAAGTGCCAAATTTTAATAAATTTATTTGAAACCAACTTCGATTTTTTGGATTTTCTTGAGTATTTTTGTTGTAGGATCTACAATTGAGTAAATTGAGATGAAAATAACTTCAATTTTTTGGACTGTGAAAAAAATTTGAGTTGGAAGTGTCAAATTTTAATAAATTTATTTGAAACCAAATTCGATTTTTTGGAGTTTCATGAGTATTTTTGTTATAGGATCTACAATTGAGTAAATTTAGATGAAAATAACTTCGATATTTTGGAGTTTGTCACGATTTTTGTCAAATTTTAATAAATTTATTTGAAATCAACTTTGATAATTTTTGAATTTGTTGAGTATTTTTGTTGTAGGGTCTATATTTGAGTAAATTTAGATGAAAATAACTTAAATTTTTAGGATTGTGAAAACAATTTTAGTTGGAAGTGCCAAATTTTAATAAATTTATTTGAAATCAACTTCGATTTTTTGGATTTTCTGTAGTAGTTTTGTTGTAGGATCTACAATTGAGTAAATTTAGATAAAGATAACTTCAATTTTTTGGATTGTGAAAAAAATTTAGATGGAAGTGTCAAATATTAATAAATTTATTTGAAATCAACTTCGATTTTTTTGGATTTTGTTGAGTATTTTTGTTGTAGGGTCTATATTTGAGTAAATTTAGATGAAAATAACTTAAATTTTTAGGATTGTGAAAACAATTTTAGTTGGAAGTGCCAAATTTTAATAAATTTATTTGAAACCAACTTCGATTTTTTGGATTTTCTTGAGTATTTTTGTTGTAGGATCTACAATTGCGTAAATTTAGATGAAAATAACTTCGATTTTTTCGATTTTGTCACGATTTTTGTCAAATTTTAATAAATTTATTTGAAATCAACTTGGATAATTTTGGATTTTCTTGAGTTTTTTTGTTTTAGGATCTACAATTGAGTAAATTTAGATGAAAATAACTTCAATTTTTTGGATTGTGAAAAAAAATTTAGATGGAAGTGTCAAATTTTAATAAATTTATTTGAAATCAACTTCGATTTTTTTTTATTTTGTTGGGTATTTTTGTTGTAGGATCTATATTTGAGTAAATTTAGATGAAAATAACTTAAATTTTTAGGATTGTGAAAAAAAATTTAGTTGGAAGTGCCAAATTTTAATAAATTTATTTGAGACCAACTTCGATTTTTTGGATTTTCTTGAGTATTTTTGTTGTAGGATCTACAATTGAGTAAGTTTAGATGAAAATAACTTCAATTTTTTGGATTGTGAAAAAAATTTGAGTTGGCAGTGTCAAATTTTAATAAATTTATTTGAAATCAACTTCGATTTTTTGGATTTTCTGTAGTATTTTTGTTGTAGGATCTACAATTGAGTAAATTTAGATAAAAATAACTTCAATTTTTTGGATTGTGAAAAAAAATTTAGATAGAAGTGTCAAATTTTAATAAATTTATTTGAAATCAACTTCGATTTTTTTGGATTTTGTTGAGTATTTTTGTTGTAGGGTCTATATTTGAGTAAATTTAGATGAAAATAACTTAAATTTTTAGGATTGTGAAAACAATTTTAGTTGGAAGTGCCAAATTTTAATAAATTTATTTGAAATCAACTTCGATTTTTTGGATTTTCTGTAGTATTTTTGTTGTAGGATCTACAATTGAGTAAATTTAGATAAAAATAACTTCAATTTTTTGGATTGTGAAAAAAAATTTAGATGGAAGTGTCAAATTTTAATAAATATATTTGAAATCAACTTCGATTTTTTTGGATTTTGTTGAGTATTTTTGTTGTAGGGTCTATATTTGAGTAAATTTAGATGAAAATAACTTAAATTTTTAGGATTGTGAAAACAATTTTAGTTGGAAGTGCCAAATTTTAATAAATTTATTTGAAACCAACTTCGTTTTTTGGATTTTCTTGAGTATTTTTGTTGTAGGATCTACAATTGAGTAAATTTAGATGAAAATAACTTCGATTTTTTCGATTTTGTCACGATTTTTGTCAAATTTTAATAAATTTATTTGAAATCAACTTGGATAATTTTGGATTTTCTTGAGTATTTTTGTTGTAGGATCTACAATTGAGTAAATTTAGATGAAAATAACTTCAATTTTTAGGATTGTGGAAAAAAATTTAGTTGGAAGTGCCAAATTTTAATAAATTTATTTGAAACCAACTTCGATTTTTTGGATTTTCTTGAGTATTTTTGTTGTAGGATCTACAATTGAGTAAATTTAGATGAAAATAACTTCAATTTTTTGGATTGTGAAAAAAATTTGAGTTGGAAGTGTCAAATTTTAATAAATTTATTTGAAACCAAATTCGATTTTTTGGAGTTTCATGAGTATTTTTGTTATAGGATCTACAATTGAGTAAATTTAGATGAAAATAACTTCGATATTTTGGATTTTGTCACGATTTTTGTCAAATTTTAATAAATTTATTTAAAATCAACTTTGATAATTTTTTAATTTGTTGAGTATTTTTGTTGTAGGATCTATATTTGAGTAAATTTAGATGAAAATAACTTCAATTTTTTGGATTGTGAAAAATATTTTAGTTGGAAGTGTCAAATTTTAATAAATTTATTTGTAATCAACTTCGATTTTTTGGATTTTCTGTAGTATTTTTGTTGTAGGATCTACAATTGAGTAAATTTAGATAAAAATAACTTCAATTTTTTGGATTGCGAAAAAAAATTTAGATGGAAGTGTCAAATTTTAATAAATTTATTTGAAATCAACTTCGATTTTTTTGGATTTTGTTGAGTATTTTTGTTGTAGGGTCTATATTTGAGTAAATTTAGATGAAAATAACTTAAATTTTTAGGATTGTGAAAAATTTTAGTTGGAAGTGCCAAATTTTAATAAATTTATTTGAAACCAACTTCGATTTTTGGGATTTTCTTGAGTATTTTTGTTGTAGGATCTACAATTGAGTAAATTTAGATGAAAATAACTTCAATTTTTTGGATTGTGAAAAAAAATTTAGATGGAAGTGTCAAATTTTAATAAATTTATTTGAAATCAACTTCGATTTTTTTTTATTTTGTTGGGTATTTTTGTTGTAGGATCTATATTTGAGTAAATTTAGATGAAAATAACTTAAATTTTTAGGATTGTGAAAAAAAATTTAGTTGGAAGTGCCAAATTTTAATAAATTTATTTGAAACCAACTTCGATTTTTTGGATTTTCTTGAGTATTTTTGTTGTAGGATCTACAATTGAGTAAATTTAGATGAAAATAACTTCGAGTTTTTGGATTTTGTCACGATTTTTGTCAAATTTTAATAAATTTATTTGAAATCAACTTCGATTTTTTTTTATTTTGTTGGGTATTTTTGTTGTAGGATCTATATTTGAGCAAATTTAGATGAATATAACTTAAATTTTTAGGATTGTGAAAAATATTTGAGTTGGAAGAGTCAAATTTTAATAAATTTATTTGAAATCAACTTTGATAATTTTTGAATTTGTTGAGTATTTTTGTTGTAGGATCTATATTTGAGTAAATTTAGATGAAAATAACTTCAATTTTTTGGATTGTGAATAAAGTTTGAGTTGGAAGTGTCAAATTTTAATAAATTTATTTGAAACCAACTTTGATTTTTTGGATTTTCTTGAGTATTTTGGTTGTAGGATCTACAATTGAGTAAATTTAGATGAAAATAACTTCAATTTTTTGGATTGTGAATAAAGTTTGAGTTGGAAGTGCCAAATTTTAATAAATTTATTTGAAACCAACTTCGATTTTTTGGATTTTCTTGAGTATTTTTGTTGTAGGATCTACAATTGAGTAAATTTAGATGAAAATAACTTCGATTTTTTGGATTGTGAAAAAAATTTGAGTTGGAAGTGTCAAATTTTAATAAATTTATTTGAAATCAACTTTGATAATTTTTGAATTTGTTGAGTATTTTTGTTGTAGGATCTATATTTGAGTAAATTTAGATGAAAATAACTTCAATTTTTTGGATTGTGAAAAATATTTTAGTTGGAAGTGTCAAATTTTAATAAATTTATTTTAAATCAACTTCGATTTTTTGGATTTTCTGTAGTATTTTTGTTGTAGGATCTACAATTGAGTAAATTTAGATAAAGATAACTTCAATTTTTTGGATTGTGAAAAAAAATTTAAATGGAAGTGTCAAATTTTAATAAATTTATTTGAAACCAACTTCGATTTTTTTGGATTTTGTTGAGTATTTTTGTTGTAGGGTCTATATTTGAGTAAATTTAGATGAAAATAACTTAAATTTTTAGGATTGTGAAAACAATTTTAGTTGGAAGTGCCAAATTTTAATAAATTTATTTGAAACCAACTTCGATTTTTTGGATTTTCTTGAGTATTTTTGTTGTAGGATCTACAATTGCGTAAATTTAGATGAAAATAACTTCGATTTTTTCGATTTTGTCACGATTTTTGTCAAATTTTAATAAATTTATTTGAAATCCACTTGGATAATTTTGGATTTTCTTGAGTATTTTTGTTGTAGGATCTACAATTGAGTAAATTTAGATGAAAATAACTTCAATTTTTTGGATTGTGAAAAAAAATTTAGATGGAAGTGTCAAATTTTAATAAATTTATTTGAAATCAACTTCGATTTTTTTTTATTTTGTTGGGTATTTTTGTTGTAGGATCTATATTTGAGTAAATTTAGATGAAAATAACTTAAATTTTTAGGATTGTGAAAAAAAATTTAGTTGGAAGTGCCAAATTTTAATAAATTTATTTGAAACCAACTTCGATTTTTTGGATTTTCTTGAGTATTTTTGTTGTAGGATCTACAATTGAGTAAATTTAGATGAAAATAACTTCAATTTTTTGGATTGTGAAAAAAATTTGAGTTGGAAGTGTCAAATTTTAATAAATTTATTTGAAACCAAATTCGATTTTTTGGAGTTTCATGAGTATTTTTGTTATAGGATCTACAATTGAGTAAATTTAGATGAAAATAACTTCGATATTTTGGAGTTTGTCACGATTTTTGTCAAATTTTAATAAATTTATTTGAAATCAACTTTGATAATTTTTGAATTTGTTGAGTATTTTTGTTGTAGGATCTATATTTGAGTAGATTTAGATGAAAATAACTTCAATTTTTTGGATTGTGAAAAATATTTTAATTGGAAGTGTCAAATTTTAATAAATTTATTTTAAATCAACTTCGATTTTTTGGATTTTCTGTAGTATTTTTGTTGTAGGATCTACAATTGAGTAAATTTAGATAAAGATAACTTCAATTTTTTGGATTGTGAAAAAAAATTTAGATGGAAGTGTCAAATTTTAATAAATTTATTTGAAACCAACTTCGATTTTTTTGGATTTTGTTGAGTATTTTTGTTGTAGGGTCTATATTTGAGTAAATTTAGATGAAAATAACTTAAATTTTTAGGATTGTGAAAACAATTTTAGTTGGAAGTGCCAAATTTTAATAAATTTATTTGAAACCAACTTCGATTTTTTGGATTTTCTTGAGTATTTTTGTTGTAGGATCTACAATTGCGTAAATTTAGATGAAAATAACTTCGATTTTTTCGATTTTGTCACGATTTTTGTCAAATTTTAATAAATTTATTTGAAATCCACTTGGATAATTTTGGATTTTCTTGAGTATTTTTGTTGTAGGATCTACAATTGAGTAAATTTAGATGAAAATAACTTCAATTTTTTGGATTGTGAAAAAAAATTTAGATGGAAGTGACAAATTTTAATAAATTTATTTGAAATCAACTTCGATTTTTTTTTATTTTGTTGGGTATTTGTGTTGTAGGATCTATATTTGAGTAAATTTAGATGAAAATAACTTAAATTTTTAGGATTGTGAAAAAAAATTTAGTTGGAAGTGCCAAATTTTAATAAATTTATTTGAAACCAACTTCGATTTTTTGGATTTTCTTGAGTATTTTTGTTGTAGGATCTACAATTGAGTAAATTTAGATGAAAATAACTTCAATTTTTTGGATTGTGAAAAAAATTTGAGTTGGAAGTGTCAAATTTTAATAAATTTATTTGAAACCAAATTCGATTTTTTGGAGTTTCATGAGTATTTTTGTTATAGGATCTACAATTGAGTAAATTTTGATGAAAATAACTTCGATATTTTGGAGTTTGTCACGATTTTTGTCAAATTTTAATAAATTTATTTGAAATCAACTTTGATAATTTTTGAATTTGTTGAGTATTTTTGTTGTAGGATCTATATTTGAGTAAATTTAGATGAAAATAACTTCAATTTTTTGGATTGTGAAAAATATTTTAGTTGGAAGTGTCAAATTTTAATAAATTTATTTTAAATCAACTTCGATTTTTTGGATTTTCTGTAGTATTTTTGTTGTAGGATCTACAATTGAGTAAATTTAGATAAAGATAACTTCAATTTTTTGGATTGTGAAAAAAATTTAGATGGAAGTGTCAAATTTTAATAAATTTATTTGAAATCAACTTCGATTTTTTTGGATTTTGTTGAGTATTTTTGTTGTAGGGTCTATATTTGAGTAAATTTAGATGAAAATAACTTAAATTTTTAGGATTGTGAAAACAATTTTAGTTGGAAGTGCCAAATTTTAATAAATTTATTTGAAACCAACTTCGATTTTTTGGATTTTCTTGAGTATTTTTGTTGTAGGATCTACAATTGCGTAAATTTAGATGAAAATAACTTCAATTTTTTGGATTGTGAAAAAAAATTTAGATGGAAGTGTCAAATTTTAATAAATTTATTTGAAATCAACTTCGATTTTTTTTTATTTTGTTGGGTATTTTTGTTGTAGGATCTATATTTGAGTAAATTTAGATGAAAATAACTTAAATTTTTAGGATTGTGAAAAAAAATTTAGTTGGAAGTGCCAAATTTTAATAAATTTATTTGAAACCAACTTCGATTTTTTGGATTTTCTTGAGTATTTTTGTTGTAGGATCCACAATTGAGTAAATTTAGATGAAAATAACTTCGAGTTTTTGGATTTTGTCACGATTTTTGTCAAATTTTAATAAATTTATTTGAAATCAACTTCGATTTTTTTTTATTTTGTTGGGTATTTTTGTTGTAGGATCTATATTTGAGCAAATTTAGATGAATATAACTTAAATTTTTAGGATTGTGAAAAAAATTTGAGTTGGAAGAGTCTAATTTTAATAAATTTATTTGAAACCAACTTTGATTTTTTGGATTTTCTTGAATATTTTGGTTGTAGGATCTACAATTGAGTAAATTTAGATGAAAATAACTTCAATTTTTTGGATTGTGAATAAAGTTTGAGTTGGAAGTGTCAAATTTTAATAAATTTATTTGAAACCAACTTTGATTTTTTGGATTTTCTTGAGTATTTTGGTTGTAGGATCTACAATTGAGTAAATTTAGATGAAAATAACTTCAATTTTTTGGATTGTGAATAAAGTTTGAGTTGGAAGTGCCAAATTTTAATAAATTTATTTGAAACCAACTTCGATTTTTTGGATTTTCTTGAGTATTTTTGTTGTAGGATCTACAATTGAGTAAATTTAGATGAAAATAACTTCGATTTTATGGATTGTGAAAAAAATTTGAGTTGGAAGTGTCAAATTTTAATAAATTTATTTGAAACCAAATTCGATTTTTTGGAGTTTCATGAGTATTTTTGTTATAGGATCTACAATTGAGTAAATTTAGATGAAAATAACTTCGATATTTTGGAGTTTGTCACGATTTTTGTCAAATTTTAATAAATTTATTTGAAATCAACTTTGATAATTTTTGAATTTGTTGAGTATTTTTGTTGTAGGATCTATATTTGAGTAAATTTAGATGAAAATAACTTCAATTTTTTGGATTGTGAAAAATATTTTAGTTGGAAGTGTCAAATTTTAATAAATTTATTTTAAATCAACTTCGATTTTTTGGATTTTCTGTAGTATTTTTGTTGTAGGATCTACAATTGAGTAAATTTAGATAAAGATAACTTCAATTTTTTGGATTGTGAAAAAAAATTTAGATGGAAGTGTCAAATTTTAATAAATTTATTTGAAACCAACTTCGATTTTTTTGGATTTTGTTGAGTATTTTTGTTGTAGGGTCTATATTTGTGTAAATTTAGATGAAAATAACTTAAATTTTTAGGATTGTGAAAACAATTTTAGTTGGAAGTGCCAAATTTTAATAAATTTATTTGAAACCAACTTCGATTTTTTGGATTTTCTTGAGTATTTTTGTTGTAGGATCTACAATTGCGTAAATTTAGATGAAAATAACTTCGATTTTTTCGATTTTGTCACGATTTTTGTCAAATTTTAATAAATTTATTTGAAATCCACTTGGATAATTTTGGATTTTCTTGAGTATTTTTGTTGTAGGATCTACAATTGAGTAAATTTAGATGAAAATAACTTCAATTTTTTGGATTGTGAAAAAAAATTTAGATGGAAGTGTCAAATTTTAATAAATTTATTTGAAATCAACTTCGATTTTTTTTTATTTTGTTGGGTATTTTTATTGTAGGATCTACAATTGAGTAAATTTAGATGAAAATAACTTCGAGTTTTTGGATTTTGTCACGATTTTTGTCAAATTTTAATAAATTTATTTGAAATCAACTTCGATTTTTTTTTATTTTTTGGGTATTTTTGTTGTAGGATCTATATTTGAGCAAATTTAGATGAATATAACTTAAATTTTTAGGATTGTGAAAAAAATTTGAGTTGGAAGAGTCAAATTTTAATAAATTTATTTGAAACCAACTTTGATTTTTTGGATTTTCTTGAATATTTTGGTTGTAGGATCTACAATTGAGTAAATTTAGATGAAAATAACTTCAATTTTTTGGATTGTGAATAAAGTTTGAGTTGGAAGTGTCAAATTTTAATAAATTTATTTGAAACCAACTTTGATTTTTTGGATTTTCTTGAGTATTTTGGTTGTAGGATCTACAATTGAGTAAATTTAGATGAAAATAACTTCAATTTTTTGGATTGTGAATAAAGTTTGAGTTGGAAGTGCCAAATTTTAATAAATTTATTTGAAACCAACTTCGATTTTTTGGATTTTCTTGAGTATTTATGTTGTAGGATCTACAATTGAGTAAATTTAGATGAAAATAACTTCGATTTTTTGGATTGTGAAAAAAATTTGAGTTGGAAGTGTCAAATTTTAATAAATTTATTTGAAACCAAATTCGATTTTTTGGAGTTTCATGAGTATTTTTGTTATAGGATCTACAATTGAGTAAATTTAGATGAAAATAACTTCGATATTTTGGAGTTTGTCACGATTTTTGTCAAATTTTAATAAATTTATTTGAAATCAACTTTGATAATTTTTGAATTTGTTGAGTATTTTTGTTGTAGGATCTATATTTGAGTAAATTTAGATGAAAATAACTTCAATTTTTTGGATTGTGAAAAATATTTTAGTTGGAAGTGTCAAATTTTAATAAATTTATTTTAAATCAACTTCGATTTTTTGGATTTTCTGTAGTATTTTTGTTGTAGGATCTACAATTGAGTAAATTTAGATAAAGATAACTTCAATTTTTTGGATTGTGAAAAAAAATTTAGATGGAAGTGTCAAATTTTAATAAATTTATTTGAAACCAACTTCGATTTTTTTGGATTTTGTTGAGTATTTTTGTTGTAGGGTCTATATTTGAGTAAATTTAGATGAAAATAACTTAAATTTTTAGGATTGTGAAAACAATGTTAGTTGGAAGTGCCAAATTTTAATAAATTTATTTGAAACCAACTTCGATTTTTTGGATTTTCTTGAGTATTTTTGTTGTAGGATCTACAATTGCGTAAATTTAGATGAAAATATCTTCGATTTTTTCGATTTTGTCACGATTTTTGTCAAATTTTAATAAATTTATTTGAAATCCACTTGGATAATTTTGGATTTTCTTGAGTATTTTTGTTGTAGGATCTACAATTGAGTAAATTTAGATGAAAATAACTTCAATTTTTTGGATTGTGAAAAAAAATTTAGATGGAAGTGTCAAATTTTAATAAATTTATTTGAAATCAACTTCGATTTTTTTTTATTTTGTTGGGTATCTTTGTTGTAGGATCTATATTTGAGTAAATTTAGATGAAAATAACTTAAATTTTTAGGATTGTGAAAAAAAATTTAGTTGGAAGTGCCAAATTTTAATAAATTTATTTGAAACCAACTTCGATTTTTTGGATTTTCTTGAGTATTTTTGTTGTAGGATCTACAATTGAGTAAATTTAGATGAAAATAACTTCAATTTTTTGGACTGTGAAAAAAATTTGAGTTGGAAGTGTCAAATTTTAATAAATTTATTTGAAACCAAATTCGATTTTTTGGAGTTTCATGAGTATTTTTGTTATAGGATCTACAATTGAGTAAATTTAGATGAAAATAACTTCGATATTTTGGAGTTTGTCACGATTTTTGTCAAATTTTAATAAATTTATTTGAAATCAACTTTGATAATTTTTGAATTTGTTGAGTATTTTTGTTGTAGGATCTATATTTGAGTAAATTTAGATGAAAATAACTTCAATTTTTTGGATTGTGAAAAATATTTTAGTTGGAAGTGTCAAATTTTAATAAATTTATTTTAAATCAACTTCGATTTTTTGGATTTTCTGTAGTATTTTTGTTGTAGGATCTACAATTGAGTAAATTTAGATAAAGATAACTTCAATTTTTTGGATTGTGAAAAAAATTTAGATGGAAGTGTCAAATTTTAATAAATTTATTTGAAATCAACTTCGATTTTTTTGGATTTTGTTGAGTATTTTTGTTGTAGGGTCTATATTTGAGTAAATTTAGATGAAAATAACTTAAATTTTTAGGATTGTGAAAACAATTTTAGTTGGAAGTGCCAAATTTTAATAAATTTATTTGAAACCAACTTCGATTTTTTGGATTTTCTTGAGTATTTTTGTTGTAGGATCTACAATTGCGTAAATTTAGATGAAAATAACTTCGATTTTTTCGATTTTGTCACGATTTTTGTCAAATTTTAATAAATTTATTTGAAATCAACTTGGATAATTTTGGATTTTCTTGAGTATTTTTGTTGTAGGATCTACAATTGAGTAAATTTAGATGAAAATAACTTCAATTTTTTGGATTGTGAAAAAAAATTTAGATGGAAGTGTCAAATTTTAATAAATTTATTTGAAATCAACTTCGATTTTTTTTTATTTTGTTGGGTATTTTTGTTGTAGGATCTATATTTGAGTAAATTTAGATGAAAATAACTTAAATTTTTAGGATTGTGAAAAAAAATTTAGTTGGAAGTGCCAAATTTTAATAAATTTATTTGAAACCAACTTCGATTTTTTGGATTTTCTTGAGTATTTTTGTTGTAGGATCCACAATTGAGTAAATTTAGATGAAAATAACTTCGAGTTTTTGGATTTTGTCACGATTTTTGTCAAATTTTAATAAATTTATTTGAAATCAACTTCGATTTTTTTTTATTTTGTTGGGTATTTTTGTTGTAGGATCTATATTTGAGCAAATTTAGATGAATATAACTTAAATTTTTAGGATTGTGAAAAAAATTTGAGTTGGAAGAGTCTAATTTTAATAAATTTATTTGAAACCAACTCTGATTTTTTGGATTTTCTTGAATATTTTGGTTGTAGGATCTACAATTGAGTAAATTTAGATGAAAATAACTTCAATTTTTTGGATTGTGAATAAAGTTTGAGTTGGAAGTGTCAAATTTTAATAAATTTATTTGAAACCAACTTTGATTTTTTGGATTTTCTTGAGTATTTTGGTTGTAGGATCTACAATTGAGTAAATTTAGATGAAAATAACTTCAATTTTTTGGATTGTGAATAAAGTTTGAGTTGGAAGTGCCAAATTTTAATAAATTTATTTGAAACCAACTTCGATTTTTTGGATTTTCTTGAGTATTTTTGTTGTAGGATCTACAATTGAGTAAATTTAGATGAAAATAACTTCGATTTTTTGGATTGTGAAAAAAATTTGAGTTGGAAGTGTCAAATTTTAATAAATTTATTTGAAACCAAATTCGATTTTTTGGAGTTTCATGAGTATTTTTGTTATAGGATCTACAATTGAGTAAATTTAGATGAAAATAACTTCGATATTTTGGAGTTTGTCACGATTTTTGTCAAATTTTAATAAATTTATTTGAAATCAACTTTGATAATTTTTGAATTTGTTGAGTATTTTTGTTGTAGGATCTATATTTGAGTAAATTTAGATGAAAATAACTTCAATTTTTTGGATTGTGAAAAATATTTTAGTTGGAAGTGTCAAATTTTAATAAATTTATTTTAAATCAACTTCGATTTTTTGGATTTTCTGTAGTATTTTTGTTGTAGGATCTACAATTGAGTAAATTTAGATAAAGATAACTTCAATTTTTTGGATTGTGAAAAAAAATTTAGATGGAAGTGTCAAATTTTAATAAATTTATTTGAAACCAACTTCGATTTTTTTGGATTTTGTTGAGTATTTTTGTTGTAGGGTCTATATTTGTGTAAATTTAGATGAAAATAACTTAAATTTTTAGGATTGTGAAAACAATTTTAGTTGGAAGTGCCAAATTTTAATAAATTTATTTGAAACCAACTTCGATTTTTTGGATTTTCTTGAGTATTTTTGTTGTAGGATCTACAATTGCGTAAATTTAGATGAAAATAACTTCGATTTTTTCGATTTTTTCGATTTTGTCACGATTTTTGTCAAATTTTAATAAATTTATTTGAAATCCACTTGGATAATTTTGGATTTTCTTGAGTATTTTTGTTGTAGGATCTACAATTGAGTAAATTTAGATGAAAATAACTTCAATTTTTTGGATTGTGAAAAAAAATTTAGATGGAAGTGTCAAATTTTAATAAATTTATTTGAAATCAACTTCGATTTTTTTTTATTTTGTTGGGTATTTTTGTTGTAGGATCTACAATTGAGTAAATTTAGATGAAAATAACTTCGAGTTTTTGGATTTTGTCACGATTTTTGTCAAATTTTAATAAATTTATTTGAAATCAACTTCGATTTTTTTTTATTTTGTTGGGTATTTTTGTTGTAGGATCTATATTTGAGCAAATTTAGATGAATATAACTTAAATTTTTAGGATTGTGAAAAAAATTTGAGTTGGAAGAGTCAAATTTTAATAAATTTATTTGAAACCAACTTTGATTTTTTGGATTTTCTTGAATATTTTGGTTGTAGGATCTACAATTGAGTAAATTTAGATGAAAATAACTTCAATTTTTTGGATTGTGAATAAAGTTTGAGTTGGAAGTGTCAAATTTTAATAAATTTATTTGAAACCAACTTTGATTTTTTGGATTTTCTTGAGTATTTTGGTTGTAGGATCTACAATTGAGTAAATTTAGATGAAAATAACTTCAATTTTTTGGATTGTGAATAAAGTTTGAGTTGGAAGTGCCAAATTTTAATAAATTTATTTGAAACCAACTTCGATTTTTTGGATTTTCTTGAGTATTTATGTTGTAGGATCTACAATTGAGTAAATTTAGATGAAAATAACTTCGATTTTTTGGATTGTGAAAAAAATTTGAGTTGGAAGTGTCAAATTTTAATAAATTTATTTGAAACCAAATTCGATTTTTTGGAGTTTCATGAGTATTTTTGTTATAGGATCTACAATTGAGTAAATTTAGATGAAAATAACTTCGATATTTTGGAGTTTGTCACGATTTTTGTCAAATTTTAATAAATTTATTTGAAATCAACTTTGATAATTTTTGAATTTGTTGAGTATTTTTGTTGTAGGATCTATATTTGAGTAAATTTAGATGAAAATAACTTCAATTTTTTGGATTGTGAAAAATATTTTAGTTGGAAGTGTCAAATTTTAATAAATTTATTTTAAATCAACTTCGATTTTTTGGATTTTCTGTAGTATTTTTGTTGTAGGATCTACAATTGAGTAAATTTAGATAAAGATAACTTCAATTTTTTGGATTGTGAAAAAAAATTTAGATGGAAGTGTCAAATTTTAATAAATTTATTTGAAACCAACTTCGATTTTTTTGGATTTTGTTGAGTATTTTTGTTGTAGGGTCTATATTTGAGTAAATTTAGATGAAAATAACTTAAATTTTTAGGATTGTGAAAACAATTTTAGTTGGAAGTGCCAAATTTTAATAAATTTATTTGAAACCAACTTCGATTTTTTGGATTTTCTTGAGTATTTTTGTTGTAGGATCTACAATTGCGTAAATTTAGATGAAAATAACTTCAATTTTTTGGATTGTGAAAAAAAATTTAGATGGAAGTGTCAAATTTTAATAAATTTATTTGAAATCAACTTCGATTTTTTTTGATTTTGTTGGGTATTTTTGTTGTAGGATCTATATTTGAGTAAATTTAGATGAAAATAACTTAAATTTTTAGGATTGTGAAAAAAAATTTAGTTGGAAGTGCCAAATTTTAATAAATTTATTTGAAACCAACTTCGATTTTTTGGATTTTCTTGAGTATTTTTGTTGTAGGATCTACAATTGAGTAAATTTAGATGAAAATAACTTCAATTTTTTGGACTGTGAAAAAAATTTGAGTTGGAAGTGTCAAATTTTAATAAATTTATTTGAAACCAAATTCGATTTTTTGGAGTTTCATGAGTATTTTTGTTATAGGATCTACAATTGAGTAAATTTAGATGAAAATAACTTCGATATTTTGGAGTTTGTCACGATTTTTGTCAAATTTTAATAAATTTATTTGAAATCAACTTTGATAATTTTTGAATTTGTTGAGTATTTTTGTTGTAGGATCTATATTTGAGTAGATTTAGATGAAAATAACTTCAATTTTTTGGATTGTGAAAAATATTTTAATTGGAAGTGTCAAATTTTAATAAATTTAATTTAAATCAACTTCGATTTTTTGGATTTTCTGTAGTATTTTTGTTGTAGGATCTACAATTGAGTAAATTTAGATAAAGATAACTTCAATTTTTTGGATTGTGAAAAAAAATTTAGATGGAAGTGTCAAATTTTAATAAATTTATTTGAAACCAACTTCGATTTTTTTGGATTTTGTTGAGTATTTTTGTTGTAGGGTCTATATTTGAGTAAATTTAGATGAAAATAACTTAAATTTTTAGGATTGTGAAAACAATTTTAGTTGGAAGTGCCAAATTTTAATAAATTTATTTGAAACCAACTTCGATTTTTTGGATTTTCTTGAGTATTTTTGTTGTAGGATCTACAATTGCGTAAATTTAGATGAAAATAACTTCGATTTTTTCGATTTTGTCACGATTTTTGTCAAATTTTAATAAATTTATTTGAAATCCACTTGGATAATTTTGGATTTTCTTGAGTATTTTTGTTGTAGGATCTACAATTGAGTAAATTTAGATGAAAATAACTTCAATTTTTTGGATTGTGAAAAAAAATTTAGATGGAAGTGACAAATTTTAATAAATTTATTTGAAATCAACTTCGATTTTTTTTTATTTTGTTGGGTATTTGTGTTGTAGGATCTATATTTGAGTAAATTTAGATGAAAATAACTTAAATTTTTAGGATTGTGAAAAAAAATTTAGTTGGAAGTGCCAAATTTTAATAAATTTATTTGAAACCAACTTCGATTTTTTGGATTTTCTTGAGTATTTTTGTTGTAGGATCTACAATTGAGTAAATTTAGATGAAAATAACTTCAATTTTTTGGATTGTGAAAAAAATTTGAGTTGGAAGTGTCAAATTTTAATAAATTTATTTGAAACCAAATTCGATTTTTTGGAGTTTCATGAGTATTTTTGTTATAGGATCTACAATTGAGTAAATTTAGATGAAAATAACTTCGATATTTTGGAGTTTGTCACGATTTTTGTCAAATTTTAATAAATTTATTTGAAATCAACTTTGATAATTTTTGAATTTGTTGAGTATTTTTGTTGTAGGATCTATATTTGAGTAGATTTAGATGAAAATAACTTCAATTTTTTGGATTGTGAAAAATATTTTAATTGGAAGTGTCAAATTTTAATAAATTTAATTTAAATCAACTTCGATTTTTTGGATTTTCTGTAGTATTTTTGTTGTAGGATCTACAATTGAGTAAATTTAGATAAAGATAACTTCAATTTTTTGGATTGTGAAAAAAAATTTAGATGGAAGTGTCAAATTTTAATAAATTTATTTGAAACCAACTTCGATTTTTTTGGATTTTGTTGAGTATTTTTGTTGTAGGGTCTATATTTGAGTAAATTTAGATGAAAATAACTTAAATTTTTAGGATTGTGAAAACAATTTTAGTTGGAAGTGCCAAATTTTAATAAATTTATTTGAAACCAACTTCGATTTTTTGGATTTTCTTGAGTATTTTTGTTGTAGGATCTACAATTGCGTAAATTTAGATGAAAATAACTTCGATTTTTTCGATTTTGTCACGATTTTTGTCAAATTTTAATAAATTTATTTGAAATCCACTTGGATAATTTTGGATTTTCTTGAGTATTTTTGTTGTAGGATCTACAATTGAGTAAATTTAGATGAAAATAACTTCAATTTTTTGGATTGTGAAAAAAAATTTAGATGGAAGTGACAAATTTTAATAAATTTATTTGAAATCAACTTCGATTTTTTTTTATTTTGTTGGGTATTTGTGTTGTAGGATCTATATTTGAGTAAATTTAGATGAAAATAACTTAAATTTTTAGGATTGTGAAAAAAAATTTAGTTGGAAGTGCCAAATTTTAATAAATTTATTTGAAACCAACTTCGATTTTTTGGATTTTCTTGAGTATTTTTGTTGTAGGATCTACAATTGAGTAAATTTAGATGAAAATAACTTCAATTTTTTGGATTGTGAAAAAAATTTGAGTTGGAAGTGTCAAATTTTAATAAATTTATTTGAAACCAAATTCGATTTTTTGGAGTTTCATGAGTATTTTTGTTATAGGATCTACAATTGAGTAAATTTAGATGAAAATAACTTCGATATTTTGGAGTTTGTCACGATTTTTGTCAAATTTTAATAAATTTATTTGAAATCAACTTTGATAATTTTTGAATTTGTTGAGTATTTTTGTTGTAGGATCTATATTTGAGTAAATTTAGATGAAAATAACTTCAATTTTTTGGATTGTGAAAAATATTTTAGTTGGAAGTGTCAAATTTTAATAAATTTATTTTAAATCAACTTCGATTTTTTGGATTTTCTGTAGTATTTTTGTTGTAGGATCTACAATTGAGTAAATTTAGATAAAGATAACTTCAATTTTTTGGATTGTGAAAAAAATTTAGATGGAAGTGTCAAATTTTAATAAATTTATTTGAAATCAACTTCGATTTTTTTGGATTTTGTTGAGTATTTTTGTTGTAGGGTCTATATTTGAGTAAATTTAGATGAAAATAACTTAAATTTTTAGGATTGTGAAAACAATTTTAGTTGGAAGTGCCAAATTTTAATAAATTTATTTGAAACCAACTTCGATTTTTTGGATTTTCTTGAGTATTTTTGTTGTAGGATCTACAATTGCGTAAATTTAGATGAAAATAACTTCGATTTTTTCGATTTTGTCACGATTTTTGTCAAATTTTAATAAATTTATTTGAAATCAACTTGGATAATTTTGGATTTTCTTGAGTATTTTTGTTGTAGGATCTACAATTGAGTAAATTTAGATGAAAATAACTTCAATTTTTTGGATTGTGAAAAAAAATTTAGATGGAAGTGTCAAATTTTAATAAATTTATTTGAAATCAACTTCGATTTTTTTTTATTTTGTTGGGTATTTTTGTTGTAGGATCTATATTTGAGTAAATTTAGATGAAAATAACTTAAATTTTTAGGATTGTGAAAAAAAATTTAGTTGGAAGTGCCAAATTTTAATAAATTTATTTGAAACCAACTTCGATTTTTTGGATTTTCTTGAGTATTTTTGTTGTAGGATCCACAATTGAGTAAATTTAGATGAAAATAACTTCGAGTTTTTGGATTTTGTCACGATTTTTGTCAAATTTTAATAAATTTATTTGAAATCAACTTCGATTTTTTTTTATTTTGTTGGGTATTTTTGTTGTAGGATCTATATTTGAGCAAATTTAGATGAATATAACTTAAATTTTTAGGATTGTGAAAAAAATTTGAGTTGGAAGAGTCTAATTTTAATAAATTTATTTGAAACCAACTTTGATTTTTTGGATTTTCTTGAATATTTTGGTTGTAGGATCTACAATTGAGTAAATTTAGATGAAAATAACTTCAATTTTTTGGATTGTGAATAAAGTTTGAGTTGGAAGTGTCAAATTTTAATAAATTTATTTGAAACCAACTTTGATTTTTTGGATTTTCTTGAGTATTTTGGTTGTAGGATCTACAATTGAGTAAATTTAGATGAAAATAACTTCAATTTTTTGGATTGTGAATAAAGTTTGAGTTGGAAGTGCCAAATTTTAATAAATTTATTTGAAACCAACTTCGATTTTTTGGATTTTCTTGAGTATTTTTGTTGTAGGATCTACAATTGAGTAAATTTAGATGAAAATAACTTCGATTTTTTGGATTGTGAAAAAAATTTGAGTTGGAAGTGTCAAATTTTAATAAATTTATTTGAAACCAAATTCGATTTTTTGGAGTTTCATGAGTATTTTTGTTATAGGATCTACAATTGAGTAAATTTAGATGAAAATAACTTCGATATTTTGGAGTTTGTCACGATTTTTGTCAAATTTTAATAAATTTATTTGAAATCAACTTTGATAATTTTTGAATTTGTTGAGTATTTTTGTTGTAGGATCTATATTTGAGTAAATTTAGATGAAAATAACTTCAATTTTTTGGATTGTGAAAAATATTTTAGTTGGAAGTGTCAAATTTTAATAAATTTATTTTAAATCAACTTCGATTTTTTGGATTTTCTGTAGTATTTTTGTTGTAGGATCTACAATTGAGTAAATTTAGATAAAGATAACTTCAATTTTTTGGATTGTGAAAAAAAATTTAGATGGAAGTGTCAAATTTTAATAAATTTATTTGAAACCAACTTCGATTTTTTTGGATTTTGTTGAGTATTTTTGTTGTAGGGTCTATATTTGTGTAAATTTAGATGAAAATAACTTAAATTTTTAGGATTGTGAAAACAATTTTAGTTGGAAGTGCCAAATTTTAATAAATTTATTTGAAACCAACTTCGATTTTTTGGATTTTCTTGAGTATTTTTGTTGTAGGATCTACAATTGCGTAAATTTAGATGAAAATAACTTCGATTTTTTCGATTTTGTCACGATTTTTGTCAAATTTTAATAAATTTATTTGAAATCCACTTGGATAATTTTGGATTTTCTTGAGTATTTTTGTTGTAGGATCTACAATTGAGTAAATTTAGATGAAAATAACTTCAATTTTTTGGATTGTGAAAAAAAATTTAGATGGAAGTGTCAAATTTTAATAAATTTATTTGAAATCAACTTCGATTTTTTTTTATTTTGTTGGGTATTTTTGTTGTAGGATCTACAATTGAGTAAATTTAGATGAAAATAACTTCGAGTTTTTGGATTTTGTCACGATTTTTGTCAAATTTTAATAAATTTATTTGAAATCAACTTCGATTTTTTTTTATTTTGTTGGGTATTTTTGTTGTAGGATCTATATTTGAGCAAATTTAGATGAATATAACTTAAATTTTTAGGATTGTGAAAAAAATTTGAGTTGGAAGAGTCAAATTTTAATAAATTTATTTGAAACCAACTTTGATTTTTTGGATTTTCTTGAATATTTTGGTTGTAGGATCTACAATTGAGTAAATTTAGATGAAAATAACTTCAATTTTTTGGATTGTGAATAAAGTTTGAGTTGGAAGTGTCAAATTTTAATAAATTTATTTGAAACCAACTTTGATTTTTTGGATTTTCTTGAGTATTTTGGTTGTAGGATCTACAATTGAGTAAATTTAGATGAAAATAACTTCAATTTTTTGGATTGTGAATAAAGTTTGAGTTGGAAGTGCCAAATTTTAATAAATTTATTTGAAACCAACTTCGATTTTTTGGATTTTCTTGAGTATTTATGTTGTAGGATCTACAATTGAGTAAATTTAGATGAAAATAACTTCGATTTTTTGGATTGTGAAAAAAATTTGAGTTGGAAGTGTCAAATTTTAATAAATTTATTTGAAACCAAATTCGATTTTTTGGAGTTTCATGAGTATTTTTGTTATAGGATCTACAATTGAGTAAATTTAGATGAAAATAACTTCGATATTTTGGAGTTTGTCACGATTTTTGTCAAATTTTAATAAATTTATTTGAAATCAACTTTGATAATTTTTGAATTTGTTGAGTATTTTTGTTGTAGGATCTATATTTGAGTAAATTTAGATGAAAATAACTTCAATTTTTTGGATTGTGAAAAATATTTTAGTTGGAAGTGTCAAATTTTAATAAATTTATTTTAAATCAACTTCGATTTTTTGGATTTTCTGTAGTATTTTTGTTGTAGGATCTACAATTGAGTAAATTTAGATAAAGATAACTTCAATTTTTTGGATTGTGAAAAAAAATTTAGATGGAAGTGTCAAATTTTAATAAATTTATTTGAAAACAACTTCGATTTTTTTGGATTTTGTTGAGTATTTTTGTTGTAGGGTCTATATTTGAGTAAATTTAGATGAAAATAACTTAAATTTTTAGGATTGTGAAAACAATTTTAGTTGGAAGTGCCAAATTTTAATAAATTTATTTGAAACCAACTTCGATTTTTTGGATTTTCTTGAGTATTTTTGTTGTAGGATCTACAATTGCGTAAATTTAGATGAAAATATCTTCGATTTTTTCGATTTTGTCACGATTTTTGTCAAATTTTAATAAATTTATTTGAAATCCACTTGGATAATTTTGGATTTTCTTGAGTATTTTTGTTGTAGGATCTACAATTGAGTAAATTTAGATGAAAATAACTTCAATTTTTTGGATTGTGAAAAAAAATTTAGATGGAAGTGTCAAATTTTAATAAATTTATTTGAAATCAACTTCGATTTTTTTTTATTTTGTTGGGTATTTTTGTTGTAGGATCTATATTTGAGTAAATTTAGATGAAAATAACTTAAATTTTTAGGATTGTGAAAAAAAATTTAGTTGGAAGTGCCAAATTTTAATAAATTTATTTGAAACCAACTTCGATTTTTTGGATTTTCTTGAGTATTTTTGTTGTAGGATCTACAATTGAGTAAATTTAGATGAAAATAACTTCAATTTTTTGGACTGTGAAAAAAATTTGAGTTGGAAGTGTCAAATTTTAATAAATTTATTTGAAACCAAATTCGATTTTTTGGAGTTTCATGAGTATTTTTGTTATAGGATCTACAATTGAGTAAATTTAGATGAAAATAACTTCGATATTTTGGAGTTTGTCACGATTTTTGTCAAATTTTAATAAATTTATTTGAAATCAACTTTGATAATTTTTGAATTTGTTGAGTATTTTTGTTGTAGGATCTATATTTGAGTAAATTTAGATGAAAATAACTTCAATTTTTTGGATTGTGAAAAATATTTTAGTTGGAAGTGTCAAATTTTAATAAATTTATTTTAAATCAACTTCGATTTTTTGGATTTTCTGTAGTATTTTTGTTGTAGGATCTACAATTGAGTAAATTTAGATAAAGATAACTTCAATTTTTTGGATTGTGAAAAAAATTTAGATGGAAGTGTCAAATTTTAATAAATTTATTTGAAATCAACTTCGATTTTTTTGGATTTTGTTGAGTATTTTTGTTGTAGGGTCTATATTTGAGTAAATTTAGATGAAAATAACTTAAATTTTTAGGATTGTGAAAACAATTTTAGTTGGAAGTGCCAAATTTTAATAAATTTATTTGAAACCAACTTCGATTTTTTGGATTTTCTTGAGTATTTTTGTTGTAGGATCTACAATTGCGTAAATTTAGATGAAAATAACTTCGATTTTTTCGATTTTGTCACGATTTTTGTCAAATTTTAATAAATTTATTTGAAATCAACTTGGATAATTTTGGATTTTCTTGAGTATTTTTGTTGTAGGATCTACAATTGAGTAAATTTAGATGAAAATAACTTCAATTTTTTGGATTCTGAAAAAAAATTTAGATGGAAGTGTCAAATTTTAATAAATTTATTTGAAATCAACTTCGATTTTTTTTTATTTTGTTGGGTATTTTTGTTGTAGGATCTATATTTGAGTAAATTTAGATGAAAATAACTTAAATTTTTAGGATTGTGAAAAAAAATTTAGTTGGAAGTGCCAAATTTTAATAAATTTATTTGAAACCAACTTCGATTTTTTGGATTTTCTTGAGTATTTTTGTTGTAGGATCCACAATTGAGTAAATTTAGATGAAAATAACTTCGAGTTTTTGGATTTTGTCACGATTTTTGTCAAATTTTAATAAATTTATTTGAAATCAACTTCGATTTTTTTTTATTTTGTTGGGTATTTTTGTTGTAGGATCTATATTTGAGCAAATTTAGATGAATATAACTTAAATTTTTAGGATTGTGAAAAAAATTTGAGTTGGAAGAGTCTAATTTTAATAAATTTATTTGAAACCAACTTTGATTTTTTGGATTTTCTTGAATATTTTGGTTGTAGGATCTACAATTGAGTAAATTTAGATGAAAATAACTTCAATTTTTTGGATTGTGAATAAAGTTTGAGTTGGAAGTGTCAAATTTTAATAAATTTATTTGAAACCAACTTTGATTTTTTGGATTTTCTTGAGTATTTTGGTTGTAGGATCTACAATTGAGTAAATTTAGATGAAAATAACTTCAATTTTTTGGATTGTGAATAAAGTTTGAGTTGGAAGTGCCAAATTTTAATAAATTTATTTGAAACCAACTTCGATTTTTTGGATTTTCTTGAGTATTTTTGTTGTAGGATCTACAATTGAGTAAATTTAGATGAAAATAACTTCGATTTTTTGGATTGTGAAAAAAATTTGAGTTGGAAGTGTCAAATTTTAATAAATTTATTTGAAACCAAATTCGATTTTTTGGAGTTTCATGAGTATTTTTGTTATAGGATCTACAATTGAGTAAATTTAGATGAAAATAACTTCGATATTTTGGAGTTTGTCACGATTTTTGTCAAATTTTAATAAATTTATTTGAAATCAACTTTGATAATTTTTGAATTTGTTGAGTATTTTTGTTGTAGGATCTATATTTGAGTAAATTTAGATGAAAATAACTTCAATTTTTTGGATTGTGAAAAATATTTTAGTTGGAAGTGTCAAATTTTAATAAATTTATTTTAAATCAACTTCGATTTTTTGGATTTTCTGTAGTATTTTTGTTGTAGGATCTACAATTGAGTAAATTTAGATAAAGATAACTTCAATTTTTTGGATTGTGAAAAAAAATTTAGATGGAAGTGTCAAATTTTAATAAATTTATTTGAAACCAACTTCGATTTTTTTGGATTTTGTTGAGTATTTTTGTTGTAGGGTCTATATTTGTGTAAATTTAGATGAAAATAACTTAAATTTTTAGGATTGTGAAAACAATTTTAGTTGGAAGTGCCAAATTTTAATAAATTTATTTGAAACCAACTTCGATTTTTTGGATTTTCTTGAGTATTTTTGTTGTAGGATCTACAATTGCGTAAATTTAGATGAAAATAACTTCGATTTTTTCGATTTTGTCACGATTTTTGTCAAATTTTAATAAATTTATTTGAAATCCACTTGGATAATTTTGGATTTTCTTGAGTATTTTTGTTGTAGGATCTACAATTGAGTAAATTTAGATGAAAATAACTTCAATTTTTTGGATTGTGAAAAAAAATTTAGATGGAAGTGTCAAATTTTAATAAATTTATTTGAAATCAACTTCGATTTTTTTTTATTTTGTTGGGTATTTTTGTTGTAGGATCTACAATTGAGTAAATTTAGATGAAAATAACTTCGAGTTTTTGGATTTTGTCACGATTTTTGTCAAATTTTAATAAATTTATTTGAAATCAACTTCGATTTTTTTTTATTTTGTTGGGTATTTTTGTTGTAGGATCTATATTTGAGCAAATTTAGATGAATATAACTTAAATTTTTAGGATTGTGAAAAAAATTTGAGTTGGAAGAGTCAAATTTTAATAAATTTATTTGAAACCAACTTTGATTTTTTGGATTTTCTTGAATATTTTGGTTGTAGGATCTACAATTGAGTAAATTTAGATGAAAATAACTTCAATTTTTTGGATTGTGAATAAAGTTTGAGTTGGAAGTGTCAAATTTTAATAAATTTATTTGAAACCAACTTTGATTTTTTGGATTTTCTTGAGTATTTTGGTTGTAGGATCTACAATTGAGTAAATTTAGATGAAAATAACTTCAATTTTTTGGATTGTGAATAAAGTTTGAGTTGGAAGTGCCATATTTTAATAAATTTATTTGAAACCAACTTCGATTTTTTGGATTTTCTTGAGTATTTATGTTGTAGGATCTACAATTGAGTAAATTTAGATGAAAATAACTTCGATTTTTTGGATTGTGAAAAAAATTTGAGTTGGAAGTGTCAAATTTTAATAAATTTATTTGAAACCAAATTCGATTTTTTGGAGTTTCATGAGTATTTTTGTTATAGGATCTACAATTGAGTAAATTTAGATGAAAATAACTTCGATATTTTGGAGTTTGTCACGATTTTTGTCAAATTTTAATAAATTTATTTGAAATCAACTTTGATAATTTTTGAATTTGTTGAGTTTTTTTGTTGTAGGATCTATATTTGAGTAAATTTAGATGAAAATAACTTCAATTTTTTGGATTGTGAAAAATATTTTAGTTGGAAGTGTCAAATTTTAATAAATTTATTTTAAATCAACTTCGATTTTTTGGATTTTCTGTAGTATTTTTGTTGTAGGATCTACAATTGAGTAAATTTAGATAAAGATAACTTCAATTTTTTGGATTGTGAAAAAAAATTTAGATGGAAGTGTCAAATTTTAATAAATTTATTTGAAACCAACTTCGATTTTTTTGGATTTTGTTGAGTATTTTTGTTGTAGGGTCTATATTTGAGTAAATTTAGATGAAAATAACTTAAATTTTTAGGATTGTGAAAACAATTTTAGTTGGAAGTGCCAAATTTTAATAAATTTATTTGAAACCAACTTCGATTTTTTGGATTTTCTTGAGTATTTTTGTTGTAGGATCTACAATTGCGTAAATTTAGATGAAAATATCTTCGATTTTTTCGATTTTGTCACGATTTTTGTCAAATTTTAATAAATTTATTTGAAATCCACTTGGATAATTTTGGATTTTCTTGAGTATTTTTGTTGTAGGATCTACAATTGAGTAAATTTAGATGAAAATAACTTCAATTTTTTGGATTGTGAAAAAAAATTTAGATGGAAGTGTCAAATTTTAATAAATTTATTTGAAATCAACTTCGATTTTTTTTTATTTTGTTGGGTATTTTTGTTGTAGGATCTATATTTGAGTAAATTTAGATGAAAATAACTTAAATTTTTAGGATTGTGAAAAAAAATTTAGTTGGAAGTGCCAAATTTTAATAAATTTATTTGAAACCAACTTCGATTTTTTGGATTTTCTTGAGTATTTTTGTTGTAGGATCTACAATTGAGTAAATTTAGATGAAAATAACTTCAATTTTTTGGACTGTGAAAAAAATTTGAGTTGGAAGTGTCAAATTTTAATAAATTTATTTGAAACCAAATTCGATTTTTTGGAGTTTCATGAGTATTTTTGTTATAGGATCTACAATTGAGTAAATTTAGATGAAAATAACTTCGATATTTTGGAGTTTGTCACGATTTTTGTCAAATTTTAATAAATTTATTTGAAATCAACTTTGATAATTTTTGAATTTGTTGAGTATTTTTGTTGTAGGATCTATATTTGAGTAAATTTAGATGAAAATAACTTCAATTTTTTGGATTGTGAAAAATATTTTAGTTGGAAGTGTCAAATTTTAATAAATTTATTTTAAATCAACTTCGATTTTTTGGATTTTCTGTAGTATTTTTGTTGTAGGATCTACAATTGAGTAAATTTAGATAAAGATAACTTCAATTTTTTGGATTGTGAAAAAAATTTAGATGGAAGTGTCAAATTTTAATAAATTTATTTGAAATCAACTTCGATTTTTTTGGATTTTGTTGAGTATTTTTGTTGTAGGGTCTATATTTGAGTAAATTTAGATGAAAATAACTTAAATTTTTAGGATTGTGAAAACAATTTTAGTTGGAAGTGCCAAATTTTAATAAATTTATTTGAAACCAACTTCGATTTTTTGGATTTTCTTGAGTATTTTTGTTGTAGGATCTACAATTGCGTAAATTTAGATGAAAATAACTTCGATTTTTTCGATTTTGTCACGATTTTTGTCAAATTTTAATAAATTTATTTGAAATCAACTTGGATAATTTTGGATTTTCTTGAGTATTTTTGTTGTAGGATCTACAATTGAGTAAATTTAGATGAAAATAACTTCAATTTTTTGGATTGTGAAAAAAAATTTAGATGGAAGTGTCAAATTTTAATAAATTTATTTGAAATCAACTTCGATTTTTTTTTATTTTGTTGGGTATTTTTGTTGTAGGATCTATATTTGAGTAAATTTAGATGAAAATAACTTAAATTTTTAGGATTGTGAAAAAAAATTTAGTTGGAAGTGCCAAATTTTAATAAATTTATTTGAAACCAACTTCGATTTTTTGGATTTTCTTGAGTATTTTTGTTGTAGGATCCACAATTGAGTAAATTTAGATGAAAATAACTTCGAGTTTTTGGATTTTGTCACGATTTTTGTCAAATTTTAATAAATTTATTTGAAATCAACTTCGATTTTTTTTTATTTTGTTGGGTATTTTTGTTGTAGGATCTATATTTGAGCAAATTTAGATGAATATAACTTAAATTTTTAGGATTGTGAAAAAAATTTGAGTTGGAAGAGTCTAATTTTAATAAATTTATTTGAAACCAACTTTGATTTATTGGATTTTCTTGAATATTTTGGTTGTAGGATCTACAATTGAGTAAATTTAGATGAAAATAACTTCAATTTTTTGGATTGTGAATAAAGTTTGAGTTGGAAGTGTCAAATTTTAATAAATTTATTTGAAACCAACTTTGATTTTTTGGATTTTCTTGAGTATTTTGGTTGTAGGATCTACAATTGAGTAAATTTAGATGAAAATAACTTCAATTTTTTGGATTGTGAATAAAGTTTGAGTTGGAAGTGCCAAATTTTAATAAATTTATTTGAAACCAACTTCGATTTTTTGGATTTTCTTGAGTATTTTTGTTGTAGGATCTACAATTGAGTAAATTTAGATGAAAATAACTTCGATTTTTTGGATTGTGAAAAAAATTTGAGTTGGAAGTGTCAAATTTTAATAAATTTATTTGAAACCAAATTCGATTTTTTGGAGTTTCATGAGTATTTTTGTTATAGGATCTACAATTGAGTAAATTTAGATGAAAATAACTTCGATATTTTGGAGTTTGTCACGATTTTTGTCAAATTTTAATAAATTTATTTGAAATCAACTTTGATAATTTTTGAATTTGTTGAGTATTTTTGTTGTAGGATCTATATTTGAGTAAATTTAGATGAAAATAACTTCAATTTTTTGGATTGTGAAAAATATTTTAGTTGGAAGTGTCAAATTTTAATAAATTTATTTTAAATCAACTTCGATTTTTTGGATTTTCTGTAGTATTTTTGTTGTAGGATCTACAATTGAGTAAATTTAGATAAAGATAACTTCAATTTTTTGGATTGTGAAAAAAAATTTAGATGGAAGTGTCAAATTTTAATAAATTTATTTGAAACCAACTTCGATTTTTTTGGATTTTGTTGAGTATTTTTGTTGTAGGGTCTATATTTGTGTAAATTTAGATGAAAATAACTTAAATTTTTAGGATTGTGAAAACAATTTTAGTTGGAAGTGCCAAATTTTAATAAATTTATTTGAAACCAACTTCGATTTTTTGGATTTTCTTGAGTATTTTTGTTGTAGGATCTACAATTGCGTAAATTTAGATGAAAATAACTTCGATTTTTTGGATTGTGAAAAAAAATTTAGATGGAAGTGTCAAATTTTAATAAATTTATTTGAAATCAACTTCGATTTTTTTTTATTTTGTTGGGTATTTTTGTTGTAGGATCTACAATTGAGTAAATTTAGATGAAAATAACTTCGAGTTTTTGGATTTTGTCACGATTTTTGTCAAATTTTAATAAATTTATTTGAAATCAACTTCGATTTTTTTTTATTTTGTTGGGTATTTTTGTTGTAGGATCTATATTTGAGCAAATTTAGATGAATATAACTTAAATTTTTAGGATTGTGAAAAAAATTTGAGTTGGAAGAGTCAAATTTTAATAAATTTATTTGAAACCAACTTTGATTTTTTGGATTTTCTTGAATATTTTGGTTGTAGGATCTACAATTGAGTAAATTTAGATGAAAATAACTTCAATTTTTTGGATTGTGAATAAAGTTTGAGTTGGAAGTGTCAAATTTTAATAAATTTATTTGAAACCAACTTTGATTTTTTGGATTTTCTTGAGTATTTTGGTTGTAGGATCTACAATTGAGTAAATTTAGATGAAAATAACTTCAATTTTTTGGATTGTGAATAAAGTTTGAGTTGGAAGTGCCAAATTTTAATAAATTTATTTGAAACCAACTTCGATTTTTTGGATTTTCTTGAGTATTTATGTTGTAGGATCTACAATTGAGTAAATTTAGATGAAAATAACTTCGATTTTTTGGATTGTGAAAAAAATTTGAGTTGGAAGTGTCAAATTTTAATAAATTTATTTGAAACCAAATTCGATTTTTTGGAGTTTCATGAGTATTTTTGTTATAGGATCTACAATTGAGTAAATTTAGATGAAAATAACTTCGATATTTTGGAGTTTGTCACGATTTTTGTCAAATTTTAATAAATTTATTTGAAATCAACTTTGATAATTTTTGAATTTGTTGAGTATTTTTGTTGTAGGATCTATATTTGAGTAAATTTAGATGAAAATAACTTCAATTTTTTGGATTGTGAAAAATATTTTAGTTGGAAGTGTCAAATTTTAATAAATTTATTTTAAATCAACTTCGATTTTTTGGATTTTCTGTAGTATTTTTGTTGTAGGATCTACAATTGAGTAAATTTAGATAAAGATAACTTCAATTTTTTGGATTGTGAAAAAAAATTTAGATGGAAGTGTCAAATTTTAATAAATTTATTTGAAACCAACTTCGATTTTTTTGGATTTTGTTGAGTATTTTTGTTGTAGGGTCTATATTTGAGTAAATTTAGATGAAAATAACTTAAATTTTTAGGATTGTGAAAACAATTTTAGTTGGAAGTGCCAAATTTTAATAAATTTATTTGAAACCAACTTCGATTTTTTGGATTTTCTTGAGTATTTTTGTTGTAGGATCTACAATTGAGTAAATTTAGATGAAAATAACTTCAATTTTTTGGATTGTGAAAAAAAATTTAGATGGAAGTGTCAAATTTTAATAAATTTATTTGAAATCAACTTCGATTTTTTTTGATTTTGTTGGGTATTTTTGTTGTAGGATCTATATTTGAGTAAATTTAGATGAAAATAACTTAAATTTTTAGGATTGTGAAAAAAAATTTAGTTGGAAGTGCCAAATTTTAATAAATTTATTTGAAACCAACTTCGATTTTTTTGATTTTCTTGAGTATTTTTGTTGTAGGATCTACAATTGAGTAAATTTGGATGAAAATAACTTCAATTTTTTGGACTGTGAAAAAAATTTGAGTTGGAAGTGTCAAATTTTAATAAATTTATTTGAAACCAAATTCGATTTTTTGGAGTTTCATGAGTATTTTTGTTATAGGATCTACAATTGAGTAAATTTAGATGAAAATAACTTCGATATTTTGGAGTTTGTCACGATTTTTGTCAAATTTTAATAAATTTATTTGAAATCAACTTTGATAATTTTTGAATTTGTTGAGTATTTTTGTTGTAGGATCTATATTTGAGTAAATTTAGATGAAAATAACTTCAATTTTTTGGATTGTGAAAAATATTTTAGTTGGAAGTGTCAAATTTTAATAAATTTATTTTAAATCAACTTCGATTTTTTGGATTTTCTGTAGTATTTTTGTTGTAGGATCTACAATTGAGTAAATTTAGATAAAGATAACTTCAATTTTTTGGATTGTGAAAAAAATTTAGATGGAAGTGTCAAATTTTAATAAATTTATTTGAAATCAACTTCGATTTTTTTGGATTTTCTGTAGTATTTTTGTTGTAGGATCTACAATTGAGTAAATTTAGATAAAAATAACTTCAATTTTTTGGATTGTGAAAAAAAATTTAGATAGAAGTGTCAAATTTTAATAAATTTATTTGAAATCAACTTCGATTTTTTTGGATTTTGTTGAGTATTTTTGTTGTAGGGTCTATATTTGAGTAAATTTAGATGAAAATAACTTAAATTTTTAGGATTGTGAAAAAATTTTAGTTGGAAGTGCCAAATTTTAATTAATTTATTTGAAACCAACTTCGATTTTTTGGATTTTCTTGAGTATTTTTGTTGTAGGATCTACAATTGAGTAAATTTAGATGAAAATAACTTCGAGTTTTTGGATTTTGTCACGATTTTTGTCAAATTTTAATAAATTTTTTTGAAATCAACTTGGATAATTTTGGATTTTCTTGAGTATTTTTGTTGTAGGGTCTATATTTGAGTAAATTTAGATGAAAATAACTTAAATTTTTAGGATTGTGAAAAAATTTTTAGTTGGAAGTGCCAAATTTTAATAAATTTATTTGAAACCAACTTCGATTTTTTGGATTTTCTTGAGTATTTTTGTTGTAGGATCTACAATTGAGTAAATTTAGATGAAAATAACTTCAATTTTTTGGATTGTGAAAAAAAATTTAGATGGAAGTGTCAAATTTTAATAAATTTATTTGAAATCAACTTCGATTTTTTTGGATTTTGTTGAGTATTTTTGTTGTAGGGTCTATATTTGAGTAAATTTAGATGAAAATAACTTAAATTTTTAGGATTGTGAAAACAATTTTAGTTGGAAGTGCCAAATTTTAATAAATTTATTTGAAACCAACTTCGTTTTTTGGATTTTCTTGAGTATTTTTGTTGTAGGATCTACAATTGAGTAAATTTAGATGAAAATAACTTCGATTTTTTCGATTTTGTCACGATTTTTGTCAAATTTTAATAAATTTATTTGAAATCAACTTGGATAATTTTGGATTTTCTTGAGTATTTTTGTTGTAGGATCTACAATTGAGTAAATTTAGATGAAAATAACTTCAATTTTTAGGATTGTGGAAAATATTTTAGTTGGAAGTGTCAAATTTTAATAAATTTATTTGAAATCAACTTCGATTTTTTGGATTTTCTGTAGTATTTTTGTTGTAGGATCTACAATTGAGTAAATTTAGATAAAAATAACTTCAATTTTTTGGATTGTGAAAAAAAATTTAGATGGAAGTGTCAAATTTTAATAAATTTATTTGAAATCAACTTCGATTTTTTTGGATTTTGTTGAGTATTTTTGTTGTAGGGTCTATATTTGAGTAAATTTAGATGAAAATAACTTAAATTTTTAGGATTGTGAAAAAATTTTTAGTTGGAAGTGCCAAATTTTAATAAATTTATTTGAAACCAACTTCGATTTTTTGGATTTTCTTGAGTATTTTTGTTGTAGGATCTACAATTGAGTAAATTTAGATGAAAATAACTTAGATTTTTTCGATTTTGTCACGATTTTTGTCAAATTTTAATAAATTTATTTGAAATCAACTTGGATAATTTTGGATTTTCTTGAGTATTTTTGTTGTAGGGTCTATATTTGAGTAAATTTAGATGAAAATAACTTAAATTTTTAGGATTGTGAAAAAATTTTTAGTTGGAAGTGCCAAATTTTAATAAATTTATTTGAAACCAACTTCGATTTTTTGGATTTTCTTGAGTATTTTTGTTGTAGGATCTACAATTGAGTAAATTTAGATGAAAATAACTTCGATTTTTGGGATTTTGTCACGATTTTTGTCAAATTTTAATAAATTTATTTGAAATCAACTTTGATAATTTTTGAATTTGTTGAGTATTTTTGTTGTAGGATCTATATTTGAGTAAATTTAGATGAAAATAACTTCAATTTTTTGGATTGTGAAAAAAATTTAGATGGAAGTGTCAAATTTTAATAAATTTATTTGAAATCAACTTCGATTTTTTTTGATTTTATTGGGTATTTTTGTTGTAGGATCTATATTTGAGTAAATTTAGATGAAAATAACTTAAATTTTTAGGATTGTGAAAAAAAATTTAGTTGGAAGTGCCAAATTTTAATAAATTTATTTGAAACCAACTTCGATTTTTTGGATTTTCTTGAGTATTTTTGTTGTAGGATCTACAATTGAGTAAATTTAGATGAAAATAACTTCAATTTTTTGGACTGTGAAAAAAATTTGAGTTGGAAGTGTCAAATTTTAATAAATTTATTTGAAACCAAATTCGATTTTTTGGAGTTTCATGAGTATTTTTGTTATAGGATCTACAATTGAGTAAATTTAGATGAAAATAACTTCGATATTTTGGAGTTTGTCACGATTTTTGTCAAATTTTAATAAATTTATTTGAAATCAACTTTGATAATTTTTGAATTTGTTGAGTATTTTTGTTGTAGGATCTATATTTGAGTAAATTTAGATGAAAATAACTTCAATTTTTTGGATTGTGAAAAATATTTTAGTTGGAAGTGTCAAATTTTAATAAATTTATTTTAAATCAACTTCGATTTTTTGGATTTTCTGTAGTATTTTTGTTGTAGGATCTACAATTGAGTAAATTTAGATAAAGATAACTTCAATTTTTTGGATTGTGAAAAAAATTTAGATGGAAGTGTCAAATTTTAATAAATTTATTTGAAATCAACTTCGATTTTTTTGGATTTTGTTGAGTATTTTTGTTGTAGGGTCTATATTTGAGTAAATTTAGATGAAAATAACTTAAATTTTTAGGATTGTGAAAACAATTTTAGTTGGAAGTGCCAAATTTTAATAAATTTATTTGAAACCAACTTCGATTTTTTGGATTTTCTTGAGTATTTTTGTTGTAGGATCTACAATTGCGTAAATTTAGATGAAAATAACTTCGATTTTTTCGATTTTGTCACGATTTTTGTCAAATTTTAATAAATTTATTTGAAATCAACTTGGATAATTTTGGATTTTCTTGAGTATTTTTGTTGTAGGATCTACAATTGAGTAAATTTAGATGAAAATAACTTCAATTTTTTGGATTGTGAAAAAAAATTTAGATGGAAGTGTCAAATTTTAATAAATTTATTTGAAATCAACTTCGATTTTTTTTTATTTTGTTGGGTATTTTTGTTGTAGGATCTATATTTGAGTAAATTTAGATGAAAATAACTTAAATTTTTAGGATTGTGAAAAAAAATTTAGTTGGAAGTGCCAAATTTTAATAAATTTATTTGAAACCAACTTCGATTTTTTGGATTTTCTTGAGTATTTTTGTTGTAGGATCTACAATTGAGTAAATTTAGATGAAAATAACTTCGAGTTTTTGGATTTTGTCACGATTTTTGTCAAATTTTAATAAATTTTTTTGAAATCAACTTGGATAATTTTGGATTTTCTTGAGTATTTTTGTTGTAGGGTCTATATTTGAGTAAATTTAGATGAAAATAACTTAAATTTTTAGGATTGTGAAAAAATTTTTAGTTGGAAGTGCCAAATTTTAATAAATTTATTTGAAACCAACTTCGATTTTTTGGATTTTCTTGAGTATTTTTGTTGTAGGATCTACAATTGAGTAAATTTAGATGAAAATAACTTCAATTTTTTGGATTGTTAAAAAAAATTTAGATGGAAGTGTCAAATTTTAATAAATTTATTTGAAATCAACTTCGATTTTTTTGGATTTTGTTGAGTATTTTTGTTGTAGGGTCTATATTTGAGTAAATTTAGATGAAAATAACTTAAATTTTTAGGATTGTGAAAACAATTTTAGTTGGAAGTGCCAAATTTTAATAAATTTATTTGAAACCAACTTCGTTTTTTGGATTTTCTTGAGTATTTTTGTTGTAGGATCTACAATTGAGTAAATTTAGATGAAAATAACTTCGATTTTTTCGATTTTGTCACGATTTTTGTCAAATTTTAATAAATTTATTTGAAATCAACTTGGATAATTTTGGATTTTCTTGAGTATTTTTGTTGTAGGATCTACAATTGAGTAAATTTAGATGAAAATAACTTCAATTTTTAGGATTGTGGAAAATATTTTAGTTGGAAGTGTCAAATTTTAATAAATTTATTTGAAATCAACTTCGATTTTTTGGATTTTCTGTAGTATTTTTGTTGTAGGATCTACAATTGAGTAAATTTAGATAAAAATAACTTCAATTTTTTGGATTGTGAAAAAAAATTTAGATGGAAGTGTCAAATTTTAATAAATTTATTTGAAATCAACTTCGATTTTTTTGGATTTTGTTGAGTATTTTTGTTGTAGGGTCTATATTTGAGTAAATTTAGATGAAAATAACTTAAATTTTTAGGATTGTGAAAAAATTTTTAGTTGGAAGTGCCAAATTTTAATAAATTTATTTGAAACCAACTTCGATTTTTTGGAATTTCTTGAGTATTTTTGTTGTAGGATCTACAATTGAGTAAATTTAGATGAAAATAACTTAGATTTTTTCGATTTTGTCACGATTTTTGTCAAATTTTAATAAATTTATTTGAAATCAACTTGGATAATTTTGGATTTTCTTGAGTATTTTTGTTGTAGGGTCTATATTTGAGTAAATTTAGATGAAAATAACTTAAATTTTTAGGATTGTGAAAAAATTTTTAGTTGGAAGTGCCAAATTTTAATAAATTTATTTGAAACCAACTTCGATTTTTTGGATTTTCTTGAGTATTTTTTTGTAGGATCTACAATTGAGTAAATTTAGATGAAAATAACTTCGATTTTTGGGATTTTGTCACGATTTTTGTCAAATTTTAATAAATTTATTTGAAATCAACTTTGATAATTTTTGAATTTGTTGAGTATTTTTGTTGTAGGATCTATATTTGAGTAAATTTAGATGAAAATAACTTCAATTTTTTGGATTGTGAAAAATATTTTAGTTGGAAGTGTCAAATTTTAATAAATTTATTTGAAACCAACTTCGATTTTTTGGATTTTCTTGAGTATTTTTGTTGTAGGATCTACAATTGAGTAAATTTAGATGATAATAACTTCGATTTTTTCGATTTTGTCACGATTTTTGTCAAATTTTAATAAATTTATTTGAAATCAACTTGGACAATTTTGGATTTTCTTGAGTATTTTTGTTGTAGGATCTACAATTGAGTAAATTTAGATGAAAATAACTTCAATTTTTTGGATTGTGAAAAAAAATTTAGATGGAAGTGTCAAATTTTAATAAATTTATTTGAAATCAACTTCGATTTTTTTTTATTTTGTTGGGTATTTTTGTTGTAGGATCTATATTTGAGTAAATTTAGATGAAAATAACTTAAATTTTTAGGATTGTGAAAAAAATTTTAGTTGGAAGTGCCAAGTTTTAATAAATTTATTTGAAACCAACTTCGATTTTTTGGATTTTCTTGAGTATTATTGTTGTAGGATCTACAATTGAGTAAATTTAGATGAAAATAACTTCAATTTTTTGGATTGTGAAAAAAAATTTAGATGGAAGTGTCAAATTTTAATAAATTTATTTGAAATCAACTTTGATTTTTTGGATTTTCTTGAATATTTTGGTTGTAGGATCTACAATTGAGTAAATATAGATGAAAACAACTCCGATTTTTTGGATTTTGTCACGATTTTTGTCAAATTTTAATAAATTTATTTGAAATCAACATGGATAATTTTGGATTTTCTTGAGTATTTTTGTTGTAGGATCTACAATTGAGTAAATTTAGATGAAAATAACTTCAATTTTTTGGATTGTGAAAAAAAATTTAGATGGAAGTGTCAAATTTTAATAAATTTATTTGAAATCAACTTCGATTTTTTTTTATTTTGTTGGGTATTTTTGTTGTAGGATCTATATTTGAGTAAATTTAGATGAAAATAACTTCAATTTTTTGGATTGTGAAAAAAATTTGAGTTGGAAGTGTCAAATTTTAATAAATTTATTTGAAACCAAATTCGATTTTTTGGAGTTTCATGAGTATTTTTGTTATAGGATCTACAATTGAGTAAATTTAGATGAAAATAACTTCGATATTTTGGATTTTGTCACGATTTTTGACAAATTTTAATAAATTTATTTGAAATCAACTTTGATAATTTTTGAATTTGTTGAGTATTTTTGTTGTAGGATCTATATTTGAGTAAATTTAGATGAAAATAACATAAATTTTTAGGATTGTGAAAAAAATTTGAGTTGGAAGTGTCAAATTTTAATAAATTTATTTGAAATCAACTTCGATTTTTTTTTATTTTGTTGGGTATTTTTGTTGTAGGATCTATATTTGAGTAAATTTAGATGAAAATAACTTAAATTTTTAGGATTGTGAAAAAAAATTTAGTTGGAAGTGCCAAATTTTAATAAATTTATTTGAAACCAACTTCGATTTTTTGGATTTTCTTGAGTATTTTTGTTGTAGGATCTACAATTGAGTAAATTTAGATGAAAATAACTTCAATTTTTTGGATTGTGAAAAAAATTTGAGTTGGAAGTGTCAAATTTTAATAAATTTATTTGAAATCAACTTCGATTTTTTGGATTTTCTGTAGTATTTTTGTTGTAGGATCTACAATTGAGTAAATTTAGATAAAAATAACTTCAATTTTTTGGATTGTGAAAAAAAATTTAGATAGAAGTGTCAACTTTTAATAAATTTATTTGAAATCAACTTCGATTTTTTTGGATTTTGTTGAGTATTTTTGTTGTAGGGTCTATATTTGAGTAAATTTAGATGAAAATAACTTAAATTTTTAGGATTGTGAAAAAATTTTAGTTGGAAGTGCCAAATTTTAATAAATTTATTTGAAACCAACTTCGATTTTTTGGATTTTCTTGAGTATTTTTGTTGTAGGATCTACAATTGAGTAAATTTAGATGAAAATAACTTCGAGTTTTTGGATTTTGTCACGATTTTTGTCAAATTTTAATAAATTTTTTTGAAATCAACTTGGATAATTTTGGATTTTCTTGAGTATTTTTGTTGTAGGGTCTATATTTGAGTAAATTTAGATGAAAATAACTTAAATTTTTAGGATTGTGAAAAAATTTTTAGTTGGAAGTGCCAAATTTTAATAAATTTATTTGAAACCAACTTCGATTTTTTGGATTTTCTTGAGTATTTTTGTTGTAGGATCTACAATTGAGTAAATTTAGATGAAAATAACTTCAATTTTTTGGATTGTGAAAAAAAATTTAGATGGAAGTGTCAAATTTTAATAAATTTATTTGAAATCAACTTCGATTTTTTTGGATTTTGTTGAGTATTTTTGTTGTAGGGTCTATATTTGAGTAAATTTAGATGAAAATAACTTAAATTTTTAGGATTGTGAAAACAATTTTAGTTGGAAGTGCCAAATTTTAATAAATTTATTTGAAACCAACTTCGTTTTTTGGATTTTCTTGAGTATTTTTGTTGTAGGATCTACAATTGAGTAAATTTAGATGAAAATAACTTCGATTTTTTCGATTTTGTCACGATTTTTGTCAAATTTTAATAAATTTATTTGAAATCAACTTGGATAATTTTGGATTTTCTTGAGTATTTTTGTTGTAGGATCTACAATTGAGTAAATTTAGATGAAAATAACTTCAATTTTTAGGATTGTGGAAAATATTTTAGTTGGAAGTGTCAAATTTTAATAAATTTATTTGAAATCAACTTCGATTTTTTGGATTTTCTGTAGTATTTTTGTTGTAGGATCTACAATTGAGTAAATTTAGATAAAAATAACTTCAATTTTTTGGATTGTGAAAAAAAATTTACATGGAAGTGTCAAATTTTAATAAATTTATTTGAAATCAACTTCGATTTTTTTGGATTTTGTTGAGTATTTTTGTTGTAGGGTCTATATTTGAGTAAATTTAGATGAAAATAACTTAAATTTTTAGGATTGTGAAAAAATTTTTAGTTGGAAGTGCCAAATTTTAATAAATTTATTTGAAACCAACTTCGATTTTTTTGATTTTCTTGAGTATTTTTGTTGTAGGATCTACAATTGAGTAAATTTAGATGAAAATAACTTAGATTTTTTCGATTTTGTCACGATTTTTGTCAAATTTTAATAAATTTATTTGAAATCAACTTGGATAATTTTGGATTTTCTTGAGTATTTTTGTTGTAGGGTCTATATTTGAGTAAATTTAGATGAAAATAACTTAAATTTTTAGGATTGTGAAAAAATTTTTAGTTGGAAGTGCCAAATTTTAATAAATTTATTTGAAACCAACTTCGATTTTTTGGATTTTCTTGAGTATTTTTGTTGTAGGATCTACAATTGAGTAAATTTAGATGAAAATAACTTCGATTTTTGGGATTTTGTCACGATTTTTGTCAAATTTTAATAAATTTATTTGAAATCAACTTTGATAATTTTTGAATTTGTTGAGTATTTTTGTTGTAGGATCTATATTTGAGTAAATTTAGATGAAAATAACTTCAATTTTTTGGATTGTGAAAAATATTTTAGTTGGAAGTGTCAAATTTTAATAAATTTATTTGAAACCAACTTCGATTTTTTGGATTTTCTTGAGTATTTTTGTTGTAGGATCTACAATTGAGTAAATTTAGATGAAAATAACTTCGATTTTTTCGATTTTGTCACGATTTTTGTCAAATTTTAATAAATTTATTTGAAATCAACTTGGACAATTTTGGATTTTCTTGAGTATTTTTGTTGTAGGATCTACAATTGAGTAAATTTAGATGAAAATAACTTCAATTTTTTGGATTGTGAAAAAAAATTTAGATGGAAGTGTCAAATTTTAATAAATTTATTTGAAATCAACTTCGATTTTTTTTTATTTTGTTGGGTATTTTTGTTGTAGGATCTATATTTGAGTAAATTTAGATGAAAATAACTTAAATTTTTAGGATTGTGAAAAAAATTTTAGTTGGAAGTGCCAAGTTTTAATAAATTTATTTGAAACCAACTTCGATTTTTTGGATTTTCTTGAGTATTATTGTTGTAGGATCTACAATTGAGTAAATTTAGATGAAAATAACTTCAATTTTTTGGATTGTGAAAAAAAATTTAGATGGAAGTGTCAAATTTTAATAAATTTATTTGAAATCAACTTTGATTTTTTGGATTTTCTTGAATATTTTGGTTGTAGGATCTACAATTGAGTAAATATAGATGAAAACAACTCCGATTTTTTGGATTTTGTCACGATTTTTGTCAAATTTTAATAAATTTATTTGAAATCAACATGGATAATTTTGGATTTTCTTGAGTATTTTTGTTGTAGGATCTACAATTGAGTAAATTTAGATGAAAATAACTTCAATTTTTTGGATTGTGAAAAAAAATTTAGATGGAAGTGTCAAATTTTAATAAATTTATTTGAAATCAACTTCGATTTTTTTGGATTTTGTTGAGTATTTTTGTTGTAGGGTCTATATTTGAGTAAATTTAGATGAAAATAACTTAAATTTTTAGGATTGTGAAAACAATTTTAGTTGGAAGTGCCAAATTTTAATAAATTTATTTGAAACCAACTTCGTTTTTTGGATTTTCTTGAGTATTTTTGTTGTAGGATCTACAATTGAGTAAATTTAGATGAAAATAACTTCGATTTTTTCGATTTTGTCACGATTTTTGTCAAATTTTAATAAATTTATTTGAAATCAACTTGGATAATTTTGGATTTTCTTGAGTATTTTTGTTGTAGGATCTACAATTGAGTAAATTTAGATGAAAATAACTTCAATTTTTAGGATTGTGGAAAATATTTTAGTTGGAAGTGTCAAATTTTAATAAATTTATTTGAAATCAACTTCGATTTTTTGGATTTTCTGTAGTATTTTTGTTGTAGGATCTACAATTGAGTAAATTTAGATAAAAATAACTTCAATTTTTTGGATTGTGAAAAAAAATTTAGATGGAAGTGTCAAATTTTAATAAATTTATTTGAAATCAACTTCGATTTTTTTGGATTTTGTTGAGTATTTTTGTTGTAGGGTCTATATTTGAGTAAATTTAGATGAAAATAACTTAAATTTTTAGGATTGTGAAAAAATTTTTAGTTGGAAGTGCCAAATTTTAATAAATTTATTTGAAACCAACTTCGATTTTTTGGATTTTCTTTAGTATTTTTTTGTAGGATCTACAATTGAGTAAATTTAGATGAAAATAACTTCGATTTTTGGGATTTTGTCACGATTTTTGTCAAATTTTAATAAATTTATTTGAAATCAACTTTGATAATTTTTGAATTTGTTGAGTATTTTTGTTGTAGGATCTATATTTGAGTAAATTTAGATGAAAATAACTTCAATTTTTTGGATTGTGAAAAATATTTTAGTTGGAAGTGTCAAATTTTAATAAATTTATTTGAAACCAACTTCGATTTTTTGGATTTTCTTGAGTATTTTTGTTGTAGGATCTACAATTGAGTAAATTTAGATGAAAATAACTTCGATTTTTTCGATTTTGTCACGATTTTTGTCAAATTTTAATAAATTTATTTGAAATCAACTTGGACAATTTTGGATTTTCTTGAGTATTTTTGTTGTAGGATCTACAATTGAGTAAATTTAGATGAAAATAACTTCAATTTTTTGGATTGTGAAAAAAAATTTAGATGGAAGTGTCAAATTTTAATAAATTTATTTGAAATCAACTTCGATTTTTTTTTATTTTGTTGGGTATTTTTGTTGTAGGATCTATATTTGAGTAAATTTAGATGAAAATAACTTAAATTTTTAGGATTGTGAAAAAAATTTTAGTTGGAAGTGCCAAGTTTTAATAAATTTATTTGAAACCAACTTCGATTTTTTGGATTTTCTTGAGTATTATTGTTGTAGGATCTACAATTGAGTAAATTTAGATGAAAATAACTTCAATTTTTTGGATTGTGAAAAAAAATTTAGATGGAAGTGTCAAATTTTAATAAATTTATTTGAAATCAACTTTGATTTTTTGGATTTTCTTGAATATTTTGGTTGTAGGATCTACAATTGAGTAAATATAGATGAAAACAACTCCGATTTTTTGGATTTTGTCACGATTTTTGTCAAATTTTAATAAATTTATTTGAAATCAACATGGATAATTTTTGATTTTCTTGAGTATTTTTGTTGTAGGATCTACAATTGAGTAAATTTAGATGAAAATAACTTCAATTTTTTGGATTGTGAAAAAAAATTTAGATGGAAGTGTCAAATTTTAATAAATTTATTTGAAATCAACTTCGATTTTTTTTTATTTTGTTGGGTATTTTTGTTGTAGGATCTATATTTGAGTAAATTTAGATGAAAATAACTTCAATTTTTTGGATTGTGAAAAAAATTTGAGTTGGAAGTGTCAAATTTTAATAAATTTATTTGAAACCAAATTCGATTTTTTGGAGTTTCATGAGTATTTTTGTTATAGGATCTACAATTGAGTAAATTTAGATGAAAATAACTTCGATATTTTGGATTTTGTCACGATTTTTGACAAATTTTAATAAATTTATTTGAAATCAACTTTGATAATTTTTGAATTTGTTGAGTATTTTTGTTGTAGGATCTATATTTGAGTAAATTTAGATGAAAATAACATAAATTTTTAGGATTGTGAAAAAAATTTGAGTTGGAAGTGTCAAATTTTAATAAATTTATTTGAAATCAACTTCGATTTTTTTGGATTTTGTTGAGTATTTTTGTTGTAGGGTCTATATTTGAGTAAATTTAGATGAAAATAACTTAAATTTTTAGGATTGTGAAAACAATTTTAGTTGGAAGTGCCAAATTTTAATAAATTTATTTGAAACCAACTTCGTTTTTTGGATTTTCTTGAGTATTTTTGTTGTAGGATCTACAATTGAGTAAATTTAGATGAAAATAACTTCGATTTTTTCGATTTTGTCACGATTTTTGTCAAATTTTAATAAATTTATTTGAAATCAACTTGGATAATTTTGGATTTTCTTGAGTATTTTTGTTGTAGGATCTACAATTGAGTAAATTTAGATGAAAATAACTTCAATTTTTAGGATTGTGGAAAATATTTTAGTTGGAAGTGTCAAATTTTAATAAATTTATTTGAAATCAACTTCGATTTTTTGGATTTTCTGTAGTATTTTTGTTGTAGGATCTACAATTGAGTAAATTTAGATAAAAATAACTTCAATTTTTTGGATTGTGAAAAAAAATTTAGATGGAAGTGTCAAATTTTAATAAATTTATTTGAAATCAACTTCGATTTTTTTGGATTTTGTTGAGTATTTTTGTTGTAGGGTCTATATTTGAGTAAATTTAGATGAAAATAACTTAAATTTTTAGGATTGTGAAAAAATTTTTAGTTGGAAGTGCCAAATTTTAATAAATTTATTTGAAACCAACTTCGATTTTTTGGATTTTCTTGAGTATTTTTGTTGTAGGATCTACAATTGAGTAAATTTAGATGAAAATAACTTAGATTTTGTCGATTTTGTCACGATTTTTGTCAAATTTTAATAAATTTATTTGAAATCAACTTGGATAATTTTGGATTTTCTTGAGTATTTTTGTTGTAGGGTCTATATTTGAGTAAATTTAGATGAAAATAACTTAAATTTTTAGGATTGTGAAAAAATTTTTAGTTGGAAGTGCCAAATTTTAATAAATTTATTTGAAACCAACTTCGATTTTTTGGATTTTCTTGAGTATTTTTGTTGTAGGATCTACAATTGAGTAAATTTAGATGAAAATAACTTCGATTTTTGGGATTTTGTCACGATTTTTGTCAAATTTTAATAAATTTATTTGAAATCAACTTTGATAATTTTTGAATTTGTTGAGTATTTTTGTTGTAGGATCTATATTTGAGTAAATTTAGATGAAAATAACTTCAATTTTTTGGATTGTGAAAAATATTTTAGTTGGAAGTGTCAAATTTTAATAAATTTATTTGAAACCAACTTCGATTTTTTGGATTTTCTTGAGTATTTTTGTTGTAGGATCTACAATTGAGTAAATTTAGATGAAAATAACTTCGATTTTTTCGATTTTGTCACGATTTTTGTCAAATTTTAATAAATTTATTTGAAATCAACTTGGACAATTTTGGATTTTCTTGAGTATTTTTGTTGTAGGATCTATATTTGAGTAAATTTAGATGAAAATAACTTCAATTTTTTGGATTGTGAAACATATTTTAGTTGGAAGTGTCAAATTTTAATAAATTTATTTGAAATCAACTTCGATTTTTTGGATTTTCTGTAGTATTTTTGTTGTAGGATCTACAATTGAGTAAATTTAGATAAAAATAACTTCAATTTTTTGGATTGTGAAAAAAAATTTAGATGGAAGTGTCAAATTTTAATAAATTTATTTGAAATCAACTTCGATTTTTTTGGATTTTGTTGAGTATTTTTGTTGTAGGGTCTATATTAGAGTAAATTTAGATGAAAATAACTTAAATTTTTAGGATTGTGAAAAAATTTTTAGTTGGAAGTGCCAAATTTTAATAAATTTATTTGAAACCAACTTCGATTTTTTGGATTTTCTTGAGTATTTTTGTTGTAGGATCTACAATTGAATAAATTTAGATGAAAATAACTTCAATTTTTTGGATTGTGAAAAAAAATTTAGATGGAAGTGTCAATATTTAATAAATTTATTTGAAATCAACTTCGATTTTTTTTTATTTTGTTGGGTATTTTTGTTGTAGGATCTATATTTGAGTAAATTTAGATGAAAATAACTTCAATTTTTAGGATTGTGAAAAAAAATTTAGTTGGAAGTGCCAAATTTTAATAAATTTATTTGAAACCAACTTCGATTTTTTGGATTTTCTTGAGTATTTTTGTTGTAGGATCTACAATTGAGTAAATTTAGATGAAAATAACTTCAATTTTTTGGATTGTGAAAAAAATTTGAGTTGGAAGTGTCAAATTTTAATAAATTTATTTGAAACCAAATTCGATTTTTTGGAGTTTCATGAGTATTTTTGTTATAGGATCTACAATTGAGTAAATTTAGATGAAAATAACTTCGATATTTTGGATTTTGTCACGATTTTTGTCAAATTTTAATAAATTTATTTAAAATCAACTTTGATAATTTTTTAATTTGTTGAGTATTTTTGTTGTAGGATCTATATTTGAGTAAATTTAGATGAAAATAACTTCAATTTTTTGGATTGTGAAAAATATTTTAGTTGGAAGTGTCAAATTTTAATAAATTTATTTGAAATCAACTTCGATTTTTTGGATTTTCTGTAGTATTTTTGTTGTAGGATCTACAATTGAGTAAATTTAGATAAAAATAACTTCAATTTTTTGGATTGCGAAAAAAAATTTAGATGGAAGTGTCAAATTTTAATAAATTTATTTGAAATCAACTTCGATTTTTTTCGATTTTGTTGAGTATTTTTGTTGTAGGGTCTATATTTGAGTAAATTTAGATGAAAATAACTTAAATTTTTAGGATTGTGAAAAAATTTTAGTTGGAAGTGCCAAATTTTAATAAATTTATTTGAAACCAACTTCGATTTTTGGGATTTTCTTGAGTATTTTTGTTGTAGGATCTACAATTGAGTAAATTTAGATGAAAATGACTTCAATTTTTTGGATTGTGAAAAATATTTTAGTTGGAAGTGTCAAATTTTAATAAATTTATTTGAAATCAACTTCGATTTTTTGGATTTTCTGTAGTATTTTTGTTGTAGGATCTACAATTGAGTAAATTAAGATAAAAATAACTTCAATTTTTTGGATTGTGAAAAAAAATTTAGATGGAAGTGTCAAATTTTAATAAATTTATTTGAAACCAACTTCGATTTTTGGGATTTTCTTGAGTATTTTTGTTGTAGGATCTACAATTGAGTAAATTTAGATGAAAATAACTTCAATTTTTTGGATTGTGAAAAAAAATTTAGATGGAAGTGTCAAATTTTAATAAATTTATTTGAAATCAACTTCGATTTTTTTTTATTTTGTTGGGTATTTTTGTTGTAGGATCTATATTTGAGTAAATTTAGATGAAAATAACTTCAATTTTTTGGATTGTGAAAAAAATTTGAGTTGGAAGTGTCAAATTTTAATAAATTTATTTGAAACCAAATTCGATTTTTCGGAGTTTCATGAGTATTTTTGTTATAGGATCTACAATTGAGTAAATTTAGATGAAAATAACTTCGATATTTTGGATTTTGTCACGATTTTTGACAAATTTTAATAAATTTATTTGAAATCAACTTTGATAATTTTTGAATTTGTTGAGTATTTTTGTTGTAGGATCTATATTTGAGTAAATTTAGATGAAAATAACATAAATTTTTAGGATTGTGAAAAAAATTTGAGTTGGAAGTGTCAAATTTTAATAAATTTATTTGAAACCAACTTTGATTTTTTGGATTTTCTTGAATATTTTGGTTGTAGGATCTACAATTGAGTAAATATAGATGAAAATAACTTCAATTTTTTGGATTGTGAATAAAGTTTGAGTTGGAAGTGTCAAATTTTAATAAATTTATTTGAAACCAACTTTGATTTTTTGGATTTTCTTGAGTATTTTGGTTGTAGGATCTACAATTGAGTAAATTTAGATGAAAATAACTTCAATTTTTTGGATTGTGAATAAAGTTTGAGTTGGAAGTGCCAAATTTTAATAAATTTATTTGAAACCAACTTCGATTTTTTGGATTTTCTTGAGTATTTTTGTTGTAGGATCTACAATTGAGTAAATTTAGATGAAAATAACTCCGATTTTTTGGATTTTGTCACGATTTCTGTCAAATTTTAATAAATTTATTTGAAATCAACATGGATAATTTTGGATTTTCTTGAGTATTTTTGTTGTAGGATCTACAATTGAGTAAATTTAGATGAAAATAACTTCGATATTTTGGATTTTGTCACGATTTTTGTCAAATTTTAATAAATTTATTTAAAATCAACTTTGATAATTTTTGAATTTGTTGAGTATTTTTGTTGTAGGATCTATATTTGAGTAAATTTAGATGAAAATAACTTCAATTTTTTGGATTGTGAAAAATATTTTAGTTGGAAGTGTCAAATTTTAATAAATTTATTTGAAATCAACATCGATTTTTTGGATTTTCTGTAGTATTTTTGTTGTAGGATCTACAATTGAGTAAATTTAGATAAAAATAACTTCAATTTTTTGGATTGTGAAAAAAAATTTAGATGGAAGTGTCAAATTTTAATAAATTTATTTGAAATCAACTTCGATTTTTTTGGATTTTGTTGAGTATTTTTGTTGTAGGGTCTATATTAGAGTAAATTTAGATGAAAATAACTTAAATTTTTAGGATTGTGAAAAAATTTTTAGTTGGAAGTGCCAAATTTTAATAAATTTATTTGAAACCAACTTCGATTTTTTGGATTTTCTTGAGTATTTTTGTTGTAGGATCTACAATTGAATAAATTTAGATGAAAATAACTTCAATTTTTTGGATTGTGAAAAAAAATTTAGATGGAAGTGTCAATATTTAATAAATTTATTTGAAATCAACTTCGATTTTTTTTTATTTTGTTGGGTATTTTTGTTGTAGGATCTATATTTGAGTAAATTTAGATGAAAATAACTTCAATTTTTAGGATTGTGAAAAAAAATTTAGTTGGAAGTGCCAAATTTTAATAAATTTATTTGAAACCAACTTCGATTTTTTGGATTTTCTTGAGTATTTTTGTTGTAGGATCTACAATTGAGTAAATTTAGATGAAAATAACTTCAATTTTTTGGATTGTGAAAAAAATTTGAGTTGGAAGAGTCAAATTTTAATAAATTTATTTGAAACCAAATTCGATTTTTTGGAGTTTCATGAGTATTTTTGTTATAGGATCTACAATTGAGTAAATTTAGATGAAAATAACTTCGATATTTTGGATTTTGTCACGATTTTTGTCAAATTTTAATAAATTTATTTAAAATCAACTTTGATAATTTTTTAATTTGTTGAGTATTTTTGTTGTAGGATCTATATTTGAGTAAATTTAGATGAAAATAACTTCAATTTTTTGGATTGTGAAAAATATTTTAGTTGGAAGTGTCAAATTTTAATAAATTTATTTGAAATCAACTTCGATTTTTTGGATTTTCTGTAGTATTTTTGTTGTAGGATCTACAATTGAGTAAATTTAGATAAAAATAACTTCAATTTTTTGGATTGCGAAAAAAAATTTAGATGGAAGTGTCAAATTTTAATAAATTTATTTGAAATCAACTTCGATTTTTTTCGATTTTGTTGAGTATTTTTGTTGTAGGGTCTATATTTGAGTAAATTTAGATGAAAATAACTTAAATTTTTAGGATTGTGAAAAAATTTTAGTTGGAAGTGCCAAATTTTAATAAATTTATTTGAAACCAACTTCGATTTTTGGGATTTTCTTGAGTATTTTTGTTGTAGGATCTACAATTGAGTAAATTTAGATGAAAATGACTTCAATTTTTTGGATTGTGAAAAATATTTTAGTTGGAAGTGTCAAATTTTAATAAATTTATTTGAAATCAACTTCGATTTTTTGGATTTTCTGTAGTATTTTTGTTGTAGGATCTACAATTGAGTAAATTAAGATAAAAATAACTTCAATTTTTTGGATTGTGAAAAAAAATTTAGATGGAAGTGTCAAATTTTAATAAATTTATTTGAAACCAACTTCGATTTTTGGGATTTTCTTGAGTATTTTTGTTGTAGGATCTACAATTGAGTAAATTTAGATGAAAATAACTTCAATTTTTTGGATTGTGAAAAAAAATTTAGATGGAAGTGTCAAATTTTAATAAATTTATTTGAAATCAACTTCGATTTTTTTTTATTTTGTTGGGTATTTTTGTTGTAGGATCTATATTTGAGTAAATTTAGATGAAAATAACTTCAATTTTTTGGATTGTGAAAAAAATTTGAGTTGGAAGTGTCAAATTTTAATAAATTTATTTGAAACCAAATTCGATTTTTCGGAGTTTCATGAGTATTTTTGTTATAGGATCTACAATTGAGTAAATTTAGATGAAAATAACTTCGATATTTTGGATTTTGTCACGATTTTTGACAAATTTTAATAAATTTATTTGAAATCAACTTTGATAATTTTTGAATTTGTTGAGTATTTTTGTTGTAGGATCTATATTTGAGTAAATTTAGATGAAAATAACATAAATTTTTAGGATTGTGAAAAAAATTTGAGTTGGAAGTGTCAAATTTTAATAAATTTATTTGAAACCAACTTTGATTTTTTGGATTTTCTTGAATATTTTGGTTGTAGGATCTACAATTGAGTAAATATAGATGAAAATAACTTCAATTTTTTGGATTGTGAATAAAGTTTGAGTTGGAAGTGTCAAATTTTAATAAATTTATTTGAAACCAACTTTGATTTTTTGGATTTTCTTGAGTATTTTGGTTGTAGGATCTACAATTGAGTAAATTTAGATGAAAATAACTTCAATTTTTTGGATTGTGAATAAAGTTTGAGTTGGAGGTGCCAAATTTTAATAAATTTATTTGAAACCAACTTCGATTTTTTGGATTTTCTTGAGTATTTTTGTTGTAGGATCTACAATTGAGTAAATTTAGATGAAAATAACTCCGATTTTTTGGATTTTGTCACGATTTCTGTCAAATTTTAATAAATTTATTTGAAATCAACATGGATAATTTTGGATTTTCTTGAGTATTTTTGTTGTAGGATCTACAATTGAGTAAATTTAGATGAAAATAACTTCAATTTTTTGGATTGTGAAAAAAAATTTAGATGGAAGTGTCAAATTTTAATAAATTTATTTGAAATCAACTTCGATTTTTTTTTATTTTGTTGGGTATTTTTGTTGTAGGATCTATATTTGAGTAAATTTAGATGAAAATAACTTCAATTTTTAGGATTGTGAAAAAAAATTTAGTTGGAAGTGCCAAATTTTAATAAATTTATTTGAAACCAACTTCGATTTTTTGGATTTTCTTGAGTATTTTTGTTGTAGGATCTACAATTGAGTAAATTTAGATGAAAATAACTTCAATTTTTTGGATTGTGAAAAAAATTTGAGTTGGAAGTGTCAAATTTTAATAAATTTATTTGAAACCAAATTCGATTTTTTGGAGTTTCATGAGTATTTTTGTTATAGGATCTACAATTGAGTAAATTTAGATGAAAATAACTTCGATATTTTGGATTTTGTCACGATTTTTGTCAAATTTTAATAAATTTATTTAAAATCAACTTTGATAATTTTTGAATTTGTTGAGTATTTTTGTTGTAGGATCTATATTTGAGTAAATTTAGATGAAAATAACTTCAATTTTTTGGATTGTGAAAAATATTTTAGTTGGAAGTGTCAAATTTTAATAAATTTATTTGAAATCAACTTCGATTTTTTGGATTTTCTGTAGTATTTTTGTTGTAGGATCTACAATTGAGTAAATTTAGATAAAAATAACTTCAATTTTTTGGATTGTGAAAAAAAATTTAGATGGAAGTGTCAAATTTTAATAAATTTATTTGAAATCAACTTCGATTTTTTTGGATTTTGTTGAGTATTTTTGTTGTAGGGTCTATATTTGAGTAAATTTAGATGAAAATAACTTAAATTTTTAGGATTGTGAAAAAATTTTAGTTGGAAGTGCCAAATTTTAATAAATTTATTTGAAACCAACTTCGATTTTTGGGATTTTCTTGAGTATTTTTGTTGTAGGATCTACAATTGAGTAAATTTAGATGAAAATAACTTCAATTTTTTGAATTGTGAAAAAAAATTTAGATGGAAGTGTCAAATTTTAATAAATTTATTTGAAATCAACTTCGATTTTTTTTTATTTTGTTGGGTATTTTTGTTGTAGGATCTATATTTGAGTAAATTTAGATGAAAATAACTTAAATTTTTAGGATTGTGAAAAAAAATTTAGTTGGAAGTGCCAAATTTTAATAAATTTATTTGAAACCAACTTCGATTTTTTGGATTTTCTTGAGTATTTTTGTTGTAGGATCTACAATTGAGTAAATTTAGATGAAAATTACTTCAATTTTTTGGATTGTGAAAAAAATTTGAGTTGGAAGTGTCAAATTTTAATAAATTTATTTGAAACCAAATTCGATTTTTTGGAGTTTCATGAGTATTTTCGTTATAGGATCTACAATTGAGTAAATTTAGATGAAAATAACTTCGATATTTTGGATTTTGTCACGATTTTTGTCAAATTTTAATAAATTTATTTGAAATCAACTTTGATAATTTTTTAATTTGTTGAGTATTTTTGTTGTAGGATCTATATTTGAGTAAATTTAGATGAAAATAACTTCAATTTTTTGGATTGTGAAAAATATTTTAGTTGGAAGTGTCAAATTTTAATAAATTTATTTGAAATCAACTTCGATTTTTTGGATTTTCTGTAGTATTTTTGTTGTAGGATCTACAATTGAGTAAATTAAGATAAAAATAACTTCAATTTTTTGGATTGTGAAAAAAAATTTAGATGGAAGTGTCAAATTTTAATAAATTTATTTGAAACCAACTTCGATTTTTGGGATTTTCTTGAGTATTTTTGTTGTAGGATCTACAATTGAGTAAATTTAGATGAAAATAACTTCGATTTTTTGGGATTTTGTCACGATTTTTGTCAAATTTTAATAAATTTATTTGAAATCAACTTTGATAATTTTTGAATTTGTTGAGTATTTTTGTTGTAGGATCTATATTTGAGTAAATTTAGATGAAAATAACTTCAATTTTTTGGATTGTGAAACATATTTTAGTTGGAAGTGTCAAATTTTAATAAATTTATTTGAAATCAACTTCGATTTTTTGGATTTTCTGTAGTATTTTTGTTGTAGGATCTACAATTGAGTAAATTTAGATAAAAATAACTTCAATTTTTTGGATTGTGAAAAAAAATTTAGATGGAAGTGTCAAATTTTAATAAATTTATTTGAAATCAACTTCGATTTTTTTGGATTTTGTTGAGTATTTTTGTTGTAGGGTCTATATTAGAGTAAATTTAGATGAAAATAACTTAAATTTTTAGGATTGTGAAAAATTTTTTAGTTGGAAGTGCCAAATTTTAATAAATTTATTTGAAACCAACTTCGATTTTTTGGATTTTCTTGAGTATTTTTGTTGTAGGATCTACAATTGAATAAATTTAGATGAAAATAACTTCAATTTTTTGGATTGTGAAAAAAAATTTAGATGGAAGTGTCAATATTTAATAAATTTATTTGAAATCAACTTCGATTTTTTTTTATTTTGTTGGGTATTTTTGTTGTAGGATCTATATTTGAGTAAATTTAGATGAAAATAACTTCAATTTTTAGGATTGTGAAAAAAAATTTAGTTGGAAGTGCCAAATTTTAATAAATTTATTTGAAACCAACTTCGATTTTTTGGATTTTCTTGAGTATTTTTGTTGTAGGATCTACAATTGAGTAAATTTAGATGAAAATAACTTCAATTTTTTGGATTGTGAAAAAAATTTGAGTTGGAAGTGTCAAATTTTAATAAATTTATTTGAAACCAAATTCGATTTTTTGGAGTTTCATGAGTATTTTTGTTATAGGATCTACAATTGAGTAAATTTAGATGAAAATAACTTCGATATTTTGGATTTTGTCACGATTTTTGTCAAATTTTAATAAATTTATTTAAAATCAACTTTGATAATTTTTTAATTTGTTGAGTATTTTTGTTGTAGGATCTATATTTGAGTAAATTTAGATGAAAATAACTTCAATTTTTTGGATTGTGAAAAATATTTTAGTTGGAAGTGTCAAATTTTAATAAATTTATTTGAAATCAACTTCGATTTTTTGGATTTTCTGTAGTATTTTTGTTGTAGGATCTACAATTGAGTAAATTTAGATAAAAATAACTTCAATTTTTTGGATTGCGAAAAAAAATTTAGATGGAAGTGTCAAATTTTAATAAATTTATTTGAAATCAACTTCGATTTTTTTCGATTTTGTTGAGTATTTTTGTTGTAGGGTCTATATTTGAGTAAATTTAGATGAAAATAACTTAAATTTTTAGGATTGTGAAAAAATTTTAGTTGGAAGTGCCAAATTTTAATAAATTTATTTGAAACCAACTTCGATTTTTGGGATTTTCTTGAGTATTTTTGTTGTAGGATCTACAATTGAGTAAATTTAGATGAAAATGACTTCAATTTTTTGGATTGTGAAAAATATTTTAGTTGGAAGTGTCAAATTTTAATAAATTTATTTGAAATCAACTTCGATTTTTTGGATTTTCTGTAGTATTTTTGTTGTAGGATCTACAATTGAGTAAATTAAGATAAAAATAACTTCAATTTTTTGGATTGTGAAAAAAAATTTAGATGGAAGTGTCAAATTTTAATAAATTTATTTGAAACCAACTTCGATTTTTGGGATTTTCTTGAGTATTTTTGTTGTAGGATCTACAATTGAGTAAATTTAGATGAAAATAACTTCAATTTTTTGGATTGTGAAAAAAAATTTAGATGGAAGTGTCAAATTTTAATAAATTTATTTGAAATCAACTTCGATTTTTTTTTATTTTGTTGGGTATTTTTGTTGTAGGATCTATATTTGAGTAAATTTAGATGAAAATAACTTCAATTTTTTGGATTGTGAAAAAAATTTGAGTTGGAAGTGTCAAATTTTAATAAATTTATTTGAAACCAAATTCGATTTTTCGGAGTTTCATGAGTATTTTTGTTATAGGATCTACAATTGAGTAAATTTAGATGAAAATAACTTCGATATTTTGGATTTTGTCACGATTTTTGACAAATTTTAATAAATTTATTTGAAATCAACTTTGATAATTTTTGAATTTGTTGAGTATTTTTGTTGTAGGATCTATATTTGAGTAAATTTAGATGAAAATAACATAAATTTTTAGGATTGTGAAAAAAATTTGAGTTGGAAGTGTCAAATTTTAATAAATTTATTTGAAACCAACTTTGATTTTTTGGATTTTCTTGAATATTTTGGTTGTAGGATCTACAATTGAGTAAATATAGATGAAAATAACTTCAATTTTTTGGATTGTGAATAAAGTTTGAGTTGGAAGTGTCAAATTTTAATAAATTTATTTGAAACCAACTTTGATTTTTTGGATTTTCTTGAGTATTTTGGTTGTAGGATCTACAATTGAGTAAATTTAGATGAAAATAACTTCAATTTTTTGGATTGTGAATAAAGTTTGAGTTGGAAGTGCCAAATTTTAATAAATTTATTTGAAACCAACTTCGATTTTTTGGATTTTCTTGAGTATTTTTGTTGTAGGATCTACAATTGAGTAAATTTAGATGAAAATAACTCCGATTTTTTGGATTTTGTCACGATTTCTGTCAAATTTTAATAAATTTATTTGAAATCAACATGGATAATTTTGGATTTTCTTGAGTATTTTTGTTGTAGGATCTACAATTGAGTAAATTTAGATGAAAATAACTTCAATTTTTTGGATTGTGAAAAAAAATTTAGATGGAAGTGTCAAATTTTAATAAATTTATTTGAAATCAACTTCGATTTTTTTTTATTTTGTTGGGTATTTTTGTTGTAGGATCTATATTTGAGTAAATTTAGATGAAAATAACTTCAATTTTTAGGATTGTGAAAAAAAATTTAGTTGGAAGTGCCAAATTTTAATAAATTTATTTGAAACCAACTTCGATTTTTTGGATTTTCTTGAGTATTTTTGTTGTAGGATCTACAATTGAGTAAATTTAGATGAAAATAACTTCAATTTTTTGGATTGTGAAAAAAATTTGAGTTGGAAGTGTCAAATTTTAATAAATTTATTTGAAACCAAATTCGATTTTTTGGAGTTTCATGAGTATTTTTGTTATAGGATCTACAATTGAGTAAATTTAGATGAAAATAACTTCGATATTTTGGATTTTGTCACGATTTTTGTCAAATTTTAATAAATTTATTTAAAATCAACTTTGATAATTTTTGAATTTGTTGAGTATTTTTGTTGTAGGATCTATATTTGAGTAAATTTAGATGAAAATAACTTCAATTTTTTGGATTGTGAAAAATATTTTAGTTGGAAGTGTCAAATTTTAATAAATTTATTTGAAATCAACTTCGATTTTTTGGATTTTCTGTAGTATTTTTGTTGTAGGATCTACAATTGAGTAAATTTAGATAAAAATAACTTCAATTTTTTGGATTGTGAAAAAAAATTTAGATGGAAGTGTCAAATTTTAATAAATTTATTTGAAATCAACTTCGATTTTTTTGGATTTTGTTGAGTATTTTTGTTGTAGGGTCTATATTAGAGTAAATTTAGATGAAAATAACTTAAATTTTTAGGATTGTGAAAAAATTTTTAGTTGGAAGTGCCAAATTTTAATAAATTTATTTGAAACCAACTTCGATTTTTTGGATTTTCTTGAGTATTTTTGTTGTAGGATCTACAATTGAATAAATTTAGATGAAAATAACTTCAATTTTTTGGATTGTGAAAAAAAATTTAGATGGAAGTGTCAATATTTAATAAATTTATTTGAAATCAACTTCGATTTTTTTTTATTTTGTTGGGTATTTTTGTTGTAGGATCTATATTTGAGTAAATTTAGATGAAAATAACTTCAATTTTTAGGATTGTGAAAAAAAATTTAGTTGGAAGTGTCAAATTTTAATAAATTTATTTGAAATCAACTTCGATTTTTTGGATTTTCTGTAGTATTTTTGTTGTAGGATCTACAATTGAGTAAATTTAGATAAAAATAACTTCAATTTTTTGGATTGCGAAAAAAAATTTAGATGGAAGTGTCAAATTTTAATAAATTTATTTGAAATCAACTTCGATTTTTTTGGATTTTGTTGAGTATTTTTGTTGTAGGGTCTATATTTGAGTAAATTTAGATGAAAATAACTTAAATTTTTAGGATTGTGAAAAAATTTTAGTTGGAAGTGCCAAATTTTAATAAATTTATTTGAAACCAACTTCGATTTTTGGGATTTTCTTGAGTATTTTTGTTGTAGGATCTACAATTGAGTAAATTTAGATGAAAATAACTTAAATTTTTAGGATTGTGAAAAAATTTTAGTTGGAAGTGCCAAATTTTAATAAATTTATTTGAAACCAACTTCGATTTTTGGGATTTTCTTGAGTATTTTTGTTGTAGGATCTACAATTGAGTAAATTTAGATGAAAATAACTTCAATTTTTTGGATTGTGAAAAAAAATTTAGATGGAAGTGTCAAATTTTAATAAATTTATTTGAAATCAACTTCGATTTTTTTTTATTTTGTTGGGTATTTTTGTTGTAGGATCTATATTTGAGTAAATTTAGATGAAAATAACTTAAATTTTTAGGATTGTGAAAAAAAATTTAGTTGGAAGTGCCAAATTTTAATAAATTTATTTGAAACCAACTTCGATTTTTTGGATTTTCTTGAGTATTTTTGTTGTAGGATCTACAATTGAGTAAATTTAGATGAAAATTACTTCAATTTTTTGGATTGTGAAAAAAATTTGAGTTGGAAGTGTCAAATTTTAATAAATTTATTTGAAACCAAATTCGATTTTTTGGAGTTTCATGAGTATTTTCGTTATAGGATCTACAATTGAGTAAATTTAGATGAAAATAACTTCGATATTTTGGATTTTGTCACGATTTTTGTCAAATTTTAATAAATTTATTTGAAATCAACTTTGATAATTTTTTAATTTGTTGAGTATATTTGTTGTAGGATCTATATTTGAGTAAATTTAGATGAAAATAACTTCAATTTTTTGGATTGTGAAAAATATTTTAGTTGGAAGTGTCAAATTTTAATAAATTTATTTGAAATCAACTTCGATTTTTTGGATTTTCTGTAGTATTTTTGTTGTAGGATCTACAATTGAGTAAATTTAGATAAAAATAACTTCAATTTTTTGGATTGTGAAAAAAAATTTAGATGGAAGTGTCAAATTTTAATAAATTTATTTGAAACCAACTTTGATTTTTTGGATTTTCTTGAATATTTTGGTTGTAGGATCTACAATTGAGTAAATATAGATGAAAATAACTCCGATTTTTTGGATTTTGTCACGATTTTTGTCAAATTTTAATAAATTTATTTGAAATCAACATGGATAATTTTGGATTTTCTTGAGTATTTTTGTTGTAGGATCTACAATTGAGTAAATTTAGATGAAAATAACTTCAATTTTTTGGATTGTGAAAAAAAATTTAGATGGAAGTGTCAAATTTTAATAAATTTATTTGAAATCAACTTCGATTTTTTTTTATTTTGTTGGGTCTTTTTGTTGTAGGATCTATATTTGAGTAAATTTAGATGAAAATAACTTCAATTTTTTGGATTGTGAAAAAAATTTGAGTTGGAAGTGTCAAATTTTAATAAATTTATTTGAAACCAAATTCGATTTTTTGGAGTTTCATGAGTATTTTTGTTATAGGATCTACAATTGAGTAAATTTAGATGAAAATAACTTCGATATTTTCGATTTTGTCACGATTTTTGACAAATTTTAATAAATTTATTTGAAATCAACTTTGATAATTTTTTAATTTGTTGAGTATTTTTGTTGTAGGATCTATATTTGAGTAAATTTAGATGAAAATAACATAAATTTTTAGGATTGTGAAAAAAATTTGAGTTGGAAGTGTCAAATTTTAATAAATTTATTTGAAACCAACTTTGATTTTTTGGATTTTCTTGAATATTTTGGTTGTAGGATCTACAATTGAGTAAATATAGATGAAAATAACTTCAATTTTTTGGATTGTGAATAAAGTTTGAGTTGGAAGTGTCAAATTTTAATAAATTTATTTGAAACCAACTTTGATTTTTTGGATTTTCTTGAGTATTTTGGTTGTAGGATCTACAATTGAGTAAATTTAGATGAAAATAACTTCAATTTTTTGGATTGTGAATAAAGTTTGAGTTGGAAGTGCCAAATTTTAATAAATTTATTTGAAACCAAATTCGATTTTTTGGAGTTTCATGAGTATTTTTGTTATAGGATCTACAATTGAGTAAATTTAGATGAAAATAACTCCGATTTTTTGGATTTTGTCACGATTTCTGTCAAATTTTAATAAATTTATTTGAAATCAACTTTGATAATTTTTTAATTTGTTGAGTATTTTTGTTGTAGGATCTATATTTGAGTAAATTTAGATGAAAATAACTTCAATTTTTTGGATTGTGAAAAATATTTTAGTTGGAAGTGTCAAATTTTAATAAATTTATTTGAAATCAACTTCGATTTTTTGGATTTTCTGTAGTATTTTTGTTGTAGGATCTACAATTGAGTAAATTTAGATAAAAATAACTTCAATTTTTTGGATTGTGAAAAAAAATTTAGATGGAAGTGTCAAATTTTAATAAATTTATTTGAAATCAACTTCGATTTTTTTGGATTTTGTTGAGTATTTTTGTTGTAGGGTCTATATTTGAGTAAATTTAGATGAAAATAACTTAAATTTTTAGGATTGTGAAAACAATTTTAGTTGGAGGTGCCAAATTTTAATAAATTTATTTGAAACCAACTTCGATTTTTTGGATTTTCTTGAGTATTTTTGTTGTAGGATCTACAATTGAGTAAATTTAGAAGAAAATAACTTCGATTTTTTCGATTTTGTCACGATTTTTGTCAAATTTTAATAAATTTATTTGAAATCAACTTGGATAATTTTGGATTTTCTTGAGTATTTTTGTTGTAGGATCTACAATTGAGTAAATTTAGATGAAAATAACTTCAATTTTTTGGATTGTGAAAAAAAATTTAGATGGAAGTGTCAAATTTTAATAAATTTATTTGAAATCAACTTCGATTTTTTTTTATTTTGTTGGGTATTTATGTTGTAGGATCTATATTTGAGTAAATTTAGATGAAAATAACTTAAATTTTTAGGATTGTGAAAAAAATTTTAGTTGGAAGTGCCAAGTTTTAATAAATTTATTTGAAACCAACTTCGATTTTTTGGATTTTCTTGAGTATTATTGTTGTAGGATCTACAATTGAGTAAATTTAGATGAAAATAACTTCAATTTTTTGGATTGTGAAAAAAAATTTAGATGGAAGTGTCAAATTTTAATAAATTTATTTGAAATCAACTTCGATTTTTTTTTATTTTGTTGGGTATTTTTGTTGTAGGATCTATATTTGAGTAAATTTAGATGAAAATAACTTAAATTTTTAGGATTGTGAAAAAAAATTTAGATGGAAGTGTCAAATTTTAATAAATTTATTTGAAATCAACTTCGATTTTTTTTTATTTTGTTGGGTATTTTTATTGTAGGATCTATATTTGAGTAAATTTAGATGAAAATAACTTCAATTTTTTGGATTGTGAAAAAAATTTGAGTTGGAAGTGTCAAATTTTAATAAATTTATTTGAAACCAAATTCGATTTTTTGGAGTTTCATGAGTATTTTTGTTATAGGATCTACAATTGAGTAAATTTAGATGAAAATAACTTCGATATTTTGGATTTTGTCACGATTTTTGACAAATTTTAATAAATTTATTTGAAATCATCTTTGATAATTTTTTAATTTGTTGAGTATTTTTGTTGTAGGATCTATATTTGAGTAAATTTAGATGAAAATAACATAAATTTTTAGGATTGTGAAAAAAATTTGAGTTGGAAGTGTCAAATTTTAATAAATTTATTTGAAACCAACTTTGATTTTTTGGATTTTCTTGAATATTTTGGTTGTAGGATCTACAATTGAGTAAATATAGATGAAAATAACTTCAATTTTTTGGATTGTGAATAAAGTTTGAGTTGGAAGTGTCAAATTTTAATAAATTTATTTGAAACCAACTTTGATTTTTTGGATTTTCTTGAGTATTTTGGTTGTAGGATCTACAATTGAGTAAATTTAGATGAAAATAACTTCAATTTTTTGGATTGTGAATAAAGTTTGAGTTGGAAGTGCCAAATTTTAATAAATTTATTTGAAACCAAATTCGATTTTTTGGAGTTTCATGAGTATTTTTGTTATAGGATCTACAATTGAGTAAATTTAGATGAAAATAACTTCGATTTTTTGGATTTTGTCACGATTTTTGTCAAATTTTAATAAATTTATTTGAAATCAACTTGGATAATTTTGGATTTTCTTGAGTATTTTTGTTGTAGGATCTACAATTGAGTAAATTTAGATGAAAATAACATAAATTTTTAGGATTGTGAAAAAAATTTGAGTTGGAAGTGTCAAATTTTAATAAATTTATTTGAAACCAACTTTGATTTTTTGGATTTTCTTGAATATTTTGGTTGTAGGATCTACAATTGAGTAAATATAGATGAAAATAACTCCGATTTTTTGGATTTTGTCACGATTTTTGTCAAATTTTAATAAATTTATTTGAAATCAACTTTGATAATTTTTTAATTTGTTGAGTATTTTTGTTGTAGGATCTATATTTGAGTAAATTTAGATGAAAATAACATAAATTTTTAGGATTGTGAAAAAAATTTGAGTTGGAAGTGTCAAATTTTAATAAATTTAATTGAAACCAACTTTGATTTTTTGGATTTTCTTGAATATTTTGGTTGTAGGATCTACAATTGAGTAAATATAGATGAAAATAACTTCAATTTTTTGGATTGTGAATAAAGTTTGAGTTGGAAGTGTCAAATTTTAATAAATTTATTTGAAACCAACTTCGATTTTTTTTTATTTTGTTGGGTATTTTTGTTGTAGGATCTATATTTGAGTAAATTTAGATGAAAATAACTTCAATTTTTTGGATTGTGAAAAAAATTTGAGTTGGAAGTGTCAAATTTTAATAAATTTATTTGAAACCAAATTCGATTTTTTGGAGTTTCATGAGTATTTTTGTTATAGGATCTACAATTGAGTAAATTTAGATGAAAATAACTTCGATATTTTGGATTTTGTCACGATTTTTGACAAATTTTAATAAATTTATTTGAAATCAACTTTGATAATTTTTGAATTTGTTGAGTATTTTTGTTGTAGGATCTATATTTGAGTAAATTTAGATGAAAATAACATAAATTTTTAGGATTGTGAAAAAAATTTGAGTTGGAAGTGTCAAATTTTAATAAATTTATTTGAAACCAACTTTGATTTTTTGGATTTTCTTGAATATTTTGGTTGTAGGATCTACAATTGAGTAAATATAGATGAAAATAACTTAAATTTTTTGGATTGTGAATAAAGTTTGAGTTGGAAGTGTCAAATTTTAATAAATTTATTTGAAACCAACTTTGATTTTTTGGATTTTCTTGAGTATTTTGGTTGTAGGATCTACAATTGAGTAAATTTAGATGAAAATAACTTCAATTTTTTGGATTGTGAAGAAAGTTTGAGTTGGAAGTGCCAAATTTTAATAAATTTATTTGAAACCAACTTCGATTTTTTGGATTTTCTTGAATATTTTGGTTGTAGGATCTACAATTGAGTAAATATAGATGAAAATAACTTCAATTTTTTGGATTGTGAATAAAGTTTGAGTTGGAAGTGTCAAATTTTAATAAATTTATTTGAAACCAACTTTGATTTTTTGGATTTTCTTGAGTATTTTGGTTGTAGGATCTACAATTGAGTAAATTTAGATGAAAATAACTTCAATTTTTTGGATTGTGAATAAAGTTTGAGTTGGAAGTGCCAAATTTTAATAAATTTATTTGAAACCAACTTCGATTTTTTGGATTTTCTTGAGTATTTTTGTTGTAGGATCTACAATTGAGTAAATTTAGATGAAAATAACTCCGATTTTTTGGATTTTGTCACGATTTCTGTCAAATTTTAATAAATTTATTTGAAATCAACATGGATAATTTTGGATTTTCTTGAGTATTTTTGTTGTAGGATCTACAATTGAGTAAATTTAGATGAAAATAACTTCAATTTTTTGGATTGTGAAAAAAAATTTAGATGGAAGTGTCAAATTTTAATAAATTTATTTGAAATCAACTTCGATTTTTTTTTATTTTGTTGGGTATTTTTGTTGTAGGATCTATATTTGAGTAAATTTAGATGAAAATAACTTCAATTTTTTGGATTGTGAAAAAAATTTGAGTTGGAAGTGTCAAATTTTAATAAATTTATTTGAAACCAAATTCGATTTTTTGGAGTTTCATGAGTATTTTTGTTATAGGATCTACAATTGAGTAAATTTAGATGAAAATAACTTCGATATTTTGGATTTTGTCACGATTTTTGACAAATTTTAATAAATTTATTTGAAATCAACTTTGATAATTTTTGAATTTGTTGAGTATTTTTGTTGTAGGATCTATATTTGAGTAAATTTAGATGAAAATAACATAAATTTTTAGGATTGTGAAAAAAATTTGAGTTGGAAGTGTCAAATTTTAATAAATTTATTTGAAACCAACTTTGATTTTTTGGATTTTCTTGAATATTTTGGTTGTAGGATCTACAATTGAGTAAATATAGATGAAAATAACTTCAATTTTTTGGATTGTGAATAAAGTTTGAGTTGGAAGTGTCAAATTTTAATAAATTTATTTGAAACCAACTTCGATTTTTGGGATTTTCTTGAGTATTTTGGTTGTAGGATCTACAATTGAGTAAATTTAGATGAAAATAACTTCAATTTTTTGGATTGTGAAAAATATTTTAGTTGGAAGTGTCAAATTTTAATAAATTTATTTGAAATCAACTTCGATTTTTAGGATTTTCTGTAGTATTTTTGTTGTAGGATCTACAATTGAGTAAATTAAGATAAAAATAACTTCAATTTTTTGGATTGTGAAAAAAAATTTAGATGGAAGTGTCAAATTTTAATAAATTTATTTGAAACCAACTTCGATTTTTGGGATTTTCTTGAGTATTTTTGTTGTAGGATCTACAATTGAGTAAATTTAGATGAAAATAACTTCAATTTTTTGGATTGTGAAAAAAAATTTAGATGGAAGTGTCAAATTTTAATAAATTTATTTGAAATCAACTTCGATTTTTTTTTATTTTGTTGGGTATTTTTGTTGTAGGATCTATATTTGAGTAAATTTAGATGAAAATAACTTAAATTTTTAGGATTATGAAAAAAATTTTAGTTGGAAGTGCCAAGTTTTAATAAATTTATTTGAAACCAACTTCGATTTTTTGGATTTTCTTTAGTATTATTGTTGTAGGATCTACAATTGAGTAAATTTAGATGAAAATAACTTCAATTTTTTGGATTTTGTCACGATTTTTGACAAATTTTAATAAATTTATTTGAAATCAACTTTGATAATTTTTGAATTTGTTGAGTATTTTTGTTGTAGGATCTATATTTGAGTAAATTTAGATGAAAATAACATAAATTTTTAGGATTGTGAAAAAAATTTGAGTTGGAAGTGTCAAATTTTAATAAATTTATTTGAAACCAACTTTGATTTTTTGGATTTTCTTGAATATTTTGGTTGTAGGATCTACAATTGAGTAAATATAGATGAAAATAACTTCAATTTTTTGGATTGTGAATAAAGTTTGAGTTGGAAGTGTCAAATTTTAATAAATTTATTTGAAACCAACTTCGATTTTTGGGATTTTCTTGAGTATTTTGGTTGTAGGATCTACAATTGAGTAAATTTAGATGAAAATAACTTCAATTTTTTGGATTGTGAAAAATATTTTAGTTGGAAGTGTCAAATTTTAATAAATTTATTTGAAATCAACTTTGATTTTTTGGATTTTCTTGAATATTTTGGTTGTAGGATCTACAATTGAGTAAATATAGATGAAAACAACTCCGATTTTTTGGATTTTGTCACGATTTTTGTCAAATTTTAATAAATTTATTTGAAATCAACATGGATAATTTTGGATTTTCTTGAGTATTTTTGTTGTAGGATCTACAATTGAGTAAATTTAGATGAAAATAACTTCAATTTTTTGGATTGTGAAAAAAAATTTAGATGGAAGTGTCAAATTTTAATAAATTTATTTGAAATCAACTTCGATTTTTTTTTATTTTGTTGGGTATTTTTGTTGTAGAATCTATATTTGAGTAAATTTAGATGAAAATAACTTCAATTTTTTGGATTGTGAAAAAAATTTGAGTTGGAAGTGTCAAATTTTAATAAATTTATTTGAAACCAAATTCGATTTTTCGGAGTTTCATGAGTATTTTTGTTATAGGATCTACAATTGAGTAAATTTAGATGAAAATAACTTCGATATTTTGGATTTTGTCACGATTTTTGACAAATTTTAATAAATTTATTTGAAATCAACTTTGATAATTTTTGAATTTGTTGAGTATTTTTGTTGTAGGATCTATATTTGAGTAAATTTAGATGAAAATAACATAAATTTTTAGGATTGTGAAAAAAATTTGAGTTGGAAGTGTCAAATTTTAATAAATTTATTTGAAACCAACTTTGATTTTTTGGATTTTCTTGAATATTTTGGTTGTAGGATCTACAATTGAGTAAATATAGATGAAAATAACTTCAATTTTTTGGATTGTGAATAAAGTTTGAGTTGGAAGTGTCAAATTTTAATAAATTTATTTGAAACCAACTTTGATTTTTTGGATTTTCTTGAGTATTTTGGTTGTAGGATCTACAATTGAGTAAATTTAGATGAAAATAACTTCAATTTTTTGGATTGTGAATAAAGTTTGAGTTGGAAGTGCCAAATTTTAATAAATTTATTTGAAACCAACTTCGATTTTTTGGATTTTCTTGAGTATTTTTGTTGTAGGATCTACAATTGAGTAAATTTAGATGAAAATAACTCCGATTTTTTGGATTTTGTCACGATTTCTGTCAAATTTTAATAAATTTATTTGAAATCAACATGGATAATTTTGGATTTTCTTGAGTATTTTTGTTGTAGGATCTACAATTGAGTAAATTTAGATGAAAATAACTTCAATTTTTTGGATTGTGAAAAAAAATTTAGATGGAAGTGTCAAATTTTAATAAATTTATTTGAAATCAACTTCGATTTTTTTTTATTTTGTTGGGTATTTATGTTGTAGGATCTATATTTGAGTAAATTTAGATGAAAATAACTTAAATTTTTAGGATTGTGAAAAAAATTTTAGTTGGAAGTGCCAAGTTTTAATAAATTTATTTGAAACCAACTTCGATTTTTTGGATTTTCTTGAGTATTATTGTTGTAGGATCTACAATTGAGTAAATTTAGATGAAAATAACTTCAATTTTTTGGATTGTGAAAAAAAATTTACATGGAAGTGTCAAATTTTAATAAATTTATTTGAAATCAACTTCGATTTTTTTTTATTTTGTTGGGTATTTTTGTTGTAGGATCTATATTTGAGTAAATTTAGATGAAAATAACTTAAATTTTTAGGATTGTGAAAAAAAATTTAGATGGAAGTGTCAAATTTTAATAAATTTATTTGAAATCAACTTCGATTTTTTTTTATTTTGTTGGGTATTTTTATTGTAGGATCTATATTTGAGTAAATTTAGATGAAAATAACTTCAATTTTTTGGATTGTGAAAAAAATTTGAGTTGGAAGTGTCAAATTTTAATAAATTTATTTGAAACCAAATTCGATTTTTTGGAGTTTCATGAGTATTTTTGTTATAGGATCTACAATTGAGTAAATTTAGATGAAAATAACTTCGATATTTTGGATTTTGTCACGATTTTTGACAAATTTTAATAAATTTATTTGAAATCAACTTTGATAATTTTTGAATTTGTTGAGTATTTTTGTTGTAGGATCTATATTTGAGTAAATTTAGATGAAAATAACATAAATTTTTAGGATTGTGAAAAAAATTTGAGTTGGAAGTGTCAAATTTTAATAAATTTATTTGAAACCAACTTTGATTTTTTGGATTTTCTTGAATATTTTGGTTGTAGGATCTACAATTGAGTAAATATAGATGAAAATAACTTCAATTTTTTGGATTGTGAATAAAGTTTGAGTTGGAAGTGTCAAATTTTAATAAATTTATTTGAAACCAACTTTGATTTTTTGGATTTTCTTGAGTATTTTGGTTGTAGGATCTACAATTGAGTAAATTTAGATGAAAATAACTTCAATTTTTTGGATTGTGAATAAAGTTTGAGTTGGAAGTGCCAAATTTTAATAAATTTATTTGAAACCAACTTCGATTTTTTGGATTTTCTTGAGTATTTTTGTTGTAGGATCTACAATTGAGTAAATTTAGATGAAAATAACTCCGATTTTTTGGATTTTGTCACGATTTCTGTCAAATTTTAATAAATTTATTTGAAATCAACATGGATAATTTTGGATTTTCTTGAGTATTTTTGTTGTAGGATCTACAATTGAGTAAATTTAGATGAAAATAACTTCAATTTTTTGGATTGTGAAAAAAAATTTAGATGGAAGTGTCAAATTTTAATAAATTTATTTGAAATCAACTTCGATTTTTTTTTATTTTGTTGGGTATTTTTGTTGTAGGATCTATATTTGAGTAAATTTAGATGAAAATAACTTCAATTTTTAGGATTGTGAAAAAAAATTTAGTTGGAAGTGCCAAATTTTAATAAATTTATTTGAAATCAACTTCGATTTTTTGGATTTTCTGTAGTATTTTTGTTGTAGGATCTACAATTGAGTAAATTTAGATAAAAATAACTTCAATTTTTTGGATTGTGAAAAAAAATTTAGATGGAAGTGTCAAATTTTAATAAATTTATTTGAAATCAACTTCGATTTTTTTGGATTTTGTTGAGTATTTTTGTTGTAGGGTCTATATTTGAGTAAATTTAGATGAAAATAACTTAAATTTTTAGGATTGTGAAAAAATTTTAGTTGGAAGTGCCAAATTTTAATAAATTTATTTGAAACCAACTTCGATTTTTGGGATTTTCTTGAGTATTTTTGTTGTAGGATCTACAATTGAGTAAATTTAGATGAAAATAACTTCAATTTTTTGAATTGTGAAAAAAAATTTAGATGGAAGTGTCAAATTTTAATAAATTTATTTGAAATCAACTTCGATTTTTTTTTATTTTGTTGGGTATTTTTGTTGTAGGATCTATATTTGAGTAAATTTAGATGAAAATAACTTAAATTTTTAGGATTGTGAAAAAAAATTTAGTTGGAAGTGCCAAATTTTAATAAATTTATTTGAAACCAACTTCGATTTTTTGGATTTTCTTGAGTATTTTTGTTGTAGGATCTACAATTGAGTAAATTTAGATGAAAATTACTTCAATTTTTTGGATTGTGAAAAAAATTTGAGTTGGAAGTGTCAAATTTTAATAAATTTATTTGAAACCAAATTCGATTTTTTGGAGTTTCATGAGTATTTTCGTTATAGGATCTACAATTGAGTAAATTTAGATGAAAATAACTTCGATATTTTGGATTTTGTCACGATTTTTGTCAAATTTTAATAAATTTATTTGAAATCAACTTTGATAATTTTTTAATTTGTTGAGTATTTTTGTTGTAGGATCTATATTTGAGTAAATTTAGATGAAAATAACTTCAATTTTTTGGATTGTGAAAAATATTTTAGTTGGAAGTGTCAAATTTTAATAAATTTATTTGAAATCAACTTCGATTTTTTGGATTTTCTGTAGTATTTTTGTTGTAGGATCTACAATTGAGTAAATTAAGATAAAAATAACTTCAATTTTTTGGATTGTGAAAAAAAATTTAGATGGAAGTGTCAAATTTTAATAAATTTATTTGAAACCAACTTCGATTTTTGGGATTTTCTTGAGTATTTTTGTTGTAGGATCTACAATTGAGTAAATTTAGATGAAAATAACTTCGATTTTTTGGGATTTTGTCACGATTTTTGTCAAATTTTAATAAATTTATTTGAAATCAACTTTGATAATTTTTGAATTTGTTGAGTATTTTTGTTGTAGGATCTATATTTGAGTAAATTTAGATGAAAATAACTTCAATTTTTTGGATTGTGAAACATATTTTAGTTGGAAGTGTCAAATTTTAATAAATTTATTTGAAATCAACTTCGATTTTTTGGATTTTCTGTAGTATTTTTGTTGTAGGATCTACAATTGAGTAAATTTAGATAAAAATAACTTCAATTTTTTGGATTGTGAAAAAAAATTTAGATGGAAGTGTCAAATTTTAATAAATTTATTTGAAATCAACTTCGATTTTTTTGGATTTTGTTGAGTATTTTTGTTGTAGGGTCTATATTAGAGTAAATTTAGATGAAAATAACTTAAATTTTTAGGATTGTGAAAAAATTTTTAGTTGGAAGTGCCAAATTTTAATAAATTTATTTGAAACCAACTTCGATTTTTTGGATTTTCTTGAGTATTTTTGTTGTAGGATCTACAATTGAATAAATTTAGATGAAAATAACTTCAATTTTTTGGATTGTGAAAAAAAATTTAGATGGAAGTGTCAATATTTAATAAATTTATTTGAAATCAACTTCGATTTTTTTTTATTTTGTTGGGTATTTTTGTTGTAGGATCTATATTTGAGTAAATTTAGATGAAAATAACTTCAATTTTTAGGATTGTGAAAAAAAATTTAGTTGGAAGTGCCAAATTTTAATAAATTTATTTGAAACCAACTTCGATTTTTTGGATTTTCTTGAGTATTTTTGTTGTAGGATCTACAATTGAGTAAATTTAGATGAAAATAACTTCAATTTTTTGGATTGTGAAAAAAATTTGAGTTGGAAGTGTCAAATTTTAATAAATTTATTTGAAACCAAATTCGATTTTTTGGAGTTTCATGAGTATTTTTGTTATAGGATCTACAATTGAGTAAATTTAGATGAAAATAACTTCGATATTTTGGATTTTGTCACGATTTTTGTCAAATTTTAATAAATTTATTTAAAATCAACTTTGATAATTTTTTAATTTGTTGAGTATTTTTGTTGTAGGATCTATATTTGAGTAAATTTAGATGAAAATAACTTCAATTTTTTGGATTGTGAAAAATATTTTAGTTGGAAGTGTCAAATTTTAATAAATTTATTTGAAATCAACTTCGATTTTTTGGATTTTCTGTAGTATTTTTGTTGTAGGATCTACAATTGAGTAAATTTAGATAAAAATAACTTCAATTTTTTGGATTGCGAAAAAAAATTTAGATGGAAGTGTCAAATTTTAATAAATTTATTTGAAATCAACTTCGATTTTTTTGGATTTTGTTGAGTATTTTTGTTGTAGGGTCTATATTTGAGTAAATTTAGATGAAAATAACTTAAATTTTTAGGATTGTGAAAAAATTTTAGTTGGAAGTGCCAAATTTTAATAAATTTATTTGAAACCAACTTCGATTTTTGGGATTTTCTTGAGTATTTTTGTTGTAGGATCTACAATTGAGTAAATTTAGATGAAAATAACTTAAATTTTTAGGATTGTGAAAAAATTTTAGTTGGAAGTGCCAAATTTTAATAAATTTATTTGAAACCAACTTCGATTTTTGGGATTTTCTTGAGTATTTTTGTTGTAGGATCTACAATTGAGTAAATTTAGATGAAAATAACTTCAATTTTTTGGATTGTGAAAAAAAATTTAGATGGAAGTGTCAAATTTTAATAAATTTATTTGAAATCAACTTCGATTTTTTTTTATTTTGTTGGGTATTTTTGTTGTAGGATCTATATTTGAGTAAATTTAGATGAAAATAACTTAAATTTTTAGGATTGTGAAAAAAAATTTAGTTGGAAGTGCCAAATTTTAATAAATTTATTTGAAACCAACTTCGATTTTTTGGATTTTCTTGAGTATTTTTGTTGTAGGATCTACAATTGAGTAAATTTAGATGAAAATTACTTCAATTTTTTGGATTGTGAAAAAGATTTGAGTTGGAAGTGTCAAATTTTAATAAATTTATTTGAAACCAAATTCGATTTTTTGGAGTTTCATGAGTATTTTCGTTATAGGATCTACAATTGAGTAAATTTAGATGAAAATAACTTCGATATTTTGGATTTTGTCACGATTTTTGTCAAATTTTAATAAATTTATTTGAAATCAACTTTGATAATTTTTTAATTTGTTGAGTATATTTGTTGTAGGATCTATATTTGAGTAAATTTAGATGAAAATAACTTCAATTTTTTGGATTGTGAAAAATATTTTAGTTGGAAGTGTCAAATTTTAATAAATTTATTTGAAATCAACTTCGATTTTTTGGATTTTCTGTAGTATTTTTGTTGTAGGATCTACAATTGAGTAAATTTAGATAAAAATAACTTCAATTTTTTGGATTGTGAAAAAAAATTTAGATGGAAGTGTCAAATTTTAATAAATTTATTTGAAATCAACTTCGATTTTTTTGGATTTTGTTGAGTATTTTTGTTGTAGGGTCTATATTAGAGTAAATTTAGATGAAAATAACTTAAATTTTTAGGATTGTGAAAAAATTTTAGTTGGAAGTGCCAAATTTTAATAAATTTATTTGAAACCAACTTCGATTTTTGGGATTTTCTTGAGTATTTTTGTTGTAGGATCTACAATTGAATAAATTTAGATGAAAATAACTTCAATTTTTTGGATTGTGAAAAAAAATTTAGATGGAAGTGTCAATATTTAATAAATTTATTTGAAATCAACTTCGATTTTTTTTTATTTTGTGGGGTATTTTTGTTGTAGGATCTATATTTGAGTAAATTTAGATGAAAATAACTTCAATTTTTAGGATTGTGAAAAAAAATTTAGTTGGAAGTGCCAAATTTTAATAAATTTATTTGAAACCAACTTCGATTTTTTGGATTTTCTTGAGTATTTTTGTTGTAGGATCTACAATTGAGTAAATTTAGATGAAAATAACTTCAATTTTTTGGATTGTGAAAAAAATTTGAGTTGGAAGTGTCAAATTTTAATAAATTTATTTGAAACCAAATTCGATTTTTTGGAGTTTCATGAGTATTTTTGTTATAGGATCTACAATTGAGTAAATTTAGATGAAAATAACTTCGATATTTTGGATTTTGTCACGATTTTTGTCAAATTTTAATAAATTTATTTAAAATCAACTTTGATAATTTTTTAATTTGTTGAGTATTTTTGTTGTAGGATCTATATTTGAGTAAATTTAGATGAAAATAACTTCAATTTTTTGGATTGTGAAAAATATTTTAGTTGGAAGTGTCAAATTTTAATAAATTTATTTGAAATCAACTTCGATTTTTTGGATTTTCTGTAGTATTTTTGTTGTAGGATCTACAATTGAGTAAATTTAGATAAAAATAACTTCAATTTTTTGGATTGCGAAAAAAAATTTAGATGGAAGTGTCAAATTTTAATAAATTTATTTGAAATCAACTTCGATTTTTTTGGATTTTGTTGAGTATTTTTGTTGTAGGGTCTATATTTGAGTAAATTTAGATGAAAATAACTTAAATTTTTAGGATTGTGAAAAAATTTTAGTTGGAAGTGCCAAATTTTAATAAATTTATTTGAAACCAACTTCGATTTTTGGGATTTTCTTGAGTATTTTTGTTGTAGGATCTACAATTGAGTAAATTTAGATGAAAATAACTTAAATTTTTAGGATTGTGAAAAAATTTTAGTTGGAAGTGCCAAATTTTAATAAATTTATTTGAAACCAACTTCGATTTTTGGGATTTTCTTGAGTATTTTTGTTGTAGGATCTACAATTGAGTAAATTTAGATGAAAATAACTTCAATTTTTTGGATTGTGAAAAAAAATTTAGATGGAAGTGTCAAATTTTAATAAATTTATTTGAAATCAACTTCGATTTTTTTTTATTTTGTTGGGTATTTTTGTTGTAGGATCTATATTTGAGTAAATTTAGATGAAAATAACTTAAATTTTTAGGATTGTGAAAAAAAATTTAGTTGGAAGTGCCAAATTTTAATAAATTTATTTGAAACCAACTTCGATTTTTTGGATTTTCTTGAGTATTTTTGTTGTAGGATCTACAATTGAGTAAATTTAGATGAAAATTACTTCAATTTTTTGGATTGTGAAAAAGATTTGAGTTGGAAGTGTCAAATTTTAATAAATTTATTTGAAACCAAATTCGATTTTTTGGAGTTTCATGAGTATTTTCGTTATAGGATCTACAATTGAGTAAATTTAGATGAAAATAACTTCGATATTTTGGATTTTGTCACGATTTTTGTCAAATTTTAATAAATTTATTTGAAATCAACTTTGATAATTTTTTAATTTGTTGAGTATATTTGTTGTAGGATCTATATTTGAGTAAATTTAGATGAAAATAACTTCAATTTTTTGGATTGTGAAAAATATTTTAGTTGGAAGTGTCAAATTTTAATAAATTTATTTGAAATCAACTTCGATTTTTTGGATTTTCTGTAGTATTTTTGTTGTAGGATCTACAATTGAGTAAATTTAGATAAAAATAACTTCAATTTTTTGGATTGTGAAAAAAAATTTAGATGGAAGTGTCAAATTTTAATAAATTTATTTGAAATCAACTTCGATTTTTTTGGATTTTGTTGAGTATTTTTGTTGTAGGGTCTATATTTGAGTAAATTTAGATGAAAATAACTTAAATTTTTAGGATTGTGAAAACAATTTTAGTTGGAGGTGCCAAATTTTAATAAATTTATTTGAAACCAACATCGATTTTTTGGATTTTCTTGAGTATTTTTGTTGTAGGATCTACAATTGAGTAAATTTAGATGAAAATAACTTCGATTTTTTCGATTTTGTCACGATTTTTGTCAAATTTTAATAAATTTATTTGAAATCAACTTGGATAATTTTGGATTTTCTTGAGTATTTTTGTTGTAGGATCTACAATTGAGTAAATTTAGATGAAAATAACTTCAATTTTTTGGATTGTGAAAAAAAATTTAGATGGAAGTGTCAAATTTTAATAAATTTATTTGAAATCAACTTCGATTTTTTTTTTATTTTGTTGGGTATTTTTGTTGTAGGATCTATATTTGAGTAAATTTAGATGAAAATAACTTAAATTTTTTGGATTGTGAAAAAAATTTTAGTTGGAAGTGCCAAGTTTTAATAAATTTATTTGAAACCAACTTCGATTTTTTGGATTTTCTTGAGTATTATTGTTGTAGGATCTACAATTGAGTAAATTTAGATGAAAATAACTTCAATTTTTTGGATTGTGAAAAAAAATTTAGATGGAAGTGTCAAATTTTAATAAATTTATTTGAAATCAACTTCGATTTTTTTTTATTTTGTTGGGTATTTTTGTTGTAGGATCTATATTTGAGTAAATTTAGATGAAAATAACTTAAATTTTTAGGATTGTGAAAAAAAATTTAGTTGGAAGTGCCAAATTTTAATAAATTTATTTGAAACCAACTTCGATTTTTTGGATTTTCTTGAGTATTTTTGTTGTAGGATCTACAATTGAGTAAATTTAGATGAAAATAACTTCGATTTTTTGGATTTTGTCACGATTTTTGTCAAATTTTAATAAATTTATTTGAAATCAACTTGGATAATTTTGGATTTTCTTGAGTATTTTTGTTGTAGGATCTACAATTGAGTAAATTTAGATGAAAATAACATAAATTTTTAGGATTGTGAAAAAAATTTGAGTTGGAAGTGTCAAATTTTAATAAATTTATTTGAAACCAACTTTGATTTTTTGGATTTTCTTGAATATTTTGGTTGTAGGATCTACAATTGAGTAAATATAGATGAAAATAACTCCGATTTTTTGGATTTTGTCACGATTTTTGTCAAATTTTAATAAATTTATTTGAAATCAACATGGATAATTTTGGATTTTCTTGAGTATTTTTGTTGTAGGATCTACAATTGAGTAAATTTAGATGAAAATAACTTCGATATTTTGGATTTTGTCACGATTTTTGACAAATTTTAATAAATTTATTTGAAATCAACTTTGATAATTTTTTAATTTGTTGAGTATTTTTGTTGTAGGATCTATATTTGAGTAAATTTAGATGAAAATAACATAAATTTTTAGGATTGTGAAAAAAATTTGAGTTGGAAGTGTCAAATTTTAATAAATTTATTTGAAACCAACTTTGATTTTTTGGATTTTCTTGAATATTTTGGTTGTAGGATCTACAATTGAGTAAATATAGATGAAAATAACTTCAATTTTTTGGATTGTGAATAAAGTTTGAGTTGGAAGTGTCAAATTTTAATAAATTTATTTGAAACCAACTTTGATTTTTTGGATTTTCTTGAGTATTTTGGTTGTAGGATCTACAATTGAGTAAATTTAGATGAAAATAACTTCAATTTTTTGGATTGTGAATAAAGTTTGAGTTGGAAGTGCCAAATTTTAATAAATTTATTTGAAACCAAATTCGATTTTTTGGAGTTTCATGAGTATTTTTGTTATAGGATCTACAATTGAGTAAATTTAGATGAAAATAACTCCGATTTTTTGGATTTTGTCACGATTTCTGTCAAATTTTAATAAATTTATTTGAAATCAACTTTGATAATTTTTTAATTTGTTGAGTATTTTTGTTGTAGGATCTATATTTGAGTAAATTTAGATGAAAATAACTTCAATTTTTTGGATTGTGAAAAATATTTTAGTTGGAAGTGTCAAATTTTAATAAATTTATTTGAAATCAACTTCGATTTTTTGGATTTTCTGTAGTATTTTTGTTGTAGGATCTACAATTGAGTAAATTTAGATAAAAATAACTTCAATTTTTTGGATTGTGAAAAAAAATTTAGATGGAAGTGTCAAATTTTAATAAATTTATTTGAAATCAACTTCGATTTTTTTGGATTTTGTTGAGTATTTTTGTTGTAGGGTCTATATTTGAGTAAATTTAGATGAAAATAACTTAAATTTTTAGGATTGTGAAAACAATTTTAGTTGGAGGTGCCAAATTTTAATAAATTTATTTGAAACCAACTTCGATTTTTTGGATTTTCTTGAGTATTTTTGTTGTAGGATCTACAATTGAGTAAATTTAGATGAAAATAACTTCGATTTTTTCGATTTTGTCACGATTTTTGTCAAATTTTAATAAATTTATTTGAAATCAACTTGGATAATTTTGGATTTTCTTGAGTATTTTTGTTGTAGGATCTACAATTGAGTAAATTTAGATGAAAATAACTTAAATTTTTAGGATTGTGAAAAAAAATTTAGATGGAAGTGTCAAATTTTAATAAATTTATTTGAAATCAACTTCGATTTTTTTTTATTTTGTTGGGTATTTTTATTGTAGGATCTATATTTGAGTAAATTTAGATGAAAATAACTTCAATTTTTTGGATTGTGAAAAAAATTTGAGTTGGAAGTGTCAAATTTTAATAAATTTATTTGAAACCAAATTCGATTTTTTGGAGTTTCATGAGTATTTTTGTTATAGGATCTACAATTGAGTAAATTTAGATGAAAATAACTTCGATATTTTGGATTTTGTCACGATTTTTGACAAATTTTAATAAATTTATTTGAAATCAACTTTGATAATTTTTTAATTTGTTGAGTATTTTTGTTGTAGGATCTATATTTGAGTAAATTTAGATGAAAATAACATAAATTTTTAGGATTGTGAAAAAAATTTGAGTTGGAAGTGTCAAATTTTAATAAATTTATTTGAAACCAACTTTGATTTTTTGGATTTTCTTGAATATTTTGGTTGTAGGATCTACAATTGAGTAAATATAGATGAAAATAACTTCAATTTTTTGGATTGTGAATAAAGTTTGAGTTGGAAGTGTCAAATTTTAATAAATTTATTTGAAACCAACTTTGATTTTTTGGATTTTCTTGAGTATTTTGGTTGTAGGATCTACAATTGAGTAAATTTAGATGAAAATAACTTCAATTTTTTGGATTGTGAATAAAGTTTGAGTTGGAAGTGCCAAATTTTAATAAATTTATTTGAAACCAAATTCGATTTTTTGGAGTTTCATGAGTATTTTTGTTATAGGATCTACAATTGAGTAAATTTAGATGAAAATAACTTCGATTTTTTGGATTTTGTCACGATTTTTGTCAAATTTTAATAAATTTATTTGAAATCAACTTGGATAATTTTGGATTTTCTTGAGTATTTTTGTTGTAGGATCTACAATTGAGTAAATTTAGATGAAAATAACATAAATTTTTAGGATTGTGAAAAAAATTTGAGTTGGAAGTGTCAAATTTTAATAAATTTATTTGAAACCAACTTTGATTTTTTGGATTTTCTTGAATATTTTGGTTGTAGGATCTACAATTGAGTAAATATAGATGAAAATAACTCCGATTTTTTGGATTTTGTCACGATTTTTGTCAAATTTTAATAAATTTATTTGAAATCAACTTTGATAATTTTTTAATTTGTTGAGTATTTTTGTTGTAGGATCTATATTTGAGTAAATTTAGATGAAAATAACATAAATTTTTAGGATTGTGAAAAAAATTTGAGTTGGAAGTGTCAAATTTTAATAAATTTAATTGAAATCAACTTTGATTTTTTGGATTTTCTTGAATATTTTGGTTGTAGGATCTACAATTGAGTAAATATAGATGAAAATAACTTCAATTTTTTGGATTGTGAATAAAGTTTGAGTTGGAAGTGTCAAATTTTAATAAATTTATTTGAAACCAACTTCGATTTTTTTTTATTTTGTTGGGTATTTTTGTTGTAGGATCTATATTTGAGTAAATTTAGATGAAAATAACTTCAATTTTTTGGATTGTGAAAAAAATTTGAGTTGGAAGTGTCAAATTTTAATAAATTTATTTGAAACCAAATTCGATTTTTTGGAGTTTCATGAGTATTTTTGTTATAGGATCTACAATTGAGTAAATTTAGATGAAAATAACTTCGATATTTTGGATTTTGTCACGATTTTTGACAAATTTTAATAAATTTATTTGAAATCAACTTTGATAATTTTTGAATTTGTTGAGTATTTTTGTTGTAGGATCTATATTTGAGTAAATTTAGATGAAAATAACATAAATTTTTAGGATTGTGAAAAAAATTTGAGTTGGAAGTGTCAAATTTTAATAAATTTATTTGAAACCAACTTTGATTTTTTGGATTTTCTTGAATATTTTGGTTGTAGGATCTACAATTGAGTAAATATAGATGAAAATAACTTAAATTTTTTGGATTGTGAATAAAGTTTGAGTTGGAAGTGTCAAATTTTAATAAATTTATTTGAAACCAACTTTGATTTTTTGGATTTTCTTGAGTATTTTGGTTGTAGGATCTACAATTGAGTAAATTTAGATGAAAATAACTTCAATTTTTTGGATTGTGAATAAAGTTTGAGTTGGAAGTGCCAAATTTTAATAAATTTATTTGAAACCAACTTCGATTTTTTGGATTTTCTTGAATATTTTGGTTGTAGGATCTACAATTGAGTAAATATAGATGAAAATAACTTCAATTTTTTGGATTGTGAATAAAGTTTGAGTTGGAAGTGTCAAATTTTAATAAATTTATTTGAAACCAACTTTGATTTTTTGGATTTTCTTGAGTATTTTGGTTGTAGGATCTACAATTGAGTAAATTTAGATGAAAATAACTTCAATTTTTTGGATTGTGAATAAAGTTTGAGTTGGAAGTGCCAAATTTTAATAAATTTATTTTAACCAACTTCGATTTTTTGGATTTTCTTGAGTATTTTTGTTGTAGGATCTACAATTGAGTAAATTTAGATGAAAATAACTCCGATTTTTTGGATTTTGTCACGATTTCTGTCAAATTTTAATAAATTTATTTGAAATCAACATGGATAATTTTGGATTTTCTTGAGTATTTTTGTTGTAGGATCTACAATTGAGTAAATTTAGATGAAAATAACTTCGATATTTTGGATTTTGTCACGATTTTTGACAAATTTTAATAAATTTATTTGAAATCAACTTTGATAATTTTTGAATTTGTTGAGTATTTTTGTTGTAGGATCTATATTTGAGTAAATTTAGATGAAAATAACATAAATTTTTAGGATTGTGAAAAAAATTTGAGTTGGAAGTGTCAAATTTTAATAAATTTATTTGAAACCAACTTTGATTTTTTGGATTTTCTTGAATATTTTGGTTGTAGGATCTACAATTGAGTAAATATAGATGAAAATAACTTCAATTTTTTGGATTGTGAATAAAGTTTGAGTTGGAAGTGTCAAATTTTAATAAATTTATTTGAAACCAACTTCGATTTTTGGGATTTTCTTGAGTATTTTTGTTGTAGGATCTACAATTGAGTAAATTTAGATGAAAATAACTTCAATTTTTTGGATTGTGAAAAAAAATTTAGATGGAAGTGTCAAATTTTAATAAATTTATTTGAAATCAACTTCGATTTTTTTATATTTTGTTGGGTATTTTTGTTGTAGGATCTATATTTGAGTAAATTTAGATGAAAATAACTTAAATTTTTAGGATTGTGAAAAAAAATTGAGTTGGAAGTGTCAAATTTTAATAAATTTATTTGATACCAACTTTAATTTTTTGGATTTTCTTGAATATTTTGGTTGTAGGATCTACAATTGAGTAAATTTAGATGAAAATAACTTTAATTTTTTGGATTGTGAATAAAGTTTGAGTTGGAAGTGTCAAATTTTAATAAATTTATTTGAAACCAACTTTGATTTTTTGGATTTTCTTGAGTATTTTGGTTGTAGGATCTACAATTGAGTAAATTTAGATGAAAATAACTTCAATTTTTTGGATTGTGAATTAAGTTTGAGTTGGAAGTGCCAAATTTTAATAAATTTATTTGAAACCAACTTCGATTTTTTGGATTTTCTTGAGTATTTTTGTTGTAGGATCTACAATTGAGTAAATTTAGATGTAAATAACTTCAATTTTTTGGATTGTGAAAAAAATTTGAGTTGGAAGTGTCAAATTTTAATAAATTTATTTGAAACCAAATTCGATTTTTTGGAGTTTCATGAGTATTTTTGTTATAGGATCTACAATTGAGTAAATTTAGATGAAAATAACTTCGATATTTTGGATTTTGTCACGATTTTTGACAAATTTTAATAAATTTATTTGAAATCAACTTTGATAATTTTTGAATTTGTTGAGTATTTTTGTTGTAGGATCTATATTTGAGTAAATTTAGATGAAAATAACATAAATTTTTAGGATTGTGAAAAAAATTTGAGTTGGAAGTGTCAAATTTTAATAAATTTATTTTAAACCAACTTTGATTTTTTGGATTTTCTTGAATATTTTGGTTGTAGGATCTACAATTGAGTAAATATAGATGAAAATAACTTCAATTTTTTGGATTGTGAATAAAGTTTGAGTTGGAAGTGTCAAATTTTAATAAATTTATTTGAAACCAACTTTGATTTTTTGGATTTTCTTGAGTATTTTGGTTGTAGGATCTACATTTGAGTAAATTTAGATGAAAATAACTTCAATTTTTTGGATTGTGAATAAAGTTTGAGTTGGAAGTGCCAAATTTTAATAAATTTATTTGAAACCAACTTTGATTTTTTGGATTTTCTTGAGTATTTTTGTTGTAGGATCTACAATTGAGTAAATTTAGATGAAAATAACTCCGATTTTTTGGATTTTGTCACGATTTCTGTCAAATTTTAATAAATTTATTTGAAATCAACATGGATAATTTTGGATTTTCTTGAGTATTTTTGTTGTAGGATCTACAATTGAGTAAATTTAGATGAAAATAACTTCAATTTTTTGGATTGTGAAAAAAAATTTACATGGAAGTGTCAAATTTTAATAAATTTATTTGAAATCAACTTCGATTTTTTTTTATTTTGTTGGGTATTTTTGTTGTAGGATCTATATTTGAGTAAATTTAGATGAAAATAACTTAAATTTTTAGGATTGTGAAAAAAAATTTAGTTGGAAGTGCCAAATTTTAATAAATTTATTTGAAACCAACTTCGATTTTTTGGATTTTCTTGAGTATTTTTGTTGTAGGATCTACAATTGAGTAAATTTAGATGAAAATAACTTCAATTTTTTGGATTGTGAAAAAAATTTGAGTTGGAAGTGTCAAATTTTAATAAATTTATTTGAAATCAACTTCGATTTTTTGGATTTTCTGTAGTATTTTTGTTGTAGGATCTACAATTGAGTAAATTTAGATAAAAATAACTTCAATTTTTTGGATTGTGAAAAAAAATTTAGATAGAAGTGTCAAATTTTAATAAATTTATTTGAAATCAACTTCGATTTTTTGGGATTTTGTTGAGTATTTTTGTTGTAGGGTCTATATTTGAGTAAATTTAGATGAAAATAACTTAAATTTTTAGGATTGTGAAAAAATTTTAGTTGGAAGTGCCAAATTTTAATAAATTTATTTGAAACCAACTTCGATTTTTTGGATTTTCTTGAGTATTTTTGTTGTAGGATCTACAATTGAGTAAATTTAGATGAAAATAACTTCGAGTTTTTGGATTTTGTCACGATTTTTGTCAAATTTTAATAAATTTATTTGAAATCAACTTGGATAATTTTGGATTTTCTTGAGTATTTTTGTTGTAGGGTCTATATTTGAGTAAATTTAGATGAAAATAACTTAAATTTTTAGGATTGTGAAAAAATTTTTAGTTGGAAGTGCCAAATTTTAATAAATTTATTTGAAACCAACTTCGATTTTTTGGATTTTCTTGAGTATTTTTGTTGTAGGATCTACAATTGAGTAAATTTAGATGAAAATAACTTCGAGTTTTTGGATTTTGTCACGATTTTTGTCAAATTTTAATAAATTTATTTGAAATCAACTTCGATTTTTTTTTATTTTGTTGGGTATTTTTGTTGTAGGATCTATATTTGAGCAAATTTAGATGAATATAACTTAAATATTTAGGATTGTGAAAAAAATTTGAGTTGGAAGAGTCAAATTTTAATAAATTTATTTGAAACCAACTTTGATTTTTTGGATTTTCTTGAATATTTTGGTTGTAGGATCTACAATTGAGTAAATTTAGATGAAAATAACTTCAATTTTTTGGATTGTGAATAAAGTTTGAGTTGGAAGTGTCAAATTTTAATAAATTTATTTGAAACCAACTTTGATTTTTTGGATTTTCTTGAGTATTTTGGTTGTAGGATCTACAATTGAGTAAATTTAGATGAAAATAACTTCAATTTTTTGGATTGTGAATAAAGTTTGAGTTGGAAGTGCCAAATTTTAATAAATTTATTTGAAACCAACTTCGATTTTTTGGATTTTCTTGAGTATTTTTGTTGTAGGATCTACAATTGAGTAAATTTAGATGAAAATAACTTCGATTTTTTGGGATTTTGTCACGATTTTTGTCAAATTTTAATAAATTTATTTGAAATCAACTTTGATAATTTTTGAATTTGTTGAGTATTTTTGTTGTAGGATCTATATTTGAGTAAATTTAGATGAAAATAACTTCAATTTTTTGGATTGTGAAAAATATTTTAGTTGGAAGTGTCAAATTTTAATAAATTTATTTGAAATCAACTTCGATTTTTTGGATTTTCTGTAGTATTTTTGTTGTAGGATCTACAATTGAGTAAATTTAGATAAAAATAACTTCAATTTTTTGGATTGTGAAAAAAAATTTAGATGGAAGTGTCAAATTTTAATAAATTTATTTGAAATCAACTTCGATTTTTTTGGATTTTGTTGAGTATTTTTGTTGTAGGGTCTATATTTGAGTAAATTTAGATGAAAATAACTTAAATTTTTAGGATTGTGAAAAAATTTTTAGTTGGAAGTGCCAAATTTTAATAAATTTATTTGAAACCAACTTCGATTTTTTGGATTTTCTTGAGTATTTTTGTTGTAGGATCTACAATTGAGTAAATTTAGATGAAAATAACTTCAATTTTTTGGACTGTGAAAAAAATTTGAGTTGGAAGTGTCAAATTTTAATAAATTTATTTGAAACCAAATTCGATTTTTTGGAGTTTCATGAGTATTTTTGTTATAGGATCTACAATTGAGTAAATTTAGATGAAAATAACTTCGATATTTTGGATTTTGTCACGATTTTTGTCAAATTTTAATAAATTTATTTAAAATCAACTTTGATAATTTTTGAATTTGTTGAGTATTTTTGTTGTAGGATCTATATTTGAGTAAATTTAGATGAAAATAACTTCAATTTTTTGGATTGTGAAAAATATTTTAGTTGGAAGTGTCAAATTTTAATAAATTTATTTGAAATCAACTTCGATTTTTTGGATTTTCTGTAGTATTTTTGTTGTAGGATCTACAATTGAGTAAATTTAGATAAAAATAACTTCAATTTTTTGGATTGTGAAAAAAAATTTAGATGGAAGTGTCAAATTTTAATAAATTTATTTGAAATCAACTTCGATTTTTTTGGATTTTGTTGAGTATTTTTGTTGTAGGGTCTATATTTGAGTAAATTTAGATGAAAAAAACTTAAATTTTTAGGATTGTGAAAAAATTTTAGTTGGAAGTGCCAAATTTTAATAAATTTATTTGAAACCAACTTCGATTTTTGGGATTTTCTTGAGTATTTTTGTTGTAGGATCTACAATTGAGTAAATTTAGATGAAAATAACTTCAATTTTTTGGATTGTGAAAAAAAATTTAGATGGAAGTGTCAAATTTTAATAAATTTATTTGAAATCAACTTCGATTTTTTTTTATTTTGTTGAGTATTTTTGTTGTAGGGTCTATATTTGAGTAAATTTAGATGAAAATAACTTAAATTTTTAGGATTGTGAAAACAATTTTAGTTGGAAGTGCCAAATTTTAATAAATTTATTTGAAACCAACTCCGATTTTTTGGATTTTCTTGAGTATTTTTGTTGTAGGATCTACAATTGCGTAAATTTAGATGAAAATAACTTCGATTTTTTCGATTTTGTCACGATTTTTGTCAAATTTTAATAAATTTATTTGAAATCAACTTGGATAATTTTGGATTTTCTTGAGTATTTTTGTTGTAGGATCTACAATTGAGTAAATTTAGATGAAAATAACTTCAATTTTTTGGATTGTGAAAAAAAATTTACATGGAAGTGTCAAATTTTAATAAATTTATTTGAAATCAACTTCGATTTTTTTTTATTTTGTTGGGTATTTTTGTTGTAGGATCTATATTTGAGTAAATTTAGATGAAAATAACTTAAATTTTTAGGATTGTGAAAAAAAATTTAGTTGGAAGTGCCAAATTTTAATAAATTTATTTGAAACCAACTTCGATTTTTTGGATTTTCTTGAGTATTTTTGTTGTAGGATCTACAATTGAGTAAATTTAGATGAAAATAACTTCAATTTTTTGGATTGTGAAAAAAATTTGAGTTGGAAGTGTCAAATTTTAATAAATTTATTTGAAATCAACTTCGATTTTTTGGATTTTCTGTAGTATTTTTGTTGTAGGATCTACAATTGAGTAAATTTAGATAAAAATAACTTCAATTTTTTGGATTGTGAAAAAAAATTTAGATAGAAGTGTCAAATTTTAATAAATTTATTTGAAATCAACTTCGATTTTTTGGGATTTTGTTGAGTATTTTTGTTGTAGGGTCTATATTTGAGTAAATTTAGATGAAAATAACTTAAATTTTTAGGATTGTGAAAAAATTTTAGTTGGAAGTGCCAAATTTTAATAAATTTATTTGAAACCAACTTCGATTTTTTGGATTTTCTTGAGTATTTTTGTTGTAGGATCTACAATTGAGTAAATTTAGATGAAAATAACTTCGAGTTTTTGGATTTTGTCACGATTTTTGTCAAATTTTAATAAATTTATTTGAAATCAACTTGGATAATTTTGGATTTTCTTGAGTATTTTTGTTGTAGGGTCTATATTTGAGTAAATTTAGATGAAAATAACTTAAATTTTTAGGATTGTGAAAAAATTTTTAGTTGGAAGTGCCAAATTTTAATAAATTTATTTGAAACCAACTTCGATTTTTTGGATTTTCTTGAGTATTTTTGTTGTAGGATCTACAATTGAGTAAATTTAGATGAAAATAACTTCGAGTTTTTGGATTTTGTCACGATTTTTGTCAAATTTTAATAAATTTATTTGAAATCAACTTCGATTTTTTTTTATTTTGTTGGGTATTTTTGTTGTAGGATCTATATTTGAGCAAATTTAGATGAATATAACTTAAATTTTTAGGATTGTGAAAAAAATTTGAGTTGGAAGAGTCAAATTTTAATAAATTTATTTGAAACCAACTTTGATTTTTTGGATTTTCTTGAATATTTTGGTTGTAGGATCTACAATTGAGTAAATTTAGATGAAAATAACTTCAATTTTTTGGATTGTGAATAAAGTTTGAGTTGGAAGTGTCAAATTTTAATAAATTTATTTGAAACCAACTTTGATTTTTTGGATTTTCTTGAGTATTTTGGTTGTAGGATCTACAATTGAGTAAATTTAGATGAAAATAACTTCAATTTTTTGGATTGTGAATAAAGTTTGAGTTGGAAGTGCCAAATTTTAATAAATTTATTTGAAACCAACTTCGATTTTTTGGATTTTCTTGAGTATTTTTGTTGTAGGATCTACAATTGAGTAAATTTAGATGAAAATAACTTCGATTTTTTGGGATTTTGTCACGATTTTTGTCAAATTTTAATAAATTTATTTGAAATCAACTTTGATAATTTTTGAATTTGTTGAGTATTTTTGTTGTAGGATCTATATTTGAGTAAATTTAGATGAAAATAACTTCAATTTTTTGGATTGTGAAAAATATTTTAGTTGGAAGTGTCAAATTTTAATAAATTTATTTGAAATCAACTTCGATTTTTTGGATTTTCTGTAGTATTTTTGTTGTAGGATCTACAATTGAGTAAATTTAGATAAAAATAACTTCAATTTTTTGGATTGTGAAAAAAAATTTAGATGGAAGTGTCAAATTTTAATAAATTTATTTGAAATCAACTTCGATTTTTTTGGATTTTGTTGAGTATTTTTGTTGTAGGGTCTATATTTGAGTAAATTTAGATGAAAATAACTTAAATTTTTAGGATTGTGAAAAAATTTTTAGTTGGAAGTGCCAAATTTTAATAAATTTATTTGAAACCAACTTCGATTTTTTGGATTTTCTTGAGTATTTTTGTTGTAGGATCTACAATTGAGTAAATTTAGATGAAAATAACTTCAATTTTTTGGACTGTGAAAAAAATTTGAGTTGGAAGTGTCAAATTTTAATAAATTTATTTGAAACCAAATTCGATTTTTTGGAGTTTCATGAGTATTTTTGTTATAGGATCTACAATTGAGTAAATTTAGATGAAAATAACTTCGATATTTTGGAGTTTGTCACGATTTTTGTCAAATTTTAATAAATTTATTTGAAATCAACTTTGATAATTTTTGAATTTGTTGAGTATTTTTGTTGTAGGATCTATATTTGAGTAAATTTAGATGAAAATAACATAAATTTTTAGGATTGTGAAAAAAATTTGAGTTGGAAGTGTCAAATTTTAATAAATTTATTTGAAATCAACTTCGATTTTTTGGATTTTCTGTAGTATTTTTGTTGTAGGATCTACAATTGAGTAAATTTAGATAAAAATAACTTCAATTTTTTGGATTGTGAAAAAAAATTTAGATAGAAGTGTCAAATTTTAATAAATTTATTTGAAATCAACTTCGATTTTTTTTTATTTTGTTGGGTATTTTTGTTGTAGGATCTATATTTGAGCAAATTTAGATGAATATAACTTAAATTTTTAGGATTGTGAAAAAAATTTGAGTTGGAAGAGTCAAATTTTAATAAATTTATTTGAAACCAACTTTGATTTTTTGGATTTTCTTGAATATTTTGGTTGTAGGATCTACAATTGAGTAAATTTAGATGAAAATAACTTCAATTTTTTGGATTGTGAATAAAGTTTGAGTTGGAAGTGTCAAATTTTAATAAATTTATTTGAAACCAACTTTGATTTTTTGGATTTTCTTGAGTATTTTGGTTGTAGGATCTACAATTGAGTAAATTTAGATGAAAATAACTTCAATTTTTTGGATTGTGAATAAAGTTTGAGTTGGAAGTGCCAAATTTTAATAAATTTATTTGAAACCAACTTCGATTTTTTGGATTTTCTTGAGTATTTTTGTTGTAGGATCTACAATTGAGTAAATTTAGATGAAAATAACTTCGATTTTTTGGGATTTTGTCACGATTTTTGTCAAATTTTAATAAATTTATTTGAAATCAACTTTGATAATTTTTTAATTTGTTGAGTATTTTTGTTGTAGGATCTATATTTGAGTAAATTTAGATGAAAATAACTTCAATTTTTTGGATTGTGAAAAATATTTTAGTTGGAAGTGTCAAATTTTAATAAATTTATTTGAAATCAACTTCGATTTTTTGGATTTTCTGTAGTATTTTTGTTGTAGGATCTACAATTGAGTAAATTTAGATAAAAATAACTTCAATTTTTTGGATTGTGAAAAAAAATTTAGATGGAAGTGTCAAATTTTAATAAATTTATTTGAAATCAACTTCGATTTTTTTGGATTTTGTTGAGTATTTTTGTTGTAGGGTCTATATTTGAGTAAATTTAGATGAAAATAACTTAAATTTTTAGGATTGTGAAAAAATTTTTAGTTGGAAGTGCCAAATTTTAATAAATTTATTTGAAACCAACTTCGATTTTTTGGATTTTCTTGAGTATTTTTGTTGTAGGATCTACAATTGAGTAAATTTAGATGAAAATAACTTCAATTTTTTGGACTGTGAAAAAAATTTGAGTTGGAAGTGTCAAATTTTAATAAATTTATTTGAAACCAAATTCGATTTTTTGGAGTTTCATGAGTATTTTTGTTATAGGATCTACAATTGAGTAAATTTAGATGAAAATAACTTCGATATTTTGGAGTTTGTCACGATTTTTGTCAAATTTTAATAAATTTATTTGAAATCAACTTTGATAATTTTTGAATTTGTTGAGTATTTTTGTTGTAGGATCTATATTTGAGTAAATTTAGATGAAAATAACTTCAATTTTTTGGATTGTGAAAAATATTTTAGTTGGAAGTGTCAAATTTTAATAAATTTATTTTAAATCAACTTCGATTTTTTGGATTTTCTGTAGTATTTTTGTTGTAGGATCTACAATTGAGTAAATTTAGATAAAGATAACTTCAATTTTTTGGATTGTGAAAAAAATTTAGATGGAAGTGTCAAATTTTAATAAATTTATTTGAAATCAACTTCGATTTTTTTGGATTTTGTTGAGTATTTTTGGTGTAGGGTCTATATTTGAGTAAATTTAGATGAAAATAACATAAATTTTTTGGATTGTGAAAAAAATTTGAGTTGGAAGTGTCAAATTTTAAAAAATTTATTTGAAACCAACTTTGATTTTTTGGATTTTCTTGAATATTTTGGTTGTAGGATCTACAATTGAGTAAATATAGATGAAAATAACTTCAATTTTTTGGATTGTGAATAAAGTTTGAGTTGGAAGTGTCAAATTTTAATAAATTTATTTGAAACCAACTTTGATTTTTTGGATTTTCTTGAGTATTTTGGTTGTAGGATCTACAATTGAGTAAATTTAGATGAAAATAACTTCAATTTTTTGGATTGTGAATAAAGTTTGAGTTGGAAGTGCCAAATTTTAATAAATTTATTTGAAACCAACTTCGATTTTTTGGATTTTCTTGAGTATTTTTGTTGTAGGATCTACAATTGAGTAAATTTAGATGAAAATAACTCGGATTTTTTGGATTTTGTCACGATTTCTGTCAAATTTTAATAAATTTATTTGAAATCAACATGGATAATTTTGGATTTTCTTGAGTATTTTTGTTGTAGGATCTACAATTGAGTAAATTTAGATGAAAATAACTTCAATTTTTTGGATTGTGAAAAAAAATTTAGATGGAAGTGTCAAATTTTAATAAATTTATTTGAAATCAACTTCGATTTTTTTTTATTTTGTTGGGTATTTTTGTTGTAGGATCTATATTTGAGTAAATTTAGATGAAAATAACTTCAATTTTTAGGATTGTGAAAAAAAATTTAGTTGGAAGTGCCAAATTTTAATAAATTTATTTGAAACCAACTTCGATTTTTTGGATTTTCTTGAGTATTTTTGTTGTAGGATCTACAATTGAGTAAATTTAGATGAAAATAACTTCAATTTTTTGGACTGTGAAAAAAATTTGAGTTGGAAGTGTCAAATTTTAATAAATTTATTTGAAACCAAATTCGATTTTTTGGAGTTTCATGAGTATTTTTGTTATAGGATCTACAATTGAGTAAATTTAGATGAAAATAACTTCGATATTTTGGAGTTTGTCACGATTTTTGTCAAATTTTAATAAATTTATTTGAAATCAACTTTGATAATTTTTGAATTTGTTGAGTATTTTTGTTGTAGGATCTATATTTGAGTAAATTTAGATGAAAATAACTTCAATTTTTTGGATTGTGAAAAATATTTTAGTTGGAAGTGTCAAATTTTAATAAATTTATTTTAAATCAACTTCGATTTTTTGGATTTTCTGTAGTATTTTTGTTGTAGGATCTACAATTGAGTAAATTTAGATAAAGATAACTTCAATTTTTTGGATTGTGAAAAAAATTTAGATGGAAGTGTCAAATTTTAATAAATTTATTTGAAATCAACTTCGATTTTTTTGGATTTTGTTGAGTATTTTTGTTGTAGGGTCTATATTTGAGTAAATTTAGATGAAAATAACTTAAATTTTTAGGATTGTGAAAACAATTTTAGTTGGAAGTGCCAAATTTTAATAAATTTATTTGAAACCAACTTCGATTTTTTGGATTTTCTTGAGTATTTTTGTTGTAGGATCTACAATTGCGTAAATTTAGATGAAAATAACTTCGATTTTTTCGATTTTGTCACGATTTTGTCAAATTTTAATAAATTTATTTGAAATCAACTTGGATAATTTTGGATTTTCTTAAATATTTTTGTTGTAGGATCTACAATTGAGTAAATTTAGATGAAAATAACTTCAATTTTTTGGATTGTGAAAAAAAATTTAGATGGAAGTGTCAAATTTTAATAAATTTATTTGAAATCAACTTCGATTTTTTTTTATTTTGTTGGGTATTTTTGTTGTAGGATCTATATTTGAGTAAATTTAGATGAAAATAACTTAAATTTTTAGGATTGTGAAAAATAATTTAGTTGGAAGTGCCAAATTTTAATAAATTTATTTGAAACCAACTTCGATTTTTTGGATTTTCTTGAGTATTTTTGTTGTAGGATCTACAATTGAGTAAATTTAGATGAAAATAACATCAATTTTTTGGATTGTGAAAAAAATTTGAGTTGGAAGTGTCAAATTTTAATAAATTTATTTGAAATCAACTTCGATTTTTTGGATTTTCTGTAGTATTTTTGTTGTAGGATCTACAATTGAGTAAATTTAGATAAAAATAACTTCAATTTTTTGGATTGTGAAAAAAAATTTAGATAGAAGTGTCAAATTTTAATAAATTTATTTGAAATCAACTTCGATTTTTTTGGATTTTGTTGAGTATTTTTGTTGTAGGGTCTATATTTGAGTAAATTTAGATGAAAATAACTTAAATTTTTAGGATTGTGAAAAAATTTTAGTTGGAAGTGCCAAATTTTAATAAATTTATTTGAAACCAACTTCGATTTTTTGGATTTTCTTGAGTATTTTTGTTGTAGGATCTACAATTGAGTAAATTTAGATGAAAATAACTTCGAGTTTTTGGATTTTGTCACGATTTTTGTCAAATTTTAATAAATTTATTTGAAATCAACTTGGATAATTTTGGATTTTCTTGAGTATTTTTGTTGTAGGGTCTATATTTGAGTAAATTTAGATGAAAATAACTTAAATTTTTAGGATTGTGAAAAAATTTTTAGTTGGAAGTGCCAAATTTTAATAAATTTATTTGAAACCAACTTCGATTTTTTGGATTTTCTTGAGTATTTTTGTTGTAGGATCTACAATTGAGTAAATTTAGATGAAAATAACTTCGAGTTTTTGGATTTTGTCACGATTTTTGTCAAATTTTAATAAATTTATTTGAAATCAACTTCGATTTTTTTTTATTTTGTTGGGTATTTTTGTTGTAGGATCTATATTTGAGCAAATTTAGATGAATATAACTTAAATTTTTAGGATTGTGAAAAAAATTTGAGTTGGAAGAGTCAAATTTTAATAAATTTATTTGAAACCAACTTTGATTTTTTGGATTTTCTTGAATATTTTGGTTGTAGGATCTACAATTGAGTAAATTTAGATGAAAATAACTTCAATTTTTTGGATTGTGAATAAAGTTTGAGTTGGAAGTGTCAAATTTTAATAAATTTATTTGAAACCAACTTTGATTTTTTGGATTTTCTTGAGTATTTTGGTTGTAGGATCTACAATTGAGTAAATTTAGATGAAAATAACTTCAATTTTTTGGATTGTGAATAAAGTTTGAGTTGGAAGTGCCAAATTTTAATAAATTTATTTGAAACCAACTTCGATTTTTTGGATTTTCTTGAGTATTTTTGTTGTAGGATCTACAATTGAGTAAATTTAGATGAAAATAACTTCGATTTTTTGGGATTTTGTCACGATTTTTGTCAAATTTTAATAAATTTATTTGAAATCAACTTTGATAATTTTTGAATTTGTTGAGTATTTTTGTTGTAGGATCTATATTTGAGTAAATTTAGATGAAAATAACTTCAATTTTTTGGATTGTGAAAAATATTTTAGTTGGAAGTGTCAAATTTTAATAAATTTATTTGAAATCAACTTCGATTTTTTGGATTTTCTGTAGTATTTTTGTTGTAGGATCTGCAATTGAGTAAATTTAGATAAAAATAACTTCAATTTTTTGGATTGTGAAAAAAAATTTAGATGGAAGTGTCAAATTTTAATAAATTTATTTGAAATCAACTTCGATTTTTTTGGATTTTGTTGAGTATTTTTGTTGTAGGGTCTATATTTGAGTAAATTTAGATGAAAATAACTTAAATTTTTAGGATTGTGAAAAAATTTTTAGTTGGAAGTGCCAAATTTTAATAAATTTATTTGAAACCAACTTCGATTTTTTGGATTTTCTTGAGTATTTTTGTTGTAGGATCTACAATTGAGTAAATTTAGATGAAAATAACTTAGATTTTTTCGATTTTGTCACGATTTTTGTCAAATTTTAATAAATTTATTTGAAATCAACTTGGATAATTTTTGATTTTCTTGAGTATTTTTGTTGTAGGGTCTATATTTGAGTAAATTTAGATGAAAATAACTTAAATTTTTAGGATTGTGAAAAAATTTTTAGTTGGAAGTGCCAAATTTTAATAAATTTATTTGAAACCAACTTCGATTTTTTGGATTTTCTTGAGTATTTTTGTTGTAGGATCTACAATTGAGTAAATTTAGATGAAAATAACTTCGATTTTTGGGATTTTGTCACGATTTTTGTCAAATTTTAATAAATTTATTTGAAATCAACTTTGATAATTTTTGAATTTGTTGAGTATTTTTGTTGTAGGATCTATATTTGAGTAAATTTAGATGAAAATAACTTCAATTTTTTGGATTGTGAAAAATATTTTAGTTGGAAGTGTCAAATTTTAATAAATTTATTTGAAATCAACTTCGATTTTTTGGATTTTCTGTAGTATTTTTGTTGTAGGATCTACAATTGAGTAAATTTAGATAAAAATAACTTCAATTTTTTGGATTGTGAAAAAAAATTTAGATGGAAGTGTCAAATTTTAATAAATTTATTTGAAATCAACTTCGATTTTTTTGGATTTTGTTGAGTATTTTTTTGTAGGGTCTATATTTGAGTAAATTTAGATGAAAATAACTTAAATTTTTAGGATTGTGAAAACAATTTTAGTTGGAAGTGCCAAATTTTAATAAATTTATTTGAAACCAACTTCGATTTTTTGGATTTTCTTGAGTATTTTTGTTGTAGGATCTACAATTGAGTAAATGTAGATGAAAATAACTTCGATTTTTTCGATTTTGTCACGATTTTTGTCAAATTTTAATAAATTTATTTGAAATCAACTTCGATTTTTTTTTATTTTGTTGGGTATTTTTGTTGTAGGATCTATATTTGAGTAAATTTAGATGAAAATAACTTAAATTTTTAGGATTGTGAAAAAAATTTTAGTTGGAAGTGCCAAGTTTTAATAAATTTATTTGAAATCAACTTTGATTTTTTGGATTTTCTTGAGTATTTTTGTTGTAGGGTCTATATTTGAGTAAATTTAGATGAAAATAACTTAAATTTTTAGGATTGTGAAAAAATTTTTAGTTGGAAGTGCCAAATTTTAATAAATTTATTTGAAACCAACTTCGATTTTTTGGATTTTCTTGAGTATTTTTGTTGTAGGATCTACAATTGAGTAAATTTAGATGAAAATAACTTCAATTTTTTGGACTGTGAAAAAAATTTGAGTTGGAAGTGTCAAATTTTAATAAATTTATTTGAAACCAAATTCGATTTTTTGGAGTTTCATGAGTATTTTTGTTATAGGATCTACAATTGAGTAAATTTAGATGAAAATAACTTCGATATTTTGGAGTTTGTCACGATTTTTGTCAAATTTTAATAAATTTATTTGAAATCAACTTTGATAATTTTTGAATTTGTTGAGTATTTTTGTTGTAGGATCTATATTTGAGTAAATTTAGATGAAAATAACTTCAATTTTTTGGATTGTGAAAAATATTTTAGTTGGAAGTGTCAAATTTTAATAAATTTATTTTAAATCAACTTCGATTTTTTGGATTTTCTGTAGTATTTTTGTTGTAGGATCTACAATTGAGTAAATTTAGATAAAGATAACTTCAATTTTTTGGATTGTGAAAAAAATTTAGATGGAAGTGTCAAATTTTAATAAATTTATTTGAAATCAACTTCGATTTTTTTGGATTTTGTTGAGTATTTTTGGTGTAGGGTCTATATTTGAGTAAATTTAGATGAAAATAACATAAATTTTTAGGATTGTGAAAAAAATTTGAGTTGGAAGTGTCAAATTTTAAAAAATTTATTTGAAACCAACTTTGATTTTTTGGATTTTCTTGAATATTTTGGTTGTAGGATCTACAATTGAGTAAATATAGATGAAAATAACTTCAATTTTTTGGATTGTGAATAAAGTTTGAGTTGGAAGTGTCAAATTTTAATAAATTTATTTGAAACCAACTTTGATTTTTTGGATTTTCTTGAGTATTTTGGTTGTAGGATCTACAATTGAGTAAATTTAGATGAAAATAACTTCAATTTTTTGGATTGTGAATAAAGTTTGAGTTGGAAGTGCCAAATTTTAATAAATTTATTTGAAACCAACTTCGATTTTTTGGATTTTCTTGAGTATTTTTGTTGTAGGATCTACAATTGAGTAAATTTAGATGAAAATAACTCGGATTTTTTGGATTTTGTCACGATTTCTGTCAAATTTTAATAAATTTATTTGAAATCAACATGGATAATTTTGGATTTTCTTGAGTATTTTTGTTGTAGGATCTACAATTGAGTAAATTTAGATGAAAATAACTTCAATTTTTTGGATTGTGAAAAAAAATTTAGATGGAAGTGTCAAATTTTAATAAATTTATTTGAAATCAACTTCGATTTTTTTTTATTTTGTTGGGTATTTTTGTTGTAGGATCTATATTTGAGTAAATTTAGATGAAAATAACTTCAATTTTTAGGATTGTGAAAAAAAATTTAGTTGGAAGTGCCAAATTTTAATAAATTTATTTGAAACCAACTTCGATTTTTTGGATTTTCTTGAGTATTTTTGTTGTAGGATCTACAATTGAGTAAATTTAGATGAAAATAACTTCAATTTTTTGGACTGTGAAAAAAATTTGAGTTGGAAGTGTCAAATTTTAATAAATTTATTTGAAACCAAATTCGATTTTTTGGAGTTTCATGAGTATTTTTGTTATAGGATCTACAATTGAGTAAATTTAGATGAAAATAACTTCGATATTTTGGAGTTTGTCACGATTTTTGTCAAATTTTAATAAATTTATTTGAAATCAACTTTGATAATTTTTGAATTTGTTGAGTATTTTTGTTGTAGGATCTATATTTGAGTAAATTTAGATGAAAATAACTTCAATTTTTTGGATTGTGAAAAATATTTTAGTTGGAAGTGTCAAATTTTAATAAATTTATTTTAAATCAACTTCGATTTTTTGGATTTTCTGTAGTATTTTTGTTGTAGGATCTACAATTGAGTAAATTTAGATAAAGATAACTTCAATTTTTTGGATTGTGAAAAAAATTTAGATGGAAGTGTCAAATTTTAATAAATTTATTTGAAATCAACTTCGATTTTTTTGGATTTTGTTGAGTATTTTTGTTGTAGGGTCTATATTTGAGTAAATTTAGATGAAAATAACTTAAATTTTTAGGATTGTGAAAACAATTTTAGTTGGAAGTGCCAAATTTTAATAAATTTATTTGAAACCAACTTCGATTTTTTGGATTTTCTTGAGTATTTTTGTTGTAGGATCTACAATTGCGTAAATTTAGATGAAAATAACTTCGATTTTTTCGATTTTGTCACGATTTTGTCAAATTTTAATAAATTTATTTGAAATCAACTTGGATAATTTTGGATTTTCTTAAATATTTTTGTTGTAGGATCTACAATTGAGTAAATTTAGATGAAAATAACTTCAATTTTTTGGATTGTGAAAAAAAATTTAGATGGAAGTGTCAAATTTTAATAAATTTATTTGAAATCAACTTCGATTTTTTTTTATTTTGTTGGGTATTTTTGTTGTAGGATCTATATTTGAGTAAATTTAGATGAAAATAACTTAAATTTTTAGGATTGTGAAAAAAAATTTAGTTGGAAGTGCCAAATTTTAATAAATTTATTTGAAACCAACTTCGATTTTTTGGATTTTCTTGAGTATTTTTGTTGTAGGATCTACAATTGAGTAAATTTAGATGAAAATAACATCAATTTTTTGGATTGTGAAAAAAATTTGAGTTGGAAGTGTCAAATTTTAATAAATTTATTTGAAATCAACTTCGATTTTTTGGATTTTCTGTAGTATTTTTGTTGTAGGATCTACAATTGAGTAAATTTAGATAAAAATAACTTCAATTTTTTGGATTGTGAAAAAAAATTTAGATAGAAGTGTCAAATTTTAATAAATTTATTTGAAATCAACTTCGATTTTTTTGGATTTTGTTGAGTATTTTTGTTGTAGGGTCTATATTTGAGTAAATTTAGATGAAAATAACTTAAATTTTTAGGATTGTGAAAAAATTTTAGTTGGAAGTGCCAAATTTTAATAAATTTATTTGAAACCAACTTCGATTTTTTGGATTTTCTTGAGTATTTTTGTTGTAGGATCTACAATTGAGTAAATTTAGATGAAAATAACTTCGAGTTTTTGGATTTTGTCACGATTTTTGTCAAATTTTAATAAATTTATTTGAAATCAACTTGGATAATTTTGGATTTTCTTGAGTATTTTTGTTGTAGGGTCTATATTTGAGTAAATTTAGATGAAAATAACTTAAATTTTTAGGATTGTGAAAAAATTTTTAGTTGGAAGTGCCAAATTTTAATAAATTTATTTGAAACCAACTTCGATTTTTTGGATTTTCTTGAGTATTTTTGTTGTAGGATCTACAATTGAGTAAATTTAGATGAAAATAACTTCGAGTTTTTGGATTTTGTCACGATTTTTGTCAAATTTTAATAAATTTATTTGAAATCAACTTCGATTTTTTTTTATTTTGTTGGGTATTTTTGTTGTAGGATCTATATTTGAGCAAATTTAGATGAATATAACTTAAATTTTTAGGATTGTGAAAAAAATTTGAGTTGGAAGAGTCAAATTTTAATAAATTTATTTGAAACCAACTTTGATTTTTTGGATTTTCTTGAATATTTTGGTTGTAGGATCTACAATTGAGTAAATTTAGATGAAAATAACTTCAATTTTTAGGATTGTGAAAAAAATTTAGTTGGAAGTGCCAAATTTTAATAAATTTATTTGAAACCAACTTCGATTTTTTGGATTTTCTTGAGTATTTTTGTTGTAGGATCTACAATTGAGTAAATTTAGATGAAAATAACTTCGAGTTTTTGGATTTTGTCACGATTTTTGTCAAATTTTAATAAATTTATTTGAAATCAACTTGGATAATTTTGGATTTTCTTGAGTATTTTTGTTGTAGGGTCTATATTTGAGTAAATTTAGATGAAAATAACTTAAATTTTTAGGATTGTGAAAAAATTTTTAGTTGGAAGTGCCAAATTTTAATAAATTTATTTGAAACCAACTTCGATTTTTTGGATTTTCTTGAGTATTTTTGTTGTAGGATCTACAATTGAGTAAATTTAGATGAAAATAACTTCGAGTTTTTGGATTTTGTCACGATTTTTGTCAAATTTTAATAAATTTATTTGAAATCAACTTCGATTTTTTTTTATTTTGTTGGGTATTTTTGTTGTAGGATCTATATTTGAGCAAATTTAGATGAATATAACTTAAATTTTTAGGATTGTGAAAAAAATTTGAGTTGGAAGAGTCAAATTTTAATAAATTTATTTGAAACCAACTTTGATTTTTTGGATTTTCTTGAATATTTTGGTTGTAGGATCTACAATTGAGTAAATTTAGATGAAAATAACTTCAATTTTTTGGATTGTGAATAAAGTTTGAGTTGGAAGTGTCAAATTTTAATAAATTTATTTGAAACCAACTTTGATTTTTTGGATTTTCTTGAGTATTTTGGTTGTAGGATCTACAATTGAGTAAATTTAGATGAAAATAACTTCAATTTTTTGGATTGTGAAAAAATTTTTAGTTGGAAGTGCCAAATTTTAATAAATTTATTTGAAACCAACTTCGATTTTTTGGATTTTCTTGAGTATTTTTGTTGTAGGATCTACAATTGAGTAAATTTAGATGAAAATAACTTCGATTTTTGGGATTTTGTCACGATTTTTGTCAAATTTTAATAAATTTATTTGAAATCAACTTTGATAATTTTTGAATTTGTTGAGTATTTTTGTTGTAGGATCTATATTTGAGTAAATTTAGATGAAAATAACTTCAATTTTTTGGATTGTGAAAAATATTTTAGTTGGAAGTGTCAAATTTTAATAAATTTATTTGAAATCAACTTCGATTTTTTGGATTTTCTGTAGTATTTTTGTTGTAGGATCTACAATTGAGTAAATTTAGATAAAAATAACTTCAATTTTTTGGATTGTGAAAAAAAATTTAGATGGAAGTGTCAAATTTTAATAAATTTATTTGAAATCAACTTCGATTTTTTTGGATTTTGTTGAGTATTTTTTTGTAGGGTCTATATTTGAGTAAATTTAGATGAAAATAACTTAAATTTTTAGGATTGTGAAAACAATTTTAGTTGGAAGTGCCAAATTTTAATAAATTTATTTGAAACCAACTTCGATTTTTTGGATTTTCTTGAGTATTTTTGTTGTAGGATCTACAATTGAGTAAATGTAGATGAAAATAACTTCGATTTTTTCGATTTTGTCACGATTTTTGTCAAATTTTAATAAATTTATTTGAAATCAACTTGGACAATTTTGGATTTTCTTGAGTATTTTTGTTGTAGGATCTACAATTGAGTAAATTTAGATGAAAATAACTTCAATTTTTTGGATTGTGAAAAAAAATTTAGATGGAAGTGTCAAATTTTAATAAATTTATTTGAAATCAACTTCGATTTTTTTTATTTTGTTGGGTATTTTTGTTGTAGGATCTATATTTGAGTAAATTTAGATGAAAATAACTTAAATTTTTAGGATTGTGAAAAAAATTTTAGTTGGAAGTGCCAAGTTTTAATAAATTTATTTGAAACCAACTTCGATTTTTTGGATTTTCTTGAGTATTATTGTTGTAGGATCTACAATTGAGTAAATTTAGATGAAAATAACTTCAATTTTTTGGATTGTGAAAAAAAATTTAGATGGAAGTGTCAAATTTTAATAAATTTATTTGAAATCAACTTTGATTTTTTGGATTTTCTTGAATATTTTGGTTTGTAGGATCTACAATTGAGTAAATATAGATGAAAACAACTCCGATTTTTTGGATTTTGTCACGATTTTTGTCAAATTTTAATAAATTTATTTGAAATCAACATGGATAATTTTGGATTTTCTTGAGTATTTTTGTTGTAGGATCTACAATTGAGTAAATTTAGATGAAAATAACTTCAATTTTTTGGATTGTGAAAAAAAATTTAGATGGAAGTGTCAAATTTTAATAAATTTATTTGAAATCAACTTCGATTTTTTTATATTTTGTTGGGTATTTTTGTTGTAGGATCTATATTTGAGTAAATTTAGATGAAAATAACTTAAATTTTTAGGATTGTGAAAAAAAATTGAGTTGGAAGTGTCAAATTTTAATAAATTTATTTGATACCAACTTTAATTTTTTGGATTTTCTTGAATATTTTGGTTGTAGGATCTACAATTGAGTAAATTTAGATTAAAATAACTTTAATTTTTTGGATTGTGAATAAAGTTTGAGTTGGAAGTGTCAAATTTTAATAAATTTATTTGAAACCAACTTTGATTTTTTGGATTTTCTTGAGTATTTTGGTTGTAGGATCTACAATTGAGTAAATTTAGATGAAAATAACTTCAATTTTTTGGATTGTGAATAAAGTTTGAGTTGGAAGTGCCAAATTTTAATAAATTTATTTGAAACCAACTTCGATTTTTTGGATTTTCTTGAGTATTTTTGTTGTAGGATCTACAATTGAGTAAATTTATATGTAAATAACTTCAATTTTTTGGATTGTGAAAAAAATTTGAGTTGGAAGTGTCAAATTTTAATAAATTTATTTGAAACCAAATTCGATTTTTTGGAGTTTCATGAGTATTTTTGTTATAGGATCTACAATTGAGTAAATTTAGATGAAAATAACTTCGATATTTTGGATTTTGTCACGATTTTTGACAAATTTTAATAAATTTATTTGAAATCAACTTTGATAATTTTTGAATTTGTTGAGTATTTTTGTTGTAGGATCTATATTTGAGTAAATTTAGATGAAAATAACATAAATTTTTAGGATTGTGAAAAAAATTTGAGTTGGAAGTGTCAAATTTTAATAAATTTATTTTAAACCAACTTTGATTTTTTGGATTTTCTTGAATATTTTGGTTGTAGGATCTACAATTGAGTAAATATAGATGAAAATAACTTCAATTTTTTGCATTGTGAATAAAGTTTGAGTTGGAAGTGTCAAATTTTAATAAATTTATTTGAAACCAACTTTGATTTTTTGGATTTTCTTGAGTATTTTGGTTGTAGGATCTACATTTGAGTAAATTTAGATGAAAATAACTTCAATTTTTTGGATTGTGAATAAAGTTTGAGTTGGAAGTGCCAAATTTTAATAAATTTATTTGAAACCAACTTCGATTTTTGGGATTTTCTTGAGTATTTTTGTTGTAGGATCTACAATTGAGTAAATTTAGATGAAAATAACTTCAATTTTTTGGATTGTGAAAAAAAATTTAGATGGAAGTGTCAAATTTTAATAAATTTATTTGAAATCAACTTCGATTTTTTTATATTTTGTTGGGTATTTTTGTTGTAGGATCTATATTTGTGTAAATTTAGATGAAAATAACTTAAATTTTTAGGATTGTGAAAAAAAATTGAGTTGGAAGTGTCAAATTTTAATAAATTTATTTGATACCAACTTTAATTTTTTGGATTTTCTTGAATATTTTGGTTGTAGGATCTACAATTGAGTAAATTTAGATGAAAATAACTTTAATTTTTTGGATTGTGAATAAAGTTTGAGTTGGAAGTGTCAAATTTTAATAAATTTATTTGAAACCAACTTTGATTTTTTGGATTTTCTTGAGTATTTTGGTTGTAGGATCTACAATTGAGTAAATTTAGATGAAAATAACTTCAATTTTTTGGATTGTGAATAAAGTTTGAGTTGGAAGTGCCAAATTTTAATAAATTTATTTGAAACCAACTTCGATTTTTTGGATTTTCTTGAGTATTTTTGTTGTAGGATCTACAATTGAGTAAATTTAGATGTAAATAACTTCAATTTTTTGGATTGTGAAAAAAATTTGAGTTGGAAGTGTCAAATTTTAATAAATTTATTTGAAACCAAATTCGATTTTTTGGAGTTTCATGAGTATTTTTGTTATAGGATCTACAATTGAGTAAATTTAGATGAAAATAACTTCGATATTTTGGATTTTGTCACGATTTTTGACAAATTTTAATAAATTTATTTGAAATCAACTTTGATAATTTTTGAATTTGTTGAGTATTTTTGTTGTAGGATCTATATTTGAGTAAATTTAGATGAAAATAACATAAATTTTTAGGATTGTGAAAAAAATTTGAGTTGGAAGTGTCAAATTTTAATAAATTTATTTTAAACCAACTTTGATTTTTTGGATTTTCTTGAATATTTTGGTTGTAGGATCTACAATTGAGTAAATATAGATGAAAATAACTTCAATTTTTTGGATTGTGAATAAAGTTTGAGTTGGAAGTGTCAAATTTTAATAAATTTATTTGAAACCAACTTTGATTTTTTGGATTTTCTTGAGTATTTTGGTTGTAGGATCTACATTTGAGTAAATTTAGATGAAAATAACTTCAATTTTTTGGATTGTGAATAAAGTTTGAGTTGGAAGTGCCAAATTTTAATAAATTTATTTGAAACCAACTTCGATTTTTTGGATTTTCTTGAGTATTTTTGTTGTAGGATCTACAATTGAGTAAATTTAGATGAAAATAACTCCGATTTTTTGGATTTTGTCACGATTTCTGTCAAATTTTAATAAATTTATTTGAAATCAACATGGATAATTTTGGATTTTCTTGAGTATTTTTGTTGTAGGATCTACAATTGAGTAAATTTAGATGAAAATAACTTCAATTTTTTGGATTGTGAAAAAAAATTTAGTTGGAAGTGCCAAATTTTAATAAATTTATTTGAAACCAACTTCGATTTTTTGGATTTTCTTGAGTATTTTTGTTGTAGGATCTACAATTGAGTAAATTTAGATGAAAATAACTTCAATTTTTTGGATTGTGAAAAAAATTTGAGTTGGAAGTGTCAAATTTTAATAAATTTATTTGAAACCAAATTCGATTTTTTGGAGTTTCATGAGTATTTTTGTTATAGGATCTACAATTGAGTAAATTTAGATAAAAATAACTTCAATTTTTTGGATTGTGAAAAAAAATTTAGATGGAAGTGTCAAATTTTAATAAATTTATTTGAAATCAACTTCGATTTTTTTGGATTTTGTTGAGTATTTTTGTTGTAGGGTCTATATTTGAGTAAATTTAGATGAAAATAACTTAAATTTTTAGGATTGTGAAAAAATTTTAGTTGGAAGTGCCAAATTTTAATAAATTTATTTGAAACCAACTTCGATTTTTGGGATTTTCTTGAGTATTTTTGTTGTAGGATCTACAATTGAGTAAATTTAGATGAAAATAACTTCAATTTTTTGGATTGTGAGAAAAAATTTAGATGGAAGTGTCAAATTTTAATAAATTTATTTGAAATCAACTTCGATTTTTTTTTATTTTGTTGGGTATTTTTGTTGTAGGATCTATATTTGAGTAAATTTAGATGAAAATAACTTAAATTTTTAGGATTGTGAAAAAAAATTGAGTTGGAAGTGTCAAATTTTAATAAATTTATTTGATACCAACTTTAATTTTTTGGATTTTCTTGAATATTTTGGTTGTAGGATCTACAATTGAGTAAATTTAGATGAAAATAACTTCAATTTTTTGGATTGTGAATAAAGGTTAGTTGGAAGTGTCAAATTTTAATAAATTTATTTGAAACCAACTTTGATTTTTTGGATTTTCTTGAGTATTTTGGTTGTAGGATCTACAATTGAGTAAATTTAGATGAAAATAACTTCAATTTTTTGGATTGTGAATAAAGTTTGAGTTGGAAGTGCCAAATTTTAATAAATTTATTTGAAACCAACTTCGATTTTTTGGATTTTCTTGAGTATTTTTGTTGTAGGATCTACAATTGAGTAAATTTAGATGTAAATAACTTCAATTTTTTGGATTGTGAAAAAAATTTGAGTTGGAAGTGTCAAATTTTAATAAATTTATTTGAAACCAAATTCGATTTTTTGGAGTTTCATGAGTATTTTTGTTATAGGATCTACAATTGTGTAAATTTAGATGAAAATAACTTCGATATTTTGGATTTTGTCACGATTCTTGTCAAATTTTAATAAATTTATTTGAAATCAACTTTGATAATTTTTGAATTTGTTGAGTATTTTTGTTGTAGGATCTATATTTGAGTAAATTTAGATGAAAATAACTTCAATTTTTTGGATTGTGAAAATTATTATTAGTTGGAAGTGTAAAATTTTAATAAATTTATTTGAAATCAACTTCGATTTTTTGGATTTTCTGTAGTATTTTTGTTGTAGGATCTACAATTGAGTAAATTTTGATGTAAATAACTTCAATTTTTTGGATTGTGAAAAAAATTTGAGTTGGAAGTGTCAAATTTTAATAAATTTATTTGAAACCAAATTCGATTTTTTGGAGTTTCATGAGTATTTTTGTTATAGGATCTACAATTGTGTAAATTTAGATGAAAATAACTTCGATATTTTGGATTTTGTCACGATTCTTGTCAAATTTTAATAAATTTATTTGAAATCAACTTCGATTTTTTTGGATTTTGTTGAGTATTTTTGTTGTAGGGTCTATATTTGAGTAAATTTAGATGAAAATAACTTAAATTTTTAGGATTGTGAATAAAGTTTGAGTTGGAAGTGCCAAATTTTAATAAATTTATTTGAAACCAACTTCGATTTTTTGGATTTTCTTGAGTATTTTTGTTGTAGGATCTACAATTGAGTAAATTTAGATGAAAATAACTCCGATTTTTTGGATTTTGTCACGATTTCTGTCAAATTTTAATAAATTTATTTGAAATCAACATGGATAATTTTGGATTTTCTTGAGTATTTTTGTTGTAGGATCTACAATTGAGTAAATTTAGATGAAAATAACTTCAATTTTTTGGATTGTGAAAAAAAATTTAGTTGGAAGTGCCAAATTTTAATAAATTTATTTGAAACCAACTTCGATTTTTTGGATTTTCTTGAGTATTTTTGTTGTAGGATCTACAATTGAGTAAATTTAGATGAAAATAACTTCAATTTTTTGGATTGTGAAAAAAATTTGAGTTGGAAGTGTCAAATTTTAATAAATTTATTTGAAACCAAATTCGATTTTTTGGAGTTTCATGAGTATTTTTGTTATAGGATCTACAATTGAGTAAATTTAGATAAAAATAACTTCAATTTTTTGGATTGTGAAAAAAAATTTAGATGGAAGTGTCAAATTTTAATAAATTTATTTGAAATCAACTTCGATTTTTTTGGATTTTGTTGAGTATTTTTGTTGTAGGGTCTATATTTGAGTAAATTTAGATGAAAATAACTTAAATTTTTAGGATTGTGAAAAAATTTTAGTTGGAAGTGCCAAATTTTAATAAATTTATTTGAAACCAACTTCGATTTTTGGGATTTTCTTGAGTATTTTTGTTGTAGGATCTACAATTGAGTAAATTTAGATGAAAATAACTTCAATTTTTTGGATTGTGAGAAAAAATTTAGATGGAAGTGTCAAATTTTAATAAATTTATTTGAAATCAACTTCGATTTTTTTTTATTTTGTTGGGTATTTTTGTTGTAGGATCTATATTTGAGTAAATTTAGATGAAAATAACTTAAATTTTTAGGATTGTGAAAAAAAATTGAGTTGGAAGTGTCAAATTTTAATAAATTTATTTGATACCAACTTTAATTTTTTGGATTTTCTTGAATATTTTGGTTGTAGGATCTACAATTGAGTAAATTTAGATGAAAATAACTTCAATTTTTTGGATTGTGAATAAAGGTTAGTTGGAAGTGTCAAATTTTAATAAATTTATTTGAAACCAACTTTGATTTTTTGGATTTTCTTGAGTATTTTGGTTGTAGGATCTACAATTGAGTAAATTTAGATGAAAATAACTTCAATTTTTTGGATTGTGAATAAAGTTTGAGTTGGAAGTGCCAAATTTTAATAAATTTATTTGAAACCAACTTCGATTTTTTGGATTTTCTTGAGTATTTTTGTTGTAGGATCTACAATTGAGTAAATTTAGATGTAAATAACTTCAATTTTTTGGATTGTGAAAAAAATTTGAGTTGGAAGTGTCAAATTTTAATAAATTTATTTGAAACCAAATTCGATTTTTTGGAGTTTCATGAGTATTTTTGTTATAGGATCTACAATTGTGTAAATTTAGATGAAAATAACTTCGATATTTTGGATTTTGTCACGATTCTTGTCAAATTTTAATAAATTTATTTGAAATCAACTTTGATAATTTTTGAATTTGTTGAGTATTTTTGTTGTAGGATCTATATTTGAGTAAATTTAGATGAAAATAACTTCAATTTTTTGGATTGTGAAAATTATTATTAGTTGGAAGTGTAAAATTTTAATAAATTTATTTGAAATCAACTTCGATTTTTTGGATTTTCTGTAGTATTTTTGTTGTAGGATCTACAATTGAGTAAATTTTGATGTAAATAACTTCAATTTTTTGGATTGTGAAAAAAATTTGAGTTGGAAGTGTCAAATTTTAATAAATTTATTTGAAACCAAATTCGATTTTTTGGAGTTTCATGAGTATTTTTGTTATAGGATCTACAATTGTGTAAATTTAGATGAAAATAACTTCGATATTTTGGATTTTGTCACGATTCTTGTCAAATTTTAATAAATTTATTTGAAATCAACTTCGATTTTTTTGGATTTTGTTGAGTATTTTTGTTGTAGGGTCTATATTTGAGTAAATTTAGATGAAAATAACTTAAATTTTTAGGATTGTGAAAAAAATTTTAGTTGGAAGTGCCAAATTTTAATAAATTTATTTGAAACCAACTTCGATTTTTTGGATTTTCTTGAGTATTTTTGTTGTGGGATTTACAATTGCGTAAATTTAGATGAAAATAACTTCGAGTTTTTGGATTTTGTCACGATTTTTGTCAAATTTTAATAAATTTATTTGAAATCAACTTCGATTTTTTTTTATTTTGTTGGGTATTTTTGTTGTAGGATCTATATTTGAGTAAATTTAGATGAAAATAACTTAAATTTTTAGGATTGTTAAAAAAATTGAGTTGGAAGTGTCAAATTTTAATAAATTTATTTGATACCAACTTTAATTTTTTGGATTTTCATGAGTATTTTTGTTATAGGATCTACAATTGTGTAAATTTAGATGAAAATAACTTCGATATTTTGGATTTTGTCACGATTCTTGTCAAATTTTAATAAATTTATTTGAAATCAACTTTGATAATTTTTTAATTTGTTGAGTATTTTTGTTGTAGGATCTATATTTGAGTAAATTTAGATGAAAATAACTTCAATTTTTTGGATTGTGAAAAATATTTTAGTTGGAAGTGTCAAATTTTAATAAATTTATTTGAAATCAACTTCGATTTTTTGGATTTTCTGTTGTATTTTTGTTGTAGGATCTACATTTGAGTAAATTTAGATAAAAATAACTTCAATTTTTTGGATTGTGAAAAAAAATTTAGATGGAAGTGTCAAATTTTAATAAATTTATTTGAAATCAACTTCGATTATTTTGGATTTTGTTGAGTATTTTTGTTGTAGGGTCTATATTTGAGTAAATTTAGATGAAAATAACTTAAATTTTTAGGATTGTGAAAAAAATTTTAGTTGGAAGTGCCAAATTTTAATAAATTTATTTGAAACCAACTTCGATTTTTTGGATTTTCTTGAGTATTTTTGTTGTAGGATTTACAATTGCGTAAATTTAGATGAAAATAACTTCGAGTTTTTGGATTTTGTCACGATTTTTGTCAAATTTTAATAAATTTATTTGAAATCAACTTCGATTTTTTTTTATTTTGTTGGGTATTTTTGTTGTAGGATCTATATTTGAGTAAATTTAGATGAAAATAACTTAAATTTTTAGGATTGTTAAAAAAATTGAGTTGGAAGTGTCAAATTTTAATAAATTTATTTGATACCAACTTTAATTTTTTGGATTTTCATGAGTATTTTTGTTATAGGATCTACAATTGTGTAAATTTAGATGAAAATAACTTCGATATTTTGGATTTTGTCACGATTCTTGTCAAATTTTAATAAATTTATTTGAAATCAACTTTGATAATTTTTTAATTTGTTGAGTATTTTTGTTGTAGGATCTATATTTGAGTAAATTTAGATGAAAATAACTTCAATTTTTTGGATTGTGAAAAATATTTTAGTTGGAAGTGTCAAATTTTAATAAATTTATTTGAAATCAACTTCGATTTTTTGGATTTTCTGTTGTATTTTTGTTGTAGGATCTACATTTGAGTAAATTTAGATAAAAATAACTTCAATTTTTTGGATTGTGAAAAAAAATTTAGATGGAAGTGTCAAATTTTAATAAATTTATTTGAAATCAACTTCGATTATTTTGGATTTTGTTGAGTATTTTTGTTGTAGGGTCTATATTTGAGTAAATTTAGATGAAAATAACTTAAATTTTTAGGATTGTGAAAAAAATTTTAGTTGGAAGTGCCAAATTTTAATAAATTTATTTGAAACCAACTTCGATTTTTTGGATTTTCTTGAGTATTTTTGTTGTAGGATTTACAATTGCGTAAATTTAGATGAAAATAACTTCGAGTTTTTGGATTTTGTCACGATTTTTGTCAAATTTTAATAAATTTATTTGAAATCAACTTCGATTTTTTTTTATTTTGTTGGGTATTTTTGTTGTAGGATCTATATTTGAGTAAATTTAGATGAAAATAACTTAAATTTTTAGGATTGTTAAAAAAATTGAGTTGGAAGTGTCAAATTTTAATAAATTTATTTGATACCAACTTTAATTTTTTGGATTTTCATGAGTATTTTTGTTATAGGATCTACAATTGTGTAAATTTAGATGAAAATAACTTCGATATTTTGGATTTTGTCACGATTCTTGTCAAATTTTAATAAATTTATTTGAAATCAACTTTGATAATTTTTTAATTTGTTGAGTATTTTTGTTGTAGGATCTATATTTGAGTAAATTTAGATGAAAATAACTTCAATTTTTTGGATTGTGAAAAATATTTTAGTTGGAAGTGTCAAATTTTAATAAATTTATTTGAAATCAACTTCGATTTTTTGGATTTTCTGTTGTATTTTTGTTGTAGGATCTACATTTGAGTAAATTTAGATAAAAATAACTTCAATTTTTTGGATTGTGAAAAAAAATTTAGATGGAAGTGTCAAATTTTAATAAATTTATTTGAAATCAACTTCGATTATTTTGGATTTTGTTGAGTATTTTTGTTGTAGGGTCTATATTTAAGTAAATTTAGATGATGGTAACTTAAATTTTTAGGATTGTGAAAAAAATTTTAGTTGGAAGTGCCAAATTTTAATAAATTTATTTGAACCCAACTTCGATTTTTTGGAATTTCTTGAGTATTTTTGTTGTAGGATCTACAATTGCGTAAATTTAGATGAAAATAACTTCGAGTTTTTGGATTTTGTCACGATTTTTGTCAAATTTTAATAAATTTATTTGAAATCAACTTCGATTTTTTTGATTTTCTGTAGTATTTTTGTTGTAGGATCTACAATTGAGTAAATTTAGATAAAAATAACTTCAATTTTTTGGATTGTGAAAAAAAATTTAGATGGAAGTGTCAAATTTTAATAAATTTATTTGAAATCAACTTCGATTTTTTTGGATTTTATTGAGTATTTTTGTTGTAGGGTCTATATTTGATAAATTTAGATGAAAATAACTTAAATTTTTAGGATTGTGAAAAAAATTTTAGTTGGAAGTGCCAAATTTTAATAAATTTATTTGAAACCAACTTCGATTTTTTGGATTTTCTTGAGTATTTTTGTTGTAGGATCTACAATTGCGTAAATTTAGATGAAAATAACTTCGAGTTTTTGGATTTTGTCACGATTTTTGTCAAATTTTAATAAATTTATTTGAAATCAACTTCGATTTTTTTTTATTTTGTTGGGTATTTTTGTTGTAGGATCTATATTTGAGTAAATTTAGATGAAAATAACTTACATTTTTAGGATTGTGAAAAAAAATTGAGTTGGAAGTGTCAAATTTTAATAAATTTATTTGATACCAACTTTAAGTTTTTGGATTTTCTTGAATATTTTGGTTGTAGGATCTACAATTGAGTAAATTTAGATGAAAATAACTTCAATTTTTTGGATTGTGAATAAAGTTTGAGTTGGAAGTGTCAAATTTTAATAAATTTATTTGAAACCAACTTTGATTTTTTGGATTTTCTTGAGTATTTTGGTTGTAGGATCTACAATTGAGTAAATTTAGGTGAAAATAACTTCAATTTTTTGGATGGTGAAAAAAATTTGAGTTGGAAGTGTCAAATTTTAATAAATTTATTTGAAACCAAATTCGATTTTTTGGAGTTTCATGAGTATTTTTGTTATAGGATCTACAATTGAGTAAATTTAGATGAAAATAACTTCAATTTTTTGGATTGTGAATAAAGTTTGAGTTGGAAGTGCCAAATTTTAATAAATTTATTTGAAACCAACTTCGATTTTTTGGATTTTCTTGAGTATTTTTGTTGTAGGATCTACAATTGAATAAATTTAGATGAAAATAACTTCGATTTTTTGGATTTTGTCACGATTTTTGTCAAATTTTAATAAATTTATTTGAAATCAACTTGGATAATTTTGGATTTTCTTGAGTATTTTTGTTGTAGGATCTACAATTGAGTAAATTTTGATGAAAATAACTTAAATTTTTAGGATTGTGAAAAAAAATTTAGTTGGAAGTGCCAAATTTTAATAAATTTATTTGAAACCAACTTCGATTTTTTGGATTTTCTTGAGTATTTTTGTTGTAGGATCTACAATTGAGTAAATTTAGATGAAAATAACTTAAATTTTTTGGATTGTGAAAAAAATTTGAGTTGGAAGTGTCAAATTTTAATAAATTTATTTGAAACCAAATTCGATTTTTTGGAGTTTCATGAGTATTTTTGTTATAGGATCTACAATTGAGTAAATTTAGATGAAAATAACTTCGATATTTTGGATTTTGTCACGATACTTGTCAAATTTTAATAAATTTATTTGAAATCAACTTTGATAATTTTTGAATTTGTTGAGTATTTTTGTTGTAGGATCTATATTTGAGTAAATTTAGATGAAAATAACTTCAATTTTTTGGATTGTGAAAATTATTTTAGTTGGAAGTGTCAAATTTTAATAAATTTATTTGAAATCAACTTCGATTTTTTTTTATTTTGTTGGGTATTTTTGTTGTAGGATCTATATTTGAGTAAATTTAGATGAAAATAACATAAATTTTTAGGATTGTGAAAAAAATTTGAGTTGGAAGTGTCAAATTTTAATAAATTTATTTGAAACCAACTTTGATTTTTTGGATTTTCTTGAATATTTTGGTTGTAGGATCTACAATTGAGTAAATTTAGATGAAAATAACTTCGATTTTTTCGATTTTGTCACGATTTTTGTCAAATTTTAATAAATTTATTTGAAATCAACTTGGATAATTTTGGATTTTCTTGAGCATTTTTGTTGTAGGATCTACAATTGAGTAAATTTAGATGAAAATAACTTCAATTTTTTGGATTGTGAAAAAAAATTTAGATGGAAGTGTCAAATTTTAATAAATTTATTTGAAATCAACTTCGATTTTTTTTTATTTTGTTGGGTATTTTTGTTGTAGGATCTATATTTGAGTAAATTTAGATGAAAATAACTTAAATTTTTAGGATTGTGAAAAAAATTTTAGTTGGAAGTGCCAAATTTTAATAAATTTATTTGAAACCAACTTCGATTTTTTGGATTTTCTTGAGTATTTTTGTTGTAGGATCTACAATTGAGTAAATTTAGATGAAAATAACTTCAATTTTTTGGATTGTGAAAAAAAATTTAGATGGAAGTGTCAAATTTTAATAAATTTATTTGAAATCAACTTCGATTTTTTTTTATTTTGTTGGGTATTTTTGTTGTAGGATCTATATTTGAGTAAATTTAGATGAAAATAACTTAATTTTTTAGGATTGTGAAAAAAAATTTAGTTGGAAGTGCCAAATTTTAATAAATTTATTTGAAACCAACTTCGATTTTTTGGATTTTCTTGAGTATTTTTGTTGTAGGATCTACAATTGAGTAAATTTAGATGAAAATAACTTAAATTTTTTGGATTGTGAAAAAAATTTGGGTTGGAAGTGCCAAATTTTAATAAATTTATTTGAAACCAACTTCGATTTTTGGGATTTTCTTGAGTATTTTTGTTGTAGGATCTACAATTGCGTAAATTTAGATGAAAATAACTTCGAGTTTTTGGATTTTGTCACGATTTTTGTCAAATTTTAATAAATTTATTTGAAATCAACTTCGATTTTTTTTTATATTGTTGGGTATTTTTGTTGTAGGATCTATATTTGAGTAAATTTAGATGAAAATAACTTAAATTTTTAGGATTGTGAAAAAAAATTGAGTTGGAAGTGCCAAATTTTAATAAATTTATTTGAAACCAACTTCGATTTTTTGGAGTTTCATGAGTATTTTTGTTATAGGATCTACAATTGTGTAAATTTAGATGAAAATAACTTCGATATTTTGGATTTTGTCACGATTCTTGTCAAATTTTAATAAATTTATTTGAAATCAACTTCGATTTTTTTGGATTTTGTTGAGTATTTTTGTTGTAGGGTCTATATTTGAGTAAATTTAGATGAAAATAACTTAAATTTTTTGGATTGTGAAAAAAATTTGAGTTGGAAGTGTCAAATTTTAATAAATTTATTTGAAACCAAATTCGATTTTTTGGAGTTTCATGAGTATTTTTGTTATAGGATCTACAATTGTGTAAATTTAGATGAAAATAACTTCGATATTTTGGATTTTGTCACGATTCTTGTCAAATTTTAATAAATTTATTTGAAATCAACTTTGATAATTTTTGAATTTGTTGAGTATTTTTGTTGTAGGATCTATATTTGAGTAAATTTAGATGAAAATAACTTCAATTTTTTGGATTGTGAAAATTATTATTAGTTGGAAGTGTCAAATTTTAATAAATTTATTTGAAATCAACTTCGATTTTTTGGATTTTCTGTAGTATTTTTGTTGTAGGATCTACAATTGAGTAAATTTAGATAAAAATAACTACAATTTTTTGGATTGTGAAAAAAAATTTAGATGGAAGTGTCAAATTTTAATAAATTTATTTGAAATCAACTTCGATTTTTTTGGATTTTGTAGAGTATTTTTGTTGTAGGGTCTATATTTGATAAATTTAGATGAAAATAACTTAAATTTTTAGGATTGTGAAAAAAATTTTAGTTGGAAGTGCCAAATTTTAATAAATTTATTTGATACCAACTTTAATTTTTTGGATTTTCTTGAATATTTTGGTTGTAGGATCTACAATTGAGTAAATTTAGATGAAAATAACTTCAATTTTTTGGATTGTGAATAAAGTTTGAGTTGGAAGTGTCAAATTTTAATAAATTTATTTGAAACCAACTTTGATTTTTTGGATTTTCTTGAGTATTTTGGTTGTAGGATCTACAATTGAGTAAATTTAGATGAAAATAACTTCAATTTTTTGGATTGTGAATAAAGTTTGAGTTGGAAGTGCCAAATTTTAATAAATTTATTTGAAACCAACTTCGATTTTTTGGATTTTCTTGAGTATTTTTGTTGTAGGATCTACAATTGAGTAAATTTAGATGTAAATAACTTCAATTTTTTGGATTGTGAAAAAAATTTGAGTTGGAAGTGTCAAATTTTAATAAATTTATTTGAAACCAAATTCGATTTTTTGGAGTTTCATGAGTATTTTTGTTATAGGATCTACAATTGTGTAAATTTAGATGAAAATAACTTCGATATTTTGGATTTTGTCACGATTCTTGTCAAATTTTAATAAATTTATTTGAAATCAACTTCGATTTTTTTGGATTTTGTTGAGTATTTTTGTTGTAGGGTCTATATTTGAGTAAATTTAGATGAAAATAACTTAAATTTTTTGGATTGTGAAAAAAATTTGAGTTGGAAGTGTCAAATTTTAATAAATTTATTTGAAACCAAATTCGATTTTTTGGAGTTTCATGAGTATTTTTGTTATAGGATCTACAATTGTGTAAATTTAGATGAAAATAACTTCGATATTTTGGATTTTGTCACGATTCTTGTCAAATTTTAATAAATTTATTTGAAATCAACTTTGATAATTTTTGAATTTGTTGAGTATTTTTGTTGTAGGATCTATATTTGAGTAAATTTAGATGAAAATAACTTCAATTTTTTGGATTGTGAAAATTATTATTAGTTGGAAGTGTCAAATTTTAATAAATTTATTTGAAATCAACTTCGATTTTTTGGATTTTCTGTAGTATTTTTGTTGTAGGATCTACAATTGAGTAAATTTAGATAAAAATAACTACAATTTTTTGGATTGTGAAAAAAAATTTAGATGGAAGTGTCAAATTTTAATAAATTTATTTGAAATCAACTTCGATTTTTTTGGATTTTGTAGAGTATTTTTGTTGTAGGGTCTATATTTGATAAATTTAGATGAAAATAACTTAAATTTTTAGGATTGTGAAAAAAATTTTAGTTGGAAGTGCCAAATTTTAATAAATTTATTTGAAACCAACTTCGATTTTTTGGATTTTCTTGAGTATTTTTGTTGTAGGATCTACAATTGCGTAAATTTAGATGAAAATAACTTCGAGTTTTTGGATTTTGTCACGATTTTTGTCAAATTTTAATAAATTTATTTGAAATCAACTTCGATTTTTTTTTATTTTGTTGGGTATTTTTGTTGTAGGATCTATATTTGAGTAAATTTAGATGAAAATAACTTACATTTTTAGGATTGTGAAAAAAAATTGAGTTGGAAGTGTCAAATTTTAATAAATTTATTTGATACCAACTTTAAGTTTTTGGATTTTCTTGAATATTTTGGTTGTAGGATCTACAATTGAGTAAATTTAGATGAAAATAACTTCAATTTTTTGGATTGTGAATAAAGTTTGAGTTGGAAGTGTCAAATTTTAATAAATTTATTTGAAACCAACTTTGATTTTTTGGATTTTCTTGAGTATTTTGGTTGTAGGATCTACAATTGAGTAAATTTAGATGAAAATAACTTCAATTTTTTGGATTGTGAATAAAGTTTGAGTTGGAAGTGCCAAATTTTAATAAATTTATTTGAAACCAACTTCGATTTTTTGGATTTTCTTGAGTATTTTTGTTGTAGGATCTACAATTGAGTAAATTTAGATGAAAATAACTTAAATTTTTAGGATTGTGAAAAAAATTTTAGTTGGAAGTGCCAAATTTTAATAAATTTATTTGAAACCAACTTCGATTTTTTGGATTTTCTTGAGTATTTTTGTTGTAGGATCTACAATTGAGTAAATTTAGGTGAAAATAACTTCAATTTTTTGGATTGTGAAAAAAATTTGAGTTGGAAGTGTCAAATTTTAATAAATTTATTTGAAACCAAATTCGATTTTTTGGAGTTTCATGAGTATTTTTGTTATAGGATCTACAATTGAGTAAATTTAGATGAAAATAACTTCAATTTTTTGGATTGTGAATAAAGTTTGAGTTGGAAGTGCCAAATTTTAATAAATTTATTTGAAACCAACTTCGATTTTTTGGATTTTCTTGAGTATTTTTGTTGTAGGATCTACAATTGAATAAATTTAGATGAAAATAACTTCGATTTTTTGGATTTTGTCACGATTTTTGTCAAATTTTAATAAATTTATTTGAAATCAACTTGGATAATTTTGGATTTTCTTGAGTATTTTTGTTGTAGGATCTACAATTGAGTAAATTTTGATGAAAATAACTTAAATTTTTAGGATTGTGAAAAAAAATTTAGTTGGAAGTGCCAAATTTTAATAAATTTATTTGAAACCAACTTCGATTTTTTGGATTTTCTTGAGTATTTTTGTTGTAGGATCTACAATTGAGTAAATTTAGATGAAAATAACTTAAATTTTTTGGATTGTGAAAAAAATTTGAGTTGGAAGTGTCAAATTTTAATAAATTTATTTGAAACCAAATTCGATTTTTTGGAGTTTCATGAGTATTTTTGTTATAGGATCTACAATTGAGTAAATTTAGATGAAAATAACTTCGATATTTTGGATTTTGTCACGATACTTGTCAAATTTTAATAAATTTATTTGAAATCAACTTTGATAATTTTTGAATTTGTTGAGTATTTTTGTTGTAGGATCTATATTTGAGTAAATTTAGATGAAAATAACTTCAATTTTTTGGATTGTGAAAATTATTTTAGTTGGAAGTGTCAAATTTTAATAAATTTATTTGAAATCAACTTCGATTTTTTTTTATTTTGTTGGGTATTTTTGTTGTAGGATCTATATTTGAGTAAATTTAGATGAAAATAACATAAATTTTTAGGATTGTGAAAAAAATTTGAGTTGGAAGTGTCAAATTTTAATAAATTTATTTGAAACCAACTTTGATTTTTTGGATTTTCTTGAATATTTTGGTTGTAGGATCTACAATTGAGTAAATTTAGATGAAAATAACTTCGATTTTTTCGATTTTGTCACGATTTTTGTCAAATTTTAATAAATTTATTTGAAATCAACTTGGATAATTTTGGATTTTCTTGAGCATTTTTGTTGTAGGATCTACAATTGAGTAAATTTAGATGAAAATAACTTCAATTTTTTGGATTGTGAAAAAAAATTTAGATGGAAGTGTCAAATTTTAATAAATTTATTTGAAATCAACTTCGATTTTTTTTTATTTTGTTGGGTATTTTTGTTGTAGGATCTATATTTGAGTAAATTTAGATGAAAATAACTTAATTTTTTAGGATTGTGAAAAAAAATTTAGTTGGAAGTGCCAAATTTTAATAAATTTATTTGAAACCAACTTCGATTTTTTGGATTTTCTTGAGTATTTTTGTTGTAGGATCTACAATTGAGTAAATTTAGATGAAAATAACTTCAATTTTTTGGATTGTGAAAAAAATTTGAGTTGGAAGTGTCAAATTTTAATAAATTTATTTGAAACCAAATTCGATATTTTGGAGTTTCATGAGTATTTTTGTTATAGGATCTACAATTGAGTAAATTTAGATGAAAATAACTTCGATATTTTGGATTTTGTCACGTTTTTTGTCAAATTTTAATAAATTTATTTGAAATCAACTTCGATTTATTTTGATTTTGTTGGGTATTTTTGTTGTAGGATCTATATTTGAGTAAATTTAGATGAAAATAACTTAAATTTTTAGGATTGTGAAAAAAAATTTAGTTGGAAGTGCCAAATTTTAATAATTTTATTTGAAACCAAATTCGATTTTTTGGAGTTTCATGAGTATTTTTGTTATAGGATCTACAATTGAGTAAATTTAGATGAAAATAACTTCGATTTTTTGGATTTTGTCACGATTTTTGTCATATTTTAATAAATTTATTTGAAATCAACTTTGATAATTTTTGAATTTGTTGAGTATTTATTGTTGTAGGATCTATATTTGAGTAAATTTAGATGAAAATAACTTCAATTTTTTGGATTGTGAAAAATATTTTAGTTGGAAGTGTCAAATTTTAATAAATTTATTTGAAATCAACTTCGATTTTTTGGATTTTCTTGAGTATTTTTGTTGTAGGATCTACAATTGCGTAAATTTAGATGAAAATAACTTCGAGTTTTTGGATTTTGTCACGATTTTTGTCAAATTTTAATAAATTTATTTGAAATCAACTTCGATTTTTTTTTATTTTGTTGGGTATTTTTGTTGTAGGATCTATATTTGAGTAAATTTAGATGAAAATAACTTACATTTTTAGGATTGTGAAAAAAAATTGAGTTGGAAGTGTCAAATTTTAATAAATTTATTTGATACCAACTTTAAGTTTTTGGATTTTCTTGAATATTTTGGTTGTAGGATCTACAATTGAGTAAATTTAGATGAAAATAACTTCAATTTTTTGGATTGTGAATAAAGTTTGAGTTGGAAGTGTCAAATTTTAATAAATTTATTTGAAACCAACTTTGATTTTTTGGATTTTCTTGAGTATTTTGGTTGTAGGATCTACAATTGAGTAAATTTAGATGAAAATAACTTCAATTTTTTGGATTGTGAATAAAGTTTGAGTTGGAAGTGCCAAATTTTAATAAATTTATTTGAAACCAACTTCGATTTTTTGGATTTTCTTGAGTATTTTTGTTGTAGGATCTACAATTGAGTAAATTTAGATGAAAATAACTTAAATTTTTAGGATTGTGAAAAAAATTTTAGTTGGAAGTGCCAAATTTTAATAAATTTATTTGAAACCAACTTCGATTTTTTGGATTTTCTTGAGTATTTTTGTTGTAGGATCTACAATTGAGTAAATTTAGGTGAAAATAACTTCAATTTTTTGGATTGTGAAAAAAATTTGAGTTGGAAGTGTCAAATTTTAATAAATTTATTTGAAACCAAATTCGATTTTTTGGAGTTTCATGAGTATTTTTGTTATAGGATCTACAATTGAGTAAATTTAGATGAAAATAACTTCAATTTTTTGGATTGTGAATAAAGTTTGAGTTGGAAGTGCCAAATTTTAATAAATTTATTTGAAACCAACTTCGATTTTTTGGATTTTCTTGAGTATTTTTGTTGTAGGATCTACAATTGAATAAATTTAGATGAAAATAACTTCGATTTTTTGGATTTTGTCACGATTTTTGTCAAATTTTAATAAATTTATTTGAAATCAACTTGGATAATTTTGGATTTTCTTGAGTATTTTTGTTGTAGGATCTACAATTGAGTAAATTTTGATGAAAATAACTTAAATTTTTAGGATTGTGAAAAAAAATTTAGTTGGAAGTGCCAAATTTTAATAAATTTATTTGAAACCAACTTCGATTTTTTGGATTTTCTTGAGTATTTTTGTTGTAGGATCTACAATTGAGTAAATTTAGATGAAAATAACTTAAATTTTTTGGATTGTGAAAAAAATTTGAGTTGGAAGTGTCAAATTTTAATAAATTTATTTGAAACCAAATTCGATTTTTTGGAGTTTCATGAGTATTTTTGTTATAGGATCTACAATTGAGTAAATTTAGATGAAAATAACTTCGATATTTTGGATTTTGTCACGATACTTGTCAAATTTTAATAAATTTATTTGAAATCAACTTTGATAATTTTTGAATTTGTTGAGTATTTTTGTTGTAGGATCTATATTTGAGTAAATTTAGATGAAAATAACTTCAATTTTTTGGATTGTGAAAATTATTTTAGTTGGAAGTGTCAAATTTTAATAAATTTATTTGAAATCAACTTCGATTTTTTTTTATTTTGTTGGGTATTTTTGTTGTAGGATCTATATTTGAGTAAATTTAGATGAAAATAACATAAATTTTTAGGATTGTGAAAAAAATTTGAGTTGGAAGTGTCAAATTTTAATAAATTTATTTGAAACCAACTTTGATTTTTTGGATTTTCTTGAATATTTTGGTTGTAGGATCTACAATTGAGTAAATTTAGATGAAAATAACTTCGATTTTTTCGATTTTGTCACGATTTTTGTCAAATTTTAATAAATTTATTTGAAATCAACTTGGATAATTTTGGATTTTCTTGAGCATTTTTGTTGTAGGATCTACAATTGAGTAAATTTAGATGAAAATAACTTCAATTTTTTGGATTGTAAAAAAAAATTTAGATGGAAGTGTCAAATTTTAATAAATTTATTTGAAATCAACTTCGATTTTTTTTTATTTTGTTGGGTATTTTTGTTGTAGGATCTATATTTGAGTAAATTTAGATGAAAATAACTTAATTTTTTAGGATTGTGAAAAAAAATTTAGTTGGAAGTGCCAAATTTTAATAAATTTATTTGAAACCAACTTCGATTTTTTGGATTTTCTTGAGTATTTTTGTTGTAGGATCTACAATTGAGTAAATTTAGATGAAAATAACTTCAATTTTTTGGATTGTGAAAAAAATTTGAGTTGGAAGTGTCAAATTTTAATAAATTTATTTGAAACCAAATTCGATATTTTGGAGTTTCATGAGTATTTTTGTTATAGGATCTACAATTGAGTAAATTTAGATGAAAATAACTTCGATATTTTGGATTTTGTCACGTTTTTTGTCAAATTTTAATAAATTTATTTGAAATCAACTTCGATTTATTTTGATTTTGTTGGGTATTTTTGTTGTAGGATCTATATTTGAGTAAATTTAGATGAAAATAACTTAAATTTTTAGGATTGTGAAAAAAAATTTAGTTGGAAGTGCCAAATTTTAATAATTTTATTTGAAACCAAATTCGATTTTTTGGAGTTTCATGAGTATTTTTGTTATAGGATCTACAATTGAGTAAATTTAGATGAAAATAACTTCGATTTTTTGGATTTTGTCACGATTTTTGTCATATTTTAATAAATTTATTTGAAATCAACTTTGATAATTTTTGAATTTGTTGAGTATTTATTGTTGTAGGATCTATATTTGAGTAAATTTAGATGAAAATAACTTCAATTTTTTGGATTGTGAAAAATATTTTAGTTGGAAGTGTCAAATTTTAATAAATTTATTTGAAATCAACTTCGATTTTTTGGATTTTCTTTAGTATTTTTGTTGTAGGATCTACAATTGAGTAAATTTAGATAAAAATAACTTCAATTTTTTGGATTGTGAAAAAAAATTTAGATGGAAGTGTCAAATTTTAATAAATTTATTTGAAATCAACTTCGATTTTTTTGGATTATGTTGAGTATTTTTGTTGTAGGGTCTATATTTGAGTAAATTTAGATGAAAATAACTTAAATTTTTAGGATTGTGAAAAAAATTTTAGTTGGAAGTGCCAAATTTTAATAAATTTATTTGAAACCAACTTCGATTTTTTGGATTTTCTTGAGTATTTTTGTTGTAGGATCTACAATTGAGTAAATTTAGGTGAAAATAACTTCAATTTTTTGGATTGTGAAAAAAATTTGAGTTGGAAGTGTCAAATTTTAATAAATTTATTTGAAACCAAATTCGATTTTTTGGAGTTTCATGAGTATTTTTGTTATAGGATCTACAATTGAGTAAATTTAGATGAAAATAACTTCAATTTTTTGGATTGTGAATAAAGTTTGAGTTGGAAGTGCCAAATTTTAATAAATTTATTTGAAACCAACTTCGATTTTTTGGATTTTCTTGAGTATTTTTGTTGTAGGATCTACAATTGAATAAATTTAGATGAAAATAACTTCGATTTTTTGGATTTTGTCACGATTTTTGTCAAATTTTAATAAATTTATTTGAAATCAACTTGGATAATTTTGGATTTTCTTGAGTATTTTTGTTGTAGGATCTACAATTGAGTACATTTTGATGAAAATAACTTAAATTTTTAGGATTGTGAAAAAAAATTTAGTTGGAAGTGCCAAATTTTAATAAATTTATTTGAAACCAACTTCGATTTTTTGGATTTTCTTGAGTATTTTTGTTGTAGGATCTACAATTGAGTAAATTTAGATGAAAATAACTTAAATTTTTTGGATTGTGAAAAAAATTTGAGTTGGAAGTGTCAAATTTTAATAAATTTATTTGAAACCAAATTCGATTTTTTGGAGTTTCATGAGTATTTTTGTTATAGGATCTACAATTGAGTAAATTTAGATGAAAATAACTTCGATATTTTGGATTTTGTCACGATACTTGTCAAATTTTAATAAATTTATTTGAAATCAACTTTGATAATTTTTGAATTTGTTGAGTATTTTTGTTGTAGGATCTATATTTGAGTAAATTTAGATGAAAATAACATAAATTTTTAGGATTGTGAAAAAAATTTGAGTTGGAAGTGTCAAATTTTAATAAATTTATTTGAAACCAACTTTGATTTTTTGGATTTTCTTGAATATTTTGGTTGTAGAATCTACAATGGAGTAAATTTAGATGAAAATAACTTCAATTTTTTGGATTGTGAATAAAGTTTGAGTTGGAAGTGTCAAATTTTAATAAATTTATTTGAAACCAACTTTGATTTTTTGGATTTTCTTGAATATTTTGGTTGTAGGATCTACAATTGAGTAAATTTAGATGAAAATAACTTCGATTTTTTCGATTTTGTCACGATTTTTGTCAAATTTTAATAAATTTATTTGAAATCAACTTGGATAATTTTGGATTTTCTTGAGCATTTTTGTTGTAGGATCTACAATTGAGTAAATTTAGATGAAAATAACTTCAATTTTTTGGATTGTGAAAAAAAATTTAGATGGAAGTGTCAAATTTTAATAAATTTATTTGAAATCAACTTCGATTTTTTTTTATTTTGTTGGGTATTTTTGTTGTAGGATCTATATTTGAGTAAATTTAGATGAAAATAACTTAAATTTTTAGGATTGTGAAAAAAATTTTAGTTGGAAGTGCCAAATTTTAATAAATTTATTTGAAACCAACTTCGATTTTTTGGATTTTCTTGAGTATTTTTGTTGTAGGATCTACAATTGAGTAAATTTAGATGAAAATAACTTCAATTTTTTGGATTGTGAAAAAAAATTTAGATGGAAGTGTCAAATTTTAATAAATTTATTTGAAATCAACTTCGATTTTTTTTTATTTTGTTGGGTATTTTTGTTGTAGGATCTATATTTGAGTAAATTTAGATGAAAATAACTTAATTTTTTAGGATTGTGAAAAAAAATTTAGTTGGAAGTGCCAAATTTTAATAAATTTATTTGAAACCAACTTCGATTTTTTGGATTTTCTTGAGTATTTTTGTTGTAGGATCTACAATTGAGTAAATTTAGATGAAAATAACTTCAATTTTTTGGATTGTGAAAAAAATTTGAGTTGGAAGTGTCAAATTTTAATAAATTTATTTGAAACCAAATTCGATATTTTGGAGTTTCATGAGTATTTTTGTTATAGGATCTACAATTGAGTAAATTTAGATGAAAATAACTTCGATATTTTGGATTTTGTCACGTTTTTTGTCAAATTTTAATAAATTTATTTGAAATCAACTTCGATTTATTTTGATTTTGTTGGGTATTTTTGTTGTAGGATCTATATTTGAGTAAATTTAGATGAAAATAACTTAAATTTTTAGGATTGTGAAAAAAAATTTAGTTGGAAGTGCCAAATTTTAATAATTTTATTTGAAACCAAATTCGATTTTTTGGAGTTTCATGAGTATTTTTGTTATAGGATCTACAATTGAGTAAATTTAGATGAAAATAACTTCGATTTTTTGGATTTTGTCACGATTTTTGTCATATTTTAATAAATTTATTTGAAATCAACTTTGATAATTTTTGAATTTGTTGAGTATTTATTGTTGTAGGATCTATATTTGAGTAAATTTAGATGAAAATAACTTCAATTTTTTGGATTGTGAAAAATATTTTAGTTGGAAGTGTCAAATTTTAATAAATTTATTTGAAATCAACTTCGATTTTTTGGATTTTCTTTAGTATTTTTGTTGTAGGATCTACAATTGAGTAAATTTAGATAAAAATAACTTCAATTTTTTGGATTGTGAAAAAAAATTTAGATGGAAGTGTCAAATTTTAATAAATTTATTTGAAATCAACTTCGATTTTTTTGGATTATGTTGAGTATTTTTGTTGTAGGGTCTATATTTGAGTAAATTTAGATGAAAATAACTTAAATTTTTAGGATTGTGAAAAAAATTTTAGTTGGAAGTGCCAAATTTTAATAAATTTATTTGAAACCAACTTCGATTTTTTGGATTTTCTTGAGTATTTTTGTTGTAGGATCTACAATTGAGTAAATTTAAATGAAAATAACTTCGATTTTTTCGATTTTGTCACGATTTTTGTCAAATTTTAATAAATTTATTTGAAATCAACTTGGATAATTTTGGATTTTCTTGAGTATTTTTGTTGTAGGATCTACAATTGAGTAAATTTAGATGAAAATAACTTCAATTTTTTGGATTGTGAAAAAAAATTTAGACGGAAGTGTCAAATTTTAATAAATTTATTTGAAATCAACTTCGATTTTTTTTTATTTTGTTGGGTATTTTTGTTGTAGGATCTATATTTGAGTAAATTTAGATGATAATAACTTAAATTATTAGGATTGTGAAAAAAATTTTAGTTGGAAGTGCCAAATTTTAATAAATTTATTTGAAACCAACTTCGATTTTTTTGGATTTTCTTGAGTATTTTGGTTGTAGGATCTACAATTGAGTAAATTTAGATGAAAATAACTTCAATTTTTTGGATTGTGAAAAAAATTTTAGTTGGAAGTGTCAAGTTTTAATAAATTTATTTGAAACCAACTTCGATTTTTTGAATTTTCTTGAGTATTTTTGTTGTAGGATCTACAATTGAGTAAATTTAGATGAAAATAACTTCAATTTTTAGGACTGAGAAAAATATTTTAGTTGGAAGTGTCAAATTTTAATAAATTTATTTGAAACCTACATCGATTTTTCTCGACTATGTTGAGTTTTTTTGATAGAGAAGCTTAATTTGAGTAATTTCAGTTGAAATAACTTCGATTTTTTTTTATTTTGTTGGGTATTTTTGTTGTAGGATCTATATTTGAGTAAATTTAGATGAAAATAACTTAAATTTTTAGGATTGTGAAAAAAAATTTAGTTGGAAGTGCCAAATTTTAATAAATTTATTTGAAACCAACTTCGATTTTTTGGATTTTCTTGAGTATTTTTGTTGTAGGATCTACAATTGAGTAAATTTAGATGAAAATAACTTAAATTTTTTGGATTGTGAAAAAAATTTGAGTTGGAAGTGTCAAATTTTAATAAATTTATTTGAAACCAAATTCGATTTTTTGGAGTTTCATGAGTATTTTTGTTATAGGATCTACAATTGAGTAAATTTAGATGAAAATAACTTCGATATTTTGGATTTTGTCACGATACTTGTCAAATTTTAATAAATTTATTTGAAATCAACTTTGATAATTTTTGAATTTGTTGAGTATTTTTGTTGTAGGATCTATATTTGAGTAAATTTAGATGAAAATAACTTCAATTTTTTGGATTGTGAAAATTATTTTAGTTGGAAGTGTCAAATTTTAATAAATTTATTTGAAATCAACTTCGATTTTTTTTATTTTGTTGGGTATTTTTGTTGTAGGATCTATATTTGAGTAAATTTAGATGAAAATAAAATAAATTTTTAGGATTGTGAAAAAAATTTGAGTTGGAAGTGTCAAATTTTAATAAATTTATTTGAAACCAACTTTGATTTTTTGGATTTTCTTGAATATTTTGGTTGTAGGATCTACAATGGAGTAAATTTAGATGAAAATAACTTCAATTTTTTGGATTGTGAATAAAGTTTGAGTTGGAAGTGTCAAATTTTAATAAATTTATTTGAAACCAACTTTGATTTTTTGGATTTTCTTGAATATTTTGGTTGTAGGATCTACAATTGAGTAAATTTAGATGAAAATAACTTCAATTTTTAGGACTGAGAAAAATATTTTAGTTGGAAGTGTCAAATTTTAATAAATTTATTTGAAACCTACATCGATTTTTCTCGACTATGTTGAGTTTTTTTGATAGAGAAGCTTAATTTGAGTAATTTCAGTTGAAATAACTTCGATTTTTTTTTATTTTGTTGGGTATTTTTGTTGTAGGATCTATATTTGAGTAAATTTAGATGAAAATAACTTAAATTTTTAGGATTGTGAAAAAAAATTTAGTTGGAAGTGCCAAATTTTAATAAATTTATTTGAAACCAACTTCGATTTTTTGGATTTTCTTGAGTATTTTTGTTGTAGGATCTACAATTGAGTAAATTTAGATGAAAATAACTTAAATTTTTTGGATTGTGAAAAAAATTTGAGTTGGAAGTGTCAAATTTTAATAAATTTATTTGAAACCAAATTCGATTTTTTGGAGTTTCATGAGTATTTTTGTTATAGGATCTACAATTGAGTAAATTTAGATGAAAATAACTTCGATATTTTGGATTTTGTCGCGATACTTGTCAAATTTTAATAAATTTATTTGAAATCAACTTTGATAATTTTTGAATTTGTTGAGTATTTTTGTTGTAGGATCTATATTTGAGTAAATTTAGATGAAAATAACTTCAATTTTTTGGATTGTGAAAATTATTTTAGTTGGAAGTGTCAAATTTTAATAAATTTATTTGAAATCAACTTCGGTTTTTTGGATTTTCTTGAGTATTTTTGTTGTAGGATCTACAATTGAGTAAATTTAGATGAAAATAACTTCAATTTTTTGGATTGTGAAAAAAATTTTAGTTGGAAGTGCCAAATTTTAATAAATTTATTTGAAACCAACTTCGATTTTTTGGATTTTCTTGAATATTTTGGTTGTAGGATCTACAATTGAGTAAACTTAGATGAAAATAACTTAAATTTTTAGGATTGTGAAAAAAAATTGAGTTGGAAGTGTCAAATTTTAATAAATTTATTTGATACCAACTTTAAGTTTTTTGATTTTCTTGAATATTTTGGTTGTAGGATCTACAATTGAGTAAATTTAGATGAAAATAACTTCAATTTTTTGGATTGTGAATAAAGTTTGAGTTGGAAGTGTCAAATTTTAATAAATTTATTTGAAACCAACTTTGATTTTTTGGATTTTCTTGAGTATTTTGGTTGTAGGATCTACAATTGAGTAAATTTAGATGAAAATAACTTCAATTTTTTGGATTGTGAATAAAGTTTGAGTTGGAAGTGCCAAATTTTAATAAGTTTATTTGAAACCAACTTCGATTTTTTGGATTTTCTTGAGTATTTTTGTTGTAGGATCTACAATTGAGTAAATTTAGATGAAAATAACTTAAATTTTTAGGATTGTGAAAAAAATTTTAGTTGGAAGTGCCAAATTTTAATAAATTTATTTGAAACCAACTTCGATTTTTTGGATTTTCTTGAGTATTTTTGTTGTAGGATCTACAATTGAGTAAATTTAGGTGAAAATAACTTCAATTTTTTGGATTGTGAAAAAAATTTGAGTTGGAAGTGTCAAATTTTAATAAATTTATTTGAAACCAAATTCGATTTTTTGGAGTTTCATGAGTATTTTTGTTATAGGATCTACAATTGAGTTAATTTAGATGAAAATAACTTCAATTTTTTGGATTGTGAATAAAGTTTGAGTTGGAAGTGCCAAATTTTAATAAATTTATTTGAAACCAACTTCGATTTTTTGGATTTTCTTGAGTATTTTTGTTGTAGGATCTACAATTGAATAAATTTAGATGAAAATAACTTCGATTTTTTGGATTTTGTCACGATTTTTGTCAAATTTTAATAAATTTATTTGAAATCAACTTGGATAATTTTGGATTTTCTTGAGTATTTTTGTTGTAGGATCTACAATTGAGTAAATTTAGATGAAAATAACTTAAATTTTTAGGATTGTGAAAAAAAATTTAGTTGGAAGTGCCAAATTTTAATAAATTTATTTGAAACCAACTTCGATTTTTTGGATTTTCTTGAGTATTTTTGTTGTAGGATCTACAATTGAGTAAATTTAGATGAAAATAACTTAAATTTTTTGGATTGTGAAAAAAATTTGAGTTGGAAGTGTCAAATTTTAATAAATTTATTTGAAACCAAATTCGATTTTTTGGAGTTTCATGAGTATTTTTGTTATAGGATCTACAATTGAGTAAATTTAGATGAAAATAACTTCGATATTTTGGATTTTGTCACGATACTTGTCAAATTTTAATAAATTTATTTGAAATCAACTTTGATAATTTTTGAATTTGTTGAGTATTTTTGTTGTAGGATCTATATTTGAGTAAATTTAGATGAAAATAACTTCAATTTTTTGGATTGTGAAAATTATTTTAGTTGGAAGTGTCAAATTTTAATAAATTTATTTGAAATCAACTTCGATTTTTTTTTATTTTGTTGGGTATTTTTGTTGTAGGATCTATATTTGAGTAAATTTAGATGAAAATAACATAAATTTTTAGGATTGTGAAAAAAATTTGAGTTGGAAGTGTCAAATTTTAATAAATTTATTTGAAACCAACTTTGATTTTTTTGATTTTCTTGAATATTTTGGTTGTAGAATCTACAATGGAGTAAATTTAGATGAAAATAACTTCAATTTTTTGGATTGTGAATAAAGTTTGAGTTGGAAGTGTCAAATTTTAATAAATTTATTTGAAACCAACTTTGATTTTTTGGATTTTCTTGAATATTTTGGTTGTAGGATCTACAATTGAGTAAATTTAGATGAAAATAACTTCGATTTTTTCGATTTTGTCACGATTTTTGTCAAATTTTAATAAATTTATTTGAAATCAACTTGGATAATTTTGGATTTTCTTGAGCATTTTTGTTGTAGGATCTACAATTGAGTAAATTTAGATGAAAATAACTTCAATTTTTTGGATTGTGAAAAAAAATTTAGATGGAAGTGTCAAATTTTAATAAATTTATTTGAAATCAACTTCGATTTTTTTTTATTTTGTTGTAGGATCTATATTTGAGTAAATTTAGATGAAAATAACTTAAATTTTTAGGATTGTGAAAAAAATTTTAGTTGGAAGTGCCAAATTTTAATAAATTTATTTGAAACCAACTTCGATTTTTTGGATTTTCTTGAGTATTTTTGTTGTAGGATCTACAATTGAGTAAATTTAGATGAAAATAACTTCAATTTTTTGGATTGTGAAAAAAAATTTAGATGGAAGTGTCAAATTTTAATAAATTTATTTGAAATCAACTTCGATTTTTTTTTTATTTTGTTGGGTATTTTTGTTGTAGGATCTATATTTGAGTAAATTTAGATGAAAATAACTTAATTTTTTAGGATTGTGAAAAAAAATTTAGTTGGAAGTGCCAAATTTTAATAAATTTATTTGAAACCAACTTCGATTTTTTGGATTTTCTTGAGTATTTTTGTTGTAGGATCTACAATTGAGTAAATTTAGATGAAAATAACTTCAATTTTTTGGATTGTGAAAAAAATTTGAGTTGGAAGTGTCAAATTTTAATAAATTTATTTGAAACCAAATTCGATTTTTTGGAGTTTCATGAGTATTTTTGTTATAGGATCTACAATTGAGTAAATTTAGATGAAAATAACTTCGATATTTTGGATTTTGTCACGATACTTGTCAAATTTTAATAAATTTATTTGAAATCGACTTTGATAATTTTTGAATTTGTTGAGTATTTTTGTTGTAGGATCTATATTTGAGTAAATTTAGATGAAAATAACTTCAATTTTTTGGATTGTGAAAATTATTTTAGTTGGAAGTGTCAAATTTTAATAAATTTATTTGAAATCAACTTCGATTTTTTGGATTTTCTTGAGTATTTTTGTTGTAGGATCTACAATTGAGTAAATTTAGATGAAAATAACTTCAATTTTTAGGATTGTGAAAAAAATTTTAGTTGGAAGTGCCAAATTTTAATAAATTTATTTGAAACCAACTTCGATTTTTTGGATTTTCTTGAATATTTTGGTTGTAGGATCTACAATTGAGTAAACTTAGATGAAAATAACTTAAATTTTTAGGATTGTGAAAAAAAATTGAGTTGGAAGTGTCAAATTTTAATAAATTTATTTGATACCAACTTTAAGTTTTTGGATTTTCTTGAATATTTTGGTTGTAGGATCTACAATTGAGTAAATTTAGATGAAAATAACTTCAATTTTTTGGATTGTGAATAAAGTTTGAGTTGGAAGTGTCAAATTTTAATAAATTTATTTGAAACCAACTTTGATTTTTTGGATTTTCTTGAGTATTTTGGTTGTAGGATCTACAATTGAGTAAATTTAGATGAAAATAACTTCAATTTTTTGGATTGTGAATAAAGTTTGAGTTGAAAGTGCCAAATTTTAATAAGTTTATTTGAAACCAACTTCGATTTTTTGGATTTTCTTGAGTATTTTTGTTGTAGGATCTACAATTGAGTAAATTTAGATGAAAATAACTTAAATTTTTAGGATTGTGAAAAAAATTTTAGTTGGAAGTGCCAAATTTTAATAAATTTATTTGAAACCAACTTCGATTTTTTGGATTTTCTTGAGTATTTTTGTTGTAGGATCTACAATTGAGTAAATTTAGGTGAAAATAACTTCAATTTTTTGGATTGTGAAAAAAATTTGAGTTGGAAGTGTCAAATTTTAATAAATTTATTTGAAACCAAATTCGATTTTTTGGAGTTTCATGAGTATTTTTGTTATAGGATCTACAATTGAGTAAATTTAGATGAAAATAACTTCAATTTTTTGGATTGTGAATAAAGTTTGAGTTGGAAGTGCCAAATTTTAATAAATTTATTTGAAACCAACTTCGATTTTTTGGATTTTCTTGAGTATTTTTGTTGTAGGATCTACAATTGAATAAATTTAGATGAAAATAACTTCGATTTTTTGGATTTTGTCACGATTTTTGTCAAATTTTAATAAATTTATTTGAAATCAACTTGGATAATTTTGGATTTTCTTGAGTATTTTTGTTGTAGGATCTACAATTGAGTAAATTTAGATGAAAATAACTTAAATTTTTAGGATTGTGAAAAAAAATTTAGTTGGAAGTGCCAAATTTTAATAAATTTATTTGAAACCAACTTCGATTTTTTGGATTTTCTTGAGTATTTTTGTTGTAGGATCTACAATTGAGTAAATTTAGATGAAAATAACTTAAATTTTTTGGATTGTGAAAAAAATTTGAGTTGGAAGTGTCAAATTTTAATAAATTTATTTGAAACCAAATTCGATTTTTTGGAGTTTCATGAGTATTTTTGTTATAGGATCTACAATTGAGTAAATTTAGATGAAAATAACTTCGATATTTTGGATTTTGTCACGATACTTGTCAAATTTTAATAAATTTATTTGAAACCAACTTCGATTTTTTGGATTTTCTTGAGTATTTTTGTTGTAGGATCTACAATTGAGTAAATTTAGATGAAAATAACTTAAATTTTTTGGATTGTGAAAAAAATTTGAGTTGGAAGTGTCAAATTTTAATAAATTTATTTGAAACCAAATTCGATTTTTTGGAGTTTCATGAGTATTTTTGTTATAGGATCTACAATTGAGTAAATTTAGATGAAAATAACTTCGATATTTTGGATTTTGTCACGATACTTGTCAAATTTTAATAAATTTATTTGAAATCAACTTTGATAATTTTTTAATTTGTTGAGTATTTTTGTTGTAGGATCTATATTTGAGTAAATTTAGATGAAAATAACTTCAATTTTTTGGATTGTGAAAAAAAATTTAGATGGAAGTGTCAAATTTTAATAAATTTATTTGAAATCAACTTCGATTTTTTTTTATTTTGTTGGGTATTTTTGTTGTAGGATCTATATTTGAGTAAATTTAGATGAAAATAACTTAAATTTTTAGGATTGTGAAAAAAAATTTAGTTGGAAGTGCCAAATTTTAATAAATTTATTTGAAACCAACTTCGATTTTTTGGATTTTCTTGAGTATTTTTGTTGTAGGATCTACAATTGAGTAAATTTAGATGAAAATAACTTAAATTTTTTGGATTGTGAAAAAAATTTGAGTTGGAAGTGTCAAATTTTAATAAATTTATTTGAAACCAAATTCGATATTTTGGAGTTTCATGAGTATTTTTGTTATAGGATCTACAATTGAGTAAATTTAGATGAAAATAACTTCGATATTTTGGATTTTGTCACGTTTTTTGTCAAATTTTAATAAATTTATTTGAAATCAACTTCGATTTATTTTGATTTTGTTGGGTATTTTTGTTGTAGGATCTATATTTGAGTAAATTTAGATGAAAATAACTTAAATTTTTAGGATTGTGAAAAAAAATTTAGTTGGAAGTGCCAAATTTTAATAATTTTATTTGAAACCAAATTCGATTTTTTGGAGTTTCATGAGTATTTTTGTTATAGGATCTACAATTGAGTAAATTTAGATGAAAATAACTTCGATTTTTTGGATTTTGTCACGATTTTTGTCATATTTTAATAAATTTATTTGAAATCAACTTTGATAATTTTTGAATTTGTTGAGTATTTATTGTTGTAGGATCTATATTTGAGTAAATTTAGATGAAAATAACTTCAATTTTTTGGATTGTGAAAAATATTTTAGTTGGAAGTGTCAAATTTTAATAAATTTATTTGAAATCAACTTCGATTTTTTGGATTTTCTTTAGTATTTTTGTTGTAGGATCTACAATTGAGTAAATTTAGATAAAAATAACTTCAATTTTTTGGATTGTGAAAAAAAATTTAGATGGAAGTGTCAAATTTTAATAAATTTATTTGAAATCAACTTCGATTTTTTTGGATTATGTTGAGTATTTTTGTTGTAGGGTCTATATTTGAGTAAATTTAGATGAAAATAACTTAAATTTTTAGGATTGTGAAAAAAATTTTAGTTGGAAGTGCCAAATTTTAATAAATTTATTTGAAACCAACTTCGATTTTTTGGATTTTCTTGAGTATTTTTGTTGTAGGATCTACAATTGAGTAAATTTAAATGAAAATAACTTCGATTTTTTCGATTTTGTCACGATTTTTGTCAAATTTTAATAAATTTATTTGAAATCAACTTGGATAATTTTGGATTTTCTTGAGTATTTTTGTTGTAGGATCTACAATTGAGTAAATTTAGATGAAAATAACTTCAATTTTTTGGATTGTGAAAAAAAATTTAGACGGAAGTGTCAAATTTTAATAAATTTATTTGAAATCAACTTCGATTTTTTTTTATTTTGTTGGGTATTTTTGTTGAAGGATCTATATTTGAGTAAATTTAGATGATAATAACTTAAATTATTAGGATTGTGAAAAAAATTTTAGTTGGAAGTGCCAAATTTTAATAAATTTATTTGAAACCAACTTCGATTTTTTTGGATTTTCTTGAGTATTTTGGTTGTAGGATCTACAATTGAGTAAATTTAGATGAAAATAACTTCAATTTTTTGGATTGTGAAAAAAATTTTAGTTGGAAGTGTCAAGTTTTAATAAATTTATTTGAAACCAACTTCGATTTTTTGAATTTTCTTGAGTATTTTTGTTGTAGGATCTACAATTGAGTAAATTTAGATGAAAATAACTTAAATTTTTAGGATTGTGAAAAAAAATTTAGTTGGAAGTGCCAAATTTTAATAAATTTATTTGAAACCAACTTCGATTTTTTGGATTTTCTTGAGTATTTTTGTTGTAGGATCTACAATTGAGTAAATTTAGATGAAAATAACTTCAATTTTTTGGATTGTGAAAAAAAATTTAGATGGAAGTGTCAAATTTTAATAAATTTATTTGAAATCAACTTCGATTTTTTTTTATTTTGTTGGGTATTTTTGTTGTAGGATCTATATTTGAGTAAATTTAGATGAAAATAACTTAATTTTTTAGGATTGTGAAAAAAAATTTAGTTGGAAGTGCCAAATTTTAATAAATTTATTTGAAACCAACTTCGATTTTTTGGATTTTCTTGAGTATTTTTGTTGTAGGATCTACAATTGAGTAAATTTAGATGAAAATAACTTCGATATTTTGGATTTTGTCACGATACTTGTCAAATTTTAATAAATTTATTTGAAATCAACTTTGATAATTTTTTAATTTGTTGAGTATTTTTGTTGTAGGATCTATATTTGAGTAAATTTAGATGAAAATAACTTCAATTTTTTGGATTGTGAAAATTATTTTAGTTGGAAGTGTCAAATTTTAATAAATTTATTTGAAATCAACTTCGATTTTTTTTATTTTGTTGGGTATTTTTGTTGTAGGATCTATATTTGAGTAAATTTAGATGAAAATAAAATAAATTTTTAGGATTGTGAAAAAAAATTGAGTTGGAAGTGTCAAATTTTAATAAATTTATTTGAAACCAACTTTGATTTTTTGGATTTTCTTGAATATTTTGGTTGTAGGATCTACAATGGAGTAAATTTAGATGAAAATAACTTCAATTTTTTGGATTGTGAATAAAGTTTGAGTTGGAAGTGTCAAATTTTAATAAATTTATTTGAAACCAACTTTGATTTTTTAGATTTTCTTGAATATTTTGGTTGTAGGATCTACAATTGAGTAAATTTAGATGAAAATAACTTCAATTTTTTGGATTGTGAAAAAAAATTTAGATGGAAGTGTCAAATTTTAATAAATTTATTTGAAATCAACTTCGATTTTTTTTTATTTTGTTGGGTATTTTTGTTGTAGGATCTATATTTGAGTAAATTTAGATGAAAATAACTTAAATTTTTAGGATTGTGAAAAAATTTTTAGTTGGAAGTGCCAAATTTTAATAAATTTATTTGAAACCAACTTCGATTTTTTGGATTTTCTTGAGTATTTTTGTTGTAGGATCTACAATTGAGTAAATTTAGATGAAAATAACTTCGAGTTTTTGGATTTTGTCACGATTTTTGTCAAATTTTAATAAATTTATTTGAAATCAACTTCGATTTTTTTTTATTTTGTTGGGTATTTTTGTTGTAGGATCTATATTTGAGCAAATTTAGATGAATATAACTTAAATTTTTAGGATTGTGAAAAAAATTTGAGTTGGAAGAGTCAAATTTTAATAAATTTATTTGAAACCAACTTTGATTTTTTGGATTTTCTTGAATATTTTGGTTGTAGGATCTACAATTGAGTAAATTTAGATGAAAATAACTTCAATTTTTTGGATTGTGAATAAAGTTTGAGTTGGAAGTGTCAAATTTTAATAAATTTATTTGAAACCAACTTTGATTTTTTGGATTTTCTTGAGTATTTTGGTTGTAGGATCTACAATTGAGTAAATTTAGATGAAAATAACTTCAATTTTTTGGATTGTGAATAAAGTTTGAGTTGGAAGTGCCAAATTTTAATAAATTTATTTGAAACCAACTTCGATTTTTTGGATTTTCTTGAGTATTTTTGTTGTAGGATCTACAATTGAGTAAATTTAGATGAAAATAACTTCGATTTTTTGGATTGTGAAAAATATTTTAGTTGGAAGTGTCAAATTTTAATAAATTTATTTGAAATCAACTTCGATTTTTTGGATTTTCTGTAGTATTTTTGTTGTAGGATCTACAATTGAGTAAATTTAGATAAAAATAACTTCAATTTTTTGGATTGTGAAAAAAAATTTAGATGGAAGTGTCAAATTTTAATAAATTTATTTGAAATCAACTTCGATTTTTTTGGATTTTGTTGAGTATTTTTGTTGTAGGGTCTATATTTGAGTAAATTTAGATGAAAATAACTTAAATTTTTAGGATTGTGAAAAAATTTTTAGTTGGAAATGCCAAATTTTAATAAATTTATTTGAAACCAACTTCGATTTTTTGGATTTTCTTGAGTATTTTTGTTGTAGGATCAACAATTGAGTAAATTTAGATGAAAATAACTTAGATTTTTTCGATTTTGTCACGATTTTTGTCAAATTTTAATAAATTTATTTGAAATCAACTTGGATAATTTTTGATTTTCTTGAGTATTTTTGTTGTAGGGTCTATATTTGAGTAAATTTAGATGAAAATAACTTAAATTTTTAGGATTGTGAAAAAATTTTTAGTTGGAAGTGCCAAATTTTAATAAATTTATTTGAAACCAACTTCGATTTTTTGGATTTTCTTGAGTATTTTTGTTGTAGGATCTACAATTGAGTAAATTTAGATGAAAATAACTTCGATTTTTGGGATTTTGTCACGATTTTTGTCAAATTTTAATAAATTTATTTGAAATCAACTTTGATAATTTTTGAATTTGTTGAGTATTTTTGTTGTAGGATCTATATTTGAGTAAATTTAGATGAAAATAACTTCAATTTTTTGGATTGTGAAAAATATTTTAGTTGGAAGTGTCAAATTTTAATAAATTTATTTGAAATCAACTTCGATTTTTTGGATTTTCTGTAGTATTTTTGTTGTAGGATCTACAATTGAGTAAATTTAGATAAAAATAACTTCAATTTTTTGGATTGTGAAAAAAAATTTAGATGGAAGTGTCAAATTTTAATAAATTTATTTGAAATCAACTTCGATTTTTTTGGATTTTGTTGAGTATTTTTTTGTAGGGTCTATATTTGAGTAAATTTAGATGAAAATAACTTAAATTTTTAGGATTGTGAAAACAATTTTAGTTGGAAGTGCCAAATTTTAATAAATTTATTTGAAACCAACTTCGATTTTTTGGATTTTCTTGAGTATTTTTGTTGTAGGATCTACAATTGAGTAAATTTAGATGAAAATAACTTCGATTTTTTCGATTTTGTCACGATTTTTGTCAAATTTTAATAAATTTATTTGAAATCAACTTGGACAATTTTGGATTTTCTTGAGTATTTTTGTTGTAGGATCTACAATTGAGTAAATTTAGATGAAAATAACTTCAATTTTTTGGATTGTGAAAAAAAATTTAGATGGAAGTGTCAAATTTTAATAAATTTATTTGAAATCAACTTCGATTTTTTTTTATTTTGTTGGGTATTTTTGTTGTAGGATCTATATTTGAGTAAATTTAGATGAAAATAACTTCAATTTTTTGGATTGTGAAAAAAATTTGAGTTGGAAGTGTCAAATTTTAATAAATTTATTTGAAACCAAATTCGATTTTTTGGAGTTTCATGAGTATTTTTGTTATAGGATCTACAATTGTGTAAATTTAGATGAAAATAACTTCGATATTTTGGATTTTGTCACGATTTTTGACAAATTTTAATAAATTTATTTGAAATCAACTTTGATAATTTTTGAATTTGTTGAGTATTTTTGTTGTAGTATCTATATTTGAGTAAATTTAGATGAAAATAACATAAATTTTTAGGATTGTGAAAAAATTTTGAGTTGGAAGTGTCAAATTTTAATAAATTTATTTGAAACCAACTTTGATTTTTTGGATTTTCTTGAATATTTTGGTTGTAGGATCTACAATTGAGTAAATATAGATGAAAATAACTTCAATTTTTTGGATTGTGAATAAAGTTTGAGTTGGAAGTGTCAAATTTTAATAAATTTATTTGAAACCAACTTCGATTTTTGGGATTTTCTTGAGTATTTTTGTTGTAGGATCTACAATTGAGTAAATTTAGATGAAAATAACTTCAATTTTTTGGATTGTGAAAAAAAATTTAGATGGAAGTGTCAAATTTTAATAAATTTATTTGAAATCAACTTCGATTTTTTTATATTTTGTTGGGTATTTTTGTTGTAGGATCTATATTTGAGTAAATTTAGATGAAAATAACTTAAATTTTTAGGATTGTGAAAAAAAATTGAGTTGGAAGTGTCAAATTTTAATAAATTTATTTGATACCAACTTTAATTTTTTGGATTTTCTTGAATATTTTGGTTGTAGGATCTACAATTGAGTAAATTTAGATGAAAATAACTTTAATTTTTTGGATTGTGAATAAAGTTTGAGTTGGAAGTGTCAAATTTTAATAAATTTATTTGAAACCAACTTTGATTTTTTGGATTTTCTTGAGTATTTTGGTTGTAGGATCTACAATTGAGTAAATTTAGATGAAAATAACTTCAATTTGTTGGATTGTGAATAAAGTTTGAGTTGGAAGTGCCAAATTTTAATAAATTTATTTGAAACCAACTTCGATTTTTTGGATTTTCTTGAGTATTTTTGTTGTAGGATCTACAATTGAGTAAATTTAGATGTAAATAACTTCAATTTTTTGGATTGTGAAAAAAATTTGAGTTGGAAGTGTCAAATTTTAATAAATTTATTTGAAACCAAATTCGATTTTTTGGAGTTTCATGAGTATTTTTGTTATAGGATCTACAATTGAGTAAATTTAGATGAAAATAACTTCGATATTTTGGATTTTGTCACGATTTTTGACAAATTTTAATAAATTTATTTGAAATCAACTTTGATAATTTTTGAATTTGTTGAGTATTTTTGTTGTAGGATCTATATTTGAGTAAATTTAGATGAAAATAACATAAATTTTTAGGATTGTGAAAAAAATTTGAGTTGGAAGTGTCAAATTTTAATAAATTTATTTTAAACCAACTTTGATTTTTTGGATTTTCTTGAATATTTTGGTTGTAGGATCTACAATTGAGTAAATATAGATGAAAATAACTTCAATTTTTTGGATTGTGAATAAAGTTTGAGTTGGAAGTGTCAAATTTTAATAAATTTATTTGAAACCAACTTTGATTTTTTGGATTTTCTTGAGTATTTTGGTTGTAGGATCTACATTTGAGTAAATTTAGATGAAAATAACTCCGATTTTTTGGATTTTGTCACGATTTCTGTCAAATTTTAATAAATTTATTTGAAATCAACATGGATAATTTTGGATTTTCTTGAGTATTTTTGTTGTAGGATCTACAATTGAGTAAATTTAGATGAAAATAACTTCAATTTTTTGGATTGTGAAAAAAAATTTAGTTGGAAGTGCCAAATTTTAATAAATTTATTTGAAACCAACTTCGATTTTTTGGATTTTCTTGAGTATTTTTGTTGTAGGATCTACAATTGAGTAAATTTAGATGAAAATAACTTCAATTTTTTGGATTGTGAAAAAAATTTGAGTTGGAAGTGTCAAATTTTAATAAATTTATTTGAAACCAAATTCGATTTTTTGGAGTTTCATGAGTATTTTTGTTATAGGATCTACAATTGAGTAAATTTAGATGAAAATAACTTCGATATTTTGGATTTTGTCACGATTTTTGTCAAATTTTAATAAATTTATTTAAAATCAACTTTGATAATTTTTGAATTTGTTGAGTATTTTTGTTGTAGGATCTATATTTGAGTAAATTTAGATGAAAATAACTTCAATTTTTTGGATTGTGAAAAATATTTTAGTTGGAAGTGTCAAATTTTAATAAATTTATTTGAAATCAACTTCGATTTTTTGGATTTTCTGTAGTATTTTTGTTGTAGGATCTACAATTGAGTAAATTTAGATAAAAATAACTTCAATTTTTTGGATTGTGAAAAAAAATTTAGATGGAAGTGTCAAATTTTAATAAATTTATTTGAAATCAACTTCGATTTTTTTGGATTTTGTTGAGTATTTTTGTTATAGGGTCTATATTTGAGTAAATTTAGATGAAAAAAACTTAAATTTTTAGGATTGTGAAAAAATTTTAGTTGGAAGTGCCAAATTTTAATAAATTTATTTGAAACCAACTTCGATTTTTGGGATTTTCTTGAGTATTTTTGTTGTAGGATCTACAATTGAGTAAATTTAGATGAAAATAACTTCAATTTTTTGGATTGTGAAAAAAAATTTAGATGGAAGTGTCAAATTTTAATAAATTTATTTGAAATCAACTTCGATTTTTTTTTATTTTGTTGGGTATTTTTGTTGTAGGATCTATATTTGAGTAAATTTAGATGAAAATAACTTAAATTTTTAGGATTGTGAAAAAAAATTTAGTTGGAAGTGCCAAATTTTAATAAATTTATTTGAAACCAACTTCGATTTTTTGGATTTTCTTGAGTATTTTTGTTGTAGGATCTACAATTGAGTAAATTTAGATGAAAATAACTTCGATATTTTGGATTTTGTCACGATTTTTGACAAATTTTAATAAATTTATTTGAAATCAACTTTGATAATTTTTGAATTTGTTGGGTATTTTTGTTGTAGGATCTATATTTGAGTAAATTTAGATGAAAATAACTTCAATTTTTTGGATTGTGAAAAATATTTTAGTTGGAAGTGTCAAATTTTAATAAATTTATTTGAAACCAAATTCGATTTTTTGGAGTTTCATGAGTATTTTTGTTATAGGATCTACAATTGAGTAAATTTAGATGAAAATAACTTCGATATTTTGGATTTTGTCACGATTTTTGACAAATTTTAATAAATTTATTTGAAATCAACTTTGATAATTTTTGAATTTGTTGAGTATTTTTGTTGTAGGATCTATATTTGAGTAAATTTAGATGAAAATAACATAAATTTTTAGGATTGTGAAAAAAATTTGAGTTGGAAGTGTCAAATTTTAATAAATTTATTTTAAACCAACTTTGATTTTTTGGATTTTCTTGAATATTTTGGTTGTAGGATCTACAATTGAGTAAATATAGATGAAAATAACTTCAATTTTTTGGATTGTGAATAAAGTTTGAGTTGGAAGTGTCAAATTTTAATAAATTTATTTGAAACCAACTTTGATTTTTTGGATTTTCTTGAGTATTTTGGTTGTAGGATCTACAATTGAGTAAATTTAGATGAAAATAACTTTAATTTTTTGGATTGTGAATAAAGTTTGAGTTGGAAGTGTCAAATTTTAATAAATTTATTTGAAACCAACTTTGATTTTTTGGATTTTCTTGAGTATTTTGGTTGTAGGATCTACAATTGAGTAAATTTAGATGAAAATAACTTCAATTTTTTGGATTGTGAATAAAGTTTGAGTTGGAAGTGCCAAATTTTAATAAATTTATTTGAAACCAACTTCGATTTTTTGGATTTTCTTGAGTATTTTTGTTGTAGGATCTACAATTGAGTAAATTTAGATGTAAATAACTTCAATTTTTTGGATTGTGAAAAAAATTTGAGTTGGAAGTGTCAAATTTTAATAAATTTATTTGAAACCAAATTCGATTTTTTGGAGTTTCATGAGTATTTTTGTTATAGGATCTACAATTGAGTAAATTTAGATGAAAATAACTTCGATATTTTGGATTTTGTCACGATTTTTGACAAATTTTAATAAATTTATTTGAAATCAACTTTGATAATTTTTGAATTTGTTGAGTATTTTTGTTGTAGGATCTATATTTGAGTAAATTTAGATGAAAATAACATAAATTTTTAGGATTGTGAAAAAAATTTGAGTTGGAAGTGTCAAATTTTAATAAATTTATTTTAAACCAACTTTGATTTTTTGGATTTTCTTGAATATTTTGGTTGTAGGATCTACAATTGAGTAAATATAGATGAAAATAACTTCAATTTTTTGGATTGTGAATAAAGTTTGAGTTGGAAGTGTCAAATTTTAATAAATTTATTTGAAACCAACTTTGATTTTTTGGATTTTCTTGAGTATTTTGGTTGTAGGATCTACATTTGAGTAAATTTAGATGAAAATAACTCCGATTTTTTGGATTTTGTCACGATTTCTGTCAAATTTTAATAAATTTATTTGAAATCAACATGGATAATTTTGGATTTTCTTGAGTATTTTTGTTGTAGGATCTACAATTGAGTAAATTTAGATGAAAATAACTTCAATTTTTTGGATTGTGAAAAAAAATTTAGTTGGAAGTGCCAAATTTTAATAAATTTATTTGAAACCAACTTCGATTTTTTGGATTTTCTTGAGTATTTTTGTTGTAGGATCTACAATTGAGTAAATTTAGATGAAAATAACTTCAATTTTTTGGATTGTGAAAAAAATTTGAGTTGGAAGTGTCAAATTTTAATAAATTTATTTGAAACCAAATTCGATTTTTTGGAGTTTCATGAGTATTTTTGTTATAGGATCTACAATTGAGTAAATTTAGATGAAAATAACTTCGATATTTTGGATTTTGTCACGATTTTTGTCAAATTTTAATAAATTTATTTAAAATCAACTTTGATAATTTTTGAATTTGTTGAGTATTTTTGTTGTAGGATCTATATTTGAGTAAATTTAGATGAAAATAACTTCAATTTTTTGGATTGTGAAAAATATTTTAGTTGGAAGTGTCAAATTTTAATAAATTTATTTGAAATCAACTTCGATTTTTTGGATTTTCTGTAGTATTTTTGTTGTAGGATCTACAATTGAGTAAATTTAGATAAAAATAACTTCAATTTTTTGGATTGTGAAAAAAAATTTAGATGGAAGTGTCAAATTTTAATAAATTTATTTGAAATCAACTTCGATTTTTTTGGATTTTGTTGAGTATTTTTGTTGTAGGGTCTATATTTGAGTAAATTTAGATGAAAAAAACTTAAATTTTTAGGATTGTGAAAAAATTTTAGTTGGAAGTGCCAAATTTTAATAAATTTATTTGAAACCAACTTCGATTTTTGGGATTTTCTTGAGTATTTTTGTTGTAGGATCTACAATTGAGTAAATTTAGATGAAAATAACTTCAATTTTTTGGATTGTGAAAAAAAATTTAGATGGAAGTGTCAAATTTTAATAAATTTATTTGAAATCAACTTCGATTTTTTTTTATTTTGTTGGGTATTTTTGTTGTAGGATCTATATTTGAGTAAATTTAGATGAAAATAACTTAAATTTTTAGGATTGTGAAAAAAAATTTAGTTGGAAGTGCCAAATTTTAATAAATTTATTTGAAACCAACTTCGATTTTTTGGATTTTCTTGAGTATTTTTGTTGTAGGATCTACAATTGAGTAAATTTAGATGAAAATAACTTCGATATTTTGGATTTTGTCACGATTTTTGACAAATTTTAATAAATTTATTTGAAATCAACTTTGATAATTTTTGAATTTGTTGGGTATTTTTGTTGTAGGATCTATATTTGAGTAAATTTAGATGAAAATAACTTCAATTTTTTGGATTGTGAAAAATATTTTAGTTGGAAGTGTCAAATTTTAATAAATTTATTTGAAACCAAATTCGATTTTTTGGAGTTTCATGAGTATTTTTGTTATAGGATCTACAATTGAGTAAATTTAGATGAAAATAACTTCGATATTTTGGATTTTGTCACGATTTTTGACAAATTTTAATAAATTTATTTGAAATCAACTTTGATAATTTTTGAATTTGTTGAGTATTTTTGTTGTAGGATCTATATTTGAGTAAATTTAGATGAAAATAACATAAATTTTTAGGATTGTGAAAAAAATTTGAGTTGGAAGTGTCAAATTTTAATAAATTTATTTGAAACCAAATTCGATTTTTTGGAGTTTCATGAGTATTTATGTTATAGGATCTACAATTGAGTAAATTTAGATGAAAATAACTTCGATATTTTGGATTTTGTCACGATTTTTGTCAAATTTTAATAAATTTATTTAAAATAAACTTTGATAATTTTTGAATTTGTTGAGTATTTTTGTTGTAGGATCTATATTTGAGTAAATTTAGATGAAAATAACTTCAATTTTTTGGATTGTGAAAAATATTTTAGTTGGAAGTGTCAAATTTTAATAAATTTATTTGAAATCAACTTCGATTTTTTTGGATTTTGTTGAGTATTTTTGTTGTAGGGTCTATATTTGAGTAAATTTAGATGAAAATAACTTAAATTTTTAGGATTGTGAAAAAATTTTAGTTGGAAGTGCCAAATTTTAATAAATTTATTTGAAACCAACTTCGATTTTTGGGATTTTCTTGAGTATTTTTGTTGTAGGATCTACAATTGAGTAAATTTAGATGAAAATAACTTCAATTTTTTGGATTGTGAAAAAAAATTTAGATGGAAGTGTCAAATTTTAATAAATTTATTTGAAATCAACTTCAATTTTTTTTTATTTTGTTGGGTATTTTTGTTGTAGGATCTATATTTGAGTAAATTTAGATGAAAATAACTTAAATTTTTAGGATTGTGAAAAAAAATTTAGTTGGAAGTGCCAAATTTTAATAAATTTATTTGAAACCAACTTCGATTTTTTGGATTTTCTTGAGTATTTTTGTTGTAGGATCTACAATTGAGTAAATTTAGATGAAAATAACTTCAATTTTTTGGATTGTGAAAAAAAATTTAGATGGAAGTGTCAAATTTTAATAAATTTATTTGAAATCAACTTCGATTTTTTTGGATTTTGTTGAGTATTTTTGTTGTAGGGTCTATATTTGATAAATTTAGATGAAAATAACTTAAATTTTTAGGATTGTGAAAAAAATTTTAGTTGGAAGTGCCAAATTTTAATAAATTTATTTGAAACCAACTTCGATTTTTTGGATTTTCTTGAGTATTTTTGTTGTAGGATCTACAATTGCGTAAATTTAGATGAAAATTACTTCGAGTTTTTGGATTTTGTCACGATTTTTGTCAAATTTTAATAAATTTATTTGAAATCAACTTCGATTTTTTTTTATTTTGTTGGGTATTTTTGTTGTAGGATCTATATTTGAGTAAATTTAGATGAAAATAACTTAAATTTTTAGGATTGTGAAAAAAAATTGAGTTGGAAGTGTCAAATTTTAATAAATTTATTTGATACCAACTTTAATTTTTTGGATTTTCTTGAATATTTTGGTTGTAGGATCTACAATTGAGTAAATTTAGATGAAAATAACTTCAATTTTTTGGATTGTGAATAAAGTTTGAGTTGGAAGTGTCAAATTTTAATAAATTTATTTGAAACCAACTTTGATTTTTTGGATTTTCTTGAGTATTTTGGTTGTAGGATCTACAATTGAGTAAATTTAGATGAAAATAACTTCAATTTTTTGGATTGTGAATAAAGTTTGAGTTGGAAGTGCCAAATTTTAATAAATTTATTTGAAACCAACTTCGATTTTTTGGATTTTCTTGAGTATTTTTGTTGTAGGGTCTACAATTGAGTAAATTTAGGTGAAAATAACTTCAATTTTTTGGATTGTGAAAAAAATTTGAGTTGGAAGTGTCAAATTTTAATAAATTTATTTGAAACCAAATTCGATTGTTTGGAGTTTCATGAGTATTTTTGTTATAGGATCTACAATTGTGTAAATTTAGATGAAAATAACTTCGATATTTTGGATTTTGTCACGATTTTTGTCAAATTTTAATAAATTTATTTGAAATCAACTTTGATAATTTTTTAATTTGTTGAGTATTTTTGTTGTAGGATCTATATTTGAGTAAATTTAGATGAAAATAACTTCAATTTTTTGGATTGTGAAAATTATTATTAGTTGGAAGTGTCAAATTTTAATAAATTTATTTGAAATCAACTTCGATTTTTTTGATTTTCTGTAGTATTTTTGTTGTAGGATCTACAATTGAGTAAATTTAGATAAAAATAACTTCAATTTTTTGGATTGTGAAAAAAAATTTAGATGGAAGTGTCAAATTTTAATAAATTTATTTGAAATCAACTTCGATTTTTTTGGATTTTGTTGAGTATTTTTGTTGTAGGGTCTATATTTGATAAATTTAGATGAAAATAACTTAAATTTTTAGGATTGTGAAAAAAATTTTAGTTGGAAGTGCCAAATTTTAATAAATTTATTTGAAACCAACTTCGATTTTTTGGATTTTCTTGAGTATTTTTGTTGTAGGATCTACAATTGCGTAAATTTAGATGAAAATTACTTCGAGTTTTTGGATTTTGTCACGATTTTTGTCAAATTTTAATAAATTTATTTGAAATCAACTTCGATTTTTTTTTATTTTGTTGGGTATTTTTGTTGTAGGATCTATATTTGAGTAAATTTAGATGAAAATAACTTAAATTTTTTGGATTGTGAAAAAAATTTGAGTTGGAAGTGTCAAATTTTAATAAATTTATTTGAAACCAAATTCGATTTTTTGGAGTTTCATGAGTATTTTTGTTATAGGATCTACAATTGAGTAAATTTTGATGTAAATAACTTCAATTTTTTGGATTGTGAAAAAAATTTGAGTTGGAAGTGTCAAATTTTAATAAATTTATTTGAAACCAAATTCGATTGTTTGGAGTTTCATGAGTATTTTTGTTATAGGATCTACAATTGTGTAAATTTAGATGAAAATAACTTCGATATTTTGGATTTTGTCACGATTTTTGTCAAATTTTAATAAATTTATTTGAAATCAACTTTGATAATTTTTTAATTTGTTGAGTATTTTTGTTGTAGGATCTATATTTGAGTAAATTTAGATGAAAATAACTTCAATTTTTTGGATTGTGAAAATTATTATTAGTTGGAAGTGTCAAATTTTAATAAATTTATTTGAAATCAACTTCAATTTTTTAGATTTTCTGTAGTATTTTTGTTGTAGGATCTACAATTGAGTAAATTTAGATAAAAATAACTTCAATTTTTTGGATTGTGAAAAAAAATTTAGATGGAAGTGTCAAATTTTAATAAATTTATTTGAAATCAACTTCGATTTTTTTTTATTTTGTTGGGTATTTTTGTTGTAGGATCTATATTTGAGTAAATTTAGATGAAAATAACTTCAATTTTTAGGATTGTGAAAAAAAATTTAGTTGGAAGTGCCAAATTTTAATAAATTTATTTGAAACCACCTTCGATTTTTTGGATTTTCTTGAGTATTTTTGTTGTAGGATCTACAATTGAGTAAATTTAGATGAAAATAACTTCAATTTTTTGGATTGTGAAAAAAATTTGAGTTGGAAGTGTCAAATTTTAATAAATTTATTTGAAACCAAATTCGATTTTTTGGAGTTTCATGAGTATTTATGTTATAGGATCTACAATTGAGTAAATTTAGATGAAAATAACTTCGATATTTTGGATTTTGTCACGATTTTTGTCAAATTTTAATAAATTTATTTGAAATCAACTTTGATAATTTTTTAATTTGTTGAGTATTTTTGTTGTAGGATCTATATTTGAGTAAATTTAGATGAAAATAACTTCAATTTTTTGGATTGTGAAAATTATTATTAGTTGGAAGTGTCAAATTTTAATAAATTTATTTGAAATCAACTTCGATTTTTTTGATTTTCTGTAGTATTTTTGTTGTAGGATCTACAATTGAGTAAATTTAGATAAAAATAACTTCAATTTTTTGGATTGTGAAAAAAAATTTAGATGGAAGTGTCAAATTTTAATAAATTTATTTGAAATCAACTTCGATTTTTTTGGATTTTGTTGAGTATTTTTGTTGTAGGGTCTATATTTGATAAATTTAGATGAAAATAACTTAAATTTTTAGGATTGTGAAAAAAATTTTAGTTGGAAGTGCCAAATTTTAATAAATTTATTTGAAACCAACTTCGATTTTTTGGATTTTCTTGAGTATTTTTGTTGTAGGATCTACAATTGCGTAAATTTAGATGAAAATTACTTCGAGTTTTTGGATTTTGTCACGATTTTTGTCAAATTTTAATAAATTTATTTGAAATCAACTTCGATTTTTTTTTATTTTGTTGGGTATTTTTGTTGTAGGATCTATATTTGAGTAAATTTAGATGAAAATAACTTAAATTTTTAGGATTGTGAAAAAAAATTGAGTTGGAAGTGTCAAATTTTAATAAATTTATTTGATACCAACTTTAATTTTTTGGATTTTCTTGAATATTTTGGTTGTAGGATCTACAATTGAGTAAATTTAGATGAAAATAACTTCAATTTTTTGGATTGTGAATAAAGTTTGAGTTGGAAGTGTCAAATTTTAATAAATTTATTTGAAACCAACTTTGATTTTTTGGATTTTCTTGAGTATTTTGGTTGTAGGATCTACAATTGAGTAAATTTAGATGAAAATAACTTCAATTTTTTGGATTGTGAATAAAGTTTGAGTTGGAAGTGCCAAATTTTAATAAATTTATTTGAAACCAACTTCGATTTTTTGGATTTTCTTGAGTATTTTTGTTGTAGGGTCTACAATTGAGTAAATTTAGGTGAAAATAACTTCAATTTTTTGGATTGTGAAAAAAATTTGAGTTGGAAGTGTCAAATTTTAATAAATTTATTTGAAACCAAATTCGATTGTTTGGAGTTTCATGAGTATTTTTGTTATAGGATCTACAATTGTGTAAATTTAGATGAAAATAACTTCGATATTTTGGATTTTGTCACGATTTTTGTCAAATTTTAATAAATTTATTTGAAATCAACTTTGATAATTTTTTAATTTGTTGAGTATTTTTGTTGTAGGATCTATATTTGAGTAAATTTAGATGAAAATAACTTCAATTTTTTGGATTGTGAAAATTATTATTAGTTGGAAGTGTCAAATTTTAATAAATTTATTTGAAATCAACTTCGATTTTTTTGATTTTCTGTAGTATTTTTGTTGTAGGATCTACAATTGAGTAAATTTAGATAAAAATAACTTCAATTTTTTGGATTGTGAAAAAAAATTTAGATGGAAGTGTCAAATTTTAATAAATTTATTTGAAATCAACTTCGATTTTTTTGGATTTTGTTGAGTATTTTTGTTGTAGGGTCTATATTTGATAAATTTAGATGAAAATAACTTAAATTTTTAGGATTGTGAAAAAAATTTTAGTTGGAAGTGCCAAATTTTAATAAATTTATTTGAAACCAACTTCGATTTTTTGGATTTTCTTGAGTATTTTTGTTGTAGGATCTACAATTGCGTAAATTTAGATGAAAATTACTTCGAGTTTTTGGATTTTGTCACGATTTTTGTCAAATTTTAATAAATTTATTTGAAATCAACTTCGATTTTTTTTTATTTTGTTGGGTATTTTTGTTGTAGGATCTATATTTGAGTAAATTTAGATGAAAATAACTTAAATTTTTTGGATTGTGAAAAAAATTTGAGTTGGAAGTGTCAAATTTTAATAAATTTATTTGAAACCAAATTCGATTTTTTGGAGTTTCATGAGTATTTTTGTTATAGGATCTACAATTGAGTAAATTTTGATGTAAATAACTTCAATTTTTTGGATTGTGAAAAAAATTTGAGTTGGAAGTGTCAAATTTTAATAAATTTATTTGAAACCAAATTCGATTGTTTGGAGTTTCATGAGTATTTTTGTTATAGGATCTACAATTGTGTAAATTTAGATGAAAATAACTTCGATATTTTGGATTTTGTCACGATTTTTGTCAAATTTTAATAAATTTATTTGAAATCAACTTTGATAATTTTTTAATTTGTTGAGTATTTTTGTTGTAGGATCTATATTTGAGTAAATTTAGATGAAAATAACTTCAATTTTTTGGATTGTGAAAATTATTATTAGTTGGAAGTGTCAAATTTTAATAAATTTATTTGAAATCAACTTCAATTTTTTAGATTTTCTGTAGTATTTTTGTTGTAGGATCTACAATTGAGTAAATTTAGATAAAAATAACTTCAATTTTTTGGATTGTGAAAAAAAATTTAGATGGAAGTGTCAAATTTTAATAAATTTATTTGAAATCAACTTCGATTTTTTTGGATTTTGTTGAGTATTTTTGTTGTAGGGTCTATATTGGATAAATTTAGATGAAAATAACTTAAATTTTTAGGATTGTGAAAAAAATTTTAGTTGGAAGTGCCAAATTTTAATAAATTTATTTGAAACCAACTTCGATTTTTTGGATTTTCTTGAGTATTTTTGTTGTAGGATCTACAATTGCGTAAATTTAGATGAAAATAACTTCGAGTTTTTGGATTTTGTCACGATTTTTGTCAAATTTTAATAAATTTATTTGAAATCAACTTCGATTTTTTTTTATTTTGTTGGGTATTTTTGTTGTAGGATCTATATTTGAGTAAATTTAGAGGAAAATAACTTAAATTTTTAGGATTGTGAAAAAAAATTGAGTTGGAAGTGTCAAATTTTAATAAATTTATTTGATACCAACTTTAAGTTTTTGGATTTTCTTGAATATTTTGGTTGTAGGATCTACAATTGAGTAAATTTAGATGAAAATAACTTCAATTTTTTGGATTGTGAATAAAGTTTGAGTTGGAAGTGTCAAATTTTAATAAATTTATTTGAAACCAACTTTGATTTTTTGGATTTTCTTGAGTATTTTGGTTGTAGGATCTACAATTGAGTAAATTTAGATGAAAATAACTTCAATTTTTTGGATTGTGAATAAAGTTTGAGTTGGAAGTGCCAAATTTTAATAAATTTATTTGAAACCAACTTCGATTTTTTGGATTTTCTTGAGTATTTTTGTTGTAGGATCTACAATTGAGTAAATTTAGATGAAAATAACTTAAATTTTTAGGATTGTGAAAAAAATTTTAGTTGGAAGTGCCAAATTTTAATAAATTTATTTGAAACCAACTTCGATTTTTTGGATTTTCTTGAGTATTTTTGTTGTAGGGTCTACAATTGAGTAAATTTAGGTGAAAATAACTTCAATTTTTTGGATTGTGAAAAAAATTTGAGTTGGAAGTGTCAAATTTTAATAAATTTATTTGAAACCAAATTCGATTTTTTGGAGTTTCATGAGTATTTTTGTTATAGGATCTACAATTGAGTAAATTTTGATGTAAATAACTTCAATTTTTTGGATTGTGAAAAAAATTTGAGTTGGAAGTGTCAAATTTTAATAAATTTATTTGAAACCAAATTCGATTGTTTGGAGTTTCATGAGTATTTTTGTTATAGGATCTACAATTGTGTAAATTTAGATGAAAATAACTTCGATATTTTGGATTTTGTCACGATTTTTGTCAAATTTTAATAAATTTATTTGAAATCAACTTTGATAATTTTTTAATTTGTTGAGTATTTTTGTTGTAGGATCTATATTTGAGTAAATTTAGATGAAAATAACTTCAATTTTTTGGATTGTGAAAATTATTATTAGTTGGAAGTGTCAAATTTTAATAAATTTATTTGAAATCAGCTTCGATTTTTTTGATTTTCTGTAGTATTTTTGTTGTAGGATCTACAATTGAGTAAATTTAGATAAAAATAACTTCAATTTTTTGGATTGTGAAAAAAAATTTAGATGGAAGTGTCAAATTTTAATAAATTTATTTGAAATCAACTTCGATTTTTTTGGATTTTGTTGAGTATTTTTGTTGTAGGGTCTATATTTGATAAATTTAGATGAAAATAACTTAAATTTTTAGGATTGTAAAAAAAATTTTAGTTGGAAGTGCCAAATTTTAATAAATTTATTTGAAACCAACTTCGATTTTTTGGATTTTCTTGAGTATTTTTGTTGTAGGATCTACAATTGCGTAAATTTAGATGAAAATTACTTCGAGTTTTTGGATTTTGTCACGATTTTTGTCAAATTTTAATAAATTTATTTGAAATCAACTTCGATTTTTTTGATTTTCTGTAGTATTTTTGTTGTAGGATCTACAATTGAGTAAATTTAGATAAAAATAACTTCAATTTTTTGGATTGTGAAAAAAAATTTAGATGGAAGTGTCAAATTTTAATAAATTTATTTGAAATCAACTTCGATTTTTTTGGATTTTGTTGAGTATTTTTGTTGTAGGGTCTATATTTGATAAATTTAGATGAAAATAACTTAAATTTTTAGGATTGTGAAAAAAATTTTAGTTGGAAGTGCCAAATTTTAATAAATTTATTTGAAACCAACTTCGATTTTTTGGATTTTCTTGAGTATTTTTGTTGTAGGATCTACAATTGCGTAAATTTAGATGAAAATTACTTCGAGTTTTTGGATTTTGTCACGATTTTTGTCAAATTTTAATAAATTTATTTGAAATCAACTTCGATTTTTTTTTATTTTGTTGGGTATTTTTGTTGTAGGATCTATATTTGAGTAAATTTAGATGAAAATAACTTAAATTTTTTGGATTGTGAAAAAAATTTGAGTTGGAAGTGTCAAATTTTAATAAATTTATTTGAAACCAAATTCGATTTTTTGGAGTTTCATGAGTATTTTTGTTATAGGATCTACAATTGAGTAAATTTTGATGTAAATAACTTCAATTTTTTGGATTGTGAAAAAAATTTGAGTTGGAAGTGTCAAATTTTAATAAATTTATTTGAAACCAAATTCGATTGTTTGGAGTTTCATGAGTATTTTTGTTATAGGATCTACAATTGTGTAAATTTAGATGAAAATAACTTCGATATTTTGGATTTTGTCACGATTTTTGTCAAATTTTAATAAATTTATTTGAAATCAACTTTGATAATTTTTTAATTTGTTGAGTATTTTTGTTGTAGGATCTATATTTGAGTAAATTTAGATGAAAATAACTTCAATTTTTTGGATTGTGAAAATTATTATTAGTTGGAAGTGTCAAATTTTAATAAATTTATTTGAAATCAACTTCAATTTTTTAGATTTTCTGTAGTATTTTTGTTGTAGGATCTACAATTGAGTAAATTTAGATAAAAATAACTTCAATTTTTTGGATTGTGAAAAAAAATTTAGATGGAAGTGTCAAATTTTAATAAATTTATTTGAAATCAACTTCGATTTTTTTGGATTTTGTTGAGTATTTTTGTTGTAGGGTCTATATTGGATAAATTTAGATGAAAATAACTTAAATTTTTAGGATTGTGAAAAAAATTTTAGTTGGAAGTGCCAAATTTTAATAAATTTATTTGAAACCAACTTCGATTTTTTGGATTTTCTTGAGTATTTTTGTTGTAGGATCTACAATTGCGTAAATTTAGATGAAAATAACTTCGAGTTTTTGGATTTTGTCACGATTTTTGTCAAATTTTAATAAATTTATTTGAAATCAACTTCGATTTTTTTTTATTTTGTTGGGTATTTTTGTTGTAGGATCTATATTTGAGTAAATTTAGAGGAAAATAACTTAAATTTTTAGGATTGTGAAAAAAAATTGAGTTGGAAGTGTCAAATTTTAATAAATTTATTTGATACCAACTTTAAGTTTTTGGATTTTCTTGAATATTTTGGTTGTAGGATCTACAATTGAGTAAATTTAGATGAAAATAACTTCAATTTTTTGGATTGTGAATAAAGTTTGAGTTGGAAGTGTCAAATTTTAATAAATTTATTTGAAACCAACTTTGATTTTTTGGATTTTCTTGAGTATTTTGGTTGTAGGATCTACAATTGAGTAAATTTAGATGAAAATAACTTCAATTTTTTGGATTGTGAATAAAGTTTGAGTTGGAAGTGCCAAATTTTAATAAATTTATTTGAAACCAACTTCGATTTTTTGGATTTTCTTGAGTATTTTTGTTGTAGGATCTACAATTGAGTAAATTTAGATGAAAATAACTTAAATTTTTAGGATTGTGAAAAAAATTTTAGTTGGAAGTGCCAAATTTTAATAAATTTATTTGAAACCAACTTCGATTTTTTGGATTTTCTTGAGTATTTTTGTTGTAGGGTCTACAATTGAGTAAATTTAGGTGAAAATAACTTCAATTTTTTGGATTGTGAAAAAAATTTGAGTTGGAAGTGTCAAATTTTAATAAATTTATTTGAAACCAAATTCGATTTTTTGGAGTTTCATGAGTATTTTTGTTATAGGATCTACAATTGAGTAAATTTTGATGTAAATAACTTCAATTTTTTGGATTGTGAAAAAAATTTGAGTTGGAAGTGTCAAATTTTAATAAATTTATTTGAAACCAAATTCGATTGTTTGGAGTTTCATGAGTATTTTTGTTATAGGATCTACAATTGTGTAAATTTAGATGAAAATAACTTCGATATTTTGGATTTTGTCACGATTTTTGTCAAATTTTAATAAATTTATTTGAAATCAACTTTGATAATTTTTTAATTTGTTGAGTATTTTTGTTGTAGGATCTATATTTGAGTAAATTTAGATGAAAATAACTTCAATTTTTTGGATTGTGAAAATTATTATTAGTTGGAAGTGTCAAATTTTAATAAATTTATTTGAAATCAGCTTCGATTTTTTTGATTTTCTGTAGTATTTTTGTTGTAGGATCTACAATTGAGTAAATTTAGATAAAAATAACTTCAATTTTTTGGATTGTGAAAAAAAATTTAGATGGAAGTGTCAAATTTTAATAAATTTATTTGAAATCAACTTCGATTTTTTTGGATTTTGTTGAGTATTTTTGTTGTAGGGTCTATATTTGATAAATTTAGATGAAAATAACTTAAATTTTTAGGATTGTAAAAAAAATTTTAGTTGGAAGTGCCAAATTTTAATAAATTTATTTGAAACCAACTTCGATTTTTTGGATTTTCTTGAGTATTTTTGTTGTAGGATCTACAATTGCGTAAATTTAGATGAAAATTACTTCGAGTTTTTGGATTTTGTCACGATTTTTGTCAAATTTTAATAAATTTATTTGAAATCAACTTCGATTTTTTTTTATTTTGTTGGGTATTTTTGTTGTAGGATCTATATTTGAGTAAATTTAGATGAAAATAACTTAAATTTTTAGGATTGTGAAAAAAAATTGAGTTGGAAGTGTCAAATTTTAATAAATTTATTTGATACCAACTTTAATTTTTTGGATTTTCTTGAATATTTTGGTTGTAGGATCTACAATTGAGTAAATTTAGATGAAAATAACTTCAATTTTTTGGATTGTGAATAAAGTTTGAGTTGGAAGTGTCAAATTTTAATAAATTTATTTGAAACCAACTTTGATTTTTTGGATTTTCTTGAGTATTTTGGTTGTAGGATCTACAATTGAGTAAATTTAGATAAAAATAACTACAATTTTTTGGATTGTGAAAAAAAATTTAGATGGAAGTGTCAAATTTTAATAAATTTATTTGAAATCAACTTCGATTTTTTTGGATTTTGTTGAGTATTTTTGTTGTAGGGTCTATATTGGATAAATTTAGATGAAAATAACTTAAATTTTTAGGATTGTGAAAAAAATTTTAGTTGGAAGTGCCAAATTTTAATAAATTTATTTGAGACCAACTTCGATTTTTTGGATTTTCTTGAGTATTTTTGTTGTAGGATCTACAATTGCGTAAATTTAGATGAAAATAACTTCGAGTTTTTGGATTTTGTCACGATTTTTGTCAAATTTTAATAAATTTATTTGAAATCAACTTCGATTTTTTTTTATTTTGTTGGGTATTTTTGTTGTAGGATCTATATTTGAGTAAATTTAGAGGAAAATAACTTAAATTTTTAGGATTGTGAAAAAAAATTGAGTTGGAAGTGTCAAATTTTAATAAATTTATTTGATACCAACTTTAAGTTTTTGGATTTTCTTGAATATTTTGGTTGTAGGATCTACAATTGAGTAAATTTAGATGAAAATAACTTCAATTTTTTGGATTGTGAATAAAGTTTGAGTTGGAAGTGTCAAATTTTAATAAATTTATTTGAAACCAACTTTGATTTTTTGGATTTTCTTGAGTATTTTGGTTGTAGGATCTACAATTGAGTAAATTTAGATGAAAATAACTTCAATTTTTTGGATTGTGAATAAAGTTTGAGTTGGAAGTGCCAAATTTTAATAAATTTATTTGAAACCAACTTCGATTTTTTGGATTTTCTTGAGTATTTTTGTTGTAGGATCTACAATTGAGTAAATTTAGATGAAAATAACTTAAATTTTTAGGATTGTGAAAAAAATTTTAGTTGGAAGTGCCAAATTTTAATAAATTTATTTGAAACCAACTTCGATTTTTTGGATTTTCTTGAGTATTTTTGTTGTAGGGTCTACAATTGAGTAAATTTAGGTGAAAATAACTTCAATTTTTTGGATTGTGAAAAAAATTTGAGTTGGAAGTGTCAAATTTTAATAAATTTATTTGAAACCAAATTCGATTTTTTGGAGTTTCATGAGTATTTTTGTTATAGGATCTACAATTGAGTAAATTTTGATGTAAATAACTTCAATTTTTTGGATTGTGAAAAAAATTTGAGTTGGAAGTGTCAAATTTTAATAAATTTATTTGAAACCAAATTCGATTGTTTGGAGTTTCATGAGTATTTTTGTTATAGGATCTACAATTGAGTAAATTTTGATGTAAATAACTTCAATTTTTTGGATTGTGAAAAAAATTTGAGTTGGAAGTGTCAAATTTTAATAAATTTATTTGAAACCAAATTCGATTGTTTGGAGTTTCATGAGTATTTTTGTTATAGGATCTACAATTGTGTAAATTTAGATGAAAATAACTTCGATATTTTGGATTTTGTCACGATTTTTGTCAAATTTTAATAAATTTATTTGAAATCAACTTTGATAATTTTTTAATTTGTTGAGTATTTTTGTTGTAGGATCTATATTTGAGTAAATTTAGATGAAAATAACTTCAATTTTTTGGATTGTGAAAATTATTATTAGTTGGAAGTGTCAAATTTTAATAAATTTATTCGAAATCAACTTCAATTTTTTAGATTTTCTGTAGTATTTTTGTTGTAGGATCTACAATTGAGTAAATTTAGATAAAAATAACTTCAATTTTTTGGATTGTGAAAAAAAATTTAGATGGAAGTGTCAAATTTTAATAAATTTATTTGAAATCAACTTCGATTTTTTTGGATTTTGTTGAGTATTTTTGTTGTAGGGTCTATATTGGATAAATTTAGATGAAAATAACTTAAATTTTTAGGATTGTGAAAAAAATTTTAGTTGGAAGTGCCAAATTTTAATAAATTTATTTGAAACCAACTTCGATTTTTTGGATTTTCTTGAGTATTTTTGTTGTAGGATCTACAATTGCGTAAATTTAGATGAAAATAACTTCGAGTTTTTGGATTTTGTCACGATTTTTGTCAAATTTTAATAAATTTATTTGAAATCAACTTCGATTTTTTTTTATTTTGTTGGGTATTTTTGTTGTAGGATCTATATTTGAGTAAATTTAGAGGAAAATAACTTAAATTTTTAGGATTGTGAAAAAAAATTGAGTTGGAAGTGTCAAATTTTAATAAATTTATTTGATACCAACTTTAAGTTTTTGGATTTTCTTGAATATTTTGGTTGTAGGATCTACAATTGAGTAAATTTAGATGAAAATAACTTCAATTTTTTGGATTGTGAATAAAGTTTGAGTTGGAAGTGTCAAATTTTAATAAATTTATTTGAAACCAACTTTGATTTTTTGGATTTTCTTGAGTATTTTGGTTGTAGGATCTACAATTGAGTAAATTTAGATGAAAATAACTTCAATTTTTTGGATTGTGAATAAAGTTTGAGTTGGAAGTGCCAAATTTTAATAAATTTATTTGAAACCAACTTCGATTTTTTGGATTTTCTTGAGTATTTTTGTTGTAGGATCTACAATTGAGTAAATTTAGATGAAAATAACTTAAATTTTTAGGATTGTGAAAAAAATTTTAGTTGGAAGTGCCAAATTTTAATAAATTTATTTGAAACCAACTTCGATTTTTTGGATTTTCTTGAGTATTTTTGTTGTAGGGTCTACAATTGAGTAAATTTAGGTGAAAATAACTTCAATTTTTTGGATTGTGAAAAAAATTTGAGTTGGAAGTGTCAAATTTTAATAAATTTATTTGAAACCAAATTCGATTTTTTGGAGTTTCATGAGTATTTTTGTTATAGGATCTACAATTGAGTAAATTTTGATGTAAATAACTTCAATTTTTTGGATTGTGAAAAAAATTTGAGTTGGAAGTGTCAAATTTTAATAAATTTATTTGAAACCAAATTCGATTGTTTGGAGTTTCATGAGTATTTTTGTTATAGGATCTACAATTGTGTAAATTTAGATGAAAATAACTTCGATATTTTGGATTTTGTCACGATTTTTGTCAAATTTTAATAAATTTATTTGAAATCAACTTTGATAATTTTTTAATTTGTTGAGTATTTTTGTTGTAGGATCTATATTTGAGTAAATTTAGATGAAAATAACTTCAATTTTTTGGATTGTGAAAATTATTATTAGTTGGAAGTGTCAAATTTTAATAAATTTATTTGAAATCAGCTTCGATTTTTTTGATTTTCTGTAGTATTTTTGTTGTAGGATCTACAATTGAGTAAATTTAGATAAAAATAACTTCAATTTTTTGGATTGTGAAAAAAAATTTAGATGGAAGTGTCAAATTTTAATAAATTTATTTGAAATCAACTTCGATTTTTTTGGATTTTGTTGAGTATTTTTGTTGTAGGGTCTATATTTGATAAATTTAGATGAAAATAACTTAAATTTTTAGGATTGTGAAAAAAATTTTAGTTGGAAGTGCCAAATTTTAATAAATTTATTTGAAACCAACTTCGATTTTTTGGATTTTCTTGAGTATTTTTGTTGTAGGATCTACAATTGCGTAAATTTAGATGAAAATTACTTCGAGTTTTTGGATTTTGTCACGATTTTTGTCAAATTTTAATAAATTTATTTGAAATCAACTTCGATTTTTTTTTATTTTGTTGGGTATTTTTGTTGTAGGATCTATATTTGAGTAAATTTAGATGAAAATAACTTAAATTTTTAGGATTGTGAAAAAAAATTGAGTTGGAAGTGTCAAATTTTAATAAATTTATTTGATACCAACTTTAATTTTTTGGATTTTCTTGAATATTTTGGTTGTAGGATCTACAATTGAGTAAATTTAGATGAAAATAACTTCAATTTTTTGGATTGTGAATAAAGTTTGAGTTGGAAGTGTCAAATTTTAATAAATTTATTTGAAACCAACTTTGATTTTTTGGATTTTCTTGAGTATTTTGGTTGTAGGATCTACAATTGAGTAAATTTAGATAAAAATAACTACAATTTTTTGGATTGTGAAAAAAAATTTAGATGGAAGTGTCAAATTTTAATAAATTTATTTGAAATCAACTTCGATTTTTTTGGATTTTGTTGAGTATTTTTGTTGTAGGGTCTATATTGGATAAATTTAGATGAAAATAACTTAAATTTTTAGGATTGTGAAAAAAATTTTAGTTGGAAGTGCCAAATTTTAATAAATTTATTTGAGACCAACTTCGATTTTTTGGATTTTCTTGAGTATTTTTGTTGTAGGATCTACAATTGCGTAAATTTAGATGAAAATAACTTCGAGTTTTTGGATTTTGTCACGATTTTTGTCAAATTTTAATAAATTTATTTGAAATCAACTTCGATTTTTTTTTATTTTGTTGGGTATTTTTGTTGTAGGATCTATATTTGAGTAAATTTAGAGGAAAATAACTTAAATTTTTAGGATTGTGAAAAAAAATTGAGTTGGAAGTGTCAAATTTTAATAAATTTATTTGATACCAACTTTAAGTTTTTGGATTTTCTTGAATATTTTGGTTGTAGGATCTACAATTGAGTAAATTTAGATGAAAATAACTTCAATTTTTTGGATTGTGAATAAAGTTTGAGTTGGAAGTGTCAAATTTTAATAAATTTATTTGAAACCAACTTTGATTTTTTGGATTTTCTTGAGTATTTTGGTTGTAGGATCTACAATTGAGTAAATTTAGATGAAAATAACTTCAATTTTTTGGATTGTGAATAAAGTTTGAGTTGGAAGTGCCAAATTTTAATAAATTTATTTGAAACCAACTTCGATTTTTTGGATTTTCTTGAGTATTTTTGTTGTAGGATCTACAATTGAGTAAATTTAGATGAAAATAACTTAAATTTTTAGGATTGTGAAAAAAATTTTAGTTGGAAGTGCCAAATTTTAATAAATTTATTTGAAACCAACTTCGATTTTTTGGATTTTCTTGAGTATTTTTGTTGTAGGGTCTACAATTGAGTAAATTTAGGTGAAAATAACTTCAATTTTTTGGATTGTGAAAAAAATTTGAGTTGGAAGTGTCAAATTTTAATAAATTTATTTGAAACCAAATTCGATTTTTTGGAGTTTCATGAGTATTTTTGTTATAGGATCTACAATTGAGTAAATTTTGATGTAAATAACTTCAATTTTTTGGATTGTGAAAAAAATTTGAGTTGGAAGTGTCAAATTTTAATAAATTTATTTGAAACCAAATTCGATTGTTTGGAGTTTCATGAGTATTTTTGTTATAGGATCTACAATTGTGTAAATTTAGATGAAAATAACTTCGATATTTTGGATTTTGTCACGATTTTTGTCAAATTTTAATAAATTTATTTGAAATCAACTTTGATAATTTTTTAATTTGTTGAGTATTTTTGTTGTAGGATCTATATTTGAGTAAATTTAGATGAAAATAACTTCAATTTTTTGGATTGTGAAAATTATTATTAGTTGGAAGTGTCAAATTTTAATAAATTTATTTGAAATCAACTTCAATTTTTTAGATTTTCTGTAGTATTTTTGTTGTAGGATCTACAATTGAGTAAATTTAGATAAAAATAACTACAATTTTTTGGATTGTGAAAAAAAATTTAGATGGAAGTGTCAAATTTTAATAAATTTATTTGAAATCAACTTCGATTTTTTTGGATTTTGTTGAGTATTTTTGTTGTAGGGTCTATATTGGATAAATTTAGATGAAAATAACTTAAATTTTTAGGATTGTGAAAAAAATTTTAGTTGGAAGTGCCAAATTTTAATAAATTTATTTGAAACCAACTTCGATTTTTTGGATTTTCTTGAGTATTTTTGTTGTAGGATCTACAATTGCGTAAATTTAGATGAAAATAACTTCGAGTTTTTGGATTTTGTCACGATTTTTGTCAAATTTTAATAAATTTATTTGAAATCAACTTCGATTTTTTTTTATTTTGTTGGGTATTTTTGTTGTAGGATCTATATTTGAGTAAATTTAGAGGAAAATAACTTAAATTTTTAGGATTGTGAAAAAAAATTGAGTTGGAAGTGTCAAATTTTAATAAATTTATTTGATACCAACTTTAAGTTTTTGGATTTTCTTGAATATTTTGGTTGTAGGATCTACAATTGAGTAAATTTAGATGAAAATAACTTCAATTTTTTGGATTGTGAATAAAGTTTGAGTTGGAAGTGTCAAATTTTAATAAATTTATTTGAAACCAACTTTGATTTTTTGGATTTTCTTGAGTATTTTGGTTGTAGGATCTACAATTGAGTAAATTTAGATGAAAATAACTTCAATTTTTTGGATTGTGAATAAAGTTTGAGTTGGAAGTGCCAAATTTTAATAAATTTATTTGAAACCAACTTCGATTTTTTGGATTTTCTTGAGTATTTTTGTTGTAGGATCTACAATTGAGTAAATTTAGATGAAAATAACTTAAATTTTTAGGATTGTGAAAAAAATTTTAGTTGGAAGTGCCAAATTTTAATAAATTTATTTGAAACCAACTTCGATTTTTTGGATTTTCTTGAGTATTTTTGTTGTAGGGTCTACAATTGAGTAAATTTAGGTGAAAATAACTTCAATTTTTTGGATTGTGAAAAAAATTTGAGTTGGAAGTGTCAAATTTTAATAAATTTATTTGAAACCAAATTCGATTTTTTGGAGTTTCATGAGTATTTTTGTTATAGGATCTACAATTGAGTAAATTTTGATGTAAATAACTTCAATTTTTTGGATTGTGAAAAAAATTTGAGTTGGAAGTGTCAAATTTTAATAAATTTATTTGAAACCAAATTCGATTGTTTGGAGTTTCATGAGTATTTTTGTTATAGGATCTACAATTGTGTAAATTTAGATGAAAATAACTTCGATATTTTGGATTTTGTCACGATTTTTGTCAAATTTTAATAAATTTATTTGAAATCAACTTTGATAATTTTTTAATTTGTTGAGTATTTTTGTTGTAGGATCTATATTTGAGTAAATTTAGATGAAAATAACTTCAATTTTTTGGATTGTGAAAATTATTATTAGTTGGAAGTGTCAAATTTTAATAAATTTATTTGAAATCAACTTCAATTTTTTAGATTTTCTGTAGTATTTTTGTTGTAGGATCTACAATTGAGTAAATTTAGATGAAAATAACTTCAATTTTTTGGATTGTGAAAAAAAATTTAGATGGAAGTGTCAAATTTTAATAAATTTATTTGAAATCAACTTCAATTTTTTTTTATTTTGTTGGGTATTTTTGTTGTAGGATCTATATTTGAGTAAATTTAGATGAAAATAACTTAAATTTTTAGGATTGTGAAAAAAAATTTAGTTGGAAGTGCCAAATTTTAATAAATTTATTTGAAACCAACTTCGATTTTTTGGATTTTCTTGAGTATTTTAGTTGTAGGATCTACAATTGAGTAAATTTAGATGAAAATAACTTCAATTTTTTGGATTGTGAAAAAAATTTGAGTTGGAAGTGTCAAATTTTAATAAATTTATTTGAAACCAAATTCGATTTTTTGGAGTTTCATGAGTATTTTCGTTATAGGATCTACAATTGAGTAAATTTAGATGAAAATAACTTCGATATTTTGGATTTTGTCACGATTTTTGTCAAATTTTAATAAATTTATTTGAAATCAACTTTGATAATTTTTTAATTTGTTGAGTATTTTTGTTGTAGGATCTATATTTGAGTAAATTTAGATGAAAATAACTTCAATTTTTTGGATTGTGAAAATTATTATTAGTTGGAAGTGTCAAATTTTAATAAATTTATTTGAAATCAACTTCGATTTTTTTGATTTTCTGTAGTATTTTTGTTGTAGGATCTACAATTGAGTAAATTTAGATAAAAATAACTTCAATTTTTTGGATTGTGAAAAAAAATTTAGATGGAAGTGTCAAATTTTAATAAATTTATTTGAAATCAACTTCGATTTTTTTGGATTTTGTTGAGTATTTTTGTTGTAGGGTCTATATTTGATAAATTTAGATGAAAATAACTTAAATTTTTAGGATTGTGAAAAAAATTTTAGTTGGAAGTGCCAAATTTTAATAAATTTATTTGAAACCAACTTCGATTTTTTGGATTTTCTTGAGTATTTTTGTTGTAGGATCTACAATTGCGTAAATTTAGATGAAAATTACTTCGAGTTTTTGGATTTTGTCACGATTTTTGTCAAATTTTAATAAATTTATTTGAAATCAACTTCGATTTTTTTTTATTTTGTTGGGTATTTTTGTTGTAGGATCTATATTTGAGTAAATTTAGATGAAAATAACTTAAATTTTTAGGATTGTGAAAAAAAATTGAGTTGGAAGTGTCAAATTTTAATAAATTTATTTGATACCAACTTTAATTTTTTGGATTTTCTTGAATATTTTGGTTGTAGGATCTACAATTGAGTAAATTTAGATGAAAATAACTTCAATTTTTTGGATTGTGAATAAAGTTTGAGTTGGAAGTGTCAAATTTTAATAAATTTATTTGAAACCAACTTTGATTTTTTGGATTTTCTTGAGTATTTTGGTTGTAGGATCTACAATTGAGTAAATTTAGATGAAAATAACTTCAATTTTTTGGATTGTGAATAAAGTTTGAGTTGGAAGTGCCAAATTTTAATAAATTTATTTGAAACCAACTTCGATTTTTTGGATTTTCTTGAGTATTTTTGTTGTAGGGTCTACAATTGAGTAAATTTAGGTGAAAATAACTTCAATTTTTTGGATTGTGAAAAAAATTTGAGTTGGAAGTGTCAAATTTTAATAAATTTATTTGAAACCAAATTCGATTGTTTGGAGTTTCATGAGTATTTTTGTTATAGGATCTACAATTGTGTAAATTTAGATGAAAATAACTTCGATATTTTGGATTTTGTCACGATTTTTGTCAAATTTTAATAAATTTATTTGAAATCAACTTTGATAATTTTTTAATTTGTTGAGTATTTTTGTTGTAGGATCTATATTTGAGTAAATTTAGATGAAAATAACTTCAATTTTTTGGATTGTGAAAATTATTATTAGTTGGAAGTGTCAAATTTTAATAAATTTATTTGAAATCAACTTCGATTTTTTTGATTTTCTGTAGTATTTTTGTTGTAGGATCTACAATTGAGTAAATTTAGATAAAAATAACTTCAATTTTTTGGATTGTGAAAAAAAATTTAGATGGAAGTGTCAAATTTTAATAAATTTATTTGAAATCAACTTCGATTTTTTTGGATTTTGTTGAGTATTTTTGTTGTAGGGTCTATATTTGATAAATTTAGATGAAAATAACTTAAATTTTTAGGATTGTGAAAAAAATTTTAGTTGGAAGTGCCAAATTTTAATAAATTTATTTGAAACCAACTTCGATTTTTTGGATTTTCTTGAGTATTTTTGTTGTAGGATCTACAATTGCGTAAATTTAGATGAAAATTACTTCGAGTTTTTGGATTTTGTCACGATTTTTGTCAAATTTTAATAAATTTATTTGAAATCAACTTCGATTTTTTTTTATTTTGTTGGGTATTTTTGTTGTAGGATCTATATTTGAGTAAATTTAGATGAAAATAACTTAAATTTTTTGGATTGTGAAAAAAATTTGAGTTGGAAGTGTCAAATTTTAATAAATTTATTTGAAACCAAATTCGATTTTTTGGAGTTTCATGAGTATTTTTGTTATAGGATCTACAATTGAGTAAATTTTGATGTAAATAACTTCAATTTTTTGGATTGTGAAAAAAATTTGAGTTGGAAGTGTCAAATTTTAATAAATTTATTTGAAACCAAATTCGATTGTTTGGAGTTTCATGAGTATTTTTGTTATAGGATCTACAATTGTGTAAATTTAGATGAAAATAACTTCGATATTTTGGATTTTGTCACGATTTTTGTCAAATTTTAATAAATTTATTTGAAATCAACTTTGATAATTTTTTAATTTGTTGAGTATTTTTGTTGTAGGATCTATATTTGAGTAAATTTAGATGAAAATAACTTCAATTTTTTGGATTGTGAAAATTATTATTAGTTGGAAGTGTCAAATTTTAATAAATTTATTTGAAATCAACTTCAATTTTTTAGATTTTCTGTAGTATTTTTGTTGTAGGATCTACAATTGAGTAAATTTAGATAAAAATAACTTCAATTTTTTGGATTGTGAAAAAAAATTTAGATGGAAGTGTCAAATTTTAATAAATTTATTTGAAATCAACTTCGATTTTTTTTTATTTTGTTGGGTATTTTTGTTGTAGGATCTATATTTGAGTAAATTTAGATGAAAATAACTTCAATTTTTAGGATTGTGAAAAAAAATTTAGTTGGAAGTGCCAAATTTTAATAAATTTATTTGAAACCACCTTCGATTTTTTGGATTTTCTTGAGTATTTTTGTTGTAGGATCTACAATTGAGTAAATTTAGATGAAAATAACTTCAATTTTTTGGATTGTGAAAAAAATTTGAGTTGGAAGTGTCAAATTTTAATAAATTTATTTGAAACCAAATTCGATTTTTTGGAGTTTCATGAGTATTTATGTTATAGGATCTACAATTGAGTAAATTTAGATGAAAATAACTTCGATATTTTGGATTTTGTCACGATTTTTGTCAAATTTTAATAAATTTATTTAAAATAAACTTTGATAATTTTTGAATTTGTTGAGTATTTTTGTTGTAGGATCTATATTTGAGTAAATTTAGATGAAAATAACTTCAATTTTTTGGATTGTGAAAAATATTTTAGTTGGAAGTGTCAAATTTTAATAAATTTATTTGAAATCAACTTCGATTTTTTTGGATTTTGTTGAGTATTTTTGTTGTAGGGTCTATATTTGAGTAAATTTAGATGAAAATAACTTAAATTTTTAGGATTGTGAAAAAATTTTAGTTGGAAGTGCCAAATTTTAATAAATTTATTTGAAACCAACTTCGATTTTTGGGATTTTCTTGAGTATTTTTGTTGTAGGATCTACAATTGAGTAAATTTAGATGAAAATAACTTCAATTTTTTGGATTGTGAAAAAAAATTTAGATGGAAGTGTCAAATTTTAATAAATTTATTTGAAATCAACTTCAATTTTTTTTTATTTTGTTGGGTATTTTTGTTGTAGGATCTATATTTGAGTAAATTTAGATGAAAATAACTTAAATTTTTAGGATTGTGAAAAAAAATTTAGTTGGAAGTGCCAAATTTTAATAAATTTATTTGAAACCAACTTCGATTTTTTGGATTTTCTTGAGTATTTTTGTTGTAGGATCTACAATTGAGTAAATTTAGATGAAAATAACTTCAATTTTTTGGATTGTGAAAAAAATTTGAGTTGGAAGTGTCAAATTTTAATAAATTTATTTGAAACCAAATTCGATTTTTTGGAGTTTCATGAGTATTTTCGTTATAGGATCTACAATTGAGTAAATTTAGATGAAAATAACTTCGATATTTTGGATTTTGTCACGATTTTTGTCAAATTTTAATAAATTTATTTGAAATCAACTTTGATAATTTTTTAATTTGTTGAGTATTTTTGTTGTAGGATCTATATTTGAGTAAATTTAGATGAAAATAACTTCAATTTTTTGGATTGTGAAAATTATTATTAGTTGGAAGTGTCAAATTTTAATAAATTTATTTGAAATCAACTTCGATTTTTTTGATTTTCTGTAGTATTTTTGTTGTAGGATCTACAATTGAGTAAATTTAGATAAAAATAACTTCAATTTTTTGGATTGTGAAAAAAAATTTAGATGGAAGTGTCAAATTTTAATAAATTTATTTGAAATCAACTTCGATTTTTTTGGATTTTGTTGAGTATTTTTGTTGTAGGGTCTATATTTGATAAATTTAGATGAAAATAACTTAAATTTTTAGGATTGTGAAAAAAATTTTAGTTGGAAGTGCCAAATTTTAATAAATTTATTTGAAACCAACTTCGATTTTTTGGATTTTCTTGAGTATTTTTGTTGTAGGATCTACAATTGCGTAAATTTAGATGAAAATTACTTCGAGTTTTTGGATTTTGTCACGATTTTTGTCAAATTTTAATAAATTTATTTGAAATCAACTTCGATTTTTTTTTATTTTGTTGGGTATTTTTGTTGTAGGATCTATATTTGAGTAAATTTAGATGAAAATAACTTAAATTTTTAGGATTGTGAAAAAAAATTGAGTTGGAAGTGTCAAATTTTAATAAATTTATTTGATACCAACTTTAATTTTTTGGATTTTCTTGAATATTTTGGTTGTAGGATCTACAATTGAGTAAATTTAGATGAAAATAACTTCAATTTTTTGGATTGTGAATAAAGTTTGAGTTGGAAGTGTCAAATTTTAATAAATTTATTTGAAACCAACTTTGATTTTTTGGATTTTCTTGAGTATTTTGGTTGTAGGATCTACAATTGAGTAAATTTAGATGAAAATAACTTCAATTTTTTGGATTGTGAATAAAGTTTGAGTTGGAAGTGCCAAATTTTAATAAATTTATTTGAAACCAACTTCGATTTTTTGGATTTTCTTGAGTATTTTTGTTGTAGGGTCTACAATTGAGTAAATTTAGGTGAAAATAACTTCAATTTTTTGGATTGTGAAAAAAATTTGAGTTGGAAGTGTCAAATTTTAATAAATTTATTTGAAACCAAATTCGATTGTTTGGAGTTTCATGAGTATTTTTGTTATAGGATCTACAATTGTGTAAATTTAGATGAAAATAACTTCGATATTTTGGATTTTGTCACGATTTTTGTCAAATTTTAATAAATTTATTTGAAATCAACTTTGATAATTTTTTAATTTGTTGAGTATTTTTGTTGTAGGATCTATATTTGAGTAAATTTAGATGAAAATAACTTCAATTTTTTGGATTGTGAAAATTATTATTAGTTGGAAGTGTCAAATTTTAATAAATTTATTTGAAATCAACTTCGATTTTTTTGATTTTCTGTAGTATTTTTGTTGTAGGATCTACAATTGAGTAAATTTAGATAAAAATAACTTCAATTTTTTGGATTGTGAAAAAAAATTTAGATGGAAGTGTCAAATTTTAATAAATTTATTTGAAATCAACTTCGATTTTTTTGGATTTTGTTGAGTATTTTTGTTGTAGGGTCTATATTTGATAAATTTAGATGAAAATAACTTAAATTTTTAGGATTGTGAAAAAAATTTTAGTTGGAAGTGCCAAATTTTAATAAATTTATTTGAAACCAACTTCGATTTTTTGGATTTTCTTGAGTATTTTTGTTGTAGGATCTACAATTGCGTAAATTTAGATGAAAATTACTTCGAGTTTTTGGATTTTGTCACGATTTTTGTCAAATTTTAATAAATTTATTTGAAATCAACTTCGATTTTTTTTTATTTTGTTGGGTATTTTTGTTGTAGGATCTATATTTGAGTAAATTTAGATGAAAATAACTTAAATTTTTTGGATTGTGAAAAAAATTTGAGTTGGAAGTGTCAAATTTTAATAAATTTATTTGAAACCAAATTCGATTTTTTGGAGTTTCATGAGTATTTTTGTTATAGGATCTACAATTGAGTAAATTTTGATGTAAATAACTTCAATTTTTTGGATTGTGAAAAAAATTTGAGTTGGAAGTGTCAAATTTTAATAAATTTATTTGAAACCAAATTCGATTGTTTGGAGTTTCATGAGTATTTTTGTTATAGGATCTACAATTGTGTAAATTTAGATGAAAATAACTTCGATATTTTGGATTTTGTCACGATTTTTGTCAAATTTTAATAAATTTATTTGAAATCAACTTTGATAATTTTTTAATTTGTTGAGTATTTTTGTTGTAGGATCTATATTTGAGTAAATTTAGATGAAAATAACTTCAATTTTTTGGATTGTGAAAATTATTATTAGTTGGAAGTGTCAAATTTTAATAAATTTATTTGAAATCAACTTCAATTTTTTAGATTTTCTGTAGTATTTTTGTTGTAGGATCTACAATTGAGTAAATTTAGATAAAAATAACTTCAATTTTTTGGATTGTGAAAAAAAATTTAGATGGAAGTGTCAAATTTTAATAAATTTATTTGAAATCAACTTCGATTTTTTTGGATTTTGTTGAGTATTTTTGTTGTAGGGTCTATATTGGATAAATTTAGATGAAAATAACTTAAATTTTTAGGATTGTGAAAAAAATTTTAGTTGGAAGTGCCAAATTTTAATAAATTTATTTGAAACCAACTTCGATTTTTTGGATTTTCTTGAGTATTTTTGTTGTAGGATCTACAATTGCGTAAATTTAGATGAAAATAACTTCGAGTTTTTGGATTTTGTCACGATTTTTGTCAAATTTTAATAAATTTATTTGAAATCAACTTCGATTTTTTTTTATTTTGTTGGGTATTTTTGTTGTAGGATCTATATTTGAGTAAATTTAGAGGAAAATAACTTAAATTTTTAGGATTGTGAAAAAAAATTGAGTTGGAAGTGTCAAATTTTAATAAATTTATTTGATACCAACTTTAAGTTTTTGGATTTTCTTGAATATTTTGGTTGTAGGATCTACAATTGAGTAAATTTAGATGAAAATAACTTCAATTTTTTGGATTGTGAATAAAGTTTGAGTTGGAAGTGTCAAATTTTAATAAATTTATTTGAAACCAACTTTGATTTTTTGGATTTTCTTGAGTATTTTGGTTGTAGGATCTACAATTGAGTAAATTTAGATGAAAATAACTTCAATTTTTTGGATTGTGAATAAAGTTTGAGTTGGAAGTGCCAAATTTTAATAAATTTATTTGAAACCAACTTCGATTTTTTGGATTTTCTTGAGTATTTTTGTTGTAGGATCTACAATTGAGTAAATTTAGATGAAAATAACTTAAATTTTTAGGATTGTGAAAAAAATTTTAGTTGGAAGTGCCAAATTTTAATAAATTTATTTGAAACCAACTTCGATTTTTTGGATTTTCTTGAGTATTTTTGTTGTAGGGTCTACAATTGAGTAAATTTAGGTGAAAATAACTTCAATTTTTTGGATTGTGAAAAAAATTTGAGTTGGAAGTGTCAAATTTTAATAAATTTATTTGAAACCAAATTCGATTTTTTGGAGTTTCATGAGTATTTTTGTTATAGGATCTACAATTGAGTAAATTTTGATGTAAATAACTTCAATTTTTTGGATTGTGAAAAAAATTTGAGTTGGAAGTGTCAAATTTTAATAAATTTATTTGAAACCAAATTCGATTGTTTGGAGTTTCATGAGTATTTTTGTTATAGGATCTACAATTGTGTAAATTTAGATGAAAATAACTTCGATATTTTGGATTTTGTCACGATTTTTGTCAAATTTTAATAAATTTATTTGAAATCAACTTTGATAATTTTTTAATTTGTTGAGTATTTTTGTTGTAGGATCTATATTTGAGTAAATTTAGATGAAAATAACTTCAATTTTTTGGATTGTGAAAATTATTATTAGTTGGAAGTGTCAAATTTTAATAAATTTATTTGAAATCAGCTTCGATTTTTTTGATTTTCTGTAGTATTTTTGTTGTAGGATCTACAATTGAGTAAATTTAGATAAAAATAACTTCAATTTTTTGGATTGTGAAAAAAAATTTAGATGGAAGTGTCAAATTTTAATAAATTTATTTGAAATCAACTTCGATTTTTTTGGATTTTGTTGAGTATTTTTGTTGTAGGGTCTATATTTGATAAATTTAGATGAAAATAACTTAAATTTTTAGGATTGTGAAAAAAATTTTAGTTGGAAGTGCCAAATTTTAATAAATTTATTTGAAACCAACTTCGATTTTTTGGATTTTCTTGAGTATTTTTGTTGTAGGATCTACAATTGCGTAAATTTAGATGAAAATTACTTCGAGTTTTTGGATTTTGTCACGATTTTTGTCAAATTTTAATAAATTTATTTGAAATCAACTTCGATTTTTTTTTATTTTGTTGGGTATTTTTGTTGTAGGATCTATATTTGAGTAAATTTAGATGAAAATAACTTAAATTTTTAGGATTGTGAAAAAAAATTGAGTTGGAAGTGTCAAATTTTAATAAATTTATTTGATACCAACTTTAATTTTTTGGATTTTCTTGAATATTTTGGTTGTAGGATCTACAATTGAGTAAATTTAGATGAAAATAACTTCAATTTTTTGGATTGTGAATAAAGTTTGAGTTGGAAGTGTCAAATTTTAATAAATTTATTTGAAACCAACTTTGATTTTTTGGATTTTCTTGAGTATTTTGGTTGTAGGATCTACAATTGAGTAAATTTAGATAAAAATAACTACAATTTTTTGGATTGTGAAAAAAAATTTAGATGGAAGTGTCAAATTTTAATAAATTTATTTGAAATCAACTTCGATTTTTTTGGATTTTGTTGAGTATTTTTGTTGTAGGGTCTATATTGGATAAATTTAGATGAAAATAACTTAAATTTTTAGGATTGTGAAAAAAATTTTAGTTGGAACTGCCAAATTTTAATAAATTTATTTGAGACCAACTTCGATTTTTTGGATTTTCTTGAGTATTTTTGTTGTAGGATCTACAATTGCGTAAATTTAGATGAAAATAACTTCGAGTTTTTGGATTTTGTCACGATTTTTGTCAAATTTTAATAAATTTATTTGAAATCAACTTCGATTTTTTTTTATTTTGTTGGGTATTTTTGTTGTAGGATCTATATTTGAGTAAATTTAGAGGAAAATAACTTAAATTTTTAGGATTGTGAAAAAAAATTGAGTTGGAAGTGTCAAATTTTAATAAATTTATTTGATACCAACTTTAAGTTTTTGGATTTTCTTGAATATTTTGGTTGTAGGATCTACAATTGAGTAAATTTAGATGAAAATAACTTCAATTTTTTGGATTGTGAATAAAGTTTGAGTTGGAAGTGTCAAATTTTAATAAATTTATTTGAAACCAACTTTGATTTTTTGGATTTTCTTGAGTATTTTGGTTGTAGGATCTACAATTGAGTAAATTTAGATGAAAATAACTTCAATTTTTTGGATTGTGAATAAAGTTTGAGTTGGAAGTGCCAAATTTTAATAAATTTATTTGAAACCAACTTCGATTTTTTGGATTTTCTTGAGTATTTTTGTTGTAGGATCTACAATTGAGTAAATTTAGATGAAAATAACTTAAATTTTTAGGATTGTGAAAAAAATTTTAGTTGGAAGTGCCAAATTTTAATAAATTTATTTGAAACCAACTTCGATTTTTTGGATTTTCTTGAGTATTTTTGTTGTAGGGTCTACAATTGAGTAAATTTAGGTGAAAATAACTTCAATTTTTTGGATTGTGAAAAAAATTTGAGTTGGAAGTGTCAAATTTTAATAAATTTATTTGAAACCAAATTCGATTTTTTGGAGTTTCATGAGTATTTTTGTTATAGGATCTACAATTGAGTAAATTTTGATGTAAATAACTTCAATTTTTTGGATTGTGAAAAAAATTTGAGTTGGAAGTGTCAAATTTTAATAAATTTATTTGAAACCAAATTCGATTGTTTGGAGTTTCATGAGTATTTTTGTTATAGGATCTACAATTGAGTAAATTTTGATGTAAATAACTTCAATTTTTTGGATTGTGAAAAAAATTTGAGTTGGAAGTGTCAAATTTTAATAAATTTATTTGAAACCAAATTCGATTGTTTGGAGTTTCATGAGTATTTTTGTTATAGGATCTACAATTGTGTAAATTTAGATGAAAATAACTTCGATATTTTGGATTTTGTCACGATTTTTGTCAAATTTTAATAAATTTATTTGAAATCAACTTTGATAATTTTTTAATTTGTTGAGTATTTTTGTTGTAGGATCTATATTTGAGTAAATTTAGATGAAAATAACTTCAATTTTTTGGATTGTGAAAATTATTATTAGTTGGAAGTGTCAAATTTTAATAAATTTATTTGAAATCAACTTCAATTTTTTAGATTTTCTGTAGTATTTTTGTTGTAGGATCTACAATTGAGTAAATTTAGATAAAAATAACTTCAATTTTTTGGATTGTGAAAAAAAATTTAGATGGAAGTGTCAAATTTTAATAAATTTATTTGAAATCAACTTCGATTTTTTTGGATTTTGTTGAGTATTTTTGTTGTAGGGTCTATATTGGATAAATTTAGATGAAAATAACTTAAATTTTTAGGATTGTGAAAAAAATTTTAGTTGGAAGTGCCAAATTTTAATAAATTTATTTGAAACCAACTTCGATTTTTTGGATTTTCTTGAGTATTTTTGTTGTAGGATCTACAATTGCGTAAATTTAGATGAAAATAACTTCGAGTTTTTGGATTTTGTCACGATTTTTGTCAAATTTTAATAAATTTATTTGAAATCAACTTCGATTTTTTTTTATTTTGTTGGGTATTTTTGTTGTAGGATCTATATTTGAGTAAATTTAGAGGAAAATAACTTAAATTTTTAGGATTGTGAAAAAAAATTGAGTTGGAAGTGTCAAATTTTAATAAATTTATTTGATACCAACTTTAAGTTTTTGGATTTTCTTGAATATTTTGGTTGTAGGATCTACAATTGAGTAAATTTAGATGAAAATAACTTCAATTTTTTGGATTGTGAATAAAGTTTGAGTTGGAAGTGTCAAATTTTAATAAATTTATTTGAAACCAACTTTGATTTTTTGGATTTTCTTGAGTATTTTGGTTGTAGGATCTACAATTGAGTAAATTTAGATGAAAATAACTTCAATTTTTTGGATTGTGAATAAAGTTTGAGTTGGAAGTGCCAAATTTTAATAAATTTATTTGAAACCAACTTCGATTTTTTGGATTTTCTTGAGTATTTTTGTTGTAGGATCTACAATTGAGTAAATTTAGATGAAAATAACTTAAATTTTTAGGATTGTGAAAAAAATTTTAGTTGGAAGTGCCAAATTTTAATAAATTTATTTGAAACCAACTTCGATTTTTTGGATTTTCTTGAGTATTTTTGTTGTAGGGTCTACAATTGAGTAAATTTAGGTGAAAATAACTTCAATTTTTTGGATTGTGAAAAAAATTTGAGTTGGAAGTGTCAAATTTTAATAAATTTATTTGAAACCAAATTCGATTTTTTGGAGTTTCATGAGTATTTTTGTTATAGGATCTACAATTGAGTAAATTTTGATGTAAATAACTTCAATTTTTTGGATTGTGAAAAAAATTTGAGTTGGAAGTGTCAAATTTTAATAAATTTATTTGAAACCAAATTCGATTGTTTGGAGTTTCATGAGTATTTTTGTTATAGGATCTACAATTGTGTAAATTTAGATGAAAATAACTTCGATATTTTGGATTTTGTCACGATTTTTGTCAAATTTTAATAAATTTATTTGAAATCAACTTTGATAATTTTTTAATTTGTTGAGTATTTTTGTTGTAGGATCTATATTTGAGTAAATTTAGATGAAAATAACTTCAATTTTTTGGATTGTGAAAATTATTATTAGTTGGAAGTGTCAAATTTTAATAAATTTATTTGAAATCAGCTTCGATTTTTTTGATTTTCTGTAGTATTTTTGTTGTAGGATCTACAATTGAGTAAATTTAGATAAAAATAACTTCAATTTTTTGGATTGTGAAAAAAAATTTAGATGGAAGTGTCAAATTTTAATAAATTTATTTGAAATCAACTTCGATTTTTTTGGATTTTGTTGAGTATTTTTGTTGTAGGGTCTATATTTGATAAATTTAGATGAAAATAACTTAAATTTTTAGGATTGTGAAAAAAATTTTAGTTGGAAGTGCCAAATTTTAATAAATTTATTTGAAACCAACTTCGATTTTTTGGATTTTCTTGAGTATTTTTGTTGTAGGATCTACAATTGCGTAAATTTAGATGAAAATTACTTCGAGTTTTTGGATTTTGTCACGATTTTTGTCAAATTTTAATAAATTTATTTGAAATCAACTTCGATTTTTTTTTATTTTGTTGGGTATTTTTGTTGTAGGATCTATATTTGAGTAAATTTAGATGAAAATAACTTAAATTTTTAGGATTGTGAAAAAAAATTGAGTTGGAAGTGTCAAATTTTAATAAATTTATTTGATACCAACTTTAATTTTTTGGATTTTCTTGAATATTTTGGTTGTAGGATCTACAATTGAGTAAATTTAGATGAAAATAACTTCAATTTTTTGGATTGTGAATAAAGTTTGAGTTGGAAGTGTCAAATTTTAATAAATTTATTTGAAACCAACTTTGATTTTTTGGATTTTCTTGAGTATTTTGGTTGTAGGATCTACAATTGAGTAAATTTAGATAAAAATAACTACAATTTTTTGGATTGTGAAAAAAAATTTAGATGGAAGTGTCAAATTTTAATAAATTTATTTGAAATCAACTTCGATTTTTTTGGATTTTGTTGAGTATTTTTGTTGTAGGGTCTATATTGGATAAATTTAGATGAAAATAACTTAAATTTTTAGGATTGTGAAAAAAATTTTAGTTGGAAGTGCCAAATTTTAATAAATTTATTTGAGACCAACTTCGATTTTTTGGATTTTCTTGAGTATTTTTGTTGTAGGATCTACAATTGCGTAAATTTAGATGAAAATAACTTCGAGTTTTTGGATTTTGTCACGATTTTTGTCAAATTTTAATAAATTTATTTGAAATCAACTTCGATTTTTTTTTATTTTGTTGGGTATTTTTGTTGTAGGATCTATATTTGAGTAAATTTAGAGGAAAATAACTTAAATTTTTAGGATTGTGAAAAAAAATTGAGTTGGAAGTGTCAAATTTTAATAAATTTATTTGATACCAACTTTAAGTTTTTGGATTTTCTTGAATATTTTGGTTGTAGGATCTACAATTGAGTAAATTTAGATGAAAATAACTTCAATTTTTTGGATTGTGAATAAAGTTTGAGTTGGAAGTGTCAAATTTTAATAAATTTATTTGAAACCAACTTTGATTTTTTGGATTTTCTTGAGTATTTTGGTTGTAGGATCTACAATTGAGTAAATTTAGATGAAAATAACTTCAATTTTTTGGATTGTGAATAAAGTTTGAGTTGGAAGTGCCAAATTTTAATAAATTTATTTGAAACCAACTTCGATTTTTTGGATTTTCTTGAGTATTTTTGTTGTAGGATCTACAATTGAGTAAATTTAGATGAAAATAACTTAAATTTTTAGGATTGTGAAAAAAATTTTAGTTGGAAGTGCCAAATTTTAATAAATTTATTTGAAACCAACTTCGATTTTTTGGATTTTCTTGAGTATTTTTGTTGTAGGGTCTACAATTGAGTAAATTTAGGTGAAAATAACTTCAATTTTTTGGATTGTGAAAAAAATTTGAGTTGGAAGTGTCAAATTTTAATAAATTTATTTGAAACCAAATTCGATTTTTTGGAGTTTCATGAGTATTTTTGTTATAGGATCTACAATTGAGTAAATTTTGATGTAAATAACTTCAATTTTTTGGATTGTGAAAAAAATTTGAGTTGGAAGTGTCAAATTTTAATAAATTTATTTGAAACCAAATTCGATTGTTTGGAGTTTCATGAGTATTTTTGTTATAGGATCTACAATTGTGTAAATTTAGATGAAAATAACTTCGATATTTTGGATTTTGTCACGATTTTTGTCAAATTTTAATAAATTTATTTGAAATCAACTTTGATAATTTTTTAATTTGTTGAGTATTTTTGTTGTAGGATCTATATTTGAGTAAATTTAGATGAAAATAACTTCAATTTTTTGGATTGTGAAAATTATTATTAGTTGGAAGTGTCAAATTTTAATAAATTTATTTGAAATCAACTTCAATTTTTTAGATTTTCTGTAGTATTTTTGTTGTAGGATCTACAATTGAGTAAATTTAGATAAAAATAACTACAATTTTTTGGATTGTGAAAAAAAATTTAGATGGAAGTGTCAAATTTTAATAAATTTATTTGAAATCAACTTCGATTTTTTTGGATTTTGTTGAGTATTTTTGTTGTAGGGTCTATATTGGATAAATTTAGATGAAAATAACTTAAATTTTTAGGATTGTGAAAAAAATTTTAGTTGGAAGTGCCAAATTTTAATAAATTTATTTGAAACCAACTTCGATTTTTTGGATTTTCTTGAGTATTTTTGTTGTAGGATCTACAATTGCGTAAATTTAGATGAAAATAACTTCGAGTTTTTGGATTTTGTCACGATTTTTGTCAAATTTTAATAAATTTATTTGAAATCAACTTCGTTTTTTTTTTATTTTGTTGGGTATTTTTGTTGTAGGATCTATATTTGAGTAAATTTAGAGGAAAATAACTTAAATTTTTAGGATTGTGAAAAAAAATTGAGTTGGAAGTGTCAAATTTTAATAAATTTATTTGATACCAACTTTAAGTTTTTGGATTTTCTTGAATATTTTGGTTGTAGGATCTACAATTGAGTAAATTTAGATGAAAATAACTTCAATTTTTTGGATTGTGAATAAAGTTTGAGTTGGAAGTGTCAAATTTTAATAAATTTATTTGAAACCAACTTTGATTTTTTGGATTTTCTTGAGTATTTTGGTTGTAGGATCTACAATTGAGTAAATTTAGATGAAAATAACTTCAATTTTTTGGATTGTGAATAAAGTTTGAGTTGGAAGTGCCAAATTTTAATAAATTTATTTGAAACCAACTTCGATTTTTTGGATTTTCTTGAGTATTTTTGTTGTAGGATCTACAATTGAGTAAATTTAGATGAAAATAACTTAAATTTTTAGGATTGTGAAAAAAATTTTAGTTGGAAGTGCCAAATTTTAATAAATTTATTTGAAACCAACTTCGATTTTTTGGATTTTCTTGAGTATTTTTGTTGTAGGGTCTACAATTGAGTAAATTTAGGTGAAAATAACTTCAATTTTTTGGATTGTGAAAAAAATTTGAGTTGGAAGTGTCAAATTTTAATAAATTTATTTGAAACCAAATTCGATTTTTTGGAGTTTCATGAGTATTTTTGTTATAGGATCTACAATTGTGTAAATTTAGATGAAAATAACTTCGATATTTTGGATTTTGTCACGATTCTTGTCAAATTTTAATAAATTTATTTGAAATCAACTTTGATAATTTTTGAATTTGTTGAGTATTTTTGTTGTAGGATCTATATTTGAGTAAATTTAGATGAAAATAACTTCAATTTTTTGGATTGTGAAAATTATTATTAGTTGGAAGTGTAAAATTTTAATAAATTTATTTGAAATCAACTTCGATTTTTTTGATTTTCTGTAGTATTTTTGTTGTAGGATCTACAATTGAGTAAATTTAGATGTAAATAACTTCAATTTTTTGGATTGTGAAAAAAATTTGAGTTGGAAGTGTCAAATTTTAATAAATTTATTTGAAACCAAATTCGATTTTTTGGAGTTTCATGAGTATTTTTGTTATAGGATCTACAATTGTGTAAATTTAGATGAAAATAACTTCGATATTTTGGATTTTGTCACGATTCTTGTCAAATTTTAATAAATTTATTTGAAATCAACTTCGATTTTTTTGGATTTTGTTGAGTATTTTTGTTGTAGGGTCTATATTTGAGTAAATTTAGATGAAAATAACTTACATTTTTAGGATTGTGAAAAAAATTTTAGTTGGAAGTGCCAAATTTTAATAAATTTATTTGAAACCAACTTCGATTTTTTGGATTTTCTTGAGTATTTTTGTTGTAGGATTTACAATTGCGTAAATTTAGATGAAAATAACTTCGAGTTTTTGGATTTTGTCACGATTTTTGTCAAATTTTAATAAATTTATTTGAAATCAACTTCGATTTTTTTTTATTTTGTTGGGTATTTTTGTTGTAGGATCTATATTTGAGTAAATTTAGATGAAAATAACTTAAATTTTTAGGATTGTTAAAAAAATTGAGTTGGAAGTGTCAAATTTTAATAAATTTATTTGATACCAACTTTAATTTTTTGGATTTTCTTGAATATTTTGGTTGTAGGATCTACAATTGAGTAAATTTAGATGAAAATAACTTCAATTTTTTGGATTGTGAATAAAGTTTGAGTTGGAAGTGTCAAATTTTAATAAATTTATTTGAAACCAACTTTGATTTTTTGGATTTTCTTGAGTATTTTGGTTGTAGGATCCACAATTGAGTAAATTTAGATGAAAATAACTTCAATTTTTTGGATTGTGAATAAAGTTTGAGTTGGAAGTGCCAAATTTTAATAAATTTATTTGAAACCAACTTCGATTTTTTGGATTTTCTTGTGTATTTTTGTTGTAGGATCTACAATTGAGTAAATTTTGATGTAAATAACTTCAATTTTTTGGATTGTGAAAAAATTTTGAGTTGGAAGTGTCAAATTTTAATAAATTTATTTGAAACCAAATTCGATTGTTTGGAGTTTCATGAGTATTTTTGTTATAGGATCTACAATTGTGTAAATTTAGATGAAAATAACTTCGATATTTTGGATTTTGTCACGATTTTTGTCAAATTTTAATAAATTTATTTGAAATCAACTTTGATAATTTTTTAATTTGTTGAGTATTTTTGTTGTAGGATCTATATTTGAGTAAATTTAGATGAAAATAACTTCAATTTTTTGGATTGTGAAAATTATTATTAGTTGGAAGTGTCAAATTTTAATAAATTTATTTGAAATCAACTTCGATTTTTTTGATTTTCTGTAGTATTTTTGTTGTAGGATCTACAATTGAGTAAATTTAGATAAAAATAACTTCAATTTTTTGGATTGTGAAAAAAAATTTAGATGGAAGTGTCAAATTTTAATAAATTTATTTGAAATCAACTTCGATTTTTTTGGATTTTGTTGAGTATTTTTGTTGTAGGGTCTATATTTGATAAATTTAGATGAAAATAACTTAAATTTTTAGGATTGTGAAAAAAATTTTAGTTGGAAGTGCCAAATTTTAATAAATTTATTTGAAACCAACTTCGATTTTTTGGATTTTCTTGAGTATTTTTGTTGTAGGATCTACAATTGCGTAAATTTAGATGAAAATTACTTCGAGTTTTTGGATTTTGTCACGATTTTTGTCAAATTTTAATAAATTTATTTGAAATCAACTTCGATTTTTTTTTATTTTGTTGGGTATTTTTGTTGTAGGATCTATATTTGAGTAAATTTAGATGAAAATAACTTAAATTTTTAGGATTGTGAAAAAAAATTGAGTTGGAAGTGTCAAATTTTAATAAATTTATTTGATACCAACTTTAATTTTTTGGATTTTCTTGAATATTTTGGTTGTAGGATCTACAATTGAGTAAATTTAGATGAAAATAACTTCAATTTTTTGGATTGTGAATAAAGTTTGAGTTGGAAGTGTCAAATTTTAATAAATTTATTTGAAACCAACTTTGATTTTTTGGATTTTCTTGAGTATTTTGGTTGTAGGATCTACAATTGAGTAAATTTAGATAAAAATAACTACAATTTTTTGGATTGTGAAAAAAAATTTAGATGGAAGTGTCAAATTTTAATAAATTTATTTGAAATCAACTTCGATTTTTTTGGATTTTGTTGAGTATTTTTGTTGTAGGGTCTATATTGGATAAATTTAGATGAAAATAACTTAAATTTTTAGGATTGTGAAAAAAATTTTAGTTGGAAGTGCCAAATTTTAATAAATTTATTTGAAACCAACTTCGATTTTTTGGATTTTCTTGAGTATTTTTGTTGTAGGATCTACAATTGCGTAAATTTAGATGAAAATAACTTCGAGTTTTTGGATTTTGTCACGATTTTTGTCAAATTTTAATAAATTTATTTGAAATCAACTTCGATTTTTTTTTATTTTGTTGGGTATTTTTGTTGTAGGATCTATATTTGAGTAAATTTAGAGGAAAATAACTTAAATTTTTAGGATTGTGAAAAAAAATTGAGTTGGAAGTGTCAAATTTTAATAAATTTATTTGATACCAACTTTAAGTTTTTGGATTTTCTTGAATATTTTGGTTGTAGGATCTACAATTGAGTAAATTTAGATGAAAATAACTTCAATTTTTTGGATTGTGAATAAAGTTTGAGTTGGAAGTGTCAAATTTTAATAAATTTATTTGAAACCAACTTTGATTTTTTGGATTTTCTTGAGTATTTTGGTTGTAGGATCTACAATTGAGTAAATTTAGATGAAAATAACTTCAATTTTTTGGATTGTGAATAAAGTTTGAGTTGGAAGTGCCAAATTTTAATAAATTTATTTGAAACCAACTTCGATTTTTTGGATTTTCTTGAGTATTTTTGTTGTAGGATCTACAATTGAGTAAATTTAGATGAAAATAACTTAAATTTTTAGGATTGTGAAAAAAATTTTAGTTGGAAGTGCCAAATTTTAATAAATTTATTTGAAACCAACTTCGATTTTTTGGATTTTCTTGAGTATTTTTGTTGTAGGGTCTACAATTGAGTAAATTTAGGTGAAAATAACTTCAATTTTTTGGATTGTGAAAAAAATTTGAGTTGGAAGTGTCAAATTTTAATAAATTTATTTGAAACCAAATTCGATTTTTTGGAGTTTCATGAGTATTTTTGTTATAGGATCTACAATTGAGTAAATTTTGATGTAAATAACTTCAATTTTTTGGATTGTGAAAAAAATTTGAGTTGGAAGTGTCAAATTTTAATAAATTTATTTGAAACCAAATTCGATTGTTTGGAGTTTCATGAGTATTTTTGTTATAGGATCTACAATTGTGTAAATTTAGATGAAAATAACTTCGATATTTTGGATTTTGTCACGATTTTTGTCAAATTTTAATAAATTTATTTGAAATCAACTTTGATAATTTTTTAATTTGTTGAGTATTTTTGTTGTAGGATCTATATTTGAGTAAATTTAGATGAAAATAACTTCAATTTTTTGGATTGTGAAAATTATTATTAGTTGGAAGTGTCAAATTTTAATAAATTTATTTGAAATCAACTTCAATTTTTTAGATTTTCTGTAGTATTTTTGTTGTAGGATCTACAATTGAGTAAATTTAGATAAAAATAACTTCAATTTTTTGGATTGTGAAAAAAAATTTAGATGGAAGTGTCAAATTTTAATAAATTTATTTGAAATCAACTTCGATTTTTTTGGATTTTGTTGAGTATTTTTGTTGTAGGGTCTATATTTGATAAATTTAGATGAAAATAACTTAAATTTTTAGGATTGTGAAAAAAATTTTAGTTGGAAGTGCCAAATTTTAATAAATTTATTTGAAACCAACTTCGATTTTTTGGATTTTCTTGAGTATTTTCGTTGTAGGATCTACAATTGAGTAAATTTAGATGTAAATAACTTCAATTTTTTGGATTGTGAAAAAAATTTGAGTTGGAAGTGTCAAATTTTAATAAATTTATTTGAAACCAAATTCGATTTTTTGGAGTTTCATGAGTATTTTTGTTATAGGATCTACAATTGTGTAAATTTAGATGAAAATAACTTCGATATTTTGGATTTTGTCACGATTCTTGTCAAATTTTAAAAAATTTATTTGAAATCAACTTTGATAATTTTTGAATTTGTTGAGTATTTTTGTTCTAGGATCTATATTTGAGTAAATTTAGATGAAAATAACTTCAATTTTTTGGATTGTGAAAATTATTATTAGTTGGAAGTGTAAAATTTTAATAAATTTATTTGAAATCAACTTCGATTTTTTGGATTTTCTGTAGTATTTTTGTTGTAGGATCTACAATTGAGTAAATTTAGATGTAAATAACTTCAATTTTTTGGATTGTGAAAAAAAATTGAGTTGGAAGTGTCAAATTTTAATAAATTTATTTGATACCAACTTTAATTTTTTGGATTTTCTTGAATATTTTGGTTGTAGGATCTACAATTGAGTAAATTTAGATGAAAATAACTTCAATTTTTTGGATTGTGAATAAAGTTTGAGTTGGAAGTGTCAAATTTTAATAAATTTATTTGAAACCAACTTTGATTTTTTGGATTTTCTTGAGTATTTTGGTTGTAGGATCTACAATTGAGTAAATTTAGATGAAAATAACTTCAATTTTTTGGATTGTGAATAAAGTTTGAGTTGGAAGTGCCAAATTTTAATAAATTTATTTGAAACCAACTTCGATTTTTTGGATTTTCTTGAGTATTTTTGTTGTAGGATCTACAATTGAGTAAATTTAGATGTAAATAACTTCAATTTTTTGGATTGTGAAAAAAATTTGAGTTGGAAGTGTCAAATTTTAATAAATTTATTTGAAACCAAATTCGATTTTTTGGAGTTTCATGAGTATTTTTGTTATAGGATCTACAATTGTGTAAATTTAGATGAAAATAACTTCGATATTTTGGATTTTGTCACGATTCTTGTCAAATTTTAATAAATTTATTTGAAATCAACTTCGATTTTTTTGGATTTTGTTGAGTATTTTTGTTGTAGGGTCTATATTTGAGTAAATTTAGATGAAAATAACTTAAATTTTTTGGATTGTGAAAAAAATTTGAGTTGGAAGTGTCAAATTTTAATAAATTTATTTGAAACCAAATTCGATTTTTTGGAGTTTCATGAGTATTTTTGTTATAGGATCTACAATTGTGTAAATTTAGATGAAAATAACTTCGATATTTTGGATTTTGTCACGATTCTTGTCAAATTTTAATAAATTTATTTGAAATCAACTTTGATAATTTTTGAATTTGTTGAGTATTTTTGTTGTAGGATCTATATTTGAGTAAATTTAGATGAAAATAACTTCAATTTTTTGGATTGTGAAAATTATTATTAGTTGGAAGTGTCAAATTTTAATAAATTTATTTGAAATCAACTTCGATTTTTTGGATTTTCTGTAGTATTTTTGTTGTAGGATCTACAATTGAGTAAATTTAGATAAAAATAACTACAATTTTTTGGATTGTGAAAAAAAATTTAGATGGAAGTGTCAAATTTTAATAAATTTATTTGAAATCAACTTCGATTTTTTTGGATTTTGTTGAGTATTTTTGTTGTAGGGTCTATATTGGATAAATTTAGATGAAAATAACTTAAATTTTTAGGATTGTGAAAAAAATTTTAGTTGGAAGTGCCAAATTTTAATAAATTTATTTGAAACCAACTTCGATTTTTTGGATTTTCTTGAGTATTTTTGTTGTAGGATCTACAATTGCGTAAATTTAGATGAAAATAACTTCGAGTTTTTGGATTTTGTCACGATTTTTGTCAAATTTTAATAAATTTATTTGAAATCAACTTCGATTTTTTTTTATTTTGTTGGGTATTTTTGTTGTAGGATCTATATTTGAGTAAATTTAGAGGAAAATAACTTAAATTTTTAGGATTGTGAAAAAAAATTGAGTTGGAAGTGTCAAATTTTAATAAATTTATTTGATACCAACTTTAAGTTTTTGGATTTTCTTGAATATTTTGGTTGTAGGATCTACAATTGAGTAAATTTAGATGAAAATAACTTCAATTTTTTGGATTGTGAATAAAGTTTGAGTTGGAAGTGTCAAATTTTAATAAATTTATTTGAAACCAACTTTGATTTTTTGGATTTTCTTGAGTATTTTGGTTGTAGGATCTACAATTGAGTAAATTTAGATGAAAATAACTTCAATTTTTTGGATTGTGAATAAAGTTTGAGTTGGAAGTGCCAAATTTTAATAAATTTATTTGAAACCAACTTCGATTTTTTGGATTTTCTTGAGTATTTTTGTTGTAGGATCTACAATTGAGTAAATTTAGATGAAAATAACTTAAATTTTTAGGATTGTGAAAAAAATTTTAGTTGGAAGTGCCAAATTTTAATAAATTTATTTGAAACCAACTTCGATTTTTTGGATTTTCTTGAGTATTTTTGTTGTAGGGTCTACAATTGAGTAAATTTAGGTGAAAATAACTTCAATTTTTTGGATTGTGAAAAAAATTTGAGTTGGAAGTGTCAAATTTTAATAAAATTATTTGAAACCAAATTCGATTTTTTGGAGTTTCATGAGTATTTTTGTTATAGGATCTACAATTGAGTAAATTTTGATGTAAATAACTTCAATTTTTTGGATTGTGAAAAAAATTTGAGTTGGAAGTGTCAAATTTTAATAAATTTATTTGAAACCAAATTCGATTTTTTGGAGTTTCATGAGTATTTTTGTTATAGGATCTACAATTGAGTAAATTTAGATGAAAATAACTTCGATATTTTGGATTTTGTCACGATACTTGTCAAATTTTAATAAATTTATTTGAAATCAACTTTGATAATTTTTGAATTTGTTGAGTATTTTTGTTGTAGGATCTATATTTGAGTAAATTTAGATGAAAATAACTTCAATTTTTTGGATTGTGAAAATTATTTTAGTTGGAAGTGTCAAATTTTAATAAATTTATTTGAAATCAACTTCGATTTTTTTTTATTTTGTTGGGTATTTTTGTTGTAGGATCTATATTTGAGTAAATTTAGATGAAAATAACATAAATTTTTAGGATTGTGAAAAAAATTTGAGTTGGAAGTGTCAAATTTTAATAAATTTATTTGAAACCAACTTTGATTTTTTGGATTTTCTTGAATATTTTGGTTGTAGAATCTACAATGGAGTAAATTTAGATAAAAATAACTTCAATTTTTTGGATTGTGAAAAAAAATTTAGATGGAAGTGTCAAATTTTAATAAATTTATTTGAAATCAACTTCGATTTTTTTGGATTTTGTTGAGTATTTTTGTTGTAGGGTCTATATTTGATAAATTTAGATGAAAATAACTTAAATTTTTAGGATTGTGAAAAAAATTTTAGTTGGAAGTGCCAAATTTTAATAAATTTATTTGAAACCAACTTCGATTTTTTGGATTTTCTTGAGTATTTTTGTTGTAGGATCTACAATTGCGTAAATTTAGATGAAAATTACTTCGAGTTTTTGGATTTTGTCACGATTTTTGTCAAATTTTAATAAATTTATTTGAAATCAACTTCGATTTTTTTTTATTTTGTTGGGTATTTTTGTTGTAGGATCTATATTTGAGTAAATTTAGATGTAAATAACTTCAATTTTTTGGATTGTGAAAAAAATTTGAGTTGGAAGTGTCAAATTTTAATAAATTTATTTGAAACCAAATTCGATTTTTTGGAGTTTCATGAGTATTTTTGTTATAGGATCTACAATTGTGTAAATTTAGATGAAAATAACTTCGATATTTTGGATTTTGTCACGATTCTTGTCAAATTTTAATAAATTTATTTGAAATCAACTTTGATAATTTTTGAATTTGTTGAGTATTTTTGTTGTAGGATCTATATTTGAGTAAATTTAGATGAAAATAACTTCAATTTTTTGGATTGTGAAAATTATTATTAGTTGGAAGTGTAAAATTTTAATAAATTTATTTGAAATCAACTTCGATTTTTTGGATTTTCTGTAGTATTTTTGTTGTAGGATCTACAATTGAGTAAATTTAGATGTAAATAACTTCAATTTTTTGGATTGTGAAAAAAATTTGAGTTGGAAGTGTCAAATTTTAATAAATTTATTTGAAACCAAATTCGATTTTTTGGAGTTTCATGAGTATTTTTGTTATAGGATCTACAATTGCGTAAATTTAGATGAAAATAACTTCGAGTTTTTGGATTTTGTCACGATTTTTGTCAAATTTTAATAAATTTATTTGAAATCAACTTCGATTTTTTTTTATATTGTTGGGTATTTTTGTTGTAGGATCTATATTTGAGTAAATTTAGATGAAAATAACTTAAATTTTTAGGATTGTGAAAAAAAATTGAGTTGGAAGTGTCAAATTTTAATAAATTTATTTGATACCAACTTTAATTTTTTGGATTTTCTTGAATATTTTGGTTGTAGGATCTACAATTGAGTAAATTTAGATGAAAATAACTTCAATTTTTTGGATTGTGAATAATGTTTGAGTTGGAAGTGTCAAATTTTAATAAATTTATTTGAAACCAACTTTGATTTTTTGGATTTTCTTGAGTATTTTGGTTGTAGGATCTACAATTGAGTAAATTTAGATGAAAATAACTTCAATTTTTTGGATTGTGAATAAAGTTTGAGTTGGAAGTGCCAAATTTTAATAAATTTATTTGAAACCAACTTCGATTTTTTGGATTTTCTTGAGTATTTTTGTTGTAGGATCTACAATTGAGTAAATTTAGATGTAAATAACTTCAATTTTTTGGATTGTGAAAAAAATTTGAGTTGGAAGTGTCAAATTTTAATAAATTTATTTGAAACCAAATTCGATTTTTTGGAGTTTCATGAGTATTTTTGTTATAGGATCTACAATTGTGTAAATTTAGATGAAAATAACTTCGATATTTTGGATTTTGTCACGATTCTTGTCAAATTTTAATAAATTTATTTGAAATCAACTTCGATTTTTTTGGATTTTGTTGAGTATTTTTGTTGTAGGATCTATATTTGAGTAAATTTAGATGAAAATAACTTCAATTTTTTGGATTGTGAAAATTATTATTAGTTGGAAGTGTCAAATTTTAATAAATTTATTTGAAATCAACTTCGATTTTTTGGATTTTCTGTAGTATTTTTGTTGTAGGATCTACAATTGAGTAAATTTAGATAAAAATAACTACAATTTTTTGGATTGTGAAAAAAAATTTAGATGGAAGTGTCAAATTTTAATAAATTTATTTGAAATCAACTTCGATTTTTTTGGATTTTGTTGAGTATTTTTGTTGTAGGGTCTATATTGGATAAATTTAGATGAAAATAACTTAAATTTTTAGGATTGTGAAAAAAATTTTAGTTGGAAGTGCCAAATTTTAATAAATTTATTTGAAACCAACTTCGATTTTTTGGATTTTCTTGAGTATTTTTGTTGTAGGATCTACAATTGCGTAAATTTAGATGAAAATAACTTCGAGTTTTTGGATTTTGTCACGATTTTTGTCAAATTTTAATAAATTTATTTGAAATCAACTTCGATTTTTTTTTATTTTGTTGGGTATTTTTGTTGTAGGATCTATATTTGAGTAAATTTAGATGAAAATAACTTAAATTTTTAGGATTGTGAAAAAAAATTGAGTTGGAAGTGTCAAATTTTAATAAATTTATTTGATACCAACTTTAAGTTTTTGGATTTTCTTGAATATTTTGGTTGTAGGATCTACAATTGAGTAAATTTAGATGAAAATAACTACAATTTTTTGGATTGTGAATAAAGTTTGAGTTGGAAGTGTCAAATTTTAATAAATTTATTTGAAACCAACTTTGATTTTTTGGATTTTCTTGAGTATTTTGGTTGTAGGATCTACAATTGAGTAAATTTAGATGAAAATAACTTCAATTTTTTGGATTGTGAATAAAGTTTGAGTTGGAAGTGCCAAATTTTAATAAATTTATTTGAAACCAACTTCGATTTTTTGGATTTTCTTGAGTATTTTTGTTGTAGGATCTACAATTGAGTAAATTTAGATGAAAATAACTTCGATATTTTGGATTTTGTCACGATACTTGTCAAATTTTAATAAATTTATTTGAAATCAACTTTGATAATTTTTGAATTTGTTGAGTATTTTTGTTGTAGGATCTATATTTGAGTAAATTTAGATGAAAATAACTTCAATTTTTTGGATTGTGAAAATTATTTTAGTTGGAAGTGTCAAATTTTAATAAATTTATTTGAAATCAACTTCGATTTTTTTTTATTTTGTTGGGTATTTTTGTTGTAGGATCTATATTTGAGTAAATTTAGATGAAAATAACTTAAATTTTTAGGATTGTGAAAAAAATTTTAGTTGGAAGTGCCAAATTTTAATAAATTTATTTGAAACCAACTTCGATTTTTTGGATTTTCTTGAGTATTTTTGTTGTAGGATCTACAATTGAGTAAATTTAGATGAAAATAACTTCGATTTTTTCGATTTTGTCACGATTTTTGTCAAATTTTAATAAATTTATTTGAAATCAACTTGGATAATTTTGGAATTTGTTGAGTATTTTTGTTGTAAGATCTATATTTGAGTAAATTTAGATGAAAATATCTTCAATTTTTAGGATTGTGAAAAAAATTTTAGTTGGAAGTGCCAAATTTTAATAAATTTATTTGAAACCAACTTCGATTTTTTGAATTTTCTTGAGTATTTTTGTTGTAGGATCTACAATTGAGTAAATTTAGATGAAAATAACTTCAATTTTTAGGACTGAGAAAAATATTTTAGTTGGAAGTGTCAAATTTTAATAAATTTATTTGAAACCTACTTCGATTTTTCTCGACTATGTTGAGTTTTTTTGATAGAGAAGCTTAATTTGAGTAATTTCAGTTGAAATAACTTCGATTTTTTTTTATTTTGTTGGGTATTTTTGTTGTAGGATCTATATTTGAGTAAATTTAGATGAAAATAACATAAATTTTTAGGATTGTGAAAAAAAATTTAGTTGGAAGTGCCAAATTTTAATAAATTTATTTGAAACCAACTTCGATTTTTTGGATTTTCTTGAGTATTTTTGTTGTAGGATCTACAATTGAGTAAATTTAGATGAAAATAACTTAAATTTTTTGGATTGTGAAAAAAATTTGAGTTGGAAGTGTCAAATTTTAATAAATTTATTTGAAACCAAATTCGATTTTTTGGAGTTTCATGAGTATTTTTGTTATAGGATCTACAATTGAGTAAATTTAGATGAAAATAACTTCAATTTTTTGGATTGTGAAAATTATTATTAGTTGGAAGTGTCAAATTTTAATAAATTTATTTGAAATCAACTTCGATTTTTTGGATTTTCTGTAGTATTTTTGTTGTAGGATCTACAATTGAGTAAATTTAGATAAAAATAACTACAATTTTTTGGATTGTGAAAAAAAATTTAGATGGAAGTGTCAAATTTTAATAAATTTATTTGAAATCAACTTCGATTTTTTTGGATTTTGTTGAGTATTTTTGTTGTAGGGTCTATATTGGATAAATTTAGATGAAAATAACTTAAATTTTTAGGATTGTGAAAAAAATTTTAGTTGGAAGTGCCAAATTTTAATAAATTTATTTGAAACCAACTTCGATTTTTTGGATTTTCTTGAGTATTTTTGTTGTAGGATCTACAATTGCGTAAATTTAGATGAAAATAACTTCGAGTTTTTGGATTTTGTCACGATTTTTGTCAAATTTTAATAAATTTATTTGAAATCAACTTCGATTTTTTTTTATTTTGTTGGGTATTTTTGTTGTAGGATCTATATTTGAGTAAATTTAGATGAAAATAACTTAAATTTTTAGGATTGTGAAAAAAAATTGAGTTGGAAGTGTCAAATTTTAATAAATTTATTTGATACCAACTTTAAGTTTTTGGATTTTCTTGAATATTTAGGTTGTAGGATCTACAATTGAGTAAATTTAGATGAAAATAACTACAATTTTTTGGATTGTGAATAAAGTTTGAGTTGGAAGTGTCAAATTTTAATAAATTTATTTGAAACCAACTTTGATTTTTTGGATTTTCTTGAGTATTTTGGTTGTAGGATCTACAATTGAGTAAATTTAGATGAAAATAACTTCAATTTTTTGGATTGTGAATAAAGTTTGAGTTGGAAGTGCCAAATTTTAATAAATTTATTTGAAACCAACTTCGATTTTTTGGATTTTCTTGAGTATTTTTGTTGTAGGATCTACAATTGAGTAAATTTAGATGAAAATAACTTAAATTTTTAGGATTGTGAAAAAAATTTTAGTTGGAAGTGCCAAATTTTAATAAATTTATTTGAAACCAACTTCGATTTTTTGGATTTTCTTGAGTATTTTTGTTGTAGGGTCTACAATTGAGTAAATTTAGGTGAAAATAACTTCAATTTTTTGGATTGTGAAAAAAATTTGAGTTGGAAGTGTCAAATTTTAATAAATTTATTTGAAACCAAATTCGATTTTTTGGAGTTTCATGAGTATTTTTGTTATAGGATCTACAATTGAGTAAATTTAGATGAAAATAACTTCGATATTTTGGATTTTGTCACGATACTTGTCAAATTTTAATAAATTTATTTGAAATCAACTTTGATAATTTTTGAATTTGTTGAGTATTTTTGTTGTAGGATCTATATTTGAGTAAATTTAGATGAAAATAACTTCAATTTTTTGGATTGTGAAAATTATTTTAGTTGGAAGTGTCAAATTTTAATAAATTTATTTGAAATCAACTTCGATTTTTTTTTATTTTGTTGGGTATTTTTGTTGTAGGATCTATATTTGAGTAAATTTAGATGAAAATAACATAAATTTTTAGGATTGTGAAAAAAATTTGAGTTGGAAGTGTCAAATTTTAATAAATTTATTTGAAACCAACTTTGATTTTTTGGATTTTCTTGAATATTTTGGTTGTAGAATCTACAATGGAGTAAATTTAGATAAAAATAACTTCAATTTTTTGGATTGTGAAAAAAAATTTAGATGGAAGTGTCAAATTTTAATAAATTTATTTGAAATCAACTTCGATTTTTTTGGATTTTGTTGAGTATTTTTGTTGTAGGGTCTATATTTGATAAATTTAGATGAAAATAACTTAAATTTTTAGGATTGTGAAAAAAATTTTAGTTGGAAGTGCCAAATTTTAATAAATTTATTTGAAACCAACTTCGATTTTTTGGATTTTCTTGAGTATTTTTGTTGTAGGATCTACAATTGCGTAAATTTAGATGAAAATTACTTCGAGTTTTTGGATTTTGTCACGATTTTTGTCAAATTTTAATAAATTTATTTGAAATCAACTTCGATTTTTTTTTATTTTGTTGGGTATTTTTGTTGTAGGATCTATATTTGAGTAAATTTAGATGTAAATAACTTCAATTTTTTGGATTGTGAAAAAAATTTGAGTTGGAAGTGTCAAATTTTAATAAATTTATTTGAAACCAAATTCGATTTTTTGGAGTTTCATGAGTATTTTTGTTATAGGATCTACAATTGTGTAAATTTAGATGAAAATAACTTCGATATTTTGGATTTTGTCACGATTCTTGTCAAATTTTAATAAATTTATTTGAAATCAACTTTGATAATTTTTGAATTTGTTGAGTATTTTTGTTGTAGGATCTATATTTGAGTAAATTTAGATGAAAATAACTTCAATTTTTTGGATTGTGAAAATTATTATTAGTTGGAAGTGTAAAATTTTAATAAATTTATTTGAAATCAACTTCGATTTTTTGGATTTTCTGTAGTATTTTTGTTGTAGGATCTACAATTGAGTAAATTTAGATGTAAATAACTTCAATTTTTTGGATTGTGAAAAAAATTTGAGTTGGAAGTGTCAAATTTTAATAAATTTATTTGAAACCAAATTCGATTTTTTGGAGTTTCATGAGTATTTTTGTTATAGGATCTACAATTGCGTAAATTTAGATGAAAATAACTTCGAGTTTTTGGATTTTGTCACGATTTTTGTCAAATTTTAATAAATTTATTTGAAATCAACTTCGATTTTTTTTTATATTGTTGGGTATTTTTGTTGTAGGATCTATATTTGAGTAAATTTAGATGAAAATAACTTAAATTTTTAGGATTGTGAAAAAAAATTGAGTTGGAAGTGTCAAATTTTAATAAATTTATTTGATACCAACTTTAATTTTTTGGATTTTCTTGAATATTTTGGTTGTAGGATCTACAATTGAGTAAATTTAGATGAAAATAACTTCAATTTTTTGGATTGTGAATAATGTTTGAGTTGGAAGTGTCAAATTTTAATAAATTTATTTGAAACCAACTTTGATTTTTTGGATTTTCTTGAGTATTTTGGTTGTAGGATCTACAATTGAGTAAATTTAGATGAAAATAACTTCAATTTTTTGGATTGTGAATAAAGTTTGAGTTGGAAGTGCCAAATTTTAATAAATTTATTTGAAACCAACTTCGATTTTTTGGATTTTCTTGAGTATTTTTGTTGTAGGATCTACAATTGAGTAAATTTAGATGTAAATAACTTCAATTTTTTGGATTGTGAAAAAAATTTGAGTTGGAAGTGTCAAATTTTAATAAATTTATTTGAAACCAAATTCGATTTTTTGGAGTTTCATGAGTATTTTTGTTATAGGATCTACAATTGTGTAAATTTAGATGAAAATAACTTCGATATTTTGGATTTTGTCACGATTCTTGTCAAATTTTAATAAATTTATTTGAAATCAACTTCGATTTTTTTGGATTTTGTTGAGTATTTTTGTTGTAGGATCTATATTTGAGTAAATTTAGATGAAAATAACTTCAATTTTTTGGATTGTGAAAATTATTATTAGTTGGAAGTGTCAAATTTTAATAAATTTATTTGAAATCAACTTCGATTTTTTGGATTTTCTGTAGTATTTTTGTTGTAGGATCTACAATTGAGTAAATTTAGATAAAAATAACTACAATTTTTTGGATTGTGAAAAAAAATTTAGATGGAAGTGTCAAATTTTAATAAATTTATTTGAAATCAACTTCGATTTTTTTGGATTTTGTTGAGTATTTTTGTTGTAGGGTCTATATTGGATAAATTTAGATGAAAATAACTTAAATTTTTAGGATTGTGAAAAAAATTTTAGTTGGAAGTGCCAAATTTTAATAAATTTATTTGAAACCAACTTCGATTTTTTGGATTTTCTTGAGTATTTTTGTTGTAGGATCTACAATTGCGTAAATTTAGATGAAAATAACTTCGAGTTTTTGGATTTTGTCACGATTTTTGTCAAATTTTAATAAATTTATTTGAAATCAACTTCGATTTTTTTTTATTTTGTTGGGTATTTTTGTTGTAGGATCTATATTTGAGTAAATTTAGATGAAAATAACTTAAATTTTTAGGATTGTGAAAAAAAATTGAGTTGGAAGTGTCAAATTTTAATAAATTTATTTGATACCAACTTTAAGTTTTTGGATTTTCTTGAATATTTTGGTTGTAGGATCTACAATTGAGTAAATTTAGATGAAAATAACTACAATTTTTTGGATTGTGAATAAAGTTTGAGTTGGAAGTGTCAAATTTTAATAAATTTATTTGAAACCAACTTTGATTTTTTGGATTTTCTTGAGTATTTTGGTTGTAGGATCTACAATTGAGTAAATTTAGATGAAAATAACTTCAATTTTTTGGATTGTGAATAAAGTTTGAGTTGGAAGTGCCAAATTTTAATAAATTTATTTGAAACCAACTTCGATTTTTTGGATTTTCTTGAGTATTTTTGTTGTAGCATCTACAATTGAGTAAATTTAGATGAAAATAACTTCGATATTTTGGATTTTGTCACGATACTTGTCAAATTTTAATAAATTTATTTGAAATCAACTTTGATAATTTTTGAATTTGTTGAGTATTTTTGTTGTAGGATCTATATTTGAGTAAATTTAGATGAAAATAACTTCAATTTTTTGGATTGTGAAAATTATTTTAGTTGGAAGTGTCAAATTTTAATAAATTTATTTGAAATCAACTTCGATTTTTTTTTATTTTGTTGGGTATTTTTGTTGTAGGATCTATATTTGAGTAAATTTAGATGAAAATAACTTAAATTTTTAGGATTGTGAAAAAAATTTTAGTTGGAAGTGCCAAATTTTAATAAATTTATTTGAAACCAACTTCGATTTTTTGGATTTTCTTGAGTATTTTTGTTGTAGGATCTACAATTGAGTAAATTTAGATGAAAATAACTTCGATTTTTTCGATTTTGTCACGATTTTTGTCAAATTTTAATAAATTTATTTGAAATCAACTTGGATAATTTTGGAATTTGTTGAGTATTTTTGTTGTAAGATCTATATTTGAGTAAATTTAGATGAAAATATCTTCAATTTTTAGGATTGTGAAAAAAAATTTAGACGGAAGTGTCAAATTTTAATAAATTTATTTGAAATCAACTTCGATTTTTTTTTATTTTGTTGGGTATTTTTGTTGTAGGATCTATATTTGAGTAAATTTAGATGATAATAACTTAAATTATTAGGATTGTGAAAAAAATTTTAGTTGGAAGTGCCAAATTTTAATAAATTTATTTGAAACCAACTTCGATTTTTTGAATTTTCTTGAGTATTTTTGTTGTAGGATCTACAATTGAGTAAATTTAGATGAAAATAACTTCAATTTTTAGGACTGAGAAAAATATTTTAGTTGGAAGTGTCAAATTTTAATAAATTTATTTGAAACCTACTTCGATTTTTCTCGACTATGTTGAGTTTTTTTGATAGAGAAGCTTAATTTGAGTAATTTCAGTTGAAATAACTTCGATTTTTTTTTATTTTGTTGGGTATTTTTGTTGTAGGATCTATATTTGAGTAAATTTAGATGAAAATAACATAAATTTTTAGGATTGTGAAAAAAAATTTAGTTGGAAGTGCCAAATTTTAATAAATTTATTTGAAACCAACTTCGATTTTTTGGATTTTCTTGAGTATTTTTGTTGTAGGATCTACAATTGAGTAAATTTAGATGAAAATAACTTAAATTTTTTGGATTGTGAAAAAAATTTGAGTTGGAAGTGTCAAATTTTAATAAATTTATTTGAAACCAAATTCGATTTTTTGGAGTTTCATGAGTATTTTTGTTATAGGATCTACAATTGAGTAAATTTAGATGAAAATAACTTCGATATTTTGGATTTTGTCACGATACTTGTCAAATTTTAATAAATTTATTTGAAATCAACTTTGATAATTTTTGAATTTGTTGAGTATTTTTGTTGTAGGATCTATATTTGAGTAAATTTAGATGAAAATAACTTCAATTTTTTGGATTGTGAAAATTATTTTAGTTGGAAGTGTCAAATTTTAATAAATTTATTTGAAATCAACTTCGATTTTTTTTTATTTTGTTGGGTATTTTTGTTGTAGGATCTATATTTGAGTAAATTTAGATCAAAATAACATAAATTTTTAGGATTGTGAAAAAAATTTGAGTTGGAAGTGTCAAATTTTAATAAATTTATTTGAAACCAACTTTGATTTTTTGGATTTTCTTGAATATTTTGGTTGTAGGATCTACAATGGAGTAAATTTAGATGAAAATAACTTCAATTTTTTGGATTGTGAATAAAGTTTGAGTTGGAAGTGTCAAATTTTAATAAATTTATTTGAAACCAACTTTGATTTTTTGGATTTTCTTGAATATTTTGGTTGTAGGATCTACAATTGAGTAAATTTAGATGAAAATAACTTCAATTTTTTGGATTGTGAAAAAAAATTTAGATGGAAGTGTCAAATTTTAATAAATTTATTTGAAATCAACTTCGATTTTTTTGGATTTTGTTGAGTATTTTTGTTGTAGGGTCTATATTTGAGTAAATTTAGATGAAAATAACTTAAATTTTTAGGATTGTGAAAAAAATTTTAGTTGGAAGTGCCAAATTTTAATAAATTTATTTGAAACCAACTTCGATTTTTTGGATTTTCTTGAGTATTTTTGTTGTAGGATCTACAATTGAGTAAATTTAAATGAAAATAACTTCGATTTTTTCGATTTTGTCACGATTTTTGTCAAATTTTAATAAATTTATTTGAAATCAACTTGGATAATTTTGGAATTTGTTGAGTATTTTTGTTGTAAGATCTATATTTGAGTAAATTTAGATGAAAATATCTTCAATTTTTAGGATTGTGAAAAAAATTTTAGTTGGAAGTGTCAAATTTTAATAAATTTATTTGAAACCAACTTCGATTTTTAGGATTTTCTTGAGTATTTTTCTTGTAGGATCTACAATTGAGTAAATTAAGATGAAAATAACTTCGATTTTTTCGATTTTGTCACGATTTTTGTCAAATTTTAATAAATTTATTTGAAATCAACTTGGATAATTTTGGATTTTCTTGAGTATTTTTGTTGTAGGATCTACAATTGAGTAAATTTAGATGAAAATAACTTCAATTTTTTGGATTGTGAAAAAAAATTTAGACGGAAGTGTCAAATTTTAATAAATTTATTTGAAATCAACTTCGATTTTTTTTTATTTTGTTGGGTATTTTTGTTGTAGGATCTATATTTGAGTAAATTTAGATGATAATAACTTAAATTATTAGGATTGTGAAAAAAATTTTAGTTGGAAGTGCCAAATTTTAATAAATTTATTTGAAACCAACTTCGATTTTTTTGGATTTTCTTGAGTATTTTGGTTGTAGGATCTACAATTGAGTAAATTTAGATGAAAATAACTTCAATTTTTTGGATTGTGAAAAAAATTTTAGTTGGAAGTGTCAAGTTTTAATAAATTTATTTGAAACCAACTTCGATTTTTTTAATTTTCTTGAGTATTTTTGTTGTAGGATCTACAATTGAGTAAATTTAGATGAAAATAACTTCAATTTTTAGGACTGAGAAAAATATTTTAGTTGGAAGTGTCAAATTTTAATAAATTTATTTGAAACCTACTTCGATTTTTTGGATTTTCTTGAGTATTTTGGTTGTAGGATCTACAATTGAGTAAATTTAGATGAAAATAACTTCAATTTTTTGGATTGTGAATAAAGTTTGAGTTGGAAGTGCCAAATTTTAATAAATTTATTTGAAACCAACTTCGATTTTTTGGATTTTCTTGAGTATTTTTGTTGTAGGATCTACAATTGAGTAAATTTAGATGTAAATAACTTCAATTTTTTGGATTGTGAAAAAAATTTGAGTTGGAAGTGTCAAATTTTAATAAATTTATTTGAAACCAAATTCGATTTTTTGGAGTTTCATGAGTATTTTTGTTATAGGATCTACAATTGTGTAAATTTAGATGAAAATAACTTCGATATTTTGGATTTTGTCACGATTCTTGTCAAATTTTAATAAATTTATTTGAAATCAACTTCGATTTTTTTGGATTTTGTTGAGTATTTTTGTTGTAGGATCTATATTTGAGTAAATTTAGATGAAAATAACTTCAATTTTTTGGATTGTGAAAATTATTATTAGTTGGAAGTGTCAAATTTTAATAAATTTATTTGAAATCAACTTCGATTTTTTGGATTTTCTGTAGTATTTTTGTTGTAGGATCTACAATTGAGTAAATTTAGATAAAAATAACTACAATTTTTTGGATTGTGAAAAAAAATTTAGATGGAAGTGTCAAATTTTAATAAATTTATTTGAAATCAACTTCGATTTTTTTGGATTTTGTTGAGTATTTTTGTTGTAGGGTCTATATTGGATAAATTTAGATGAAAATAACTTAAATTTTTAGGATTGTGAAAAAAATTTTAGTTGGAAGTGCCAAATTTTAATAAATTTATTTGAAACCAACTTCGATTTTTTGGATTTTCTTGAGTATTTTTGTTGTAGGATCTACAATTGCGTAAATTTAGATGAAAATAACTTCGAGTTTTTGGATTTTGTCACGATTTTTGTCAAATTTTAATAAATTTATTTGAAATCAACTTCGATTTTTTTTTATTTTGTTGGGTATTTTTGTTGTAGGATCTATATTTGAGTAAATTTAGATGAAAATAACTTAAATTTTTAGGATTGTGAAAAAAAATTGAGTTGGAAGTGTCAAATTTTAATAAATTTATTTGATACCAACTTTAAGTTTTTGGATTTTCTTGAATATTTTGGTTGTAGGATCTACAATTGAGTAAATTTAGATGAAAATAACTACAATTTTTTGGATTGTGAATAAAGTTTGAGTTGGAAGTGTCAAATTTTAATAAATTTATTTGAAACCAACTTTGATTTTTTGGATTTTCTTGAGTATTTTGGTTGTAGGATCTACAATTGAGTAAATTTAGATGAAAATAACTTAAATTTTTTGGATTGTGAATAAAGTTTGAGTTGGAAGTGCCAAATTTTAATAAATTTATTTGAAACCAACTTCGATTTTTTGGATTTTCTTGAGTATTTTTGTTGTAGGATCTACAATTGAGTAAATTTAGATGAAAATAACTTCGATATTTTGGATTTTGTCACGATACTTGTCAAATTTTAATAAATTTATTTGAAATCAACTTTGATAATTTTTGAATTTGTTGAGTATTTTTGTTGTAGGATCTATATTTGAGTAAATTTAGATGAAAATAACTTCAATTTTTTGGATTGTGAAAATTATTTTAGTTGGAAGTGTCAAATTTTAATAAATTTATTTGAAATCAACTTCGATTTTTTTTTATTTTGTTGGGTATTTTTGTTGTAGGATCTATATTTGAGTAAATTTAGATGAAAATAACTTAAATTTTTAGGATTGTGAAAAAAATTTTAGTTGGAAGTGCCAAATTTTAATAAATTTATTTGAAACCAACTTCGATTTTTTGGATTTTCTTGAGTATTTTTGTTGTAGGATCTACAATTGAGTAAATTTAGATGAAAATAACTTCAATTTTTTGGATTGTGAATAAAGTTTGAGTTGGAAGTGTCAAATTTTAATAAATTTATTTGAAACCAACTTTGATTTTTTGGATTTTCTTGAATATTTTGGTTGTAGGATCTACAATTGAGTAAATTTAGATGAAAATAACTTCAATTTTTTGGATTGTGAAAAAAAATTTAGATGGAAGTGTCAAATTTTAATAAATTTATTTGAAATCAACTTCGATTTTTTTGGATTTTGTTGAGTATTTTTGTTGTAGGGTCTATATTTGAGTAAATTTAGATGAAAATAACTTAAATTTTTAGGATTGTGAAAAAAATTTTAGTTGGAAGTGCCAAATTTTAATAAATTTATTTGAAACCAACTTCGATTTTTTGGATTTTCTTGAGTATTTTTGTTGTAGGATCTACAATTGAGTAAATTTAAATGAAAATAACTTCGATTTTTTCGATTTTGTCACGATTTTTGTCAAATTTTAATAAATTTATTTGAAATCAACTTGGATAATTTTGGAATTTGTTGAGTATTTTTGTTGTAAGATCTATATTTGAGTAAATTTAGATGAAAATATCTTCAATTTTTAGGATTGTGAAAAAAATTTTAGTTGGAAGTGTCAAATTTTAATAAATTTATTTGAAACCAACTTCGATTTTTAGGATTTTCTTGAGTATTTTTCTTGTAGGATCTACAATTGAGTAAATTAAGATGAAAATAACTTCGATTTTTTCGATTTTGTCACGATTTTTGTCAAATTTTAATAAATTTATTTGAAATCAACTTGGATAATTTTGGATTTTCTTGAGTATTTTTGTTGTAGGATCTACAATTGAGTAAATTTAGATGAAAATAACTTCAATTTTTAGGACTGAGAAAAATATTTTAGTTGGAAGTGTCAAATTTTAATAAATTTATTTGAAACCTACTTCGATTTTTCTCGACTATGTTGAGTTTTTTTGATAGAGAAGCTTAATTTGAGTAATTTCAGTTGAAATAACTTCGATTTTTTTTTATTTTGTTGGGTATTTTTGTTGTAGGATCTATATTTGAGTAAATTTAGATGAAAATAACTTAAATTTTTAGGATTGTGAAAAAAAATTTAGTTGGAAGTGCCAAATTTTAATAAATTTATTTGAAACCAACTTCGATTTTTTGGATTTTCTTGAGTATTTTTGTTGTAGGATCTACAATTGAGTAAATTTAGATGAAAATAACTTAAATTTTTAGGATGGTGAAAACAATTTTAGTTGGAAGTGCCAAATTTTAATAAATTTATTTGAAACCAACTTCGATTTTTTGGATTTTCTTGAGTATGTTTGTTGTAGGATCTACAATTGAGTAAATTTAGATGAAAATAACTTCGATTTTTTCGATTTTGTCACGATTTTTGTCAAATTTTAATAAATTTATTTGAAATCAACTTGGATAATTTTGGATTTTCTTGAGCATTTTTGTTGTAGGATCTACAATTGAGTAAATTTAGATGAAAATAACTTCAATTTTTTGGATTGTGAAAAAAAATTTAGATGGAAGTGTCAAATTTTAATAAATTTATTTGAAATCAACTTCGATTTTTTTTTATTTTGTTGGGTATTTTTGTTGTAGGATCTATATTTGAGTAAATTTAGATGAAAATAACTTAAATTTTTAGGATTGTGAAAAAAATTTTAGTTGGAAGTGCCAAATTTTAATAAATTTATTTGAAACCAACTTCGATTTTTTGGATTTTCTTGAGTATTTTTGTTGTAGGATCTACAATTGAGTAAATTTAGATGAAAATAACTTCAATTTTTTGGATTGTGAAAAAAATTTGAGTTGGAAGTGTCAAATTTTAATAAATTTATTTGAAACCAAATTCGATTTTTTGGAGTTTCATGAGTATTTTTGTTATAGGATCTACAATTGAGTAAATTTAGATGAAAATAACTTCGATATTTTGGATTTTGTCACGATACTTGTCAAATTTTAATAAATTTATTTGAAATCAACTTTGATAATTTTTGAATTTGTTGAGTATTTTTGTTGTAGGGTCTATATTTGAGTAAATTTAGATGAAAATAACTTAAATTTTTAGGATGGTGAAAACAATTTTAGTTGGAAGTGCCAAATTTTAATAAATTTATTTGAAACCAAATTCGATTTTTTGGAGTTTCATGAGTATTTTTGTTATAGGATCTACAATTGAGTAAATTTAGATGAAAATAACTTCGATATTTTGGATTTTGTCACGATTTTTGACAAATTTTAATAAATTTATTTGAAATCAACTTTGATAATTTTTTAATTTGTTGAGTATTTTTGTTGTAGGATCTATATTTGAGTAAATTTAGATGAAAATAACATAAATTTTTAGGATTGTGAAAAAAATTTGAGTTGGAAGTGTCAAATTTTAATAAATTTATTTTAAACCAACTTTGATTTTTTGGATTTTCTTGAATATTTTGGTTGTAGGATCTACAATTGAGTAAATATAGATGAAAATAACTTCAATTTTTTGGATTGTGAATAAAGTTTGAGTTGGAAGTGTCAAATTTTAATAAATTTATTTGAAACCAACTTTGATTTTTTGGATTTTCTTGAGTATTTTGGTTGTAGGATCTACAATTGAGTAAATTTAGATGAAAATAACTTCAATTTTTTGGATTGTGAATAAAGTTTGAGTTGGAAGTGCCAAATTTTAATAAATTTATTTGAAACCAACTTCGATTTTTTGGATTTTCTTGAGTATTTTTGTTGTAGGATCTACAATTGAGTAAATTTAGATGAAAATAACTCCGATTTTTTGGATTTTGTCACGATTTCTGTCAAATTTTAATAAATTTATTTGAAATCAACATGGATAATTTTGGATTTTCTTGAGTATTTTTGTTGTAGGATCTACAATTGAGTAAATTTAGATGAAAATAACTTCAATTTTTTGGATTGTGAAAAAAAATTTAGATGGAAGTGCCAAATTTTAATAAATTTATTTGAAACCAACTTCGATTTTTTTGGATTTTCTTGAGTATTTTGGTTGTAGGATCTACAATTGAGTAAATTTAGATGAAAATAACTTCAATTTTTTGGATTGTGAAAAAAATTTTAGTTGGAAGTGTCAAGTTTTAATAAATTTATTTGAAACCAACTTCGATTTTTTTAATTTTCTTGAGTATTTTTGTTGTAGGATCTACAATTGAGTAAATTTAGATGAAAATAACTTCAATTTTTAGGACTGAGAAAAATATTTTAGTTGGAAGTGTCAAATTTTAATAAATTTATTTGAAACCTACTTCGATTTTTCTCGACTATGTTGAGTTTTTTTGATAGAGAAGCTTAATTTGAGTAATTTCAGTTGAAATAACTTCGATTTTTTTTTATTTTGTTGGGTATTTTTGTTGTAGGATCTATATTTGAGTAAATTTAGATGAAAATAACTTAAATTTTTAGGATTGTGAAAAAAAATTTAGTTGGAAGTGCCAAATTTTAATAAATTTATTTGAAACCAACTTCGATTTTTTGGATTTTCTTGAGTATTTTTGTTGTAGGATCTACAATTGAGTAAATTTAGATGAAAATAACTTAAATTTTTTGGATTGTGAAAAAAATTTGAGTTGGAAGTGTCAAATTTTAATAAATTTATTTGAAACCAAATTCGATTTTTTGGAGTTTCATGAGTATTTTTGTTATAGGATCTACAATTGAGTAAATTTAGATGAAAATAACTTCGATATTTTGGATTTTGTCACGATACTTGTCAAATTTTAATAAATTTATTTGAAATCAACTTTGATAATTTTTGAATTTGTTGAGTATTTTTGTTGTAGGGTCTATATTTGAGTAAATTTAGATGAAAATAACTTAAATTTTTAGGATGGTGAAAACAATTTTAGTTGGAAGTGCCAAATTTTAATAAATTTATTTGAAACCAACTTCGATTTTTTGGATTTTCTTGAGTATGTTTGTTGTAGGATCTACAATTGAGTAAATTTAGATGAAAATAACTTCGATTTTTTCGATTTTGTCACGATTTTTGTCAAATTTTAATAAATTTATTTGAAATCAACTTGGATAATTTTGGATTTTCTTGAGCATTTTTGTTGTAGGATCTACAATTGAGTAAATTTAGATGAAAATAACTTCAATTTTTTGGATTGTGAAAAAAAATTTAGATGGAAGTGTCAAATTTTAATAAATTTATTTGAAACCAACTTCGATTTTTTGGATTTTCTTGAGTATTTTTGTTGTAGGATCTACAATTGAGTAAATTTAGATGAAAATAACTTAAATTTTTTGGATTGTGAAAAAAATTTGAGTTGGAAGTGTCAAATTTTAATAAATTTATTTGAAACCAAATTCGATTTTTTGGAGTTTCATGAGTATTTTTGTTATAGGATCTACAATTGAGTAAATTTAGATGAAAATAACTTCAATTTTTTGGATTGTGAAAAAAATTTGAGTTGGAAGTGTCAAATTTTAATAAATTTATTTGAAACCAAATTCGATTTTTTGGAGTTTCATGAGTATTTTTGTTATAGGATCTACAATTGAGTAAATTTAGATGAAAATAACTTCGATATTTTGGATTTTGTCACGATTTTTGACAAATTTTAATAAATTTATTTGAAATCAACTTTGATAATTTTTTAATTTGTTGAGTATTTTTGTTGTAGGATCTATATTTGAGTAAATTTAGATGAAAATAACATAAATTTAGGATTGTGAATAAAGTTTGAGTTGGAAGTGTCAAATTTTAATAAATTTATTTGAAACCAACTTTGATTTTTTGGATTTTCTTGAGTATTTTGGTTGTAGGATCTACAATTGAGTAAATTTAGATGAAAATAACTTCAATTTTTTGGATTGTGAATAAAGTTTGAGTTGGAAGTGCCAAATTTTAATAAATTTATTTGAAACCAACTTCGATTTTTTGGATTTTCTTGAGTATTTTTGTTGTAGGATCTACAATTGAGTAAATTTAGATGAAAATAACTCCGATTTTTTGGATTTTGTCACGATTTCTGTCAAATTTTAATAAATTTATTTGAAATCAACATGGATAATTTTGGATTTTCTTGAGTATTTTTGTTGTAGGATCTACAATTGAGTAAATTTAGATGAAAATAACTTCAATTTTTTGGATTGTGAAAAAAAATTTAGATGGAAGTGTCAAATTTTAATAAATTTATTTGAAATCAACTTCGATTTTTTTTTATTTTGTTGGGTATTTTTGTTGTAGGATCTATATTTGAGTAAATTTAGATGAAAATAACTTCAATTTTTAGGATTGTGAAAAAAAATTTAGTTGGAAGTGCCAAATTTTAATAAATTTATTTGAAACCAACTTCGATTTTTTGGATTTTCTTGAGTATTTTTGTTGTAGGATCTACAATTGAGTAAATTTAGATGAAAATAACTTCAATTTTTTGGATTGTGAAAAAAATTTGAGTTGGAAGTGTCAAATTTTAATAAATTTATTTGAAACCAAATTCGATTTTTTGGAGTTTCATGAGTATTTATGTTATAGGATCTACAATTGAGTAAATTTAGATGAAAATAACTTCGATATTTTGGATTTTGTCACGATTTTTGTCAAATTTTAATAAATTTATTTAAAATAAACTTTGATAATTTTTGAATTTGTTGAGAATTTTTGTTGTAGGATCTATATTTGAGTAAATTTAGATGAAAATAACTTCAATTTTTTGGATTGTGAAAAATATTTTAGTTGGAAGTGTCAAATTTTAATAAATTTATTTGAAATCAACTTCGATTTTTTTGGATTTTGTTGAGTATTTTTGTTGTAGGGTCTATATTTGAGTAAATTTAGATGAAAATAACTTAAATTTTTAGGATTGTGAAAAAATTTTAGTTGGAAGTGCCAAATTTTAATAAATTTATTTGAAACCAACTTCGATTTTTGGGATTTTCTTGAGTATTTTTGTTGTAGGATCTACAATTGAGTAAATTTAGATGAAAATAACTTCAATTTTTTGGATTGTGAAAAAAAATTTAGATGGAAGTGTCAAATTTTAATAAATTTATTTGAAATCAACTTCGATTTTTTTTTATTTTGTTGGGTATTTTTGTTGTAGGATCTATATTTGAGTAAATTTAGATGAAAATAACTTAAATTTTTAGGATTGTGAAAAAAAATTTAGTTGGAAGTGCCAAATTTTAATAAATTTATTTGAAACCAACTTCGATTTTTTGGATTTTCTTGAGTATTTTTGTTGTAGGATCTACAATTGAGTAAATTTAGATGAAAATAACTTCAATTTTTTGGATTGTGAAAAAAATTTGAGTTGGAAGTGTCAAATTTTAATAAATTTATTTGAAACCAAATTCGATTTTTTGGAGTTTCATGAGTATTTTCGTTATAGGATCTACAATTGAGTAAATTTAGATGAAAATAACTTCGATATTTTGGATTTTGTCACGATTTTTGTCAAATTTTAATAAATTTATTTGAAATCAACTTTAATAATTTTTTAATTTGTTGAGTATTTTTGTTGTAGGATCTATATTTGAGTAAATTTAGATGAAAATAACTTCAATTTTTTGGATTGTGAAAATTATTATTAGTTGGAAGTGTCAAATTTTAATAAATTTATTTGAAATCAACTTCGATTTTTTTGATTTTCTGTAGTATTTTTGTTGTAGGATCTACAATTGAGTAAATTTAGATAAAAATAACTTCAATTTTTTGGATTGTGAAAAAAAATTTAGATGGAAGTGTCAAATTTTAATAAATTTATTTGAAATCAACTTCGATTTTTTTGGATTTTGTTGAGTATTTTTGTTGTAGGGTCTATATTTGATAAATTTAGATGAAAATAACTTAAATTTTTAGGATTGTGAAAAAAATTTTAGTTGGAAGTGCCAAATTTTAATAAATTTATTTGAAACCAACTTCGATTTTTTGGATTTTCTTGAGTATTTTTGTTGTAGGATCTACAATTGAGTAAATTTAGATGTAAATAACTTCAATTTTTTGGATTGTGAAAAAAATTTGAGTTGGAAGTGTCAAATTTTAATAAATTTATTTGAAACCAAATTCGATTTTTTGGAGTTTCATGAGTATTTTTGTTATAGGATCTACAATTGTGTAAATTTAGATGAAAATAACTTCGATATTTTGGATTTTGTCACGATTCTTGTCAAATTTTAAAAATTTATTTGAAATCAACTTTGATAATTTTTGAATTTGTTGAGTATTTTTGTTGTAGGATCTATATTTGAGTAAATTTAGATGAAAATAACTTCAATTTTTTGGATTGTGAAAATTATTATTAGTTGGAAGTGTAAAATTTTAATAAATTTATTTGAAATCAACTTCGATTTTTTTGATTTTCTGTAGTATTTTTGTTGTAGGATCTACAATTGAGTAAATTTAGATGTAAATAACTTCAATTTTTTGGATTGTGAAAAAAATTTGAGTTGGAAGTGTCAAATTTTAATAAATTTATTTGAAACCAAATTCGATTTTTTGGAGTTTCATGAGTATTTTTGTTATAGGATCTACAATTGTGTAAATTTAGATGAAAATAACTTCGATATTTTGGATTTTGTCACGATTCTTGTCAAATTTTAATAAATTTATTTGAAATCAACTTCGATTTTTTTGGATTTTGTTGAGTATTTTTGTTGTAGGGTCTATATTTGAGTAAATTTAGATGAAAATAACTTAAATTTTTAGGATTGTGAAAAAAATTTTAGTTGGAAGTGCCAAATTTTAATAAATTTATTTGAAACCAACTTCGATTTTTTGGATTTTCTTGAGTATTTTTGTTGTAGGATTTACAATTGCGTAAATTTAGATGAAAATAACTTCGAGTTTTTGGATTTTGTCACGATTTTTGTCAAATTTTAATAAATTTATTTGAAATCAACTTCGATTTTTTTTTATTTTGTTGGGTATTTTTGTTGTAGGATCTATATTTGAGTAAATTTAGATGAAAATAACTTAAATTTTTAGGATTGTTAAAAAAATTGAGTTGGAAGTGTCAAATTTTAATAAATTTATTTGATACCAACTTTAATTTTTTGGATTTTCTTGAATATTTTGGTTGTAGGATCTACAATTGAGTAAATTTAGATGAAAATAACTTCAATTTTTTGGATTGTGAATAAAGTTTGAGTTGGAAGTGTCAAATTTTAATAAATTTATTTGAAACCAACTTTGATTTTTTGGATTTTCTTGAGTATTTTGGTTGTAGGATCCACAATTGAGTAAATTTAGATGAAAATAACTTCAATTTTTTGGATTGTGAATAAAGTTTGAGTTGGAAGTGCCAAATTTTAATAAATTTATTTGAAACCAACTTCGATTTTTTGGATTTTCTTGTGTATTTTTGTTGTAGGATCTACAATTGAGTAAATTTTGATGTAAATAACTTCAATTTTTTGGATTGTGAAAAAAATTTGAGTTGGAAGTGTCAAATTTTAATAAATTTATTTGAAACCAAATTCGATTGTTTGGAGTTTCATGAGTATTTTTGTTATAGGATCTACAATTGTGTAAATTTAGATGAAAATAACTTCGATATTTTGGATTTTGTGACGATTTTTGTCAAATTTTAATAAATTTATTTGAAATCAACTTTGATAATTTTTTAATTTGTTGAGTATTTTTGTTGTAGGATCTATATTTGAGTAAATTTAGATGAAAATAACTTCAATTTTTTGGATTGTGAAAATTATTATTAGTTGGAAGTGTCAAATTTTAATAAATTTATTTGAAATCAACTTCGATTTTTTTGATTTTCTGTAGTATTTTTGTTGTAGGATCTACAATTGAGTAAATTTAGATAAAAATAACTTCAATTTTTTGGATTGTGAAAAAAAATTTAGATGGAAGTGTCAAATTTTAATAAATTTATTTGAAATCAACTTCGATTTTTATGGATTTTGTTGAGTATTTTTGTTGTAGGGTCTATATTTGATAAATTTAGATGAAAATAACTTAAATTTTTAGGATTGTGAAAAAAATTTTAGTTGGAAGTGCCAAATTTTAATAAATTTATTTGAAACCAACTTCGATTTTTTGGATTTTCTTGAGTATTTTTGTTGTAGGATCTACAATTGCGTAAATTTAGATGAAAATTACTTCGAGTTTTTGGATTTTGTCACGATTTTTGTCAAATTTTAATAAATTTATTTGAAATCAACTTCGATTTTTTTTTATTTTGTTGGGTATTTTTGTTGTAGGATCTATATTTGAGTAAATTTAGATGAAAATAACTTAAATTTTTAGGATTGTGAAAAAAAATTGAGTTGGAAGTGTCAAATTTTAATAAATTTATTTGATACCAACTTTAATTTTTTGGATTTTCTTGAATATTTTGGTTGTAGGATCTACAATTGAGTAAATTTAGATGAAAATAACTTCAATTTTTTGGATTGTGAATAAAGTTTGAGTTGGAAGTGTCAAATTTTAATAAATTTATTTGAAACCAACTTTGATTTTTTGGATTTTCTTGAGTATTTTGGTTGTAGGATCTACAATTGAGTAAATTTAGATGAAAATAACTTCAATTTTTTGGATTGTGAATAAAGTTTGAGTTGGAAGTGCCAAATTTTAATAAATTTATTTGAAACCAACTTCGATTTTTTGGATTTTCTTGAGTATTTTTGTTGTAGGATCTACAATTGAGTAAATTTAGATGTAAATAACTTCAATTTTTTGGATTGTGAAAAAAATTTGAGTTGGAAGTGTCAAATTTTAATAAATTTATTTGAAACCAAATTCGATTTTTTGGAGTTTCATGAGTATTTTTGTTATAGGATCTACAATTGTGTAAATTTAGATGAAAATAACTTCGATATTTTGGATTTTGTCACGATTCTTGTCAAATTTTAATAAATTTATTTGAAATCAACTTTGATAATTTTTGAATTTGTTGAGTATTTTTGTTGTAGGATCTATATTTGAGTAAATTTAGATGAAAATAACTTCAATTTTTTGGATTGTGAAAATTATTATTAGTTGGAAGTGTAAAATTTTAATAAATTTATTTGAAATCAACTTCGATTTTTTGGATTTTCTGTAGTATTTTTGTTGTAGGATCTACAATTGAGTAAATTTAGATGTAAATAACTTCAATTTTTTGGATTGTGAAAAAAATTTGAGTTGGAAGTGTCAAATTTTAATAAATTTATTTGAAACCAAATTCGATTTTTTGGAGTTTCATGAGTATTTTTGTTATAGGATCTACAATTGCGTAAATTTAGATGAAAATAACTTCGAGTTTTTGGATTTTGTCACGATTTTTGTCAAATTTTAATAAATTTATTTGAAATCAACTTCGATTTTTTTTTATATTGTTGGGTATTTTTGTTGTAGGATCTATATTTGAGTAAATTTAGATGAAAATAACTTAAATTTTTAGGATTGTGAAAAAAAATTGAGTTGGAAGTGTCAAATTTTAATAAATTTATTTGATACCAACTTTAATTTTTTGGATTTTCTTGAATATTTTGGTTGTAGGATCTACAATTGAGTAAATTTAGATGAAAATAACTTCAATTTTTTGGATTGTGAATAGAGTTTGAGTTGGAAGTGTCAAATTTTAATAAATTTATTTGAAACCAACTTTGATTTTTTGGATTTTCTTGAGTATTTTGGTTGTAGGATCTACAATTGAGTAAATTTAGATGAAAATAACTTCAATTTTTTGGATTGTGAATAAAGTTTGAGTTGGAAGTGCCAAATTTTAATAAATTTATTTGAAACCAACTTCGATTTTTTGGATTTTCTTGAGTATTTTTGTTGTAGGATCTACAATTGAGTAAATTTAGATGAAAATAACTTAAATTTTTTGGATTGTGAAAAAAATTTGAGTTGGAAGTGTCAAATTTTAATAAATTTATTTGAAACCAAATTCGATTTTTTGGAGTTTCATGAGTATTTTTGTTATAGGATCTACAATTGTGTAAATTTAGATGAAAATAACTTCGATATTTTGGATTTTGTCACGATTCTTGTCAAATTTTAATAAATTTATTTGAAATCAACTTTGATAATTTTTGAATTTGTTGAGTATTTTTGTTGTAGGATCTATATTTGAGTAAATTTAGATGAAAATAACTTCAATTTTTTGGATTGTGAAAATTATTATTAGTTGGAAGTGTCAAATTTTAATAAATTTATTTGAAATCAACTTCGATTTTTTGGATTTTCTGTAGTATTTTTGTTGTAGGATCTACAATTGAGTAAATTTAGATAAAAATAACTACAATTTTTTGGATTGTGAAAAAAAATTTAGATGGAAGTGTCAAATTTTAATAAATTTATTTGAAATCAACTTCGATTTTTTTGGATTTTGTTGAGTATTTTTGTTGTAGGGTCTATATTGGATAAATTTAGATGAAAATAACTTAAATTTTTAGGATTGTGAAAAAATTTTTAGTTGGAAGTGCCAAATTTTAATAAATTTATTTGAAACCAACTTCGATTTTTTGGATTTTCTTGAGTATTTTTGTTGTAGGATCTACAATTGCGTAAATTTAGATGAAAATAACTTCGAGTTTTTGGATTTTGTCACGATTTTTGTCAAATTTTAATAAATTTATTTGAAATCAACTTCGATTTTTTTTTATTTTGTTGGGTATTTTTGTTGTAGGATCTATATTTGAGTAAATTTAGATGAAAATAACTTAAATTTTTAGGATTGTGAAAAAAAATTGAGTTGGAAGTGTCAAATTTTAATAAATTTATTTGATACCAACTTTAAGTTTTTGGATTTTCTTGAATATTTTGGTTGTAGGATCTACAATTGAGTAAATTTAGATGAAAATAACTTCAATTTTTTGGATTGTGAATAAAGTTTGAGTTGGAAGTGTCAAATTTTAATAAATTTATTTGAAACCAACTTTGATTTTTTGGATTTTCTTGAGTATTTTGGTTGTAGGATCTACAATTGAGTAAATTTAGATGAAAATAACTTCAATTTTTTGGATTGTGAATAAAGTTTGAGTTGGAAGTGCCAAATTTTAATAAATTTATTTGAAACCAACTTCGATTTTTTGGATTTTCTTGAGTATTTTTGTTGTAGGATCTACAATTGAGTAAATTTAGATGAAAATAACTTAAATTTTTAGGATTGTGAAAAAAATTTTAGTTGGAAGTGCCAAATTTTAATAAATTTGTTTGAAACCAACTTCGATTTTTTGGATTTTCTTGAGTATTTTTGTTGTAGGGTCTACAATTGAGTAAATTTAGGTGAAAATAACTTCAATTTTTTGGATTGTGAAAAAAATTTGAGTTGGAAGTGTCAAATTTTAATAAATTTATTTGAAACCAAATTCGATTTTTTGGAGTTTCATGAGTATTTTTGTTATAGGATCTACAATTGAGTAAATTTAGATGAAAATAACTTCAATTTTTTGGATTGTGAATAAAGTTTGAGTTGGAAGTGCCAAATTTTAATAAATTTATTTGAAACCAACTTCGATTTTTTGGATTTTCTTGAGTATTTTTGTTGTAGGATCTACAATTGAGTAAATTTAGATGAAAATAACTCCGATTTTTTGGATTTTGTCACGATTTCTGTCAAATTTTAATAAATTTATTTGAAATCAACATGGATAATTTTGGATTTTCTTGAGTATTTTTGTTGTAGGATCTACAATTGAGTAAATTTAGATGAAAATAACTTCAATTTTTTGGATTGTGAAAAAAAATTTAGATGGAAGTGCCAAATTTTAATAAATTTATTTGAAACCAACTTCGATTTTTTTGGATTTTCTTGAGTATTTTGGTTGTAGGATCTACAATTGAGTAAATTTAGATGAAAATAACTTCAATTTTTTGGATTGTGAAAAAAATTTTAGTTGGAAGTGTCAAGTTTTAATAAATTTATTTGAAACCAACTTCGATTTTTTTAATTTTCTTGAGTATTTTTGTTGTAGGATCTACAATTGAGTAAATTTAGATGAAAATAACTTCAATTTTTAGGACTGAGAAAAATATTTTAGTTGGAAGTGTCAAATTTTAATAAATTTATTTGAAACCTACTTCGATTTTTCTCGACTATGTTGAGTTTTTTTGATAGAGAAGCTTAATTTGAGTAATTTCAGTTGAAATAACTTCGATTTTTTTTTATTTTGTTGGGTATTTTTGTTGTAGGATCTATATTTGAGTAAATTTAGATGAAAATAACTTAAATTTTTAGGATTGTGAAAAAAAATTTAGTTGGAAGTGCCAAATTTTAATAAATTTATTTGAAACCAACTTCGATTTTTTGGATTTTCTTGAGTATTTTTGTTGTAGGATCTACAATTGAGTAAATTTAGATGAAAATAACTTAAATTTTTTGGATTGTGAAAAAAATTTGAGTTGGAAGTGTCAAATTTTAATAAATTTATTTGAAACCAAATTCGATTTTTTGGAGTTTCATGAGTATTTTTGTTATAGGATCTACAATTGAGTAAATTTAGATGAAAATAACTTCGATATTTTGGATTTTGTCACGATACTTGTCAAATTTTAATAAATTTATTTGAAATCAACTTTGATAATTTTTGAATTTGTTGAGTATTTTTGTTGTAGGGTCTATATTTGAGTAAATTTAGATGAAAATAACTTAAATTTTTAGGATGGTGAAAACAATTTTAGTTGGAAGTGCCAAATTTTAATAAATTTATTTGAAACCAACTTCGATTTTTTGGATTTTCTTGAGTATGTTTGTTGTAGGATCTACAATTGAGTAAATTTAGATGAAAATAACTTCGATTTTTTCGATTTTGTCACGATTTTTGTCAAATTTTAATAAATTTATTTGAAATCAACTTGGATAATTTTGGATTTTCTTGAGCATTTTTGTTGTAGGATCTACAATTGAGTAAATTTAGATGAAAATAACTTAAATTTTTTGGATTGTGAAAAAAAATTTAGATGGAAGTGTCAAATTTTAATAAATTTATTTGAAACCAACTTCGATTTTTTGGATTTTCTTGAGTATTTTTGTTGTAGGATCTACAATTGAGTAAATTTAGATGAAAATAACTTAAATTTTTTGGATTGTGAAAAAAATTTGAGTTGGAAGTGTCAAATTTTAATAAATTTATTTGAAACCAAATTCGATTTTTTGGAGTTTCATGAGTATTTTTGTTATAGGATCTACAATTGAGTAAATTTAGATGAAAATAACTTCAATTTTTTGGATTGTGAAAAAAATTTGAGTTGGAAGTGTCAAATTTTAATAAATTTATTTGAAACCAAATTCGATTTTTTGGAGTTTCATGAGTATTTTTGTTATAGGATCTACAATTGAGTAAATTTAGATGAAAATAACTTCGATATTTTGGATTTTGTCACGATTTTTGACAAATTTTAATAAATTTATTTGAAATCAACTTTGATAATTTTTTAATTTGTTGAGTATTTTTGTTGTAGGATCTATATTTGAGTAAATTTAGATGAAAATAACATAAATTTTTAGGATTGTGAAAAAAATTTGAGTTGGAAGTGTCAAATTTTAATAAATTTATTTTAAACCAACTTTGATTTTTTGGATTTTCTTGAATATTTTGGTTGTAGGATCTACAATTGAGTAAATATAGATGAAAATAACTTCAATTTTTTGGATTGTGAATAAAGTTTGAGTTGGAAGTGTCAAATTTTAATAAATTTATTTGAAACCAACTTTGATTTTTTGGATTTTCTTGAGTATTTTGGTTGTAGGATCTACAATTGAGTAAATTTAGATGAAAATAACTTCAATTTTTTGGATTGTGAATAAAGTTTGAGTTGGAAGTGCCAAATTTTAATAAATTTATTTGAAACCAACTTCGATTTTTTGGATTTTCTTGAGTATTTTTGTTGTAGGATCTACAATTGAGTAAATTTAGATGAAAATAACTCCGATTTTTTGGATTTTGTCACGATTTCTGTCAAATTTTAATAAATTTATTTGAAATCAACATGGATAATTTTGGATTTTCTTGAGTATTTTTGTTGTAGGATCTACAATTGAGTAAATTTAGATGAAAATAACTTCAATTTTTTGGATTGTGAAAAAAAATTTAGATGGAAGTGTCAAATTTTAATAAATTTATTTGAAATCAACTTCGATTTTTTTTTATTTTGTTGGGTATTTTTGTTGTAGGATCTATATTTGAGTAAATTTAGATGAAAATAACTTCAATTTTTAGGATTGTGAAAAAAAATTTAGTTGGAAGTGCCAAATTTTAATAAATTTATTTGAAACCAACTTCGATTTTTTGGATTTTCTTGAGTATTTTTGTTGTAGGATCTACAATTGAGTAAATTTAGATGAAAATAACTTCAATTTTTTGGATTGTGAAAAAAATTTGAGTTGGAAGTGTCAAATTTTAATAAATTTATTTGAAACCAAATTCGATTTTTTGGAGTTTCATGAGTATTTATGTTATAGGATCTACAATTGAGTAAATTTAGATGAAAATAACTTCGATATTTTGGATTTTGTCACGATTTTTGTCAAATTTTAATAAATTTATTTAAAATAAACTTTGATAATTTTTGAATTTGTTGAGTATTTTTGTTGTAGGATCTATATTTGAGTAAATTTAGATGAAAATAACTTCAATTTTTTGGATTGTGAAAAATATTTTAGTTGGAAGTGTCAAATTTTAATAAATTTATTTGAAATCAACTTCGATTTTTTTGGATTTTGTTGAGTATTTTTGTTGTAGGGTCTATATTTGAGTAAATTTAGATGAAAATAACTTAAATTTTTAGGATTGTGAAAAAATTTTAGTTGGAAGTGCCAAATTTTAATAAATTTATTTGAAACCAACTTCGATTTTTGGGATTTTCTTGAGTATTTTTGTTGTAGGATCTACAATTGAGTAAATTTAGATGAAAATAACTTCAATTTTTTGGATTGTGAAAAAAAATTTAGATGGAAGTGTCAAATTTTAATAAATTTATTTGAAATCAACTTCGATTTTTTTTTATTTTGTTGGGTATTTTTGTTGTAGGATCTATATTTGAGTAAATTTAGATGAAAATAACTTAAATTTTTAGGATTGTGAAAAAAAATTTAGTTGGAAGTGCCAAATTTTAATAAATTTATTTGAAACCAACTTCGATTTTTTGGATTTTCTTGAGTATTTTTGTTGTAGGATCTACAATTGAGTAAATTTAGATGAAAATAACTTCAATTTTTTGGATTGTGAAAAAAATTTGAGTTGGAAGTGTCAAATTTTAATAAATTTATTTGAAACCAAATTCGATTTTTTGGAGTTTCATGAGTATTTTCGTTATAGGATCTACAATTGAGTAAATTTAGATGAAAATAACTTCGATATTTTGGATTTTGTCACGATTTTTGTCAAATTTTAATAAATTTATTTGAAATCAACTTTAATAATTTTTTAATTTGTTGAGTATTTTTGTTGTAGGATCTATATTTGAGTAAATTTAGATGAAAATAACTTCAATTTTTTGGATTGTGAAAATTATTATTAGTTGGAAGTGTCAAATTTTAATAAATTTATTTGAAATCAACTTCGATTTTTTTGATTTTCTGTAGTATTTTTGTTGTAGGATCTACAATTGAGTAAATTTAGATAAAAATAACTTCAATTTTTTGGATTGTGAAAAAAAATTTAGATGGAAGTGTCAAATTTTAATAAATTTATTTGAAATCAACTTCGATTTTTTTGGATTTTGTTGAGTATTTTTGTTGTAGGGTCTATATTTGATAAATTTAGATGAAAATAACTTAAATTTTTAGGATTGTGAAAAAAATTTTAGTTGGAAGTGCCAAATTTTAATAAATTTATTTGAAACCAACTTCGATTTTTTGGATTTTCTTGAGTATTTTTGTTGTAGGATCTACAATTGAGTAAATTTAGATGTAAATAACTTCAATTTTTTGGATTGTGAAAAAAATTTGAGTTGGAAGTGTCAAATTTTAATAAATTTATTTGAAACCAAATTCGATTTTTTGGAGTTTCATGAGTATTTTTGTTATAGGATCTACAATTGTGTAAATTTAGATGAAAATAACTTCGATATTTTGGATTTTGTCACGATTCTTGTCAAATTTTAATAAATTTATTTGAAATCAACTTTGATAATTTTTGAATTTGTTGAGTATTTTTGTTGTAGGATCTATATTTGAGTAAATTTAGATGAAAATAACTTCAATTTTTTGGATTGTGAAAATTATTATTAGTTGGAAGTGTAAAATTTTAATAAATTTATTTGAAATCAACTTCGATTTTTTTGATTTTCTGTAGTATTTTTGTTGTAGGATCTACAATTGAGTAAATTTAGATGTAAATAACTTCAATTTTTTGGATTGTGAAAAAAATTTGAGTTGGAAGTGTCAAATTTTAATAAATTTATTTGAAACCAAATTCGATTTTTTGGAGTTTCATGAGTATTTTTGTTATAGGATCTACAATTGTGTAAATTTAGATGAAAATAACTTCGATATTTTGGATTTTGTCACGATTCTTGTCAAATTTTAATAAATTTATTTGAAATCAACTTCGATTTTTTTGGATTTTGTTGAGTATTTTTGTTGTAGGGTCTATATTTGAGTAAATTTAGATGAAAATAACTTAAATTTTTAGGATTGTGAAAAAAATTTTAGTTGGAAGTGCCAAATTTTAATAAATTTATTTGAAACCAACTTCGATTTTTTGGATTTTCTTGAGTATTTTTGTTGTAGGATTTACAATTGCGTAAATTTAGATGAAAATAACTTCGAGTTTTTGGATTTTGTCACGATTTTTGTCAAATTTTAATAAATTTATTTGAAATCAACTTCGATTTTTTTTTATTTTGTTGGGTATTTTTGTTGTAGGATCTATATTTGAGTAAATTTAGATGAAAATAACTTAAATTTTTAGGATTGTTAAAAAAATTGAGTTGGAAGTGTCAAATTTTAATAAATTTATTTGATACCAACTTTAATTTTTTGGATTTTCTTGAATATTTTGGTTGTAGGATCTACAATTGAGTAAATTTAGATGAAAATAACTTCAATTTTTTGGATTGTGAATAAAGTTTGAGTTGGAAGTGTCAAATTTTAATAAATTTATTTGAAACCAACTTTGATTTTTTGGATTTTCTTGAGTATTTTGGTTGTAGGATCTACAATTGAGTAAATTTAGATGAAAATAACTTCAATTTTTTGGATTGTGAATAAAGTTTGAGTTGGAAGTGCCAAATTTTAATAAATTTATTTGAAACCAACTTCGATTTTTTGGATTTTCTTGAGTATTTTTGTTGTAGGATCTACAATTGAGTAAATTTAGATGAAAATAACTTAAATTTTTAGGATTGTGAAAAAAATTTTAGTTGGAAGTGCCAAATTTTAATAAATTTGTTTGAAACCAACTTCGATTTTTTGGATTTTCTTGAGTATTTTTGTTGTAGGGTCTACAATTGAGTAAATTTAGGTGAAAATAACTTCAATTTTTTGGATTGTGAAAAAAATTTGAGTTGGAAGTGTCAAATTTTAATAAATTTATTTGAAACCAAATTCGATTTTTTGGAGTTTCATGAGTATTTTTGTTATAGGATCTACAATTGAGTAAATTTAGATGAAAATAACTTCAATTTTTTGGATTGTGAATAAAGTTTGAGTTGGAAGTGCCAAATTTTAATAAATTTATTTGAAACCAACTTCGATTTTTTGGATTTTCTTGTGTATTTTTGTTGTAGGATCTACAATTGAGTAAATTTTGATGTAAATAACTTCAATTTTTTGGATTGTGAAAAAAATTTGAGTTGGAAGTGTCAAATTTTAATAAATTTATTTGAAACCAAATTCGATTGTTTGGAGTTTCATGAGTATTTTTGTTATAGGATCTACAATTGTGTAAATTTAGATGAAAATAACTTCGATATTTTGGATTTTGTCACGATTTTTGTCAAATTTTAATAAATTTATTTGAAATCAACTTCGATTTTTTTTTATTTTGTTGGGTATTTTTGTTGTAGGATCTATATTTGAGTAAATTTAGATGAAAATAACTTAAATTTTTAGGATTGTGAAAAAAAATTGAGTTGGAAGTGTCAAATTTTAATAAATTTATTTGATACCAACTTTAATTTTTTGGATTTTCTTGAATATTTTGGTTGTAGGATCTACAATTGAGTAAATTTAGATGAAAATAACTTCAATTTTTTGGATTGTGAATAAAGTTTGAGTTGGAAGTGTCAAATTTTAATAAATTTATTTGAAACCAACTTTGATTTTTTGGATTTTCTTGAGTATTTTGGTTGTAGGATCTACAATTGAGTAAATTTAGATGAAAATAACTTCAATTTTTTGGATTGTGAATAAAGTTTGAGTTGGAAGTGCCAAATTTTAATAAATTTATTTGAAACCAACTTCGATTTTTTGGATTTTCTTGAGTATTTTTGTTGTAGGATCTACAATTGAGTAAATTTAGATGTAAATAACTTCAATTTTTTGGATTGTGAAAAAAATTTGAGTTGGAAGTGTCAAATTTTAATAAATTTATTTGAAACCAAATTCGATTTTTTGGAGTTTCATGAGTATTTTTGTTATAGGATCTACAATTGTGTAAATTTAGATGAAAATAACTTCGATATTTTGGATTTTGTCACGATTCTTGTCAAATTTTAATAAATTTATTTGAAATCAACTTTGATAATTTTTGAATTTGTTGAGTATTTTTGTTGTAGGATCTATATTTGAGTAAATTTAGATGAAAATAACTTCAATTTTTTGGATTGTGAAAATTATTATTAGTTGGAAGTGTAAAATTTTAATAAATTTATTTGAAATCAACTTCGATTTTTTGGATTTTCTGTAGTATTTTTGTTGTAGGATCTACAATTGAGTAAATTTAGATGTAAATAACTTCAATTTTTTGGATTGTGAAAAAAATTTGAGTTGGAAGTGTCAAATTTTAATAAATTTATTTGAAACCAAATTCGATTTTTTGGAGTTTCATGAGTATTTTTGTTATAGGATCTACAATTGCGTAAATTTAGATGAAAATAACTTCGAGTTTTTGGATTTTGTCACGATTTTTGTCAAATTTTAATAAATTTATTTGAAATCAACTTCGATTTTTTTTTATATTGTTGGGTATTTTTGTTGTAGGATCTATATTTGAGTAAATTTAGATGAAAATAACTTAAATTTTTAGGATTGTGAAAAAAAATTGAGTTGGAAGTGTCAAATTTTAATAAATTTATTTGATACCAACTTTAATTTTTTGGATTTTCTTGAATATTTTGGTTGTAGGATCTACAATTGAGTAAATTTAGATGAAAATAACTTCAATTTTATGGATTGTGAATAGAGTTTGAGTTGGAAGTGTCAAATTTTAATAAATTTATTTGAAACCAACTTTGATTTTTTGGATTTTCTTGAGTATTTTGGTTGTAGGATCTACAATTGAGTAAATTTAGATGAAAATAACTTCAATTTTTTGGATTGTGAATAAAGTTTGAGTTGGAAGTGCCAAATTTTAATAAATTTATTTGAAACCAACTTCGATTTTTTGGATTTTCTTGAGTATTTTTGTTGTAGGATCTACAATTGAGTAAATTTAGATGTAAATAACTTCAATTTTTTGGATTGTGAAAAAAATTTGAGTTGGAAGTGTCAAATTTTAATAAATTTATTTGAAACCAAATTCGATTTTTTGGAGTTTCATGAGTATTTTTGTTATAGGATCTACAATTGTGTAAATTTAGATGAAAATAACTTCGATATTTTGGATTTTGTCACGATTCTTGTCAAATTTTAATAAATTTATTTGAAATCAACTTCGATTTTTTTGGATTTTGTTGAGTATTTTTGTTGTGGGGTCTATATTTGAGTAAATTTAGATGAAAATAACTTAAATTTTTTGGATTGTGAAAAAAATTTGAGTTGGAAGTGTCAAATTTTAATAAATTTATTTGAAACCAAATTCGATTTTTTGGAGTTTCATGAGTATTTTTGTTATAGGATCTACAATTGTGTAAATTTAGATGAAAATAACTTCGATATTTTGGATTTTGTCACGATTCTTGTCAAATTTTAATAAATTTATTTGAAATCAACTTTGATAATTTTTGAATTTGTTGAGTATTTTTGTTGTAGGATCTATATTTGAGTAAATTTAGATGAAAATAACTTCAATTTTTTGGATTGTGAAAATTATTATTAGTTGGAAGTGTCAAATTTTAATAAATTTATTTGAAATCAACTTCGATTTTTTGGATTTTCTGTAGTATTTTTGTTGTAGGATCTACAATTGAGTAAATTTAGATAAAAATAACTACAATTTTTTGGATTGTGAAAAAAAATTTAGATGGAAGTGTCAAATTTTAATAAATTTATTTGAAATCAACTTCGATTTTTTTGGATTTTGTTGAGTATTTTTGTTGTAGGGTCTATATTGGATAAATTTAGATGAAAATAACTTAAATTTTTAGGATTGTGAAAAAAATTTTAGTTGGAAGTGCCAAATTTTAATAAATTTATTTGAAACCAACTTCGATTTTTTGGATTTTCTTGAGTATTTTTGTTGTAGGATCTACAATTGCGTAAATTTAGATGAAAATAACTTCGAGTTTTTGGATTTTGTCACGATTTTTGTCAAATTTTAATAAATTTATTTGAAATCAACTTCGATTTTTTTTTATTTTGTTGGGTATTTTTGTTGTAGGATCTATATTTGAGTAAATTTAGATGAAAATAACTTAAATTTTTAGGATTGTGAAAAAAAATTGAGTTGGAAGTGTCAAATTTTAATAAATTTATTTGATACCAACTTTAAGTTTTTGGATTTTCTTGAATATTTTGGTTGTAGGATCTACAATTGAGTAAATTTAGATGAAAATAACTTCAATTTTTTGGATTGTGAATAAAGTTTGAGTTGGAAGTGTCAAATTTTAATAAATTTATTTGAAACCAACTTTGATTTTTTGGATTTTCTTGAGTATTTTGGTTGTAGGATCTACAATTGAGTAAATTTAGATGAAAATAACTTCAATTTTTTGGATTGTGAATAAAGTTTGAGTTGGAAGTGCCAAATTTTAATAAATTTATTTGAAACCAACTTCGATTTTTTGGATTTTCTTGAGTATTTTTGTTGTAGGATCTACAATTGAGTAAATTTAGATGAAAATAACTTAAATTTTTAGGATTGTGAAAAAAATTTTAGTTGGAAGTGCCAAATTTTAATAAATTTATTTGAAACCAACTTCGATTTTTTGGATTTTCTTGAGTATTTTTGTTGTAGGGTCTACAATTGAGTAAATTTAGGTGAAAATAACTTCAATTTTTTGGATTGTGAAAAAAATTTGAGTTGGAAGTGTCAAATTTTAATAAATTTATTTGAAACCAAATTCGATTTTTTGGAGTTTCATGAGTATTTTTGTTATAGGATCTACAATTGAGTAAATTTAGATGAAAATAACTTCAATTTTTTGGATTGTGAATAAAGTTTGAGTTGGAAGTGCCAAATTTTAATAAATTTATTTGAAACCAACTTCGATTTTTTGGATTTTCTTGTGTATTTTTGTTGTAGGATCTACAATTGAGTAAATTTTGATGTAAATAACTTCAATTTTTTGGATTGTGAAAAAAATTTGAGTTGGAAGTGTCAAATTTTAATAAATTGATTTGAAACCAAATTCGATTGTTTGGAGTTTCATGAGTATTTTTGTTATAGGATCTACAATTGTGTAAATTTAGATGAAAATAACTTCGATATTTTGGATTTTGTCACGATTTTTGTCAAATTTTAATAAATTTATTTGAAATCAACTTTGATAATTTTTTAATTTGTTGAGTATTTTTGTTGTAGGATCTATATTTGAGTAAATTTAGATGAAAATAACTTCAATTTTTTGGATTGTGAAAATTATTATTAGTTGGAAGTGTCAAATTTTAATAAATTTATTTGAAATCAACTTCGATTTTTTTGATTTTCTGTAGTATTTTTGTTGTAGGATCTACAATTGAGTAAATTTAGATAAAAATAACTTCAATTTTTTGGATTGTGAAAAAAAATTTAGATGGAAGTGTCAAATTTTAATAAATTTATTTGAAATCAACTTCGATTTTTTTGGATTTTGTTGAGTATTTTTGTTGTAGGGTCTATATTTGATAAATTTAGATGAAAATAACTTAAATTTTTAGGATTGTGAAAAAAATTTTAGTTGGAAGTGCCAAATTTTAATAAATTTATTTGAAACCAACTTCGATTTTTTGGATTTTCTTGAGTATTTTTGTTGTAGGATCTACAATTGCGTAAATTTAGATGAAAATTACTTCGAGTTTTTGGATTTTGTCACGATTTTTGTCAAATTTTAATAAATTTATTTGAAATCAACTTCGATTTTTTTTTATTTTGTTGGGTATTTTTGTTGTAGGATCTATATTTGAGTAAATTTAGATGAAAATAACTTCAATTTTTTGGATTGTGAAAATTATTATTAGTTGGAAGTGTAAAATTTTAATAAATTTATTTGAAATCAACTTCGATTTTTTGGATTTTCTGTAGTATTTTTGTTGTAGGATCTACAATTGAGTAAATTTAGATGTAAATAACTTCAATTTTTTGGATTGTGAAAAAAATTTGAGTTGGAAGTGTCAAATTTTAATAAATTTATTTGAAACCAAATTCGATTTTTTGGAGTTTCATGAGTATTTTTGTTATAGGATCTACAATTGCGTAAATTTAGATGAAAATAACTTCGAGTTTTTGGATTTTGTCACGATTTTTGTCAAATTTTAATAAATTTATTTGCAATCAACTTCGATTTTTTTTTATATTGTTGGGTATTTTTGTTGTAGGATCTATATTTGAGTAAATTTAGATGAAAATAACTTAAATTTTTAGGATTGTGAAAAAAAATTGAGTTGGAAGTGTCAAATTTTAATAAATTTATTTGATACCAACTTTAATTTTTTGGATTTTCTTGAATATTTTGGTTGTAGGATCTACAATTGAGTAAATTTAGATGAAAATAACTTAAATTTTTAGGATTGTGAAAAAAATTTTAGTTGGAAGTGCCAAATTTTAATAAATTTATTTGAAACCAACTTCGATTTTTTGGATTTTCTTGAGTATTTTTGTTGTAGGGTCTACAATTGAGTAAATTTAGGTGAAAATAACTTCAATTTTTTGGATTGTGAAAAAAATTTGAGTTGGAAGTGTCAAATTTTAATAAATTTATTTGAAACCAACTTCGATTTTTTGGATTTTCTTGAGTATTTTTGTTGTAGGATCTACAATTGAGTAAATTTAGATGTAAATAACTTCAATTTTTTGGATTGTGAAAAAAATTTGAGTTGGAAGTGTCAAATTTTAATAAATTTATTTGAAACCAAATTCGATTTTTTGGAGTTTCATGAGTATTTTTGTTATAGGATCTACAATTGTGTAAATATAGATGAAAATAACTTCGATATTTTGGATTTTGTCACGATTCTTGTCAAATTTTAATAAATTTATTTGAAATCAACTTTGATAATTTTTGAATTTGTTGAGTATTTTTGTTGTAGGATGTATATTTGAGTAAATTTAGATGAAAATAACTTCAATTTTTTGGATTGTGAAAATTATTATTAGTTGGAAGTGTAAAATTTTAATAAATTTATTTGAAATCAACTTCGATTTTTTGGATTTTCTGTAGTATTTTTGTTGTAGGATCTACAATTGAGTAAATTTAGATGTAAATAACTTCAATTTTTTGGATTGTGAAAAAATTTGAGTTGGAAGTGTCAAATTTTAATAAATTTATTTGAAACCAAATTCGATTTTTTGGAGTTTCATGAGTATTTTTGTTATAGGATCTACAATTGCGTAAATTTAGATGAAAATAACTTCGAGTTTTTGGATTTTGTCACGATTTTTGTCAAATTTTAATAAATTTATTTGCAATCAACTTCGATTTTTTTTTATATTGTTGGGTATTTTTGTTGTAGGATCTATATTTGAGTAAATTTAGATGAAAATAACTTAAATTTTTAGGATTGTGAAAAAAAATTGAGTTGGAAGTGTCAAATTTTAATAAATTTATTTGATACCAACTTTAATTTTTTGGATTTTCTTGAATATTTTGGTTGTAGGATCTACAATTGAGTAAATTTAGATGAAAATAACTTAAATTTTTAGGATTGTGAAAAAAATTTTAGTTGGAAGTGCCAAATTTTAATAAATTTATTTGAAACCAACTTCGATTTTTTGGATTTTCTTGAGTATTTTTGTTGTAGGGTCTACAATTGAGTAAATTTAGGTGAAAATAACTTCAATTTTTTGGATTGTGAAAAAAATTTGAGTTGGAAGTGTCAAATTTTAATAAATTTATTTGAAACCAACTTCGATTTTTTGGATTTTCTTGAGTATTTTTGTTGTAGGATCTACAATTGAGTAAATTTAGATGTAAATAACTTCAATTTTTTGGATTGTGAAAAAAATTTGAGTTGGAAGTGTCAAATTTTAATAAATTTATTTGAAACCAAATTCGATTTTTTGGAGTTTCATGAGTATTTTTGTTATAGGATCTACAATTGTGTAAATATAGATGAAAATAACTTCGATATTTTGGATTTTGTCACGATTCTTGTCAAATTTTAATAAATTTATTTGAAATCAACTTTGATAATTTTTGAATTTGTTGAGTATTTTTGTTGTAGGATCTATATTTGAGTAAATTTAGATGAAAATAACTTCAATTTTTTGGATTGTGAAAATTATTATTAGTTGGAAGTGTAAAATTTTAATAAATTTATTTGAAATCAACTTCGATTTTTTGGATTTTCTGTAGTATTTTTGTTGTAGGATCTACAATTGAGTAAATTTAGATGTAAATAACTTCAATTTTTTGGATTGTGAAAAAAATTTGAGTTGGAAGTGTCAAATTTTAATAAATTTATTTGAAACCAAATTCGATTTTTTGGAGTTTCATGAGTATTTTTGTTATAGGATCTACAATTGCGTAAATTTAGATGAAAATAACTTCGAGTTTTTGGATTTTGTCACGATTTTTGTCAAATTTTAATAAATTTATTTGCAATCAACTTCGATTTTTTTTTATATTGTTGGGTATTTTTGTTGTAGGATCTATATTTGAGTAAATTTAGATGAAAATAACTTAAATTTTTAGGATTGTGAAAAAAAATTGAGTTGGAAGTGTCAAATTTTAATAAATTTATTTGATACCAACTTTAATTTTTTGGATTTTCTTGAATATTTTGGTTGTAGGATCTACAATTGAGTAAATTTAGATGAAAATAACTTAAATTTTTAGGATTGTGAAAAAAATTTTAGTTGGAAGTGCCAAATTTTAATAAATTTATTTGAAACCAACTTCGATTTTTTGGATTTTCTTGAGTATTTTTGTTGTAGGGTCTACAATTGAGTAAATTTAGGTGAAAATAACTTCAATTTTTTGGATTGTGAAAAAAATTTGAGTTGGAAGTGTCAAATTTTAATAAATTTATTTGAAACCAAATTCGATTTTTTGGAGTTTCATGAGTATTTTTGTTATAGGATCTACAATTGAGTAAATTTAGATGAAAATAACTTCAATTTTTTGGATTGTGAATAAAGTTTGAGTTGGAAGTGCCAAATTTTAATAAATTTATTTGAAACCAACTTCGATTTTTTGGATTTTCTTGTGTATTTTTGTTGTAGGATCTACAATTGAGTAAATTTTGATGTAAATAACTTCAATTTTTTGGATTGTGAAAAAAATTTGAGTTGGAAGTGTCAAATTTTAATAAATTTATTTGAAACCAAATTCGATTGTTTGGAGTTTCATGAGTATTTTTGTTATAGGATCTACAATTGTGTAAATTTAGATGAAAATAACTTCGATATTTTGGATTTTGTCACGATTTTTGTCAAATTTTAATAAATTTATTTGAAATCAACTTTGATAATTTTTTAATTTGTTGAGTATTTTTGTTGTAGGATCTATATTTGAGTAAATTTAGATGAAAATAACTTCAATTTTTTGGATTGTGAAAATTATTATTAGTTGGAAGTGTCAAATTTTAATAAATTTATTTGAAATCAACTTCGATTTTTTTGATTTTCTGTAGTATTTTTGTTGTAGGATCTACAATTGAGTAAATTTAGATAAAAATAACTTCAATTTTTTGGATTGTGAAAAAAAATTTAGATGGAAGTGTCAAATTTTAATAAATTTATTTGAAATCAACTTCGATTTTTTTGGATTTTGTTGAGTATTTTTGTTGTAGGGTCTATATTTGATAAATTTAGATGAAAATAACTTAAATTTTTAGGATTGTGAAAAAAATTTTAGTTGGAAGTGCCAAATTTTAATAAATTTATTTGAAACCAACTTCGATTTTTTGGATTTTCTTGAGTATTTTTGTTGTAGGATCTACAATTGCGTAAATTTAGATGAAAATTACTTCGAGTTTTTGGATTTTGTCACGATTTTTGTCAAATTTTAATAAATTTATTTGAAATCAACTTCGATTTTTTTTTATTTTGTTGGGTATTTTTGTTGTAGGATCTATATTTGAGTAAATTTAGATGAAAATAACTTAAATTTTTAGGATTGTGAAAAAAAATTGAGTTGGAAGTGTCAAATTTTAATAAATTTATTTGATACCAACTTTAATTTTTTGGATTTTCTTGAATATTTTGGTTGTAGGATCTACAATTGAGTAAATTTAGATGAAAATAACTTCAATTTTTTGGATTGTGAATAAAGTTTGAGTTGGAAGTGTCAAATTTTAATAAATTTATTTGAAACCAACTTTGATTTTTTGGATTTTCTTGAGTATTTTGGTTGTAGGATCTACAATTGAGTAAATTTAGATGAAAATAACTTCAATTTTTTGGATTGTGAATAAAGTTTGAGTTGGAAGTGCCAAATTTTAATAAATTTATTTGAAACCAACTTCGATTTTTTGGATTTTCTTGAGTATTTTTGTTGTAGGATCTACAATTGAGTAAATTTAGATGTAAATAACTTCAATTTTTTGGATTGTGAAAAAAATTTGAGTTGGAAGTGTCAAATTTTAATAAATTTATTTGAAACCAAATTCGATTTTTTGGAGTTTCATGAGTATTTTTGTTATAGGATCTACAATTGTGTAAATTTAGATGAAAATAACTTCGATATTTTGGATTTTGTCACGATTCTTGTCAAATTTTAATAAATTTATTTGAAATCAACTTTGATAATTTTTGAATTTGTTGAGTATTTTTGTTGTAGGATCTATATTTGAGTAAATTTAGATGAAAATAACTTCAATTTTTTGGATTGTGAAAATTATTATTAGTTGGAAGTGTAAAATTTTAATAAATTTATTTGAAATCAACTTCGATTTTTTGGATTTTCTGTAGTATTTTTGTTGTAGGATCTACAATTGAGTAAATTTAGATGTAAATAACTTCAATTTTTTGGATTGTGAAAAAAATTTGAGTTGGAAGTGTCAAATTTTAATAAATTTATTTGAAACCAAATTCGATTGTTTGGAGTTTCATGAGTATTTTTGTTATAGGATCTACAATTGTGTAAATTTAGATGAAAATAACTTCGATATTTTGGATTTTGTCACGATTTTTGTCAAATTTTAATAAATTTATTTGAAATCAACTTTGATAATTTTTTAATTTGTTGAGTATTTTTGTTGTAGGATCTATATTTGAGTAAATTTAGATGAAAATAACTTCAATTTTTTGGATTGTGAAAATTATTATTAGTTGGAAGTGTCAAATTTTAATAAATTTATTTGAAATCAACTTCGATTTTTTTGATTTTCTGTAGTATTTTTGTTGTAGGATCTACAATTGAGTAAATTTAGATAAAAATAACTTCAATTTTTTGGATTGTGAAAAAAAATTTAGATGGAAGTGTCAAATTTTAATAAATTTATTTGAAATCAACTTCGATTTTTTTGGATTTTGTTGAGTATTTTTGTTGTAGGGTCTATATTTGATAAATTTAGATGAAAATAACTTAAATTTTTAGGATTGTGAAAAAAATTTTAGTTGGAAGTGCCAAATTTTAATAAATTTATTTGAAACCAACTTCGATTTTTTGGATTTTCTTGAGTATTTTTGTTGTAGGATCTACAATTGCGTAAATTTAGATGAAAATTACTTCGAGTTTTTGGATTTTGTCACGATTTTTGTCAAATTTTAATAAATTTATTTGAAATCAACTTCGATTTTTTTTTATTTTGTTGGGTATTTTTGTTGTAGGATCTATATTTGAGTAAATTTAGATGAAAATAACTTAAATTTTTAGGATTGTGAAAAAAAATTGAGTTGGAAGTGTCAAATTTTAATAAATTTATTTGATACCAACTTTAATTTTTTGGATTTTCTTGAATATTTTGGTTGTAGGATCTACAATTGAGTAAATTTAGATGAAAATAACTTCAATTTTTTGGATTGTGAATAAAGTTTGAGTTGGAAGTGTCAAATTTTAATAAATTTATTTGAAACCAACTTTGATTTTTTGGATTTTCTTGAGTATTTTGGTTGTAGGATCTACAATTGAGTAAATTTAGATGAAAATAACTTCAATTTTTTGGATTGTGAATAAAGTTTGAGTTGGAAGTGCCAAATTTTAATAAATTTATTTGAAACCAACTTCGATTTTTTGGATTTTCTTGAGTATTTTTGTTGTAGGATCTACAATTGAGTAAATTTAGATGTAAATAACTTCAATTTTTTGGATTGTGAAAAAAATTTGAGTTGGAAGTGTCAAATTTTAATAAATTTATTTGAAACCAAATTCGATTTTTTGGAGTTTCATGAGTATTTTTGTTATAGGATCTACAATTGCGTAAATTTAGATGAAAATAACTTCGAGTTTTTGGATTTTGTCACGATTTTTGTCAAATTTTAATAAATTTATTTGAAATCAACTTCGATTTTTTTTTATATTGTTGGGTATTTTTGTTGTAGGATCTATATTTGAGTAAATTTAGATGAAAATAACTTAAATTTTTAGGATTGTGAAAAAAATTTTAGTTGGAAGTGCCAAATTTTAATAAATTTATTTGAAACCAACTTCGATTTTTTGGATTTTCTTGAGTATTTTTGTTGTAGGATCTACAATTGAGTAAATTTAGATGAAAATAACTTCGATTTTTTCGATTTTGTCACGATTTTTGTCAAATTTTAATAAATTTATTTGAAATCAACTTGGATAATTTTGGAATTTGTTGAGTATTTTTGTTGTAAGATCTATATTTGAGTAGATTTAGATGAAAATATCTTCAATTTTTAGGATTGTGAAAAAAAATTTAGACGGAAGTGTCAAATTTTAATAAATTTATTTGAAATCAACTTCGATTTTTTTTTATTTTGTTGGGTATTTTTGTTGTAGGATCTATATTTGAGTAAATTTAGATGATAATAACTTAAATTATTAGGATTGTGAAAAAAATTTTAGTTGGAAGTGCCAAATTTTAATAAATTTATTTGAAACCAACTTCGATTTTTTGAATTTTCTTGAGTATTTTTGTTGTAGGATGTACAATTGAGTAAATTTAGATGAAAATAACTTCAATTTTTAGGACTGAGAAAAATATTTTAGTTGGAAGTGTCAAATTTTAATAAATTTATTTGAAACCTACTTCGATTTTTCTCGACTATGTTGAGTTTTTTTGATAGAGAAGCTTAATTTGAGTAATTTCAGTTGAAATAACTTCGATTTTTTTTTATTTTGTTGGGTATTTTTGTTGTAGGATCTATATTTGAGTAAATTTAGATGAAAATAACTTAAATTTTTAGGATTGTGAAAAAAAATTTAGTTGGAAGTGCCAAATTTTAATAAATTTATTTGAAACCAACTTCGATTTTTTGGATTTTCTTGAGTATTTTTGTTGTAGGATCTACAATTGAGTAAATTTAGATGAAAATAACTTAAATTTTTTGGATTGTGAAAAAAATTTGAGTTGGAAGTGTCAAATTTTAATAAATTTATTTGAAACCAAATTCGATTTTTTGGAGTTTCATGAGTATTTTTGTTATAGGATCTACAATTGAGTAAATTTAGATGAAAATAACTTCGATATTTTGGATTTTGTCACGATACTTGTCAAATTTTAATAAATTTATTTGAAATCAACTTTGATAATTTTTGAATTTGTTGAGTATTTTTGTTGTAGGATCTATATTTGAGTAAATTTAGATGAAAATAACTTCAATATATTGGATTGTGAAAATTATTTTAGTTGGAAGTGTCAAATTTTAATAAATTTATTTGAAATCAACTTCGATTTTTTTTTATTTTGTTGGGTATTTTTGTTGTAGGATCTATATTTGAGTAAATTTAGATCAAAATAACATAAATTTTTAGGATTGTGAAAAAAATTTGAGTTGGAAGTGTCAAATTTTAATAAATTTATTTGAAACCAACTTTGATTTTTTGGATTTTCTTGAATATTTTGGTTGTAGGATCTACAATGGAGTAAATTTAGATGAAAATAACTTCAATTTTTTGGATTGTGAATAAAGTTTGAGTTGGAAGTGTCAAATTTTAATAAATTTATTTGAAACCAACTTTGATTTTTTGGATTTTCTTGAATATTTTGGTTGTAGGATCTACAATTGAGTAAATTTAGATGAAAATAACTTCAATTTTTTGGATTGTGAAAAAAAATTTAGATGGAAGTGTCAAATTTTAATAAATTTATTTGAAATCAACTTCGATTTTTTTGGATTTTGTTGAGTATTTTTGTTGTAGGGTCTATATTTGAGTAAATTTAGATGAAAATAACTTAAATTTTTAGGATTGTGAAAAAAATTTTAGTTGGAAGTGCCAAATTTTAATAAATTTATTTGAAACCAACTTCGATTTTTTGGATTTTCTTGAGTATTTTTGTTGTAGGATCTACAATTGAGTAAATTTAAATGAAAATAACTTCGATTTTTTCGATTTTGTCACGATTTTTGTCAAATTTTAATAAATTTATTTGAAATCAAGTTGGATAATTTTGGAATTTGTTGAGTATTTTTGTTGTAAGATCTATATTTGAGTAAATTTAGATGAAAATATCTTCAATTTTTAGGATTGTGAAAAAAATTTTAGTTGGAAGTGTCAAATTTTAATAAATTTATTTGAAACCAACTTCGATTTTTAGGATTTTCTTGAGTATTTTTCTTGTAGGATCTACAATTGAGTAAATTAAGATGAAAATAACTTCGATTTTTTCGATTTTGTCACGATTTTTGTCAAATTTTAATAAATTTATTTGAAATCAACTTGGATAATTTTGGATTTTCTTGAGTATTTTTGTTGTAGGATCTACAATTGAGTAAATTTAGATGAAAATAACTTCAATTTTTTGGATTGTGAAAAAAAATTTAGACGGAAGTGTCAAATTTTAATAAATTTATTTGAAATCAACTTCGATTTTTTTTTATTTTGTTGGGTATTTTTGTTGTAGGATCTATATTTGAGTAAATTTAGATGATAATAACTTAAATTATTAGGATTGTGAAAAAAATTTTAGTTGGAAGTGCCAAATTTTAATAAATTTATTTGAAACCAACTTCGATTTTTTTGGATTTTCTTGAGTATTTTGGTTGTAGGATCTACAATTGAGTAAATTTAGATGAAAATAACTTCAATTTTTTGGATTGTGAAAAAAATTTTAGTTGGAAGTGTCAAGTTTTAATAAATTTATTTGAAACCAACTTCGATTTTTTTAATTTTCTTGAGTATTTTTGTTGTAGGATCTACAATTGAGTAAATTTAGATGAAAATAACTTCAATTTTTAGGACTGAGAAAAATATTTTAGTTGGATGTGTCAAATTTTAATAAATTTTTTTGAAACCTACTTCGATTTTTCTCGACTATGTTGAGTTTTTTTGATAGAGAAGCTTAATTTGAGTAATTTCAGTTGAAATAACTTCGATTTTTTTTTATTTTGTTGGGTATTTTTGTTGTAGGATCTATATTTGAGTAAATTTAGATGAAAATAACTTAAATTTTTAGGATTGTGAAAAAAAATTTAGTTGGAAGTGCCAAATTTTAATAAATTTATTTGAAACCAACTTCGATTTTTTGGATTTTCTTGAGTATTTTTGTTGTAGGATCTACAATTGAGTAAATTTAGATGAAAATAACTTAAATTTTTTGGATTGTGAAAAAAATTTGAGTTGGAAGTGTCAAATTTTAATAAATTTATTTGAAACCAAATTCGATTTTTTGGAGTTTCATGAGTATTTTTGTTATAGGATCTACAATTGAGTAAATTTAGATGAAAATAACTTCGATATTTTGGATTTTGTCACGATACTTGTCAAATTTTAATAAATTTATTTGAAATCAACTTTGATAATTTTTGAATTTGTTGAGTATTTTTGTTGTAGGATCTATATTTGAGTAAATTTAGATGAAAATAACTTCAATTTTTTGGATTGTGAAAATTATTTTAGTTGGAAGTGTCAAATTTTAATAAATTTATTTGAAATCAACTTCGATTTTTTTTTATTTTGTTGGGTATTTTTGTTGTAGGATCTATATTTGAGTAAATTTAGATCAAAATAACATAAATTTTTAGGATTGTGAAAAAAATTTGAGTTGGAAGTGTCAAATTTTAATAAATTTATTTGAAACCAACTTTGATTTTTTGGATTTTCTTGAATATTTTGGTTGTAGGATCTACAATGGAGTAAATTTAGATGAAAATAACTTCAATTTTTTGGATTGTGAATAAAGTTTGAGTTGGAAGTGTCAAATTTTAATAAATTTATTTGAAACCAACTTTGATTTTTTGGATTTTCTTGAATATTTTGGTTGTAGGATCTACAATTGAGTAAATTTAGATGAAAATAACTTCAATTTTTTGGATTGTGAAAAAAAATTTAGATGGAAGTGTCAAATTTTAATAAATTTATTTGAAATCAACTTCGATTTTTTTGGATTTTGTTGAGTATTTTTGTTGTAGGGTCTATATTTGAGTAAATTTAGATGAAAATAACTTAAATTTTTAGGATTGTGAAAAAAATTTTAGTTGGAAGTGCCAAATTTTAATAAATTTATTTGAAACCAACTTCGATTTTTTGGATTTTCTTGAGTATTTTTGTTGTAGGATCTACAATTGAGTAAATTTAAATGAAAATAACTTCGATTTTTTCGATTTTGTCACGATTTTTGTCAAATTTTAATAAATTTATTTGAAATCAACTTGGATAATTTTGGAATTTGTTGAGTATTTTTGTTGTAAGATCTATATTTGAGTAAATTTAGATGAAAATATCTTCAATTTTTAGGATTGTGAAAAAAATTTTAGTTGGAAGTGTCAAATTTTAATAAATTTATTTGAAACCAACTTCGATTTTTAGGATTTTCTTGAGTATTTTTCTTGTAGGATCTACAATTGAGTAAATTAAGATGAAAATAACTTCGATTTTTTCGATTTTGTCACGATTTTTGTCAAATTTTAATAAATTTATTTGAAATCAACTTGGATAATTTTGGATTTTCTTGAGTATTTTTGTTGTAGGATCTACAATTGAGTAAATTTAGATGAAAATAACTTCAATTTTTTGGATTGTGAAAAAAAATTTAGACGGAAGTGTCAAATTTTAATAAATTTATTTGAAATCAACTTCGATTTTTTTTTATTTTGTTGGGTATTTTTGTTGTAGGATCTATATTTGAGTAAATTTAGATGATAATAACTTAAATTATTAGGATTGTGAAAAAAATTTTAGTTGGAAGTGCCAAATTTTAATAAATTTATTTGAAACCAACTTCGATTTTTTTGGATTTTCTTGAGTATTTTGGTTGTAGGATCTACAATTGAGTAAATTTAGATGAAAATAACTTCAATTTTTTGGATTGTGAAAAAAATTTTAGTTGGAAGTGTCAAGTTTTAATAAATTTATTTGAAACCAACTTCGATTTTTTTAATTTTCTTGAGTATTTTTGTTGTAGGATCTACAATTGAGTAAATTTAGATGAAAATAACTTCAATTTTTAGGACTGAGAAAAATATTTTAGTTGGAAGTGTCAAATTTTAATAAATTTTTTTGAAACCTACTTCGATTTTTCTCGACTATGTTGAGTTTTTTTGATAGAGAAGCTTAATTTGAGTAATTTCAGTTGAAATAACTTCGATTTTTTTTTATTTTGTTGGGTATTTTTGTTGTAGGATCTATATTTGAGTAAATTTAGATGAAAATAACTTAAATTTTTAGGATTGTGAAAAAAAATTTAGTTGGAAGTGCCAAATTTTAATAAATTTATTTGAAACCAACTTCGATTTTTTGGATTTTCTTGAGTATTTTTGTTGTAGGATCTACAATTGAGTAAATTTAGATGAAAATAACTTAAATTTTTTGGATTGTGAAAAAAATTTGAGTTGGAAGTGTCAAATTTTAATAAATTTATTTGAAACCAAATTCGATTTTTTGGAGTTTCATGAGTATTTTTGTTATAGGATCTACAATTGAGTAAATTTAGATGAAAATAACTTCGATATTTTGGATTTTGTCACGATACTTGTCAAATTTTAATAAATTTATTTGAAATCAACTTTGATAATTTTTGAATTTGTTGAGTATTTTTGTTGTAGGATCTATATTTGAGTAAATTTAGATGAAAATAACTTCAATTTTTTGGATTGTGAAAATTATTTTAGTTGGAAGTGTCAAATTTTAATAAATTTATTTGAAATCAACTTCGATTTTTTTTTATTTTGTTGGGTATTTTTGTTGTAGGATCTATATTTGAGTAAATTTAGATCAAAATAACATAAATTTTTAGGATTGTGAAAAAAATTTGAGTTGGAAGTGTCAAATTTTAATAAATTTATTTGAAACCAACTTTGATTTTTTGGATTTTCTTGAATATTTTGGTTGTAGGATCTACAATGGAGTAAATTTAGATGAAAATAACTTCAATTTTTTGGATTGTGAATAAAGTTTGAGTTGGAAGTGTCAAATTTTAATAAATTTATTTGAAACCAACTTTGATTTTTTGGATTTTCTTGAATATTTTGGTTGTAGGATCTACAATTGAGTAAATTTAGATGAAAATAACTTCAATTTTTTGGATTGTGAAAAAAAATTTAGATGGAAGTGTCAAATTTTAATAAATTTATTTGAAATCAACTTCGATTTTTTTGGATTTTGTTGAGTATTTTTGTTGTAGGGTCTATATTTGAGTAAATTTAGATGAAAATAACTTAAATTTTTAGGATTGTGAAAAAAATTTTAGTTGGAAGTGCCAAATTTTAATAAATTTATTTGAAACCAACTTCGATTTTTTGGATTTTCTTGAGTATTTTTGTTGTAGGATCTACAATTGAGTAAATTTAAATGAAAATAACTTCGATTTTTTCGATTTTGTCACGATTTTTGTCAAATTTTAATAAATTTATTTGAAATCAACTTGGATAATTTTGGAATTTGTTGAGTATTTTTGTTGTAAGATCTATATTTGAGTAAATTTAGATGAAAATATCTTCAATTTTTAGGATTGTGAAAAAAATTTTAGTTGGAAGTGTCAAATTTTAATAAATTTATTTGAAACCAACTTCGATTTTTAGGATTTTCTTGAGTATTTTTCTTGTAGGATCTACAATTGAGTAAATTAAGATGAAAATAACTTCGATTTTTTCGATTTTGTCACGATTTTTGTCAAATTTTAATAAATTTATTTGAAATCAACTTGGATAATTTTGGATTTTCTTGAGTATTTTTGTTGTAGGATCTACAATTGAGTAAATTTAGATGAAAATAACTTCAATTTTTTGGATTGTGAAAAAAAATTTAGACGGAAGTGTCAAATTTTAATAAATTTATTTGAAATCAACTTCGATTTTTTTTTATTTTGTTGGGTATTTTTGTTGTAGGATCTATATTTGAGTAAATTTAGATGATAATAACTTAAATTATTAGGATTGTGAAAAAAATTTTAGTTGGAAGTGCCAAATTTTAATAAATTTATTTGAAACCAACTTCGATTTTTTTGGATTTTCTTGAGTATTTTGGTTGTAGGATCTACAATTGAGTAAATTTAGATGAAAATAACTTCAATTTTTTGGATTGTGAAAAAAATTTTAGTTGGAAGTGTCAAGTTTTAATAAATTTATTTGAAACCAACTTCGATTTTTTTAATTTTCTTGAGTATTTTTGTTGTAGGATCTACAATTGAGTAAATTTAGATGAAAATAACTTCAATTTTTAGGACTGAGAAAAATATTTTAGTTGGAAGTGTCATATTTTAATAAATTTATTTGAAACCTACTTCGATTTTTCTCGACTATGTTGAGTTTTTTTGATAGAGAAGCTTAATTTGAGTAATTTCAGTTGAAATAACTTCGATTTTTTTTTATTTTGTTGGGTATTTTTGTTGTAGGATCTATATTTGAGTAAATTTAGATGAAAATAACTTAAATTTTTAGGATTGTGAAAAAAAATTTAGTTGGAAGTGCCAAATTTTAATAAATTTATTTGAAACCAACTTCGATTTTTTGGATTTTCTTGAGTATTTTTGTTGTAGGATCTACAATTGAGTAAATTTAGATGAAAATAACTTAAATTTTTTGGATTGTGAAAAAAATTTGAGTTGGAAGTGTCAAATTTTAATAAATTTATTTGAAACCAAATTCGATTTTTTGGAGTTTCATGAGTATTTTTGTTATAGGATCTACAATTGAGTAAATTTAGATGAAAATAACTTCGATATTTTGGATTTTGTCACGATACTTGTCAAATTTTAATAAATTTATTTGAAATCAACTTTGATAATTTTTGAATTTGTTGAGTATTTTTGTTGTATGGTCTATATTTGAGTAAATTTAGATGAAAATAACTTAAATTTTTAGGATGGTGAAAACAATTTTAGTTGGAAGTGCCAAATTTTAATAAATTTATTTGAAACCAACTTCGATTTTTTGGATTTTCTTGAGTATGTTTGTTGTAGGATCTACAATTGAGTAAATTTAGATGAAAATAACTTCGATTTTTTCGATTTTGTCACGATTTTTGTCAAATTTTAATAAATTTATTTGAAATCAACTTGGATAATTTTGGATTTTCTTGAGCATTTTTGTTGTAGGATCTACAATTGAGTAAATTTAGATGAAAATAACTTCAATTTTTTGGATTGTGAAAAAAAATTTAGATGGAAGTGTCAAATTTTAATAAATTTATTTGAAATCAACTTCGATTTTTTTTTATTTTGTTGGGTATTTTTGTTGTAGGATCTATATTTGAGTAAATTTAGATGAAAATAACTTAAATTTTTAGGATTGTGAAAAAAATTTTAGTTGGAAGTGCCAAATTTTAATAAATTTATTTGAAACCAACTTCGATTTTTTGGATTTTCTTGAGTATTTTTGTTGTAGGATCTACAATTGAGTAAATTTAGATGAAAATAACTTCAATTTTTTGGATTGTGAAAAAAAATTTAGATGGAAGTGTCAAATTATAATAAATTTATTTGAAATCAACTTCGATTTTTTTTTATTTTGTTGAGTATTTTTGTTGTAGGGTCTATATTTGATAAATTTAGATGAAAATAACTTAAATTTTTAGGATTGTGAAAAAAATTTTAGTTGGAAGTGCCAAATTTTAATAAATTTATTTGAAACCAACTTCGATTTTTTGGATTTTCTTGAGTATTTTTGTTGTAGGATCTACAATTGCGTAAATTTAGATGAAAATAACTTCGAGTTTTTGGATTTTGTCACGATTTTTGTCAAATTTTAATAAATTTATTTGAAATCAACTTCGATTTTTTTTTATTTTGTTGGGTATTTTTGTTGTAGGATCTATATTTGAGTAAATTTAGATGAAAATAACTTAAATTTTTAGGATTGTGAAAAAAAATTGAGTTGGAAGTGTCAAATTTTAATAAATTTATTTGATACCAACTTTAAGTTTTTGGATTTTCTTGAATATTTTGGTTGTAGGATCTACAATTGAGTAAATTTAGATGAAAATAACTTCAATTTTTTGGATTGTGAATAAAGTTTGAGTTGGAAGTGTCAAATTTTAATAAATTTATTTGAAATCAACTTGGATAATTTTGGATTTTCTTGAGTATTTTTGTTGTAGGATCTACAATTGAGTAAATTTAGATGAAAATAACTTAAATTTTTAGGATTGTGAAAAAAATTTTAGTTGGAAGTGCCAAATTTTAATAAATTTATTTGAAACCAACTTCGATTTTTTGGATTTTCTTGAGTATTTTTGTTGTAGGATCTACAATTGCGTAAATTTAGATGAAAATAACTTCGAGTTTTTGGATTTTGTCACGATTTTTGTCAAATTTTAATAAATTTATTTGAAATCAACTTCGATTTTTTTTTATTTTGTTGGGTATTTTTGTTGTAGGATCTATATTTGAGTAAATTTAGATGAAAATAACTTAAATTTTTAGGATTGTGAAAAAAAATTGAGTTGGAAGTGTCAAATTTTAATAAATTTATTTGATACCAACTTTAAGTTTTTGGATTTTCTTGAATATTTTGGTTGTAGGATCTACAATTGAGTAAATTTAGATGAAAATAACTTCAATTTTTTGGATTGTGAATAAAGTTTGAGTTGGAAGTGTCAAATTTTAATAAATTTATTTGAAATCAACTTGGATAATTTTGGATTTTCTTGAGTATTTTTGTTGTAGGATCTACAATTGAGTAAATTTAGATGAAAATAACTTAAATTTTTAGGATTGTGAAAAAAATTTTAGTTGGAAGTGCCAAATTTTAATAAATTTATTTGAAACCAACTTCGATTTTTTGGATTTTCTTGAGTATTTTTGTTGTAGGATCTACAATTGAGTAAATTTAGGTGAAAATAACTTCAATTTTTTGGATTGTGAAAAAAATTTTAGTTGGAAGTGTCAAGTTTTAATAAATTTATTTGAAACCAACTTCGATTTTTTTAATTTTCTTGAGTATTTTTGTTGTAGGATCTACAATTGAGTAAATTTAGATGAAAATAACTTCAATTTTTAGGACTGAGAAAAATATTTTAGTTGGAAGTGTCAAATTTTAATAAATTTATTTGAAACCTACTTCGATTTTTCTCGACTATGTTGAGTTTTTTTGATAGAGAAGCTTAATTTGAGTAATTTCAGTTGAAATAACTTCGATTTTTTTTTATTTTGTTGGGTATTTTTGTTGTAGGATCTATATTTGAGTAAATTTAGATGAAAATAACTTACATTTTTAGGATTGTGAAAAAAAATTTAGTTGGAAGTGCCAAATTTTAATAAATTTATTTGAAACCAACTTCGATTTTTTGGAATTTCTTGAGTATTTTTGTTGTAGGATCTACAATTGAGTAAATTTAGATGAAAATAACTTAAATTTTTTGGATTGTGAAAAAAATTTGAGTTGGAAGTGTCAAATTTTAATAAATTTATTTGAAATCAACTTTGATAATTTTTGAATTTGTTGAGTATTTTTGTTGTAGGATCTATATTTGAGTAAATTTAGATGAAAATAACTTCAATTTTTTGGATTGTGAAAATTATTTTAGTTGGAAGTGTCAAATTTTAATAAATTTATTTGAAATCAACTTCGATTTTTTTTTATTTTGTTGGGTATTTTTGTTGTAGGATCTATATTTGAGTAAATTTAGATCAAAATAACATAAATTTTTAGGATTGTGAAAAAAATTTGAGTTGGAAGTGTCAAATTTTAATAAATTTATTTGAAACCAACTTTGATTTTTTGGATTTTCTTGAATATTTTGGTTGTAGGATCTACAATGGAGTAAATTTAGATGAAAATAACTTCAATTTTTTGGATTGTGAATAAAGTTTGAGTTGGAAGTGTCAAATTTTAATAAATTTATTTGAAACCAACTTTGATTTTTTGGATTTTCTTGAATATTTTGGTTGTAGGATCTACAATTGAGTAAATTTAGATGAAAATAACTTCAATTTTTTGGATTGTGAAAAAAAATTTAGATGGAAGTGTCAAATTTTAATAAATTTATTTGAAATCAACTTCGATTTTTTTGGATTTTGTTGAGTATTTTTGTTGTAGGGTCTATATTTGAGTAAATTTAGATGAAAATAACTTAAATTTTTAGGATTGTGAAAAAAATTTTAGTTGGAAGTGCCAAATTTTAATAAATTTATTTGAAACCAACTTCGATTTTTTGGATTTTCTTGAGTATTTTTGTTGTAGGATCTACAATTGAGTAAATTTAAATGAAAATAACTTCGATTTTTTCGATTTTGTCACGATTTTTGTCAAATTTTAATAAATTTATTTGAAATCAACTTGGATAATTTTGGAATTTGTTGAGTATTTTTGTTGTAAGATCTATATTTGAGTAAATTTAGATGAAAATATCTTCAATTTTTAGGATTGTGAAAAAAATTTTAGTTGGAAGTGTCAAATTTTAATAAATTTATTTGAAACCAACTTCGATTTTTAGGATTTTCTTGAGTATTTTTCTTGTAGGATCTACAATTGAGTAAATTAAGATGAAAATAACTTCGATTTTTTCGATTTTGTCACGATTTTTGTCAAATTTTAATAAATTTATTTGAAATCAACTTGGATAATTTTGGATTTTCTTGAGTATTTTTGTTGTAGGATCTACAATTGAGTAAATTTAGATGAAAATAACTTCAATTTTTTGGATTGTGAAAAAAAATTTAGACGGAAGTGTCAAATTTTAATAAATTTATTTGAAATCAACTTCGATTTTTTTTTATTTTGTTGGGTATTTTTGTTGTAGGATCTATATTTGAGTAAATTTAGATGATAATAACTTAAATTATTAGGATTGTGAAAAAAATTTTAGTTGGAAGTGCCAAATTTTAATAAATTTATTTGAAACCAACTTCGATTTTTTTGGATTTTCTTGAGTATTTTGGTTGTAGGATCTACAATTGAGTAAATTTAGATGAAAATAACTTCAATTTTTTGGATTGTGAAAAAAATTTTAGTTGGAAGTGTCAAGTTTTAATAAATTTATTTGAAACCAACTTCGATTTTTTTAATTTTCTTGAGTATTTTTGTTGTAGGATCTACAATTGAGTAAATTTAGATGAAAATAACTTCAATTTTTAGGACTGAGAAAAATATTTTAGTTGGAAGTGTCAAATTTTAATAAATTTTTTTGAAACCTACTTCGATTTTTCTCGACTATGTTGAGTTTTTTTGATAGAGAAGCTTAATTTGAGTAATTTCAGTTGAAATAACTTCGATTTTTTTTTATTTTGTTGGGTATTTTTGTTGTAGGATCTATATTTGAGTAAATTTAGATGAAAATAACTTAAATTTTTAGGATTGTGAAAAAAAATTTAGTTGGAAGTGCCAAATTTTAATAAATTTATTTGAAACCAACTTCGATTTTTTGGATTTTCTTGAGTATTTTTGTTGTAGGATCTACAATTGAGTAAATTTAGATGAAAATAACTTAAATTTTTTGGATTGTGAAAAAAATTTGAGTTGGAAGTGTCAAATTTTAATAAATTTATTTGAAACCAAATTCGATTTTTTGGAGTTTCATGAGTATTTTTGTTATAGGATCTACAATTGAGTAAATTTAGATGAAAATAACTTCGATATTTTGGATTTTGTCACGATACTTGTCAAATTTTAATAAATTTATTTGAAATCAACTTTGATAATTTTTGAATTTGTTGAGTATTTTTGTTGTAGGATCTATATTTGAGTAAATTTAGATGAAAATAACTTCAATTTTTTGGATTGTGAAAATTATTTTAGTTGGAAGTGTCAAATTTTAATAAATTTATTTGAAATCAACTTCGATTTTTTTTTATTTTGTTGGGTATTTTTGTTGTAGGATCTATATTTGAGTAAATTTAGATCAAAATAACATAAATTTTTAGGATTGTGAAAAAAATTTGAGTTGGAAGTGTCAAATTTTAATAAATTTATTTGAAACCAACTTTGATTTTTTGGATTTTCTTGAATATTTTGGTTGTAGGATCTACAATGGAGTAAATTTAGATGAAAATAACTTCAATTTTTTGGATTGTGAATAAAGTTTGAGTTGGAAGTGTCAAATTTTAATAAATTTATTTGAAACCAACTTTGATTTTTTGGATTTTCTTGAATATTTTGGTTGTAGGATCTACAATTGAGTAAATTTAGATGAAAATAACTTCAATTTTTTGGATTGTGAAAAAAAATTTAGATGGAAGTGTCAAATTTTAATAAATTTATTTGAAATCAACTTCGATTTTTTTGGATTTTGTTGAGTATTTTTGTTGTAGGGTCTATATTTGAGTAAATTTAGATGAAAATAACTTAAATTTTTAGGATTGTGAAAAAAATTTTAGTTGGAAGTGCCAAATTTTAATAAATTTATTTGAAACCAACTTCGATTTTTTGGATTTTCTTGAGTATTTTTGTTGTAGGATCTACAATTGAGTAAATTTAAATGAAAATAACTTCGATTTTTTCGATTTTGTCACGATTTTTGTCAAATTTTAATAAATTTATTTGAAATCAACTTGGATAATTTTGGAATTTGTTGAGTATTTTTGTTGTAAGATCTATATTTGAGTAAATTTAGATGAAAATATCTTCAATTTTTAGGATTGTGAAAAAAATTTTAGTTGGAAGTGTCAAATTTTAATAAATTTATTTGAAACCAACTTCGATTTTTAGGATTTTCTTGAGTATTTTTCTTGTAGGATCTACAATTGAGTAAATTAAGATGAAAATAACTTCGATTTTTTCGATTTTGTCACGATTTTTGTCAAATTTTAATAAATTTATTTGAAATCAACTTGGATAATTTTGGATTTTCTTGAGTATTTTTGTTGTAGGATCTACAATTGAGTAAATTTAGATGAAAATAACTTCAATTTTTTGGATTGTGAAAAAAAATTTAGACGGAAGTGTCAAATTTTAATAAATTTATTTGAAATCAACTTCGATTTTTTTTTATTTTGTTGGGTATTTTTGTTGTAGGATCTATATTTGAGTAAATTTAGATGATAATAACTTAAATTATTAGGATTGTGAAAAAAATTTTAGTTGGAAGTGCCAAATTTTAATAAATTTATTTGAAACCAACTTCGATTTTTTTGGATTTTCTTGAGTATTTTGGTTGTAGGATCTACAATTGAGTAAATTTAGATGAAAATAACTTCAATTTTTTGGATTGTGAAAAAAATTTTAGTTGGAAGTGTCAAGTTTTAATAAATTTATTTGAAACCAACTTCGATTTTTTTAATTTTCTTGAGTATTTTTGTTGTAGGATCTACAATTGAGTAAATTTAGATGAAAATAACTTCAATTTTTAGGACTGAGAAAAATATTTTAGTTGGAAGTGTCATATTTTAATAAATTTATTTGAAACCTACTTCGATTTTTCTCGACTATGTTGAGTTTTTTTGATAGAGAAGCTTAATTTGAGTAATTTCAGTTGAAATAACTTCGATTTTTTTTTATTTTGTTGGGTATTTTTGTTGTAGGATCTATATTTGAGTAAATTTAGATGAAAATAACTTAAATTTTTAGGATTGTGAAAAAAAATTTAGTTGGAAGTGCCAAATTTTAATAAATTTATTTGAAACCAACTTCGATTTTTTGGATTTTCTTGAGTATTTTTGTTGTAGGATCTACAATTGAGTAAATTTAGATGAAAATAACTTAAATTTTTTGGATTGTGAAAAAAATTTGAGTTGGAAGTGTCAAATTTTAATAAATTTATTTGAAACCAAATTCGATTTTTTGGAGTTTCATGAGTATTTTTGTTATAGGATCTACAATTGAGTAAATTTAGATGAAAATAACTTCGATATTTTGGATTTTGTCACGATACTTGTCAAATTTTAATAAATTTATTTGAAATCAACTTTGATAATTTTTGAATTTGTTGAGTATTTTTGTTGTAGGGTCTATATTTGAGTAAATTTAGATGAAAATAACTTAAATTTTTAGGATGGTGAAAACAATTTTAGTTGGAAGTGCCAAATTTTAATAAATTTATTTGAAACCAACTTCGATTTTTTTGATTTTCTTGAGTATGTTTGTTGTAGGATCTACAATTGAGTAAATTTAGATGAAAATAACTTCGATTTTTTCGATTTTGTCACGATTTTTGTCAAATTTTAATAAATTTATTTGAAATCAACTTGGATAATTTTGGATTTTCTTGAGCATTTTTGTTGTAGGATCTACAATTGAGTAAATTTAGATGAAAATAACTTCAATTTTTTGGATTGTGAAAAAAAATTTAGATGGAAGTGTCAAATTTTAATAAATTTATTTGAAATCAACTTCGATTTTTTTTTATTTTGTTGGGTATTTTTGTTGTAGGATCTATATTTGAGTAAATTTAGATGAAAATAACTTAAATTTTTAGGATTGCGAAAAAAATTTTAGTTGGAAGTGCCAAATTTTAATAAATTTATTTGAAACCAACTTCGATTTTTTGGATTTTCTTGAGTATTTTTGTTGTAGGATCTACAATTGAGTAAATTTAGATGAAAATAACTTCAATTTTTTGGATTGTGAAAAAAAATTTAGATGGAAGTGTCAAATTATAATAAATTTATTTGAAATCAACTTCGATTTTTTTTTATTTTGTTGAGTATTTTTGTTGTAGGGTCTATATTTGATAAATTTAGATGAAAATAACTTAAATTTTTAGGATTGTGAAAAAAATTTTAGTTGGAAGTGCCAAATTTTAATAAATTTATTTGAAACCAACTTCGATTTTTTGGATTTTCTTGAGTATTTTTGTTGTAGGATCTACAATTGCGTAAATTTAGATGAAAATAACTTCGAGTTTTTGGATTTTGTCACGATTTTTGTCAAATTTTAATAAATTTATTTGAAATCAACTTCGATTTTTTTTTATTTTGTTGGGTATTTTTGTTGTAGGATCTATATTTGAGTAAATTTAGATGAAAATAACTTAAATTTTTAGGATTGTGAAAAAAAATTGAGTTGGAAGTGTCAAATTTTAATAAATTTATTTGATACCAACTTTAAGTTTTTGGATTTTCTTGAATATTTTGGTTGTAGGATCTACAATTGAGTAAATTTAGATGAAAATAACTTCAATTTTTTGGATTGTGAATAAAGTTTGAGTTGGAAGTGTCAAATTTTAATAAATTTATTTGAAATCAACTTGGATAATTTTGGATTTTCTTGAGTATTTTTGTTGTAGGATCTACAATTGAGTAAATTTAGATGAAAATAACTTAAATTTTTAGGATTGTGAAAAAAATTTTAGTTGGAAGTGCCAAATTTTAATAAATTTATTTGAAACCAACTTCGATTTTTTGGATTTTCTTGAGTATTTTTGTTGTAGGATCTACAATTGCGTAAATTTAGATGAAAATAACTTCGAGTTTTTGGATTTTGTCACGATTTTTGTCAAATTTTAATAAATTTATTTGAAATCAACTTCGATTTTTTTTTATTTTGTTGGGTATTTTTGTTGTAGGATCTATATTTGAGTAAATTTAGATGAATATAACTTAAATTTTTAGGATTGTGAAAAAAAATTAAGTTGGAAGTGTCAAATTTTAATAAATTTATTTGATACCAACTTTAAGTTTTTGGATTTTCTTGAATATTTTGGTTGTAGGATCTACAATTGAGTAAATTTAGATGAAAATAACTTCAATTTTTTGGATTGTGAATAAAGTTTGAGTTGGAAGTGTCAAATTTTAATAAATTTATTTGAAATCAACTTGGATAATTTTGGATTTTCTTGAGTATTTTTGTTGTAGGATCTACAATTGAGTAAATTTAGATGAAAATAACTTAAATTTTTAGGATTGTGAAAAAAATTTTAGTTGGAAGTGCCAAATTTTAATAAATTTATTTGAAACCAACTTCGATTTTTTGGATTTTCTTGAGTATTTTTGTTGTAGGATCTACAATTGAGTAAATTTAGGTGAAAATAACTTCAATTTTTTGGATTGTGAAAAAAATTTTAGTTGGAAGTGTCAAGTTTTAATAAATTTATTTGAAACCAACTTCGATTTTTTTAATTTTCTTGAGTATTTTTGTTGTAGGATCTACAATTGAGTAAATTTAGATGAAAATAACTTCAATTTTTAGGACTGAGAAAAATATTTTAGTTGGAAGTGTCAAATTTTAATAAATTTATTTGAAACCTACTTCGATTTTTCTCGACTATGTTGAGTTTTTTTGATAGAGAAGCTTAATTTGAGTAATTTCAGTTGAAATAACTTCGATTTTTTTTTATTTTGTTGGGTATTTTTGTTGTAGGATCTATATTTGAGTAAATTTAGATGAAAATAACTTACATTTTTAGGATTGTGAAAAAAAATTTAGTTGGAAGTGCCAAATTTTAATAAATTTATTTGAAACCAACTTCGATTTTTTGGAATTTCTTGAGTATTTTTGTTGTAGGATCTACAATTGAGTAAATTTAGATGAAAATAACTTAAATTTTTTGGATTGTGAAAAAAATTTGAGTTGGAAGTGTCAAATTTTAATAAATTTATTTGAAACCAAATTCGATTTTTTGGAGTTTCATGAGTATTTTTGTTATAGGATCTACAATTGAGTAAATTTAGATGAAAATAACTTCGATATTTTGGATTTTGTCACGATACTTGTCAAATTTTAATAAATTTATTTGAAATCAACTTTGATAATTTTTGAATTTGTTGAGTATTTTTGTTGTAGGGTCTATATTTGAGTAAATTTAGATGAAAATAACTTAAATTTTTAGGATGGTGAAAACAATTTTAGTTGGAAGTGCCAAATTTTAATAAATTTATTTGAAACCAACTTCGATTTTTTGGATTTTCTTGAGTATGTTTGTTGTAGGATCTACAATTGAGTAAATTTAGATGAAAATAACTTCGATTTTTTCGATTTTGTCACGATTTTTGTCAAATTTTAATAAATTTATTTGAAATCAACTTGGATAATTTTGGATTTTCTTGAGCATTTTTGTTGTAGGATCTACAATTGAGTAAATTTAGATGAAAATAACTTCAATTTTTTGGATTGTGAAAAAAAATTTAGATGGAAGTGTCAAATTTTAATAAATTTATTTGAAATCAACTTCGATTTTTTTTTATTTTGTTGGGTATTTTTGTTGTAGGATCTATATTTGAGTAAATTTAGATGAAAATAACTTAAATTTTTAGGATTGTGAAAAAAATTTTAGTTGGAAGTGCCAAATTTTAATAAATTTATTTGAAACCAACTTCGATTTTTTGGATTTTCTTGAGTATTTTTGTTGTAGGATCTACAATTGAGTAAATTTAGATGAAAATAACTTCGAGTTTTTGGATTTTGTCACGATTTTTGTCAAATTTTAATAAATTTATTTGAAATCAACTTCGATTTTTTTTTATTTTGTTGGGTATTTTTGTTGTAGGATCTATATTTGAGTAAATTTAGATGAAAATAACTTAAATTTTTAGGATTGTGAAAAAAAATTGAGTTGGAAGTGTCAAATTTTAATAAATTTATTTGATACCAACTTTAAGTTTTTGGATTTTCTTGAATATTTTGGTTGTAGGATCTACAATTGAGTAAATTTAGATGAAAATAACTTCAATTTTTTGGATTGTGAATAAAGTTTGAGTTGGAAGTGTCAAATTTTAATAAATTTATTTGAAATCAACTTGGATAATTTTGGATTTTCTTGAGTATTTTTGTTGTAGGATCTACAATTGAGTAAATTTAGTTGAAAATAACTTAAATTTTTAGGATTGTGAAAAAAATTTTAGTTGGAAGTGCCAAATTTTAATAAATTTATTTGAAACCAACTTCGATTTTTTGGATTTTCTTGAGTATTTTTGTTGTAGGATCTACAATTGAGTAAATTTAGATGAAAATAACTTAAATTTTTTGGATTGTGAAAAAAATTTGAGTTGGAAGTGTCAAATTTTAATAAAATTATTTGAAACCAAATTCGATTTTTTGGAGTTTCATGAGTATTTTTGTTATAGGATCTACAATTGATTAAATTTAGATGAAAATAACTTCGATATTTTGGATTTTGTCACGATACTTGTCAAATTTTAATAAATTTATTTGAAATCAACTTTGATAATTTTTGAATTTGTTGAGTATTTTTGTTGTAGGGTCTATATTTGAGTAAATTTAGATGAAAATAACTTAAATTTTTAGGATGGTGAAAACAATTTTAGTTGGAAGTGCCAAATTTTAATAAATTTATTTGAAACCAACTTCGATTTTTTGGATTTTCTTGAGTATGTTTGTTGTAGGATCTACAATTGAGTAAATTTAGATGAAAATAACTTCGATTTTTTCGATTTTGTCACGATTTTTGTCAAATTTTAATAAATTTATTTGAAATCAACTTGGATTTTTTTTTATTTTGTTGGGTATTTTTGTTGTAGGATCTATATTTGAGTAAATTTAGATGAAAATAACTTAAATTTTTAGGATTGTGAAAAAAATTTTAGTTGGAAGTGCCAAATTTTAATAAATTTATTTGAAACCAACTTCGATTTTTTGGATTTTCTTGAGTATTTTTGTTGTAGGATCTACAATTGCGTAAATTTAGATGAAAATAACTTCGAGTTTTTGGATTTTGTCACGATTTTTGTCAAATTTTAATAAATTTATTTGAAATCAACTTCGATTTTTTTTTATTTTGTTGGGTATTTTTGTTGTAGGATCTATATTTGAGTAAATTTAGATGAAAATAACTTAAATTTTTAGGATTGTGAAAAAAAATTGAGTTGGAAGTGTCAAATTTTAATAAATTTATTTGATACCAACTTTAAGTTTTTGGATTTTCTTGAATATTTTGGTTGTAGGATCTACAATTGAGTAAATTTAGATGAAAATAACTTCAATTTTTTGGATTGTGAATAAAGTTTGAGTTGGAAGTGTCAAATTTTAATAAATTTATTTGAAATCAACTTGGATAATTTTGGATTTTCTTGAGTATTTTTGTTGTAGGATCTACAATTGAGTAAATTTAGATGAAAATAACTTAAATTTTTAGGATTGTGAAAAAAATTTTAGTTGGAAGTGCCAAATTTTAATAAATTTATTTGAAACCAACTTCGATTTTTTGGATTTTCTTGAGTATTTTTGTTGTAGGATCTACAATTGAGTAAATTTAGGTGAAAATAACTTCAATTTTTTGGATTGTGAAAAAAATTTGAGTTGGAAGTGTCAAATTTTAATAAATTTATTTGAAACCAAATTCGATTTTTTGGAGTTTCATGAGTATTTTTGTTATAGGATCTACAATTGAGTAAATTTAGATGAAAATAACTTCGATATTTTGGATTTTGTCACGATTCTTGTCAAATTTTAATAAATTTATTTGAACTCAACTTCGATTTTTTTGGATTTTGTTGAGTAAGTTTGTTGTAGGGTCTATATTTGAGTAAATTTAAATGAAAATAACTTAAATTTTTAGGATTGTGAAAAAAATTTTAGTTGGAAGTGCCAAATTTTAATAAATTTATTCGAAACCAACTTCGATTTTTTGGATTTTCTTGAGTATTTTTGTTGTAGGATCTACAATTGAGTAAATTTAGATAAAAATAACTTCAATTTTTTGGATTGTGAAAAAAAATTTAGATGGAAGTGTCAAATTTTAACAAATTTATTTGAAATCAACTTCGATTTTTTTGGATTTTGTTGAGTATTTTTGTTGTAGGGTCTATATTTGAGTAAATTTAGATGAAAATAATATAAATTTCTAGGATTGTGAAAAAAATTTTAGTTGGAAGTGCCAAATTTTAATAAATTTATTTGAAACCAACTTCGATTTTTTTGGATTTTCTTGAGTATTTTTGTTGTAGGATCTACAATTGAGTAAATTTAGATGAAAATAACTTCAATTTTTAGGACTGAGAAAAATATTTTAGTTGGAAGTGTCAAATTTTAATAAATTTATTTGAAACCTACTTCGATTTTTCTCGACTATGTTGAGTTATTTTGATAGAGAAGCTTAATTTGAGTAATTTCAGTTGAAATAACTTCGATTTTTTTTTATTTTGTTGGGTATTTTTGTTGTAGGATCTATATTTGAGTAAATTTAGATGAAAATAACTTAAATTTTTAGGATTGTGAAAAAAAATTTAGTTGGAAGTGCCAAATTTTAATAAATTTATTTGAAACCAACTTCGATTTTTTGGATTTTCTTGAGTATTTTTGTTGTAGGATCTACAATTGAGTAAATTTAGATGAAAATAACTTAAATTTTTTGGATTGTGAAAAAAATTTGAGTTGGAAGTGTCAAATTTTAATAAATTTATTTGAAACCAAATTCGATTTTTTGGAGTTTCATGAGTATTTTTGTTATAGGATCTACAATTGAGTAAATTTAGATGAAAATAACTTCGATATTTTGGATTTTGTCACGATACTTGTCAAATTTTAATAAATTTATTTGAAATCAACTTGGATAATTTTGGATTTTCTTGAGCATTTTTGTTGTAGGATCTACAATTGAGTAAATTTAGATGAAAATAACTTCAATTTTTTGGATTGTGAAAAAAAATTTAGATGGAAATGTCAAATTTTAATAAATTTATTTGAAATCAACTTCGATTTTTTTTTATTTTGTTGGGTATTTTTGTTGTAGGATCTATATTTGAGTAAATTTAGATGAAAATAACTTAAATTTTTAGGATTGTGAAAAAAATTTTAGTTGGAAGTGCCAAATTTTAATAAATTTATTTGAAACCAACTTCGATTTTTTGGATTTTCTTGAGTATTTTTGTTGTAGGATCTACAATTGAGTAAATTTAGATGAAAATAACTTCAATTTTTTGGATTGTGAAAAAAAATTTAGATGGAAGTGTCAAATTATAATAAATTTATTTGAAATCAACTTCGATTTTTTTTTATTTTGTTGAGTATTTTTGTTGTAGGGTCTATATTTGATAAATTTAGATGAAAATAACTTAAATTTTTAGGATTGTGAAAAAAAATTTAGTTGGAAGTGCCAAATTTTAATAAATTTATTTGAAACCAACTTCGATTTTTTGGATTTTCTTGAGTATTTTTGTTGTAGGATCTACAATTGCGTAAATTTAGATGAAAATAACTTCGAGTTTTTGGATTTTGTCACGATTTTTGTCAAATTTTAATAAATTTATTTGAAATCAACTTCGATTTTTTTTTATTTTGTTGGGTATTTTTGTTGTAGGATCTATATTTGAGTAAATTTAGATGAAAATAACTTAAATTTTTAGGATTGTGAAAAAAAATTGAGTTGGAAGTGTCAAATTTTAATAAATATATTTGATACCAACTTTAAGTTTTTGGATTTTCTTGAATATTTTGGTTGTAGGATCTACAATTGAGTAAATTTAGATGAAAATAACTTCAATTTTTTGGATTGTGAATAAAGTTTGAGTTGGAAGTGTCAAATTTTAATAAATTTATTTGAAATCAACTTGGATAATTTTGGATTTTCTTGAGTATTTTTGTTGTAGGATCTACAATTGAGTAAATTTAGATGAAAATAACTTAAATTTTTAGGATTGTGAAAAAAATTTTAGTTGGAAGTGCCAAATTTTAATAAATTTATTTGAAACCAACTTCGATTTTTTGGATTTTCTTGAGTATTTTTGTTGTAGGATCTACAATTGAGTAAATTTAGATGAAAATAACTTAAATTTTTTGGATTGTGAAAAAAATTTGAGTTGGAAGTGTCAAATTTTAATAAATTTATTTGAAACCAAATTCGATTTTTTGGAGTTTCATGAGTATTTTTGTTATAGGATCTACAATTGAGTAAATTTAGATGAAAATAACTTCGATATTTTGGATTTTGTCACGATACTTGTCAAATTTTAATAAATTTATTTGAAATCAACTTTGATAATTTTTGAATTTGTTGAGTATTTTTGTTGTAGGGTCTATATTTGAGTAAATTTAGATGAAAATAACTTAAATTTTTAGGATGGTGAAAACAATTTTAGTTGGAAGTGCCAAATTTTAATAAATTTATTTGAAACCAACTTCGATTTTTTGGATTTTCTTGAGTATGTTTGTTGTAGGATCTACAATTGAGTAAATTTAGATGAAAATAACTTCGATTTTTTCGATTTTGTCACGATTTTTGTCAAATTTTAATAAATTTATTTGAAATCAACTTGGATAATTTTGGATTTTCTTGAGCATTTTTGTTGTAGGATCTACAATTGAGTAAATTTAGATGAAAATAACTTCAATTTTTTGGATTGTGAAAAAAAATTTAGATGGAAGTGTCAAATTTTAATAAATTTATTTGAAATCAACTTCGATTTTTTTTTATTTTGTTGGGTATTTTTGTTGTAGGATCTATATTTGAGTAAATTTAGATGAAAATAACTTAAATTTTTAGGATTGTGAAAAAAATTTTAGTTGGAAGTGCCAAATTTTAATAAATTTATTTGAAACCAACTTCGATTTTTTGGATTTTCTTGAGTATTTTTGTTGTAGGATCTACAATTGAGTAAATTTAGATGAAAATAACTTCAATTTTTTGGATTGTGAAAAAAAATTTAGATGGAAGTGTCAAATTATAATAAATTTATTTGAAATCAACTTCGATTTTTTTTTATTTTGTTGAGTATTTTTGTTGTAGGGTCTATATTTGATAAATTTAGATGAAAATAACTTAAATTTTTAGGATTGTGAAAAAAATTTTAGTTGGAAGTGCCAAATTTTAATAAATTTATTTGAAACCAACTTCGATTTTTTGGATTTTCTTGAGTATTTTTGTTGTAGGATCTACAATTGCGTAAATTTAGATGAAAATAACTTCGAGTTTTTGGATTTTGTCACGATTTTTGTCAAATTTTAATAAATTTATTTGAAATCAACTTCGATTTTTTTTTATTTTGTTGGGTATTTTTGTTGTAGGATCTATATTTGAGTAAATTTAGATGAAAATAACTTAAATTTTTAGGATTGTGAAAAAAAATTGAGTTGGAAGTGTCAAATTTTAATAAATTTATTTGATACCAACTTTAAGTTTTTGGATTTTCTTGAATATTTTGGTTGTAGGATCTACAATTGAGTAAATTTAGATGAAAATAACTTCAATTTTTTGGATTGTGAATAAAGTTTGAGTTGGAAGTGTCAAATTTTAATAAATTTATTTGAAATCAACTTGGATAATTTTGGATTTTCTTGAGTAATTTTTGTTGTAGGATCTACAATTGAGTAAATTTAGATGAAAATAACTTAAATTTTTAGGATTGTGAAAAAAATTTTAGTTGGAAGTGCCAAATTTTAATAAATTTATTTGAAACCAACTTCGATTTTTTGGATTTTCTTGAGTATTTTTGTTGTAGGATCTACAATTGAGTAAATTTAGGTGAAAATAACTTCAATTTTTTGGATTGTGAAAAAAATTTGAGTTGGAAGTGTCAAATTTTAATAAATTTATTTGAAACCAAATTCGATTTTTTGGAGTTTCATGAGTATTTTTGTTATAGGATCTACAAATGAGTAAATTTAGATGAAAATAACTTCGATATTTTGGATTATGTCACGATTTTGGTCAAATTTTAATAAATTTATTTGAACTCAACTTCGATTTTTTTGGATTTTGTTGAGTAAGTTTGTTGTAGGGTCTATATTTGAGTAAATTTAAATGAAAATAACTTAAATTTTTAGGATTGTGAAAAAAAATTTAGATGGAAGTGTCAAATTTTAATATATTTATTTGAAATCAACTTCGATTTTTTTGGATTTTCTTGAGTATTTTTGTTGTAGGATCTATATTTGAGTAAATTTAGATGAAAATAACTTCAAATTTTTGGATTGCGAAAAATATTTTAGTTGGAAGTGTCAAATTTTAATAAATTTATTTGAAATCAACTTCGATTTTTTGGATTTTCTGTAGTATTTTTGTTGTAGGATCTACAATTGAGTAAATTTAGATAAAAATAACTTCAATTTTTTGGATTGTGAAAAAAAATTTAGATGGAAGTGTCAAATTTTAATAAATTTATTTGAAATCAACTTCGATTTTTTTGGATTTTGTTGAGTATTTTTGTTGTAGGGTCTATATTTGAGTAAATTTAGATGAAAATAACTTAAATTTTTAGGATTGTGAAAAAAATTTTAGTTGGAAGTGCCAAATTTTAATAAATTTATTTGAAACCAACTTCGATTTTTTTGGATTTTCTTGAGTATTTTTGTTGTAGGATCTACAATTGAGTAAATTTAGGTGAAAATAACTTCAATTTTTTGGATTGTGAAAAAAATTTGAGTTGGAAGTGTCAAATTTTAATAAATTTATTTGAAACCAAATTCGATTTTTTGGAGTTTCATGAGTATTTTTGTTATAGGATCTACAATTGAGTAAATTTAGATGAAAATAACTTCGATATTTTGGATTTTGTCACGATTCTTGTCAAATTTTAATAAATTTATTTGAACTCAACTTCGATTTTTTTGGATTTTGTTGAGTAAGTTTGTTGTAGGGTCTATATTTGAGTAAATTTAAATGAAAATAACTTAAATTTTTAGGATTGTGAAAAAAATTTTAGTTGGCAGTGCCAAATTTTAATAAATTTATTTGAAACCAACTTCGATTTTTTGGATTTTCTTGAGTATTTTTGTTGTAGGATCTACAATTGAGTAAATTTAGATAAAAATAACTTCAATTTTTTGGATTGTGAAAAAAAATTTAGATGGAAGTGTCAAATTTTAATAAATTTATTTGAAATCAACTTCGATTTTTTTGGATTTTGTTGAGTATTTTTGTTGTAGGGTCTATATTTGAGTAAATTTAGATGAAAATAACTTAAATTTCTAGGATTGTGAAAAAAATTTTAGTTGGAAGTGCCAAATTTTAATAAATTTATTTGAAACCAACTTCGATTTTTTTGGATTTTCTTGAGTATTTTTGTTGTAGGATCTACAATTGAGTAAATTTAGATGAAAATAACTTCAATTTTTAGGACTGAGAAAAATATTTTAGTTGGAAGTGTCAAATTTTAATAAATTTATTTGAAACCTACTTCGATTTTTCTCGACTATGTTGAGTTTTTTTGATAGAGAAGCTTAATTTGAGTAATTTCAGTTGAAATAACTTCGATTTTTTTTTATTTTGTTGGGTATTTTTGTTGTAGGATCTATATTTGAGTAAATTTAGATGAAAATAACTTAAATTTTTAGGATTGTGAAAAAAAATTTAGTTGGAAGTGCCAAATTTTAATAAATTTATTTGAAACCAACTTCGATTTTTTGGATTTTCTTGAGTATTTTTGTTGTAGGATCTACAATTGAGTAAATTTAGATGAAAATAACTTAAATTTTTTGGATTGTGAAAAAAATTTGAGTTGGAAGTGTCAAATTTTAATAAATTTATTTGAAACCAAATTCGATTTTTTGGAGTTTCATGAGTATTTTTGTTATAGGATCTAGAATTGAGTAAATTTAGATGAAAATAACTTCGATATTTTGGATTTTGTCACGATACTTGTCAAATTTTAATAAATTTATTTGTAATCAACTTTGATAATTTTTGAATTTGTTGAGTATTTTTGTTGTAGGATCTATATTTGAGTAAATTTAGATGAAAATAACTTCAATTTTTTGGATTGTGAAAATTATTTTAGTTGGAAGTGTCAAATTTTAATAAATTTATTTGAAATCAACTTCGATTTTTTTTTATTTTGTTGGGTATTTTTGTTGTAGGATCTATATTTGAGTAAATTTAGATGAAAATAAAATAAATTTTTAGGATTGTGAAAAAAATTTGAGTTGGAAGTGTCAAATTTTAATAAATTTATTTGAAACCAACTTTGATTTTTTGGATTTTCTTGAATATTTTGGTTGTAGGATCTACAATGGAGTAAATTTAGATGAAAATAACTTCAATTTTTTGGATTGTGAATAAAGTTTGAGTTGGAAGTGTCAAATTTTAATAAATTTATTTGAAACCAACTTTGATTTTTTGGATTTTCTTGAATATTTTGGTTGTAGGATCTACAATTGAGTAAATTTAGATGAAAATAACTTCAATTTTTTGGATTGTGAAAAAAAATTTAGATGGAAGTGTCAAATTTTAATAAATTTATTTGAAATCTACTTCGATTTTTTTGGATTTTGTTGAGTATTTTTGTTGTAGGGTCTATATTTGAGTAAATTTAGATGAAAATAACTTCAATTTTTTGGATTGTGAAAAAAAATTTAGATGGAAGTGTCAAATTTTAATAAATTTATTTGAAATCAACTTCGATTTTTTTGGATTTTGTTGAGTATTTTTGTTGTAGGGTCTATATTTGAGTAAATTTAGATGAAAATAACTTAAATTTCTAGGATTGTGAAAAAAATTTTAGTTGGAAGTGCCAAATTTTAATAAATTTATTTGAAACCAACTTCGATTTTTTTGGATTTTCTTGAGTATTTTTGTTGTAGGATCTACAATTGAGTAAATTTAGATGAAAATAACTTCAATTTTTAGGACTGAGAAAAATATTTTAGTTGGAAGTGTCAAATTTTAATAAATTTATTTGAAACCTACTTCGATTTTTCTCGACTATGTTGAGTTTTTTTGATAGAGAAGCTTAATTTGAGTAATTTCAGTTGAAATAACTTCGATTTTTTTTTATTTTGTTGGGTATTTTTGTTGTAGGATCTATATTTGAGTAAATTTAGATGAAAATAACTTAAATTTTTAGGATTGTGAAAAAAAATTTAGTTGGAAGTGCCAAATTTTAATAAATTTATTTGAAACCAACTTCGATTTTTTGGATTTTCTTGAGTATTTTTGTTGTAGGATCTACAATTGAGTAAATTTAGATGAAAATAACTTAAATTTTTTGGATTGTGAAAAAAATTTGAGTTGGAAGTGTCAAATTTTAATAAATTTATTTGAAACCAAATTCGATTTTTTGGAGTTTCATGAGTATTTTTGTTATAGGATCTAGAATTGAGTAAATTTAGATGAAAATAACTTCGATATTTTGGATTTTGTCACGATACTTGTCAAATTTTAATAAATTTATTTGTAATCAACTTTGATAATTTTTGAATTTGTTGAGTATTTTTGTTGTAGGATCTATATTTGAGTAAATTTAGATGAAAATAACTTCAATTTTTTGGATTGTGAAAATTATTTTAGTTGGAAGTGTCAAATTTTAATAAATTTATTTGAAATCAACTTCGATTTTTTTTTATTTTGTTGGGTATTTTTGTTGTAGGATCTATATTTGAGTAAATTTAGATGAAAATAAAATAAATTTTTAGGATTGTGAAAAAAATTTGAGTTGGAAGTGTCAAATTTTAATAAATTTATTTGAAACCAACTTTGATTTTTTGGATTTTCTTGAATATTTTGGTTGTAGGATCTACAATGGAGTAAATTTAGATGAAAATAACTTCAATTTTTTGGATTGTGAATAAAGTTTGAGTTGGAAGTGTCAAATTTTAATAAATTTATTTGAAACCAACTTTGATTTTTTGGATTTTCTTGAATATTTTGGTTGTAGGATCTACAATTGAGTAAATTTAGATGAAAATAACTTCAATTTTTTGGATTGTGAAAAAAAATTTAGATGGAAGTGTCAAATTTTAATAAATTTATTTGAAATCTACTTCGATTTTTTTGGATTTTGTTGAGTATTTTTGTTGTAGGGTCTATATTTGAGTAAATTTAGATGAAAATAACTTCAATTTTTTGGATTGTGAAAAAAAATTTAGATGGAAGTGTCAAATTATAATAAATTTATTTGAAATCAACTTCGATTTTTTTTTATTTTGTTGAGTATTTTTGTTGTAGGGTCTATATTTGATAAATTTAGATGAAAATAACTTAAATTTTTAGGATTGTGAAAAAAATTTTAGTTGGAAGTGCCAAATTTTAATAAATTTATTTGAAACCAACTTCGATTTTTTGGATTTTCTTGAGTATTTTTGTTGTAGGATCTACAATTGCGTAAATTTAGATGAAAATAACTTCGAGTTTTTGGATTTTGTCACGATTTTTGTCAAATTTTAATAAATTTATTTGAAATCAACTTCGATTTTTTTTTATTTTGTTGGGTATTTTTGTTGTAGGATCTATATTTGAGTAAATTTAGATGAAAATAACTTAAATTTTTAGGATTGTGAAAAAAAATTGAGTTGGAAGTGTCAAATTTTAATAAATTTATTTGATACCAACTTTAAGTTTTTGGATTTTCTTGAATATTTTGGTTGTAGGATCTACAATTGAGTAAATTTAGATGAAAATAACTTAAATTTTTAGGATTGTGAAAAAAATTTTAGTTGGAAGTGCCAAATTTTAATAAATGTATTTGAAACCAACTTCGATTTTTTGGATTTTCTTGAGTATTTTTGTTGTAGGATCTACAATTGAGTAAATTTAGGTGAAAATAACTTCGATATTTTGGATTATGTCACGATTTTTGTCAAATTTTAATAAATTTATTTGAACTCAACTTCGATTTTTTTGGATTTTGTTGAGTAAGTTTGTTGTAGGGTCTATATTTGAGTAAATTTAAATGAAAATAACTTAAATTTTTAGGATTGTGAAAAAAAATTTAGATGGAAGTGTCAAATTTTAATATATTTATTTGAAATCAACTTCGATTTTTTTGGATTTTCTTGAGTATTTTTGTTGTAGGATCTATATTTGAGTAAATTTAGATGAAAATAACTTCAATTTTTTGGATTGTGAAAAATATTTTAGTTGGAAGTGTCAAATTTTAATAAATTTATTTGAAATCAACTTCGATTTTTTGGATTTTCTGTAGTATTTTTGTTGTAGGATCTACAATTGAGTAAATTTAGATAAAAATAACTTCAATTTTTTGGATTGTGAAAAAAAATTTAGATGGAAGTGTCAAATTTTAATAAATTTATTTGAAATCAACTTCGATTTTTTTGGATTTTGTTGAGTATTTTTGTTGTAGGGTCTATATTTGAGTAAATTTAGATGAAAATAACTTAAATTTTTAGGATTGTGAAAAAAATTTTAGTTGGAAGTGCCAAATTTTAATAAATTTATTTGAAACCAACTTCGATTTTTTTGGATTTTCTTGAGTATTTTTGTTGTAGGATCTACAATTGAGTAAATTTAGGTGAAAATAACTTCAATTTTTTGGATTGTGAAAAAAATTTGAGTTGGAAGTGTCAAATTTTAATAAATTTATTTGAAACCAAATTCGATTTTTTGGAGTTTCATGAGTATTTTTGTTATAGGATCTACAATTGAGTAAATTTAGATGAAAATAACTTCGATATTTTGGATTTTGTCACGATTCTTGTCAAATTTTAATAAATTTATTTGAACTCAACTTCGATTTTTTTGGATTTTGTTGAGTAAGTTTGTTGTAGGGTCTATATTTGAGTAAATTTAAATGAAAATAACTTAAATTTTTAGGATTGTGAAAAAAATTTTAGTTGGCAGTGTCAAATTTTAATAAATTTATTTGAAATCAACTTCGATTTTTTTGGATTTTGTTGAGTATTTTTGTTGTAGGGTCTATATTTGAGTAAATTTAGATGAAAATAACTTAAATTTCTAGGATTGTGAAAAAAATTTTAGTTGGAAGTGCCAAATTTTAATAAATTTATTTGAAACCAACTTCGATTTTTTTGGATTTTCTTGAGTATTTTTGTTGTAGGATCTACAATTGAGTAAATTTAGATGAAAATAACTTCAATTTTTAGGACTGAGAAAAATATTTTAGTTGGAAGTGTCAAATTTTAATAAATTTATTTGAAACCTACTTCGATTTTTCTCGACTATGTTGAGTTTTTTTGATAGAGAAGCTTAATTTGAGTAATTTCAGTTGAAATAACTTCGATTTTTTTTTATTTTGTTGGGTATTTTTGTTGTAGGATCTATATTTGAGTAAATTTAGATGAAAATAACTTAAATTTTTAGGATTGTGAAAAAAAATTTAGTTGGAAGTGCCAAATTTTAATAAATTTATTTGAAACCAACTTCGATTTTTTGGATTTTCTTGAGTATTTTTGTTGTAGGATCTACAATTGAGTAAATTTAGATGAAAATAACTTAAATTTTTAGGATTGTGAAAAAAAATTGAGTTGGAAGTGTCAAATTTTAATAAATTTATTTGATACCAACTTTAAGTTTTTGGATTTTCTTGAATATTTTGGTTGTAGGATCTACAATTGAGTAAATTTAGATGAAAATAACTTCAATTTTTTGGATTGTGAATAAAGTTTGAGTTGGAAGTGTCAAATTTTAATAAATTTATTTGAAATCAACTTGGATAATTTTGGATTTTCTTGAGTATTTTTGTTGTAGGATCTACAATTGAGTAAATTTAGATGAAAATAACTTAAATTTTTAGGATTGTGAAAAAAATTTTAGCTGGAAGTGCCAAATTTTAATAAATTTATTTGAAACCAACTTCGATTTTTGGGATTTTCTTGAGTATTTTTGTTGTAGGATCTACAATTGAGTAAATTTAGGTGAAAATAACTTCAATTTTTTGGATTGTGAAAAAAATTTGAGTTGGAAGTGTCAAATTTTAATAAATTTATTTGAAACCAAATTCGATTTTTTGGAGTTTCATGAGTATTTTTGTTATAGGATCTACAAATGAGTAAATTTAGATGAAAATAACTTCGATATTTTGGATTATGTCACGATTTTTGTCAAATTTTAATAAATTTATTTGAAATCAACTTTGATAATTTTTGAATTTGTTGTGTATTTTTGTTGTAGGATCTATATTTGAGTAAATTTAGATGAAAATAACTTCAATTTTTTGGATTGTGAAAAATATTTTAGTTGGAAGTGTCAAATTTTAATAAATTTATTTGAAATCAACTTCGATTTTTTGGATTTTCTGTAGTATTTTTGTTGTAGGATCTACAATTGAGTAAATTTAGATAAAAATAACTTCAATTTTTTGGATTGTGAAAAAAAATTTAGATGGAAGTGTCAAATTTTAATAAATTTATTTGAAATCAACTTCGATTTTTTTGGATTTTGTTGAGTATTTTTGTTGTAGGGTCTATATTTGAGTAAATTTAGATGAAAATAACTTAAATTTTTAGGATTGTGAAAAAAATTTTAGTTGGAAGTGCCAAATTTTAATAAATTTATTTGAAACCAACTTCGATTTTTTTGGATTTTCTTGAGTATTTTTGTTGTAGGATCTACAATTGAGTAAATTTAGGTGAAAATAACTTCAATTTTTTGGATTGTGAAAAAAATTTGAGTTGGAAGTGCCAAATTTTAATAAATTTATTTGAAACCAACTTCGATTTTTTGGATTTTCTTGAGTATTTTTGTTGTAGGATCTACAATTGAGTAAATTTAGATGAAAATAACTTCGATTTTTTGGATTTTGTCACGATTTTTGTCAAATTTTAATAAATTTATTTGAAATCAACTTGGATAATTTTGGATTTTCTTGAGTATTTTTGTTGTAGGATCTACAATTGAGTAAATTTAGATGAAAATAACTTAAATTTTTAGGATTGTGAAAAAAATTTTAGTTGGAAGTGCCAAATTTTAATAAATTTGTTTGAAACCAACTTCGATTTTTTGGATTTTCTTGAGTATTTTTGTTGTAGGATCTACAATTGAGTAAATTTAGGTGAAAATAACTTAAATTTTTTGGATTGTGAAAAAAATTTGAGTTGGAAGTGTCAAATTTTAATAAATTTATTTGAAACCAAATTCGATTTTTTGGAGTTTCATGAGTATTTTTGTTATAGGATCTACAATTGAGTAAATTTAGATGAAAATAACTTCGATATTTTGGATTTTGTCACGATACTTGTCAAATTTTAATAAATTTATTTGAAATCAACTTCGATTTTTTTTTATTTTGTTGGGTATTTTTGTTGTAGGATCTATATTTGGGTAAATTTAGATGAAAATAACTTAAATTTTTAGGATTGTGAAAAAAATTTTAGTTGGAAGTGCCAAATTTTAATAAATTTATTTGAAACCAACTTCGATTTTTTGGATTTTCTTGAGTATTTTTGTTGTAGGATCTACAATTGAGTAAATTTAGATGAAAATAACTTCAATTTTTTGGATTGTGAAAAAAAATTTAGATGGAAGTGTCAAATTTTAATAAATTTATTTGAAATCAACTTCGATTTTTTTTTATTTTGTTGGGTATTTTTGTTGTAGGATCTATATTTGAGTAAATTTAGATGAAAATAACTTAATTTTTTAGGATTGTGAAAAAAAATTTAGTTGGAAGTGCCAAATTTTAATAAATTTATTTGAAACCAAATTCGATTTTTTGGAGTTTCATGAGTATTTTTGTTATAGGATCTACAATTGAGTAAATTTAGATGAAAATAACTTCGATATTTTGGATTTTGTCACGATACTTGTCAAATTTTAATAAATTTATTTGAAATCAACTTCGATTTTTTTTTATTTTGTTGGGTATTTTTGTTGTAGGATCTATATTTGGGTAAATTTAGATGAAAATAACTTAAATTTTTAGGATTGTGAAAAAAATTTTAGTTGGAAGTGCCAAATTTTAATAAATTTATTTGAAACCAACTTCGATTTTTTGGATTTTCTTGAGTATTTTTGTTGTAGGATCTACAATTGAGTAAATTTAGATGAAAATAACTTCAATTTTTTGGATTGTGAAAAAAAATTTAGATGGAAGTGTCAAATTTTAATAAATTTATTTGAAATCAACTTCGATTTTTTTTTATTTTGTTGGGTATTTTTGTTGTAGGATCTATATTTGAGTAAATTTAGATGAAAATAACTTAATTTTTTAGGATTGTGAAAAAAAATTTAGTTGGAAGTGCCAAATTTTAATAAATTTATTTGAAACCAAATTCGATTTTTTGGAGTTTCATGAGTATTTTTGTTATAGGATCTACAAATGAGTAAATTTAGATGAAAATAACTTCGATATTTTGGATTATGTCACGATTTTTGTCAAATTTTAATAAATTTATTTGAAATCAACTTCGATTTTTTTTTATTTTGTTGGGTATTTTTGTTGTAGGATCTATATTTGAGTAAATTTAGATGAAAATAACTTAAATTTTTAGGATTGTGAAAAAAAATTGAGTTGGAAGTGTCAAATTTTAATAAATTTATTTGATACCAACTTTAATTTTTTGGATTTTCTTGAATATTTTGGTTGTAGGATCTACAATTGAGTAAATTTAGATGAAAATATCTTCAATTTTTTGGATTGTGAATAAAGTTTGAGTTGGAAGTGTCAAATTTTAATAAATTTATTTGAAACCAACTTTGATTTTTTGGATTTTCTTGAGTATTTTGGTTGTAGGATCTACAATTGAGTAAATTTAGATGAAAATAACTTCAATTTTTTGGATTGTGAATAAAGTTTGAGTTGGAAGTGCCAAATTTTAATAAATTTATTTGAAACCAACTTCGATTTTTTGGATTTTCTTGAGTATTTTTGTTGTAGGATCTACAATTGAGTAAATTTAGATGAAAATAACTTCGATTTTTTGGATTTTGTCACGATTTTTGTCAAATTTTAATAAATTTATTTGAAATCAACTTGGATAATTTTGGATTTTCTTGAGTATTTTTGTGGTAGGATCTACAATTGAGTAAATTTAGATGAAAATAACTTAAATTTTTAGGATTGTGAAAAAAATTTTAGTTGGAAGTGCCAAATTTTAATAAATTTATTTGAAACCAACTTCGATTTTTTGGATTTTCTTGAGTATTTTTGTTGTAGGATCTACAATTGAGTAAATTTAGGTGAAAATAACTTCAATTTTTTGGATTGTGAAAAAAATTTGAGTTGGAAGTGTCAAATTTTAATAAATTTATTTGAAATCAACTTCGATTTTTTTTTATTTTGTTGGGTATTTTTGTTGTAGGATCTATATTTGAGTAAATTTAGATGAAAATAACTTAAATTTTTAGGATTGTGAAAAAAATTTTAGTTGGAAGTGCCAAATTTTAATAAATTTATTTGAAACCAACTTCGATTTTTTGGATTTTCTTGAGTATTTTTGTTGTAGGATCTACAATTGAGTAAATTTAGATGAAAATAACTTCAATTTTTTGGATTGTGAATAAAGTTTGAGTTGGAAGTGCCAAATTTTAATAAATTTATTTGAAACCAACTTCGATTTTTTGGATTTTCTTGAGTATTTTTGTTGTAGGATCTACAATTGAGTAAATTTAGATGAAAATAACTTCGATTTTTTGGATTTTGTCACGATTTTTGTCAAATTTTAATAAATTTATTTGAAATCAACTTGGATAATTTTGGATTTTCTTGAGTATTTTTGTTGTAGGATCTACAATTGAGTAAATTTAGATGAAAATAACTTAAATTTTTAGGATTGTGAAAAAAATTTTAGTTGGAAGTGCCAAATTTTAATAAATTTATTTGAAACCAACTTCGATTTTTTGGATTTTCTTGAGTATTTTTGTTGTAGGATCTACAATTGAGTAAATTTAGGTGAAAATAACTTAAATTTTTTGGATTGTGAAAAAAATTTGAGTTGGAAGTGTCAAATTTTAATAAATTTATTTGAAACCAAATTCGATTTTTTGGAGTTTCATGAGTATTTTTGTTATAGGATCTACAATTGAGTAAATTTAGATGAAAATAACTTCGATATTTTGGATTTTGTCACGATACTTGTCAAATTTTAATAAATTTATTTGAAATCAACTTCGATTTTTTTTTATTTTGTTGGGTATTTTTGTTGTAGGATCTATATTTGGGTAAATTTAGATGAAAATAACTTAAATTTTTAGGATTGTGAAAAAAATTTTAGTTGGAAGTGCCAAATTTTAATAAATTTATTTGAAACCAACTTCGATTTTTTGGATTTTCTTGAGTATTTTTGTTGTAGGATCTACAATTGAGTAAATTTAGATGAAAATAACTTCAATTTTTTGGATTGTGAAAAAAAATTTAGATGGAAGTGTCAAATTTTAATAAATTTATTTGAAATCAACTTCGATTTTTTTTTATTTTGTTGGGTATTTTTGTTGTAGGATCTATATTTGAGTAAATTTAGATGAAAATAACTTAATTTTTTAGGATTGTGAAAAAAAATTTAGTTGGAAGTGCCAAATTTTAATAAATTTATTTGAAACCAAATTCGATTTTTTGGAGTTTCATGAGTATTTTTGTTATAGGATCTACAAATGAGTAAATTTAGATGAAAATAACTTCGATATTTTGGATTATGTCACGATTTTTGTCAAATTTTAATAAATTTATTTGAAATCAACTTCGATTTTTTTTTATTTTGTTGGGTATTTTTGTTGTAGGATCTATATTTGAGTAAATTTAGATGAAAATAACTTAAATTTTTAGGATTGTGAAAAAAAATTGAGTTGGAAGTGTCAAATTTTAATAAATTTATTTGATACCAACTTTAATTTTTTGGATTTTCTTGAATATTTTGGTTGTAGGATCTACAATTGAGTAAATTTAGATGAAAATATCTTCAATTTTTTGGATTGTGAATAAAGTTTGAGTTGGAAGTGTCAAATTTTAATAAATTTATTTGAAACCAACTTTGATTTTTTGGATTTTCTTGAGTATTTTGGTTGTAGGATCTACAATTGAGTAAATTTAGATGAAAATAACTTCAATTTTTTGGATTGTGAATAAAGTTTGAGTTGGAAGTGCCAAATTTTAATAAATTTATTTGAAACCAACTTCGATTTTTTGGATTTTCTTGAGTATTTTTGTTGTAGGATCTACAATTGAGTAAATTTAGATGAAAATAACTTCGATTTTTTGGATTTTGTCACGATTTTTGTCAAATTTTAATAAATTTATTTGAAATCAACTTGGATAATTTTGGATTTTCTTGAGTATTTTTGTTGTAGGATCTACAATTGAGTAAATTTAGATGAAAATAACTTAAATTTTTAGGATTGTGAAAAAAATTTTAGTTGGAAGTGCCAAATTTTAATAAATTTATTTGAAACCAACTTCGATTTTTTGGATTTTCTTGAGTATTTTTGTTGTAGGATCTACAATTGAGTAAATTTAGGTGAAAATAACTTCAATTTTTTGGATTGTGAAAAAAATTTGAGTTGGGAGTGTCAAATTTTAATAAATTTATTTGAAACCAAATTCGATTTTTTGGAGTTTCATGAGTATTTTTGTTATAGGATCTACAAATGAGTAAATTTAGATGAAAATAACTTCGATATTTTGGATTATGTCACGATTTTTGTCAAATTTTAATAAATTTATTTGAAATCAACTTTGATAATTTTTGAATTTGTTGTGTATTTTTGTTGTAGGATCTATATTTGAGTAAATTTAGATGAAAATAACTTCAATTTTTTGGATTGTGAAAAATATTTTAGTTGGAAGTGTCAAATTTTAATAAATTTATTTGAAATCAACTTCGATTTTTTGGATTTTCTGTAGTATTTTTGTTGTAGGATCTACAATTGAGTAAATTTAGATAAAAATAACTTCAATTTTTTGGATTGTGAAAAAAAATTTAGATGGAAGTGTCAAATTTTAATAAATTTATTTGAAATCAACTTCGATTTTTTTGGATTTTGTTGAGTATTTTTGTTGTAGGGTCTATATTTGAGTAAATTTAGATGAAAATAACTTAAATTTTTAGGATTGTGAAAAAAATTTTAGTTGGAAGTGCCAAATTTTAATAAATTTATTTGAAACCAACTTCGATTTTTTTGGATTTTCTTGAGTATTTTTGTTGTAGGATCTACAATTGAGTAAATTTAGATCAAAATAACTTCAATTTTTAGGACTGAGAAAAATATTTTAGTTGGAAGTGTCAAATTTTAATAAATTTATTTGAAACCTACTTCGATTTTTCTCGACTATGTTGAGTTTTTTTGATAGAGAAGCTTAATTTGAGTAATTTCAGTTGAAATAACTTCGATTTTTTTTTATTTTGTTGGGTATTTTTGTTGTAGGATCTATATTTGAGTAAATTTAGATGAAAATAACTTAAATTTTTAGGATTGTGAAAAAAAATTTAGTTGGAAGTGCCAAATTTTAATAAATTTATTTGAAACCAACTTCGATTTTTTGGATTTTCTTGAGTATTTTTGTTGTAGGATCTACAATTGAGTAAATTTAGATGAAAATAACTTAAATTTTTTGGATTGTGAAAAAAATTTGAGTTGGAAGTGTCAAATTTTAATAAATTTATTTGAAACCAAATTCGATTTTTTGGAGTTTCATGAGTATTTTTGTTATAGGATCTACAATTGAGTAAATTTAGATGAAAATAACTTCGATATTTTGGATTTTGTCACGATACTTGTCAAATTTTAATAAATTTATTTGAAATCAACTTTGATAATTTTTGAATTTGTTGAGTATTTTTGTTGTAGGATCTATATTTGAGTAAATTTAGATGAAAATAACTTCAATTTTTTGGATTGTGAAAATTATTTTAGTTGGAAGTGTCAAATTTTAATAAATTTATTTGAAATCAACTTCGATTTTTTTTTATTTTGTTGGGTATTTTTGTTGTAGGATCTATATTTGGGTAAATTTAGATGAAAATAACTTAAATTTTTAGGATTGTGAAAAAAATTTTAGTTGGAAGTGCCAAATTTTAATAAATTTATTTGAAACCAACTTCGATTTTTTGGATTTTCTTGAGTATTTTTGTTGTAGGATCTACAATTGAGTAAATTTAGATGAAAATAACTTCAATTTTTTGGATTGTGAAAAAAAATTTAGATGGAAGTGTCAAATTTTAATAAATTTATTTGAAATCAACTTCGATTTTTTTTTATTTTGTTGGGTATTTTTGTTGTAGGATCTATATTTGAGTAAATTTAGATGAAAATAACATAAATTTTTAGGATTGTGAAAAAAATTTTAGTTGGAAGTGCCAAATTTTAATAAATTTATTTGAAACCAACTTCGATTTTTTGGATTTTCTTGAGTATTTTTGTTGTAGGATCTACAATTGAGTAAATTTAGATGAAAATAACTTCAATTTTTTGGATTGTGAAAAAAAATTTAGAGGGAAGTGTCAAATTTTAATAAATTTATTTGAAATCAACTTCGATTTTTTTGGATTTTGTTGAGTATTTTTGTTGTAGGGTCTATATTTGAGTAAATTTAGATGAAAATAACTTAAATTTTTAGGATTGTGAAAAAAATTTTAGTTGGAAGTGCCAAATTTTAATAAATTTATTTGAAACCAACTTCGATTTTTTTGGATTTTCTTGAGTATTTTTGTTGTAGGATCTACAATTGAGTAAATTTAGATGAAAATAACTTCAATTTTTAGGACTGAGAAAAATATTTTAGTTGGAAGTGTCAAATTTTAATAAATTTATTTGAAACCTACTTCGATTTTTCTCGACTATGTTGAGTTTTTTTGATAGAGAAGCTTAATTTGAGTAATTTCAGTTGAAATAACTTCGATTTTTTTTTATTTTGTTGGGTATTTTTGTTGTAGGATCTATATTTGAGTAAATTTAGATGAAAATAACTTAAATTTTTAGGATTGTGAAAAAAAATTTAGTTGGAAGTGCCAAATTTTAATAAATTTATTTGAAACCAACTTCGATTTTTTGGATTTTCTTGAGTATTTTTGTTGTAGGATCTACAATTGAGTAAATTTAGATGAAAATAACTTAAATTTTTTGGATTGTGAAAAAAATTTGAGTTGGAAGTGTCAAATTTTAATAAATTTATTTGAAACCAAATTCGATTTTTTGGAGTTTCATGAGTATTTTTGTTATAGGATCTACAATTGAGTAAATTTAGATGAAAATAACTTCGATATTTTGGATTTTGTCACGATACTTGTCAAATTTTAATAAATTTATTTGAAATCAACTTCGATTTTTTTTTATTTTGTTGGGTATTTTTGTTGTAGGATCTATATTTGGGTAAATTTAGATGAAAATAACTTAAATTTTTAGGATTGTGAAAAAAATTTTAGTTGGAAGTGCCAAATTTTAATAAATTTATTTGAAACCAACTTCGATTTTTTGGATTTTCTTGAGTATTTTTGTTGTAGGATCTACAATTGAGTAAATTTAGATGAAAATAACTTCAATTTTTTGGATTGTGAAAAAAAATTTAGATGGAAGTGTCAAATTTTAATAAATTTATTTGAAATCAAATTCGATTTTTTTTTATTTTGTTGGGTATTTTTGTTGTAGGATCTATATTTGAGTAAATTTAGATGAAAATAACTTAATTTTTTAGGATTGTGAAAAAAAATTTAGTTGGAAGTGCCAAATTTTAATAAATTTATTTGAAACCAACTTCGATTTTTTGGATTTTCTTGAGTATTTTTGTTGTAGGATCTACAATTGAGTAAATTTAGATGAAAATAACTTCAATTTTTTGGAGTGTGAAAAAAATTTGAGTTGGAAGTGTCAAATTTTAATAAATTTATTTGAAACCAAATTCGATTTTTTGGAGTTTCATGAGTATTTTTGTTATAGGATCTACAAATGAGTAAATTTAGATGAAAATAACTTCGATATTTTGGATTATGTCACGATTTTTGTCAAATTTTAATAAATTTATTTGAAATCAACTTCGATTTTTTTTTATTTTGTTGGGTATTTTTGTTGTAGGATCTATATTTGAGTAAATTTAGATGAAAATAACTTAAATTTTTAGGATTGTGAAAAAAAATTGAGTTGGAAGTGTCAAATTTTAATAAATTTATTTGATACCAACTTTAATTTTTTGGATTTTCTGGAATATTTTGGTTGTAGGATCTACAATTGAGTAAATTTAGATGAAAATATCTTCAATTTTTTGGATTGTGAATAAAGTTTGAGTTGGAAGTGTCAAATTTTAATAAATTTATTTGAAACCAACTTTGATTTTTTGGATTTTCTTGAGTATTTTGGTTGTAGGATCTACAATTGAGTAAATTTAGATGAAAATAACTTCAATTTTTTGGATTGTGAATAAAGTTTGAGTTGGAAGTGCCAAATTTTAATAAATTTATTTGAAACCAACTTCGATTTTTTGGATTTTCTTGAGTATTTTTGTTGTAGGATCTACAATTGAGTAAATTTAGATGAAAATAACTTCGATTTTTTGGATTTTGTCACGATTTTTGTCAAATTTTAATAAATTTATTTGAAATCAACTTGGATAATTTTGGATTTTCTTGAGTATTTTTGTTGTAGGATCTACAATTGAGTAAATTTAGATGAAAATAACTTAAATTTTTAGGATTGTGAAAAAAATTTTAGTTGGAAGTGCCAAATTTTAATAAATTTATTTGAAACCAACTTCGATTTTTTGGATTTTCTTGAGTATTTTTGTTGTAGGATCTACAATTGAGTAAATTTAGATGAAAATAACTTAAATTTTTAGGATTGTGAAAAAAATTTTAGAGGGAAGTGTCAAATTTTAATAAATTTATTTGAAATCAACTTCGATTTTTTTGGATTTTGTTGAGTATTTTTGTTGTAGGGTCTATATTTGAGTAAATTTAGATGAAAATAACTTAAATTTTTAGGATTGTGAAAAAAATTTTAGTTGGAAGTGCCAAATTTTAATAAATTTATTTGAAACCAACTTCGATTTTTTTGGATTTTCTTGAGTATTTTTGTTGTAGGATCTACAATTGAGTAAATTTAGATGAAAATAACTTCAATTTTTAGGACTGAGAAAAATATTTTAGTTGGAAGTGTCAAATTTTAATAAATTTATTTGAAACCTACTTCGATTTTTCTCGACTATGTTGAGTTTTTTTGATAGAGAAGCTTAATTTGAGTAATTTCAGTTGAAATAACTTCGATTTTTTTTTATTTTGTTGGGTATTTTTGTTGTAGGATCTATATTTGAGTAAATTTAGATGAAAATAACTTAAATTTTTAGGATTGTGAAAAAAAATTTAGTTGGAAGTGCCAAATTTTAATAAATTTATTTGAAACCAACTTCGATTTTTTGGATTTTCTTGAGTATTTTTGTTGTAGGATCTACAATTGAGTAAATTTAGATGAAAATAACTTAAATTTTTTGGATTGTGAAAAAAATTTGAGTTGGAAGTGTCAAATTTTAATAAATTTATTTGAAACCAAATTCGATTTTTTGGAGTTTCATGAGTATTTTTGTTATAGGATCTACAATTGAGTAAATTTAGATGAAAATAACTTCGATATTTTGGATTTTGTCACGATACTTGTCAAATTTTAATAAATTTATTTGAAATCAACTTCGATTTTTTTTTATTTTGTTGGGTATTTTTGTTGTAGGATCTATATTTGGGTAAATTTAGATGAAAATAACTTAAATTTTTAGGATTGTGAAAAAAATTTTAGTTGGAAGTGCCAAATTTTAATAAATTTATTTGAAACCAACTTCGATTTTTTGGATTTTCTTGAGTATTTTTGTTGTAGGATCTACAATTGAGTAAATTTAGATGAAAATAACTTCAATTTTTTGGATTGTGAAAAAAAATTTAGATGGAAGTGTCAAATTTTAATAAATTTATTTGAAATCAACTTCGATTTTTTTTTATTTTGTTGGGTATTTTTGTTGTAGGATCTATATTTGAGTAAATTTAGATGAAAATAACTTAATTTTTTAGGATTGTGAAAAAAAATTTAGTTGGAAGTGCCAAATTTTAATAAATTTATTTGAAACCAACTTCGATTTTTTGGATTTTCTTGAGTATTTTTGTTGTAGGATCTACAATTGAGTAAATTTAGATGAAAATAACTTAAATTTTTTGGATTGTGAAAAAAATTTGAGTTGGAAGTGTCAAATTTTAATAAATTTATTTGAAACCAAATTCGATTTTTTGGAGTTTCATGAGTATTTTTGTTATAGGATCTACAAATGAGTAAATTTAGATGAAAATAACTTCGATATTTTGGATTATGTCACGATTTTTGTCAAATTTTAATAAATTTATTTGAAATCAACTTCGATTTTTTTTTATTTTGTTGGGTATTTTTGTTGTAGGATCTATATTTGAGTAAATTTAGATGAAAATAACTTAAATTTTTAGGATTGTGAAAAAAAATTGAGTTGGAAGTGTCAAATTTTAATAAATTTATTTGATACCAACTTTAATTTTTTGGATTTTCTGGAATATTTTGGTTGTAGGATCTACAGTTGAGTAAATTTAGATGAAAATATCTTCAATTTTTTGGATTGTGAATAAAGTTTGAGTTGGAAGTGTCAAATTTTAATAAATTTATTTGAAACCAACTTTGATTTTTTGGATTTTCTTGAGTATTTTGGTTGTAGGATCTACAATTGAGTAAATTTAGATGAAAATAACTTCAATTTTTTGGATTGTGAATAAAGTTTGAGTTGGAAGTGCCAAATTTTAATAAATTTATTTGAAACCAACTTCGATTTTTTGGATTTTCTTGAGTATTTTTGTTGTAGGATCTACAATTGAGTAAATTTAGATGAAAATAACTTCGATTTTTTGGATTTTGTCACGATTTTTGTCAAATTTTAATAAATTTATTTGAAATCAACTTGGATAATTTTGGATTTTCTTGAGTATTTTGGTTGTAGGATCTACAATTGAGTAAATTTAGATGAAAATAACTTAAATTTTTAGGATTGTGAAAAAAATTTTAGTTGGAAGTGCCAAATTTTAATAAATTTATTTGAAACCAACTTCGATTTTTTTGGATTTTCTTGAGTATTTTTGTTGTAGGATCTACAATTGAGTAAATTTAGATGAAAATAACTTCAATTTTTAGGACTGAGAAAAATATTTTAGTTGGAAGTGTCAAATTTTAATAAATTTATTTGAAACCTACTTCGATTTTTCTCGACTATGTTGAGTTTTTTTGATAGAGAAGCTTAATTTGAGTAATTTCAGTTGAAATAACTTCGATTTTTTTTTATTTTGTTGGGTATTTTTGTTGTAGGATCTATATTTGAGTAAATTTAGATGAAAATAACTTAAATTTTTAGGATTGTGAAAAAAAATTTAGTTGGAAGTGCCAAATTTTAATAAATTTATTTGAAACCAACTTCGATTTTTTGGATTTTCTTGAGTATTTTTGTTGTAGGATCTACAATTGAGTAAATTTAGATGAAAATAACTTAAATTTTTTGGATTGTGAAAAAAATTTCAGTTGGAAGTGTCAAATTTTAATAAATTTATTTGAAACCAAATTCGATTTTTTGGAGTTTCATGAGTATTTTTGTTATAGGATCTACAATTGAGTAAATTTAGATGAAAATAACTTCGATATTTTGGATTTTGTCACGATACTTGTCAAATTTTAATAAATTTATTTGAAATCAACTTCGATTTTTTTTTATTTTGTTGGGTATTTTTGTTGTAGGATCTATATTTGGGTAAATTTAGATGAAAATAACTTAAATTTTTAGGATTGTGAAAAAAATTTTAGTTGGAAGTGCCAAATTTTAATAAATTTATTTGAAACCAACTTCGATTTTTTGGATTTTCTTGAGTATTTTTGTTGTAGGATCTACAATTGAGTAAATTTAGATGAAAATAACTTCAATTTTTTGGATTGTGAAAAAAAATTTAGATGGAAGTGTCAAATTTTAATAAATTTATTTGAAATCAACTTCGATTTTTTTTTATTTTGTTGGGTATTTTTGTTGTAGGATCTATATTTGAGTAAATTTAGATGAAAATAACTTAAATTTTTAGGATTGTGAAAAAAAATTTAGTTGGAAGTGCCAAATTTTAATAAATTTATTTGAAACCAACTTCGATTTTTTGGATTTTCTTGAGTATTTTTGTTGTAGGATCTACAATTGAGTAAATTTAGATGAAAATAACTTAAATTTTTTGGATTGTGAAAAAAATTTCAGTTGGAAGTGTCAAATTTTAATAAATTTATTTGAAACCAAATTCGATTTTTTGGAGTTTCATGAGTATTTTTGTTATAGGATCTACAATTGAGTAAATTTAGATGAAAATAACTTCGATATTTTGGATTTTGTCACGATACTTGTCAAATTTTAATAAATTTATTTGAAATCAACTTCGATTTTTTTTTATTTTGTTGGGTATTTTTGTTGTAGGATCTATATTTGGGTAAATTTAGATGAAAATAACTTAAATTTTTAGGATTGTGAAAAAAATTTTAGTTGGAAGTGCCAAATTTTAATAAATTTATTTGAAACCAACTTCGATTTTTTGGATTTTCTTGAGTATTTTTGTTGTAGGATCTACAATTGAGTAAATTTAGATGAAAATAACTTCAATTTTTTGGATTGTGAAAAAAAATTTAGATGGAAGTGTCAAATTTTAATAAATTTATTTGAAATCAACTTCGATTTTTTTTTATTTTGTTGGGTATTTTTGTTGTAGGATCTATATTTGAGTAAATTTAGATGAAAATAACTTAATTTTTTAGGATTGTGAAAAAAAATTTAGTTGGAAGTGCCAAATTTTAATAAATTTATTTGAAACCAACTTCGATTTTTTGGATTTTCTTGAGTATTTTTGTTGTAGGATCTACAATTGAGTAAATTTAGATGAAAATAACTTCAATTTTTTGGATTGTGAAAAAAATTTTAGTTGGAAGTGCCAAATTTTAATAAATTTATTTGAAACCAACTTCGATTTTTTTGGATTTTCTTGAGTATTTTTGTTGTAGGATCTACAATTGAGTAAATTTAGATGAAAATAACTTCAATTTTTAGGACTGAGAAAAATATTTTAGTTGGAAGTGTCAAATTTTAATAAATTTATTTGAAACCTACTTCGATTTTTCTCGACTATGTTGAGTTTTTTTGATAGAGAAGCTTAATTTGAGTAATTTCAGTTGAAATAACTTCGATTTTTTTTTATTTTGTTGGGTATTTTTGTTGTAGGATCTATATTTGAGTAAATTTAGATGAAAATAACTTAAATTTTTAGGATTGTGAAAAAAAATTTAGTTGGAAGTGCCAAATTTTAATAAATTTATTTGAAACCAACTTCGATTTTTTGGATTTTCTTGAGTATTTTTGTTGTAGGATCTACAATTGAGTAAATTTAGATGAAAATAACTTAAATTTTTTGGATTGTGAAAAAAATTTCAGTTGGAAGTGTCAAATTTTAATAAATTTATTTGAAACCAAATTCGATTTTTTGGAGTTTCATGAGTATTTTTGTTATAGGATCTACAATTGAGTAAATTTAGATGAAAATAACTTCGATATTTTGGATTTTGTCACGATACTTGTCAAATTTTAATAAATTTATTTGAAATCAACTTTGATAATTTTTGAATTTGTTGAGTATTTTTGTTGTAGGATCTATATTTGAGTAAATTTAGATGAAAATAACTTCAATTTTTTGGATTGTGAAAATTATTTTAGTTGGAAGTGTCAAATTTTAATAAATTTATTTGAAATCAACTTCGATTTTTTTTTATTTTGTTGGGTATTTTTGTTGTAGGATCTATATTTGAGTAAATTTAGATGAAAATAACTTAAATTTTTAGGATTGTGAAAAAAATTTTAGTTGGAAGTGCCAAATTTTAATAAATTTATTTGAAACCAACTTCGATTTTTTGGATTTTCTTGAGTATTTTTGTTGTAGGATCTACAATTGAGTAAATTTAGATGAAAATAACTTCGATTTTTTCGATTTTGTCACGATTTTTGTGAAATTTTAATAAATTTATTTGAAATCAACTTGGATAATTTTGGAATTTGTTGAGTATTTTTGTTGTAAGATCTATATTTGAGTAAATTTAGATGAAAATATCTTCAATTTTTAGGATTGTGAAAAAAAATTTAGACGGAAGTGTCAAATTTTAATAAATTTATTTGAAATCAACTTCGATTTTTTGGATTTTCTTGAGTATTTTTGTTGTAGGATCTACAATTGAGTAAATTTAGATGAAAATAACTTCAATTTTTTGGATTGTGAAAAAAAATTTAGATGGAAGTGTCAAATTTTAATAAATTTATTTGAAATCAACTTCGATTTTTTTTTATTTTGTTGGGTATTTTTGTTGTAGGATCTATATTTGAGTAAATTTAAATGAAAATAACTTAATTTTTTAGGATTGTGAAAAAAAATTTAGTTGGAAGTGCCAAATTTTAATAAATTTATTTGAAACCAAATTCGATTTTTTGGAGTTTCATGAGTATTTTTGTTATAGGATCTACAAATGAGTAAATTTAGATGAAAATAACTTCGATATTTTGGATTATGTCACGATTTTTGTCAAATTTTAATAAATTTATTTGAAATCAACTTCGATTTTTTTTTATTTTGTTGGGTATTTTTGTTGTAGGATCTATATTTGAGTAAATTTAGATGAAAATAACTTAAATTTTTAGGATTGTGAAAAAAAATTGAGTTGGAAGTGTCAAATTTTAATAAATTTATTTGATACCAACTTTAATTTTTTGGATTTTCTGGAATATTTTGGTTGTAGGATCTACAATTGAGTAAATTTAGATGAAAATATCTTCAATTTTTTGGATTGTGAATAAAGTTTGAGTTGGAAGTGTCAAATTTTAATAAATTTATTTGAAACCAACTTTGATTTTTTGGATTTTCTTGAGTATTTTGGTTGTAGGATCTAGAATTGAGTAAATTTAGATGAAAATAACTTCAATTTTTTGGATTGTGAATAAAGTTTGAGTTGGAAGTGCCAAATTTTAATAAATTTATTTGAAACCAACTTCGATTTTTTGGATTTTCTTGAGTATTTTTGTTGTAGGATCTACAATTGAGTAAATTTAGATGAAAATAACTTCAATTTTTTGGATTGTGAAAAAAAATTTAGAGGGAAGTGTCAAATTTTAATAAATTTATTTGAAATCAACTTCGATTTTTTTAGATTTTGTCGAGTATTTTTGGTGTAGGATGTATATTTGAGTAAATTTAGATGAAAATAACTTCAATTTTTTGGATTGTGAAAAAAAATTTAGTTGGAAGTGCCAAATTTTAATAAATTTATTTGAAACCAACTTCGATTTTTTTGGATTTTGTCGAGTATTTTTGGTGTAGGATGTATATTTGAGTAAATTTAGATGAAAATAACTTCAATTTCTAGGATTGTGAAAAAAAATTTAGTTAGAAGTGTCAAATTTTAATAAATTTATTTGAAACCAACTTCGATTTTTTTGGATTTTGTCGAGTATTTTTGTTGTAGGATGTATATTTGAGTAAGTTTAGATGAAAATAACGACCATTTTTTGGATTGTGAAAAAAATTTTAGTTGGAAGTGTCAAATTTTAATAAATTTCTTTGAAACCAACTTCGATTTTTTTGGATTTTGTCGAGTATTTTTGTTGTAGGATGTATATTTGAGTAAATTTAGATGAAAATAACCACCATTTTTTGGATTGTGAAGAAAGATTTAGTTGGAAGTGTCAAATTTTAATAAATTTATATGAAATCAACTTCGATTTTTTTGGATTTTGTCGAGTATTTTTGGTGTAGGATGTATATTTGAGTAAATTTAGATGAAAATAACTTCAATTTCTAGGATTGTGAAAAAAATTTTAGTTGGAAGTGTCAAATTTTAATAAATTTATTTGAAATCAACTTCGATTTTTTTGGATTTTGTCGAGTATTTTTGGTGTAGGATGTATATTTGAGTAAATTTAGATGAAAATAACTTCAATTTTTTGGATTGTGAAAAAAAATTTTAGTTGGAAGTGCCAAGTTTTAATAAATTTATTTGAAATCAACTTCGATTTTTTTGGATTTTGGTGAGTATTTTTTTGGTGGATCTATATTTGAGAAAATTTAGATGAAAATAACTTCAATTTTTTGGATTGTGAAAAAAATTTTAGTGGGAAGTGTCAAATTTTAATAAATTTATTTGAAACCAACTTCGATTTTTTTGGATTTTGGTGAGTATTTTTTTGTTGGATCTATATTTGAGAAAATTTAGTTGAAAATAACTTCAATTTTTTGGATTGTGAAAAAAATTTTAGTGGGAAGTGTCAAATTTTAATAAGTTTATTTGAAACCAACTTCGATTTTTTTGAATTTTGTCGAGTATTTTTGGTATAGGATGTATATTTGAGTAAATTTAGATGAAAATAACTTCAATTTCTAGGATTGTGAAGAAATTTTTAGTTGGAAGTGTCAAATTTTAATAAATTTATTTGAAATCTACTTCGATTTTTTTGGATTTTGTCGAGTATTTTTGTTGTAGGATGTATATTTGAGTAAATTTAGATGAAAATAACGACCATTTTTTGGATTGTGAAGAAAATTTTAGTTGGAAGTGTCAAATTTTAATAAATTTATTTGAAATCAACTTCGATTTTTTTGGATTTTGTCGAGTATTTTTGGTGTAGGATGTATATTTGAGTAAATTTAGATGAAAATAACTTCAATTTCTAGGATTGTGAAAAAAATTTTTGTTGGAAGTGTCAAATTTTAATAAATTTATTTTATACCAACTTCGATTTTTTTGGATTTTGTCGAGTATTTTTGTTGTAGGATGTATATTTGAGTAAATTTAGATGAAAATAACGACCATTTTTTGGATTGTGAAGAAAATTTTAGTTGGAAGTGTCAAATTTTAATAAATTTATTTGAAATCAACTTCGATTTTTTTTGGTTTTGTCGAGTATTTTTGGTGTAGGATGTATATTTGAGTAAATTTAGATGAAAATAACTTAAATTTTTTGGATTGTGAAAAAAAATTTTAGTTGGAAATGCCAAGTTTTAATAAATTTATTTGAAATCATCTTCGATTTTTTTGGATTTTGGTGAGTATTTTTTTGTTGGATCTATATTTGAGAAAATTTAGATGAAAATAACTTCAATTTTTTGGATTGTGAAAAAAATTTTAGTGGGAAGTGTCAAATTTTAATAAATTTATTTGAAACCAACTTCGATTTTTTTTTATTTTTTTTAGTATTTTTGTTGTTGGATCTATATTTGAGTAAATTTAGATATAAATAACTTCAATTTTTAGGATTGTGAAAAAAATTTTAGTTGGAAGTGTCAAATTTTAATAAATTTTTTTGAAACCAACTTCGATTTTTTTTGGATTTTGTCGAGTACTTTTGTTGTAGGATGTATATTTGAGTAAATTTAGATTAAAATAACGACCATTTTTTGGATTGTGAAGAAAATTTTAGTTGGAAGTGTCAAATTTTAATAAATTTATTTGAAATCAACTTCGATTTTTTTTGATTTTGTCGAGTATTTTTGGTGTAGGATGTATATTTGAGTAAATTTAGATGAAAATAACTTCAATTTTTTGGATTGTGAAAAAAAATTTTAGTTGGAAGTGCCAAGTTTTAATAAATTTATTCGAAATCAACTTCGATTTTTTTGGATTTTGGTGAGTATTTTTTTGTTGGATCTATATTTGAGAAAATTTAGTTGAAAATAACTTCAATTTTTTGGATTGTGAAAAAAATTTTAGTTGGAAGTGTCAAATTTTAATAAATTTACTTGAAATCAACTTCGATTTTTTTGGATTTTGTCGAGTATTTTTGGCGTAGGATGTATATTTGAGTAAATTTAGATGAAAATAACGACCATTTTTTGGATTGTGAAGAAAATTTTAGTTGAAAGTGTCAAATTTTAATAAATTTATTTGAAATCAACTTCGATTTTTTTGGATTTTGTCGAGTATTTTTGTTGTAGGATGTATATTTGAGTAAATTTAGATGAAAATAACCACCATTTTTTGGATTGTGAATAAAATTTTAGTTGGAAGTGTCAAATTTTAATAAATTTATTTGAAATCAACTTCGATTTTTTTGGATATTGTTGAGTATTTTTGTTGGATCTATATTTGAGTAAATTTAGATGACAATAACGACCATTTTTTGGATTGTGAAAAAAATTTTAGTTGGAAGTGTCAAATTTTAATAAATTTATTTGAAATCAACTTCGATTTTTTTGGATTTTGTCGAGTATTTTTGGTGTAGGATGTATATTTGAGTAAATTTAGATGAAAATAACGACCATTTTTTGGATTGTGAAACAAATTTTAGTTGGAAGTGTCAAATTTTAATAAATTTATTTGAAACCAACTTCGATTTTTTTTTTTTTTTTGAGTATTTTTGTTGTGGGATCTATATTTGAGTAAATTTAGATAAAAATAACTTCAATTTTTAGGATTGTGAAAAAAGTTTTAGTTGGAAGTGTCAAATTTTAATAAATTTATTTGAAACCAACTTCGATTATTTTTTTGGATTTTGTCGAATACTTTTCATGTAGGATGTACATTTGAGTAAATTTAGATGAAAATAACAACCATTTTTTAGGTTGTGAATAAAATTTTAGTTGGAAGTGTCAAATTTTAATAAATTTATTTGAAATCAACTTCGATTTTTTTGGATTTTGTCGAGTATTTTTGGTGTAGGATGTATATTTGAGTAAATTTAGATGAAAATAACTTCAATTTTTTGGATTGTGAAAAAAAATTTTAGTTGGAAGTGCCATGTTATAATAAATTTATTTGAAATCAACTTCGATTTTTTTGGATTTTGGTGAGTATTTTTTTGTTGGATCTATATTTGAGAAAATTTAGATGAAAATAACTTCAATTTTTTGGATTGTGAAAAAAATTTTAGTGGGAAGTGTCCAATTTTAATAAATTTATTTGAAACCAACTTCGATTTTTTGGAATTTTGTCGAGTATTTTTGGTGTAGGATGTATATTTGAGTAAATTTAGATGAAAATAACTTCAATTTCTAGGATTGTGAAGAAATTTTTAGTTGGAAGTGTCAAATTTTAATAAATTTATTTGAAATCTACTTCGATTTTTTTGGATTTTGTCGAGTATTTTTGTTGTAGGATGTATATTTGAGTAAATTTAGATGAAAATAACGACCATTTTTTGGATTGTGAAGAAAATTTTAGTTGGAAGTGTCAAATTTTAATAAATTTATTTGAAATCAACTTCGATTTTTTTGGATTTTGTCGAGTATTTTTGGTGTAGGATGTATATTTGAGTAAATTTAGATGAAAATAACTTCAATTTCTAGGATTGTGAAAAAAATTTTAGTTGGAAGTGTCATATTTCAATAAATTTATTTTATACCAACTTCGATTTTTTTGGATTTTGTCGAGTATTTTTGTTGTAGGATGTGTATTTGAGTAAATTTAGATGAAAATAACGACCATTTTTTGGATTGTGAAGAAAATTTTAGTTGGAAGTGTCAAATTTTAATAAATTTATTTGAAATCAACTTCGATTTTTTTTGGTTTTGTCGAGTATTTTTTGTGTAGGATGTATATTTGAGTAAATTTAGATGAAAATAACTTCAATTTTTTGGATTGTGAAAAAAAATTTTAGTTGGAAATGCCAAGTTTTAATAAATTTATTTGAAATCAACTTCGATTTTTTTGGATTTTGGTGAGTATTTTTTGGTTGGATCTATATTTGAGAAAATTTAGATGAAAATAACTTCAATTTTGTGGATTGTGAAAAAAATTTTAGTGGGAAGTGTCAAATTTTAATAAATTTATTTGAAACCAACTTCGATTTTTTTTTTTTTTTTTTAGTATTTTTGTTGTTGGATCTATATTTGAGTAAATTTAGATATAAATAACTTCAATTTTTAGGATTGTGAAGAAAATTTTAGTTGAAAGTGTCAAATTTTAATAAATTTATTTGAAATCAACTTCGATTTTTTTGGATTTTGTCGAGTATTTTTGTTGTAGGATGTATATTTGAGTAAATTTAGATGAAAATAACCACCATTTTTTGGATTGTGAATAAAATTTTAGTTGGAAGTGTCAAATTTTAATAAATTTATTTGAAATCAACTTCGATTTTTTTGGATATTGTTGAGTATTTTTGTTGTAGGATCTATATTTGAGTAAATTTATATGAAAATAACTTCAATTATTTGGATTGTGAAGAAAATTTTAGTTGGAAGTGTCAAATTTTAATAAATTTATTTGAAATCAACTTCGATTTTTTTGGATTTTGTCGAGTATTTTTGGTGTAGGATGTATATTTGAGTAAATTTAGATGAAAATAACTTCAATTTCTAGGATTGTGAAAAAAATTTTAGTTGGAAGTGTCATATTTCAATAAATTTATTTTATACCAACTTCGATTTTTTTGGATTTTGTCGAGTATTTTTGTTGTAGGATGTGTATTTGAGTAAATTTAGATGAAAATAACGACCATTTTTTGGATTGTGAAGAAAATTTTAGTTGGAAGTGTCAAATTTTAATAAATTTATTTGAAATCAACTTCGATTTTTTTGGATATTGTTGAGTATTTTTGTTGTAGGATCTATATTTGAGTAAATTTAGATGAAAATAACTTCAATTTTATGGATTGTGAAAAAAATTTTAGTCGGAAGTGTCCAATTTTAATAAATTTATTTGAAATCAACTTCGATTTTTTTAGATTTTGTCGAGTATTTTTGGTGTAGGATGTATATTTGAGTAAATTTAGATGAAAATAACTTCAATTTTTTGGATTGTGAAAAAAAATTTAGTTGGAAGTGCCAAATTTTAATAAATTTATTTGAAACCAACTTCGATTTTTTTGGATTTTGTCGAGTATTTTTGGTGTAGGATGTATATTTGAGTAAATTTAGATGAAAATAACTTCAATTTCTAGGATTGTGAAAAAAATTTTAGTTAGAAGTGTCAAATTTTAATAAATTTATTTGAAACCAACTTCGATTTTTTTGGATTTTGTCGAGTATTTTTGTTGTAGGATGTATATTTGAGTAAGTTTAGATGAAAATAACGACCATTTTTTGGATTGTGAAAAAAATTTTAGTTGGAAGTGTCAAATTTTAATAAATTTCTTTGAAACCAACTTCGATTTTTTTGGATTTTGTCGAGTATTTTTGTTGTAGGATGTATATTTGAGTAAATTTAGATGAAAATAACGACCATTTTTTGGATTGTGAAGAAAATTTTAGTTGGAAGTGTCAAATTTTAATAAATTTATATGAAATCAACTTCGATTTTTTTGGATTTTGTCGAGTATTTTTGGTGTAGGATGTATATTTGAGTAAATTTAGATGAAAATAACTTCAATTTCTAGGATTGTGAAAAAAATTTTAGTTGGAAGTGTCAAATTTTAATAAATTTATTTGAAATCAACTTCGATTTTTTTGGATTTTGTCGAGTATTTTTGGTGTAGGATGTATATTTGAGTAAATTTAGATGAAAATAACTTCAATTTTTTGGATTGTGAAAAAAAATTTTAGTTGGAAGTGCCAAGTTTTAATAAATTTATTTGAAATCAACTTCGATTTTTTTGGATTTTGGTGAGTATTTTTTTGGTGGATCTATATTTGAGAAAATTTAGATGAAAATAACTTCAATTTTTTGGATTGTGAAAAAAATTTTAGTGGGAAGTGTCAAATTTTAATAAATTTATTTGAAACCAACTTCGATTTTTTTGGATTTTGGTGAGTATTTTTTTGTTGGATCTATAATTGAGAAAATTTAGTTGAAAATAACTTCAATTTTTTGGATTGTGAAAAAAATTTTAGTGGGAAGTGTCAAATTTTAATAAGTTTATTTGAAACCAACTTCGATTTTTTGGAATTTTGTCGAGTATTTTTGGTATAGGATGTATATTTGAGTAAATTTAGATGAAAATAACTTCAATTTCTAGGATTGTGAAGAAATTTTTAGTTGGAAGTGTCAAATTTTAATAAATTTATTTGAAATCTACTTCGATTTTTTTGGATTTTGTCGAGTATTTTTGTTGTAGGATGTATATTTGAGTAAATTTAGATGAAAATAACGACCATTTTTTGGATTGTGAAGAAAATTTTAGTTGGAAGTGTCAAATTTTAATAAATTTATTTGAAATCAACTTCGATTTTTTTGGATTTTGTCGAGTATTTTTGGTGTAGGATGTATATTTGAGTAAATTTAGATGAAAATAACTTCAATTTCTAGGATTGTGAAAAAAATTTTTGTTGGAAGTGTCAAATTTTAATAAATTTATTTTATACCAACTTCGATTTTTTTGGATTTTGTCGAGTATTTTTGTTGTAGGATGTATATTTGAGTAAATTTAGATGAAAATAACGACCATTTTTTGGATTGTGAAGAAAATTTTAGTTGGAAGTGCCATGTTATAATAAATTTATTTGAAATCAACTTCGATTTTTTTGGATTTTGGTGAGTATTTTTTTGTTGGATCTATATTTGAGAAAATTTAGATGAAAATAACTTCAATTTTTTGGATTGTGAAAAAAATTTTAGTGGGAAGTGTCCAATTTTAATAAATTTATTTGAAACCAACTTCGATTTTTTGGAATTTTGTCGAGTATTTTTGGTGTAGGATGTATATTTGAGTAAATTTAGATGAAAATAACTTCAATTTCTAGGATTGTGAAGAAATTTTTAGTTGGAAGTGTCAAATTTTAATAAATTTATTTGAAATCTACTTCGATTTTTTTGGATTTTGTCGAGTATTTTTGTTGTAGGATGTATATTTGAGTAAATTTAGATGAAAATAACGACCATTTTTTGGATTGTGAAGAAAATTTTAGTTGGAAGTGTCAAATTTTAATAAATTTATTTGAAATCAACTTCGATTTTTTTGGATTTTGTCGAGTATTTTTGGTGTAGGATGTATATTTGAGTAAATTTAGATGAAAATAACTTCAATTTCTAGGATTGTGAAAAAAATTTTAGTTGGAAGTGTCATATTTCAATAAATTTATTTTATACCAACTTCGATTTTTTTGGATTTTGTCGAGTATTTTTGTTGTAGGATGTGTATTTGAGTAAATTTAGATGAAAATAACGACCATTTTTTGGATTGTGAAGAAAATTTTAGTTGGAAGTGTCAAATTTTAATAAATTTATTTGAAATCAACTTCGATTTTTTTTGGTTTTGTCGAGTATTTTTTGTGTAGGATGTATATTTGAGTAAATTTAGATGAAAATAACTTCAATTTTTTGGATTGTGAAAAAAAATTTTAGTTGGAAATGCCAAGTTTTAATAAATTTATTTGAAATCAACTTCGATTTTTTTGGATTTTGGTGAGTATTTTTTGGTTGGATCTATATTTGAGAAAATTTAGATGAAAATAACTTCAATTTTGTGGATTGTGAAAAAAATTTTAGTGGGAAGTGTCAAATTTTAATAAATTTATTTGAAACCAACTTCGATTTTTTTTTTTTTTTTTTAGTATTTTTGTTGTTGGATCTATATTTGAGTAAATTTAGATATAAATAACTTCAATTTTTAGGATTGTGAAGAAAATTTTAGTTGAAAGTGTCAAATTTTAATAAATTTATTTGAAATCAACTTCGATTTTTTTGGATTTTGTCGAGTATTTTTGTTGTAGGATGTATATTTGAGTAAATTTAGATGAAAATAACCACCATTTTTTGGATTGTGAATAAAATTTTAGTTGGAAGTGTCAAATTTTAATAAATTTATTTGAAATCAACTTCGATTTTTTTGGATATTGTTGAGTATTTTTGTTGTAGGATCTATATTTGAGTAAATTTATATGAAAATAACTTCAATTATTTGGATTGTGAAGAAAATTTTAGTTGGAAGTGTCAAATTTTAATAAATTTATTTGAAATCAACTTCGATTTTTTTGGATTTTGTCGAGTATTTTTGGTGTAGGATGTATATTTGAGTAAATTTAGATGAAAATAACTTCAATTTCTAGGATTGTGAAAAAAATTTTAGTTGGAAGTGTCATATTTCAATAAATTTATTTTATACCAACTTCGATTTTTTTGGATTTTGTCGAGTATTTTTGTTGTAGGATGTGTATTTGAGTAAATTTAGATGAAAATAACGACCATTTTTTGGATTGTGAAGAAAATTTTAGTTGGAAGTGTCAAATTTTAATAAATTTATTTGAAATCAACTTCGATTTTTTTGGATATTGTTGAGTATTTTTGTTGTAGGATCTATATTTGAGTAAATTTAGATGAAAATAACTTCAATTTTATGGATTGTGAAAAAAATTTTAGTCGGAAGTGTCCAATTTTAATAAATTTATTTGAAATCAACTTCGATTTTTTTAGATTTTGTCGAGTATTTTTGGTGTAGGATGTATATTTGAGTAAATTTAGATGAAAATAACTTCAATTTTTTGGATTGTGAAAAAAAATTTAGTTGGAAGTGCCAAATTTTAATAAATTTATTTGAAACCAACTTCGATTTTTTTGGATTTTGTCGAGTATTTTTGGTGTAGGATGTATATTTGAGTAAATTTAGATGAAAATAACTTCAATTTCTAGGATTGTGAAAAAAATTTTAGTTAGAAGTGTCAAATTTTAATAAATTTATTTGAAACCAACTTCGATTTTTTTGGATTTTGTCGAGTATTTTTGTTGTAGGATGTATATTTGAGTAAGTTTAGATGAAAATAACGACCATTTTTTGGATTGTGAAAAAAATTTTAGTTGGAAGTGTCAAATTTTAATAAATTTCTTTGAAACCAACTTCGATTTTTTTGGATTTTGTCGAGTATTTTTGTTGTAGGATGTATATTTGAGTAAATTTAGATGAAAATAACGACCATTTTTTGGATTGTGAAGAAAATTTTAGTTGGAAGTGTCAAATTTTAATAAATTTATATGAAATCAACTTCGATTTTTTTGGATTTTGTCGAGTATTTTTGGTGTAGGATGTATATTTGAGTAAATTTAGATGAAAATAACTTCAATTTCTAGGATTGTGAAAAAAATTTTAGTTGGAAGTGTCAAATTTTAATAAATTTATTTGAAATCAACTTCGATTTTTTTGGATTTTGTCGAGTATTTTTGGTGTAGGATGTATATTTGAGTAAATTTAGATGAAAATAACTTCAATTTTTTGGATTGTGAAAAAAAATTTTAGTTGGAAGTGCCAAGTTTTAATAAATTTATTTGAAATCAACTTCGATTTTTTTGGATTTTGGTGAGTATTTTTTTGGTGGATCTATATTTGAGAAAATTTAGATGAAAATAACTTCAATTTTTTGGATTGTGAAAAAAATTTTAGTGGGAAGTGTCAAATTTTAATAAATTTATTTGAAACCAACTTCGATTTTTTTGGATTTTGGTGAGTATTTTTTTGTTGGATCTATAATTGAGAAAATTTAGTTGAAAATAACTTCAATTTTTTGGATTGTGAAAAAAATTTTAGTGGGAAGTGTCAAATTTTAATAAGTTTATTTGAAACCAACTTCGATTTTTTGGAATTTTGTCGAGTATTTTTGGTATAGGATGTATATTTGAGTAAATTTAGATGAAAATAACTTCAATTTCTAGGATTGTGAAGAAATTTTTAGTTGGAAGTGTCAAATTTTAATAAATTTATTTGAAATCTACTTCGATTTTTTTGGATTTTGTCGAGTATTTTTGTTGTAGGATGTATATTTGAGTAAATTTAGATGAAAATAACGACCATTTTTTGGATTGTGAAGAAAATTTTAGTTGGAAGTGTCAAATTTTAATAAATTTATTTGAAATCAACTTCGATTTTTTTGGATTTTGTCGAGTATTTTTGGTGTAGGATGTATATTTGAGTAAATTTAGATGAAAATAACTTCAATTTCTAGGATTGTGAAAAAAATTTTTGTTGGAAGTGTCAAATTTTAATAAATTTATTTTATACCAACTTCGATTTTTTTGGATTTTGTCGAGTATTTTTGTTGTAGGATGTATATTTGAGTAAATTTAGATGAAAATAACGACCATTTTTTGGATTGTGAAGAAAATTTTAGTTGGAAGTGTCAAATTTTAATAAATTTATTTGAAATCAACTTCGATTTTTTTTGGTTTTGTCGAGTATTTTTGGTGTAGGATGTATATTTGAGTAAATTTAGATGAAAATAACTTAAATTTTTTGGATTGTGAAAAAAAATTTTAGTTGGAAATGCCAAGTTTTAATAAATTTATTTGAAATCAACTTCGATTTTTTTGGATTTTGGTGAGTATTTTTTTGTTGGATCTATATTTGAGAAAATTTAGATGAAAATAACTTCAATTTTTTGGATTGTGAAAAAAATTTTAGTGGGAAGTGTCAAATTTTAATAAATTTATTTGAAACCAACTTCGATTTTTTTTTATTTTTTTTAGTATTTTTGTTGTTGGATCTATATTTGAGTAAATTTAGATATAAATAACTTCAATTTTTAGGATTGTGAAAAAAATTTTAGTTGGAAGTGTCAAATTTTAATAAATTTTTTTGAAACCAACTTCGATTTTTTTTGGATTTTGTCGAGTACTTTTGTTGTAGGATGTATATTTGAGTAAATTTAGATTAAAATAACGACCATTTTTTGGATTGTGAAGAAAATTTTAGTTGGAAGTGTCAAATTTTAATAAATTTATTTGAAATCAACTTCGATTTTTTTGGATTTTGTCGAGTATTTTTGGTGTAGGATGTATATTTGAGTAAATTTAGATGAAAATAACTTCAATTTTTTGGATTGTGAAAAAAAATTTTAGTTGGAAGTGCCAAGTTTTAATAAATTTATTCGAAATCAACTTCGATTTTTTTGGATTTTGGTGAGTATTTTTCTGTTGGATCTATATTTGAGAAAATTTAGTTGAAAATAACTTCAATTTTTTGGATTGTGAAAAAAATTTTAGTTGGAAGTGTCAAATTTTAATAAATTTACTTGAAATCAACTTCGATTTTTTTGGATTTTGTCGAGTATTTTTGGCGTAGGATGTATATTTGAGTAAATTTAGATGAAAATAACGACCATTTTTTGGATTGTGAAGAAAATTTTAGTTGAAAGTGTCAAATTTTAATAAATTTATTTGAAAGCAACTTCGATTTTTTTGGATTTTGTCGAGTATTTTTGTTGTAGGATGTATATTTGAGTAAATTTAGATGAAAATAACCACCATTTTTTGGATTGTGAATAAAATTTTAGTTGGAAGTGTCAAATTTTAATAAATTTATTTGAAATCAACTTCGATTTTTTTGGATATTGTTGAGTATTTTTGTTGTAGGATCTATATTTGAGTAAATTTAGATGACAATAACTTCAATTTTTTGGATTGTGAAAAAAATTTTAGTCGGAAGTGTCCAATTTTAATAAATTTATTTGAAATCAACTTCGATTTTTTTAGATTTTGTCCAGTATTTTTGGTGTAGGAAGTATATTTGAGTAAATTTAGATGAAAATAACTTCAATTTTTTGGATTGTGAACAAAAAATTTAGTTGGAAGTGCCAAATTTTAATAAATTTATTTGAAACCAACTTCGATTTTTTTGGATTTTGTCGAGTATTTTTGGTGTAGGATGTATATTTGAGTAAATTTAGATGAAAATAACTTCAATTTCTAGGATTGTGAAAAAAATTTTAGTTAGAAGTGTCAAATTTTAATAAATTTATTTGAAACCAACTTCGATTTTTTTGGATTTTGTCGAGTATTTTTGTTGTAGGATGTATATTTGAGTAAGTTTAGATGAAAATAACGACCATTTTTTGGATTGTGAAAAAAATTTTAGTTGGAAGTGTCAAATTTTAATAAATTTCTTTGAAACCAACTTCGATTTTTTTGGATTTTGTCGAGTATTTTTGTTGTAGGATGTATATTTGAGTAAATTTAGATGAAAATAACGACCATTTTTTGGATTGTGAAGAAAATTTTAGTTGGAAGTGTCAAATTTTAATAAATTTATTTGAAATCAACTTCGATTTTTTTGGATTTTGTCGAGTATTTTTGGTGTAGGATGTATATTTCAGTAAATTTAGATGAAAATAACTTCAATTTTTTGGATTGTGAAAAAAAATTTTAGTTGGAAGTGCCATGTTATAATAAATTTATTTGAAATCAACTTCGATTTTTTTGGATTTTGGTGAGTATTTTTTTGTTGGATCTATATTTGAGAAAATTTAGATGAAAATAACTTCAATTTTTTGGATTGTGAAAAAAATTTTAGTGGGAAGTGTCCAATTTTAATAAATTTATTTGAAACCAACTTCGATTTTTTGGAATTTTGTCGAGTATTTTTGGTGTAGGATGTATATTTGAGTAAATTTAGATGAAAATAACTTCAATTTCTAGGATTGTGAAGAAATTTTTAGTTGGAAGTGTCAAATTTTAATAAATTTATTTGAAATCTACTTCGATTTTTTTGGATTTTGTCGAGTATTTTTGTTGTAGGATGTATATTTGAGTAAATTTAGATGAAAATAACGACCATTTTTTGGATTGTGAAGAAAATTTTAGTTGGAAGTGTCAAATTTTAATAAATTTATTTGAAATCAACTTCGATTTTTTTGGATTTTGTCGAGTATTTTTGGTGTAGGATGTATATTTGAGTAAATTTAGATGAAAATCACTTCAATTTCTAGGATTGTGAAAAAAATTTTAGTTGGAAGTGTCATATTTCAATAAATTTATTTTATACCAACTTCGATTTTTTTGGATTTTGTCGAGTATTTTTGTTGTAGGATGTGTATTTGAGTAAATTTAGATGAAAATAACGACCATTTTTTGGATTGTGAAGAAAATTTTAGTTGGAAGTGTCAAATTTTAATAAATTTATTTGAAATCAACTTCGATTTTTTTTGGTTTTGTCGAGTATTTTTTGTGTAGGATGTATATTTGAGTAAATTTAGATGAAAATAACTTCAATTTTTTGGATTGTGAAAAAAAATTTTAGTTGGAAATGCCAAGTTTTAATAAATTTATTTGAAATCAACTTCGATTTTTTTGGATTTTGGTGAGTATTTTTTGGTTGGATCTATATTTGAGAAAATTTAGATGAAAATAACTTCAATTTTGTGGATTGTGAAAAAAATTTTAGTGGGAAGTGTCAAATTTTAATAAATTTATTTGAAACCAACTTCGATTTTTTTTTTTTTTTTTTAGTATTTTTGTTGTTGGATCTATATTTGAGTAAATTTAGATATAAATAACTTCAATTTTTAGGATTGTGAAGAAAATTTTAGTTGAAAGTGTCAAATTTTAATAAATTTATTTGAAAGCAACTTCGATTTTTTTGGATTTTGTCGAGTATTTTTGTTGTAGGATGTATATTTGAGTAAATTTAGATGAAAATAACCACCATTTTTTGGATTGTGAATAAAATTTTAGTTGGAAGTGTCAAATTTTAATAAATTTATTTGAAATCAACTTCGATTTTTTTGGATATTGTTGAGTATTTTTGTTGTAGGATCTATATTTGAGTAAATTTATATGAAAATAACTTCAATTTTTTGGATTGTGAAGAAAATTTTAGTTGGAAGTGTCAAATTTTAATAAATTTATTTGAAATCAACTTCGATTTTTTTGGATTTTGTCGAGTATTTTTGGTGTAGGATGTATATTTGAGTAAATTTAGATGAAAATAACTTCAATTTCTAGGATTGTGAAAAAAATTTTAGTTGGAAGTGTCATATTTCAATAAATTTATTTTATACCAACTTCGATTTTTTTGGATTTTGTCGAGTATTTTTGTTGTAGGATGTGTATTTGAGTAAATTTAGATGAAAATAACGACCATTTTTTGGATTGTGAAGAAAATTTTAGTTGGAAGTGTCAAATTTTAATAAATTTATTTGAAATCAACTTCGATTTTTTTGGATTTTGTCGAGTATTTTTGGTGTAGGATGTATATTTGAGTAAATTTAGATGAAAATAACTTCAATTTTTTGGATTGTGAAAAAAAATTTTAGTTGGAAGTGCCAAGTTTTAATAAATTTATTCGAAATCAACTTCGATTTTTTTGGATTTTGGTGAGTATTTTTCTGTTGGATCTATATTTGAGAAAATTTAGTTGAAAATAACTTCAATTTTTTGGATTGTGAAAAAAATTTTAGTTGGAAGTGTCAAATTTTAATAAATTTACTTGAAATCAACTTCGATTTTTATGGATTTTGTCGAGTATTTTTGGCGTAGGATGTATATTTGAGTAAATTTAGATGAAAATAACGACCATTTTTTGGATTGTGAAGAAAATTTTAGTTGAAAGTGTCAAATTTTAATAAATTTATTTGAAATCAACTTCGATTTTTTTGGATTTTGTCGAGTATTTTTGTTGTAGGATGTATATTTGAGTAAATTTAGATGAAAATAACCACCATTTTTTGGATTGTGAATAAAATTTTAGTTGGAAGTGTCAAATTTTAATAAATTTATTTGAAATCAACTTCGATTTTTTTGGATATTGTTGAGTATTTTTGTTGTAGGATCTATATTTGAGTAAATTTAGATGACAATAACTTCAATTTTTTGGATTGTGAAAAAAATTTTAGTCGGAAGTGTCCAATTTTAATAAATTTATTTGAAATCAACTTCGATTTTTTTAGATTTTGTCCAGTATTTTTGGTGTAGGAAGTATATTTGAGTAAATTTAGATGAAAATAACTTCAATTTTTTGGATTGTGAACAAAAAATTTAGTTGGAAGTGCCAAATTTTAATAAATTTATTTGAAACCAACTTCGATTTTTTTGGATTTTGTCGAGTATTTTTGGTGTAGGATGTATATTTGAGTAAATTTAGATGAAAATAACTTCAATTTCTAGGATTGTGAAAAAAATTTTAGTTAGAAGTGTCAAATTTTAATAAATTTATTTGAAACCAACTTCGATTTTTTTGGATTTTGTCGAGTATTTTTGTTGTAGGATGTATATTTGAGTAAGTTTAGATGAAAATAACGACCATTTTTTGGATTGTGAAAAAAATTTTAGTTGGAAGTGTCAAATTTTAATAAATTTCTTTGAAACCAACTTCGATTTTTTTGGATTTTGTCGAGTATTTTTGTTGTAGGATGTATATTTGAGTAAATTTAGATGAAAATAACGACCATTTTTTGGATTGTGAAGAAAATTTTAGTTGGAAGTGTCAAATTTTAATAAATTTATTTGAAATCAACTTCGATTTTTTTGGATTTTGTCGAGTATTTTTGGTGTAGGATGTATATTTGAGTAAATTTAGATGAAAATAACTTCAATTTCTAGGATTGTGAAAAAAATTTTAGTTGGAAGTGTCAAATTTTAATAAATTTATTTGAAATCAACTTCGATTTTTTTGGATTTTGTCGAGTATTTTTGGTGTAGGATGTATATTTGAGTAAATTTAGATGAAAATAACTTCAATTTTTTGGATTGTGAAAAAAATTTTAGTGGGAAGTGTCAAATTTTAATAAATTTATTTGAAACCAACTTCGAATTTTTTGGATTTTGGTGAGTATTTTTTTGTTGGATCTATATTTGAGAAAATTTAGTTGAAAATAACTTCAATTTTTTGGATTGTGAAAAAAATTTTAGTTGGAAGTGTCAAATTTTAATAAATTTATTTGAAACCAACTTCGATTTTTTTTTATTTTTTTGAGTATTTTTGTTGTGGGATCTATATTTGAGTAAATTTAGATAAAAATAACTTCAATTTCTAGGATTGTGAAAAAAATTTTAGTTAGAAGTGTCAAATTTTAATAAATTAATTTGAAACCAACTTCGATTTTTTTGGATTTTGTCGAGTATTTTTGTTGTAGGATGTATATTTGAGTAAGTTTAGATGAAAATAACGACCATTTTTTGGATTGTGAAACAAATTTTAGTTGGAAGTGTCAAATTTTAATAAATTTATTTGAAACCAACTTCGATTTTTTTTTTTTTTTTGAGTATTTTTGTTGTGGGATCTATATTTGAGTAAATTTAGATAAAAATAACTTCAATTTTTAGGATTGTGAAAAAAGTTTTAGTTGGAAGTGTCAAATTTTAATAAATTTATTTGAAACCAACTTCGATTATTTTTTTGGATTTTGTCGAATACTTTTCATGTAGGATGTACATTTGAGTAAATTTAGATGAAAATAACAACCATTTTTTAGGTTGTGAATAAAATTTTAGTTGGAAGTGTCAAATTTTAATAAATTTATTTGAAATCAACTTCGATTTTTTTGGATTTTGTCGAGTATTTTTGGTGTAGGATGTATATTTGAGTAAATTTAGATGAAAATAACCACCATTTTTTGGATTGTGAATAAAATTTTAGTCGGAAGTGTCCAATTTTAATAAATTTATTTGAAATCAACTTCGATTTTTTTAGATTTTGTCCAGTATTTTTGGTGTAGGAAGTATATTTGAGTAAATTTAGATGAAAATAACTTCAATTTTTTGGATTGTGAAAAAAAAATTTAGTTGGAAGTGCCAAATTTTAATAAATTTATTTGAAACCAACTTCGATTTTTTTGGATTTTGTCGAGTATTTTTGGTGTAGGATGTATATTTGAGTAAATTTAGATGAAAATAACTTCAATTTCTAGGATTGTGAAAAAAATTTTAGTTAGAAGTGTCAAATTTTAATAAATTTATTTGAAACCAACTTCGATTTTTTTGGATTTTGTCGAGTATTTTTGTTGTAGGATGTATATTTGAGTAAGTTTAGATGAAAATAACGACCATTTTTTGGATTGTGAAAAAAATTTTAGTTGGAAGTGTCAAATTTTAATAAATTTCTTTGAAACCAACTTCGATTTTTTTGGATTTTGTCGAGTATTTTTGTTGTAGGACGTATATTTGAGTAAATTTAGATGAAAATAACGACCATTTTTTGGATTGTGAAGAAAATTTTAGTTGGAAGTGTCAAATTTTAATAAATTTATTTGAAATCAACTTCGATTTTTTTGGATTTTGTCGAGTATTTTTGGTGTAGGATGTATATTTGAGTAAATTTAGATGAAAATAACTTCAATTTCTAGGATTGTGAAAAAAATTTTAGTTGGAAGTGTCAAATTTTAATAAATTTATTTGAAATCAACTTCGATTTTTTTGGATTTTGTCGAGTATTTTTGGTGTAGGATGTATATTTGAGTAAATTTAGATGAAAATAACTTCAATTTTTTGGATTGTGAAAAAAATTTTAGTGGGAAGTGTCAAATTTTAATAAATTTATTTGAAACCAACTTCGAATTTTTTGGATTTTGGTGAGTATTTTTTTGTTGGATCTATATTTGAGAAAATTTAGTTGAAAATAACTTCAATTTTTTGGATTGTGAAAAAAATTTTAGTTGGAAGTGTCAAATTTTAATAAATTTATTTGAAACCAACTTCGATTTTTTTTTATTTTTTTGAGTATTTTTGTTGTGGGATCTATATTTGAGTAAATTTAGATAAAAATAACTTCAATTTCTAGGATTGTGAAAAAAATTTTAGTTAGAAGTGTCAAATTTTAATAAATTAATTTGAAACCAACTTCGATTTTTTTGGATTTTGTCGAGTATTTTTGTTGTAGGATGTATATTTGAGTAAGTTTAGATGAAAATAACGACCATTTTTTGGATTGTGAAACAAATTTTAGTTGGAAGTGTCAAATTTTAATAAATTTATTTGAAACCAACTTCGATTTTTTTTTTTTTTTTTTGAGTATTTTTGTTGTGGGATCTATATTTGAGTAAATTTAGATAAAAATAACTTCAATTTTTAGGATTGTGAAAAAAGTTTTAGTTGGAAGTGTCAAATTTTAATAAATTTATTTGAAACCAACTTCGATTATTTTTTTGGATTTTGTCGAATACTTTTCATGTAGGATGTACATTTGAGTAAATTTAGATGAAAATAACAACCATTTTTTAGGTTGTGAATAAAATTTTAGTTGGAAGTGTCAAATTTTAATAAATTTATTTGAAATCAACTTCGATTTTTTTGGATTTTGTCGAGTATTTTTGGTGTAGGATGTATATTTGAGTAAATTTAGATGAAAATAACTTCAATTTTTTGGATTGTGAAAAAAAATTTTAGTTGGAAGTGCCATGTTATAATAAATTTATTTGAAATCAACTTCGATTTTTTTGGATTTTGGTGAGTATTTTTTTGTTGGATCTATATTTGAGAAAATTTAGATGAAAATAACTTCAATTTTTTGGATTGTGAAGAAATTTTTAGTTGGAAGTGTCAAATTTTAATAAATTTATTTGAAATCTTCTTCGATTTTTTTTTATTTTGTCGAGTATTTTTGTTGTAGGATGTATATTTGAGTAAATTTAGATGAAAATAACCACCATTTTTTGGATTGTGAATAAAATTTTAGTTGGAAGTGTCAAATTTTAATAAATTTATTTGAAATCAACTTCGATTTTTTTGGATTTTGTCGAGTATTTTTGGTGTAGGATGTATATTTGAGTAAATTTAGATGAAAATAACTTCAATTTCTAGGATTGTGAAGAAATTTTTAGTTGGAAGTGTCAAATTTTAATAAATTTATTTGAAATCTACTTCGATTTTTTTGGATTTTGTCGAGTATTTTTGTTGTAGGATGTATATTTGAGTAAGTTTAGATGAAAATAACGACCATTTTTTGGATTGTGAAAAAAATTGTAGTTGGAAGTGTCAAATTTTAATAAATTTCTTTGAAACCAACTTCGATTTTTTTGGATTTTGTCGAGTATTTTTGTTGTAGGATGTATATTTGAGTAAATTTAGATGAAAATAACGACCATTTTTTGGATTGTGAAGAAAATTTTAGTTGGAAGTGTCAAATTTTAATAAATTTATTTGAAATCAACTTCGATTTTTTTGGATTTTGTCGAGTATTTTTGGTGTAGGATGTATATTTGAATAAATTTAGATGAAAATAACTTCAATTTCTAGGATTGTGAAAAAAATTTTAGTTGGAAGTGTCAAATTTTAATAAATTTATTTGAAATCAACTTCGATTTTTTTGGATTTTGTCGAGTATTTTTGGTGTAGGATGTATATTTGAGTAAATTTAGATGAAAATAACTTCAATTTTTTGGATTGTGAAAAAAAATTTTAGTTGGAAGTGCCAAGTTTTAATAAATTTATTTGAAATCAACTTCGATTTTTTTGGATTTTGGTGAGAATTTTTTTGTTGGATCTATATTTGAGAAAATTTAGATGAAAATAACTTCAATTTTTTGGATTGTGAAAAAAATTTTAGTGGGAAGTGTCAAATTTTAATAAATTTATTTGAAACCAACTTCGATTTTTTTTTATTTTTTGGAGTATTTTTGTTGTGGGATCTATATTTGAGTAAATTTAGATAAAAATAACTTCAATTTTTAGGATTGTGAAAAAAGTTTTAGTTGGAAGTGTCAAATTTTAATAAATTTATTTGAAACCAACTTCGATTTTTTTTTTGGATTTTGTCGAGTACTTTTGATGTAGGATGTATATTTGAGTAAATTTAGATGAAAATAACGACCATTTTTTGGATTGTGAATAAAATTTTAGTTGAAAGTGTCAAATTTTAATAAATTTATTTGAAATCAACTTCGATTTTTTTGGATTTTGTCGAGTATTTTTGGTGTAGGATGTATATTTGAGTAAATTTAGATGAAAATAACTTCAATTTTTTGGATTGTGAAAAAAAATTTTAGTTGGAAGTGCCATGTTATAATAAATTTATTTGAAATCAACTTCGATTTTTTTGGATTTTGGTGAGTATTTTTTTGTTGGATCTATATTTGAGAAAATTTAGATGAAAATAACTTCAATTTTTTGGATTGTGAAAAAAATTTTAGTGGGAAGTGTCCAATTTTAATAAATTTATTTGAAACCAACTTCGATTTTTTGGAATTTTGTCGAGTATTTTTGGTGTAGGATGTATATTTGAGTAAATTTAGATGAAAATAACTTCAATTTCTAGGATTGTGAAGAAATTTATAGTTGGAAGTGTCAAATTTTAATAAATTTATTTGAAATCTACTTCGATTTTTTTGGATTTTGTCGAGTATTTTTGTTGTAGGATGTATATTTGAGTAAATTTAGATGAAAATAACGACCATTTTTTGGATTGTGAAGAAAATTTTAGTTGGAAGTGTCAAATTTTAATAAATTTATTTGAAATCAACTTCGATTTTTTTGGATTTTGTCGAATATTTTTGGTGTAGGATGTATATTTGAGTAAATTTAGATGAAAATAACTTCAATTTCTAGGATTGTGAAAAAAATTTTAGTTGGAAGTGTCATATTTCAATAAATTTATTTTATACCAACTTCGATTTTTTTGGATTTTGTCGAGTATTTTTGTTGTAGGATGTGTATTTGAGTAAATTTAGATGAAAATAACGACCATTTTTTGGATTGTGAAGAAAATTTTAGTTGGAAGTGTCAAATTTTAATAAATTTATTTGAAATCAACTTCGATTTTTTTGGATTTTGTCGAGTATTTTTGGTGTAGGATGTATATTTGAGTAAATTTAGATGAAAATAACTTCAATTTTTTGGATTGTGAAAAAAAATTTTAGTTGGAAGTGCCATGTTATAATAAATTTATTTGAAATCAACTTCGATTTTTTTGGATTTTGCTGAGTATTTTTTTGTTGGATCAATATTTGAGAAAATTTAGATGAAAATAACTTCAATTTTTTGGATTGTGAAGAAATTTTTAGTTGGAAGTGTCAAATTTTAATAAATTTATTTGAAATCTTCTTCGATTTTTTTTTATTTTGTCGAGTATTTTTGTTGTAGGATGTATATTTGAGTAAATTTAGATGAAAATATCCACCATTTTTTGGATTGTGAATAAAATTTTAGTTGGAAGTGTCAAATTTTAATAAATTTATTTGAAATCAACTTCGATTTTTTTGGATTTTGTCGAGTATTTTTGGTGTAGGATGTATATTTGAGTAAATTTAGATGAAAATAACTTCAATTTTTTGGATTGTGAAAAAAAAGTTTAGTTGGAAGTGCCAAATTTTAATAAATTTATTTGAAACCATCTTCGATTTTTTTGGATTTTGTCGAGTATTTTTGGTGTAGGATGTATATTTGAGTAAATTTAGATGAAAATAACTTCAATTTCTAGGATTGTGAAAAAAATTTTAGTTAGAAGTGTCAAATTTTAATAAATTAATTTGAAACCAACTTCGATATTTTTGGATTTTGTCGAGTATTTTTGTTGTAGGATGTATATTTGAGTAAGTTTAGATGAAAATAACGACCATTTTTTGGATTGTGAAAAAAATTGTAGTTGGAAGTGTCAAATTTTAATAAATTTCTTTGAAACCAACTTCGATTTTTTTGGATTTTGTCGAGTATTTTTGTTGTAGGATGTATATTTGAGTAAATTTAGATGAAAATAACGACCATTTTTTGGATTGTGAAGAAAATTTTAGTTGGAAGTGTCAAATTTTAATAAATTTATTTGAAATCAACTTCGATTTTTTTGGATTTTATCGAGTATTTTTGGTGTAGGATGTATATTTGAATAAATTTAGATGAAAATAACTTCAATTTCTAGGATTGTGAAAAAAATTTTAGTTGGAAGTGTCAAATTTTAATAAATTTATTTGAAATCAACTTCGATTTTTTTGGATTTTGTCGAGTATTTTTGGTGTAGGATGTATATTTGAGTAAATTTAGATGAAAATAACTTCAATTTTTTGGATTGTGAAAAAAAATTTTAGTTGGAAGTGCCAAGTTTTAATAAATTTATTTGAAATCAACTTCGATTTTTTTTAATTTTGGTGAGAATTTTTTTGTTGGATCTATATTTGAGAAAATTTAGATGAAAATAACTTCAATTTTTTGGATTGTGAAAAAAATTTTAGTGGGAAGTGTCAAATTTTAATAAATTTATTTGAAACCAACTTCGATTTTTTTTTATTTTTTGGAGTATTTTTGTTGTGGGATCTATATTTGAGTAAATTTAGATAAAAATAACTTCAATTTTTAGGATTGTGAAAAAAGTTTTAGTTGGAAGTGTCAAATTTTAATAAATTTATTTGAAACCAACTTCGATTTTTTTTTTGGATTTTGTCGAGTACTTTTGATGTAGGATGTATATTTGAGTAAATTTAGATGAAAATAACGACCATTTTTTGGATTGTGAATAAAATTTTAGTTGGAAGTGTCAAATTTTAATAAATTTATTTGAAATCAACTTCGATTTTTTTGGATTTTGTCGAGTATTTTTGGTGTAGGATGTATATTTGAGTAAATTTAGATGAAAATAACTTCAATTTTTTGGATTGTGAAAAAAAAATTTAGTTGGAAGTGCCAAATTTTAATAAATTTATTTGAAACCAACTTCGATTTTTTTTGATTTTGTCGAGTATTTTTGGTGTAGGATGTATATTTGAGTAAATTTAGATGAAAATAACTTCAATTTCTAGGATTGTGAAAAAAATTTTAGTTAGAAGTGTCAAATTTTAATAAATTAATTTGAAACCAACTTCGATTTTTTTGGATTTTGTCGAGTATTTTTGTTGTAGGATGTATATTTGAGTAAGTTTAGATGAAAATAACGACCATTTTTTGGATTGTGAAAAAAATTTTAGTTGGAAGTGTCAAATTTTAATAAATTTCTTTGAAACCAACTTCGATTTTTTTGGATTTTGTCGAGTATTTTTGTTGTAGGATGTATATTTGAGTAAATTTAGATGAAAATAACGACCATTTTTTGGATTGTGAAGAAAATTTTAGTTGGAATTGTCAAATTTTAATAAATTTATTTGAAATCAACTTCGATTTTTTTGGATTTTGTCGAGTATTTTTGGTGTAGGATGTATATTTGAGTAAATTTAGATGAAAATAACGACCATTTTTTGGATTGTGAAGAAAATTTTAGTTGGAAGTGTCAAATTTTAATAAATTTATTTGAAATCAACTTCGATTTTTTTGGATTTTGGTGAGTATTTTTTTGTTGGATCTATATTTGAGAAAATTTAGATGAAAATAACTTCAATTTTTTGGATTGTGAAGAAAATTTTAGTTGGAAGTGTCATATTTCAATAAATTTATTTTATACCAACTTCGATTTTTTTGGATTTTGTCGAGTATTTTTGTTGTAGGATGTATATTTGAGTAAATTTAGATGAAAATAACGACCATTTTTTGGATTGTGAAGAAAATTTTAGTTGGAAGTGTCAAATTTTAATAAATTTATTTGAAATCAACTTCGATTTTTTTGGATTTTGGTGAGTATTTTTTTGTTGGATCTATATTTGAGAAAATTTAGATGAAAATAACTTCAATTTTTTGGATTGTGAAGAAAATTTTAGTTGGAAGTGTCATATTTCAATAAATTTATTTTATACCAACTTCGATTTTTTTGGATTTTGTCGAGTATTTTTGTTGTAGGATGTATATTTGAGTAAATTTAGATGAAAATAACGACCATTTTTTGGATTGTGTAGAAAATTTAGTTGGAAGTGTCAAATTTTAATAAATTTATTTGAAATCAACTTCGATTTTTTTTTATTTTGTCGAGTATTTTTGGCGTAGGATGTATATTTGAGTAAATTTAGATGAAAATAACTTCAATTTCTAGGATTGTGAAAAAAATTTTAGTTGGAAGTGTCAAATTTTAATAAATTTATTTTATACCAACTTCGATTTTTTTGGATTTTGTCGAGTATTTTTGTTGTAGGATGTATATTTGAGTAAATTTAGATGAAAATAACGACCATTTTTTGGATTGTGAAGAAAATTTTAGTTGGAAGTGTCAAATTTTAATAAATTTATTTGAAATCAACTTCGATTTTTTTTGGTTTTGTCGAGTATTTTTGGTGTAGGATGTATATTTGAGTAAATTTAGATGAAAATAACTTCAATTTTTAGGATTGTGAAAAAAATTTTAGTTGGAAGTGTCAAATTTTAATAAATTTTTTTGAAACCAACTTCGATTTTTTTTTGATTTTGTCGAGTACTTGTGTTGTAGGATGTATATTTGAGTAAATTTAGATTAAAATAACGACCATTTTTTGGATTGTGAAGAAAATTTTAGTTGGAAGTGTCAAATTTTAATAAATTTATTTGAAATCAACTTCGATTTTTTTGGATTTTGTCGAGTATTTTTGGTGTAGGATGTATATTTGAGTAAATTTAGATGAAAATAACTTCAATTTCTAGGATTGTGAAAAAAATTTTAGTTAGAAGTGTCAAATTTTAATAAATTTATTTGAAACCAACTTCGATTTTTTTGGATTTTGTCGAGTATTTTTGTTGTAGGATGTATATTTGAGTAAATTTAGATGAAAATAACGACCATTTTTTGGATTGTGAAGAAAATTTTAGTTGAAAGTGTCAAATTTTAATAAATTTATTTGAAATCAACTTCGATTTTTTTGGATTTTGTCGAGTATTTTTGTTGTAGGATGTATATTTGAGTAAATTTAGATGAAAATAACTTCAATTTCTAGGATTGTGAAAAAAATTTTAGTTGGAAGTGTCAAATTTTAATAAATTTATTTGAAATCAACTTCGATTTTTTTGGATTTTGTCGAGTATTTTTGGTGTAGGATGTATATTTGAGTAAATTTAGATGAAAATAACGACCATTTTTTGGATTGTGAAGAAAATTTTAGTTGAAAGTGTCAAATTTTAATAAATTTATTTGAAATCAACTTCGATTTTTTTGGATTTTGTCGAGTATTTTTGTTGTAGGATGTATATTTGAGTAAATTTAGATGAAAATAACGACCATTTTTTGGATTGTGAAGAAAATTTTAGTTGGAAGTGTCAAATTTTAATAAATTTATTTGAAATCAACTTCGATTTTTTTGGATTTTGTCGAGTATTTTTGGTGTAGGATGTATATTTGAGTAAATTTAGATGAAAATAACTTCAATTTCTAGGATTGTGAAAAAAATTTTAGTTGGAAGTGTCAAATTTTAATAAATTTATTTGAAATCAACTTCGATTTTTTTGGATTTTGTCGAGTATTTTTGGTGTAGGATGTATATTTGAGTAAATTTAGATGTAAATAACTTCAATTTTTTGGATTGTGAAAAAAAATTTTAGTTGGAAGTGCCAAGTTTTAATAAATTTATTTGAAATCAACTTCGATTTTTTTGGATTTTGGTGAGTATTTTTTTGTTGGATCTATATTTGAGAAAATTTAGATGAAAATAACTTCAATTTTTTGGATTGTGAAAAAAATTTTAGTGGGAAGTGTCAAATTTTAATAAATTTATTTGCAACCAACTTCGATTTTTTTGGATTTTGGTGAGTATTTTTTTGTTGGATCTATATTTGAGAAAATTTAGTTGAAAATAACTTCAATTTTTTGGATTGTGAAAAAAATTTTAGTGGGAAGTGTCAAATTTTAATAAATTTATTTGAAATCAACTTCGATTTTTTGGATTTTGTCGAGTATTTTTGGTGTAGGATGTATATTTGAGTAAATTTAGATGAAAATAACTTCAATTTTTTGGATTGTGAAAAAAAATTTTAGTTGGAAGTGCCATGTTATAATAAATTTATTTGAAATCAACTTCGATTTTTTTGGATTTTGGTGAGTTTTTTTTTGTTGGATCTATATTTGAGAAAATTTAGATGAAAATAACTTCAATTTTTTGGATTGTGAAGAAATTTTTAGTTGGAAGTGTCAAATTTTAATAAATTTATTTGAAATCTTCTTCGATTTTTTTGGATTTTGTCGAGTATTTTTGTTGTAGGATGTATATTTGAGTAAATTTAGATGAAAATAACCACCATTTTTTGGATTGTGAATAAAATTTTAGTTGGAAGTGTCAAATTTTAATAAATTTATTTGAAATCAACTTCGATTTTTTTGGATTTTGTCGAGTATTTTTGGTGTAGGATGTATATTTGAGTAAATTTAGATGAAAATAACTTCAATTTCTAGGATTGTGAAAAAAATTTTAGTTGGAAGTGTCAAATTTTAATAAATTTATTTGAAATCAACTTCGATTTTTTTGGATTTTGTCGAGTATTTTTGGTGTAGGATGTATATTTGAGTAAATTTAGATGAAAATAACTTCAATTTCTAGGATTGTGAAAAAAATTTTAGTTAGAAGTGTCAAATTTTAATAAATTAATTTGAAACCAACTTCGATTTTTTTGGATTTTGTCGAGTATTTTTGTTGTAGGATGTATATTTGAGTAAGTTTAGATGAAAATAACGACCATTTTTTGGATTGTGAAAAAAATTTTAGTTGGAAGTGTCAAATTTTAATAAATTTCTTTGAAACCAACTTCGATTTTTTTGGATTTTGTCGAGTATTTTTGGTGTAGGATGTATATTTGAGTAAATTTAGATGAAAATAACGACCATTTTTTGGATTGTGAAGAAAATTTTAGTTGGAAGTGTCAAATTTTAATAAATTTATTTGAAATCAACTTCGATTTTTTTGGATATTGTCGAGTATTTTTGGTGTAGGATGTATATTTGAGTAAATTTAGATGAAAATAACTTCAATTTTTTGGATTGTGAAAAAAAATTTTAGTTGGAAATGCCAAGTTTTAATAAATTTATTTGAAATCAACTTCGATTTTTTTGGATTTTGGTGAGTATTTTTTTGTTGGATCTATATTTGAGAAAATTTAGATGAAAATAACTTCAATTTTTTGGATTGTGAAGAAAATTTTAGTTGGAAGTGTCATATTTCAATAAATTTATTTTATACCAACTTCGATTTTTTTGGATTTTGTCGAGTATTTTTGTTGTAGGATGTATATTTGAGTAAATTTAGATGAAAATAACGACCATTTTTTGGATTGTGTAGAAAATTTAGTTGGAAGTGTCAAATTTTAATAAATTTATTTGAAATCAACTTCGATTTTTTTTTATTTTGTCGAGTATTTTTGGCGTAGGATGTATATTTGAGTAAATTTAGATGAAAATAACTTCAATTTCTAGGATTGTGAAAAAAATTTTAGTTGGAAGTGTCAAATTTTAATAAATTTATTTTATACCAACTTCGATTTTTTTGGATTTTGTCGAGTATTTTTGTTGTAGGATGTATATTTGAGTAAATTTAGATGAAAATAACGACCATTTTTTTGGATTGTGAAGAAAATTTTAGTTGGAAGTGTCAAATTTTAATAAATTTATTTGAAATCAACTTCGATTTTTTTTGGTTTTGTCGAGTATTTTTGGTGTAGGATGTATAATTGAGTAAATTTAGATGAAAATAACTTCAATTTTTAGGATTGTGAAAAAAAATTTAGTTGGAAGTGTCAAATTTTAATAAATTTTTTTGAAACCAACTTCGATTTTTTTTTGATTTTGTCGAGTACTTTTGTTGTAGGATGTATATTTGAGTAAATTTAGATTAAAATAACGACCATTTTTTGGATTGTGAAGAAAATTTTAGTTGGAAGTGTCAAATTTTAATAAATTTATTTGAAATCAACTTCGATTTTTTTGGATTTTGTCGAGTATTTTTGGTGTAGGATGTATATTTGAGTAAATTTAGATGAAAATAACTTCAATTTTTTGGATTGTGAAGAAAATTTTAGTTGGAAGTGTCAAATTTTAATAAATTTATTTGAAATCAACTTCGATTTTTTTTGGTTTTGTCGAGTATTTTTGGTGTAGGATGTATAATTGAGTAAATTTAGATGAAAATAACTTCAATTTTTAGGATTGTGAAAAAAATTTTAGTTGGAAGTGTCAAATTTTAATAAATTTTTTTGAAACCAACTTCGATTTTTTTTTGATTTTGTCGAGTACTTTTGTTGTAGGATGTATATTTGAGTAAATTTAGATTAAAATAACGACCATTTTTTGGATTGTGAAGAAAATTTTAGTTGGAAGTGTCAAATTTTAATAAATTTATTTGAAATCAACTTCGATTTTTTTGGATTTTGTTGAGTATTTTGGGTGTAGGATGTATATTTGAGTAAATTTAGATGAAAATAACTTCAATTTTTTGGATTGTGAAAAAAAATTTTAGTTGGAAGTGCCAAGTTTTAATAAATTTATTCGAAATCAACTTCGATTTTTTTGGATTTTGGTGAGTATTTTTTTGTTGGATCTATATTTGAGAAAATTTAGTTGAAAATAACTTCAATTTTTTGGATTGTGAAAAAAATTTTAGTTGGAAGTGTCAAATTTTAATAAATTTATTTGAAATCAACTTCGATTTTTTTGGATTTTGTCGAGTATTTTTGGTGTAGGATGTATATTTGAGTAAATTTAGATGAAAATAACTTCAATTTCTAGGATTGTGAAAAAAATTTTAGTTGGAAGTGTCAAATTTTAATAAATTTATTTGAAATCAACTTCGATTTTTTTGGATTTTGTCGAGTATTTTTGGTGTAGGATGTATATTTGAGTAAATTTAGATGAAAATAACGACCATTTTTTGGATTGTGAAGAAAATTTTAGTTGAAAGTGTCAAATTTTAATAAATTTATTTGAAATCAACTTCGATTTTTTTGGATTTTGTCGAGTATTTTTGTTGTAGGATGTATATTTGAGTAAATTTAGATGAAAATAACTTCAATTTCTAGGATTGTGAAAAAAATTTTAGTTAGAAGTGTCAAATTTTAATAAATTTATTTGAAACCAACTTCGATTTTTTTGGATTTTGTCGAGTATTTTTGTTGTAGGATGTATATTTGAGTAAGTTTAGATGAAAATAACGACCATTTTTTGGATTGTGAAAAAAATTTTAGTTGGAAGTGTCAAATTTTAATAAATTTCTTTGAAACCAACTTCGATTTTTTTGGATTTTGTCGAGTATTTTTGTTGTAGGATGTATATTTGAGTAAATTTAGATGAAAATAACGACCATTTTTTGGATTGTGAAGAAAATTTTAGTTGGAAGTGTCAAATTTTAATAAATTTATTTGAAATCAACTTCGATTTTTTTTGGTTTTGTCGAGTATTTTTGGTGTAGGATGTATAATTGAGTAAATTTAGATGAAAATAACTTCAATTTTTAGGATTGTGAAAAAAAATTTAGTTGGAAGTGTCAAATTTTAATAAATTTTTTTGAAACCAACTTCGATTTTTTTTTGATTTTGTCGAGTACTTTTGTTGTAGGATGTATATTTGAGTAAATTTAGATTAAAATAACGACCATTTTTTGGATTGTGAAGAAAATTTTAGTTGGAAGTGTCAAATTTTAATAAATTTATTTGAAATCAACTTCGATTTTTTTGGATTTTGTCGAGTATTTTTGGTGTAGGATGTATATTTGAGTAAATTTAGATGAAAATAACTTCAATTTTTTGGATTGTGAAGAAAATTTTAGTTGGAAGTGTCAAATTTTAATAAATTTATTTGAAATCAACTTCGATTTTTTTTGGTTTTGTCGAGTATTTTTGGTGTAGGATGTATAATTGAGTAAATTTAGATGAAAATAACTTCAATTTTTAGGATTGTGAAAAAAATTTTAGTTGGAAGTGTCAAATTTTAATAAATTTTTTTGAAACCAACTTCGATTTTTTTTTGATTTTGTCGAGTACTTTTGTTGTAGGATGTATATTTGAGTAAATTTAGATTAAAATAACGACCATTTTTTGGATTGTGAAGAAAATTTTAGTTGGAAGTGTCAAATTTTAATAAATTTATTTGAAATCAACTTCGATTTTTTTGGATTTTGTCGAGTATTTTGGGTGTAGGATGTATATTTGAGTAAATTTAGATGAAAATAACTTCAATTTTTTGGATTGTGAAAAAAAATTTTAGTTGGAAGTGCCAAGTTTTAATAAATTTATTCGAAATCAACTTCGATTTTTTTGGATTTTGGTGAGTATTTTTTTGTTGGATCTATATTTGAGAAAATTTAGTTGAAAATAACTTCAATTTTTTGGATTGTGAAAAAAATTTTAGTTGGAAGTGTCAAATTTTAATAAATTTATTTGAAATCAACTTCGATTTTTTTGGATTTTGTCGAGTATTTTTGGTGTAGGATGTATATTTGAGTAAATTTAGATGAAAATAACTTCAATTTCTAGGATTGTGAAAAAAATTTTAGTTGGAAGTGTCAAATTTTAATAAATTTATTTGAAATCAACTTCGATTTTTTTGGATTTTGTCGAGTATTTTTGGTGTAGGATGTATATTTGAGTAAATTTAGATGAAAATAACGACCATTTTTTGGATTGTGAAGAAAATTTTAGTTGAAAGTGTCAAATTTTAATAAATTTATTTGAAATCAACTTCGATTTTTTTGGATTTTGTCGAGTATTTTTGTTGTAGGATGTATATTTGAGTAAATTTAGATGAAAATAACTTCAATTTCTAGGATTGTGAAAAAAATTTTAGTTAGAAGTGTCAAATTTTAATAAATTTATTTGAAACCAACTTCGATTTTTTTGGATTTTGTCGAGTATTTTTGTTGTAGGATGTATATTTGAGTAAGTTTAGATGAAAATAACGACCATTTTTTGGATTGTGAAAAAAATTTTAGTTGGAAGTGTCAAATTTTAATAAATTTCTTTGAAACCAACTTCGATTTTTTTGGATTTTGTCGAGTATTTTTGTTGTAGGATGTATATTTGAGTAAATTTAGATGAAAATAACGACCATTTTTTGGATTGTGAAGAAAATTTTAGTTGGAAGTGTCAAATTTTAATAAATTTATTTGAAATCAACTTCGATTTTTTTGGATTTTGTCGAGTATTTTTGGTGTAGGATGTATATTTGAGTAAATTTAGATGAAAATAACTTCAATTTCTAGGATTGTGAAAAAAATTTTAGTTGGAAGTGTCAAATTTTAATAAATTTATTTGAAATCAACTTCGATTTTTTTGGATTTTGTCGAGTATTTTTGGTGTAGGATGTATATTTGAGTAAATTTAGATGTAAATAACTTCAATTTTTTGGATTGTGAAAAAAAATTTTAGTTGGAAGTGCCAAGTTTTAATAAATTTATTTGAAATCAACTTCGATTTTTTTGGATTTTGGTGAGTATTTTTTTGTTGGATCTATATTTGAGAAAATTTAGATGAAAATAACTTCAATTTTTTGGATTGTGAAAAAAATTTTAGTGGGAAGTGACAAATTTTAATAAATTTATTTGCAACCAACTTCGATTTTTTTGGATTTTGGTGAGTATTTTTTTGTTGGATCTATATTTGAGAAAATTTAGTTGAAAATAACTTCAATTTTTTGGATTGTGAAAAAAATTTTAGTGGGAAGTGTCAAATTTTAATAAATTTATTTGAAATCAACTTCGATTTTTTGGATTTTGTCGAGTATTTTTGGTGTAGGATGTATATTTGAGTAAATTTAGATGAAAATAACTTCAATTTTTTGGATTGTGAAAAAAAATTTTAGTTGGAAGTGCCATGTTATAATAAATTTATTTGAAATCAACTTCGATTTTTTTGGATTTTGGTGAGTTTTTTTTTGTTGGATCTATATTTGAGAAAATTTAGATGAAAATAACTTCAATTTTTTGGATTGTGAAGAAATTTTTAGTTGGAAGTGTCAAATTTTAATAAATTTATTTGAAATCTTCTTCGATTTTTTTGGATTTTGTCGAGTATTTTTGTTGTAGGATGTATATTTGAGTAAATTTAGATGAAAATAACCACCATTTTTTGGATTGTGAATAAAATTTTAGTTGGAAGTGTCAAATTTTAATAAATTTATTTGAAATCAACTTCGATTTTTTTGGATTTTGTCGAGTATTTTTGGTGTAGGATGTATATTTGAGTAAATTTAGATGAAAATAACTACAATTTCTAGGATTGTGAAAAAAATTTTAGTTGGAAGTGTCAAATTTTAATAAATTTATTTGAAATCAACTTCGATTTTTTTGGATTTTGTCGAGTATTTTTGTTGTAGGATGTATATTTGAGTAAATTTAGATGAAAATAACAACCATTTTTTGGATTGTGAAGAAAGTTTTAGTTGGAAGTGTCAAATTTTAATAAATTTATTTGAAATCAAATTCGATTTTTTTGGATTTTGTCGAGTATTTTTGTTGTAGGATGTATATTTGAGTAAATTTAGATGAAAATAACGACCATTTTTTGGATTGTGAAGAAAATTTTAGTTGGAAGTGTCAAATTTTAATAAATTTATTTGAAATCAACTTCGATTTTTTTGGATTTTGTCGAGTATTTTTGGTGTAGGATGTATATTTGAGTAAATTTAGATGAAAATAACTTCAATTTTTTGGATTGTGAAAAAAAATTTTAGTTGGAAATGCCAAGTTTTAATAAATTTATTTGAAATCAACTTCGATTTTTTTGGATTTTGGTGAGTATTTTTTTGTTGGATCTATATTTGAGAAAATTTAGATGAAAATAACTTCAATTTTTTGGATTGTGAAAAAAATTTTAGTGGGAAGTGTCCAATTTTAATAAATTTATTTGAAACCAACTTCGATTTTTTGGAATTTTGTCGAGTATTTTTGGTGTAGGATGTATATTTGAGTAAATTTAGATGAAAATAACTTCAATTTCTAGGATTGTGAAGAAATTTTTAGTTGGAAGTGTCAAATTTTAATAAATTTATTTGAAATCTACTTCGATTTTTTTGGATTTTGTCGAGTATTTTTGTTGTAGGATGTATATTTGAGTAAATTTAGATGAAAATAACGACCATTTTTTGGATTGTGAAGAAAATTTTAGTTGGAAGTGTCAAATTTTAATAAATTTATTTGAAATCAACTTCGATTTTTTTGGATTTTGTCGAGTATTTTTGGTGTAGGATGTATATTTGAGTAAATTTAGATGAAAATAACGACCATATTTTGGATTGTGAAGAAAATTTTAGTTGGAAGTGTCAAATTTTAATAAATTTATTTGAAATCAACTTCGATTTTTTTGGATTTTGGTGAGTATTTTTTTGTTGGATCTATATTTGAGAAAATTTAGATGAAAATAACGACCATTTTTTGGATTGTGAAGAAAATTTTAGTTGGAAGTGTCATATTTCAATAAATTTATTTTATACCAACTTCGATTTTTTTGGATTTTGTCGAGTATTTTTGTTGTAGGATGTGTATTTGAGTAAATTTAGATGAAAATAACCACCATATTTTGGATTGTGAAGAAAATTTTAGTTGGAAGTGTCAAATTTTAATAAATTTATTTGAAATCATCTTCGATTTTTTTGGATTTTGGTGAGTATTTTTTTGTTGGATCTATATTTGAGAAAATTTAGATGAAAATAACTTCAATTTTTTGGATTGTGAAAAAAATTTTAGTGGGAAGTGTCCAATTTTAATAAATTTATTTGAAACCAACTTCGATTTTTTGGAATTTTGTCGAGTATTTTTGGTGTAGGATGTATATTTGAGTAAATTTAGATGAAAATAACTTCAATTTCTAGGATTGTGAAGAAATTTTTAGTTGGAAGTGTCAAATTTTAATAAATTTATTTGAAATCTACTTCGATTTTTTTGGATTTTGTCGAGTATTTTTGTTGTAGGATGTATATTTGAGTAAATTTAGATGAAAATAACGACCATTTTTTGGATTGTGAAGAAAATTTTAGTTGGAAGTGTCAAATTTTAATAAATTTATTTGAAATCAACTTCGATTTTTTTGGATTTTGTCGAGTATTTTTGGTGTAGGATGTATATTTGAGTAAATTTAGATGAAAATAACGACCATATTTTGGATTGTGAAGAAAATTTTAGTTGGAAGTGTCAAATTTTAATAAATTTATTTGAAATCAACTTCGATTTTTTTGGATTTTGGTGAGTATTTTTTTGTTGGATCTATATTTGAGAAAATTTAGATGAAAATAACGACCATTTTTTGGATTGTGAAGAAAATTTTAGTTGGAAGTGTCATATTTCAATAAATTTATTTTATACCAACTTCGATTTTTTTGGATTTTGTCGAGTATTTTTGTTGTAGGATGTGTATTTGAGTAAATTTAGATGAAAATAACGACCATATTTTGGATTGTGAAGAAAATTTTAGTTGGAAGTGTCAAATTTTAATAAATTTATTTGAAATCAACTTCGATTTTTTTGGATTTTGGTGAGTATTTTTTTGTTGGATCTATATTTGAGAAAATTTAGATGAAAATAACTTCAATTTTTTGGATTGTGAAAAAAATTTTAGCGGGAAGTGTCAAATTTTAATAAATTTATTTGAAACCAACTTCGATTTTTTTGGATTTTGGTGAGTATTTTTTTGTTGGATCTATATTTGAGAAAATTTAGTTGAAAATAACTTCAATTTTTTGGATTGTGAAAAAAATTTTAGTTGGAAGTGTCAAATTTTAATAAATTTATTTGAAACCAACTTCGTTTTTTTTTTATTTTTTTGAGTATTTTTGTTGTGGGATCTATATTTGAGTAAATTTAGATAAAAATAACTTCAATTTCTAGGATTGTGAAAAAAATTTTAGTTAGAAGTGTCAAATTTTAATAAATTAAATTGAAACCAACTTCGATTTTTTTGGATTTTGTCGAGTATTTTTGTTGTAGGATGTATATTTGAGTAAGTTTAGATGAAAATCACGACCATTTTTTGGATTGTGAAAAAAATTTTAGTTGGAAGTGTCAAATTTTAATAAATTTTTTTGAAACCAACTTCGATTTTTTTTTGATTTTGTCGAGTACTTTTGTTGTAGGATGTATATTTGAGTAAATTTAGATTAAAATAACGACCATTTTTTGGATTGTGAAGAAAATTTTAGTTGGAAGTGTCAAATTTTAATAAATTTATTTGAAATCAACTTCGATTTTTTTGGATTTTGTCGAGTATTTTTGGTGTAGGATGTATATTTGAGTAAATTTAGATGAAAATAACTTCAATTTTTTGGATTGTGAAGAAAATTTTAGTTGGAAGTGTCAAATTTTAATAAATTTATTTGAAATCAACTTCGATTTTTTTTGGTTTTGTCGAGTATTTTTGGTGTAGGATGTATAATTGAGTAAATTTAGATGAAAATAACTTCAATTTTTAGGATTGTGAAAAAAATTTTAGTTGGAAGTGTCAAATTTTAATAAATTTTTTTGAAACCAACTTCGATTTTTTTTTGATTTTGTCGAGTACTTTTGTTGTAGGATGTATATTTGAGTAAATTTAGATTAAAATAACGACCATTTTTTGGATTGTGAAGAAAATTTTAGTTGGAAGTGTCAAATTTTAATAAATTTATTTGAAATCAACTTCGATTTTTTTGGATTTTGTCGAGTATTTTTGGTGTAGGATGTATATTTGAGTAAATTTAGATGAAAATAACTTCAATTTTTTGGATTGTGAAAAAAAATTTTAGTTGGAAGTGCCAAGTTTTAATAAATTTATTCGAAATCAACTTCGATTTTTTTGGATTTTGGTGAGTATTTTTTTGTTGGATCTATATTTGAGAAAATTTAGTTGAAAATAACTTCAATTTTTTGGATTGTGAAAAAAATTTTAGTTGGAAGTGTCAAATTTTAATAAATTTATTTGAAATCAACTTCGATTTTTTTGGATTTTGTCGAGTATTTTTGGTGTAGGATGTATATTTGAGTAAATTTAGATGAAAATAACTTCAATTTCTAGGATTGTGAAAAAAATTTTAGTTGGAAGTGTCAAATTTTAATAAATTTATTTGAAATCAACTTCGATTTTTTTGGATTTTGTCGAGTATTTTTGGTGTAGGATGTATATTTGAGTAAATTTAGATGAAAATAACGACCATTTTTTGGATTGTGAAGAAAATTTTAGTTGAAAGTGTCAAATTTTAATAAATTTATTTGAAATCAACTTCGATTTTTTTGGATTTTGTCGAGTATTTTTGTTGTAGGATGTATATTTGAGTAAATTTAGATGAAAATAACTTCAATTTCTAGGATTGTGAAAAAAATTTTAGTTAGAAGTGTCAAATTTTAATAAATTTATTTGAAACCAACTTCGATTTTTTTGGATTTTGTCGAGTATTTTTGTTGTAGGATGTATATTTGAGTAAGTTTAGATGAAAATAACGACCATTTTTTGGATTGTGAAAAAAATTTTAGTTGGAAGTGTCAAATTTTAATAAATTTCTTTGAAACCAACTTCGATTTTTTTGGATTTTGTCGAGTATTTTTGTTGTAGGATGTATATTTGAGTAAATTTAGATGAAAATAACGACCATTTTTTGGATTGTGAAGAAAATTTTAGTTGGAAGTGTCAAATTTTAATAAATTTATTTGAAATCAACTTCGATTTTTTTGGATTTTGTCGAGTATTTTTGGTGTAGGATGTATATTTGAGTAAATTTAGATGAAAATAACTTCAATTTCTAGGATTGTGAAAAAAATTTTAGTTGGAAGTGTCAAATTTTAATAAATTTATTTGAAATCAACTTCGATTTTTTTGGATTTTGTCGAGTATTTTTGGTGTAGGATGTATATTTGAGTAAATTTAGATGTAAATAACTTCAATTTTTTGGATTGTGAAAAAAAATTTTAGTTGGAAGTGCCAAGTTTTAATAAATTTATTTGAAATCAACTTCGATTTTTTTGGATTTTGGTGAGTATTTTTTTGTTGGATCTATATTTGAGAAAATTTAGATGAAAATAACTTCAATTTTTTGGATTGTGAAAAAAATTTTAGTGGGAAGTGACAAATTTTAATAAATTTATTTGCAACCAACTTCGATTTTTTTGGATTTTGGTGAGTATTTTTGTTGTAGGATGTATATTTGAGTAAATTTAGATGAAAATAACCACCATTTTTTGGATTGTGAATAAAATTTTAGTTGGAAGTGTCAAATTTTAATAAATTTATTTGAAATCAACTTCGATTTTTTTGGATTTTGTCGAGTATTTTTGGTGTAGGATGTATATTTGAGTAAATTTAGATGAAAATAACTACAATTTCTAGGATTGTGAAAAAAATTTTAGTTGGAAGTGTCAAATTTTAATAAATTTATTTGAAATCAACTTCGATTTTTTTGGATTTTGTCGAGTATTTTTGTTGTAGGATGTATATTTGAGTAAATTTAGATGAAAATAACAACCATTTTTTGGATTGTGAAGAAAGTTTTAGTTGGAAGTGTCAAATTTTAATAAATTTATTTGAAATCAAATTCGATTTTTTTGGATTTTGTCGAGTATTTTTGTTGTAGGATGTATATTTGAGTAAATTTAGATGAAAATAACGACCATTTTTTGGATTGTGAAGAAAATTTTAGTTGGAAGTGTCAAATTTTAATAAATTTATTTGAAATCAACTTCGATTTTTTTGGATTTTGTCGAGTATTTTTGGTGTAGGATGTATATTTGAGTAAATTTAGATGAAAATAACTTCAATTTTTTGGATTGTGAAAAAAAATTTTAGTTGGAAATGCCAAGTTTTAATAAATTTATTTGAAATCAACTTCGATTTTTTTGGATTTTGGTGAGTATTTTTTTGTTGGATCTATATTTGAGAAAATTTAGATGAAAATAACTTCAATTTTTTGGATTGTGAAAAAAATTTTAGTGGGAAGTGTCCAATTTTAATAAATTTATTTGAAACCAACTTCGATTTTTTGGAATTTTGTCGAGTATTTTTGGTGTAGGATGTATATTTGAGTAAATTTAGATGAAAATAACTTCAATTTCTAGGATTGTGAAGAAATTTTTAGTTGGAAGTGTCAAATTTTAATAAATTTATTTGAAATCTACTTCGATTTTTTTGGATTTTGTCGAGTATTTTTGTTGTAGGATGTATATTTGAGTAAATTTAGATGAAAATAACGACCATTTTTTGGATTGTGAAGAAAATTTTAGTTGGAAGTGTCAAATTTTAATAAATTTATTTGAAATCAACTTCGATTTTTTTGGATTTTGTCGAGTATTTTTGGTGTAGGATGTATATTTGAGTAAATTTAGATGAAAATAACGACCATATTTTGGATTGTGAAGAAAATTTTAGTTGGAAGTGTCAAATTTTAATAAATTTATTTGAAATCAACTTCGATTTTTTTGGATTTTGGTGAGTATTTTTTTGTTGGATCTATATTTGAGAAAATTTAGATGAAAATAACGACCATTTTTTGGATTGTGAAGAAAATTTTAGTTGGAAGTGTCATATTTCAATAAATTTATTTTATACCAACTTCGATTTTTTTGGATTTTGTCGAGTATTTTTGTTGTAGGATGTGTATTTGAGTAAATTTAGATGAAAATAACGACCATATTTTGGATTGTGAAGAAAATTTTAGTTGGAAGTGTCAAATTTTAATAAATTTATTTGAAATCATCTTCGATTTTTTTGGATTTTGGTGAGTATTTTTTTGTTGGATCTATATTTGAGAAAATTTAGATGAAAATAACTTCAATTTTTTGGATTGTGAAAAAAATTTTAGTGGGCAGTGTCCAATTTTAATAAATTTATTTGAAACCAACTTCGATTTTTTGGAATTTTGTCGAGTATTTTTGGTGTAGGATGTATATTTGAGTAAATTTAGATGAAAATAACTTCAATTTCTAGGATTGTGAAGAAATTTTTAGTTGGAAGTGTCAAATTTTAATAAATTTATTTGAAATCTACTTCGATTTTTTTGGATTTTGTCGAGTATTTTTGTTGTAGGATGTATATTTGAGTAAATTTAGATGAAAATAACGACCATTTTTTGGATTGTGAAGAAAATTTTAGTTGGAAGTGTCAAATTTTAATAAATTTATTTGAAATCAACTTCGATTTTTTTGGATTTTGTCGAGTATTTTTGGTGTAGGATGTATATTTGAGTAAATTTAGATGAAAATAACGACCATATTTTGGATTGTGAAGAAAATTTTAGTTGGAAGTGTCAAATTTTAATAAATTTATTTGAAATCAACTTCGATTTTTTTGGATTTTGGTGAGTATTTTTTTGTTGGATCTATATTTGAGAAAATTTAGATGAAAATAACGACCATTTTTTGGATTGTGAAGAAAATTTTAGTTGGAAGTGTCATATTTCAATAAATTTATTTTATACCAACTTCGATTTTTTTGGATTTTGTCGAGTATTTTTGTTGTAGGATGTGTATTTGAGTAAATTTAGATGAAAATAACGACCATATTTTGGATTGTGAAGAAAATTTTAGTTGGAAGTGTCAAATTTTAATAAATTTATTTGAAATCAACTTCGATTTTTTTGGATTTTGGTGAGTATTTTTTTGTTGGATCTATATTTGAGAAAATTTAGATGAAAATAACTTCAATTTTTTGGATTGTGAAAAAAATTTTAGCGGGAAGTGTCAAATTTTAATAAATTTATTTGAAACCAACTTCGATTTTTTTGGATTTTGGTGAGTATTTTTTTGTTGGATCTATATTTGAGAAAATTTAGTTGAAAATAACTTCAATTTTTTGGATTGTGAAAAAAATTTTAGTTGGAAGTGTCAAATTTTAATAAATTTATTTGAAACCAACTTCGTTTTTTTTTTATTTTTTTGAGTATTTTTGTTGTGGGATCTATATTTGAGTAAATTTAGATAAAAATAACTTCAATTTCTAGGATTGTGAAAAAAATTTTAGTTAGAAGTGTCAAATTTTAATAAATTAAATTGAAACCAACTTCGATTTTTTTGGATTTTGTCGAGTATTTTTGTTGTAGGATGTATATTTGAGTAAGTTTAGATGAAAATCACGACCATTTTTTGGATTGTGAAAAAAATTTTAGTTGGAAGTGTCAAATTTTAATAAATTTATTTGAAACCAACATCGATTTTTTTTTTTTTTTGAGTATTTTTGTTGTGGGATCTATATTTGAGTAAATTTAGATAAAAATAACTTCAATTTTTAGGATTGTGAAAAAAGTTTTAGTTGGAAGTGTCAAATTTTAATAAATTTATTTGAAACGAACTTCGATTTTTTTTTTGGATTTTCTCGAGTACTTTTGATGTAGGATGTATATTTGAGTAAATTTAGATGAAAATAACGACCATTTTTTGGATTGTGAATAAAATTTTAGTTGGAAGTGTCAAATTTTAATAAATTTATTTGAAACCAACTTCGATTTTTTTTTTTTTTGAGTATTTTTGTTGTGGGATCTATATTTGAGTAAATTTAGATAAAAATAACTTCAATTTTTAGGATTGTGAAAAAAGTTTTAGTTGGAAGTGTCAAATTTTAATAAATTTATTTGAAATCAACTTCGATTTTTTTGGATTTTGTCGAGTATTTTTGGTGTAGGATGTATATTTGAGTAAATTTAGATGAAAATAACTTCAATTTCTAGGATTGTGAAAAAAATTTTAGTTGGAAGTGTCAAATTTTAATAAATTTATTTGAAATCAACTTCGATTTTTTTGGATTTTGTCGAGTATTTTTGTTGTAGGATGTATATTTGAGTAAATTTAGATGAAAATAACGACCATTTTTTGGATTGTGTAGAAAATTTAGTTGGAAGTGTCAAATTTTAATAAATTTATTTGAAATCAACTTCGATTTTTTTTTATTTTGTCGAGTATTTTTGGCGTAGGATGTATATTTGAGTAAATTTAGATGAAAATAACTTCAATTTCTAGGATTGTGAAAAAAATTTTAGTTGGAAGTGTCAAATTTTAATAAATTTATTTGAAACCAACTTCGATTTTTTTGGATTTTGTCGAGTATTTTTGGTGTAGGATGTATATTTGAGTAAATTTAGATGAAAATAACTTCAATTTCTAGGATTGTGAAAAAAATTTTAGTTAGAAGTGTCAAATTTTAATAAATTTCTTTGAAACCAACTTCGATTTTTTTGGATTTTGTCGAGTATTTTTGTTGTAGGATGTATATTTGAGTAAATTTAGATGAAAATAACGACCATTTTTTGGATTGTGAAGAAAATTTTAGTTGGAAGTGTCAAATTTTAATAAATTTATTTGAAATCAACTTCGATTTTTTTGGATTTTGTCGAGTATTTTTGGTGTAGGATGTATATTTGAGTAAATTTAGATGAAAATAACTTCAATTTCTAGGATTGTGAAAAAAATTTTAGTTGGAAGTGTCAAATTTTAATAAATTTATTTGAAATCAACTTCGATTTTTTTGGATTTTGTCGAGTATTTTTGGTGTAGGATGTATATTTGAGTAAATTTAGATGAAAATAACTTCAATTTCTAGGATTGTGAAAAAAATTTTAGTTAGAAGTGTCAAATTTTAATAAATTAATTTGAAACCAACTTCGATTTTTTTGGATTTTGTCGAGTATTTTTGTTGTAGGATGTATATTTGAGTAAGTTTAGATGAAAATAACGACCATTTTTTGGATTGTGAAAAAAATTTTAGTTGGAAGTGTCAAATTTTAATAAATTTCTTTGAAACCAACTTCGATTTTTTTGGATTTTGTCGAGTATTTTTGTTGTAGGATGTATATTTGAGTAAATTTAGATGAAAATAACGACCATTTTTTGGATTGTGAAGAAAATTTTAGTTGGAAGTGTCAAATTTTAATAAATTTATTTGAAATCAACTTCGATTTTTTTGGATTTTGTCGAGTATTTTTGGTGTAGGATGTATATTTGAGTAAATTTAGATGAAAATAACTTCAATTTCTAGGATTGTGAAAAAAATTTTAGTTGGAAGTGTCAAATTTTAATAAATTTATTTGAAATCAACTTCGATTTTTTTGGATTTTGTCGAGTATTTTTGTTGTAGGATGTATATTTGAGTAAATTTAGATGAAAATAACAACCATTTTTTGGATTGTGAAGAAAGTTTTAGTTGGAAGTGTCAAATTTTAATAAATTTATTTGAAATCAAATTCGATTTTTTTGGATTTTGTCGAGTATTTTTGTTGTAGGATGTATATTTGAGTAAATTTAGATGAAAATAACGACCATTTTTTGGATTGTGAAGAAAATTTTAGTTGGAAGTGTCAAATTTTAATAAATTTATTTGAAATCAACTTCGATTTTTTTGGATTTTGTCGAGTATTTTTGGTGTAGGATGTATATTTGAGTAAATTTAGATGAAAATAACTTCAATTTTTTGGATTGTGAAAAAAAATTTTAGTTGGAAATGCCAAGTTTTAATAAATTTATTTGAAATCAACTTCGATTTTTTTGGATTTTGGTGAGTATTTTTTTGTTGGATCTATATTTGAGAAAATTTAGATGAAAATAACTTCAATTTTTTGGATTGTGAAAAAAATTTTAGTGGGAAGTGTCCAATTTTAATAAATTTATTTGAAACCAACTTCGATTTTTTGGAATTTTGTCGAGTATTTTTGGTGTAGGATGTATATTTGAGTAAATTTAGATGAAAATAACTTCAATTTCTAGGATTGTGAAGAAATTTTTAGTTGGAAGTGTCAAATTTTAATAAATTTATTTGAAATCTACTTCGATTTTTTTGGATTTTGTCGAGTATTTTTGTTGTAGGATGTATATTTGAGTAAATTTAGATGAAAATAACGACCATTTTTTGGATTGTGAAGAAAATTATAGTTGGAAGTGTCAAATTTTAATAAATTTATTTGAAATCAACTTCGATTTTTTTGGATTTTGTCGAGTATTTTTGGTGTAGGATGTATATTTGAGTAAATTTAGATGAAAATAACTTCAATTTCTAGGATTGTGAAAAAAATTTTAGTTGGAAGTGTCATATTTCAATAAATTTATTTTATACCAACTTCGATTTTTTTGGATTTTGTCGAGTATTTTTGTTGTAGGATGTGTATTTGAGTAAATTTAGATGAAAATAACGACCATATTTTGGATTGTGAAGAAAATTTTAGTTGGAAGTGTCAAATTTTAATAAATTTATTTGAAATCAACTTCGATTTTTTTGGATTTTGGTGAGTATTTTTTTGTTGGATCTATATTTGAGAAAATTTAGATGAAAATAACTTCAATTTTTTGGATTGTGAAAAAAATTTTAGCGGGAAGTGTCAAATTTTAATAAATTTATTTGAAACCAACTTCGATTTTTTTGGATTTTGGTGAGTATTTTTTTGTTGGATCTATATTTGAGAAAATTTAGTTGAAAATAACTTCAATTTTTTGGATTGTGAAAAAAATTTTAGTTGGAAGTGTCAAATTTTAATAAATTTATTTGAAACCAACTTCGTTTTTTTTTTATTTTTTTGAGTATTTTTGTTGTGGGATCTATATTTGAGTAAATTTAGATAAAAATAACTTCAATTTCTAGGATTGTGAAAAAAATTTTAGTTAGAAGTGTCAAATTTTAATAAATTAAATTGAAACCAACTTCGATTTTTTTGGATTTTGTCGAGTATTTTTGTTGTAGGATGTATATTTGAGTAAGTTTAGAATAAAATCACGACCATTTTTTGGATTGTGAAAAAAATTTTAGTTGGAAGTGTCAAATTTTAATAAATTTATTTGAAACCAACATCGATTTTTTTTTTTTTTTGAGTATTTTTGTTGTGGGATCTATATTTGAGTAAATTTAGATAAAAATAACTTCAATTTTTAGGATTGTGAAAAAAGTTTTAGTTGGAAGTGTCAAATTTTAATAAATTTATTTGAAACGAACTTCGATTTTTTTTTTGGATTTTCTCGAGTACTTTTGATGTAGGATGTATATTTGAGTAAATTTAGATGAAAATAACGACCATTTTTTGGATTGTGAATAAAATTTTAGTTGGAAGTGTCAAATTTTAATAAATTTATTTGAAACCAACTTCGATTTTTTTTTTTTTTTTTGAGTATTTTTGTTGTGGGATCTATATTTGAGTAAATTTAGATAAAAATAACTTCAATTTTTAGGATTGTGAAAAAAGTTTTAGTTGGAAGTGTCAAATTTTAATAAATTTATTTGAAATCAACTTCGATTTTTTTGGATTTTGTCGAGTATTTTTGGTGTAGGATGTATATTTGAGTAAATTTAGATGAAAATAACTTCAATTTCTAGGATTGTGAAAAAAATTTTAGTTGGAAGTGTCAAATTTTAATAAATTTATTTGAAATCAACTTCGATTTTTTTGGATTTTGTCGAGTATTTTTGTTGTAGGATGTATATTTGAGTAAATTTAGATGAAAATAACGACCATTTTTTGGATTGTGTAGAAAATTTAGTTGGAAGTGTCAAATTTTAATAAATTTATTTGAAATCAACTTCGATTTTTTTTTATTTTGTCGAGTATTTTTGGCGTAGGATGTATATTTGAGTAAATTTAGATGAAAATAACTTCAATTTCTAGGATTGTGAAAAAAATTTTAGTTGGAAGTGTCAAATTTTAATAAATTTATTTGAAACCAACTTCGATTTTTTTGGATTTTGTCGAGTATTTTTGGTGTAGGATGTATATTTGAGTAAATTTAGATGAAAATAACTTCAATTTCTAGGATTGTGAAAAAAATTTTAGTTAGAAGTGTCAAATTTTAATAAATTTCTTTGAAACCAACTTCGATTTTTTTGGATTTTGTCGAGTATTTTTGTTGTAGGATGTATATTTGAGTAAATTTAGATGAAAATAACGACCATTTTTTGGATTGTGAAGAAAATTTTAGTTGGAAGTGTCAAATTTTAATAAATTTATTTGAAATCAACTTCGATTTTTTTGGATTTTGTCGAGTATTTTTGGTGTAGGATGTATATTTGAGTAAATTTAGATGAAAATAACTTCAATTTCTAGGATTGTGAAAAAAATTTTAGTTGGAAGTGTCAAATTTTAATAAATTTATTTGAAATCAACTTCGATTTTTTTGGATTTTGTCGAGTATTTTTGGTGTAGGATGTATATTTGAGTAAATTTAGATGAAAATAACTTCAATTTCTAGGATTGTGAAAAAAATTTTAGTTAGAAGTGTCAAATTTTAATAAATTAATTTGAAACCAACTTCGATTTTTTTGGATTTTGTCGAGTATTTTTGTTGTAGGATGTATATTTGAGTAAGTTTAGATGAAAATAACGACCATTTTTTGGATTGTGAAAAAAATTTTAGTTGGAAGTGTCAAATTTTAATAAATTTCTTTGAAACCAACTTCGATTTTTTTGGATTTTGTCGAGTATTTTTGTTGTAGGATGTATATTTGAGTAAATTTAGATGAAAATAACGACCATTTTTTGGATTGTGAAGAAAATTTTAGTTGGAAGTGTCAAATTTTAATAAATTTATTTGAAATCAACTTCGATTTTTTTGGATTTTGTCGAGTATTTTTGGTGTAGGATGTATATTTGAGTAAATTTAGATGAAAATAACTTCAATTTCTAGGATTGTGAAAAAAATTTTAGTTGGAAGTGTCAAATTTTAATAAATTTATTTGAAATCAACTTCGATTTTTTTGGATTTTGTCGAGTATTTTTGTTGTAGGATGTATATTTGAGTAAATTTAGATGAAAATAACAACCATTTTTTGGATTGTGAAGAAAGTTTTAGTTGGAAGTGTCAAATTTTAATAAATTTATTTGAAATCAAATTCGATTTTTTTGGATTTTGTCGAGTATTTTTGTTGTAGGATGTATATTTGAGTAAATTTAGATGAAAATAACGACCATTTTTTGGATTGTGAAGAAAATTTTAGTTGGAAGTGTCAAATTTTAATAAATTTATTTGAAATCAACTTCGATTTTTTTGGATTTTGTCGAGTATTTTTGGTGTAGGATGTATATTTGAGTAAATTTAGATGAAAATAACTTCAATTTTTTGGATTGTGAAAAAAAATTTTAGTTGGAAATGCCAAGTTTTAATAAATTTATTTGAAATCAACTTCGATTTTTTTGGATTTTGGTGAGTATTTTTTTGTTGGATCTATATTTGAGAAAATTTAGATGAAAATAACTTCAATTTTTTGGATTGTGAAAAAAATTTTAGTGGGAAGTGTCCAATTTTAATAAATTTATTTGAAACCAACTTCGATTTTTTGGAATTTTGTCGAGTATTTTTGGTGTAGGATGTATATTTGAGTAAATTTAGATGAAAATAACTTCAATTTCTAGGATTGTGAAGAAATTTTTAGTTGGAAGTGTCAAATTTTAATAAATTTATTTGAAATCTACTTCGATTTTTTTGGATTTTGTCGAGTATTTTTGTTGTAGGATGTATATTTGAGTAAATTTAGATGAAAATAACGACCATTTTTTGGATTGTGAAGAAAATTATAGTTGGAAGTGTCAAATTTTAATAAATTTATTTGAAATCAACTTCGATTTTTTTGGATTTTGTCGAGTATTTTTGGTGTAGGATGTATATTTGAGTAAATTTAGATGAAAATAACTTCAATTTCTAGGATTGTGAAAAAAATTTTAGTTGGAAGTGTCATATTTCAATAAATTTATTTTATACCAACTTCGATTTTTTTGGATTTTGTCGAGTATTTTTGTTGTAGGATGTGTATTTGAGTAAATTTAGATGAAAATAACGACCATATTTTGGATTGTGAAGAAAATTTTAGTTGGAAGTGTCAAATTTTAATAAATTTATTTGAAATCAACTTCGATTTTTTTGGATTTTGGTGAGTATTTTTTTGTTGGATCTATATTTGAGAAAATTTAGATGAAAATAACTTCAATTTTTTGGATTGTGAAAAAAATTTTAGCGGGAAGTGTCAAATTTTAATAAATTTATTTGAAACCAACTTCGATTTTTTTGGATTTTGGTGAGTATTTTTTTGTTGGATCTATATTTGAGAAAATTTAGTTGAAAATAACTTCAATTTTTTGGATTGTGAAAAAAATTTTAGTTGGAAGTGTCAAATTTTAATAAATTTATTTGAAACCAACTTCGTTTTTTTTTTATTTTTTTGAGTATTTTTGTTGTGGGATCTATATTTGAGTAAATTTAGATAAAAATAACTTCAATTTCTAGGATTGTGAAAAAAATTTTAGTTAGAAGTGTCAAATTTTAATAAATTAAATTGAAACCAACTTCGATTTTTTTGGATTTTGTCGAGTATTTTTGTTGTAGGATGTATATTTGAGTAAGTTTAGAATAAAATCACGACCATTTTTTGGATTGTGAAAAAAATTTTAGTTGGAAGTGTCAAATTTTAATAAATTTATTTGAAACCAACATCGATTTTTTTTTTTTTTTGAGTATTTTTGTTGTGGGATCTATATTTGAGTAAATTTAGATAAAAATAACTTCAATTTTTAGGATTGTGAAAAAAGTTTTAGTTGGAAGTGTCAAATTTTAATAAATTTATTTGAAACGAACTTCGATTTTTTTTTTGGATTTTCTCGAGTACTTTTGATGTAGGATGTATATTTGAGTAAATTTAGATGAAAATAACGACCATTTTTTGGATTGTGAATAAAATTTTAGTTGGAAGTGTCAAATTTTAATAAATTTATTTGAAACCAACTTCGATTTTTTTTTTTTTTTTTGAGTATTTTTGTTGTGGGATCTATATTTGAGTAAATTTAGATAAAAATAACTTCAATTTTTAGGATTGTGAAAAAAGTTTTAGTTGGAAGTGTCAAATTTTAATAAATTTATTTGAAATCAACTTCGATTTTTTTGGATTTTGTCGAGTATTTTTGGTGTAGGATGTATATTTGAGTAAATTTAGATGAAAATAACTTCAATTTCTAGGATTGTGAAAAAAATTTTAGTTGGAAGTGTCAAATTTTAATAAATTTATTTGAAATCAACTTCGATTTTTTTGGATTTTGTCGAGTATTTTTGTTGTAGGATGTATATTTGAGTAAATTTAGATGAAAATAACGACCATTTTTTGGATAGTGTAGAAAATTTAGTTGGAAGTGTCAAATTTTAATAAATTTATTTGAAATCAACTTCGATTTTTTTTTATTTTGTCGAGTATTTTTGGCGTAGGATGTATATTTGAGTAAATTTAGATGAAAATAACTTCAATTTCTAGGATTGTGAAAAAAATTTTAGTTGGAAGTGTCAAATTTTAATAAATTTATTTTATACCAACTTCGATTTTTTTGGATTTTGTCGAGTATTTTTGTTGTAGGATGTATATTTGAGTAAATTTAGATGAAAATAACGACCATTTTTTGGATTGTGAAGAAAATTTTAGTTGGAAGTGTCAAATTTTAATAAATTTATTTGAAATCAACTTCGATTTTTTTTGGTTTTGTCGAGTATTTTTGGTGTAGGATGTATATTTGAGTAAATTTAGATGAAAATAACTTCAATTTTTTGGATTGTGAAAAAAAATTTTAGTTGGAAATGCCAAGTTTTAATAAATTTATTTGAAATCAACTTCAATTTTTTTGGATTTTGGTGAGTATTTTTTTGTTGGATCTATATTTGAGAAAATTTAGATGAAAATAACTTCAATTTTTTGGATTGTGAAAAAAATTTTAGTGGGAAGTGTCAAATTTTAATAAATTTATTTGAAACCAACTTCGATTTTTTTTTATTTTTTTGAGTATTTTTGTTGTTGGATCTATATTTGAGTAAATTTAGATATAAATAACTTCAATTTTTAGGATTGTGAAAAAAATTTTAGTTGGAAGTGTCAAATTTTAATCAATTTTTTTGAAACCAACTTCGATTTTTTTTTGATTTTGTCGAGTACTTTTGTTGTAGGATGTATATTTGAGTAAATTTAGATTAAAATAACGACCATTTTTTGGATTGTGAAGAAAATTTTAGTTGGAAGTGTCAAATTTTAATAAATTTATTTGAAATCAACTTCGATTTTTTTGGATTTTGTCGAGTATTTTTGTTGTAGGATGTATATTTGAGTAAATTTAGATGAAAATAACGACCATTTTTTGGATTGTGAAGAAAATTTTAGTTGGAAGTGTCAAATTTTAATAAATTTATTTGAAATCAACTTCGATTTTTTTGGATTTTGTCGAGTATTTTTGGTGTAGGATGTATATTTGAGTAAATTTAGATGAAAATAACGACCATATTTTGGATTGTGAAGAAAATTTTAGTTGGAAGTGTCAAATTTTAATAAATTTATTTGAAATCAACTTCGATTTTTTTGGATTTTGGTGAGTATTTTTTTGTTGGATCTATATTTGAGAAAATTTAGATGAAAATAACGACCATTTTTTGGATTGTGAAGAAAATTTTAGTTGGAAGTGTCATATTTCAATAAATTTATTTTATACCAACTTCGATTTTTTTGGATTTTGTCGAGTATTTTTGTTGTAGGATGTGTATTTGAGTAAATTTAGATGAAAATAACGACCATATTTTGGATTGTGAAGAAAATTTTAGTTGGAAGTGTCAAATTTTAATAAATTTATTTGAAATCAACTTCGATTTTTTTGGATTTTGGTGAGTATTTTTTTGTTGGATCTATATTTGAGAAAATTTAGATGAAAATAACTTCAATTTTTTGGATTGTGAAAAAAATTTTAGCGGGAAGTGTCAAATTTTAATAAATTTATTTGAAACCAACTTCGATTTTTTTGGATTTTGGTGAGTATTTTTTTGTTGGATCTATATTTGAGAAAATTTAGTTGAAAATAACTTCAATTTTTTGGATTGTGAAAAAAATTTTAGTTGGAAGTGTCAAATTTTAATAAATTTATTTGAAACCAACTTCGTTTTTTTTTTTTTTTTTTGAGTATTTTTGTTGTGGGATCTATATTTGAGTAAATTTAGATAAAAATAACTTCAATTTCTAGGATTGTGAAAAAAATTTTAGTTAGAAGTGTCAAATTTTAATAAATTAAATTGAAACCAACTTCGATTTTTTTGGATTTTGTCGAGTATTTTTGTTGTAGGATGTATATTTGAGTAAGTTTAGATGAAAATCACGACCATTTTTTGGATTGTGAAAAAAATTTTAGTTGGAAGTGTCAAATTTTAATAAATTTATTTGAAACCAACATCGATTTTTTTTTTTTTTTGAGTATTTTTGTTGTGGGATCTATATTTGAGTAAATTTAGATAAAAATAACTTCAATTTTTAGGATTGTGAAAAAAGTTTTAGTTGGAAGTGTCAAATTTTAATAAATTTATTTGAAACGAACTTCGATTTTTTTTTTGGATTTTCTCGAGTACTTTTGATGTAGGATGTATATTTGAGTAAATTTAGATGAAAATAACGACCATTTTTTGGATTGTGAATAAAATTTTAGTTGGAAGTGTCAAATTTTAATAAATTTATTTGAAACCAACTTCGATTTTTTTTTTTTTTGAGTATTTTTGTTGTGGGATCTATATTTGAGTAAATTTAGATAAAAATAACTTCAATTTTTAGGATTGTGAAAAAAGTTTTAGTTGGAAGTGTCAAATTTTAATAAATTTATTTGAAATCAACTTCGATTTTTTTGGATTTTGTCGAGTATTTTTGGTGTAGGATGTATATTTGAGTAAATTTAGATGAAAATAACTTCAATTTCTAGGATTGTGAAAAAAATTTTAGTTGGAAGTGTCAAATTTTAATAAATTTATTTGAAATCAACTTCGATTTTTTTGGATTTTGTCGAGTATTTTTGTTGTAGGATGTATATTTGAGTAAATTTAGATGAAAATAACGACCATTTTTTGGATTGTGTAGAAAATTTAGTTGGAAGTGTCAAATTTTAATAAATTTATTTGAAATCAACTTCGATTTTTTTTTATTTTGTCGAGTATTTTTGGCGTAGGATGTATATTTGAGTAAATTTAGATGAAAATAACTTCAATTTCTAGGATTGTGAAAAAAATTTTAGTTGGAAGTGTCAAATTTTAATAAATTTATTTGAAACCAACTTCGATTTTTTTGGATTTTGTCGAGTATTTTTGGTGTAGGATGTATATTTGAGTAAATTTAGATGAAAATAACTTCAATTTCTAGGATTGTGAAAAAAATTTTAGTTAGAAGTGTCAAATTTTAATAAATTTCTTTGAAACCAACTTCGATTTTTTTGGATTTTGTCGAGTATTTTTGTTGTAGGATGTATATTTGAGTAAATTTAGATGAAAATAACGACCATTTTTTGGATTGTGAAGAAAATTTTAGTTGGAAGTGTCAAATTTTAATAAATTTATTTGAAATCAACTTCGATTTTTTTGGATTTTGTCGAGTATTTTTGGTGTAGGATGTATATTTGAGTAAATTTAGATGAAAATAACTTCAATTTCTAGGATTGTGAAAAAAATTTTAGTTGGAAGTGTCAAATTTTAATAAATTTATTTGAAATCAACTTCGATTTTTTTGGATTTTGTCGAGTATTTTTGGTGTAGGATGTATATTTGAGTAAATTTAGATGAAAATAACTTCAATTTCTAGGATTGTGAAAAAAATTTTAGTTAGAAGTGTCAAATTTTAATAAATTAATTTGAAACCAACTTCGATTTTTTTGGATTTTGTCGAGTATTTTTGTTGTAGGATGTATATTTGAGTAAGTTTAGATGAAAATAACGACCATTTTTTGGATTGTGAAAAAAATTTTAGTTGGAAGTGTCAAATTTTAATAAATTTCTTTGAAACCAACTTCGATTTTTTTGGATTTTGTCGAGTATTTTTGTTGTAGGATGTATATTTGAGTAAATTTAGATGAAAATAACGACCATTTTTTGGATTGTGAAGAAAATTTTAGTTGGAAGTGTCAAATTTTAATAAATTTATTTGAAATCAACTTCGATTTTTTTGGATTTTGTCGAGTATTTTTGGTGTAGGATGTATATTTGAGTAAATTTAGATGAAAATAACTTCAATTTCTAGGATTGTGAAAAAAATTTTAGTTGGAAGTGTCAAATTTTAATAAATTTATTTGAAATCAACTTCGATTTTTTTGGATTTTGTCGAGTATTTTTGTTGTAGGATGTATATTTGAGTAAATTTAGATGAAAATAACAACCATTTTTTGGATTGTGAAGAAAGTTTTAGTTGGAAGTGTCAAATTTTAATAAATTTATTTGAAATCAAATTCGATTTTTTTGGATTTTGTCGAGTATTTTTGTTGTAGGATGTATATTTGAGTAAATTTAGATGAAAATAACGACCATTTTTTGGATTGTGAAGAAAATTTTAGTTGGAAGTGTGAAATTTTAATAAATTTATTTGAAATCAACTTCGATTTTTTTGGATTTTGTCGAGTATTTTTGGTGTAGGATGTATATTTGAGTAAATTTAGATGAAAATAACTTCAATTTTTTGGATTGTGAAAAAAAATTTTAGTTGGAAATGCCAAGTTTTAATAAATTTATTTGAAATCAACTTCGATTTTTTTGGATTTTGGTGAGTATTTTTTTGTTGGATCTATATTTGAGAAAATTTAGATGAAAATAACTTCAATTTTTTGGATTGTGAAAAAAATTTTAGTGGGAAGTGTCCAATTTTAATAAATTTATTTGAAACCAACTTCGATTTTTTGGAATTTTGTCGAGTATTTTTGGTGTAGGATGTATATTTGAGTAAATTTAGATGAAAATAACTTCAATTTCTAGGATTGTGAAGAAATTTTTAGTTGGAAGTGTCAAATTTTAATAAATTTATTTGAAATCTACTTCGATTTTTTTGGATTTTGTCGAGTATTTTTGTTGTAGGATGTATATTTGAGTAAATTTAGATGAAAATAACGACCATTTTTTGGATTGTGAAGAAAATTATAGTTGGAAGTGTCAAATTTTAATAAATTTATTTGAAATCAACTTCGATTTTTTTGGATTTTGTCGAGTATTTTTGGTGTAGGATGTATATTTGAGTAAATTTAGATGAAAATAACTTCAATTTCTAGGATTGTGAAAAAAATTTTAGTTGGAAGTGTCATATTTCAATAAATTTATTTTATACCAACTTCGATTTTTTTGGATTTTGTCGAGTATTTTTGTTGTAGGATGTGTATTTGAGTAAATTTAGATGAAAATAACGACCATATTTTGGATTGTGAAGAAAATTTTAGTTGGAAGTGTCAAATTTTAATAAATTTATTTGAAATCAACTTCGATTTTTTTGGATTTTGGTGAGTATTTTTTTGTTGGATCTATATTTGAGAAAATTTAGATGAAAATAACTTCAATTTTTTGGATTGTGAAAAAAATTTTAGCGGGAAGTGTCAAATTTTAATAAATTTATTTGAAACCAACTTCGATTTTTTTGGATTTTGGTGAGTATTTTTTTGTTGGATCTATATTTGAGAAAATTTAGTTGAAAATAACTTCAATTTTTTGGATTGTGAAAAAAATTTTAGTTGGAAGTGTCAAATTTTAATAAATTTATTTGAAACCAACTTCGTTTTTTTTTTATTTTTTTGAGTATTTTTGTTGTGGGATCTATATTTGAGTAAATTTAGATAAAAATAACTTCAATTTCTAGGATTGTGAAAAAAATTTTAGTTAGAAGTGTCAAATTTTAATAAATTAAATTGAAACCAACTTCGATTTTTTTGGATTTTGTCGAGTATTTTTGTTGTAGGATGTATATTTGAGTAAGTTTAGAATATAATCACGACCATTTTTTGGATTGTGAAAAAAATTTTAGTTGGAAGTGTCAAATTTTAATAAATTTATTTGAAACCAACATCGATTTTTTTTTTTTTTTGAGTATTTTTGTTGTGGGATCTATATTTGAGTAAATTTAGATAAAAATAACTTCAATTTTTAGGATTGTGAAAAAAGTTTTAGTTGGAAGTGTCAAATTTTAATAAATTTATTTGAAACGAACTTCGATTTTTTTTTTGGATTTTCTCGAGTACTTTTGATGTAGGATGTATATTTGAGTAAATTTAGATGAAAATAACGACCATTTTTTGGATTGTGAATAAAATTTTAGTTGGAAGTGTCAAATTTTAATAAATTTATTTGAAACCAACTTCGATTTTTTTTTTTTTTTTTGAGTATTTTTGTTGTGGGATCTATATTTGAGTAAATTTAGATAAAAATAACTTCAATTTTTAGGATTGTGAAAAAAGTTTTAGTTGGAAGTGTCAAATTTTAATAAATTTATTTGAAATCAACTTCGATTTTTTTGGATTTTGTCGAGTATTTTTGGTGTAGGATGTATATTTGAGTAAATTTAGATGAAAATAACTTCAATTTCTAGGATTGTGAAAAAAATTTTAGTTGGAAGTGTCAAATTTTAATAAATTTATTTGAAATCAACTTCGATTTTTTTGGATTTTGTCGAGTATTTTTGTTGTAGGATGTATATTTGAGTAAATTTAGATGAAAATAACGACCATTTTTTGGATAGTGTAGAAAATTTAGTTGGAAGTGTCAAATTTTAATAAATTTATTTGAAATCAACTTCGATTTTTTTTTATTTTGTCGAGTATTTTTGGCGTAGGATGTATATTTGAGTAAATTTAGATGAAAATAACTTCAATTTCTAGGATTGTGAAAAAAATTTTAGTTGGAAGTGTCAAATTTTAATAAATTTATTTTATACCAACTTCGATTTTTTTGGATTTTGTCGAGTATTTTTGTTGTAGGATGTATATTTGAGTAAATTTAGATGAAAATAACGACCATTTTTTGGATTGTGAAGAAAATTTTAGTTGGAAGTGTCAAATTTTAATAAATTTATTTGAAATCAACTTCGATTTTTTTTGGTTTTGTCGAGTATTTTTGGTGTAGGATGTATATTTGAGTAAATTTAGATGAAAATAACTTCAATTTTTTGGATTGTGAAAAAAAATTTTAGTTGGAAATGCCAAGTTTTAATAAATTTATTTGAAATCAACTTCAATTTTTTTGGATTTTGGTGAGTATTTTTTTGTTGGATCTATATTTGAGAAAATTTAGATGAAAATAACTTCAATTTTTTGGATTGTGAAAAAAATTTTAGTGGGAAGTGTCAAATTTTAATAAATTTATTTGAAACCAACTTCGATTTTTTTTTATTTTTTTGAGTATTTTTGTTGTTGGATCTATATTTGAGTAAATTTAGATATAAATAACTTCAATTTTTAGGATTGTGAAAAAAATTTTAGTTGGAAGTGTCAAATTTTAATCAATTTTTTTGAAACCAACTTCGATTTTTTTTTGATTTTGTCGAGTACTTTTGTTGTAGGATGTATATTTGAGTAAATTTAGATTAAAATAACGACCATTTTTTGGATTGTGAAGAAAATTTTAGTTGGAAGTGTCAAATTTTAATAAATTTATTTGAAATCAACTTCGATTTTTTTGGATTTTGTCGAGTATTTTTGTTGTAGGATGTATATTTGAGTAAATTTAGATGAAAATAACGACCATTTTTTGGATTGTGAAGAAAATTTTAGTTGGAAGTGTCAAATTTTAATAAATTTATTTGAAATCAACTTCGATTTTTTTGGATTTTGTCGAGTATTTTTGGTGTAGGATGTATATTTGAGTAAATTTAGATGAAAATAACGACCATATTTTGGATTGTGAAGAAAATTTTAGTTGGAAGTGTCAAATTTTAATAAATTTATTTGAAATCAACTTCGATTTTTTTGGATTTTGGTGAGTATTTTTTTGTTGGATCTATATTTGAGAAAATTTAGATGAAAATAACGACCATTTTTTGGATTGTGAAGAAAATTTTAGTTGGAAGTGTCATATTTCAATAAATTTATTTTATACCAACTTCGATTTTTTTGGATTTTGTCGAGTATTTTTGTTGTAGGATGTGTATTTGAGTAAATTTAGATGAAAATAACGACCATATTTTGGATTGTGAAGAAAATTTTAGTTGGAAGTGTCAAATTTTAATAAATTTATTTGAAATCAACTTCGATTTTTTTGGATTTTGGTGAGTATTTTTTTGTTGGATCTATATTTGAGAAAATTTAGATGAAAATAACTTCAATTTTTTGGATTGTGAAAAAAATTTTAGCGGGAAGTGTCAAATTTTAATAAATTTATTTGAAACCAACTTCGATTTTTTTGGATTTTGGTGAGTATTTTTTTGTTGGATCTATATTTGAGAAAATTTAGTTGAAAATAACTTCAATTTTTTGGATTGTGAAAAAAATTTTAGTTGGAAGTGTCAAATTTTAATAAATTTATTTGAAACCAACTTCGTTTTTTTTTTATTTTTTTGAGTATTTTTGTTGTGGGATCTATATTTGAGTAAATTTAGATAAAAATAACTTCAATTTCTAGGATTGTGAAAAAAATTTTAGTTAGAAGTGTCAAATTTTAATAAATTAAATTGAAACCAACTTCGATTTTTTTGGATTTTGTCGAGTATTTTTGTTGTAGGATGTATATTTGAGTAAGTTTAGATGAAAATCACGACCATTTTTTGGATTGTGAAAAAAATTTTAGTTGGAAGTGTCAAATTTTAATAAATTTATTTGAAACCAACATCGATTTTTTTTTTTTTTGAGTATTTTTGTTGTGGGATCTATATTTGAGTAAATTTAGATAAAAATAACTTCAATTTTTAGGATTGTGAAAAAAGTTTTAGTTGGAAGTGTCAAATTTTAATAAATTTATTTGAAACGAACTTCGATTTTTTTTTTGGATTTTCTCGAGTACTTTTGATGTAGGATGTATATTTGAGTAAATTTAGATGAAAATAACGACCATTTTTTGGATTGTGAATAAAATTTTAGTTGGAAGTGTCAAATTTTAATAAATTTATTTGAAACCAACTTCGATTTTTTTTTTTTTTGAGTATTTTTGTTGTGGGATCTATATTTGAGTAAATTTAGATAAAAATAACTTCAATTTTTAGGATTGTGAAAAAAGTTTTAGTTGGAAGTGTCAAATTTTAATAAATTTATTTGAAATCAACTTCGATTTTTTTGGATTTTGTCGAGTATTTTTGGTGTAGGATGTATATTTGAGTAAATTTAGATGAAAATAACTTCAATTTCTAGGATTGTGAAAAAAATTTTAGTTGGAAGTGTCAAATTTTAATAAATTTATTTGAAATCAACTTCGATTTTTTTGGATTTTGTCGAGTATTTTTGTTGTAGGATGTATATTTGAGTAAATTTAGATGAAAATAACGACCATTTTTTGGATTGTGTAGAAAATTTAGTTGGAAGTGTCAAATTTTAATAAATTTATTTGAAATCAACTTCGATTTTTTTTTATTTTGTCGAGTATTTTTGGCGTAGGATGTATATTTGAGTAAATTTAGATGAAAATAACTTCAATTTCTAGGATTGTGAAAAAAATTTTAGTTGGAAGTGTCAAATTTTAATAAATTTATTTGAAACCAACTTCGATTTTTTTGGATTTTGTCGAGTATTTTTGGTGTAGGATGTATATTTGAGTAAATTTAGATGAAAATAACTTCAATTTCTAGGATTGTGAAAAAAATTTTAGTTAGAAGTGTCAAATTTTAATAAATTTCTTTGAAACCAACTTCGATTTTTTTGGATTTTGTCGAGTATTTTTGTTGTAGGATGTATATTTGAGTAAATTTAGATGAAAATAACGACCATTTTTTGGATTGTGAAGAAAATTTTAGTTGGAAGTGTCAAATTTTAATAAATTTATTTGAAATCAACTTCGATTTTTTTGGATTTTGTCGAGTATTTTTGGTGTAGGATGTATATTTGAGTAAATTTAGATGAAAATAACTTCAATTTCTAGGATTGTGAAAAAAATTTTAGTTGGAAGTGTCAAATTTTAATAAATTTATTTGAAATCAACTTCGATTTTTTTGGATTTTGTCGAGTATTTTTGGTGTAGGATGTATATTTGAGTAAATTTAGATGAAAATAACTTCAATTTCTAGGATTGTGAAAAAAATTTTAGTTAGAAGTGTCAAATTTTAATAAATTAATTTGAAACCAACTTCGATTTTTTTGGATTTTGTCGAGTATTTTTGTTGTAGGATGTATATTTGAGTAAGTTTAGATGAAAATAACGACCATTTTTTGGATTGTGAAAAAAATTTTAGTTGGAAGTGTCAAATTTTAATAAATTTCTTTGAAACCAACTTCGATTTTTTTGGATTTTGTCGAGTATTTTTGTTGTAGGATGTATATTTGAGTAAATTTAGATGAAAATAACGACCATTTTTTGGATTGTGAAGAAAATTTTAGTTGGAAGTGTCAAATTTTAATAAATTTATTTGAAATCAACTTCGATTTTTTTGGATTTTGTCGAGTATTTTTGGTGTAGGATGTATATTTGAGTAAATTTAGATGAAAATAACTTCAATTTCTAGGATTGTGAAAAAAATTTTAGTTGGAAGTGTCAAATTTTAATAAATTTATTTGAAATCAACTTCGATTTTTTTGGATTTTGTCGAGTATTTTTGTTGTAGGATGTATATTTGAGTAAATTTAGATGAAAATAACAACCATTTTTTGGATTGTGAAGAAAGTTTTAGTTGGAAGTGTCAAATTTTAATAAATTTATTTGAAATCAAATTCGATTTTTTTTGATTTTGTCGAGTATTTTTGTTGTAGGATGTATATTTGAGTAAATTTAGATGAAAATAACGACCATTTTTTGGATTGTGAAGAAAATTTTAGTTGGAAGTGTCAAATTTTAATAAATTTATTTGAAATCAACTTCGATTTTTTTGGATTTTGTCGAGTATTTTTGGTGTAGGATGTATATTTGAGTAAATTTAGATGAAAATAACTTCAATTTTTTGGATTGTGAAAAAAAATTTTAGTTGGAAATGCCAAGTTTTAATAAATTTATTTGAAATCAACTTCGATTTTTTTGGATTTTGGTGAGTATTTTTTTGTTGGATCTATATTTGAGAAAATTTAGATGAAAATAACTTCAATTTTTTGGATTGTGAAAAAAATTTTAGTGGGAAGTGTCCAATTTTAATAAATTTATTTGAAACCAACTTCGATTTTTTGGAATTTTGTCGAGTATTTTTGGTGTAGGATGTATATTTGAGTAAATTTAGATGAAAATAACTTCAATTTCTAGGATTGTGAAGAAATTTTTAGTTGGAAGTGTCAAATTTTAATAAATTTATTTGAAATCTACTTCGATTTTTTTGGATTTTGTCGAGTATTTTTGTTGTAGGATGTATATTTGAGTAAATTTAGATGAAAATAACGACCATTTTTTGGATTGTGAAGAAAATTATAGTTGGAAGTGTCAAATTTTAATAAATTTATTTGAAATCAACTTCGATTTTTTTGGATTTTGTCGAGTATTTTTGGTGTAGGATGTATATTTGAGTAAATTTAGATGAAAATAACTTCAATTTCTAGGATTGTGAAAAAAATTTTAGTTGGAAGTGTCATATTTCAATAAATTTATTTTATACCAACTTCGATTTTTTTGGATTTTGTCGAGTATTTTTGTTGTAGGATGTGTATTTGAGTAAATTTAGATGAAAATAACGACCATATTTTGGATTGTGAAGAAAATTTTAGTTGGAAGTGTCAAATTTTAATAAATTTATTTGAAATCAACTTCGATTTTTTTGGATTTTGGTGAGTATTTTTTTGTTGGATCTATATTTGAGAAAATTTAGATGAAAATAACTTCAATTTTTTGGATTGTGAAAAAAATTTTAGCGGGAAGTGTCAAATTTTAATAAATTTATTTGAAACCAACTTCGATTTTTTTGGATTTTGGTGAGTATTTTTTTGTTGGATCTATATTTGAGAAAATTTAGTTGAAAATAACTTCAATTTTTTGGATTGTGAAAAAAATTTTAGTTGGAAGTGTCAAATTTTAATAAATTTATTTGAAACCAACTTCGTTTTTTTTTTATTTTTTTGAGTATTTTTGTTGTGGGATCTATATTTGAGTAAATTTAGATAAAAATAACTTCAATTTCTAGGATTGTGAAAAAAATTTTAGTTAGAAGTGTCAAATTTTAATAAATTAAATTGAAACCAACTTCGATTTTTTTGGATTTTGTCGAGTATTTTTGTTGTAGGATGTATATTTGAGTAAGTTTAGAATAAAATCACGACCATTTTTTGGATTGTGAAAAAAATTTTAGTTGGAAGTGTCAAATTTTAATAAATTTATTTGAAACCAACATCGATTTTTTTTTTTTTTTGAGTATTTTTGTTGTGGGATCTATATTTGAGTAAATTTAGATAAAAATAACTTCAATTTTTAGGATTGTGAAAAAAGTTTTAGTTGGAAGTGTCAAATTTTAATAAATTTATTTGAAACGAACTTCGATTTTTTTTTTGGATTTTCTCGAGTACTTTTGATGTAGGATGTATATTTGAGTAAATTTAGATGAAAATAACGACCATTTTTTGGATTGTGAATAAAATTTTAGTTGGAAGTGTCAAATTTTAATAAATTTATTTGAAACCAACTTCGATTTTTTTTTTTTTTTTTGAGTATTTTTGTTGTGGGATCTATATTTGAGTAAATTTAGATAAAAATAACTTCAATTTTTAGGATTGTGAAAAAAGTTTTAGTTGGAAGTGTCAAATTTTAATAAATTTATTTGAAATCAACTTCGATTTTTTTGGATTTTGTCGAGTATTTTTGGTGTAGGATGTATATTTGAGTAAATTTAGATGAAAATAACTTCAATTTCTAGGATTGTGAAAAAAATTTTAGTTGGAAGTGTCAAATTTTAATAAATTTATTTGAAATCAACTTCGATTTTTTTGGATTTTGTCGAGTATTTTTGTTGTAGGATGTATATTTGAGTAAATTTAGATGAAAATAACGACCATTTTTTGGATAGTGTAGAAAATTTAGTTGGAAGTGTCAAATTTTAATAAATTTATTTGAAATCAACTTCGATTTTTTTTTATTTTGTCGAGTATTTTTGGCGTAGGATGTATATTTGAGTAAATTTAGATGAAAATAACTTCAATTTCTAGGATTGTGAAAAAAATTTTAGTTGGAAGTGTCAAATTTTAATAAATTTATTTTATACCAACTTCGATTTTTTTGGATTTTGTCGAGTATTTTTGTTGTAGGATGTATATTTGAGTAAATTGAGATGAAAATAACGACCATTTTTTGGATTGTGAAGAAAATTTTAGTTGGAAGTGTCAAATTTTAATAAATTTATTTGAAATCAACTTCGATTTTTTTTGGTTTTGTCGAGTATTTTTGGTGTAGGATGTATATTTGAGTAAATTTAGATGAAAATAACTTCAATTTTTTGGATTGTGAAAAAAAATTTTAGTTGGAAATGCCAAGTTTTAATAAATTTATTTGAAATCAACTTCAATTTTTTTGGATTTTGGTGAGTATTTTTTTGTTGGATCTATATTTGAGAAAATTTAGATGAAAATAACTTCAATTTTTTGGATTGTGAAAAAAATTTTAGTGGGAAGTGTCAAATTTTAATAAATTTATTTGAAACCAACTTCGATTTTTTTTTATTTTTTTGAGTATTTTTGTTGTTGGATCTATATTTGAGTAAATTTAGATATAAATAACTTCAATTTTTAGGATTGTGAAAAAAATTTTAGTTGGAAGTGTCAAATTTTAATCAATTTTTTTGAAACCAACTTCGATTTTTTTTTGATTTTGTCGAGTACTTTTGTTGTAGGATGTATATTTGAGTAAATTTAGATTAAAATAACGACCATTTTTTGGATTGTGAAGAAAATTTTAGTTGGAAGTGTCAAATTTTAATAAATTTATTTGAAATCAACTTCGATTTTTTTGGATTTTGTCGAGTATTTTTGTTGTAGGATGTATATTTGAGTAAATTTAGATGAAAATAACGACCATTTTTTGGATTGTGAAGAAAATTTTAGTTGGAAGTGTCAAATTTTAATAAATTTATTTGAAATCAACTTCGATTTTTTTGGATTTTGTCGAGTATTTTTGGTGTAGGATGTATATTTGAGTAAATTTAGATGAAAATAACGACCATATTTTGGATTGTGAAGAAAATTTTAGTTGGAAGTGTCAAATTTTAATAAATTTATTTGAAATCAACTTCGATTTTTTTGGATTTTGGTGAGTATTTTTTTGTTGGATCTATATTTGAGAAAATTTAGATGAAAATAACGACCATTTTTTGGATTGTGAAGAAAATTTTAGTTGGAAGTGTCATATTTCAATAAATTTATTTTATACCAACTTCGATTTTTTTGGATTTTGTCGAGTATTTTTGTTGTAGGATGTGTATTTGAGTAAATTTAGATGAAAATAACGACCATATTTTGGATTGTGAAGAAAATTTTAGTTGGAAGTGTCAAATTTTAATAAATTTATTTGAAACCAACTTCGATTTTTTTGGATTTTGGTGAGTATTTTTTTGTTGGATCTATATTTGAGAAAATTTAGTTGAAAATAACTTCAATTTTTTGGATTGTGAAAAAAATTTTAGTTGGAAGTGTCAAATTTTAATAAATTTATTTGAAACCAACTTCGTTTTTTTTTTATTTTTTTGAGTATTTTTGTTGTGGGATCTATATTTGAGTAAATTTAGATAAAAATAACTTCAATTTCTAGGATTGTGAAAAAAATTTTAGTTAGAAGTGTCAAATTTTAATAAATTAAATTGAAACCAACTTCGATTTTTTTGGATTTTGTCGAGTATTTTTGTTGTAGGATGTATATTTGAGTAAGTTTAGATGAAAATCACGACCATTTTTTGGATTGTGAAAAAAATTTTAGTTGGAAGTGTCAAATTTTAATAAATTTATTTGAAACCAACATCGATTTTTTTTTTTTTTTGAGTATTTTTGTTGTGGGATCTATATTTGAGTAAATTTAGATAAAAATAACTTCAATTTTTAGGATTGTGAAAAAAGTTTTAGTTGGAAGTGTCAAATTTTAATAAATTTATTTGAAACGAACTTCGATTTTTTTTTTGGATTTTCTCGAGTACTTTTGATGTAGGATGTATATTTGAGTAAATTTAGATGAAAATAACGACCATTTTTTGGATTGTGAATAAAATTTTAGTTGGAAGTGTCAAATTTTAATAAATTTATTTGAAACCAACTTCGATTTTTTTTTTTTTTGAGTATTTTTGTTGTGGGATCTATATTTGAGTAAATTTAGATAAAAATAACTTCAATTTTTAGGATTGTGAAAAAAGTTTTAGTTGGAAGTGTCAAATTTTAATAAATTTATTTGAAATCAACATCGATTTTTTTGGATTTTGTCGAGTATTTTTGGTGTAGGATGTATATTTGAGTAAATTTAGATGAAAATAACTTCAATTTCTAGGATTGTGAAAAAAATTTTAGTTGGAAGTGTCAAATTTTAATAAATTTATTTGAAATCAACTTCGATTTTTTTGGATTTTGTCGAGTATTTTTGTTGTAGGATGTATATTTGAGTAAATTTAGATGAAAATAACGACCATTTTTTGGATTGTGTAGAAAATTTAGTTGGAAGTGTCAAATTTTAATAAATTTATTTGAAATCAACTTCGATTTTTTTTTATTTTGTCGAGTATTTTTGGCGTAGGATGTATATTTGAGTAAATTTAGATGAAAATAACTTCAATTTCTAGGATTGTGAAAAAAATTTTAGTTGGAAGTGTCAAATTTTAATAAATTTATTTGAAACCAACTTCGATTTTTTTGGATTTTGTCGAGTATTTTTGGTGTAGGATGTATATTTGAGTAAATTTAGATGAAAATAACTTCAATTTCTAGGATTGTGAAAAAAATTTTAGTTAGAAGTGTCAAATTTTAATAAATTTCTTTGAAACCAACTTCGATTTTTTTGGATTTTGTCGAGTATTTTTGTTGTAGGATGTATATTTGAGTAAATTTAGATGAAAATAACGACCATTTTTTGGATTGTGAAGAAAATTTTAGTTGGAAGTGTCAAATTTTAATAAATTTATTTGAAATCAACTTCGATTTTTTTGGATTTTGTCGAGTATTTTTGGTGTAGGATGTATATTTGAGTAAATTTAGATGAAAATAACTTCAATTTCTAGGATTGTGAAAAAAATTTTAGTTGGAAGTGTCAAATTTTAATAAATTTATTTGAAATCAACTTCGATTTTTTTGGATTTTGTCGAGTATTTTTGGTGTAGGATGTATATTTGAGTAAATTTAGATGAAAATAACTTCAATTTCTAGGATTGTGAAAAAAATTTTAGTTAGAAGTGTCAAATTTTAATAAATTAATTTGAAACCAACTTCGATTTTTTTGGATTTTGTCGAGTATTTTTGTTGTAGGATGTATATTTGAGTAAGTTTAGATGAAAATAACGACCATTTTTTGGATTGTGAAAAAAATTTTAGTTGGAAGTGTCAAATTTTAATAAATTTCTTTGAAACCAACTTCGATTTTTTTGGATTTTGTCGAGTATTTTTGTTGTAGGATGTATATTTGAGTAAATTTAGATGAAAATAACGACCATTTTTTGGATTGTGAAGAAAATTTTAGTTGGAAGTGTCAAATTTTAATAAATTTATTTGAAATCAACTTCGATTTTTTTGGATTTTGTCGAGTATTTTTGGTGTAGGATGTATATTTGAGTAAATTTAGATGAAAATAACTTCAATTTCTAGGATTGTGAAAAAAATTTTAGTTGGAAGTGTCAAATTTTAATAAATTTATTTGAAATCAACTTCGATTTTTTTGGATTTTGTCGAGTATTTTTGTTGTAGGATGTATATTTGAGTAAATTTAGATGAAAATAACAACCATTTTTTGGATTGTGAAGAAAGTTTTAGTTGGAAGTGTCAAATTTTAATAAATTTATTTGAAATCAAATTCGATTTTTTTGGATTTTGTCGAGTATTTTTGTTGTAGGATGTATATTTGAGTAAATTTAGATGAAAATAACGACCATTTTTTGGATTGTGAAGAAAATTTTAGTTGGAAGTGTCAAATTTTAATAAATTTATTTGAAATCAACTTCGATTTTTTTGGATTTTGTCGAGTATTTTTGGTGTAGGATGTATATTTGAGTAAATTTAGATGAAAATAACTTCAATTTTTTGGATTGTGAAAAAAAATTTTAGTTGGAAATGCCAAGTTTTAATAAATTTATTTGAAATCAACTTCGATTTTTTTGGATTTTGGTGAGTATTTTTTTGTTGGATCTATATTTGAGAAAATTTAGATGAAAATAACTTCAATTTTTTGGATTGTGAAAAAAATTTTAGTGGGAAGTGTCCAATTTTAATAAATTTATTTGAAACCAACTTCGATTTTTTGGAATTTTGTCGAGTATTTTTGGTGTAGGATGTATATTTGAGTAAATTTAGATGAAAATAACTTCAATTTCTAGGATTGTGAAGAAATTTTTAGTTGGAAGTGTCAAATTTTAATAAATTTATTTGAAATCTACTTCGATTTTTTTGGATTTTGTCGAGTATTTTTGTTGTAGGATGTATATTTGAGTAAATTTAGATGAAAATAACGACCATTTTTTGGATTGTGAAGAAAATTATAGTTGGAAGTGTCAAATTTTAATAAATTTATTTGAAATCAACTTCGATTTTTTTGGATTTTGTCGAGTATTTTTGGTGTAGGATGTATATTTGAGTAAATTTAGATGAAAATAACTTCAATTTCTAGGATTGTGAAAAAAATTTTAGTTGGAAGTGTCATATTTCAATAAATTTATTTTATACCAACTTCGATTTTTTTGGATTTTGTCGAGTATTTTTGTTGTAGGATGTGTATTTGAGTAAATTTAGATGAAAATAACGACCATATTTTGGATTGTGAAGAAAATTTTAGTTGGAAGTGTCAAATTTTAATAAATTTATTTGAAATCAACTTCGATTTTTTTGGATTTTGGTGAGTATTTTTTTGTTGGATCTATATTTGAGAAAATTTAGATGAAAATAACTTCAATTTTTTGGATTGTGAAAAAAATTTTAGCGGGAAGTGTCAAATTTTAATAAATTTATTTGAAACCAACTTCGATTTTTTTGGATTTTGGTGAGTATTTTTTTGTTGGATCTATATTTGAGAAAATTTAGTTGAAAATAACTTCAATTTTTTGGATTGTGAAAAAAATTTTAGTTGGAAGTGTCAAATTTTAATAAATTTATTTGAAACCAACTTCGTTTTTTTTTTATTTTTTTGAGTATTTTTGTTGTGGGATCTATATTTGAGTAAATTTAGATAAAAATAACTTCAATTTCTAGGATTGTGAAAAAAATTTTAGTTAGAAGTGTCAAATTTTAATAAATTAAATTGAAACCAACTTCGATTTTTTTGGATTTTGTCGAGTATTTTTGTTGTAGGATGTATATTTGAGTAAGTTTAGAATAAAATCACGACCATTTTTTGGATTGTGAAAAAAATTTTAGTTGGAAGTGTCAAATTTTAATAAATTTATTTGAAACCAACATCGATTTTTTTTTTTTTTGAGTATTTTTGTTGTGGGATCTATATTTGAGTAAATTTAGATAAAAATAACTTCAATTTTTAGGATTGTGAAAAAAGTTTTAGTTGGAAGTGTCAAATTTTAATAAATTTATTTGAAACGAACTTCGATTTTTTTTTTGGATTTTCTCGAGTACTTTTGATGTAGGATGTATATTTGAGTAAATTTAGATGAAAATAACGACCATTTTTTGGATTGTGAATAAAATTTTAGTTGGAAGTGTCAAATTTTAATAAATTTATTTGAAACCAACTTCGATTTTTTTTTTTTTTTTTGAGTATTTTTGTTGTGGGATCTATATTTGAGTAAATTTAGATAAAAATAACTTCAATTTTTAGGATTGTGAAAAAAGTTTTAGTTGGAAGTGTCAAATTTTAATAAATTTATTTGAAATCAACTTCGATTTTTTTGGATTTTGTCGAGTATTTTTGGTGTAGGATGTATATTTGAGTAAATTTAGATGAAAATAACTTCAATTTCTAGGATTGTGAAAAAAATTTTAGTTGGAAGTGTCAAATTTTAATAAATTTATTTGAAATCAACTTCGATTTTTTTGGATTTTGTCGAGTATTTTTGTTGTAGGATGTATATTTGAGTAAATTTAGATGAAAATAACGACCATTTTTTGGATAGTGTAGAAAATTTAGTTGGAAGTGTCAAATTTTAATAAATTTATTTGAAATCAACTTCGATTTTTTTTTATTTTGTCGAGTATTTTTGGCGTAGGATGTATATTTGAGTAAATTTAGATGAAAATAACTTCAATTTCTAGGATTGTGAAAAAAATTTTAGTTGGAAGTGTCAAATTTTAATAAATTTATTTTATACCAACTTCGATTTTTTTGGATTTTGTCGAGTATTTTTGTTGTAGGATGTATATTTGAGTAAATTTAGATGAAAATAACGACCATTTTTTGGATTGTGAAGAAAATTTTAGTTGGAAGTGTCAAATTTTAATAAATTTATTTGAAATCAACTTCGATTTTTTTTGGTTTTGTCGAGTATTTTTGGTGTAGGATGTATATTTGAGTAAATTTAGATGAAAATAACTTCAATTTTTTGGATTGTGAAAAAAAATTTTAGTTGGAAATGCCAAGTTTTAATAAATTTATTTGAAATCAACTTCAATTTTTTTGGATTTTGGTGAGTATTTTTTTGTTGGATCTATATTTGAGAAAATTTAGATGAAAATAACTTCAATTTTTTGGATTGTGAAAAAAATTTTAGTGGGAAGTGTCAAATTTTAATAAATTTATTTGAAACCAACTTCGATTTTTTTTTATTTTTTTGAGTATTTTTGTTGTTGGATCTATATTTGAGTAAATTTAGATATAAATAACTTCAATTTTTAGGATTGTGAAAAAAATTTTAGTTGGAAGTGTCAAATTTTAATCAATTTTTTTGAAACCAACTTCGATTTTTTTTTGATTTTGTCGAGTACTTTTGTTGTAGGATGTATATTTGAGTAAATTTAGATTAAAATAACGACCATTTTTTGGATTGTGAAGAAAATTTTAGTTGGAAGTGTCAAATTTTAATAAATTTATTTGAAATCAACTTCGATTTTTTTGGATTTTGTCGAGTATTTTTGTTGTAGGATGTATATTTGAGTAAATTTAGATGAAAATAACGACCATTTTTTGGATTGTGAAGAAAATTTTAGTTGGAAGTGTCAAATTTTAATAAATTTATTTGAAATCAACTTCGATTTTTTTGGATTTTGTCGAGTATTTTTGGTGTAGGATGTATATTTGAGTAAATTTAGATGAAAATAACGACCATATTTTGGATTGTGAAGAAAATTTTAGTTGGAAGTGTCAAATTTTAATAAATTTATTTGAAATCAACTTCGATTTTTTTGGATTTTGGTGAGTATTTTTTTGTTGGATCTATATTTGAGAAAATTTAGATGAAAATAACGACCATTTTTTGGATTGTGAAGAAAATTTTAGTTGGAAGTGTCATATTTCAATAAATTTATTTTATACCAACTTCGATTTTTTTGGATTTTGTCGAGTATTTTTGTTGTAGGATGTGTATTTGAGTAAATTTAGATGAAAATAACGACCATATTTTGGATTGTGAAGAAAATTTTAGTTGGAAGTGTCAAATTTTAATAAATTTATTTGAAATCAACTTCGATTTTTTTGGATTTTGGTGAGTATTTTTTTGTTGGATCTATATTTGAGAAAATTTAGATGAAAATAACTTCAATTTTTTGGATTGTGAAAAAAATTTTAGCGGGAAGTGTCAAATTTTAATAAATTTATTTGAAACCAACTTCGATTTTTTTGGATTTTGGTGAGTATTTTTTTGTTGGATCTATATTTGAGAAAATTTAGTTGAAAATAACTTCAATTTTTTGGATTGTGAAAAAAATTTTAGTTGGAAGTTTCAAATTTTAATAAATTTATTTGAAACCAACTTCGTTTTTTTTTTATTTTTTTGAGTATTTTTGTTGTGGGATCTATATTTGAGTAAATTTAGATAAAAATAACTTCAATTTCTAGGATTGTGAAAAAAATTTTAGTTAGAAGTGTCAAATTTTAATAAATTAAATTGAAACCAACTTCGATTTTTTTGGATTTTGTCGAGTATTTTTGTTGTAGGATGTATATTTGAGTAAGTTTAGATGAAAATCACGACCATTTTTTGGATTGTGAAAAAAATTTTAGTTGGAAGTGTCAAATTTTAATAAATTTATTTGAAACCAACATCGATTTTTTTTTTTTTTTGAGTATTTTTGTTGTGGGATCTATATTTGAGTAAATTTAGATAAAAATAACTTCAATTTTTAGGATTGTGAAAAAAGTTTTAGTTGGAAGTGTCAAATTTTAATAAATTTATTTGAAACGAACTTCGATTTTTTTTTTGGATTTTCTCGAGTACTTTTGATGTAGGATGTATATTTGAGTAAATTTAGATGAAAATAACGACCATTTTTTGGATTGTGAATAAAATTTTAGTTGGAAGTGTCAAATTTTAATAAATTTATTTGAAACCAACTTCGATTTTTTTTTTTTTTGAGTATTTTTGTTGTGGGATCTATATTTGAGTAAATTTAGATAAAAATAACTTCAATTTTTAGGATTGTGAAAAAAGTTTTAGTTGGAAGTGTCAAATTTTAATAAATTTATTTGAAATCAACTTCGATTTTTTTGGATTTTGTCGAGTATTTTTGGTGTAGGATGTATATTTGAGTAAATTTAGATGAAAATAACTTCAATTTCTAGGATTGTGAAAAAAATTTTAGTTGGAAGTGTCAAATTTTAATAAATTTATTTGAAATCAACTTCGATTTTTTTGGATTTTGTCGAGTATTTTTGTTGTAGGATGTATATTTGAGTAAATTTAGATGAAAATAACGACCATTTTTTGGATTGTGTAGAAAATTTAGTTGGAAGTGTCAAATTTTAATAAATTTATTTGAAATCAACTTCGATTTTTTTTTATTTTGTCGAGTATTTTTGGCGTAGGATGTATATTTGAGTAAATTTAGATGAAAATAACTTCAATTTCTAGGATTGTGAAAAAAATTTTAGTTGGAAGTGTCAAATTTTAATAAATTTATTTGAAACCAACTTCGATTTTTTTGGATTTTGTCGAGTATTTTTGGTGTAGGATGTATATTTGAGTAAATTTAGATGAAAATAACTTCAATTTCTAGGATTGTGAAAAAAATTTTAGTTAGAAGTGTCAAATTTTAATAAATTTCTTTGAAACCAACTTCGATTTTTTTGGATTTTGTCGAGTATTTTTGTTGTAGGATGTATATTTGAGTAAATTTAGATGAAAATAACGACCATTTTTTGGATTGTGAAGAAAATTTTAGTTGGAAGTGTCAAATTTTAATAAATTTATTTGAAATCAACTTCGATTTTTTTGGATTTTGTCGAGTATTTTTGGTGTAGGATGTATATTTGAGTAAATTTAGATGAAAATAACTTCAATTTCTAGGATTGTGAAAAAAATTTTAGTTGGAAGTGTCAAATTTCAATAAATTTATTTGAAATCAACTTCGATTTTTTTGGATTTTGTCGAGTATTTTTGGTGTAGGATGTATATTTGAGTAAATTTAGATGAAAATAACTTCAATTTCTAGGATTGTGAAAAAAATTTTAGTTAGAAGTGTCAAATTTTAATAAATTAATTTGAAACCAACTTCGATTTTTTTGGATTTTGTCGAGTATTTTTGTTGTAGGATGTATATTTGAGTAAGTTTAGATGAAAATAACGACCATTTTTTGGATTGTGAAAAAAATTTTAGTTGGAAGTGTCAAATTTTAATAAATTTCTTTGAAACCAACTTCGATTTTTTTGGATTTTGTCGAGTATTTTTGTTGTAGGATGTATATTTGAGTAAATTTAGATGAAAATAACGACCATTTTTTGGATTGTGAAGAAAATTTTAGTTGGAAGTGTCAAATTTTAATAAATTTATTTGAAATCAACTTCGATTTTTTTGGATTTTGTCGAGTATTTTTGGTGTAGGATGTATATTTGAGTAAATTTAGATGAAAATAACTTCAATTTCTAGGATTGTGAAAAAAATTTTAGTTGGAAGTGTCAAATTTTAATAAATTTATTTGAAATCAACTTCGATTTTTTTGGATTTTGTCGAGTATTTTTGTTGTAGGATGTATATTTGAGTAAATTTAGATGAAAATAACAACCATTTTTTGGATTGTGAAGAAAGTTTTAGTTGGAAGTGTCAAATTTTAATAAATTTATTTGAAATCAAATTCGATTTTTTTTGATTTTGTCGAGTATTTTTGTTGTAGGATGTATATTTGAGTAAATTTAGATGAAAATAACGACCATTTTTTGGATTGTGAAGAAAATTTTAGTTGGAAGTGTCAAATTTTAATAAATTTATTTGAAATCAACTTCGATTTTTTTGGATTTTGTCGAGTATTTTTGGTGTAGGATGTATATTTGAGTAAATTTAGATGAAAATAACTTCAATTTTTTGGATTGTGAAAAAAAATTTTAGTTGGAAATGCCAAGTTTTAATAAATTTATTTGAAATCAACTTCGATTTTTTTGGATTTTGGTGAGTATTTTTTTGTTGGATCTATATTTGAGAAAATTTAGATGAAAATAACTTCAATTTTTTGGATTGTGAAAAAAATTTTAGTGGGAAGTGTCCAATTTTAATAAATTTATTTGAAACCAACTTCGATTTTTTGGAATTTTGTCGAGTATTTTTGGTGTAGGATGTATATTTGAGTAAATTTAGATGAAAATAACTTCAATTTCTAGGATTGTGAAGAAATTTTTAGTTGGAAGTGTCAAATTTTAATAAATTTATTTGAAATCTACTTCGATTTTTTTGGATTTTGTCGAGTATTTTTGTTGTAGGATGTATATTTGAGTAAATTTAGATGAAAATAACGACCATTTTTTGGATTGTGAAGAAAATTATAGTTGGAAGTGTCAAATTTTAATAAATTTATTTGAAATCAACTTCGATTTTTTTGGATTTTGTCGAGTATTTTTGGTGTAGGATGTATATTTGAGTAAATTTAGATGAAAATAACTTCAATTTCTAGGATTGTGAAAAAAATTTTAGTTGGAAGTGTCATATTTCAATAAATTTATTTTATACCAACTTCGATTTTTTTGGATTTTGTCGAGTATTTTTGTTGTAGGATGTGTATTTGAGTAAATTTAGATGAAAATAACGACCATATTTTGGATTGTGAAGAAAATTTTAGTTGGAAGTGTCAAATTTTAATAAATTTATTTGAAATCAACTTCGATTTTTTTGGATTTTGGTGAGTATTTTTTTGTTGGATCTATATTTGAGAAAATTTAGATGAAAATAACTTCAATTTTTTGGATTGTGAAAAAAATTTTAGCGGGAAGTGTCAAATTTTAATAAATTTATTTGAAACCAACTTCGATTTTTTTGGATTTTGGTGAGTATTTTTTTGTTGGATCTATATTTGAGAAAATTTAGTTGAAAATAACTTCAATTTTTTGGATTGTGAAAAAAATTTTAGTTGGAAGTGTCAAATTTTAATAAATTTATTTGAAACCAACTTCGTTTTTTTTTTATTTTTTTGAGTATTTTTGTTGTGGGATCTATATTTGAGTAAATTTAGATAAAAATAACTTCAATTTCTAGGATTGTGAAAAAAATTTTAGTTAGAAGTGTCAAATTTTAATAAATTAAATTGAAACCAACTTCGATTTTTTTGGATTTTGTCGAGTATTTTTGTTGTAGGATGTATATTTGAGTAAGTTTAGAATAAAATCACGACCATTTTTTGGATTGTGAAAAAAATTTTAGTTGGAAGTGTCAAATTTTAATAAATTTATTTGAAACCAACATCGATTTTTTTTTTTTTTGAGTATTTTTGTTGTGGGATCTATATTTGAGTAAATTTAGATAAAAATAACTTCAATTTTTAGGATTGTGAAAAAAGTTTTAGTTGGAAGTGTCAAATTTTAATAAATTTATTTGAAACGAACTTCGATTTTTTTTTTGGATTTTCTCGAGTACTTTTGATGTAGGATGTATATTTGAGTAAATTTAGATGAAAATAACGACCATTTTTTGGATTGTGAATAAAATTTTAGTTGGAAGTGTCAAATTTTAATAAATTTATTTGAAACCAACTTCGATTTTTTTTTTTTTTTTTGAGTATTTTTGTTGTGGGATCTATATTTGAGTAAATTTAGATAAAAATAACTTCAATTTTTAGGATTGTGAAAAAAGTTTTAGTTGGAAGTGTCAAATTTTAATAAATTTATTTGAAATCAACTTCGATTTTTTTGGATTTTGTCGAGTATTTTTGGTGTAGGATGTATATTTGAGTAAATTTAGATGAAAATAACTTCAATTTCTAGGATTGTGAAAAAAATTTTAGTTGGAAGTGTCAAATTTTAATAAATTTATTTGAAATCAACTTCGATTTTTTTGGATTTTGTCGAGTATTTTTGTTGTAGGATGTATATTTGAGTAAATTTAGATGAAAATAACGACCATTTTTTGGATAGTGTAGAAAATTTAGTTGGAAGTGTCAAATTTTAATAAATTTATTTGAAATCAACTTCGATTTTTTTTTATTTTGTCGAGTATTTTTGGCGTAGGATGTATATTTGAGTAAATTTAGATGAAAATAACTTCAATTTCTAGGATTGTGAAAAAAATTTTAGTTGGAAGTGTCAAATTTTAATAAATTTATTTTATACCAACTTCGATTTTTTTGGATTTTGTCGAGTATTTTTGTTGTAGGATGTATATTTGAGTAAATTTAGATGAAAATAACGACCATTTTTTGGATTGTGAAGAAAATTTTAGTTGGAAGTGTCAAATTTTAATAAATTTATTTGAAATCAACTTCGATTTTTTTTGGTTTTGTCGAGTATTTTTGGTGTAGGATGTATATTTGAGTAAATTTAGATGAAAATAACTTCAATTTTTTGGATTGTGAAAAAAAATTTTAGTTGGAAATGCCAAGTTTTAATAAATTTATTTGAAATCAACTTCAATTTTTTTGGATTTTGGTGAGTATTTTTTTGTTGGATCTATATTTGAGAAAATTTAGATGAAAATAACTTCAATTTTTTGGATTGTGAAAAAAATTTTAGTGGGAAGTGTCAAATTTTAATAAATTTATTTGAAACCAACTTCGATTTTTTTTTATTTTTTTGAGTATTTTTGTTGTTGGATCTATATTTGAGTAAATTTAGATATAAATAACTTCAATTTTTAGGATTGTGAAAAAAATTTTAGTTGGAAGTGTCAAATTTTAATCAATTTTTTTGAAACCAACTTCGATTTTTTTTTGATTTTGTCGAGTACTTTTGTTGTAGGATGTATATTTGAGTAAATTTAGATTAAAATAACGACCATTTTTTGGATTGTGAAGAAAATTTTAGTTGGAAGTGTCAAATTTTAATAAATTTATTTGAAATCAACTTCGATTTTTTTGGATTTTGTCGAGTATTTTTGTTGTAGGATGTATATTTGAGTAAATTTAGATGAAAATAACGACCATTTTTTGGATTGTGAAGAAAATTTTAGTTGGAAGTGTCAAATTTTAATAAATTTATTTGAAATCAACTTCGATTTTTTTGGATTTTGTCGAGTATTTTTGGTGTAGGATGTATATTTGAGTAAATTTAGATGAAAATAACGACCATATTTTGGATTGTGAAGAAAATTTTAGTTGGAAGTGTCAAATTTTAATAAATTTATTTGAAATCAACTTCGATTTTTTTGGATTTTGGTGAGTATTTTTTTGTTGGATCTATATTTGAGAAAATTTAGATGAAAATAACGACCATTTTTTGGATTGTGAAGAAAATTTTAGTTGGAAGTGTCATATTTCAATAAATTTATTTTATACCAACTTCGATTTTTTTGGATTTTGTCGAGTATTTTTGTTGTAGGATGTGTATTTGAGTAAATTTAGATGAAAATAACGACCATATTTTGGATTGTGAAGAAAATTTTAGTTGGAAGTGTCAAATTTTAATAAATTTATTTGAAATCAACTTCGATTTTTTTGGATTTTGGTGAGTATTTTTTTGTTGGATCTATATTTGAGAAAATTTAGATGAAAATAACTTCAATTTTTTGGATTGTGAAAAAAATTTTAGCGGGAAGTGTCAAATTTTAATAAATTTATTTGAAACCAACTTCGATTTTTTTGGATTTTGGTGAGTATTTTTTTGTTGGATCTATATTTGAGAAAATTTAGTTGAAAATAACTTCAATTTTTTGGATTGTGAAAAAAATTTTAGTTGGAAGTGTCAAATTTTAATAAATTTATTTGAAACCAACTTCGTTTTTTTTTATTTTTTTGAGTATTTTTGTTGTGGGATCTATATTTGAGTAAATTTAGATAAAAATAACTTCAATTTCTAGGATTGTGAAAAAAATTTTAGTTAGAAGTGTCAAATTTTAATAAATTAAATTGAAACCAACTTCGATTTTTTTGGATTTTGTCGAGTATTTTTGTTGTAGGATGTATATTTGAGTAAGTTTAGATGAAAATCACGACCATTTTTTGGATTGTGAAGAAAATTTTAGTTGGAAGTGTCAAATTTTAATAAATTTATTTGAAATCAACTTCGATTTTTTTGGATTTTGTCGAGTATTTTTGTTGTAGGATGTATATTTGAGTAAATTTAGATGAAAATAACGACCATTTTTTGGATTGTGAAGAAAATTTTAGTTGGAAGTGTCAAATTTTAATAAATTTATTTGAAATCAACTTCGATTTTTTTGGATTTTGTCGAGTATTTTTGGTGTAGGATGTATATTTGAGTAAATTTAGATGAAAATAACGACCATATTTTGGATTGTGAAGAAAATTTTAGTTGGAAGTGTCAAATTTTAATAAATTTATTTGAAATCAACTTCGATTTTTTTGGATTTTGGTGAGTATTTTTTTGTTGGATCTATATTTGAGAAAATTTAGATGAAAATAACGACCATTTTTTGGATTGTGAAGAAAATTTTAGTTGGAAGTGTCATATTTCAATAAATTTATTTTATACCAACTTCGATTTTTTTGGATTTTGTCGAGTATTTTTGTTGTAGGATGTGTATTTGAGTAAATTTAGATGAAAATAACGACCATATTTTGGATTGTGAAGAAAATTTTAGTTGGAAGTGTCAAATTTTAATAAATTTATTTGAAATCAACTTCGATTTTTTTGGATTTTGGTGAGTATTTTTTTGTTGGATCTATATTTGAGAAAATTTAGATGAAAATAACTTCAATTTTTTGGATTGTGAAAAAAATTTTAGCGGGAAGTGTCAAATTTTAATAAATTTATTTGAAACCAACTTCGATTTTTTTGGATTTTGGTGAGTATTTTTTTGTTGGATCTATATTTGAGAAAATTTAGTTGAAAATAACTTCAATTTTTTGGATTGTGAAAAAAATTTTAGTTGGAAGTGTCAAATTTTAATAAATTTATTTGAAACCAACTTCGTTTTTTTTTATTTTTTTGAGTATTTTTGTTGTGGGATCTATATTTGAGTAAATTTAGATAAAAATAACTTCAATTTCTAGGATTGTGAAAAAAATTTTAGTTAGAAGTGTCAAATTTTAATAAATTAAATTGAAACCAACTTCGATTTTTTTGGATTTTGTCGAGTATTTTTGTTGTAGGATGTATATTTGAGTAAGTTTAGATGAAAATCACGACCATTTTTTGGATTGTGAAAAAAATTTTAGTTGGAAGTGTCAAATTTTAATAAATTTATTTGAAACCAACATCGATTTTTTTTTTTTTTTGAGTATTTTTGTTGTGGGATCTATATTTGAGTAAATTTAGATAAAAATAACTTCAATTTTTAGGATTGTGAAAAAAGTTTTAGTTGGAAGTGTCAAATTTTAATAAATTTATTTGAAACGAACTTCGATTTTTTTTTTGGATTTTCTCGAGTACTTTTGATGTAGGATGTATATTTGAGTAAATTTAGATGAAAATAACGACCATTTTTTGGATTGTGAATAAAATTTTAGTTGGAAGTGTCAAATTTTAATAAATTTATTTGAAACCAACTTCGATTTTTTTTTTTTTTGAGTATTTTTGTTGTGGGATCTATATTTGAGTAAATTTAGATAAAAATAACTTCAATTTTTAGGATTGTGAAAAAAGTTTTAGTTGGAAGTGTCAAATTTTAATAAATTTATTTGAAATCAACTTCGATTTTTTTGGATTTTGTCGAGTATTTTTGGTGTAGGATGTATATTTGAGTAAATTTAGATGAAAATAACTTCAATTTCTAGGATTGTGAAAAAAATTTTAGTTGGAAGTGTCAAATTTTAATAAATTTATTTGAAATCAACTTCGATTTTTTTGGATTTTGTCGAGTATTTTTGTTGTAGGATGTATATTTGAGTAAATTTAGATGAAAATAACGACCATTTTTTGGATTGTGTAGAAAATTTAGTTGGAAGTGTCAAATTTTAATAAATTTATTTGAAATCAACTTCGATTTTTTTTTATTTTGTCGAGTATTTTTGGCGTAGGATGTATATTTGAGTAAATTTAGATGAAAATAACTTCAATTTCTAGGATTGTGAAAAAAATTTTAGTTGGAAGTGTCAAATTTTAATAAATTTATTTGAAACCAACTTCGATTTTTTTGGATTTTGTCGAGTATTTTTGGTGTAGGATGTATATTTGAGTAAATTTAGATGAAAATAACTTCAATTTCTAGGATTGTGAAAAAAATTTTAGTTAGAAGTGTCAAATTTTAATAAATTTCTTTGAAACCAACTTCGATTTTTTTGGATTTTGTCGAGTATTTTTGTTGTAGGATGTATATTTGAGTAAATTTAGATGAAAATAACGACCATTTTTTGGATTGTGAAGAAAATTTTAGTTGGAAGTGTCAAATTTTAATAAATTTATTTGAAATCAACTTCGATTTTTTTGGATTTTGTCGAGTATTTTTGGTGTAGGATGTATATTTGAGTAAATTTAGATGAAAATAACTTCAATTTCTAGGATTGTGAAAAAAATTTTAGTTGGAAGTGTCAAATTTTAATAAATTTATTTGAAATCAACTTCGATTTTTTTGGATTTTGTCGAGTATTTTTGGTGTAGGATGTATATTTGAGTAAATTTAGATGAAAATAACTTCAATTTCTAGGATTGTGAAAAAAATTTTAGTTAGAAGTGTCAAATTTTAATAAATTAATTTGAAACCAACTTCGATTTTTTTGGATTTTGTCGAGTATTTTTGTTGTAGGATGTATATTTGAGTAAGTTTAGATGAAAATAACGACCATTTTTTGGATTGTGAAAAAAATTTTAGTTGGAAGTGTCAAATTTTAATAAATTTCTTTGAAACCAACTTCGATTTTTTTGGATTTTGTCGAGTATTTTTGTTGTAGGATGTATATTTGAGTAAATTTAGATGAAAATAACGACCATTTTTTGGATTGTGAAGAAAATTTTAGTTGGAAGTGTCAAATTTTAATAAATTTATTTGAAATCAACTTCGATTTTTTTGGATTTTGTCGAGTATTTTTGGTGTAGGATGTATATTTGAGTAAATTTAGATGAAAATAACTTCAATTTCTAGGATTGTGAAAAAAATTTTAGTTGGAAGTGTCAAATTTTAATAAATTTATTTGAAATCAACTTCGATTTTTTTGGATTTTGTCGAGTATTTTTGTTGTAGGATGTATATTTGAGTAAATTTAGATGAAAATAACAACCATTTTTTGGATTGTGAAGAAAGTTTTAGTTGGAAGTGTCAAATTTTAATAAATTTATTTGAAATCAAATTCGATTTTTTTGGATTTTGTCGAGTATTTTTGTTGTAGGATGTATATTTGAGTAAATTTAGATGAAAATAACGACCATTTTTTGGATTGTGAAGAAAATTTTAGTTGGAAGTGTCAAATTTTAATAAATTTATTTGAAATCAACTTCGATTTTTTTGGATTTTGTCGAGTATTTTTGGTGTAGGATGTATATTTGAGTAAATTTAGATGAAAATAACTTCAATTTTTTGGATTGTGAAAAAAAATTTTAGTTGGAAATGCCAAGTTTTAATAAATTTATTTGAAATCAACTTCGATTTTTTTGGATTTTGGTGAGTATTTTTTTGTTGGATCTATATTTGAGAAAATTTAGATGAAAATAACTTCAATTTTTTGGATTGTGAAAAAAATTTTAGTGGGAAGTGTCCAATTTTAATAAATTTATTTGAAACCAACTTCGATTTTTTGGAATTTTGTCGAGTATTTTTGGTGTAGGATGTATATTTGAGTAAATTTAGATGAAAATAACTTCAATTTCTAGGATTGTGAAGAAATTTTTAGTTGGAAGTGTCAAATTTTAATAAATTTATTTGAAATCTACTTCGATTTTTTTGGATTTTGTCGAGTATTTTTGTTGTAGGATGTATATTTGAGTAAATTTAGATGAAAATAACGACCATTTTTTGGATTGTGAAGAAAATTATAGTTGGAAGTGTCAAATTTTAATAAATTTATTTGAAATCAACTTCGATTTTTTTGGATTTTGTCGAGTATTTTTGGTGTAGGATGTATATTTGAGTAAATTTAGATGAAAATAACTTCAATTTCTAGGATTGTGAAAAAAATTTTAGTTGGAAGTGTCATATTTCAATAAATTTATTTTATACCAACTTCGATTTTTTTGGATTTTGTCGAGTATTTTTGTTGTAGGATGTGTATTTGAGTAAATTTAGATGAAAATAACGACCATATTTTGGATTGTGAAGAAAATTTTAGTTGGAAGTGTCAAATTTTAATAAATTTATTTGAAATCAACTTCGATTTTTTTGGATTTTGGTGAGTATTTTTTTGTTGGATCTATATTTGAGAAAATTTAGATGAAAATAACTTCAATTTTTTGGATTGTGAAAAAAATTTTAGCGGGAAGTGTCAAATTTTAATAAATTTATTTGAAACCAACTTCGATTTTTTTGGATTTTGGTGAGTATTTTTTTGTTGGATCTATATTTGAGAAAATTTAGTTGAAAATAACTTCAATTTTTTGGATTGTGAAAAAAATTTTAGTTGGAAGTGTCAAATTTTAATAAATTTATTTGAAACCAACTTCGTTTTTTTTTTATTTTTTTGAGTATTTTTGTTGTGGGATCTATATTTGAGTAAATTTAGATAAAAATAACTTCAATTTCTAGGATTGTGAAAAAAATTTTAGTTAGAAGTGTCAAATTTTAATAAATTAAATTGAAACCAACTTCGATTTTTTTGGATTTTGTCGAGTATTTTTGTTGTAGGATGTATATTTGAGTAAGTTTAGAATAAAATCACGACCATTTTTTGGATTGTGAAAAAAATTTTAGTTGGAAGTGTCAAATTTTAATAAATTTATTTGAAACCAACATCGATTTTTTTTTTTTTTTGAGTATTTTTGTTGTGGGATCTATATTTGAGTAAATTTAGATAAAAATAACTTCAATTTTTAGGATTGTGAAAAAAGTTTTAGTTGGAAGTGTCAAATTTTAATAAATTTATTTGAAACGAACTTCGATTTTTTTTTTGGATTTTCTCGAGTACTTTTGATGTAGGATGTATATTTGAGTAAATTTAGATGAAAATAACGACCATTTTTTGGATTGTGAATAAAATTTTAGTTGGAAGTGTCAAATTTTAATAAATTTATTTGAAACCAACTTCGATTTTTTTTTTTTTTTTTGAGTATTTTTGTTGTGGGATCTATATTTGAGTAAATTTAGATAAAAATAACTTCAATTTTTAGGATTGTGAAAAAAGTTTTAGTTGGAAGTGTCAAATTTTAATAAATTTATTTGAAATCAACTTCGATTTTTTTGGATTTTGTCGAGTATTTTTGGTGTAGGATGTATATTTGAGTAAATTTAGATGAAAATAACTTCAATTTCTAGGATTGTGAAAAAAATTTTAGTTGGAAGTGTCAAATTTTAATAAATTTATTTGAAATCAACTTCGATTTTTTTGGATTTTGTCGAGTATTTTTGTTGTAGGATGTATATTTGAGTAAATTTAGATGAAAATAACGACCATTTTTTGGATAGTGTAGAAAATTTAGTTGGAAGTGTCAAATTTTAATAAATTTATTTGAAATCAACTTCGATTTTTTTTTATTTTGTCGAGTATTTTTGGCGTAGGATGTATATTTGAGTAAATTTAGATGAAAATAACTTCAATTTCTAGGATTGTGAAAAAAATTTTAGTTGGAAGTGTCAAATTTTAATAAATTTATTTTATACCAACTTCGATTTTTTTGGATTTTGTCGAGTATTTTTGTTGTAGGATGTATATTTGAGTAAATTTAGATGAAAATAACGACCATTTTTTGGATTGTGAAGAAAATTTTAGTTGGAAGTGTCAAATTTTAATAAATTTATTTGAAATCAACTTCGATTTTTTTTGGTTTTGTCGAGTATTTTTGGTGTAGGATGTATATTTGAGTAAATTTAGATGAAAATAACTTCAATTTTTTGGATTGTGAAAAAAAATTTTAGTTGGAAATGCCAAGTTTTAATAAATTTATTTGAAATCAACTTCAATTTTTTTGGATTTTGGTGAGTATTTTTTTGTTGGATCTATATTTGAGAAAATTTAGATTAAAATAACGACCATTTTTTGGATTGTGAAGAAAATTTTAGTTGGAAGTGTCAAATTTTAATAAATTTATTTGAAATCAACTTCGATTTTTTTGGATTTTGTCGAGTATTTTTGTTGTAGGATGTATATTTGAGTAAATTTAGATGAAAATAACGACCATTTTTTGGATTGTGAAGAAAATTTTAGTTGGAAGTGTCAAATTTTAATAAATTTATTTGAAATCAACTTCGATTTTTTTGGATTTTGTCGAGTATTTTTGGTGTAGGATGTATATTTGAGTAAATTTAGATGAAAATAACGACCATATTTTGGATTGTGAAGAAAATTTTAGTTGGAAGTGTCAAATTTTAATAAATTTATTTGAAATCAACTTCGATTTTTTTGGATTTTGGTGAGTATTTTTTTGTTGGATCTATATTTGAGAAAATTTAGATGAAAATAACGACCATTTTTTGGATTGTGAAGAAAATTTTAGTTGGAAGTGTCATATTTCAATAAATTTATTTTATACCAACTTCGATTTTTTTGGATTTTGTCGAGTATTTTTGTTGTAGGATGTGTATTTGAGTAAATTTAGATGAAAATAACGACCATATTTTGGATTGTGAAGAAAATTTTAGTTGGAAGTGTCAAATTTTAATAAATTTATTTGAAATCAACTTCGATTTTTTTGGATTTTGGTGAGTATTTTTTTGTTGGATCTATATTTGAGAAAATTTAGATGAAAATAACTTCAATTTTTTGGATTGTGAAAAAAATTTTAGCGGGAAGTGTCAAATTTTAATAAATTTATTTGAAACCAACTTCGATTTTTTTGGATTTTGGTGAGTATTTTTTTGTTGGATCTATATTTGAGAAAATTTAGTTGAAAATAACTTCAATTTTTTGGATTGTGAAAAAAATTTTAGTTGGAAGTGTCAAATTTTAATAAATTTATTTGAAACCAACTTCGTTTTTTTTTTATTTTTTTGAGTATTTTTGTTGTGGGATCTATATTTGAGTAAATTTAGATAAAAATAACTTCAATTTCTAGGATTGTGAAAAAAATTTTAGTTAGAAGTGTCAAATTTTAATAAATTAAATTGAAACCAACTTCGATTTTTTTGGATTTTGTCGAGTATTTTTGTTGTAGGATGTATATTTGAGTAAGTTTAGATGAAAATCACGACCATTTTTTGGATTGTGAAAAAAATTTTAGTTGGAAGTGTCAAATTTTAATAAATTTATTTGAAACCAACATCGATTTTTTTTTTTTTTGAGTATTTTTGTTGTGGGATCTATATTTGAGTAAATTTAGATAAAAATAACTTCAATTTTTAGGATTGTGAAAAAAGTTTTAGTTGGAAGTGTCAAATTTTAATAAATTTATTTGAAACGAACTTCGATTTTTTTTTTGGATTTTCTCGAGTACTTTTGATGTAGGATGTATATTTGAGTAAATTTAGATGAAAATAACGACCATTTTTTGGATTGTGAATAAAATTTTAGTTGGAAGTGTCAAATTTTAATAAATTTATTTGAAACCAACTTCGATTTTTTTTTTTTTTGAGTATTTTTGTTGTGGGATCTATATTTGAGTAAATTTAGATAAAAATAACTTCAATTTTTAGGATTGTGAAAAAAGTTTTAGTTGGAAGTGTCAAATTTTAATAAATTTATTTGAAATCAACTTCGATTTTTTTGGATTTTGTCGAGTATTTTTGGTGTAGGATGTATATTTGAGTAAATTTAGATGAAAATAACTTCAATTTCTAGGATTGTGAAAAAAATTTTAGTTGGAAGTGTCAAATTTTAATAAATTTATTTTATACCAACTTCGATTTTTTTGGATTTTGTCGAGTATTTTTGTTGTAGGATGTATATTTGAGTAAATTTAGATGAAAATAACGACCATTTTTTGGATTGTGAAGAAAATTTTAGTTGGAAGTGTCAAATTTTAATAAATTTATTTGAAATCAACTTCGATTTTTTTTGGTTTTGTCGAGTATTTTTGGTGTAGGATGTATATTTGAGTAAATTTAGATGAAAATAACTTCAATTTTTTGGATTGTGAAAAAAAATTTTAGTTGGAAATGCCAAGTTTTAATAAATTTATTTGAAATCAACTTCAATTTTTTTGGATTTTGGTGAGTATTTTTTTGTTGGATCTATATTTGAGAAAATTTAGATTAAAATAACGACCATTTTTTGGATTGTGAAGAAAATTTTAGTTGGAAGTGTCAAATTTTAATAAATTTATTTGAAATCAACTTCGATTTTTTTGGATTTTGTCGAGTATTTTTGTTGTAGGATGTATATTTGAGTAAATTTAGATGAAAATAACGACCATTTTTTGGATTGTGAAGAAAATTTTAGTTGGAAGTGTCAAATTTTAATAAATTTATTTGAAATCAACTTCGATTTTTTTGGATTTTGTCGAGTATTTTTGGTGTAGGATGTATATTTGAGTAAATTTAGATGAAAATAACGACCATATTTTGGATTGTGAAGAAAATTTTAGTTGGAAGTGTCAAATTTTAATAAATTTATTTGAAATCAACTTCGATTTTTTTGGATTTTGGTGAGTATTTTTTTGTTGGATCTATATTTGAGAAAATTTAGATGAAAATAACGACCATTTTTTGGATTGTGAAGAAAATTTTAGTTGGAAGTGTCATATTTCAATAAATTTATTTTATACCAACTTCGATTTTTTTGGATTTTGTCGAGTATTTTTGTTGTAGGATGTGTATTTGAGTAAATTTAGATGAAAATAACGACCATATTTTGGATTGTGAAGAAAATTTTAGTTGGAAGTGTCAAATTTTAATAAATTTATTTGAAATCAACTTCGATTTTTTTGGATTTTGGTGAGTATTTTTTTGTTGGATCTATATTTGAGAAAATTTAGATGAAAATAACTTCAATTTTTTGGATTGTGAAAAAAATTTTAGCGGGAAGTGTCAAATTTTAATAAATTTATTTGAAACCAACTTCGATTTTTTTGGATTTTGGTGAGTATTTTTTTGTTGGATCTATATTTGAGAAAATTTAGTTGAAAATAACTTCAATTTTTTGGATTGTGAAAAAAATTTTAGTTGGAAGTGTCAAATTTTAATAAATTTATTTGAAACCAACTTCGTTTTTTTTTTATTTTTTTGAGTATTTTTGTTGTGGGATCTATATTTGAGTAAATTTAGATAAAAATAACTTCAATTTCTAGGATTGTGAAAAAAATTTTAGTTAGAAGTGTCAAATTTTAATAAATTAAATTGAAACCAACTTCGATTTTTTTGGATTTTGTCGAGTATTTTTGTTGTAGGATGTATATTTGAGTAAGTTTAGATGAAAATCACGACCATTTTTTGGATTGTGAAAAAAATTTTAGTTGGAAGTGTCAAATTTTAATAAATTTATTTGAAACCAACATCGATTTTTTTTTTTTTTGAGTATTTTTGTTGTGGGATCTATATTTGAGTAAATTTAGATAAAAATAACTTCAATTTTTAGGATTGTGAAAAAAGTTTTAGTTGGAAGTGTCAAATTTTAATAAATTTATTTGAAACGAACTTCGATTTTTTTTTTGGATTTTCTCGAGTACTTTTGATGTAGGATGTATATTTGAGTAAATTTAGATGAAAATAACGACCATTTTTTGGATTGTGAATAAAATTTTAGTTGGAAGTGTCAAATTTTAATAAATTTATTTGAAACCAACTTCGATTTTTTTTTTTTTTGAGTATTTTTGTTGTGGGATCTATATTTGAGTAAATTTAGATAAAAATAACTTCAATTTTTAGGATTGTGAAAAAAGTTTTAGTTGGAAGTGTCAAATTTTAATAAATTTATTTGAAATCAACTTCGATTTTTTTGGATTTTGTCGAGTATTTTTGGTGTAGGATGTATATTTGAGTAAATTTAGATGAAAATAACTTCAATTTCTAGGATTGTGAAAAAAATTTTAGTTGGAAGTGTCAAATTTTAATAAATTTATTTGAAATCAACTTCGATTTTTTTGGATTTTGTCGAGTATTTTTGTTGTAGGATGTATATTTGAGTAAATTTAGATGAAAATATCGACCATTTTTTGGATTGTGTAGAAAATTTAGTTGGAAGTGTCAAATTTTAATAAATTTATTTGAAATCAACTTCGATTTTTTTTTATTTTGTCGAGTATTTTTGGCGTAGGATGTATATTTGAGTAAATTTAGATGAAAATAACTTCAATTTCTAGGATTGTGAAAAAAATTTTAGTTGGAAGTGTCAAATTTTAATAAATTTATTTGAAACCAACTTCGATTTTTTTGGATTTTGTCGAGTATTTTTGGTGTAGGATGTATATTTGAGTAAATTTAGATGAAAATAACTTCAATTTCTAGGATTGTGAAAAAAATTTTAGTTAGAAGTGTCAAATTTTAATAAATTTCTTTGAAACCAACTTCGATTTTTTTGGATTTTGTCGAGTATTTTTGTTGTAGGATGTATATTTGAGTAAATTTAGATGAAAATAACGACCATTTTTTGGATTGTGAAGAAAATTTTAGTTGGAAGTGTCAAATTTTAATAAATTTATTTGAAATCAACTTCGATTTTTTTGGATTTTGTCGAGTATTTTTGGTGTAGGATGTATATTTGAGTAAATTTAGATGAAAATAACTTCAATTTCTAGGATTGTGAAAAAAATTTTAGTTGGAAGTGTCAAATTTTAATAAATTTATTTGAAATCAACTTCGATTTTTTTGGATTTTGTCGAGTATTTTTGGTGTAGGATGTATATTTGAGTAAATTTAGATGAAAATAACTTCAATTTCTAGGATTGTGAAAAAAATTTTAGTTAGAAGTGTCAAATTTTAATAAATTAATTTGAAACCAACTTCGATTTTTTTGGATTTTGTCGAGTATTTTTGTTGTAGGATGTATATTTGAGTAAGTTTAGATGAAAATAACGACCATTTTTTGGATTGTGAAAAAAATTTTAGTTGGAAGTGTCAAATTTTAATAAATTTCTTTGAAACCAACTTCGATTTTTTTGGATTTTGTCGAGTATTTTTGTTGTAGGATGTATATTTGAGTAAATTTAGATGAAAATAACGACCATTTTTTGGATTGTGAAGAAAATTTTAGTTGGAAGTGTCAAATTTTAATAAATTTATTTGAAATCAACTTCGATTTTTTTGGATTTTGTCGAGTATTTTTGGTGTAGGATGTATATTTGAGTAAATTTAGATGAAAATAACTTCAATTTCTAGGATTGTGAAAAAAATTTTAGTTGGAAGTGTCAAATTTTAATAAATTTATTTGAAATCAACTTCGATTTTTTTGGATTTTGTCGAGTATTTTTGTTGTAGGATGTATATTTGAGTAAATTTAGATGAAAATAACAACCATTTTTTGGATTGTGAAGAAAGTTTTAGTTGGAAGTGTCAAATTTTAATAAATTTATTTGAAATCAAATTCGATTTTTTTGGATTTTGTCGAGTATTTTTGTTGTAGGATGTATATTTGAGTAAATTTAGATGAAAATAACGACCATTTTTTGGATTGTGAAGAAAATTTTAGTTGGAAGTGTCAAATTTTAATAAATTTATTTGAAATCAACTTCGATTTTTTTGGATTTTGTCGAGTATTTTTGGTGTTGGATGTATATTTGAGTAAATTTAGATGAAAATAACTTCAATTTTTTGGATTGTGAAAAAAAATTTTAGTTGGAAATGCCAAGTTTTAATAAATTTATTTGAAATCAACTTCGATTTTTTTGGATTTTGGTGAGTATTTTTTTGTTGGATCTATATTTGAGAAAATTTAGATGAAAATAACTTCAATTTTTTGGATTGTGAAAAAAATTTTAGTGGGAAGTGTCCAATTTTAATAAATTTATTTGAAACCAACTTCGATTTTTTGGAATTTTGTCGAGTATTTTTGGTGTAGGATGTATATTTGAGTAAATTTAGATGAAAATAACTTCAATTTCTAGGATTGTGAAGAAATTTTTAGTTGGAAGTGTCAAATTTTAATAAATTTATTTGAAATCTACTTCGATTTTTTTGGATTTTGTCGAGTATTTTTGTTGTAGGATGTATATTTGAGTAAATTTAGATGAAAATAACGACCATTTTTTGGATTGTGAAGAAAATTATAGTTGGAAGTGTCAAATTTTAATAAATTTATTTGAAATCAACTTCGATTTTTTTGGATTTTGTCGAGTATTTTTGGTGTAGGATGTATATTTGAGTAAATTTAGATGAAAATAACTTCAATTTCTAGGATTGTGAAAAAAATTTTAGTTGGAAGTGTCATATTTCAATAAATTTATTTTATACCAACTTCGATTTTTTTGGATTTTGTCGAGTATTTTTGTTGTAGGATGTGTATTTGAGTAAATTTAGATGAAAATAACGACCATATTTTGGATTGTGAAGAAAATTTTAGTTGGAAGTGTCAAATTTTAATAAATTTATTTGAAATCAACTTCGATTTTTTTGGATTTTGGTGAGTATTTTTTTGTTGGATCTATATTTGAGAAAATTTAGATGAAAATAACTTCAATTTTTTGGATTGTGAAAAAAATTTTAGCGGGAAGTGTCAAATTTTAATAAATTTATTTGAAACCAACTTCGATTTTTTTGGATTTTGGTGAGTATTTTTTTGTTGGATCTATATTTGAGAAAATTTAGTTGAAAATAACTTCAATTTTTTGGATTGTGAAAAAAATTTTAGTTGGAAGTGTCAAATTTTAATAAATTTATTTGAAACCAACTTCGTTTTTTTTTTTTTTTTTTGAGTATTTTTGTTGTGGGATCTATATTTGAGTAAATTTAGATAAAAATAACTTCAATTTCTAGGATTGTGAAAAAAATTTTAGTTAGAAGTGTCAAATTTTAATAAATTAAATTGAAACCAACTTCGATTTTTTTGGATTTTGTCGAGTATTTTTGTTGTAGGATGTATATTTGAGTAAGTTTAGAATAAAATCACGACCATTTTTTGGATTGTGAAAAAAATTTTAGTTGGAAGTGTCAAATTTTAATAAATTTATTTGAAACCAACATCGATTTTTTTTTTTTTTTGAGTATTTTTGTTGTGGGATCTATATTTGAGTAAATTTAGATAAAAATAACTTCAATTTTTAGGATTGTGAAAAAAGTTTTAGTTGGAAGTGTCAAATTTTAATAAATTTATTTGAAACGAACTTCGATTTTTTTTTTGGATTTTCTCGAGTACTTTTGATGTAGGATGTATATTTGAGTAAATTTAGATGAAAATAACGACCATTTTTTGGATTGTGAATAAAATTTTAGTTGGAAGTGTCAAATTTTAATAAAATTATTTGAAACCAACTTCGATTTTTTTTTTTTTTTTTGAGTATTTTTGTTGTGGGATCTATATTTGAGTAAATTTAGATAAAAATAACTTCAATTTTTAGGATTGTGAAAAAAGTTTTAGTTGGAAGTGTCAAATTTTAATAAATTTATTTGAAATCAACTTCGATTTTTTTGGATTTTGTCGAGTATTTTTGGTGTAGGATGTATATTTGAGTAAATTTAGATGAAAATAACTTCAATTTCTAGGATTGTGAAAAAAATTTTAGTTGGAAGTGTCAAATTTTAATAAATTTATTTGAAATCAACTTCGATTTTTTTGGATTTTGTCGAGTATTTTTGTTGTAGGATGTATATTTGAGTAAATTTAGATGAAAATAACGACCATTTTTTGGATAGTGTAGAAAATTTAGTTGGAAGTGTCAAATTTTAATAAATTTATTTGAAATCAACTTCGATTTTTTTTTATTTTGTCGAGTATTTTTGGCGTAGGATGTATATTTGAGTAAATTTAGATGAAAATAACTTCAATTTCTAGGATTGTGAAAAAAATTTTAGTTGGAAGTGTCAAATTTTAATAAATTTATTTTATACCAACTTCGATTTTTTTGGATTTTGTCGAGTATTTTTGTTGTAGGATGTATATTTGAGTAAATTTAGATGAAAATAACGACCATTTTTTGGATTGTGAAGAAAATTTTAGTTGGAAGTGTCAAATTTTAATAAATTTATTTGAAATCAACTTCGATTTTTTTTGGTTTTGTCGAGTATTTTTGGTGTAGGATGTATATTTGAGTAAATTTAGATGAAAATAACTTCAATTTTTTGGATTGTGAAAAAAAATTTTAGTTGGAAATGCCAAGTTTTAATAAATTTATTTGAAATCAACTTCAATTTTTTTGGATTTTGGTGAGTATTTTTTTGTTGGATCTATATTTGAGAAAATTTAGATGAAAATAACTTCAATTTTTTGGATTGTGAAAAAAATTTTAGTGGGAAGTGTCAAATTTTAATAAATTTATTTGAAACCAACTTCGATTTTTTTTTATTTTTTTGAGTATTTTTGTTGTTGGATCTATATTTGAGTAAATTTAGATATAAATAACTTCAATTTTTAGGATTGTGAAAAAAATTTTAGTTGGAAGTGTCAAATTTTAATCAATTTTTTTGAAACCAACTTCGATTTTTTTTTGATTTTGTCGAGTACTTTTGTTGTAGGATGTATATTTGAGTAAATTTAGATTAAAATAACGACCATTTTTTGGATTGTGAAGAAAATTTTAGTTGGAAGTGTCAAATTTTAATAAATTTATTTGAAATCAACTTCGATTTTTTTGGATTTTGTCGAGTATTTTTGTTGTAGGATGTATATTTGAGTAAATTTAGATGAAAATAACGACCATTTTTTGGATTGTGAAGAAAATTTTAGTTGGAAGTGTCAAATTTTAATAAATTTATTTGAAATCAACTTCGATTTTTTTGGATTTTGTCGAGTATTTTTGGTGTAGGATGTATATTTGAGTAAATTTAGATGAAAATAACGACCATATTTTGGATTGTGAAGAAAATTTTAGTTGGAAGTGTCAAATTTTAATAAATTTATTTGAAATCAACTTCGATTTTTTTGGATTTTGGTGAGTATTTTTTTGTTGGATCTATATTTGAGAAAATTTAGATGAAAATAACGACCATTTTTTGGATTGTGAAGAAAATTTTAGTTGGAAGTGTCATATTTCAATAAATTTATTTTATACCAACTTCGATTTTTTTGGATTTTGTCGAGTATTTTTGTTGTAGGATGTGTATTTGAGTAAATTTAGATGAAAATAACGACCATATTTTGGATTGTGAAGAAAATTTTTGTTGGAAGTGTCAAATTTTAATAAATTTATTTGAAATCAACTTCGATTTTTTTGGATTTTGGTGAGTATTTTTTTGTTGGATCTATATTTGAGAAAATTTAGATGAAAATAACTTCAATTTTTTGGATTGTGAAAAAAATTTTAGCGGGAAGTGTCAAATTTTAATAAATTTATTTGAAACCAACTTCGATTTTTTTGGATTTTGGTGAGTATTTTTTTGTTGGATCTATATTTGAGAAAATTTAGTTGAAAATAACTTCAATTTTTTGGATTGTGAAAAAAATTTTAGTTGGAAGTGTCAAATTTTAATAAATTTATTTGAAACCAACTTCGTTTTTTTTTTATTTTTTTGAGTATTTTTGTTGTGGGATCTATATTTGAGTAAATTTAGATAAAAATAACTTCAATTTCTAGGATTGTGAAAAAAATTTTAGTTAGAAGTGTCAAATTTTAATAAATTAAATTGAAACCAACTTCGATTTTTTTGGATTTTGTCGAGTATTTTTGTTGTAGGATGTATATTTGAGTAAGTTTAGATGAAAATCACGACCATTTTTTGGATTGTGAAAAAAATTTTAGTTGGAAGTGTCAAATTTTAATAAATTTATTTGAAACCAACATCGATTTTTTTTTTTTTTTGAGTATTTTTGTTGTGGGATCTATATTTGAGTAAATTTAGATAAAAATAACTTCAATTTTTAGGATTGTGAAAAAAGTTTTAGTTGGAAGTGTCAAATTTTAATAAATTTATTTGAAACGAACTTCGATTTTTTTTTTGGATTTTCTCGAGTACTTTTGATGTAGGATGTATATTTGAGTAAATTTAGATGAAAATAACGACCATTTTTTGGATTGTGAATAAAATTTTAGTTGGAAGTGTCAAATTTTAATAAATTTATTTGAAACCAACTTCGATTTTTTTTTTTTTTGAGTATTTTTGTTGTGGGATCTATATTTGAGTAAATTTAGATAAAAATAACTTCAATTTTTAGGATTGTGAAAAAAGTTTTAGTTGGAAGTGTCAAATTTTAATAAATTTATTTGAAATCAACTTCGATTTTTTTGGATTTTGTCGAGTATTTTTGGTGTAGGATGTATATTTGAGTAAATTTAGATGAAAATAACTTCAATTTCTAGGATTGTGAAAAAAATTTTAGTTGGAAGTGTCAAATTTTAATAAATTTATTTGAAATCAACTTCGATTTTTTTGGATTTTGTCGAGTATTTTTGTTGTAGGATGTATATTTGAGTAAATTTAGATGAAAATAACGACCATTTTTTGGATTGTGTAGAAAATTTAGTTGGAAGTGTCAAATTTTAATAAATTTATTTGAAATCAACTTCGATTTTTTTTTATTTTGTCGAGTATTTTTGGCGTAGGATGTATATTTGAGTAAATTTAGATGAAAATAACTTCAATTTCTAGGATTGTGAAAAAAATTTTAGTTGGAAGTGTCAAATTTTAATAAATTTATTTGAAACCAACTTCGATTTTTTTGGATTTTGTCGAGTATTTTTGGTGTAGGATGTATATTTGAGTAAATTTAGATGAAAATAACTTCAATTTCTAGGATTGTGAAAAAAATTTTAGTTAGAAGTGTCAAATTTTAATAAATTTCTTTGAAACCAACTTCGATTTTTTTGGATTTTGTCGAGTATTTTTGTTGTAGGATGTATATTTGAGTAAATTTAGATGAAAATAACGACCATTTTTTGGATTGTGAAGAAAATTTTAGTTGGAAGTGTCAAATTTTAATAAATTTATTTGAAATCAACTTCGATTTTTTTGGATTTTGTCGAGTATTTTTGGTGTAGGATGTATATTTGAGTAAATTTAGATGAAAATAACTTCAATTTCTAGGATTGTGAAAAAAATTTTAGTTGGAAGTGTCAAATTTTAATAAATTTATTTGAAATCAACTTCGATTTTTTTGGATTTTGTCGAGTATTTTTGGTGTAGGATGTATATTTGAGTAAATTTAGATGAAAATAACTTCAATTTCTAGGATTGTGAAAAAAATTTTAGTTAGAAGTGTCAAATTTTAATAAATTAATTTGAAACCAACTTCGATTTTTTTGGATTTTGTCGAGTATTTTTGTTGTAGGATGTATATTTGAGTAAGTTTAGATGAAAATAACGACCATTTTTTGGATTGTGAAAAAAATTTTAGTTGGAAGTGTCAAATTTTAATAAATTTCTTTGAAACCAACTTCGATTTTTTTGGATTTTGTCGAGTATTTTTGTTGTAGGATGTATATTTGAGTAAATTTAGATGAAAATAACGACCATTTTTTGGATTGTGAAGAAAATTTTAGTTGGAAGTGTCAAATTTTAATAAATTTATTTTAAATCAACTTCGATTTTTTTGGATTTTGTCGAGTATTTTTGGTGTAGGATGTATATTTGAGTAAATTTAGATGAAAATAACTTCAATTTCTAGGATTGTGAAAAAAATTTTAGTTGGAAGTGTCAAATTTTAATAAATTTATTTGAAATCAACTTCGATTTTTTTGGATTTTGTCGAGTATTTTTGTTGTAGGATGTATATTTGAGTAAATTTAGATGAAAATAACAACCATTTTTTGGATTGTGAAGAAAGTTTTAGTTGGAAGTGTCAAATTTTAATAAATTTATTTGAAATCAAATTCGATTTTTTTGGATTTTGTCGAGTATTTTTGTTGTAGGATGTATATTTGAGTAAATTTAGATGAAAATAACGACCATTTTTTGGATTGTGAAGAAAATTTTAGTTGGAAGTGTCAAATTTTAATAAATTTATTTGAAATCAACTTCGATTTTTTTGGATTTTGTCGAGTATTTTTGGTGTAGGATGTATATTTGAGTAAATTTAGATGAAAATAACGACCATATTTTGGATTGTGAAGAAAATTTTAGTTGGAAGTGTCAAATTTTAATAAATTTATTTGAAATCAACTTCGATTTTTTTGGATTTTGGTGAGTATTTTTTTGTTGGATCTATATTTGAGAAAATTTAGATGAAAATAACGACCATTTTTTGGATTGTGAAGAAAATTTTAGTTGGAAGTGTCATATTTCAATAAATTTATTTTATACCAACTTCGATTTTTTTGGATTTTGTCGAGTATTTTTGTTGTAGGATGTGTATTTGAGTAAATTTAGATGAAAATAACGACCATATTTTGGATTGTGAAGAAAATTTTAGTTGGAAGTGTCAAATTTTAATAAATTTATTTGAAATCAACTTCGATTTTTTTGGATTTTGGTGAGTATTTTTTTGTTGGATCTATATTTGAGAAAATTTAGATGAAAATAACTTCAATTTTTTGGATTGTGAAAAAAATTTTAGCGGGAAGTGTCAAATTTTAATAAATTTATTTGAAACCAACTTCGATTTTTTTGGATTTTGGTGAGTATTTTTTTGTTGGATCTATATTTGAGAAAATTTAGTTGAAAATAACTTCAATTTTTTGGATTGTGAAAAAAATTTTAGTTGGAAGTGTCAAATTTTAATAAATTTATTTGAAACCAACTTCGTTTTTTTTTTATTTTTTTGAGTATTTTTGTTGTGGGATCTATATTTGAGTAAATTTAGATAAAAATAACTTCAATTTCTAGGATTGTGAAAAAAATTTTAGTTAGAAGTGTCAAATTTTAATAAATTAAATTGAAACCAACTTCGATTTTTTTGGATTTTGTCGAGTATTTTTGTTGTAGGATGTATATTTGAGTAAGTTTAGAATAAAATCACGACCATTTTTTGGATTGTGAAAAAAATTTTAGTTGGAAGTGTCAAATTTTAATAAATTTATTTGAAACCAACATCGATTTTTTTTTTTTTTGAGTATTTTTGTTGTGGGATCTATATTTGAGTAAATTTAGATAAAAATAACTTCAATTTTTAGGATTGTGAAAAAAGTTTTAGTTGGAAGTGTCAAATTTTAATAAATTTATTTGAAACGAACTTCGATTTTTTTTTTGGATTTTCTCGAGTACTTTTGATGTAGGATGTATATTTGAGTAAATTTAGATGAAAATAACGACCATTTTTTGGATTGTGAATAAAATTTTAGTTGGAAGTGTCAAATTTTAATAAATTTATTTGAAACCAACTTCGATTTTTTTTTTTTTTTTTGAGTATTTTTGTTGTGGGATCTATATTTGAGTAAATTTAGATAAAAATAACTTCAATTTTTAGGATTGTGAAAAAAGTTTTAGTTGGAAGTGTCAAATTTTAATAAATTTATTTGAAATCAACTTCGATTTTTTTGGATTTTGTCGAGTATTTTTGGTGTAGGATGTATATTTGAGTAAATTTAGATGAAAATAACTTCAATTTCTAGGATTGTGAAAAAAATTTTAGTTGGAAGTGTCAAATTTTAATAAATTTATTTGAAATCAACTTCGATTTTTTTGGATTTTGTCGAGTATTTTTGTTGTAGGATGTATATTTGAGTAAATTTAGATGAAAATAACGACCATTTTTTGGATAGTGTAGAAAATTTAGTTGGAAGTGTCAAATTTTAATAAATTTATTTGAAATCAACTTCGATTTTTTTTTATTTTGTCGAGTATTTTTGGCGTAGGATGTATATTTGAGTAAATTTAGATGAAAATAACTTCAATTTCTAGGATTGTGAAAAAAATTTTAGTTGGAAGTGTCAAATTTTAATAAATTTATTTTATACCAACTTCGATTTTTTTGGATTTTGTCGAGTATTTTTGTTGTAGGATGTATATTTGAGTAAATTTAGATGAAAATAACGACCATTTTTTGGATTGTGAAGAAAATTTTAGTTGGAAGTGTCAAATTTTAATAAATTTATTTGAAATCAACTTCGATTTTTTTTGGTTTTGTCGAGTATTTTTGGTGTAGGATGTATATTTGAGTAAATTTAGATGAAAATAACTTCAATTTTTTGGATTGTGAAAAAAAATTTTAGTTGGAAATGCCAAGTTTTAATAAATTTATTTGAAATCAACTTCAATTTTTTTGGATTTTGGTGAGTATTTTTTTGTTGGATCTATATTTGAGAAAATTTAGATGAAAATAACTTCAATTTTTTGGATTGTGAAAAAAATTTTAGTGGGAAGTGTCAAATTTTAATAAATTTATTTGAAACCAACTTCGATTTTTTTTTATTTTTTTGAGTATTTTTGTTGTTGGATCTATATTTGAGTAAATTTAGATATAAATAACTTCAATTTTTAGGATTGTGAAAAAAATTTTAGTTGGAAGTGTCAAATTTTAATCAATTTTTTTGAAACCAACTTCGATTTTTTTTTGATTTTGTCGAGTACTTTTGTTGTAGGATGTATATTTGAGTAAATTTAGATTAAAATAACGACCATTTTTTGGATTGTGAAGAAAATTTTAGTTGGAAGTGTCAAATTTTAATAAATTTATTTGAAATCAACTTCGATTTTTTTGGATTTTGTCGAGTATTTTTGTTGTAGGATGTATATTTGAGTAAATTTAGATGAAAATAACGACCATTTTTTGGATTGTGAAGAAAATTTTAGTTGGAAGTGTCAAATTTTAATAAATTTATTTGAAATCAACTTCGATTTTTTTGGATTTTGTCGAGTATTTTTGGTGTAGGATGTATATTTGAGTAAATTTAGATGAAAATAACGACCATATTTTGGATTGTGAAGAAAATTTTAGTTGGAAGTGTCAAATTTTAATAAATTTATTTGAAATCAACTTCGATTTTTTTGGATTTTGGTGAGTATTTTTTTGTTGGATCTATATTTGAGAAAATTTAGATGAAAATAACGACCATTTTTTGGATTGTGAAGAAAATTTTAGTTGGAAGTGTCATATTTCAATAAATTTATTTTATACCAACTTCGATTTTTTTGGATTTTGTCGAGTATTTTTGTTGTAGGATGTGTATTTGAGTAAATTTAGATGAAAATAACGACCATATTTTGGATTGTGAAGAAAATTTTAGTTGGAAGTGTCAAATTTTAATAAATTTATTTGAAATCAACTTCGATTTTTTTGGATTTTGGTGAGTATTTTTTTGTTGGATCTATATTTGAGAAAATTTAGATGAAAATAACTTCAATTTTTTGGATTGTGAAAAAAATTTTAGCGGGAAGTGTCAAATTTTAATAAATTTATTTGAAACCAACTTCGATTTTTTTGGATTTTGGTGAGTATTTTTTTGTTGGATCTATATTTGAGAAAATTTAGTTGAAAATAACTTCAATTTTTTGGATTGTGAAAAAAATTTTAGTTGGAAGTGTCAAATTTTAATAAATTTATTTGAAACCAACTTCGTTTTTTTTTTATTTTTTTGAGTATTTTTGTTGTGGGATCTATATTTGAGTAAATTTAGATAAAAATAACTTCAATTTCTAGGATTGTGAAAAAAATTTTAGTTAGAAGTGTCAAATTTTAATAAATTAAATTGAAACCAACTTCGATTTTTTTGGATTTTGTCGAGTATTTTTGTTGTAGGATGTATATTTGAGTAAGTTTAGATGAAAATCACGACCATTTTTTGGATTGTGAAAAAAATTTTAGTTGGAAGTGTCAAATTTTAATAAATTTATTTGAAACCAACATCGATTTTTTTTTTTTTTTGAGTATTTTTGTTGTGGGATCTATATTTGAGTAAATTTAGATAAAAATAACTTCAATTTTTAGGATTGTGAAAAAAGTTTTAGTTGGAAGTGTCAAATTTTAATAAATTTATTTGAAACGAACTTCGATTTTTTTTTTGGATTTTCTCGAGTACTTTTGATGTAGGATGTATATTTGAGTAAATTTAGATGAAAATAACGACCATTTTTTGGATTGTGAATAAAATTTTAGTTGGAAGTGTCAAATTTTAATAAATTTATTTGAAACCAACTTCGATTTTTTTTTTTTTTGAGTATTTTTGTTGTGGGATCTATATTTGAGTAAATTTAGATAAAAATAACTTCAATTTTTAGGATTGTGAAAAAAGTTTTAGTTGGAAGTGTCAAATTTTAATAAATTTATTTGAAATCAACTTCGATTTTTTTGGATTTTGTCGAGTATTTTTGGTGTAGGATGTATATTTGAGTAAATTTAGATGAAAATAACTTCAATTTCTAGGATTGTGAAAAAAATTTTAGTTGGAAGTGTCAAATTTTAATAAATTTATTTGAAATCAACTTCGATTTTTTTGGATTTTGTCGAGTATTTTTGTTGTAGGATGTATATTTGAGTAAATTTAGATGAAAATAACGACCATTTTTTGGATTGTGTAGAAAATTTAGTTGGAAGTGTCAAATTTTAATAAATTTATTTGAAATCAACTTCGATTTTTTTTTATTTTGTCGAGTATTTTTGGCGTAGGATGTATATTTGAGTAAATTTAGATGAAAATAACTTCAATTTCTAGGATTGTGAAAAAAATTTTAGTTGGAAGTGTCAAATTTTAATAAATTTATTTGAAACCAACTTCGATTTTTTTGGATTTTGTCGAGTATTTTTGGTGTAGGATGTATATTTGAGTAAATTTAGATGAAAATAACTTCAATTTCTAGGATTGTGAAAAAAATTTTAGTTAGAAGTGTCAAATTTTAATAAATTTCTTTGAAACCAACTTCGATTTTTTTGGATTTTGTCGAGTATTTTTGTTGTAGGATGTATATTTGAGTAAATTTAGATGAAAATAACGACCATTTTTTGGATTGTGAAGAAAATTTTAGTTGGAAGTGTCAAATTTTAATAAATTTATTTGAAATCAACTTCGATTTTTTTGGATTTTGTCGAGTATTTTTGGTGTAGGATGTATATTTGAGTAAATTTAGATGAAAATAACTTCAATTTCTAGGATTGTGAAAAAAATTTTAGTTGGAAGTGTCAAATTTTAATAAATTTATTTGAAATCAACTTCGATTTTTTTGGATTTTGTCGAGTATTTTTGGTGTAGGATGTATATTTGAGTAAATTTAGATGAAAATAACTTCAATTTCTAGGATTGTGAAAAAAATTTTAGTTAGAAGTGTCAAATTTTAATAAATTAATTTGAAACCAACTTCGATTTTTTTGGATTTTGTCGAGTATTTTTGTTGTAGGATGTATATTTGAGTAAGTTTAGATGAAAATAACGACCATTTTTTGGATTGTGAAAAAAATTTTAGTTGGAAGTGTCAAATTTTAATAAATTTCTTTGAAACCAACTTCGATTTTTTTGGATTTTGTCGAGTATTTTTGTTGTAGGATGTATATTTGAGTAAATTTAGATGAAAATAACGACCATTTTTTGGATTGTGAAGAAAATTTTAGTTGGAAGTGTCAAATTTTAATAAATTTATTTGAAATCAACTTCGATTTTTTTGGATTTTGTCGAGTATTTTTGGTGTAGGATGTATATTTGAGTAAATTTAGATGAAAATAACTTCAATTTCTAGGATTGTGAAAAAAATTTTAGTTGGAAGTGTCAAATTTTAATAAATTTATTTGAAATCAACTTCGATTTTTTTGGATTTTGTCGAGTATTTTTGTTGTAGGATGTATATTTGAGTAAATTTAGATGAAAATAACAACCATTTTTTGGATTGTGAAGAAAGTTTTAGTTGGAAGTGTCAAATTTTAATAAATTTATTTGAAATCAAATTCGATTTTTTTGGATTTTGTCGAGTATTTTTGTTGTAGGATGTATATTTGAGTAAATTTAGATGAAAATAACGACCATTTTTTGGATTGTGAAGAAAATTTTAGTTGGAAGTGTCAAATTTTAATAAATTTATTTGAAATCAACTTCGATTTTTTTGGATTTTGTCGAGTATTTTTGGTGTAGGATGTATATTTGAGTAAATTTAGATGAAAATAACTTCAATTTTTTGGATTGTGAAAAAAAATTTTAGTTGGAAATGCCAAGTTTTAATAAATTTATTTGAAATCAACTTCGATTTTTTTGGATTTTGGTGAGTATTTTTTTGTTGGATCTATATTTGAGAAAATTTAGATGAAAATAACTTCAATTTTTTGGATTGTGAAAAAAATTTTAGTGGGAAGTGTCCAATTTTAATAAATTTATTTGAAACCAACTTCGATTTTTTGGAATTTTGTCGAGTATTTTTGGTGTAGGATGTATATTTGAGTAAATTTAGATGAAAATAACTTCAATTTCTAGGATTGTGAAGAAATTTTTAGTTGGAAGTGTCAAATTTTAATAAATTTATTTGAAATCTACTTCGATTTTTTTGGATTTTGTCGAGTATTTTTGTTGTAGGATGTATATTTGAGTAAATTTAGATGAAAATAACGACCATTTTTTGGATTGTGAAGAAAATTATAGTTGGAAGTGTCAAATTTTAATAAATTTATTTGAAATCAACTTCGATTTTTTTGGATTTTGTCGAGTATTTTTGGTGTAGGATGTATATTTGAGTAAATTTAGATGAAAATAACTTCAATTTCTAGGATTGTGAAAAAAATTTTAGTTGGAAGTGTCATATTTCAATAAATTTATTTTATACCAACTTCGATTTTTTTGGATTTTGTCGAGTATTTTTGTTGTAGGATGTGTATTTGAGTAAATTTAGATGAAAATAACGACCATATTTTGGATTGTGAAGAAAATTTTAGTTGGAAGTGTCAAATTTTAATAAATTTATTTGAAATCAACTTCGATTTTTTTGGATTTTGGTGAGTATTTTTTTGTTGGATCTATATTTGAGAAAATTTAGATGAAAATAACTTCAATTTTTTGGATTGTGAAAAAAATTTTAGCGGGAAGTGTCAAATTTTAATAAATTTATTTGAAACCAACTTCGATTTTTTTGGATTTTGGTGAGTATTTTTTTGTTGGATCTATATTTGAGAAAATTTAGTTGAAAATAACTTCAATTTTTTGGATTGTGAAAAAAATTTTAGTTGGAAGTGTCAAATTTTAATAAATTTATTTGAAACCAACTTCGTTTTTTTTTTATTTTTTTGAGTATTTTTGTTGTGGGATCTATATTTGAGTAAATTTAGATAAAAATAACTTCAATTTCTAGGATTGTGAAAAAAATTTTAGTTAGAAGTGTCAAATTTTAATAAATTAAATTGAAACCAACTTCGATTTTTTTGGATTTTGTCGAGTATTTTTGTTGTAGGATGTATATTTGAGTAAGTTTAGAATAAAATCACGACCATTTTTTGGATTGTGAAAAAAATTTTAGTTGGAAGTGTCAAATTTTAATAAATTTATTTGAAACCAACATCGATTTTTTTTTTTTTTTGAGTATTTTTGTTTTGGGATCTATATTTGAGTAAATTTAGATAAAAATAACTTCAATTTTTAGGATTGTGAAAAAAGTTTTAGTTGGAAGTGTCAAATTTTAATAAATTTATTTGAAACGAACTTCGATTTTTTTTTTGGATTTTCTCGAGTACTTTTGATGTAGGATGTATATTTGAGTAAATTTAGATGAAAATAACGACCATTTTTTGGATTGTGAATAAAATTTTAGTTGGAAGTGTCAAATTTTAATAAATTTATTTGAAACCAACTTCGATTTTTTTTTTTTTTTTTGAGTATTTTTGTTGTGGGATCTATATTTGAGTAAATTTAGATAAAAATAACTTCAATTTTTAGGATTGTGAAAAAAGTTTTAGTTGGAAGTGTCAAATTTTAATAAATTTATTTGAAATCAACTTCGATTTTTTTGGATTTTGTCGAGTATTTTTGGTGTAGGATGTATATTTGAGTAAATTTAGATGAAAATAACTTCAATTTCTAGGATTGTGAAAAAAATTTTAGTTAGAAGTGTCAAATTTTAATAAATTAATTTGAAACCAACTTCGATTTTTTTGGATTTTGTCGAGTATTTTTGGTGTAGGATGTATATTTGAGTAAATTTAGATGAAAATAACTTCAATTTCTAGGATTGTGAAAAAAATTTTAGTTAGAAGTGTCAAATTTTAATAAATTTCTTTGAAACCAACTTCGATTTTTTTGGATTTTGTCGAGTATTTTTGTTGTAGGATGTATATTTGAGTAAATTTAGATGAAAATAACGACCATTTTTTGGATTGTGAAGAAAATTTTAGTTGGAAGTGTCAAATTTTAATAAATTTATTTGAAATCAACTTCGATTTTTTTGGATTTTGTCGAGTATTTTTGGTGTAGGATGTATATTTGAGTAAATTTAGATGAAAATAACTTCAATTTCTAGGATTGTGAAAAAAATTTTAGTTGGAAGTGTCAAATTTTAATAAATTTATTTGAAATCAACTTCGATTTTTTTGGATTTTGTCGAGTATTTTTGGTGTAGGATGTATATTTGAGTAAATTTAGATGAAAATAACTTCAATTTCTAGGATTGTGAAAAAAATTTTAGTTAGAAGTGTCAAATTTTAATAAATTAATTTGAAACCAACTTCGATTTTTTTGGATTTTGTCGAGTATTTTTGTTGTAGGATGTATATTTGAGTAAGTTTAGATGAAAATAACGACCATTTTTTGGATTGTGAAAAAAATTTTAGTTGGAAGTGTCAAATTTTAATAAATTTCTTTGAAACCAACTTCGATTTTTTTGGATTTTGTCGAGTATTTTTGTTGTAGGATGTATATTTGAGTAAATTTAGATGAAAATAACGACCATTTTTTGGATTGTGAAGAAAATTTTAGTTGGAAGTGTCAAATTTTAATAAATTTATTTGAAATCAACTTCGATTTTTTTGGATTTTGTCGAGTATTTTTGGTGTAGGATGTATATTTGAGTAAATTTAGATGAAAATAACTTCAATTTCTAGGATTGTGAAAAAAATTTTAGTTGGAAGTGTCAAATTTTAATAAATTTATTTGAAATCAACTTCGATTTTTTTGGATTTTGTCGAGTATTTTTGTTGTAGGATGTATATTTGAGTAAATTTAGATGAAAATAACAACCATTTTTTGGATTGTGAAGAAAGTTTTAGTTGGAAGTGTCAAATTTTAATAAATTTATTTGAAATCAAATTCGATTTTTTTGGATTTTGTCGAGTATTTTTGTTGTAGGATGTATATTTGAGTAAATTTAGATGAAAATAACGACCATTTTTTGGATTGTGAAGAAAATTTTAGTTGGAAGTGTCAAATTTTAATAAATTTATTTGAAATCAACTTCGATTTTTTTGGATTTTGTCGAGTATTTTTGGTGTAGGATGTATATTTGAGTAAATTTAGATGAAAATAACTTCAATTTTTTGGATTGTGAAAAAAAATTTTAGTTGGAAATGCCAAGTTTTAATAAATTTATTTGAAATCAACTTCGATTTTTTTGGATTTTGGTGAGTATTTTTTTGTTGGATCTATATTTGAGAAAATTTAGATGAAAATAACTTCAATTTTTTGGATTGTGAAAAAAATTTTAGTGGGAAGTGTCCAATTTTAATAAATTTATTTGAAACCAACTTCGATTTTTTGGAATTTTGTCGAGTATTTTTGGTGTAGGATGTATATTTGAGTAAATTTAGATGAAAATAACTTCAATTTCTAGGATTGTGAAGAAATTTTTAGTTGGAAGTGTCAAATTTTAATAAATTTATTTGAAATCTACTTCGATTTTTTTGGATTTTGTCGAGTATTTTTGTTGTAGGATGTATATTTGAGTAAATTTAGATGAAAATAACGACCATTTTTTGGATTGTGAAGAAAATTATAGTTGGAAGTGTCAAATTTTAATAAATTTATTTGAAATCAACTTCGATTTTTTTGGATTTTGTCGAGTATTTTTGGTGTAGGATGTATATTTGAGTAAATTTAGATGAAAATAACTTCAATTTCTAGGATTGTGAAAAAAATTTTAGTTGGAAGTGTCATATTTCAATAAATTTATTTTATACCAACTTCGATTTTTTTGGATTTTGTCGAGTATTTTTGTTGTAGGATGTGTATTTGAGTAAATTTAGATGAAAATAACGACCATATTTTGGATTGTGAAGAAAATTTTAGTTGGAAGTGTCAAATTTTAATAAATTTATTTGAAATCAACTTCGATTTTTTTGGATTTTGGTGAGTATTTTTTTGTTGGATCTATATTTGAGAAAATTTAGATGAAAATAACTTCAATTTTTTGGATTGTGAAAAAAATTTTAGCGGGAAGTGTCAAATTTTAATAAATTTATTTGAAACCAACTTCGATTTTTTTGGATTTTGGTGAGTATTTTTTTGTTGGATCTATATTTGAGAAAATTTAGTTGAAAATAACTTCAATTTTTTGGATTGTGAAAAAAATTTTAGTTGGAAGTGTCAAATTTTAATAAATTTATTTGAAACCAACTTCGTTTTTTTTTTATTTTTTTGAGTATTTTTGTTGTGGGATCTATATTTGAGTAAATTTAGATAAAAATAACTTCAATTTCTAGGATTGTGAAAAAAATTTTAGTTAGAAGTGTCAAATTTTAATAAATTAAATTGAAACCAACTTCGATTTTTTTGGATTTTGTCGAGTATTTTTGTTGTAGGATGTATATTTGAGTAAGTTTAGAATAAAATCACGACCATTTTTTGGATTGTGAAAAAAATTTTAGTTGGAAGTGTCAAATTTTAATAAATTTATTTGAAACCAACATCGATTTTTTTTTTTTTTTGAGTATTTTTGTTGTGGGATCTATATTTGAGTAAATTTAGATAAAAATAACTTCAATTTTTAGGATTGTGAAAAAAGTTTTAGTTGGAAGTGTCAAATTTTAATAAATTTATTTGAAACGAACTTCGATTTTTTTTTTGGATTTTCTCGAGTACTTTTGATGTAGGATGTATATTTGAGTAAATTTAGATGAAAATAACGACCATTTTTTGGATTGTGAATAAAATTTTAGTTGGAAGTGTCAAATTTTAATAAATTTATTTGAAACCAACTTCGATTTTTTTTTTTTTTTTTGAGTATTTTTGTTGTGGGATCTATATTTGAGTAAATTTAGATAAAAATAACTTCAATTTTTAGGATTGTGAAAAAAGTTTTAGTTGGAAGTGTCAAATTTTAATAAATTTATTTGAAATCAACTTCGATTTTTTTGGATTTTGTCGAGTATTTTTGGTGTAGGATGTATATTTGAGTAAATTTAGATGAAAATAACTTCAATTTCTAGGATTGTGAAAAAAATTTTAGTTGGAAGTGTCAAATTTTAATAAATTTATTTGAAATCAACTTCGATTTTTTTGGATTTTGTCGAGTATTTTTGTTGTAGGATGTATATTTGAGTAAATTTAGATGAAAATAACGACCATTTTTTGGATAGTGTAGAAAATTTAGTTGGAAGTGTCAAATTTTAATAAATTTATTTGAAATCAACTTCGATTTTTTTTTATTTTGTCGAGTATTTTTGGCGTAGGATGTATATTTGAGTAAATTTAGATGAAAATAACTTCAATTTCTAGGATTGTGAAAAAAATTTTAGTTGGAAGTGTCAAATTTTAATAAATTTATTTTATACCAACTTCGATTTTTTTGGATTTTGTCGAGTATTTTTGTTGTAGGATGTATATTTGAGTAAATTTAGATGAAAATAACGACCATTTTTTGGATTGTGAAGAAAATTTTAGTTGGAAGTGTCAAATTTTAATAAATTTATTTGAAATCAACTTCGATTTTTTTTGGTTTTGTCGAGTATTTTTGGTGTAGGATGTATATTTGAGTAAATTTAGATGAAAATAACTTCAATTTTTTGGATTGTGAAAAAAAATTTTAGTTGGAAATGCCAAGTTTTAATAAATTTATTTGAAATCAACTTCAATTTTTTTGGATTTTGGTGAGTATTTTTTTGTTGGATCTATATTTGAGAAAATTTAGATGAAAATAACTTCAATTTTTTGGATTGTGAAAAAAATTTTAGTGGGAAGTGTCAAATTTTAATAAATTTATTTGAAACCAACTTCGATTTTTTTTTATTTTTTTGAGTATTTTTGTTGTTGGATCTATATTTGAGTAAATTTAGATATAAATAACTTCAATTTTTAGGATTGTGAAAAAAATTTTAGTTGGAAGTGTCAAATTTTAATCAATTTTTTTGAAACCAACTTCGATTTTTTTTTGATTTTGTCGAGTACTTTTGTTGTAGGATGTATATTTGAGTAAATTTAGATTAAAATAACGACCATTTTTTGGATTGTGAAGAAAATTTTAGTTGGAAGTGTCAAATTTTAATAAATTTATTTGAAATCAACTTCGATTTTTTTGGATTTTGTCGAGTATTTTTGTTGTAGGATGTATATTTGAGTAAATTTAGATGAAAATAACGACCATTTTTTGGATTGTGAAGAAAATTTTAGTTGGAAGTGTCAAATTTTAATAAATTTATTTGAAATCAACTTCGATTTTTTTGGATTTTGTCGAGTATTTTTGGTGTAGGATGTATATTTGAGTAAATTTAGATGAAAATAACGACCATATTTTGGATTGTGAAGAAAATTTTAGTTGGAAGTGTCAAATTTTAATAAATTTATTTGAAATCAACTTCGATTTTTTTGGATTTTGGTGAGTATTTTTTTGTTGGATCTATATTTGAGAAAATTTAGATGAAAATAACGACCATTTTTTGGATTGTGAAGAAAATTTTAGTTGGAAGTGTCATATTTCAATAAATTTATTTTATACCAACTTCGATTTTTTTGGATTTTGTCGAGTATTTTTGTTGTAGGATGTGTATTTGAGTAAATTTAGATGAAAATAACGACCATATTTTGGATTGTGAAGAAAATTTTAGTTGGAAGTGTCAAATTTTAATAAATTTATTTGAAATCAACTTCGATTTTTTTGGATTTTGGTGAGTATTTTTTTGTTGGATCTATATTTGAGAAAATTTAGATGAAAATAACTTCAATTTTTTGGATTGTGAAAAAAATTTTAGCGGGAAGTGTCAAATTTTAATAAATTTATTTGAAACCAACTTCGATTTTTTTGGATTTTGGTGAGTATTTTTTTGTTGGATCTATATTTGAGAAAATTTAGTTGAAAATAACTTCAATTTTTTGGATTGTGAAAAAAATTTTAGTTGGAAGTGTCAAATTTTAATAAATTTATTTGAAACCAACTTCGTTTTTTTTTTATTTTTTTGAGTATTTTTGTTGTGGGATCTATATTTGAGTAAATTTAGATAAAAATAACTTCAATTTCTAGGATTGTGAAAAAAATTTTAGTTAGAAGTGTCAAATTTTAATAAATTAAATTGAAACCAACTTCGATTTTTTTGGATTTTGTCGAGTATTTTTGTTGTAGGATGTATATTTGAGTAAGTTTAGATGAAAATCACGACCATTTTTTGGATTGTGAAAAAAATTTTAGTTGGAAGTGTCAAATTTTAATAAATTTATTTGAAACCAACATCGATTTTTTTTTTTTTTTGAGTATTTTTGTTGTGGGATCTATATTTGAGTAAATTTAGATAAAAATAACTTCAATTTTTAGGATTGTGAAAAAAGTTTTAGTTGGAAGTGTCAAATTTTAATAAATTTATTTGAAACGAACTTCGATTTTTTTTTTGGATTTTCTCGAGTACTTTTGATGTAGGATGTATATTTGAGTAAATTTAGATGAAAATAACGACCATTTTTTGGATTGTGAATAAAATTTTAGTTGGAAGTGTCAAATTTTAATAAATTTATTTGAAACCAACTTCGATTTTTTTTTTTTTTGAGTATTTTTGTTGTGGGATCTATATTTGAGTAAATTTAGATAAAAATAACTTCAATTTTTAGGATTGTGAAAAAAGTTTTAGTTGGAAGTGTCAAATTTTAATAAATTTATTTGAAATCAACTTCGATTTTTTTGGATTTTGTCGAGTATTTTTGGTGTAGGATGTATATTTGAGTAAATTTAGATGAAAATAACTTCAATTTCTAGGATTGTGAAAAAAATTTTAGTTGGAAGTGTCAAATTTTAATAAATTTATTTGAAATCAACTTCGATTTTTTTGGATTTTGTCGAGTATTTTTGTTGTAGGATGTATATTTGAGTAAATTTAGATGAAAATAACGACCATTTTTTGGATTGTGTAGAAAATTTAGTTGGAAGTGTCAAATTTTAATAAATTTATTTGAAATCAACTTCGATTTTTTTTTATTTTGTCGAGTATTTTTGGCGTAGGATGTATATTTGAGTAAATTTAGATGAAAATAACTTCAATTTCTAGGATTGTGAAAAAAATTTTAGTTGGAAGTGTCAAATTTTAATAAATTTATTTGAAACCAACTTCGATTTTTTTGGATTTTGTCGAGTATTTTTGGTGTAGGATGTATATTTGAGTAAATTTAGATGAAAATAACTTCAATTTCTAGGATTGTGAAAAAAATTTTAGTTAGAAGTGTCAAATTTTAATAAATTTCTTTGAAACCAACTTCGATTTTTTTGGATTTTGTCGAGTATTTTTGTTGTAGGATGTATATTTGAGTAAATTTAGATGAAAATAACGACCATTTTTTGGATTGTGAAGAAAATTTTAGTTGGAAGTGTCAAATTTTAATAAATTTATTTGAAATCAACTTCGATTTTTTTGGATTTTGTCGAGTATTTTTGGTGTAGGATGTATATTTGAGTAAATTTAGATGAAAATAACTTCAATTTCTAGGATTGTGAAAAAAATTTTAGTTGGAAGTGTCAAATTTTAATAAATTTATTTGAAATCAACTTCGATTTTTTTGGATTTTGTCGAGTATTTTTGGTGTAGGATGTATATTTGAGTAAATTTAGATGAAAATAACTTCAATTTCTAGGATTGTGAAAAAAATTTTAGTTAGAAGTGTCAAATTTTAATAAATTAATTTGAAACCAACTTCGATTTTTTTGGATTTTGTCGAGTATTTTTGTTGTAGGATGTATATTTGAGTAAGTTTAGATGAAAATAACGACCATTTTTTGGATTGTGAAAAAAATTTTAGTTGGAAGTGTCAAATTTTAATAAATTTCTTTGAAACCAACTTCGATTTTTTTGGATTTTGTCGAGTATTTTTGTTGTAGGATGTATATTTGAGTAAATTTAGATGAAAATAACGACCATTTTTTGGATTGTGAAGAAAATTTTAGTTGGAAGTGTCAAATTTTAATAAATTTATTTGAAATCAACTTCGATTTTTTTGGATTTTGTCGAGTATTTTTGGTGTAGGATGTATATTTGAGTAAATTTAGATGAAAATAACTTCAATTTCTAGGATTGTGAAAAAAATTTTAGTTGGAAGTGTCAAATTTTAATAAATTTATTTGAAATCAACTTCGATTTTTTTGGATTTTGTCGAGTATTTTTGTTGTAGGATGTATATTTGAGTAAATTTAGATGAAAATAACAACCATTTTTTGGATTGTGAAGAAAGTTTTAGTTGGAAGTGTCAAATTTTAATAAATTTATTTGAAATCAAATTCGATTTTTTTGGATTTTGTCGAGTATTTTTGTTGTAGGATGTATATTTGAGTAAATTTAGATGAAAATAACGACCATTTTTTGGATTGTGAAGAAAATTTTAGTTGGAAGTGTCAAATTTTAATAAATTTATTTGAAATCAACTTCGATTTTTTTGGATTTTGTCGAGTATTTTTGGTGTAGGATGTATATTTGAGTAAATTTAGATGAAAATAACTTCAATTTTTTGGATTGTGAAAAAAAATTTTAGTTGGAAATGCCAAGTTTTAATAAATTTATTTGAAATCAACTTCGATTTTTTTGGATTTTGGTGAGTATTTTTTTGTTGGATCTATATTTGAGAAAATTTAGATGAAAATAACTTCAATTTTTTGGATTGTGAAAAAAATTTTAGTGGGAAGTGTCCAATTTTAATAAATTTATTTGAAACCAACTTCGATTTTTTGGAATTTTGTCGAGTATTTTTGGTGTAGGATGTATATTTGAGTAAATTTAGATGAAAATAACTTCAATTTCTAGGATTGTGAAGAAATTTTTAGTTGGAAGTGTCAAATTTTAATAAATTTATTTGAAATCTACTTCGATTTTTTTGGATTTTGTCGAGTATTTTTGTTGTAGGATGTATATTTGAGTAAATTTAGATGAAAATAACTTCAATTTCTAGGATTGTGAAAAAAATTTTAGTTGGAAGTGTCATATTTCAATAAATTTATTTTATACCAACTTCGATTTTTTTGGATTTTGTCGAGTATTTTTGTTGTAGGATGTGTATTTGAGTAAATTTAGATGAAAATAACGACCATATTTTGGATTGTGAAGAAAATTTTAGTTGGAAGTGTCAAATTTTAATAAATTTATTTGAAATCAACTTCGATTTTTTTGGATTTTGGTGAGTATTTTTTTGTTGGATCTATATTTGAGAAAATTTAGATGAAAATAACTTCAATTTTTTGGATTGTGAAAAAAATTTTAGCGGGAAGTGTCAAATTTTAATAAATTTATTTGAAACCAACTTCGATTTTTTTGGATTTTGGTGAGTATTTTTTTGTTGGATCTATATTTGAGAAAATTTAGTTGAAAATAACTTCAATTTTTTGGATTGTGAAAAAAATTTTAGTTGGAAGTGTCAAATTTTAATAAATTTATTTGAAACCAACTTCGTTTTTTTTTTATTTTTTTGAGTATTTTTGTTGTGGGATCTATATTTGAGTAAATTTAGATTAAAATAACTTCAATTTCTAGGATTGTGAAAAAAATTTTAGTTAGAAGTGTCAAATTTTAATAAATTAAATTGAAACCAACTTCGATTTTTTTGGATTTTGTCGAGTATTTTTGTTGTAGGATGTATATTTGAGTAAGTTTAGAATAAAATCACGACCATTTTTTGGATTGTGAAAAAAATTTTAGTTGGAAGTGTCAAATTTTAATAAATTTATTTGAAACCAACATCGATTTTTTTTTTTTTTTGAGTATTTTTGTTGTGGGATCTATATTTGAGTAAATTTAGATAAAAATAACTTCAATTTTTAGGATTGTGAAAAAAGTTTTAGTTGGAAGTGTCAAATTTTAATAAATTTATTTGAAACGAACTTCGATTTTTTTTTTGGATTTTCTCGAGTACTTTTGATGTAGGATGTATATTTGAGTAAATTTAGATGAAAATAACGACCATTTTTTGGATTGTGAATAAAATTTTAGTTGGAAGTGTCAAATTTTAATAAATTTATTTGAAACCAACTTCGATTTTTTTTTTTTTTTTTGAGTATTTTTGTTGTGGGATCTATATTTGAGTAAATTTAGATAAAAATAACTTCAATTTTTAGGATTGTGAAAAAAGTTTTAGTTGGAAGTGTCAAATTTTAATAAATTTATTTGAAATCAACTTCGATTTTTTTGGATTTTGTCGAGTATTTTTGGTGTAGGATGTATATTTGAGTAAATTTAGATGAAAATAACTTCAATTTCTAGGATTGTGAAAAAAATTTTAGTTGGAAGTGTCAAATTTTAATAAATTTATTTGAAATCAACTTCGATTTTTTTGGATTTTGTCGAGTATTTTTGTTGTAGGATGTATATTTGAGTAAATTTAGATGAAAATAACGACCATTTTTTGGATAGTGTAGAAAATTTAGTTGGAAGTGTCAAATTTTAATAAATTTATTTGAAATCAACTTCGATTTTTTTTTATTTTGTCGAGTATTTTTGGCGTAGGATGTATATTTGAGTAAATTTAGATGAAAATAACTTCAATTTCTAGGATTGTGAAAAAAATTTTAGTTGGAAGTGTCAAATTTTAATAAATTTATTTTATACCAACTTCGATTTTTTTGGATTTTGTCGAGTATTTTTGTTGTAGGATGTATATTTGAGTAAATTTAGATGAAAATAACGACCATTTTTTGGATTGTGAAGAAAATTTTAGTTGGAAGTGTCAAATTTTAATAAATTTATTTGAAATCAACTTCGATTTTTTTTGGTTTTGTCGAGTATTTTTGGTGTAGGATGTATATTTGAGTAAATTTAGATGAAAATAACTTCAATTTTTTGGATTGTGAAAAAAAATTTTAGTTGGAAATGCCAAGTTTTAATAAATTTATTTGAAATCAACTTCAATTTTTTTGGATTTTGGTGAGTATTTTTTTGTTGGATCTATATTTGAGAAAATTTAGATGAAAATAACTTCAATTTTTTGGATTGTGAAAAAAATTTTAGTGGGAAGTGTCAAATTTTAATAAATTTATTTGAAACCAACTTCGATTTTTTTTTATTTTTTTGAGTATTTTTGTTGTTGGATCTATATTTGAGTAAATTTAGATATAAATAACTTCAATTTTTAGGATTGTGAAAAAAATTTTAGTTGGAAGTGTCAAATTTTAATCAATTTTTTTGAAACCAACTTCGATTTTTTTTTGATTTTGTCGAGTACTTTTGTTGTAGGATGTATATTTGAGTAAATTTAGATTAAAATAACGACCATTTTTTGGATTGTGAAGAAAATTTTAGTTGGAAGTGTCAAATTTTAATAAATTTATTTGAAATCAACTTCGATTTTTTTGGATTTTGTCGAGTATTTTTGTTGTAGGATGTATATTTGAGAAAATTTAGATGAAAATAACGACCATTTTTTGGATTGTGAAGAAAATTTTAGTTGGAAGTGTCATATTTCAATAAATTTATTTTATACCAACTTCGATTTTTTTGGATTTTGTCGAGTATTTTTGTTGTAGGATGTGTATTTGAGTAAATTTAGATGAAAATAACGACCATATTTTGGATTGTGAAGAAAATTTTAGTTGGAAGTGTCAAATTTTAATAAATTTATTTGAAATCAACTTCGATTTTTTTGGATTTTGGTGAGTATTTTTTTGTTGGATCTATATTTGAGAAAATTTAGATGAAAATAACTTCAATTTTTTGGATTGTGAAAAAAATTTTAGCGGGAAGTGTCAAATTTTAATAAATTTATTTGAAACCAACTTCGATTTTTTTGGATTTTGGTGAGTATTTTTTTGTTGGATCTATATTTGAGAAAATTTAGTTGAAAATAACTTCAATTTTTTGGATTGTGAAAAAAATTTTAGTTGGAAGTGTCAAATTTTAATAAATTTATTTGAAACCAACTTCGTTTTTTTTTTATTTTTTTGAGTATTTTTGTTGTGGGATCTATATTTGAGTAAATTTAGATAAAAATAACTTCAATTTCTAGGATTGTGAAAAAAATTTTAGTTAGAAGTGTCAAATTTTAATAAATTAAATTGAAACCAACTTCGATTTTTTTGGATTTTGTCGAGTATTTTTGTTGTAGGATGTATATTTGAGTAAGTTTAGATGAAAATCACGACCATTTTTTGGATTGTGAAAAAAATTTTAGTTGGAAGTGTCAAATTTTAATAAATTTATTTGAAACCAACATCGATTTTTTTTTTTTTTTGAGTATTTTTGTTGTGGGATCTATATTTGAGTAAATTTAGATAAAAATAACTTCAATTTTTAGGATTGTGAAAAAAGTTTTAGTTGGAAGTGTCAAATTTTAATAAATTTATTTGAAACGAACTTCGATTTTTTTTTTGGATTTTCTCGAGTACTTTTGATGTAGGATGTATATTTGAGTAAATTTAGATGAAAATAACGACCATTTTTTGGATTGTGAATTAAATTTTAGTTGGAAGTGTCAAATTTTAATAAATTTATTTGAAACCAACTTCGATTTTTTTTTTTTTTGAGTATTTTTGTTGTGGGATCTATATTTGAGTAAATTTAGATAAAAATAACTTCAATTTTTAGGATTGTGAAAAAAGTTTTAGTTGGAAGTGTCAAATTTTAATAAATTTATTTGAAATCAACTTCGATTTTTTTGGATTTTGTCGAGTATTTTTGGTGTAGGATGTATATTTGAGTAAATTTAGATGAAAATAACTTCAATTTCTAGGATTGTGAAAAAAATTTTAGTTGGAAGTGTCAAATTTTAATAAATTTATTTGAAATCAACTTCGATTTTTTTGGATTTTGTCGAGTATTTTTGTTGTAGGATGTATATTTGAGTAAATTTAGATGAAAATAACGACCATTTTTTGGATTGTGTAGAAAATTTAGTTGGAAGTGTCAAATTTTAATAAATTTATTTGAAATCAACTTCGATTTTTTTTTATTTTGTCGAGTATTTTTGGCGTAGGATGTATATTTGAGTAAATTTAGATGAAAATAACTTCAATTTCTAGGATTGTGAAAAAAATTTTAGTTGGAAGTGTCAAATTTTAATAAATTTATTTGAAACCAACTTCGATTTTTTTGGATTTTGTCGAGTATTTTTGGTGTAGGATGTATATTTGAGTAAATTTAGATGAAAATAACTTCAATTTCTAGGATTGTGAAAAAAATTTTAGTTAGAAGTGTCAAATTTTAATAAATTTCTTTGAAACCAACTTCGATTTTTTTGGATTTTGTCGAGTATTTTTGTTGTAGGATGTATATTTGAGTAAATTTAGATGAAAATAACGACCATTTTTTGGATTGTGAAGAAAATTTTAGTTGGAAGTGTCAAATTTTAATAAATTTATTTGAAATCAACTTCGATTTTTTTGGATTTTGTCGAGTATTTTTGGTGTAGGATGTATATTTGAGTAAATTTAGATGAAAATAACTTCAATTTCTAGGATTGTGAAAAAAATTTTAGTTGGAAGTGTCAAATTTTAATAAATTTATTTGAAATCAACTTCGATTTTTTTGGATTTTGTCGAGTATTTTTGGTGTAGGATGTATATTTGAGTAAATTTAGATGAAAATAACTTCAATTTCTAGGATTGTGAAAAAAATTTTAGTTAGAAGTGTCAAATTTTAATAAATTAATTTGAAACCAACTTCGATTTTTTTGGATTTTGTCGAGTATTTTTGTTGTAGGATGTATATTTGAGTAAGTTTAGATGAAAATAACGACCATTTTTTGGATTGTGAAAAAAATTTTAGTTGGAAGTGTCAAATTTTAATAAATTTCTTTGAAACCAACTTCGATTTTTTTGGATTTTGTCGAGTATTTTTGTTGTAGGATGTATATTTGAGTAAATTTAGATGAAAATAACGACCATTTTTTGGATTGTGAAGAAAATTTTAGTTGGAAGTGTCAAATTTTAATAAATTTATTTGAAATCAACTTCGATTTTTTTGGATTTTGTCGAGTATTTTTGGTGTAGGATGTATATTTGAGTAAATTTAGATGAAAATAACTTCAATTTCTAGGATTGTGAAAAAAATTTTAGTTGGAAGTGTCAAATTTTAATAAATTTATTTGAAATCAACTTCGATTTTTTTGGATTTTGTCGAGTATTTTTGTTGTAGGATGTATATTTGAGTAAATTTAGATGAAAATAACAACCATTTTTTGGATTGTGAAGAAAGTTTTAGTTGGAAGTGTCAAATTTTAATAAATTTATTTGAAATCAAATTCGATTTTTTTGGATTTTGTCGAGTATTTTTGTTGTAGGATGTATATTTGAGTAAATTTAGATGAAAATAACGACCATTTTTTGGATTGTGAAGAAAATTTTAGTTGGAAGTGTCAAATTTTAATAAATTTATTTGAAATCAACTTCGATTTTTTTGGATTTTGTCGAGTATTTTTGGTGTAGGATGTATATTTGAGTAAATTTAGATGAAAATAACTTCAATTTTTTGGATTGTGAAAAAAAATTTTAGTTGGAAATGCCAAGTTTTAATAAATTTATTTGAAATCAACTTCGATTTTTTTGGATTTTGGTGAGTATTTTTTTGTTGGATCTATATTTGAGAAAATTTAGATGAAAATAACTTCAATTTTTTGGATTGTGAAAAAAATTTTAGTGGGAAGTGTCCAATTTTAATAAATTTATTTGAAACCAACTTCGATTTTTTGGAATTTTGTCGAGTATTTTTGGTGTAGGATGTATATTTGAGTAAATTTAGATGAAAATAACTTCAATTTCTAGGATTGTGAAGAAATTTTTAGTTGGAAGTGTCAAATTTTAATAAATTTATTTGAAATCTACTTCGATTTTTTTGGATTTTGTCGAGTATTTTTGTTGTAGGATGTATATTTGAGTAAATTTAGATGAAAATAACGACCATTTTTTGGATTGTGAAGAAAATTATAGTTGGAAGTGTCAAATTTTAATAAATTTATTTGAAATCAACTTCGATTTTTTTGGATTTTGTCGAGTATTTTTGGTGTAGGATGTATATTTGAGTAAATTTAGATGAAAATAACTTCAATTTCTAGGATTGTGAAAAAAATTTTAGTTGGAAGTGTCATATTTCAATAAATTTATTTTATACCAACTTCGATTTTTTTGGATTTTGTCGAGTATTTTTGTTGTAGGATGTGTATTTGAGTAAATTTAGATGAAAATAACGACCATATTTTGGATTGTGAAGAAAATTTTAGTTGGAAGTGTCAAATTTTAATAAATTTATTTGAAATCAACTTCGATTTTTTTGGATTTTGGTGAGTATTTTTTTGTTGGATCTATATTTGAGAAAATTTAGATGAAAATAACTTCAATTTTTTGGATTGTGAAAAAAATTTTAGCGGGAAGTGTCAAATTTTAATAAATTTATTTGAAACCAACTTCGATTTTTTTTTATTTTTTTGAGTATTTTTGTTGTTGGATCTATATTTGAGTAAATTTAGATATAAATAACTTCAATTTTTAGGATTGTGAAAAAAATTTTAGTTGGAAGTGTCAAATTTTAATCAATTTTTTTGAAACCAACTTCGATTTTTTTTTGATTTTGTCGAGTACTTTTGTTGTAGGATGTATATTTGAGTAAATTTAGATTAAAATAACGACCATTTTTTGGATTGTGAAGAAAATTTTAGTTGGAAGTGTCAAATTTTAATAAATTTATTTGAAATCAACTTCGATTTTTTTGGATTTTGTCGAGTATTTTTGTTGTAGGATGTATATTTGAGAAAATTTAGATGAAAATAACGACCATTTTTTGGATTGTGAAGAAAATTTTAGTTGGAAGTGTCATATTTCAATAAATTTATTTTATACCAACTTCGATTTTTTTGGATTTTGTCGAGTATTTTTGTTGTAGGATGTGTATTTGAGTAAATTTAGATGAAAATAACGACCATATTTTGGATTGTGAAGAAAATTTTAGTTGGAAGTGTCAAATTTTAATAAATTTATTTGAAATCAACTTCGATTTTTTTGGATTTTGGTGAGTATTTTTTTGTTGGATCTATATTTGAGAAAATTTAGATGAAAATAACTTCAATTTTTTGGATTGTGAAAAAAATTTTAGCGGGAAGTGTCAAATTTTAATAAATTTATTTGAAACCAACTTCGATTTTTTTGGATTTTGGTGAGTATTTTTTTGTTGGATCTATATTTGAGAAAATTTAGTTGAAAATAACTTCAATTTTTTGGATTGTGAAAAAAATTTTAGTTGGAAGTGTCAAATTTTAATAAATTTATTTGAAACCAACTTCGTTTTTTTTTTATTTTTTTGAGTATTTTTGTTGTGGGATCTATATTTGAGTAAATTTAGATAAAAATAACTTCAATTTCTAGGATTGTGAAAAAAATTTTAGTTAGAAGTGTCAAATTTTAATAAATTAAATTGAAACCAACTTCGATTTTTTTGGATTTTGTCGAGTATTTTTGTTGTAGGATGTATATTTGAGTAAGTTTAGATGAAAATCACGACCATTTTTTGGATTGTGAAAAAAATTTTAGTTGGAAGTGTCAAATTTTAATAAATTTATTTGAAACCAACATCGATTTTTTTTTTTTTTTGAGTATTTTTGTTGTGGGATCTATATTTGAGTAAATTTAGATAAAAATAACTTCAATTTTTAGGATTGTGAAAAAAGTTTTAGTTGGAAGTGTCAAATTTTAATAAATTTATTTGAAACGAACTTCGATTTTTTTTTTGGATTTTCTCGAGTACTTTTGATGTAGGATGTATATTTGAGTAAATTTAGATGAAAATAACGACCATTTTTTGGATTGTGAATAAAATTTTAGTTGGAAGTGTCAAATTTTAATAAATTTATTTGAAACCAACTTCGATTTTTTTTTTTTTTGAGTATTTTTGTTGTGGGATCTATATTTGAGTAAATTTAGATAAAAATAACTTCAATTTTTAGGATTGTGAAAAAAGTTTTAGTTGGAAGTGTCAAATTTTAATAAATTTATTTGAAATCAACTTCGATTTTTTTGGATTTTGTCGAGTATTTTTGGTGTAGGATGTATATTTGAGTAAATTTAGATGAAAATAACTTCAATTTCTAGGATTGTGAAAAAAATTTTAGTTGGAAGTGTCAAATTTTAATAAATTTATTTGAAATCAACTTCGATTTTTTTGGATTTTGTCGAGTATTTTTGTTGTAGGATGTATATTTGAGTAAATTTAGATGAAAATAACGACCATTTTTTGGATTGTGTAGAAAATTTAGTTGGAAGTGTCAAATTTTAATAAATTTATTTGAAATCAACTTCGATTTTTTTTTATTTTGTCGAGTATTTTTGGCGTAGGATGTATATTTGAGTAAATTTAGATGAAAATAACTTCAATTTCTAGGATTGTGAAAAAAATTTTAGTTGGAAGTGTCAAATTTTAATAAATTTATTTGAAACCAACTTCGATTTTTTTGGATTTTGTCGAGTATTTTTGGTGTAGGATGTATATTTGAGTAAATTTAGATGAAAATAACTTCAATTTCTAGGATTGTGAAAAAAATTTTAGTTAGAAGTGTCAAATTTTAATAAATTTCTTTGAAACCAACTTCGATTTTTTTGGATTTTGTCGAGTATTTTTGTTGTAGGATGTATATTTGAGTAAATTTAGATGAAAATAACGACCATTTTTTGGATTGTGAAGAAAATTTTAGTTGGAAGTGTCAAATTTTAATAAATTTATTTGAAATCAACTTCGATTTTTTTGGATTTTGTCGAGTATTTTTGGTGTAGGATGTATATTTGAGTAAATTTAGATGAAAATAACTTCAATTTCTAGGATTGTGAAAAAAATTTTAGTTGGAAGTGTCAAATTTTAATAAATTTATTTGAAATCAACTTCGATTTTTTTGGATTTTGTCGAGTATTTTTGGTGTAGGATGTATATTTGAGTAAATTTAGATGAAAATAACTTCAATTTCTAGGATTGTGAAAAAAATTTTAGTTAGAAGTGTCAAATTTTAATAAATTAATTTGAAACCAACTTCGATTTTTTTGGATTTTGTCGAGTATTTTTGTTGTAGGATGTATATTTGAGTAAGTTTAGATGAAAATAACGACCATTTTTTGGATTGTGAAAAAAATTTTAGTTGGAAGTGTCAAATTTTAATAAATTTCTTTGAAACCAACTTCGATTTTTTTGGATTTTGTCGAGTATTTTTGTTGTAGGATGTATATTTGAGTAAATTTAGATGAAAATAACGACCATTTTTTGGATTGTGAAGAAAATTTTAGTTGGAAGTGTCAAATTTTAATAAATTTATTTGAAATCAACTTCGATTTTTTTGGATTTTGTCGAGTATTTTTGGTGTAGGATGTATATTTGAGTAAATTTAGATGAAAATAACTTCAATTTCTAGGATTGTGAAAAAAATTTTAGTTGGAAGTGTCAAATTTTAATAAATTTATTTGAAATCAACTTCGATTTTTTTGGATTTTGTCGAGTATTTTTGTTGTAGGATGTATATTTGAGTAAATTTAGATGAAAATAACAACCATTTTTTGGATTGTGAAGAAAGTTTTAGTTGGAAGTGTCAAATTTTAATAAATTTATTTGAAATCAAATTCGATTTTTTTGGATTTTGTCGAGTATTTTTGTTGTAGGATGTATATTTGAGTAAATTTAGATGAAAATAACGACCATTTTTTGGATTGTGAAGAAAATTTTAGTTGGAAGTGTCAAATTTTAATAAATTTATTTGAAATCAACTTCGATTTTTTTGGATTTTGTCGAGTATTTTTGGTGTAGGATGTATATTTGAGTAAATTTAGATGAAAATAACTTCAATTTTTTGGATTGTGAAAAAAAATTTTAGTTGGAAATGCCAAGTTTTAATAAATTTATTTGAAATCAACTTCGATTTTTTTGGATTTTGGTGAGTATTTTTTTGTTGGATCTATATTTGAGAAAATTTAGATGAAAATAACTTCAATTTTTTGGATTGTGAAAAAAATTTTAGTGGGAAGTGTCCAATTTTAATAAATTTATTTGAAACCAACTTCGATTTTTTGGAATTTTGTCGAGTATTTTTGGTGTAGGATGTATATTTGAGTAAATTTAGATGAAAATAACTTCAATTTCTAGGATTGTGAAGAAATTTTTAGTTGGAAGTGTCAAATTTTAATAAATTTATTTGAAATCTACTTCGATTTTTTTGGATTTTGTCGAGTATTTTTGTTGTAGGATGTATATTTGAGTAAATTTAGATGAAAATAACGACCATTTTTTGGATTGTGAAGAAAATTATAGTTGGAAGTGTCAAATTTTAATAAATTTATTTGAAATCAACTTCGATTTTTTTGGATTTTGTCGAGTATTTTTGGTGTAGGATGTATATTTGAGTAAATTTAGATGAAAATAACTTCAATTTCTAGGATTGTGAAAAAAATTTTAGTTGGAAGTGTCATATTTCAATAAATTTATTTTATACCAACTTCGATTTTTTTGGATTTTGTCGAGTATTTTTGTTGTAGGATGTGTATTTGAGTAAATTTAGATGAAAATAACGACCATATTTTGGATTGTGAAGAAAATTTTAGTTGGAAGTGTCAAATTTTAATAAATTTATTTGAAATCAACTTCGATTTTTTTGGATTTTGGTGAGTATTTTTTTGTTGGATCTATATTTGAGAAAATTTAGATGAAAATAACTTCAATTTTTTGGATTGTGAAAAAAATTTTAGCGGGAAGTGTCAAATTTTAATAAATTTATTTGAAACCAACTTCGATTTTTTTGGATTTTGGTGAGTATTTTTTTGTTGGATCTATATTTGAGAAAATTTAGTTGAAAATAACTTCAATTTTTTGGATTGTGAAAAAAATTTTAGTTGGAAGTGTCAAATTTTAATAAATTTATTTGAAACCAACTTCGTTTTTTTTTTATTTTTTTGAGTATTTTTGTTGTGGGATCTATATTTGAGTAAATTTAGATAAAAATAACTTCAATTTCTAGGATTGTGAAAAAAATTTTAGTTAGAAGTGTCAAATTTTAATAAATTAAATTGAAACCAACTTCGATTTTTTTGGATTTTGTCGAGTATTTTTGTTGTAGGATGTATATTTGAGTAAGTTTAGAATAAAATCACGACCATTTTTTGGATTGTGAAAAAAATTTTAGTTGGAAGTGTCAAATTTTAATAAATTTATTTGAAACCAACATCGATTTTTTTTTTTTTTTGAGTATTTTTGTTGTGGGATCTATATTTGAGTAAATTTAGATAAAAATAACTTCAATTTTTAGGATTGTGAAAAAAGTTTTAGTTGGAAGTGTCAAATTTTAATAAATTTATTTGAAACGAACTTCGATTTTTTTTTTGGATTTTCTCGAGTACTTTTGATGTAGGATGTATATTTGAGTAAATTTAGATGAAAATAACGACCATTTTTTGGATTGTGAATAAAATTTTAGTTGGAAGTGTCAAATTTTAATAAATTTATTTGAAACCAACTTCGATTTTTTTTTTTTTTTGAGTATTTTTGTTGTGGGATCTATATTTGAGTAAATTTAGATAAAAATAACTTCAATTTTTAGGATTGTGAAAAAAGTTTTAGTTGGAAGTGTCAAATTTTAATAAATTTATTTGAAATCAACTTCGATTTTTTTGGATTTTGTCGAGTATTTTTGGTGTAGGATGTATATTTGAGTAAATTTAGATGAAAATAACTTCAATTTCTAGGATTGTGAAAAAAATTTTAGTTGGAAGTGTCAAATTTTAATAAATTTATTTGAAATCAACTTCGATTTTTTTGGATTTTGTCGAGTATTTTTGTTGTAGGATGTATATTTGAGTAAATTTAGATGAAAATAACGACCATTTTTTGGATAGTGTAGAAAATTTAGTTGGAAGTGTCAAATTTTAATAAATTTATTTGAAATCAACTTCGATTTTTTTTTATTTTGTCGAGTATTTTTGGCGTAGGATGTATATTTGAGTAAATTTAGATGAAAATAACTTCAATTTCTAGGATTGTGAAAAAAATTTTAGTTGGAAGTGTCAAATTTTAATAAATTTATTTTATACCAACTTCGATTTTTTTGGATTTTGTCGAGTATTTTTGTTGTAGGATGTATATTTGAGTAAATTTAGATGAAAATAACGACCATTTTTTGGATTGTGTAGAAAATTTTAGTTAGAAGTGTCAAATTTTAATAAATTAATTTGAAACCAACTTCGATTTTTTTGGATTTTGTCGAGTATTTTTGTTGTAGGATGTATATTTGAGTAAGTTTAGATGAAAATAACGACCATTTTTTGGATTGTGAAAAAAATTTTAGTTGGAAGTGTCAAATTTTAATAAATTTCTTTGAAACCAACTTCGATTTTTTTGGATTTTGTCGAGTATTTTTGTTGTAGGATGTATATTTGAGTAAATTTAGATGAAAATAACGACCATTTTTTGGATTGTGAAGAAAATTTTAGTTGGAAGTGTCAAATTTTAATAAATTTATTTGAAATCAACTTCGATTTTTTTGGATTTTGTCGAGTATTTTTGGTGTAGGATGTATATTTGAGTAAATTTAGATGAAAATAACTTCAATTTCTAGGATTGTGAAAAAAATTTTAGTTGGAAGTGTCAAATTTTAATAAATTTATTTGAAATCAACTTCGATTTTTTTGGATTTTGTCGAGTATTTTTGTTGTAGGATGTATATTTGAGTAAATTTAGATGAAAATAACAACCATTTTTTGGATTGTGAAGAAAGTTTTAGTTGGAAGTGTCAAATTTTAATAAATTTATTTGAAATCAAATTCGATTTTTTTGGATTTTGTCGAGTATTTTTGTTGTAGGATGTATATTTGAGTAAATTTAGATGAAAATAACGACCATTTTTTGGATTGTGAAGAAAATTTTAGTTGGAAGTGTCAAATTTTAATAAATTTATTTGAAATCAACTTCGATTTTTTTGGATTTTGTCGAGTATTTTTGGTGTAGGATGTATATTTGAGTAAATTTAGATGAAAATAACTTCAATTTTTTGGATTGTGAAAAAAAATTTTAGTTGGAAATGCCAAGTTTTAATAAATTTATTTGAAATCAACTTCGATTTTTTTGGATTTTGGTGAGTATTTTTTTGTTGGATCTATATTTGAGAAAATTTAGATGAAAATAACTTCAATTTTTTGGATTGTGAAAAAAATTTTAGTGGGAAGTGTCCAATTTTAATAAATTTATTTGAAACCAACTTCGATTTTTTGGAATTTTGTCGAGTATTTTTGGTGTAGGATGTATATGTGAGTAAATTTAGATGAAAATAACTTCAATTTCTAGGATTGTGAAGAAATTTTTAGTTGGAAGTGTCAAATTTTAATAAATTTATTTGAAATCTACTTCGATTTTTTTGGATTTTGTCGAGTATTTTTGTTGTAGGATGTATATTTGAGTAAATTTAGATGAAAATAACGACCATTTTTTGGATTGTGAAGAAAATTATAGTTGGAAGTGTCAAATTTTAATAAATTTATTTGAAATCAACTTCGATTTTTTTGGATTTTGTCGAGTATTTTTGGTGTAGGATGTATATTTGAGTAAATTTAGATGAAAATAACTTCAATTTCTAGGATTGTGAAAAAAATTTTAGTTGGAAGTGTCATATTTCAATAAATTTATTTTATACCAACTTCGATTTTTTTGGATTTTGTCGAGTATTTTTGTTGTAGGATGTGTATTTGAGTAAATTTAGATGAAAATAACGACCATATTTTGGATTGTGAAGAAAATTTTAGTTGGAAGTGTCAAATTTTAATAAATTTATTTGAAATCAACTTCGATTTTTTTGGATTTTGGTGAGTATTTTTTTGTTGGATCTATATTTGAGAAAATTTAGATGAAAATAACTTCAATTTTTTGGATTGTGAAAAAAATTTTAGCGGGAAGTGTCAAATTTTAATAAATTTATTTGAAACCAACTTCGATTTTTTTGGATTTTGGTGAGTATTTTTTTGTTGGATCTATATTTGAGAAAATTTAGTTGAAAATAACTTCAATTTTTTGGATTGTGAAAAAAATTTTAGTTGGAAGTGTCAAATTTTAATAAATTTATTTGAAACCAACTTCGTTTTTTTTTTTTTTTTTGAGTATTTTTGTTGTGGGATCTATATTTGAGTAAATTTAGATAAAAATAACTTCAATTTTTAGGATTGTGAAAAAAGTTTTAGTTGGAAGTGTCAAATTTTAATAAATTTATTTGAAACGAACTTCGATTTTTTTTTTGGATTTTCTCGAGTACTTTTGATGTAGGATGTATATTTGAGTAAATTTAGATGAAAATAACGACCATTTTTTGGATTGTGAATAAAATTTTAGTTGGAAGTGTCAAATTTTAATAAATTTATTTGAAACCAACTTCGATTTTTTTTTTTTTTTTTGAGTATTTTTGTTGTGGGATCTATATTTGAGTAAATTTAGATAAAAATAACTTCAATTTTTAGGATTGTGAAAAAAGTTTTAGTTGGAAGTGTCAAATTTTAATAAATTTATTTGAAATCAACTTCGATTTTTTTGGATTTTGTCGAGTATTTTTGGTGTAGGATGTATATTTGAGTAAATTTAGATGAAAATAACTTCAATTTCTAGGATTGTGAAAAAAATTTTAGTTGGAAGTGTCAAATTTTAATAAATTTATTTGAAATCAACTTCGATTTTTTTGGATTTTGTCGAGTATTTTTGTTGTAGGATGTATATTTGAGTAAATTTAGATGAAAATAACGACCATTTTTTGGATAGTGTAGAAAATTTAGTTGGAAGTGTCAAATTTTAATAAATTTATTTGAAATCAACTTCGATTTTTTTTTATTTTGTCGAGTATTTTTGGCGTAGGATGTATATTTGAGTAAATTTAGATGAAAATAACTTCAATTTCTAGGATTGTGAAAAAAATTTTAGTTGGAAGTGTCAAATTTTAATAAATTTATTTTATACCAACTTCGATTTTTTTGGATTTTGTCGAGTATTTTTGTTGTAGGATGTATATTTGAGTAAATTTAGATGAAAATAACGACCATTTTTTGGATTGTGAAGAAAATTTTAGTTGGAAGTGTCAAATTTTAATAAATTTATTTGAAATCAACTTCGATTTTTTTTGGTTTTGTCGAGTATTTTTGGTGTAGGATGTATATTTGAGTAAATTTAGATGAAAATAACTTCAATTTTTTGGATTGTGAAAAAAAATTTTAGTTGGAAATGCCAAGTTTTAATAAATTTATTTGAAATCAACTTCAATTTTTTTGGATTTTGGTGAGTATTTTTTTGTTGGATCTATATTTGAGAAAATTTAGATGAAAATAACTTCAATTTTTTGGATTGTGAAAAAAATTTTAGTGGGAAGTGTCAAATTTTAATAAATTTATTTGAAACCAACTTCGATTTTTTTTTATTTTTTTGAGTATTTTTGTTGTTGGATCTATATTTGAGTAAATTTAGATATAAATAACTTCAATTTTTAGGATTGTGAAAAAAATTTTAGTTGGAAGTGTCAAATTTTAATCAATTTTTTTGAAACCAACTTCGATTTTTTTTTGATTTTGTCGAGTACTTTTGTTGTAGGATGTATATTTGAGTAAATTTAGATTAAAATAACGACCATTTTTTGGATTGTGAAGAAAATTTTAGTTGGAAGTGTCAAATTTTAATAAATTTATTTGAAATCAACTTCGATTTTTTTGGATTTTGTCGAGTATTTTTGGTGTAGGATGTATATTTGAGTAAATTTAGATGAAAATAACTTCAATTTTTTGGATTGTGAAAAAAATTTTTAGTTGGAAGTGCCAAGTTTTAATAAATTTATTCGAAATCAACTTCGATTTTTTTGGATTTTGGTGAGTATTTTTTTGTTGGATCTATATTTGAGAAAATTTAGTTGAAAATAACTTCAATTTTTTGGATTGTGAAAAAAATTTTAGTGGGAAGTGTCAAATTTTAATAAATTTCTTTGAAACCAACTTCGATTTTTTTGGATTTTGTCGAGTATTTTTGTTGTAGGATGTATATTTGAGTAAATTTAGATGAAAATAACGACCATTTTTTGGATTGTGAAGAAAATTTAGTTGGAAGTGTCAAATTTTAATAAATTTATTTGAAATCAACTTCGATTTTTTTTTATTTTGTCGAGTATTTTTGGCGTAGGATGTATATTTGAGTAAATTTAGATGAAAATAACTTCAATTTCTAGGATTGTGAAAAAAATTTTAGTTGGAAGTGTCAAATTTTAAAAAATTTATTTTATACCAACTTCGATTTTTTTGGATTTTGTCGAGTATTTTTGTTGTAGGATGTATATTTGAGTAAATTTAGATGAAAATAACGACCATTTTTTGGATTGTGAAGAAAATTTTAGTTGGAAGTGTCAAATTTTAATAAATTTATTTGAAATCAACTTCGATTTTTTTTGGTTTTGTCGAGTATTTTTGGTGTAGGATATATATTTGAGTAAATTTAGATGAAAATAACTTCAATTTTTTGGATTGTGAAAAAAAATTTTAGTTGGAAATGCCAAGTTTTAATAAATTTATTTGAAATCAACTTCGATTTTTTTGGATTTTGGTGAGTATTTTTTTGTTGGATCTATATTTGAGAAAATTTAGATGAAAATAACTTCAATTTTTTGGATTGTGAAAAAAATTTTAGTGGGAAGTGTCAAATTTTAATAAATTTATTTGATACCAACTTCGATTTTTTTTTTTTTTTTTGAGTATTTTTGTTGTTGGATCTATATTTGAGTAAATTTAGATATAAATAACTTCAATTTTTAGGATTGTGAAAAAAATTTTAGTGGGAAGTGTCAAATTTTAATAAATTTCTTTGAAACCAACTTCGATTTTTTTGGATTTTGTCGAGTATTTTTGTTGTAGGATGTATATGTGAGTAAATTTAGATGAAAATAACGACCATTTTTTGGATTGTGAAGAAAATTTTAGTTGGAAGTGTCAAATTTTAATAAATTTATTTGAAATCAACTTCGATTTTTTTGGATTTTGTCGAGTATTTTTGGTGTAGGATGTATATTTGAGTAAATTTAGATGAAAATAACTTCAATTTTTTGGATTGTGAAAAAAAATTTTAGTTGGAAATGCCAAGTTTTAATAAATTTATTTGAAATCAACTTCGATTTTTTTGGATTTTGGTGAGTATTTTTTTGTTGGATCTATATTTGAGAAAATTTAGATGAAAATAACTTCAATTTTTTGGATTGTGAAGAAAATTTTAGTTGGAAGTGCCAAGTTTTAATAAATTTATTTGAAATCAACTTCGATTTTTTTGGATTTTGGTGAGTATTTTTTTGTTGGATCTATATTTGAGAAAATTTAGATGAAAATAACTTCAATTTTTTGGATGGTGAAAAAAATTTTAGTGGGAAGTGTCAAATTTTAATAAATTTATTTGAAACCAACTTCGATTTTTTTGGATTTTGGTGAGTATTTTTTTGTTGGATCTATATTTGAGAAAATTAAGTTGAAAATAACTTCAATTTTTTGGATTGTGAAAAAAATTTTAGTGGGAAGTGTCAAATTTTAATAAATTTATTTGAAATCAACTTCGATTTTTTTGGATTTTGTCGAGTATTTTTGGTGTAGGATGTATATTTGAGTAAATTTAGATGAAAGTAACTTCAATTTTTTGGATTGTGAAAAAAAATTTTAGTCGGAAGTGCCATGTTATAATAAATTTATTTGAAATCAACTTCGATTTTTTTGGATTTTGGTGAGTTTTTTTTGTTGGATCTATATTTGAGAAAATTTAGATGAAAATAACTTCAATTTTTTGGATTGTGAAGAAATTTTTAGTTGGAAGTGTCAAATTTTAATAAATTTATTTGAAATCTTCTTCGATTTTTTTGGATTTTGTCGAGTATTTTTGTTGTAGGATGTATATTTGAGTAAATTTAGATGAAAATAACCACCATTTTTTGGATTGTGAATAAAATTTTAGTTGGAAGTGTCAAATTTTAATAAATTTATTTGAAATCAACTTCGATTTTTTTGGATTTTGTCGAGTATTTTTGGTGTAGGATGTATATTTGAGTAAATTTAGATGAAAATAACTTCAATTTCTAGGATTGTGAAAAAAATTTTAGTTGGAAGTGTCAAATTTTAATAAATTTATTTGAAATCAACTTCGATTTTTTTGGATTTTGGTGAGTATTTTTTTGTTGGATCTATATTTGAGAAAATTTAGATGAAAATAACTTCAATTTTATGGATTGTGAAGAAATTTTTAGTTGGAAGTGTCAAATTTTAATAAATTTATTTGAAATCTTCTTCGATTTTTTTGGATTTTGTCGAGTATTTTTGTTGTAGGATGTATATTTGAGTAAATTTAGATGAAAATAACCACCATTTTTTGGATTGTGAATAAAATTTTAGTTGGAAGTGTCAAATTTTAATAAATTTATTTGAAATCAACTTCGATTTTTTTGGATTTTGTCGACTATTTTTGGTGTAGGATGTATATTTGAGTAAATTTAGATGAAAATAACTTCAATTTTTTGGATTGTGAAAAAAAAATTTAGTTGGAAGTGCCAAATTTTAATAAATTTATTTGAAACCAACTTCGATTTTTTTGGATTTTGTCGAGTATTTTTGGTGTAGGATGTATATTTGAGTAAATTTAGATGAAAATAACTTCAATTTCTAGGATTGTGAAAAAAATTTTAGTTGGAAGTGTCAAATTTTAATAAATTTATTTGAAATCAACTTCGATTTTTTTGGATTTTGTCGAGTATTTTTGGTGTAGGATGTATATTTGAGTAAATTTAGATGAAAATAACTTCAATTTCAAGGATTGTGAAAAAAATTTTAGTTGGAAGTGTCAAATTTTAATAAATTTATTTGAAATCAACTTCGATTTTTTTGGATTTTGTCGAGTATTTTTGGTGTAGGATGTATATTTGAGTAAATTTAGATGAAAATAACTTCAATTTTTTGGATTGTGAAAAAAATTTTTAGTTGGAAGTGCCAAGTTTTAATAAATTTATTCGAAATCAACTTCGATTTTTTTGGATTTTGGTGAGTATTTTTTTGTTGGATCTATATTTGAGAAAATTTAGTTGAAAATAACTTCAATTTTTTGGATTGTGAAAAAAATTTTAGTGGGAAGTGTCAAATTTTAATAAATTTCTTTGAAACCAACTTCGATTTTTTTGGATTTTGTCGAGTATTTTTGTTGTAGGATGTATATTTGAGTAAATTTAGATGAAAATAACGACCATTTTTTGGATTGTGAAGAAAATTTAGTTGCAAGTGTCAAATTTTAATAAATTTATTTGAAATCAACTTCGATTTTTTTTTATTTTGTCGAGTATTTTTGGCGTAGGATGTATATTTGAGTAAATTTAGATGAAAATAACTTCAATTTCTAGGATTGTGAAAAAAATTTTAGTTGGAAGTGTCAAATTTTAAAAAATTTATTTTATACCAACTTCGATTTTTTTGGATTTTGTCGAGTATTTTTGTTGTAGGATGTATATTTGAGTAAATTTAGATGAAAATAACGACCATTTTTTGGATTGTGAAGAAAATTTTAGTTGGAAGTGTCAAATTTTAATAAATTTATTTGAAATCAACTTCGATTTTTTTTGGTTTTGTCGAGTATTTTTGGTGTAGGATATATATTTGAGTAAATTTAGATGAAAATAACTTCAATTTTTTGGATTGTGAAAAAAAATTTTAGTTGGAAATGCCAAGTTTTAATAAATTTATTTGAAGTCAACTTCGATTTTTTTGGATTTTGGTGAGTATTTTTTTGTTGGATCTATATTTGAGAAAATTTAGATGAAAATAACTTCAATTTTTTGGATTGTGAAAAAAATTTTAGTGGGAAGTGTCAAATTTTAATAAATTTATTTGATACCAACTTCGATTTTTTTTTTTTTTTTTGAGTATTTTTGTTGTTGGATCTATATTTGAGTAAATTTAGATATAAATAACTTCAATTTTTAGGATTGTGAAAAAAATTTTAGTGGGAAGTGTCAAATTTTAATAAATTTCTTTGAAACCAACTTCGATTTTTTTGGATTTTGTCGAGTATTTTTGTTGTAGGATGTATATGTGAGTAAATTTAGATGAAAATAACGACCATTTTTTGGATTGTGAAGAAAATTTTAGTTGGAAGTGTCAAATTTTAATAAATTTATTTGAAATCAACTTCGATTTTTTTGGATATTGTCGAGTATTTTTGGTGTAGGATGTATATTTGAGTAAATTTAGATGAAAATAACTTCAATTTTTTGGATTGTGAAAAAAAATTTTAGTTGGAAGTGCCAAGTTTTAATAAATTTATTCGAAATCAACTTCGATTTTTTTGGATTTTGGTGAGTATTTTTTTGTTAGATCTATATTTGAGAAAATTTAGTTGAAAATAACTTCAATTTTTTGGATTGTGAAAAAAATTTTAGTTGGAAGTGTCAAATTTTAATAAATTTATTTGAAATCAACTTCGATTTTTTTGGATTTTGTCGAGTATTTTTGGCGTAGGATGTATATTTGAGTAAATTTAGATGAAAATAACGACCATTTTTTGGATTGTGAAGAAAATTTTAGTTGAAAGTGTCAAATTTTAATAAATTTATTTGAAATCAACTTCGATTTTTTTGGATTTTGTCGAGTATTTTTGTTGTTGGATGTATATTTGAGTAAATTTAGATGAAAATAACTTCAATTTCTAGGATTGTGAAAAAAATTTTAGTTAGAAGTGTCAAATTTTAATAAATTTATTTGAAACCAACTTCGATTTTTTTGGATTTTGTCGAGTATTTTTGTTGTAGGATGTATATTTGAGTAAGTTTAGATGAAAATAACGACCATTTTTTGGATTGTGAAAAAAATTTTAGTTGGAAGTGTCAAATTTTAATAAATTTCTTTGAAACCAACTTCGATTTTTTTGGATTTTGTCGAGTATTTTTGTTGTAGGATGTATATTTGAGTAAATTTAGATGAAAATAACGACCATTTTTTGGATTGTGAAGAAAATTTTAGTTGGAAGTGTCAAATTTTAATAAATTTATTTGAAATCAACTTCGATTTTTTTGGATTTTGTCGAGTATTTTTTATGTAGGATGTATATTTGAGTAAATTTAGATGAAAATAACTTCAATTTCTAGGATTGTGAAAAAAATTTTAGTGGGAAGTGTCAAATTTTAATAAATTTATTTGAAATCAACTTCGATTTTTTGGATTTTGTCGAGTATTTTTGGTGTAGGATGTATATTTGAGTAAATTTAGATGAAAATACCTTCAATTTTTTGGATTGTGAAAAAAAATTTTAGTTGGAAGTGTCAAATTTTAATAAATTTATTTGAAATCTACTTCGATTTTTTTGGATTTTGTCGAGTATTTTTGTTGTAGGATGTATATTTGAGTAAATTTAGATGAAAATAACGACCATTTTTTGGATTGTGAAGAAAATTTTAGTTGGAAGTGTCAAATTTTAATAAATTTATTTGAAATCAACTTCGATTTTTTTGGATTTTGTCGAGTATTTTTGGTGTAGGATGTATATTTGAGTAAATTTAGATGAAAATAACTTCAATTTCTAGGATTGTGAAAAAAATTTTAGTTGGAAGTGTCATATTTCAATAAATTTATTTTATACCAACTTCGATTTTTTTGGATTTTGTCGAGTATTTTTGTTGTAGGATGTGTATTTGAGTAAATTTAGATGAAAATAACGACCATATTTTGGATTGTGAAGAAAATTTTAGTTGGAAGTGTCAAATTTTAATAAATTTATTTGAAATCAACTTCGATTTTTTTGGATTTTGGTGAGTATTTTTTTGTTGGATCTATATTTGAGAAAATTTAGATGAAAATAACTTCAATTTTTTGGATTGTGAAAAAAATTTTAGTGGGGAGTGTCAAATTTTAATAAATTTATTTGAAACCAACTTCGATTTTTTTGGATTTTGGTGAGTATTTTTTTGTTGGATCTATATTTGAGAAAATTTAGTTGAAAATAACTTCAATTTTTTGGATTGTGAAAAAAATTTTAGTTGGAAGTGTCAAATTTTAATAAATTTATTTGAAACCAACTTCGTTTTTTTTTTATTTTTTTGAGTATTTTTGTTGTGGGATCTATATTTGAGTAAATTTAGATAAAAATAACTTCAATTTCTAGGATTGTGAAAAAAATTTTAGTTAGAAGTGTCAAATTTTAATAAATTAATTTGAAACCAACTTCGATTTTTTTGGATTTTGTCGAGTATTTTTGTTGTAGGATGTATATTTGAGTAAGTTTAGATGAAAATCACGACCATTTTTGGGATTGTGAAAAAAATTTTAGTTGGAAGTGTCAAATTTTAATAAATTTATTTGAAACCAACTTCGATTTTTTTTTTTTTTTTGAGTTTTTTTGTTGTGGGATCTATATTTGAGTAAATTTAGATAAAAATAACTTCAATTTTTGGGATTGTGAAAAAAGTTTTAGTTGGAAGTGTCAAATTTTAATAAATTTATTTGAAATCAACTTCGATTTTTTTGGATTTTGTCGAGTATTTTTGGTGTAGGATGTATATTTGAGTAAATTTAGATGAAAATAACTTCAATTTCTAGGATTGTGAAAAAAATTTTAGTTGGAAGTGTCAAATTTTAATAAATTTATTTGAAATCAACTTCGATTTTTTTGGATTTTGTCGAGTATTTTTGGTGTAGGATGTATATTTGAGTAAATTTAGATGAAAATAACTTCAATTTTTTGGATTGTGAAAAAAAATTTTAGTTGGAAGTGCCAAGTTTTAATAAATTTATTTGAAATCAACTTCGATTTTTTTGGATTTTGTCGAGTATTTTTGGTGTAGGATGTATATTTGAGTAAATTTAGATGAAAATAACTTCAATTTCTAGGATTGTGAAAAAAATTTTAGTTGGAAGTGTTAAATTTTAATAAATTTATTTGAAATCAACTTCGATTTTTTTGGATTTTGTCGAGTATTTTTGGTGTAGGATGTATATTTGAGTAAATTTAGATGAAAATAACTTCAATTTTTTGGATTGTGAAAAAAAATTTTAGTTGGAAATGCCAAGTTTTAATAAATTTATTTGAAATCAACTTCGATTTTTTTGGATTTTGGTGAGTATTTTTTTGTTGGATCTATATTTGAGAAAATTTAGATGAAAATAACTTCAATTTTTTGGATTGTGAAAAAAATTTTAGTGGGAAGTGTCAAATTTTAATAAATTTATTTGAAACCAACTTCGATTTTTTTTTTTTTTTTGAGTATTTTTGTTGTTGGATCTATATTTGAGTAAATTTAGATATAAATAACTTCAATTTTTAGGATTGTGAAAAAAATTTTAGTTGGAAGTGTCAAATTTTAATCAATTTTTTTGAAACCAACTTCGATTTTTTTTTGATTTTGTCGAGTACTTTTGTTGTAGGATGTATATTTGAGTAAATTTAGATTAAAATAACGACCATTTTTTGGATTGTGAAGAAAATTTTAGTTGGAAGTGTCAAATTTTAATAAATTTATTTGAAATCAACTTCGATTTTTTTGGATTTTGTCGAGTATTTTTGGTGTAGGATGTATATTAGAGTAAATTTAGATGAAAATAACTTCAATTTTTTGGATTGTGAAAAAAAATTTTAGTTGGAAGTGCCAAGTTTTAATAAATTTATTCGAAATCAACTTCGATTTTTTTGGATTTTGGTGAGTATTTTTTTGTTGGATCTATATTTGAGAAAATTTAGTTGAAAATAACTTCAATTTTTTGGATTGTGAAAAAAATTTTAGTGGGAGTGTCAAATTTTAATAAATTTATTTGAAACCAACTTCGATTTTTTTGGATTTTGTCGAGTATTTTTGTTGTAGGATGTATATTTGAGTAAATTTAGATGAAAATAACGACCATTTTTTGGATTGTGAAGAAAATTTTAGTTGGAAGTGTCAAATTTTAATAAATTTATTTGAAATCAACTTCGATTTTTTTGGATTTTGTCGAGTATTTTTGGTGTAGGATGTATATTTGAGTAAATTTAGATGATAATAACTTCAATTTCTAGGATTGTGAAAAAAATTTTAGTTGGAAGTGTCAAATTTTAATAAATTTATTTGAAATCAACTTCGATTTTTTTGGATTTTGTCGAGTATTATTGGTGTAGGATGTATATTTGAGTAAATTTAGATGAAAATAACTTCAATTTTTTGGATTGTGAAAAAAAGTTTAGTTGGAAGTGCCAAGTTTTAATAAATTTATTTGAAATCAACTTCGATTTTTTTGGATTTTGGTGAGTATTTTTTTGTTGGATCTATATTTGAGAAAATTTAGATGAAAATAACTTCAATTTTTTGGATGGTGAAAAAAATTTTAGTGGGAAGTGTCAAATTTTAATAAATTTATTTGAAACCAACTTCGATTTTTTTGGATTTTGGTGAGTATTTTTTTGTTGGATCTATATTTGAGAAAATTTAGTTGAAAATAACTTCAATTTTTTGGATTGTGAAAAAAATTTTAGTGGGAAGTGTCAAATTTTAATAAATTTATTTGAAATCAACTTCGATTTTTTTGGATTTTGTCGAGTATTTTTGGTGTAGGATGTATATTTGAGTAAATTTAGATGAAAATAACTTCAATTTTTTGGATTGTGAAAAAAAATTTTAGTTGGAAATGCCAAGTTTTAATAAATTTATTTGAAATCAACTTCGATTTTTTTGGATTTTGGTGAGTATTTTTTTGTTGGATCTATATTTGAGAAAATTTAGATGAAAATAACTTCAATTTTTTGGATTGTGAAGAAAATTTTAGTTGGAAGTGCCAAGTTTTAATAAATTTATTTGAAATCAACTTCGATTTTTTTGGATTTTGGTGAGTATTTTTTTGTTGGATCTATATTTGAGAAAATTTAGATGAAAATAACTTCAATTTTTTGGATGGTGAAAAAAATTTTAGTGGGAAGTGTCAAATTTTAATAAATTTATTTGAAACCAACTTCGATTTTTTTGGATTTTGGTGAGTATTTTTTTGTTGGATCTATATTTGAGAAAATTAAGTTGAAAATAACTTCAATTTTTTGGATTGTGAAAAAAATTTTAGTGGGAAGTGTCAAATTTTAATAAATTTATTTGAAATCAACTTCGATTTTTTTGGATTTTGTCGAGTATTTTTGGTGTAGGATGTATATTTGAGTAAATTTAGATGAAAGTAACTTCAATTTTTTGGATTGTGAAAAAAAATTTTAGTCGGAAGTGCCATGTTATAATAAATTTATTTGAAATCAACTTCGATTTTTTTGGATTTTGGTGAGTTTTTTTTGTTGGATCTATATTTGAGAAAATTTAGATGAAAATAACTTCAATTTTTTGGATTGTGAAGAAATTTTTAGTTGGAAGTGTCAAATTTTAATAAATTTATTTGAAATCTTCTTCGATTTTTTTGGATTTTGTCGAGTATTTTTGTTGTAGGATGTATATTTGAGTAAATTTAGATGAAAATAACCACCATTTTTTGGATTGTGAATAAAATTTTAGTTGGAAGTGTCAAATTTTAATAAATTTATTTGAAATCAACTTCGATTTTTTTGGATTTTGTCGAGTATTTTTGGTGTAGGATGTATATTTGAGTAAATTTAGATGAAAATAACTTCAATTTCTAGGATTGTGAAAAAAATTTTAGTTGGAAGTGTCAAATTTTAATAAATTTATTTGAAATCAACTTCGATTTTTTTGGATTTTGGTGAGTATTTTTTTGTTGGATCTATATTTGAGAAAATTTAGATGAAAATAACTTCAATTTTATGGATTGTGAAGAAATTTTTAGTTGGAAGTGTCAAATTTTAATAAATTTATTTGAAATCTTCTTCGATTTTTTTGGATTTTGTCGAGTATTTTTGTTGTAGGATGTATATTTGAGTAAATTTAGATGAAAATAACCACCATTTTTTGGATTGTGAATAAAATTTTAGTTGGAAGTGTCAAATTTTAATAAATTTATTTGAAATCAACTTCGATTTTTTTGGATTTTGTCGACTATTTTTGGTGTAGGATGTATATTTGAGTAAATTTAGATGAAAATAACTTCAATTTTTTGGATTGTGAAAAAAAAATTTAGTTGGAAGTGCCAAATTTTAATAAATTTATTTGAAACCAACTTCGATTTTTTTGGATTTTGTCGAGTATTTTTGGTGTAGGATGTATATTTGAGTAAATTTAGATGAAAATAACTTCAATTTCTAGGATTGTGAAAAAAATTTTAGTTGGAAGTGTCAAATTTTAATAAATTTATTTGAAATCAACTTCGATTTTTTTGGATTTTGTCGAGTATTTTTGGTGTAGGATGTATATTTGAGTAAATTTAGATGAAAATAACTTCAATTTCAAGGATTGTGAAAAAAATTTTAGTTGGAAGTGTCAAATTTTAATAAATTTATTTGAAATCAACTTCGATTTTTTTGGATTTTGTCGAGTATTTTTGGTGTAGGATGTATATTTGAGTAAATTTAGATGAAAGTAACTTCAATTTTTTGGATTGTGAAAAAAAATTTTAGTCGGAAGTGCCATGTTATAATAAATTTATTTGAAATCAACTTCGATTTTTTTGGATTTTGGTGAGTTTTTTTTGTTGGATCTATATTTGAGAAAATTTAGATGAAAATAACTTCAATTTTTTGGATTGTGAAGAAATTTTTAGTTGGAAGTGTCAAATTTTAATAAATTTATTTGAAATCTTCTTCGATTTTTTTGGATTTTGTCGAGTATTTTTGTTGTAGGATGTATATTTGAGTAAATTTAGATGAAAATAACCACCATTTTTTGGATTGTGAATAAAATTTTAGTTGGAAGTGTCAAATTTTAATAAATTTATTTGAAATCAACTTCGATTTTTTTGGATTTTGTCGAGTATTTTTGGTGTAGGATGTATATTTGAGTAAATTTAGATGAAAATAACTTCAATTTCTAGGATTGTGAAAAAAATTTTAGTTGGAAGTGTCAAATTTTAATAAATTTATTTGAAATCAACTTCGATTTTTTTGGATTTTGGTGAGTATTTTTTTGTTGGATCTATATTTGAGAAAATTTAGATGAAAATAACTTCAATTTTATGGATTGTGAAGAAATTTTTAGTTGGAAGTGTCAAATTTTAATAAATTTATTTGAAATCTTCTTCGATTTTTTTGGATTTTGTCGAGTATTTTTGTTGTAGGATGTATATTTGAGTAAATTTAGATGAAAATAACCACCATTTTTTGGATTGTGAATAAAATTTTAGTTGGAAGTGTCAAATTTTAATAAATTTATTTGAAATCAACTTCGATTTTTTTGGATTTTGTCGACTATTTTTGGTGTAGGATGTATATTTGAGTAAATTTAGATGAAAATAACTTCAATTTTTTGGATTGTGAAAAAAAAATTTAGTTGGAAGTGCCAAATTTTAATAAATTTATTTGAAACCAACTTCGATTTTTTTGGATTTTGTCGAGTATTTTTGGTGTAGGATGTATATTTGAGTAAATTTAGATGAAAATAACTTCAATTTCTAGGATTGTGAAAAAAATTTTAGTTGGAAGTGTCAAATTTTAATAAATTTATTTGAAATCAACTTCGATTTTTTTGGATTTTGTCGAGTATTTTTGGTGTAGGATGTATATTTGAGTAAATTTAGATGAAAATAACTTCAATTTCAAGGATTGTGAAAAAAATTTTAGTTGGAAGTGTCAAATTTTAATAAATTTATTTGAAATCAACTTCGATTTTTTTGGATTTTGTCGAGTATTTTTGGTGTAGGATGTATATTTGAGTAAATTTAGATGAAAGTAACTTCAATTTTTTGGATTGTGAAAAAAAATTTTAGTCGGAAGTGCCATGTTATAATAAATTTATTTGAAATCAACTTCGATTTTTTTGGATTTTGGTGAGTTTTTTTTGTTGGATCTATATTTGAGAAAATTTAGATGAAAATAACTTCAATTTTTTGGATTGTGAAGAAATTTTTAGTTGGAAGTGTCAAATTTTAATAAATTTATTTGAAATCTTCTTCGATTTTTTTGGATTTTGTCGAGTATTTTTGTTGTAGGATGTATATTTGAGTAAATTTAGATGAAAATAACCACCATTTTTTGGATTGTGAATAAAATTTTAGTTGGAAGTGTCAAATTTTAATAAATTTATTTGAAATCAACTTCGATTTTTTTGGATTTTGTCGAGTATTTTTGGTGTAGGATGTATATTTGAGTAAATTTAGATGAAAATAACTTCAATTTCTAGGATTGTGAAAAAAATTTTAGTTGGAAGTGTCAAATTTTAATAAATTTATTTGAAATCAACTTCGATTTTTTTGGATTTTGGTGAGTATTTTTTTGTTGGATCTATATTTGAGAAAATTTAGATGAAAATAACTTCAATTTTATGGATTGTGAAGAAATTTTTAGTTGGAAGTGTCAAATTTTAATAAATTTATTTGAAATCTTCTTCGATTTTTTTGGATTTTGTCGAGTATTTTTGTTGTAGGATGTATATTTGAGTAAATTTAGATGAAAATAACCACCATTTTTTGGATTGTGAATAAAATTTTAGTTGGAAGTGTCAAATTTTAATAAATTTATTTGAAATCAACTTCGATTTTTTTGGATTTTGTCGACTATTTTTGGTGTAGGATGTATATTTGAGTAAATTTAGATGAAAATAACTTCAATTTTTTGGATTGTGAAAAAAAAATTTAGTTGGAAGTGCCAAATTTTAATAAATTTATTTGAAACCAACTTCGATTTTTTTGGATTTTGTCGAGTATTTTTGTTGTAGGATGTGTATTTGAGTAAATTTAGATGAAAATAACGACCATATTTTGGATTGTGAAGAAAATTTTAGTTGGAAGTGTCAAATTTTAATAAATTTATTTGAAATCAACTTCGATTTTTTTGGATTTTGGTGAGTATTTTTTTGTTGGATCTATATTTGAGAAAATTTAGATGAAAATAACTTCAATTTTTTGGATTGTGAAAAAAATTTTAGTGGGGAGTGTCAAATTTTAATAAATTTATTTGAAACCAACTTCGATTTTTTTGGATTTTGGTGAGTATTTTTTTGTTGGATCTATATTTGAGAAAATTTAGTTGAAAATAACTTCAATTTTTTGGATTGTGAAAAAAATTTTAGTTGGAAGTGTCAAATTTTAATAAATTTATTTGAAACCAACTTCGTTTTTTTTTTATTTTTTTGAGTATTTTTGTTGTGGGATCTATATTTGAGTAAATTTAGATAAAAATAACTTCAATTTCTAGGATTGTGAAAAAAATTTTAGTTAGAAGTGTCAAATTTTAATAAATTAATTTGAAACCAACTTCGATTTTTTTGGATTTTGTCGAGTATTTTTGTTGTAGGATGTATATTTGAGTAAGTTTAGATGAAAATCACGACCATTTTTGGGATTGTGAAAAAAATTTTAGTTGGAAGTGTCAAATTTTAATAAATTTATTTGAAACCAACTTCGATTTTTTTTTTTTTTTTGAGTTTTTTTGTTGTGGGATCTATATTTGAGTAAATTTAGATAAAAATAACTTCAATTTTTGGGATTGTGAAAAAAGTTTTAGTTGGAAGTGTCAAATTTTAATAAATTTATTTGAAATCAACTTCGATTTTTTTGGATTTTGTCGAGTATTTTTGGTGTAGGATGTATATTTGAGTAAATTTAGATGAAAATAACTTCAATTTCTAGGATTGTGAAAAAAATTTTAGTTGGAAGTGTCAAATTTTAATAAATTTATTTGAAATCAACTTCGATTTTTTTGGATTTTGTCGAGTATTTTTGGTGTAGGATGTATATTTGAGTAAATTTAGATGAAAATAACTTCAATTTTTTGGATTGTGAAAAAAAATTTTAGTTGGAAGTGCCAAGTTTTAATAAATTTATTTGAAATCAACTTCGATTTTTTTGGATTTTGTCGAGTATTTTTGGTGTAGGATGTATATTTGAGTAAATTTAGATGAAAATAACTTCAATTTCTAGGATTGTGAAAAAAATTTTAGTTGGAAGTGTTAAATTTTAATAAATTTATTTGAAATCAACTTCGATTTTTTTGGATTTTGTCGAGTATTTTTGGTGTAGGATGTATATTTGAGTAAATTTAGATGAAAATAACTTCAATTTTTTGGATTGTGAAAAAAAATTTTAGTTGGAAATGCCAAGTTTTAATAAATTTATTTGAAATCAACTTCGATTTTTTTGGATTTTGGTGAGTATTTTTTTGTTGGATCTATATTTGAGAAAATTTAGATGAAAATAACTTCAATTTTTTGGATTGTGAAAAAAATTTTAGTGGGAAGTGTCAAATTTTAATAAATTTATTTGAAACCAACTTCGATTTTTTTTTTTTTTTGAGTATTTTTGTTGTTGGATCTATATTTGAGTAAATTTAGATATAAATAACTTCAATTTTTAGGATTGTGAAAAAAATTTTAGTTGGAAGTGTCAAATTTTAATCAATTTTCTTGAAACCAACTTCGATTTTTTTTTGATTTTGTCGAGTACTTTTGTTGTAGGATGTATATTTGAGTAAATTTAGATTAAAATAACGACCATTTTTTGGATTGTGAAGAAAATTTTAGTTGGAAGTGTCAAATTTTAATAAATTTATTTGAAATCAACTTCGATTTTTTTGGATTTTGTCGAGTATTTTTGGTGTAGGATGTATATTAGAGTAAATTTAGATGAAAATAACTTCAATTTTTTGGATTGTGAAAAAAAATTTTAGTTGGAAGTGCCAAGTTTTAATAAATTTATTCGAAATCAACTTCGATTTTTTTGGATTTTGGTGAGTATTTTTTTGTTGGATCTATATTTGAGAAAATTTAGTTGAAAATAACTTCAATTTTTTGGATTGTGAAAAAAATTTTAGTGGGAGTGTCAAATTTTAATAAATTTATTTGAAACCAACTTCGATTTTTTTGGATTTTGTCGTGTATTTTTGTTGTAGGATGTATATTTGAGTAAATTTAGATGAAAATAACGACCATTTTTTGGATTGTGAAGAAAATTTTAGTTGGAAGTGTCAAATTTTAATAAATTTATTTGAAATCAACTTCGATTTTTTTGGATTTTGTCGAGTATTTTTGGTGTAGGATGTATATTTGAGTAAATTTAGATGATAATAACTTCAATTTCTAGGATTGTGAAAAAAATTTTCGTTGGAAGTGTCAAATTTTAATAAATTTATTTGAAATCAACTTCGATTTTTTTGGATTTTGTCGAGTATTATTGGTGTAGGATGTATATTTGAGTAAATTTAGATGAAAATAACTTCAATTTTTTGGATTGTGAAAAAAAATTTTAGTTGGAAGTGCCAAGTTTTAATAAATTTATTTGAAATCAACTTCGATTTTTTTGGATTTTGGTGAGTATTTTTTTGTTGGATCTATATTTGAGAAAATTTAGATGAAAATAACTTCAATTTTTTGGATGGTGAAAAAAATTTTAGTGGGAAGTGTCAAATTTTAATAAATTTATTTGAAACCAACTTCGATTTTTTTGGATTTTGGTGAGTATTTTTTTGTTGGATCTATATTTGAGAAAATTTAGTTGAAAATAACTTCAATTTTTTGGATTGTGAAAAAAATTTTAGTGGGAAGTGTCAAATTTTAATAAATTTATTTGAAATCAACTTCGATTTTTTTGGATTTTGTCGAGTATTTTTGGTGTAGGTTGTATATTTGAGTAAATTTAGATGAAAATAACTTCAATTTTTTGGATTGTGAAAAAAAATTTTAGTTGGAAGTGCCATGTTATAATAAATTTATTTGAAATCAACTTCGATTTTTTTGGATTTTGGTGAGTATTTTTTTGTTGGATCTATATTTGAGAAAATTTAGATGAAAATAACTTCAATTTTTTGGATTGTGAAGAAATTTTTAGTTGGAAGTGTCAAATTTTAATAAATTTATTTGAAATCTTCTTCGATTTTTTTGGATTTTGTCGAGTATTTTTGTTGTAGGATGTATATTTGAGTAAATTTAGATGAAAATAACCACCATTTTTTGGATTGTGAATAAAATTTTAGTTGGAAGTGTCAAATTTTAATAAATTTATTTGAAATCAACTTCGATTTTTTTGGATTTTGTCGAGTATTTTTGGTGTAGGATGTATATTTGAGTAAATTTAGATGAAAATAACTTCAATTTCTAGGATTGTGAAGAAATTTTTAGTTGGAAGTGTCAAATTTTAATAAATTTATTTGAAATCTACTTCGATTTTTTTGGATTTTGTCGAGTATTTTTGTTGTAGGATGTATATTTGAGTAAATTTAGATGAAAATAACGAACATTTTTTGGATTGTGAAGAAAATTTTAGTTGGAAGTGTCAAATTTTAATAAATTTATTTGAAATCAACTTCGATTTTTTTGGATTGTGTCGAGTATTTTTGGTGTAGGATGTATATTTGAGTAAATTTAGATGAAAATAACTTCAATTTCTAGGATTGTGAAAAAAATTTTAGTTGGAAGTGTCATATTTCAATAAATTTATTTTATACCAACTTCGATTTTTTTGGATTTTGTCGAGTATTTTTGTTGTAGGATGTGTATTTGAGTAAATTTAGATGAAAATAACGACCATATTTTGGATTGTGAAGAAAATTTTAGTTGGAAGTGTCAAATTTTAATAAATTTATTTGAAATCAACTTCGATTTTTTTGGATTTTGGTGAGAATTTTTTTGTTGGATCTATATTTGAGAAAATTTAGATGAAAATAACTTCAATTTTTTGGATTGTGAAAAAAATTTTAGTGGGAAGTGTCAAATTTTAATAAATTTATTTGAAACCAACTTCGATTTTTTTTTTTTTTTTTGAGTATTTTTGTTGTGGGATCTATATTTGAGTAAATTTAGATAAAAATAACTTCAATTTTTAGGATTGTGAAAAAAGTTTTAGTTGGAAGTGTCAAATTTTAATAAATTTATTTGAAACCAACTTCGATTTTTTTTTTGGATTTTGTCGAGTACTTTTGATGTAGGATGTATATTTGAGTAAATTTAGATGAAAATAACGACCATTTTTTGGATTGTGAATAAAATTTTAGTTGGAAGTGTCAAATTTTAATAAATTTATTTGAAATCAACTTCGATTTTTTTGGATTTTGTCGAGTATTTTTGGTGTAGGATGTATATTTCAGTAAATTTAGATGAAAATAACTTCAATTTTTTGGATTGTGAAAAAAAAATTTAGTTGGAAGTGCCATGTTATAATAAATTTATTTGAAATCAACTTCGATTTTTTTGGATTTTGGTGAGTATTTTTTTGTTGGATCTATATTTGAGAAAATTTAGATGAAAATAACTTCAATTTTTTGGATTGTGAAGAAATTTTTAGTTGGAAGTGTCAAATTTTAATAAATTTATTTGAAATCTACTTCGATTTTTTTGGATTTTGTCGAGTATTTTTGTTGTAGGATGCATATTTGAGTAAATTTAGATGAAAATAACCACCATTTTTTGGATTGTGAAGAAAATTTTAGTTGGAAGTGTCAAATTTTAATAAATTTATTTGAAATCAACTTCGATTTTTTTTGGTTTTGTCGAGTATTTTTGGTGTAGGATGTATATTTGAGTAAATTTAGATGAAAATAACTTCAATTTTTTGGATTGTGAAAAAAAATTTTAGTTGGAAATGCCAAGTTTTAATAAATTTATTTGAAATCAACTTCGATTTTTTTGGATTTTGTCGAGTATTTTTGTTGTTGGATGTATATTTGAGTAAATTTAGATGAAAATAACTTCAATTTCTAGGATTGTGAAAAAAAATTTAGTTAGAAGTGTCAAATTTTAATAAATTTATTTGAAACCAACTTCGATTTTTTTGGATTTTGTCGAGTATTTTTGTTGTAGGATGTATATTTGAGTAAGTTTAGATGAAAATAACGACCATTTTTTGGATTGTGAAAAAAATTTTAGTTGGAAGTGTCAAATTTTAATAAATTTCTTTGAAACCAACTTCGATTTTTTTGGATTTTGTCGAGTATTTTTGTTGTAGGATGTATATTTGAGTAAATTTAGATGAAAATAACGACCATTTTTTGGATTGTGAAGAAAATTTTAGTTGGAAGTGTCAAATTTTAATAAATTTCTTTGAAATCAACTTCGATTTTTTTGGATTTTGTCGAGTATTTTTGGTGTAGGATGTATATTTGAGTAAATTTAGATGAAAATAACTTCAATTTCTAGGATTGTGAAAAAAATTTTAGTTGGAAGTGTCAAATTTTAATAAATTTATTTGAAATCAACTTCGATTTTTTTGGATTTTGTCGAGTATTTTTGGTGTAGGATGTATATTTGAGTAAATTTAGATGAAAATAACTTCAATTTTTTGGATTGTGAAAAAAAATTTTAGTTGGAAGTGCCAAGTTTTAATAAATTTATTTGAAATCAACTTCGATTTTTTTGGATTTTGGTGAGTATTTTTTTGTTGGATCTATATTTGAGAAAATTTAGATGAAAATAACTTCAATTTTTTGGATTGTGAAATAAATTTTAGTGGGAAGTGTCAAATTTTAATAAATTTATTTGAAACCAACTTCGATTTTTTTGGATTTTGGTGAGTATTTTTTTGTTGGATCTATATTTGAGAAAATTTAGTTGAAAATAACTTCAATTTTTTGGATTGTGAAAAAAATTTTAGTGGGAAGTGTCAAATTTTAATAAATTTATTTGAAATCAACTTCGATTTTTTTGGATTTTGTCGAGTATTTTTGGTGTAGGATGTATATTTGAGTAAATTTAGATGAAAATAACTTCAATTTTTTGGATTGTGAAAAAAAAATTTAGTTGGAAGTGCCAAATTTTAATAAATTTATTTGAAACCAACTTCGATTTTTTTGATTTTGTCGAGTATTTTTGGTGTAGGATGTATATTTGAGTAAATTTAGATGAAAATAACTTCAATTTCTGGGATTGTGAAAAAAATTTTAGTTAGAAGTGTCAAATTTTAATCAATTTCTTTGAAACCAACTTCGATTTTTTTGGATTTTGTCGAGTATTTTTGTTGTAGGATGTATATTTGAGTAAATTTAGATGAAAATAACGACCATTTTTTGGATTGTGAAGAAAATTTTAGTTGGAAGTGTCAAATTTTAATAAATTTATTTGAAATCAACTTCGATTTTTTTGGATTTTGTCGAGTATTTTTGGTGTAGGATGTATATTTGAGTAAATTTAGATGAAAATAACTTCAATTTCTAGGATTGTGAAAAAAATTTTAGTTGGAAGTGTCAAATTTTAATAAATTTATTTGAAATCAACTTCGATTTTTTTGGATTTTGTCGAGTATTTTTGGTGTAGGATGTATATTTGAGTAAATTTAGATGAAAATAACTTCAATTTTTTGGATTGTGAAAAAAAATTTTAGTTGGAAATGCCAAGTTTTAATAAATTTATTTGAAATCAACTTCGATTTTTTTGGATTTTGGTGAGTATTTTTTTGTTGGATCTATATTTGAGAAAATTTAGATGAAAATAACTTCAATTTTTTGGATTGTGAAAAAAATTTTAGTGGGAAGTGTCAAATTTTAATAAATTAATTTGAAACCAACTTCGATTTTTTTGGATTTTCTCGAGTACTTTTGATGTAGGATGTATATTTGAGTAAATTTAGATGAAAATAACGACCATTTTTTGGATTGTGAATAAAATTTTAGTTGGAAGTGTCAAATTTTAATAAATTTATTTGAAATCAACTTCGATTTTTTTGGATTTTGTCGAGTATTTTTGGTGTAGGATGTATATTTGAGTAAATTTAGATGAAAATAACTTCAATTTCTAGGATTGTGAAGAAATTTTTAGTTGGAAGTGTCAAATTTTAATAAATTTATTTGAAATCTACTTCGATTTTTTTGGATTTTGTCGAGTATTTTTGTTGTAGGATGTATATTTGAGTAAATTTAGATGAAAATAACGAACATTTTTTGGATTGTGAAGAAAATTTTAGTTGGAAGTGTCAAATTTTAATAAATTTATTTGAAATCAACTTCGATTTTTTTGGATTGTGTCGAGTATTTTTGGTGTAGGATGTATATTTGAGTAAATTTAGATGAAAATAACTTCAATTTCTAGGATTGTGAAAAAAATTTTAGTTGGAAGTGTCATATTTCAATAAATTTATTTTATACCAACTTCGATTTTTTTGGATTTTGTCGAGTATTTTTGTTGTAGGATGTGTATTTGAGTAAATTTAGATGAAAATAACGACCATTTTTTGGATTGTGAAAAAAATTTTAGTTGGAAGTGTCAAATTTTAATAAATTTCTTTGAAACCAACTTCGATTTTTTTGGATTTTGTCGAGTATTTTTGTTGTAGGATGTATATTTGAGTAAATTTAGATGAAAATAACGACCATTTTTTGGATTGTGAAGAAAATTTTAGTTGGAAGTGTCAAATTTTAATAAATTTATTTGAAATCAACTTCGATTTTTTTGGATTTTGTCGAGTATTTTTGGTGTAGGATGTATATTTGAGTAAATTTAGATGAAAATAACTTCAATTTCTAGGATTGTGAAAAAAATTTTAGTTGGAAGTGTCAAATTTTAATAAATTTATTTGAAATCAACTTCGATTTTTTTGGATTTTGTCGAGTATTTTTGGTGTAGGATGTATATTTGAGTAAATTTAGATGAAAATAACTTCAATTTTTTGGATTGTGAAAAAAAATTTTAGTTGGAAATGCCAAGTTTTAATAAATTTATTTGAAATCAACTTCGTTTTTTTGGGATTTTGGTGAGTATTTTTTTGTTGGATCTATATTTGAGAAAATTTAGATGAAAATAACTTCAATTTTTTGGATTGTGAAAAAAATTTTAGTGGGAAGTGTCAAATTTTAATAAATTAATTTGAAACCAACTTCGATTTTTTTGGATTTTCTCGAGTACTTTTGATGTAGGATGTATATTTGAGTAAATTTAGATGAAAATAACGACCATTTTTTGGATTGTGAATAAAATTTTAGTTGGAAGTGTCAAATTTTAATAAATTTATTTGAAATCAACTTCGATTTTTTTGGATTTTGGCGAGTATTTTTGGTGTAGGATGTATATTTGAGTAAATTTAGATGAAAATAACTTCAATTTCTAGGATTGTGAAGAAATTTTTAGTTGGAAGTGTCAAATTTTAATAAATTTATTTGAAATCTACTTCGATTTTTTTGGATTTTGTCGAGTATTTTTGTTGTAGGATGTATATTTGAGTAAATTTAGATGAAAATAACGACCATTTTTTGGATTGTGAAGAAAATTTTAGTTGGAAGTGTCAAATTTTAATAAATTTATTTGAAATCAACTCCGATTTTTTTGGATTGTGTCGAGTATTTTTGGTGTAGGATGTATATTTGAGTAAATTTAGATGAAAATAACTTCAATTTCTAGGATTGTGAAAAAAATTTTAGTTGGAAGTGTCATATTTCAATAAATTTATTTGAAACCAACTTCGATTTTTTTGGATTTTGTCGAGTATTTTTGTTGTAGGATGTATATTTGAGTAAGTTTAGATGAAAATAACGACCATTTTTTGGATTGTGAAAAAAATTTTAGTTGGAAGTGTCAAATTTTAATAAATTTCTTTGAAACCAACTTCGATTTTTTTGGATTTTGTCGAGTATTTTTGTTGTAGGATGTATATTTGAGTAAATTTAGATGAAAATAACGACCATTTTTTGGATTGTGAAGAAAATTTTAGTTGGAAGTGTCAAATTTTAATAAATTTATTTGAAACCAACTTCGATTTTTTTTTTTTTTTTTGAGTATTTTTGTTGTGGGATCTATATTTGAGTAAATTTAGATAAAAATAACTTCAATTTTTAGGATTGTGAAAAAAGTTTTAGTTGGAAGTGTCAAATTTTAATAAATTTATTTGAAACCAACTTCGATTTTTTTTTTGGATTTTGTCGAGTACTTTTGATGTAGGATGTATATTTGAGTAAATTTAGATGAAAATAACGACCATTTTTTGGATTGTGAATAAAATTTTAGTTGGAAGTGTCAAATTTTAATAAATTTATTTGAAATCAACTTCGATTTTTTTGGATTTTGTCGAGTATTTTTGGTGTAGGATGTATATTTGAGTAAATTTAGATGAAAATAACTTCAATTTTTTGGATTGTGAAAAAAAAATTTAGTTGGAAGTGCCATGTTATAATAAATTTCAACTTCGATTTTTTTGGATTTTGGTGAGTATTTTTTTGTTGGATCTATATTTGAGAAAATTTAGATGAAAATAACTTCAATTTTTTGGATTGTGAAGAAAATTTTAGTTGGAAGTGTCATATTTCAATAAATTTATTTTATACCAACTTCGATTTTTTTGGATTTTGTCGAGTATTTTTGTTGTAGGATGTATATTTGAGTAAATTTAGATGAAAATAACTTCAATTTCTAGGATTGTGAAAAAAATTTTAGTTAGAACGGTCAAATTTTAATAAATTTATTTGAAACCAACTTCGATTTTTTTGGATTTTGTCGAGTATTTTTGTTGTAGGATGTATATTTGAGTAAGTTTAGATGAAAATAACGACCATTTTTTGGATTGTGAAAAAAATTTTAGTGGGAAGTGTCAAATTTTAATAAATTTATTTGAAATCAACTTCGATTTTTTTGGATTTTGTCGAGTATTTTTGGTGTAGGATCTATATTTGAGTAAATTTAGATGAAAATAACGACCATTTTTTGGATTGTGAATAAAATTTTAGTTGGAAGTGCCAAGTTTTAATAAATTTATTTGAAATCAACTTCGATTTTTTTGGATTTTGGTGAGAATTTTTTTGTTGGATCTATATTTGAGAAAATTTAGATGAAAATAACTTCAATTTTTTGGATTGTGAAAAAAATTTTAGTGGGAAGTGTCAAATTTTAATAAATTTATTTGAAACCAACTTCGATTTTTTTTTTTTTTTTTGAGTATTTTTATTGTGGGATCTATATTTGAGTAAATTTAGATAAAAATAACTTCAATTTTTAGGATTGTGAAAAAAGTTTTAGTTGGAAGTGTCAAATTTTAATAAATTTATTTGAAACCAACTTCGATTTTTTTTTTGGATTTTGTCGATTACTTTTAATGTAGGATGTATATTTGAGTAAATTTAGATGAAAATAACTTCAATTTCTAGGATTGTGAAAAAAATTTTAGTTGGAAGTGTCAAATTTTAATAAATTTATTTGAAATCAACTTCGATTTTTTTGGATTTTGTCGAGTATTTTTGGTGTAGGATGTATATTTGAGTAAATTTAGATGAAAATAACTTCAATTTTTTGGATTGTGAAAAAAAATTTTAGTTGGAAGTGCCATGTTATAATAGATTTATTTGAAATCAACTTCGATTTTTTTGGATTTTGGTGAGTATTTTTTTGTTGGATCTATATTTGAGAAAATTTAGATGAAAATAACTTCAATTTTTTGGATTGTGACGAAAATTTTAGTGGGAAGTGTCAAATTTTAATAAATTTATTTGAAACCAACTTCGATTTTTTTTTTTTTTTAGAGTATTTTTGTTGTTGGATCTATATTTGAGTAAATTTAGATGAAAATAACTTCAATTTCTAGGATTGTGAAAAAAATTTTAGTTAGAAGTGTCAAATTTTAATAAATTTATTTGAAACCAACTTCGATTTTTTTGGATTTTGTCGAGTATTTTTGTTGTAGGATGTATATTTGAGTAAGTTTAGATGAAAATAACGACCATTTTTTGGATTGTGAAAAAAATTTTAGTTGGAAGTGTCAAATTTTAATAAATTTCTTTGAAACCAACTTCGATTTTTTTGGATTTTGTCGAGTATTTTTGTTGTAGGATGTATATTTGAGTAAATTTAGATGAAAATAACGACCATTTTTTGGATTGTGAAGAAAATTTTAGTTGGAAGTGTCAAATTTTAATAAATTTATTTGAAATCAACTTCGATTTTTTTGGATTTTGTCGAGTATTTTTGGTGTAGGATGTATATTTGAGTAAATTAAATGAAAATAACTTCAATTTCTAGGATTGTGAAAAAAATTTTAGTTGGAAGTGTCAAATTTTAATAAATTTATTTGAAATCAACTTCGATTTTTTTGGATTTTGTCGAGTATTTTTGGTGTAGGATGTATATTTGAGTAAATTTAGATGAAAATAACTTCAATTTTTTGGATTGTGAAAAAAAATTTTAGTTGGAAATGCCAAGTTTTAATAAATTTATTTGAAATCAACTTCGATTTTTTTGGATTTTGGTGAGTATTTTTTTGTTGGATCTATATTTGAGAAAATTTAGATGAAAATAACTTCAATTTTTTGGATTGTGAAAAAAATTTTAGTGGGAAGTGTCAAATTTTAATAAATTAATTTGAAACCAACTTCGATTTTTTTGGATTTTCTCGAGTACTTTTGATGTAGGATGTATATTTGAGTAAATTTAGATGAAAATAACGACCATTTTTTGGATTGTGAATAAAATTTTAGTTGGAAGTGTCAAATTTTAATAAATTTATTTGAAATCAACTTCGATTTTTTTGGATTTTGTCGAGTATTTTTGGCGTAGGATGTATATTTGAGTAAATTTAGATGAAAATAACTTCAATTTCTAGGATTGTGAAGAAATTTTTAGTTGGAAGTGTCAAATTTTAATAAATTTATTTGAAATCTACTTCGATTTTTTTGGATTTTGTCGAGTATTTTTGTTGTAGGATGTATATTTGAGTAAATTTAGATGAAAATAACGACCATTTTTTGGATTGTGAAGAAAATTTTAGTTGGAAGTGTCAAATTTTAATAAATTTATTTGAAATCAACTTCGATTTTTTTGGATTGTGTCGAGTATTTTTGGTGTAGGATGTATATTTGAGTAAATTTAGATGAAAATAACTTCAATTTCTAGGATTGTGAAAAAAATTTTAGTTGGAAGTGTCATATTTCAATAAATTTATTTGAAACCAACTTCGATTTTTTTGGATTTTGTCGAGTATTTTTGTTGTAGGATGTATATTTGAGTAAGTTTAGATGAAAATAACGACCATTTTTTGGATTGTGAAAAAAATTTTAGTTGGAAGTGTCAAATTTTAATAAATTTCTTTGAAACCAACTTCGATTTTTTTGGATTTTTTCGAGTATTTTTGTTGTAGGATGTATATTTGAGTAAATTTAGATGAAAATAACGACCATTTTTTGGATTGTGAAGAAAATTTTAGTTGGAAGTGTCAAATTTTAATAAATTTATTTGAAATCAACTTCGATTTTTTTGGATTTTGTCGAGTATTTTTGGTGTAGGATGTATATTTGAGTAAATTTAGATGAAAATAACTTCAATTTCTAGGATTGTGAAAAAAATTTTAGTTGGAAGTGTCAAATTTTAATAAATTTATTTGAAATCAACTTCGATTTTTTTGGATTTTGTCGAGTATTTTTGGTGTAGGATGTATATTTGAGTAATTTTAGATGAAAATAACTTCAATTTTTTGGATTGTGAAAAAAAATTTTAGTTGGAAATGCCAAGTTTTAATAAATTTATTTGAAATCAACTTCGATTTTTTTGGATTTTGGTGAGTATTTTTTTGTTGGATCTATATTTGAGAAAATTTAGATGAAAATAACTTCAATTTTTTGGATTGTGAAAAAAATTTTAGTGGGAAGTGTCCAATTTTAATAAATTTATTTGAAACCAACTTCGATTTTTTGGAATTTTGTCGAGTATTTTTGGTGTAGGATGTATATTTGAGTAAATTTAGATGAAAATAACTTAAATTTCTAGGATCGTGAAGAAATTTTTAGTTGGAAGTGTCAAATTTTAATAAATTTATTTGAAATCTACTTCGATTTTTTTGGATTTTGTCGAGTATTTTTGTTGTAGGATGTATATTTGAGTAAATTTAGATGAAAATAACGACCATTTTTTGGATTGTGAAGAAAATTTTAGTTGGAAGTGTCAAATTTTAATAAATTTATTTGAAATCAACTTCGATTTTTTTGGATTTTGTCGAGTATTTTTGGTGTAGGATGTATATTTGAGTAAATTTAGATGAAAATAACTTCAATTTTTTGGATTGTGAAAAAAAATTTTAGTTGGAAATGCCAAGTTTTAATAAATTTATTTGAAATCAACTTCGATTTTTTTGGATTTTGGTGAGTATTTTTTTGTTGGATCTATATTTGAGAAAATTTAGATGAAAATAACTTCAATTTTTTGGATTGTGAAAAAAATTTTAGTGGGAAGTGTCCAATTTTAGTAAATTTATTTGAAACCAACTTCGATTTTTTAGAATTTTGTCGAGTATTTTTGGTGTAGGATGTATATTTGAGTAAATTTAGATGAAAATAACTTCAATTTCTAGGATTGTGAAGAAATTTTTAGTTGGAAGTGTCAAATTTTAATAAATTTATTTGAAATCTACTTCGATTTTTTTGAATTTTGTCGAGTATTTTTGTTGTAGGATGTATATTTGAGTAAATTTAGATGAAAATAACGACCATTTTTTGGATTGTGAAGAAAATTTTAGTTGGAAGTGTCAAATTTTAATAAATTTATTTGAAATCAACTTCGATTTTTTTGGATTTTGTCGAGTACTTTTGATGTAGGATGTATATTTGAGTAAATTTAGATGAAAATAACTTCAATTTCTAGGATTGTGAAAAAAATTTTAGTTGGAAGTGTCAAATTTTAATAAATTTATTTGAAATCAACTTCGATTTTTTTGGATTTTGTCGAGTATTTTTGGTGTAGGATGTATATTTGAGTAAATTTAGATGAAAATAACTTCAATTTTTTGGATTGTGAAAAAAAATTTTAGTTGGAAGTGCCATGTTATAATAGATTTATTTGTAATCAACTTCGATTTTTTTGGATTTTGGTGAGTATTTTTTTGTTGGATCTATATTTGAGAAAATTTAGATGAAAATAACTTCAATTTTTTGGATTGTGACGAAAATTTTAGTGGGAAGTGTCAAATTTTAATAAATTTATTTGAAACCAACTTCGATTTTTTTTTTTTTTTTAGAGTATTTTTGTTGTTGGATCTATATTTGAGTAAATTTAGATGAAAATAACTTCAATTTCTAGGATTGTGAAAAAAATTTTAGTTAGAAGTGTCAAATTTTAATAAATTTATTTGAAACCAACTTCGATTTTTTTGGATTTTGTCGAGTATTTTTGTTGTAGGATGTATATTTGAGTAAGTTTAGATGAAAATAACGACCATTTTTTGGATTGTGAAAAAAATTTTAGTTGGAAGTGTCAAATTTTAATAAATTTCTTTGAAACCAACTTCGATTTTTTTGGATTTTGTCGAGTATTTTTGTTGTAGGATGTATATTTGAGTAAATTTAGATGAAAATAACGACCATTTTTTGGATTGTGAAGAAAATTTTAGTTGGAAGTGTCAAATTTTAATAAATTTATTTGAAATCAACTTCGATTTTTTTGGATTTTGTCGAGTATTTTTGGTGTAGGATGTATATTTGAGTAAATTTAGATGAAAATAACTTCAATTTCTAGGATTGTGAAAAAAATTTTAGTTGGAAGTGTCAAATTTTAATAAATTTATTTGAAATCAACTTCGATTTTTTTGGATTTTGTCGAGTATTTTTGGTGTAGGATGTATATTTGAGTAAATTTAGATGAAAATAACTTCAATTTTTTGGATTGTGAAAAAAAATTTTAGTTGGAAATGCCAAGTTTTAATAAATTTATTTGAAATCAACTTCGATTTTTTTGGATTTTGGTGAGTATTTTTTTGTTGGATCTATATTTGAGAAAATTTAGATGAAAATAACTTCAATTTTTTGGATTGTGAAAAAAATTTTAGTGGGAAGTGTCAAATTTTAATAAATTAATTTGAAACCAACTTCGATTTTTTTGGATTTTCTCGAGTACTTTTGATGTAGGATGTATATTTGAGTAAATTTAGATGAAAATAACGACCATTTTTTGGATTGTGAATAAAATTTTAGTTGGACGTGTCAAATTTTAATAAATTTATTTGAAATCAACTTCGATTTTTTTGGATTTTGTCGAGTATTTTTGGTGTAGGATGTATATTTGAGTAAATTTAGATGAAAATAACTTCAATTTCTAGGATTGTGAAGAAATTTTTAGTTGGAAGTGTCAAATTTTAATAAATTTATTTGAAATCTACTTCGATTTTTTTGGATTTTGTCGAGTATTTTTGTTGTAGGATGTATATTTGAGTAAATTTAGATGAAAATAACGACCATTTTTTGGATTGTGAAGAAAATTTTAGTTGGAAGTGTCAAATTTTAATAAATTTATTTGAAATCAACTTCGATTTTTTTGGATTGTGTCGAGTATTTTTGGTGTAGGATGTATATTTGAGTAAATTTAGATGAAAATAACTTCAATTTCTAGGATTGTGAAAAAAATTTTAGTTGGAAGTGTCATATTTCAATAAATTTATTTGAAACCAACTTCGATTTTTTTGGATTTTGTCGAGTATTTTTGTTGTAGGATGTATATTTGAGTAAGTTTAGATGAAAATAACGACCATTTTTTGGATTGTGAAAAAAATTTTAGTTGGAAGTGTCAAATTTTAATAAATTTCTTTGAAACCAACTTCGATTTTTTTGGATTTTGTCGAGTATTTTTGTTGTAGGATGTATATTTGAGTAAATTTAGATGAAAATAACGACCATTTTTTGGATTGTGAAGAAAATTTTAGTTGGAAGTGTCAAATTTTAATAAATTTATTTGAAATCAACTTCGATTTTTTTGGATTTTGTCGAGTATTTTTGGTGTAGGATGTATATTTGAGTAAATTTAGATGAAAATAACTTCAATTTCTAGGATTGTGAAAAAAATTTTAGTTGGAAGTGTCAAATTTTAATAAATTTATTTGAAATCAACTTCGATTTTTTTGGATTTTGTCGAGTATTTTTGGTGTAGGATGTATATTTGAGTAAATTTAGATGAAAATAACTTCAATTTTTTGGATTGTGAAAAAAAATTTTAGTTGGAAATGCCAAGTTTTAATAAATTTATTTGAAATCAACTTCGTTTTTTTGGGATTTTGGTGAGTATTTTTTTGTTGGATCTATATTTGAGAAAATTTAGATGAAAATAACTTCAATTTTTTGGATTGTGAAAAAAATTTTAGTGGGAAGTGTCAAATTTTAATAAATTAATTTGAAACCAACTTCGATTTTTTTGGATTTTCTCGAGTACTTTTGATGTAGGATGTATATTTGAGTAAATTTAGATGAAAATAACGACCATTTTTTGGATTGTGAATAAAATTTTAGTTGGAAGTGTCAAATTTTAATAAATTTATTTGAAATCAACTTCGATTTTTTTGGATTTTGGCGAGTATTTTTGGTGTAGGATGTATATTTGAGTAAATTTAGATGAAAATAACTTCAATTTCTAGGATTGTGAAGAAATTTTTAGTTGGAAGTGTCAAATTTTAATAAATTTATTTGAAATCTACTTCGATTTTTTTGGATTTTGTCGAGTATTTTTGTTGTAGGATGTATATTTGAGTAAATTTAGATGAAAATAACGACCATTTTTTGGATTGTGAAGAAAATTTTAGTTGGAAGTGTCAAATTTTAATAAATTTATTTGAAATCAACTTCGATTTTTTTGGATTGTGTCGAGTATTTTTGGTGTAGGATGTATATTTGAGTAAATTTAGATGAAAATAACTTCAATTTCTAGGATTGTGAAAAAAATTTTAGTTGGAAGTGTCATATTTCAATAAATTTATTTGAAACCAACTTCGATTTTTTTGGATTTTGTCGAGTATTTTTGTTGTAGGATGTATATTTGAGTAAGTTTAGATGAAAATAACGACCATTTTTTGGATTGTGAAAAAAATTTTAGTTGGAAGTGTCAAATTTTAATAAATTTCTTTGAAACCAACTTCGATTTTTTTGGATTTTGTCGAGTATTTTTGTTGTAGGATGTATATTTGAGTAAATTTAGATGAAAATAACGACCATTTTTTGGATTGTGAAGAAAATTTTAGTTGGAAGTGTCAAATTTTAATAAATTTATTTGAAATCAACTTCGATTTTTTTGGATTTTGTCGAGTATTTTTGGTGTAGGATGTATATTTGAGTAAATTTAGATGAAAATAACTTCAATTTCTAGGATTGTGAAAAAAATTGTAGTTGGAAGTGTCAAATTTTAATAAATTTATTTGAAATCAACTTCGATTTTTTTGGATTTTGTCGAGTATTTTTGGTGTAGGATGTATATTTGAGTAATTTTAGATGAAAATAACTTCAATTTTTTGGATTGTGAAAAAAAATTTTAGTTGGAAATGCCAAGTTTTAATAAATTTATTTGAAATCAACTTCGATTTTTTTGGATTTTGGTGAGTATTTTTTTGTTGGATCTATATTTGAGAAAATTTAGATGAAAATAACTTCAATTTTTTGGATTGTGAATAAAATTTTAGTGGGAAGTGTCAAATTTTAATAAATTAATTTGAAACCAACTTCGATTTTTTTGGATTTTCTCGAGTACTTTTGATGTAGGATGTATATTTGAGTAAATTTAGATGAAAATAACGACCATTTTTTGGATTGTGAATAAAATTTTAGTTGGAAGTGTCAAATTTTAATAAATTTATTTGAAATCAACTTCGATTTTTTTGGATTTTGTCGAGTATTTTTGGTGTAGGATGTATATTTGAGTAAATTTAGATGAAAATAACTTCAATTTCTAGGATTGTGAAGAAATTTTTAGTTGGAAGTGTCAAATTTTAATAAATTTATTTGAAATCTACTTCGATTTTTTTGGATTTTGTCGAGTATTTTTGTTGTAGGATGTATATTTGAGTAAATTTAGATGAAAATAACGACCATTTTTTGGATTGTGAAGAAAATTTTAGTTGGAAGTGTCAAATTTTAATAAATTTATTTGAAATCAACTTCGATTTTTTTGGATTGTGTCGAGTATTTTTGGTGTAGGATGTATATTTGAGTAAATTTAGATGAAAATAACTTCAATTTCTAGGATTGTGAAAAAAATTTTAGTTGGAAGTGTCATATTTCAATAAATTTATTTTATACCAACTTCGATTTTTTTGGATTTTGTCGAGTATTTTTGTTGTAGGATGTGTATTTGAGTAAATTTAGATGAAAATAACGACCATATTTTGGATTGTGAAGAAAATTTTAGTTGGAAGTGTCAAATTTTAATAAATTTATTTGAAATGAACTTCGATTTTTTTGGATTTTGGTGAGTATTTTTTTGTTGGATCTATATTTGAGAAAATTTAGATGAAAATAACTTCAATTTATTTGGATTGTGAAAAAAATTTTAGTGGGAAGTGTCAAATTTTAATAAATTTATTTGAAACCAACTTCGATTTTTTTGGATTTTGGTGAGTATTTTTTTGTTGGATCTATATTTGAGAAAATTTAGTTGAAAATAACTTCAATTTTTTGGATTGTGAAAAAAATTTTAGTTGGAAGTGTCAAATTTTAATAAATTTATTTGAAACCAACTTCGTTTTTTTTTTATTTTCTTGAGTATTTTTGTTGTGGGATCTATATTTGAGTAAATTTAGATAAAAATAACTTCAATTTCTAGGATTGTGAAAAAAATTTTAGTTAGAAGTGTCAAATTTTAATAAATTAATTTGAAACCAATTTCGATTTTTTTGGATTTTGTCGAGTATTTTTGTTGTAGGATGTATATTTGAGTAAGTTTAGATGAAAATCACGACCATTTTTTGGATTGTGAAAAAAATTTTAGTTGGAAGTGTCAAATTTTAATAAATTTATTTGAAACCAACTTCGATTTTTTTTTTGGATTTTCTCGAGTACTTTTGATGTAGGATGTATATTTGAGTAAATTTAGATGAAAATAACGACCATTTTTTGGATTGTGAAGAAAATTTTAGTTGGAAGTGTCAAATTTTAATAAATTTATTTGAAATCAACTTCGATTTTTTTGGATTTTGTCGAGTATTTTTGGTGTAGGATGTATATTTGAGTAAATTTAGATGAAAATAACTTCAATTTCTAGGATTGTGAAAAAAATTTTAGTTGGAAGTGTCAAATTTTAATAAATTTATTTGAAATCAACTTCGATTTTTTTGGATTTTGTCGAGTATTTTTGGTGTAGGATGTATATTTGAGTAAATTTAGATGAAAATAACTTCAATTTTTTGGATTGTGAAAAAAAATTTTAGTTGGAAGTGCCAAGTTTTAATAAATTTATTTGAAATCAACTTCGATTTTTTTGGATTTTGGTGAGTATTTTTTTGTTGGATCTATATTTGAGAAAATTTAGATGAAAATAACTTCAATTTTTTGGATTGTGAAAAAAATTTTAGTGGGAAGTGTCAAATTTTAATAAATTTATTTGAAACCAACTTCGATTTTTTTGGATTTTGGTGAGTATTTTTTTGTTGGATCTATATTTGAGAAAATTTAGTTGAAAATAACTTCAATTTTTTGGATTGTGAAAAAAATTTTAGTGGGAAGTGTCAAATTTTAATAAATTTATTTGAAATCAACTTCGATTTTTTTGGATTTTGTCGAGTATTTTTGGTGTAGGATGTATATTTGAGTAAATTTAGATGAAAATAACTTCAATTTTTTGGATTGTGAAAAAAAATTTTAGTTGGAAGTGCCATGTTATAATAAATTTATTTGAAATCAACTTCGATTTTTTTGGATTTTGGTGAGTTTTTTTTGTTGGATCTATATTTGAGAAAATTTAGATGAAAATAACTTCAATTTTTTGGATTGTGAAGAAATTTTTAGTTGGAAGTGTCAAATTTTAATAAATTTATTTGAAATCTTCTTCGATTTTTTTGAATTTTGTCGAGTATTTTTGTTGTAGGATGTATATTTGAGTAAATTTAGATGAAAATAACCACCATTTTTTGGATTGTGAATAAAATTTTAGTTGGAAGTGTCAAATTTTAATAAATTTATTTGAAATCAACTTCGATTTTTTTGGATTTTGTCGAGTATTTTTGGTGTAGGATGTATATTTGAGTAAATTTAGATGAAAATAACTTCAATTTTTTGGATTGTGAAGAAAATTTTAGTTGGAAGTGTTAAATTTTAATAAATTTATTTGAAATCAACTTCGATTTTTTTGGATTTTGTCGAGTATTTTTGGTGTAGGATGTATATTTGAGTAAATTTAGATGAAAATAACTTCAATTTTTTGGATTGTGAAAAAAAATTTTAGTTGGAAATGCCAAGTTTTAATAAATTTATTTGAAATCAACTTCGATTTTTTTGGATTTTGGTGAGTATTTTTTTGTTGGATCTATATTTGAGAAAATTTAGATGAAAATAACTTCAATTTTTTGGATTGTGAAGAAAATTTTAGTTGGAAGTGTCATATTTCAATAAATTTATTTTATACCAACTTCGATTTTTTTGGATTTTGTCGAGTATTTTTGTTGTAGGATGTATATTTGAGTAAATTTAGATGAAAATAACTTCAATTTCTAGGATTGTGAAGAAATTTTTAGTTGGAAGTGTCAAATTTTAATAAATTTATTTGAAATCTACTTCGATTTTTTTGGATTTTGTCGAGTATTTTTGTTGTAGGATGTATATTTGAGTAAATTTAGATGAAAATAACGACCATTTTTTGGATTGTGAAGAAAATTTTAGTTGGAAGTGTCAAATTTTAATAAATTTATTTGAAATCAACTTCGATTTTTTTGGATTGTGTCGAGTATTTTTGGTGTAGGATGTATATTTGAGTAAATTTAGATGAAAATAACTTCAATTTCTAGGATTGTGAAAAAAATTTTAGTTGGAAGTGTCATATTTCAATAAATTTATTTTATACCAACTTCGATTTTTTTGGATTTTGTCGAGTATTTTTGTTGTAGGATGTGTATTTGAGTAAATTTAGATGAAAATAACGACCATATTTTGGATTGTGAAGAAAATTTTAGTTGGAAGTGTCAAATTTTAATAAATTTATTTGAAATCAACTTCGATTTTTTTGGATTTTGGTGAGTATTTTTTTGTTGGATCTATATTTGAGAAAATTTAGATGAAAATAACTTCAATTTATTTGGATTGTGAAAAAAATTTTAGTGGGAAGTGTCAAATTTTAATAAATTTATTTGAAACCAACTTCGATTTTTTTGGATTTTGGTGAGTATTTTTTTGTTGGATCTATATTTGAGAAAATTTAGTTGAAAATAACTTCAATTTTTTGGATTGTGAAAAAAATTTTAGTTGAAGTGTCAAATTTTAATAAATTTATTTGAAACCAACTTCGTTTTTTTTTTATTTTCTTGAGTATTTTTGTTGTGGGATCTATATTTGAGTAAATTTAGATAAAAATAACTTCAATTTCTAGGATTGTGAAAAAAATTTTAGTTAGAAGTGTCAAATTTTAATAAATTAATTTGAAACCAATTTCGATTTTTTTGGATTTTGTCGAGTATTTTTGTTGTAGGATGTATATTTGAGTAAGTTTAGATGAAAATCACGACCATTTTTTGGATTGTGAAAAAAATTTTAGTTGGAAGTGTCAAATTTTAATAAATTTATTTGAAACCAACTTCGATTTTTTTTTTGGATTTTCTCGAGTACTTTTGATGTAGGATGTATATTTGAGTAAATTTAGATGAAAATAACGACCATTTTTTGGATTGTGAAGAAAATTTTAGTTGGAAGTGTCAAATTTTAATAAATTTATTTGAAATCAACTTCGATTTTTTTGGATTTTGTCGAGTATTTTTGGTGTAGGATGTATATTTGAGTAAATTTAGATGAAAATAACTTCAATTTCTAGGATTGTGAAAAAAATTTTAGTTGGAAGTGTCAAATTTTAATAAATTTATTTGAAATCAACTTCGATTTTTTTGGATTTTGTCGAGTATTTTTGGTGTAGGATGTATATTTGAGTAAATTTAGATGAAAATAACTTCAATTTTTTGGATTGTGAAAAAAAATTTTAGTTGGAAGTGCCAAGTTTTAATAAATTTATTTGAAATCAACTTCGATTTTTTTGGATTTTGGTGAGTATTTTTTTGTTGGATCTATATTTGAGAAAATTTAGATGAAAATAACTTCAATTTTTTGGATTGTGAAAAAAATTTTAGTGGGAAGTGTCAAATTTTAATAAATTTATTTGAAACCAACTTCGATTTTTTTGGATTTTGGTGAGTATTTTTTTGTTGGATCTATATTTGAGAAAATTTAGTTGAAAATAACTTCAATTTTTTGGATTGTGAAAAAAATTTTAGTGGGAAGTGTCAAATTTTAATAAATTTATTTGAAATCAACTTCGATTTTTTTGGATTTTGTCGAGTATTTTTGGTGTAGGATGTATATTTGAGTAAATTTAGATGAAAATAACTTCAATTTTTTGGATTGTGAAAAAAAATTTTAGTTGGAAGTGCCATGTTATAATAAATTTATTTGAAATCAACTTCGATTTTTTTGGATTTTGGTGAGTTTTTTTTGTTGGATCTATATTTGAGAAAATTTAGATGAAAATAACTTCAATTTTTTGGATTGTGAAGAAATTTTTAGTTGGAAGTGTCAAATTTTAATAAATTTATTTGAAATCTTCTTCGATTTTTTTGAATTTTGTCGAGTATTTTTGTTGTAGGATGTATATTTGAGTAAATTTAGATGAAAATAACCACCATTTTTTGGATTGTGAATAAAATTTTAGTTGGAAGTGTCAAATTTTAATAAATTTATTTGAAATCAACTTCGATTTTTTTGGATTTTGTCGAGTATTTTTGGTGTAGGATGTATATTTGAGTAAATTTAGATGAAAATAACTTCAATTTTTTGGATTGTGAAGAAAATTTTAGTTGGAAGTGTCAAATTTTAATAAATTTATTTGAAATCAACTTCGATTTTTTTGGATTTTGTCGAGTATTTTTGGTGTAGGATGTATATTTGAGTAAATTTAGATGAAAATAACTTCAATTTCTAGGATTGTGAAAAAAATTTTAGTTGGAAGTGTTAAATTTTAATAAATTTATTTGAAATCAACTTCGATTTTTTTGGATTTTGTCGAGTATTTTTGGTGTAGGATGTATATTTGAGTAAATTTAGATGAAAATAACTTCAATTTTTTGGATTGTGAAAAAAAATTTTAGTTGGAAATGCCAAGTTTTAATAAATTTATTTGAAATCAACTTCGATTTTTTTGGATTTTGGTGAGTATTTTTTTGTTGGATCTATATTTGAGAAAATTTAGATGAAAATAACTTCAATTTTTTGGATTGTGAAGAAAATTTTAGTTGGAAGTGTCATATTTCAATAAATTTATTTTATACCAACTTCGATTTTTTTGGATTTTGTCGAGTATTTTTGTTGTAGGATGTATATTTGAGTAAATTTAGATGAAAATAACGACCATTTTTTGGATTGTGTAGAAAATTTAGTTGGAAGTGTCAAATTTTAATAAATTTATTTGAAATCAACTTCGATTTTTTTGGATTTTGTCGAGTATTTTTGTTGTAGGATGTATATTTGAGTAAGTTTAGATGAAAATAACGACCATTTTTTGGATTGTGAAAAAAATTGTAGTTGGAAGTGTCAAATTTTAATAAATTTCTTTGAAACCAACTTCGATTTTTTTGGATTTTGTCGAGTATTTTTGTTGTAGGATGTATATTTGAGTAAATTTAGATGAAAATAACGACCATATTTTGGATTGTGAAGAACATTTTAGTTGGAAGTGTCAAATTTTAATAAATTTATTTGAAATCAACTTCGATTTTTTTGGATTTTGTCGAGTATTTTTGGTGTAGGATGTATATTTGAGTAAATTTAGATGAAAATAACTTCAATTTTTTGGATTGTGAAAAAAAATTTTAGTTGGAAATGCCAAGTTTTAATAAATTTATTTGAAATCAACTTCGATTTTTTTGGATTTTGGTGAGTATTTTTTTGTTGGATCTATATTTGAGAAAATTTAGATGAAAATAACTTCAATTTTTTGGATTGTGAAAAAAATTTTAGTGGGAAGTGTCCAATTTTAATAAATTTATTTGAAACCAACTTCGATTTTTTGGAATTTTGTCGAGTATTTTTGGTGTAGGATGTATATTTGAGTAAATTTAGATGAAAATAACTTCAATTTCTAGGATTGTGAAGAAATTTTTAGTTGGAAGTGTCAAATTTTAATAAATTTATTTGAAATCTACTTCGATTTTTTTGGATTTTGTCGAGTATTTTTGTTGTAGGATGTATATTTGAGTAAATTTAGATGAAAATAACGACCATTTTTTGGATTGTGAAGAAAATTTTAGTTGGAAGTGTCAAATTTTAATAAATTTATTTGAAATCAACTTCGATTTTTTTGGATTTTGTCGAGTATTTTTGGTGTAGGATGTATATTTGAGTAAATTTAGATGAAAATAACTTCAATTTCTAGGATTGTGAAAAAAATTTTAGTTGGAAGTGTCATATTTCAATAAATTTATTTTATACCAACTTCGATTTTTTTGGATTTTGTCGAGTATTTTTGTTGTAGGATGTGTATTTGAGTAAATTTAGATGAAAATAACTTCAATTTTTTGGATTGTGAAAAAAAATTTTAGTTGGAAGTGCCATGTTATAATAAATTTATTTGAAATCAACTTCGATTTTTTTGGATTTTGGTGAGTTTTTTTTGTTGGATCTATATTTGAGAAAATTTAGATGAAAATAACTTCAATTTTTTGGATTGTGAAGAAATTTTTAGTTGGAAGTGTCAAATTTTAATAAATTTATTTGAAATCTACTTCGATTTTTTTGAATTTTGTGGAGTATTTTTGTTGTAGGATGTATATTTGAGTAAATTTAGATGAAAATAACGACCATTTTTTGGATTGTGAAGAAAATTTTAGTTGGAAGTGTCAAATTTTAATAAATTTATTTGAAATCAACTTCGATTTTTTTGGATTTTGTCGAGTATTTTTGGTGTAGGATGTATATTTGAGTAAATTTAGATGAAAATAACTTCAATTTCTAGGATTGTGAAAAAAATTTTAGTTGGAAGTGTCATATTTCAATAAATTTATTTTATACCAACTTCGATTTTTTTGGATTTTGTCGAGTATTTTTGTTGTAGGATGTGTATTTGAGTAAATTTAGATGAAAATAACTTCAATTTTTTGGATTGTGAAAAAAAATTTTAGTTGGAAGTGCCATGTTATAATAAATTTATTTGAAATCAACTTCGATTTTTTTGGATTTTGGTGAGTTTTTTTTGTTGGGTCTATATTTGAGAAAATTTAGATGAAAATAACTTCAATTTTTTGGATTGTGAAGAAATTTTTAGTTGGAAGTGTCAAATTTTAATAAATTTATTTGAAATCTTCTTCGATTTTTTTGGATTTTGTCGAGTATTTTTGTTGTAGGATGTATATTTGAGTAAATTTAGATGAAAATAACGACCATTTTTTGGATTGTGTAGAAAATTTAGTTGGAAGTGTCAAATTTTAATAAATTTATTTGAAATCAACTTCGATTTTTTTGGATTTTGTCGAGTATTTTTGTTGTAGGATGTATATTTGAGTAAGTTTAGATGAAAATAACGACCATTTTTTGGATTGTGAAAAAAATTGTAGTTGGAAGTGTCAAATTTTAATAAATTTCTTTGAAACCAACTTCGATTTTTTTGGATTTTGTCGAGTATTTTTGTTGTAGGATGTATATTTGAGTAAATTTAGATGAAAATAACGACCATATTTTGGATTGTGAAGAAAATTTTAGTTGGAAGTGTCAATTTTAATAAATTTATTTGAAATCAACTTCGATTTTTTTGGATTTTGTCGAGTATTTTTGGTGTAGGATGTATATTTGAATAAATTTAGATGAAAATAACTTCAATTTTTTGGATTGTGAAAAAAAATTTTAGTTGGAAATGCCAAGTTTTAATAAATTTATTTGAAATCAACTTCGATTTTTTTGGATTTTGGTGAGTATTTTTTTGTTGGATCTATATTTGAGAAAATTTAGATGAAAATAACTTCAATTTTTTGGATTGTGAAAAAAATTTTAGTGGGAAGTGTCCAATTTTAATAAATTTATTTGAAACCAACTTCGATTTTTTGGAATTTTGTCGAGTATTTTTGGTGTAGGATGTATATTTGAGTAAATTTAGATGAAAATAACTTCAATTTCTAGGATTGTGAAGAAATTTTTAGTTGGAAGTGTCAAATTTTAATAAATTTATTTGAAATCTACTTCGATTTTTTTGGATTTTGTCGAGTATTTTTGGTGTAGGATGTATATTTGAGTAAATTTAGATGAAAATAACGACCATTTTTTGGATTGTGAAGAAAATTTTAGTTGGAAGTGTCAAATTTTAATAAATTTATTTGAAATCAACTTCGATTTTTTTGGATTTTGTCGAGTATTTTTGGTGTAGGATGTATATTTGAGTAAATTTAGATGAAAATAACTTCAATTTCTAGGATTGTGAAAAAAATTTTAGTTGGAAGTGTCATATTTCAATAAATTTATTTTATACCAACTTCGATTTTTTTGGATTTTGTCGAGTATTTTTGTTGTAGGATGTGTATTTGAGTAAATTTAGATGAAAATAACGACCATATTTTGGATTGTGAAGAAAATTTTAGTTGGAAGTGTCAAATTTTAATAAATTTATTTGAAATCAACTTCGATTTTTTTGGATTTTGGTGAGTATTTTTTTGTTGGATCTATATTTGAGAAAATTTAGATGAAAATAACTTCAATTTTTTGGATTGTGAAAAAAATTTTAGTGGGAAGTGTCTAATTTTAATAAATTTATTTGAAACCAACTTCGATTTTTTTGGATTTTGGTGAGTATTTTTGTTGTGGGATCTATATTTGAGTAAATTTAGATAAAAATAACTTCAATTTCTAGGATTGTGAAAAAAATTTTAGTTAGAAGTGTCAAATTTTAATAAATTAATTTGAAACCAACTTCGATTTTTTTGGATTTTGGTGAGTATTTTTTTGTTGGATCTATATTTGAGTAAATTTAGGTAAAAATAACATCAATTTTTAGGATTGTGAAAAAAGTTTTAGTTGGAAGTGTCAAATTTTAATAAATTTATTTGAAACGAACTTCGATTTTTTTTATGGATTTTCTCGAGTACTTTTGATGTAGGATGTATATTTGAGTAAATTTAGATGAAAATAACGACCATTTTTTGGATTGTGAATAAAATTTTAGTTGGAAGTGTCAAATTTTAATAAATTTATTTGAAATCAACTTCGATTTTTTTGGATTTTGTCGAGTATTTTTGGTGTAGGATGTATATTTGAGTAAATTTAGATGAAAATAACTTCAATTTCTAGGATTGTGAAAAAAATTTTAGTTGGAAGTGTTAAATTTTAATAAATTTATTTGAAATCAACTTCGATTTTTTTGGATTTTGTCGAGTATTTTTGGTGTAGGATGTATATTTGAGTAAATTTAGATGAAAATAACTTCAATTTTTTGGATTGTGAAAAAAAAATTTAGTTGGAAGTGCCAAATTTTAATAAATTTATTTGAAACCAACTTCGATTTTTTTGGATTTTGTCGAGTATTTTTGGTGTAGGATGTATATTTGAGTAAATTTAGATGAAAATAACTTCAATTTCTAGGATTGTGAAAAAAATTTTAGTTAGAAGTGTCAAATTTTAATAAATTTCTTTGAAACCAACTTCGATTTTTTTGGATTTTGTCGAGTATTTTTGTTGTAGGATGTATATTTGAGTAAATTTAGATGAAAATAACGACCATTTTTTGGATTGTGAAGAAAATTTTAGTTGGAAGTGTCAAATTTTAATAAATTTATTTGAAATCAACTTCGATTTTTTTGGATTTTGTCGAGTATTTTTGGTGTAGGATGTATATTTGAGTAAATTTAGATGAAAATAACTTCAATTTCTAGGATTGTGAAAAAAATTTTAGTTGGAAGTGTCAAATTTTAATAAATTTATTTGAAATCAACTTCGATTTTTTTGGATTTTGTCGAGTATTTTTGGTGTAGGATGTATATTTGAGTAAATTTAGATGAAAATAACTTCAATTTCTAGGATTGTGAAAAAAATTTTAGTTGGAAGTGTTAAATTTTAATAAATTTATTTGAAATCAACTTCGATTTTTTTGGATTTTGTCGAGTATTTTTGGTGTAGGATGTATATTTGAGTAAATTTAGATGAAAATAACTTCAATTTTTTGGATTGTGAAAAAAAATTTTAGTTGGAAATGCCAAGTTTTAATAAATTTATTTGAAATCAACTTCGATTTTTTTGGATTTTGGTGAGTATTTTTTTGTTGGATCTATATTTGAGAAAATTTAGATGAAAATAACTTCAATTTTTTGGATTGTGAAGAAAATTTTAGTTGGAAGTGTCATATTTCAATAAATTTATTTTATACCAACTTCGATTTTTTTGGATTTTGTCGAGTATTTTTGTTGTAGGATGTATATTTGAGTAAATTTAGATGAAAATAACGACCATTTTTTGGATTGTGTAGAAAATTTAGTTGGAAGTGTCAAATTTTAATAAATTTATTTGAAATCAACTTCGATTTTTTTGGATTTTGTCGAGTATTTTTGTTGTAGGATGTATATTTGAGTAAGTTTAGGTGAAAATAACGACCATTTTTTGGATTGTGAAAAAAATTGTAGTTGGAAGTGTCAAATTTTAATAAATTTCTTTGAAACCAACTTCGATTTTTTTGGATTTTGTCGAGTATTTTTGTTGTAGGATGTATATTTGAGTAAATTTAGATGAAAATAACGACCATATTTTGGATTGTGAAGAAAATTTTAGTTGGAAGTGTCAAATTTTAATAAATTTATTTGAAATCAACTTCGATTTTTTTGGATTTTGTCGAGTATTTTTGGTGTAGGATGTATATTTGAGTAAATTTAGATGAAAATAACTTCAGTTTTTGGATTGTGAAAAAAAATTTTAGTTGGAAATGCCAAGTTTTAATAAATTTATTTGAAATCAACTTCGATTTTTTTGGATTTTGGTGAGTATTTTTTTGTTGGATCTATATTTGAGAAAATTTAGATGAAAATAACTTCAATTTTTTGGATTGTGAAAAAAATTTTAGTGGGAAGTGTCCAATTTTAATAAATTTATTTGAAACCAACTTCGATTTTTTAGAATTTTGTCGAGTATTTTTGGTGTAGGATGTATATTTGAGTAAATTTAGATGAAAATAACTTCAATTTCTAGGATTGTGAAGAAATTTTTAGTTGGAAGTGTCAAATTTTAATAAATTTATTTGAAATCTACTTCGATTTTTTTGGATTTTGTCGAGTATTTTTGTTGTAGGATGTATATTTGAGTAAATTTAGATGAAAATAACGACCATTTTTTGGATTGTGTAGAAAATTTAGTTGGAAGTGTCAAATTTTAATAAATTTATTTGAAATCAACTTCGATTTTTTTGGATTTTGTCGAGTATTTTTGTTGTAGGATGTATATTTGAGTAAGTTTAGATGAAAATAACGACCATTTTTTGGATTGTGAAAAAAATTGTAGTTGGAAGTGTCAAATTTTAATAAATTTCTTTGAAACCAACTTCGATTTTTTTGGATTTTGTCGAGTATTTTTGTTGTAGGATGTATATTTGAGTAAATTTAGATGAAAATAACGACCATATTTTGGATTGTGAAGAAAATTTTAGTTGGAAGTGTCAATTTTAATAAATTTATTTGAAATCAACTTCGATTTTTTTGGATTTTGTCGAGTATTTTTGGTGTAGGATGTATATTTGAATAAATTTAGATGAAAATAACTTCAATTTTTTGGATTGTGAAAAAAAATTTTAGTTGGAAATGCCAAGTTTTAATAAATTTATTTGAAATCAACTTCGATTTTTTTGGATTTTGGTGAGTATTTTTTTGTTGGATCTATATTTGAGAAAATTTAGATGAAAATAACTTCAATTTTTTGGATTGTGAAAAAAATTTTAGTGGGAAGTGTCCAATTTTAATAAATTTATTTGAAACCAACTTCGATTTTTTGGAATTTTGTCGAGTATTTTTGGTGTAGGATGTATATTTGAGTAAATTTAGATGAAAATAACTTCAATTTCTAGGATTGTGAAGAAATTTTTAGTTGGAAGTGTCAAATTTTAATAAATTTATTTGAAATCTACTTCGATTTTTTTGGATTTTGTCGAGTATTTTTGGTGTAGGATGTATATTTGAGTAAATTTAGATGAAAATAACGACCATTTTTTGGATTGTGAAGAAAATTTTAGTTGGAAGTGTCAAATTTTAATAAATTTATTTGAAATCAACTTCGATTTTTTTGGATTTTGTCGAGTATTTTTGGTGTAGGATGTATATTTGAGTAAATTTAGATGAAAATAACTTCAATTTCTAGGATTGTGAAAAAAATTTTAGTTGGAAGTGTCATATTTCAATAAATTTATTTTATACCAACTTCGATTTTTTTGGATTTTGTCGAGTATTTTTGTTGTAGGATGTGTATTTGAGTAAATTTAGATGAAAATAACGACCATATTTTGGATTGTGAAGAAAATTTTAGTTGGAAGTGTCAAATTTTAATAAATTTATTTGAAATCAACTTCGATTTTTTTGGATTTTGGTGAGTATTTTTTTGTTGGATCTATATTTGAGAAAATTTAGATGAAAATAACTTCAATTTTTTGGATTGTGAAAAAAATTTTAGTGGGAAGTGTCTAATTTTAATAAATTTATTTGAAACCAACTTCGATTTTTTTGGATTTTGGTGAGTATTTTTGTTGTGGGATCTATATTTGAGTAAATTTAGATAAAAATAACTTCAATTTCTAGGATTGTGAAAAAAATTTTAGTTAGAAGTGTCAAATTTTAATAAATTAATTTGAAACCAACTTCGATTTTTTTGGATTTTGGTGAGTATTTTTTTGTTGGATCTATATTTGAGTAAATTTAGGTAAAAATAACATCAATTTTTAGGATTGTGAAAAAAGTTTTAGTTGGAAGTGTCAAATTTTAATAAATTTATTTGAAACGAACTTCGATTTTTTTTATGGATTTTCTCGAGTACTTTTGATGTAGGATGTATATTTGAGTAAATTTAGATGAAAATAACGACCATTTTTTGGATTGTGAATAAAATTTTAGTTGGAAGTGTCAAATTTTAATAAATTTATTTGAAATCAACTTCGATTTTTTTGGATTTTGTCGAGTATTTTTGGTGTAGGATGTATATTTGAGTAAATTTAGATGAAAATAACTTCAATTTCTAGGATTGTGAAAAAAATTTTAGTTGGAAGTGTTAAATTTTAATAAATTTATTTGAAATCAACTTCGATTTTTTTGGATTTTGTCGAGTATTTTTGGTGTAGGATGTATATTTGAGTAAATTTAGATGAAAATAACTTCAATTTTTTGGATTGTGAAAAAAAAATTTAGTTGGAAGTGCCAAATTTTAATAAATTTATTTGAAACCAACTTCGATTTTTTTGGATTTTGTCGAGTATTTTTGGTGTAGGATGTATATTTGAGTAAATTTAGATGAAAATAACTTCAATTTCTAGGATTGTGAAAAAAATTTTAGTTAGAAGTGTCAAATTTTAATAAATTTCTTTGAAACCAACTTCGATTTTTTTGGATTTTGTCGAGTATTTTTGTTGTAGGATGTATATTTGAGTAAATTTAGATGAAAATAACGACCATTTTTTGGATTGTGAAGAAAATTTTAGTTGGAAGTGTCAAATTTTAATAAATTTATTTGAAATCAACTTCGATTTTTTTGGATTTTGTCGAGTATTTTTGGTGTAGGATGTATATTTGAGTAAATTTAGATGAAAATAACTTCAATTTCTAGGATTGTGAAAAAAATTTTAGTTGGAAGTGTCAAATTTTAATAAATTTATTTGAAATCAACTTCGATTTTTTTGGATTTTGTCGAGTATTTTTGGTGTAGGATGTATATTTGAGTAAATTTAGATGAAAATAACTTCAATTTCTAGGATTGTGAAAAAAATTTTAGTTGGAAGTGTTAAATTTTAATAAATTTATTTGAAATCAACTTCGATTTTTTTGGATTTTGTCGAGTATTTTTGGTGTAGGATGTATATTTGAGTAAATTTAGATGAAAATAACTTCAATTTTTTGGATTGTGAAAAAAAATTTTAGTTGGAAATGCCAAGTTTAAAAAATTTATTTGAAATCAACTTCGATTTTTTTGGATTTTGGTGAGTATTTTTTTGTTGGATCTATATTTGAGAAAATTTAGATGAAAATAACTTCAATTTTTTGGATTGTGAAGAAAATTTTAGTTGGAAGTGTCATATTTCAATAAATTTATTTTATACCAACTTCGATTTTTTTGGATTTTGTCGAGTATTTTTGTTGTAGGATGTATATTTGAGTAAATTTAGATGAAAATAACGACCATTTTTTGGATTGTGTAGAAAATTTAGTTGGAAGTGTCAAATTTTAATAAATTTATTTGAAATCAACTTCGATTTTTTTGGATTTTGTCGAGTATTTTTGTTGTAGGATGTATATTTGAGTAAATTTAGATGAAAATAACGACCATATTTTGGATTGTGAAGAAAATTTTAGTTGGAAGTGTCAAATTTTAATAAATTTATTTGAAATCAACTTCGATTTTTTTGGATTTTGTCGAGTATTTTTGGTGTAGGATGTATATTTGAGTAAATTTAGATGAAAATAACTTCAGTTTTTGGATTGTGAAAAAAAATTTTAGTTGGAAATGCCAAGTTTTAATAAATTTATTTGAAATCAACTTCGATTTTTTTGGATTTTGGTGAGTATTTTTTTGTTGGATCTATATTTGAGAAAATTTAGATGAAAATAACTTCAATTTTTTGGATTGTGAAAAAAATTTTAGTGGGAAGTGTCCAATTTTAATAAATTTATTTGAAACCAACTTCGATTTTTTAGAATTTTGTCGAGTATTTTTGGTGTAGGATGTATATTTGAGTAAATTTAGATGAAAATAACTTCAATTTCTAGGATTGTGAAGAAATTTTTAGTTGGAAGTGTCAAATTTTAATAAATTTATTTGAAATCTACTTCGATTTTTTTGGATTTTGTCGAGTATTTTTGTTGTAGGATGTATATTTGAGTAAATTTAGATGAAAATAACGACCATTTTTTGGATTGTGTAGAAAATTTAGTTGGAAGTGTCAAATTTTAATAAATTTATTTTAAATCAACTTCGATTTTTTTTTATTTTGTCGAGTATTTTTGGCGTAGGATGTATATTTGAGTAAATTTAGATGAAAATAACTTCAATTTCTAGGATTGTGAAAAAAATTTTAGTTGGAAGTGTCAAATTTTAATAAATTTATTTTATACCAACTTCGATTTTTTTGGATTTTGTCGAGTATTTTTGTTGTAGGATGTATATTTGAGTAAATTTAGATGAAAATAACGACCATTTTTTGGATTGTGAAGAAAATTTTAGTTGGAAGTGTCAAATTTTAATAAATTTATTTGAAATCAACTTCGATTTTTTTTGGTTTTGTCGAGTATTTTTGGTGTAGGATGTATATTTGAGTAAATTTAGATGAAAATAACTTCAATTTTTAGGATTGTGAAAAAAATTTTAGTTGGAAGTGTCAAATTTTAATAAATTTTTTTGAAACCAACTTCGATTTTTTTTTGATTTTGTCGAGTACTTTTGTTGTAGGATGTATATTTGAGTAAATTTAGATTAAAATAACGACCATTTTTTGGATTGTGAAGAAAATTTTAGTTGCAAGTGTCAAATTTTAATAAATTTATTTGAAATCAACTTCGATTTTTTTGGATTTTGTCGAGTATTTTTGGTGTAGGATGTATATTTGAGTAAATTTAGATGAAAATAACTTCAATTTTTTGGATTGTGAAAAAAAATTTTAGTTGGAAGTGCCAAGTTTTAATAAATTTATTCGAAATCAACTTCGATTTTTTTGGATTTTGGTGAGTATTTTTTTGTTGGATCTATATTTGAGAAAATTTAGTTGAAAATAACTTCAATTTTTTGGATTGTGAAAAAAATTTTAGTTGGAAGTGTCAAATTTTAATAAATTTATTTGAAATCAACTTCGATTTTTTTGGATTTTGTCGAGTATTTTTGGCGTAGGATGTATATTTGAGTAAATTTAGATGAAAATAACGACCATTTTTTGGATTGTGAAGAAAATTTTAGTTGAAAGTGTCAAATTTTAATAAATTTATTTGAAATCAACTTCGATTTTTTTGGATTTTGTCGAGTATTTTTGGTGTAGGATGTATATTTGAGTAAATTTAGATGAAAATAACTTCAATTTCTAGGATTGTGAAAAAAATTTTAGTTGGAAGTGTCAAATTTTAATAAATTTATTTGAAATCAACTTCGATTTTTTTGGATTTTGTCGAGTATTTTTGGTGTAGGATGTATATTTGAGTAAATTTAGATGAAAATAACTTCAATTTTTTGGATTGTGAAAAAAAATTTTAGTTGGAAGTGCCATGTTTTAATAAATTTATTTGAAATCAACTTCGATTTTTTTGGATTTTGGTGAGTATTTTTTTGTTGGATCTATATTTGAGAAAATTTAGATGAAAATAACTTCAATTTTTTGGATTGTGAAAAAAATTTTAGTGGGAAGTGTCAAATTTTAATAAATTTATTTGAAACCAACTTCGATTTTTTTGGATTTTGGTGAGTATTTTTTTGTTGGATCTATATTTGAGAAAATTTAGTTGAAAATAACTTCAATTTTTTGGATTGTGAAAAAAATTTTAGTTGGAAGTGTCAAATTTTAATAAATTTATTTGAAACCAACTTCGATTTTTTTTTTTTTTGAGTATTTTTGTTGTGGGATCTATATTTGAGTAAATTTAGATAAAAATAACTTCAATTTTTAGGATTGTGAAAAAAGTTTTAGTTGGAAGTGTCAAATTTTAATAAATTTATTTGAAATCAACTTCGATTTTTTTGGATTTTGTCGAGTATTTTTGTTGTAGGATGTATATTTGAGTAAGTTTAGATGAAAATAACGACCATTTTTTGGATTGTGAAAAAAATTTTAGATGGAAGTGTCAAATTTTAATAAATTAATTTGAAACCAACTTCGATTTTTTTGGATTTTGTCGAGTATTTTTGTTGTAGGATGTATATTTGAGTAAGTTTAGATGAAAATAACGACCATTTTTTGGATTGTGAAGAAAATTTTAGTTGAAAGTGTCAAATTTTAATAAATTTATTTGAAATCAACTTCGATTTTTTTGGATTTTGGTGAGTATTTTTTTGTTGGATCTATATTTGAGAAAATTTAGATGAAAATAACTTCAATTTTTTGGATTGTGAAGAAATTTTTAGTTGGAAGTGTCAAATTTTAATAAATTTATTTGAAATCTTCTTCGATTTTTTTGGATTTTGTCGAGTATTTTTGTTGTAGGATGTATATTTGAGTAAATTTAGATGAAAATAACCACCATTTTTTGGATTGTGAATAAAATTTTAGTTGGAAGTGTCAAATTTTAATAAATTTATTTGAAATCAACTTCGATTTTTTTGGATTTTGTCGAGTATTTTTGGTGTAGGATGTATATTTGAGTAAATTTAGATGAAAATAACTTCCATTTTTTGGATTGTGAAAAAAAAATTTAGTTGGAAGTGCCAAATTTTAATAAATTTATTTGAAACCAACTTCGATTTTTTTGGATTTTGTCGAGTATTTTTGGTGTAGGATGTATATTTGAGTAAATTTAGATGAAAATAACTTCAATTTCTAGGATTGTGAAAAAAATTTTAGTTAGAAGTGTCAAATTTTAATAAATTAATTTGAAACCAACTTCGATTTTTTTGGATTTGGTCGAGTATTTTTGTTGTAGTATGTATATTTGAGTAAGTTTAGATGAAAATAACGACCATTTTTTGGATTGTGAAAAAAATTGTAGTTGGAAGTGTCAAATTTTAATAAATTTCTTTGAAACCAACTTCGATTTTTTTGGATTTTGTCGAGTATTTTTGTTGTAGGATGTATATTTGAGTAAATTTAGATGAAAATAACGACCATTTTTTGGATTGTGAAGAAAATTTTAGTTGGAAGTGTCAAATTTTAATAAATTTATTTGAAATCAACTTCGATTTTTTTGGATTTTGTCGAGTATTTTTGGTGTAGGAGGTATATTTGAGTAAATTTAGATGAAAATAACTTCAATTTCTAGGATTGTGAAAAAAATTTTAGTGGGAAGTGTCAAATTTTAATAAATTTATTTGAAACCAACTTCGATTTTTTTGGATTTTGGTGAGTATTTTTTTGTTGGATCTATATTTGAGAAAATTTAGTTGAAAATAACTTCAATTTTTTGGATTGTGAAAAAATTTTTAGTTGGAAGTGTCAAATTTTAATAAATTTATTTGAAACCAACTTCGATTTTTTTTTTTTTTTTTAGTATTTTTGTTGTGGGATCTATATTTGAGTAAATTTAGATAAAAATAACTTCAATTTTTAGGATTGTGAAAAAAGTTTTAGTTGGAAGTGTCAAATTTTAATAAATTTATTTGAAATCAACTTCGATTTTTTTGGATTTTGTCGAGTATTTTTGTTGTAGGATGTATATTTGAGTAAGTTTAGATGAAAATAACGACCATTTTTTGGATTGTGAAAAAAATTTTAGTTGGAAGTGTCAAATTTTAATAAATTAATTTGAAACCAACTTCGATTTTTTTGGATTTTGTCGAGTATTTTTGTTGTAGGATGTATATTTGAGTAAGTTTAGATGAAAATAACGACCATTTTTTGGATTGTGAAGAAAATTTTAGTTGAAAGTGTCAAATTTTAATAAATTTATTTGAAATCAACTTCGATTTTTTTGGATTTTGGTGAGTATTTTTTTGTTGGATCTATATTTGAGAAAATTTAGATGAAAATAACTTCAATTTTTTGGATTGTGAAGAAATTTTTAGTTGGAAGTGTCAAATTTTAATAAATTTATTTGAAATCTTCTTCGATTTTTTTGGATTTTGTCGAGTATTTTTGTTGTAGGATGTATATTTGAGTAAATTTAGATGAAAATAACCACCATTTTTTGGATTGTGAATAAAATTTTAGTTGGAAGTGTCAAATTTTAATAAATTTATTTGAAATCAACTTCGATTTTTTTGGATTTTGTCGAGTATTTTTGGTGTAGGATGTATATTTGAGTAAATTTAGATGAAAATAACTTCCATTTTTTGGATTGTGAAAAAAAAATTTAGTTGGAAGTGCCAAATTTTAATAAATTTATTTGAAACCAACTTCGATTTTTTTGGATTTTGTCGAGTATTTTTGGTGTAGGATGTATATTTGAGTAAATTTAGATGAAAATAACTTCAATTTCTAGGATTGTGAAAAAAATTTTAGTTAGAAGTGTCAAATTTTAATAAATTTATTTGAAACCAACTTCGATTTTTTTGGATTTGGTCGAGTATTTTTGTTGTAGTATGTATATTTGAGTAAGTTTAGATGAAAATAACGACCATTTTTTGGATTGTGAAAAAAATTGTAGTTGGAAGTGTCAAATTTTAATAAATTTCTTTGAAACCAACTTCGATTTTTTTGGATTTTGTCGAGTATTTTTGTTGTAGGATGTATATTTGAGTAAATTTAGATGAAAATAACGACCATTTTTTGGATTGTGAAGAAAATTTTAGTTGGAAGTGTCAAATTTTAATAAATTTATTTGAAATCAACTTCGATTCTTTTGGATTTTGTCGAGTATTTTTGGTGTAGGAGGTATATTTGAGTAAATTTAGATGAAAATAACTTCAATTTCTAGGATTGTGAAAAAAATTTTAGTTGGAAGTGTCAAATTTTAATAAATTTATTTGAAATCAACTTCGATTTTTTTGGATTTTGTCGAGTATTTTTGGTGTAGGATGTATATTTGAGTAAATTTAGATGAAAATAACTTCCATTTTTTGGATTGTGAAAAAAAAATTTAGTTGGAAGTGCCAAATTTTAATAAATTTATTTGAAACCAACTTCGATTTTTTGGAATTTTGTCGAGTATTTTTGGTGTAGGATGTATATTTGAGTAAATTTAGATGAAAATAACTTCAATTTCTAGGATTGTGAAGAAATTTTTAGTTGGAAGTGTCAAATTTTAATAAATTTATTTGAAATCTACTTCGATTTTTTTGGATTTTGTCGAGTATTTTTGTTGTAGGATGTATATTTGAGTAAATTTAGATGAAAATAACGACCATTTTTTGGATTGTGAAGAAAATTTTAGTTGGAAGTGTCAAATTTTAATAAATTTATTTGAAATCAACTTCGTTTTTTTTGGATTTTGTCGAGTATTTTTGGTGTAGGATGTATATTTGAGTAAATTTAGATGAAAATAACTTCAATTTCTAGGATTGTGAAAAAAATTTTAGTTGGAAGTGTCATATTTCAATAAATTTATTTTATACCAACTTCGATTTTTTTGGATTTTGTCGAGTATTTTTGTTGTAGGATGTGTATTTGAGTAAATTTAGATGAAAATAACGACCATATTTTGGATTGTGAAGAAAATTTTAGTTGGAAGTGTCAAATTTTAATAAATTTATTTGAAATCAACTTCGATTTTTTTTGGTTTTGTCGAGTATTTTTGGTGTAGGATGTATATTTGAGTAAATTTAGATGAAAATAACTTCAATTTTTAGGATTGTGAAAAAAATTTTAGTTGGAAGTGTCAAATTTTAATAAATTTTTTGAAACCAACTTCGATTTTTTTTTGATTTTGTCGAGTACTTTTGTTGTAGGATGTATATTTGAGTAAATTTAGATTAAAATAACGACCATTTTTTGGATTGTGAAGAAAATTTTAGTTGGAAGTGTCAAATTTTAATAAATTTATTTGAAATCAACTTCGATTTTTTTGGATTTTGTCGAGTATTTTTGGTGTAGGATGTATATTTGAGTAAATTTAGATGAAAATAACTTCAATTTTTTGGATTGTGAAAAAAAATTTTAGTTGGAAGTGCCAAGTTTTAATAAATTTATTCGAAATCAACTTCGATTTTTTTAGATTTTGGTGAGTATTTTTTTGTTGGATCTATATTTGAGAAAATTTAGTTGAAAATAACTTCAATTTTTTGGATTGTGAAAAAAATTTTAGTTGGAAGTGTCAAATTTTAATAAATTTATTTGAAATCAACTTCGATTTTTTTGGATTTTGTCGAGTATTTTTGGCGTAGGATGTATATTTGAGTAAGTTTAGATGAAAATAACGACCATTTTTTGGATTGTGAAAAAAATTTTAGTTGGAAGTGTCAAATTTTAATAAATTTCTTTGAAATCAAATTCGATTTTTTTGGATTTTGTCGAGTATTTTTGTTGTAGGATGTATATTTGAGTAAATTTAGATGAAAATAACGACCATTTTTTGGATTGTGAAGAAAATTTTAGTTGGAAGTGTCAAATTTTAATAAATTTATTTGAAATCAACTTCGATTTTTTTGGATTTTGTCGAGTATTTTTGGTGTAGGATGTATATTTGAGTAAATTTAGATGAAAATAACTTCAATTTCTAGGATTGTGAAAAAAATTTTAGTTGGAAGTGTCAAATTTTAATAAATTTATTTGAAATCAACTTCGATTTTTTTGGATTTTGTCGAGTATTTTTGGTGTAGGATGTATATTTGAGTAAATTTAGATGAAAATAACTTCAATTTTTTGGATTGTGAAAAAAAATTTTAGTTGGAAGTGCCAAGTTTTAATAAATTTATTTGAAATCAACTTCGATTTTTTTGGATTTTGGTGAGTATTTTTTTGTTGGATCTATATTTGAGAAAATTTAGATGAAAATAACTTCAATTTTTTGGATTGTAAAAAAAATTTTAGTGGGAAGTGTCAAATTTTAATAAATTTATTTGAAATCTACTTCGATTTTTTTGGATTTTGTCGAGTATTTTTGTTGTAGGATGTATATTTGAGTAAATTTAGATGAAAATAACCACCATTTTTTGGATTGTGAATAAAATTTTAGTTGGAAGTGTCAAATTTTAATAAATTTATTTGAAATCAACTTCGATTTTTTTGGATTTTGTCGAGTATTTTTGGTGTAGGATGTATATTTGAGTAAATTTAGATGAAAATAACTTCAATTTTTTGGATTGTGAAAAAAATTTTAGTTGGAAGTGTCATATTTCAATAAATTTATTTTATACCAACTTCGATTTTTTTGGATTTTGTCGAGTATTTTTGTTGTAGGATGTGTATTTGAGTAAATTTAGATGAAAATAACGACCATATTTTGGATTGTGAAGAAAATTTTAGTTGGAAGTGTCAAATTTTAATAAATTTATTTGAAATCAACTTCGATTTTTTTTGGTTTTGTCGAGTATTTTTGGTGTAGGATGTATATTTGAGTAAATTTAGATGAAAATAACTTCAATTTTTAGGATTGTGAAAAAAATTTTAGTTGGAAGTGTCAAATTTTAATAAATTTTTTTGAAACCAACTTCGATTTTTTTTTGATTTTGTCGAGTACTTTTGTTGTAGGATGTATATTTGAGTAAATTTAGATTAAAATAACGACCATTTTTTGGATTGTGAAGAAAATTTTAGTTGGAAGTGTCAAATTTTAATAAATTTATTTGAAATCAACTTCGATTTTTTTGGATTTTGTCGAGTATTTTTGGTGTAGGATGTATATTTGAGTAAATTTAGATGAAAATAACTTCAATTTTTTGGATTGTGAAAAAAAATTTTAGTTGGAAGTGCCAAGTTTTAATAAATTTATTCGAAATCAACTTCGATTTTTTTAGATTTTGGTGAGTATTTTTTTGTTGGATCTATATTTGAGAAAATTTAGTTGAAAATAACTTCAATTTTTTGGATTGTGAAAAAAATTTTAGTTGGAAGTGTCAAATTTTAATAAATTTATTTGAAATCAACTTCGATTTTTTTGGATTTTGTCGAGTATTTTTGGCGTAGGATGTATATTTGAGTAAGTTTAGATGAAAATAACGACCATTTTTTGGATTGTGAAAAAAATTTTAGTTGGAAGTGTCAAATTTTAATAAATTTCTTTGAAATCAAATTCGATTTTTTTGGATTTTGTCGAGTATTTTTGTTGTAGGATGTATATTTGAGTAAATTTAGATGAAAATAACGACCATTTTTTGGATTGTGAAGAAAATTTTAGTTGGAAGTGTCAAATTTTAATAAATTTATTTGAAATCAACTTCGATTTTTTTGGATTTTGTCGAGTATTTTTGGTGTAGGATGTATATTTGAGTAAATTTAGATGAAAATAACTTCAATTTCTAGGATTGTGAAAAAAATTTTAGTTGGAAGTGTCAAATTTTAATAAATTTATTTGAAATCAACTTCGATTTTTTTGGATTTTGTCGAGTATTTTTGGTGTAGGATGTATATTTGAGAAAATTTAGATGAAAATAACTTCAATTTTTTGGATTGTGAAAAAAAATTTAGTGGGAAGTGTCCAATTTTAATAAATTTATTTGAAACCAACTTCGATTTTTTGGAATTTTGTCGAGTATTTTTGGTGTAGGATGTATATTTGAGTAAATTTAGATGAAAATAACTTCAATTTCTAGGATTGTGAAGAAATTTTTAGTTGGAAGTGTCAAATTTTAATAAATTTATTTGAAATCTACTTCGATTTTTTTGGATTTTGTCGAGTATTTTTGTTGTAGGATGTATATTTGAGTAAATTTAGATGAAAATAACGACCATTTTTTGGATTGTGAAGAAAATTTTAGTTGGAAGTGTCAAATTTTAATAAATTTATTTGAAATCAACTTCGTTTTTTTTGGATTTTGTCGAGTATTTTTGGTGTAGGATGTATATTTGAGTAAATTTAGATGAAAATAACTTCAATTTCTAGGATTGTGAAAAAAATTTTAGTTGGAAGTGTCATATTTCAATAAATTTATTTTATACCAACTTCGATTTTTTTGGATTTTGTCGAGTATTTTTGTTGTAGGATGTGTATTTGAGTAAATTTAGATGAAAATAACGACCATATTTTGGATTGTGAAGAAAATTTTAGTTGGAAGTGTCAAATTTTAATAAATTTATTTGAAATCAACTTCGATTTTTTTTGGTTTTGTCGAGTATTTTTGGTGTAGGATGTATATTTGAGTAAATTTAGATGAAAATAACTTCAATTTTTAGGATTGTGAAAAAAATTTTAGTTGGAAGTGTCAAATTTTAATAAATTTTTTTGAAACCAACTTCGATTTTTTTTTGTTTTGTCGAGTACTTTTGTTGTAGGATGTATATTTGAGTAAATTTAGATTAAAATAACGACCATTTTTTGGATTGTGAAGAAAATTTTAGTTGGAAGTGTCAAATTTTAATAAATTTATTTGAAATCAACTTCGATTTTTTTGGATTTTGTCGAGTATTTTTGGTGTAGGATGTATATTTGAGTAAATTTAGATGAAAATAACTTCAATTTTTTGGATTGTGAAAAAAAATTTTAGTTGGAAGTGCCAAGTTTTAATAAATTTATTCGAAATCAACTTCGATTTTTTTAGATTTTGGTGAGTATTTTTTTGTTGGATCTATATTTGAGAAAATTTAGTTGAAAATAACTTCAATTTTTTGGATTGTGAAAAAAATTTTAGTTGGAAGTGTCAAATTTTAATAAATTTATTTGAAATCAACTTCGATTTTTTTGGATTTTGTCGAGTATTTTTGGCGTAGGATGTATATTTGAGTAAGTTTAGATGAAAATAACGACCATTTTTTGGATTGTGAAAAAAATTTTAGTTGGAAGTGTCAAATTTTAATAAATTTCTTTGAAATCAAATTCGATTTTTTTGGATTTTGTCGAGTATTTTTGTTGTAGGATGTATATTTGAGTAAATTTAGATGAAAATAACGACCATTTTTTGGATTGTGAAGAAAATTTTAGTTGGAAGTGTCAAATTTTAATAAATTTATTTGAAATCAACTTCGATTTTTTTGGATTTTGTCGAGTATTTTTGGTGTAGGATGTATATTTGAGTAAATTTAGATGAAAATAACTTCAATTTCTAGGATTGTGAAAAAAATTTTAGTTGGAAGTGTCAAATTTTAATAAATTTATTTGAAATCAACTTCGATTTTTTTGGATTTTGTCGAGTATTTTTGGTGTAGGATGTATATTTGAGTAAATTTAGATGAAAATAACTCCAATTTTTTGGATTGTGAAAAAAAATTTTAGTTGGAAGTGCCAAGTTTTAATAAATTTATTTGAAATCAACTTCGATTTTTTTGGATTTTGGTGAGTATTTTTTTGTTGGATCTATATTTGAGAAAATTTAGATGAAAATAACTTCAATTTTTTGGATTGTAAAAAAAATTTTAGTGGGAAGTGTCAAATTTTAATAAATTTATTTGAAATCTACTTCGATTTTTTTGGATTTTGTCGAGTATTTTTGTTGTAGGATGTATATTTGAGTAAATTTAGATGAAAATAACCACCATTTTTTGGATTGTGAATAAAATTTTAGTTGGAAGTGTCAAATTTTAATAAATTTATTTGAAATCAACTTCGATTTTTTTGGATTTTGTCGAGTATTTTTGGTGTAGGATGTATATTTGAGTAAATTTAGATGAAAATAACTTCAATTTTTTGGATTGTGAAAAAAAAATTTAGTTGGAAGAGCCAAATTTTAATAAATTAATTTGAAACCAACTTCGATTTTTTTGGATTTTGTCGAGTATTTTTGTTGTAGGATGTATATTTGAGTAAGTTTAGATGAAAATAACGACCATTTTTTGGATTGTGAAAAAAATTTTAGTTGGAAGTGTCAAATTTTAATAAATTTCTTTGAAACCAACTTCGATTTTTTTGGATTTTGTCGAGTATTTTTGTTGTAGGATGTATATTTGAGTAAATTTAGATGAAAATAACGACCATTTTTTGGATTGTGAAGAAAATTTTAGTTGGAAGTGTCAAATTTTAATAAATTTATTTGAAATCAACTTCGATTTTTTTGGATTTTGTCGAGTATTTTTGGTGTAGGATGTATATTTGAGTAAATTTAGATGAAAATAACTTCAATTTTTTGGATTGTGAAAAAAAAATTTAGTTGGAAGTGCCAAATTTTAATAAATTTATTTGAAACCAACTTCGATTTTTTTGGATTTTGTCGAGTATTTTTGGTGTAGGATGTATATTTGAGTAAATTTAGATGAAAATAACTTCAATTTCTAGGATTGTGAAAAAAATTTTAGTTAGAAGTGTCAAATTTTAATAAATTTATTTGAAACCAACTTCGATTTTTTTGGATTTTGTCGAGTATTTTTATTGTAGGATGTATATTTGAGTAAGTTTAGATGAAAATAACGACCATTTTTTGGATTGTGAAAAAAATTTTAGTTGGAAGTGTCAAATTTTAATAAATTTCTTTGAAACCAACTTCGATTTTTTTGGATTTTGTCGAGTATTTTTGTTGTAGGATGTATATTTGAGTAAATTTAGATGAAAATAACGACCATTTTTTGGATTGTGAAGAAAATTTTAGTTGGAAGTGTCAAATTTTAATAAATTTATTTGAAATCAACTTCGATTTTTTTGGATTTTGTCGAGTATTTTTGGTGTAGGATGTATATTTGAGTAAATTTAGATGAAAATAACTTCAATTTCTAGGATTGTGAAAAAAATTTTAGTTGGAAGTGTCAAATTTTAATAAATTTATTTGAAATCAACTTCGATTTTTTTGGATTTTATCGAGTATTTTTGTTGTAGGATGTATATTTGAGTAAATTTAGATGAAAATAACAACCATTTTTTGGATTGTGAAGAAAGTTTTAGTTGGAAGTGTCAAATTTTAATAAATTTATTTGAAATCAAATTCGATTTTTTTGGATTTTGTCGAGTCTTTTTGTTGTAGGATGTATATTTGAGTAAATTTAGATGAAAATAACGACCATTTTTTGGATTGTGAAGAAAATTTTAGTTGGAAGTGTCAAATTGTAATAAATTTATTTGAAATCAACTTCGATTTTTTTGGATTTTGTCGAGTATTTTTGGTGTAGGATGTATATTTGAGTAAATTTAGATGAAAATAACTTCAATTTTTTGGATTGTGACAAAAAAATTTAGTTGGAAGTGCCAAATTTTAATAAATTTATTTGAAACCAACTTCGATTTTTTTAGATTTTGTCGAGTATTTTTGGTGTAGGATGTATATTTGAGTAAATTTAGATGAAAATAACTTCAATTTCTAGGATTGTGAAAAAAATTTTAGTTAGAAGTGTCAAATTTTAATAAATTAATTTGAAACCAACTTCGATTTTTTTTTGATTTTGTCGAGTACTTTTGTTGTAGGATGTATATTTGAGTAAATTTAGATTAAAATAACGACCATTTTTTGGATTGTGAAGAAAATTTTAGTTGGAAGTGTCAAATTTTAATAAATTTATTTGAAATCAACTTCGATTTTTTTGGATTTTGTCGAGTATTTTTGGTGTAGGATGTATATTTGAGTAAATTTAGATGAAAATAACTTCAATTTTTTGGATTGTGAAAAAAAATTTTAGTTGGAAGTGCCAAGTTTTAATAAATTTATTCGAAATCAACTTCGATTTTTTTAGATTTTGGTGAGTATTTTTTTGTTGGATCTATATTTGAGAAAATTTAGTTGAAAATAACTTCAATTTTTTGGATTGTGAAAAAAATTTTAGTTGGAAGTGTCAAATTTTAATAAATTTATTTGAAATCAACTTCGATTTTTTTGGATTTTGTCGAGTATTTTTGGCGTAGGATGTATATTTGAGTAAGTTTAGATGAAAATAACGACCATTTTTTGGATTGTGAAAAAAATTTTAGTTGGAAGTGTCAAATTTTAATAAATTTCTTTGAAATCAAATTCGATTTTTTTGGATTTTGTCGAGTATTTTTGTTGTAGGATGTATATTTGAGTAAATTTAGATGAAAATAACGACCATTTTTTGGATTGTGAAGAAAATTTTAGTTGGAAGTGTCAAATTTTAATAAATTTATTTGAAATCAACTTCGATTTTTTTGGATTTTGTCGAGTATTTTTGGTGTAGGATGTATATTTGAGTAAATTTAGATGAAAATAACTTCAATTTCTAGGATTGTGAAAAAAATTTTAGTTGGAAGTGTCAAATTTTAATAAATTTATTTGAAATCAACTTCGATTTTTTTGGATTTTGTCGAGTATTTTTGGTGTAGGATGTATATTTGAGTAAATTTAGATGAAAATAACTTCAATTTTTTGGATTGTGAAAAAAAATTTTAGTTGGAAGTGCCAAGTTTTAATAAATTTATTTGAAATCAACTTCGATTTTTTTGGATTTTGGTGAGTATTTTTTTGTTGGATCTATATTTGAGAAAATTTAGATGAAAATAACTTCAATTTTTTGGATTGTAAAAAAAATTTTAGTGGGAAGTGTCAAATTTTAATAAATTTATTTGAAATCTACTTCGATTTTTTTGGATTTTGTCGAGTATTTTTGTTGTAGGATGTATATTTGAGTAAATTTAGATGAAAATAACCACCATTTTTTGGATTGTGAATAAAATTTTAGTTGGAAGTGTCAAATTTTAATAAATTTATTTGAAATCAACTTCGATTTTTTTGGATTTTGTCGAGTATTTTTGGTGTAGGATGTATATTTGAGTAAATTTAGATGAAAATAACTTCAATTTTTTGGATTGTGAAAAAAAAATTTAGTTGGAAGTGCCAAATTTTAATAAATTAATTTGAAACCAACTTCGATTTTTTTGGATTTTGTCGAGTATTTTTGTTGTAGGATGTATATTTGAGTAAGTTTAGATGAAAATAACGACCATTTTTTGGATTGTGAAAAAAATTTTAGTTGGAAGTGTCAAATTTTAATAAATTTCTTTGAAACCAACTTCGATTTTTTTGGATTTTGTCGAGTATTTTTGTTGTAGGATGTATATTTGAGTAAATTTAGATGAAAATAACGACCATTTTTTGGATTGTGAAGAAAATTTTAGTTGGAAGTGTCAAATTTTAATAAATTTATTTGAAATCAACTTCGATTTTTTTGGATTTTGTCGAGTATTTTTGGTGTAGGATGTATATTTGAGTAAATTTAGATGAAAATAACTTCAATTTTTTGGATTGTGAAAAAAAAATTTAGTTGGAAGTGCCAAATTTTAATAAATTTATTTGAAACCAACTTCGATTTTTTTGGATTTTGTCGAGTATTTTTGGTGTAGGATGTATATTTGAGTAAATTTAGATGAAAATAACTTCAATTTCTAGGATTGTGAAAAAAATTTTAGTTAGAAGTGTCAAATTTTAATAAATTTATTTGAAACCAACTTCGATTTTTTTGGATTTTGTCGAGTATTTTTATTGTAGGATGTATATTTGAGTAAGTTTAGATGAAAATAACGACCATTTTTTGGATTGTGAAAAAAATTTTAGTTGGAAGTGTCAAATTTTAATAAATTTCTTTGAAACCAACTTCGATTTTTTTGGATTTTGTCGAGTATTTTTGTTGTAGGATGTATATTTGAGTAAATTTAGATGAAAATAACGACCATTTTTTGGATTGTGAAGAAAATTTTAGTTGGAAGTGTCAAATTTTAATAAATTTATTTGAAATCAACTTCGATTTTTTTGGATTTTGTCGAGTATTTTTGGTGTAGGATGTATATTTGAGTAAATTTAGATGAAAATAACTTCAATTTCTAGGATTGTGAAAAAAATTTTAGTTGGAAGTGTCAAATTTTAATAAATTTATTTGAAATCAACTTCGATTTTTTTGGATTTTGTCGAGTATTTTTGTTGTAGGATGTATATTTGAGTAAATTTAGATGAAAATAACAACCATTTTTTGGATTGTGAAGAAAGTTTTAGTTGGAAGTGTCAAATTTTAATAAATTTATTTGAAATCAAATTCGATTTTTTTGGATTTTGTCGAGTCTTTTTGTTGTAGGATGTATATTTGAGTAAATTTAGATGAAAATAACGACCATTTTTTGGATTGTGAAGAAAATTTTAGTTGGAAGTGTCAAATTGTAATAAATTTATTTGAAACCAACTTCGATTTTTTTGGATTTTGTCGAGTATTTTTGGTGTAGGATGTATATTTGAGTAAATTTAGATGAAAATAACTTCAATTTTTTGGATTGTGAAAAAAAAATTTAGTTGGAAGTGCCAAATTTTAATAAATTAATTTGAAACCAACTTCGATTTTTTTGGATTTTGTCGAGTATTTTTGTTGTAGGATGTATATTTGAGTAAGTTTAGATGAAAATAACGACCATTTTTTGGATTGTGAAAAAAATTTTAGTTGGAAGTGTCAAATTTTAATAAATTTCTTTGAAACCAACTTCGATTTTTTTGGATTTTGTCGAGTATTTTTGTTGTAGGATGTATATTTGAGTAAATTTAGATGAAAATAACGACCATTTTTTGGATTGTGAAGAAAATTTTAGTTGGAAGTGTCAAATTTTAATAAATTTATTTGAAATCAACTTCGATTTTTTTGGATTTTGTCGAGTATTTTTGGTGTAGGATGTATATTTGAGTAAATTTAGATGAAAATAACTTCAATTTTTTGGATTGTGAAAAAAAAATTTAGTTGGAAGTGCCAAATTTTAATAAATTTATTTGAAACCAACTTCGATTTTTTTGGATTTTGTCGAGTATTTTTGGTGTAGGATGTATATTTGAGTAAATTTAGATGAAAATAACTTCAATTTCTAGGATTGTGAAAAAAATTTTAGTTAGAAGTGTCAAATTTTAATAAATTTATTTGAAACCAACTTCGATTTTTTTGGATTTTGTCGAGTATTTTTATTGTAGGATGTATATTTGAGTAAGTTTAGATGAAAATAACGACCATTTTTTGGATTGTGAAAAAAATTTTAGTTGGAAGTGTCAAATTTTAATAAATTTCTTTGAAACCAACTTCGATTTTTTTGGATTTTGTCGAGTATTTTTGTTGTAGGATGTATATTTGAGTAAATTTAGATGAAAATAACGACCATTTTTTGGATTGTGAAGAAAATTTTAGTTGGAAGTGTCAAATTTTAATAAATTTATTTGAAATCAACTTCGATTTTTTTGGATTTTGTCGAGTATTTTTGGTGTAGGATGTATATTTGAGTAAATTTAGATGAAAATAACTTCAATTTCTAGGATTGTGAAAAAAATTTTAGTTGGAAGTGTCAAATTTTAATAAATTTATTTGAAATCAACTTCGATTTTTTTGGATTTTGTCGAGTATTTTTGTTGTAGGATGTATATTTGAGTAAATTTAGATGAAAATAACAACCATTTTTTGGATTGTGAAGAAAGTTTTAGTTGGAAGTGTCAAATTTTAATAAATTTATTTGAAATCAAATTCGATTTTTTTGGATTTTGTCGAGTCTTTTTGTTGTAGGATGTATATTTGAGTAAATTTAGATGAAAATAACGACCATTTTTTGGATTGTGAAGAAAATTTTAGTTGGAAGTGTCAAATTGTAATAAATTTATTTGAAATCAACTTCGATTTTTTTGGATTTTGTCGAGTATTTTTGGTGTAGGATGTATATTTGAGTAAATTTAGAGGAAAATAACTTCAATTTTTTGGATTGTGACAAAAAAATTTAGTTGGAAGTGCCAAATTTTAATAAATTTATTTGAAACCAACTTCGATTTTTTTAGATTTTGTCGAGTATTTTTGGTGTAGGATGTATATTTGAGTAAATTTAGATGAAAATAACTTCAATTTCTAGGATTGTGAAAAAAATTTTAGTTAGAAGTGTCAAATTTTAATAAATTAATTTGAAACAAACTTCGATTTTTTTGGATTTTGTCGAGTATTTTTGTTGTAGGATGTATATTTGAGTTAATTTAGATGAAAATAACGACCATTTTTTGGATTGTGAAGAAAATTTTAGTTGGAAGTGTCAAATTTTAATAAATTTATTTGAAATCAACTTCGATTTTTTTGGATTTTGTCGAGTATTTTTGGTGTAGGATGTATATTTGAGTAAATTTAGATGAAAATAACTTCAATTTCTAGGATTGTGAAAAAAATTTTAGTTGGAAGTGTCAAATTTTAATAAATTTATTTGAAATCAACTTCGATTTTTTTGGATTTTGTCGAGTATTTTTGGTGTAGGATGTATATTTGAGTAAATTTAGATGAAAATAACTTCAATTTTTTGGATTGTGAAAAAAAATTTTAGTTGGAAGTGCCAAGTTTTAATAAATTTATTTGAAATCAACTTCGATTTTTTTGGATTTTGGTGAGTATTTTTTTGTTGGATCTATATTTGAGAAAATTTAGATGAAAATAACTTCAATTTTTTGGATTGTGAAAAAAATTTTAGTGGGAAGTGTCAAATTTTAATAAATTTATTTGAAACCAACTTCGATTTTTTTGGATTTTGGTGAGTATTTTTTTGTTGGATCTATATTTGAGAAAATTTAGTTGAAAATAACTTCAATTTTTTGGATTGTGAAAAAAATTTTAGTTGGAAGTGTCAAATTTTAATAAATTTATTTGAAACCAACTTCGATTTTTTTTTATTTTTTTGAGTATTTATGTTGTGGGATCTATATTTGAGTAAATTTAGATGAAAATAACGACCATTTTTTGTATTGTGAATAAAATTTTAGTTGGAAGTGTCAAATTTTAATAAATTTATTTGAAATCATCTTCGATTTTTTTGGATTTTGTCGAGTATTTTTGGTGTAGGATGTATATTTGAGTAAATTTAGATGAAAATAACTTCAATTTTTTGGATTGTGAAAAAAAATTTTAGTTGGAAGTGCCATGTTATAATAAATTTATTTGAAATCAACTTCGATTTTTTTGGATTTTGGTGAGTATTTTTTTGTTGGATCTATATTTGAGAAAATTTAGATGAAAATAACTTCAATTTTTTGGATTGTGAAGAAATTTTTAGTTGGAAGTGTCAAATTTTAATAAATTTATTTGAAATCTTCTTCGATTTTTTTGGATTTTGTCGAGTATTTTTGTTGTAGGATGTATATTTGAGTAAATTTAGATGAAAATAACCACCATTTTTTGGATTGTGAATAAAATTTTAGTTGGAAGTGTCAAATTTTAATAAATTTATTTGAAATCAACTTCGATTTTTTTGGATTTTGTCGAGTATTTTTGGTGTAGGATGTATATTTGAGTAAATTTAGATGAAAATAACTTCAATTTTTTGGATTGTGAAGAAATTTTTAGTTGGAAGTGTCAAATTTTAATAAATTTATTTGAAATCTACTTCGTTTTTTTTGGATTTTGTCGAGTATTTTTGTTGTAGGATGTATATTTGAGTAAATTTAGATGAAAATAACCACCATTTTTTGGATTGTGAAAAAAAAATTTAGTTGGAAGTGCCAAATTTTAATAAATTTATTTGAAACCAACTTCGATTTTTTTGGATTTTGGTGAGTATTTTTTTGTTGGATCTATATTTGAGAAAATTTAGATGAAAATAACTTCAATTTTTTGGATTGTGAAGAAATTTTTAGTTGGAAGTGTCAAATTTTAATAAATTTATTTGAAATCTACTTCGTTTTTTTTGGATTTTGTCGAGTATTTTTGTTGTAGGATGTATATTTGAGTAAATTTAGATGAAAATAACCACCATTTTTTGGATTGTGAATAAAATTTTAGTTGGAAGTGTCAAATTTTAATAAATTTATTTGAAATCAACTTCGATTTTTTTGGATTTTGTCGAGTATTTTTGGTGTAGGATGTATATTTGAGTAAATTTAGATGAAAATAACTTCAATTTTTTGGATTGTGAAAAAAAAATTTAGTTGGGAGTGCCAAATTTTAATAAATTTATTTGAAACCAACTTCGATTTTTTTGGATTTTGTCGAGTATTTTTGGTGTAGGATGTATATTTGAGTAAATTTAGATGAAAATAACTTCAATTTCTAGGATTGTGAAAAAAATTTTAGTTAGAAGTGTCAAATTTTAATAAATTAATTTGAAACCAACTTCGATTTTTTTGGATTTTGTCGAGTATTTTTGTTGTAGGATGTATATTTGAGTAAATTTAGATGAAAATAACGACCATTTTTTGGATTGTGAAGAAAATTTTAGTTGGAAGTGTCAAATTTTAATTAATTTATTTGAAATCAACTTCGATTTTTTTGGATTTTGTCGAGTATTTTTGGTGTAGGATGTATATTTGAGTAAATTTAGATGAAAATAACTTCAATTTCTAGGATTGTGAAAAAAAATTTAGTTGGAAGTGTCAAATTTTAATAAATTTATTTGAAATCAACTTCGATTTTTTTGGATTTTGTCGAGTATTTTTGTTGTAGGATGTATATTTGAGTAAATTTAGATGAAAATAACAACCATTTTTTGGATTGTGAAGAAAGTTTTATTTGGAAGTGTCAAATTTTAATAAATTTATTTGAAATCAAATTCGATTTTTTTGGATTTTGTCGAGTATTTTTGTTGTAGGATGTATATTTGAGTAAATGTAGATGAAAATAACGACCATTTTTTGGATTGTGAAGAAAATTTTAGTTGGAAGTGTCAAATTTTAATAAATTTATTTGAAATCAACTTCGATTTTTTTGGATTTTGTCGAGTATTTTTGGTGTAGGATGTATATTTGAGTAAATTTAGATGAAAATAACAACCATTTTTTGGATTGTGAAGAAAGTTTTAGTTGGAAGTGTCAAATTTTAATAAATTTATTTGAAATCAAATTCGATTTTTTTGGATTTTGTCGAGTATTTTTGTTGTAGGATGTATATTTGAGTAAATTTAGATGAAAATAACGACCATTTTTTGGATTGCGAAGAAAATTTTAGTTGGAAGTGTCAAATTTTAATAAATTTATTTGAAATCAACTTCGATTTTTTTGGATTTTGTCGAGTATTTTTGGTGTAGGATGTATATTTGAGTAAATTTAGATGAAAATAAATTCAATTTTTTGGATTGTGAAAAAAATTTTAGTTGGAAATGCCAAGTTTTAATAAATTTATTTGAAATCAACTTCGATTTTTTTGGATTTTGGTGAGTATTTTTTTGTTGGATCTATATTTGAGAAAATTTAGATGAAAATAACTTCAATTTTTTGGATTGTGAAAAAAATTTTAGTGGGAAGTGTCAAATTTTAATAAATTTATTTGAAACCAACTTCGATTTTTTTTTTTTTTTTTGAGTATTTTTGTTGTTGGATCTATATTTGAGTAAATTTAGATATAAATAACTTCAATTTTTAGGATTGTGAAGAAAATTTTAGTTGAAAGTGTCAAATTTTAATAAATTTATTTGAAATCAACTTCGATTTTTTTGGATATTGTTGAGTATTTTTGTTGTAGGATCTATATTTGAGTAAATTTAGATGAAAATAACTTCAATTTTTTGGATTGTGAAAAAAATTTTAGTCGGAAGTGTCCAATTTTAATAAATTTATTTGAAACCAACTTCGATTTTTTTAGATTTTGTCGAGTATTTTTGGTGTAGGATGTATATTTGAGTAAATTTAGATGAAAATAACTTCAATTTCTAGGATTGTGAAAAAAATTTTAGTTAGAAGTGTCAAATTTTAATAAATTTATTTGAAACCAACTTCGATTTTTTTGGATTTTGTCGAGTATTTTTGTTGTAGGATGTATATTTGAGTAAATTTAGATGAAAATAACGACCATTTTTTGGATTGTGAAGAAAATTTTAGTTGGAAGTGTCAAATTTTAATAAATTTATTTGAAACCAACTTCGATTTTTTTTTTTTTTTTGAGTATTTTTGTTGTGGGATCTATATTTGAGTAAATTTAGATGAAAATAACTTCAATTTTTTGGATTGTGAAAAAAAAATTTAGTTGGAAGTGCCAAATTTTAATAAATTTATTTGAAATCAACTTCGATTTTTTTGGATTTTGTCGAGTATTTTTGGTGTAGGATGTATATTTGAGTAAATTTAGATGAAAATAACTTCAATTTCTAGGATTGTGAAAAAAAATTTAGTTGGAAGTGTCAAATTTTAATAAATTTATTTGAAATCAACTTCGATTTTTTTGGATTTTGTCGAGTACTTTTGATGTAGGATGTATATTTGAGTAAATTTAGATGAAAATAACGACCATTTTTTGGATTGTGAATAAAATTTTAGTTGGAAGTGTCAAATTTTAATAAATTTATTTGAAATCAACTTCGATTTTTTTGGATTTTGTCGAGTATTTTTGGTGTAGGATGTATATTTGAGTAAATTTAGATGAAAATAACTTCAATTTTTTGGATTGTGAAAAAAAAATTTAGTTGGAAGTGCCAAATTTTAATAAATTTATTTGAAACCAACTTCGATTTTTTTGGATTTTGTCGAGTATTTTTGGTGTAGGATGTATATTTGAGTAAATTTAGATGAAAATAACTTCAATTTCTAGGATTGTGAAAAAAATTTTAGTTAGAAGTGTCAAATTTTAATAAATTTATTTGAAATCAACTTCGATTTTTTTGGATTTTGTCGAGTATTTTTGGTGTAGGATGTATATTTGAGTAAATTTAGATGAAAATAACAACCATTTTTTGGATTGTGAAGAAAGTTTTAGTTGGAAGTGTCAAATTTTAATAAATTTATTTGAAATCAAATTCGATTTTTTTGGATTTTGTCGAGTATTTTTGTTGTAGGATGTATATTTGAGTAAATTTAGATGAAAATAACGACCATTTTTTGGATTGTGAAGAAAATTTTAGTTGGAAGTGTCAAATTTTAATAAATTTATTTGAAATCAACTTCGATTTTTTTGGATTTTGTCGAGTATTTTTGGTGTAGGATGTATATTTGAGTAAATTTAGATGAAAATAACTTCAATTTTTTGGATTGTGAAAAAAAATTTAGTTGGAAATGCCAAGTTTTAATAAATTTATTTGAAATCAACTTCGATTTTTTTGGATTTTGGTGAGTATTTTTTTGTTGGATCTATATTTGAGAAAATTTAGATGAAAATAACTTCAATTTTTTGGATTGTGAAAAAAATTTTAGTGGGAAGTGTCAAATTTTAATAAATTTATTTGAAACCAACTTCGATTTTTTTTTTTTTTTTGAGTATTTTTGTTGTTGGATCTATATTTGAGTAAATTTAGATATAAATAACTTCAATTTTTAGGATTGTGAAGAAAATTTTAGTTGAAAGTGTCAAATTTTAATAAATTTATTTGAAATCAACTTCGATTTTTTTGGATATTGTTGAGTATTTTTGTTGTAGGATCTATATTTGAGTAAATTTAGATGAAAATAACTTCAATTTTTTGGATTGTGAAAAAAAAATTTAGTTGGAAGTGCCAAATTTTAATAAATTTATTTGAAACCAACTTCGATTTTTTTGGATTTTGTCGAGTATTTTTGGTGTAGGATGTATATTTGAGTAAATTTAGATGAAAATAACTTCAATTTCTAGGATTGTGAAAAAAATTTTAGTTAGAAGTGTCAAATTTTAATAAATTTATTTGAAATCAACTTCGATTTTTTTGGATTTTGGTGAGTATTTTTTTGTTGGATCTATATTTGAGAAAATTTAGATGAAAATAACTTCAATTTTTTGGATTGTGAAAAAAATTTTAGTGGGAAGTGTCAAATTTTAATAAATTTATTTGAAACCAACTTCGATTTTTTTTTTTTTTTTGAGTATTTTTGTTGTTGGATCTATATTTGAGTAAATTTAGATATAAATAACTTCAATTTTTAGGATTGTGAAGAAAATTTTAGTTGAAAGTGTCAAATTTTAATAAATTTATTTGAAATCAACTTCGATTTTTTTGGATATTGTTGAGTATTTTTGTTGTAGGATCTATATTTGAGTAAATTTAGATGAAAATAACTTCAATTTTTTGGATTGTGAAAAAAATTTTAGTCGGAAGTGTCCAATTTTAATAAATTTATTTGAAACCAACTTCGATTTTTTTAGATTTTGTCGAGTATTTTTGGTGTAGGATGTATATTTGAGTAAATTTAGATGAAAATAACTTCAATTTTTTGGATTGTGAAAAAAAAATTTAGTTGGAAGTGCCAAATTTTAATAAATTTATTTGAAACCAACTTCGATTTTTTTGGATTTTGTCGAGTATTTTTGGTGTAGGATGTATATTTGAGTAAATTTAGATGAAAATAACTTCAATTTCTAGGATTGTGAAAAAAATTTTAGTTAGAAGTGTCAAATTTTAATAAATTTATTTGAAATCAACTTCGATTTTTTTGGATTTTGTCGAGTATTTTTGTTGTAGGATGTATATTTGAGTAAATTTAGATGAAAATAACCACCATTTTTTGGATTGTGCATAAAATTTTAGTTGGAAGTGTCAAATTTTAATAAATTTATTTGAAATCAACTTCGATTTTTTTGGATTTTGTCGAGTATTTTTGGTGTAGGATGTATATTTGAGTAAATTTAGATGAAAATAACTTCAATTTTTTGGATTGTGAAAAAAAATTTTAGTTGGAAGTGCCATGTTATAATAAATTTATTTGAAATCAACTTCGATTTTTTTGGATTTTGGTGAGTATTTTTTTGTTGGATCTTTATTTGAGAAAATTTAGATGAAAATAACTTCAATTTTTGGATTGTGAAGAAATTTTTAGTTGGAAGTGTCAAATTTTAATAAATTTATTTGAAATCTACTTCGATTTTTTTGGATTTTGTCGAGTATTTTTGTTGTAGGATGTATATTTGAGCAAATTTAGATGAAAATAACCACCATTTTTTGGATTGTGAATAAAATTTTTGTTGGAAGTGTCAAATTTTAATAAATTTATTTGAAATCAACTTCGATTTTTTTGGATTTTGTCGAGTATTTTTGGTGTAGGATGTATATTTGAGTAAATTTAGATGAAAATAACTTCAATTTTTTGGATTGTGAAAAAAAAATTTAGTTGGAAGTGCCAAATTTTAATAAATTTATTTGAAACCAACTTCGATTTTTTTGGATTTTGTCGAGTATTTTTGGTGTAGGATGTATATTTGAGTAAATTTAGATGAAAATAACTTCAATTTCTACGATTGTGAAAAAAATTTTAGTTAGAAGTGTCAAATTTTAATAAATTAATTTGAAACCAACTTCGATTTTTTTGGATTTTGTCGAGTATTTTTGTTGTAGGATGTATATTTGAGTAAGTTTAGATGAAAATAACGACCATTTTTTGGATTGTGAAAAAAATTTTAGTTGGAAGTGTCAAATTTTAATAAATTTCTTTGAAACCAACTTCGATTTTTTTGGATTTTGTCGAGTATTTTTGTTGTAGGATGTATATTTGAGTAAATTTAGATGAAAATAACGACCATTTTTTGGATTGTGAAGAAAATTTTAGTTGGAAGTGTCAAATTTTAATAAATTTATTTGAAATCAACTTCGATTTTTTTGGATTTTGTCGAGTATTTTTGGTGTAGGATGTATATTTGAGTAAATTTAGATGAAAATAACTTCAATTTCTAGGATTGTGAAAAAAATTTTAGTTGGAAGTGTCAAATTTTAATAAATTTATTTGAAATCAACTTCGATTTTTTTGGATTTTGTCGAGTATTTTTGTTGTAGGATGTATATTTGAGTAAATTTAGATGAAAATAACAACCATTTTTTGGATTGTGAAGAAAGTTTTAGTTGGAAGTGTCAAATTTTAATAAATTTATTTGAAATCAAATTCGATTTTTTTGGATTTTGTCGAGTATTTTTGTTGTAGGATGTATATTTGAGTAAATTTAGATGAAAATAACGACCATTTTTTGGATTGTGAAGAAAATTTTAGTTGGAAGTGTCAAATTTTAATAAATTTATTTGAAATCAACTTCGATTTTTTTGGATTTTGTCGAGTATTTTTGGTGTAGGATGTATATTTGAGTAAATTTAGATGAAAATAACTTCAATTTTTTGGATTGTGAAAAAAAATTTTAGTTGGAAATGCCAAGTTTTAATAAATTTATTTGAAATCAACTTCGATTTTTTTGGATTTTGGTGAGTATTTTTTTGTTGGATCTATATTTGAGAAAATTTAGATGAAAATAACTTCAATTTTTTGGATTGTGAAAAAAAAATTTAGTTGGAAGTGCCAAATTTTAATAAATTTATTTGAAACCAACTTCGATTTTTTTGGATTTTGTCGAGTATTTTTGGTGTAGGATGTATATTTGAGTAAATTTAGATGAAAATAACTTCAATTTCTAGGATTGTGAAAAAAATTTTAGTTAGAAGTGTCAAATTTTAATAAATTTATTTGAAATCAACTTCGATTTTTTTGGATTTTGTCGAGTATTTTTGGTGTAGGATGTATATTTGAGTAAATTTAGATGAAAATAACAACCATTTTTTGGATTGTGAAGAAAGTTTTAGTTGGAAGTGTCAAATTTTAATAAATTTATTTGAAATCAAATTCGATTTTTTTGGATTTTGTCGAGTATTTTTGTTGTAGGATGTATATTTGAGTAAATTTAGATGAAAATAACGACCATTTTTTGGATTGTGAAGAAAATTTTAGTTGGAAGTGTCAAATTTTAATAAATTTATTTGAAATCAACTTCGATTTTTTTGGATTTTGTCGAGTATTTTTGGTGTAGGATGTATATTTGAGTAAATTTAGATGAAAATAACTTCAATTTTTTGGATTGTGAAAAAAAATTTAGTTGGAAATGCCAAGTTTTAATAAATTTATTTGAAATCAACTTCGATTTTTTTGGATTTTGGTGAGTATTTTTTTGTTGGATCTATATTTGAGAAAATTTAGATGAAAATAACTTCAATTTTTTGGATTGTGAAAAAAATTTTAGTGGGAAGTGTCAAATTTTAATAAATTTATTTGAAACCAACTTCGATTTTTTTTTTTTTTTTGAGTATTTTTGTTGTTGGATCTATATTTGAGTAAATTTAGATATAAATAACTTCAATTTTTAGGATTGTGAAGAAAATTTTAGTTGAAAGTGTCAAATTTTAATAAATTTATTTGAAATCAACTTCGATTTTTTTGGATATTGTTGAGTATTTTTGTTGTAGGATCTATATTTGAGTAAATTTAGATGAAAATAACTTCAATTTTTTGGATTGTGAAAAAAATTTTAGTCGGAAGTGTCCAATTTTAATAAATTTATTTGAAACCAACTTCGATTTTTTTAGATTTTGTCGAGTATTTTTGGTGTAGGATGTATATTTGAGTAAATTTAGATGAAAATAACTTCAATTTTTTGGATTGTGAAAAAAAAATTTAGTTGGAAGTGCCAAATTTTAATAAATTTATTTGAAACCAACTTCGATTTTTTTGGATTTTGTCGAGTATTTTTGGTGTAGGATGTATATTTGAGTAAATTTAGATGAAAATAACTTCAATTTCTAGGATTGTGAAAAAAATTTTAGTTAGAAGTGTCAAATTTTAATAAATTTATTTGAAATCAACTTCGATTTTTTTGGATTTTGGTGAGTATTTTTTTGTTGGATCTATATTTGAGAAAATTTAGATGAAAATAACTTCAATTTTTTGGATTGTGAAAAAAATTTTAGTGGGAAGTGTCAAATTTTAATAAATTTATTTGAAACCAACTTCGATTTTTTTTTTTTTTTGAGTATTTTTGTTGTTGGATCTATATTTGAGTAAATTTAGATATAAATAACTTCAATTTTTAGGATTGTGAAGAAAATTTTAGTTGAAAGTGTCAAATTTTAATAAATTTATTTGAAATCAACTTCGATTTTTTTGGATATTGTTGAGTATTTTTGTTGTAGGATCTATATTTGAGTAAATTTAGATGAAAATAACTTCAATTTTTTGGATTGTGAAAAAAATTTTAGTCGGAAGTGTCCAATTTTAATAAATTTATTTGAAACCAACTTCGATTTTTTTAGATTTTGTCGAGTATTTTTGGTGTAGGATGTATATTTGAGTAAATTTAGATGAAAATAACTTCAATTTTTTGGATTGTGAAAAAAAAATTTAGTTGGAAGTGCCAAATTTTAATAAATTTATTTGAAACCAACTTCGATTTTTTTGGATTTTGTCGAGTATTTTTGGTGTAGGATGTATATTTGAGTAAATTTAGATGAAAATAACTTCAATTTCTAGGATTGTGAAAAAAATTTTAGTTAGAAGTGTCAAATTTTAATAAATTTATTTGAAATCAACTTCGATTTTTTTGGATTTTGTCGAGTATTTTTGTTGTAGGATGTATATTTGAGTAAATTTAGATGAAAATAACCACCATTTTTTGGATTGTGCATAAAATTTTAGTTGGAAGTGTCAAATTTTAATAAATTTATTTGAAATCAACTTCGATTTTTTTGGATTTTGTCGAGTATTTTTGGTGTAGGATGTATATTTGAGTAAATTTAGATGAAAATAACTTCAATTTTTTGGATTGTGAAAAAAAATTTTAGTTGGAAGTGCCATGTTATAATAAATTTATTTGAAATCAACTTCGATTTTTTTGGATTTTGGTGAGTATTTTTTTGTTGGATCTTTATTTGAGAAAATTTAGATGAAAATAACTTCAATTTTTGGATTGTGAAGAAATTTTTAGTTGGAAGTGTCAAATTTTAATAAATTTATTTGAAATCTACTTCGATTTTTTTGGATTTTGTCGAGTATTTTTGTTGTAGGATGTATATTTGAGCAAATTTAGATGAAAATAACCACCATTTTTTGGATTGTGAATAAAATTTTTGTTGGAAGTGTCAAATTTTAATAAATTTATTTGAAATCAACTTCGATTTTTTTGGATTTTGTCGAGTATTTTTGGTGTAGGATGTATATTTGAGTAAATTTAGATGAAAATAACTTCAATTTTTTGGATTGTGAAAAAAAAATTTAGTTGGAAGTGCCAAATTTTAATAAATTTATTTGAAACCAACTTCGATTTTTTTGGATTTTGTCGAGTATTTTTGGTGTAGGATGTATATTTGAGTAAATTTAGATGAAAATAACTTCAATTTCTAGGATTGTGAAAAAAATTTTAGTTAGAAGTGTCAAATTTTAATAAATTAATTTGAAACCAACTTCGATTTTTTTGGATTTTGTCGAGTATTTTTGTTGTAGGATGTATATTTGAGTAAGTTTAGATGAAAATAACGACCATTTTTTGGATTGTGAAAAAAATTTTAGTTGGAAGTGTCAAATTTTAATAAATTTCTTTGAAACCAACTTCGATTTTTTTGGATTTTGTCGAGTATTTTTGTTGTAGGATGTATATTTGAGTAAATTTAGATGAAAATAACGACCATTTTTTGGATTGTGAAGAAAATTTTAGTTGGAAGTGTCAAATTTTAATAAATTTATTTGAAATCAACTTCGATTTTTTTGGATTTTGTCGAGTATTTTTGGTGTAGGATGTATATTTGAGTAAATTTAGATGAAAATAACTTCAATTTCTAGGATTGTGAAAAAAATTTTAGTTGGAAGTGTCAAATTTTAATAAATTTATTTGAAATCAACTTCGATTTTTTTGGATTTTGTCGAGTATTTTTGTTGTAGGATGTATATTTGAGTAAATTTAGATGAAAATAACAACCATTTTTTGGATTGTGAAGAAAGTTTTAGTTGGAAGTGTCAAATTTTAATAAATTTATTTGAAATCAAATTCGATTTTTTTGGATTTTGTCGAGTATTTTTGTTGTAGGATGTATATTTGAGTAAATTTAGATGAAAATAACGACCATTTTTTGGATTGTGAAGAAAATTTTAGTTGGAAGTGTCAAATTTTAATAAATTTATTTGAAATCAACTTCGATTTTTTTTGGATTTTGTCGAGTATTTTTGGTGTAGGATGTATATTTGAGTAAATTTAGATGAAAATAACTTCAATTTTTTGGATTGTGAAAAAAAATTTTAGTTGGAAATGCCAAGTTTTAATAAATTTATTTGAAATCAACTTCGATTTTTTTGGATTTTGGTGAGTATTTTTTTGTTGGATCTATATTTGAGAAAATTTAGATGAAAATAACTTCAATTTTTTGGATTGTGAAAAAAATTTTAGTGGGAAGTGTCCAATTTTAATAAATTTATTTGAAACCAACTTCGATTTTTTGGAATTTTGTCGAGTATTTTTGGTGTAGGATGTATATTTGAGTAAATTTAGATGAAAATAACTTCAATTTCTAGGATTGTGAAGAAATTTTTAGTTGGAAGTGTCAAATTTTAATAAATTTATTTGAAATCAACTTCGATTTTTTTGGATTTTGTCGAGTATTTTTGTTGTAGGATGTATATTTGAGCAAATTTAGATGAAAATAACCACCATTTTTTGGATTGTGAATAAAATTTTTGTTGGAAGTGTCAAATTTTAATAAATTTATTTGAAATCAACTTCGATTTTTTTGGATTTTGTCGAGTATTTTTGGTGTAGGATGTATATTTGAGTAAATTTAGATGAAAATAACTTCAATTTTTTGGATTGTGAAAAAAAAATTTAGTTGGAAGTGCCAAATTTTAATAAATTTATTTGAAACCAACTTCGATTTTTTTGGATTTTGTCGAGTATTTTTGGTGTAGGATGTATATTTGAGTAAATTTAGATGAAAATAACTTCAATTTCTAGGATTGTGAAAAAAATTTTAGTTAGAAGTGTCAAATTTTAATAAATTAATTTGAAACCAACTTCGATTTTTTTGGATTTTGTCGAGTATTTTTGTTGTAGGATGTATATTTGAGTAAGTTTAGATGAAAATAACGACCATTTTTTGGATTGTGAAAAAAATTTTAGTTGGAAGTGTCAAATTTTAATAAATTTCTTTGAAACCAACTTCGATTTTTTTGGATTTTGTCGAGTATTTTTGTTGTAGGATGTATATTTGAGTAAATTTAGATGAAAATAACGACCATTTTTTGGATTGTGAAGAAAATTTTAGTTGGAAGTGTCAAATTTTAATAAATTTATTTGAAATCAACTTCGATTTTTTTGGATTTTGTCGAGTATTTTTGGTGTAGGATGTATATTTGAGTAAATTTAGATGAAAATAACTTCAATTTCTAGGATTGTGAAAAAAATTTTAGTTGGAAGTGTCAAATTTTAATAAATTTATTTGAAATCAACTTCGATTTTTTTGGATTTTGTCGAGTATTTTTGTTGTAGGATGTATATTTGAGTAAATTTAGATGAAAATAACAACCATTTTTTGGATTGTGAAGAAAGTTTTAGTTGGAAGTGTCAAATTTTAATAAATTTATTTGAAATCAAATTCGATTTTTTTGGATTTTGTCGAGTATTTTTGTTGTAGGATGTATATTTGAGTAAATTTAGATGAAAATAACGACCATTTTTTGGATTGTGAAGAAAATTTTAGTTGGAAGTGTCAAATTTTAATAAATTTATTTGAAATCAACTTCGATTTTTTTGGATTTTGTCGAGTATTTTTGGTGTAGGATGTATATTTGAGTAAATTTAGATGAAAATAACTTCAATTTTTTGGATTGTGAAAAAAAATTTTAGTTGGAAATGCCAAGTTTTAATAAATTTATTTGAAATCAACTTCGATTTTTTTGGATTTTGGTGAGTATTTTTTTGTTGGATCTATATTTGAGAAAATTTAGATGAAAATAACTTCAATTTTTTGGATTGTGAAAAAAATTTTAGTGGGAAGTGTCCAATTTTAATAAATTTATTTGAAACCAACTTCGATTTTTTGGAATTTTGTCGAGTATTTTTGGTGTAGGATGTATATTTGAGTAAATTTAGATGAAAATAACTTCAATTTCTAGGATTGTGAAGAAATTTTTAGTTGGAAGTGTCAAATTTTAATAAATTTATTTGAAATCAACTTCGATTTTTTTGGATTTTGTCGAGTATTTTTGTTGTAGGATGTATATTTGAGTAAATTTAGATGAAAATAACAACCATTTTTTGGATTGTGAAGAAAGTTTTAGTTGGAAGTGTCAAATTTTAATAAATTTATTTGAAATCAAATTCGATTTTTTTGGATTTTGTCGAGTATTTTTGTTGTAGGATGTATATTTGAGTAAGTTTAGATGAAAATAACGACCATTTTTTGGATTGTGAAAAAAATTTTAGTTGGAAGTGTCAAATTTTAATAAATTTCTTTGAAACCAACTTCGATTTTTTTGGATTTTGTCGAGTATTTTTGTTGTAGGATGTATATTTGAGTAAATTTAGATGAAAATAACGACCATTTTTTGGATTGTGAAGAAAATTTTAGTTGGAAGTGTCAAATTTTAATAAATTTATTTGAAATCAACTTCGATTTTTTTGGATTTTGTCGAGTATTTTTGGTGTAGGATGTATATTTGAGTAAATTTAGATGAAAATAACTTCAATTTCTAGGATTGTGAAAAAAATTTTAGTTGGAAGTGTCAAATTTTAATAAATTTATTTGAAATCAACTTCGATTTTTTTGGATTTTGTCGAGTATTTTTGTTGTAGGATGTATATTTGAGTAAATTTAGATGAAAATAACAACCATTTTTTGGATTGTGAAGAAAGTTTTAGTTGGAAGTGTCAAATTTTAATAAATTTATTTGAAATCAAATTCGATTTTTTTGGATTTTGTCGAGTATTTTTGTTGTAGGATGTATATTTGAGTAAATTTAGATGAAAATAACGACCATTTTTTGGATTGTGAAAAAAATTTTAGTGGGAAGTGTCCAATTTTAATAAATTTATTTGAAACCAACTTCGATTTTTTGGAATTTTGTCGAGTATTTTTGGTGTAGGATGTATATTTGAGTAAATTTAGATGAAAATAACTTCAATTTCTAGGATTGTGAAGAAATTTTTAGTTGGAAGTGTCAAATTTTAATAAATTTATTTGAAATCAACTTCGATTTTTTTGGATTTTGTCGAGTATTTTTGTTGTAGGATGTATATTTGAGTAAATTTAGATGAAAATAACAACCATTTTTTGGATTGTGAAGAAAGTTTTAGTTGGAAGTGTCAAATTTTAATAAATTTATTTGAAATCAAATTCGATTTTTTTGGATTTTGTCGAGTATTTTTGTTGTAGGATGTATATTTGAGTAAGTTTAGATGAAAATAACGACCATTTTTTGGATTGTGAAAAAAATTTTAGTTGGAAGTGTCAAATTTTAATAAATTTCTTTGAAACCAACTTCGATTTTTTTGGATTTTGTCGAGTATTTTTGTTGTAGGATGTATATTTGAGTAAATTTAGATGAAAATAACGACCATTTTTTGGATTGTGAAGAAAATTTTAGTTGGAAGTGTCAAATTTTAATAAATTTATTTGAAATCAACTTCGATTTTTTTGGATTTTGTCGAGTATTTTTGGTGTAGGATGTATATTTGAGTAAATTTAGATGAAAATAACTTCAATTTCTAGGATTGTGAAAAAAATTTTAGTTGGAAGTGTCAAATTTTAATAAATTTATTTGAAATCAACTTCGATTTTTTTGGATTTTGTCGAGTATTTTTGTTGTAGGATGTATATTTGAGTAAATTTAGATGAAAATAACAACCATTTTTTGGATTGTGAAGAAAGTTTTAGTTGGAAGTGTCAAATTTTAATAAATTTATTTGAAATCAAATTCGATTTTTTTGGATTTTGTCGAGTATTTTTGTTGTAGGATGTATATTTGAGTAAATTTAGATGAAAATAACGACCATTTTTTGGATTGTGAAGAAAATTTTAGTTGGAAGTGTCAAATTTTAATAAATTTATTTGAAACCAACTTCGATTTTTTGGAATTTTGTCGAGTATTTTTGGTGTAGGATGTATATTTGAGTAAATTTAGATGAAAATAACTTCAATTTCTAGGATTGTGAAGAAATTTTTAGTTGGAAGTGTCAAATTTTAATAAATTTATTTGAAATCTACTTCGATTTTTTTTGATTTTGTCGAGTATTTTTGTTGTAGGATGTATATTTGAGTAAATTTAGATGAAAATAACGACCATTTTTTGGATTGTGAAGAAAATTTTAGTTGGAAGTGTCAAATTTTAATAAATTTATTTGAAATCAACTTCGATTTTTTTGGATTTTGTCGAGTATTTTTGGTGTAGGATGTATTTTTGAGTAAATTTAGATGAAAATAACTTCAATTTCTAGGATTGTGAAAAAAATTTTAGTTGGAAGTGTCAAATTTTAATAAATTTATTTGAAATCAACTTCGATTTTTTTGGATTTTGTCGAGTATTTTTGTTGTAGGATGTATATTTGAGTAAATTTAGATGAAAATAACAACCATTTTTTGGATTGTGAAGAAAGTTTTAGTTGGAAGTGTCAAATTTTAATAAATTTATTTGAAATCAAATTCGATTTTTTTGGATTTTGTCGAGTATTTTTGTTGTAGGATGTATATTTGAGTAAATTTAGATGAAAATAACGACCATTTTTTGGATTGTGAAGAAAATTTTAGTTGGAAGTGTCAAATTTTAATAAATTTATTTGAAATCAACTTCGATTTTTTTGGATTTTGTCGAGTATTTTTGGTGTAGGATGTATATTTGAGTAAATTTAGATGAAAATAACTTCAATTTTTTGGATTGTGAAAAAAAATTTTAGTTGGAAATGCCAAGTTTTAATAAATTTATTTGAAATCAACTTCGATTTTTTTGGATTTTGGTGAGTATTTTTTTGTTGGATCTATATTTGAGAAAATTTAGATGAAAATAACTTCAATTTTTTGGATTGTGAAAAAAATTTTAGTGGGAAGTGTCCAATTTTAATAAATTTATTTGAAACCAACTTCGATTTTTTGGAATTTTGTCGAGTATTTTTGGTGTAGGATGTATATTTGAGTAAATTTAGATGAAAATAACTTCAATTTCTAGGATTGTGAAGAAATTTTTAGTTGGAAGTGTCAAATTTTAATAAATTTATTTGAAATCTACTTCGATTTTTTTTGATTTTGTCGAGTATTTTTGTTGTAGGATGTATATTTGAGTAAATTTAGATGAAAATAACGACCATTTTTTGGATTGTGAAGAAAATTTTAGTTGGAAGTGTCAAATTTTAATAAATTTATTTGAAATCAACTTCGATTTTTTTGGATTTTGTCGAGTATTTTTGGTGTAGGATGTATTTTTGAGTAAATTTAGATGAAAATAACTTCAATTTCTAGGATTGTGAAAAAAATTTTAGTTGGAAGTGTCAAATTTTAATAAATTTATTTGAAATCAACTTCGATTTTTTTGGATTTTGTCGAGTATTTTTGGTGTAGGATGTATATTTGAGTAAATTTAGATGAAAATAACTTCAATTTTTTGGATTGTGAAAAAAAATTTTAGTTGGAAATGCCAAGTTTTAATAAATTTATTTGAAATCAACTTCGATTTTTTTGGATTTTGGTGAGTATTTTTTTGTTGGATCTATATTTGAGAAAATTTAGATGAAAATAACTTCAATTTTTTGGATTGTGAAAAAAATTTTAGTGGGAAGTGTCCAATTTTAATAAATTTATTTGAAACCAACTTCGATTTTTTGGAATTTTGTCGAGTATTTTTGGTGTAGGATGTATATTTGAGTAAATTTAGATGAAAATAACTTCAATTTCTAGGATTGTGAAGAAATTTTTAGTTGGAAGTGTCAAATTTTAATAAATTTATTTGAAATCTACTTCGATTTTTTTGGATTTTGTCGAGTATTTTTGTTGTAGGATGTATATTTGAGTAAATTTAGATGAAAATAACGACCATTTTTTGGATTGTGAAGAAAATTTTAGTTGGAAGTGTCAAATTTTAATAAATTTATTTGAAACCAACTTCGATTTTTTTTTTTTTTTTTGAGTATTTTTGTTGTTGGATCTATATTTGAGTAAATTTAGATATAAATAACTTCAATTTTTAGGATTGTGAAGAAAATTTTAGTTGAAAGTGTCAAATTTTAATAAATTTATTTGAAATCAACTTCGATTTTTTTGGATATTGTTGAGTATTTTTGTTGTAGGATCTATATTTGAGTAAATTTAGATGAAAATAACTTCAATTTTTTGGATTGTGAAAAAAATTTTAGTCGGAAGTGTCCAATTTTAATAAATTTATTTGAAACCAACTTCGATTTTTTTAGATTTTGTCGAGTATTTTTGGTGTAGGATGTATATTTGAGTAAATTTAGATGAAAATAACTTCAATTTTTTGGATTGTAAAAAAAAATTTAGTTGGAAGTGCCAAATTTTAATAAATTTATTTGAAACCAACTTCGATTTTTTTGGATTTTGTCGAGTATTTTTGGTGTAGGATGTATATTTGAGTAAATTTAGATGAAAATAACTTCAATTTCTAGGATTGTGAAAAAAATTTTAGTTAGAAGTGTCAAATTTTAATAAATTTATTTGAAATCAACTTCGATTTTTTTGGATTTTGGTGAGTATTTTTTTGTTGGATCTATATTTGAGAAAATTTAGATGAAAATAACTTCAATTTTTTGGATTGTGAAAAAAATTTTAGTGGGAAGTGTCCAATTTTAATAAATTTATTTGAAACCAACTTCGATTTTTTGGAATTTTGTCGAGTATTTTTGGTGTAGGATGTATATTTGAGTAAATTTAGATGAAAATAACTTCAATTTCTAGGATTGTGAAGAAATTTTTAGTTGGAAGTGTCAAATTTTAATAAATTTATTTGAAATCTACTTCGATTTTTTTGGATTTTGTCGAGTATTTTTGTTGTAGGATGTATATTTGAGTAAATTTAGATGAAAATAACGACCATTTTTTGGATTGTGAAGAAAATTTTAGTTGGAAGTGTCAAATTTTAATAAATTTATTTGAAACCAACTTCGATTTTTTTTTTTTTTTTTGAGTATTTTTGTTGTTGGATCTATATTTGAGTAAATGTAGATATAAATAACTTCAATTTTTAGGATTGTGAAGAAAATTTTAGTTGAAAGTGTCAAATTTTAATAAATTTATTTGAAATCAACTTCGATTTTTTTGGATATTGTTGAGTATTTTTGGTGTAGGATGTATATTTGAGTAAATTTAGATGAAAATAACTTCAATTTCTAGGATTGTGAAAAAAATTTTAGTTAGAAGTGTCAAATTTTAATAAATTAATTTGAAACCAACTTCGATTTTTTTGGATTTTGTCGAGTATTTTTGTTGTAGGATGTATATTTGAGTAAGTTTAGATGAAAATAACGACCATTTTTTGGATTGTGAAAAAAATTTTAGTTGGAAGTGTCAAATTTTAATAAATTTCTTTGAAACCAACTTCGATTTTTTTGGATTTTGTCGAGTATTTTTGTTGTAGGATGTATATTTGAGTAAATTTAGATGAAAATAACGACCATTTTTTGGATTGTGAAGAAAATTTTAGTTGGAAGTGTCAAATTTTAATAAATTTATTTGAAATCAACTTCGATTTTTTTGGATTTTGTCGAGTATTTTTGGTGTAGGATGTATATTTGAGTAAATTTAGATGAAAATAACGACCATTTTTTGGATTGTGAAGAAAATTTTAGTTGGAAGTGTCAAATTTTAATAAATTTATTTGAAATCAACTTCGATTTTTTTGGATTTTGTCGAGTATTTTTGGTGTAGGATGTATATTTGAGTAAATTTAGATGAAAATAACTTCAATTTTTTGGATTGTGAAAAAAAATTTTAGTTGGAAATGCCAAGTTTTAATAAATTTATTTGAAATCAACTTCGATTTTTTTGGATTTTGGTGAGTATTTTTTTGTTGGATCTATATTTGAGAAAATTTAGATGAAAATAACTTCAATTTTTTGGATTGTGAAAAAAATTTTAGTGGGAAGTGTCCAATTTTAATAAATTTATTTGAAACCAACTTCGATTTTTTGGAATTTTGTCGAGTATTTTTGGTGTAGGATGTATATTTGAGTAAATTTAGATGAAAATAACTTCAATTTCTAGGATTGTGAAGAAATTTTTAGTTGGAAGTGTCAAATTTTTATAAATTTATTTGAAATCAACTTCGATTTTTTTGGATTTTGTCGAGTATTTTTGTTGTAGGATGTATATTTGAGTAAATTTAGATGAAAATAACAACCATTTTTTGGATTGTGAAGAAAGTTTTAGTTGGAAGTGTCAAATTTTAATAAATTTATTTGAAATCAAATTCGATTTTTTTGGATTTTGTCGAGTATTTTTGTTGTAGGATGTATATTTGAGTAAGTTTAGATGAAAATAACGACCATTTTTTGGATTGTGAAAAAAATTTTAGTTGGAAGTGTCAAATTTTAATAAATTTCTTTGAAACCAACTTCGATTTTTTTGGATTTTGTCGAGTATTTTTGTTGTAGGATGTATATTTGAGTAAATTTAGATGAAAATAACGACCATTTTTTGGATTGTGAAGAAAATTTTAGTTGGAAGTGTCAAATTTTAATAAATTTATTTGAAATCAACTTCGATTTTTTTGGATTTTGTCGAGTATTTTTGGTGTAGGATGTATTTTTGAGTAAATTTAGATGAAAATAACTTCAATTTCTAGGATTGTGAAAAAAATTTTAGTTGGAAGTGTCAAATTTTAATAAATTTATTTGAAATCAACTTCGATTTTTTTGGATTTTTTCGAGTATTTTTGGTGTAGGATGTATATTTGAGTAAATTTAGATGAAAATAACTTCAATTTTTTGGATTGTGAAAAAAAATTTTAGTTGGAAATGCCAAGTTTTAATAAATTTATTTGAAATCAACTTCGATTTTTTTGGATTTTGGTGAGTATTTTTTTGTTGGATCTATATTTGAGAAAATTTAGATGAAAATAACTTCAATTTTTTGGATTGTGAAAAAAATTTTAGTGGGAAGTGTCCAATTTTAATAAATTTATTTGAAACCAACTTCGATTTTTTGGAATTTTGTCGAGTATTTTTGGTGTAGGATGTATATTTGAGTAAATTTAGATGAAAATAACTTCAATTTCTAGGATTGTGAAGAAATTTTTAGTTGGAAGTGTCAAATTTTAATAAATTTATTTGAAATCTACTTCGATTTTTTATGATTTTGTCGAGTATTTTTGTTGTAGGATGTATATTTGAGTAAATTTAGATGAAAATAACGACCATTTTTTGGATTGTGAAGAAAATTTTAGTTGGAAGTGTCAAATTTTAATAAATTTATTTGAAATCAACTTCGATTTTTTTGGATTTTGTCGAGTATTTTTGGTGTAGGATGTATTTTTGAGTAAATTTAGATGAAAATAACTTCAATTTCTAGGATTGTGAAAAAAATTTTAGTTGGAAGTGTCAAATTTTAATAAATTTATTTGAAATCAACTTCGATTTTTTTGGATTTTGTCGAGTATTTTTGGTGTAGGATGTATATTTGAGTAAATTTAGATGAAAATAACTTCAATTTTTTGGATTGTGAAAAAAAATTTTAGTTGGAAATGCCAAGTTTTAATAAATTTATTTGAAATCAACTTCGATTTTTTTGGATTTTGGTGAGTATTTTTTTGTTGGATCTATATTTGAGAAAATTTAGATGAAAATAACTTCAATTTTTTGGATTGTGAAAAAAATTTTAGTGGGAAGTGTCCAATTTTAATAAATTTATTTGAAACCAACTTCGATTTTTTGGAATTTTGTCGAGTATTTTTGGTGTAGGATGTATATTTGAGTAAATTTAGATGAAAATAACTTCAATTTCTAGGATTGTGAAGAAATTTTTAGTTGGAAGTGTCAAATTTTAATAAATTTATTTGAAATCTACTTCGATTTTTTTGGATTTTGTCGAGTATTTTTGTTGTAGGATGTATATTTGAGTAAATTTAGATGAAAATAACGACCATTTTTTGGATTGTGAAGAAAATTTTAGTTGGAAGTGTCAAATTTTAATAAATTTATTTGAAACCAACTTCGATTTTTTTTTTTTTTTTTGAGTATTTTTGTTGTTGGATCTATATTTGAGTAAATTTAGATATAAATAACTTCAATTTTTAGGATTGTGAAGAAAATTTTAGTTGAAAGTGTCAAATTTTAATAAATTTATTTGAAATCAACTTCGATTTTTTTGGATATTGTTGAGTATTTTTGTTGTAGGATCTATATTTGAGTAAATTTAGATGAAAATAACTTCAATTTTTTGGATTGTGAAAAAAATTTTAGTCGGAAGTGTCCAATTTTAATAAATTTATTTGAAACCAACTTCGATTTTTTTAGATTTTGTCGAGTATTTTTGGTGTAGGATGTATATTTGAGTAAATTTAGATGAAAATAACTTCAATTTTTTGGATTGTAAAAAAAAATTTAGTTGGAAGTGCCAAATTTTAATAAATTTATTTGAAACCAACTTCGATTTTTTTGGATTTTGTCGAGTATTTTTGGTGTAGGATGTATATTTGAGTAAATTTAGATGAAAATAACTTCAATTTCTAGGATTGTGAAAAAAATTTTAGTTAGAAGTGTCAAATTTTAATAAATTTATTTGAAATCAACTTCGATTTTTTTGGATTTTGGTGAGTATTTTTTTGTTGGATCTATATTTGAGAAAATTTAGATGAAAATAACTTCAATTTTTTGGATTGTGAAAAAATTTTTAGTGGGAAGTGTCAAATTTTAATAAATTTATTTGAAATCAACTTCGATTTTTTTGGATTTTGTCGAGTATTTTTGGTGTAGGATGTATATTTGAGTAAATTTAGATGAAAATAACTTCAATTTTTTGGATTGTGAAAAAAAATTTTAGTTGGAAATGCCAAGTTTTAATAAATTTATTTGAAATCAACTTCGATTTTTTTGGATTTTGGTGAGTATTTTTTTGTTGGATCTATATTTGAGAAAATTTAGATGAAAATAACTTCAATTTTTTGGATTGTGAAAAAAATTTTAGTGGGAAGTGTCCAATTTTAATAAATTTATTTGAAACCAACTTCGATTTTTTGGAATTTTGTCGAGTATTTTTGGTGTAGGATGTATATTTGAGTAAATTTAGATGAAAATAACTTCAATTTCTAGGATTGTGAAGAAATTTTTAGTTGGAAGTGTCAAATTTTAATAAATTTATTTGAAATCAACTTCGATTTTTTTGGATTTTGTCGAGTATTTTTGTTGTAGGATGTATATTTGAGTAAATTTAGATGAAAATAACTTCAATTTCTAGGATTGTGAAAAAAATTTTAGTTAGAAGTGTCAAATTTTAATAAATTAATTTGAAACCAACTTCGATTTTTTTGGATTTTGTCGAGTATTTTTGTTGTAGGATGTATATTTGAGTAAATTTAGATGAAAATAACAACCATTTTTTGGATTGTGAAGAAAGTTTTAGTTGGAAGTGTCAAATTTTAATAAATTTATTTGAAATCAAATTCGATTTTTTTGGATTTTGTCGAGTATTTTTGGTGTAGGATGTATATTTGAGTAAATTTAGATGAAAATAACTTCAATTTTTTGGATTGTAAAAAAAAATTTAGTTGGAAGTGCCAAATTTTAATAAATTTATTTGAAACCAACTTCGATTTTTTTGGATTTTGTCGAGTATTTTTGGTGTAGGATGTATATTTGAGTAAATTTAGATGAAAATAACTTCAATTTCTAGGATTGTGAAAAAAATTTTAGTTAGAAGTGTCAAATTTTAATAAATTTATTTGAAATCAACTTCGATTTTTTTGGATTTTGGTGAGTATTTTTTTGTTGGATCTATATTTGAGAAAATTTAGATGAAAATAACTTCAATTTTTTGGATTGTGAAAAAAATTTTAGTGGGAAGTGTCCAATTTTAATAAATTTATTTGAAACCAACTTCGATTTTTTGGAATTTTGTCGAGTATTTTTGGTGTAGGATGTATATTTGAGTAAATTTAGATGAAAATAACTTCAATTTCTAGGATTGTGAAGAAATTTTTAGTTGGAAGTGTCAAATTTTAATAAATTTATTTGAAATCTACTTCGATTTTTTTGGATTTTGTCGAGTATTTTTGTTGTAGGATGTATATTTGAGTAAATTTAGATGAAAATAACGACCATTTTTTGGATTGTGAAGAAAATTTTAGTTGGAAGTGTCAAATTTTAATAAATTTATTTGAAACCAACTTCGATTTTTTTTTTTTTTTTTGAGTATTTTTGTTGTTGGATCTATATTTGAGTAAATGTAGATATAAATAACTTCAATTTTTAGGATTGTGAAGAAAATTTTAGTTGAAAGTGTCAAATTTTAATAAATTTATTTGAAATCAACTTCGATTTTTTTGGATATTGTTGAGTATTTTTGGTGTAGGATGTATATTTGAGTAAATTTAGATGAAAATAACTTCAATTTCTAGGATTGTGAAAAAAATTTTAGTTAGAAGTGTCAAATTTTAATAAATTAATTTGAAACCAACTTCGATTTTTTTGGATTTTGTCGAGTATTTTTGTTGTAGGATGTATATTTGAGTAAGTTTAGATGAAAATAACGACCATTTTTTGGATTGTGAAAAAAATTTTAGTTGGAAGTGTCAAATTTTAATAAATTTCTTTGAAACCAACTTCGATTTTTTTGGATTTTGTCGAGTATTTTTGTTGTAGGATGTATATTTGAGTAAATTTAGATGAAAATAACGACCATTTTTTGGATTGTGAAGAAAATTTTAGTTGGAAGTGTCAAATTTTAATAAATTTATTTGAAATCAACTTCGATTTTTTTGGATTTTGTCGAGTATTTTTGGTGTAGGATGTATATTTGAGTAAATTTAGATGAAAATAACGACCATTTTTTGGATTGTGAAGAAAATTTTAGTTGGAAGTGTCAAATTTTAATAAATTTATTTGAAATCAACTTCGATTTTTTTGGATTTTGTCGAGTATTTTTGGTGTAGGATGTATATTTGAGTAAATTTAGATGAAAATAACTTCAATTTTTTGGATTGTGAAAAAAAATTTTAGTTGGAAATGCCAAGTTTTAATAAATTTATTTGAAATCAACTTCGATTTTTTTGGATTTTGGTGAGTATTTTTTTGTTGGATCTATATTTGAGAAAATTTAGATGAAAATAACTTCAATTTTTTGGATTGTGAAAAAAATTTTAGTGGGAAGTGTCCAATTTTAATAAATTTATTTGAAACCAACTTCGATTTTTTGGAATTTTGTCGAGTATTTTTGGTGTAGGATGTATATTTGAGTCAATTTCGATGAAAATAACTTCAATTTCTAGGATTGTGAAGAAATTTTTAGTTGGAAGTGTCAAATTTTAATAAATTTATTTGAAATCAACTTCGATTTTTTTGGATTTTGTCGAGTATTTTTGTTGTAGGATGTATATTTGAGTAAATTTAGATGAAAATAACAACCATTTTTTGGATTGTGAAGAAAGTTTTAGTTGGAAGTGTCAAATTTTAATAAATTTATTTGAAATCAAATTCGATTTTTTTGGATTTTGTCGAGTATTTTTGTTGTAGGATGTATATTTGAGTAAGTTTAGATGAAAATAACGACCATTTTTTGGATTGTGAAAAAAATTTTAGTTGGAAGTGTCAAATTTTAATAAATTTCTTTGAAACCAACTTCGATTTTTTTGGATTTTGTCGAGTATTTTTGTTGTAGGATGTATATTTGAGTAAATTTAGATGAAAATAACGACCATTTTTTGGATTGTGAAGAAAATTTTAGTTGGAAGTGTCAAATTTTAATAAATTTATTTGAAATCAACTTCGATTTTTTTGGATTTTGTCGAGTATTTTTGGTGTAGGATGTATTTTTGAGTAAATTTAGATGAAAATAACTTCAATTTCTAGGATTGTGAAAAAAATTTTAGTTGGAAGTGTCAAATTTTAATAAATTTATTTGAAATCAACTTCGATTTTTTTGGATTTTTTCGAGTATTTTTGGTGTAGGATGTATATTTGAGTAAATTTAGATGAAAATAACTTCAATTTTTTGGATTGTGAAAAAAAATTTTAGTTGGAAATGCCAAGTTTTAATAAATTTATTTGAAATCAACTTCGATTTTTTTGGATTTTGGTGAGTATTTTTTTGTTGGATCTATATTTGAGAAAATTTAGATGAAAATAACTTCAATTTTTTGGATTGTGAAAAAAATTTTAGTGGGAAGTGTCCAATTTTAATAAATTTATTTGAAACCAACTTCGATTTTTTGGAATTTTGTCGAGTATTTTTGGTGTAGGATGTATATTTGAGTAAATTTAGATGAAAATAACTTCAATTTCTAGGATTGTGAAGAAATTTTTAGTTGGAAGTGTCAAATTTTAATAAATTTATTTGAAATCTACTTCGATTTTCTTTGATTTTGTCGAGTATTTTTGTTGTAGGATGTATATTTGAGTAAATTTAGATGAAAATAACGACCATTTTTTGGATTGTGAAGAAAATTTTAGTTGGAAGTGTCAAATTTTAATAAATTTATTTGAAATCAACTTCGATTTTTTTGGATTTTGTCGAGTATTTTTGGTGTAGGATGTATTTTTGAGTAAATTTAGATGAAAATAACTTCAATTTCTAGGATTGTGAAAAAAATTTTAGTTGGAAGTGTCAAATTTTAATAAATTTATTTGAAATCAACTTCGATTTTTTTGGATTTTGTCGAGTATTTTTGGTGTAGGATGTATATTTGAGTAAATTTAGATGAAAATAACTTCAATTTTTTGGATTGTGAAAAAAAATTTTAGTTGGAAATGCCAAGTTTTAATAAATTTATTTGAAATCAACTTCGATTTTTTTGGATTTTGGTGAGTATTTTTTTGTTGGATCTATATTTGAGAAAATTTAGATGAAAATAACTTCAATTTTTTGGATTGTGAAAAAAATTTTAGTGGGAAGTGTCCAATTTTAATAAATTTATTTGAAACCAACTTCGATTTTTTGGAATTTTGTCGAGTATTTTTGGTGTAGGATGTATATTTGAGTAAATTTAGATGAAAATAACTTCAATTTCTAGGATTGTGAAGAAATTTTTAGTTGGAAGTGTCAAATTTTAATAAATTTATTTGAAATCTACTTCGATTTTTTTGGATTTTGTCGAGTATTTTTGTTGTAGGATGTATATTTGAGTAAATTTAGATGAAAATAACGACCATTTTTTGGATTGTGAAGAAAATTTTAGTTGGAAGTGTCAAATTTTAATAAATTTATTTGAAACCAACTTCGATTTTTTTTTTTTTTTTTGAGTATTTTTGTTGTTGGATCTATATTTGAGTAAATTTAGATATAAATAACTTCAATTTTTAGGATTGTGAAGAAAATTTTAGTTGAAAGTGTCAAATTTTAATAAATTTATTTGAAATCAACTTCGATTTTTTTGGATATTGTTGAGTATTTTTGTTGTAGGATCTATATTTGAGTAAATTTAGATGAAAATAACTTCAATTTTTTGGATTGTGAAAAAAATTTTAGTCGGAAGTGTCCAATTTTAATAAATTTATTTGAAACCAACTTCGATTTTTTTAGATTTTGTCGAGTATTTTTGGTGTAGGATGTATATTTGAGTAAATTTAGATGAAAATAACTTCAATTTTTTGGATTGTAAAAAAAAATTTAGTTGGAAGTGCCAAATTTTAATAAATTTATTTGAAACCAACTTCGATTTTTTTGGATTTTGTCGAGTATTTTTGGTGTAGGATGTATATTTGAGTAAATTTAGATGAAAATAACTTCAATTTCTAGGATTGTGAAAAAAATTTTAGTTAGAAGTGTCAAATTTTAATAAATTTATTTGAAATCAACTTCGATTTTTTTGGATTTTGGTGAGTATTTTTTTGTTGGATCTATATTTGAGAAAATTTAGATGAAAATAACTTCAATTTTTTGGATTGTGAAAAAATTTTTAGTGGGAAGTGTCAAATTTTAATAAATTTATTTGAAATCAACTTCGATTTTTTTGGATTTTGTCGAGTATTTTTGGTGTAGGATGTATATTTGAGTAAATTTAGATGAAAATAACTTCAATTTTTTGGATTGTGAAAAAAAATTTTAGTTGGAAATGCCAAGTTTTAATAAATTTATTTGAAATCAACTTCGATTTTTTTGGATTTTGGTGAGTATTTTTTTGTTGGATCTATATTTGAGAAAATTTAGATGAAAATAACTTCAATTTTTTGGATTGTGAAAAAAATTTTAGTGGGAAGTGTCCAATTTTAATAAATTTATTTGAAACCAACTTCGATTTTTTGGAATTTTGTCGAGTATTTTTGGTGTAGGATGTATATTTGAGTAAATTTAGATGAAAATAACTTCAATTTCTAGGATTGTGAAGAAATTTTTAGTTGGAAGTGTCAAATTTTAATAAATTTATTTGAAATCAACTTCGATTTTTTTGGATTTTGTCGAGTATTTTTGTTGTAGGATGTATATTTGAGTAAATTTAGATGAAAATAACTTCAATTTCTAGGATTGTGAAAAAAATTTTAGTTAGAAGTGTCAAATTTTAATAAATTAATTTGAAACCAACTTCGATTTTTTTGGATTTTGTCGAGTATTTTTGTTGTAGGATGTATATTTGAGTAAATTTAGATGAAAATAACAACCATTTTTTGGATTGTGAAGAAAGTTTTAGTTGGAAGTGTCAAATTTTAATAAATTTATTTGAAATCAAATTCGATTTTTTTGGATTTTGTCGAGTATTTTTGTTGTAGGATGTATATTTGAGAAAATTTAGATGAAAATAACTTCAATTTTTTGGATTGTGAAAAAAATTTTAGTGGGAAGTGTCCAATTTTAATAAATTTATTTGAAACCAACTTCGATTTTTTGGAATTTTGTCGAGTATTTTTGGTGTAGGATGTATATTTGAGTAAATTTAGATGAAAATAACTTCAATTTCTAGGATTGTGAAGAAATTTTTAGTTGGAAGTGTCAAATTTTAATAAATTTATTTGAAATCAACTTCGATTTTTTTGGATTTTGTCGAGTATTTTTGTTGTAGGATGTATATTTGAGTAAATTTAGATGAAAATAACAACCATTTTTTGGATTGTGAAGAAAGTTTTAGTTGGAAGTGTCAAATTTTAATAAATTTATTTGAAATCAAATTCGATTTTTTTGGATTTTGTCGAGTATTTTTGTTGTAGGATGTATATTTGAGTAAGTTTAGATGAAAATAACGACCATTTTTTGGATTGTGAAAAAAATTTTAGTTGGAAGTGTCAAATTTTAATAAATTTCTTTGAAACCAACTTCGATTTTTTTTGATTTTGTCGAGTATTTTTGTTGTAGGATGTATATTTGAGTAAATTTAGATGAAAATAACGACCATTTTTTGGATTGTGAAGAAAATTTTAGTTGGAAGTGTCAAATTTTAATAAATTTATTTGAAATCAACTTCGATTTTTTTGGATTTTGTCGAGTATTTTTGGTGTAGGATGTATATTTGAGTAAATTTAGATGAAAATAACTTCAATTTCTAGGATTGTGAAAAAAATTTTAGTTGGAAGTGTCAAATTTTAATAAATTTATTTGAAATCAACTTCGATTTTTTTGGATTTTGTCGAGTATTTTTGTTGTAGGATGTATATTTGAGTAAATTTAGATGAAAATAACAACCATTTTTTGGATTGTGAAGAAAGTTTTAGTTGGAAGTGTCAAATTTTAATAAATTTATTTGAAATCAAATTCGATTTTTTTGGATTTTGTCGAGTATTTTTGTTGTAGGATGTATATTTGAGTAAATTTAGATGAAAATAACGACCATTTTTTGGATTCTGAAGAAAATTTTAGTTGGAAGTGTCAAATTTTAATAAATTTATTTGAAACCAACTTCGATTTTTTGGAATTTTGTCGAGTATTTTTGGTGTAGGATGTATATTTGAGTAAATTTAGATGAAAATAACTTCAATTTCTAGGATTGTGAAGAAATTTTTAGTTGGAAGTGTCAAATTTTAATAAATTTATTTGAAATCTACTTCGATTTTTTTTGATTTTGTCGAGTATTTTTGTTGTAGGATGTATATTTGAGTAAATTTAGATGAAAATAACTTCAATTTCTAGGATTGTGAAAAAAATTTTAGTTAGAAGTGTCAAATTTTAATAAATTTATTTGAAATCAACTTCGATTTTTTTGCATTTTGGTGAGTATTTTTTTGTTGGATCTATATTTGAGAAAATTTAGATGAAAATAACTTCAATTTTTTGGATTGTGAAAAAAATTTTAGTGGGAAGTGTCAAATTTTAATAAATATATTTGAAATCAAATTCGATTTTTTTGGATTTTGTCGAGTATTTTTGTTGTAGGATGTATATTTGAGTAAATTTAGATGAAAATAACGACCATTTTTTGGATTGTGAAGAAAATTTTAGTTGGAAGTGTCAAATTTTAATAAATTTATTTGAAATCAACTTCGATTTTTTTGGATTTTGTCGAGTATTTTTGGTGTAGGATGTATATTTGAGTAAATTTAGATGAAAATAACTTCAATTTTTTGGATTGTGAAAAAAAATTTAGTTGGATATGCCAAGTTTTAATAAATTTATTTGAAATCAACTTCGATTTTTTTGGATTTTGGTGAGTATTTTTTTGTTGGATCTATATTTGAGAAAATTTAGATGAAAATAACTTCAATTTTTTGGATTGTGAAAAAAATTTTAGTGGGAAGTGTCAAATTTTAATAAATTTATTTGAAACCAACTTCGATTTTTTTTTTTTTTTTTGAGTATTTTTGTTGTTGGATCTATATTTGAGTAAATTTAGATATAAATAACTTCAATTTTTAGGATTGTGAAGAAAATTTTAGTTGAAAGTGTCAAATTTTAATAAATTTATTTGAAATCAACTTCGATTTTTTTGGATATTGTTGAGTATTTTTGTTGTAGGATCTATATTTGAGTAAATTTAGATGAAAATAACTTCAATTTTTTTGATTGTGAAAAAAATTTTAGTCGGAAGTGTCCAATTTTAATAAATTTATTTGAAACCAACTTCGATTTTTTTAGATTTTGTCGAGTATTTTTGGTGTAGGATGTATATTTGAGTAAATTTAGATGAAAATAACTTCAATTTTTTGGATTGTGAAAAAAAAATTTAGTTGGAAGTGCCAAATTTTAATAAATTTATTTGAAACCAACTTCGATTTTTTTGGATTTTGTCGAGTATTTTTGGTGTAGGATGTATATTTGAGTAAATTTAGATGAAAATAACTTCAATTTCTAGGATTGTGAAAAAAATTTTAGTTAGAAGTGTCAAATTTTAATAAATTTATTTGAAATCAACTTCGATTTTTTTGGATTTTGGTGAGTATTTTTTTGTTGGATCTATATTTGAGAAAATTTAGATGAAAATAACTTCAATTTTTTGGATTGTGAAAAAAATTTTAGTGGGAAGTGTCAAATTTTAATAAATTTATTTGAAACCAACTTCGATTTTTTTTTTTTTTTGAGTATTTTTGTTGTTGGATCTATATTTGAGTAAATTTAGATATAAATAACTTCAATTTTTAGGATTGTGAAGAAAATTTTAGTGGAAAGTGTCAAATTTTAATAAATTTATTTGAAATCAACTTCGATTTTTTTGGATTTTGTCGAGTATTTTTGTTGGAGGATGTATATTTGAGTAAATTTAGATGAAAATAACCACCATTTTTTGGATTGTGAATAAAATTTTAGTTGGAAGTGTCAAATTTTAATAAATTTATTTGAAATCAACTTCGATTTTTTTGGATATTGTTGAGTATTTTTGTTGTAGGATCTATATTTGAGTAAATTTAGATGAAAATAACTTCAATTTTTTGGATTGTGAAAAAAAAATTTAGTTGGAAGTGCCAAATTTTAATAAATTTATTTGAAACCAACTTCGATTTTTTTTGGATTTTGTCGAGTATTTTTGTTGTAGGATGTATATTTGAGTAAGTTTAGATGAAAATAACGACCATTTTTTGGATTGTGAAAAAAATTGGAGTTGGAAGTGTCAAATTTGAATAAATTTCTTTGAAACCAACTTCGATTTTTTTGGATTTTGTCGAGTATTTTTGTTGTAGGATGTATATTTGAGTAAATTTAGATGAAAATAACCACCATTTTTTGGATTGTGCATAAAATTTTAGTTGGAAGTGTCAAATTTTAATAAATTTATTTGAAATCAACTTCGATTTTTTTGGATTTTGTCGAGTATTTTTGGTGTAGGATGTATATTTGAGTAAATTTAGATGAAAATAACTTCAATTTTTTGGATTGTGAAAAAAAATTTTAGTTGGAAGTGCCATGTTATAATAAATTTATTTGAAATCAACTTCGATTTTTTTGGATTTTGGTGAGTATTTTTTTGTTGGATCTTTATTTGAGAAAATTTAGATGAAAATAACTTCAATTTTTGGATTGTGAAGAAATTTTTAGTTGGAAGTGTCAAATTTTAATAAATTTATTTGAAATCTACTTCGATTTTTTTGGATTTTGTCGAGTATTTTTGTTGTAGGATGTATATTTGAGCAAATTTAGATGAAAATAACCACCATTTTTTGGATTGTGAATAAAATTTTTGTTGGAAGTGTCAAATTTTAATAAATTTATTTGAAATCAACTTCGATTTTTTTGGATTTTGTCGAGTATTTTTGGTGTAGGATGTATATTTGAGTAAATTTAGATGAAAATAACTTCAATTTTTTGGATTGTGAAAAAAAAATTTAGTTAGAAGTGTCAAATTTTAATAAATTAATTTGAATCCAACTTCGATTTTTTTGGATTTTGTCGAGTATTTTTGTTGTAGGATGTATATTTGAGTAAGTTTAGATGAAAATAACGACCATTTTTTGGATTGTGAAAAAAATTTTAGTTGGAAGTGTCAAATTTTAATAAATTTCTTTGAAACCAACTTCGATTTTTTTGGATTTTGTCGAGTATTTTTGTTGTAGGATGTATATTTGAGTAAATTTAGATGAAAATAACGACCATTTTTTGGATTGTGAAGAAAATTTTAGTTGGAAGTGTCAAATTTTAATAAATTTATTTGAAATCAACTTCGGTTTTTTTGGATTTTGTCGAGTATTTTTGGTGTAGGATGTATATTTGAGTAAATTTAGATGAAAATAACTTCAATTTCTAGGATTGTGAAAAAAATTTTAGTTGGAAGTGTCAAATTTTAATAAATTTATTTGAAATCAACGTCGATTTTTTTGGATTTTGTCGAGTATTTTTGTTGTAGGATGTATATTTGAGTAAATTTAGATGAAAATAACAACCATTTTTTGGATTGTGAAGAAAGTTTTAGTTGGAAGTGTCAAATTTTAATAAATTTATTTGAAATCAAATTCGATTTTTTTGGATTTTGTCGAGTATTTTTGTTGTAGGATGTATATTTGAGTAAATTTAGATGAAAATAACGACCATTTTTTGGATTGTGAAGAAAATTTTAGTTGGAAGTGTCAAATTTTAATAAATTTATTTGAAATCAACTTCGATTTTTTTGGATTTTGTCGAGTATTTTTGGTGTAGGATGTATATTTGAGTAAATTTAGATGAAAATAACTTCAATTTTTTGGATTGTGAAAAAAAATTTTAGTTGGAAATGCCAAGTTTTAATAAATTTATTTGAAATCAACTTCGATTTTTTTGGATTTTGGTGAGTATTTTTTTGTTGGATCTATATTTGAGAAAATTTAGATGAAAATAACTTCAATTTTTTGGATTGTGAAAAAAATTTTAGTGGGAAGTGTCCAATTTTAATAAATTTATTTGAAACCAACTTCGATTTTTTGGAATTTTGTCGAGTATTTTTGGTGTAGGATGTATATTTGAGTAAATTTAGATGAAAATAACTTCAATTTCTAGGATTGTGAAGAAATTTTTAGTTGGAAGTGTCAAATTTTAATAAATTTATTTGAAATCTACTTCGATTTTTTTGGATTTTGTCGAGTATTTTTGTTGTAGGATGTATATTTGAGTAAATTTAGATGAAAATAACGACCATTTTTTGGATTGTGAAGAAAATTTTAGTTGGAAGTGTCAAATTTTAATAAATTTATTTGAAATCAACTTCGATTTTTTTGGATTTTGTCGAGTATTTTTGGTGTAGGATGTATATTTGAGTAAATTTAGATGAAAATAACTTCAATTTCTAGGATTGTGAAAAAAATTTTAGTTAGAAGTGTCAAATTTTAATAAATTAATTTGAAACCAACTTCGATTTTTTTGGATTTTGTCGAGTATTTTTGTTGTAGGATGTATATTTGAGTAAATTTAGATGAAAATAACTTCAATTTCTAGGATTGTGAAAAAAATTTTAGTTGGAAGTGTCAAATTTTAATAAATTTATTTGAAATCAACTTCGATTTTTTTGGATTTTGTCGAGTATTTTTGGTGTAGGATGTATATTTGAGTAAATTTAGATGAAAATAACTTCAATTTTTTGGATTGTGAAAAAAAATTTTAGTTGGAAATGCCAAGTTTTAATAAATTTATTTGAAATCAACTTCGATTTTTTTGGATTTTGGTGAGTATTTTTTTGTTGGATCTATATTTGAGAAAATTTAGATGAAAATAACTTCAATTTTTTGGATTGTGAAAAAAATTTTAGTGGGAAGTGTCCAATTTTAATAAATTTATTTGAAACCAACTTCGATTTTTTGGAATTTTGTCGAGTATTTTTGGTGTAGGATGTATATTTGAGTAAATTTAGATGAAAATAACTTCAATTTCTAGGATTGTGAAGAAATTTTTAGTTGGAAGTGTCAAATTTTAATAAATTTATTTGAAATCTACTTCGATTTTTTTGGATTTTGTCGAGTATTTTTGTTGTAGGATGTATATTTGAGTAAATTTAGATGAAAATAACGACCATTTTTTGGATTGTGAAGAAAATTTTAGTTGGAAGTGTCAAATTTTAATAAATTTATTTGAAACCAACTTCGATTTTTTTTTTTTTTTTGAGTATTTTTGTTGTTGGATCTATATTTGAGTAAATTTAGATATAAATAACTTCAATTTTTAGGATTGTGAAGAAAATTTTAGTTGAAAGTGTCAAATTTTAATAAATTTATTTGAAATCAACTTCGATTTTTTTGGATATTGTTGAGTATTTTTGTTGTAGGATCTATATTTGAGTAAATTTAGATGAAAATAACTTCAATTTTTTGGATTGTGAAAAAAATTTTAGTCGGAAGTGTCCAATTTTAATAAATTTATTTGAAACCAACTTCGATTTTTTTAGATTTTGTCCAGTATTTTTGGTGTAGGATGTATATTTGAGTAAATTTAGATGAAAATAACTTCAATTTTTTGGATTGTAAAAAAAAATTTAGTTGGAAGTGCCAAATTTTAATAAATTTATTTGAAACCAACTTCGATTTTTTTGGATTTTGTCGAGTATTTTTGGTGTAGGATGTATATTTGAGTAAATTTAGATGAAAATAACGACCATTTTTTGGATTGTGAAGAAAATTTTAGTTGGAAGTGTCAAATTTTAATAAATTTATTTGAAATCAACTTCGATTTTTTTGGATTTTGTCGAGTATTTTTGGTGTAGGATGTATATTTGAGTAAATTTAGATGAAAATAACTTCAATTTTTTGGATTGTGAAAAAAAATTTAGTTGGAAATGCCAAGTTTTAATAAATTTATTTGAAATCAACTTCGATTTTTTTGGATTTTGGTGAGTATTTTTTTGTTGGATCTATATTTGAGAAAATTTAGATGAAAATAACTTCAATTTTTTGGATTGTGAAAAAAATTTTAGTGGGAAGTGTCAAATTTTAATAAATTTATTTGAAACCAACTTCGATTTTTTTTTTTCTTTTGAGTATTTTTGTTGTTGGATCTATATTTGAGTAAATTTAGATATAAATAACTTCAATTTTTAGGATTGTGAAGAAAATTTTAGTTGAAAGTGTCAAATTTTAATAAATTTATTTGAAATCAACTTCGATTTTTTTGGATATTGTTGAGTATTTTTGTTGTAGGATCTATATTTGAGTAAATTTAGATGAAAATAACTTCAATTTTTTGGATTGTGAAAAAAATTTTAGTCGGAAGTGTCCAATTTTAATAAATTTATTTGAAACCAACTTCGATTTTTTTAGATTTTGTCGAGTATTTTTGGTGTAGGATGTATATTTGAGTAAATTTAGATGAAAATAACTTCAATTTTTTGGATTGTGAAAAAAAAATTTAGTTGGAAGTGCCAAATTTTAATAAATTTATTTGAAACCAACTTCGATTTTTTTGGATTTTGTCGAGTATTTTTGGTGTAGGATGTATATTTGAGTAAATTTAGATGAAAATAACTTCAATTTCTAGGATTGTGAAAAAAATTTTAGTTAGAAGTGTCAAATTTTAATAAATTTATTTGAAATCAACTTCGATTTTTTTGGATTTTGGTGAGTATTTTTTTGTTGGATCTATATTTGAGAAAATTTAGATGAAAATAACTTCAATTTTTTGGATTGTGAAAAAAATTTTAGTGGGAAGTGTCAAATTTTAATAAATTTATTTGTAACCAACTTCGATTTTTTTTTTTTTTTTGAGTATTTTTGTTGTTGGATCTATATTTGAGTAAATTTAGATATAAATAACTTCAATTTTTAGGATTGTGAAGAAAATTTTAGTGGAAAGTGTCAAATTTTAATAAATTTATTTGAAATCAACTTCGATTTTTTTGGATTTTGTCGAGTATTTTTGTTGGAGGATGTATATTTGAGTAAATTTAGATGAAAATAACCACCATTTTTTGGATTGTGAATAAAATTTTAGTTGGAAGTGTCAAATTTTAATAAATTTATTTGAAATCAACTTCGATTTTTTTGGATATTGTTGAGTATTTTTGTTGTAGGATCTATATTTGAGTAAATTTAGATGAAAATAACTTCAATTTTTTGGATTGTGAAAAAAAAATTTAGTTGGAAGTGCCAAATTTTAATATATTTATTTGAAACCAACTTCGATTTTTTTGGATTTTGTCGAGTATTTTTGTTGTAGGATGTATATTTGAGTAAGTTTAGATGAAAATAACGACCATTTTTTGGATTGTGAAAAAAATTGGAGTTGGAAGTGTCAAATTTGAATAAATTTCTTTGAAACCAACTTCGATTTTTTTGGATTTTGTCGAGTATTTTTGTTGTAGGATGTATATTTGAGTAAATTTAGATGAAAATAACCACCATTTTTTGGATTGTGCATAAAATTTTAGTTGGAAGTGTCAAATTTTAATAAATTTATTTGAAATCAACTTCGATTTTTTTGGATTTTGTCGAGTATTTTTGGTGTAGGATGTATATTTGAGTAAATTTAGATGAAAATAACTTCAATTTTTTGGATTGTGAAAAAAAATTTTAGTTGGAAGTGCCATGTTATAATAAATTTATTTGAAATCAACTTCGATTTTTTTGGATTTTGGTGAGTATTTTTTTGTTGGATCTTTATTTGAGAAAATTTAGATGAAAATAACTTCAATTTTTGGATTGTGAAGAAATTTTTAGTTGGAAGTGTCAAATTTTAATAAATTTATTTGAAATCTACTTCGATTTTTTTGGATTTTGTCGAGTATTTTTGTTGTAGGATGTATATTTGAGTAAATTTAGATGAAAATAACCACCATTTTTTGGATTGTGAATAAAATTTTTGTTGGAAGTGTCAAATTTTAATAAATTTATTTGAAATCAACTTCGATTTTTTTGGATTTTGTCGAGTATTTTTGGTGTAGGATGTATATTTGAGTAAATTTAGATGAAAATAACTTCAATTTTTTGGATTGTGAAAAAAAAATTTAGTTGGAAGTGCCAAATTTTAATAAATTTATTTGAAACCAACTTCGATTTTTTTGGATTTTGTCGAGTATTTTTGGTGTAGGATGTATATTTGAGTAAATTTAGATGAAAATAACTTCAATTTCTAGGATTGTGAAAAAAATTTTAGTTAGAAGTGTCAAATTTTAATAAATTAATTTGAAACCAACTTCGATTTTTTTAGATTTTGTCGAGTATTTTTGGTGTAGGATGTATATTTGAGTAAATTTAGATGAAAATAACTTCAATTTTTTGGATTGTAAAAAAAAATTTTAGTTGGAAGTGTCAAATTTTAATAAATTTATTTGAAATCAACTTCGATTTTTTTGGATTTTGTCGAGTATTTTTGGTGTAGGATGTATATTTGAGTAAATTTAGATGAAAATAACTTCAATTTCTAGGATTGTGAAAAAAATTTTAGTTAGAAGTGTCAAATTTTAATAAATTAATTTGAAACCAACTTCGATTTTTTTGGATTTTGTCGAGTATTTTTGTTGTAGGATGTATATTTGAGTAAATTTAGATGAAAATAACTTCAATTTCTAGGATTGTGAAAAAAATTTTAGTTGGAAGTGTCAAATTTTAATAAATTTATTTGAAATCAACTTCGATTTTTTTGGATTTTGTCGAGTATTTTTGGTGTAGGATGTATATTTGAGTAAATTTAGATGAAAATAACTTCAATTTTTTGGATTGTGAAAAAAAATTTTAGTTGGAAATGCCAAGTTTTAATAAATTTATTTGAAATCAACTTCGATTTTTTTGGATTTTGGTGAGTATTTTTTTGTTGGATCTATATTTGAGAAAATTTAGATGAAAATAACTTCAATTTTTTGGATTGTGAAAAAAATTTTAGTGGGAAGTGTCCAATTTTAATAAATTTATTTGAAACCAACTTCGATTTTTTGGAATTTTGTCGAGTATTTTTGGTGTAGGATGTATATTTGAGTAAATTTAGATGAAAATAACTTCAATTTCTAGGATTGTGAAGAAATTTTTAGTTGGAAGTGTCAAATTTTAATAAATTTATTTGAAATCTACTTCGATTTTTTTGGATTTTGTCGAGTATTTTTGTTGTAGGATGTATATTTGAGTAAATTTAGATGAAAATAACGACCATTTTTTGGATTGTGAAGAAAATTTTAGTTGGAAGTGTCAAATTTTAATAAATTTATTTGAAACCAACTTCGATTTTTTTTTTTTTTTTTAGTATTTTTGTTGTTGGATCTATATTTGAGTAAATTTAGATATAAATAACTTCAATTTTTAGGATTGTGAAGAAAATTTTAGTTGAAAGTGTCAAATTTTAATAAATTTATTTGAAATCAACTTCGATTTTTTTGGATATTGTTGAGTATATTTGTTGTAGGATCTATATTTGAGTAAATTTAGATGAAAATAACTTCAATTTTTTGGATTGTGAAAAAAATTTTAGTCGGAAGTGTCCAATTTTAATAAATTTATTTGAAACCAACTTCGATTTTTTTAGATTTTGTCGAGTATTTTTGGTGTAGGATGTATATTTGAGTAAATTTAGATGAAAATAACTTCAATTTTTTGGATTGTAAAAAAAAATTTAGTTGGAAGTGCCAAATTTTAATAAATTTATTTGAAACCAACTTCGATTTTTTTGGATTTTGTCGAGTATTTTTGGTGTAGGATGTATATTTGAGTAAATTTAGATGAAAATAACTTCAATTTCTAGGATTGTGAAAAAAATTTTAGTTAGAAGTGTCAAATTTTAATAAATTTATTTGAAATCAACTTCGATTTTTTTGGATTTTGGTGAGTATTTTTTTGTTGGATCTATATTTGAGAAAATTTAGATGAAAATAACTTCAATTTTTTGGATTGTGAAAAAAATTTTAGTGGGAAGTGTCAAATTTTAATAAATTTATTTGAAATCAAATTCGATTTTTTTGGATTTTGTCGAGTATTTTTGTTGTAGGATGTATATTTGAGTAAATTTAGATGAAAATAACGACCATTTTTTGGATTGTGAAGAAAATTTTAGTTGGAAGTGTCAAATTTTAATAAATTTATTTGAAATCAACTTCGATTTTTTTGGATTTTGTCGAGTATTTTTGGTGTAGGATGTATATTTGAGTAAATTTAGATGAAAATAACACCAATTTTTTGGATTGTGAAAAAAAATTTAGTTGGAAATGCCAAGTTTTAATAAATTTATTTGAAATCAACTTCGATTTTTTTGGATTTTGGTGAGTATTTTTTTGTTGGATCTATATTTGAGAAAATTTAGATGAAAATAACTTCAATTTTTTGGATTGTGAAAAAAATTTTAGTGGGAAGTGTCAAATTTTAATAAATTTATTTGAAACCAACTTCGATTTTTTTTTTCTTTTGAGTATTTTTGTTGTTGGATCTATATTTGAGTAAATTTAGATATAAATAACTTCAATTTTTAGGATTGTGAAGAAAATTTTAGTTGAAAGTGTCAAATTTTAATAAATTTATTTGAAATCAACTTCGATTTTTTTGGATATTGTTGAGTATTTTTGTTGTAGGATCTATATTTGAGTAAATTTAGATGAAAATAACTTCAATTTTTTGGATTGTGAAAAAAATTTTAGTCGGAAGTGTCCAATTTTAATAAATTTATTTGAAACCAACTTCGATTTTTTTAGATTTTGTCGAGTATTTTTGGTGTAGGATGTATATTTGAGTAAATTTAGATGAAAATAACTTCAATTTTTTGGATTGTGAAAAAAAAATTTAGTTGGAAGTGCCAAATTTTAATAAATTTATTTGAAACCAACTTCGATTTTTTTGGATTTTGTCGAGTATTTTTGGTGTAGGATGTATATTTGAGTAAATTTAGATGAAAATAACTTCAATTTCTAGGATTGTGAAAAAAATTTTAGTTAGAAGTGTCAAATTTTAATAAATTTATTTGAAATCAACTTCGATTTTTTTGGATTTTGGTGAGTATTTTTTTGTTGGATCTATATTTGAGAAAATTTAGATGAAAATAACTTCAATTTTTTGGATTGTGAAAAAAATTTTAGTGGGAAGTGTCAAATTTTAATAAATTTATTTGTAACCAACTTCGATTTTTTTTTTTTTTTTTTGAGTATTTTTGTTGTTGGATCTATATTTGAGTAAATTTAGATATAAATAACTTCAATTTTTAGGATTGTGAAGAAAATTTTAGTGGAAAGTGTCAAATTTTAATAAATTTATTTGAAATCAACTTCGATTTTTTTGGATTTTGTCGAGTATTTTTGTTGGAGGATGTATATTTGAGTAAATTTAGATGAAAATAACCACCATTTTTTGGATTGTGAATAAAAATTTAGTTGGAAGTGCCAAATTTTAATATATTTATTTGAAACCAACTTCGATTTTTTTGGATTTTGTCGAGTATTTTTGTTGTAGGATGTATATTTGAGTAAGTTTAGATGAAAATAACGACCATTTTTTGGATTGTGAAAAAAATTGGAGTTGGAAGTGTCAAATTTGAATAAATTTCTTTGAAACCAACTTCGATTTTTTTGGATTTTGTCGAGTATTTTTGTTGTAGGATGTATATTTGAGTAAATTTAGATGAAAATAACCACCATTTTTTGGATTGTGCATAAAATTTTAGTTGGAAGTGTCAAATTTTAATAAATTTATTTGAAATCAACTTCGATTTTTTTGGATTTTGTCGAGTATTTTTGGTGTAGGATGTATATTTGAGTAAATTTAGATGAAAATAACTTCAATTTTTTGGATTGTGAAAAAAAATTTTAGTTGGAAGTGCCATGTTATAATAAATTTATTTGAAATCAACTTCGATTTTTTTGGATTTTGGTGAGTATTTTTTTGTTGGATCTTTATTTGAGAAAATTTAGATGAAAATAACTTCAATTTTTGGATTGTGAAGAAATTTTTAGTTGGAAGTGTCAAATTTTAATAAATTTATTTGAAATCTACTTCGATTTTTTTGGATTTTGTCGAGTATTTTTGTTGTAGGATGTATATTTGAGTAAATTTAGATGAAAATAACCACCATTTTTTGGATTGTGAATAAAATTTTTGTTGGAAGTGTCAAATTTTAATAAATTTATTTGAAATCAACTTCGATTTTTTTGGATTTTGTCGAGTATTTTTGGTGTAGGATGTATATTTGAGTAAATTTAGATGAAAATAACTTCAATTTTTTGGATTGTGAAAAAAAAATTTAGTTGGAAGTGCCAAATTTTAATAAATTTATTTGAAACCAACTTCGATTTTTTTGGATTTTGTCGAGTATTTTTGGTGTAGTATGTATATTTGAGTAAATTTAGATGAAAATAACTTCAATTTCTAGGATTGTGAAAAAAATTTTAGTTAGAAGTGTCAAATTTTAATAAATTAATTTGAAACCAACTTCGATTTTTTTAGATTTTGTCGAGTATTTTTGGTGTAGGATGTATATTTGAGTAAATTTAGATGAAAATAACTTCAATTTTTTGGATTGTAAAAAAAAATTTTAGTTGGAAGTGTCAAATTTTAATAAATTTATTTGAAATCAACTTCGATTTTTTTGGATTTTGTCGAGTATTTTTGGTGTAGGATGTATATTTGAGTAAATTTAGATGAAAATAACTTCAATTTCTAGGATTGTGAAAAAAATTTTAGTTAGAAGTGTCAAATTTTAATAAATTAATTTGAAACCAACTTCGATTTTTTTGGATTTTGTCGAGTATTTTTGTTGTAGGATGTATATTTGAGTAAATTTAGATGAAAATAACTTCAATTTCTAGGATTGTGAAAAAAATTTTAGTTGGAAGTGTCAAATTTTAATAAATTTATTTGAAATCAACTTCGATTTTTTTGGATTTTGTCGAGTATTTTTGGTGTAGGATGTATATTTGAGTAAATTTAGATGAAAATAACTTCAATTTTTTGGATTGTGAAAAAAAATTTTAGTTGGAAATGCCAAGTTTTAATAAATTTATTTGAAATCAACTTCGATTTTTTTGGATTTTGGTGAGTATTTTTTTGTTGGATCTATATTTGAGAAAATTTAGATGAAAATAACCACCATTTTTTGGATTGTGAATAAAATTTTTGTTGGAAGTGTCAAATTTTAATAAATTTATTTGAAATCAACTTCGATTTTTTTGGATTTTGTCGAGTATTTTTGGTGTAGGATGTATATTTGAGTAAATTTAGATGAAAATAACTTCAATTTTTTGGATTGTGAAAAAAAAATTTAGTTGGAAGTGCCAAATTTTAATAAATTTATTTGAAACCAACTTCGATTTTTTTGGATTTTGTCGAGTATTTTTGGTGTAGTATGTATATTTGAGTAAATTTAGATGAAAATAACTTCAATTTCTAGGATTGTGAAAAAAATTTTAGTTAGAAGTGTCAAATTTTAATAAATTAATTTGAAACCAACTTCGATTTTTTTAGATTTTGTCGAGTATTTTTGGTGTAGGATGTATATTTGAGTAAATTTAGATGAAAATAACTTCAATTTTTTGGATTGTAAAAAAAAATTTTAGTTGGAAGTGTCAAATTTTAATAAATTTATTTGAAATCAACTTCGATTTTTTTGGATTTTGTCGAGTATTTTTGGTGTAGGATGTATATTTGAGTAAATTTAGATGAAAATAACTTCAATTTCTAGGATTGTGAAAAAAATTTTAGTTAGAAGTGTCAAATTTTAATAAATTAATTTGAAACCAACTTCGATTTTTTTGGATTTTGTCGAGTATTTTTGTTGTAGGATGTATATTTGAGTAAATTTAGATGAAAATAACTTCAATTTCTAGGATTGTGAAAAAAATTTTAGTTGGAAGTGTCAAATTTTAATAAATTTATTTGAAATCAACTTCGATTTTTTTGGATTTTGTCGAGTATTTTTGGTGTAGGATGTATATTTGAGTAAATTTAGATGAAAATAACTTCAATTTTTTGGATTGTGAAAAAAAATTTTAGTTGGAAATGCCAAGTTTTAATAAATTTATTTGAAATCAACTTCGATTTTTTTGGATTTTGGTGAGTATTTTTTTGTTGGATCTATATTTGAGAAAATTTAGATGAAAATAACTTCAATTTTTTGGATTGTGAAAAAAATTTTAGTGGGAAGTGACCAATTTTAATAAATTTATTTGAAACCAACTTCGATTTTTTGGAATTTTGTCGAGTATTTTTGGTGTAGGATGTATATTTGAGTAAATTTAGATGAAAATAACTTCAATTTCTAGGATTGTGAAGAAATTTTTAGTTGGAAGTGTCAAATTTTAATAAATTTATTTGAAATCTACTTCGATTTTTTTGGATTTTGTCGAGTATTTTTGTTGTAGGATGTATATTTGAGTAAATTTAGATGAAAATAACGACCATTTTTTGGATTGTGAAGAAAATTTTAGTTGGAAGTGTCAAATTTTAATAAATTTATTTGAAACCAACTTCGATTTTTTTTTGAGTATTTTTGTTGTTGGATCTATATTTGAGTAAATTTAGATATAAATAACTTCAATTTTTAGGATTGTGAAGAAAATTTTAGTTGAAAGTGTCAAATTTTAATAAATTTATTTGAAATCAACTTCGATTTTTTTGGATATTGTTGAGTATTTTTGTTGTAGGATCTATATTTGAGTAAATTTAGATGAAAATAACTTCAATTTTTTGGATTGTGAAAAAAATTTTAGTCGGAAGTGTCCAATTTTAATAAATTTATTTGAAACCAACTTCGATTTTTTTAGATTTTGTCGAGTATTTTTGGTGTAGGATGTATATTTGAGTAAATTTAGATGAAAATAACTTCAATTTTTTGGATTGTAAAAAAAAATTTAGTTGGAAGTGCCAAATTTTAATAAATTTATTTGAAACCAACTTCGATTTTTTTGGATTTTGTCGAGTATTTTTGGTGTAGGATGTATATTTGAGTAAATTTAGATGAAAATAACTTCAATTTCTAGGATTGTGAAAAAAATTTTAGTTAGAAGTGTCAAATTTTAATAAATTTATTTGAAATCAACTTCGATTTTTTTGGATTTTGGTGAGTATTTTTTTGTTGGGTCTATATTTGAGAAAATTTAGATGAAAATAACTTCAATTTTTTGGATTGTGAAAAAAATTTTAGTGGGAAGTGTCAAATTTTAATAAATTTATTTGAAATCAAATTCGATTTTTTTGGATTTTGTCGAGTATTTTTGTTGTAGGATGTATATTTGAGTAAATTTAGATGAAAATAACGACCATTTTTTGGATTGTGAAGAAAATTTTAGTTGGAAGTGTCAAATTTTAATAAATTTATTTGAAATCAACTTCGATTTTTTTGGATTTTGTCGAGTATTTTTGGTGTAGGATGTATATTTGAGTAAATTTAGATGAAAATAACTTCAATTTTTTGGATTGTGAAAAAAAATTTAGTTGGAAATGCCAAGTTTTAATAAATTTATTTGAAATCAACTTCGATTTTTTTGGATTTTGGTGAGTATTTTTTTGTTGGATCTATATTTGAGAAAATTTAGATGAAAATAACTTCAATTTTTTGGATTGTGAAAAAAATTTTAGTGGGAAGTGTCAAATTTTAATAAATTTATTTGAAACCAACTTCGATTTTTTTTTTCTTTTGAGTATTTTTGTTGTTGGATCTATATTTGAGTAAATTTAGATATAAATAACTTCAATTTTTAGGATTGTGAAGAAAATTTTAGTTGAAAGTGTCAAATTTTAATAAATTTATTTGAAATCAACTTCGATTTTTTTGGATATTGTTGAGTATTTTTGTTGTAGGATCTATATTTGAGTAAATTTAGATGAAAATAACTTCAATTTTTTGGATTGTGAAAAAAATTTTAGTCGGAAGTGTCCAATTTTAATAAATTTATTTGAAACCAACTTCGATTTTTTTAGATTTTGTCGAGTATTTTTGGTGTAGGATGTATATTTGAGTAAATTTAGATGAAAATAACTTCAATTTTTTGGATTGTGAAAAAAAAATTTAGTTGGAAGTGCCAAATTTTAATAAATTTATTTGAAACCAACTTCGATTTTTTTGGATTTTGTCGAGTATTTTTGGTGTAGGATGTATATTTGAGTAAATTTAGATGAAAATAACTTCAATTTCTAGGATTGTGAAAAAAATTTTAGTTAGAAGTGTCAAATTTTAATAAATTTATTTGAAATCAACTTCGATTTTTTTGGATTTTGGTGAGTATTTTTTTGTTGGATCTATATTTGAGAAAATTTAGATGAAAATAACTTCAATTTTTTGGATTGTGAAAAAAATTTTAGTGGGAAGTGTCAAATTTTAATAAATTTATTTGTAACCAACTTCGATTTTTTTTTTTTTTTTTGAGTATTTTTGTTGTTGGATCTATATTTGAGTAAATTTAGATATAAATAACTTCAATTTTTAGGATTGTGAAGAAAATTTTAGTGGAAAGTGTCAAATTTTAATAAATTTATTTGAAATCAACTTCGATTTTTTTGGATTTTGTCGAGTATTTTTGTTGGAGGATGTATATTTGAGTAAATTTAGATGAAAATAACCACCATTTTTTGGATTGTGAAAAAAATTTTAGTTGGAAGTGTCAAATTTTAATAAATTTCTTTGAAACCAACTTCGATTTTTTTGGATTTTGTCGAGTATTTTTGTTGTAGGATGTATATTTGAGTAAATTTAGATGAAAATAACGACCATTTTTTGGATTGTGAAGAAAATTTTAGTTGGAAGTGTCAAATTTTAATAAATTTATTTGAAATCAACTTCGATTTTTTTGGATTTTGTCGAGTATTTTTGGTGTAGGATGTATATTTGAGTAAATTTAGATGAAAATAACTTCAATATTTTGGATTGTGAAAAAAAAATTTAGTTGGAAGTGCCAAATTTTAATAAATTTATTTGAAACCAACTTCGATTTTTTTGGATTTTGTCGAGTATTTTTGGTGTAGGATGTATATTTGAGTAAATTTAGATGAAAATAACTTCAATTTCTAGGATTGTGAAAAAAATTTTAGTTAGAAGTGTCAAATTTTAATAAATTAATTTGAAACCAACTTCGATTTTTTTGGATTTTGTCGAGTATTTTTGTTGTAGGATGTATATTTGAGTAAGTTTAGATGAAAATAACGACCATTTTTTGGATTGTGAAAAAAATTTTAGTTGGAAGTGTCAAATTTTAATAAATTTCTTTGAAACCAACTTCGATTTTTTTGGATTTTGTCGAGTATTTTTGTTGTAGGATGTATATTTGAGTAAATTTAGATGAAAATAACGACCATTTTTTGGATTGTGAAGAAAATTTTAGTTGGAAGTGTCAAATTTTAATAAATTTATTTGAAATCAACTTCGATTTTTTTTGATTTTGTCGAGTATTTTTGGTGTAGGATGTATATTTGAGTAAATTTAGATGAAAATAACTTCAATTTCTAGGATTGTGAAAAAAATTTTAGTTGGAAGTGTCAAATTTTAATAAATTTATTTGAAATCAACTTCGATTTTTTTGGATTTTGTCGAGTATTTTTGTTGTAGGATGTATATTTGAGTAAATTTAGATGAAAATAACAACCATTTTTTGGATTGTGAAGAAAGTTTTAGTTGGAAGTGTCAAATTTTAATAAATTTATTTGAAATCAAATTCGATTTTTTTGGATTTTGTCGAGTATTTTTGTTGTAGGATGTATATTTGAGTAAATTTAGATGAAAATAACGACCATTTTTTGGATTGTGAAGAAAATTTTAGTTGGAAGTGTCAAATTTTAATAAATTTATTTGAAATCAACTTCGATTTTTTTGGATTTTGTCGAGTATTTTTGGTGTAGGATGTATATTTGAGTAAATTTAGATGAAAATAACTTCAATTTTTTGGATTGTGAAAAAAAATTTTAGTTGGAAATGCCAAGTTTTAATAAATTTATTTGAAATCAACTTCGATTTTTTTGGATTTTGGAGAGTATTTTTTTGTTGGATCTATATTTGAGAAAATTTAGATGAAAATAACTTCAATTTTTTGGATTGTGAAAAAAATTTTAGTGGGAAGTGTCCAATTTTAATAAATTTATTTGAAACCAACTTCGATTTTTTGGAATTTTGTCGAGTATTTTTGGTGTAGGATGTATATTTGAGTAAATTTAGATGAAAATAACTTCAATTTCTAGGATTGTGAAGAAATTTTTAGTTGGAAGTGTCAAATTTTAATAAATTTATTTGAAATCTACTTCGATTTTTTTGGATTTTGTCGAGTATTTTTGTTGTAGGATGTATATTTGAGTAAATTTAGATGAAAATAACGACCATTTTTTGGATTGTGAAGAAAATTTTAGTTGGAAGTGTCAAATTTTAATAAATTTATTTGAAATCAACTTCGATTTTTTTGGATTTTCTCGAGTATTTTTGGTGTAGGATGTATATTTGAGTAAATTTAGATGAAAATAACTTCAATTTCTAGGATTGTGAAAAAAATTTTAGTTAGAAGTGTCAAATTTTAATAAATTAATTTGAAACCAACTTCGATTTTTTTGGATTTTGTCGAGTATTTTTGTTGTAGGATGTATATTTGAGTTAATTTAGATGAAAATAACGACCATTTTTTGGATTGTGAAGAAAATTTTAGTTGGAAGTGTCAAATTTTAATAAATTTATTTGAAATCAACTTCGATTTTTTTGGATTTTGTCGAGTATTTTTGGTGTAGGATGTATATTTGAGTAAATTTAGATGAAAATAACTTCAATTTCTAGGATTGTGAAAAAAATTTTAGTTGGAAGTGTCAAATTTTAATAAATTTATTTGAAATCAACTTCGATTTTTTTGGATTTTGTCGAGTATTTTTGGTGTAGGATGTATATTTGAGTAAATTTAGATGAAAATAACTTCAATTTTTTGGATTGTGAAAAAAAATTTTAGTTGGAAATGCCAAGTTTTAATAAATTTATTTGAAATCAACTTCGATTTTTTTGGATTTTGGTGAGTATTTTTTTGTTGGATCTATATTTGAGAAAATTTAGATGAAAATAACTTCAATTTTTTGGATTGTGAAAAAAATTTTAGTGGGAAGTGTCCAATTTTAATAAATTTATTTGAAACCAACTTCGATTTTTTGGAATTTTGTCGAGTATTTTTGGTGTAGGATGTATATTTGAGTAAATTTAGATGAAAATAACTTCAATTTCTAGGATTGTGAAGAAATTTTTAGTTGGAAGTGTCAAATTTTAATAAATTTATTTGAATTCTACTTCGATTTTTTTGGATTTTGTCGAGTATTTTTGTTGTAGGATGTATATTTGAGTAAATTTAGATGAAAATAACGACCATTTTTTGGATTGTGAAGAAAATTTTAGTTGGAAGTGTCAAATTTTAATAAATTTATTTGAAACCAACTTCGATTTTTTTTTTTTTTTTGAGTATTTTTGTTGTTGGATCTATATTTGAGTAAATTTGGATATAAATAACTTCAATTTTTAGGATTGTGAAGAAAATTTTAGTTGAAAGTGTCAAATTTTAATAAATTTATTTGAAATCAACTTCGATTTTTTTGGATATTGTTGAGTATTTTTGTTGTAGGATCTATATTTGAGTAAATTTAGATGAAAATAACTTCAATTTTTTGGATTGTGAAAAAAATTTTAGTCGGAAGTGTCCAATTTTAATAAATTTATTTGAAACCAACTTCGATTTTTTTAGATTTTGTCGAGTATTTTTGGTGTAGGATGTATATTTGAGTAAATTTAGATGAAAATAACTTCAATTTTTTGGATTGTAAAAAAAAATTTAGTTGGAAGTGCCAAATTTTAATAAATTTATTTGAAACCAACTTCGATTTTTTTGGATTTTGTCGAGTATTTTTGGTGTAGGATGTATATTTGAGTAAATTTAGATGAAAATAACTTCAATTTCTAGGATTGTGAAAAAAATTTTAGTTAGAAGTGTCAAATTTTAATAAATTTATTTGAAATCAACTTCGATTTTTTTGGATTTTGGTGAGTATTTTTTTGTTGGATCTATATTTGAGAAAATTTAGATGAAAATAACTTCAATTTTTTGGATTGTGAAAAAAAGTTTAGTGGGAAGTGTCAAATTTTAATAAATTTATTTGAAACCAACTTCGATTTTTTTTTTTTTTTTGAGTATTTTTGTTGTTGGATCTATATTTGAGTAAATTTAGATATAAATAACTTCAATTTTTAGGATTGTGAAGAAAATTTTAGTGGAAAGTGTCAAATTTTAATAAATTTATTTGAAATCAACTTCGATTTTTTTGGATTTTGTCGAGTATTTTTGTTGTAGGATGTATATTTGAGTAAGTTTAGATGAAAATAACGACCATTTTTTGGATTGTGAAAAAAATTGGAGTTGGAAGTGTCAAATTTGAATAAATTTCTTTGAAACCAACTTCGATTTTTTTGGATTTTGTCGAGTATTTTTGTTGTAGGATGTATATTTGAGTAAATTTAGATGAAAATAACCACCATTTTTTGGATTGTGCATAAAATTTTAGTTGGAAGTGTCAAATTTTAATAAATTTATTTGAAATCAACTTCGATTTTTTTGGATTTTGTCGAGTATTTTTGGTGTAGGATGTATATTTGAGTAAATTTAGATGAAAATAACTTCAATTTTTTGGATTGTGAAAAAAAATTTTAGTTGGAAGTGCCATGTTATAATAAATTTATTTGAAATCAACTTCGATTTTTTTGGATTTTGGTGAGTATTTTTTTGTTGGATCTTTATTTGAGAAAATTTAGATGAAAATAACTTCAATTTTTGGATTGTGAAGAAATTTTTAGTTGGAAGTGTCAAATTTTAATAAATTTATTTGAAATCTGCTTCGATTTTTTTGGATTTTGTCGAGTATTTTTGTTGTAGGATGTATATTTGAGTAAATTTAGATGAAAATAACCACCATTTTTTGGATTGTGAATAAAATTTTTGTTGGAAGTGTCAAATTTTAATAAATTTATTTGAAATCAACTTCGATTTTTTTGGATTTTGTCGAGTATTTTTGGTGTAGGATGTATATTTGAGTAAATTTAGATGAAAATAACTTCAATTTTTTGGATTGTGAAAAAAAAATTTAGTTGGAAGTGCCAAATTTTAATAAATTTATTTGAAACCAACTTCGATTTTTTTGGATTTTGTCGAGTATTTTTGGTGTAGGATGTATATTTGAGTAAATTTAGATGAAAATAACTTCAATTTCTAGGATTGTGAAAAAAATTTTAGTTAGAAGTGTCAAATTTTAATAAATTAATTTGAAACCAACTTCGATTTTTTTGGATTTTGTCGAGTATTTTTGTTGTAGGATGTATATTTGAGTAAGTTTAGATGAAAATAACGACCATTTTTTGGATTGTGAAAAAAATTTTAGTTGGAAGTGTCAAATTTTAATAAATTTCTTTGAAACCAACTTCGATTTTTTTGGATTTTGTCGAGTATTTTTGTTGTAGGATGTATATTTGAGTAAATTTAGATGAAAATAACGACCATTTTTTGGATTGTGAAGAAAATTTTAGTTGGAAGTGTCAAATTTTAATAAATTTATTTGAAATCAACTTCGATTTTTTTGGATTTTGTCGAGTATTTTTGGTGTAGGATGTATATTTGAGTAAATTTAGGTGAAAATAACTTCAATTTCTAGGATTGTGAAAAAAATTTTAGTTGGAAGTGTCAAATTTTAATAAATTTATTTGAAATCAACTTCGATTTTTTTGGATTTTGTCGAGTATTTTTGTTGTAGGATGTATATTTGAGTAAATATAGATGAAAATAACAACCATTTTTTGGATTGTGAAGAAAGTTTTAGTTGGAAGTGTCAAATTTTAATAAATTTATTTGAAATCAAATTCGATTTTTTTGGATTTTGTCGAGTATTTTTGTTGTAGGATGTATATTTGAGTAAATTTAGATGAAAATAACGACCATTTTTTGGATTGTGAAGAAAATTTTAGTTGGAAGTGTCAAATTTTAATAAATTTATTTGAAATCAACTTCGATTTTTTTGGATTTTGTCGAGTATTTTTGGTGTAGGATGTATATTTGAGTAAATTTAAATGAAAATAACTTCAATTTTTTGGATTGTGAAAAAAAATTTTAGTTGGAAATGCCAAGTTTTAATAAATTTATTTGAAATCAACTTCGATTTTTTTGGATTTTGGTGAGTATTTTTTTGTTGGATCTATATTTGAGAAAATTTAGATGAAAATAACTTCAATTTTTTGGATTGTGAAAAAAATTTTAGTGGGAAGTGTCCAATTTTAATAAATTTATTAGAAACCAACTTCGATTTTTTGGAATTTTGTCGAGTATTTTTGGTGTAGGATGTATATTTGAGTAAATTTAGATGAAAATAACTTCAATTTCTAGGATTGTGAAGAAATTTTTAGTTGGAAGTGTCAAATTTTAATAAATTTATTTGAAATCTACTTCGATTTTTTTGGATTTTGTCGAGTATTTTTGATGTAGGATGTATATTTGAGTAAATTTAGATGAAAATAACGACCATTTTTTGGATTGTGAAGAAAATTTTAGTTGGAAGTGTCAAATTTTAATAAATTTATTTGAAATCAACTTCGATTTTTTTGGATTTTGTCGAGTATTTTTGGTGTAGGATGTATATTTGAGTAAATTTAGATGAAAATAACTTCAATTTTTTGGATTGTGACAAAAAAATTTAGTTGGAAGTGCCAAATTTTAATAAATTTATTTGAAACCAACTTCGATTTTTTTAGATTTTGTCGAGTATTTTTGGTGTAGGATGTATATTTGAGTAAATTTAGATGAAAATAACTTCAATTTCTAGGATTGTGAAAAAAATTTTAGTTAGAAGTGTCAAATTTTAATAAATTAATTTGAAACCAACTTCGATTTTTTTGGATTTTGTCGAGTATTTTTGTTGTAGGATGTATATTTGAGTTAATTTAGATGAAAATAACGACCATTTTTTGGATTGTGAAGAAAATTTTAGTTGGAAGTGTCAAATTTTAATAAATTTATTTGAAATCAACTTCGATTTTTTTGGATTTTGTCGAGTATTTTTGGTGTAGGATGTATATTTGAGTAAATTTAGATGAAAATAACTTCAATTTTTTGGATTGTGAAAAAAAAATTTAGTTGGAAGTGCCAAATTTTAATAAATTTATTTGAAACCAACTTCGATTTTTTTGGATTTTGTCGAGTATTTTTGGTGTAGGATGTATATTTGAGTAAATTTAGATGAAAATAACGACCATTTTTTGGATTGTGAAGAAAATTTTAGTTGGAAGTGTCAAATTTTAATAAATTTATTTGAAATCAACTTCGATTTTTTTGGATTTTGTCGAGTATTTTTGGTGTAGGATGTATATTTGAGTAAATTTAGATGAAAATAACTTCAATTTCTAGGATTGTGAAAAAAATTTTAGTTAGAAGTGTCAAATTTTAATAAATTTATTTGAAATCAACTTCGATTTTTTTGGATTTTGGTGAGTATTTTTTTGTTGGATCTTTATTTGAGAAAATTTAGATGAAAATAACTTCAATTTTTGGATTGTGAAGAAATTTTTAGTTGGAAGTGTCAAATTTTAATAAATTTATTTGAAATCTACTTCGATTTTTTTGGATTTTGTCGAGTATTTTTGTTGTAGGATGTATATTTGAGTAAATTTAGATGAAAATAACCACCATTTTTTGGATTGTGAATAAAATTTTTGTTGGAAGTGTCAAATTTTAATAAATTTATTTGAAATCAACTTCGATTTTTTTGGATTTTGGTGAGTATTTTTTTGTTGGATCTATATTTGAGAAAATTTAGATGAAAATAACTTCAATTTTTTGGATTGTGAAAAAAATTTTAGTGGGAAGTGTCAAATTTTAATAAATTTATTTGAAACCAACTTCGATTTTTTTTTTTTTTTTTGAGTATTTTTGTTGTTGGATCTATATTTGAGTAAATTTAGATATAAGTAACTTCAATTTTTAGGATTGTGAAGAAAATTTTAGTTGAAAGTGTCAAATTTTAATAAATTTATTTGAAATCAACTTCGATTTTTTTGGATATTGTTGAGTATTTTTGTTGTAGGATCTATATTTGAGTAAATTTAGATGAAAATAACTTCAATTTTTTGGATTGTGAAAAAAATTTTAGTCGGAAGTGTCCAATTTTAATAAATTTATTTGAAACCAACTTCGATTTTTTTAGATTTTGTCGAGTATTTTTGGTGTAGGATGTATATTTGAGTAAATTTAGATGAAAATAACTTCAATATTTTGGATTGTGAAAAAAAAATTTAGTTGGAAGTGCCAAATTTTAATAAATTTATTTGAAACCAACTTCGATTTTTTTGGATTTTGTCGAGTATTTTTGGTGTAGGATGTATATTTGAGTAAATTTAGATGAAAATAACTTCAATTTCTAGGATTGTGAAAAAAATTTTAGTTAGAAGTGTCAAATTTTAATAAATTTATTTGAAATCAACTTCGATTTTTTTGGATTTTGGTGAGTATTTTTTTGTTGGATCTTTATTTGAGAAAATTTAGATGAAAATAACTTCAATTTTTGGATTGTGAAGAAATTTTTAGTTGGAAGTGTCAAATTTTAATAAATTTATTTGAAATCTACTTCGATTTTTTTGGATTTTGTCGAGTATTTTTGTTGTAGGATGTATATTTGAGTAAATATAGATGAAAATAACCACCATTTTTTGGATTGTGAATAAAATTTTTGTTGGAAGTGTCAAATTTTAATAAATTTATTTGAAATCAACTTCGATTTTTTTGGATTTTGTCGAGTATTTTTGGTGTAGGATGTATATTTGAGTAAATTTAGATGAAAATAACTTCAATTTTTTGGATTGTGAAAAAAAAATTTAGTTGGAAGTGCCAAATTTTAATAAATTTATTTGAAACCAACTTCGATTTTTTTGGATTTTGTCGAGTATTTTTGGTGTAGGATGTATATTTGAGTAAATTTAGATGAAAATAACTTCAATTTCTAGGATTGTGAAAAAAATTTTAGTTAGAAGTGTCAAATTTTAATAAATTTATTTGAAATCAACTTCGATTTTTTTGGATTTTGGTGAGTATTTTTTTGTTGGATCTATATTTGAGAAAATTTAGATGAAAATAACTTCAATTTTTTGGATTGTGAAAAAAATTTTAGTGGGAAGTGTCAAATTTTAATAAATTTATTTGAAACCAACTTCGATTTTTTTTTTTTTTTTTGAGTATTTTTGTTGTTGGATCTATATTTGAGTAAATTTAGATATAAATAACTTCAATTTTTAGGATTGTGAAGAAAATTTTAGTGGAAAGTGTCAAATTTTAATAAATTTATTTGAAATCAACTTCGATTTTTTTGGATTTTGTCGAGTATTTTTGTTGTAGGATGTATATTTGAGTAAATTTAGATGAAAATAACCACCATTTTTTGGATTGTGAATAAAATTTTAGTTGGAAGTGTCAAATTTTAATAAATTTATTTGAAATCAACTTCGATTTTTTTGAATATTGTTGAGTATTTTTGTTGTAGGATCTATATTTGAGTAAATTTAGATGAAAATAACTTCAATTTTTTGGATTGTGAAAAAAAAATTTAATTGGAAGTGCCAAATTTTAATAAATTTATTTGAAACCAACTTCGATTTTTTTGGATTTTGTCGAGTATTTTTGTTGTAGGATGTATATTTGAGTAAGTTTAGATGAAAATAACGACCATTTTTTGGATTGTGAAAAAAATTGGAGTTGGAAGTGTCAAATTTGAATAAATTTCTTTGAAACCAACTTCGATTTTTTTGGATTTTGTCGAGTATTTTTGTTGTAGGATGTATATTTGAGTAAATTTAGATGAAAATAACCACCATTTTTTGGATTGTGCATAAAATTTTAGTTGGAAGTGTCAAATTTTAATAAATTTATTTGAAATCAACTTCGATTTTTTTGGAATTTGTCGAGTATTTTTGGTGTAGGATGTATATTTGAGTAAATTTAGATGGAAATAACTTCAATTTTTTGGATTGTGAAAAAAAATTTTAGTTGGAAGTGCCATGTTATAATAAATTTATTTGAAATCAACTTCGATTTTTTTGGATTTTGGTGAGTATTTTTTTGTTGGATCTTTATTTGAGAAAATTTAGATGAAAATAACTTCAATTTTTGGATTGTGAAGAAATTTTTAGTTGGAAGTGTCAAATTTTAATAAATTTATTTGAAATCTGCTTCGATTTTTTTGGATTTTGTCGAGTATTTTTGTTTTAGGATGTATATTTGAGTAAATTTAGATGAAAATAACCACCATTTTTTGGATTGTGAATAAAATTTTTGTTGGAAGTGTCAAATTTTAATAAATTTATTTGAAATCAACTTCGATTTTTTTGGATTTTGTCGAGTATTTTTGGTGTAGGATGTATATTTGAGTAAATTTAGATGAAAATAACTTCAATTTTTTGGATTGTGAAAAAAAATTTTAGTTGGAAATGCCAAGTTTTAATAAATTTATTTGAAATCAACTTCGATTTTTTTGGATTTTGGTGAGTATTTTTTTGTTGGATCTATATTTGAGAAAATTTAGATGAAAATAACTTCAATTTTTTGGATTGTGAAAAAAATTTTAGTGGGAAGTGTCCAATTTTAATAAATTTATTTGAAACCAACTTCGATTTTTTTGAATTTTGTCGAGTATTTTTGGTGTAGGATGTATATTTGAGTAAATTTAGATGAAAATAACTTCAATTTCTAGGATTGTGAAGAAATTTTTAGTTGGAAGTGTCAAATTTTAATAAATTTATTTGAAATCTACTTCGATTTTTTTGGATTTTGTCGAGTATTTTTGTTGTAGGATGTATATTTGAGTAAATTTAGATGAAAATAACGACCATTTTTTGGATTGTGAAGAAAATTTTAGTTGGAAGTGTCAAATTTTAATAAATTTATTTGAAATCAACTTCGATTTTTTTGGATTTTGTCGAGTATTTTTGGTGTAGGATATATATTTGAGTAAATTTATATGAAAATAACTTCAATTTCTAGGATTGTGAAAAAAATTTTAGTTAGAAGTGTCAAATTTTAATAAATTAATTTGAAACCAACTTCGATTTTTTTGGATTTTGTCGAGTATTTTTGTTGTAGGATGTATATTTGAGTTAATTTAGATGAAAATAACGACCATTTTTTGGATTGTGAAGAAAATTTTAGTTGGAAGTGTCAAATTTTAATAAATTTATTTGAAATCAACTTCGATTTTTTTGGATTTTGTCGAGTATTTTTGGTGTAGGATGTATATTTGAGTAAATTTAGATGAAAATAACTTCAATTTCTAGGATTGTGAAAAAAATTTTAGTTGGAAGTGTCAAATTTTAATAAATTTATTTGAAATCAACTTCGATTTTTTTGGATTTTGTCGAGTATTTTTGGTGTAGGATGTATATTTGAGTAAATTTAGATGAAAATAACTTCAATTTTTTGGATTGTGAAAAAAAATTTTAGTTGGAAATGCCAAGTTTTAATAAATTTATTTGAAATCAACTTCGATTTTTTTGGATTTTGGTGAGTATTTTTTTGTTGGATCTATATTTGAGAAAATTTAGATGAAAATAACTTCAATTTTTTGGATTGTGAAAAAAATTTTAGTGGGAAGTGTCAAATTTTAATAAATTTATTTGAAATCTACTTCGATTTTTTTGGATTTTGTCGAGTATTTTTGTTGTAGGATGTATATTTGAGTAAATTTAGATGAAAATAACGACCATTTTTTGGATTGTGAAGAAAATTTTAGTTGGAAGTGTCAAATTTTAATAAATTTATTTGAAACCAACCACGATTTTTTTTTTTTTTTTTGAGTATTTTTGTTGTTGGATCTATATTTGAGTAAATTTAGATATAAATAACTTCAATGTTTAGGATTGTGAAGAAAATTTTAGTTGAAAGTGTCAAATTTTAATAAATTTATTTGAAATCAACTTCGATTTTTTTGGATATTGTTGAGTATTTTTGGTGTAGGATGTATATTTGAGTAAATTTAGATGAAAATAACTTCAATTTCTAGGATTGTGAAAAAAATTTTAGTTAGAAGTGTCAAATTTTAATAAATTAATTTGAAACCAACTTCGATTTTTTTGGATTTTGTCGAGTATTTTTGTTGTAGGATGTATATTTGAGTAAGTTTAGATGAAAATAACGACCATTTTTTGGATTGTGAAAAAAATTTTAGTTGGAAGTGTCAAATTTTAATAAATTTCTTTGAAACCAACTTCGATTTTTTTGGATTTTGTCGAGTATTTTTGTTGTAGGATGTATATTTGAGTAAATTTAGATGAAAATAACGACCATTTTTTGGATTGTGAAGAAAATTTTAGTTGGAAGTGTCAAATTTTAATAAATTTATTTGAAATCAACTTCGATTTTTTTGGATTTTGTCGAGTATTTTTGGTGTAGGATGTATATTTGAGTAAATTTAGGTGAAAATAACTTCAATTTCTAGGATTGTGAAAAAAATTTTAGTTGGAAGTGTCAAATTTTAATAAATTTATTTGAAATCAACTTCGATTTTTTTGGATTTTGTCGAGTATTTTTGTTGTAGGATGTATATTTGAGTAAATTTAGATGAAAATAACAACCATTTTTTGGATTGTGAAGAAAGTTTTAGTTGGAAGTGTCAAATTTTAATAAATTTATTTGAAATCAAATTCGATTTTTTTGGATTTTGTCGAGTATTTTTGTTGTAGGATGTATATTTGAGTAAATTTAGATGAAAATAACGACCATTTTTTGGATTGTGAAGAAAATTTTAGTTGGAAGTGTCAAATTTTAATAAATTTATTTGAAATCAACTTCGATTTTTTTGGATTTTGTCGAGTATTTTTGGTGTAGGATGTATATTTGAGTAAATTTAAATGAAAATAACTTCAATTTTTTGGATTGTGAAAAAAAATTTTAGTTGGAAATGCCAAGTTTTAATAAATTTATTTGAAATCAACTTCGATTTTTTTGGATTTTGGTGAGTATTTTTTTGTTGGATCTATATTTGAGAAAATTTAGATGAAAATAACTTCAATTTTTTGGATTGTGAAAAAAATTTTAGTGGGAAGTGTCCAATTTTAATAAATTTATTTGAAACCAACTTCGATTTTTTGGAATTTTGTCGAGTATTTTTGGTGTAGGATGTATATTTGAGTAAATTTAGATGAAAATAACTTCAATTTCTAGGATTGTGAAGAAATTTTTAGTTGGAAGTGTCAAATTTTAATAAAATTATTTGAAATCTACTTCGATTTTTTTGGATTTTGTCGAGTATTTTTGTTGTAGGATGTATATTTGAGTAAATTTAGATGAAAATAACGACCATTTTTTGGATTGTGAAGAAAATTTTAGTTGGAAGTGTCAAATTTTAATAAATTTATTTGAAATCAACTTCGATTTTTTTGGATTTTGTCGAGTATTTTTGGTGTAGGATGTATATTTGAGTAAATTTAGATGAAAATAACTTCAATTTTTTGGATTGTGACAAAAAAATTTAGTTGGAAGTGCCAAATTTTAATAAATTTATTTGAAACCAACTTCGATTTTTTTAGATTTTGTCGAGTATTTTTGGTGTAGGATGTATATTTGAGTAAATTTAGATGAAAATAACTTCAATTTCTAGGATTGTGAAAAAAATTTTAGTTAGAAGTGTCAAATTTTAATAAATTAATTTGAAACCAACTTCGATTTTTTTGGATTTTGTCGAGTATTTTTGTTGTAGGATGTATATTTGAGTTAATTTAGATGAAAATAACGACCATTTTTTGGATTGTGAAGAAAATTTTAGTTGGAAGTGTCAAATTTTAATAAATTTATTTGAAATCAACTTCGATTTTTTTGGATTTTGTCGAGTATTTTTGGTGTAGGATGTATATTTGAGTAAATTTAGATGAAAATAACGACCATTTTTTGGATTGTGAAGAAAATTTTAGTTGGAAGTGTCAAATTTTAATAAATTTATTTGAAATCAACTTCGATTTTTTTGGATTTTGTCGAGTATTTTTGGTGTAGGATGTATATTTCAGTAAATTTAGATGAAAATAACTTCAATTTCTAGGATTGTGAAAAAAATTTTAGTTAGAAGTGTCAAATTTTAATAAATTTATTTGAAATCAACTTCGATTTTTTTGGATTTTGGTGAGTATTTTTTTGTTGGATCTTTATTTGAGAAAATTTAGATGAAAATAACTTCAATTTTTGGATTGTGAAGAAATTTTTAGTTGGAAGTGTCAAATTTTAATAAATTTATTTGAAATCTACTTCGATTTTTTTGGATTTTGTCGAGTATTTTTGTTGTAGGATGTATATTTGAGTAAATTTAGATGAAAATAACCACCATTTTTTGGATTGTGAATAAAATTTTTGTTGGAAGTGTCAAATTTTAATAAATTTATTTGAAATCAACTTCGATTTTTTTGGATTTTGGTGAGTATTTTTTTGTTGGATCTATATTTGAGAAAATTTAGATGAAAATAACTTCAATTTTTTGGATTGTGAAAAAAATTTTAGTGGGAAGTGTCAAATTTTAATAAATTTATTTGAAACCAACTTCGATTTTTTTTTTTTTTTTTGAGTATTTTTGTTGTTGGATCTATATTTGAGTAAATTTAGATATAAGTAACTTCAATTTTTAGGATTGTGAAGAAAATTTTAGTTGAAAGTGTCAAATTTTAATAAATTTATTTGAAATCAACTTCGATTTTTTTGGATATTGTTGAGTATTTTTGTTGTAGGATCTATATTTGAGTAAATTTAGATGAAAATAACTTCAATTTTTTGGATTGTGAAAAAAATTTTAGTCGGAAGTGTCCAATTTTAATAAATTTATTTGAAACCAACTTCGATTTTTTTAGATTTTGTCGAGTATTTTTGGTGTAGGATGTATATTTGAGTAAATTTAGATGAAAATAACTTCAATATTTTGGATTGTGAAAAAAAAATTTAGTTGGAAGTGCCAAATTTTAATAAATTTATTTGAAACCAACTTCGATTTTTTTGGATTTTGTCGAGTATTTTTGGTGTAGGATGTATATTTGAGTAAATTTAGATGAAAATAACTTCAATTTCTAGGATTGTGAAAAAAATTTTAGTTAGAAGTGTCAAATTTTAATAAATTTATTTGAAATCAACTTCGATTTTTTTGGATTTTGGTGAGTATTTTTTTGTTGGATCTTTATTTGAGAAAATTTAGATGAAAATAACTTCAATTTTTGGATTGTGAAGAAATTTTTAGTTGGAAGTGTCAAATTTTAATAAATTTATTTGAAATCTACTTCGATTTTTTTGGATTTTGTCGAGTATTTTTGTTGTAGGATGTATATTTGAGTAAATTTAGATGAAAATAACCACCATTTTTTGGATTGTGAATAAAATTTTTGTTGGAAGTGTCAAATTTTAATAAATTTATTTGAAATCAACTTCGATTTTTTTGGATTTTGTCGAGTATTTTTGGTGTAGGATGTATATTTGAGTAAATTTAGATGAAAATAACTTCAATTTTTTGGATTGTGAAAAAAAAATTTAGTTGGAAGTGCCAAATTTTAATAAATTTATTTGAAACCAACTTCGATTTTTTTGGATTTTGTCGAGTATTTTTGGTGTAGGATGTATATTTGAGTAAATTTAGATGAAAATAACTTCAATTTCTAGGATTGTGAAAAAAATTTTAGTTAGAAGTGTCAAATTTTAATAAATTTATTTGAAATCAACTTCGATTTTTTTGGATTTTGGTGAGTATTTTTTTGTTGGATCTATATTTGAGAAAATTTAGATGAAAATAACTTCAATTTTTTGGATTGTGAAAAAAATTTTAGTGGGAAGTGTCAAATTTTAATAAATTTATTTGAAACCAACTTCGATTTTTTTTTTTTTTTTGAGTATTTTTGTTGTTGGATCTATATTTGAGTAAATTTAGATATAAATAACTTCAATTTTTAGGATTGTGAAGAAAATTTTAGTGGAAAGTGTCAAATTTTAATAAATTTATTTGAAATCAACTTCGATTTTTTTGGATTTTGTCGAGTATTTTTGTTGTAGGATGTATATTTGAGTAAATTTAGATGAAAATAACCACCATTTTTTGGATTGTGAATAAAATTTTAGTTGGAAGTGTCAAATTTTAATAAATTTATTTGAAATCAACTTCGATTTTTTTGAATATTGTTGAGTATTTTTGTTGTAGGATCTATATTTGAGTAAATTTAGATGAAAATAACTTCAATTTTTTGGATTGTGAAAAAAAAATTTAATTGGAAGTGCCAAATTTTAATAAATTTATTTGAAACCAACTTCGATTTTTTTGGATTTTGTCGAGTATTTTTGTGGTAGGATGTATATTTGAGTAAGTTTAGATGAAAATAACGACCATTTTTTGGATTGTGAAAAAAATTGGAGTTGGAAGTGTCAAATTTGAATAAATTTCTTTGAAACCAACTTCGATTTTTTTGGATTTTGTCGAGTATTTTTGTTGTAGGATGTATATTTGAGTAAATTTAGATGAAAATAACCACCATTTTTTGGATTGTGCATAAAATTTTAGTTGGAAGTGTCAAATTTTAATAAATTTATTTGAAATCAACTTCGATTTTTTTGGAATTTGTCGAGTATTTTTGGTGTAGGATGTATATTTGAGTAAATTTAGATGGAAATAACTTCAATTTTTTGGATTGTGAAAAAAAATTTTAGTTGGAAGTGCCATGTTATAATAAATTTATTTGAAATCAACTTCGATTTTTTTGGATTTTGGTGAGTATTTTTTTGTTGGATCTTTATTTGAGAAAATTTAGATGAAAATAACTTCAATTTTTGGATTGTGAAGAAATTTTTAGTTGGAAGTGTCAAATTTTAATAAATTTATTTGAAATCTGCTTCGATTTTTTTGGATTTTGTCGAGTATTTTTGTTTTAGGATGTATATTTGAGTAAATTTAGATGAAAATAACCACCATTTTTTGGATTGTGAATAAAATTTTTGTTGGAAGTGTCAAATTTTAATAAATTTATTTGAAATCAACTTCGATTTTTTTGGATTTTGTCGAGTATTTTTGGTGTAGGATGTATATTTGAGTAAATTTAGATGAAAATAACTTCAATTTTTTGGATTGTGAAAAAAAATTTTAGTTGGAAATGCCAAGTTTTAATAAATTTATTTGAAATCAACTTCGATTTTTTTGGATTTTGGTGAGTATTTTTTTGTTGGATCTATATTTGAGAAAATTTAGATGAAAATAACTTCAATTTTTTGGATTGTGAAAAAAATTTTAGTGGGAAGTGTCCAATTTTAATAAATTTATTTGAAACCAACTTCGATTTTTTTGAATTTTGTCGAGTATTTTTGGTGTAGGATGTATATTTGAGTAAATTTAGATGAAAATAACTTCAATTTCTAGGATTGTGAAGAAATTTTTAGTTGGAAGTGTCAAATTTTAATAAATTTATTTGAAATCTACTTCGATTTTTTTGGATTTTGTCGAGTATTTTTGTTGTAGGATGTATATTTGAGTAAATTTAGATGAAAATAACGACCATTTTTTGGATTGTGAAGAAAATTTTAGTTGGAAGTGTCAAATTTTAATAAATTTATTTGAAATCAACTTCGATTTTTTTGGATTTTGTCGAGTATTTTTGGTGTAGGATATATATTTGAGTAAATTTATATGAAAATAACTTCAATTTCTAGGATTGTGAAAAAAATTTTAGTTAGAAGTGTCAAATTTTAATAAATTAATTTGAAACCAACTTCGATTTTTTTGGATTTTGTCGAGTATTTTTGTTGTAGGATGTATATTTGAGTTAATTTAGATGAAAATAACGACCATTTTTTGGATTGTGAAGAAAATTTTAGTTGGAAGTGTCAAATTTTAATAAATTTATTTGAAATCAACTTCGATTTTTTTGGATTTTGTCGAGTATTTTTGGTGTAGGATGTATATTTGAGTAAATTTAGATGAAAATAACTTCAATTTCTAGGATTGTGAAAAAAATTTTAGTTGGAAGTGTCAAATTTTAATAAATTTATTTGAAATCAACTTCGATTTTTTTGGATTTTGTCGAGTATTTTTGGTGTAGGATGTATATTTGAGTAAATTTAGATGAAAATAACTTCAATTTTTTGGATTGTGAAAAAAAATTTTAGTTGGAAATGCCAAGTTTTAATAAATTTATTTGAAATCAACTTCGATTTTTTTGGATTTTGGTGAGTATTTTTTTGTTGGATCTATATTTGAGAAAATTTAGATGAAAATAACTTCAATTTTTTGGATTGTGAAAAAAATTTTAGTGGGAAGTGTCAAATTTTAATAAATTTATTTGAAATCTACTTCGATTTTTTTGGATTTTGTCGAGTATTTTTGTTGTAGGATGTATATTTGAGTAAATTTAGATGAAAATAACGACCATTTTTTGGATTGTGAAGAAAATTTTAGTTGGAAGTGTCAAATTTTAATAAATTTATTTGAAACCAACCACGATTTTTTTTTTTTTTTTTGAGTATTTTTGTTGTTGGATCTATATTTGAGTAAATTTAGATATAAATAACTTCAATGTTTAGGATTGTGAAGAAAATTTTAGTTGAAAGTGTCAAATTTTAATAAATTTATTTGAAATCAACTTCGATTTTTTTGGATATTGTTGAGTATTTTTGGTGTAGGATGTATATTTGAGTAAATTTAGATGAAAATAACTTCAATTTCTAGGATTGTGAAAAAAATTTTAGTTAGAAGTGTCAAATTTTAATAAATTAATTTGAAACCAACTTCGATTTTTTTGGATTTTGTCGAGTATTTTTGTTGTAGGATGTATATTTGAGTAAGTTTAGATGAAAATAACGACCATTTTTTGGATTGTGAAAAAAATTTTAGTTGGAAGTGTCAAATTTTAATAAATTTCTTTGAAACCAACTTCGATTTTTTTGGATTTTGTCGAGTATTTTTGTTGTAGGATGTATATTTGAGTAAATTTAGATGAAAATAACGACCATTTTTTGGATTGTGAAGAAAATTTTAGTTGGAAGTGTCAAATTTTAATAAATTTATTTGAAATCAACTTCGATTTTTTTGGATTTTGTCGAGTATTTTTGGTGTAGGATGTATATTTGAGTAAATTTAGATGAAAATAACTTCAATTTCTAGGATTGTGAAAAAAATTTTAGTTGGAAGTGTCCAATTTTAATAAATTTATTTGAAACCAACTTCGATTTTTTTAGATTTTGTCGAGTATTTTTGGTGTAGGATGTATATTTGAGTAAATTTAGATGAAAATAACTTCAATTTTTTGGATTGTAAAAAAAAATTTAGTTGGAAGTGCCAAATTTTAATAAATTTATTTGAAACCAACTTCGATTTTTTTGGATTTTGTCGAGTATTTTTGGTGTAGGATGTATATTTGAGTAAATTTAGATGAAAATAACTTCAATTTCTAGGATTGTGAAAAAAATTTTAGTTAGAAGTGTCAAATTTTAATAAATTTATTTGAAATCAACTTCGATTTTTTTGGATTTTGGTGAGTATTTTTTTGTTGGATCTATATTTGAGAAAATTTAGATGAAAATAACTTCAATTTTTTGGATTGTGAAAAAAATTTTAGTGGGAAGTGTCAAATTTTAATAAATTTATTTGAAACCAACTTCGATTTTTTTTTTTTTTTTTGAGTATTTTTGTTGTTGGATCTATATTTGAGTAAATTTAGATATAAATAACTTCAATTTTTAGGATTGTGAAGAAAATTTTAGTGGAAAGTGTCAAATTTTAATAAATTTATTTGAAATCAACTTCGATTTTTTTGGATTTTGTCGAGTATTTTTGTTGTAGGATGTATATTTGAGTAAATTTAGATGAAAATAACCACCATTTTTTGGATTGTGAATAAAATTTTAGTTGGAAGTGTCAAATTTTAATAAATTTATTTGAAATCAACTTCGATTTTTTTGAATATTGTTGAGTATTTTTGTTGTAGGATCTATATTTGAGTAAATTTAGATGAAAATAACTTCAATTTTTTGGATTGTGAAAAAAAAATTTAATTGGAAGTGCCAAATTTTAATAAATTTATTTGAAACCAACTTCGATTTTTTTGGATTTTGTCGAGTATTTTTGTTGTAGGATGTATATTTGAGTAAGTTTAGATGAAAATAACGACCATTTTTTGGATTGTGAAAAAAATTGGAGTTGGAAGTGTCAAATTTGAATAAATTTCTTTGAAACCAACTTCGATTTTTTTGGATTTTGTCGAGTATTTTTGTTGTAGGATGTATATTTGAGTAAATTTAGATGAAAATAACCACCATTTTTTGGATTGTGCATAAAATTTTAGTTGGAAGTGTCAAATTTTAATAAATTTATTTGAAATCAACTTCGATTTTTTTGGAATTTGTCGAGTATTTTTGGTGTAGGATGTATATTTGAGTAAATTTAGATGAAAATAACTTCAATTTTTTGGATTGTGAAAAAAAATTTTAGTTGGAAGTGCCATGTTATAATAAATTTATTTGAAATCAACTTCGATTTTTTTGGATTTTGGTGAGTATTTTTTTGTTGGATCTTTATTTGAGAAAATTTAGATGAAAATAACTTCAATTTTTGGATTGTGAAGAAATTTTTAGTTGGAAGTGTCAAATTTTAATAAATTTATTTGAAATCTGCTTCGATTTTTTTGGATTTTGTCGAGTATTTTTGTTTTAGGATGTATATTTGAGTAAATTTAGATGAAAATAACCACCATTTTTTGGATTGTGAATAAAATTTTTGTTGGAAGTGTCAAATTTTAATAAATTTATTTGAAATCAACTTCGATTTTTTTGGATTTTGTCGAGTATTTTTGGTGTAGGATGTATATTTGAGTAAATTTAGATGAAAATAACTTCAATTTTTTGGATTGTGAAAAAAAAATTTAGTTGGAAGTGCCAAATTTTAATAAATTTATTTGAAACCAACTTCGATTTTTTTGGATTTTGTAGATTATTTTTGGTGTAGGATGTATATTTGAGTAAATTTAGATGAAAATAACTTCAATTTCTAGGATTGTGAAAAAAATTTTAGTTAGAAGTGTCAAATTTTAATAAATTAATTTGAAACCAACTTCGATTTTTTTGGATTTTGTCGAGTATTTTTGTTGTAGGATGTATATTTGAGTAAGTTTAGATGAAAATAACGACCATTTTTTGGATTGTGAAAAAAATTTTAGTTGGAAGTGTCAAATTTTAATAAATTTCTTTGAAACCAACTTCGATTTTTTTGGATTTTGTCGAGTATTTTTGTTGTAGGATGTATATTTGAGTAAATTTAGATGAAAATAACGACCATTTTTTGGATTGTGAAGAAAATTTTAGTTGGAAGTGTCAAATTTTAATAAATTTATTTGAAATCAACTTCGATTTTTTTGGATTTTGTCGAGTATTTTTGGTGTAGGATGTATATTTGAGTAAATTTAGATGAAAATAACTTCAATTTCTAGGATTGTGAAAAAAATTTTAGTTGGAAGTGTCAAATTTTAATAAATTTATTTGAAATCAACTTCGATTTTTTTGGATTTTGTCGAGTATTTTTGTTGTAGGATGTATATTTGAGTAAATTTAGATGAAAATAACAACCATTTTTTGGATTGTGAAGAAAGTTTTAGTTGGAAGTGTCAAATTTTAATAAATTTATTTGAAATCAAATTCGATTTTTTTGGATTTTGTCGAGTATTTTTGTTGTAGGATGTATATTTGAGTAAATTTAGATGAAAATAACGACCATTTTTTGGATTGTGAAGAAAATTTTAGTTGGAAGTGTCAAATTTTAATAAATTTATTTGAAAGCAACTTCGATTTTTTTGGATTTTGTCGAGTATTTTTGGTGTAGGATGTATATTTGAGTAAATTTAGATGAAAATAACTTCAATTTTTTGGATTGTGAAAAAAAATTTTAGTTGGAAATGCCAAGTTTTAATAAATTTATTTGAAATCAACTTCGATTTTTTTGGATTTTGGGGAGTATTTTTTTGTTGGATCTATATTTGAGAAAATTTAGATGAAAATAACTTCAATTTTTTGGATTGTGAAAAAAATTTTAGTGGGAAGTGTCCAATTTTAATAAATTTATTTGAAACCAACTTCGATTTTTTGGAATTTTGTCGAGTATTTTTGGTGTAGGATGTATATTTGAGTAAATTTAGATGAAAATAACTTCAATTTCTAGGATTGTGAAGAAATTTTTAGTTGGAAGTGTCAAATTTTAATAAATTTATTTGAAATCTACTTCGATTTTTTTGGATTTTGTCGAGTATTTTTGTTGTAGGATGTATATTTGAGTAAATTTAGATGAAAATAACGACCATTTTTTGGATTGTGAAGAAAATTTTAGTTGGAAGTGTCAAATTTTAATAAATTTATTTGAAATCAACTTCGATTTTTTTGGATTTTGTCGAGTATTTTTGGTGTAGGATGTATATTTGAGTAAATTTAGATGAAAATAACTTCAATTTCTAGGATTGTGAAAAAAATTTTAGTTGGAAGTGTCAAATTTTAATAAATTTATTTGAAATCAACTTCGATTTTTTTGGATTTTGTCGAGTATTTTTGTTGTAGGATGTATATTTGAGTAAATTTAGATGAAAATAACAACCATTTTTTGGATTGTGAAGAAAGTTTTAGTTGGAAGTGTCAAATTTTAATAAATTTATTTGAAATCAAATTCGATTTTTTTGGATTTTGTCGAGTATTTTTGTTGTAGGATGTATATTTGAGTAAATTTAGATGAAAATAACGACCATTTTTTGGATTGTGAAGAAAATTTTAGTTGGAAGTGTCAAATTTTAATAAATTTATTTGAAATCAACTTCGATTTTTTTGGATTTTGTCGAGTATTTTTGGTGTAGGATGTATATTTGAGTAAATTTATTTGAAAATAACTTCAATTTTTTGGATTGTGAAAAAAAATTTTAGTTGGAAATGCCAAGTTTTAATAAATTTATTTGAAATCAACTTCGATTTTTTTGGATTTTGGTGAGTATTTTTTTGTTGGATCTATATTTGAGAAAATTTAGATGAAAATAACTTCAATTTTTTGGATTGTGAAAAAAATTTTAGTGGGAAGTGTCCAATTTTAATAAATTTATTTGAAACCAATTTCGATTTTTTGGAATTTTGTCGAGTATTTTTGGTGTAGGATGTATATTTGAGTAAATTTAGATGAAAATAACTTCAATTTCTAGGATTGTGAAGAAATTTTTAGTTGGAAGTGTCAAATTTTAATAAATTTATTTGAAATCTACTTCGATTTTTTTGGATTTTGTCGAGTATTTTTGTTGTAGGATGTATATTTGAGTAAATTTAGATGAAAATAACGACCATTTTTTGGATTGTGAAGAAAATTTTAGTTGGAAGTGTCAAATTTTAATAAATTTATTTGAAATCAACTTCGATTTTTTTGGATTTTGTCGAGTATTTTTGGTGTAGGATATATATTTGAGTAAATTTATATGAAAATAACTTCAATTTCTAGGATTGTGAAAAAAATTTTAGTTGGAAGTGTCAAATTTTAATAAATTTCTTTGAAACCAACTTCGATTTTTTTGGATTTTGTCGAGTATTTTTGTTGTAGGATGTATATTTGAGTAAATTTAGATGAAAATAACGACCATTTTTTGGATTGTGAAGAAAATTTTAGTTGGAAGTGTCAAATTTTAATAAATTTATTTGAAATCAACTTCGATTTTTTTGGATTTTGTAGAGTATTTTTGGTGTAGGATGTATATTTGAGTAAATTTAGATGAAAATAACTTCAATTTCTAGGATTGTGAAAAAAATTTTAGTTGGAAGTGTCCAATTTTAATAAATTTATTTGAAACCAACTTCGATTTTTTTAGATTTTGTCGAGTATTTTTGGTGTAGGATGTATATTTGAGTAAATTTAGATGAAAATAACTTCAATTTTTTGGATTGTAAAAAAAAATTTAGTTGGAAGTGCCAAATTTTAATAAATTTATTTGAAACCAACTTCGATTTTTTTGGATTTTGTCGAGTATTTTTGGTGTAGGATGTATATTTGAGTAAATTTAGATGAAAATAACTTCAATTTCTAGGATTGTGAAAAAAATTTTAGTTAGAAGTGTCAAATTTTAATAAATTTATTTGAAATCAACTTCGATTTTTTTGGATTTTGGTGAGTATTTTTTTGTTGGATCTATATTTGAGAAAATTTAGATGAAAATAACTTCAATTTTTTGGATTGTGAAAAAAATTTTAGTGGGAAGTGTCCAATTTTAATAAATTTATTTGAAACCAACTTCGATTTTTTGGAATTTTGTCGAGTATTTTTGGTGTAGGATGTATATTTGAGTAAATTTAGATGAAAATAACTTCAATTTCTAGGATTGTGAAGAAATTTTTAGTTGGAAGTGTCAAATTTTAATAAATTTATTTGAAATCTACTTCGATTTTTTTGGATTTTGTCGAGTATTTTTGTTGTAGGATGTATATTTGAGTAAATTTAGATGAAAATAACGACCATTTTTTGGATTGTGAAGAAAATTTTAGTTGGAAGTGTCAAATTTTAATAAATTTATTTGAAATCAACTTCGATTTTTTTGGATTTTGTCGAGTATTTTTGGTGTAGGATATATATTTGAGTAAATTTATATGAAAATAACTTCAATTTCTAGGATTGTGAAAAAAATTTTAGTTAGAAGTGTCAAATTTTAATAAATTAATTTGAAACCAACTTCGATTTTTTTGGATTTTGTCGAGTATTTTTGTTGTAGGATGTATATTTGAGTTAATTTAGATGAAAATAACGACCATTTTTTGGATTGTGAAGAAAATTTTAGTTGGAAGTGTCAAATTTTAATAAATTTATTTGAAATCAACTTCGATTTTTTTGGATTTTGTCGAGTATTTTTGGTGTAGGATGTATATTTGAGTAAATTTAGATGAAAATAACTTCAATTTCTAGGATTGTGAAAAAAATTTTAGTTGGAAGTGTCAAATTTTAATAAATTTATTTGAAATCAACTTCGATTTTTTTGGATTTTGTCGAGTATTTTTGGTGTAGGATGTATATTTGAGTAAATTTAGATGAAAATAACTTCAATTTTTTGGATTGTGAAAAAAAATTTTAGTTGGAAATGCCAAGTTTTAATAAATTTATTTGAAATCAACTTCGATTTTTTTGGATTTTGGTGAGTATTTTTGGTGTAGGATGTATATTTGAGTAAATTTAGATGAAAATAACTTCAATTTCTAGGATTGTGAAAAAAATTTTAGTTGGAAGTGTCAAATTTTAATAAATTTATTTGAAATCAACTTCGATTTTTTTGGATTTTGTCGAGTATTTTTGGTGTAGGATGTATATTTGAGTAAATTTAGATGAAAATAACTTCAATTTTTTGGATTGTGAAAAAAAATTTTAGTTGGAAATGCCAAGTTTTAATAAATTTATTTGAAATCAACTTCGATTTTTTTGGATTTTGGTGAGTATTTTTTTGTTGGATCTATATTTGAGAAAATTTAGATGAAAATAACTTCAATTTTTTGGATTGTGAAAAAAATTTTAGTGGGAAGTGTCCAATTTTAATAAATTTATTTGAAACCAACTTCGATTTTTTGGAATTTTGTCGAGTATTTTTGGTGTAGGATGTATATTTGAGTAAATTTAGATGAAAATAACTTCAATTTCTAGGATTGTGAAGAAATTTTTAGTTGGAAGTGTCAAATTTTAATAAATTTATTTGAAATCTACTTCGATTTTTTTGGATTTTGTCGAGTATTTTTGTTGTAGGATGTATATTTGAGTAAATTTAGATGAAAATAACGACCATTTTTGGATTGTGAAGAAAATTTTAGTTGGAAGTGTCAAATTTTAATAAATTTATTTGAAACCAACTTCGATTTTTTTTTTTTTTTTTGAGTATTTTTGTTGTTGGATCTATATTTGAGTAAATTTAGATATAAATAACTTCAATTTTTAGGATTGTGAAGAAAATTTTAGTGGAAAGTGTCAAATTTTAATAAATTTATTTGAAATCAACTTCGATTTTTTTGGATTTTGTCGAGTATTTTTGTTGTAGGATGTATATTTGAGTAAATTTAGATGAAAATAACCACCATTTTTTGGATTGTGAATAAAATTTTAGTTGGAAGTGTCAAATTTTAATAAATTTATTTGAAATCAACTTCGATTTTTTTGAATATTGTTGAGTATTTTTGTTGTAGGATCTATATTTGAGTAAATTTAGATGAAAATAACTTCAATTTTTTGGATTGTGAAAAAAAAATTTAATTGGAAGTGCCAAATTTTAATAAATTTATTTGAAACCAACTTCGATTTTTTTGGATTTTGTCGAGTATTTTTGTTGTAGGATGTATATTTGAGTAAGTTTAGATGAAAATAACGACCATTTTTTGGATTGTGAAAAAAATTGGAGTTGGAAGTGTCAAATTTGAATAAATTTCTTTGAAACCAACTTCGATTTTTTTGGATTTTGTCGAGTATTTTTGTTGTAGGATGTATATTTGAGTAAATTTAGATGAAAATAACCACCATTTTTTGGATTGTGCATAAAATTTTAGTTGGAAGTGTCAAATTTTAATAAATTTATTTGAAATCAACTTCGATTTTTTTGGATTTTGTCGAGTATTTTTGGTGTAGGATGTATATTTGAGTAAATTTAGATGAAAATAACTTCAATTTTTTGGATTGTGAAAAAAAAATTTAGTTGGAAGTGCCAAATTTTAATAAATTTATTTGAAACCAACTTCGATTTTTTTGGATTTTGTAGATTATTTTTGGTGTAGGATGTATATTTGAGTAAATTTAGATGAAAATAACTTCAATTTCTAGGATTGTGAAAAAAATTTTAGTTAGAAGTGTCAAATTTTAATAAATTAATTTGAAACCAACTTCGATTTTTTTGGATTTTGTCGAGTATTTTTGTTGTAGGATGTATATTTGAGTAAGTTTAGATGAAAATAACGACCATTTTTTGGATTGTGAAAAAAATTTTAGTTGGAAGTGTCAAATTTTAATAAATTTCTTTGAAACCAACTTCGATTTTTTTGGATTTTGTCGAGTATTTTTGTTGTAGGATGTATATTTGAGTAAATTTAGATGAAAATAACGACCATTTTTTGGATTGTGAAGAAAATTTTAGTTGGAAGTGTCAAATTTTAATAAATTTATTTGAAATCAACTTCGATTTTTTTGGATTTTGTCGAGTATTTTTGGTGTAGGATGTATATTTGAGTAAATTTAGATGAAAATAACTTCAATTTCTAGGATTGTGAAAAAAATTTTAGTTGGAAGTGTCAAATTTTAATAAATTTATTTGAAATCAACTTCGATTTTTTTGGATTTTGTCGAGTATTTTTGTTGTAGGATGTATATTTGAGTAAATTTAGATGAAAATAACAACCATTTTTTGGATTGTGAAGAAAGTTTTAGTTGGAAGTGTCAAATTTTAATAAATTTATTTGAAATCAAATTCGATTTTTTTGGATTTTGTCGAGTATTTTTGTTGTAGGATGTATATTTGAGTAAATTTAGATGAAAATAACGACCATTTTTTGGATTGTGAAGAAAATTTTAGTTGGAAGTGTCAAATTTTAATAAATTTATTTGAAAGCCACTTCGATTTTTTTGGATTTTGTCGAGTATTTTTGGTGTAGGATGTATATTTGAGTAAATTTAGATGAAAATAACTTCAATTTTTTGGATTGTGAAAAAAAATTTTAGTTGGAAATGCCAAGTTTTAATAAATTTATTTGAAATCAACTTCGATTTTTTTGGATTTTGGTGAGTATTTTTTTGTTGGATCTATATTTGAGAAAATTTAGATGAAAATAACTTCAATTTTTTGGATTGTGAAAAAAATTTTAGTGGGAAGTGTCCAATTTTAATAAATTTATTTGAAACCAACTTCGATTTTTTGGAATTTTGTCGAGTATTTTTGGTGTAGGATGTATATTTGAGTAAATTTAGATGAAAATAACTTCAATTTCTAGGATTGTGAAGAAATTTTTAGTTGGAAGTGTCAAATTTTAATAAATTTATTTGAAATCTACTTCGATTTTTTTGGATTTTGTCGAGTATTTTTGTTGTAGGATGTATATTTGAGTAAATTTAGATGAAAATAACGACCATTTTTTGGATTGTGAAGAAAATTTTAGTTGGAAGTGTCAAATTTTAATAAATTTATTTGAAATCAACTTCGATTTTTTTGGATTTTGTCGAGTATTTTTGGTGTAGGATGTATATTTGAGTAAATTTAGATGAAAATAACTTCAATTTTTTGGATTGTGACAAAAAAATTTAGTTGGAAGTGCCAAATTTTAATAAATTTATTTGAAACCAACTTCGATTTTTTTAGATTTTGTCGAGTATTTTTGGTGTAGGATGTATATTTGAGTAACTTTAGATGAAAATAACTTCAATTTCTAGGATTGTGAAAAAAATTTTAGTTAGAAGTGTCAAATTTTAATAAATTAATTTGAAACCAACTTCGATTTTTTTTGATTTTGTCGAGTATTTTTGTTGTAGGATGTATATTTGAGTTAATTTAGATGAAAATAACGACCATTTTTTGGATTGTGAAGAAAATTTTAGTTGGAAGTGTCAAATTTTAATAAATTTATTTGAAATCAACTTCGATTTTTTTGGATTTTGTCGAGTATTTTTGGTGTAGGATGTATATTTGAGTAAATTTAGATGAAAATAACTTCAATTTCTAGGATTGTGAAAAAAATTTTAGTTGGAAGTGTCAAATTTTAATAAATTTATTTGAAATCAACTTCGATTTTTTTGGATTTTGTCGAGTATTTTTGGTGAAGGATGTATATTTGAGTAAATTTAGATGAAAATAACTTCAATTTTTTGGATTGTGAAAAAAAATTTTAGTTGGAAATGCCAAGTTTTAATAAATTTATTTGAAATCAACTTCGATTTTTTTGGATTTTGGTGAGTATTTTTTTGTTGGATCTATATTTGAGAAAATTTAGATGAAAATAACTTCAATTTTTTGGATTGTGAAAAAAATTTTAGTGGGAAGTGTCCAATTTTAATAAATTTATTTGAAACCAACTTCGATTTTTTGGAATTTTGTCGAGTATTTTTGGTGTAGGATGTATATTTGAGTAAATTTAGATGAAAATAACTTCAATTTCTAGGATTGTGAAGAAATTTTTAGTTGGAAGTGTCAAATTTTAATAAATTTATTTGAAATCTACTTCGATTTTTTTGGATTTTGTCGAGTATTTTTGTTGTAGGATGTATATTTGAGTAAATTTAGATGAAAATAACGACCATTTTTTGGATTGTGAAGAAAATTTTAGTTGGAAGTGTCAAATTTTAATAAATTTATTTGAAATCAACTTCGATTTTTTTGGATTTTGTCGAGTATTTTTGGTGTAGGATGTATATTTGAGTAAATTTAGATGAAAATAACTTCAATTTTTTGGATTGTGACAAAAAAATTTAGTTGGAAGTGCCAAATTTTAATAAATTTATTTGAAACCAACTTCGATTTTTTTAGATTTTGTCGAGTATTTTTGGTGTAGGATGTATATTTGAGTAAATTTAGATGAAAATAACTTCAATTTCTAGGATTGTGAAAAAAATTTTAGTTAGAAGTGTCAAATTTTAATAAATTAATTTGAAACCAACTTCGATTTTTTTGGATTTTTTCGAGTATTTTTGTTGTAGGATGTATATTTGAGTTAATTTAGATGAAAATAACGACCATTTTTTGGATTGTGAAGAAAATTTTAGTTGGAAGTGTCAAATTTTAATAAATTTATTTGAAATCAACTTCGATTTTTTTGGATTTTGTCGAGTATTTTTGGTGTAGGATGTATATTTGAGTAAATTTAGATGAAAATAACTTCAATTTTTTGGATTGTGAAAAAAAAATTTAGTTGGAAGTGCCAAATTTTAATAAATTTATTTGAAACCAACTTCGATTTTTTTGGATTTTGTCGAGTATTTTTGGTGTAGGATGTATATTTGAGTAAATTTAGATGAAAATAACTTCAATTTCTAGGATTGTGAAAAAAATTTTAGTTAGAAGTGTCAAATTTTAATAAATTAATTTGAAACCAACTTCGATTTTTTTGGATTTTGTCGAGTATTTTTGTTGTAGGATGTATATTTGAGTAAGTTTAGATGAAAATAACGACCATTTTTTGGATTGTGAAAAAAATTTTAGTTGGAAGTGTCAAATTTTAATAAATTTCTTTGAAACCAACTTCGATTTTTTTGGATTTTGTCGAGTATTTTTGTTGTAGGATGTATATTTGAGTAAATTTAGATGAAAATAACGACCATTTTTTGGATTGTGAAGAAAATTTTAGTTGGAAGTGTCAAATTTTAATAAATTTATTTGAAATCAACTTCGATTTTTTTGGATTTTGTCGAGTATTTTTGGTGTAGGATGTATATTTGAGTAAATTTAGATGAAAATAACTTCAATTTCTAGGATTGTGAAAAAAATTTTAGTTGGAAGTGTCAAATTTTAATAAATTTATTTGAAATCAACTTCGATTTTTTTGGATTTTGTCGAGTATTTTTGTTGTAGGATGTATATTTGAGTAAATTTAGATGAAAATAACAACCATTTTTTGGATTGTGAAGAAAGTTTTAGTTGGAAGTGTCAAATTTTAATAAATTTATTTGAAATCAAATTCGATTTTTTTGGATTTTGTCGAGTATTTTTGTGGTAGGATGTATATTTGAGTAAATTTAGATGAAAATAACGACCATTTTTTGGATTGTGAAGAAAATTTTAGTTGGAAGTGTCAAATTTTAATAAATTTATTTGAAATCAACTTCGATTTTTTTGGATTTTGTCGAGTATTTTTGGTGTAGGATGTATATTTGAGTAAATTTAGATGAAAATAACTTCAATTTTTTGGATTGTGAAAAAAAATTTTAGTTGGAAATGCCAAGTTTTAATAAATTTATTTGAAATCAACTTCGATTTTTTTGGATTTTGGTGAGTATTTTTTTGTTGGATCTATATTTGAGAAAATTTAGATGAAAATAACTTCAATTTTTTGGATTGTGAAAAAAATTTTAGTGGGAAGTGTCCAATTTTAATAAATTTATTTGAAACCAACTTCGATTTTTTGGAATTTTGTCGAGTATTTTTGGTGTAGGATGTATATTTGAGTAAATTTAGATGAAAATAACTTCAATTTCTAGGATTGTGAAGAAATTTTTAGTTGGAAGTGTCAAATTTTAATAAATTTATTTGAAATCTACTTCGATTTTTTTGGATTTTGTCGAGTATTTTTGTTGTAGGATGTATATTTGAGTAAATTTAGATGAAAATAACGACCATTTTTTGGATTGTGAAGAAAATTTTAGTTGGAAGTGTCAAATTTTAATAAATTTATTTGAAATCAACTTCGATTTTTTTGGATTTTGTCGAGTATTTTTGGTGTAGGATGTATATTTGAGTAAATTTAGATGAAAATAACTTCAATTTCTAGGATTGTGAAAAAAATTTTAGTTGGAAGTGTCAAATTTTAATAAATTTATTTGAAATCAACTTCGATTTTTTTGGATTTTGTCGAGTATTTTTGGTGTAGGATGTATATTTGAGTAAATTTAGATGAAAATAACTTCAATTTTTTGGATTGTGAAAAAAAATTTTAGTTGGAAGTGCCAAGTTTTAATAAATTTATTTGAAATCAACTTCGATTTTTTTGGATTTTGGTGAGTATTTTTTTGTTGGATCTATATTTGAGAAAATTTAGATGAAAATAACTTCAATTTTTTGGATTGTGAAAAAAATTTTAGTGGGAAGTGTCAAATTTTAATAAATTTATTTGAAACCAACTTCGATTTTTTTGGATTTTGGTGAGTATTTTTTTGTTGGATCTATATTTGAGAAAATTTAGTTGAAAATAACTGCAAGTTTTTGGATTGTGAAAAAAATTTTAGTTGGAAGTGTCAAATTTTAATAAATTTATTTGAAACCAACTTCGATTTTTTTTTATTTTTTTGAGTATTTTTGTTGTGGGATCTATATTTGAGTAAATTTAGATAAAAATAACTTCAATTTCTAGGATTGTGAAAAAAATTTTAGTTAGAAGTGTCAAATTTTAATAAATTAATTTGAAACCAACTTCGATTTTTTTGGATTTTGTCGAGTATTTTTGTTGTAGGATGTATATTTGAGTAAGTTTAGATGAAAATAACGACCATTTTTTGGATTGTGAAAAAAATTTTAGTTGGAAGTGTCAAATTTTAATAAATTTATTTGAAACCAACTTCGATTTTTTTTTTTTTTTGAGTATTTTTGTTGTGGGATCTATATTTGAGTAAATTTAGATAAAAATAACTTCAATTTTTAGGATTGTGAAAAAAGTTTTAGTTAGAAGTGTCAAATTTTAATAAATTTATTTGAAACCAACTTCGATTTTTTTTTTTTTTTCTCGAGTACTTTTGATGTAGGATGTATATTTGAGTAAATTTAGATGAAAATAACGACCATTTTTTGGATTGTGAATAAAATTTTAGTTGGAAGTGTCAAATTTTAATAAATTTATTTGAAATCATCTTCGATTTTTTTGGATTTTGTCGAGTATTTTTGGTGTAGGATGTATATTTGAGTAAATTTAGATGAAAATAACTTCAATTTTTTGGATTGTGAAAAAAAATTTTAGTTGGAAGTGCCATGTTATAATAAATTTATTTGAAATCAACTTCGATTTTTTTGGATTTTGGTGAGTATTTTTTTGTTGGATCTATATTTGAGAAAATTTAGATGAAAATAACTTCAATTTTTTGGATTGTGAAAAAATTTTTAGTTGGAAGTGTCAAATTTTAATAAATTTATTTGAAATCTTCTTCGATTTTTTTGGATTTTGTCGAGTATTTTTGTTGTAGGATGTATATTTGAGTAAATTTAGATGAAAATAACGACCATTTTTTGGATTGTGAAGAAAATTTTAGTTGGAAGTGTCAAATTTTAATAAATTTATTTGAAATCAACTTCGATTTTTTTGGATTTTGTCGAGTATTTTTGGTGTAGGATGTATATTTGAGTAAATTTAGATGAAAATAACTTCAATTTTTTGGATTGTGACAAAAAAATTTAGTTGGAAGTGCCAAATTTTAATAAATTTATTTGAAACCAACTTCGATTTTTTTAGATTTTGTCGAGTATTTTTGGTGTAGGATGTATATTTGAGTAAATTTAGATGAAAATAACTTCAATTTCTAGGATTGTGAAAAAAATTTTAGTTAGAAGTGTCAAATTTTAATAAATTTATTTGAAACCAAATTCGATTTTTTTTTTTTTTTTTGAGTATTTTTGTTGTTGGATCTATATTTGAGTAAATTTAGATATAAATAACTTCAATTTTTAGGATTGTGAAGAAAATTTTAGTTGAAAGTGTCAAATTTTAATAAATTTATTTGAAATCAACTTCGATTTTTTTGGATATTGTTGAGTATTTTTGTTGTAGGATCTATATTTGAGTAAATTTAGATGAAAATAACTTCAATTTTTTGGATTGTGAAAAAAATTTTAGTCGGAAGTGTCCAATTTTAATAAATTTATTTGAAACCAACTTCGATTTTTTTAGATTTTGTCGAGTATTTTTGGTGTAGGATGTATATTTGAGTAAATTTAGATGAAAATAACTTCAATTTTTTGGATTGTGAAAAAAAAATTTAGTTGGAAGTGCCAAATTTTAATAAATTTATTTGAAACCAACTTCGATTTTTTTGGATTTTGTCGAGTATTTTTGGTGTAGGATGTATATTTGAGTAAGTTTAGATGAAAATAACGACCATTTTTTGGATTGTGAAAAAAATTTTAGTTGGAAGTGTCAAATTTTAATAAATTTATTTGAAACCAACTTCGATTTTTTTTTTTTTTTTTTTTAGTATTTTTGTTGTTGGATCTATATTTGAGTAAATTTAGATATAAATAACTTCAATTTTTAGGATTGTGAAGAAAATTTTAGTTGAAAGTGTCAAATTTTAATAAATTTATTTGAAATCAACTTCGATTTTTTTGGATTTTGTCGAGTATTTTTGTTGTAGGATGTATATTTGAGTAAATTTAGATGAAAATAACCACCATTTTTTGGATTGTGAATAAAATTTTAGTTGGAAGTGTCAAATTTTAATAAATTTATTTGAAATCAACTTCGATTTTTTTGGATATTGTTGAGTATTTTTGTTGTAGGATCTATATTTGAGTAAATTTAGATGAAAATAACTTCAATTTTTTGGATTGTGAAAAAAAATTTAGTCGGAAATGTCCAATTTTAATAAATTTATTTGAAACCAACTTCGATTTTTTTGGATTTTGTCGAGTATTTTTGGTGTAGGATGTATATTTGAGTAAATTTAGATGAAAATAACTTCAATTTCTAGGATTGTGAAAAAAATTTTAGTTAGAAGTGTCAAATTTTAATAAATTAATTTGAAACCAACTTCGATTTTTTTGGATTTTGTCGAGTATTTTTGTTGTAGGATGTATATTTGAGTAAGTTTAGATGAAAATAACGACCATTTTTTGGATTGTGAAAAAAATTGTAGTTGGAAGTGTCAAATTTTAATAAATTTCTTTGAAACCAACTTCGATTTTTTTGGATTTTGTCGAGTATTTTTGTTGTAGGATGTATATTTGAGTAAATTTAGATGAAAATAACGACCATTTTTTGGATTGTGAAGAAAATTTTAGTTGGAAGTGTCAAATTTTAATAAATTTATTTGAAATCAACTTCGATTTTTTTGGATTTTGTCGAGTATTTTTGGTGTAGGATGTATATTTGAGTAAATTTAGATGAAAATAACTTCAATTTCTAGGATTGTGAAAAAAATTTTAGTTGGAAGTGTTAAATTTTAATAAATTTATTTGAAATCAACTTCGATTTTTTTGGATTTTGTCGAGTATTTTTGGTGAAGGATGTATATTTGAGTAAATTTAGATGAAAATAACTTCAATTTTTTGGATTGTGAAAAAAAATTTTAGTTGGAAATGCCAAGTTTTAATAAATTTATTTGAAATCAACTTCGATTTTTTTGGATTTTGGTGAGTATTTTTTTGTTGGATCTATATTTGAGAAAATTTAGATGAAAATAACTTCAATTTTTTGGATTGTGAAAAAAATTTTAGTGGGAAGTGTCCAATTTTAATAAATTTATTTGAAACCAACTTCGATTTTTTGGAATTTTGTCGAGTATTTTTGGTGTAGGATGTATATTTGAGTAAATTTAGATGAAAATAACTTCAATTTCTAGGATTGTGAAGAAATTTTTAGTTGGAAGTGTCAAATTTTAATAAATTTATTTGAAATCTACTTCGATTTTTTTGGATTTTGTCGAGTATTTTTGTTGTAGGATGTATATTTGAGTAAATTTAGATGAAAATAACGACCATTTTTTGGATTGTGAAGAAAATTTTAGTTGGAAGTGCCAAATTTTAATAAATTTATTTGAAACCAACTTCGATTTTTTTAGATTTTGTCGAGTATTTTTGGTGTAGGATGTATATTTGAGTAAATTTAGATGAAAATAACTTCAATTTCTAGGATTGTGAAAAAAATTTTAGTTAGAAGTGTCAAATTTTAATAAATTAATTTGAAACCAACTTCGATTTTTTTGGATTTTTTCGAGTATTTTTGTTGTAGGATGTATATTTGAGTTAATTTAGATGAAAATAACGACCATTTTTTGGATTGTGAAGAAAATTTTAGTTGGAAGTGTCAAATTTTAATAAATTTATTTGAAATCAACTTCGATTTTTTTGGATTTTGTCGAGTATTTTTGGTGTAGGATGTATATTTGAGTAAATTTAGATGAAAATAACTTCAATTTTTTGGATTGTGAAAAAAAAATTTAGTTGGAAGTGCCAAATTTTAATAAATTTATTTGAAACCAACTTCGATTTTTTTGGATTTTGTCGAGTATTTTTGGTGTAGGATGTATATTTGAGTAAATTTAGATGAAAATAACTTCAATTTCTAGGATTGTGAAAAAAATTTTAGTTAGAAGTGTCAAATTTTAATAAATTAATTTGAAACCAACTTCGATTTTTTTGGATTTTGTCGAGTATTTTTGTTGTAGGATGTATATTTGAGTAAGTTTAGATGAAAATAACGACCATTTTTTGGATTGTGAAAAAAATTTTAGTTGGAAGTGTCAAATTTTAATAAATTTCTTTGAAACCAACTTCGATTTTTTTGGATTTTGTCGAGTATTTTTGTTGTAGGATGTATATTTGAGTAAATTTAGATGAAAATAACGACCATTTTTTGGATTGTGAAGAAAATTTTAGTTGGAAGTGTCAAATTTTAATAAATTTATTTGAAATCAACTTCGATTTTTTTGGATTTTGCCGAGTATTTTTGGTGTAGGATGTATATTTGAGTAAATTTAGATGAAAATAACTTCAATTTCTAGGATTGTGAAAAAAATTTTAGTTGGAAGTGTCAAATTTTAATAAATTTATTTGAAATCAACTTCGATTTTTTTGGATTTTGTCGAGTATTTTTGTTGTAGGATGTATATTTGAGTAAATTTAGATGAAAATAACAACCATTTTTTGGATTGTGAAGAAAGTTTTAGTTGGAAGTGTCAAATTTTAATAAATTTATTTGAAATCAAATTCGATTTTTTTGGATTTTGTCGAGTATTTTTGTGGTAGGATGTATATTTGAGTAAATTTAGATGAAAATAACGACCATTTTTTGGATTGTGAAGAAAATTTTAGTTGGAAGTGTCAAATTTTAATAAATTTATTTGAAATCAACTTCGATTTTTTTGGATTTTGTCGAGTATTTTTGGTGTAGGATGTATATTTGAGTAAATTTAGATGAAAATAACTTCAATTTTTTGGATTGTGAAAAAAAATTTTAGTTGGAAATGCCAAGTTTTAATAAATTTATTTGAAATCAACTTCGATTTTTTTGGATTTTGGTGAGTATTTTTTTGTTGGATCTATATTTGAGAAAATTTAGATGAAAATAACTTCAATTTTTTGGATTGTGAAAAAAATTTTAGTGGGAAGTGTCCAATTTTAATAAATTTATTTGAAACCAACTTCGATTTTTTGGAATTTTGTCGAGTATTTTTGGTGTAGGATGTATATTTGAGTAAATTTAGATGAAAATAACTTCAATTTCTAGGATTGTGAAGAAATTTTTAGTTGGAAGTGTCAAATTTTAATAAATTTATTTGAAATCTACTTCGATTTTTTTGGATTTTGTCGAGTATTTTTGTTGTAGGATGTATATTTGAGTAAATTTAGATGAAAATAACGACCATTTTTTGGATTGTGAAGAAAATTTTAGTTGGAAGTGTCAAATTTTAATAAATTTATTTGAAATCAACTTCGATTTTTTTGGATTTTGTCGAGTATTTTTGGTGTAGGATGTATATTTGAGTAAATTTAGATGAAAATAACTTCAATTTCTAGGATTGTGAAAAAAATTTTAGTTGGAAGTGTCAAATTTTAATAAATTTATTTGAAATCAACTTCGATTTTTTTGGATTTTGTCGAGTATTTTTGGTGTAGGATGTATATTTGAGTAAATTTAGATGAAAATAACTTCAATTTTTTGGATTGTGAAAAAAAATTTTAGTTGGAAGTGCCAAGTTTTAATAAATTTATTTGAAATCAACTTCGATTTTTTTGGATTTTGGTGAGTATTTTTTTGTTGGATCTATATTTGAGAAAATTTAGATGAAAATAACTTCAATTTTTTGGATTGTGAAAAAAATTTTAGTGGGAAGTGTCAAATTTTAATAAATTTATTTGAAACCAACTTCGATTTTTTTGGATTTTGGTGAGTATTTTTTTGTTGGATCTATATTTGAGAAAATTTAGTTGAAAATAACTGCAAGTTTTTGGATTGTGAAAAAAATTTTAGTTGGAAGTGTCAAATTTTAATAAATTTATTTGAAACCAACTTCGATTTTTTTTTATTTTTTTGAGTATTTTTGTTGTGGGATCTATATTTGAGTAAATTTAGATAAAAATAACTTCAATTTCTAGGATTGTGAAAAAAATTTTAGTTAGAAGTGTCAAATTTTAATAAATTAATTTGAAACCAACTTCGATTTTTTTGGATTTTGTCGAGTATTTTTGTTGTAGGATGTATATTTGAGTAAGTTTAGATGAAAATAACGACCATTTTTTGGATTGTGAAAAAAATTTTAGTTGGAAGTGTCAAATTTTAATAAATTTATTTGAAACCAACTTCGATTTTTTTTTTTTTTTGAGTATTTTTGTTGTGGGATCTATATTTGAGTAAATTTAGATAAAAATAACTTCAATTTTTAGGATTGTGAAAAAAGTTTTAGTTAGAAGTGTCAAATTTTAATAAATTTATTTGAAACCAACTTCGATTTTTTTTTTTTTTTTTCTCGAGTACTTTTGATGTAGGATGTATATTTGAGTAAATTTAGATGAAAATAACGACCATTTTTTGGATTGTGAATAAAATTTTAGTTGGAAGTGTCAAATTTTAATAAATTTATTTGAAATCATCTTCGATTTTTTTGGATTTTGTCGAGTATTTTTGGTGTAGGATGTATATTTGAGTAAATTTAGATGAAAATAACTTCAATTTCTAGGATTGTGAAAAAAATTTTAGTTGGAAGTGTCAAATTTTAATAAATTTATTTGAAATCAACTTCGATTTTTTTGGATTTTGTCGAGTATTTTTGTTGTAGGATGTATATTTGAGTAAATTTAGATGAAAATAACAACCATTTTTTGGATTGTGAAGAAAGTTTTAGTTGGAAGTGTCAAATTTTAATAAATTTATTTGAAATCAAATTCGATTTTTTTGGATTTTGTCGAGTATTTTTGTGGTAGGATGTATATTTGAGTAAATTTAGATGAAAATAACGACCATTTTTTGGATTGTGAAGAAAATTTTAGTTGGAAGTGTCAAATTTTAATAAATTTATTTGAAATCAACTTCGATTTTTTTGGATTTTGTCGAGTATTTTTGGTGTAGGATGTATATTTGAGTAAATTTAGATGAAAATAACTTCAATTTTTTGGATTGTGAAAAAAAATTTTAGTTGGAAATGCCAAGTTTTAATAAATTTATTTGAAATCAACTTCGATTTTTTTGGATTTTGGTGAGTATTTTTTTGTTGGATCTATATTTGAGAAAATTTAGATGAAAATAACTTCAATTTTTTGGATTGTGAAAAAAATTTTAGTGGGAAGTGTCCAATTTTAATAAATTTATTTGAAACCAACTTCGATTTTTTGGAATTTTGTCGAGTATTTTTGGTGTAGGATGTATATTTGAGTAAATTTAGATGAAAATAACTTCAATTTCTAGGATTGTGAAGAAATTTTTAGTTGGAAGTGTCAAATTTTAATAAATTTATTTGAAATCTACTTCGATTTTTTTGGATTTTGTCGAGTATTTTTGTTGTAGGATGTATATTTGAGTAAATTTAGATGAAAATAACGACCATTTTTTGGATTGTGAAGAAAATTTTAGTTGGAAGTGTCAAATTTTAATAAATTTATTTGAAATCAACTTCGATTTTTTTGGATTTTGTCGAGTATTTTTGGTGTAGGATGTATATTTGAGTAAATTTAGATGAAAATAACTTCAATTTCTAGGATTGTGAAAAAAATTTTAGTTGGAAGTGTCAAATTTTAATAAATTTATTTGAAATCAACTTCGATTTTTTTGGATTTTGTCGAGTATTTTTGGTGTAGGATGTATATTTGAGTAAATTTAGATGAAAATAACTTCAATTTTTTGGATTGTGAAAAAAAATTTTAGTTGGAAGTGCCAAGTTTTAATAAATTTATTTGAAATCAACTTCGATTTTTTTGGATTTTGGTGAGTATTTTTTTGTTGGATCTATATTTGAGAAAATTTAGATGAAAATAACTTCAATTTTTTGGATTGTGAAAAAAATTTTAGTGGGAAGTGTCAAATTTTAATAAATTTATTTGAAACCAACTTCGATTTTTTTGGATTTTGGTGAGTATTTTTTTGTTGGATCTATATTTGAGAAAATTTAGTTGAAAATAACTGCAAGTTTTTGGATTGTGAAAAAAATTTTAGTTGGAAGTGTCAAATTTTAATAAATTTATTTGAAACCAACTTCGATTTTTTTTTATTTTTTTGAGTATTTTTGTTGTGGGATCTATATTTGAGTAAATTTAGATAAAAATAACTTCAATTTCTAGGATTGTGAAAAAAATTTTAGTTAGAAGTGTCAAATTTTAATAAATTAATTTGAAACCAACTTCGATTTTTTTGGATTTTGTCGAGTATTTTTGTTGTAGGATGTATATTTGAGTAAGTTTAGATGAAAATAACGACCATTTTTTGGATTGTGAAAAAAATTTTAGTTGGAAGTGTCAAATTTTAATAAATTTATTTGAAACCAACTTCGATTTTTTTTTTTTTTTGAGTATTTTTGTTGTGGGATCTATATTTGAGTAAATTTAGATAAAAATAACTTCAATTTTTAGGATTGTGAAAAAAGTTTTAGTTAGAAGTGTCAAATTTTAATAAATTTATTTGAAACCAACTTCGATTTTTTTTTTTTTTTTCTCGAGTACTTTTGATGTAGGATGTATATTTGAGTAAATTTAGATGAAAATAACGACCATTTTTTGGATTGTGAATAAAATTTTAGTTGGAAGTGTCAAATTTTAATAAATTTATTTGAAATCATCTTCGATTTTTTTGGATTTTGTCGAGTATTTTTGGTGTAGGATGTATATTTGAGTAAATTTAGATGAAAATAACTTCAATTTTTTGGATTGTGAAAAAAAATTTTAGTTGGAAGTGCCATGTTATAATAAATTTATTTGAAATCAACTTCGATTTTTTTGGATTTTGGTGAGTATTTTTTTGTTGGATCTATATTTGAGAAAATTTAGATGAAAATAACTTCAATTTTTTGGATTGTGAAAAAATTTTTAGTTGGAAGTGTCAAATTTTAATAAATTTATTTGAAATCTTCTTCGATTTTTTTGGATTTTGTCGAGTATTTTTGTTGTAGGATGTATATTTGAGTAAATTTAGATGAAAATAACGACCATTTTTTGGATTGTGAAGAAAATTTTAGTTGGAAGTGTCAAATTTTAATAAATTTATTTGAAATCAACTTCGATTTTTTTGGATTTTGTCGAGTATTTTTGGTGTAGGATGTATATTTGAGTAAATTTAGATGAAAATAACTTCAATTTTTTGGATTGTGACAAAAAAATTTAGTTGGAAGTGCCAAATTTTAATAAATTTATTTGAAACCAACTTCGATTTTTTTAGATTTTGTCGAGTATTTTTGGTGTAGGATGTATATTTGAGTAAATTTAGATGAAAATAACTTCAATTTCTAGGATTGTGAAAAAAATTTTAGTTAGAAGTGTCAAATTTTAATAAATTTATTTGAAACCAAATTCGATTTTTTTTTTTTTTTTTGAGTATTTTTGTTGTTGGATCTATATTTGAGTAAATTTAGATATAAATAACTTCAATTTTTAGGATTGTGAAGAAAATTTTAGTTGAAAGTGTCAAATTTTAATAAATTTATTTGAAATCAACTTCGATTTTTTTGGATATTGTTGAGTATTTTTGTTGTAGGATCTATATTTGAGTAAATTTAGATGAAAATAACTTCAATTTTTTGGATTGTGAAAAAAATTTTAGTCGGAAGTGTCCAATTTTAATAAATTTATTTGAAACCAACTTCGATTTTTTTAGATTTTGTCGAGTATTTTTGGTGTAGGATGTATATTTGAGTAAATTTAGATGAAAATAACTTCAATTTTTTGGATTGTGAAAAAAAAATTTAGTTGGAAGTGCCAAATTTTAATAAATTTATTTGAAACCAACTTCGATTTTTTTGGATTTTGTCGAGTATTTTTGGTGTAGGATGTATATTTGAGTAAGTTTAGATGAAAATAACGACCATTTTTTGGATTGTGAAAAAAATTTTAGTTGGAAGTGTCAAATTTTAATAAATTTATTTGAAACCAACTTCGATTTTTTTTTTTTTTTTTTTTAGTATTTTTGTTGTTGGATCTATATTTGAGTAAATTTAGATATAAATAACTTCAATTTTTAGGATTGTGAAGAAAATTTTAGTTGAAAGTGTCAAATTTTAATAAATTTATTTGAAATCAACTTCGATTTTTTTGGATTTTGTCGAGTATTTTTGTTGTAGGATGTATATTTGAGTAAATTTAGATGAAAATAACCACCATTTTTTGGATTGTGAATAAAATTTTAGTTGGAAGTGTCAAATTTTAATAAATTTATTTGAAATCAACTTCGATTTTTTTGGATATTGTTGAGTATTTTTGTTGTAGGATCTATATTTGAGTAAATTTAGATGAAAATAACTTCAATTTTTTGGATTGTGAAAAAAAATTTAGTCGGAAATGTCCAATTTTAATAAATTTATTTGAAACCAACTTCGATTTTTTTGGATTTTGTCGAGTATTTTTGGTGTAGGATGTATATTTGAGTAAATTTAGATGAAAATAACTTCAATTTCTAGGATTGTGAAAAAAATTTTAGTTAGAAGTGTCAAATTTTAATAAATTAATTTGAAACCAACTTCGATTTTTTTGGATTTTGTCGAGTATTTTTGTTGTAGGATGTATATTTGAGTAAGTTTAGATGAAAATAACGACCATTTTTTGGATTGTGAAAAAAATTGTAGTTGGAAGTGTCAAATTTTAATAAATTTCTTTGAAACCAACTTCGATTTTTTTGGATTTTGTCGAGTATTTTTGTTGTAGGATGTATATTTGAGTAAATTTAGATGAAAATAACGACCATTTTTTGGATTGTGAAGAAAATTTTAGTTGGAAGTGTCAAATTTTAATAAATTTATTTGAAATCAACTTCGATTTTTTTGGATTTTGTCGAGTATTTTTGGTGTAGGATGTATATTTGAGTAAATTTAGATGAAAATAACTTCAATTTCTAGGATTGTGAAAAAAATTTTAGTTGGAAGTGTTAAATTTTAATAAATTTATTTGAAATCAACTTCGATTTTTTTGGATTTTGTCGAGTATTTTTGGTGAAGGATGTATATTTGAGTAAATTTAGATGAAAATAACTTCAATTTTTTGGATTGTGAAAAAAAATTTTAGTTGGAAATGCCAAGTTTTAATAAATTTATTTGAAATCAACTTCGATTTTTTTGGATTTTGGTGAGTATTTTTTTGTTGGATCTATATTTGAGAAAATTTAGATGAAAATAACTTCAATTTTTTGGATTGTGAAAAAAATTTTAGTGGGAAGTGTCCAATTTTAATAAATTTATTTGAAACCAACTTCGATTTTTTGGAATTTTGTCGAGTATTTTTGGTGTAGGATGTATATTTGAGTAAATTTAGATGAAAATAACTTCAATTTCTAGGATTGTGAAGAAATTTTTAGTTGGAAGTGTCAAATTTTAATAAATTTATTTGAAATCTACTTCGATTTTTTTGGATTTTGTCGAGTATTTTTGTTGTAGGATGTATATTTGAGTAAATTTAGATGAAAATAACGACCATTTTTTGGATTGTGAAGAAAATTTTAGTTGGAAGTGCCAAATTTTAATAAATTTATTTGAAACCAACTTCGATTTTTTTAGATTTTGTCGAGTATTTTTGGTGTAGGATGTATATTTGAGTAAATTTAGATGAAAATAACTTCAATTTCTAGGATTGTGAAAAAAATTTTAGTTAGAAGTGTCAAATTTTAATAAATTAATTTGAAACCAACTTCGATTTTTTTGGATTTTTTCGAGTATTTTTGTTGTAGGATGTATATTTGAGTTAATTTAGATGAAAATAACGACCATTTTTTGGATTGTGAAGAAAATTTTAGTTGGAAGTGTCAAATTTTAATAAATTTATTTGAAATCAACTTCGATTTTTTTGGATTTTGTCGAGTATTTTTGGTGTAGGATGTATATTTGAGTAAATTTAGATGAAAATAACTTCAATTTTTTGGATTGTGAAAAAAAAATTTAGTTGGAAGTGCCAAATTTTAATAAATTTATTTGAAACCAACTTCGATTTTTTTGGATTTTGTCGAGTATTTTTGGTGTAGGATGTATATTTGAGTAAATTTAGATGAAAATAACTTCAATTTCTAGGATTGTGAAAAAAATTTTAGTTAGAAGTGTCAAATTTTAATAAATTAATTTGAAACCAACTTCGATTTTTTTGGATTTTGTCGAGTATTTTTGTTGTAGGATGTATATTTGAGTAAGTTTAGATGAAAATAACGACCATTTTTTGGATTGTGAAAAAAATTTTAGTTGGAAGTGTCAAATTTTAATAAATTTCTTTGAAACCAACTTCGATTTTTTTGGATTTTGTCGAGTATTTTTGTTGTAGGATGTATATTTGAGTAAATTTAGATGAAAATAACGACCATTTTTTGGATTGTGAAGAAAATTTTAGTTGGAAGTGTCAAATTTTAATAAATTTATTTGAAATCAACTTCGATTTTTTTGGATTTTGCCGAGTATTTTTGGTGTAGGATGTATATTTGAGTAAATTTAGATGAAAATAACTTCAATTTCTAGGATTGTGAAAAAAATTTTAGTTGGAAGTGTCAAATTTTAATAAATTTATTTGAAATCAACTTCGATTTTTTTGGATTTTGTCGAGTATTTTTGTTGTAGGATGTATATTTGAGTAAATTTAGATGAAAATAACAACCATTTTTTGGATTGTGAAGAAAGTTTTAGTTGGAAGTGTCAAATTTTAATAAATTTATTTGAAATCAAATTCGATTTTTTTGGATTTTGTCGAGTATTTTTGTGGTAGGATGTATATTTGAGTAAATTTAGATGAAAATAACGACCATTTTTTGGATTGTGAAGAAAATTTTAGTTGGAAGTGTCAAATTTTAATAAATTTATTTGAAATCAACTTCGATTTTTTTGGATTTTGTCGAGTATTTTTGGTGTAGGATGTATATTTGAGTAAATTTAGATGAAAATAACTTCAATTTTTTGGATTGTGAAAAAAAATTTTAGTTGGAAATGCCAAGTTTTAATAAATTTATTTGAAATCAACTTCGATTTTTTTGGATTTTGGTGAGTATTTTTTTGTTGGATCTATATTTGAGAAAATTTAGATGAAAATAACTTCAATTTTTTGGATTGTGAAAAAAATTTTAGTGGGAAGTGTCCAATTTTAATAAATTTATTTGAAACCAACTTCGATTTTTTGGAATTTTGTCGAGTATTTTTGGTGTAGGATGTATATTTGAGTAAATTTAGATGAAAATAACTTCAATTTCTAGGATTGTGAAGAAATTTTTAGTTGGAAGTGTCAAATTTTAATAAATTTATTTGAAATCTACTTCGATTTTTTTGGATTTTGTCGAGTATTTTTGTTGTAGGATGTATATTTGAGTAAATTTAGATGAAAATAACGACCATTTTTTGGATTGTGAAGAAAATTTTAGTTGGAAGTGTCAAATTTTAATAAATTTATTTGAAATCAACTTCGATTTTTTTGGATTTTGTCGAGTATTTTTGGTGTAGGATGTATATTTGAGTAAATTTAGATGAAAATAACTTCAATTTCTAGGATTGTGAAAAAAATTTTAGTTGGAAGTGTCAAATTTTAATAAATTTATTTGAAATCAACTTCGATTTTTTTGGATTTTGTCGAGTATTTTTGGTGTAGGATGTATATTTGAGTAAATTTAGATGAAAATAACTTCAATTTTTTGGATTGTGAAAAAAAATTTTAGTTGGAAGTGCCAAGTTTTAATAAATTTATTTGAAATCAACTTCGATTTTTTTGGATTTTGGTGAGTATTTTTTTGTTGGATCTATATTTGAGAAAATTTAGATGAAAATAACTTCAATTTTTTGGATTGTGAAAAAAATTTTAGTGGGAAGTGTCAAATTTTAATAAATTTATTTGAAACCAACTTCGATTTTTTTGGATTTTGGTGAGTATTTTTTTGTTGGATCTATATTTGAGAAAATTTAGTTGAAAATAACTGCAAGTTTTTGGATTGTGAAAAAAATTTTAGTTGGAAGTGTCAAATTTTAATAAATTTATTTGAAACCAACTTCGATTTTTTTTTATTTTTTTGAGTATTTTTGTTGTGGGATCTATATTTGAGTAAATTTAGATAAAAATAACTTCAATTTCTAGGATTGTGAAAAAAATTTTAGTTAGAAGTGTCAAATTTTAATAAATTAATTTGAAACCAACTTCGATTTTTTTGGATTTTGTCGAGTATTTTTGTTGTAGGATGTATATTTGAGTAAGTTTAGATGAAAATAACGACCATTTTTTGGATTGTGAAAAAAATTTTAGTTGGAAGTGTCAAATTTTAATAAATTTATTTGAAACCAACTTCGATTTTTTTTTTTTTTTGAGTATTTTTGTTGTGGGATCTATATTTGAGTAAATTTAGATAAAAATAACTTCAATTTTTAGGATTGTGAAAAAAGTTTTAGTTAGAAGTGTCAAATTTTAATAAATTTATTTGAAACCAACTTCGATTTTTTTTTTTTTTTTTCTCGAGTACTTTTGATGTAGGATGTATATTTGAGTAAATTTAGATGAAAATAACGACCATTTTTTGGATTGTGAATAAAATTTTAGTTGGAAGTGTCAAATTTTAATAAATTTATTTGAAATCATCTTCGATTTTTTTGGATTTTGTCGAGTATTTTTGGTGTAGGATGTATATTTGAGTAAATTTAGATGAAAATAACTTCAATTTTTTGGATTGTGAAAAAAAATTTTAGTTGGAAGTGCCATGTTATAATAAATTTATTTGAAATCAACTTCGATTTTTTTGGATTTTGGTGAGTATTTTTTTGTTGGATCTATATTTGAGAAAATTTAGATGAAAATAACTTCAATTTTTTGGATTGTGAAAAAATTTTTAGTTGGAAGTGTCAAATTTTAATAAATTTATTTGAAATCTTCTTCGATTTTTTTGGATTTTGTCGAGTATTTTTGTTGTAGGATGTATATTTGAGTAAATTTAGATGAAAATAACGACCATTTTTTGGATTGTGAAGAAAATTTTAGTTGGAAGTGTCAAATTTTAATAAATTTATTTGAAATCAACTTCGATTTTTTTGGATTTTGTCGAGTATTTTTGGTGTAGGATGTATATTTGAGTAAATTTAGATGAAAATAACTTCAATTTTTTGGATTGTGACAAAAAAATTTAGTTGGAAGTGCCAAATTTTAATAAATTTATTTGAAACCAACTTCGATTTTTTTAGATTTTGTCGAGTATTTTTGGTGTAGGATGTATATTTGAGTAAATTTAGATGAAAATAACTTCAATTTCTAGGATTGTGAAAAAAATTTTAGTTAGAAGTGTCAAATTTTAATAAATTTATTTGAAACCAAATTCGATTTTTTTTTTTTTTTTTGAGTATTTTTGTTGTTGGATCTATATTTGAGTAAATTTAGATATAAATAACTTCAATTTTTAGGATTGTGAAGAAAATTTTAGTTGAAAGTGTCAAATTTTAATAAATTTATTTGAAATCAACTTCGATTTTTTTGGATATTGTTGAGTATTTTTGTTGTAGGATCTATATTTGAGTAAATTTAGATGAAAATAACTTCAATTTTTTGGATTGTGAAAAAAATTTTAGTCGGAAGTGTCCAATTTTAATAAATTTATTTGAAACCAACTTCGATTTTTTTAGATTTTGTCGAGTATTTTTGGTGTAGGATGTATATTTGAGTAAATTTAGATGAAAATAACTTCAATTTTTTGGATTGTGAAAAAAAAATTTAGTTGGAAGTGCCAAATTTTAATAAATTTATTTGAAACCAACTTCGATTTTTTTGGATTTTGTCGAGTATTTTTGGTGTAGGATGTATATTTGAGTAAGTTTAGATGAAAATAACGACCATTTTTTGGATTGTGAAAAAAATTTTAGTTGGAAGTGTCAAATTTTAATAAATTTATTTGAAACCAACTTCGATTTTTTTTTTTTTTTTTTTTAGTATTTTTGTTGTTGGATCTATATTTGAGTAAATTTAGATATAAATAACTTCAATTTTTAGGATTGTGAAGAAAATTTTAGTTGAAAGTGTCAAATTTTAATAAATTTATTTGAAATCAACTTCGATTTTTTTGGATTTTGTCGAGTATTTTTGTTGTAGGATGTATATTTGAGTAAATTTAGATGAAAATAACCACCATTTTTTGGATTGTGAATAAAATTTTAGTTGGAAGTGTCAAATTTTAATAAATTTATTTGAAATCAACTTCGATTTTTTTGGATATTGTTGAGTATTTTTGTTGTAGGATCTATATTTGAGTAAATTTAGATGAAAATAACTTCAATTTTTTGGATTGTGAAAAAAAATTTAGTCGGAAATGTCCAATTTTAATAAATTTATTTGAAACCAACTTCGATTTTTTTGGATTTTGTCGAGTATTTTTGTTGTAGGATGTATATTTGAGTAAATTTAGATGAAAATAACCACCATTTTTTGGATTGTGAATAAAATTTTAGTTGGAAGTGTCAAATTTTAATAAATTTATTTGAAATCTACTTCGATTTTTTTGGATTTTGTCGAGTATTTTTGTTGTAGGATGTATATTTGAGTAAATTTAGATGAAAATAACGACCATTTTTTGGATTGTGAAGAAAATTTTAGTTGGAAGTGTCAAATTTTAATAAATTTATTTGAAATCAACTTCGATTTTTTTGGATTTTGTCGAGTATTTTTGGTGTAGGATGTATATTTGAGTAAATTTAGATGAAAATAACTTCAATTTCTAGGATTGTGAAAAAAATTTTAGTTGGAAGTGTCAAATTTTAATAAATTTATTTGAAATCAACTTCGATTTTTTTGGATTTTGTCGAGTATTTTTGGTGTAGGATGTATATTTGAGTAAATTTAGATGAAAATAACTTCAATTTTTTGGATTGTGAAAAAAAATTTTAGTTGGAAGTGCCAAGTTTTAATAAATTTATTTGAAATCAACTTCGATTTTTTTGGATTTTGGTGAGTATTTTTTTGTTGGATCTATATTTGAGAAAATTTAGATGAAAATAACTTCAATTTTTTGGATTGTGAAAAAAATTTTAGTGGGAAGTGTCAAATTTTAATAAATTTATTTGAAACCAACTTCGATTTTTTTGGATTTTGGTGAGTATTTTTTTGTTGGATCTATATTTGAGAAAATTTAGTTGAAAATAACTGCAAGTTTTTGGATTGTGAAAAAAATTTTAGTTGGAAGTGTCAAATTTTAATAAATTTATTTGAAACCAACTTCGATTTTTTTTTATTTTTTTGAGTATTTTTGTTGTGGGATCTATATTTGAGTAAATTTAGATAAAAATAACTTCAATTTCTAGGATTGTGAAAAAAATTTTAGTTAGAAGTGTCAAATTTTAATAAATTAATTTGAAACCAACTTCGATTTTTTTGGATTTTGTCGAGTATTTTTGTTGTAGGATGTATATTTGAGTAAGTTTAGATGAAAATAACGACCATTTTTTGGATTGTGAAAAAAATTTTAGTTGGAAGTGTCAAATTTTAATAAATTTATTTGAAACCAACTTCGATTTTTTTTTTTTTTTGAGTATTTTTGTTGTGGGATCTATATTTGAGTAAATTTAGATAAAAATAACTTCAATTTTTAGGATTGTGAAAAAAGTTTTAGTTAGAAGTGTCAAATTTTAATAAATTTATTTGAAACCAACTTCGATTTTTTTTTTTTTTTTTCTCGAGTACTTTTGATGTAGGATGTATATTTGAGTAAATTTAGATGAAAATAACGACCATTTTTTGGATTGTGAATAAAATTTTAGTTGGAAGTGTCAAATTTTAATAAATTTATTTGAAATCATCTTCGATTTTTTTGGATTTTGTCGAGTATTTTTGGTGTAGGATGTATATTTGAGTAAATTTAGATGAAAATAACTTCAATTTTTTGGATTGTGAAAAAAAATTTTAGTTGGAAGTGCCATGTTATAATAAATTTATTTGAAATCAACTTCGATTTTTTTGGATTTTGGTGAGTATTTTTTTGTTGGATCTATATTTGAGAAAATTTAGATGAAAATAACTTCAATTTTTTGGATTGTGAAAAAATTTTTAGTTGGAAGTGTCAAATTTTAATAAATTTATTTGAAATCTTCTTCGATTTTTTTGGATTTTGTCGAGTATTTTTGTTGTAGGATGTATATTTGAGTAAATTTAGATGAAAATAACGACCATTTTTTGGATTGTGAAGAAAATTTTAGTTGGAAGTGTCAAATTTTAATAAATTTATTTGAAATCAACTTCGATTTTTTTGGATTTTGTCGAGTATTTTTGGTGTAGGATGTATATTTGAGTAAATTTAGATGAAAATAACTTCAATTTTTTGGATTGTGACAAAAAAATTTAGTTGGAAGTGCCAAATTTTAATAAATTTATTTGAAACCAACTTCGATTTTTTTAGATTTTGTCGAGTATTTTTGGTGTAGGATGTATATTTGAGTAAATTTAGATGAAAATAACTTCAATTTCTAGGATTGTGAAAAAAATTTTAGTTAGAAGTGTCAAATTTTAATAAATTTATTTGAAACCAAATTCGATTTTTTTTTTTTTTTTTGAGTATTTTTGTTGTTGGATCTATATTTGAGTAAATTTAGATATAAATAACTTCAATTTTTAGGATTGTGAAGAAAATTTTAGTTGAAAGTGTCAAATTTTAATAAATTTATTTGAAATCAACTTCGATTTTTTTGGATATTGTTGAGTATTTTTGTTGTAGGATCTATATTTGAGTAAATTTAGATGAAAATAACTTCAATTTTTTGGATTGTGAAAAAAATTTTAGTCGGAAGTGTCCAATTTTAATAAATTTATTTGAAACCAACTTCGATTTTTTTAGATTTTGTCGAGTATTTTTGGTGTAGGATGTATATTTGAGTAAATTTAGATGAAAATAACTTCAATTTTTTGGATTGTGAAAAAAAAATTTAGTTGGAAGTGCCAAATTTTAATAAATTTATTTGAAACCAACTTCGATTTTTTTGGATTTTGTCGAGTATTTTTGGTGTAGGATGTATATTTGAGTAAGTTTAGATGAAAATAACGACCATTTTTTGGATTGTGAAAAAAATTTTAGTTGGAAGTGTCAAATTTTAATAAATTTATTTGAAACCAACTTCGATTTTTTTTTTTTTTTTTTTTAGTATTTTTGTTGTTGGATCTATATTTGAGTAAATTTAGATATAAATAACTTCAATTTTTAGGATTGTGAAGAAAATTTTAGTTGAAAGTGTCAAATTTTAATAAATTTATTTGAAATCAACTTCGATTTTTTTGGATTTTGTCGAGTATTTTTGTTGTAGGATGTATATTTGAGTAAATTTAGATGAAAATAACCACCATTTTTTGGATTGTGAATAAAATTTTAGTTGGAAGTGTCAAATTTTAATAAATTTATTTGAAATCAACTTCGATTTTTTTGGATATTGTTGAGTATTTTTGTTGTAGGATCTATATTTGAGTAAATTTAGATGAAAATAACTTCAATTTTTTGGATTGTGAAAAAAAATTTAGTCGGAAATGTCCAATTTTAATAAATTTATTTGAAACCAACTTCGATTTTTTTGGATTTTGTCGAGTATTTTTGGTGTAGGATGTATATTTGAGTAAATTTAGATGAAAATAACTTCAATTTCTAGGATTGTGAAAAAAATTTTAGTTAGAAGTGTCAAATTTTAATAAATTAATTTGAAACCAACTTCGATTTTTTTGGATTTTGTCGAGTATTTTTGTTGTAGGATGTATATTTGAGTAAGTTTAGATGAAAATAACGACCATTTTTTGGATTGTGAAAAAAATTGTAGTTGGAAGTGTCAAATTTTAATAAATTTCTTTGAAACCAACTTCGATTTTTTTGGATTTTGTCGAGTATTTTTGTTGTAGGATGTATATTTGAGTAAATTTAGCTGAAAATAACGACCATTTTTTGGATTGTGAAGAAAATTTTAGTTGGAAGTGTCAAATTTTAATAAATTTATTTGAAATCAACTTCGATTTTTTTGGATTTTGTCGAGTATTTTTGGTGTAGGATGTATATTTGAGTAAATTTAGATGAAAATAACTTCAATTTCTAGGATTGTGAAAAAAATTTTAGTTGGAAGTGTTAAATTTTAATAAATTTATTTGAAATCAACTTCGATTTTTTTGGATTTTGTCGAGTATTTTTGTTGTAGGATGTATATTTGAGTAAGTTTAGATGAAAATTACGACCATTTTTTGGATTGTGAAAAAAATTTTAGTTGGAAGTGTCAAATTTTAATAAATTTCTTTGAAACCAACTTCGATTTTTTTGGATTTTGTCGAGTATTTTTGTTGTAGGATGTATATTTGAGTAAATTTAGATGAAAATAACGACCATTTTTTGGATTGTGAAGAAAATTTTAGTTGGAAGTGTCAAATTTTAATAAATTTATTTGAAATCAACTTCGATTTTTTTGGATTTTGTCGAGTATTTTTGGTGTAGGATGTATATTTGAGTAAGTTTAGATGAAAATAACGACCATTTTTTGGATTGTGAAAAAAATTTTAGTCGGAAGTGTCCAATTTTAATAAATTTATTTGAAACCAACTTCGATTTTTTTAGATTTTGTCGAGTATTTTTGGTGTAGGATGTATATTTGAGTAAATTTAGATGAAAATAACTTCAATTTTTTGGATTGTGAAAAAAAAATTTAGTTGGAAGTGCCAAATTTTAATAAATTTATTTGAAACCAACTTCGATTATTTTGGATTTTGTTGAGTATCTTTGTTGTGGGATCTATATTTGAGTAAATTTAGATGAAAATAACGACAATTTTTTGGATTGTGAAAAAAAAATTTACATGGAAGGGTAAAATTTTTATAAATTTATTTGAAACCAACTTCGATTTTTTTTAATTTTGTTGAGTATTTTTATTGTAGGATGTATATATGAGTAAATTTAGATGAAAATAACTTCAATTTTTTGGATTGTGAAAAAAATGTTAGTTGGAAGTGTCAAATTTTAATAAATTTAATTGAAACCAACACCAATTTTTGTGGATTTTGTTGAGTATTTTTGTTGTAGGATCTATATTTGAGTAAATTTAGATGAAAATAACGGCAATTTTTTGGGTTGTGAAAAAAAATTTACATGGGAGTGTCAAATTTTAATAAAATTATTTGAAATCAACTTCGATTATTTTGGAATTTGTTAAGTATTTTTGTTGTAGGATCTATATTTGAGTAAATTTAGATGAAAATAACTTCAATTTTTTGGATTGTGAAAAAAATTTTAGTTGGAAGTGTCAAATTTTAATAAATTTATTTGAAATCAACTTCGATTATTTTGGATTTTGTTGAGTATCTTTGTTGTGGGATCTATATTTGAGTAAATTTAGATTAAAATAACGACAATTTTTTGGATTGTGAAAAAAAAATTTACATGGAAGGGTAAAATTTTTATAAATTTATTTGAAACCAACTTCGATTTATTTTAATTTTGATGAGTATTTATATTGTAGGATCTATATTTGAGTAAATTTAGATGAAAATAACTTCAATTTTTTTGATGGTGATAAAAATTTTAGTTGGAAGAGTCAAATTTTAATAAATTTATTTCAAACCAACTCCGATTTTTTTGGATTTTGTGGAGTATTTTTGTTGTAGGATGTATATTTGAGTAAATTTAGATGAAAATAACATCAATTTTTAGGATTGTGAAAAAAATTTTAGTTGGAAGTGCCAAATTTTAATAAATTTATTTGAGACCTACTTCGATTTTTTTGGATTTTGTTGAGAATTTTTGTTGTAGGATGTATATATGAGTAAATTTAGATGAAAATAACTTCAATTTTTTTGATGGTGATAAAAATTTTAGTTGGAAGAGTCAAATTTTAATAAATTTATTTGAGACCAACTCCGATTTTTTTGGATTTTGTCGAGTATTTTTGTTGTAGGATGTATATTTGAGTAAATTTAGATGAAAATAACTTCAATTTTTTGGATTGTGAAAAAAATTTTAGTTGGAAGTGTCAAATTTTAATAAAATTATTTGAAATCAACTTCGATTATTTTGGAATTTGTTAAGTATTTTTGTTGTAGGATCTATATTTGAGTAAATTTAGATGAAAATAACTTCAATTTTTTGGATTGTGAAAAAAATTTTAGTGGGAAGTGTCAAATTTTAATAAATTTATTTGAAACCAACTTCGATTTTTTTGGATTTTGGTGAGTATTTTTTTGTTGGATCTATATTTGAGAAAATTTAGTTGAAAATAACTGCAAGTTTTTGGATTGTGAAAAAAATTTTAGTTGGAAGTGTCAAATTTTAATAAATTTATTTGAAACCAACTTCGATTTTTTTTTTTTTTTTGAGTATTTTTGTTGTGGGATCTATATTTGAGTAAATTTAGATAAAAATAACTTCAATTTCTAGGATTGTGAAAAAAATTTTAGTTAGAAGTGTCAAATTTTAATAAATTAATTTGAAACCAACTTCGATTTTTTTGGATTTTGTCGAGTATTTTTGTTGTAGGATGTATATTTGAGTAAGTTTAGATGAAAATAACGACCATTTTTTGGATTGTGAAAAAAATTTTAGTTGGAAGTGTCAAATTTTAATAAATTTATTTGAAACCAACTTCGATTTTTTTTTTTTTTTGAGTATTTTTGTTGTGGGATCTATATTTGAGTAAATTTAGATAAAAATAACTTCAATTTTTAGGATTGTGAAAAAAGTTTTAGTTAGAAGTGTCAAATTTTAATAAATTTATTTGAAACCAACTTCGATTTTTTTTTTTTTTTTTCTCGAGTACTTTTGATGTAGGATGTATATTTGAGTAAATTTAGATGAAAATAACGACCATTTTTTGGATTGTGAATAAAATTTTAGTTGGAAGTGTCAAATTTTAATAAATTTATTTGAAATCTTCTTCGATTTTTTTGGATTTTGTCGAGTATTTTTGTTGTAGGATGTATATTTGAGTAAATTTAGATGAAAATAACGACCATTTTTTGGATTGTGAAGAAAATTTTAGTTGGAAGTGTCAAATTTTAATAAATTTATTTGAAACCAACTTCGATTTTTTTTTTTTTTTGAGTATTTTTGTTGTGGGATCTATATTTGAGTAAATTTAGATAAAAATAACTTCAATTTTTAGGATTGTGAAAAAAGTTTTAGTTAGAAGTGTCAAATTTTAATAAATTTATTTGAAACCAACTTCGATTTTTTTTTTTTTTTTTCTCGAGTACTTTTGATGTAGGATGTATATTTGAGTAAATTTAGATGAAAATAACGACCATTTTTTGGATTGTGAATAAAATTTTAGTTGGAAGTGTCAAATTTTAATAAATTTATTTGAAATCATCTTCGATTTTTTTGGATTTTGTCGAGTATTTTTGGTGTAGGATGTATATTTGAGTAAATTTAGATGAAAATAACTTCAATTTTTTGGATTGTGAAAAAAAATTTTAGTTGGAAGTGCCATGTTATAATAAATTTATTTGAAATCAACTTCGATTTTTTTGGATTTTGTCGAGTATTTTTGTTGTAGGATGTATATTTGAGTAAGTTTAGATGAAAATTACGACCATTTTTTGGATTGTGAAAAAAATTTTAGTTGGAAGTGTCAAATTTTAATAAATTTCTTTGAAACCAACTTCGATTTTTTTGGATTTTGTCGAGTATTTTTGTTGTAGGATGTATATTTGAGTAAATTTAGATGAAAATAACGACCATTTTTTGGATTGTGAAGAAAATTTTAGTTGGAAGTGTCAAATTTTAATAAATTTATTTGAAATCAACTTCGATTTTTTTGGATTTTGTCGAGTATTTTTGGTGTAGGATGTATATTTGAGTAAGTTTAGATGAAAATAACGACCATTTTTTGGATTGTGAAAAAAATTTTAGTCGGAAGTGTCCAATTTTAATAAATTTATTTGAAACCAACTTCGATTTTTTTAGATTTTGTCGAGTATTTTTGGTGTAGGATGTATATTTGAGTAAATTTAGATGAAAATAACTTCAATTTTTTGGATTGTGAAAAAAAAATTTAGTTGGAAGTGCCAAATTTTAATAAATTTATTTGAAACCAACTTCGATTATTTTGGATTTTGTTGAGTATCTTTGTTGTGGGATCTATATTTGAGTAAATTTAGATGAAAATAACGACAATTTTTTGGATTGTGAAAAAAAAATTTACATGGAAGGGTAAAATTTTTATAAATTTATTTGAAACCAACTTCGATTTTTTTTAATTTTGTTGAGTATTTTTATTGTAGGATGTATATATGAGTAAATTTAGATGAAAATAACTTCAATTTTTTGGATTGTGAAAAAAATGTTAGTTGGAAGTGTCAAATTTTAATAAATTTAATTGAAACCAACACCAATTTTTGTGGATTTTGTTGAGTATTTTTGTTGTAGGATCTATATTTGAGTAAATTTAGATGAAAATAACGGCAATTTTTTGGGTTGTGAAAAAAAATTTACATGGGAGTGTCAAATTTTAATAAAATTATTTGAAATCAACTTCGATTATTTTGGAATTTGTTAAGTATTTTTGTTGTAGGATCTATATTTGAGTAAATTTAGATGAAAATAACTTCAATTTTTTGGATTGTGAAAAAAATTTTAGTTGGAAGTGTCAAATTTTAATAAATTTATTTGAAATCAACTTCGATTATTTTGGATTTTGTTGAGTATCTTTGTTGTGGGATCTATATTTGAGTAAATTTAGATTAAAATAACGACAATTTTTTGGATTGTGAAAAAAAAATTTACATGGAAGGGTAAAATTTTTATAAATTTATTTGAAACCAACTTCGATTTATTTTAATTTTGATGAGTATTTATATTGTAGGATCTATATTTGAGTAAATTTAGATGAAAATAACTTCAATTTTTTTGATGGTGATAAAAATTTTAGTTGGAAGAGTCAAATTTTAATAAATTTATTTCAAACCAACTCCGATTTTTTTGGATTTTGTGGAGTATTTTTGTTGTAGGATGTATATTTGAGTAAATTTAGATGAAAATAACATCAATTTTTAGGATTGTGAAAAAAATTTTAGTTGGAAGTGCCAAATTTTAATAAATTTATTTGAGACCTACTTCGATTTTTTTGGATTTTGTTGAGAATTTTTGTTGTAGGATGTATATATGAGTAAATTTAGATGAAAATAACTTCAATTTTTTTGATGGTGATAAAAATTTTAGTTGGAAGAGTCAAATTTTAATAAATTTATTTGAGACCAACTCCGATTTTTTTGGATTTTGTCGAGTATTTTTGTTGTAGGATGTATATTTGAGTAAATTTAGATGAAAATAACTTCAATTTTTTGGATTGTGAAAAAAATTTTAGTTGGAAGTGTCAAATTTTAATAAAATTATTTGAAATCAACTTCGATTATTTTGGAATTTGTTAAGTATTTTTGTTGTAGGATCTATATTTGAGTAAATTTAGATGAAAATAACTTCAATTTTTTGGATTGTGAAAAAAATTTTAGTGGGAAGTGTCAAATTTTAATAAATTTATTTGAAACCAACTTCGATTTTTTTGGATTTTGGTGAGTATTTTTTTGTTGGATCTATATTTGAGAAAATTTAGTTGAAAATAACTGCAAGTTTTTGGATTGTGAAAAAAATTTTAGTTGGAAGTGTCAAATTTTAATAAATTTATTTGAAACCAACTTCGATTTTTTTTTTTTTTTTGAGTATTTTTGTTGTGGGATCTATATTTGAGTAAATTTAGATAAAAATAACTTCAATTTCTAGGATTGTGAAAAAAATTTTAGTTAGAAGTGTCAAATTTTAATAAATTAATTTGAAACCAACTTCGATTTTTTTGGATTTTGTCGAGTATTTTTGTTGTAGGATGTATATTTGAGTAAGTTTAGATGAAAATAACGACCATTTTTTGGATTGTGAAAAAAATTTTAGTTGGAAGTGTCAAATTTTAATAAATTTATTTGAAACCAACTTCGATTTTTTTTTTTTTTTGAGTATTTTTGTTGTGGGATCTATATTTGAGTAAATTTAGATAAAAATAACTTCAATTTTTAGGATTGTGAAAAAAGTTTTAGTTAGAAGTGTCAAATTTTAATAAATTTATTTGAAACCAACTTCGATTTTTTTTTTTTTTTTTCTCGAGTACTTTTGATGTAGGATGTATATTTGAGTAAATTTAGATGAAAATAACGACCATTTTTTGGATTGTGAATAAAATTTTAGTTGGAAGTGTCAAATTTTAATAAATTTATTTGAAATCTTCTTCGATTTTTTTGGATTTTGTCGAGTATTTTTGTTGTAGGATGTATATTTGAGTAAATTTAGATGAAAATAACGACCATTTTTTGGATTGTGAAGAAAATTTTAGTTGGAAGTGTCAAATTTTAATAAATTTATTTGAAATCAACTTCGATTTTTTTGGATTTTGTCGAGTATTTTTGGTGTAGGATGTATATTTGAGTAAATTTAGATGAAAATAACTTCAATTTCTAGGATTGTGAAAAAAATTTTAGTTAGAAGTGTCAAATTTTAATAAATTTATTTGAAACCAAATTCGATTTTTTTGGATATTGTTGAGTATTTTTGTTGTAGGATCTATATTTGAGTAAATTTAGATGAAAATAACTTCAATTTTTTGGATTGTGAAAAAAATTTTAGTCGGAAGTGTCCAATTTTAATAAATTTATTTGAAACCAACTTCGATTTTTTTAGATTTTGTCGAGTATTTTTGGTGTAGGATGTATATTTGAGTAAATTTAGATGAAAATAACTTCAATTTTTTGGATTGTGAAAAAAAAATTTAGTTGGAAGTGCCAAATTTTAATAAATTTATTTGAAACCAACTTCGATTTTTTTGGATTTTGTCGAGTATTTTTGGTGTAGGATGTATATTTGAGTAAGTTTAGATGAAAATAACGACCATTTTTTGGATTGTGAAAAAAATTTTAGTTGGAAGTGTCAAATTTTAATAAATTTATTTGAAACCAACTTCGATTTTTTTTTTTTTTTTTTTAGTATTTTTGTTGTTGGATCTATATTTGAGTAAATTTAGATATAAATAACTTCAATTTTTAGGATTGTGAAGAAAATTTTAGTTGAAAGTGTCAAATTTTAATAAATTTATTTGAAATCAACTTCGATTTTTTTGGATTTTGTCGAGTATTTTTGTTGTAGGATGTATATTTGAGTAAATTTAGATGAAAATAACCACCATTTTTTGGATTGTGAATAAAATTTTAGTTGGAAGTGTCAAATTTTAATAAATTTATTTGAAATCAACTTCGATTTTTTTGGATATTGTTGAGTATTTTTGTTGTAGGATCTATATTTGAGTAAATTTAGATGAAAATAACTTCAATTTTTTGGATTGTGAAAAAAAATTTAGTCGGAAATGTCCAATTTTAATAAATTTATTTGAAACCAACTTCGATTTTTTTGGATTTTGTCGAGTATTTTTGGTGTAGGATGTATATTTGAGTAAATTTAGATGAAAATAACTTCAATTTCTAGGATTGTGAAAAAAATTTTAGTTAGAAGTGTCAAATTTTAATAAATTAATTTGAAACCAACTTCGATTTTTTTGGATTTTGTCGAGTATTTTTGTTGTAGGATGTATATTTGAGTAAGTTTAGATGAAAATAACGACCATTTTTTGGATTGTGAAAAAAATTGTAGTTGGAAGTGTCAAATTTTAATAAATTTCTTTGAAACCAACTTCGATTTTTTTGGATTTTGTCGAGTATTTTTGTTGTAGGATGTATATTTGAGTAAATTTAGATGAAAATAACGACCATTTTTTGGATTGTGAAAAAAATTTTAGTTGGAAGTGTCAAATTTTAATAAATTTCTTTGAAACCAACTTCGATTTTTTTGGATTTTGTCGAGTATTTTTGTTGTAGGATGTATATTTGAGTAAATTTAGATGAAAATAACGACCATTTTTTGGATTGTGAAGAAAATTTTAGTTGGAAGTGTCAAATTTTAATAAATTTATTTGAAATCAACTTCGATTTTTTTGGATTTTGTCGAGTATTTTTGGTGTAGGATGTATATTTGAGTAAGTTTAGATGAAAATAACGACCATTTTTTGGATTGTGAAAAAAATTTTAGTCGGAAGTGTCCAATTTTAATAAATTTATTTGAAACCAACTTCGATTTTTTTAGATTTTGTCGAGTATTTTTGGTGTAGGATGTATATTTGAGTAAATTTAGATGAAAATAACTTCAATTTTTTGGATTGTGAAAAAAAAATTTAGTTGGAAGTGCCAAATTTTAATAAATTTATTTGAAACCAACTTCGATTATTTTGGATTTTGTTGAGTATCTTTGTTGTGGGATCTATATTTGAGTAAATTTAGATGAAAATAACGACAATTTTTTGGATTGTGAAAAAAAAATTTACATGGAAGGGTAAAATTTTTATAAATTTATTTGAAACCAACTTCGATTTTTTTTAATTTTGTTGAGTATTTTTATTGTAGGATGTATATATGAGTAAATTTAGATGAAAATAACTTCAATTTTTTTGATGGTGATAAAAATTTTAGTTGGAAGAGTCAAATTTTAATAAATTTATTTGAGACCAACTCCGATTTTTTTGGATTTTGTCGAGTATTTTTGTTGTAGGATGTATATTTGAGTAAATTTTGATTAAAATAACTTCAATTTTTTGGATTGTGATAAAAATTTTAGTTGGAAGAGTCAAAATTTAATAAATTTATTTGAAACCATCTTCGATTTTTTGGGATTTTGTCGAGTATTTTTGTTGTAGGATCTATATTTGAGTAAATTTAGATGAAAATAACTTCAATTTTTTGGATTGTGAAAAAAATGTTAGTTGGAAGTGTCAAATTTTAATAAATTTAATTGAAACCAACACCAATTTTTGTGGATTTTGTTGAGTATTTTTGTTGTAGGATCTATATTTGAGTAAATTTAGATGAAAATAACGGCAATTTTTTGGGTTGTGAAAAAAAATTTACATGGGAGTGTCAAATTTTAATAAAATTATTTGAAATCAACTTCGATTATTTTGGAATTTGTTAAGTATTTTTGTTGTAGGATCTATATTTGAGTAAATTTAGATGAAAATAACTTCAATTTTTTGGATTGTGAAAAAAATTTTAGTTGGAAGTGTCAAATTTTAATAAATTTATTTGAAATCAACTTCGATTATTTTGGATTTTGTTGAGTATCTTTGTTGTGGGATCTATATTTGAGTAAATTTAGATGAAAATAACGACAATTTTTTGGATTGTGAAAAAAAAATTTACATGGAAGGGTAAAATTTTTATAAATTTATTTGAAACCAACTTCGATTTATTTTAATTTTGATGAGTATTTATATTGTAGGATCTATATTTGAGTAAATTTAGATGAAAATAACTTCAATTTTTTTGATGGTGATAAAAATTTTAGTTGGAAGAGTCAAATTTTAATAAATTTATTTCAAACCAACTCCGATTTTTTTGGATTTTGTGGAGTATTTTTGTTGTAGGATGTATATTTGAGTAAATTTAGATGAAAATAACATCAATTTTTAGGATTGTGAAAAAAATTTTAGTTGGAAGTGTCAAATTTTAATAAATTTATTTGAGACCTACTTCGATTTTTTTGGATTTTGTTGAGAATTTTTGTTGTAGGATGTATATATGAGTAAATTTAGATGAAAATAACTTCAATTTTTTTGATGGTGATAAAAATTTTAGTTGGAAGAGTCAAATTTTAATAAATTTATTTGAGACCAACTCCGATTTTTTTGGATTTTGTCGAGTATTTTTGTTGTAGGATGTATATTTGAGTAAATTTAGATGAAAATAACTTCAATTTTTTGGATTGTGAAAAAAATTTTAGTTGGAAGTGTCAAATTTTAATAAAATTATTTGAAATCAACTTCGATTATTTTGGAATTTGTTAAGTATTTTTGTTGTAGGATCTATATTTGAGTAAATTTAGATGAAAATAACTTCAATTTTTTGGATTGTGAAAAAAATTTTAGATGGAAGTGTCAAATTTTAATAAATTTATTTGAAACCAACACCGATTTTTTTTTAATTTGTTGAGTATTTTTCTTGTAGGATCTATATTTGAGTAAATTTAGATGAAAATAACTACATTTTTTAGGATTGCGAAAAAAAATTTAGTTGGAAATGTCAAATTTTAATAAATTTATTTGAGACCAACTTCGATTTTTGTGGATTTTGTTGAGTATTTTTGTTGTAGGATCTATATTTGAGTAAATTTAGATGAAAATAACGACAATTTTTTGGGTTGTGAAAAAAAAATTTACATGGAAGTGTAAAATTTTAATAAATTTATTTGAAATCAACTTCGATTATTTTGGAATTTGTTAAGTATTTTTGTTGTAGGATCTATATTTGAGTAAATTTAGATGAAAATAACTTCAATTTTTAGGATTGTGAAAAAAATTTTAGTTGGAAGTGTCAAATTTTAATAAATTTATTTGAGACCAACTTCGATTTTTGTGGATTTTGTTGAGTATTTTTGTTGTAGGATCTATATTTGAGTAAATTTAGAATGAAAATAACTTCAATTTTTAGGATTGTGAAAAAAAATTTAGTTGGAAGTGTCAAAGTTTAATAAATTTATTGGGACCAACATCGATTTTTTTTTATTTTGTTGAGTATTTTTGTTGTAGGATCTATATTTGAGTAAATTTTGATGAACATAACGAAAATTTTTTGGGTTGTGAAAAAAAAATTTACATGGAAGTGTCAATTTTAATAAATTTATTTGAGACCTACTTCGATTTCTGTGGATTTTGTTGAGTATTTTTGTTGTAGGATGCATATTTGAGTAAATTTAGATGATATTATCTTCAATTTTTTGGATTGTGAAAAAATTTTTAGTTGGAAGTGTCAAATTTTAATAAAATTATTTGAGACCAACTTCAATTTTTTTGGATTTTGTTGAGAATTTTTGTTGTAGGATGTATATTTGAGTAAATTTAGATGAAAATAACTTCAATTTTTTTGATTGTGATAAAAATTTAAGTTGAAAGAGTCAAATTTTAATAAATTTATTTGAAACCAACTCCGATTTCTTTGGATTTTGTCGAGTATTTTTGTTGTAGGATCAATATTTGAGTAAATTTAGATGAAATAACTTCAATTTTTAGGATTGTGAAAAAAATTTAGTTGGAAGTGTCAAATTTTAATAAATTTATTTGAGACCTACTCCGATTTTTTTGGATTTTGTCGAGTATTTTTGTTGTAGGATGTATATTTGAGTAAATTTAGATGAAAATAACTTCAATTTTTGGGATTGTGAAAAAAATTTTAGTTGGAAGTGTCAAATTTTAATAAAATTATTTGAAATCAACTTCGATTATTTTGGAATTTGTTAAGTATTTTTGTTGTAGGATCTATATTTGAGTAAATTTAGATGAAAATAACTTCAATTTTTAGGATTGTGAAAAAAATTTTAGTTGGAAGTGTCAAATTTTAATAAATTTATTTGAGACCTACTTCGATTTTTGTGGATTTTGTTGAGTATTTTTGTTGTAGGATCTATATTTGAGTAAATTTAGATGAAAATAACTTCAATTTTTTGGATTGTGAAAAAAAAATTTACATGGAAGTGTCAAATTTTAATAAATTAATTTGAAACCAACTTCGATTATTTTGGATTTTGTTGAGTATTTTTGTTGTAGGATCTATATTTGAGTAAATTTAGAATGAAAATAACTTCAATTTTTAGGATTGTGAAAAAAAATTTAGTTGGAAGTGTCAAAGTTTAATAAATTTATTGGGACCAACATCGATTTTTTTTTATTTTGTTGAGTATTTTTGTTGTAGGATCTATATTTAAGTAAATTTAGATGAAAATAACGAAAATTTTTTGGGTTGTGAAAAAAAAATTTACATGGAAGTGTCAATTTTAATAAATTTATTTGAGACCTACTTCGATTTTTGTGGATTTTGTTGAGTATTTTTGTTGTAGGATGCATATTTGAGTAAATTTAGATGATATTATCTTCAATTTTTTGGATTGTGAAAAAAATTTTAGTTGGAAGTGTCAAATTTTAGTAAAATTATTTGAGACCAACTTCGATTTTATTGGATTTTGTTGAGAATTTTTGTTGTAGGATGTATATTTGAGTAAATTTAGATGAAAATAACTTCAATTTTTTTGATTGTGATAAAAATTTAAGTTGAAAGACTCAAATTTTAATAAATTTATTTGAAACCAACTCCGATTTCTTTGGATTTTGTCGAGTATTTTTGTTGTAGGATCAATATTTGAGTAAATTTAGATAAAAATAACTTCAATTTTTAGGATTGTGAAAAAAATTTAGTTGGAAGTGTCAAATTTTAATAAATTTATTTGAGACCTACTTCGATTTTTGTGGATTTTGATGAGTATTTTTGTTGTAGGATCTATATTTGAGTAAATTTAGATGAAAATAACTTCAATTTTTAGGATTGTGAAAAAAATTTTAGTTGGAAGTGTCAAATTTTAATAAATTTATTTGAGACCAACTTCGATTTTTGTGGATTTTGTCGAGTATTTTTGTTGTAGGATGTATATTTGAGTAAGTTTAGATGAAAATAACGACCATTTTTTGGATTGTGAAAAAAATTTTAGTTGGAAGTGTCAAATTTTAATAAATTTATTTGAAACCAACTTCGATTTTTTTTTTTTTTTGAGTATTTTTGTTGTGGGATCTATATTTGAGTAAATTTAGATAAAAATAACTTCAATTTTTAGGATTGTGAAAAAAGTTTTAGTTAGAAGTGTCAAATTTTAATAAATTTATTTGAAACCAACTTCGATTTTTTTTTTTTTTTTCTCGAGTACTTTTGATGTAGGATGTATATTTGAGTAAATTTAGATGAAAATAACGACCATTTTTTGGATTGTGAATAAAATTTTAGTTGGAAGTGTCAAATTTTAATAAATTTATTTGAAATCTTCTTCGATTTTTTTGGATTTTGTCGAGTATTTTTGTTGTAGGATGTATATTTGAGTAAATTTAGATGAAAATAACGACCATTTTTTGGATTGTGAAGAAAATTTTAGTTGGAAGTGTCAAATTTTAATAAATTTATTTGAAATCAACTTCGATTTTTTTGGATTTTGTCGAGTATTTTTGGTGTAGGATGTATATTTGAGTAAATTTAGATGAAAATAACTTCAATTTTTTGGATTGTGACAAAAAAATTTAGTTGGAAGTGCCAAATTTTAATAAATTTATTTGAAACCAACTTCGATTTTTTTAGATTTTGTCGAGTATTTTTGGTGTAGGATGTATATTTGAGTAAATTTAGATGAAAATAACTTCAATTTCTAGGATTGTGAAAAAAATTTTAGTTAGAAGTGTCAAATTTTAATAAATTTATTTGAAACCAAATTCGATTTTTTTTTTTTTTTTTGAGTATTTTTGTTGTTGGATCTATATTTGAGTAAATTTAGATATAAATAACTTCAATTTTTAGGATTGTGAAGAAAATTTTAGTTGAAAGTGTCAAATTTTAATAAATTTATTTGAAATCAACTTCGATTTTTTTGGATATTGTTGAGTATTTTTGTTGTAGGATCTATATTTGAGTAAATTTAGATGAAAATAACTTCAATTTTTTGGATTGTGAAAAAAATTTTAGTCGGAAGTGTCCAATTTTAATAAATTTATTTGAAACCAACTTCGATTTTTTTAGATTTTGTCGAGTATTTTTGGTGTAGGATGTATATTTGAGTAAATTTAGATGAAAATAACTTCAATTTTTTGGATTGTGAAAAAAAAATTTAGTTGGAAGTGCCAAATTTTAATAAATTTATTTGAAACCAACTTCGATTTTTTTGGATTTTGTCGAGTATTTTTGGTGTAGGATGTATATTTGAGTAAGTTTAGATGAAAATAACGACCATTTTTTGGATTGTGAAAAAAATTTTAGTTGGAAGTGTCAAATTTTAATAAATTTATTTGAAACCAACTTCGATTTTTTTTTTTTTTTTTTTTAGTATTTTTGTTGTTGGATCTATATTTGAGTAAATTTAGATATAAATAACTTCAATTTTTAGGATTGAGAAGAAAATTTTAGTTGAAAGTGTCAAATTTTAATAAATTTATTTGAAATCAACTTCGATTTTTTTGGATTTTGTCGAGTATTTTTGTTGTAGGATGTATATTTGAGTAAATTTAGATGAAAATAACCACCATTTTTTGGATTGTGAATAAAATTTTAGTTGGAAGTGTCAAATTTTAATAAATTTATTTGAAATCAACTTCGATTTTTTTGGATATTGTTGAGTATTTTTGTTGTAGGATCTATATTTGAGTAAATTTAGATGAAAATAACTTCAATTTTTTGGATTGTGAAAAAAAATTTAGTCGGAAATGTCCAATTTTAATAAATTTATTTGAAACCAACTTCGATTTTTTTGGATTTTGTCGAGTATTTTTGGTGTAGGATGTATATTTGAGTAAGTTTAGATGAAAATAACGACCATTTTTTGGATTGTGAAAAAAATTTTAGTTGGAAGTGTCAAATTTTAATAAATTTATTTGAAACCAACTTCGATTTTTTTTTTTTTTTGAGTATTTTTGTTGTGGGATCTATATTTGAGTAAATTTAGATAAAAATAACTTCAATTTTTAGGATTGTGAAAAAAGTTTTAGTTAGAAGTGTCAAATTTTAATAAATTTATTTGAAACCAACTTCGATTTTTTTTTTTTTTTTTCTCGAGTACTTTTGATGTAGGATGTATATTTGAGTAAATTTAGATGAAAATAACGACCATTTTTTGGATTGTGAATAAAATTTTAGTTGGAAGTGTCAAATTTTAATAAATTTATTTGAAATCATCTTCGATTTTTTTGGATTTTGTCGAGTATTTTTGGTGTAGGATGTATATTTGAGTAAATTTAGATGAAAATAACTTCAATTTTTTGGATTGTGAAAAAAAATTTTAGTTGGAAGTGCCATGTTATAATAAATTTATTTGAAATCAACTTCGATTTTTTTGGATTTTGGTGAGTATTTTTTTGTTGGATCTATATTTGAGAAAATTTAGATGAAAATAACTTCAATTTTTTGGATTGTGAAAAAATTTTTAGTTGGAAGTGTCAAATTTTAATAAATTTATTTGAAATCTTCTTCGATTTTTTTGGATTTTGTCGAGTATTTTTGTTGTAGGATGTATATTTGAGTAAATTTAGATGAAAATAACGACCATTTTTTGGATTGTGAAGAAAATTTTAGTTGGAAGTGTCAAATTTTAATAAATTTATTTGAAATCAACTTCGATTTTTTTGGATTTTGTCGAGTATTTTTGGTGTAGGATGTATATTTGAGTAAATTTAGATGAAAATAACTTCAATTTTTTGGATTGTGACAAAAAAATTTAGTTGGAAGTGCCAAATTTTAATAAATTTATTTGAAACCAACTTCGATTTTTTTAGATTTTGTCGAGTATTTTTGGTGTAGGATGTATATTTGAGTAAATTTAGATGAAAATAACTTCAATTTCTAGGATTGTGAAAAAAATTTTAGTTAGAAGTGTCAAATTTTAATAAATTTATTTGAAACCAAATTCGATTTTTTTTTTTTTTTTGAGTATTTTTGTTGTTGGATCTATATTTGAGTAAATTTAGATATAAATAACTTCAATTTTTAGGATTGTGAAGAAAATTTTAGTTGAAAGTGTCAAATTTTAATAAATTTATTTGAAATCAACTTCGATTTTTTTGGATATTGTTGAGTATTTTTGTTGTAGGATCTATATTTGAGTAAATTTAGATGAAAATAACTTCAATTTTTTGGATTGTGAAAAAAATTTTAGTCGGAAGTGTCCAATTTTAATAAATTTATTTGAAACCAACTTCGATTTTTTTAGATTTTGTCGAGTATTTTTGGTGTAGGATGTATATTTGAGTAAATTTAGATGAAAATAACTTCAATTTTTTGGATTGTGAAAAAAAAATTTAGTTGGAAGTGCCAAATTTTAATAAATTTATTTGAAACCAACTTCGATTTTTTTGGATTTTGTCGAGTATTTTTGGTGTAGGATGTATATTTGAGTAAGTTTAGATGAAAATAACGACCATTTTTTGGATTGTGAAAAAAATTTTAGTTGGAAGTGTCAAATTTTAATAAATTTATTTGAAACCAACTTCGATTTTTTTTTTTTTTTTTTTTAGTATTTTTGTTGTTGGATCTATATTTGAGTAAATTTAGATATAAATAACTTCAATTTTTAGGATTGTGAAGAAAATTTTAGTTGAAAGTGTCAAATTTTAATAAATTTATTTGAAATCAACTTCGATTTTTTTGGATTTTGTCGAGTATTTTTGTTGTAGGATGTATATTTGAGTAAATTTAGATGAAAATAACCACCATTTTTTGGATTGTGAATAAAATTTTAGTTGGAAGTGTCAAATTTTAATAAATTTATTTGAAATCAACTTCGATTTTTTTGGATATTGTTGAGTATTTTTGTTGTAGGATCTATATTTGAGTAAATTTAGATGAAAATAACTTCAATTTTTTGGATTGTGAAAAAAAATTTAGTCGGAAATGTCCAATTTTAATAAATTTATTTGAAACCAACTTCGATTTTTTTGGATTTTGTCGAGTATTTTTGGTGTAGGATGTATATTTGAGTAAATTTAGATGAAAATAACTTCAATTTCTAGGATTGTGAAAAAAATTTTAGTTAGAAGTGTCAAATTTTAATAAATTAATTTGAAACCAACTTCGATTTTTTTGGATTTTGTCGAGTATTTTTGTTGTAGGATGTATATTTGAGTAAGTTTAGATGAAAATAACGACCATTTTTTGGATTGTGAAAAAAATTGTAGTTGGAAGTGTCAAATTTTAATAAATTTCTTTGAAACCAACTTCGATTTTTTTGGATTTTGTCGAGTATTTTTGTTGTAGGATGTATATTTGAGTAAATTTAGATGAAAATAACGACCATTTTTTGGATTGTGAAGAAAATTTTAGTTGGAAGTGTCAAATTTTAATAAATTTATTTGAAATCAACTTCGATTTTTTTGGATTTTGTCGAGTATTTTTGGTGTAGGATGTATATTTGAGTAAATTTAGATGAAAATAACTTCAATTTCTAGGATTGTGAAAAAAATTTTAGTTGGAAGTGTTAAATTTTAATAAATTTATTTGAAATCAACTTCGATTTTTTTGGATTTTGTCGAGTATTTTTGTTGTAGGATGTATATTTGAGTAAGTTTAGATGAAAATTACGACCATTTTTTGGATTGTGAAAAAAATTTTAGTTGGAAGTGTCAAATTTTAATAAATTTCTTTGAAACCAACTTCGATTTTTTTGGATTTTGTCGAGTATTTTTGTTGTAGGATGTATATTTGAGTAAATTTAGATGAAAATAACGACCATTTTTTGGATTGTGAAGAAAATTTTAGTTGGAAGTGTCAAATTTTAATAAATTTATTTGAAATCAACTTCGATTTTTTTGGATTTTGTCGAGTATTTTTGGTGTAGGATGTATATTTGAGTAAGTTTAGATGAAAATAACGACCATTTTTTGGATTGTGAAAAAAATTTTAGTCGGAAGTGTCCAATTTTAATAAATTTATTTGAAACCAACTTCGATTTTTTTAGATTTTGTCGAGTATTTTTGGTGTAGGATGTATATTTGAGTAAATTTAGATGAAAATAACTTCAATTTTTTGGATTGTGAAAAAAAAATTTAGTTGGAAGTGCCAAATTTTAATAAATTTATTTGAAACCAACTTCGATTATTTTGGATTTTGTTGAGTATCTTTGTTGTGGGATCTATATTTGAGTAAATTTAGATGAAAATAACGACAATTTTTTGGATTGTGAAAAAAAAATTTACATGGAAGGGTAAAATTTTTATAAATTTATTTGAAACCAACTTCGATTTTTTTTAATTTTGTTGAGTATTTTTATTGTAGGATGTATATATGAGTAAATTTAGATGAAAATAACTTCAATTTTTTGGATTGTGAAAAAAATGTTAGTTGGAAGTGTCAAATTTTAATAAATTTAATTGAAACCAACACCAATTTTTGTGGATTTTGTTGAGTATTTTTGTTGTAGGATCTATATTTGAGTAAATTTAGATGAAAATAACGGCAATTTTTTGGGTTGTGAAAAAAAATTTACATGGGAGTGTCAAATTTTAATAAAATTATTTGAAATCAACTTCGATTATTTTGGAATTTGTTAAGTATTTTTGTTGTAGGATCTATATTTGAGTAAATTTAGATGAAAATAACTTCAATTTTTTGGATTGTGAAAAAAATTTTAGTTGGAAGTGTCAAATTTTAATAAATTTATTTGAAATCAACTTCGATTATTTTGGATTTTGTTGAGTATCTTTGTTGTGGGATCTATATTTGAGTAAATTTAGATTAAAATAACGACAATTTTTTGGATTGTGAAAAAAAAATTTACATGGAAGGGTAAAATTTTTATAAATTTATTTGAAACCAACTTCGATTTATTTTAATTTTGATGAGTATTTATATTGTAGGATCTATATTTGAGTAAATTTAGATGAAAATAACTTCAATTTTTTTGATGGTGATAAAAATTTTAGTTGGAAGAGTCAAATTTTAATAAATTTATTTCAAACCAACTCCGATTTTTTTGGATTTTGTGGAGTATTTTTGTTGTAGGATGTATATTTGAGTAAATTTAGATGAAAATAACATCAATTTTTAGGATTGTGAAAAAAATTTTAGTTGGAAGTGCCAAATTTTAATAAATTTATTTGAGACCTACTTCGATTTTTTTGGATTTTGTTGAGAATTTTTGTTGTAGGATGTATATATGAGTAAATTTAGATGAAAATAACTTCAATTTTTTTGATGGTGATAAAAATTTAAGTTGGAAGAGTCAAATTTTAATAAATTTATTTGAGACCAACTCCGATTTTTTTGGATTTTGTCGAGTATTTTTGTTGTAGGATGTATATTTGAGTAAATTTAGATGAAAATAACTTCAATTTTTTGGATTGTGAAAAAAATTTTAGTTGGAAGTGTCAAATTTTAATAAAATTATTTGAAATCAACTTCGATTATTTTGGAATTTGTTAAGTATTTTTGTTGTAGGATCTATATTTGAGTAAATTTAGATGAAAATAACTTCAATTTTTTGGATTGTGAAAAAAATTTTAGTGGGAAGTGTCAAATTTTAATAAATTTATTTGAAACCAACTTCGATTTTTTTGGATTTTGGTGAGTATTTTTTTGTTGGATCTATATTTGAGAAAATTTAGTTGAAAATAACTGCAAGTTTTTGGATTGTGAAAAAAATTTTAGTTGGAAGTGTCAAATTTTAATAAATTTATTTGAAACCAACTTCGATTTTTTTTTTTTTTTTGAGTATTTTTGTTGTGGGATCTATATTTGAGTAAATTTAGATAAAAATAACTTCAATTTCTAGGATTGTGAAAAAAATTTTAGTTAGAAGTGTCAAATTTTAATAAATTAATTTGAAACCAACTTCGATTTTTTTGGATTTTGTCGAGTATTTTTGTTGTAGGATGTATATTTGAGTAAGTTTAGATGAAAATAACGACCATTTTTTGGATTGTGAAAAAAATTTTAGTTGGAAGTGTCAAATTTTAATAAATTTATTTGAAACCAACTACGATTTTTTTTTTTTTTTGAGTATTTTTGTTGTGGGATCTATATTTGAGTAAATTTAGATAAAAATAACTTCAATTTTTAGGATTGTGAAAAAAGTTTTAGTTAGAAGTGTCAAATTTTAATAAATTTATTTGAAACCAACTTCGATTTTTTTTTTTTTTTTTCTCGAGTACTTTTGATGTAGGATGTATATTTGAGTAAATTTAGATGAAAATAACGACCATTTTTTGGATTGTGAATAAAATTTTAGTTGGAAGTGTCAAATTTTAATAAATTTATTTGAAATCTTCTTCGATTTTTTTGGATTTTGTCGAGTATTTTTGTTGTAGGATGTATATTTGAGTAAATTTAGATGAAAATAACGACCATTTTTTGGATTGTGAAGAAAATTTTAGTTGGAAGTGTCAAATTTTAATAAATTTATTTGAAATCAACTTCGATTTTTTTGGATTTTGTCGAGTATTTTTGGTGTAGGATGTATATTTGAGTAAATTTAGATGAAAATAACTTCAATTTTTTGGATTGTGACAAAAAAATTTAGTTGGAAGTGCCAAATTTTAATAAATTTATTTGAAACCAACTTCGATTTTTTTAGATTTTGTCGAGTATTTTTGGTGTAGGATGTATATTTGAGTAAATTTAGATGAAAATAACTTCAATTTTTTGGATTGTGAAAAAAAATTTTAGTTGGAAGTGCCATGTTATAATAAATTTATTTGAAATCAACTTCGATTTTTTTGGATTTTGGTGAGTATTTTTTTGTTGGATCTATATTTGAGAAAATTTAGATGAAAATAACTTCAATTTTTTGGATTGTGAAAAAATTTTTAGTTGGAAGTGTCAAATTTTAATAAATTTATTTGAAATCTTCTTCGATTTTTTTGGATTTTGTCGAGTATTTTTGTTGTAGGATGTATATTTGAGTAAATTTAGATGAAAATAACGACCATTTTTTGGATTGTGAAGAAAATTTTAGTTGGAAGTGTCAAATTTTAATAAATTTATTTGAAATCAACTTCGATTTTTTTGGATTTTGTCGAGTATTTTTGGTGTAGGATGTATATTTGAGTAAATTTAGATGAAAATAACTTCAATTTTTTGGATTGTGACAAAAAAATTTAGTTGGAAGTGCCAAATTTTAATAAATTTATTTGAAACCAACTTCGATTTTTTTAGATTTTGTCGAGTATTTTTGGTGTAGGATGTATATTTGAGTAAATTTAGATGAAAATAACTTCAATTTCTAGGATTGTGAAAAAAATTTTAGTTAGAAGTGTCAAATTTTAATAAATTTATTTGAAACCAAATTCGATTTTTTTTTTTTTTTTGAGTATTTTTGTTGTTGGATCTATATTTGAGTAAATTTAGATATAAATAACTTCAATTTTTAGGATTGTGAAGAAAATTTTAGTTGAAAGTGTCAAATTTTAATAAATTTATTTGAAATCAACTTCGATTTTTTTGGATATTGTTGAGTATTTTTGTTGTAGGATCTATATTTGAGTAAATTTAGATGAAAATAACTTCAATTTTTTGGATTGTGAAAAAAATTTTAGTCGGAAGTGTCCAATTTTAATAAATTTATTTGAAACCAACTTCGATTTTTTTAGATTTTGTCGAGTATTTTTGGTGTAGGATGTATATTTGAGTAAATTTAGATGAAAATAACTTCAATTTTTTGGATTGTGAAAAAAAAATTTAGTTGGAAGTGCCAAATTTTAATAAATTTATTTGAAACCAACTTCGATTTTTTTGGATTTTGTCGAGTATTTTTGGTGTAGGATGTATATTTGAGTAAGTTTAGATGAAAATAACGACCATTTTTTGGATTGTGAAAAAAATTTTAGTTGGAAGTGTCAAATTTTAATAAATTTATTTGAAACCAACTTCGATTTTTTTTTTTTTTTTTTTTAGTATTTTTGTTGTTGGATCTATATTTGAGTAAATTTAGATATAAATAACTTCAATTTTTAGGATTGTGAAGAAAATTTTAGTTGAAAGTGTCAAATTTTAATAAATTTATTTGAAATCAACTTCGATTTTTTTGGATTTTGTCGAGTATTTTTGTTGTAGGATGTATATTTGAGTAAATTTAGATGAAAATAACCACCATTTTTTGGATTGTGAATAAAATTTTAGTTGGAAGTGTCAAATTTTAATAAATTTATTTGAAATCAACTTCGATTTTTTTGGATATTGTTGAGTATTTTTGTTGTAGGATCTATATTTGAGTAAATTTAGATGAAAATAACTTCAATTTTTTGGATTGTGAAAAAAAATTTAGTCGGAAATGTCCAATTTTAATAAATTTATTTGAAACCAACTTCGATTTTTTTGGATTTTGTCGAGTATTTTTGGTGTAGGATGTATATTTGAGTAAATTTAGATGAAAATAACTTCAATTTCTAGGATTGTGAAAAAAATTTTAGTTAGAAGTGTCAAATTTTAATAAATTAATTTGAAACCAACTTCGATTTTTTTGGATTTTGTCGAGTATTTTTGTTGTAGGATGTATATTTGAGTAAGTTTAGATGAAAATAACGACCATTTTTTGGATTGTGAAAAAAATTGTAGTTGGAAGTGTCAAATTTTAATAAATTTCTTTGAAACCAACTTCGATTTTTTTGGATTTTGTCGAGTATTTTTGTTGTAGGATGTATATTTGAGTAAATTTAGATGAAAATAACGACCATTTTTTGGATTGTGAAGAAAATTTTAGTTGGAAGTGTCAAATTTTAATAAATTTATTTGAAATCAACTTCGATTTTTTTGGATTTTGTCGAGTATTTTTGGTGTAGGATGTATATTTGAGTAAATTTAGATGAAAATAACTTCAATTTCTAGGATTGTGAAAAAAATTTTAGTTGGAAGTGTTAAATTTTAATAAATTTATTTGAAATCAACTTCGATTTTTTTGGATTTTGTCGAGTATTTTTGTTGTAGGATGTATATTTGAGTAAGTTTAGATGAAAATTACGACCATTTTTTGGATTGTGAAAAAAATTTTAGTTGGAAGTGTCAAATTTTAATAAATTTCTTTGAAACCAACTTCGATTTTTTTGGATTTTGTCGAGTATTTTTGTTGTAGGATGTATATTTGAGTAAATTTAGATGAAAATAACGACCATTTTTTGGATTGTGAAGAAAATTTTAGTTGGAAGTGTCAAATTTTAATAAATTTATTTGAAATCAACTTCGATTTTTTTGGATTTTGTCGAGTATTTTTGGTGTAGGATGTATATTTGAGTAAGTTTAGATGAAAATAACGACCATTTTTTGGATTGTGAAAAAAATTTTAGTCGGAAGTGTCCAATTTTAATAAATTTATTTGAAACCAACTTCGATTTTTTTAGATTTTGTCGAGTATTTTTGGTGTAGGATGTATATTTGAGTAAATTTAGATGAAAATAACTTCAATTTTTTGGATTGTGAAAAAAAAATTTAGTTGGAAGTGCCAAATTTTAATAAATTTATTTGAAACCAACTTCGATTATTTTGGATTTTGTTGAGTATCTTTGTTGTGGGATCTATATTTGAGTAAATTTAGATGAAAATAACGACAATTTTTTGGATTGTGAAAAAAAAATTTACATGGAAGGGTAAAATTTTTATAAATTTATTTGAAACCAACTTCGATTTTTTTTAATTTTGTTGAGTATTTTTATTGTAGGATGTATATATGAGTAAATTTAGATGAAAATAACTTCAATTTTTTGGATTGTGAAAAAAATGTTAGTTGGAAGTGTCAAATTTTAATAAATTTAATTGAAACCAACACCAATTTTTGTGGATTTTGTTGAGTATTTTTGTTGTAGGATCTATATTTGAGTAAATTTAGATGAAAATAACGGCAATTTTTTGGGTTGTGAAAAAAAATTTACATGGGAGTGTCAAATTTTAATAAAATTATTTGAAATCAACTTCGATTATTTTGGAATTTGTTAAGTATTTTTGTTGTAGGATCTATATTTGAGTAAATTTAGATGAAAATAACTTCAATTTTTTGGATTGTGAAAAAAATTTTAGTTGGAAGTGTCAAATTTTAATAAATTTATTTGAAATCAACTTCGATTATTTTGGATTTTGTTGAGTATCTTTGTTGTGGGATCTATATTTGAGTAAATTTAGATTAAAATAACGACAATTTTTTGGATTGTGAAAAAAAAATTTACATGGAAGGGTAAAATTTTTATAAATTTATTTGAAACCAACTTCGATTTATTTTAATTTTGATGAGTATTTATATTGTAGGATCTATATTTGAGTAAATTTAGATGAAAATAACTTCAATTTTTTTGATGGTGATAAAAATTTTAGTTGGAAGAGTCAAATTTTAATAAATTTATTTCAAACCAACTCCGATTTTTTTGGATTTTGTGGAGTATTTTTGTTGTAGGATGTATATTTGAGTAAATTTAGATGAAAATAACATCAATTTTTAGGATTGTGAAAAAAATTTTAGTTGGAAGTGCCAAATTTTAATAAATTTATTTGAGACCTACTTCGATTTTTTTGGATTTTGTTGAGAATTTTTGTTGTAGGATGTATATATGAGTAAATTTAGATGAAAATAACTTCAATTTTTTTGATGGTGATAAAAATTTAAGTTGGAAGAGTCAAATTTTAATAAATTTATTTGAGACCAACTCCGATTTTTTTGGATTTTGTCGAGTATTTTTGTTGTAGGATGTATATTTGAGTAAATTTAGATGAAAATAACTTCAATTTTTTGGATTGTGAAAAAAATTTTAGTTGGAAGTGTCAAATTTTAATAAAATTATTTGAAATCAACTTCGATTATTTTGGAATTTGTTAAGTATTTTTGTTGTAGGATCTATATTTGAGTAAATTTAGATGAAAATAACTTCAATTTTTTGGATTGTGAAAAAAATTTTAGTGGGAAGTGTCAAATTTTAATAAATTTATTTGAAACCAACTTCGATTTTTTTGGATTTTGGTGAGTATTTTTTTGTTGGATCTATATTTGAGAAAATTTAGTTGAAAATAACTGCAAGTTTTTGGATTGTGAAAAAAATTTTAGTTGGAAGTGTCAAATTTTAATAAATTTATTTGAAACCAACTTCGATTTTTTTTTTTTTTTTGAGTATTTTTGTTGTGGGATCTATATTTGAGTAAATTTAGATAAAAATAACTTCAATTTCTAGGATTGTGAAAAAAATTTTAGTTAGAAGTGTCAAATTTTAATAAATTAATTTGAAACCAACTTCGATTTTTTTGGATTTTGTCGAGTATTTTTGTTGTAGGATGTATATTTGAGTAAGTTTAGATGAAAATAACGACCATTTTTTGGATTGTGAAAAAAATTTTAGTTGGAAGTGTCAAATTTTAATAAATTTATTTGAAACCAACTACGATTTTTTTTTTTTTTTGAGTATTTTTGTTGTGGGATCTATATTTGAGTAAATTTAGATAAAAATAACTTCAATTTTTAGGATTGTGAAAAAAGTTTTAGTTAGAAGTGTCAAATTTTAATAAATTTATTTGAAACCAACTTCGATTTTTTTTTTTTTTTTTCTCGAGTACTTTTGATGTAGGATGTATATTTGAGTAAATTTAGATGAAAATAACGACCATTTTTTGGATTGTGAATAAAATTTTAGTTGGAAGTGTCAAATTTTAATAAATTTATTTGAAATCTTCTTCGATTTTTTTGGATTTTGTCGAGTATTTTTGTTGTAGGATGTATATTTGAGTAAATTTAGATGAAAATAACGACCATTTTTTGGATTGTGAAGAAAATTTTAGTTGGAAGTGTCAAATTTTAATAAATTTATTTGAAATCAACTTCGATTTTTTTGGATTTTGTCGAGTATTTTTGGTGTAGGATGTATATTTGAGTAAATTTAGATGAAAATAACTTCAATTTTTTGGATTGTGACAAAAAAATTTAGTTGGAAGTGCCAAATTTTAATAAATTTATTTGAAACCAACTTCGATTTTTTTAGATTTTGTCGAGTATTTTTGGTGTAGGATGTATATTTGAGTAAATTTAGATGAAAATAACTTCAATTTCTAGGATTGTGAAAAAAATTTTAGTTAGAAGTGTCAAATTTTAATAAATTTATTTGAAACCAAATTCGATTTTTTTTTTTTTTTTTGAGTATTTTTGTTGTTGGATCTATATTTGAGTAAATTTAGATATAAATAACTTCAATTTTTAGGATTGTGAAGAAAATTTTAGTTGAAAGTGTCAAATTTTAATAAATTTATTTGAAATCAACTTCGATTTTTTTGGATATTGTTGAGTATTTTTGTTGTAGGATCTATATTTGAGTAAATTTAGATGAAAATAACTTCAATTTTTTGGATTGTGAAAAAAATTTTAGTCGGAAGTGTCCAATTTTAATAAATTTATTTGAAACCAACTTCGATTTTTTTAGATTTTGTCGAGTATTTTTGGTGTAGGATGTATATTTGAGTAAATTTAGATGAAAATAACTTCAATTTTTTGGATTGTGAAAAAAAAATTTAGTTGGAAGTGCCAAATTTTAATAAATTTATTTGAAACCAACTTCGATTTTTTTGGATTTTGTCGAGTATTTTTGGTGTAGGATGTATATTTGAGTAAGTTTAGATGAAAATAACGACCATTTTTTGGATTGTGAAAAAAATTTTAGTTGGAAGTGTCAAATTTTAATAAATTTATTTGAAACCAACTTCGATTTTTTTTTTTTTTTTTTTAGTATTTTTGTTGTTGGATCTATATTTGAGTAAATTTAGATATAAATAACTTCAATTTTTAGGATTGTGAAGAAAATTTTAGTTGAAAGTGTCAAATTTTAATAAATTTATTTGAAATCAACTTCGATTTTTTTGGATTTTGTCGAGTATTTTTGTTGTAGGATGTATATTTGAGTAAATTTAGATGAAAATAACCACCATTTTTTGGATTGTGAATAAAATTTTAGTTGGAAGTGTCAAATTTTAATAAATTTATTTGAAATGAACTTCGATTTTTTTGGATATTGTTGAGTATTTTTGTTGTAGGATCTATATTTGAGTAAATTTAGATGAAAATAACTTCAATTTTTTGGATTGTGAAAAAAAATTTAGTCGGAAATGTCCAATTTTAATAAATTTATTTGAAACCAACTTCGATTTTTTTGGATTTTGTCGAGTATTTTTGGTGTAGGATGTATATTTGAGTAAATTTAGATGAAAATAACTTCAATTTCTAGGATTGTGAAAAAAATTTTAGTTAGAAGTGTCAAATTTTAATAAATTAATTTGAAACCAACTTCGATTTTTTTGGATTTTGTCGAGTATTTTTGTTGTAGGATGTATATTTGAGTAAGTTTAGATGAAAATAACGACCATTTTTTGGATTGTGAAAAAAATTGTAGTTGGAAGTGTCAAATTTTAATAAATTTCTTTGAAACCAACTTCGATTTTTTTGGATTTTGTCGAGTATTTTTGTTGTAGGATGTATATTTGAGTAAATTTAGATGAAAATAACGACCATTTTTTGGATTGTGAAAAAAATTTTAGTTGGAAGTGTCAAATTTTAATAAATTTCTTTGAAACCAACTTCGATTTTTTTGGATTTTGTCGAGTATTTTTGTTGTAGGATGTATATTTGAGTAAATTTAGATGAAAATAACGACCATTTTTTGGATTGTGAAGAAAATTTTAGTTGGAAGTGTCAAATTTTAATAAATTTATTTGAAATCAACTTCGATTTTTTTGGATTTTGTCGAGTATTTTTGGTGTAGGATGTATATTTGAGTAAGTTTAGATGAAAATAACGACCATTTTTTGGATTGTGAAAAAAATTTTAGTCGGAAGTGTCCAATTTTAATAAATTTATTTGAAACCAACTTCGATTTTTTTAGATTTTGTCGAGTATTTTTGGTGTAGGATGTATATTTGAGTAAATTTAGATGAAAATAACTTCAATTTTTTGGATTGTGAAAAAAAAATTTAGTTGGAAGTGCCAAATTTTAATAAATTTATTTGAAACCAACTTCGATTATTTTGGATTTTGTTGAGTATCTTTGTTGTGGGATCTATATTTGAGTAAATTTAGATGAAAATAACGACAATTTTTTGGATTGTGAAAAAAAAATTTACATGGAAGGGTAAAATTTTTATAAATTTATTTGAAACCAACTTCGATTTTTTTTAATTTTGTTGAGTATTTTTATTGTAGGATGTATATATGAGTAAATTTAGATGAAAATAACTTCAATTTTTTTGATGGTGATAAAAATTTTAGTTGGAAGAGTCAAATTTTAATAAATTTATTTGAGACCAACTCCGATTTTTTTGGATTTTGTCGAGTATTTTTGTTGTAGGATGTATATTTGAGTAAATTTTGATTAAAATAACTTCAATTTTTTGGATTGTGATAAAAATTTTAGTTGGAAGAGTCAAAATTTAATAAATTTATTTGAAACCATCTTCGATTTTTTGGGATTTTGTCGAGTATTTTTGTTGTAGGATCTATATTTGAGTAAATTTAGATGAAAATAACTTCAATTTTTTGGATTGTGAAAAAAATGTTAGTTGGAAGTGTCAAATTTTAATAAATTTAATTGAAACCAACACCAATTTTTGTGGATTTTGTTGAGTATTTTTGTTGTAGGATCTATATTTGAGTAAATTTAGATGAAAATAACGGCAATTTTTTGGGTTGTGAAAAAAAATTTACATGGGAGTGTCAAATTTTAATAAAATTATTTGAAATCAACTTCGATTATTTTGGAATTTGTTAAGTATTTTTGTTGTAGGATCTATATTTGAGTAAATTTAGATGAAAATAACTTCAATTTTTTGGATTGTGAAAAAAATTTTAGTTGGAAGTGTCAAATTTTAATAAATTTATTTGAAATCAACTTCGATTATTTTGGATTTTGTTGAGTATCTTTGTTGTGGGATCTATATTTGAGTAAATTTAGATGAAAATAACGACAATTTTTTGGATTGTGAAAAAAAAATTTACATGGAAGGGTAAAATTTTTATAAATTTATTTGAAACCAACTTCGATTTATTTTAATTTTGATGAGTATTTATATTGTAGGATCTATATTTGAGTAAATTTAGATGAAAATAACTTCAATTTTTTTGATGGTGATAAAAATTTTAGTTGGAAGAGTCAAATTTTAATAAATTTATTTCAAACCAACTCCGATTTTTTTGGATTTTGTGGAGTATTTTTGTTGTAGGATGTATATTTGAGTAAATTTAGATGAAAATAACATCAATTTTTAGGATTGTGAAAAAAATTTTAGTTGGAAGTGTCAAATTTTAATAAATTTATTTGAGACCTACTTCGATTTTTTTGGATTTTGTTGAGAATTTTTGTTGTAGGATGTATATATGAGTAAATTTAGATGAAAATAACTTCAATTTTTTTGATGGTGATAAAAATTTTAGTTGGAAGAGTCAAATTTTAATAAATTTATTTGAGACCAACTCCGATTTTTTTGGATTTTGTCGAGTATTTTTGTTGTAGGATGTATATTTGAGTAAATTTAGATGAAAATAACTTCAATTTTTTGGATTGTGAAAAAAATTTTAGTTGGAAGTGTCAAATTTTAATAAAATTATTTGAAATCAACTTCGATTATTTTGGAATTTGTTAAGTATTTTTGTTGTAGGATCTATATTTGAGTAAATTTAGATGAAAATAACTTCAATTTTTTGGATTGTGAAAAAAATTTTAGATGGAAGTGTCAAATTTTAATAAATTTATTTGAAACCAACACCGATTTTTTTTTAATTTGTTGAGTATTTTTCTTGTAGGATCTATATTTGAGTAAATTTAGATGAAAATAACTACATTTTTTAGGATTGCGAAAAAAAATTTAGTTGGAAATGTCAAATTTTAATAAATTTATTTGAGACCAACTTCGATTTTTGTGGATTTTGTTGAGTATTTTTGTTGTAGGATCTATATTTGAGTAAATTTAGATGAAAATAACGACAATTTTTTGGGTTGTGAAAAAAAAATTTACATGGAAGTGTAAAATTTTAATAAATTTATTTGAAATCAACTTCGATTATTTTGGAATTTGTTAAGTATTTTTGTTGTAGGATCTATATTTGAGTAAATTTAGATGAAAATAACTTCAATTTTTAGGATTGTGAAAAAAATTTTAGTTGGAAGTGTCAAATTTTAATAAATTTATTTGAGACCAACTTCGATTTTTGTGGATTTTGTTGAGTATTTTTGTTGTAGGATCTATATTTGAGTAAATTTAGAATGAAAATAACTTCAATTTTTAGGATTGTGAAAAAAAATTTAGTTGGAAGTGTCAAAGTTTAATAAATTTATTGGGACCAACATCGATTTTTTTTTATTTTGTTGAGTATTTTTGTTGTAGGATCTATATTTGAGTAAATTTTGATGAACATAACGAAAATTTTTTGGGTTGTGAAAAAAAAATTTACATGGAAGTGTCAATTTTAATAAATTTATTTGAGACCTACTTCGATTTCTGTGGATTTTGTTGAGTATTTTTGTTGTAGGATGCATATTTGAGTAAATTTAGATGATATTATCTTCAATTTTTTGGATTGTGAAAAAATTTTTAGTTGGAAGTGTCAAATTTTAATAAAATTATTTGAGACCAACTTCAATTTTTTTGGATTTTGTTGAGAATTTTTGTTGTAGGATGTATATTTGAGTAAATTTAGATGAAAATAACTTCAATTTTTTTGATTGTGATAAAAATTTAAGTTGAAAGAGTCAAATTTTAATAAATTTATTTGAAACCAACTCCGATTTCTTTGGATTTTGTCGAGTATTTTTGTTGTAGGATCAATATTTGAGTAAATTTAGATGAAATAACTTCAATTTTTAGGATTGTGAAAAAAATTTAGTTGGAAGTGTCAAATTTTAATAAATTTATTTGAGACCTACTCCGATTTTTTTGGATTTTGTCGAGTATTTTTGTTGTAGGATGTATATTTGAGTAAATTTAGATGAAAATAACTTCAATTTTTGGGATTGTGAAAAAAATTTTAGTTGGAAGTGTCAAATTTTAATAAAATTATTTGAAATCAACTTCGATTATTTTGGAATTTGTTAAGTATTTTTGTTGTAGGATCTATATTTGAGTAAATTTAGATGAAAATAACTTCAATTTTTAGGATTGTGAAAAAAATTTTAGTTGGAAGTGTCAAATTTTAATAAATTTATTTGAGACCTACTTCGATTTTTGTGGATTTTGTTGAGTATTTTTGTTGTAGGATCTATATTTGAGTAAATTTAGATGAAAATTACGACCATTTTTTGGATTGTGAAAAAAATTTTAGTTGGAAGTGTCAAATTTTAATAAATTTCTTTGAAACCAACTTCGATTTTTTTGGATTTTGTCGAGTATTTTTGTTGTAGGATGTATATTTGAGTAAATTTAGATGAAAATAACGACCATTTTTTGGATTGTGAAGAAAATTTTAGTTGGAAGTGTAAAATTTTAATAAATTTATTTGAAATCAACTTCGATTATTTTGGAATTTGTTAAGTATTTTTGTTGTAGGATCTATATTTGAGTAAATTTAGATGAAAATAACTTCAATTTTTAGGATTGTGAAAAAAATTTTAGTTGGAAGTGTCAAATTTTAATAAATTTATTTGAGACCAACTTCGATTTTTGTGGATTTTGTTGAGTATTTTTGTTGTAGGATCTATATTTGAGTAAATTTAGAATGAAAATAACTTCAATTTTTAGGATTGTGAAAAAAAATTTAGTTGGAAGTGTCAAAGTTTAATAAATTTATTGGGACCAACATCGATTTTTTTTTATTTTGTTGAGTATTTTTGTTGTAGGATCTATATTTGAGTAAATTTTGATGAACATAACGAAAATTTTTTGGGTTGTGAAAAAAAAATTTACATGGAAGTGTCAATTTTAATAAATTTATTTGAGACCTACTTCGATTTCTGTGGATTTTGTTGAGTATTTTTGTTGTAGGATGCATATTTGAGTAAATTTAGATGATATTATCTTCAATTTTTTGGATTGTGAAAAAATTTTTAGTTGGAAGTGTCAAATTTTAATAAAATTATTTGAGACCAACTTCAATTTTTTTGGATTTTGTTGAGAATTTTTGTTGTAGGATGTATATTTGAGTAAATTTAGATGAAAATAACTTCAATTTTTTTGATTGTGATAAAAATTTAAGTTGAAAGAGTCAAATTTTAATAAATTTATTTGAAACCAACTCCGATTTCTTTGGATTTTGTCGAGTATTTTTGTTGTAGGATCAATATTTGAGTAAATTTAGATGAAATAACTTCAATTTTTAGGATTGTGAAAAAAATTTAGTTGGAAGTGTCAAATTTTAATAAATTTATTTGAGACCTACTCCGATTTTTTTGGATTTTGTCGAGTATTTTTGTTGTAGGATGTATATTTGAGTAAATTTAGATGAAAATAACTTCAATTTTTGGGATTGTGAAAAAAATTTTAGTTGGATGTGTCAAATTTTAATAAAATTATTTGAAATCAACTTCGATTATTTTGGAATTTGTTAAGTATTTTTGTTGTAGGATCTATATTTGAGTAAATTTAGATGAAAATAACTTCAATTTTTAGGATTGTGAAAAAAATTTTAGTTGGAAGTGTCAAATTTTAATAAATTTATTTGAGACCTACTTCGATTTTTGTGGATTTTGTTGAGTATTTTTGTTGTAGGATCTATATTTGAGTAAATTTAGATGAAAATAACTTCAATTTTTTGGATTGTGAAAAAAAAATTTACATGGAAGTGTCAAATTTTAATAAATTAATTTGAAACCAACTTCGATTATTTTGGATTTTGTTGAGTATTTTTGTTGTAGGATCTATATTTGAGTAAATTTAGAATGAAAATAACTTCAATTTTTAGGATTGTGAAAAAAAATTTAGTTGGAAGTGTCAAAGTTTAATAAATTTATTGGGACCAACATCGATTTTTTTTTATTTTGTTGAGTATTTTTGTTGTAGGATCTATATTTAAGTAAATTTAGATGAAAATAACGAAAATTTTTTGGGTTGTGAAAAAAAAATTTACATGGAAGTGTCAATTTTAATAAATTTATTTGAGACCTACTTCGATTATTGTGGATTTTGTTGAGTATTTTTGTTGTAGGATGCATATTTGAGTAAATTTAGATGATATTATCTTCAATTTTTTGGATTGTGAAAAAAATTTTAGTTGGAAGTGTCAAATTTTAGTAAAATTATTTGAGACCAACTTCGATTTTATTGGATTTTGTTGAGAATTTTTGTTGTAGGATGTATATTTGAGTAAATTTAGATGAAAATAACTTCAATTTTTTTGATTGTGATAAAAATTTAAGTTGAAAGACTCAAATTTTAATAAATTTATTTGAAACCAACTCCGATTTCTTTGGATTTTGTCGAGTATTTTTGTTGTAGGATCAATATTTGAGTAAATTTAGATAAAAATAACTTCAATTTTTAGGATTGTGAAAAAAATTTAGTTGGAAGTGTCAAATTTTAATAAATTTATTTGAGACCTACTTCGATTTTTGTGGATTTTGATGAGTATTTTTGTTGTAGGATCTATATTTGAGTAAATTTAGATGAAAATAACTTCAATTTTTAGGATTGTGAAAAAAATTTTAGTTGGAAGTGTCAAATTTTAATAAATTTATTTGAGACCAACTTCGATTTTTGTGGATTTTGTCGAGTATTTTTGTTGTAGGATGTATATTTGAGTAAATTTAGATGAAAATAACTTCAATTTTTTGGATTGTGAAAAAAATTTTAGTTGGAAGTGTCAAATTTTAATAAAATTATTTGAAATCAACTTCGATTATTTTGGAATTTGTTAAGTATTTTTGTTGTAGGATCTATATTTGAGTAAATTTAGATGAAAATAACTTCAATTTTTTGGATTGTGAAAAAAATTTTAGTTGGAAGTGTCAAATTTTAATAAATTTATTTGAAACCAACACCGATTTTTTTTTATTTTGTTGAGTATTTTTCTTGTAGGATATATATTTGAGTAAATTTAGATGAAAATAACTACATTTTTTAGGATTGCGAAAAAAAATTTAGTTGGAAGTGTCAAATTTTAATAAATTTATTTGAGACCAACTTCGATTTTTGTGGATTTTGTTGAGTATTTTTGTTGTAGGATCTATATTTGAGTAAATTTAGATGAAAATAACGACAATTTTTTGGGTTGTGAAAAAAAAATTTACATGGAAGTGTAAAATTTTAATAAATTTATTTGAAACCAACTTCGATTTTTTTGGATTTTGTTGAGTATTTTTGTTGTAGGATCTATATTTGAGTAAATTTAGATGAAAATAACTTCAATTTTTAGGATTGTGAAAAAAATTTTAGTTGGAAGTGTCAAATTTTAATAAATTTATTTGAGACCAACTTCGATTTTTGTGGATTTTGTTGAGTATTTTTGTTGTAGGATCTATATTTGAGTAAATTTAGATGAAAATAACGTCGATTTTTTGGGTTGTGAAAAAAAAATTTACATGGAAGTGTAAAATTTTAATAAATTTATTTGAAACCAACTTCGATTATTTTGGATTTTGTTGAGTATTTTTGTTGTAGGATCTATATTTGAGTAAATTTAGATGAAAATAACTTCAATTTTTAGGATTGTGAAAAAAATTTTAGTTGGAAGTGTCAAATTTTAATAAAATTATTTGAGACCAACTTCGATTTTTTTGGATTTTGTTGAGAATTTTTGTTGTAGGATGTATATTTGAGTAAATTTAGATGAAAATAACGTCAATTGTTTTGATTGTGATAAATTTTAGTTGAAAGAGTCAAATTTTAATAAATTTAATTGAAACCAACTCCGATTTCTTTGGATTTTGTCGAGTATTTTTGTTGTAGGATCTATATTTGAGTAAATTTAGATGAAAATAACGACAATTTTTTGGGTTGTGAAAAAAAAATTTTCATGGAAGTGTAAAATTTTAATAAATTTATTTGAAACCAACTTCGATTTTTTTTTATTTTGTTGAGTATTTTTGTTGTAGGATCTATATTTGAGTAAATTTAGATGAAAATAACTTCAATTTTTAGGATTGTGAACAAAATTTTAGTTGGAAGTGTCAAATTTTAATAAATTTATTTGAGACCAACTTCGTTTTTTGTGGATTTTGTTGAGTATTTTTGTTGTAGGATGTATATTTGAGTAAATTTAGATGAAAATAACTTCAATTTTTTGGATTGTGAAAAAATTTTAGTTGGAAGTGTCAAATTTTAATAAAATTATTTGAAATCAACTTCGATTATTTTGGAATTTGTTAAGTATTTTGGTTGTAGGATCTATATTTGAGTAAATTTAGATGAAAATAACTTCAATTTTTTGGATTGTGAAAAAAATTTTAGTTGGAAGTGTCAAATTTTAATAAATTTATTTGAAACCAACACCGATTTTTTTTATTTTGTTGAGTATTTTTCTTGTAGGATCTATATTTGAGTAAATTTAGATGAAAATAACTACATTTTTTAGGATTGCGAAAAAAAATTTAGTTGGAAGTGTCAAATTTTAATAAATTTATTTGAGACCAACTTCGATTTTTGTGGATTTTGTTGAGTATTTTTGTTGTAGGATCTATATTTGAGTAAATTTAGATGAAAATAACGACAATTTTTTGGGTTGTGAAAAAAAAATTTACATGGAAGTGTAAAATTTTAATAAATATATTTGAAACCAACTTCGATTTTTTTTTATTTTGTTGAGTATTTTTGTTGTAGGATCTATATTTGAGTAAATTTAGATGAAAATAACTTCAATTTTTAGGATTGTGAACAAAATTTTAGTTGGAAGTGTCAAATTTTAATAAATTTATTTGAGACCAACTTCGATTTTTGTGGATTTTGTTGAGTATTTTTGTTGTAGGATCTATATTTGAGTAAATTTAGAATGAAAATAACTTCAATTTTTAGGATTGTGAAAAAAAATTTAGTTGGAAGTGTCAACGTTTAATAAATTTATTGGTACCAACATCGATTTTTTTTTATTTTGTTGAGTATTTTTGTTGTAGGATCTATATTTGAGTAAATTTAGATGAAAATAACGAAAATTTTTTGGGTTGTGAAAAAAAAATTTACATGGAAGTGTCAAATTTTAATAAATTTATTTGAGACCTACTTCGATTTTTGTGGATTTGGTTGAGTATTTTTGTTGTAGGATGCATATTTGACTAAATTTAGATGATATTATCTTCAATTTTTTGGATTGTGAAAAAAAATTTAGTTGGAAGAGTCAAATTTTAATAAATTTATTTGAAACCAACTCCGATTTCTTTGGATTTTGTCGAGTATTTTTGTTGTAGGATCAATATTTGAGTAAATTTAGATGAAAATAACTTCAATTTTTTGGATTGTGAAAAAAAATTTAGTTGGAAGAGTCAAATTTTAATAAAATTATTTGAAATCAACTTCGATTTTTTTTTATTTTGTTGAGTATTTTTCTTGTAGGATATATATTTGAGTAAATTTAGATGAAAATAACTACATTTTTTAGGATTGCGAAAAAAAATTTAGTTGGAAGTGTCAAATTTTAATAAATTTATTTGAGACCAACTTCGATTTTTGTGGATTTTGTTGAGTATTTTTGTTGTAGGATCTATATTTGAGTAAATTTAGAATGAAAATAACTTCAATTTTTAGGATTGTGAAAAAAAATTTAGTTGGAAGTGTCAACGTTTAATAAATTTATTGGTACCAACATCGATTTTTTTTTATTTTGTTGAGTATTTTTGTTGTAGGATCTATATTTGAGTAAATTTAGATGAAAATAACGAAAATTTTTTGGGTTGTGAAAAAAAAATTTACATGGAAGTGTCAAATTTTAATAAATTTATTTGAGACCTACTTCGATTTTTGTGGATTTGGTTGAGTATTTTTGTTGTAGGATGCATATTTGACTAAATTTAGATGATATTATCTTCAATTTTTTGGATTGTGAAAAAAAATTTAGTTGGAAGAGTCAAATTTTAATAAATTTATTTGAAACCAACTCCGATTTCTTTGGATTTTGTCGAGTATTTTTGTTGTAGGATCAATATTTGAGTAAATTTAGATGAAAATAACTTCAATTTTTTGGATTGTGAAAAAAAATTTAGTTGGAAGAGTCAAATTTTAATAAAATTATTTGAAATCAACTTCGATTTTTTTTTATTTTGTTGAGTATTTTTCTTGTAGGATATATATTTGAGTAAATTTAGATGAAAATAACTACATTTTTTAGGATTGCGAAAAAAAATTTAGTTGGAAGTGTCAAATTTTAATAAATTTATTTGAGACCAACTTCGATTTTTGTGGATTTTGTTGAGTATTTTTGTTGTAGGATCTATATTTGAGTAAATTTAGATGAAAATAACGACAATTTTTTGGGTTGTGAAAAAAAAATTTACATGGAAGTGTAAAATTTTAATAAATTTATTTGAAACCAACTTCGATTTTTTTGGATTTTGTTGAGTATTTTTGTTGTAGGATCTATATTTGAGTAAATTTAGATGAAAATAACTTCAATTTTTAGGATTGTGAAAAAAATTTTAGTTGGAAGTGTCAAATTTTAATAAATTTATTTGAGACCAACTTCGATTTTTGTGGATTTTGTTGAGTATTTTTGTTGTAGGATCTATATTTGAGTAAATTTAGATGAAAATAACGTCGATTTTTTGGGTTGTGAAAAAAAAATTTACATGGAAGTGTAAAATTTTAATAAATTTATTTGAAACCAACTTCGATTATTTTGGATTTTGTTGAGTATTTTTGTTGTAGGATCTATATTTGAGTAAATTTAGATGAAAATAACTTCAATTTTTAGGATTGTGAAAAAAATTTTAGTTGGAAGTGTCAAATTTTAATAAAATTATTTGAGACCAACTTCGATTTTTTTGGATTTTGTTGAGAATTTTTGTTGTAGGATGTATATTTGAGTAAATTTAGATGAAAATAACGACAATTTTTTGGGTTGTGAAAAAAAAATTTTCATGGAAGTGTAAAATTTTAATAAATTTATTTGAAACCAACTTCGATTTTTTTTTATTTTGTTGAGTATTTTTGTTGTAGGATCTATATTTGAGTAAATTTAGATGAAAATAACTTCAATTTTTAGGATTGTGAACAAAATTTTAGTTGGAAGTGTCAAATTTTAATAAATTTATTTGAGACCAACTTCGTTTTTTGTGGATTTTGTTGAGTATTTTTGTTGTAGGATGTATATTTGAGTAAATTTAGATGAAAATAACTTCAATTTTTTGGATTGTGAAAAAATTTTAGTTGGAAGTGTCAAATTTTAATAAAATTATTTGAAATCAACTTCGATTATTTTGGAATTTGTTAAGTATTTTGGTTGTAGGATCTATATTTGAGTAAATTTAGATGAAAATAACTTCAATTTTTTGGATTGTGAAAAAAATTTTAGTTGGAAGTGTCAAATTTTAATAAAATTATTTGAGACCAACTTCGATTTTTTTGGATTTTGTTGAGAATTTTTGTTGTAGGATGTATATTTGAGTAAATTTAGATGAAAATAACGTCAATTGTTTTGATTGTGATAAATTTTAGTTGAAAGAGTCAAATTTTAATAAATTTAATTGAAACCAACTCCGATTTCTTTGGATTTTGTCGAGTATTTTTGTTGTAGGATCTATATTTGAGTAAATTTAGATGAAAATAACGACAATTTTTTGGGTTGTGAAAAAAAAATTTTCATGGAAGTGTAAAATTTTAATAAATTTATTTGAAACCAACTTCGATTTTTTTTTATTTTGTTGAGTATTTTTGTTGTAGGATCTATATTTGAGTAAATTTAGATGAAAATAACTTCAATTTTTAGGATTGTGAACAAAATTTTAGTTGGAAGTGTCAAATTTTAATAAATTTATTTGAGACCAACTTCGTTTTTTGTGGATTTTGTTGAGTATTTTTGTTGTAGGATGTATATTTGAGTAAATTTAGATGAAAATAACTTCAATTTTTTGGATTGTGAAAAAATTTTAGTTGGAAGTGTCAAATTTTAATAAAATTATTTGAAATCAACTTCGATTATTTTGGAATTTGTTAAGTATTTTGGTTGTAGGATCTATATTTGAGTAAATTTAGATGAAAATAACTTCAATTTTTTGGATTGTGAAAAAAATTTTAGTTGGAAGTGTCAAATTTTAATAAATTTATTTGAAACCAACACCGATTTTTTTTATTTTGTTGAGTATTTTTCTTGTAGGATCTATATTTGAGTAAATTTAGATGAAAATAACTACATTTTTTAGGATTGCGAAAAAAAATTTAGTTGGAAGTGTCAAATTTTAATAAATTTATTTGAGACCAACTTCGATTTTTGTGGATTTTGTTGAGTATTTTTGTTGTAGGATCTATATTTGAGTAAATTTAGATGAAAATAACGACAATTTTTTGGGTTGTGAAAAAAAAATTTACATGGAAGTGTAAAATTTTAATAAATATATTTGAAACCAACTTCGATTTTTTTTTATTTTGTTGAGTATTTTTGTTGTAGGATCTATATTTGAGTAAATTTAGATGAAAATAACTTCAATTTTTAGGATTGTGAACAAAATTTTAGTTGGAAGTGTCAAATTTTAATAAATTTATTTGAGACCAACTTCGATTTTTGTGGATTTTGTTGAGTATTTTTGTTGTAGGATCTATATTTGAGTAAATTTAGAATGAAAATAACTTCAATTTTTAGGATTGTGAAAAAAAATTTAGTTGGAAGTGTCAACGTTTAATAAATTTATTGGTACCAACATCGATTTTTTTTTATTTTGTTGAGTATTTTTGTTGTAGGATCTATATTTGAGTAAATTTAGATGAAAATAACGAAAATTTTTTGGGTTGTGAAAAAAAAATTTACATGGAAGTGTCAAATTTTAATAAATTTATTTGAGACCTACTTCGATTTTTGTGGATTTGGTTGAGTATTTTTGTTGTAGGATGCATATTTGACTAAATTTAGATGATATTATCTTCAATTTTTTGGATTGTGAAAAAAAATTTAGTTGGAAGAGTCAAATTTTAATAAATTTATTTGAAACCAACTCCGATTTCTTTGGATTTTGTCGAGTATTTTTGTTGTAGGATCAATATTTGAGTAAATTTAGATGAAAATAACTTCAATTTTTTGGATTGTGAAAAAAAATTTAGTTGGAAGAGTCAAATTTTAATAAAATTATTTGAAATCAACTTCGATTTTTTTTTATTTTGTTGAGTATTTTTCTTGTAGGATATATATTTGAGTAAATTTAGATGAAAATAACTACATTTTTTAGGATTGCGAAAAAAAATTTAGTTGGAAGTGTCAAATTTTAATAAATTTATTTGAGACCAACTTCGATTTTTGTGGATTTTGTTGAGTATTTTTGTTGTAGGATCTATATTTGAGTAAATTTAGATGAAAATAACGACAATTTTTTGGGTTGTGAAAAAAAAATTTACATGGAAGTGTAAAATTTTAATAAATTTATTTGAAACCAACTTCGATTTTTTTGGATTTTGTTGAGTATTTTTGTTGTAGGATCTATATTTGAGTAAATTTAGATGAAAATAACTTCAATTTTTAGGATTGTGAAAAAAATTTTAGTTGGAAGTGTCAAATTTTAATAAATTTATTTGAGACCAACTTCGATTTTTGTGGATTTTGTTGAGTATTTTTGTTGTAGGATCTATATTTGAGTAAATTTAGATGAAAATAACGTCGATTTTTTGGGTTGTGAAAAAAAAATTTACATGGAAGTGTAAAATTTTAATAAATTTATTTGAAACCAACTTCGATTATTTTGGATTTTGTTGAGTATTTTTGTTGTAGGATCTATATTTGAGTAAATTTAGATGAAAATAACTTCAATTTTTAGGATTGTGAAAAAAATTTTAGTTGGAAGTGTCAAATTTTAATAAAATTATTTGAGACCAACTTCGATTTTTTTGGATTTTGTTGAGAATTTTTGTTGTAGGATGTATATTTGAGTAAATTTAGATGAAAATAACGACAATTTTTTGGGTTGTGAAAAAAAAATTTTCATGGAAGTGTAAAATTTTAATAAATTTATTTGAAACCAACTTCGATTTTTTTTTATTTTGTTGAGTATTTTTGTTGTAGGATCTATATTTGAGTAAATTTAGATGAAAATAACTTCAATTTTTAGGATTGTGAACAAAATTTTAGTTGGAAGTGTCAAATTTTAATAAATTTATTTGAGACCAACTTCGTTTTTTGTGGATTTTGTTGAGTATTTTTGTTGTAGGATGTATATTTGAGTAAATTTAGATGAAAATAACTTCAATTTTTTGGATTGTGAAAAAATTTTAGTTGGAAGTGTCAAATTTTAATAAAATTATTTGAAATCAACTTCGATTATTTTGGAATTTGTTAAGTATTTTGGTTGTAGGATCTATATTTGAGTAAATTTAGATGAAAATAACTTCAATTTTTTGGATTGTGAAAAAAATTTTAGTTGGAAGTGTCAAATTTTAATAAATTTATTTGAAACCAACACCGATTTTTTTTTATTTTGTTGAGTATTTTTCTTGTAGGATCTATATTTGAGTAAATTTAGATGAAAATAACTACATTTTTTAGGATTGCGAAAAAAAATTTAGTTGGAAGTGTCAAATTTTAATAAATTTATTTGAGACCAACTTCGATTTTTTTGGATTTTGTTGAGAATTTTTGTTGTAGGATGTATATTTGAGTAAATTTAGATGAAAATAACGTCAATTTTTTTGATTGTGATAAATTTTAGTTGAAAGAGTCAAATTTTAATAAATTTATTAGAAACCAACTCCGATTTCTTTGGATTTTGTCGAGTATTTTTGTTGTAGGATCAATATTTGAGTAAATTTAGATGAAAATAACTTCAATTTTTAGGATTGTGAAAAAAATTTAGTTGGAAGTGTCAAATTTTAATAAATTTATTTGAGACCTACTTCGATTTTTGTGGATTTTGATGAGTATTTTTGTTGTAGGATCTATATTTGAGTAAATTTAGATGAAAATAACTTCAATTTCTAGGATTGTGAAAAAAAAATTTTCGTGGAAGGGTAAAATTTTAATAAATTTATTTGAAACCAACTTCGATTTTTTTTAATTTTGTTGAGTATTTTTCTTGTAGGATCTATATTTGAGTAAATTTAGATGAAAATAACTTCAATTTTTAGGATTGTGAAAAAATTTTTAGTTGGAAGAGTCAAATTTTAATAAATTTATTTGAAACCAACTCCAATTTTTTTGGATTTTGTCGAGTATTTTTGTTGTAGGATGTATATTTGAGTAAATTTAGATGAAAATAACTTCAATTTTTTGGATTGTGAAAAAAATTTTAGTTGGAAGTGTCAAATTTTAATAAATTTATTTGAGACCAACTTCGATTTTTGTGGATTTTGTTGAGTATTTTTGTTGTAGGATCTATATTTGAGTAAATTTAGAATGAAAATAACTTCAATTTTTAGGATTGTGAAAAAAAATTTAGTTGGAAGTGTCAACGTTTAATAAATTTATTGGTACCAACATCGATTTTTTTTTATTTTGTTGAGTATTTTTGTTGTAGGATCTATATTTGAGTAAATTTAGATGAAAATAACGAAAATTTTTTGGGTTGTGAAAAAAAAATTTACATGGAAGTGTCAAATTTTAATAAATTTATTTGAGACCTACTTCGATTTTTGTGGATTTGGTTGAGTATTTTTGTTGTAGGATGCATATTTGAGTAAATTTAGATGATATTATCTTCAATTTTTTGGATTGTGAAAAAAAATTTAGTTGGAAGAGTCAAATTTTAATAAATTTATTTGAAACCAACTCCGATTTCTTTGGATTTTGTCGAGTATTTTTGTTGTAGGATCAATATTTGAGTAAATTTAGATGAAAATAACTTCAATTTTTTGGATTGTGAAAAAAAATTTAGTTGGAAGAGTCAAATTTTAATAAAATTATTTGAAATCAACTTCGATTTTTTTTTATTTTGTTGAGTATTTTTCTTGTAGGATATATATTTGAGTAAATTTAGATGAAAATAACTACATTTTTTAGGATTGCGAAAAAAAATTTAGTTGGAAGTGTCAAATTTTAATAAATTTATTTGAGACCAACTTCGATTTTTGTGGATTTTGTTGAGTATTTTTGTTGTAGGATCTATATTTGAGTAAATTTAGATGAAAATAACGACAATTTTTTGGGTTGTGAAAAAAAAATTTACATGGAAGTGTAAAATTTTAATAAATTTATTTGAAACCAACTTCGATTTTTTTGGATTTTGTTGAGTATTTTTGTTGTAGGATCTATATTTGAGTAAATTTAGATGAAAATAACTTCAATTTTTAGGATTGTGAAAAAAATTTTAGTTGGAAGTGTCAAATTTTAATAAATTTATTTGAGACCAACTTCGATTTTTGTGGATTTTGTTGAGTATTTTTGTTGTAGGATCTATATTTGAGTAAATTTAGATGAAAATAACGTCGATTTTTTGGGTTGTGAAAAAAAAATTTACATGGAAGTGTAAAATTTTAATAAATTTATTTGAAACCAACTTCGATTATTTTGGATTTTGTTGAGTATTTTTGTTGTAGGATCTATATTTGAGTAAATTTAGATGAAAATAACTTCAATTTTTAGGATTGTGAAAAAAATTTTAGTTGGAAGTGTCAAATTTTAATAAAATTATTTGAGACCAACTTCGATTTTTTTGGATTTTGTTGAGAATTTTTGTTGTAGGATGTATATTTGAGTAAATTTAGATGAAAATAACGTCAATTTTTTTGATTGTGATAAATTTTAGTTGAAAGAGTCAAATTTTAATAAATTTAATTGAAACCAACTCCGATTTCTTTGGATTTTGTCGAGTATTTTTGTTGTAGGATCAATATTTGAGTAAATTTAGATAAAAATAACTTCAATTTTTAGGATTGTGAAAAAAATTTAGTTGGAAGTGTCAAATTTTAATAAATTTATTTGAGACCTACTTCGATTTTTGTGGATTTTGATGAGTATTTTTGTTGTAGGATCTATATTTGAGTAAATTTAGATGAAAATAACTTCAATTTTTAGGATTGTGAAAAAAATTTTAGTTGGAAGTGTCAAATTTTAATAAATTTATTTGAGACCAACTTCGATTTTTGTGGATTTTGTTGAGTATTTTTGTTGTAGGATCTATATTTGAGTAAATTTAGATGAAAATAACGACAATTTTTTGGGTTGTGAAAAAAAAATTTACATGGAAGTGTAAAATTTTAATAAATTTATTTGAAACCAACTTCGATTTTTTTGGATTTTGTTGAGTATTTTTGTTGTAGGATCTATATTTGAGTAAATTTAGATGAAAATAACTTCAATTTTTAGGATTGTGAAAAAAATTTTAGTTGGAAGTGTCAAATTTTAATAAATTTATTTGAGACCAACTTCGATTTTTGTGGATTTTGTTGAGTATTTTTGTTGTAGGATCTATATTTGAGTAAATTTAGATGAAAATAACGTCGATTTTTTGGGTTGTGAAAAAAAAATTTACATGGAAGTGTAAAATTTTAATAAATTTATTTGAAACCAACTTCGATTATTTTGGATTTTGTTGAGTATTTTTGTTGTAGGATCTATATTTGAGTAAATTTAGATGAAAATAACTTCAATTTTTAGGATTGTGAAAAAAATTTTAGTTGGAAGTGTCAAATTTTAATAAAATTATTTGAGACCAACTTCGATTTTTTTGGATTTTGTTGAGAATTTTTGTTGTAGGATGTATATTTGAGTAAATTTAGATGAAAATAACGTCAATTTTTTTGATTGTGATAAATTTTAGTTGAAAGAGTCAAATTTTAATAAATTTATTTGAAACCAACTCCGATTTCTTTGGATTTTGTCGAGTATTTTTGTTGTAGGATCTATATTTGAGTAAATTTAGATGAAAATAACGACAATTTTTTGGGTCGTGAAAAAAAAATTTTCATGGAAGTGTAAAATTTTAATAAATTTATTTGAAACCAACTTCGATTTTTTTTTATTTTGTTGAGTATTTTTGTTGTAGGATCTATATTTGAGTAAATTTAGATGAAAATAACTTCAATTTTTAGGATTGTGAACAAAATTTTAGTTGGAAGTGTCAAATTTTAATAAATTTATTTGAGACCAACTTCGTTTTTTGTGGATTTTGTTGAGTATTTTTGTTGTAGGATGTATATTTGAGTAAATTTAGATGAAAATAACTTCAATTTTTTGGATTGTGAAAAAATTTTAGTTGGAAGTGTCAAATTTTAATAAAATTATTTGAAATCAACTTCGATTATTTTGGAATTTGTTAAGTATTTTGGTTGTAGGATCTATATTTGAGTAAATTTAGATGAAAATAACTTCAATTTTTTGGATTGTGAAAAAAATTTTAGTTGGAAGTGTCAAATTTTAATAAATTTATTTGAAACCAACACCGATTTTTTTTTATTTTGTTGAGTATTTTTCTTGTAGGATCTATATTTGAGTAAATTTAGATGAAAATAACTACATTTTTTAGGATTGCGAAAAAAAATTTAGTTGGAAGTGTCAAATTTTAATAAATTTATTTGAGACCAACTTCGATTTTTTTGGATTTTGTTGAGAATTTTTGTTGTAGGATGTATATTTGAGTAAATTTAGATGAAAATAACGTCAATTTTTTTGATTGTGATAAATTTTAGTTGAAAGAGTCAAATTTTAATAAATTTATTAGAAACCAACTCCGATTTCTTTGGATTTTGTCGAGTATTTTTGTTGTAGGATCAATATTTGAGTAAATTTAGATGAAAATAACTTCAATTTTTAGGATTGTGAAAAAAATTTAGTTGGAAGTGTCAAATTTTAATAAATTTATTTGAGACCTACTTCGATTTTTGTGGATTTTGATGAGTATTTTTGTTGTAGGATCTATATTTGAGTAAATTTAGATGAAAATAACTTCAATTTCTAGGATTGTGAAAAAAAAATTTTCGTGGAAGGGTAAAATTTTAATAAATTTATTTGAAACCAACTTCGATTTTTTTTAATTTTGTTGAGTATTTTTCTTGTAGGATCTATATTTGAGTAAATTTAGATGAAAATAACTTCAATTTTTAGGATTGTGAAAAAATTTTTAGTTGGAAGAGTCAAATTTTAATAAATTTATTTGAAACCAACTCCGATTTTTTTGGATTTTGTCGAGTATTTTTGTTGTAGGATGTATATTTGAGTAAATTTAGATGAAAATAACTTCAATTTTTTGGATTGTGAAAAAAATTTTAGTTGGAAGTGTCAAATTTTAATAAAATTATTTGAAATCAACTTCGATTATTTTGGAATTTGTTAAGTATTTTTGTTGTAGGATCTATATTTGAGTAAATTTAGATGAAAATAACTTCAATTTTTTGGATTGTGAAAAAAATTTTAGTTGGAAGTGTCAAATTTTAATAAATTTATTTGAAACCAACACCGATTTTTTTTTATTTTGTTGAGTATTTTTCTTGTAGGATCTATATTTGAGTAAATTTAGATGAAAATAACTACATTTTTTAGGATTGCGAAAAAAAATTTAGTTGGAAGTGTCAAATTTTAATAAATTTATTTGAGACCAACTTCGATTTTTGTGGATTTTGTTGAGTATTTTTGTTGTAGGATCTATATTTGAGTAAATTTAGATGAAAATAACGACAATTTTTTGGGTTGTGAAAAAAAAATTTACATGGAAGTGTAAAATTTTAATAAATTTATTTGAAACCAACTTCGATTTTTTTTTATTTTGTTGAGTATTTTTGTTGTAGGATCTATATTTGAGTAAATTTAGATGAAAATAACTTCAATTTTTAGGATTGTGAACAAAATTTTAGTTGGAAGTGTCAAATTTTAATAAATTTATTTGAGACCAACATCGATTTTTGTGGATTTTGTTGAGTATTTTTGTTGTAGGATCTATATTTGAGTAAATTTAGAATGAAAATAACTTCAATTTTTAGGATTGTGAAAAAAAATTTAGTTGGAAGTGTCAACGTTTAATAAATTTATTGGTACCAACATCGATTTTTTTTTATTTTGTTGAGTATTTTTGTTGTAGGATCTATATTTGAGTAAATTTAGATGAAAATAACGAAAATTTTTTGGGTTGTGAAAAAAAAATTTACATGGAAGTGTCAAATTTTAATAAATTTATTTGAGACCTACTTCGATTTTTGTGGATTTGGTTGAGTATTTTTGTTGTAGGATGCATATTTGAGTAAATTTAGATGATATTATCTTCAATTTTTTGGATTGTGAAAAAAAATTTAGTTGGAAGAGTCAAATTTTAATAAATTTATTTGAAACCAACTCCGATTTCTTTGGATTTTGTCGAGTATTTTTGTTGTAGGATCAATATTTGAGTAAATTTAGATGAAAATAACTTCAATTTTTAGGATTGTGAAAAAAATTTAGTTGGAAGTGTCAAATTTTAATAAATTTATTTGAAACCAACTCCGATTTCTTTGGATTTTGTCGAGTATTTTTGTTGTAGGATCAATATTTGAGTAAATTTAGATGAAAATAACTTCAATTTTTAGGATTGTGAAAAAAATTTTCGTGGAAGGGTAAAATTTTAATAAATTTATTTGAAACCAACTTAGATTTTTTTTAATTTTGTTGAGTATTTTTCTTGTAGGATCTATATTTGAGTAAATTTAGATGAAAATAACTTCAATTTTTAGGATTGTGAAAAAATTTTTAGTTGGAAGAGTCAAATTTTAATAAATTTATTTGAAACCAACTCCGATTTTTTTGGATTTTGTCGAGTATTTTTGTTGTAGGATGTATATTTGAGTAAATTTAGATGAAAATAACTTCAAATTTTTGGATTGTGAAAAAAATTTTAGTTGAAAGTGTCAAATTTTAATAAAATTATTTGAAATCAACTTCGATTTTTTTTTATTTTGTTGAGTATTTTTGTTGTAGGATCTATATTTGAGTAAATTTAGATGAAAATAACGAAAATTTTTTGGGTTGTGAAAAAAAAATTTACATGGAAGTGTCAAATTTTAATAAATTTATTTGAGACCTACTTCGATTTTTGTGGATTTTGTTGAGTATTTTTGTTGTAGGGTGCATATTTGAGTAAATTTAGATGATATTATCTTCAATTTTTTGGATTGTGAAAAAAAATTTAGTTGGAAGAGTCAAATTTTAATAAATTTATTTGAAACCAACTCCGATATCTTTGGATTCTGTCGAGTATTTTTGTTGTAGGATCAATATTTGAGTAAATTTAGATGAAAATAACTTCAATTTTTAGGATTGTGAAAAAAATTTAGTTGGAAGTGTCAAATTTTAATAAATTTATTTGAAACCAACTCCGATTTCTTTGGATTTTGTCGAGTATTTTTGTTGTAGGATCAATATTTGAGTAAATTTAGATGAAAATAACTTCAATTTTTAGGATTGTGAAAAAAATTTAGTTGGAAGTGTCAAATTTTAATAAATTTATTTGAGACCTACTTCGATTTTTGTGGATTTTGAGGAGTATTTTTGTTGTAGGATCTATATTTGAGTAAATTTAGATGAATATAACTTCAATTTTTAGGATTGTGAAAAAAAAATTTTCGTGGAAGGGTAAAATTTTAATAAATTTATTTGAAACCAACTTAGATTTTTTTTAATTTTGTTGAGTATTTTTCTTGTAGGATCTATATTTGAGTAAATTTAGATGAAAATAACTTCAATTTTTAGGATTGTGAAAAAATTTTTAGTTGGAAGAGTCAAATTTTAATAAATTTATTTGAAACCAACTCCGATTTTTTTGGATTTTGTCGAGTATTTTTGTTGTAGGATGTATATTTGAGTAAATTTAGATGAAAATAACTTCAAATTTTTGGATTGTGAAAAAAATTTTAGTTGAAAGTGTCAAATTTTAATAAAATTATTTGAAATCAACTTCGATTTTTTTTTATTTTGTTGAGTATTTTTGTTGTAGGATCTATATTTGAGTAAATTTAGATGAAAATAACGAAAATTTTTTGGGTTGTGAAAAAAAAATTTACATGGAAGTGTCAAATTTTAATAAATTTATTTGAGACCTACTTCGATTTTTGTGGATTTTGTTGAGTATTTTTGTTGTAGGGTGCATATTTGAGTAAATTTAGATGATATTATCTTCAATTTTTTGGATTGTGAAAAAAAATTTAGTTGGAAGAGTCAAATTTTAATAAATTTATTTGAAACCAACTCCGATATCTTTGGATTCTGTCGAGTATTTTTGTTGTAGGATCAATATTTGAGTAAATTTAGATGAAAATAACTTCAATTTTTAGGATTGTGAAAAAAATTTAGTTGGAAGTGTCAAATTTTAATAAATTTATTTGAAACCAACTCCGATTTCTTTGGATTTTGTCGAGTATTTTTGTTGTAGGATCAATATTTGAGTAAATTTAGATGAAAATAACTTCAATTTTTAGGATTGTGAAAAAAATTTAGTTGGAAGTGTCAAATTTTAATAAATTTATTTGAGACCTACTTCGATTTTTGTGGATTTTGAGGAGTATTTTTGTTGTAGGATCTATATTTGAGTAAATTTAGATGAATATAACTTCAATTTTTAGGATTGTGAAAAAAAAAATTTCGTGGAAGGGTAAAATTTTAATAAATTTATTTGAAACCAACTTAGATTTTTTTTAATTTTGTTGAGTATTTTTCTTGTAGGATCTATATTTGAGTAAATTTAGATGAAAATAACTTCAATTTTTAGGATTGTGAAAAAATTTTTAGTTGGAAGAGTCAAATTTTAATAAATTTATTTGAAACCAACTCCGATTTTTTTGGATTTTGTCGAGTATTTTTGTTGTAGGATGTATATTTGAGTAAATTTAGATGAAAATAACTTCAAATTTTTGGATTGTGAAAAAAATTTTAGTTGAAAGTGTCAAATTTTAATAAAATTATTTGAAATCAACTTCGATTTTTTTTTATTTTGTTGAGTATTTTTGTTGTAGGATCTATATTTGAGTAAATTTAGATGAAAATAACGAAAATTTTTTGGGTTGTGAAAAAAAAATTTACATGGAAGTGTCAAATTTTAATAAATTTATTTGAGACCTACTTCGATTTTTGTGGATTTTGTTGAGTATTTTTGTTGTAGGGTGCATATTTGAGTAAATTTAGATGATATTATCTTCAATTTTTTGGATTGTGAAAAAAAATTTAGTTGGAAGAGTCAAATTTTAATAAATTTATTTGAAACCAACTCCGATATCTTTGGATTCTGTCGAGTATTTTTGTTGTAGGATCAATATTTGAGTAAATTTAGATGAAAATAACTTCAATTTTTAGGATTGTGAAAAAAATTTAGTTGGAAGTGTCAAATTTTAATAAATTTATTTGAAACCAACTCCGATTTCTTTGGATTTTGTCGAGTATTTTTGTTGTAGGATGTATATTTGAGTAAATTTTGATTAAAATAACTTCAATTTTTTGGATTGTGATAAAAATTTTAGTTGGAAGGGTCAAAATTTAATAAATTTATTTGAAACCATCTTCGATTTTTTGGGATTTTGTCGAGTATTTTTGTTGTAGGATCTATATTTGAGTAAATTTAGATGAAAATAACTTCAATTTTTTGGATTGTGAAAAAAATTTTAGTTGGAAGTGTCAAATTTTAATAAATTTATTTGAGACCTACTTCGATTTTTATGGATTTTGTTGAGTATTTTTTTGTAGTATCTATATTTGAGTAAATTTAGATGAAAATAACTTCAATTTTTTGGATTGTGAAAAAAAAATTTACATGGAAGTGTCAAATTTTAATAAATTAATTTGAAACCAACTTCGATTATTTTGGATTTTGTTGAGTATTTTTGTTGTAGGATCTATATTTGAGTTAATTTAGATAAAAATAACTTCAATTTTTAGGATTGTGAAAAAAATTTTAGTTGGAAGGGTCAAATTTTAATAAATTTATTTGAAACCAACTCCGATTTTTTTGGATTTTGTCGAGTATTTTTGTTGTAGGATCTACATTTGAGTAAATTTAGATGAAAATAACTTCAATTTTTAGGATTGTGAAAAAAAATTTAGTTGGAAGTGTTAAATTTTAATAAATTTATTTGAAACCAACTTCGATTTTTTTTTATTTTGTTGAGTATTTTTGTTGTAGGATCTATATTTGAGTAAATTTAGATGAAAATAACTTCAATTTTTAGGATTGTGAACAAAATTTTAGTTGGAAGTGTCAAATTTTAATAAATTTATTTGAGACCAACTTCGTTTTTTGTGGATTTTGTTGAGTATTTTTGTTGTAGGATGTATATTTGAGTAAATTTAGATGAAAATAACTTCAATTTTTTGGATTGTGAAAAAATTTTAGTTGGAAGTGTCAAATTTTAATAAAATTATTTGAAATCAACTTCGATTATTTTGGAATTTGTTAAGTATTTTTGTTGTAGGATCTATATTTGAGTAAATTTAGATGAAAATAACTTCAATTTTTTGGATTGTGAAAAAAATTTTAGTTGGAAGTGTCAAATTTTAATAAATTTATTTGAAACCAACACCGATTTTTTTTTATTTTGTTGAGTATTTTTCTTGTAGGATCTATATTTGAGTAAATTTAGATGAAAATAACTACATTTTTTAGGATTGCGAAAAAAAATTTAGTTGGAAGTGTCAAATTTTAATAAATTTATTTGAGACCAACTTCGATTTTTTTGGATTTTGTTGAGAATTTTTGTTGTAGGATGTATATTTGAGTAAATTTAGATGAAAATAACGTCAATTTTTTTGATTGTGATAAATTTTAGTTGAAAGAGTCAAATTTTAATAAATTTATTTGAAACCAACTCCAATTTCTTTGGATTTTGTCGAGTATTTTTGTTGTAGGATCAATATTTGAGTAAATTTAGATGAAAATAACTTCAATTTTTAGGATTGTGAAAAAAATTTAGTTGGAAGTGTCAAATTTTAATAAATTTATTTGAGACCTACTTCGATTTTTGTAGATTTTGATGAGTATTTTTGTTGTAGGATCTATATTTGAGTAAATTTAGATGAAAATAACTTCAATTTCTAGGATTATGAAAAAAAATTTTTCGTGGAAGGGTAAAATTTTAATAAATTTATTTGAAACCAACTTCGATTTTTTTTAATTTTGTTGAGTATTTTTCTTGTAGGATCTATATTTGAGTAAATTTAGATGAAAATAACTTCAATTTTTAGGATTGTGAAAAAATTTTTAGTTGGAAGAGTCAAATTTTAATAAATTTATTTGAAACCAACTCCGATTTTTTTGGATTTTGTCGAGTATTTTTGTTGTAGGATGTATATTTGAGTAAATTTAGATGAAAATAACTTCAATTTTTTGGATTGTGAAAAAAATTTTAGTTGGAAGTGTCAAATTTTAATAAAATTATTTGAAATCAACTTTGATTATTTTGGAATTTGTTAAGTATTTTTGTTGTAGGATCTATATTTGAGTAAATTTAGATGAAAATAACTTCAATTTTTTGGATTGTGAAAAAAATTTTAGTTGGAAGTGTCAAATTTTAATAAATTTATTTGAAACCAACACCGATTTTTTTTTATTTTGTTGAGTATTTTTCTTGTAGGATCTATATTTGAGTAAATTTAGATGAAAATAACTACATTTTTTAGGATTGCGAAAAAAAATTTAGTTGGAAGTGTCAAATTTTAATAAATTTATTTGAGACCAACTTCGATTTTTGTGGATTTTGTTGAGTATTTTTGTTGTAGGATCTATATTTGAGTAAATTTAGATGAAAATAACGACAATTTTTTGGGTTGTGAAAAAAAAATTTACATGGAAGTGTAAAATTTTAATAAATTTATTTGAAACCAACTTCGATTTTTTTTTATTTTGTTGAGTATTTTTGTTGTAGGATCTATATTTGAGTAAATTTAGATGAAAATAACTTCAATTTTTAGGATTGTGAACAAAATTTTAGTTGGAAGTGTCAAATTTTAATAAATTTATTTGAGACCAACTTCGTTTTTTGTGGATTTTGTTGAGTATTTTTGTTGTAGGATGTATATTTGAGTAAATTTAGATGAAAATAACTTCAATTTTTTGGATTGTGAAAAAATTTTAGTTGGAAGTGTCAAATTTTAATAAAATTATTTGAAATCAACTTCGATTATTTTGGAATTTGTTAAGTATTTTGGTTGTAGGATCTATATTTGAGTAAATTTAGATGAAAATAACTTCAATTTTTTGGATTGTGAAAAAATTTTAGTTGGAAGTGTCAAATTTTAATAAAATTATTTGAAATCAACTTCGATTATTTTGGAATTTGTTAAGTATTTTTGTTGTAGGATCTATATTTGAGTAAATTTAGATGAAAATAACTTCAATTTTTTGGATTGTGAAAAAAATTTTAGTTGGAAGTGTCAAATTTTAATAAATTTATTTGAAACCAACACCGATTTTTTTTTATTTTGTTGAGTATTTTTCTTGTAGGATCTATATTTGAGTAAATTTAGATGAAAATAACGACAATTTTTTGGGTTGTGAAAAAAAAATTTACATGGAAGTGTAAAATTTTAATAAATTTATTTGAAACCAACTTCGATTTTTTTTTATTTTGTTGAGTATTTTTGTTGTAGGATCTATATTTGAGTAAATTTAGATGAAAATAACATCAATTTTTAGGATTGTGAACAAAATTTTAGTTGGAAGTGTCAAATTTTAATAAATTTATTTGAGACCAACTTCGTTTTTTGTGGATTTTGTTGAGTATTTTTGTTGTAGGATGTATATTTGAGTAAATTTAGATGAAAATAACTTCAATTTTTTGGATTGTGAAAAAATTTTAGTTGGAAGTGTCAAATTTTAATAAAATTATTTGAAATCAACTTCGATTATTTTGGAATTTGTTAAGTATTTTGGTTGTAGGATCTATATTTGAGTAAATTTAGATGAAAATAACTTCAATTTTTTGGATTGTGAAAAAATTTTAGTTGGAAGTGTCAAATTTTAATAAAATTATTTGAAATCAACTTCGATTATTTTGGAATTTGTTAAGTATTTTTGTTGTAGGATCTATATTTGAGTAAATTTAGATGAAAATAACTTCAATTTTTTGGATTGTGAAAAAAATTTTAGTTGGAAGTGTCAAATTTTAATAAATTTATTTGAAACCAACACCGATTTTTTTTTATTTTGTTGAGTATTTTTCTTGTAGGATCTATATTTGAGTAAATTTAGATGAAAATAACTACATTTTTTAGGATTGCGAAAAAAAATTTAGTTGGAAGTGTCAAATTTTAATAAATTTATTTGAGACCAACTTCGATTTTTTTGGATTTTGTTGAGAATTTTTGTTGTAGGATGTATATTTGAGTAAATTTAGATGAAAATAACGTCAATTTTTTTGATTGTGATAAATTTTAGTTGAAAGAGTCAAATTTTAATAAATTTATTTGAAACCAACTCCAATTTCTTTGGATTTTGTCGAGTATTTTTGTTGTAGGATCAATATTTGAGTAAATTTAGATGAAAATAACTTCAATTTTTAGGATTGTGAAAAAAATTTAGTTGGAAGTGTCAAATTTTAATAAATTTATTTGAGACCTACTTCGATTTTTGTGGATTTTGATGAGTATTTTTGTTGTAGGATCTATATTTGAGTAAATTTAGATGAAAATAACTTCAATTTCTAGGATTGTGAAAAAAAAATTTTCGTGGAAGGGTAAAATTTTAATAAATTTATTTGAAACCAACTTCGATTTTTTTTAATTTTGTTGAGTATTTTTCTTGTAGGATCTATATTTGAGTAAATTTAGATGAAAATAACTTCAATTTTTAGGATTGTGAAAAAATTTTTAGTTGGAAGAGTCAAATTTTAATAAATTTATTTGAAACCAACTCCGATTTTTTTGGATTTTGTCGAGTATTTTTGTTGTAGGATGTATATTTGAGTAAATTTAGATGAAAATAACTTCAATTTTTTGGATTGTGAAAAAAATTTTAGTTGGAAGTGTCAAATTTTAATAAAATTATTTGAAATCAACTTTGATTATTTTGGAATTTGTTAAGTAGTTTTGTTGTAGGATCTATATTTGAGTAAATTTAGATGAAAATAACTTCAATTTTTTGGATTGTGAAAAAAATTTTAGTTGGAAGTGTCAAATTTTAATAAATTTATTTGAAACCAACACCGATTTTTTTTTATTTTGTTGAGTATTTTTCTTGTAGGATCTATATTTGAGTAAATTTAGATGAAAATAACTACATTTTTTAGGATTGCGAAAAAAAATTTAGTTGGAAGTGTCAAATTTTAATAAATTTATTTGAGACCAACTTCGATTTTTGTGGATTTTGTTGAGTATTTTTGTTGTAGGATCTATATTTGAGTAAATTTAGATGAAAATAACGACAATTTTTTGGGTTGTGAAAAAAAAATTTACATGGAAGTGTAAAATTTTAATAAATTTATTTGAAACCAACTTCGATTTTTTTTTATTTTGTTGAGTATTTTTGTTGTAGGATCTATATTTGAGTAAACTTAGATGAAAATAACTTCAATTTTTAGGATTGTGAACAAAATTTTAGTTGGAAGTGTCAAATTTTAATAAATTTATTTGAGACCAACTTCGTTTTTTGTGGATTTTGTTGAGTATTTTTGTTGTAGGATGTATATTTGAGTAAATTTAGATGAAAATAACTTCAATTTTTTGGATTGTGAAAAAATTTTAGTTGGAAGTGTCAAATTTTAATAAAATTATTTGAAATCAACTTCGATTATTTTGGAATTTGTTAAGTATTTTGGTTGTAGGATCTATATTTGAGTAAATTTAGATGAAAATAACTTCAATTTTTTGGATTGTGAAAAAAATTTTAGTTGGAAGTGTCAAATTTTAATAAATTTATTTGAAACCAACACCGATTTTTTTTTATTTTGTTGAGTATTTTTCTTGTAGGATCTATATTTGAGTAAATTTAGATGAAAATAACTACATTTTTTAGGATTGCGAAAAAAAATTTAGTTGGAAGTGTCAAATTTTAATAAATTTATTTGAGACCAACTTCGATTTTTTTGGATTTTGTTGAGAATTTTTGTTGTAGGATGTATATTTGAGTAAATTTAGATGAAAATAACGTCAATTTTTTTGATTGTGATAAATTTTAGTTGAAAGAGTCAAATTTTAATAAATTTATTAGAAACCAACTCCGATTTCTTTGGATTTTGTCGAGTATTTTTGTTGTAGGATCAATATTTGAGTAAATTTAGATGAAAATAACTTCAATTTATAGGATTGTGAAAAAAATTTAGTTGGAAGTGTCAAATTTTAATAAATTTATTTGAGACCTACTTCGATTTTTGTGGATTTTGATGAGTATTTTTGTTGTAGGATCTATATTTGAGTAAATTTAGATGAAAATAACTTCAATTTCTAGGATTGTGAAAAAAAAATTTTCGTGGAAGGGTAAAATTTTAATAAATTTATTTGAAACCAACTTCGATTTTTTTTAATTTTGTTGAGTATTTTTCTTGTAGGATCTATATTTGAGTAAATTTAGATGAAAATAACTTCAATTTTTAGGATTGTGAAAAAATTTTTAGTTGGAAGAGTCAAATTTTAATAAATTTATTTGAAACCAACTCCGATTTTTTTGGATTTTGTCGAGTATTTTTGTTGTAGGATCTATATTTGAGTAAATTTAGATGAAAATAACTTCAATTTTTAGGATTGTGAACAAAATTTTAGTTGGAAGTGTCAAATTTTAATAAATTTATTTGAGACCAACTTCGATTTTTGTGGATTTTGTTGAGTATTTTTGTTGTAGGATCTATATTTGAGTAAATTTAGAATGAAAATAACTTCAATTTTTAGGATTGTGAAAAAAAATTTAGTTGGAAGTGTCAACGTTTAATAAATTTATTGGTACCAACATCGATTTTTTTTTATTTTGTTGAGTATTTTTGTTGTAGGATCTATATTTGAGTAAATTTAGATGAAAATAACGAAAATTTTTTGGGTTGTGAAAAAATTTTAGTTGGAAGTGTCAAATTTTAATAAAATTATTTGAAATCAACTTCGATTATTTTGGAATTTGTTAAGTATTTTGGTTGTAGGATCTATATTTGAGTAAATTTAGATGAAAATAACTTCAATTTTTTGGATTGTGAAAAAAATTTTAGTTGGAAGTGTCAAATTTTAATAAATTTATTTGAAACCAACACCGATTTTTTTTTATTTTGTTGAGTATTTTTCTTGTAGGATCTATATTTGAGTAAATTTAGATGAAAATAACTACATTTTTTAGGATTGCGAAAAAAAATTTAGTTGGAAGTGTCAAATTTTAATAAATTTATTTGAGACCAACTTCGATTTTTTTGGATTTTGTTGAGAATTTTTGTTGTAGGATGTATATTTGAGTAAATTTAGATGAAAATAACGTCAATTTTTTTGATTGTGATAAATTTTAGTTGAAAGAGTCAAATTTTAATAAATTTATTAGAAACCAACTCCGATTTCTTTGGATTTTGTCGAGTATTTTTGTTGTAGGATCAATATTTGAGTAAATTTAGATGAAAATAACTTCAATTTTTAGGATTGTGAAAAAAATTTAGTTGGAAGTGTCAAATTTTAATAAATTTATTTGAGACCTACTTCGATTTTTGTGGATTTTGATGAGTATTTTTGTTGTAGGATCTATATTTGAGTAAATTTAGATGAAAATAACTTCAATTTCTAGGATTGTGAAAAAAAAATTTTCGTGGAAGGGTAAAATTTTAATAAATTTATTTGAAACCAACTTCGATTTTTTTTAATTTTGTTGAGTATTTTTCTTGTAGGATCTATATTTGAGTAAATTTAGATGAAAATAACTTCAATTTTTAGGATTGTGAAAAAATTTTTAGTTGGAAGAGTCAAATTTTAATAAATTTATTTGAAACCAACTCCGATTTTTTTGGATTTTGTCGAGTATTTTTGTTGTAGGATCTATATTTGAGTAAATTTAGATGAAAATAACTTCAATTTTTAGGATTGTGAACAAAATTTTAGTTGGAAGTGTCAAATTTTAATAAATTTATTTGAGACCAACTTCGATTTTTGTGGATTTTGTTGAGTATTTTTGTTGTAGGATCTATATTTGAGTAAATTTAGAATGAAAATAACTTCAATTTTTAGGATTGTGAAAAAAAATTTAGTTGGAAGTGTCAACGTTTAATAAATTTATTGGTACCAACATCGATTTTTTTTTATTTTGTTGAGTATTTTTGTTGTAGGATCTATATTTGAGTAAATTTAGATGAAAATAACGAAAATTTTTTGGGTTGTGAAAAAATTTTAGTTGGAAGTGTCAAATTTTAATAAAATTATTTGAAATCAACTTCGATTATTTTGGAATTTGTTAAGTATTTTGGTTGTAGGATCTATATTTGAGTAAATTTAGATGAAAATAACTTCAATTTTTTGGATTGTGAAAAAAATTTTAGTTGGAAGTGTCAAATTTTAATAAATTTATTTGAAACCAACACCGATTTTTTTTTATTTTGTTGAGTATTTTTCTTGTAGGATCTATATTTGAGTAAATTTAGATGAAAATAACTACATTTTTTAGGATTGCGAAAAAAAATTTAGTTGGAAGTGTCAAATTTTAATAAATTTATTTGAGACCAACTTCGATTTTTTTGGATTTTGTTGAGAATTTTTGTTGTAGGATGTATATTTGAGTAAATTTAGATGAAAATAACGTCAATTTTTTTGATTGTGATAAATTTTAGTTGAAAGAGTCAAATTTTAATAAATTTATTAGAAACCAACTCCGATTTCTTTGGATTTTGTCGAGTATTTTTGTTGTAGGATCAATATTTGAGTAAATTTAGATGAAAATAACTTCAATTTTTAGGATTGTGAAAAAAATTTAGTTGGAAGTGTCAAATTTTAATAAATTTATTTGAGACCTACTTCGATTTTTGTGGATTTTGATGAGTATTTTTGTTGTAGGATCTATATTTGAGTAAATTTAGATGAAAATAACTTCAATTTCTAGGATTGTGAAAAAAAAATTTTCGTGGAAGGGTAAAATTTTAATAAATTTATTTGAAACCAACTTCGATTTTTTTTAATTTTGTTGAGTATTTTTCTTGTAGGATCTATATTTGAGTAAATTTAGATGAAAATAACTTCAATTTTTAGGATTGTGAAAAAATTTTTAGTTGGAAGAGTCAAATTTTAATAAATTTATTTGAAACCAACTCCGATTTTTTTGGATTTTGTCGAGTATTTTTGTTGTAGGATCTATATTTGAGTAAATTTAGATGAAAATAACTTCAATTTTTAGGATTGTGAACAAAATTTTAGTTGGAAGTGTCAAATTTTAATAAATTTATTTGAGACCAACTTCGATTTTTGTGGATTTTGTTGAGTATTTTTGTTGTAGGATCTATATTTGAGTAAATTTAGAATGAAAATAACTTCAATTTTTAGGATTGTGAAAAAAAATTTAGTTGGAAGTGTCAACGTTTAATAAATTTATTGGTACCAACATCGATTTTTTTTTATTTTGTTGAGTATTTTTGTTGTAGGATCTATATTTGAGTAAATTTAGATGAAAATAACGAAAATTTTTTGGGTTGTGAAAAAATTTTAGTTGGAAGTGTCAAATTTTAATAAAATTATTTGAAATCAACTTCGATTATTTTGGAATTTGTTAAGTATTTTGGTTGTAGGATCTATATTTGAGTAAATTTAGATGAAAATAACTTCAATTTTTTGGATTGTGAAAAAAATTTTAGTTGGAAGTGTCAAATTTTAATAAATTTATTTGAAACCAACACCGATTTTTTTTTATTTTGTTGAGTATTTTTCTTGTAGGATCTATATTTGAGTAAATTTAGATGAAAATAACTACATTTTTTAGGATTGCGAAAAAAAATTTAGTTGGAAGTGTCAAATTTTAATAAATTTATTTGAGACCAACTTCGATTTTTTTGGATTTTGTTGAGAATTTTTGTTGTAGGATGTATATTTGAGTAAATTTAGATGAAAATAACGTCAATTTTTTTGATTGTGATAAATTTTAGTTGAAAGAGTCAAATTTTAATAAATTTATTAGAAACCAACTCCGATTTCTTTGGATTTTGTCGAGTATTTTTGTTGTAGGATCAATATTTGAGTAAATTTAGATGAAAATAACTTCAATTTTTAGGATTGTGAAAAAAATTTAGTTGGAAGTGTCAAATTTTAATAAATTTATTTGAGACCTACTTCGATTTTTGTGGATTTTGATGAGTATTTTTGTTGTAGGATCTATATTTGAGTAAATTTAGATGAAAATAACTTCAATTTCTAGGATTGTGAAAAAAAAATTTTCGTGGAAGGGTAAAATTTTAATAAATTTATTTGAAACCAACTTCGATTTTTTTTAATTTTGTTGAGTATTTTTCTTGTAGGATCTATATTTGAGTAAATTTAGATGAAAATAACTTCAATTTTTAGGATTGTGAAAAAATTTTTAGTTGGAAGAGTCAAATTTTAATAAATTTATTTGAAACCAACTCCGATTTTTTTGGATTTTGTCGAGTATTTTTGTTGTAGGATCTATATTTGAGTAAATTTAGATGAAAATAACTTCAATTTTTAGGATTGTGAACAAAATTTTAGTTGGAAGTGTCAAATTTTAATAAATTTATTTGAGACCAACTTCGATTTTTGTGGATTTTGTTGAGTATTTTTGTTGTAGGATCTATATTTGAGTAAATTTAGAATGAAAATAACTTCAATTTTTAGGATTGTGAAAAAAAATTTAGTTGGAAGTGTCAACGTTTAATAAATTTATTGGTACCAACATCGATTTTTTTTTATTTTGTTGAGTATTTTTGTTGTAGGATCTATATTTGAGTAAATTTAGATGAAAATAACGAAAATTTTTTGGGTTGTGAAAAAAAAATTTACATGGAAGTGTCAAATTTTAATAAATTTATTTGAGACCTACTTCGATTTTTGTGGATTTTGTTGAGTATTTATGTTGTAGGATGCATATTTGAGTAAATTTAGATGATATTATCTTCAATTTTTTGGATTGTGAAAAAAAATTTAGTTGGAAGAGTCAAATTTTAATAAATTTATTTGAAACCAACTCCGATTTCTTTGGATTTTGTCGAGTATTTTTGTTGTAGGATCAATATTTGAGTAAATTTAGATGAAAATAACTTCAATTTTTAGGATTGTGAAAAAAATTTAGTTGGAAGTGTCAAATTTTAATAAATTTATTTGAAACCAACTCTGATTTCTTTGGATTTTGTCGAGTATTTTTGTTGTAGGATCAATATTTGAGTAAATTTAGATGAAAATAACTTCAATTTTTAGGATTGTGAAAAAAATTTAGTTGGAAGTGTCAAATTTTAATAAATTTATTTGAGACCTACTTCGATTTTTGTTGATTTTGAGGAGTATTTTTGTTGTAGGATCTATATTTGAGTAAATTTAGATGAATATAACTTCAATTTTTAGGATTGTGAAAAAAAAATTTTCGTGGAAGGGTAAAATTTTAATAAATTTATTTGAAACCAACTTAGATTTTTTTTAATTTTGTTGAGTATTTTTCTTGTAGGATCTATATTAGAGTAAATTTAGATGAAAATAACTTCAATTTTTAGGATTGTGAAAAAATTTTAAGTTGGAAGAGTCAAATTTTAATAAATTTATTTGAAACCAACTCCGATTTTTTTGGATTTTGTCGAGTATTTTTGTTGTAGGATGTATATTTGAGTAAATTTAGATGAAAATAACTTCAAATTTTTGAATTGTGAAAAAAATTTTAGTTGGAAGTGTCAAATTTTAATAAAATTATTTGAAATCAACTTCGATTTTTTTTTATTTTGTTGAGTATTTTTGTTGTAGGATCTATATTTGAGTAAATTTAGATGAAAATAACGAAAATTTTTTGGGTTGTGAAAAAAAAATTTACATGGAAGTGTCAAATTTTAATAAATTTATTTGAGACCTACTTCGATTTTTGTGGATTTTGTTGAGTATTTTTGTTGTAGGATGCATATTTGAGTAAATTTAGATGATATTATCTTCAATTTTTTGGATTGTGAAAAAAAATTTAGTTGGAAGAGTCAAATTTTAATAAATTTATTTGAAACCAACTCCGATTTCTTTGGATTCTGTCGAGTATTTTTGTTGTAGGATCAATATTTGAGTAAATTTAGATGAAAATAACTTCAATTTTTTGGATTGTGAAAAAAATGTTAGTTGGAAGTGTCAAATTTTAATAAATTTATTTGAAACCAACTCCGATTTCTTTGGATTTTGTCGAGTATTTTTGTTGTAGGATCAATATTTGAGTAAATTTAGATGAAAATAACTTCAATTTTTAGGATTGTGAAAAAAATTTAGTTGGAAGTGTCAAATTTTAATAAATTTATTTGAGACCTACTTCGATTTTTGTTGATTTTGAGGAGTATTTTTGTTGTAGGATCTATATTTGAGTAAATTTAGATGAATATAACTTCAATTTTTAGGATTGTGAAAAAAAAATTTTCGTGGAAGGGTAAAATTTTAATAAATTTATTTGAAACCAACTTAGATTTTTTTTAATTTTGTTGAGTATTTTTCTTGTAGGATCTATATTAGAGTAAATTTAGATGAAAATAACTTCAATTTTTAGGATTGTGAAAAAATTTTTAGTTGGAAGAGTCAAATTTTAATAAATTTATTTGAAACCAACTCCGATTTTTTTGGATTTTGTCGAGTATTTTTGTTGTAGGATGTATATTTGAGTAAATTTAGATGAAAATAACTTCAAATTTTTGGATTGTGAAAAAAATTTTAGTTGGAAGTGTCAAATTTTAATAAAATTATTTGAAATCAACTTCGATTTTTTTTTATTTTGTTGAGTATTTTTGTTGTAAGATCTATATTTGAGTAAATTTAGATGAAAATAACGAAAAATTTTTGGGTTGTGAAAAAAAAATTTACATGGAAGTGTCAAATTTTAATAAATTTATTTGAGACCTACTTCGATTTTTGTGGATTTTGTTGAGTATTTTTGTTGTAGGATGCATATTTGAGTAAATTTAGATGATATTATCTTCAATTTTTTGGATTGTGAAAAAAAATTTAGTTGGAAGAGTCAAATTTTAATAAATTTATTTGAAACCAACTCCGATTTCTTTGGATTCTGTCGAGTATTTTTGTTGTAGGATCAATATTTGAGTAAATTTAGATGAAAATAACTTCAATTTTTTGGATTGTGAAAAAAATGTTAGTTGGAAGTGTCAAATTTTAATAAATTTATTTGATGTGACGTCCCACTATTTTTCGCGCGGTATTTTAACACCACTTCCTCACAAATCAATCCACAACTCCATCAAAAACCCTCATACTCAAGCAATACCCCCTCTTTCAAACCCAACCGATCGTTTAGACGATATACCTTAGTGGTCCCTATCTCTAAACGGTCAATCCAGATACCAGACCGTTTGGACGATGCACCTTAGCGGTCCCCATCTCGAAGCGGTCAATCCATAATCGCTGATCGCCTTGACGATGTACCTTAGCGGTCCCCATCTCAAGATGGTCAGCGACGACCTCCAAACCCCCTCTTCGACTTACGTGGCATGACCACTTCCCTCCAAATCTACTTCAAACAAATCCCTCGTCTTTAAAACCCTCTCTTAAATCGAGACTATGTCTCATGTCCTCTCTATGACCAAAGAAGTCAGTACCCCGTTTACCCCTATCCGATACGACATCCCAAACTCCACCAAATGGGTTGAGTATTCAGCTTCGAAAGCCTACATGTAAAAACACCTGAAAACTAAATCTATTTATAATGTAAATGCGACGCATATTTACCCTCATGATCAACACGTGATCATTACCGCGACGCAGATTTGGCGTACGTGCCATGGAACACATCGCACATACCCTTCACTCATTACCAGTACAAGACAAGGCCATATAAAACCCCTAAACACAAAACTATTAATAAGCCGTAATGCGTCGCATCTTCAAAGATCAGTCAAGGTGCATACCGCGCACACTCTTCGTCCCTAACAATCCCGACAATAGTATAAATACAAGGCCCAAAACGGCCACAGAACTCTTCTACGGAAACCACTCCCGCGAAGTACATACCTCGTTTCTCTTGACCACTTTACTGTGATTATAAATAGTAAATTCAGTGCTCAACGAATTATTATCTACAACATCTATTGTAAGCGACATTAATTACTTATCTACTGTATATCATCCTCATACCATAATTTTGCTTATGTTTATTGCTTTATTATCTTATACTTTTGCTTATGCTTATTGCTTTATTATCGTATTGTTTTGCTTTATTATATTATACTCATTGCTTTTACTAATTATTATTGCTAGTCACATATCGTATACATTATAAGCCTCTATCGCTAACATTCACATGTTTCATGTTCATATAAATATCACGTATTCGATAACCATTTATATAATTGTCTCTGTGCTAATGCTAAATGTCCAACGCATCAGTATAAATACTAATTTGAGTTCTTTAAGAATAAACAAACGCTCTTGTTTCTGAATAACGTTTCAAGTTATTAAAACGATCCTCCGGCTACGAAAGCCACCAAACCAAAACAGATCGCTGCAACAGCTGATTTCGGCTCGCGAAACGCAAGCATAGAGTTTCTTATAGTGTTTACGCGGCGTACTTTTACATAGGCCGCGTACAGCCATATGTCTAGACGTATTTCTCGGAAATATTCCTTCTAGCTAAGTGCAACGTTAAAATCCACCAAAACAAAAACAAAGTGCTCTAACGGGTGTCATTACCGGAGGGATTACAGTCCAAACCTTCCCTGGTCGTTCAGAGCTACGAATCTGGCATTCGCGCCTGAATCCCTACTCTCCGCAGTGCCACGAATCTGGCATTCGCGCCTGCATCCTACCCTCCGCAGCGCCACGAATCTGGCATTCGCGCCTGCATCCTACTCTCCGCAGTGCCACGAATCTGGCATTCGCACCTGCATCCCTTCGAACATTCAGTGCCACGAATCTGGCATTCGCGCCTGAATCCCTACTCTCCGCAGTGCCACGAATCTGGCATTCGCGCCTGCATCCTACCCTCCGCAGCGCCACGAATCTGGCATTCGCGCCTGCATCCTACTCTCCGCAGTGCCACGAATCTGGCATTCGCACCTGCATCCCTTCGAACATTCAGTGCCACGAATCTGGCATTCGCGCCTGAATTCCTACTCTCCGCAGTGCCACGAATCTGGCATTCGCGCCTGCATCCTACTCTCCGCAGTGCCACGAATCTGGCATTCGCGCCTGCATCCCTTCGAACATTCAGTGCCACGAATCTGGCATTCGCGCCTGAATTCCTACTCTCCGCAGTGCCACGAATCTGGCATTCGCGCCTGCATCCTACTCTCCGCAGTGCCACGAATCTGGCATTCGCGCCTGCATCCCTTCGAACATTCAGTGCCACGAATCTGGCATTCGCGCCTGAATTCCTACTCTCCGCAGTGCCACGAATCTGGCATTCGCGCCTGCATCCTACTCTCCGCAGTGCCACGAATCTGGCATTCGCGCCTGCATTCCCTTCGAATAAAACCCCTCATGTCATTTTCCCAAAGACCTTCACCCGGGACGTGACATATTTTTGGTGACAGCGGTGGGATCCGTTCATTGATAATAGAAATAGAGTCTCTATTATACGGCACCCACAAAGGCCTATTAAAATGTGCATTAAAAACCCACTTCGTGGCGCATTAAATTACCGCAGCCGCAGATTACAAATTTTAACGGCAAATATGCGGTGGTTGATCTGTGTCTCCGGGAAAATTGCTACTACTTACGAAGGAGACGACATTTGTTCGACCTGCTATGAAGTAGATCTAACAAATGTAGAAACTCTATATCAAGTTCATTATTATCAGACGCCGACAGTTTCTCCCAATTGCTCGTGGTGTAATTCCGCTCTGTTTCAAATCTGCCCCGTGAGCAGTTGTGTAGTGTGTTCGGATTGGTATCTCCTAGTTAGTGAGAGCCACCGAGAATTTGATAACCAAATGAACATAGAACATCCCGAATTTTAAAATAACTGCTAATGTAGCAATATAACTTTGTACACTAGAGAGGTGGGACGGCTGAATACCGTTAACTGAAAATTTGATCCTCTGTACGCACGTTACCCTCTACTTCCTATACCTAGTATGCGTAACAGATTCCTACGACGCCAACTATCAAACCTGTACCGCCAATTTATAAACCAATTGGCATACACTAATGAACTGACCTGTGCTTCGGGCGGTGTAGCAACGACCACGGGAGGCTACAAAATTTGCCTAGACTGCTTTGATCTGGATCCGAGTGAAGTAAACGAAATCGATCAGGAACATTTTTATACATCTACTAATACATTCCCAAAGTGCCCTCGTTGCAAAAACCCCTTGTTACAAACGCGTCCCTTAAGTAGTTGCTCCGAGTGCACCGAACGTTTTCTCCTCTTGAACAGGAACCATTACGGGTTGGTAATTATTGGTTCCCGGGATAGAACTCACTAAGCTCGAAAAACGGCTACCGGACGCCCAAAATTTAATCGGGCATTTTTTTGAACAAATAGAATCTAAACGATTTTAACATGTCCGATTACGACGAAACTGATGAGCCTTACGCAATAAACCAAGGCGCGGGCTCTTCCATGAACCCTATAGACACCGCGACTACCGAATTATTAGGGAAAATTGAAATACTAAAGCAACAAGGAGCAGTAATCGAAAATTTACACACGAAATTTGTCGAACCCAAAATGAATTCGGGCGTAGTTACCAAATCTGACGGCGTCACGTTGGAAGGTCTCGCCGAACAGGTAAAACTTATACTACAGACAATGGAAAAATCTCCTACACCCCCACCATCCGCGAATAAATTTGCCACGCCGGGTTCCTCCCGTTTTGATAGAAAACCCGTGTTAAGATATAATAAGGAACCTGAGACACTGACTCGTGACCATGTTCCGGACCGGGATCCATTGTACCAGATCAGATTAAAAGACGCGATAGAAACCGTGCCAAAATTTAACGGCCATAACATGTCCGTTCTGCAATTCGCGAGAGCTTGCAATAGGGCTAAGGCTCTGGTTCCCTCGCAAGCCGAACCCCAGCTAGCGAGGTTGTTGATAAACAAGCTGCAAGACCACGCGTACTTGGCGGTTGAGGATCGGGTCTTCGAAACCGTAAATGACCTAATTAAACAACTTAAACGCACTTTCTCCCCTGCCGAGACATCGGACCACTACCGAGGGGAACTCGCTAATATTATTAAGGGAACCAACGAACACATGTTGGCATACATTTCACGCGTTAAGGACCTCCGATTCGCCATCATGGAGGAGAATAGAGAATATCGCCACGATTTCGCACAAACCCTAGACGTGGATCGCCTAACTTTGGACTCGTTCATTGATGGCCTTCCACCTCACGTAAGGACAATGTTATTACAACATAATTTCGAAACGCTCGAAGAAGCCTTCGAGGCAGCCGTACTCGTGGATAAGAAGATGGACAGGGACCACCGAAGGTTTTCAGAACAGAAGGCACCTAAACTCGTATGCCAAGTTTGCAATAAGACAGGGCACGACGCACTGTCCTGTAGAAGCAACCAAGGTTTAAACTATAGACCGACCGAACGATATCCCCAAAACCGAGTAACAGGATATGGTAATCAAGCCCCTAATCCAATAGTCCCCTACTGGGACAAAACTCGACCTCCTCCCTCAAGACCTACGGAGTTGCGCATTTGTGCGTATTGTAAAAATCCCGGACATCTAATTTCGGAGTGCAGGAAACGCTTATTCAACCGCAACGAAAGGAACCCCGGAACCTTCCAGGAGCGAGACTCGGGAAACGTTCTGCCCCCACGGCCAACTATGGAGGCGTACCGTGGAACGGGCCAAACAGGAGCGCGTCCAATAACGACACAACCGGAATCGGGAATGCCAAACTTAGGATCGCCACCGCGTGGTTGAATACTGTTGGCGAAACCCCGTCCGTAATTATCCGATCTCCAGATTTCGAAAGAACTCCGGAACTAATGATTGACACAGGTTCCGAAGTGAATTTATTGAAAATTCACGCCGTAAAACAATCTCAAAATATAGATACAAACAAACAAGTACAACTTAGAGGCATTGCTAAGGACCTCGTTTCTACCCTCGGGACAATAAAAATAACCTTATTAGGCAACGACGTTACGTTCCACGTAGTTGAAAACGATTTCCCGATTAAACCACACGGGATATTAGGAACGGAATTCTTTATGGAACAAGATGCTTCAATACATTATTCGAAAAAACAGTTGGAGTTCAACGGAAATTCCATTCCGTTTGTAAGCAGGGGTCAAGTCCTGCTACCCGCTAGGTCAAAACTTGTTTCTTTTATAAATGTATCAAATTCAGACATAAAAGAAGGATATTTACCTAGATTAGATTTAGGCACTGGGATTCACGCTGGTAATGCTCTTGTCCGTAATCAAGACGGCAAAGCATACTTACAAATAATAAATTCTAACGAAACGGACGTAACGGTCACTATACCTACTGTTGAATTGGAAGAATTCGAAATTGTGACTCCAGAACCCAAACAAAGACGACCAACAGAGACTAAGACGACTAAATGCGTCACTCCTACCCCAACCGTAACAAAAATCAAACCCCTTCATCCCCAGGACCCATTGATCCATCATTCGGAGATACGGTCGCTCTCATCCCCAAGGCATTATGTCGGAACAACCCTTCCCCTAGAATTCCAGGAGTCTCTTGCTATGGCGTCAGGTGAGGAAGAACCAACAATTTCTGAAAAATCCGCAACAAGGATGGAACAAGTGCTCGAACTAATTTCAACGGAACATATGAATCCGGAGGAAAAACTCCATGTCCAAGGAATTTTAAACAAATACCATGACCTTTTCCATCTACCAAATGAGAAGTTGGGTCATACGAACGCTATCCAGCATGGAATCCAGACCACAGACCCAGTGCCTATCCATACTAAACAATATCGCTTCCCTCCAGTACATAAGAAAGAAATCGAGAAGCAAGTACAAAAATTATTAGACCAAGAAATTATAAAGCCCTCATTATCACCTTACAATTCACCAATCTGGATTGTGTCTAAGAAACCAGGACCCGATGGAGAAATCCTATGGCGAATGGTACTCGATTTTAGGGACCTAAACAAAAAGACCGTTCCCGACGCTTACCCAATTCCTAATATCAACGAAATATTGGACCAATTGGGGGGAGCCAAATACTTTTCCGTGTTCGATCTTGCTTCGGGATTTCACCAAATACCTATGAAACCTGAAGATACACATAAAACAGCTTTTTCCACGCCACATGGACACTATGAATTTAAAAGGATGCCATTCGGACTCTGTAACGCGCCAGCTACCTTCCAACGTCTAATGGATCATACCCTTACTGGACTCCAGGGCACCGAAATGTTCGTATATTTGGACGACATCGTCCTTTACGCAAGTTCCCTTACTGAGCACTTAATTAAATTTAAGAAACTTGCTCACCGTTTGCGAGAAGCGAAGCTCAAACTCCAGCCTTCCAAATGTAAGTTCCTACACAAGGAAGTCGCGTACTTAGGTCACATAATTACCGAGCAAGGGGTAAAACCCGATCAGGGGAAAATTGAAGCCGTCCGAAACTACCCGGCACCAAATACACCAAAAGGAATTAAACAATTCCTTGGACTAACCGGATATTATAGGAGGTTTATCCCGGAATTTTCCAAAATAGCTCGCCCGTTTCTACCAAACTATTAAAGAAAGACACAATATTTGAGTGGGGACCGTCCCAAAAGACGGCTTTTGACCATTTAAGGTTAGCATTACAAAAAGAACCTATCCTGCAATATCCAAATTTTGACCTGGAATTCCACGTTACCACCGATGCCTCCGAATTCGCTATAGGAGGAATATTGAGTCAGACTGCCAACGAAAAGGAATTACCGATCGCGTACGCCTCCCGTGTTCTGAATAAAGCAGAAACGAACTACTCAACAATAGAGAAAGAACTTTTAGCCATTGTATATTGCGTCAGATACTTTCGACCCTACCTATATGGACGGAAATTCATTTTATTTACTGACTATCAACCGTTGATTTGGCTACACAAGGTAAAAGACCCTACGTCGCGTCTCGTTAGGTGGCGGCTAAAATTGGCCGAATATGAATACGAAATCCGTTATCAACCAGGCAAAAGTAACAAGCTGGCCGATGCATTATCCCGCAATCCTCCCACAGTGGAGGCATATCCAGTACGACCACGAGAGGAAGCTGATGACGACTGGGAAGATCAGCCCCCGGCTAAACGAGGTCCCGGGAGGCCCCGACTCACCAAGCCATCGACTAGGCCCACGTATAAAACTCGCCCAAGAGCAAAACCTACCAGAGTACAGCCGCCCAGGAAGGTGCGCCAAAGGTTGACCAGTGCAGTAAACCCACCAGATCCGCTCTCGGTAGACCCGCCGGAACCAATGAGTAGCGAAGAAGATGAAGTAAGTCAAGAAGAAGAAACAGAGTTAGCGGACGCCCCTATTATTTCACCTCCACAATCGCCAACACCGCAGGAGGAAAACGACCTTGACCCCGAGATGGATTCCAACTCATCGGATGAATCAGACTCGGAATCTTCGATAATTGGATTAAACGACTCTTTAGACGCAGCATATGAAGCTGATCCCGAGCGAGATATCCAAATAATACCATTAATCAGTCGCGACCCATTGTTCTTACGAAAAGAAACGCTTGTTTTCTTCTTAAGCGTAGATGGAAAACCGTGCGACAACGGAGCGAAAGAACTACAGGAAACGGGAATCCTGACAATACCCGGCGATCTCCCACTGGGTAGGGCCCACGTAACTCACAAAAAGGGGCAAATCTTTATAGGGCTGGTTGTTAAAGAAACACAAAACACACCACTAACTATGACTACATGGGGCAAAGCCCTTTCCTACCTTAAATATACAGTACACGAGCTTCAAATACACTCCTTCAGTATAGCCAAAACATCGAACTTGGATCAATTAAACTGGCAAAATATCATTACGGGTATCCTCGAAGCCGTCAACAAAGAGGACATCAGCGTCACCATATGTCTACAAGCAGTACGAATACCAGAGGAATCAGAACACCTAACCATTATTAAAGAAAATCACGCATCTGCCTTAGGCGGACACAAGGGAGTAACCAAAACGTACAACCGAATTCGACACCATTACTTTTGGAAAGGAATGAAAAAGGCCGTGGAAGACTATATTAAAACATGCGAGGACTGTCAGCGGAAGAAACTTGTCCGTGTTAAAACCAGGCAACCGATGATTCTAACTGACACGCCTGGACAAGCCTTCGACAAGATTGCATTGGACATCGTAGGACCGTTACCTACCACGAGAGAAGGGAACACCTATATATTAACAATGCAAGACTTACTAACGAAATACTTCGTGTGCGTACCTCTTAAACACACCACATCACTAAAGGTTGCAGATGCGTTCATAAAGAAATTTATCTGTCAGTTCGGAGCTCCCAGAGCCATCCTCACCGACCAAGGAGCAAATTTCACTAGTAACTTCATGAAAGCTATCGCGAAAAAGTTTAAAATCGAACAATTCAGAACCACAGCTTTTCACCCACAGACTAACGGCTCTCTAGAACGATCGCATCTCGTCCTAACGGAATATTTGAAAATGTTTATAAGTAAGCACAGTGACTGGGACGAATGGACAGACTTGGCCGCGTTCTGTTATAATACCAGCGTCCACGAAGGCACTGGTTACACACCGCACGAGTTAGTGTTCGGGAAAATAGCTCGGGTACCCAGCCGAACAAGGATGCCCGAAGATTTTGAAAACGAAACTTATAATCATTACCTCTCAAGGCTAAACGCGAGGGTACAAGAACTGCAAACTGCCGCTGCAGAAAAATTAAAAGAATCTAAACTTCGTTACAAAAAATATTATGACCAACACATAAACGAACAGACCTTCCAACCGGGCGATTCCGTTTTCGTACTTATAGAACCACGCAAAGGAAAATTCGGGGACCAATACTCCGGTCCGCACACAATAATAGAGGTTATTCCCTCCCAAAACCTAAAGATATCATGGAAGGGCAAAACCCGAATAATACACGCGAACAAAGCGCGCCTTGGTCGCGTACGCGATAACCCCGGCTGATAATTACTAACAATTCATGTGTTAATACGCTAATTTCTTTATCTAGAAACGACATCAATCAAACGAACGATATTTAACCAAACATGCCCAACCGATGGGGAAAGGGCAGCGTACCGAGGCCTGGACCGAAGGGAGGGGGAGCCGCGAGAAAGCTCTCGCACCTGCGGTGGCTACGCCGAGAGGCCTTGAAGGAAGGGAGAAGCACCTCCCCCCTCCTCCCTAAGGTCACTGAGTTTATAATAATACAAGAGGGAACACCGGCAGTGGAGACCATCACTATCGAGGACTCCCCCCCGACAACGCCAAAAAGGACGCCTCAGCCCCCTAGCGATTCCCCCACCCGTGAGTACGCGGAGAGAAAAACTCCCTCCCAAACTCCATCCCAAACTCCGTCCCAACCTCCTAAAAACCTGATCCCCTCCACCATCCCGCCTTGGCCAGGAGCGGTTGAAATCTTGGACACGGGGTCAGCAACAAAGGTCACAGGACACGAGGAGCTGACACCCGAGTTTTTAAGATGGTTTGATGACCTTTACCAAAGCGGTCAAGACCTCACCTTCCTCCTGAGCGGCGACGACTCCCTCCCGAACCAACCCCAATCCTATACCCTACACCGCTCCTAAAATTCCTTCCCTAACCTTGTATATAGTCCCCTGTACATAAACCACCCAACCACTTACCTTTTATTAAATTTTTTTTTTTTCAAAACGCCAAACCGGCTTTATCTTTTATTTTTCCATTTTTCCACGCCAAACAGGCCTTATCTTTTGTTTTTCTTTCTTTCTTTTTTCTCGCCAAATAGGCCTTATATTTTGTTTTTTTAAACCACCCAAACCTTATGTTAAGAAATATAAAAATTTCTTCATATAAAGGGGGAGGTGTGATGTCCCACTATATTTCGCTCAAAAATTTTTTTTTCTCATTCCAAGCCACCCGCCACTTGTGTTAAGAAATGTAAAAATTTCTTCATATAAGGGGGGAGGTGTGACGTCCCACTATTTTTCGCGCGGTATTTTAACACCACTTCCTCACAAATCAATCCACAACTCCATCAAAAACCCTCATACTCAAGCAATACCCCCTCTTTCAAACCCAACCGATCGTTTAGACGATATACCTTAGTGGTCCCTATCTCTAAACGGTCAATCCAGATACCAGACCGTTTGGACGATGCACCTTAGCGGTCCCCATCTCGAAGCGGTCAATCCATAATCGCTGATCGCCTTGACGATGTACCTTAGCGGTCCCCATCTCAAGATGGTCAGCGACGACCTCCAAACCCCCTCTTCGACTTACGTGGCATGACCACTTCCCTCCAAATCTACTTCAAACAAATCCCTCGTCTTTAAAACCCTCTCTTAAATCGAGACTATGTCTCATGTCCTCTCTATGACCAAAGAAGTCAGTACCCCGTTTACCCCTATCCGATACGACATCCCAAACTCCACCAAATGGGTTGAGTATTCAGCTTCGAAAGCCTACATGTAAAAACACCTGAAAACTAAATCTATTTATAATGTAAATGCGACGCATATTTACCCTCATGATCAACACGTGATCATTACCGCGACGCAGATTTGGCGTACGTGCCATGGAACACATCGCACATACCCTTCACTCATTACCAGTACAAGACAAGGCCATATAAAACCCCTAAACACAAAACTATTAATAAGCCGTAATGCGTCGCATCTTCAAAGATCAGTCAAGGTGCATACCGCGCACACTCTTCGTCCCTAACAATCCCGACAATAGTATAAATACAAGGCCCAAAACGGCCACAGAACTCTTCTACGGAAACCACTCCCGCGAAGTACATACCTCGTTTCTCTTGACCACTTTACTGTGATTATAAATAGTAAATTCAGTGCTCAACGAATTATTATCTACAACATCTATTGTAAGCGACATTAATTACTTATCTACTGTATATCATCCTCATACCATAATTTTGCTTATGTTTATTGCTTTATTATCTTATACTTTTGCTTATGCTTATTGCTTTATTATCGTATTGTTTTGCTTTATTATATTATACTCATTGCTTTTACTAATTATTATTGCTAGTCACATATCGTATACATTATAAGCCTCTATCGCTAACATTCACATGTTTCATGTTCATATAAATATCACGTATTCGATAACCATTTATATAATTGTCTCTGTGCTAATGCTAAATGTCCAACGCATCAGTATAAATACTAATTTGAGTTCTTTAAGAATAAACAAACGCTCTTGTTTCTGAATAACGTTTCAAGTTATTAAAACGATCCTCCGGCTACGAAAGCCACCAAACCAAAACAGATCGCTGCAACAGCTGATTTCGGCTCGCGAAACGCAAGCATAGAGTTTCTTATAGTGTTTACGCGGCGTACTTTTACATAGGCCGCGTACAGCCATATGTCTAGACGTATTTCTCGGAAATATTCCTTCTAGCTAAGTGCAACGTTAAAATCCACCAAAACAAAAACAAAGTGCTCTAACGGGTGTCATTACCGGAGGGATTACAGTCCAAACCTTCCCTGGTCGTTCAGAGCTACGAATCTGGCATTCGCGCCTGAATCCCTACTCTCCGCAGTGCCACGAATCTGGCATTCGCGCCTGCATCCTACCCTCCGCAGCGCCACGAATCTGGCATTCGCGCCTGCATCCTACTCTCCGCAGTGCCACGAATCTGGCATTCGCACCTGCATCCCTTCGAACATTCAGTGCCACGAATCTGGCATTCGCGCCTGAATTCCTACTCTCCGCAGTGCCACGAATCTGGCATTCGCGCCTGCATCCTACTCTCCGCAGTGCCACGAATCTGGCATTCGCGCCTGCATCCCTTCGAACATTCAGTGCCACGAATCTGGCATTCGCGCCTGAATTCCTACTCTCCGCAGTGCCACGAATCTGGCATTCGCGCCTGCATCCTACTCTCCGCAGTGCCACGAATCTGGCATTCGCGCCTGCATTCCCTTCGAATAAAACCCCTCATGTCATTTTCCCAAAGACCTTCACCCGGGACGTGACATTTGAAACCAACTTCGATTTTTTTTTATTTTGTTGAGTATTTTTGTTGCAGGATCTATATTTGAGTAAATTTAGATGAAAATAACTTCAATTTTTAGGATTGTGAAAAAAATTTTAGTTGGAAGTGTCAAATTTTAATAAATTTATTTGAGACCTACTTCGATTTTTGTGGATTTTGTTGAGTATTTTTGCTGTAGGATCTATATTTGAGTAAATTTAGATGAAAATAACTTCAATTTTTTGGATTGTGAAAAAAATTTTAGTTGGAAGTGTCAAATTTTAATAAATTTATTTGAGACCTACTTCGATTTTTGTGGATTTTGTTGAGTATTTTTTTGTAGGATCTATATTTGAGTAAATTTAGATGAAAATAACTTCAATTTTTTGGATTGTGAAAAAAAAATTTACATGGAAGTGTCAAATTTTAATAAATTAATTTGAAACCAACTTCGATTATTTTGGATTTTGTTGAGTATTTTTGTTGTAGGATCTATATTTGAGTAAATTTAGATAAAAATAACTTCAATTTTTAGGATTGTGAAAAAAATTTTAGTTTGAAGTGTCAAATTTTAATAAATTTATTTGAGATCAACTTCGATTTTTTTGGATTTTGTTGAGTATTTTTGTTGTAGGATGTATATTTGAGTAAATTTAGATGAAAATAACTTCAATTTTTTTGATTGTGATAAAAATTTAAGTTGGAAGAGTCAAATTTTAATAAATTTATTTGAAACCAACTCCGATGTTTTTGGATTTTGTCGAGTATTTTTGTTGTAGGATCTACATTTGAGTAAATTTAGTTGAAAATAACTTCAATTTTTAGGATTGTGAAAAAAAATTTAGTTGGAAGAGTCAAAATTTATTAAATTTATTTGAAACCAACTTCGATTTTTTGGGATATTGTCGAGTATTTTTGTTGTAGGATCAATATTTGAGTAAATTTAGATGAAAATAACTTCAATTTTTAGGATTGTGAAAAAAATTTTAGTTGGAAGTGTCAAATTTTAATAAATTTATTTGAGATCAACTTCGATTTTTTTGGATTTTGTTGAGTATTTTTGTTGAAGGATCTATATTTAAGGAAATTTAGATGAACATAACTAAATTTTTTAGGATTGCGAAAAAAAATTTAGTTGGACGTGTCAAATTTTAATAAATTTATTTGAGACCAACTTCGATTTTTGTGGATTTTGTTGAGTATTTTTGTTGTAGGACCTATATTTGAGTAAATTTAGATGAAAATAACGACACTTTTTTGGGTTGTGAAAAAAAAATTTACATGGAAGTGTAAAATTTTAATAAATTTATTTGAAACCAACTTCGATTTTTTCGGATTTTGTTGAGTATTTTTGTTGTAGGATCTATATTTGAGTAAATTTAGATGAAAATAACTTCAATTTTTAGGATTGTGAAAAAAATTTTAGTTGGAAGGGTCAAATTTTAATAAATTTATTTGAAACCAACTCCGATTTTTTTGGATTTTGTCGAGTATTTTTGTTGTAGGATCTACATTTGAGTAAATTTAGATGAAAATAACTTCAATTTTTAGGATTGTGAAAAAAAATTTAGTTGGAAGTGTTAAATTTTAATAAATTTATTTGAAACCAACTTCGATAATTTTTGGGATTTTGTTGAGTATTTTTGTTGTAGGATCTATATTTGAGTAAATTTAGATGAAAATAACTTCAATTTTTTGGATTGTGAAAAAAATTTTAGTTGGAAGTGTCAAATTTTAATAAATTTATTTGAGATCAACTTCGATTTTTTTTTATTTTGTCGAGTATTTTTGTTGTAGGATGTATATTTGAGTAAATTTAGATGAAAATAACTTCAAATTTTTGGATTGTGAAAAAAATTTTAGTTGGAAGTGTCAAATTTTAATAAAATTATTTGAAATCAACTTCGATTTTTTTTTATTTTGTTGAGTATTTTTGTTGTAGGATCTATATTTGAGTAAATTTAGATGAAAATAACGAAAATTTTTTGGGTTGTGAAAAAAAAATTTACATGGAAGTGTCAAATTTTAATAAATTTATTTGAGACCTACTTCGATTTTTGTGGATTTTGTTGAGTATTTTTGTTGTAGGATGCATATTTGAGTAAATTTAGATGATATTATCTTCAATTTTTTGGATTGTGAAAAAAAATTTAGTTGGAAGAGTCAAATTTTAATAAATTTATTTGAAACCAACTCCGATTTCTTTGGATTCTGTCGAGTATTTTTGTTGTAGGATCAATATTTGAGTAAATTTAGATGCAAATAACTTCAATTTTTAGGATTGTGAAAAAAATTTAGTTGGAAGTGTCAAATTTTAATAAATTTATTTGAAACCAACTCCGATTTCTTTGGATTTTGTCGAGTATTTTTGTTGTAGGATGTATATTTGAGTAAATTTTGATTAAAATAACTTCAATTTTTTGGATTGTGATAAAAATTTTAGTTGGAAGGGTCAAAATTTAATAAATTTATTTGAAACCATCTTCGATTTTTTGGGATTTTGTCGAGTATTTTTGTTGTAGGATCTATATTTGAGTAAATTTAGATGAAAATAACTTCAATTTTTTGGATTGTGAAAAAAATGTTAGTTGGAAGTGTCAAATTTTAATAAATTTATTTGAAACCAACTTCGATTTTTTTTTATTTTGTTGAGTATTTTTGTTGTAGGATCTATATTTGAGTAAATTTAGATGAAAATAACTTCAATTTTTAGGATTGTGAAAAAAATTTTAGTTGGAAGTGTCAAATTTTAATAAATTTATTTGAGACCTACTTCGATTTTTGTGGATTTTGTTGAGTATTTTTGTTGTAGGATCTATATTTGAGTAAATTTAGATGAAAATAACTTCAATTTTTTGGATTGTGAAAAAAATTTTAGTTGGAAGTGTCAAATTTTAATAAATTTATTTGAGATCAACTTCGATTTTTTTTTATTTTGTCGAGTATTTTTGTTGTAGGATGTATATTTGAGTAAATTTAGATGAAAATAACTTCAAATTTTTGGATTGTGAAAAAAATTTTAGTTGGAAGTGTCAAATTTTAATAAAATTATTTGAAATCAACTTCGATTTTTTTTTATTTTGTTGAGTATTTTTGTTGTAGGATCTATATTTGAGTAAATTTAGATGAAAATAACGAAAATTTTTTGGGTTGTGAAAAAAAAATTTACATGGAAGTGTCAAATTTTAATAAATTTATTTGAGACCTACTTCGATTTTTGTGGATTTTGTTGAGTATTTTTGTTGTAGGATGCATATTTGAGTAAATTTAGATGATATTATCTTCAATTTTTTGGATTGTGAAAAAAATTTTAGTTTGAAGTGTCAAATTTTAATAAATTTATTTGAGATCAACTTCGATTTTTTTGGATTTTGTTGAGTATTTTTGTTGTAGGATGTATATTTGAGTAAATTTAGATGAAAATAACTTCAATTTTTTTGATTGTGATAAAAATTTAAGTTGGAAGAGTCAAATTTTAATAAATTTATTTGAAACCAACTCCGATGTTTTTGGATTTTGTCGAGTATTTTTGTTGTAGGATCTACATTTGAGTAAATTTAGTTGAAAATAACTTCAATTTTTAGGATTGTGAAAAAAAATTTAGTTGGAAGAGTCAAAATTTATTAAATTTATTTGAAACCAACTTCGATTTTTTGGGATATTGTCGAGTATTTTTGTTGTAGGATCAATATTTGAGTAAATTTAGATGAAAATAACTTCAATTTTTAGGATTGTGAAAAAAATTTTAGTTGGAAGTGTCAAATTTTAATAAATTTATTTGAGATCAACTTCGATTTTTTTGGATTTTGTTGAGTATTTTTGTTGAAGGATCTATATTTAAGGAAATTTAGATGAACATAACTAAATTTTTTAGGATTGCGAAAAAAAATTTAGTTGGAAGTGTCAAATTTTAATAAATTTATTTGAGACCAACTTCGATTTTTGTGGATTTTGTTGAGTATTTTTGTTGTAGGACCTATATTTGAGTAAATTTAGATGAAAATAACGACACTTTTTTGGGTTGTGAAAAAAAAATTTACATGGAAGTGTAAAATTTTAATAAATTTATTTGAAACCAACTTCGATTTTTTCGGATTTTGTTGAGTATTTTTGTTGTAGGATCTATATTTGAGTAAATTTAGATGAAAATAACTTCAATTTTTAGGATTGTGAAAAAAATTTTAGTTGGAAGGGTCAAATTTTAATAAATTTATTTGAAACCAACTCCGATTTTTTTGGATTTTGTCGAGTATTTTTGTTGTAGGATCTACATTTGAGTAAATTTAGATGAAAATAACTTCAATTTTTAGGATTGTGAAAAAAAATTTAGTTGGAAGTGTTAAATTTTAATAAATTTATTTGAAACCAACTTCGATAATTTTTGGGATTTTGTTGAGTATTTTTGTTGTAGGATCTATATTTGAGTAAATTTAGATGAAAATAACTTCAATTTTTTGGATTGTGAAAAAAATTTTAGTTGGAAGTGTCAAATTTTAATAAATTTATTTGAGATCAACTTCGATTTTTTTTTATTTTGTCGAGTATTTTTGTTGTAGGATCTATATTTGAGTAAATTTAGATGAAAATAACTTCAATTTTTAGGATTGTGAAAAAAATTTTAGTTGGAAGTGTCAAATTTTAATAAATTTATTTGAGACCTACTTCGATTTTTGTGGATTTTGTTGAGTATTTTTGTTGTAGGATCTATATTTGAGTAAATTTAGATGAAAATAACTTCAATTTTTTGGATTGTGAAAAAAATTTTAGTTGGAAGTGTCAAATTTTAATAAATTTATTTGAGATCAACTTCGATTTTTTTTTATTTTGTCGAGTATTTTTGTTGTAGGATGTATATTTGAGTAAATTTAGATGAAAATAACTTCAAATTTTTGGATTGTGAAAAAAATTTTAGTTGGAAGTGTCAAATTTTAATAAAATTATTTGAAATCAACTTCGATTTTTTTTTATTTTGTTGAGTATTTTTGTTGTAGGATCTATATTTGAGTAAATTTAGATGAAAATAACGAAAATTTTTTGGGTTGTGAAAAAAAAATTTACATGGAAGTGTCAAATTTTAATAAATTTATTTGAGACCTACTTCGATTTTTGTGGATTTTGTTGAGTATTTTTGTTGTAGGATGCATATTTGAGTAAATTTAGATGATATTATCTTCAATTTTTTGGATTGTGAAAAAAAATTTAGTTGGAAGAGTCAAATTTTAATAAATTTATTTGAAACCAACTCCGATTTCTTTGGATTCTGTCGAGTATTTTTGTTGTAGGATCAATATTTGAGTAAATTTAGATGAAAATAACTTCAATTTTTTGGATTGTGAAAAAAATGTTAGTTGGAAGTGTCAAATTTTAATAAATTTATTTGAAACCAACTCCGATTTCTTTGGATTTTGTCGAGTATTTTTGTTGTAGGATCAATATTTGAGTAAATTTAGATGAAAATAACTTCAATTTTTAGGATTGTGAAAAAAATTTAGTTGGAAGTGTCAAATTTTAATAAATTTATTTGAGACCTACTTCGATTTTTGTTGATTTTGAGGAGTATTTTTGTTGTAGGATCTATATTTGAGTAAATTTAGATGAATATAACTTCAATTTTTAGGATTGTGAAAAAAAAATTTTCGTGGAAGGGTAAAATTTTAATAAATTTATTTGAAACCAACTTAGATTTTTTTTAATTTTGTTGAGTATTTTTCTTGTAGGATCTATATTAGAGTAAATTTAGATGAAAATAACTTCAATTTTTAGGATTGTGAAAAAATTTTTAGTTGGAAGAGTCAAATTTTAATAAATTTATTTGAAACCAACTCCGATTTCTTTGGATTCTGTCGAGTATTTTTGTTGTAGGATCAATATTTGAGTAAATTTAGATGAAAATAACTTCAATTTTTTGGATTGTGAAAAAAATGTTAGTTGGAAGTGTCAAATTTTAATAAATTTATTTGATGTGACGTCCCACTATTTTTCGCGCGGTATTTTAACACCACTTCCTCACAAATCAATCCACAACTCCATCAAAAACCCTCATACTCAAGCAATACCCCCTCTTTCAAACCCAACCGATCGTTTAGACGATATACCTTAGTGGTCCCTATCTCTAAACGGTCAATCCAGATACCAGACCGTTTGGACGATGCACCTTAGCGGTCCCCATCTCGAAGCGGTCAATCCATAATCGCTGATCGCCTTGACGATGTACCTTAGCGGTCCCCATCTCAAGATGGTCAGCGACGACCTCCAAACCCCCTCTTCGACTTACGTGGCATGACCACTTCCCTCCAAATCTACTTCAAACAAATCCCTCGTCTTTAAAACCCTCTCTTAAATCGAGACTATGTCTCATGTCCTCTCTATGACCAAAGAAGTCAGTACCCCGTTTACCCCTATCCGATACGACATCCCAAACTCCACCAAATGGGTTGAGTATTCAGCTTCGAAAGCCTACATGTAAAAACACCTGAAAACTAAATCTATTTATAATGTAAATGCGACGCATATTTACCCTCATGATCAACACGTGATCATTACCGCGACGCAGATTTGGCGTACGTGCCATGGAACACATCGCACATACCCTTCACTCATTACCAGTACAAGACAAGGCCATATAAAACCCCTAAACACAAAACTATTAATAAGCCGTAATGCGTCGCATCTTCAAAGATCAGTCAAGGTGCATACCGCGCACACTCTTCGTCCCTAACAATCCCGACAATAGTATAAATACAAGGCCCAAAACGGCCACAGAACTCTTCTACGGAAACCACTCCCGCGAAGTACATACCTCGTTTCTCTTGACCACTTTACTGTGATTATAAATAGTAAATTCAGTGCTCAACGAATTATTATCTACAACATCTATTGTAAGCGACATTAATTACTTATCTACTGTATATCATCCTCATACCATAATTTTGCTTATGTTTATTGCTTTATTATCTTATACTTTTGCTTATGCTTATTGCTTTATTATCGTATTGTTTTGCTTTATTATATTATACTCATTGCTTTTACTAATTATTATTGCTAGTCACATATCGTATACATTATAAGCCTCTATCGCTAACATTCACATGTTTCATGTTCATATAAATATCACGTATTCGATAACCATTTGTATAATTGTCTCTGTGCTAATGCTAAATGTCCAACGCATCAGTATAAATACTAATTTGAGTTCTTTAAGAATAAACAAACGCTCTTGTTTCTGAATAACGTTTCAAGTTATTAAAACGATCCTCCGGCTACGAAAGCCACCAAACCAAAACAGATCGCTGCAACAGCTGATTTCGGCTCGCGAAACGCAAGCATAGAGTTTCTTATAGTGTTTACGCGGCGTACTTTTACATAGGCCGCGTACAGCCATATGTCTAGACGTATTTCTCGGAAATATTCCTTCTAGCTAAGTGCAACGTTAAAATCCACCAAAACAAAAACAAAGTGCTCTAACGGGTGTCATTACCGGAGGGATTACAGTCCAAACCTTCCCTGGTCGTTCAGAGCTACGAATCTGGCATTCGCGCCTGAATCCCTACTCTCCGCAGTGCCACGAATCTGGCATTCGCGCCTGCATCCTACCCTCCGCAGCGCCACGAATCTGGCATTCGCGCCTGCATCCTACTCTCCGCAGTGCCACGAATCTGGCATTCGCACCTGCATCCCTTCGAACATTCAGTGCCACGAATCTGGCATTCGCGCCTGAATTCCTACTCTCCGCAGTGCCACGAATCTGGCATTCGCGCCTGCATCCTACTCTCCGCAGTGCCACGAATCTGGCATTCGCGCCTGCATCCCTTCGAACATTCAGTGCCACGAATCTGGCATTCGCGCCTGAATTCCTACTCTCCGCAGTGCCACGAATCTGGCATTCGCGCCTGCATCCTACTCTCCGCAGTGCCACGAATCTGGCATTCGCGCCTGCATTCCCTTCGAATAAAACCCCTCATGTCATTTTCCCAAAGACCTTCACCCGGGACGTGACATTTGAAACCAACTTCGATTTTTTTTTATTTTGTTGAGTATTTTTGTTGCAGGATCTATATTTGAGTAAATTTAGATGAAAATAACTTCAATTTTTAGGATTGTGAAAAAAATTTTAGTTGGAAGTGTCAAATTTTAATAAATTTATTTGAGACCTACTTCGATTTTTGTGGATTTTGTTGAGTATTTTTGCTGTAGGATCTATATTTGAGTAAATTTAGATGAAAATAACTTCAATTTTTTGGATTGTGAAAAAAATTTTAGTTGGAAGTGTCAAATTTTAATAAATTTATTTGAGACCTACTTCGATTTTTGTGGATTTTGTTGAGTATTTTTTTGTAGGATCTATATTTGAGTAAATTTAGATGAAAATAACTTCAATTTTTTGGATTGTGAAAAAAAAATTTACATGGAAGTGTCAAATTTTAATAAATTAATTTGAAACCAACTTCGATTATTTTGGATTTTGTTGAGTATTTTTGTTGTAGGATCTATATTTGAGTAAATTTAGATAAAAATAACTTCAATTTTTAGGATTGTGAAAAAAATTTTAGTTTGAAGTGTCAAATTTTAATAAATTTATTTGAGATCAACTTCGATTTTTTTGGATTTTGTTGAGTATTTTTGTTGTAGGATGTATATTTGAGTAAATTTAGATGAAAATAACTTCAATTTTTTTGATTGTGATAAAAATTTAAGTTGGAAGAGTCAAATTTTAATAAATTTATTTGAAACCAACTCCGATGTTTTTGGATTTTGTCGAGTATTTTTGTTGTAGGATCTACATTTGAGTAAATTTAGTTGAAAATAACTTCAATTTTTAGGATTGTGAAAAAAAATTTAGTTGGAAGAGTCAAAATTTATTAAATTTATTTGAAACCAACTTCGATTTTTTGGGATATTGTCGAGTATTTTTGTTGTAGGATCAATATTTGAGTAAATTTAGATGAAAATAACTTCAATTTTTAGGATTGTGAAAAAAATTTTAGTTGGAAGTGTCAAATTTTAATAAATTTATTTGAGATCAACTTCGATTTTTTTGGATTTTGTTGAGTATTTTTGTTGAAGGATCTATATTTGAGTAAATTTAGATGAAAATAACTTCAATTTTTAGGATTGTGAAAAAAATTTTAGTTGGAAGGGTCAAATTTTAATAAATTTATTTGAAACCAACTCCGATTTTTTTGGATTTTGTCGAGTATTTTTGTTGTAGGATCTACATTTGAGTAAATTTAGATGAAAATAACTTCAATTTTTAGGATTGTGAAAAAAAATTTAGTTGGAAGTGTTAAATTTTAATAAATTTATTTGAAACCAACTTCGATAATTTTTGGGATTTTGTTGAGTATTTTTGTTGTAGGATCTATATTTGAGTAAATTTAGATGAAAATAACTTCAATTTTTTGGATTGTGAAAAAAATTTTAGTTGGAAGTGTCAAATTTTAATAAATTTATTTGAGATCAACTTCGATTTTTTTTTATTTTGTCGAGTATTTTTGTTGTAGGATGTATATTTGAGTAAATTTAGATGAAAATAACTTCAAATTTTTGGATTGTGAAAAAAATTTTAGTTGGAAGTGTCAAATTTTAATAAAATTATTTGAAATCAACTTCGATTTTTTTTTATTTTGTTGAGTATTTTTGTTGTAGGATCTATATTTGAGTAAATTTAGATGAAAATAACGAAAATTTTTTGGGTTGTGAAAAAAAAATTTACATGGAAGTGTCAAATTTTAATAAATTTATTTGAGACCTACTTCGATTTTTGTGGATTTTGTTGAGTATTTTTGTTGTAGGATGCATATTTGAGTAAATTTAGATGATATTATCTTCAATTTTTTGGATTGTGAAAAAAAATTTAGTTGGAAGAGTCAAATTTTAATAAATTTATTTGAAACCAACTCCGATTTCTTTGGATTCTGTCGAGTATTTTTGTTGTAGGATCAATATTTGAGTAAATTTAGATGCAAATAACTTCAATTTTTAGGATTGTGAAAAAAATTTAGTTGGAAGTGTCAAATTTTAATAAATTTATTTGAAACCAACTCCGATTTCTTTGGATTTTATCGAGTATTTTTGTTGTAGGATGTATATTTGAGTAAATTTTGATTAAAATAACTTCAATTTTTTGGATTGTGATAAAAATTTTAGTTGGAAGGGTCAAAATTTAATAAATTTATTTGAAACCATCTTCGATTTTTTGGGATTTTGTCGAGTATTTTTGTTGTAGGATCTATATTTGAGTAAATTTAGACGAAAATAACTTCAATTTTTTGGATTGTGAAAAAAATGTTAGTTGGAAGTGTCAAATTTTAATAAATTTATTTGAAACCAACTTCGATTTTTTTTTATTTTGTTGAGTATTTTTGTTGTAGGATCTATATTTGAGTAAATTTAGATGAAAATAACTTCAATTTTTAGGATTGTGAAAAAAATTTTAGTTGGAAGTGTCAAATTTTAATAAATTTATTTGAGACCTACTTCGATTTTTGTGGATTTTGTTGAGTATTTTTGTTGTAGGATCTATATTTGAGTAAATTTAGATGAAAATAACTTCAATTTTTTGGATTGTGAAAAAAATTTTAGTTGGAAGTGTCAAATTTTAATAAATTTATTTGAGATCAACTTCGATTTTTTTTTATTTTGTCGAGTATTTTTGTTGTAGGATGTATATTTGAGTAAATTTAGATGAAAATAACTTCAAATTTTTGGATTGTGAAAAAAATTTTAGTTGGAAGTGTCAAATTTTAATAAAATTATTTGAAATCAACTTCGATTTTTTTTTATTTTGTTGAGTATTTTTGTTGTAGGATCTATATTTGAGTAAATTTAGATGAAAATAACGAAAATTTTTTGGGTTGTGAAAAAAAAATTTACATGGAAGTGTCAAATTTTAATAAATTTATTTGAGACCTACTTCGATTTTTGTGGATTTTGTTGAGTATTTTTGTTGTAGGATGCATATTTGAGTAAATTTAGATGATATTATCTTCAATTTTTTGGATTGTGAAAAAAAATTTAGTTGGAAGAGTCAAATTTTAATAAATTTATTTGAAACCAACTCCGATTTCTTTGGATTCTGTCGAGTATTTTTGTTGTAGGATCAATATTTGAGTAAATTTAGATGCAAATAACTTCAATTTTTAGGATTGTGAAAAAAATTTAGTTGGAAGTGTCAAATTTTAATAAATTTATTTGAAACCAACTCCGATTTCTTTGGATTTTGTCGAGTATTTTTGTTGTAGGATGTATATTTGAGTAAATTTTGATTAAAATAACTTCAATTTTTTGGATTGTGATAAAAATTTTAGTTGGAAGGGTCAAAATTTAATAAATTTATTTGAAACCATCTTCGATTTTTTGGGATTTTGTCGAGTATTTTTGTTGTAGGATCTATATTTGAGTAAATTTAGATGAAAATAACTTCAATTTTTTGGATTGTGAAAAAAATGTTAGTTGGAAGTGTCAAATTTTAATAAATTTATTTGAAACCAACTTCGATTTTTTTTTATTTTGTTGAGTATTTTTGTTGTAGGATCTATATTTGAGTAAATTTAGATGAAAATAACTTCAATTTTTAGGATTGTGAAAAAAATTTTAGTTGGAAGTGTCAAATTTTAATAAATTTATTTGAGACCTACTTCGATTTTTGTGGATTTTGTTGAGTATTGTTTTGTAGGATCTATATTTGAGTAAATTTAGATGAAAATAACTTCAATTTTTTGGATTGTGAAAAAAAAATTTACATGGAAGTGTCAAATTTTAATAAATTAATTTGAAACCAACTTCGATTATTTTGGATTTTGTTGAGTATTTTTGTTGTAGGATCTATATTTGAGTAAATTTAGATAAAAATAACTTCAATTTTTAGGATTGTGAAAAAAATTTTAGTTTGAAGTGTCAAATTTTAATAAATTTATTTGAGATCAACTTCGATTTTTTTGGATTTTGTTGAGTATTTTTGTTGTAGGATGTATATTTGAGTAAATTTAGATGAAAATAACTTCAATTTTTTTGATTGTGATAAAAATTTAAGTTGGAAGAGTCAAATTTTAATAAATTTATTTGAAACCAACTCCGATGTTTTTGGATTTTGTCGAGTATTTTTGTTGTAGGATCTACATTTGAGTAAATTTAGATGAAAATAACTTCAATTTTTAGGATTGTGAAAAAAAATTTAGTTGGAAGAGTCAAAATTTATTAAATTTATTTGAAACCAACTTCGATTTTTTGGGATATTGTCGAGTATTTTTGTTGTAGGATCAATATTTGAGTAAATTTAGATGAAAATAACTTCAATTTTTAGGATTGTGAAAAAAATTTTAAATGGAAGTGTCAAATTTTAATAAATTTATTTGAGATCAACTTCGATTTTTTTGGATTTTGTTGAGTATTTTTGTTGAAGGATCTATATTTAAGGAAATTTAGATGAACATAACTAAATTTTTTAGGATTGCGAAAAAAAATTTAGTTGGAAGTGTCAAATTTTAATAAATTTATTTGAGACCAACTTCGATTTTTGTGGATTTTGTTGAGTATTTTTGTTGTAGGACCTATATTTGAGTAAATTTAGATGAAAATAACGACACTTTTTTGGGTTGTGAAAAAAAAATTTACATGGAAGTGTAAAATTTTAATAAATTTATTTGAAACCAACTTCGATTTTTTCGGATTTTGTTGAGTATTTTTGTTGTAGGATCTATATTTGAGTAAATTTAGATGAAAATAACTTCAATTTTTAGGATTGTGAAAAAAATTTTAGTTGGAAGGGTCAAATTTTAATAAATTTATTTGAAACCAACTTCGATTTTTTGGGATATTGTCGAGTATTTTTGTTGTAGGATCAATATTTGAGTAAATTTAGATGAAAATAACTTCAATTTTTAGGATTGTGAAAAAAATTTTAGTTGGAAGTGTCAAATTTTAATAAATTTATTTGAGATCAACTTCGATTTTTTTGGATTTTGTTGAGTATTTTTGTTGAAGGATCTATATTTAAGGAAATTTAGATGAACATAACTAAATTTTTTAGGATTGCGAAAAAAAATTTAGTTGGAAGTGTCAAATTTTAATAAATTTATTTGAGACCAACTTCGATTTTTGTGGATTTTGTTGAGTATTTTTGTTGTAGGACCTATATTTGAGTAAATTTAGATGAAAATAACGACACTTTTTTGGGTTGTGAAAAAAAAATTTACATGGAAGTGTCAAATTTTAATAAATTTATTTGAGACCTACTTCGATTTTTGTGGATTTTGTTGAGTATTTTTGTTGTAGGATGCATATTTGAGTAAATTTAGATGATATTATCTTCAATTTTTTGGATTGTGAAAAAAAATTTAGTTGGAAGAGTCAAATTTTAATAAATTTATTTGAAACCAACTCCGATTTCTTTGGATTCTGTCGAGTATTTTTGTTGTAGGATCAATATTTTTGTAAATTTAGATGCAAATAACTTCAATTTTTAGGATTGTGAAAAAAATTTAGTTGGAAGTGTCAAATTTTAATAAATTTATTTGAAACCAACTCCGATTTCTTTGGATTTTGTCGAGTATTTTTGTTGTAGGATGTATATTTGAGTAAATTTTGATTAAAATAACTTCAATTTTTTGGATTGTGATAAAAATTTTAGTTGGAAGGGTCAAAATTTAATAAATTTATTTGAAACCATCTTCGATTTTTTGGGATTTTGTCGAGTATTTTTGTTGTAGGATCTATATTTGAGTAAATTTAGATGAAAATAACTTCAATTTTTTGGATTGTGAAAAAAATGTTAGTTGGAAGTGTCAAATTTTAATAAATTTATTTGAAACCAACTTCGATTTTTTTTTATTTTGTTGAGTATTTTTGTTGTAGGATCTATATTTGAGTAAATTTAGATGAAAATAACTTCAATTTTTAGGATTGTGAAAAAAATTTTAGTTGGAAGTGTCAAATTTTAATAAATTTATTTGAGACCTACTTCGATTTTTGTGGATTTTGTTGAGTATTTTTGTTGTAGGATCTATATTTGAGTAAATTTAGATGAAAATAACTTCAATTTTTTGGATTGTGAAAAAAATTTTAGTTGGAAGTGTCAAATTTTAATAAATTTATTTGAGACCTACTTCGATTTTTGTGGATTTTGTTGAGTATTGTTTTGTAGGATCTATATTTGAGTAAATTTAGATGAAAATAACTTCAATTTTTTGGATTGTGAAAAAAAAATTTACATGGAAGTGTCAAATTTTAATAAATTAATTTGAAACCAACTTCGATTATTTTGGATTCTGTCGAGTATTTTTGTTGTAGGATCAATATTTGAGTAAATTTAGATGCAAATAACTTCAATTTTTAGGATTGTGAAAAAAATTTAGTTGGAAGTGTCAAATTTTAATAAATTTATTTGAAACCAACTCCGATTTCTTTGGATTTTGTCGAGTATTTTTGTTGTAGGATGTATATTTGAGTAAATTTTGATTAAAATAACTTCAATTTTTTGGATTGTGATAAAAATTTTAGTTGGAAGGGTCAAAATTTAATAAATTTATTTGAAACCATCTTCGATTTTTTGGGATTTTGTCGAGTATTTTTGTTGTAGGATCTATATTTGAGTAAATTTAGATGAAAATAACTTCAATTTTTTGGATTGTGAAAAAAATGTTAGTTGGAAGTGTCAAATTTTAATAAATTTATTTGAAACCAACTTCGATTTTTTTTTATTTTGTTGAGTATTTTTGTTGTAGGATCTATATTTGAGTAAATTTAGATGAAAATAACTTCAATTTTTAGGATTGTGAAAAAAATTTTAGTTGGAAGTGTCAAATTTTAATAAATTTATTTGAGACCTACTTCGATTTTTGTGGATTTTGTTGAGTATTTTTGTTGTAGGATCTATATTTGAGTAAATTTAGATGAAAATAACTTCAATTTTTTGGATTGTGAAAAAAATTTTAGTTGGAAGTGTCAAATTTTAATAAATTTATTTGAGACCTACTTCGATTTTTGTGGATTTTGTTGAGTATTGTTTTGTAGGATCTATATTTGAGTAAATTTAGATGAAAATAACTTCAATTTTTTGGATTGTGAAAAAAAAATTTACATGGAAGTGTCAAATTTTAATAAATTAATTTGAAACCAACTTCGATTATTTTGGATTTTGTTGAGTATTTTTGTTGTAGGATCTATATTTGAGTAAATTTAGATAAAAATAACTTCAATTTTTAGGATTGTGAAAAAAATTTTAGTTTGAAGTGTCAAATTTTAATAAATTTATTTGAGATCAACTTCGATTTTTTTGGATTTTGTTGAGTATTTTTGTTGTAGGATGTATATTTGAGTAAATTTAGATGAAAATAACTTCAATTTTTTTGATTGTGATAAAAATTTAAGTTGGAAGAGTCAAATTTTAATAAATTTATTTGAAACCAACTCCGATGTTTTTGGATTTTGTCGAGTATTTTTGTTGTAGGATCTACATTTGAGTAAATTTAGATGAAAATAACTTCAATTTTTAGGATTGTGAAAAAAAATTTAGTTGGAAGAGTCAAAATTTATTAAATTTATTTGAAACCAACTTCGATTTTTTGGGATATTGTCGAGTATTTTTGTTGTAGGATCAATATTTGAGTAAATTTAGATGAAAATAACTTCAATTTTTAGGATTGTGAAAAAAATTTTAAATGGAAGTGTCAAATTTTAATAAATTTATTTGAGATCAACTTCGATTTTTTTGGATTTTGTTGAGTATTTTTGTTGAAGGATCTATATTTAAGGAAATTTAGATGAACATAACTAAATTTTTTAGGATTGCGAAAAAAAATTTAGTTGGAAGTGTCAAATTTTAATAAATTTATTTGAGACCAACTTCGATTTTTGTGGATTTTGTTGAGTATTTTTGTTGTAGGACCTATATTTGAGTAAATTTAGATGAAAATAACGACACTTTTTTGGGTTGTGAAAAAAAAATTTACATGGAAGTGTAAAATTTTAATAAATTTATTTGAAACCAACTTCGATTTTTTCGGATTTTGTTGAGTATTTTTGTTGTAGGATCTATATTTGAGTAAATTTAGATGAAAATAACTTCAATTTTTAGGATTGTGAAAAAAATTTTAGTTGGAAGGGTCAAATTTTAATAAATTTATTTGAAACCAACTTCGATTTTTTGGGATATTGTCGAGTATTTTTGTTGTAGGATCAATATTTGAGTAAATTTAGATGAAAATAACTTCAATTTTTAGGATTGTGAAAAAAATTTTAGTTGGAAGTGTCAAATTTTAATAAATTTATTTGAGATCAACTTCGATTTTTTTGGATTTTGTTGAGTATTTTTGTTGAAGGATCTATATTTAAGGAAATTTAGATGAACATAACTAAATTTTTTAGGATTGCGAAAAAAAATTTAGTTGGAAGTGTCAAATTTTAATAAATTTATTTGAGACCAACTTCGATTTTTGTGGATTTTGTTGAGTATTTTTGTTGTAGGACCTATATTTGAGTAAATTTAGATGAAAATAACGACACTTTTTTGGGTTGTGAAAAAAAAATTTACATGGAAGTGTCAAATTTTAATAAATTTATTTGAGACCTACTTCGATTTTTGTGGATTTTGTTGAGTATTTTTGTTGTAGGATGCATATTTGAGTAAATTTAGATGATATTATCTTCAATTTTTTGGATTGTGAAAAAAAATTTAGTTGGAAGAGTCAAATTTTAATAAATTTATTTGAAACCAACTCCGATTTCTTTGGATTCTGTCGAGTATTTTTGTTGTAGGATCAATATTTTTGTAAATTTAGATGCAAATAACTTCAATTTTTAGGATTGTGAAAAAAATTTAGTTGGAAGTGTCAAATTTTAATAAATTTATTTGAAACCAACTCCGATTTCTTTGGATTTTGTCGAGTATTTTTGTTGTAGGATGTATATTTGAGTAAATTTTGATTAAAATAACTTCAATTTTTTGGATTGTGATAAAAATTTTAGTTGGAAGGGTCAAAATTTAATAAATTTATTTGAAACCATCTTCGATTTTTTGGGATTTTGTCGAGTATTTTTGTTGTAGGATCTATATTTGAGTAAATTTAGATGAAAATAACTTCAATTTTTTGGATTGTGAAAAAAATGTTAGTTGGAAGTGTCAAATTTTAATAAATTTATTTGAAACCAACTTCGATTTTTTTTTATTTTGTTGAGTATTTTTGTTGTAGGATCTATATTTGAGTAAATTTAGATGAAAATAACTTCAATTTTTAGGATTGTGAAAAAAATTTTAGTTGGAAGTGTCAAATTTTAATAAATTTATTTGAGACCTACTTCGATTTTTGTGGATTTTGTTGAGTATTTTTGTTGTAGGATCTATATTTGAGTAAATTTAGATGAAAATAACTTCAATTTTTTGGATTGTGAAAAAAATTTTAGTTGGAAGTGTCAAATTTTAATAAATTTATTTGAGACCTACTTCGATTTTTGTGGATTTTGTTGAGTATTGTTTTGTAGGATCTATATTTGAGTAAATTTAGATGAAAATAACTTCAATTTTTTGGATTGTGAAAAAAAAATTTACATGGAAGTGTCAAATTTTAATAAATTAATTTGAAACCAACTTCGATTATTTTGGATTTTGTTGAGTATTTTTGTTGTAGGATCTATATTTGAGTAAATTTAGATAAAAATAACTTCAATTTTTAGGATTGTGAAAAAAATTTTAGTTTGAAGTGTCAAATTTTAATAAATTTATTTGAGATCAACTTCGATTTTTTTGGATTTTGTTGAGTATTTTTGTTGTAGGATGTATATTTGAGTAAATTTAGATGAAAATAACTTCAATTTTTTTGATTGTGATAAAAATTTAAGTTGGAAGAGTCAAATTTTAATAAATTTATTTGAAACCAACTCCGATGTTTTTGGATTTTGTCGAGTATTTTTGTTGTAGGATCTACATTTGAGTAAATTTAGATGAAAATAACTTCAATTTTTAGGATTGTGAAAAAAAATTTAGTTGGAAGAGTCAAAATTTATTAAATTTATTTGAAACCAACTTCGATTTTTTGGGATATTGTCGAGTATTTTTGTTGTAGGATCAATATTTGAGTAAATTTAGATGAAAATAACTTCAATTTTTAGGATTGTGAAAAAAATTTTAAATGGAAGTGTCAAATTTTAATAAATTTATTTGAGATCAACTTCGATTTTTTTGGATTTTGTTGAGTATTTTTGTTGAAGGATCTATATTTAAGGAAATTTAGATGAACATAACTAAATTTTTTAGGATTGCGAAAAAAAATTTAGTTGGAAGTGTCAAATTTTAATAAATTTATTTGAGACCAACTTCGATTTTTGTGGATTTTGTTGAGTATTTTTGTTGTAGGACCTATATTTGAGTAAATTTAGATGAAAATAACGACACTTTTTTGGGTTGTGAAAAAAAAATTTACATGGAAGTGTAAAATTTTAATAAATTTATTTGAAACCAACTTCGATTTTTTCGGATTTTGTTGAGTATTTTTGTTGTAGGATCTATATTTGAGTAAATTTAGATGAAAATAACTTCAATTTTTAGGATTGTGAAAAAAATTTTAGTTGGAAGGGTCAAATTTTAATAAATTTATTTGAAACCAACTTCGATTTTTTGGGATATTGTCGAGTATTTTTGTTGTAGGATCAATATTTGAGTAAATTTAGATGAAAATAACTTCAATTTTTAGGATTGTGAAAAAAATTTTAGTTGGAAGTGTCAAATTTTAATAAATTTATTTGAGATCAACTTCGATTTTTTTGGATTTTGTTGAGTATTTTTGTTGAAGGATCTATATTTAAGGAAATTTAGATGAACATAACTAAATTTTTTAGGATTGCGAAAAAAAATTTAGTTGGAAGTGTCAAATTTTAATAAATTTATTTGAGACCAACTTCGATTTTTGTGGATTTTGTTGAGTATTTTTGTTGTAGGACCTATATTTGAGTAAATTTAGATGAAAATAACGACACTTTTTTGGGTTGTGAAAAAAAAATTTACATGGAAGTGTCAAATTTTAATAAATTTATTTGAGACCTACTTCGATTTTTGTGGATTTTGTTGAGTATTTTTGTTGTAGGATGCATATTTGAGTAAATTTAGATGATATTATCTTCAATTTTTTGGATTGTGAAAAAAAATTTAGTTGGAAGAGTCAAATTTTAATAAATTTATTTGAAACCAACTCCGATTTCTTTGGATTCTGTCGAGTATTTTTGTTGTAGGATCAATATTTGAGTAAATTTAGATGCAAATAACTTCAATTTTTAGGATTGTGAAAAAAATTTAGTTGGAAGTGTCAAATTTTAATAAATTTATTTGAAACCAACTCCGATTTCTTTGGATTTTGTCGAGTATTTTTGTTGTAGGATGTATATTTGAGTAAATTTTGATTAAAATAACTTCAATTTTTTGGATTGTGATAAAAATTTTAGTTGGAAGGGTCAAAATTTAATAAATTTATTTGAAACCATCTTCGATTTTTTGGGATTTTGTCGAGTATTTTTGTTGTAGGATCTATATTTGAGTAAATTTAGATGAAAATAACTTCAATTTTTTGGATTGTGAAAAAAATGTTAGTTGGAAGTGTCAAATTTTAATAAATTTATTTGAAACCAACTTCGATTTTTTTTTATTTTGTTGAGTATTTTTGTTGTAGGATCTATATTTGAGTAAATTTAGATGAAAATAACTTCAATTTTTAGGATTGTGAAAAAAATTTTAGTTGGAAGTGTCAAATTTTAATAAATTTATTTGAGACCTACTTCGATTTTTGTGGATTTTGTTGAGTATTTTTGTTGTAGGATCTATATTTGAGTAAATTTAGATGAAAATAACTTCAATTTTTTGGATTGTGAAAAAAATTTTAGTTGGAAGTGTCAAATTTTAATAAATTTATTTGAGACCTACTTCGACTTTTGTGGATTTTGTTGAGTATTGTTTTGTAGGATCTATATTTGAGTAAATTTAGATGAAAATAACTTCAATTTTTTGGATTGTGAAAAAAAAATTTACATGGAAGTGTCAAATTTTAATAAATTAATTTGAAACCAACTTCGATTATTTTGGATTTTGTTGAGTATTTTTGTTGTAGGATCTATATTTGAGTAAATTTAGATAAAAATAACTTCAATTTTTAGGATTGTGAAAAAAATTTTAGTTTGAAGTGTCAAATTTTAATAAATTTATTTGAGATCAACTTCGATTTTTTTGGATTTTGTTGAGTATTTTTGTTGTAGGATGTATATTTGAGTAAATTTAGATGAAAATAACTTCAATTTTTTTGATTGTGATAAAAATTTAAGTTGGAAGAGTCAAATTTTAATAAATTTATTTGAAACCAACTCCGATGTTTTTGGATTTTGTCGAGTATTTTTGTTGTAGGATCTACATTTGAGTAAATTTAGATGAAAATAACTTCAATTTTTAGGATTGTGAAAAAAATTTTAAATGGAAGTGTCAAATTTTAATAAATTTATTTGAGATCAACTTCGATTTTTTTGGATTTTGTTGAGTATTTTTGTTGAAGGATCTATATTTAAGGAAATTTAGATGAACATAACTAAATTTTTTAGGATTGCGAAAAAAAATTTAGTTGGAAGTGTCAAATTTTAATAAATTTATTTGAGACCAACTTCGATTTTTGTGGATTTTGTTGAGTATTTTTGTTGTAGGACCTATATTTGAGTAAATTTAGATGAAAATAACGACACTTTTTTGGGTTGTGAAAAAAAAATTTACATGGAAGTGTAAAATTTTAATAAATTTATTTGAAACCAACTTCGATTTTTTCGGATTTTGTTGAGTATTTTTGTTGTAGGATCTATATTTGAGTAAATTTAGATGAAAATAACTTCAATTTTTAGGATTGTGAAAAAAATTTTAGTTGGAAGGGTCAAATTTTAATAAATTTATTTGAAACCAACTTCGATTTTTTGGGATATTGTCGAGTATTTTTGTTGTAGGATCAATATTTGAGTAAATTTAGATGAAAATAACTTCAATTTTTAGGATTGTGAAAAAAATTTTAGTTGGAAGTGTCAAATTTTAATAAATTTATTTGAGATCAACTTCGATTTTTTTGGATTTTGTTGAGTATTTTTGTTGAAGGATCTATATTTAAGGAAATTTAGATGAACATAACTAAATTTTTTAGGATTGCGAAAAAAAATTTAGTTGGAAGTGTCAAATTTTAATAAATTTATTTGAGACCAACTTCGATTTTTGTGGATTTTGTTGAGTATTTTTGTTGTAGGACCTATATTTGAGTAAATTTAGATGAAAATAACGACACTTTTTTGGGTTGTGAAAAAAAAATTTACATGGAAGTGTCAAATTTTAATAAATTTATTTGAGACCTACTTCGATTTTTGTGGATTTTGTTGAGTATTTTTGTTGTAGGATGCATATTTGAGTAAATTTAGATGATATTATCTTCAATTTTTTGGATTGTGAAAAAAAATTTAGTTGGAAGAGTCAAATTTTAATAAATTTATTTGAAACCAACTCCGATTTCTTTGGATTCTGTCGAGTATTTTTGTTGTAGGATCAATATTTGAGTAAATTTAGATGCAAATAACTTCAATTTTTAGGATTGTGAAAAAAATTTAGTTGGAAGTGTCAAATTTTAATAAATTTATTTGAAACCAACTCCGATTTCTTTGGATTTTGTCGAGTATTTTTGTTGTAGGATGTATATTTGAGTAAATTTTGATTAAAATAACTTCAATTTTTTGGATTGTGATAAAAATTTTAGTTGGAAGGGTCAAAATTTAATAAATTTATTTGAAACCATCTTCGATTTTTTGGGATTTTGTCGAGTATTTTTGTTGTAGGATCTATATTTGAGTAAATTTAGATGAAAATAACTTCAATTTTTTGGATTGTGAAAAAAATGTTAGTTGGAAGTGTCAAATTTTAATAAATTTATTTGAAACCAACTTCGATTTTTTTTTATTTTGTTGAGTATTTTTGTTGTAGGATCTATATTTGAGTAAATTTAGATGAAAATAACTTCAATTTTTAGGATTGTGAAAAAAATTTTAGTTGGAAGTGTCAAATTTTAATAAATTTATTTGAGACCTACTTCGATTTTTGTGGATTTTGTTGAGTATTTTTGTTGTAGGATCTATATTTGAGTAAATTTAGATGAAAATAACTTCAATTTTTTGGATTGTGAAAAAAATTTTAGTTGGAAGTGTCAAATTTTAATAAATTTATTTGAGACCTACTTCGACTTTTGTGGATTTTGTTGAGTATTGTTTTGTAGGATCTATATTTGAGTAAATTTAGATGAAAATAACTTCAATTTTTTGGATTGTGAAAAAAAAATTTACATGGAAGTGTCAAATTTTAATAAATTAATTTGAAACCAACTTCGATTATTTTGGATTTTGTTGAGTATTTTTGTTGTAGGATCTATATTTGAGTAAATTTAGATAAAAATAACTTCAATTTTTAGGATTGTGAAAAAAATTTTAGTTTGAAGTGTCAAATTTTAATAAATTTATTTGAGATCAACTTCGATTTTTTTGGATTTTGTTGAGTATTTTTGTTGTAGGATGTATATTTGAGTAAATTTAGATGAAAATAACTTCAATTTTTTTGATTGTGATAAAAATTTAAGTTGGAAGAGTCAAATTTTAATAAATTTATTTGAAACCAACTCCGATGTTTTTGGATTTTGTCGAGTATTTTTGTTGTAGGATCTACATTTGAGTAAATTTAGATGAAAATAACTTCAATTTTTAGGATTGTGAAAAAAATTTTAAATGGAAGTGTCAAATTTTAATAAATTTATTTGAGATCAACTTCGATTTTTTTGGATTTTGTTGAGTATTTTTGTTGAAGGATCTATATTTAAGGAAATTTAGATGAACATAACTAAATTTTTTAGGATTGCGAAAAAAAATTTAGTTGGAAGTGTCAAATTTTAATAAATTTATTTGAGACCAACTTCGATTTTTGTGGATTTTGTTGAGTATTTTTGTTGTAGGACCTATATTTGAGTAAATTTAGATGAAAATAACGACACTTTTTTGGGTTGTGAAAAAAAAATTTACATGGAAGTGTAAAATTTTAATAAATTTATTTGAAACCAACTTCGATTTTTTCGGATTTTGTTGAGTATTTTTGTTGTAGGATCTATATTTGAGTAAATTTAGATGAAAATAACTTCAATTTTTAGGATTGTGAAAAAAATTTTAGTTGGAAGGGTCAAATTTTAATAAATTTATTTGAAACCAACTTCGATTTTTTGGGATATTGTCGAGTATTTTTGTTGTAGGATCAATATTTGAGTAAATTTAGATGAAAATAACTTCAATTTTTAGGATTGTGAAAAAAATTTTAGTTGGAAGTGTCAAATTTTAATAAATTTATTTGAGATCAACTTCGATTTTTTTGGATTTTGTTGAGTATTTTTGTTGAAGGATCTATATTTAAGGAAATTTAGATGAACATAACTAAATTTTTTAGGATTGCGAAAAAAAATTTAGTTGGAAGTGTCAAATTTTAATAAATTTATTTGAGACCAACTTCGATTTTTGTGGATTTTGTTGAGTATTTTTGTTGTAGGACCTATATTTGAGTAAATTTAGATGAAAATAACGACACTTTTTTGGGTTGTGAAAAAAAAATTTACATGGAAGTGTAAAATTTTAATAAATTTATTTGAAACCAACTTCGATTTTTTCGGATTTTGTTGAGTATTTTTGTTGTAGGATCTATATTTGAGTAAATTTAGATGAAAATAACTTCAATTTTTAGGATTGTGAAAAAAATTTTAGTTGGAAGGGTCAAATTTTAATAAATTTATTTGAAACCAACTCCGATTTTTTTGGATTTTGTCGAGTATTTTTGTTGTAGGATCTACATTTGAGTAAATTTAGATGAAAATAACTTCAATTTTTAGGATTGTGAAAAAAAATTTAGTTGGAAGTGTTAAATTTTAATAAATTTATTTGAAACCAACTTCGATAATTTTTGGGATTTTGTTGAGTATTTTTGTTGTAGGATCTATATTTGAGTAAATTTAGATGAAAATAACTTCAATTTTTTGGATTGTGAAAAAAATTTTAGTTGGAAGTGTCAAATTTTAATAAATTTATTTGAGATCAACTTCGATTTTTTTTTATTTTGTCGAGTATTTTTGTTGTAGGATGTATATTTGAGTAAATTTTGATTAAAATAACTACAATTTTTTGGATTGTGATAAAAATTTTAGTTGGAAGAGTCAAAATTTAATAAATTTATTTGAAACCAACTCCGATTTTTTTGGATTTTGTCGAGTATTTTTGTTGTAGGATCTACATTTGAGTAAATTTAGATGAAAATAACTTCAATTTTTAGGATTGTGAAAAAAAATTTAGTTGGAAGTGTCAAATTTTAATAAATTTATTTGAAACCAACTTCGATAATTTATCGGATTTTGTTGAGTATTTTTGTTGTAGGATCTATATTTGAGTAAATTTAGATGAAAATAACTTCAATTTTTTGGATTGTGAAAAAAATTTTAGTTGGAAGTGTCAAATTTTAATAAATTTATTTGAGATCAACTTCGATTTTTTTGGATTTTGTTGAGTATTTTTGTTGTAGGATGTATATTTGAGTAAATTTTGATTAAAATAACTACAATTTTTTGGATTGTGATAAAAATTTTAGTTGGAAGAGTCAAAATTTAATAAATTTATTTGAAACCAACTTCGATTTTTTGGGATAATGTCGAGTATTTTTGTTGTAGGATCAATATTTGAGTAAATTTAGATGAAAATAACTTCAATTTTTAGGATTGTGAAAAAAAATTTAGTTGGAAGTGTCAAATTTTAATAAATTTATTTGAAACCAACTTCGATAATTTTTGGGATTTTGTTGAGTATTTTTGTTGTAGGATCTATATTTGAGTAAATTTAGATGAAAATAACTTCAATTTTTTGGATTGTGAAAAAAATTTTAGTTGGAAGTGTCAAATTTTAATAAATTTATTTGAGATCAACTTCCATTTTTTTGGATTTTGTCGAGTATTTTTGTTGTAGGATGTATATTTGAGTAAATTTTGATTAAAATAACTACAATTTTTTGGATTGTGATTAAAATTTTAGTTGGAAGAGTCAAAATTTAATAAATTTATTTGAAACCAACATCGATTTCTTGGGATTTTGTCGAGTATTTTTGTTGTAGGATCTATATTTGAGTAAATTTAAATGAAAATAACTTCAATTTTTAGGATTGTGAAAAAGATTTTAGTTGGAGGTGTCAAATTTTAATAAATTTATTTGAAACCAACTCCGATTTTTTTTTATTTTGTCGAGTATTTTTGTTGTAGGATCTACATTTGAGTAAATTTAGATGAAAATAACTTCAATTTTTAGGATTGTGAAAAAAAATTTAGTTGGAAGTGTCAAATTTTAATAAATTTATTTGAAACCAACTTCGATAATTTTTGGGATTTTGTTGAGTATTTTTGTTGTAGGATCTATATTTGAGTAAATTTAGATGAAAATAACTTCAAATTTTAGGATTGTGAAAAAAAATTTAGTTGGAAGTGTCAAATTTTAATAAATTTATTTGAAACCAACTTCGATAATTTTTGGGATTTTGTTGAGTATTTTTGTTGTAGGATCTATATTTGAGTAAATTTAGATGAAAATAACTTCAATTTTTTGAATTGTGATAAAAATTTTAGTTGGAAGAGTCAAAATTTAATAAATTTATTTGAAACCAACACCGATTTTTTTTTATTTTGTTGAGTATTTTTCTTGTAGGATCTATATTTGAGTAAATTTAGATGAAAATAACTTCAATTTTTAGGATTGTGAAAAAATTTTTAGTTGGAAGAGTCAAATTTTAATAAATTTATTTGAAACCAACTCCGATTTTTTTGGATTTTGTCGAGTATTTTTGTTGTAGGATGTATATTTGAGTAAATTTAGATGAAAATAACTTCAATTTTTTGGATTGTGAAAAAAATTTTAGTTGGAAGTGTCAAATTTTAATAAAATTATTTGAAATCAACTTCGATTATTTTGGAATTTGTTAAGTATTTTTGTTGTAGGATCTATATTTGAGTAAATTTAGATGAAAATAACTTCAATTTTTTGGATTGTGAAAAAAATTTTAGTTGGAAGTGTCAAATTTTAATAAATTTATTTGAAATCAACTTCGATTATTTTGGATTTTGTTGAGTATTTTTGTTGGGGGATCTATATTTGAGTAAATTTAGATGAAAATAACGACAATTTTTTGGATTGTGAAAAAAAAATTTACATGGAAGGGTAAAATTTTAATAAATTTATTTGAAACCAACTTCGATTTTTTTTAATTTTGTTGAGTATTTTTGTTGTAGGATCTATATTTGAGTAAATTTAGATGAAAATAACTTCAATTTTTAGGATTGTGAAAAAAATTTTAGTTGGAAGTGTCAAATTTTAATAAATTTATTTGAGACCAGCTTCGATTTTTTTGGATTTTGTCGAGTATTTTTGTTGTAGGATGTATATTTGAGTAAATTTAGATGAAAATAACTTCAATTTTTTGGATTGTGAAAAAAATTTTAGTTGGAAGTGTCAAATTTTAATAAAATTATTTGAAATCAACTTCGATTATTTTGGAATTTGTTAAGTATTTTTGTTGTAGGATCTATATTTGAGTAAACTTAGATGAAAATAACTTCAATTTTTTGGATTGTGAAAAAAATTTTAGTTGGAAGTGTCAAATTTTAATAAATTTATTTGAAATCAACTTCGATTATTTTGGATTTTGTTGAGTATTTTTGTTGTGGGATCTATATTTGAGTAAATTTAGATGAAAATAACGACAATTTTTTGGATTGTGAAAAAAAAATTTACATGGAAGGGTAAAATTTTAATAAATTTATTTGAAACCAACTTCGATTTTTTTTAATTTTGTTGAGTATTTTTGTTGTAGGATCTATATTTGAGTAAATTTAGATGAAAATAACTTCAATTTTTTGGATTGTGAAAAAAATTTTAGTTGGAAGTGTCAAATTTTAATAAAATTATTTGAAATCAACTTCGATTATTTTTGAATTTGTTAAGTATTTTTGTTGTAGGATCTATATTTGAGTAAATTTAGATGAAAATAACCTCAATTTTTTGGATTGTGAAAAAAATTTTAGTTGGAAGTGTCAAATTTTAATAAATTTATTTGAAATCAACTTCGATTATTTTGGATTTTGTTGAGTATTTTTGTTGTGGGATCTATATTTGAGTAAATTTAGATGAAAATAACGACAATTTTTTGGATTGTGAAAAAAAAATTTACATGGAAGGGTAAAATTTTAATAAATTTATTTGAAACCAACTTCGATTTTTTTTAATTTTGTTGAGTATTTTTGTTGTAGGATCTATATTTGAGTAAATTTAGATGAAAATAACTTCAATTTTTAGGATTGTGAAAAAAATTTTAGTTGGAAGTGTCAAATTTTAATAAATTTATTTGAGACCAGCTTCGATTTTTTTGGATTTTGTTGAGAATTTTTGTTGTAGGATCTATATTTGAGTAAATTTAGATGAAAATAACTTCAATTTTTTGGATTGTGAAAAAAATTTTAGTTGGAAGTGTCAAATTTTAATAAATTTATTTGAAATCAACTTCGATTATTTTGGATTTTGTTGAGTATTTTTGTTGTGGGATCTATATTTGAGTAAATTTAGATGAAAATAACGACAATTTTTTGGATTGTGAAAAAAAATTTACATGGAAGGGTAAAATTTTAATAAATTTATTTGAAACCAACTTCGATTTTTTTTAATTTTGTTGAGTATTTTTGTTGTAGGATCTATATTTGAGTAAATTTAGATGAAAATAACTTCAATTTTTTTGATGGTGATAAAAATTTTAGTTGGAAGAGTCAAATTTTAATAAATTTATTTCAAACCAACTCCGATTTTTTTGGATTTTGTCGAGTATTTTTGTTGTAGGATGTATATTTGAGTAAATTTAGATGAAAATAACTTCAATTTTTTGGATTGTGATAAAAATTTAAGTTGGAAGAGTCAAATTTTAATAAATTTATTTGAAACCAACTCCGATGTTTTTGGATTTTGTCGAGTATTTTTGTTGTAGGATCTACATTTGAGTAAATTTAGATGAAAATAACTTCAATTTTTAGGATTGTGAAAAAAAATTTAGTTGGAAGAGTCAAAATTTATTAAATTTATTTGAAACCAACTTCGATTTTTTGGGATATTGTCGAGTATTTTTGTTGTAGGATCAATATTTGAGTAAATTTAGATGAAAATAACTTCAATTTTTAGGATTGTGAAAAAAATTTTAAATGGAAGTGTCAAATTTTAATAAATTTATTTGAGATCAACTTCGATTTTTTTGGATTTTGTTGAGTATTTTTGTTGAAGGATCTATATTTAAGGAAATTTAGATGAACATAACTAAATTTTTTAGGATTGCGAAAAAAAATTTAGTTGGAAGTGTCAAATTTTAATAAATTTATTTGAGACCAACTTCGATTTTTGTGGATTTTGTTGAGTATTTTTGTTGTAGGACCTATATTTGAGTAAATTTAGATGAAAATAACGACACTTTTTTGGGTTGTGAAAAAAAAATTTACATGGAAGTGTAAAATTTTAATAAATTTATTTGAAACCAACTTCGATTTTTTCGGATTTTGTTGAGTATTTTTGTTGTAGGATCTATATTTGAGTAAATTTAGATGAAAATAACTTCAATTTTTAGGATTGTGAAAAAAATTTTAGTTGGAAGGGTCAAATTTTAATAAATTTATTTGAAACCAACTTCGATTTTTTGGGATATTGTCGAGTATTTTTGTTGTAGGATCAATATTTGAGTAAATTTAGATGAAAATAACTTCAATTTTTAGGATTGTGAAAAAAATTTTAGTTGGAAGTGTCAAATTTTAATAAATTTATTTGAGATCAACTTCGATTTTTTTGGATTTTGTTGAGTATTTTTGTTGAAGGATCTATATTTAAGGAAATTTAGATGAACATAACTAAATTATTTAGGATTGCGAAAAAAAATTTAGTTGGAAGTGTCAAATTTTAATAAATTTATTTGAGACCAACTTCGATTTTTGTGGATTTTGTTGAGTATTTTTGTTGTAGGATGTATATTTGAGTAAATTTAGATGAAAATAACTTCAATTTTTTTGATTGTGATAAAAATTTAAGTTGGAAGAGTCAAATTTTAATAAATTTATTTGAAACCAACTCCGATGTTTTTGGATTTTGTCGAGTATTTTTGTTGTAGGATCTACATTTGAGTAAATTTAGATGAAAATAACTTCAATTTTTAGGATTGTGAAAAAAAATTTAGTTGGAAGAGTCAAAATTTATTAAATTTATTTGAAACCAACTTCGATAATTTATCGGATTTTGTTGAGTATTTTTGTTGTAGGATCTATATTTGAGTAAATTTAGATGAAAATAACTTCAATTTTTTGGATTGTGGAAAAAATTTTAGTTGGAAGTGTCAAATTTTAATAAATTTATTTGAGATCAACTTCAATTTTTTTGGATTTTGTTGAGTATTTTTGTTGTAGGATGTATATTTGAATAAATTTTGATTAAAATAACTACAATTTTTTGGATTGTGATAAAAATTTTAGTTGGAAGAGTCAAAATTTAATAAATTTATTTGAAACCAACTTCGATTTTTTGGGATAATGTCGAGTATTTTTGTTGTAGGATCAATATTTGAGTAAATTTAGATGAAAATAACTTCAATTTTTAGGATTGTGAAAAAAAATTTAGTTGGAAGTGTCAAATTTTAATAAATTTATTTGAAACCAACTTCGATAATTTTTGGGATTTTGTTGAGTATTTTTGTTGTAGGATCTATATTTGAGTAAATTTAGATGAAAATAACTTCAATTTTTTGGATTGTGAAAAAAATTTTAGTTGGAAGTGTCAAATTTTTATAAATTTATTTGAGATCAACTTCCATTTTTTTGGATTTTGTCGAGTATTTTTGTTGTAGGATGTATATTTGAGTAAATTTTGATTAAAATAACTACAATTTTTTGGATTGTGATAAAAATTTTAGTTGGAAGAGTCAAAATTTAATAAATTTATTTGAAACCAACATCGATTTCTTGGGATTTTGTCGAGTATTTTTGTTGTAGGATCTATATTTGAGTAAATTTAAATGAAAATAACTTCAATTTTTAGGATTGTGAAAAAGATTTTAGTTGGAGGTGTCAAATTTTAATAAATTTATTTGAAACCAACTCCGATTTTTTTTTATTTTGTCGAGTATTTTTGTTGTAGGATCTACATTTGAGTAAATTTAGATGAAAATAACTTCAATTTTTAGGATTGTGAAAAAAAATTTAGTTGGAAGTGTCAAATTTTAATAAATTTATTTGAAACCAACTTCGATAATTTTTGGGATTTTGTTGAGTATTTTTGTTGTAGGATCTATATTTGAGTAAATTTAGATGAAAATAACTTCAAATTTTAGGATTGTGAAAAAAAATTTAGTTGGAAGTGTCAAATTTTAATAAATTTATTTGAAACCAACTTCGATAATTTTTGGGATTTTGTTGAGTATTTTTGTTGTAGGATCTATATTTGAGTAAATTTAGATGAAAATAACTTCAATTTTTTGGATTGTGAAAAAAATTTTAGTTGGAAGTGTCAAATTTTAATAAATTTATTTGAGATCAACTTCGATTTTTTTGGATTTTGTCGAGTATTTTTGTTGTAGGATGTATATTTGAGTAAATTTTGATTAAAATAACTACAACTTTTTGGATTGTGATAAAAATTTTAGTTGGAAGAGTCAAAATTTAATAAATTTATTTGAAACCATCTTCGATTTTTTGGGATTATGTCGAGTATTTTTGTTGTAGGATCTATATTTGAGTAAATTTAGGTGAAAAAAACTTCAATTTTTTGGATTGTGAAAAAAATTTTAGTTGGAAGTGTCAAATTTTAATAAATTTATTTGAGATCAACTTCGATTTTTTTGGATTTTGTCGAGTATTTTTGTTGTAGGATGTATATTTGAGTAAATTTTGATTAAAATAACTACAACTTTTTGGATTGTGATAAAAATTTTAGTTGGAAGAGTCAAAATTTAATAAATTTATTTGAAACCATCTTCGATTTTTTGGGATTTTGTCGAGTATTTTTGTTGTAGGATCTATATTTGAGTAAATTTAGATGAAAATAACTTCAATTTTTTGGATTGTGAAAAAAATGTTAGTTGGAAGTGTCTATTTTAATAAATTTATTTGAAACCAACTCCGATTTTTTTTATTTTGTTGAATATTTATGTTGTAGGATCTATATTTGAGTAAATTTAGATGAAAATAACTTCAATTTTTAGGATTGTGAAAAAAATTTTAGTTGGAAGTGTCAAATTTTAATAAATTTATTTGAGACCTACTTCGATTTTTGTGGATTTTGTTGAGTATTTTTGTTGTAGGATCTATATTTGAGTAAATTTGATGAAAATAACTTCAATTTTTTGGATTGTGAAAAAATTTTTAGTTGGAAGAGTCAAATTTTAATAAATTTATTTGAAACCAACTCCGATTTTTTTGGATTTTGTCGAGTATTTTTGTAGTAGGATCTATATTTGAGTAAAATTGGATGAAAATAACTTCAATTTTTAGGATTGTGAAAAAATTTTAGTTGGAAGTGTCAAATTTTAATAAATTTATTTAAAAATCAACTTCGATTATTTTGGATTTTGTCGAGTATTTTTGTTGTAGGATGTATATTTGAGTAAATTTTTATTAAAATAACTTCAATTTTTTGGATTGTGATAAAAATTTTAGTTGGAAGAGTCAAAATTTAATAAATTTATTTGAAACCAACACCGATTTTTTTTTATTTTGTTGAGTATTTTTCTTGTAGGATCTATATTTGAGTAAATTTAGATGAAAATAACTTCAATTTTTAGGATTGTGAAAAAATTTTTAGTTGGAAGAGTCAAATTTTAATAAATTTATTTGAAACCAACTCCGATTTTTTTGGATTTTGTCGAGTATTTTTGTTGTAGGATGTATATTTGAGTAAATTTAGATGAAAATAACTTCAATTTTTTGGATTGTGAAAAAAATTTTAGTTGGAAGTGTCAAATTTTAATAAAATTATTTGAAATCAACTTCGATTATTTTGGAATTTGTTAAGTATTTTTGTTGTAGGATCTATATTTGAGTAAATTTAGATGAAAATAACTTCAATTTTTTGGATTGTGAAAAAAATTTTAGTTGGAAGTGTCAAATTTTAATAAATTTATTTGAAATCAACTTCGATTATTTTGGATTTTGTTGAGTATTTTTGTTGTGGGATCTATATTTGAGTAAATTTAGATGAAAATAACGACAATTTTTTGGATTGTGAAAAAAAAATTTACATGGAAGGGTAAAATTTTAATAAATTTATTTGAAACCAACTTCGATTTTTTTTAATTTTGTTGAGTATTTTTGTTGTAGGATCTATATTTGAGTAAATTTAGATGAAAATAACTTCAATTTTTAGGATTGTGAAAAAAATTTTAGTTGGAAGTGTCAAATTTTAATAAATTTATTTGAGATCAACTTCGATTTTTTTGGATTTTGTTGAGTATTTTTGTTGTAGGATGTATATTTGAGTAAATTTAGATGAAAATAACTTCAATTTTTTTGATTGTGATAAAAATTTAAGTTGGAAGAGTCAAATTTTAATAAATTTATTTGAAACCAACTCCGATGTTTTTGGATTTTGTCGAGTATTTTTGTTGTAGGATCTACATTTGAGTAAATTTAGATGAAAATAACTTCAATTTTTAGGATTGTGAAAAAAAATTTAGTTGGAAGAGTCAAAATTTATTAAATTTATTTGAAACCAACTTCGATTTTTTGGGATATTGTCGAGTATTTTTGTTGTAGGATCAATATTTGAGTAAATTTAGATGAAAATAACTTCAATTTTTAGGATTGTGAAAAAAATTTTAAATGGAAGTGTCAAATTTTAATAAATTTATTTGAGATCAACTTCGATTTTTTTGGATTTTGTTGAGTATTTTTGTTGAAGGATCTATATTTAAGGAAATTTAGATGAACATAACTAAATTTTTTAGGATTGCGAAAAAAAATTTAGTTGGAAGTGTCAAATTTTAATAAATTTATTTGAGACCAACTTCGATTTTTGTGGATTTTGTTGAGTATTTTTGTTGTAGGACCTATATTTGAGTAAATTTAGATGAAAATAACGACACTTTTTTGGGTTGTGAAAAAAAAATTTACATGGAAGTGTAAAATTTTAATAAATTTATTTGAAACCAACTTCGATTTTTTCGGATTTTGTTGAGTGTTTTTGTTGTAGGATCTATATTTGAGTAAATTTAGATGAAAATAACTTCAATTTTTAGGATTGTGAAAAAAATTTTAGTTGGTAGGGTCAAATTTTAATAAATTTATTTGAAACCAACTCCGATTTTTTTGGATTTTGTCGAGTATTTTTGTTGTAGGATCTACATTTGAGTAAATTTAGATGAAAATAACTTCAATTTTTAGGATTGTGAAAAAAAATTTAGTTGGAAGTGTTAAATTTTAATAAATTTATTTGAAACCAACTTCGATAATTTTTGGGATTTTGTTGAGTATTTTTGTTGTAGGATCTATATTTGAGTAAATTTAGATGAAAATAACTTCAATTTTTTAGATTGTGAAAAAAATTTTAGTTGGAAGTGTCAAATTTTAATAAATTTATTTGAGATCAACTTCGATTTTTTTTTATTTTGTCGAGTATTTTTGTTGTAGGATGTATATTTGAGTAAATTTTGATTAAAATAACTACAATTTTTTGGATTGTGATAAAAATTTTAGTTGGAAGAGTCAAAATTTAATAAATTTATTTGAAACCAACTCCGATTTTTTTGGATTTTGTCGAGTATTTTTGTTGTAGGATCTACATTTGAGTAAATTTAGATGAAAATAACTTCAATTTTTAGGATTGTGAAAAAAAATTTAGTTGGAAGTGTCAAATTTTAATAAATTTATTTGAAACCAACTTCGATAATTTATCGGATTTTGTTGAGTATTTTTGTTGTAGGATCTATATTTGAGTAAATTTAGATGAAAATAACTTCAATTTTTTGGATTGTGAAAAAAATTTTAGTTGGAAGTGTCAAATTTTAATAAATTTATTTGAGATCAACTTCGATTTTTTTGGATTTTGTTGAGTATTTTTGTTGTAGGATGTATATTTGAGTAAATTTTGATTAAAATAACTACAATTTTTTGGATTGTGATAAAAATTTTAGTTGGAAGAGTCAAAATTTAATAAATTTATTTGAAACCAACTTCGATTTTTTGGGATAATGTCGAGTATTTTTGTTGTAGGATCAATATTTGAGTAAATTTAGATGAAAATAACTTCAATTTTTAGGATTGTGAAAAAAAATTTAGTTGGAAGTGTCAAATTTTAATAAATTTATTTGAAACCAACTTCGATAATTTTTGGGATTTTGTTGAGTATTTTTGTTGTAGGATCTATATTTGAGTAAATTTAGATGAAAATAACTTCAATTTTTTGGATTGTGAAAAAAATTTTATTTGGACGTGTCAAATTTTAATAAATTTATTTGAGATCAACTTCCATTTTTTTGGATTTTGTCGAGTATTTTTGTTGTAGGATGTATATTTGAGTAAATTTTGATTAAAATAACTACAATTTTTTGGATTGTGATAAAAATTTTAGTTGGAAGAGTCAAAATTTAATAAATTTATTTGAAACCAACATCGATTTCTTGGGATTTTGTCGAGTATTTTTGTTGTAGGATCTATATTTGAGTAAATTTAAATGAAAATAACTTCAATTTTTAGGATTGTGAAAAAGATTTTAGTTGGAGGTGTCAAATTTTAATAAATTTATTTGAAACCAACTCCGATTTTTTTTTATTTTGTCGAGTATTTTTGTTGTAGGATCTACATTTGAGTAAATTTAGATGAAAATAACTTCAATTTTTAGGATTGTGAAAAAAAATTTAGTTGGAAGTGTCAAATTTTAATAAATTTATTTGAAACCAACTTCGATAATTTTTGGGATTTTGTTGAGTATTTTTGTTGTAGGATCTATATTTGAGTAAATTTAGATGAAAATAACTTCAAATTTTAGGATTGTGAAAAAAAATTTAGTTGGAAGTGTCAAATTTTAATAAATTTATTTGAAACCAACTTCGATAATTTTTGGGATTTTGTTGAGTATTTTTGTTGTAGGATCTATATTTGAGTAAATTTAGATGAAAATAACTTCAATTTTTTGGATTGTGAAAAAAATTTTAGTTGGAAGTGTCAAATTTTAATAAATTTATTTGAGATCAACTTCGATTTTTTTGGATTTTGTCGAGTATTTTTGTTGTAGGATGTATATTTGAGTAAATTTTGATTAAAATAACTACAACTTTTTGGATTGTGATAAAAATTTTAGTTGGAAGAGTCAAAATTTAATAAATTTATTTGAAACCATCTTCGATTTTTTGGGATTTTGTCGAGTATTTTTGTTGTAGGATCTATATTTGAGTAAATTTAGATGAAAATAACTTCAATTTTTTGGATTGTGAAAAAAATGTTAGTTGGAAGTGTCTATTTTAATAAATTTATTTGAAACCAACTCCGATTTTTTTGGATTTTGTCGAGTATTTTTGTAGTAGGATCTATATTTGAGTAAAATTGGATGAAAATAACTTCAATTTTTAGGATTGTGAAAAAAATTTTAGTTGGAAGTGTCAAATTTTAATAAATTTATTTAAAAATCAACTTCGATTATTTTGGATTTTGTCGAGTATTTTTGTTGTAGGATGTATATTTGAGTAAATTTTTATTAAAATAACTTCAATTTTTTGGATTGTGATAAAAATTTTAGTTGGAAGAGTCAAAATTTAATAAATTTATTTGAAACCAACACCGATTTTTTTTTATTTTGTTGAGTATTTTTCTTGTAGGATCTATATTTGAGTAAATTTAGATGAAAATAACTTCAATTTTTAGGATTGTGAAAAAATTTTTAGTTGGAAGAGTCAAATTTTAATAAATTTATTTGAAACCTACTCCGATTTTTTTGGATTTTGTCGAGTATTTTTGTTGTAGGATGTATATTTGAGTAAATTTAGATGAAAATAACTTCAATTTTTTGGATTGTGAAAAAAATTTTAGTTGGAAGTGTCAAATTTTAATAAATTTATTTGAAATCAACTTCGATTATTTTGGATTTTGTTGAGTATTTTTGTTGTGGGATCTATATTTGAGTAAATTTAGATGAAAATAACGACAATTTTTTGGATTGTGAAAAAAAAATTTACATGGAAGGGTAAAATTTTAATAAATTTATTTGAAACCAACTTCGATTTTTTTTAATTTTGTTGAGTATTTTTGTTGTAGGATCTATATTTGAGTAAATTTAGATGAAAATAACTTCAATTTTTAGGATTGTGAAAAAAATTTTAGTTGGAAGTGTCAAATTTTAATAAATTTATTTGAGACCAGCTTCGATTTTTTTGGATTTTGTTGAGAATTTTTGTTGTAGGATCTATATTTGAGTAAATTTAGATGAAAATAACTTCAATTTTTTGGATTGTGAAAAAAATTTTAGTTGGAAGTGTCAAATTTTAATAAATTTATTTGAAATCAACTTCGATTATTTTGGATTTTGTTGAGTATTTTTGTTGTGGGATCTATATTTGAGTAAATTTAGATGAAAATAACGACAATTTTTTGGATTGTGAAAAAAAATTTACATGGAAGGGTAAAATTTTAATAAATTTATTTGAAACCAACTTCGATTTTTTTTAATTTTGTTGAGTATTTTTGTTGTAGGATCTATATTTGAGTAAATTTAGATGAAAATAACTTCAATTTTTTTGATGGTGATAAAAATTTTAGTTGGAAGAGTCAAATTTTAATAAATTTATTTCAAACCAACTCCGATTTTTTTGGATTTTGTCGAGTATTTTTGTTGTAGGATGTATATTTGAGTAAATTTAGATGAAAATAACTTCAATTTTTTTGATGGTGATAAAAATTTTAGTTGGAAGAGTCAAATTTTAATAAATTTATTTCAAACCAACTCCGATTTTTTTGGATTTTGTCGAGTATTTTGGTTGTAGGATGTATATTTGAGTAAATTTTGATTAAAATAACTTCAATTTTTTGGATTGTGATAAAAATTTTAGTTGGAAGAGTCAAAATTTAATAAATTTATTTGAAACCAACACCGATTTTTTTTTATTTTGTTGAGTATTTTTGTTGTAGGATGTATATTTAAGTAAATTTTGATTAAAATAACTTCAATTTTTTGGATTGTGAAAAAAATGTTAGTTGGAAGTGTCAAATTTTAATAAATTTATTTGAAACCAACTTCGATTTTTTTGGATTTTGTTGAGAATTTTTGTTGTAGGATGTATATATGAGTAAATTTAGATGAAAATAACTTCAATTTTTTTGATGGTGATAAAAATTTTAGTTGGAAGAGTCAAATTTTAATAAATTTATTTCAAACCAACTCCGATTTTTTTGGATTTTGTCGAGTATTTTTGTTGTAGGATGTATATTTGAGTAAATTTTGATTAAAATAACTTCAATTTTTTGGATTGTGATAAAAATTTTAGTTGGAAGAGTCAAAATTTAATAAATTTATTTGAAACCATCTTCGATTTTTTGGGATTTTGTCGAGTATTTTTGTTGTAGGATCTATATTTCAGTAAATTTAGATGAAAATAACTTCAATTTTTAGGATTGTGATAAAAATTTTAGTTGGAAGTGTCAAATTTTAATAAATTTATTTGAGACCTACTTCGATTTTTGTGGATTTTGTTGAGTGTTTTTGTTGTAGGATCTATATTTGAGTAAATTTGATGAAAATAACTTCAATTTTTTGGATTGTGAAAAAAATTTTAGTTGGAAGTGTCAAATTTTAATAAATTTATTTGAAATCACTTCGATTATTTTGGAATTTGTTGAGTATTTTTGTAGTAGGATCTATATTTGAGTAAATTTGGATGAAAATAACTTCAATTTTTAGGATTGTGAAAAAAATTTTAGTTGGAAGTGTCAAATTTTAATAAATTTATTTAAAAATCAACTTCGATTATTTTGGATTTTGTCGAGTATTTTTGTTGTAGGATGTATATTTGAGTAAATTTTTATTAAAGTAACTTCAATTTTTTGGATTGTGATAAAAATTTTAGTTGGAAGAGTCAAAATTTAATAAATTTATTTGAAACCATCTTCGATTTTTTGGGATTTTGTCGAGTTTTTTTGTTGTAGGATCTATATTTGAGTAAATTTAGATGAAAATAACTTCAATTTTTTGGATTGTGAAAAAAATGTTAGTTGGACGTGTCAAATTTTAATAAATTTATTTGAAACCAACACCGATTTTTGTGGATTTTGTTGCGTATTTTTGTTGTAGGATCTATATTTGAGTAAATTTAGATGAAAATAACGGCAATTTTTTGGGTTGTGAAAAAAAAATTTACATGGGAGTGTCAAATTTTAATAAAATTATTTGAAATCAACTTCGATTATTTTGGAATTTGTTAAGTATTTTTGTTGTAGGATCTATATTTGAGTAAATTTAGATGAAAATAACTTCAATTTTTTGGATTGTGAAAAAAATTTTAGTTGGAAGTGTCAAATTTTAATAAATTTATTTGAAATCAACTTCGATTATTTTGGATTTTGTTGAGTATTTTTGTTGTGGGATCTATATTTGAGTAAATTTAGATGAAAATAACGACAATTTTTTGGATTGTGAAAAAAAAATTTACATGGAAGTGTCAAATTTTAATAAATTAATTTGAAACCAACTTCGATTATTTTGGATTTTGTTGAGTATTTTTGTTGTGGGATCTATATTTGAGTAAATTTAGATGAAAATAACGACAATTTTTTGGATTGTGAAAAAAAAATTTACATGGAAGGGTAAAATTTTAATAAATTTATTTGAAACCAACTTCGATTTTTTTTAATTTTGTTGAGTATTTTTGTTGTAGGATCTATATTTGAGTAAATTTAGATGAAAATAACTTCAATTTTTAGGATTGTGAAAAAAATTTTAGTTGGAAGTGTCAAATTTTAATAAATTTATTTGAGACCAGCTTCGATTTTTTTGGATTTTGTTGAGAATTTTTGTTGTAGGATCTATATTTGAGTAAATTTAGATGAAAATAACTTCAATTTTTTGGATTGTGAAAAAAATTTTAGTTGGAAGTGTCAAATTTTAATAAATTTATTTGAAATCAACTTCGATTATTTTGGATTTTGTTGAGTATTTTTGTTGTGGGATCTATATTTGAGTAAATTTAGATGAAAATAACGACAATTTTTTGGATTGTGAAAAAAAATTTACATGGAAGGGTAAAATTTTAATAAATTTATTTGAAACCAACTTCGATTTTTTTTAATTTTGTTGAGTATTTTTGTTGTAGGATCTATATTTGAGTAAATTTAGATGAAAATAACTTCAATTTTTTTGATGGTGATAAAAATTTTAGTTGGAAGAGTCAAATTTTAATAAATTTATTTCAAACCAACTCCGATTTTTTTGGATTTTGTCGAGTATTTTTGTTGTAGGATGTATATTTGAGTAAATTTAGATGAAAATAACTTCAATTTTTTTGATGGTGATAAAAATTTTAGTTGGAAGAGTAAAATTTTAATAAATTTATTTCAAACCAACTCCGATTTTTTTGGATTTTGTCGAGTATTTTGGTTGTAGGATGTATATTTGAGTAAATTTTGATTAAAATAACTTCAATTTTTTGGATTGTGATAAAAATTTTAGTTGGAAGAGTCAAAATTTAATAAATTTATTTGAAACCAACACCGATTTTTTTTTATTTTGTTGAGTATTTTTGTTGTAGGATGTATATTTGAGTAAATTTTGATTAAAATAACTTCAATTTTTTGGATTGTGAAAAAAATGTTAGTTGGAAGTGTCAAATTTTAATAAATTTATTTGAAACCAACTTCGATTTTTTTGGATTTTGTTGAGAATTTTTGTTGTAGGATGTATATATGAGTAAATTTAGATGAAAATAACTTCAATTTTTTTGATGGTGATAAAAATTTTAGTTGGAAGAGTCAAATTTTAATAAATTTATTTCAAACCAACTCCGATTTTTTTGGATTTTGTCGAGTATTTTTGTTGTAGGATGTATATTTGAGTAAATTTTGATTAAAATAACTTCAATTTTTTGGATTGTGATAAAAATTTTAGTTGGAAGAGTCAAAATTTAATAAATTTATTTGAAACCATCTTCGATTTTTTGGGATTTTGTCGAGTATTTTTGTTGTAGGATCTATATTTCAGTAAATTTAGATGAAAATAACTTCAATTTTTAGGATTGTGATAAAAATTTTAGTTGGAAGTGTCAAATTTTAATAAATTTATTTGAGACCTACTTCGATTTTTGTGGATTTTGTTGAGTGTTTTTGTTGTAGGATCTATATTTGAGTAAATTTGATGAAAATAACTTCAATTTTTTGGATTGTGAAAAAAATTTTAGTTGGAAGTGTCAAATTTTAATAAATTTATTTGAAATCACTTCGATTATTTTGGAATTTGTTGAGTATTTTTGTAGTAGGATCTATATTTGAGTAAATTTGGATGAAAATAACTTCAATTTTTAGGATTGTGAAAAAAATTTTAGTTGGAAGTGTCAAATTTTAATAAATTTATTTAAAAATCAACTTCGATTATTTTGGATTTTGTCGAGTATTTTTGTTGTAGGATGTATATTTGAGTAAATTTTTATTAAAGTAACTTCAATTTTTTGGATTGTGATAAAAATTTTAGTTGGAAGAGTCAAAATTTAATAAATTTATTTGAAACCATCTTCGATTTTTTGGGATTTTGTCGAGTTTTTTTGTTGTAGGATCTATATTTGAGTAAATTTAGATGAAAATAACTTCAATTTTTTGGATTGTGAAAAAAATGTTAGTTGGACGTGTCAAATTTTAATAAATTTATTTGAAACCAACACCGATTTTTGTGGATTTTGTTGCGTATTTTTGTTGTAGGATCTATATTTGAGTAAATTTAGATGAAAATAACGGCAATTTTTTGGGTTGTGAAAAAAAATTTACATGGGAGTGTCAAATTTTAATAAAATTATTTGAAATCAACTTCGATTATTTTGGAATTTGTTAAGTATTTTTGTTGTAGGATCTATATTTGAGTAAATTTAGATGAAAATAACTTCAATTTTTTGGATTGTGAAAAAAATTTTAGTTGGAAGTGTCAAATTTTAATAAATTTATTTGAAATCAACTTCGATTATTTTGGATTTTGTTGAGTATTTTTGTTGTGGGATCTATATTTGAGTAAATTTAGATGAAAATAACGACAATTTTTTGGATTGTGAAAAAAAAATTTACATGGAAGTGTCAAATTTTAATAAATTAATTTGAAACCAACTTCGATTATTTTGGATTTTGTTGAGTATTTTTGTTGTGGGATCTATATTTGAGTAAATTTAGATGAAAATAACGACAATTTTTTGGATTGTGAAAAAAAAATTTACATGGAAGGGTAAAATTTTAATAAATTTATTTGAAACCATCTTTGATTTTTTTTAATTTTGTTGAGTATTTTTGTTGTAGGATCTATATTTGAGTAAATTTAGATGAAAATAACTTCAATTTTTAGGATTGTGAAAAAAATTTTAGTTGGAAGTGTCAAATTTTAATAAATTTATTTGAGACCAGCTTTGATTTTTTTGGATTTTGTTGAGAATTTTTGTTGTAGGATCTATATTTGAGTAAATTTAGATGAAAATAACTTCAATTTTTTGGATTGTGAAAAAAATTTTAGTTGGAAGTGTCAAATTTTAATAAATTTATTTGAAATCAACTTCGATTATTTTGGATTTTGTTGAGTATTTTTGTTGTGGGATCTATATTTGAGTAAATTTAGATGAAAATAACGACAATTTTTTGGATTGTGAAAAAAAATTTACATGGAAGGGTAAAATTTTAATAAATTTATTTGAAACCAACTTCGATTTTTTTTAATTTTGTTGAGTATTTTTGTTGTAGGATCTATATTTGAGTAAATTTAGATGAAAATAACTTCAATTTTTTTGATGGTGATAAAAATTTTAGTTGGAAGAGTCAAATTTTAATAAATTTATTTCAAACCAACTCCGATTTTTTTGGATTTTGTCGAGTATTTTTGTTGTAGGATGTATATTTGAGTAAATTTAGATGAAAATAACTTCAATTTTTTTGATGGTGATAAAAATTTTAGTTGGAAGAGTCAAATTTTAATAAATTTATTTCAAACCAACTCCGATTTTTTTGGATTTTGTCGAGTATTTTGGTTGTAGGATGTATATTTGAGTAAATTTTGATTAAAATAACTTCAATTTTTTGGATTGTGATAAAAATTTTAGTTGGAAGAGTCAAAATTTAATAAATTTATTTGAAACCAACACCGATTTTTTTTTATTTTGTTGAGTATTTTTGTTGTAGGATGTATATTTGAGTAAATTTTGATTAAAATAACTTCAATTTTTTGGATTGTGATAAAAATTTTAGTTGGAAGAGTCAAAATTTAATAAATTTATTTGAAACCATCTTCGATTTTTTGGGATTTTGTCGAGTATTTTTGTTGTAGGATCTATATTTGAGTAAATTTAGATGAAAATAACTTCAATTTTTTGGATTGTGAAAAAAATGTTAGTTGGAAGTGTCAAATTTTAATAAATTTATTTGAAACCAACTTCGATTTTTTTGGATTTTGTTGAGAATTTTTGTTGTAGGATGTATATATGAGTAAATTTAGATGAAAATAACTTCAATTTTTTTGATGGTGATAAAAATTTTAGTTGGAAGAGTCAAATTTTAATAAATTTATTTCAAACCAACTCCGATTTTTTTGGATTTTGTCGAGTATTTTTGTTGTAGGATGTATATTTGAGTAAATTTTGATTAAAATAACTTCAATTTTTTGGATTGTGATAAAAATTTTAGTTGGAAGAGTCAAAATTTAATAAATTTATTTGAAACCATCTTCGATTTTTTGGGATTTTGTCGAGTATTTTTGTTGTAGGATCTATATTTCAGTAAATTTAGATGAAAATAACTTCAATTTTTAGGATTGTGATAAAAATTTTAGTTGGAAGTGTCAAATTTTAATAAATTTATTTGAAATCAACTTCGATTATTTTGGATTTTGTTGAGTATTTTTGTTGTGGGATCTATATTTGAGTAAATTTAGATGAAAATAACGACAATTTTTTGGATTGTGAAAAAAAATTTACATGGAAGGGTAAAATTTTAATAAATTTATTTGAAACCGACTTCGATTTTTTTTAATTTTGTTGAGTATTTTTGTTGTAGGATCTATATTTGAGTAAATTTAGATGAAAATAACTTCAATTTTTTTGATGGTGATAAAAATTTTAGTTGGAAGAGTCAAATTTTAATAAATTTATTTCAAACCAACTCCGATTTTTTTGGATTTTGTCGAGTATTTTTGTTGTAGGATGTATATTTGAGTAAATTTAGATGAAAATAACTTCAATTTTTTGGATTGTGAAAAAAATTTTAGTTGGAAGTGTCAAATTTTAATAAAATTATTTGAAATCAACTTCGATTATTTTGGAATTTGTTAAGTATTTTTGTTGTAGGATCTATATTTGAGTAAATTTAGATGAAAATAACTTCAATTTTTTGGATTGTGAAAAAAATTTTAGTTGGAAGTGTCAAATTTTAATAAATTTATTTGAGACCTACTTCGATTTTTTTGGATTTTGTTGAGAATTTTTGTTGTAGGATGTATATATGAGTAAATTTAGATGAAAATAACTTCAATTTTTTTGATGGTGATAAAAATTTTAGTTGGAAGAGTCAAATTTTAATAAATTTATTTCAAACCAACTCCGATTTTTTTGGATTTTGTCGAGTATTTTGGTTGTAGGATGTATATTTGAGTAAATTTTGATTAAAATAACTTCAATTTTTTGGATTGTGATAAAAATTTTAGTTGGAAGAGTCAAAATTTAATAAATTTATTTGAAACCAACACCGATTTTTTTTTATTTTGTTGAGTATTTTTGTTGTAGGATGTATATTTGAGTAAATTTTGATTAAAATAACTTCAATTTTTTGGATTGTGATAAAAATTTTAGTTGGAAGAGTCAAAATTTAATAAATTTATTTGAAACCATCTTCGATTTTTTGGGATTTTGTCGAGTATTTTTGTTGTAGGATCTATATTTGAGTAAATTTAGATGAAAATAACTTCAATTTTTTGGATTGTGAAAAAAATGTTAGTTGGACGTGTCAAATTTTAATAAATTTATTTGAAACCAACACCGATTTTTGTGGATTTTGTTGCGTATTTTTGTTGTAGGATCTATATTTGAGTAAATTTAGATGAAAATAACGGCAATTTTTTGGGTTGTGAAAAAAAAATTTACATGGGAGTGTCAAATTTTAATAAAATTATTTGAAATCAACTTCGATTATTTTGGAATTTGTTAAGTATTTTTGTTGTAGGATCTATATTTGAGTAAATTTAGATGAAAATAACTTCAATTTTTTGGATTGTGAAAAAAATTTTAGTTGGAAGTGTCAAATTTTAATAAATTTATTTGAAATCAACTTCGATTATTTTGGATTTTGTTGAGTATTTTTGTTGTGGGATCTATATTTGAGTAAATTTAGATGAAAATAACGACAATTTTTTGGATTGTGAAAAAAAAATTTACATGGAAGTGTCAAATTTTAATAAATTAATTTGAAACCAACTTCGATTATTTTGGATTTTGTTGAGTATTTTTGTTGTAGTATCTATATTTGAGTAAATTTAGATAAAAATAACTTCAATTTTTAGGATTGTGAAAAAAATTTTAGTTTGAAGTGTCAAATTTTAATAAATTTATTTGAGATCAACTTCGATTTTTTTGGATTTTGTTGAGTATTTTTGTTGTAGGATGTATATTTGAGTAAATTTAGATGAAAATAACTTCAATTTTTTTGATTGTGATAAAAATTTAAGTTGGAAGAGTCAAATTTTAATAAATTTATTTGAAACCAACTCCGATGTTTTTGGATTTTGTCGAGTATTTTTGTTGTAGGATCTACATTTGAGTAAATTTAGATGAAAATAACTTCAATTTTTAGGATTGTGAAAAAAAATTTAGTTGGAAGAGTCAAAATTTATTAAATTTATTTGAAACCAACTTCGATTTTTGTGGATTTTGTTGAGTATTTTTGTTGTAGGACCTATATTTGAGTAAATTTAGATGAAAATAACGACACTTTTTTGGGTTGTGAAAAAAAAATTTACATGGAAGTGTAAAATTTTAATAAATTTATTTGAAACCAACACCGATTTTTGTGGATTTTGTTGCGTATTTTTGTTGTAGGATCTATATTTGAGTAAATTTAGATGAAAATAACGGCAATTTTTTGGGTTGTGAAAAAAAAATTTACATGGGAGTGTCAAATTTTAATAAAATTATTTGAAATCAACTTCGATTATTTTGGAATTTGTTAAGTATTTTTGTTGTAGGATCTATATTTGAGTAAATTTAGATGAAAATAACTTCAATTTTTTGGATTGTGAAAAAAATTTTAGTTGGAAGTGTCAAATTTTAATAAATTTATTTGAAATCAACTTCGATTATTTTGGATTTTGTTGAGTATTTTTGTTGTGGGATCTATATTTGAGTAAATTTAGATGAAAATAACGACAATTTTTTGGATTGTGAAAAAAAAATTTACATGGAAGTGTCAAATTTTAATAAATTAATTTGAAACCAACTTCGATTATTTTGGATTTTGTTGAGTATTTTTGTTGTAGGATCTATATTTGAGTAAATTTAGATAAAAATAACTTCAATTTTTAGGATTGTGAAAAAAATTTTAGTTTGAAGTGTCAAATTTTAATAAATTTGTTTGAGATCAACTTCGATTTTTTTGGATTTTGTTGAGTATTTTTGTTGTAGGATGTATATTTGAGTAAATTTAGATGAAAATAACTTCAATTTTTTTGATTGTGATAAAAATTTTAGTTGGAAGTGTCAAATTTTAATAAATTTATTTGAGATCAACTTCGATTTTTTTGGATTTTGTTGAAGGATCTATATTTAAGGAAAGTTAGATGAACATAACTAAATTTTTTAGGATTGCGAAAAAAAATTTAGTTGAAAGTGTCAAATTTTAATAAATTTATTTGAGACCAACTTCGATTTTTGTGGATTTTGTTGAGTATTTTTGTTGTAGGACCTATATTTGAGTAAATTTAGATGAAAATAACGACACTTTTTTGGGTTGTGAAAAAAAAATTTACATGGAAGTGTAAAATTTTAATAAATTTATTTGAAACCAACTTCGATTTTTTCGGATTTTGTTGAGTATTTTTGTTGTAGGATCTATATTTGAGTAAATTTAGATGAAAATAACTTCAATTTTTAGGATTGTGAAAAAAATTTTAGTTGGAAGGGTCAAATTTTAATAAATTTATTTGAAACCAACTCCGATTTTTTTGGATTTTGTCGAGTATTTTTGTTGTAGGATCTACATTTGAGTAAATTTAGATGAAAATAACTTCAATTTTTAGGATTGTGAAAAAAAATTTAGTTGGAAGTGTTAAATTTTAATAAATTTATTTGAAACCAACTTCGATAATTTTTGGGATTTTGTTGAGTATTTTTGTTGTAGGATCTATATTTGAGTAAATTTAGATGAAAATAACTTCAATTTTTTGGATTGTGAAAAAAATTTTAGTTGGAAGTGTCAAATTTTAATAAATTTATTTGAGATCAACTTCGATTTTTTTTTATTTTGTCGAGTATTTTTGTTGTAGGATGTATATTTGAGTAAATTTTGATTAAAATAACTACAATTTTTTGGATTGTGATAAAAATTTTAGTTGGAAGAGTCAAAATTTAATAAATTTATTTGAAACCAACTCCGATTTTTTTGGATTTTGTCGAGTATTTTTGTTGTAGGATCTACATTTGAGTAAATTTAGATGAAAATAACTTCAATTTTTAGGATTGTGAAAAAAAATTTAGTTGGAAGTGTCAAATTTTAATAAATTTATTTGAAACCAACTTCGATAATTTATCGGATTTTGTTGAGTATTTTTGTTGTAGGATCTATATTTGAGTAAATTTAGATGAAAATAACTTCAATTTTTTGGATTGTGAAAAAAATTTTAGTTGGAAGTGTCAAATTTTAATAAATTTATTTGAGATCAACTTCGATTTTTTTGGATTTTGTTGAGTATTTTTTTTGTAGGATGTATATTTGAGTAAATTTTGATTAAAATAACTACAATTTTTTGGATTGTGATAAAAATTTTAGTTGGAAGAGTCAAAATTTAATAAATTTATTTGAAACCAACTTCGATTTTTTGGGATAATGTCGAGTATTTTTGTTGTAGGATCAATATTTGAGTAAATTTAGATGAAAATAACTTCAATTTTTAGGATTGTGAAAAAAAATTTAGTTGGAAGTGTCAAATTTTAATAAATTTATTTGAAACCAACTTCGATAATTTTTGGGATTTTGTTGAGTATTTTTGTTGTAGGATCTATATTTGAGTAAATTTAGATGAAAATAACTTCAATTTTTTGGATTGTGAAAAAAATTTTAGTTGGAAGTGTCAAATTTTAATAAATTTATTTGAGATCAACTTCCATTTTTTTGGATTTTGTCGAGTATTTTTGTTGTAGGATGTATATTTGAGTAAATTTTGATTAAAATAACTACAATTTTTTGGATTGTGATAAAAATTTTAGTTGGAAGAGTCAAAATTTAATAAATTTATTTGAAACCAACATCGATTTCTTGGGAGTTTGTCGAGTATTTTTGTTGTAGGATCTATATTTGAGTAAATTTAAATGAAAATAACTTCAATTTTTAGGATTGTGAAAAAAATTTTAGTTGGAGGTGTCAAATTTTAATAAATTTATTTGAAACCAACTCCGATTTTTTTTTATTTTGTCGAGTATTTTTGTTGTAGGATCTACATTTGAGTAAATTTAGATGAAAATAACTTCAATTTTTAGGATTGTGAAAAAAAATTTAGTTGGAAGTGTCAAATTTTAATAAATTTATTTGAAACCAACTTCGATAATTTATCGGATTTTGTTGAGTATTTTTGTTGTAGGATCTATATTTGAGTAAATTTAGATGAAAATAACTTCAATTTTTTGGATTGTGAAAAAAATTTTAGTTGGAAGTGTCAAATTTTAATAAATTTATTTGAGATCAACTTCGATTTTTTTGGATTTTGTTGAGTATTTTTGTTGTAGGATGTATATTTGAGTAAATTTTGATTAAAATAACTACAATTTTTTGGATTGTGATAAAAATTTTAGTTGGAAGAGTCAAAATTTAATAAATTTATTTGAAATCACTTCGATTATTTTGGAATTTGTTGAGTATTTTTGTAGTAGGATCTATATTTGAGTAAATTTGGATGAAAATAACTTCAATTTTTAGGATTGTGAAAAAAATTTTAGTTGGAAGTGTCAAATTTTAATAAATTTATTTGAAACCAACTTCGATTTTTTGGGATAATGTCGAGTATTTTTGTTGTAGGATCAATATTTGAGTAAATTTAGATGAAAATAACTTCAATTTTTAGGATTGTGAAAAAAAATTTAGTTGGAAGTGTCAAATTTTAATAAATTTATTTGAAACCAACTTCGATAATTTTTGGGATTTTGTTGAGTATTTTTGTTGTAGGATCTATATTTGAGTAAATTTAGATGAAAATAACTTCAATTTTTTGGATTGTGAAAAAAATTTTAGTTGGAAGTGTCAAATTTTAATAAATTTATTTGAGATCAACTTCCATTTTTTTGGATTTTGTCGAGTATTTTTGTTGTAGGATGTATATTTGAGTAAATTTTGATTAAAATAACTACAATTTTTTGGATTGTGATAAAAATTTTAGTTGGAAGAGTCAAAATTTAATAAATTTATTTGAAACCAACATCGATTTCTTGGGAGTTTGTCGAGTATTTTTGTTGTAGGATCTATATTTGAGTAAATTTAAATGAAAATAACTTCAATTTTTAGGATTGTGAAAAAAATTTTAGTTGGAGGTGTCAAATTTTAATAAATTTATTTGAAACCAACTCCGATTTTTTTTTATTTTGTCGAGTATTTTTGTTGTAGGATCTACATTTGAGTAAATTTAGATGAAAATAACTTCAATTTTTAGGATTGTGAAAAAAAATTTAGTTGGAAGTGTCAAATTTTAATAAATTTATTTGAAACCAACTTCGATAATTTTTGGGATTTTGTTGAGTATTTTTGTTGTAGGATCTATATTTGAGTAAATTTAGATGAAAATAACTTCAAATTTTAGGATTGTGAAAAAAAATTTAGTTGGAAGTGTCAAATTTTAATAAATTTATTTGAAACCAACTTCGATAATTTTTGGGATTTTGTTGAGTATTTTTGTTGTAGGATCTATATTTGAGTAAATTTAGATGAAAATAACTTCAATTTTTTGGATTGTGAAAAAAATTTTAGTTGGAAGTGTCAAATTTTAATAAATTTATTTGAGATCAACTTCGATTTTTTTGGATTTTGTCGAGTATTTTTGTTGTAGGATGTATATTTGTGTAAATTTTGATTAAAATAACTACAACTTTTTGGATTGTGATAAAAATTTTAGTTGGAAGAGTCAAAATTTAATAAATTTATTTGAAACCATCTTCGATTTTTTGGGATTTTGTCGAGTATTTTTGTTGTAGGATCTATATTTGAGTAAATTTAGATGAAAATAACTTCAATTTTTTGGATTGTGAAAAAAATTTTAGTTGGAAGTGTCAAATTTTAATAAATTTATTTGAGATCAACTTCGATTTTTTTGGATTTTGTCGAGTATTTTTGTTGTAGGATGTATATTTGAGTAAATTTTGATTAAAATCACTACAACTTTTTGGAGTGTGATAAAAATTTTAGTTGGAAGAGTCAAAATTTAATAAATTTATTTGAAACCATCTTCGATTTTTTGGGATTTTGTCGAGTATTTTTGTTGTAGGATCTATATTTGAGTAAATTTAGATGAAAATAACTTCAATTTTTTGGATTGTGAAAAAAATGTTAGTTGGAAGTGTCTATTTTAATAAATTTATTTGAAACCAACTCCGATTTTTTTTTATTTTGTTGAATATTTATGTTGTAGGATCTATATTTGAGTAAATTTAGATGAAAATAACTTCAATTTTTAGGATTGTGAAAAAAATTTTAGTTGGAAGTGTCAAATTTTAATAAATTTATTTAAAAATCAACTTCGATTATTTTGGATTTTGTCGAGTATTTTTGTTGTAGGATGTATATTTGAGTAAATTTTTATTAAAATAACTTCAATTTTTTGGATTGTGATAAAAATTTTAGTTGGAAGAGTCAAAATTTAATAAATTTATTTGAAACCAACACCGATTTTTTTTTATTTTGTTGAGTATTTTTCTTGTAGGATCTATATTTGAGTAAATTTAGATGAAAATAACTTCAATTTTTAGGATTGTGAAAAAATTTTTAGTTGGAAGAGTCAAATTTTAATAAATTTATTTGAAACCAACTCCGATTTTTTTGGATTTTGTCGAGTATTTTTGTTGTAGGATGTGTATTTGAGTAAATTTAGATGAAAATAACTTCAATTTTTTGGATTGTGAAAAAAATTTTAGTTGGAAGTGTCAAATTTTAATAAAATTATTTGAAATCAACTTCGATTATTTTGGAATTTGTTAAGTATTTTTGTTGTAGGATCTATATTTGAGTAAATTTAGATGAAAATAACTTCAATTTTTTGGATTGTGAAAAAAATTTTAGTTGGAAGTGTCAAATTTTAATAAAATTATTTGAAATCAACTTCGATTATTTCGGAATTTGTTAAGTATTTTTGTTGTAGGATCTATATTTGAGTAAATTTAGATGAAAATAACTTCAATTTTTTGGATTGTGAAAAAAATTTTAGTTGGAAGTGTCAAATTTTAATAAATTTATTTGAGACCTACTTCGATTTTTTTGGATTTTGTTGAGAATTTTTGTTGTAGGATGTATATATGAGTAAATTTAGATGAAAATAACTTCAATTTTTTTGATGGTGATAAAAATTTTAGTTGGAAGAGTCAAATTTTAATAAATTTATTTCAAACCAACTCCGATTTTTTTGGATTTTGTCGAGTATTTTTGTTGTAGGATGTATATTTGAGTAAATTTTGATTAAAATAACTTCAATTTTTTGGATTGTGATAAAAATTTTAGTTGGAAGAGTCAAAATTTAATAAATTTATTTGAAACCAACACCGATTTTTTTTTATTTTGTTGAGTATTTTTGTTGTAGGATGTATATTTGAGTAAATTTTGATTAAAATAACTTCAATTTTTTGGATTGTGATAAAAATTTTAGTTGGAAGTGTCAAAATTTAATAAATTTATTTGAAACCAACACCGATTTTTGTGGATTTTGTTGAGTATTTTTGTTGTAGGATCTATATTTGAGTAAATTTAGATGAAAATAACGGCAATTTTTTGGGTTGTGAAAAATAAATTTACATAGGAGTGTCAAATTTTAATAAAATTATTTGAAATCAACTTCGATTATTTTGGATTTTGTTGAGTATTTTTGTTGTGGGATCTATATTTGAGTAAATTTAGAATGAAAATAACTTCAATTTTAAGGATTGTGAAAAAAAATTTTGTTGGAAGTGTCAAATTTTAATAAAATTATTTGAAACCAACTTCGATTTTTTTGGATTTTGTTGAGAATTTTTGTTGTAGGATGTATATATGAGTAAATTTAGATGAAAATAACTTCAATTTTTTTGATGGTGATAAAAATTTTAGTTGGAAGAGTCAAATTTTAATAAATTTATTTCAAACCAACTCCGATTTTTTTGGATTTTGTCGAGTATTTTTGTTGTAGGATGTATATTTGAGTAAATTTTGATTAAAATAACTTCAATTTTTTGGATTGTGATAAAAATTTTAGTTGGAAGAGTCAAAATTTAATAAATTTATTTGAAACCATCTTCGATTTTTTGGGATTTTGTCGAGTATTTTTGTTGTAGGATCTATATTTCAGTAAATTTAGATGAAAATAACTTCAATTTTTAGGATTGTGAACAAAATTTTAGTTGGAAGTGTCAAATTTTAATAAATTTATTTGAGACCTACTTCGATTTTTGTGGATTTTGTTGAGTGTTTTTGTTGTAGGATCTATATTTGAGTAAATTTGATGAAAATAACTTCAATTTTTTGGATTGTGAAAAAAATTTTAGTTGGAAGTGTCAAATTTTAATAAATTTATTTGAAATCACTTCGATTATTTTGGAATTTGTTGAGTATTTTTGTAGTAGGATCTATATTTGAGTAAATTTGGATGAAAATAACTTCAATTTTTAGGATTGTGAAAAAAATTTTAGTTGGAAGTGTCAAATTTTAATAAATTTATATAAAAATCAACTTCGATTATTTTGGATTTTGTCGAGTATTTTTGTTGTAGGATGTATATTTGAGTAAATTTTTATTAAAGTAACTTCAATTTTTTGGATTGTGATAAAAATTTTAGTTGGAAGAGTCAAAATTTAATAAATTTATTTGAAACCAACACCGATTTTTTTTTATTTTGTTGAGTATTTTTCTTGTAGGATCTATATTTGAGTAAATTTAGATGAAAATAACTTCAATTTTTAGGATTGTGAAAAAATTTTTAGTTGGAAGAGTCAAATTTTAATAAATTTATTTGAAACCAACTCCGATTTTTTTGGATTTTGTCGAGTATTTTTGTTGTAGGATGTATATTTGAGTAAATTTAGATGAAAATAACTTCAATTTTTTGGATTGTGAAAAAAATTTTAGTTGGAAGTGTCAAATTTTAATAAAATTATTTGAAATCAACTTCGATTATTTTGGAATTTGTTAAGTATTTTTGTTGTAGGATCTATATTTGAGTAAATTTAGATGAAAATAACTTCAATTTTTTTGATGGTGATAAAAATTTTAGTTGGAAGAGTCAAATTTTAATAAATTTATTTGAAACCATCTTCGATTTTTGGGATTTTGTCGAGTTTTTTTGTTGTAGGATCTATATTTGAGTAAATTTAGATGAAAATAACTTCAATTTTTTGGATTGTGAAAAAAATGTTAGTTGGACGTGTCAAATTTTAATAAATTTATTTGAAACCAACACCGATTTTTGTGGATTTTGTTGCGTATTTTTGTTGTAGGATCTATATTTGAGTAAATTTAGATGAAAATAACGGCAATTTTTTGGGTTGTGAAAAAAAAATTTACATGGGAGTGTCAAATTTTAATAAAATTATTTGAAATCAACTTCGATTATTTTGGAATTTGTTAAGTATTTTTGTTGTAGGATCTATATTTGAGTAAATTTAGATGAAAATAACTTCAATTTTTTGGATTATGAAAAAAATTTTAGTTGGAAGTGTCAAATTTTAATAAATTTATTTGAAATCAACTTCGATTATTTTGGATTTTGTTGAGTATTTTTGTTGTGGGATCTATATTTGAGTAAATTTAGATGAAAATAACGACAATTTTTTGGATTGTGAAAAAAAATTTACATGGAAGGGTAAAATTTTAATAAATTTATTTGAAACCAACTTCGATTTTTTTTAATTTTGTTGAGTATTTTTGTTGTAGGATCTATATTTGAGTAAATTTAGATGAAAATAACTTCAATTTTTTTGATGGTGATAAAAATTTTAGTTGAAAGAGTCAAATTTTAATAAATTTATTTCAAACCAACTCCGATTTTTTTGGATTTTGTCGAGTATTTTTGTTGTAGGATGTATATTTGAGTAAATTTAGATGAAAATAACTTCAATTTTTTGGATTGTGAAAAAAATTTTAGTTGGAAGTGTCAAATTTTAATAAAATTATTTGAAATCAACTTCGATTATTTTGGAATTTGTTAAGTATTTTTGTTGTAGGATCTATATTTGAGTAAATTTAGATGAAAATAACTTCAATTTTTTGGATTGTGAAAAAAATTTTAGTTGGAAGTGTCAAATTTTAATAAATTTATTTGAGACCTACTTCGATTTTTTTGGATTTTGTTGAGAATTTTTGTTGTAGGATGTATATATGAGTAAATTTAGATGAAAATAACTTCAATTTTTTTGATGGTGATAAAAATTTTAGTTGGAAGAGTCAAATTTTAATAAATTTATTTCAAACCAACTCCGATTTTTTTGGATTTTGTCGAGTATTTTTGTTGTAGGATGTATATTTGAGTAAATTTTAATTAAAATAACTTCAATTTTTTGGATTGTGATAAAAATTTTTGTTGGAAGAGTCAAAATTTAATAAATTTATTTGAAACCAACACCGATTTTTTTTTATTTTGTTGAGTATTTTTGTTGTAGGATGTATATTTGAGTAAATTTTGATTAAAATAACTTCAATTTTTTGGATTGTGATAAAAATTTTAGTTGGAAGAGTCAAAATTTAATAAATTTATTTGAAACCATCTTCGATTTTTTGGGATTTTGTCGAGTATTTTTGTTGTAGGATCTATATTTGAGTAAATTTAGATGAAAATAACTTCAATTTTTTGGATTGTGATAAAAATTTTAGTTGGAAGAGTCAAAATTTAATAAATTTATTTGAGATCAACTTCGATTTTTTTGGATTTTGTCGAGTATTTTTGTTGTAGGATGTATATTTGTGTAAATTTTGATTAAAATAACTACAACTTTTTGGATTGTGATAAAAATTTTAGTTGGAAGAGTCAAAATTTAATAAATTTATTTGAAACCATCTTCGATTTTTTGGGATTTTGTCGAGTATTTTTGTTGTAGGATCTATATTTGAGTAAATTTAGATGAAAATAACTTCAATTTTTTTGATGGTGATAAAAATTTTAGTTGGAAGAGTCAAATTTTAATAAATTTATTTGAAACCATCTTCGATTTTTTGGGATTTTGTCGAGTTTTTTTGTTGTAGGATCTATATTTGAGTAAATTTAGATGAAAATAACTTCAATTTTTTGGATTGTGAAAAAAATGTTAGTTGGACGTGTCAAATTTTAATAAATTTATTTGAAACCAACACCGATTTTTGTGGATTTTGTTGCGTATTTTTGTTGTAGGATCTATATTTGAGTAAATTTAGATGAAAATAACGGCAATTTTTTGGGTTGTGAAAAAAAAATTTACATGGGAGTGTCAAATTTTAATAAAATTATTTGAAATCAACTTCGATTATTTTGGAATTTGTTAAGTATTTTTGTTGTAGGATCTATATTTGAGTAAATTTAGATGAAAATAACTTCAATTTTTTGGATTATGAAAAAAATTTTAGTTGGAAGTGTCAAATTTTAATAAATTTATTTGAAATCAACTTCGATTATTTTGGATTTTGTTGAGTATTTTTGTTGTGGGATCTATATTTGAGTAAATTTAGATGAAAATAACGACAATTTTTTGGATTGTGAAAAAAAATTTACATGGAAGGGTAAAATTTTAATAAATTTATTTGAAACCAACTTCGATTTTTTTTAATTTTGTTGAGTATTTTTGTTGTAGGATCTATATTTGAGTAAATTTAGATGAAAATAACTTCAATTTTTTTGATGGTGATAAAAATTTTAGTTGAAAGAGTCAAATTTTAATAAATTTATTTCAAACCAACTCCGATTTTTTTGGATTTTGTCGAGTATTTTTGTTGTAGGATGTATATTTGAGTAAATTTAGATGAAAATAACTTCAATTTTTTGGATTGTGAAAAAAATTTTAGTTGGAAGTGTCAAATTTTAATAAAATTATTTGAAATCAACTTCGATTATTTTGGAATTTGTTAAGTATTTTTGTTGTAGGATCTATATTTGAGTAAATTTAGATGAAAATAACTTCAATTTTTTGGATTGTGAAAAAAATTTTAGTTGGAAGTGTCAAATTTTAATAAATTTATTTGAGACCTACTTCGATTTTTTTGGATTTTGTTGAGAATTTTTGTTGTAGGATGTATATATGAGTAAATTTAGATGAAAATAACTTCAATTTTTTTGATGGTGATAAAAATTTTAGTTGGAAGAGTCAAATTTTAATAAATTTATTTCAAACCAACTCCGATTTTTTTGGATTTTGTCGAGTATTTTTGTTGTAGGATGTATATTTGAGTAAATTTTGATTAAAATAACTTCAATTTTTTGGATTGTGATAAAAATTTTTGTTGGAAGAGTCAAAATTTAATAAATTTATTTGAAACCAACACCGATTTTTTTTTATTTTGTTGAGTATTTTTGTTGTAGGATGTATATTTGAGTAAATTTTGATTAAAATAACTTCAATTTTTTGGATTGTGATAAAAATTTTAGTTGGAAGAGTCAAAATTTAATAAATTTATTTGAAACCATCTTCGATTTTTTGGGATTTTGTCGAGTATTTTTGTTGTAGGATCTATATTTGAGTAAATTTAGATGAAAATAACTTCAATTTTTTGGATTGTGAAAAAAATGTTAGTTGGAAGTGTCAAATTTTAATAAATTTATTTAAAAATCAACTTCGATTATTTTGGATTTTGTCGAGTATTTTTGTTGTAGGATGTATATTTGAGTAAATTTTTATTAAAGTAACTTCAATTTTTTGGATTGTGATAAAAATTTTAGTTGGAAGAGTCAAAATTTAAAAAATTTATTTGAAACCAACACCGATTTTTTTTTATTTTGTTGAGTATTTTTCTTGTAGGATCTATATTTGAGTAAATTTAGATGAAAATAACTTCAATTTTTAGGATTGTGAAAAAATTTTTAGTTGGAAGAGTCAAATTTTAATAAATTTATTTGAAACCAACTCCGATTTTTTTGGATTTTGTCGAGTATTTTTGTTGTAGGATGTATATTTGAGTAAATTTAGATGAAAATAACTTCAATTTTTTGGATTGTGAAAAAAATTTTAGTTGGAAGTGTCAAATTTTAATAAAATTATTTGAAACCAACACCGATTTTTGTGGATTTTGTTGCGTATTTTTGTTGTAGGATCTATATTTGAGTAAATTTAGATGAAAATAACGGCAATTTTTTGGGTTGTGAAAAAAAAATTTACATGGGAGTGTCAAATTTTAATAAAATTATTTGAAATCAACTTCGATTATTTTGGAATTTGTTAAGTATTTTTGTTGTAGGATCTATATTTGAGTAAATTTAGATGAAAATAACTTCAATTTTTTGGATTGTGAAAAAAATTTTAGTTGGAAGTGTCAAATTTTAATAAATTTATTTGAAACCAACTTCGATAATTTTTGGGATTTTGTTGAGTATTTTTGTTGTAGGATCTATATTTGAGTAAATTTAGATGAAAATAACTTCAATTTTTTGGATTGTGAAAAAAATTTTAGTTGGAAGTGTCAAATTTTAATAAATTTATTTGAGATCAACTTCGATTTTTTTGGATTTTGTTGAGTATTTTTGTTGTAGGATGTATATTTGAGTAAATTTTGATTAAAATAACTACAATTTTTTGGATTGTGATAAAAATTTTAGTTGGAAGAGTCAAAATTTAATAAATTTATTTGAAATCACTTCGATTATTTTGGAATTTGTTGAGTATTTTTGTAGTAGGATCTATATTTGAGTAAATTTGGATGAAAATAACTTCAATTTTTAGGATTGTGAAAAAAATTTTAGTTGGAAGTGTCAAATTTTAATAAATTTATTTGAAACCAACTTCGATTTTTTGGGATAATGTCGAGTATTTTTGTTGTAGGATCAATATTTGAGTAAATTTAGATGAAAATAACTTCAATTTTTAGGATTGTGAAAAAAAATTTAGTTGGAAGTGTCAAATTTTAATAAATTTATTTGAAACCAACTTCGATAATTTTTGGGATTTTGTTGAGTATTTTTGTTGTAGGATCTATATTTGAGTAAATTTAGATGAAAATAACTTCAATTTTTTGGATTGTGAAAAAAATTTTAGTTGGAAGTGTCAAATTTTAATAAATTTATTTGAGATCAACTTCCATTTTTTTGGATTTTGTCGAGTATTTTTGTTGTAGGATGTATATTTGAGTAAATTTTGATTAAAATAACTACAATTTTTTGGATTGTGATAAAAATTTTAGTTGGAAGAGTCAAAATTTAATAAATTTATTTGAAACCAACATCGATTTCTTGGGAGTTTGTCGAGTATTTTTGTTGTAGGATCTATATTTGAGTAAATTTAAATGAAAATAACTTCAATTTTTAGGATTGTGAAAAAAATTTTAGTTGGAGGTGTCAAATTTTAATAAATTTATTTGAAACCAACTCCGATTTTTTTTTATTTTGTCGAGTATTTTTGTTGTAGGATCTACATTTGAGTAAATTTAGATGAAAATAACTTCAATTTTTAGGATTGTGAAAAAAAATTTAGTTGGAAGTGTCAAATTTTAATAAATTTATTTGAAACCAACTTCGATAATTTTTGGGATATTGTTGAGTATTTTTGTTGTAGGATCTATATTTGAGTAAATTTAGATGAAAATAACTTCAAATTTTAGGATTGTGAAAAAAAATTTAGTTGGAAGTGTCAAATTTTAATAAATTTATTTGAAACCAACTTCGATAATTTTTGGGATTTTGTTGAGTATTTTTGTTGTAGGATCTATATTTGAGTAAATTTAGATGAAAATAACTTCAATTTTTTGGATTGTGAAAAAAATTTTAGTTGGAAGTGTCAAATTTTAATAAATTTATTTGAGATCAACTTCGATTTTTTTGGATTTGGTCGAGTATTTTTGTTGTAGGATGTATATTTGTGTAAATTTTGATTAAAATAACTACAACTTTTTGGATTGTGATAAAAATTTTAGTTGGAAGAGTCAAAATTTAATAAATTTATTTGAAACCATCTTCGATTTTTTGGGATTTTGTCGAGTATTTTTGTTGTAGGATCTATATTTGAGTAAATTTAGATGAAAATAACTTCAATTTTTTGGATTGTGAAAAAAATTTTAGTTGGAAGTGTCAAATTTTAATAAATTTATTTGAGATCAACTTCGATTTTTTTGGATTTTGTCGAGTATTTTTGTTGTAGGATGTATATTTGAGTAAATTTTGATTAAAATCACTACAACTTTTTGGAGTGTGATAAAAATTTTAGTTGGAAGAGTCAAAATTTAATAAATTTATTTGAAACCATCTTCGATTTTTTGGGATTTTGTCGAGTATTTTTGTTGTAGGATCTATATTTGAGTAAATTTAGATGAAAATAACTTCAATTTTTTGGATTGTGAAAAAAATGTTAGTTGGAAGTGTCTATTTTAATAAATTTATTTGAAACCAACTCCGATTTTTTTTTATTTTGTTGAATATTTATGTTGTAGGATCTATATTTGAGTAAATTTAGATGAAAATAACTTCAATTTTTAGGATTGTGAAAAAAATTTTAGTTGGAAGTGTCAAATTTTAATAAATTTATTTAAAAATCAACTTCGATTATTTTGGATTTTGTCGAGTATTTTTGTTGTAGGATGTATATTTGAGTAAATTTTTATTAAAATAACTTCAATTTTTTGGATTGTGATAAAAATTTTAGTTGGAAGAGTCAAAATTTAATAAATTTATTTGAAACCAACACCGATTTTTTTTTATTTTGTTGAGTATTTTTCTTGTAGGATCTATATTTGAGTAAATTTAGATGAAAATAACTTCAATTTTTAGGATTGTGAAAAAATTTTTAGTTGGAAGAGTCAAATTTTAATAAATTTATTTGAAACCAACTCCGATTTTTTTGGATTTTGTCGAGTATTTTTGTTGTAGGATGTGTATTTGAGTAAATTTAGATGAAAATAACTTCAATTTTTTGGATTGTGAAAAAAATTTTAGTTGGAAGTGTCAAATTTTAATAAAATTATTTGAAATCAACTTCGATTATTTTGGAATTTGTTAAGTATTTTTGTTGTAGGATCTATATTTGAGTAAATTTAGATGAAAATAACTTCAATTTTTTGGATTGTGAAAAAAATTTTAGTTGGAAGTGTCAAATTTTAATAAAATTATTTGAAATCAACTTCGATTATTTCGGAATTTGTTAAGTATTTTTGTTGTAGGATCTATATTTGAGTAAATTTAGATGAAAATAACTTCAATTTTTTGGATTGTGAAAAAAATTTTAGTTGGAAGTGTCAAATTTTAATAAATTTATTTGAGACCTACTTCGATTTTTTTGGATTTTGTTGAGAATTTTTGTTGTAGGATGTATATATGAGTAAATTTAGATGAAAATAACTTCAATTTTTTTGATGGTGATAAAAATTTTAGTTGGAAGAGTCAAATTTTAATAAATTTATTTCAAACCAACTCCGATTTTTTTGGATTTTGTCGAGTATTTTTGTTGTAGGATGTATATTTGAGTAAATTTTGATTAAAATAACTTCAATTTTTTGGATTGTGATAAAAATTTTAGTTGGAAGAGTCAAAATTTAAAAAATTTATTTGAAACCAACACCGATTTTTTTTTATTTTGTTGAGTATTTTTGTTGTAGGATGTATATTTGAGTAAATTTTGATTAAAATAACTTCAATTTTTTGGATTGTGATAAAAATTTTAGTTGGAAGTGTCAAAATTTAATAAATTTATTTGAAACCAACACCGATTTTTGTGGATTTTGTTGAGTATTTTTGTTGTAGGATCTATATTTGAGTAAATTTAGATGAAAATAACGGCAATTTTTTGGGTTGTGAAAAATAAATTTACATAGGAGTGTCAAATTTTAATAAAATTATTTGAAATCAACTTCGATTATTTTGGATTTTGTTGAGTATTTTTGTTGTGGGATCTATATTTGAGTAAATTTAGAATGAAAATAACTTCAATTTTTAGGATTGTGAAAAAAAATTTTGTTGGAAGTGTCAAATTTTAATAAAATTATTTGAAACCAACTTCGATTTTTTTGGATTTTGTTGAGAATTTTTGTTGTAGGATGTATATATGAGTAAATTTAGATGAAAATAACTTCAATTTTTTTGATGGTGATAAAAATTTTAGTTGGAAGAGTCAAATTTTAATAAATTTATTTCAAACCAACTCCGATTTTTTTGGATTTTGTCGAGTATTTTTGTTGTAGGATGTATATTTGAGTAAATTTTGATTAAAATAACTTCAATTTTTTGGATTGTGATAAAAATTTTAGTTGGAAGAGTCAAAATTTAATAAATTTATTTGAAACCATCTTCGATTTTTTGGGATTTTGTCGAGTATTTTTGTTGTAGGATCTATATTTCAGTAAATTTAGATGAAAATAACTTCAATTTTTAGGATTGTGAACAAAATTTTAGTTGGAAGTGTCAAATTTTAATAAATTTATTTGAGACCTACTTCGATTTTTGTGGATTTTGTTGAGTGTTTTTGTTGTAGGATCTATATTTGAGTAAATTTGATGAAAATAACTTCAATTTTTTGGATTGTGAAAAAAATTTTAGTTGGAAGTGTCAAATTTTAATAAATTTATTTGAAATCACTTCGATTATTTTGGAATTTGTTGAGTATTTTTGTAGTAGGATCTATATTTGAGTAAATTTGGATGAAAATAACTTCAATTTTTAGGATTGTGAAAAAAATTTTAGTTGGAAGTGTCAAATTTTAATAAATTTATTTAAAAATCAACTTCGATTATTTTGGATTTTGTCGAGTATTTTTGTTGTAGGATGTATATTTGAGTAAATTTTTATTAAAGTAACTTCAATTTTTTGGATTGTGATAAAAATTTTAGTTGGAAGAGTCAAAATTTAATAAATTTATTTGAAACCAACACCGATTTTTTTTTATTTTGTTGAGTATTTTTCTTGTAGGATCTATATTTGAGTAAATTTAGATGAAAATAACTTCAATTTTTAGGATTGTGAAAAAATTTTTAGTTGGAAGAGTCAAATTTTAATAAATTTATTTGAAACCAACTCCGATTTTTTTGGATTTTGTCGAGTATTTTTGTTGTAGGATGTATATTTGAGTAAATTTAGATGAAAATAACTTCAATTTTTTGGATTGTGAAAAAAATTTTAGTTGGAAGTGTCAAATTTTAATAAAATTATTTGAAATCAACTTCGATTATTTTGGAATTTGTTAAGTATTTTTGTTGTAGGATCTATATTTGAGTAAATTTAGATGAAAATAACTTCAATTTTTTGGATTGTGAAAAAAATTTTAGTTGGAAGTGTCAAATTTTAATAAATTTATTTGAGACCTACTTCGATTTTTTTGGATTTTGTTGAGAATTTTTGTTGTAGGATGTATATATGAGTAAATTTAGATGAAAATAACTTCAATTTTTTTGATGGTGATAAAAATTTTAGTTGGAAGAGTCAAATTTTAATAAATTTATTTCAAACCAACTCCGATTTTTTTGGATTTTGTCGAGTATTTTTGTTGTAGGATGTATATTTGAGTAAATTTTGATTAAAATAACTTCAATTTTTTGGATTGTGATAAAAATTTTTGTTGGAAGAGTCAAAATTTAATAAATTTATTTGAAACCAACACCGATTTTTTTTTATTTTGTTGAGTATTTTTGTTGTAGGATGTATATTTGAGTAAATTTTGATTAAAATAACTTCAATTTTTTGGATTGTGATAAAAATTTTAGTTGGAAGAGTCAAAATTTAATAAATTTATTTGAAACCATCTTCGATTTTTTGGGATTTTGTCGAGTATTTTTGTTGTAGGATCTATATTTGAGTAAATTTAGATGAAAATAACTTCAATTTTTTGGATTGTGAAAAAAATGTTAGTTGGAAGTGTCAAATTTTAATAAATTTATTTAAAAATCAACTTCGATTATTTTGGATTTTGTCGAGTATTTTTGTTGTAGGATGTATATTTGAGTAAATTTTTATTAAAGTAACTTCAATTTTTTGGATTGTGATAAAAATTTTAGTTGGAAGAGTCAAAATTTAAAAAATTTATTTGAAACCAACACCGATTTTTTTTTATTTTGTTGAGTATTTTTCTTGTAGGATCTATATTTGAGTAAATTTAGATGAAAATAACTTCAATTTTTAGGATTGTGAAAAAATTTTTAGTTGGAAGAGTCAAATTTTAATAAATTTATTTGAAACCAACTCCGATTTTTTTGGATTTTGTCGAGTATTTTTGTTGTAGGATGTATATTTGAGTAAATTTAGATGAAAATAACTTCAATTTTTTGGATTGTGAAAAAAATTTTAGTTGGAAGTGTCAAATTTTAATAAATTTATTTGAGACCTACTTCGATTTTTTTGGATTTTGTTGAGAATTTTTGTTGTAGGATGTATATATGAGTAAATTTAGATGAAAATAACTTCAATTTTTTTGATGGTGATAAAAATTTTAGTTGGAAGAGTCAAATTTTACTAAATTTATTTCAAACCAACTCCGATTTTTTTGGATTTTGTCGAGTATTTTTGTTGTAGGATGTATATTTGAGTAAATTTTGATTAAAATAACTTCAATTTTTTGGATTGTGATAAAAATTTTAGTTGGAAGAGTCAAAATTTAATAAATTTATTTGAAACCAACACCGATTTTTTTTTATTTTGTTGAGTATTTTTGTTGTAGGATGTATATTTGAGTAAATTTTGATTAAAATAACTTCAATTTTTTGGATTGTGATAAAAATTTTAGTTGGAAGTGTCAAAATTTAATAAATTTATTTGAAACCAACACCGATTTTTGTGGATTTTGTTGAGTATTTTTGTTGTAGGATCTATATTTGAGTAAATTTAGATGAAAATAACGGCAATTTTTTGGGTTGTGAAAAATAAATTTACATAGGAGTGTCAAATTTTAATAAAATTATTTGAAATCAACTTCGATTATTTTGGATTTTGTTGAGTATTTTTGTTGTGGGATCTATATTTGAGTAAATTTAGAATGAAAATAACTTCAATTTTTAGGATTGTGAAAAAAAATTTTGTTGGAAGTGTCAAATTTTAATAAAATTATTTGAAACCAACTTCGATTTTTTTGGATTTTGTTGAGAATTTTTGTTGTAGGATGTATATATGAGTAAATTTAGATGAAAATAACTTCAATTTTTTTGATGGTGATAAAAATTTTAGTTGGAAGAGTCAAATTTTAATAAATTTATTTCAAACCAACTCCGATTTTTTTGGATTTTGTCGAGTATTTTTGTTGTAGGATGTATATTTGAGTAAATTTTGATTAAAATAACTTCAATTTTTTGGATTGTGATAAAAATTTTAGTTGGAAGAGTCAAAATTTAATAAATTTATTTGAAACCATCTTCGATTTTTTGGGATTTTGTCGAGTATTTTTGTTGTAGGATCTATATTTCAGTAAATTTAGATGAAAATAACTTCAATTTTTAGGATTGTGAACAAAATTTTAGTTGGAAGTGTCAAATTTTAATAAATTTATTTGAGACCTACTTCGATTTTTGTGGATTTTGTTGAGTGTTTTTGTTGTAGGATCTATATTTGAGTAAATTTGATGAAAATAACTTCAATTTTTTGGATTGTGAAAAAAATTTTAGTTGGAAGTGTCAAATTTTAATAAATTTATTTGAAATCACTTCGATTATTTTGGAATTTGTTGAGTATTTTTGTAGTAGGATCTATATTTGAGTAAATTTGGATGAAAATAACTTCAATTTTTAGGATTGTGAAAAAAATTTTAGTTGGAAGTGTCAAATTTTAATAAATTTATTTAAAAATCAACTTCGATTATTTTGGATTTTGTCGAGTATTTTTGTTGTAGGATGTATATTTGAGTAAATTTTTATTAAAGTAACTTCAATTTTTTGGATTGTGATAAAAATTTTAGTTGGAAGAGTCAAAATTTAATAAATTTATTTGAAACCAACACCGATTTTTTTTTATTTTGTTGAGTATTTTTCTTGTAGGATCTATATTTGAGTAAATTTAGATGAAAATAACTTCAATTTTTAGGATTGTGAAAAAATTTTTAGTTGGAAGAGTCAAATTTTAATAAATTTATTTGAAACCAACTCCGATTTTTTTGGATTTTGTCGAGTATTTTTGTTGTAGGATGTATATTTGAGTAAATTTAGATGAAAATAACTTCAATTTTTTGGATTGTGAAAAAAATTTTAGTTGGAAGTGTCAAATTTTAATAAAATTATTTGAAATCAACTTCGATTATTTTGGAATTTGTTAAGTATTTTTGTTGTAGGATCTATATTTGAGTAAATTTAGATGAAAATAACTTCAATTTTTTGGATTGTGAAAAAAATTTTAGTTGGAAGTGTCAAATTTTAATAAATTTATTTGAGACCTACTTCGATTTTTTTGGATTTTGTTGAGAATTTTTGTTGTAGGATGTATATATGAGTAAATTTAGATGAAAATAACTTCAATTTTTTTGATGGTGATAAAAATTTTAGTTGGAAGAGTCAAATTTTAATAAATTTATTTCAAACCAACTCCGATTTTTTTGGATTTTGTCGAGTATTTTTGTTGTAGGATGTATATTTGAGTAAATTTTGATTAAAATAACTTCAATTTTTTGGATTGTGATAAAAATTTTTGTTGGAAGAGTCAAAATTTAATAAATTTATTTGAAACCAACACCGATTTTTTTTTATTTTGTTGAGTATTTTTGTTGTAGGATGTATATTTGAGTAAATTTTGATTAAAATAACTACAATTTTTTGGATTGTGATAAAAATTTTAGTTGGAAGAGTCAAAATTTAATAAATTTATTTGAAACCATCTTCGATTTTTTGGGATTTTGTCGAGTATTTTTGTTGTAGGATCTATATTTGAGTAAATTTAGATGAAAATAACTTCAATTTTTTGGATTGTGAAAAAAATGTTAGTTGGAAGTGTCAAATTTTAATAAATTTATTTAAAAATCAACTTCGATTATTTTGGATTTTGTCGAGTATTTTTGTTGTAGGATGTATATTTGAGTAAATTTTGATTAAAATCACTACAACTTTTTGGAGTGTGATAAAAATTTTAGTTGGAAGAGTCAAAATTTAATAAATTTATTTGAAACCATCTTCGATTTTTTGGGATTTTGTCGAGTATTTTTGTTGTAGGATCTATATTTGAGTAAATTTAGATGAAAATAACTTCAATTTTTTGGATTGTGAAAAAAATGTTAGTTGGAAGTGTCTATTTTAATAAATTTATTTGAAACCAACTCCGATTTTTTTTTATTTTGTTGAATATTTATGTTGTAGGATCTATATTTGAGTAAATTTAGATGAAAATAACTTCAATTTTTAGGATTGTGAAAAAAATTTTAGTTGGAAGTGTCAAATTTTAATAAATTTATTTAAAAATCAACTTCGATTATTTTGGATTTTGTCGAGTATTTTTGTTGTAGGATGTATATTTGAGTAAATTTTTATTAAAATAACTTCAATTTTTTGGATTGTGATAAAAATTTTAGTTGGAAGAGTCAAAATTTAATAAATTTATTTGAAACCAACACCGATTTTTTTTTATTTTGTTGAGTATTTTTCTTGTAGGATCTATATTTGAGTAAATTTAGATGAAAATAACTTCAATTTTTAGGATTGTGAAAAAATTTTTAGTTGGAAGAGTCAAATTTTAATAAATTTATTTGAAACCAACTCCGATTTTTTTGGATTTTGTCGAGTATTTTTGTTGTAGGATGTGTATTTGAGTAAATTTAGATGAAAATAACTTCAATTTTTTGGATTGTGAAAAAAATTTTAGTTGGAAGTGTCAAATTTTAATAAAATTATTTGAAATCAACTTCGATTATTTTGGAATTTGTTAAGTATTTTTGTTGTAGGATCTATATTTGAGTAAATTTAGATGAAAATAACTTCAATTTTTTGGATTGTGAAAAAAATTTTAGTTGGAAGTGTCAAATTTTAATAAAATTATTTGAAATCAACTTCGATTATTTCGGAATTTGTTAAGTATTTTTGTTGTAGGATCTATATTTGAGTAAATTTAGATGAAAATAACTTCAATTTTTTGGATTGTGAAAAAAATTTTAGTTGGAAGTGTCAAATTTTAATAAATTTATTTGAGACCTACTTCGATTTTTTTGGATTTTGTTGAGAATTTTTGTTGTAGGATGTATATATGAGTAAATTTAGATGAAAATAACTTCAATTTTTTTGATGGTGATAAAAATTTTAGTTGGAAGAGTCAAATTTTAATAAATTTATTTCAAACCAACTCCGATTTTTTTGGATTTTGTCGAGTATTTTTGTTGTAGGATGTATATTTGAGTAAATTTTGATTAAAATAACTTCAATTTTTTGGATTGTGATAAAAATTTTAGTTGGAAGAGTCAAAATTTAATAAATTTATTTGAAACCAACACCGATTTTTTTTTATTTTGTTGAGTATTTTTGTTGTAGGATGTATATTTGAGTAAATTTTGATTAAAATAACTTCAATTTTTTGGATTGTGATAAAAATTTTAGTTGGAAGTGTCAAAATTTAATAAATTTATTTGAAACCAACACCGATTTTTGTGGATTTTGTTGAGTATTTTTGTTGTAGGATCTATATTTGAGTAAATTTAGATGAAAATAACGGCAATTTTTTGGGTTGTGAAAAATAAATTTACATAGGAGTGTCAAATTTTAATAAAATTATTTGAAATCAACTTCGATTATTTTGGATTTTGTTGAGTATTTTTGTTGTGGGATCTATATTTGAGTAAATTTAGAATGAAAATAACTTCAATTTTTAGGATTGTGAAAAAAAATTTTGTTGGAAGTGTCAAATTTTAATAAAATTATTTGAAACCAACTTCGATTTTTTTGGATTTTGTTGAGAATTTTTGTTGTAGGATGTATATATGAGTAAATTTAGATGAAAATAACTTCAATTTTTTTGATGGTGATAAAAATTTTAGTTGGAAGAGTCAAATTTTAATAAATTTATTTCAAACCAACTCCGATTTTTTTGGATTTTGTCGAGTATTTTTGTTGTAGGATGTATATTTGAGTAAATTTTGATTAAAATAACTTCAATTTTTTGGATTGTGATAAAAATTTTAGTTGGAAGAGTCAAAATTTAATAAATTTATTTGAAACCATCTTCGATTTTTTGGGATTTTGTCGAGTATTTTTGTTGTAGGATCTATATTTCAGTAAATTTAGATGAAAATAACTTCAATTTTTAGGATTGTGAACAAAATTTTAGTTGGAAGTGTCAAATTTTAATAAATTTATTTGAGACCTACTTCGATTTTTGTGGATTTTGTTGAGTGTTTTTGTTGTAGGATCTATATTTGAGTAAATTTGATGAAAATAACTTCAATTTTTTGGATTGTGAAAAAAATTTTAGTTGGAAGTGTCAAATTTTAATAAATTTATTTGAAATCACTTCGATTATTTTGGAATTTGTTGAGTATTTTTGTAGTAGGATCTATATTTGAGTAAATTTGGATGAAAATAACTTCAATTTTTAGGATTGTGAAAAAAATTTTAGTTGGAAGTGTCAAATTTTAATAAATTTATTTAAAAATCAACTTCGATTATTTTGGATTTTGTCGAGTATTTTTGTTGTAGGATGTATATTTGAGTAAATTTTTATTAAAGTAACTTCAATTTTTTGGATTGTGATAAAAATTTTAGTTGGAAGAGTCAAAATTTAATAAATTTATTTGAAACCAACACCGATTTTTTTTTATTTTGTTGAGTATTTTTCTTGTAGGATCTATATTTGAGTAAATTTAGATGAAAATAACTTCAATTTTTAGGATTGTGAAAAAATTTTTAGTTGGAAGAGTCAAATTTTAATAAATTTATTTGAAACCAACTCCGATTTTTTTGGATTTTGTCGAGTATTTTTGTTGTAGGATGTATATTTGAGTAAATTTAGATGAAAATAACTTCAATTTTTTGGATTGTGAAAAAAATTTTAGTTGGAAGTGTCAAATTTTAATAAAATTATTTGAAATCAACTTCGATTATTTTGGAATTTGTTAAGTATTTTTGTTGTAGGATGTATATTTGAGTAAATTTAGATGAAAATAACTTCAATTTTTTGGATTGTGAAAAAAATTTTAGTTGGAAGTGTCAAATTTTAATAAATTTATTTGAGACCTACTTCGATTTTTTTGGATTTTGTTGAGAATTTTTGTTGTAGGATGTATATATGAGTAAATTTAGATGAAAATAACTTCAATTTTTTTGATGGTGATAAAAATTTTAGTTGGAAGAGTCAAATTTTAATAAATTTATTTCAAACCAACTCCGATTTTTTTGGATTTTGTCGAGTATTTTTGTTGTAGGATGTATATTTGAGTAAATTTTGATTAAAATAACTTCAATTTTTTGGATTGTGATAAAAATTTTTGTTGGAAGAGTCAAAATTTAATAAATTTATTTGAAACCAACACCGATTTTTTTTTATTTTGTTGAGTATTTTTGTTGTAGGATGTATATTTGAGTAAATTTTGATTAAAATAACTACAATTTTTTGGATTGTGATAAAAATTTTAGTTGGAAGAGTCAAAATTTAATAAATTTATTTGAAACCATCTTCGATTTTTTGGGATTTTGTCGAGTATTTTTGTTGTAGGATCTATATTTGAGTAAATTTAGATGAAAATAACTTCAATTTTTTGGATTGTGAAAAAAATGTTAGTTGGAAGTGTCAAATTTTAATAAATTTATTTAAAAATCAACTTCGATTATTTTGGATTTTGTCGAGTATTTTTGTTGTAGGATGTATATTTGAGTAAATTTTTATTAAAGTAACTTCAATTTTTGGATTGTGATAAAAATTTTAGTTGGAAGAGTCAAAATTTAAAAAATTTATTTGAAACCAACACCGATTTTTTTTTATTTTGTTGAGTATTTTTCTTGTAGGATCTATATTTGAGTAAATTTAGATGAAAATAACTTCAATTTTTAGGATTGTGAAAAAATTTTTAGTTGGAAGAGTCAAATTTTAATAAATTTATTTGAAACCAACTCCGATTTTTTTGGATTTTGTCGAGTATTTTTGTTGTAGGATGTATATTTGAGTAAATTTAGATGAAAATAACTTCAATTTTTTGGATTGTGAAAAAAATTTTAGTTGGAAGTGTCAAATTTTAATAAAATTATTTGAAACCAACACCGATTTTTGTGGATTTTGTTGCGTATTTTTGTTGTAGGATCTATATTTGAGTAAATTTAGATGAAAATAACGGCAATTTTTTGGGTTGTGAAAAAAAAATTTACATGGGAGTGTCAAATTTTAATAAAATTATTTGAAATCAACTTCGATTATTTTGGAATTTGTTAAGTATTTTTGTTGTAGGATCTATATTTGAGTAAATTTAGATGAAAATAACTTCAATTTTTTGGATTGTGAAAAAAATTTTAGTTGGAAGTGTCAAATTTTAATAAATTTATTTGAAATCAACTTCGATTATTTTGGATTTTGTTGAGTATTTTTGTTGTGGGATCTATATTTGAGTAAATTTAGATGAAAATAACGACAATTTTTTGGATTGTGAAAAAAAATTTACATGGAAGGGTAAAATTTTAATAAATTTATTTGAAACCAACTTCGATTTTTTTTAATTTTGTTGAGTATTTTTGTTGTAGGATCTATATTTGAGTAAATTTAGATGAAAATAACTTCAATTTTTTTGATGGTGATAAAAATTTTAGTTGAAAGAGTCAAATTTTAATAAATTTATTTCAAACCAACTCCGATTTTTTTGGATTTTGTCGAGTATTTTTGTTGTAGGATGTATATTTGAGTAAATTTAGATGAAAATAACTTCAATTTTTTGGATTGTGAAAAAAATTTTAGTTGGAAGTGTCAAATTTTAATAAAATTATTTGAAATCAACTTCGATTATTTTGGAATTTGTTAAGTATTTTTGTTGTAGGATCTATATTTGAGTAAATTTAGATGAAAATAACTTCAATTTTTTGGATTGTGAAAAAAATTTTAGTTGGAAGTGTCAAATTTTAATAAATTTATTTGAGACCTACTTCGATTTTTTTGGATTTTGTTGAGAATTTTTGTTGTAGGATGTATATTTGAGTAAATTTTGATTAAAATAACTTCAATTTTTTGGATTGTGATAAAAATTTTAGTTGGAAGAGTCAAAATTTAATAAATTTATTTGAAACCAACACCGATTTTTTTTTATTTTGTTGAGTATTTTTGTTGTAGGATGTATATTTGAGTAAATTTTGATTAAAATAACTTCAATTTTTTGGATTGTGATAAAAATTTTAGTTGGAAGAGTCAAAATTTAATAAATTTATTTGAAACCAACACCGATTTTTTTTTATTTTGTTGAGTATTTTTGTTGTAGGATGTATATTTGAGTAAATTTTGATTAAAATAACTTCAATTTTTTGGATTGTGATAAAAATTTTAGTTGGAAGAGTCAAAATTTAATAAATTTATTTGAAACCATCTTCGATTTTTTGGGATTTTGTCGAGTATTTTTGTTGTAGGATCTATATTTGAGTAAATTTAGATGAAAATAACTTCAATTTTTTGGATTGTGAAAAAAATGTTAGTTGGAAGTGTCAAATTTTAATAAATTTATTTAAAAATCAACTTCGATTATTTTGGATTTTGTCGAGTATTTTTGTTGTAGGATGTATATTTGAGTAAATTTTTATTAAAGTAACTTCAATTTTTTGGATTGTGATAAAAATTTTAGTTGGAAGAGTCAAAATTTAAAAAATTTATTTGAAACCAACACCGATTTTTTTTTATTTTGTTGAGTATTTTTCTTGTAGGATCTATATTTGAGTAAATTTAGATGAAAATAACTTCAATTTTTAGGATTGTGAAAAAATTTTTAGTTGGAAGAGTCAAATTTTAATAAATTTATTTGAAACCAACTCCGATTTTTTTGGATTTTGTCGAGTATTTTTGTTGTAGGATGTATATTTGAGTAAATTTAGATGAAAATAACTTCAATTTTTTGGATTGTGAAAAAAATTTTAGTTGGAAGTGTCAAATTTTAATAAAATTATTTGAAATCAACTTCGATTATTTTGGAATTTGTTAAGTATTTTTGTTGTAGGATCTATATTTGAGTAAATTTAGATGAAAATAACTTCAATTTTTTTGATGGTGATAAAAATTTTAGTTGGAAGAGTCAAATTTTAATAAATTTATTTGAAACCAACTCCGATTTTTTTGGATTTTGTCGAGTATTTTTGTTGTAGGATGTATATTTGAGTAAATTTTGATTAAAATAACTTCAATTTTTTGGATTGTGATAAAAATTTTAGTTGGAAGAGTCAAAATTTAATAAATTTATTTGAAACCATCTTCAATTTTTTGGGATTTTGTCGAGTTTTTTTGTTGTAGGATCTATATTTGAGTAAATTTAGATGAAAATAACGGCAATTTTTTGGGTTGTGAAAAAAAATTTACATGGGAGTGTCAAATTTTAATAAAATTATTTGAAATCAACTTCGATTATTTTGGAATTTGTTAAGTATTTTTGTTGTAGGATCTATATTTGAGTAAATTTAGATGAAAATAACTTCAATTTTTTGGATTGTGAAAAAAATTTTAGTTGGAAGTGTCAAATTTTAATAAATTTATTTGAAATCAACTTCGATTATTTTGGATTTTGTTGAGTATTTTTGTTGTGGGATCTATATTTGAGTAAATTTAGATGAAAATAACGACAATTTTTTGGATTGTGAAAAAAAAATTTACATGGAAGGGTAAAATTTTAATAAATTTATTTGAAACCAACTTCGATTTTTTTTAATTTTGTTGAGTATTTTTGTTGTAGGATCTATATTTGAGTAAATTTAGATGAAAATAACTTCAATTTTTAGGATTGTGAAAAAAATTTTAGTTGGAAGTGTCAAATTTTAATAAATTTATTTGAGACCAACTTCGATTTTTGTGGATTTTGTTGAGTAGTTTTGTTGTAGGATCTATATTTGAGTAAATTTAGAATGAAAATAACTTCAATTTTTAGGATTGTGAAAAAAAATTTAGTTGGAAGTGTCAAATTTTAATAAAATTATTTGAAACCAACTTCGATTTTTTTGGATTTTGTTGAGAATTTTTGTTGTAGGATGTATATTTGAGTAAATTTAGATGAAAATAACTTCAATTTTTTTGATGGTGATAAAAATTTTAGTTGGAAGAGTCAAATTTTAATAAATTTATTTGAAACCAACTCCGATGTTTTTGGATTTTGTCGAGTATTTTTGTTGTAGGATCTACATTTGAGTAAATTTAGATGAAAATAACTTCAATTTTTAGGATTGTGAAAAAAAATTTAGTTGGAAGAGTCAAAATTTATTAAATTTATTTGAAACCAACTTCGATTTTTTGGGATATTGTCGAGTATTTTGATTGTAGGATCAATATTTGAGTAAATTTAGATGAAAATAACTTCAATTTTTAGGATTGTGAAAAAAATTTTAAATGGAAGTGTCAAATTTTAATAAATTTATTTGAGATCAACTTCGATTTTTTTGGATTTTGTTGAGTATTTTTGTTGAAGGATCTATATTTAAGGAAATTTAGATGAACATAACTAAATTTTTTAGGATTGCGAAAAAAAATTTAGTTGGAAGTGTCAAATTTTAATAAATTTATTTGAGACCAACTTCGATTTTTGTGGATTTTGTTGAGTATTTTTGTTGTAGGACCTATATTTGAGTAAATTTAGATGAAAATAACGACACTTTTTTGGGTTGTGAAAAAAAAATTTACATGGAAGTGTAAAATTTTAAAAATTTATTTGAAACCAACTTCGATTTTTTCGGATTTTGTTGAGTATTTTTGTTGTAGGATCTATATTTGAGTAAATTTAGATGAAAATAACTTCAATTTTTAGGATTGTGAAAAAAATTTTAGTTGGAAGGGTCAAATTTTAATAAATTTATTTGAAACCAACTCCGATTTTTTTGGATTTTGTCGAGTATTTTTGTTGTAGGATCTACATTTGAGTAAATTTAGATGAAAATAACTTCAATTTTTAGGATTGTGAAAAAAAATTTAGTTGGAAGTGTTAAATTTTAATAAATTTATTTGAAACCAACTTCGATAATTTTTGGGATTTTGTTGAGTATTTTTGTTGTAGGATCTATATTTGAGTAAATTTAGATGAAAATAACTTCAATTTTTTGGATTGTGAAAAAAATTTTAGTTGGAAGTGTCAAATTTTAATAAATTTATTTGAGATCAACTTCGATTTTTTTTTATTTTGTCGAGTATTTTTGTTGTAGGATGTATATTTGAGTAAATTTTGATTAAAATAACTACAATTTTTTGGATTGTGATAAAAATTTTAGTTGGAAGAGTCAAAATTTAATAAATTTATTTGAAACCAACTCCGATTTTTTTGGATTTTGTCGAGTATTTTTGTTGTAGGATCTACATTTGAGTAAATTTAGATGAAAATAACTTCAATTTTTAGGATTGTGAAAAAAAATTTAGTTGGAAGTGTCAAATTTTAATAAAATTATTTGAAATCAACTTCGATTATTTTGGAATTTGTTAAGTATTTTTGTTGTAGGATCTATATTTGAGTAAATTTAGATGAAAATAACTTCAATTTTTTGGATTGTGAAAAAAATTTTAGTTGGAAGTGTCAAATTTTAATAAATTTATTTGAGACCTACTTCGATTTTTTTGGATTTTGTTGAGAATTTTTGTTGTAGGATGTATATTTGAGTAAATTTTGATTAAAATAACTTCAATTTTTTGGATTGTGATAAAAATTTTAGTTGGAAGAGTCAAAATTTAATAAATTTATTTGAAACCAACACCGATTTTTTTTTATTTTGTTGAGTATTTTTGTTGTAGGATGTATATTTGAGTAAATTTTGATTAAAATAACTTCAATTTTTTGGATTGTGATAAAAATTTTAGTTGGAAGAGTCAAAATTTAATAAATTTATTTGAAACCAACACCGATTTTTTTTTATTTTGTTGAGTATTTTTGTTGTAGGATGTATATTTGAGTAAATTTTGATTAAAATAACTTCAATTTTTTGGATTGTGATAAAAATTTTAGTTGGAAGAGTCAAAATTTAATAAATTTATTTGAAACCATCTTCGATTTTTTGGGATTTTGTCGAGTATTTTTGTTGTAGGATCTATATTTGAGTAAATTTAGATGAAAATAACTTCAATTTTTTGGATTGTGAAAAAAATGTTAGTTGGAAGTGTCAAATTTTAATAAATTTATTTAAAAATCAACTTCGATTATTTTGGATTTTGTCGAGTATTTTTGTTGTAGGATGTATATTTGAGTAAATTTTTATTAAAGTAACTTCAATTTTTTGGATTGTGATAAAAATTTTAGTTGGAAGAGTCAAAATTTAAAAAATTTATTTGAAACCAACACCGATTTTTTTTTATTTTGTTGAGTATTTTTCTTGTAGGATCTATATTTGAGTAAATTTAGATGAAAATAACTTCAATTTTTAGGATTGTGAAAAAATTTTTAGTTGGAAGAGTCAAATTTTAATAAATTTATTTGAAACCAACTCCGATTTTTTTGGATTTTGTCGAGTATTTTTGTTGTAGGATGTATATTTGAGTAAATTTAGATGAAAATAACTTCAATTTTTTGGATTGTGAAAAAAATTTTAGTTGGAAGTGTCAAATTTTAATAAAATTATTTGAAATCAACTTCGATTATTTTGGAATTTGTTAAGTATTTTTGTTGTAGGATCTATATTTGAGTAAATTTAGATGAAAATAACTTCAATTTTTTTGATGGTGATAAAAATTTTAGTTGGAAGAGTCAAATTTTAATAAATTTATTTGAAACCAACTCCGATTTTTTTGGATTTTGTCGAGTATTTTTGTTGTAGGATGTATATTTGAGTAAATTTTGATTAAAATAACTTCAATTTTTTGGATTGTGATAAAAATTTTAGTTGGAAGAGTCAAAATTTAATAAATTTATTTGAAACCATCTTCAATTTTTTGGGATTTTGTCGAGTTTTTTTGTTGTAGGATCTATATTTGAGTAAATTTAGATGAAAATAACGGCAATTTTTTGGGTTGTGAAAAAAAATTTACATGGGAGTGTCAAATTTTAATAAAATTATTTGAAATCAACTTCGATTATTTTGGAATTTGTTAAGTATTTTTGTTGTAGGATCTATATTTGAGTAAATTTAGATGAAAATAACTTCAATTTTTTGGATTGTGAAAAAAATTTTAGTTGGAAGTGTCAAATTTTAATAAATTTATTTGAAATCAACTTCGATTATTTTGGATTTTGTTGAGTATTTTTGTTGTGGGATCTATATTTGAGTAAATTTAGATGAAAATAACGACAATTTTTTGGATTGTGAAAAAAAAATTTACATGGAAGGGTAAAATTTTAATAAATTTATTTGAAACCAACTTCGATTTTTTTTAATTTTGTTGAGTATTTTTGTTGTAGGATCTATATTTGAGTAAATTTAGATGAAAATAACTTCAATTTTTAGGATTGTGAAAAAAATTTTAGTTGGAAGTGTCAAATTTTAATAAATTTATTTGAGACCAACTTCGATTTTTGTGGATTTTGTTGAGTAGTTTTGTTGTAGGATCTATATTTGAGTAAATTTAGAATGAAAATAACTTCAATTTTTAGGATTGTGAAAAAAAATTTAGTTGGAAGTGTCAAATTTTAATAAAATTATTTGAAACCAACTTCGATTTTTTTGGATTTTGTTGAGAATTTTTGTTGTAGGATGTATATTTGAGTAAATTTAGATGAAAATAACTTCAATTTTTTTGATGGTGATAAAAATTTTAGTTGGAAGAGTCAAATTTTAATAAATTTATTTGAAACCAACTCCGATGTTTTTGGATTTTGTCGAGTATTTTTGTTGTAGGATCTACATTTGAGTAAATTTAGATGAAAATAACTTCAATTTTTAGGATTGTGAAAAAAAATTTAGTTGGAAGAGTCAAAATTTATTAAATTTATTTGAAACCAACTTCGATTTTTTGGGATATTGTCGAGTATTTTGATTGTAGGATCAATATTTGAGTAAATTTAGATGAAAATAACTTCAATTTTTAGGATTGTGAAAAAAATTTTAAATGGAAGTGTCAAATTTTAATAAATTTATTTGAGATCAACTTCGATTTTTTTGGATTTTGTTGAGTATTTTTGTTGAAGGATCTATATTTAAGGAAATTTAGATGAACATAACTAAATTTTTTAGGATTGCGAAAAAAAATTTAGTTGGAAGTGTCAAATTTTAATAAATTTATTTGAGACCAACTTCGATTTTTGTGGATTTTGTTGAGTATTTTTGTTGTAGGACCTATATTTGAGTAAATTTAGATGAAAATAACGACACTTTTTTGGGTTGTGAAAAAAAAATTTACATGGAAGTGTAAAATTTTAAAAATTTATTTGAAACCAACTTCGATTTTTTCGGATTTTGTTGAGTATTTTTGTTGTAGGATCTATATTTGAGTAAATTTAGATGAAAATAACTTCAATTTTTAGGATTGTGAAAAAAATTTTAGTTGGAAGGGTCAAATTTTAATAAATTTATTTGAAACCAACTCCGATTTTTTTGGATTTTGTCGAGTATTTTTGTTGTAGGATCTACATTTGAGTAAATTTAGATGAAAATAACTTCAATTTTTAGGATTGTGAAAAAAAATTTAGTTGGAAGTGTTAAATTTTAATAAATTTATTTGAAACCAACTTCGATAATTTTTGGGATTTTGTTGAGTATTTTTGTTGTAGGATCTATATTTGAGTAAATTTAGATGAAAATAACTTCAATTTTTTGGATTGTGAAAAAAATTTTAGTTGGAAGTGTCAAATTTTAATAAATTTATTTGAGATCAACTTCGATTTTTTTTTATTTTGTCGAGTATTTTTGTTGTAGGATGTATATTTGAGTAAATTTTGATTAAAATAACTACAATTTTTTGGATTGTGATAAAAATTTTAGTTGGAAGAGTCAAAATTTAATAAATTTATTTGAAACCAACTCCGATTTTTTTGGATTTTGTCGAGTATTTTTGTTGTAGGATCTACATTTGAGTAAATTTAGATGAAAATAACTTCAATTTTTAGGATTGTGAAAAAAAATTTAGTTGGAAGTGTCAAATTTTAATAAATTTATTTGAAACCAACTTCGATAATTTATCGGATTTTGTTGAGTATTTTTGTTGTAGGATCTATATTTGAGTAAATTTAGATGAAAATAACTTCAATTTTTTGGATTGTGAAAAAAATTTTAGTTGGAAGTGTCAAATTTTAATAAATTTATTTGAGATCAACTTCGATTTTTTTGGATTTTGTTGAGTATTTTTGTTGTAGGATCTATATTTGAGTAAATTTGATGAAAATAACTTCAATTTTTTGGATTGTGAAAAAATTTTTAGTTGGAAGAGTCAAATTTTAATAAATTTATTTGAAACCAACTCCGATTTTTTTGGATTTTGTCGAGTATTTTTGTAGTAGGATCTATATTTGAGTAAAATTGGATGAAAATAACTTCAATTTTTTGGATTGTGATAAAAATTTTAGTTGGAAGAGTCAAAATTTAATAAATTTATTTGAAACCATCTTCGATTTTTTGGGATTTTGTCGAGTATTTTTGTTGTAGGATCTATATTTGAGTAAATTTAGATGAAAATAACTTCAATTTTTTGGATTGTGAAAAAAATGTTAGTTGGAAGTGTCAAATTTTAATAAATTTATTTAAAAATCAACTTCGATTATTTTGGATTTTGTCGAGTATTTTTGTTGTAGGATGTATATTTGAGTAAATTTTTATTAAAGTAACTTCAATTTTTTGGATTGTGATAAAAATTTTAGTTGGAAGAGTCAAAATTTAAAAAATTTATTTGAAACCAACACCGATTTTTTTTTATTTTGTTGAGTATTTTTCTTGTAGGATCTATATTTGAGTAAATTTAGATGAAAATAACTTCAATTTTTAGGATTGTGAAAAAATTTTTAGTTGGAAGAGTCAAATTTTAATAAATTTATTTGAAACCAACTCCGATTTTTTTGGATTTTGTCGAGTATTTTTGTTGTAGGATGTATATTTGAGTAAATTTAGATGAAAATAACTTCAATTTTTTGGATTGTGAAAAAAATTTTAGTTGGAAGTGTCAAATTTTAATAAAATTATTTGAAATCAACTTCGATTATTTTGGAATTTGTTAAGTATTTTTGTTGTAGGATCTATATTTGAGTAAATTTAGATGAAAATAACTTCAATTTTTTTGATGGTGATAAAAATTTTAGTTGGAAGAGTCAAATTTTAATAAATTTATTTGAAACCAACTCCGATTTTTTTGGATTTTGTCGAGTATTTTTGTTGTAGGATGTATATTTGAGTAAATTTTGATTAAAATAACTTCAATTTTTTGGATTGTGATAAAAATTTTAGTTGGAAGAGTCAAAATTTAATAAATTTATTTGAAACCATCTTCAATTTTTTGGGATTTTGTCGAGTTTTTTTGTTGTAGGATCTATATTTGAGTAAATTTAGATGAAAATAACGGCAATTTTTTGGGTTGTGAAAAAAAATTTACATGGGAGTGTCAAATTTTAATAAAATTATTTGAAATCAACTTCGATTATTTTGGAATTTGTTAAGTATTTTTGTTGTAGGATCTATATTTGAGTAAATTTAGATGAAAATAACTTCAATTTTTTGGATTGTGAAAAAAATTTTAGTTGGAAGTGTCAAATTTTAATAAATTTATTTGAAATCAACTTCGATTATTTTGGATTTTGTTGAGTATTTTTGTTGTGGGATCTATATTTGAGTAAATTTAGATGAAAATAACGACAATTTTTTGGATTGTGAAAAAAAAATTTACATGGAAGGGTAAAATTTTAATAAATTTATTTGAAACCAACTTCGATTTTTTTTAATTTTGTTGAGTATTTTTGTTGTAGGATCTATATTTGAGTAAATTTAGATGAAAATAACTTCAATTTTTAGGATTGTGAAAAAAATTTTAGTTGGAAGTGTCAAATTTTAATAAATTTATTTGAGACCAACTTCGATTTTTGTGGATTTTGTTGAGTAGTTTTGTTGTAGGATCTATATTTGAGTAAATTTAGAATGAAAATAACTTCAATTTTTAGGATTGTGAAAAAAAATTTAGTTGGAAGTGTCAAATTTTAATAAAATTATTTGAAACCAACTTCGATTTTTTTGGATTTTGTTGAGAATTTTTGTTGTAGGATGTATATTTGAGTAAATTTAGATGAAAATAACTTCAATTTTTTTGATGGTGATAAAAATTTTAGTTGGAAGAGTCAAATTTTAATAAATTTATTTGAAACCAACTCCGATGTTTTTGGATTTTGTCGAGTATTTTGGTTGTAGGATCTACATTTGAGTAAATTTAGATGAAAATAACTTCAATTTTTAGGATTGTGAAAAAAAATTTAGTTGGAAGAGTCAAAATTTATTAAATTTATTTGAAACCAACTTCGATTTTTTGGGATATTGTCGAGTATTTTGATTGTAGGATCAATATTTGAGTAAATTTAGATGAAAATAACTTCAATTTTTAGGATTGTGAAAAAAATTTTAAATGGAAGTGTCAAATTTTAATAAATTTATTTGAGATCAACTTCGATTTTTTTGGATTTTGTTGAGTATTTTTGTTGAAGGATCTATATTTAAGGAAATTTAGATGAACATAACTAAATTTTTTAGGATTGCGAAAAAAAATTTAGTTGGAAGTGTCAAATTTTAATAAATTTATTTGAGACCAACTTCGATTTTTGTGGATTTTGTTGAGTATTTTTGTTGTAGGACCTATATTTGAGTAAATTTAGATGAAAATAACGACACTTTTTTGGGTTGTGAAAAAAAAATTTACATGGAAGTGTAAAATTTTAAAAATTTATTTGAAACCAACTTCGATTTTTTCGGATTTTGTTGAGTATTTTTGTTGTAGGATCTATATTTGAGTAAATTTAGATGAAAATAACTTCAATTTTTAGGATTGTGAAAAAAATTTTAGTTGGAAGGGTCAAATTTTAATAAATTTATTTGAAACCAACTCCGATTTTTTTGGATTTTGTCGAGTATTTTTGTTGTAGGATCTACATTTGAGTAAATTTAGATGAAAATAACTTCAATTTTTAGGATTGTGAAAAAAAATTTAGTTGGAAGTGTTAAATTTTAATAAATTTATTTGAAACCAACTTCGATAATTTTTGGGATTTTGTTGAGTATTTTTGTTGTAGGATCTATATTTGAGTAAATTTAGATGAAAATAACTTCAATTTTTTGGATTGTGAAAAAAATTTTAGTTGGAAGTGTCAAATTTTAATAAATTTATTTGAGATCAACTTCGATTTTTTTTTATTTTGTCGAGTATTTTTGTTGTAGGATGTATATTTGAGTAAATTTTGATTAAAATAACTACAATTTTTTGGATTGTGATAAAAATTTTAGTTGGAAGAGTCAAAATTTAATAAATTTATTTGAAACCAACTCCGATTTTTTTGGATTTTGTCGAGTATTTTTGTTGTAGGATCTACATTTGAGTAAATTTAGATGAAAATAACTTCAATTTTTAGGATTGTGAAAAAAAATTTAGTTGGAAGTGTCAAATTTTAATAAATTTATTTGAAACCAACTTCAATAATTTATCGGATTTTGTTGAGTATTTTTGTTGTAGGATCTATATTTGAGTAAATTTAGATGAAAATAACTTCAATTTTTTGGATTGTGAAAAAAATTTTAGTTGGAAGTGTCAAATTTTAATAAATTTATTTGAAACCATCTTCAATTTTTTGGGATTTTGTCGAGTTTTTTTGTTGTAGGATCTATATTTGAGTAAATTTAGATGAAAATAACGGCAATTTTTTGGGTTGTGAAAAAAAATTTACATGGGAGTGTCAAATTTTAATAAAATTATTTGAGACCAACTTCGATTTTTGTGGATTTTGTTGAGTATTTTTGTTGTGGGATCTATATTTGAGTAAATTTAGATGAAAATAACGACAATTTTTTGGATTGTGAAAAAAAAATTTACATGGAAGGGTAAAATTTTAATAAATTTATTTGAAACCAACTTCGATTTTTTTTAATTTTGTTGAGTATTTTTGTTGTAGGATCTATATTTGAGTAAATTTAGATGAAAATAACTTCAATTTTTAGGATTGTGAAAAAAATTTTAGTTGGAAGTGTCAAATTTTAATAAATTTATTTGAGACCAACTTCGATTTTTGTGGATTTTGTTGAGTAGTTTTGTTGTAGGATCTATATTTGAGTAAATTTAGAATGAAAATAACTTCAATTTTTAGGATTGTGAAAAAAAATTTAGTTGGAAGTGTCAAATTTTAATAAAATTATTTGAAACCAACTTCGATTTTTTTGGATTTTGTTGAGAATTTTTGTTGTAGGATGTATATTTGAGTAAATTTAGATGAAAATAACTTCAATTTTTTTGATGGTGATAAAAATTTTAGTTGGAAGAGTCAAATTTTAATAAATTTATTTGAAACCAACTCCGATGTTTTTGGATTTTGTCGAGTATTTTTGTTGTAGGATCTACATTTGAGTAAATTTAGATGAAAATAACTTCAATTTTTAGGATTGTGAAAAAAAATTTAGTTGGAAGAGTCAAAATTTATTAAATTTATTTGAAACCAACTTTGATTTTTTGGGATATTGTCGAGTATTTTGATTGTAGGATCAATATTTGAGTAAATTTAGATGAAAATAACTTCAATTTTTAGGATTGTGAAAAAAATTTTAAATGGAAGTGTCAAATTTTAATAAATTTATTTGAGATCAACTTCGATTTTTTTGGATTTTGTTGAGTATTTTTGTTGAAGGATCTATATTTAAGGAAATTTAGATGAACATAACTAAATTTTTTAGGATTGCGAAAAAAAATTTAGTTGGAAGTGTCAAATTTTAATAAATTTATTTGAGACCAACTTCGATTTTTGTGGATTTTGTTGAGTATTTTTGTTGTAGGACCTATATTTGAGTAAATTTAGATGAAAATAACGACACTTTTTTGGGTTGTGAAAAAAAAATTTACATGGAAGTGTAAAATTTTAAAAATTTATTTGAAACCAACTTCGATTTTTTCGGATTTTGTTGAGTATTTTTGTTGTAGGATCTATATTTGAGTAAATTTAGATGAAAATAACTTCAATTTTTAGGATTGTGAAAAAAATTTTAGTTGGAAGGGTCAAATTTTAATAAATTTATTTGAAACCAACTCCGATTTTTTTGGATTTTGTCGAGTATTTTTGTTGTAGGATCTACATTTGAGTAAATTTAGATGAAAATAACTTCAATTTTTAGGATTGTGAAAAAAAATTTAGTTGGAAGTGTTAAATTTTAATAAATTTATTTGAAACCAACTTCGATAATTTTTGGGATTTTGTTGAGTATTTTTGTTGTAGGATCTATATTTGAGTAAATTTAGATGAAAATAACTTCAATTTTTTGGATTGTGAAAAAAATTTTAGTTGGAAGTGTCAAATTTTAATAAATTTATTTGAGATCAACTTCGATTTTTTTTTATTTTGTCGAGTATTTTTGTTGTAGGATGTATATTTGAGTAAATTTTGATTAAAATAACTACAATTTTTTGGATTGTGATAAAAATTTTAGTTGGAAGAGTCAAAATTTAATAAATTTATTTGAAACCAACTCCGATTTTTTTGGATTTTGTCGAGTATTTTTGTTGTAGGATCTACATTTGAGTAAATTTAGATGAAAATAACTTCAATTTTTAGGATTGTGAAAAAAAATTTAGTTGGAAGTGTCAAATTTTAATAAATTTATTTGAAACCAACTTCGATAATTTATCGGATTTTGTTGAGTATTTTTGTTGTAGGATCTATATTTGAGTAAATTTAGATGAAAATAACTTCAATTTTTTGGATTGTGAAAAAAATTTTAGTTGGAAGTGTCAAATTTTAATAAATTTATTTGAGATCAACTTCGATTTTTTTGGATTTTGTTGAGTATTTTTGTTGTAGGATCTATATTTGAGTAAATTTGATGAAAATAACTTCAATTTTTTGGATTGTGAAAAAATTTTTAGTTGGAAGAGTCAAATTTTAATAAATTTATTTGAAACCAACTCCGATTTTTTTGGATTTTGTCGAGTATTTTTGTAGTAGGATCTATATTTGAGTAAAATTGGATGAAAATAACTTCAATTTTTAGGATTGTCAAAAAAATTTTAGTTGGAAGTGTCAAATTTTAATAAATTTATTTAAAAATCAACTTCGATTATTTTGGATTTTGTCGAGTATTTTTGTTGTAGGATGTATATTTGAGTAAATTTTTATTAAAATAACTTCAATTTTTTGGATTGTGATAAAAATTTTAGTTGGAAGAGTCAAAATTTAATAAATTTATTTGAAACCAACACCGATTTTTTTTTATTTTGTTGAGTATTTTTCTTGTAGGATCTATATTTGAGTAAATTTAGATGAAAATAACTTCAATTTTTAGGATTGTGAAAAAATTTTTTGTTGGAAGAGTCAAATTTTAATAAATTTATTTGAAACCAACTCCGATTTTTTTGGATTTTGTCGAGTATTTTTGTTGTAGGATGTATATTTGAGTAAATTTAGATGAAAATAACTTCAATTTTTTGCATTGTGAAAAAAATTTTAGTTGGAAGTGTCAAATTTTAATAAAATTATTTGAAATCAACTTTGATTATTTTGGAATTTGTTAAGTATTTTTGTTGTAGGATCTATATTTGAGTAAATTTAGATGAAAATAACTTCAATTTTTTGGATTGTGAAAAAAATTTTAGTTGGAAGTGTCAAATTTTAATAAATTTATTTGAAATCAACTTCGATTATTTTGGATTTTGTTGAGTATTTTTGTTGTGGGATCTATATTTGAGTAAATTTAGATGAAAATAACGACAATTTTTTGGATTGTGAAAAAAAAATTTACATGGAAGGGTAAAATTTTAATAAATTTATTTGAAACCAACTTCGATTTTTTTTAATTTTGTTGAGTATTTTTGTTGTAGGATCTATATTTGAGTAAATTTAGATGAAAATAACTTCAATTTTTTGGATTGTGAAAAAAATTTTAGTTGGAAGTGTCAAATTTTAATAAAATTATTTGAAATCAACTTCGATTATTTTGGATTTTGTTGAGTATTTTTGTTGTAGGATGTATATTTGAGTAAATTTTGATTAAAATAACTACAATTTTTTGGATTGTGATAAAAATTTTAGTTGGAAGAGTCAAAATTTAATAAATTTATTTGAAACCAACTTCGATTTTTTGGGATAATGTCGAGTATTTTTGTTGTAGGATCAATATTTGAGTAAATTTAGATGAAAATAACTTCAATTTTTAGGATTCTGAAAAAAATTTTAGTTGGAAGTGTCAAATTTTAATAAATTTATTTGAAATCACTTCGATTATTTTGGAATTTGTTGAGTAGTTTTGTTGTAGGATCTATATTTGAGTAAATTTGATGAAAATAACTTCAATTTTTAGGATTGTGAAAAAAAAATTTACATGGAAGGGTAAAATTTTAATAAATTTATTTGAAACCAACTTCGATTTTTTTTAATTTTGTTGAGTATTTTTGTTGTAGGATCTATATTTGAGTAAATTTAGATGAAAATAACTTCAATTTTTAGGATTGTGAAAAAAATTTTAGTTGGAAGTGTCAAATTTTAATAAATTTATTTGAGACTAACTTCGATTTTTGTGGATTTTGTTGAGTATTTTTGTTGTAGGATGCATATTTGAGTAAATTTAGATGAAATTATCTTCAATTTTTTGCATTGTGAAAAAAAATTTAGTTGGAAGTGTCAAATTTTAATAAATTTATTTGAAACCAACTTCGATTATTTTGGATTTTGTTGAGTATTTTTGTTGTAGGATCTATATTTCAGTAAATTTAGATGAAAATAACGGCAATTTTTTGGGTTGTGAAAAAAAAATTTACATGGGAGTGTCAAATTTTAATAAAATTATTTGAAATCAACTTCGATTATTTTGGAATTTGTTAAGTATTTTTGTTGTAGGATCTATATTTGAGTAAATTTAGATGAAAATAACTACAATTTTTTGGATTGTGAAAAAAATTTTAGTTGGAAGTGTCAAATTTTAATAAATTTATTTGAAACCAACTTCGATTTTTTGGGATAATGTCGAGTATTTTTGTTGTAGGATCAATATTTGAGTAAATTTAGATGAAAATAACTTCAATTTTTAGGATTGTGAAAAAAATTTTAGTTGGAAGAGTCAAAATTTAATAAATTTATTTGAAACCAACTTCGATTTTTTGGGATAATGTCGAGTATTTTTGTTGTAGGATCAATATTTGAGTAAATTTAGATGAAAATAACTTCAATTTTTAGGATTCTGAAAAAAATTTTAGTTGGAAGTGTCAAATTTTAATAAATTTATTTGAAATCACTTCGATTATTTTGGAATTTGTTGAGTAGTTTTGTTGTAGGATCTATATTTGAGTAAATTTGATGAAAATAACTTCAATTTTTAGGATTGTGAAAAAAAAATTTACATGGAAGGGTAAAATTTTAATAAATTTATTTGAAACCAACTTCGATTTTTTTTAATTTTGTTGAGTATTTTTGTTGTAGGATCTATATTTGAGTAAATTTAGATGAAAATAACTTCAATTTTTAGGATTGTGAAAAAAATTTTAGTTGGAAGTGTCAAATTTTAATAAATTTATTTGAGACTAACTTCGATTTTTGTGGATTTTGTTGAGTATTTTTGTTGTAGGATGCATATTTGAGTAAATTTAGATGAAATTATCTTCAATTTTTTGCATTGTGAAAAAAAATTTAGTTGGAAGTGTCAAATTTTAATAAATTTATTTGAAACCAACTTCGATTATTTTGGATTTTGTTGAGTATTTTTGTTGTAGGATCTATATTTCAGTAAATTTAGATGAAAATAACGACCATTTTTTGGATTGTGAAAAAAATTTTAGTTGGAAGTGTCAAATTTTAATAAATTTATTTGAAACCAACTCCGTTTTTTTTGGATTTTGTCGAGTATTTTTGTTGTAGGATGTATATTTGAGTAAATTTTGATTAAAATAACTTCAATTTTTTGGATTGTGATAAAAATATTAGTTGGAAGAGTCAAAATTTAATAAATTTATTTGAAACCATCTTCGATTTTTTGGGATTTTGTCGAGTATTTTTGTTGTAGGATCTATATTTGAGTAAATTTAGTTGAAAATAACTTCAATTTTTTGGATTGTGAAAAAAATGTTAGTTGGAAGTGTCAAATTTTAATAAATTTATTTGAAACCAACACCGATTTTTGTGGATTTTGTTGAGTATTTTTGTTGTAGGATCTATATTTGAGTAAATTTAGATGAAAATAACGGCAATTTTTTGGGTTGTGAAAAAAAAATTTACATGGGAGTGTCAAATTTTAATAAAATTATTTGAAATCAACTTCGATTATTTTGGAATTTGTTAAGTATTTTTGTTGTAGGATCTATATTTGAGTAAATTTAGATGAAAATAACTACAATTTTTTGGATTGTGAAAAAAATTTTAGTTGGAAGTGTCAAATTTTAATAAATTTATTTGAAACCAACTTCGATTTTTTGGGATAATGTCGAGTATTTTTGTTGTAGGATCAATATTTGAGTAAATTTAGATGAAAATAACTTCAATTTTTAGGATTGTGAAAAAAATTTTAGTTGGAAGTGTCAAATTTTAATAAATTTATTTGAAATCACTTCGATTATTTTGGAATTTGTTGAGTATTTTTGTTGTAGGATCTATATTTGAGTAAATTTAGATGAAAATAACTTCAATTTTTAGGATTCTGAAAAAAATTTTAGTTGGAAGTGTCAAATTTTAATAAATTTATTTGAAATCACTTCGATTATTTTGGAATTTGTTGAGTAGTTTTGTTGTAGGATCTATATTTGAGTAAATTTGATGAAAATAACTTCAATTTTTAGGATTGTGAAAAAAAAATTTACATGGAAGGGTAAAATTTTAATAAATTTATTTGAAACCAACTTCGATTTTTTTTAATTTTGTTGAGTATTTTTGTTGTAGGATCTATATTTGAGTAAATTTAGATGAAAATAACTTCAATTTTTAGGATTGTGAAAAAAATTTTAGTTGGAAGTGTCAAATTTTAATAAATTTATTTGAGACTAACTTCGATTTTTGTGGATTTTGTTGAGTATTTTTGTTGTAGGATGCATATTTGAGTAAATTTAGATGAAATTATCTTCAATTTTTTGCATTGTGAAAAAAAATTTAGTTGGAAGTGTCAAATTTTAATAAATTTATTTGAAACCAACTTCGATTATTTTGGATTTTGTTGAGTATTTTTGTTGTAGGATCTATATTTCAGTAAATTTAGATGAAAATAACGACCATTTTTTGGATTGTGAAAAAAATTTTAGTTGGAAGTGTCAAATTTTAATAAATTTATTTGAAACCAACTTCGATTTTTTGGGATAATGTCGAGTATTTTTGTTGTAGGATCAATATTTGAGTAAATTTAGATGAAAATAACTTCAATTTTTAGGATTGTGAAAAAAATTTTAGTTGGAAGAGTCAAAATTTAATAAATTTATTTGAAACCAACTTCGATTTTTTGGGATAATGTCGAGTATTTTTGTTGTAGGATCAATATTTGAGTAAATTTAGATGAAAATAACTTCAATTTTTAGGATTCTGAAAAAAATTTTAGTTGGAAGTGTCAAATTTTAATAAATTTATTTGAAATCACTTCGATTATTTTGGAATTTGTTGAGTAGTTTTGTTGTAGGATCTATATTTGAGTAAATTTGATGAAAATAACTTCAATTTTTAGGATTGTGAAAAAAAAATTTACATGGAAGGGTAAAATTTTAATAAATTTATTTGAAACCAACTTCGATTTTTTTTAATTTTGTTGAGTATTTTTGTTGTAGGATCTATATTTGAGTAAATTTAGATGAAAATAACTTCAATTTTTAGGATTGTGAAAAAAAATTTAGTTGGAAGTGTCAAATTTTAATAAATTTATTTGAGACTAACTTCGATTTTTGTGGATTTTGTTGAGTATTTTTGTTGTAGGATGCATATTTGAGTAAATTTAGATGAAATTATCTTCAATTTTTTGCATTGTGAAAAAAAATTTAGTTGGAAGTGTCAAATTTTAATAAATTTATTTGAAACCAACTTCGATTATTTTGGATTTTGTTGAGTATTTTTGTTGTAGGATCTATATTTCAGTAAATTTAGATGAAAATAACGGCAATTTTTTGGGTTGTGAAAAAAAAATTTACATGGGAGTGTCAAATTTTAATAAAATTATTTGAAATCAACTTCGATTATTTTGGAATTTGTTAAGTATTTTTGTTGTAGGATCTATATTTGAGTAAATTTAGATGAAAATAACTACAATTTTTTGGATTGTGAAAAAAATTTTAGTTGGAAGTGTCAAATTTTAATAAATTTATTTGAAACCAACTTCGATTTTTTGGGATAATGTCGAGTATTTTTGTTGTAGGATCAATATTTGAGTAAATTTAGATGAAAATAACTTCAATTTTTAGGATTGTGAAAAAAATTTTAGTTGGAAGAGTCAAAATTTAATAAATTTATTTGAAACCAACTTCGATTTTTTGGGATAATGTCGAGTATTTTTGTTGTAGGATCAATATTTGAGTAAATTTAGATGAAAATAACTTCAATTTTTAGGATTCTGAAAAAAATTTTAGTTGGAAGTGTCAAATTTTAATAAATTTATTTGAAATCACTTCGATTATTTTGGAATTTGTTGAGTAGTTTTGTTGTAGGATCTATATTTGAGTAAATTTGATGAAAATAACTTCAATTTTTAGGATTGTGAAAAAAAAATTTACATGGAAGGGTAAAATTTTAATAAATTTATTTGAAACCAACTTCGATTTTTTTTAATTTTGTTGAGTATTTTTGTTGTAGGATCTATATTTGAGTAAATTTAGATGAAAATAACTTCAATTTTTAGGATTGTGAAAAAAATTTTAGTTGGAAGTGTCAAATTTTAATAAATTTATTTGAGACTAACTTCGATTTTTGTGGATTTTGTTGAGTATTTTTGTTGTAGGATGCATATTTGAGTAAATTTAGATGAAATTATCTTCAATTTTTTGCATTGTGAAAAAAAATTTAGTTGGAAGTGTCAAATTTTAATAAATTTATTTGAAACCAACTTCGATTATTTTGGATTTTGTTGAGTATTTTTGTTGTAGGATCTATATTTCAGTAAATTTAGATGAAAATAACGACCATTTTTTGGATTGTGAAAAAAATTTTAGTTGGAAGTGTCAAATTTTAATAAATTTATTTGAAACCAACTCCGTTTTTTTTGGATTTTGTCGAGTATTTTTGTTGTAGGATGTATATTTGAGTAAATTTTGATTAAAATAACTTCAATTTTTTGGATTGTGATAAAAATATTAGTTGGAAGAGTCAAAATTTAATAAATTTATTTGAAACCATCTTCGATTTTTTGGGATTTTGTCGAGTATTTTTGTTGTAGGATCTATATTTGAGTAAATTTAGTTGAAAATAACTTCAATTTTTTGGATTGTGAAAAAAATGTTAGTTGGAAGTGTCAAATTTTAATAAATTTATTTGAAACCAACACCGATTTTTGTGGATTTTGTTGAGTATTTTTGTTGTAGGATCTATATTTGAGTAAATTTAGATGAAAATAACGGCAATTTTTTGGGTTGTGAAAAAAAAATTTACATGGGAGTGTCAAATTTTAATAAAATTATTTGAAATCAACTTCGATTATTTTGGAATTTGTTAAGTATTTTTGTTGTAGGATCTATATTTGAGTAAATTTAGATGAAAATAACTACAATTTTTTGGATTGTGAAAAAAATTTTAGTTGGAAGTGTCAAATTTTAATAAATTTATTTGAAACCAACTTCGATTTTTTGGGATAATGTCGAGTATTTTTGTTGTAGGATCAATATTTGAGTAAATTTAGATGAAAATAACTTCAATTTTTAGGATTGTGAAAAAAATTTTAGTTGGAAGTGTCAAATTTTAATAAATTTATTTGAAATCACTTCGATTATTTTGGAATTTGTTGAGTATTTTTGTTGTAGGATCTATATTTGAGTAAATTTAGATGAAAATAACTTCAATTTTTAGGATTCTGAAAAAAATTTTAGTTGGAAGTGTCAAATTTTAATAAATTTATTTGAAATCACTTCGATTATTTTGGAATTTGTTGAGCAGTTTTGTTGTAGGATCTATATTTGAGTAAATTTGATGAAAATAACTTCAATTTTTAGGATTGTGAAAAAAAAATTTACATGGAAGGGTAAAATTTTAATAAATTTATTTGAAACCAACTTCGATTTTTTTTAATTTTGTTGAGTATTTTTGTTGTAGGATCTATATTTGAGTAAATTTAGATGAAAATAACTTCAATTTTTAGGATTGTGAAAAAAATTTTAGTTGGAAGTGTCAAATTTTAATAAATTTATTTGAGACTAACTTCGATTTTTGTGGATTTTGTTGAGTATTTTTGTTGTAGGATGCATATTTGAGTAAATTTAGATGAAATTATCTTCAATTTTTTGCATTGTGAAAAAAAATTTAGTTGGAAGTGTCAAATTTTAATAAATTTATTTGAAACCAACTTCGATTATTTTGGATTTTGTTGAGTATTTTTGTTGTAGGATCTATATTTCAGTAAATTTAGATGAAAATAACGACCATTTTTTGGATTGTGAAAAAAATTTTAGTTGGAAGTGTCAAATTTTAATAAATTTATTTGAAACCAACCTCGATTTTTTGGGATAATGTCGAGTATTTTTGTTGTAGGATCAATATTTGAGTAAATTTAGATGAAAATAACTTCAATTTTTAGGATTGTGAAAAAAATTTTAGTTGGAAGAGTCAAAATTTAATAAATTTATTTGAAACCAACTTCGATTTTTTGGGATAATGTCGAGTATTTTTGTTGTAGGATCAATATTTGAGTAAATTTAGATGAAAATAACTTCAATTTTTAGGATTCTGAAAAAAATTTTAGTTGGAAGTGTCAAATTTTAATAAATTTATTTGAAATCACTTCGATTATTTTGGAATTTGTTGAGTAGTTTTGTTGTAGGATCTATATTTGAGTAAATTTGATGAAAATAACTTCAATTTTTAGGATTGTGAAAAAAAAATTTACATGGAAGGGTAAAATTTTAATAAATTTATTTGAAACCAACTTCGATTTTTTTTAATTTTGTTGAGTATTTTTGTTGTAGGATCTATATTTGAGTAAATTTAGATGAAAATAACTTCAATTTTTAGGATTGTGAAAAAAATTTTAGTTGGAAGTGTCAAATTTTAATAAATTTATTTGAGACTAACTTCGATTTTTGTGGATTTTGTTGAGTATTTTTGTTGTAGGATGCATATTTGAGTAAATTTAGATGAAATTATCTTCAATTTTTTGCATTGTGAAAAAAAATTTAGTTGGAAGTGTCAAATTTTAATAAATTTATTTGAAACCAACTTCGATTTTTTTTAATTTTGTTGAGTATTTTTGTTGTAGGATCTATATTTGAGTAAATTTAGATGAAAATAACTTCAATTTTTAGGATTGTGAAAAAAATTTTAGTTGGAGGTGTCAAATTTTAATAAATTTATTTGAAACCAACTCCGATTTTTTTTTATTTTGTCGAGTATTTTTGTTGTAGGATCTACATTTGAGTAAATTTAGATGAAAATAACTTCAATTTTTAGGATTGTGAAAAAAAATTTAGTTGGAAGTGTCAAATTTTAATAAATTTATTTGAAACCAACTTCGATAATTTTTGGGATTTTGTTGAGTATTTTTGTTGTAGGATCTATATTTGAGTAAATTTAGATGAAAATAACTTCAAATTTTAGGATTGTGAAAAAAAATTTAGTTGGAAGTGTCAAATTTTAATAAATTTATTTGAAACCAACTTCGATAATTTTTGGGATTTTGTTGAGTATTTTTGTTGTAGGATCTATATTTGAGTAAATTTAGATGAAAATAACTTCAATTTTTTGGATTGTGAAAAAAATTTTAGTTGGAAGTGTCAAATTTTAATAAATTTATTTGAGATCAACTTCGATTTTTTTGGATTTTGTCGAGTATTTTTGTTGTAGGATGTATATTTGTGTAAATTTTGATTAAAATAACTACAACTTTTTGGATTGTGATAAAAATTTTAGTTGGAAGAGTCAAATTTTAATAAATTTATTTGAAACCAACTCCGTTTTTTTTGGATTTTGTCGAGTATTTTTGTTGTAGGATGTATATTTGAGTAAATTTTGATTAAAATAACTTCAATTTTTTGGATTGTGATAAAAATATTAGTTGGAAGAGTCAAAATTTAATAAATTTATTTGAAACCATCTTCGATTTTTTGGGATTTTGTCGAGTATTTTTGTTGTAGGATCTATATTTGAGTAAATTTAGTTGAAAATAACTTCAATTTTTTGGATTGTGAAAAAAATGTTAGTTGGAAGTGTCAAATTTTAATAAATTTATTTGAAACCAACACCGATTTTTGTGGATTTTGTTGAGTATTTTTGTTGTAGGATCTATATTTGAGTAAATTTAGATGAAAATAACGGCAATTTTTTGGGTTGTGAAAAAAAAATTTACATGGGAGTGTCAAATTTTAATAAAATTATTTGAAATCAACTTCGATTATTTTGGAATTTGTTAAGTATTTTTGTTGTAGGATCTATATTTGAGTAAATTTAGATGAAAATAACTACAATTTTTTGGATTGTGAAAAAAATTTTAGTTGGAAGTGTCAAATTTTAATAAATTTATTTGAAACCAACTTCGATTTTTTGGGATAATGTCGAGTATTTTTGTTGTAGGATCAATATTTGAGTAAATTTAGATGAAAATAACTTCAATTTTTAGGATTGTGAAAAAAATTTTAGTTGGAAGTGTCAAATTTTAATAAATTTATTTGAAATCACTTCGATTATTTTGGAATTTGTTGAGTATTTTTGTTGTAGGATCTATATTTGAGTAAATTTAGATGAAAATAACTTCAATTTTTAGGATTCTGAAAAAAATTTTAGTTGGAAGTGTCAAATTTTAATAAATTTATTTCAAACCAACTCCGATTTTTTTGGATTTTGTCGAGTATTTTTGTTGTAGGATGTATATTTGAGTAAATTTAGATGAAAATAACTTCAATTTTTTGGATTGTGAAAAAAATTTTAGTTGGAAGTGTCAAATTTTAATAAAATTATTTGAAATCAACTTCGATTATTTTGGATTTTGTTGAGTATTTTTGTTGTAGGATGTATATTTGAGTAAATTTTGATTAAAATAACTACAATTTTTTGGATTGTGATAAAAATTTTAGTTGGAAGAGTCAAAATTTAATAAATTTATTTGAAACCAACTTCGATTTTTTGGGATAATGTCGAGTATTTTTGTTGTAGGATCAATATTTGAGTAAATTTAGATGAAAATAACTTCAATTTTTAGGATTGTGAAAAAAATTTTAGTTGGAAGTGTCAAATTTTAATAAATTTATTTGAAATCACTTCGATTATTTTGGAATTTGTTGAGTATTTTTGTTGTAGGATCTATATTTGAGTAAATTTGATGAAAATAACTTCAATTTTTAGGATTGTGAAAAAAAAATTTACATGGAAGGGTAAAATTTTAATAAATTTATTTGAAACCAACTTCGATTTTTTTTAATTTTGTTGAATATTTTTGTTGTAGGATCTATATTTGAGTAAATTTAGATGAAAATAACTTCAATTTTTAGGATTGTGAAAAAAATTTTAGTTGGAAGTGTCAAATTTTAATAAATTTATTTGAGACTAACTTCGATTTTTGTGGATTTTGTTGAGTATTTTTGTTGTAGGATGCATATTTGAGTAAATTTAGATGAAATTATCTTCAATTTTTTGCATTGTGAAAAAAAATTTAGTTGGAAGTGTCAAATTTTAATAAATTTATTTGAAACCAACTTCGATTATTTTGGATTTTGTTGAGTATTTTTGTTGTAGGATCTATATTTCAGTAAATTTAGATGAAAATAACGACCATTTTTTGGATTGTGAAAAAAATTTTAGTTGGAAGTGTCAAATTTTAATAAATTTATTTGAGACCTACTTCGATTTTTTTGGATTTTGTTGAGAATTTTTGTTGTAGGATGTATATATGAGTAAATTTAGATGAAAATAACTTCAATTTTTTTGATGGTGATAAAAATTTTAGTTGGAAGAGTCAAATTTTAATAAATTTATTTGAAACCAACTCCGTTTTTTTTTGGATTTTGTCGAGTATTTTTGTTGTAGGATGTATATTTGAGTAAATTTTGATTAAAATAACATCAATTTTTTGGATTGTGATAAAAATATTAGTTGGAAGAGTCAAAATTTAATAAATTTATTTGAAACCATCTTCGATTTTTTTGGATTTTGTCGAGTATATTTGTTGTAGGATCTATATTTGAGTAAATTTAGATGAAAATAACTTCAATTTTTTGGATTGTGAAAAAAATGTTAGTTGGAAGTGTTAAATTTTAATAAATTTATTTGAAACCAACACCGATTTTTGTGGATTTTGTTGAGTATTTTTGTTGTAGGATCTATATTTGAGTAAATTTAGATGAAAATAACGGCAATTTTTTGGGTTGTGAAAAAAAAATTTACATGGGAGTGTCAAATTTTAATAAAATTATTTGAAATCAACTTCGATTATTTTGGAATTTGTTAAGTATTTTTGTTGTAGGATCTATATTTGAGTAAATTTAGATGAAAATAACTTCAATTTTTTGGATTGTGAAAAAAATTTTAGTTGGAAGTGTCAAATTTTAATAAATTTATTTGAGACCTACTTCGATTTTTTTGGATTTTGTTGAGAATTTTTGTTGTAGGATGTATATATGAGTAAATTTAGATGAAAATAACTTCAATTTTTTTGATGGTGATAAAAATTTTAGTTGGAAGAGTCAAATTTTAATAAATTTATTTCAAACCAACTCCGATTTTTTTGGTTTTGTCGAGTATTTTTGTTGTAGGATGTATATTTGAGTAAATTTTGATTAAAATAACTTCAATTTTTTGGATTGTGATAAAAATTTTAGTTGGAAGAGTCAAAATTTAATAAATTTATTTGAAACCATCTTCGATTTTTTGGGATTTTGTCGAGTATTTTTGTTGTAGGATCTATATTTCAGTAAATTTAGATGAAAATAACTTCAATTTTTAGGATTGTGAAAAAAATTTTAGTTGGAAGTGTCAAATTTTAATATATTTATTTGAGACCTACTTCGATTTTTGTGGATTTTGTTGAGTATTTTTGTTGTAGGATCTATATTTGAGTAAATTTGATGAAAATAACTTCAATTTTTTGGATTGTGAAAAAAATTTTAGTTGGAAGTGTCAAATTTTAATAAATTTATTTGAAATCACTTCGATTATTTTGGAATTTGTTGAGTATTTTTGTAGTAGGATCTATATTTGAGTAAATTTGGATGAAAATAACTTCAATTTTTAGGATTGTGAAAAAAATTTTAGTTGGAAGTGTCAAATTTTAATAAATTTATTTAAAAATCAACTTTGATTATTTTGGATTTTGTCGAGGATTTTTGTTGTAGGATGTATATTTGAGTAAATTTTTATTAAAATAACTTCAATTTTTTGGATTCTGATAAAAATTTTAGTTGGAAGAGTCAAAATTTAATAAATTTATTTGAAACCAACTCCGTTTTTTTTGGATTTTGTCGAGTATTTTTGTTGTAGGATGTATATTTGAGTAAATTTTGATTAAAATAACTTCAATTTTTTGGATTGTGATAAAAATATTAGTTGGAAGAGTCCAAATTTAATAAATTTATTTGAAACCATCTTCGATTTTTTGGGATTTTGTCGAGTATTTTTGTTGTAGGATCTATATTTCAGTAAATTTAGATGAAAATAACTTCAATTTTTAGGATTGTGAAAAAAATTTTAGTTGGAAGTGTCAAATTTTAATATATTTATTTGAGACCTACTTCGATTTTTGTGGATTTTGTTGAGTATTTTTGTTGTAGGATCTATATTTGAGTAAATTTGATGAAAATAACTTCAATTTTTTGGATTGTGAAAAAAATTTTAGTTGGAAGTGTCAACTTTTAATAAATTTATTTGAAATCACTTCGATTATTTTGGAATTTGTTGAGTATTTTTGTAGTAGGATCTATATTTGAGTAAATTTGGATGAAAATAACTTCAATTTTTAGGATTGTGAAAAAAATTTTAGTTGGAAGTGTCAAATTTTAATACATTTATTTAAAAATCAACTTCGATTATTTTGGATTTTGTCGAGGATTTTTGTTGTAGGATGTATATTTTAGTAAATTTTTATTAAAATAACTTCAATTTTTTGGATTGTGATAAAAATTTTAGTTGGAAGAGTCAAAATTTAATAAATTTATTTGAAACCAACACCGATTTTTTTTTATTTTGTTGAGTATTTTTCTTGTAGGATCTATATTTGAGTAAATTTAGATGAAAATAACTTCAATTTTTAGGATTGTGAAAAAATTTTTAGTTGGAAGAGTCAAATTTTAATAAATTTATTTGAAACCAACTCCGATTTTTTTGGATTTTGTCGAGTATTTTTGTTGTAGGATGTATATTTGAGTAAATTTAGATGAAAATAACTTCAATTTTTTGGATTGTGAAAAAAATTTTAGTTGGAAGTGTCAAATTTTAATAAAATTATTTGAAATCAACATCGATTATTTTGGAATTTGTAAGTATTTTTGTTGTAGGATCTATATTTGAGTAAATTTAGATGAAAATAACTTCAATTTTTTGGATTGTGAAAAAAATTTTAGTTGGAAGTGTCAAATTTTAATAAATTTATTTGAAATCAACTTCGATTATTTTGTATTTTGTTGAGTATTTTTGTTGTGGGATCTATATTTGAGTAAATTTAGATGAAAATAACGACAATTTTTTGGATTGTGAAAAAAAAATTTACATGGAAGGGTAAAATTTTAATAAATTTATTTGAAACCAACTTCGATTTTTTTTAATTTTGTCGAGTATTTTTGTTGTAGGATCTATATTTGAGTAAATTTAGATGAAAATAACTTCAATTTTTTGGATTGTGAAAAAAATGTTAGTTGGAAGTGTCAAATTTTAATAAAATTATTTGAAATCAACTTCGATTATTTTGGAATTTGTTAAGTATTTTTGTTGTAGGATCTATATTTGAGTAAATTTAGATGAAAATAACTTCAATTTTTTGGATTGTGAAAAAAATTTTAGTTGGAAGTGTCAAATTTTAATAAATTTATTTGAGACCTACTTCGATTTTTTTGGATTTTGTTGAGAATTTTTGTTGTAGGATGTATATATGAGTAAATTTAGATGAAAATAACTTCAATTTTTTTGATGGTGATAAAAATTTTAGTTGGAAGAGTCAAATTTTAATAAATTTATTTCAAACCAACTCCGATTTTTTTGGTTTTGTCGAGTATTTTTGTTGTAGGATGTATATTTGAGTAAATTTTGATTAAAATAACTTCAATTTTTTGGATTGTGATAAAAATTTTAGTTGGAAGAGTCAAAATTTAATAAATTTATTTGAAACCATCTTCGATTTTTTGGGATTTTGTCGAGTATTTTTGTTGTAGGATCTATATTTCAGTAAATTTAGATGAAAATAACTTCAATTTTTAGGATTGTGAAAAAAATTTGAGTTGGAAGTGTCAAATTTTAATAAATTTATTTGAGACCTACTTCGATTTTTGTGGATTTTGTTGAGTATTTTTGTTGTAGGATCTATATTTGAGTAAATTTGATGAAAATAACTTCAATTTTTTGGATTGTGAAAAAAATTTTAGTTGGAAGTGTCAAATTTTAATAAATTTATTTGAAACCAACACCGATTTTTTTTTATTTTGTTGAGTATTTTTCTTGTAGGATCTATATTTGAGTAAATTTAGATGAAAATAACTTCAATTTTTAGGATTGTGAAAAAATTTTTAGTTGGAAGAGTCAAATTTTAATAAATTTATTTGAAACCAACTTCGATTTTTTTGGATTTTGTTGAGAATTTTTGTTGTAGGATGTATATTTGAGTAAATTTAGATGAAAATAACTTCAATTTTTTGGATTGTGAAAAAAAAATTTACATGGAAGGGTAAAATTTTAATAAATTTATTTGAAACCAACTTCGATTTTTTTTAATTTTGTTGAGTATTTTTGTTGTAGGATCTATATTTGAGTAAATTTAGATGAAAATAACTTCAATTTTTAGGATTGTGAAAAAAATTTTAGTTGGAAGTGTCAAATTTTAATAAATTTATTTGAGACCAACTTCGATTTTTGTGGATTTTGTTGAGTATTTTTGTTGTAGGATCTATATTTGAGTAAATTTAGAATGAAAATAACTTCAATTTTTAGGATTGTGAAAAAAAATTTAGTTGGAAGTGTCAAATTTTAATAAAATTATTTGAAACCAACTTCGATTTTTTTGGATTTTGTTGAGAATTTTTGTTGTAGGATGTATATTTGAGTAAATTTAGATGAAAATAACTTCAATTTTTTTGATGGTGATAAAAATTTTAGTTGGAAGAGTCAAATTTTAATAAATTTATTTGAAACCAACTCCGTTTTTTTTGGATTTTGTCGAGTATTTTTGTTGTAGGATGTATATTTGAGTAAATTTTGATTAAAATAACTTCAATTTTTTGGATTGTGATAAAAATATTAGTTGGAAGAGTCAAAATTTAATAAATTTATTTGAAACCATCTTCGATTTTTTGGGATTTTGTCGAGTATTTTTGTTGTAGGATCTATATTTGAGTAAATTTAGATGAAAATAACTTCAATTTTTTGGATTGTGAAAAAAATGTTAGTTGGAAGTGTCAAATTTTAATAAATTTATTTGAAACCAACACCGATTTTTGTGGATTTTGTTGAGTATTTTTGTTGTAGGATCTATATTTGAGTAAATTTAGATGAAAATAACGGCAATTTTTTGGGTTGTGAAAAAAAAATTTACATGGGAGTGTCAAATTTTAATAAAATTATTTGAAATCAACTTCGATTATTTTGGAATTTGTTAAGTATTTTTGTTGTAGGATCTATATTTGAGTAAATTTAGATGAAAATAACTTCAATTTTTTGGATTGTGAAAAAAATTTTAGTTGGAAGTGTCAAATTTTAATAAATTTATTTGAGACCTACTTCGATTTTTTTGGATTTTGTTGAGAATTTTTGTTGTAGGATGTATATATGAGTAAATTTAGATGAAAATAACTTCAATTTTTTTGATGGTGATAAAAATTTTAGTTGGAAGAGTCAAATTTTAATAAATTTATTTCAAACCAACTCCGATTTTTTTGGATTTTGTCGAGTATTTTTGTTGTAGGATGTATATTTGAGTAAATTTAGATGAAAATAACTTCAATTTTTTGGATTGTGAAAAAAATTTTAGTTGGAAGTGTCAAATTTTAATAAAATTATTTGAAATCAACTTCGATTATTTTGGAATTTGTTAAGTATTTTTGTTGTAGGATCTATATTTGAGTAAATTTAGATGAAAATAACTTCAATTTTTTGGATTGTGAAAAAAATTTTAGTTGGAAGTGTCAAATTTTAATAAATTTATTTGAGACCTACTTCGATTTTTTTGGATTTTGTTGAGAATTTTTGTTGTAGGATGTATATATGAGTAAATTTAGATGAAAATAACTTCAATTTTTTTGATGGTGATAAAAATTTTAGTTGGAAGAGTCAAATTTTAATAAATTTATTTCAAACCAACTCCGATTTTTTTGGTTTTGTCGAGTATTTTTGTTGTAGGATGTATATTTGAGTAAATTTTGATTAAAATAACTTCAATTTTTTGGATTGTGATAAAAATTTTAGTTGGAAGAGTAAAAATTTAATAAATTTATTTGAAACCATCTTCGATTTTTTGGGATTTTGTCGAGTATTTTTGTTGTAGGATCTATATTTCAGTAAATTTAGATGAAAATAACTTCAATTTTTAGGATTGTGAAAAAAATTTTAGTTGGAAGTGTCAAATTTTAATAAATTTATTTGAGACCTACTTCGATTTTTGTGGATTTTGTTGAGTATTTTTGTTGTAGGATCTATATTTGAGTAAATTTGATGAAAATAACTTCAATTTTTTGGATTGTGAAAAAAATTTTAGTTGGAAGTGTCAAATTTTAATAAATTTATTTGAAATCACTTCGATTATTTTGGAATTTGTTGAGTATTTTTGTAGTAGGATCTATATTTGAGTAAATTTGAATGAAAATAACTTCAATTTTTAGGATTGTGAAAAAAATTTTAGTTGGAAGTGTCAAATTTTAATACATTTATTTAAAAATCAACTTCGATTATTTTGGATTTTGTCGAGGATTTTTGTTGTAGGATGTATATTTGAGTAAATTTTTATTAAAATAACTTCAATTTTTTGGATTGTGATAAAAATTTTAGTTGGAAGAGTCAAAATTTAATAAATTTATTTGAAACCAACACCGATTTTTTTTTATTTTGTTGAGTATTTTTCTTGTAGGATCTATATTTGAGTAAATTTAGATGAAAATAACTTCAATTTTTAGGATTGTGAAAAAATTTTTAGTTGGAAGAGTCAAATTTTAATAAATTTATTTGAAACCAACTCCGATTTTTTTGGATTTTGTCGAGTATTTTTGTTGTAGGATGTATATTTGAGTAAATTTAGATGAAAATAACTTCAATTTTTTGGATTGTGAAAAAAATTTTAGTTGGAAGTGTCAAATTTTAATAAAATTATTTGAAATCAACATCGATTATTTTGGAATTTGTAAGTATTTTTGTTGTAGGATCTATATTTGAGTAAATTTAGATGAAAATAACTTCAATTTTTTGGATTGTGAAAAAAATTTTAGTTGGAAGTGTCAAATTTTAATAAATTTATTTGAAATCAACTTCGATTATTTTGGATTTTGTTGAGTATTTTTGTTGTGGGATCTATATTTGAGTAAATTTAGATGAAAATAACGACAATTTTTTGGATTGTGAAAAAAAAATTTACATGGAAGGGTAAAATTTTAATAAATTTATTTGAAACCAACTTCGATTTTTTTTAATTTTGTCGAGTATTTTTGTTGTAGGATCTATATTTGAGTAAATTTAGATGAAAATAACTTCAATTTTTTGGATTGTGAAAAAAATGTTAGTTGGAAGTGTCAAATTTTAATAAAATTATTTGAAATCAACTTCGATTATTTTGGAATTTGTTAAGTATTTTTGTTGTAGGATCTATATTTGAGTAAATTTAGATGAAAATAACTTCAATTTTTTGGATTGTGAAAAAAATTTTAGTTGGAAGTGTCAAATTTTAATAAATATATTTGAGACCTACTTCGATTTTTTTGGATTTTGTTGAGAATTTTTGTTGTAGGATGTATATATGAGTAAATTTAGATGAAAATAACTTCAATTTTTTTGATGGTGATAAAAATTTTAGTTGGAAGAGTCAAATTTTAATAAATTTATTTCAAACCAACTCCGATTTTTTTGGTTTTGTCGAGTATTTTTGTTGTAGGATGTATATTTGAGTAAATTTTGATTAAAATAACTTCAATTTTTTGGATTGTGATAAAAATTTTAGTTGGAAGAGTCAAAATTTAATAAATTTATTTGAAACCGTCTTCGATTTTTTGGGATTTTGTCGAGTATTTTTGTTGTAGGATCTATATTTCAGTAAATTTAGATGAAAATAACTTCAATTTTTAGGATTGTGAAAAAAATTTGAGTTGGAAGTGTCAAATTTTAATAAATTTATTTGAGACCTACTTCGATTTTTGTGGATTTTGTTGAGTATTTTTGTTGTAGGATCTATATTTGAGTAAATTTGATGAAAATAACTTCAATTTTTTGGATTGTGAAAAAAATTTTAGTTGGAAGTGTCAAATTTTAATAAATTTATTTGAAACCAACACCGATTTTTTTTTATTTTGTTGAGTATTTTTCTTGTAGGATCTATATTTGAGTAAATTTAGATGAAAATAACTTCAATTTTTAGGATTGTGAAAAAATTTTTAGTTGGAAGAGTCAAATTTTAATAAATTTATTTGAAACCAACTTCGATTTTTTTGGATTTTGTTGAGAATTTTTGTTGTAGGATGTATATTTGAGTAAATTTAGATGAAAATAACTTCAATTTTTTGGATTGTGAAAAAAAAATTTACATGGAAGGGTAAAATTTTAATAAATTTATTTGAAACCAACTTCGATTTTTTTTAATTTTGTTGAGTATTTTTGTTGTAGGATCTATATTTGAGTAAATTTAGATGAAAATAACTTCAATTTTTAGGATTGTGAAAAAAATTTTAGTTGGAAGTGTCAAATTTTAATAAATTTATTTGAGACCAACTTCGATTTTTGTGGATTTTGTTGAGTATTTTTGTTGTAGGATCTATATTTGAGTAAATTTAGAATGAAAATAACTTCAATTTTTAGGATTGTGAAAAAAAATTTAGTTGGAAGTGTCAAATTTTAATAAAATTATTTGAAACCAACTTCGATTTTTTTGGATTTTGTTGAGAATTTTTGTTGTAGGATGTATATTTGAGTAAATTTAGATGAAAATAACTTCAATTTTTTTGATGGTGATAAAAATTTTAGTTGGAAGAGTCAAATTTTAATAAATTTATTTGAAACCAACTCCGTTTTTTTTGGATTTTGTCGAGTATTTTTGTTGTAGGATCTATATTTGAGTAAATTTAGATGAAAATAACTTCAATTTTTAGGATTGTGAAAAAATTTTTAGTTGGAAGAGTCAAATTTTAATAAATTTATTTGAAACCAACTTCGATTTTTTTGGATTTTGTTGAGAATTTTTGTTGTAGGATGTATATTTGAGTAAATTTAGATGAAAATAACTTCAATTTTTTGGATTGTGAAAAAAAAATTTACATGGAAGGGTAAAATTTTAATAAATTTATTTGAAACCAACTTCGATTTTTTTTAATTTTGTTGAGTATTTTTGTTGTAGGATCTATATTTGAGTAAATTTAGATGAAAATAACTTCAATTTTTAGGATTGTGAAAAAAATTTTAGTTGGAAGTGTCAAATTTTAATAAATTTATTTGAGACCAACTTCGATTTTTGTGGATTTTGTTGAGTATTTTTGTTGTAGGATCTATATTTGAGTAAATTTAGAATGAAAATAACTTCAATTTTTAGGATTGTGAAAAAAAATTTAGTTGGAAGTGTCAAATTTTAATAAAATTATTTGAAACCAACTTCGATTTTTTTGGATTTTGTTGAGAATTTTTGTTGTAGGATGTATATTTGAGTAAATTTAGATGAAAATAACTTCAATTTTTTTGATGGTGATAAAAATTTTAGTTGGAAGAGTCAAATTTTAATAAATTTATTTGAAACCAACTCCGTTTTTTTTGGATTTTGTCGAGTATTTTTGTTGTAGGATGTATATTTGAGTAAATTTTGATTAAAATAACTTCAATTTTTTGGATTGTGATAAAAATATTAGTTGGAAGAGTCAAAATTTAATAAATTTATTTGAAACCATCTTCGATTTTTTGGGATTTTGTCGAGTATTTTTGTTGTAGGATCTATATTTGAGTAAATTTAGATGAAAATAACTTCAATTTTTTGGATTGTGAAAAAAATGTTAGTTGGAAGTGTCAAATTTTAATAAATTTATTTGAAACCAACACCGATTTTTGTGGATTTTGTTGAGTATTTTTGTTGTAGGATCTATATTTGAGTAAATTTAGATGAAAATAACGGCAATTTTTTGGGTTGTGAAAAAAAAATTTACATGGGAGTGTCAAATTTTAATAAAATTATTTGAAATCAACTTCGATTATTTTGGAATTTGTTAAGTATTTTTGTTGTAGGATCTATATTTGAGTAAATTTAGATGAAAATAACTTCAATTTTTTGGATTGTGAAAAAAATTTTAGTTGGAAGTGTCAAATTTTAATAAATTTATTTGAGACCTACTTCGATTTTTTTGGATTTTGTTGAGAATTTTTGTTGTAGGATGTATATATGAGTAAATTTAGATGAAAATAACTTCAATTTTTTTGATGGTGATAAAAATTTTAGTTGGAAGAGTCAAATTTTAATAAATTTATTTCAAACCAACTCCGATTTTTTTGGATTTTGTCGAGTATTTTTGTTGTAGGATGTATATTTGAGTAAATTTAGATGAAAATAACTTCAATTTTTTGGATTGTGAAAAAAATTTTAGTTGGAAGTGTCAAATTTTAATAAAATTATTTGAAATCAACTTCGATTATTTTGGAATTTGTTAAGTATTTTTGTTGTAGGATCTATATTTGAGTAAATTTAGATGAAAATAACTTCAATTTTTTGGATTGTGAAAAAAATTTTAGTTGGAAGTGTCAAATTTTAATAAATTTATTTGAGACCTACTTCGATTTTTTTGGATTTTGTTGAGAATTTTTGTTGTAGGATGTATATATGAGTAAATTTAGATGAAAATAACTTCAATTTTTTTGATGGTGATAAAAATTTTAGTTGGAAGAGTCAAATTTTAATAAATTTATTTCAAACCAACTCCGATTTTTTTGGTTTTGTCGAGTATTTTTGTTGTAGGATGTATATTTGAGTAAATTTTGATTAAAATAACTTCAATTTTTTGGATTGTGATAAAAATTTTAGTTGGAAGAGTAAAAATTTAATAAATTTATTTGAAACCATCTTCGATTTTTTGGGATTTTGTCGAGTATTTTTGTTGTAGGATCTATATTTCAGTAAATTTAGATGAAAATAACTTCAATTTTTAGGATTGTGAAAAAAATTTTAGTTGGAAGTGTCAAATTTTAATAAATTTATTTGAGACCTACTTCGATTTTTGTGGATTTTGTTGAGTATTTTTGTTGTAGGATCTATATTTGAGTAAATTTGATGAAAATAACTTCAATTTTTTGGATTGTGAAAAAAATTTTAGTTGGAAGTGTCAAATTTTAATAAATTTATTTGAAATCACTTCGATTATTTTGGAATTTGTTGAGTATTTTTGTAGTAGGATCTATATTTGAGTAAATTTGAATGAAAATAACTTCAATTTTTAGGATTGTGAAAAAAATTTTAGTTGGAAGTGTCAAATTTTAATACATTTATTTAAAAATCAACTTCGATTATTTTGGATTTTGTCGAGGATTTTTGTTGTAGGATGTATATTTGAGTAAATTTTTATTAAAATAACTTCAATTTTTTGGATTGTGATAAAAATTTTAGTTGGAAGAGTCAAAATTTAATAAATTTATTTGAAACCAACACCGATTTTTTTTTATTTTGTTGAGTATTTTTCTTGTAGGATCTATATTTGAGTAAATTTAGATGAAAATAACTTCAATTTTTAGGATTGTGAAAAAATTTTTAGTTGGAAGAGTCAAATTTTAATAAATTTATTTGAAACCAACTCCGATTTTTTTGGATTTTGTCGAGTATTTTTGTTGTAGGATGTATATTTGAGTAAATTTAGATGAAAATAACTTCAATTTTTTGGATTGTGAAAAAAATTTTAGTTGGAAGTGTCAAATTTTAATAAAATTATTTGAAATCAACATCGATTATTTTGGAATTTGTAAGTATTTTTGTTGTAGGATCTATATTTGAGTAAATTTAGATGAAAATAACTTCAATTTTTTGGATTGTGAAAAAAATTTTAGTTGGAAGTGTCAAATTTTAATAAATTTATTTGAAATCAACTTCGATTATTTTGGATTTTGTTGAGTATTTTTGTTGTGGGATCTATATTTGAGTAAATTTAGATGAAAATAACGACAATTTTTTGGATTGTGAAAAAAAAATTTACATGGAAGGGTAAAATTTTAATAAATTTATTTGAAACCAACTTCGATTTTTTTTAATTTTGTCGAGTATTTTTGTTGTAGGATCTATATTTGAGTAAATTTAGATGAAAATAACTTCAATTTTTTGGATTGTGAAAAAAATGTTAGTTGGAAGTGTCAAATTTTAATAAAATTATTTGAAATCAACTTCGATTATTTTGGAATTTGTTAAGTATTTTTGTTGTAGGATCTATATTTGAGTAAATTTAGATGAAAATAACTTCAATTTTTTGGATTGTGAAAAAAATTTTAGTTGGAAGTGTCAAATTTTAATAAATATATTTGAGACCTACTTCGATTTTTTTGGATTTTGTTGAGAATTTTTGTTGTAGGATGTATATATGAGTAAATTTAGATGAAAATAACTTCAATTTTTTTGATGGTGATAAAAATTTTAGTTGGAAGAGTCAAATTTTAATAAATTTATTTCAAACCAACTCCGATTTTTTTGGTTTTGTCGAGTATTTTTGTTGTAGGATGTATATTTGAGTAAATTTTGATTAAAATAACTTCAATTTTTTGGATTGTGATAAAAATTTTAGTTGGAAGAGTCAAAATTTAATAAATTTATTTGAAACCATCTTCGATTTTTTGGGATTTTGTCGAGTATTTTTGTTGTAGGATCTATATTTCAGTAAATTTAGATGAAAATAACTTCAATTTTTAGGATTGTGAAAAAAATTTGAGTTGGAAGTGTCAAATTTTAATAAATTTATTTGAGACCTACTTCGATTTTTGTGGATTTTGTTGAGTATTTTTGTTGTAGGATCTATATTTGAGTAAATTTGATGAAAATAACTTCAATTTTTTGGATTGTGAAAAAAATTTTAGTTGGAAGTGTCAAATTTTAATAAATTTATTTGAAACCAACACCGATTTTTTTTTATTTTGTTGAGTATTTTTCTTGTAGGATCTATATTTGAGTAAATTTAGATGAAAATAACTTCAATTTTTAGGATTGTGAAAAAATTTTTAGTTGGAAGAGTCAAATTTTAATAAATTTATTTGAAACCAACTTCGATTTTTTTGGATTTTGTTGAGAATTTTTGTTGTAGGATGTATATTTGAGTAAATTTAGATGAAAATAACTTCAATTTTTTGGATTGTGAAAAAAAAATTTACATGGAAGGGTAAAATTTTAATAAATTTATTTGAAACCAACTTCGATTTTTTTTAATTTTGTTGAGTATTTTTGTTGTAGGATCTATATTTGAGTAAATTTAGATGAAAATAACTTCAATTTTTAGGATTGTGAAAAAAATTTTAGTTGGAAGTGTCAAATTTTAATAAATTTATTTGAGACCAACTTCGATTTTTGTGGATTTTGTTGAGTATTTTTGTTGTAGGATCTATATTTGAGTAAATTTAGAATGAAAATAACTTCAATTTTTAGGATTGTGAAAAAAAATTTAGTTGGAAGTGTCAAATTTTAATAAAATTATTTGAAACCAACTTCGATTTTTTTGGATTTTGTTGAGAATTTTTGTTGTAGGATGTATATTTGAGTAAATTTAGATGAAAATAACTTCAATTTTTTTGATGGTGATAAAAATTTTAGTTGGAAGAGTCAAATTTTAATAAATTTATTTGAAACCAACTCCGTTTTTTTTGGATTTTGTCGAGTATTTTTGTTGTAGGATGTATATTTGAGTAAATTTTGATTAAAATAACTTCAATTTTTTGGATTGTGATAAAAATATTAGTTGGAAGAGTCAAAATTTAATAAATTTATTTGAAACCATCTTCGATTTTTTGGGATTTTGTCGAGTATTTTTGTTGTAGGATCTATATTTGAGTAAATTTAGATGAAAATAACTTCAATTTTTAGGATTGTGAAAAAAATGTTAGTTGGAAGTGTCAAATTTTAATAAATTTATTTGAAACCAACACCGATTTTTGTGGATTTTGTTGAGTATTTTTGTTGTAGGATCTATATTTGAGTAAATTTAGATGAAAATAACGGCAATTTTTTGGGTTGTGAAAAAAAAATTTACATGGGAGTGTCAAATTTTAATAAAATTATTTGAAATCAACTTCGATTATTTTGGAATTTGTTAAGTATTTTTGTTGTAGGATCTATATTTGAGTAAATTTAGATGAAAATAACTTCAATTTTTTGGATTGTGAAAAAAATTTTAGTTGGAAGTGTCAAATTTTAATAAATTTATTTGAGACCTACTTCGATTTTTTTGGATTTTGTTGAGAATTTTTGTTGTAGGATGTATATATGAGTAAATTTAGATGAAAATAACTTCAATTTTTTTGATGGTGATAAAAATTTTAGTTGGAAGAGTCAAATTTTAATAAATTTATTTCAAACCAACTCCGATTTTTTTGGATTTTGTCGAGTATTTTTGTTGTAGGATGTATATTTGAGTAAATTTAGATGAAAATAACTTCAATTTTTTGGATTGTGAAAAAAATTTTAGTTGGAAGTGTCAAATTTTAATAAAATTATTTGAAATCAACTTCGATTATTTTGGAATTTGTTAAGTATTTTTGTTGTAGGATCTATATTTGAGTAAATTTAGATGAAAATAACTTCAATTTTTTGGATTGTGAAAAAAATTTTAGTTGGAAGTGTCAAATTTTAATAAATTTATTTGAGACCTACTTCGATTTTTTTGGATTTTGTTGAGAATTTTTGTTGTAGGATGTATATATGAGTAAATTTAGATGAAAATAACTTCAATTTTTTTGATGGTGATAAAAATTTTAGTTGGAAGAGTCAAATTTTAATAAATTTATTTCAAACCAACTCCGATTTTTTTGGTTTTGTCGAGTATTTTTGTTGTAGGATGTATATTTGAGTAAATTTTGATTAAAATAACTTCAATTTTTTGGATTGTGATAAAAATATTAGTTGGAAGAGTCAAAATTTAATAAATTTATTTGAAACCATCTTCGATTTTTTGGGATTTTGTCGAGTATTTTTGTTGTAGGATCTATATTTGAGTAAATTTAGATGAAAATAACTTCAATTTTTTGGATTGTGAAAAAAATGTTAGTTGGAAGTGTCAAATTTTAATAAATTTATTTGAAACCAACACCGATTTTTGTGGATTTTGTTGAGTATTTTTGTTGTAGGATCTATATTTGAGTAAATTTAGATGAAAATAACGGCAATTTTTTGGGTTGTGAAAAAAAAATTTACATGGGAGTGTCAAATTTTAATAAAATTATTTGAAATCAACTTCGATTATTTTGGAATTTGTTAAGTATTTTTGTTGTAGGATCTATATTTGAGTAAATTTAGATGAAAATAACTTCAATTTTTTGGATTGTGAAAAAAATTTTAGTTGGAAGTGTCAAATTTTAATAAATTTATTTGAGACCTACTTCGATTTTTTTGGATTTTGTTGAGAATTTTTGTTGTAGGATCTATATTTGAGTAAATTTAGATGAAAATAACTTCAATTTTTTGGATTGTGAAAAAAATTTTAGTTGGAAGTGTCAAATTTTAATAAATTTATTTGAGACCTACTTCGATTTTTTTGGATTTTGTTGAGAATTTTTGTTGTAGGATGTATATATGAGTAAATTTAGATGAAAATAACTTCAATTTTTTTGATGGTGATAAAAATTTTAGTTGGAAGAGTCAAATTTTAATAAATTTATTTCAAACCAACTCCGATTTTTTTGGATTTTGTCGAGTATTTTTGTTGTAGGATGTATATTTGAGTAAATTTAGATGAAAATAACTTCAATTTTTTGGATTGTGAAAAAAATTTTAGTTGGAAGTGTCAAATTTTAATAAAATTATTTGAAATCAACTTCGATTATTTTGGAATTTGTTAAGTATTTTTGTTGTAGGATCTATATTTGAGTAAATTTAGATGAAAATAACTTCAATTTTTTGGATTGTGAAAAAAATTTTAGTTGGAAGTGTCAAATTTTAATAAATTTATTTGAGACCTACTTCGATTTTTTTGGATTTTGTTGAGAATTTTTGTTGTAGGATGTATATATGAGTAAATTTAGATGAAAATAACTTCAATTTTTTTGATGGTGATAAAAATTTTAGTTGGAAGAGTCAAATTTTAATAAATTTATTTCAAACCAACTCCGATTTTTTTGGTTTTGTCGAGTATTTTTGTTGTAGGATGTATATTTGAGTAAATTTTGATTAAAATAACTTCAATTTTTTGGATTGTGATAAAAATATTAGTTGGAAGAGTCAAAATTTAATAAATTTATTTGAAACCATCTTCGATTTTTTGGGATTTTGTCGAGTATTTTTGTTGTAGGATCTATATTTGAGTAAATTTAGATGAAAATAACTTCAATTTTTTGGATTGTGAAAAAAATGTTAGTTGGAAGTGTCAAATTTTAATAAATTTATTTGAAACCAACACCGATTTTTGTGGATTTTGTTGAGTATTTTTGTTGTAGGATCTATATTTGAGTAAATTTAGATGAAAATAACGGCAATTTTTTGGGTTGTGAAAAAAAAATTTACATGGGAGTGTCAAATTTTAATAAAATTATTTGAAATCAACTTCGATTATTTTGGAATTTGTTAAGTATTTTTGTTGTAGGATCTATATTTGAGTAAATTTAGATGAAAATAACTTCAATTTTTTGGATTGTGAAAAAAATTTTAGTTGGAAGTGTCAAATTTTAATAAATTTATTTGAGACCTACTTCGATTTTTTTGGATTTTGTTGAGAATTTTTGTTGTAGGATGTATATATGAGTAAATTTAGATGAAAATAACTTCAATTTTTTTGATGGTGATAAAAATTTTAGTTGGAAGAGTCAAATTTTAATAAATTTATTTCAAACCAACTCCGATTTTTTTGGATTTTGTCGAGTATTTTTGTTGTAGGATGTATATTTGAGTAAATTTAGATGAAAATAACTTCAATTTTTTGGATTGTGAAAAAAATTTTAGTTGGAAGTGTCAAATTTTAATAAAATTATTTGAAATCAACTTCGATTATTTTGGAATTTGTTAAGTATTTTTGTTGTAGGATCTATATTTGAGTAAATTTAGATGAAAATAACTTCAATTTTTTGGATTGTGAAAAAAATTTTAGTTGGAAGTGTCAAATTTTAATAAATTTATTTGAGACCTACTTCGATTTTTTTGGATTTTGTTGAGAATTTTTGTTGTAGGATGTATATATGAGTAAATTTAGATGAAAATAACTTCAATTTTTTTGATGGTGATAAAAATTTTAGTTGGAAGAGTCAAATTTTAATAAATTTATTTCAAACCAACTCCGATTTTTTTGGTTTTGTCGAGTATTTTTGTTGTAGGATGTATATTTGAGTAAATTTTGATTAAAATAACTTCAATTTTTTGGATTGTGATAAAAATTTTAGTTGGAAGAGTAAAAATTTAATAAATTTATTTGAAACCATCTTCGATTTTTTGGGATTTTGTCGAGTATTTTTGTTGTAGGATCTATATTTCAGTAAATTTAGATGAAAATAACTTCAATTTTTAGGATTGTGAAAAAAATTTTAGTTGGAAGTGTCAAATTTTAATAAATTTATTTGAGACCTACTTCGATTTTTGTGGATTTTGTTGAGTATTTTTGTTGTAGGATCTATATTTGAGTAAATTTGATGAAAATAACTTCAATTTTTTGGATTGTGAAAAAAATTTTAGTTGGAAGTGTCAAATTTTAATAAATTTATTTGAAATCAACTTCGATTATTTTGGATTTTGTTGAGTATTTTTGTTGTGGGATCTATATTTGAGTAAATTTAGATGAAAATAACGACAATTTTTTGGATTGTGAAAAAAAAATTTACATGGAAGGGTAAAATTTTAATAAATTTATTTGAAACCAACTTCGATTTTTTTTAATTTTGTTGATTATTTTTGTTGTAGGATGTATATTTGAGTAAATTTTGATTAAAATAACTACAACTTTTTGGATTGTGATAAAAATTTTAGTTGGAAGAGTCAAAATTTAATAAATTTATTTGAAACCATCTTCGATTTTTTGGGATTTTGTCGAGTATTTTTGTTGTAGGATCTATATTTGAGTAAATTTAGATGAAAATAACTTCAATTTTTTGGATTGTGAAAAAAATTTTAGTTGGAAGTGTCAAATTTTAATAAATTTATTTGAGATCAACTTCGATTTTTTTGGATTTTGTCGAGTATTTTTGTTGTAGGATGTATATTTGAGTAAATTTTGATTAAAATAACTTCAATTTTTTGGATTGTGATAAAAATATTAGTTGGAAGAGTCAAAATTTAATAAATTTATTTGAAACCAACACCGATTTTTTTTTATTTTGTTGAGTATTTTTCTTGTAGGATCTATATTTCAGTAAATTTAGATGAAAATAACTTCAATTTTTAGGATTGTGAAAAAATTTTTAGTTGGAAGAGTCAAATTTTAATAAATTTATTTGAAACCAACTTCGATTTTTTTTAATTTTGTTGAGTATTTTTGTTGTAGGATCTATATTTGAGTAAATTTAGATGAAAATAACTTCAATTTTTAGGATTGTGAAAAAAATTTTAGTTGGAAGTGTCAAATTTTAATAAATTTATTTGAGACCAACTTCGATTTTTGTGGATTTTGTTGAGTATTTTTGTTGTAGGATGTATATATGAGTAAATTTAGATGAAAATAACTTCAATTTTTTTGATGGTGATAAAAATTTTAGTTGGAAGAGTCAAATTTTAATAAATTTATTTCAAACCAACTCCGATTTTTTTGGATTTTGTCGAGTATTTTTGTTGTAGGATGTATATTTGAGTAAATTTAGATGAAAATAACTTCAATTTTTAGGATTGTGAAAAAATTTTTAGTTGGAAGAGTCAAATTTTAATAAATTTATTTGAAACCAACACCGATTTTTGTGGATTTTGTTGAGTATTTTTGTTGTAGGATCTATATTTGAGTAAATTTAGATGAAAATAACGGCAATTTTTTGGGTTGTGAAAAAAAAATTTACATGGGAGTGTCAAATTTTAATAAAATTATTTGAAATCAACTTCGATTATTTTGGAATTTGTTAAGTATTTTTGTTGTAGGATCTATATTTGAGTAAATTTAGATGAAAATAACTTCAATTTTTTGGATTGTGAAAAAAATTTTAGTTGGAAGTGTCAAATTTTAATAAATTTATTTGAAATCAACTTCGATTATTTTGGATTTTGTTGAGTATTTTTGTTGTGGGATCTATATTTGAGTAAATTTAGATGATAATAACGACAATTTTTTGGATTGTGAAAAAAAAATTTACATGGAAGGGTAAAATTTTTATAAATTTATTTGAAACCAACTTCGATTTTTTTTAATTTTGTTGAGTATTTTTATTGTAGGATCTATATTTGAGTAAATTTAGATGAAAATAACTTCAATTTTTAGGATTGTGAAAAAAATTTTAGTTGGAAGTGTCAAATTTTAATAAATTTATTTGAAATCAACTTCGATTATTTTGGATTTTGTTGAGTATTTTTGTTGTGGGATCTATATTTGAGTAAATTTAGATGAAAATAACGACAATTTTTTGGATTGTGAAAAAAAAATTTACATGGAAGGGTAAAATTTTAATAAATTTATTTGAAACCAACTTCGATTTTTTTTAATTTTGTTGAGTATTTTTGTTGTAGGATGTATATTTGAGTAAATTTTGATTAAAATAACTACAACTTTTTGGATTGTGATAAAAATTTTAGTTGGAAGAGTCAAAATTTAATAAATTTATTTGAAACCATCTTCGATTTTTTGGGATTTTGTCGAGTATTTTTGTTGTAGGATCTATATTTGAGTAAATTTAGATGAAAATAACTTCAATTTTTTGGATTGTGAAAAAAATTTTAGTTGGAAGTGTCAAATTTTAATAAATTTATTTGAGATCAACTTCGATTTTTTTGGATTTTGTCGAGTATTTTTGTTGTAGGATGTATATTTGAGTAAATTTTGATTAAAATAACTTCAATTTTTTGGATTGTGATAAAAATATTAGTTGGAAGAGTCAAAATTTAATAAATTTATTTGAAACCAACACCGATTTTTTTTTATTTTGTTGAGTATTTTTCTTGTAGGATCTATATTTCAGTAAATTTAGATGAAAATAACTTCAATTTTTAGGATTGTGAAAAAATTTTTAGTTGGAAGAGTCAAATTTTAATAAATTTATTTGAAACCAACTTCGATTTTTTTTAATTTTGTTGAGTATTTTTGTTGTAGGATCTATATTTGAGTAAATTTAGATGAAAATAACTTCAATTTTTAGGATTGTGAAAAAAATTTTAGTTGGAAGTGTCAAATTTTAATAAATTTATTTGAGACCAACTTCGATTTTTGTGGATTTTGTTGAGTATTTTTGTTGTAGGATGTATATATGAGTAAATTTAGATGAAAATAACTTCAATTTTTTTGATGGTGATAAAAATTTTAGTTGGAAGAGTCAAATTTTAATAAATTTATTTCAAACCAACTCCGATTTTTTTGGATTTTGTCGAGTATTTTTGTTGTAGGATGTATATTTGAGTAAATTTAGATGAAAATAACTTCAATTTTTAGGATTGTGAAAAAATTTTTAGTTGGAAGAGTCAAATTTTAATAAATTTATTTGAAACCAACACCGATTTTTGTGGATTTTGTTGAGTATTTTTGTTGTAGGATCTATATTTGAGTAAATTTAGATGAAAATAACGGCAATTTTTTGGGTTGTGAAAAAAAAATTTACATGGGAGTGTCAAATTTTAATAAAATTATTTGAAATCAACTTCGATTATTTTGGAATTTGTTAAGTATTTTTGTTGTAGGATCTATATTTGAGTAAATTTAGATGAAAATAACTTCAATTTTTTGGATTGTGAAAAAAATTTTAGTTGGAAGTGTCAAATTTTAATAAATTTATTTGAAATCAACTTCGATTATTTTGGATTTTGTTGAGTATTTTTGTTGTGGGATCTATATTTGAGTAAATTTAGATGAAAATAACGACAATTTTTTGGATTGTGAAAAAAAAATTTACATGGAAGGGTAAAATTTTTATAAATTTATTTGAAACCAACTTCGATTTTTTTTAATTTTGTTGAGTATTTTTATTGTAGGATCTATATTTGAGTAAATTTAGATGAAAATAACTTCAATTTTTAGGATTGTGAAAAAAATTTTAGTTGGAAGTGTCAAATTTTAATAAATTTATTTGAGACCTACTTCGATTTTTTTGGATTTTGTTGAGAATTTTTGTTGTAGGATGTATATATGAGTAAATTTAGATGAAAATAACTTCAATTTTTTTGATGGTGATAAAAATTTTAGTTGGAAGAGTCAAATTTTAATAAATTTATTTCAAACCAACTCCGATTTTTTTGGATTTTGTTGAGTATTTTTGTTGTAGGATCTATATTTGAGTAAATTTAGATGAAAATAACGGCAATTTTTTGGGTTGTGAAAAAAAAATTTACATGGGAGTGTCAAATTTTAATAAAATTATTTGAAATCAACTTCGATTATTTTGGAATTTGTTAAGTATTTTTGTTGTAGGATCTATATTTGAGTAAATTTAGATGAAAATAACTTCAATTTTTTGGATTGTGAAAAAAATTTTAGTTGGAAGTGTCAAATTTTAATAAATTTATTTGAGACCTACTTCGATTTTTTTGGATTTTGTTGAGAATTTTTGTTGTAGGATGTATATATGAGTAAATTTAGATGAAAATAACTTCAATTTTTTTGATGGTGATAAAAATTTTAGTTGGAAGAGTCAAATTTTAATAAATTTATTTCAAACCAACTCCGATTTTTTTGGATTTTGTCGAGTATTTTTGTTGTAGGATGTATATTTGAGTAAATTTAGATGAAAATAACTTCAATTTTTTGGATTGTGAAAAAAATTTTAGTTGGAAGTGTCAAATTTTAATAAAATTATTTGAAATCAACTTCGATTATTTTGGAATTTGTTAAGTATTTTTGTTGTAGGATCTATATTTGAGTAAATTTAGATGAAAATAACTTCAATTTTTTGGATTGTGAAAAAAATTTTAGTTGGAAGTGTCAAATTTTAATAAATTTATTTGAGACCTACTTCAATTTTTTTGGATTTTGTTGAGAATTTTTGTTGTAGGATGTATATATGAGTAAATTTAGATGAAAATAACTTCAATTTTTTTGATGGTGATAAAAATTTTAGTTGGAAGAGTCAAATTTTAATAAATTTATTTCAAACCAACTCCGATTTTTTTGGTTTTGTCGAGTATTTTTGTTGTAGGATGTATATTTGAGTAAATTTTGATTAAAATAACTTCAATTTTTTGGATTGTGATAAAAATTTTAGTTGGAAGAGTAAAAATTTAATAAATTTATTTGAAACCATCTTCGATTTTTTGGGATTTTGTCGAGTATTTTTGTTGTAGGATCTATATTTCAGTAAATTTAGATGAAAATAACTTCAATTTTTAGGATTGTGAAAAAAATTTTAGTTGGAAGTGTCAAATTTTAATAAATTTATTTGAGACCTACTTCGATTTTTGTGGATTTTGTTGAGTATTTTTGTTGTAGGATCTATATTTGAGTAAATTTGATGAAAATAACTTCAATTTTTTGGATTGTGAAAAAAATTTTAGTTGGAAGTGTCAAATTTTAATAAATTTATTTGAAATCAACTTCGATTATTTTGGATTTTGTTGAGTATTTTTGTTGTGGGATCTATATTTGAGTAAATTTAGATGAAAATAACGACAATTTTTTGGATTGTGAAAAAAAAATTTACATGGAAGGGTAAAATTTTAATAAATTTATTTGAAACCAACTTCGATTTTTTTTAATTTTGTTGAGTATTTTTGTTGTAGGATGTATATTTGAGTAAATTTTGATTAAAATAACTACAACTTTTTGGATTGTGATAAAAATTTTAGTTGGAAGAGTCAAAATTTAATAAATTTATTTGAAACCATCTTCGATTTTTTGGGATTTTGTCGAGTATTTTTGTTGTAGGATCTATATTTGAGTAAATTTAGATGAAAATAACTTCAATTTTTTGGATTGTGAAAAAAATTTTAGTTGGAAGTGTCAAATTTTAATAAATTTATTTGAGATCAACTTCGATTTTTTTGGATTTTGTCGAGTATTTTTGTTGTAGGATGTATATTTGAGTAAATTTTGATTAAAATAACTTCAATTTTTTGGATTGTGATAAAAATATTAGTTGGAAGAGTCAAAATTTAATAAATTTATTTGAAACCAACACCGATTTTTTTTTATTTTGTTGAGTATTTTTCTTGTAGGATCTATATTTCAGTAAATTTAGATGAAAATAACTTCAATTTTTAGGATTGTGAAAAAATTTTTAGTTGGAAGAGTCAAATTTTAATAAATTTATTTGAAACCAACTTCGATTTTTTTTAATTTTGTTGAGTATTTTTGTTGTAGGATCTATATTTGAGTAAATTTAGATGAAAATAACTTCAATTTTTAGGATTGTGAAAAAAATTTTAGTTGGAAGTGTCAAATTTTAATAAATTTATTTGAGACCAACTTCGATTTTTGTGGATTTTGTTGAGTATTTTTGTTGTAGGATGTATATATGAGTAAATTTAGATGAAAATAACTTCAATTTTTTTGATGGTGATAAAAATTTTAGTTGGAAGAGTCAAATTTTAATAAATTTATTTGAGACCTACTTCGATTTTTGTGGATTTTGTTGAGTATTTTTGTTGTAGGATCTATATTTGAGTAAATTTGATGAAAATAACTTCAATTTTTTGGATTGTGAAAAAAATTTTAGTTGGAAGTGTCAAATTTTAATAAATTTATTTGAAATCAACTTCGATTATTTTGGATTTTGTTGAGTATTTTTGTTGTGGGATCTATATTTGAGTAAATTTAGATGAAAATAACGACAATTTTTTGGATTGTGAAAAAAAAATTTACATGGAAGGGTAAAATTTTAATAAATTTATTTGAAACCAACTTCGATTTTTTTTAATTTTGTTGAGTATTTTTGTTGTAGGATGTATATTTGAGTAAATTTTGATTAAAATAACTACAACTTTTTGGATTGTGATAAAAATTTTAGTTGGAAGAGTCAAAATTTAATAAATTTATTTGAAACCATCTTCGATTTTTTGGGATTTTGTCGAGTATTTTTGTTGTAGGATCTATATTTGAGTAAATTTAGATGAAAATAACTTCAATTTTTTGGATTGTGAAAAAAATTTTAGTTGGAAGTGTCAAATTTTAATAAATTTATTTGAGATCAACTTCGATTTTTTTGGATTTTGTCGAGTATTTTTGTTGTAGGATGTATATTTGAGTAAATTTTGATTAAAATAACTTCAATTTTTTGGATTGTGATAAAAATATTAGTTGGAAGAGTCAAAATTTAATAAATTTATTTGAAACCAACACCGATTTTTTTTTATTTTGTTGAGTATTTTTCTTGTAGGATCTATATTTCAGTAAATTTAGATGAAAATAACTTCAATTTTTAGGATTGTGAAAAAATTTTTAGTTGGAAGAGTCAAATTTTAATAAATTTATTTGAAACCAACTTCGATTTTTTTTAATTTTGTTGAGTATTTTTGTTGTAGGATCTATATTTGAGTAAATTTAGATGAAAATAACTTCAATTTTTAGGATTGTGAAAAAAATTTTAGTTGGAAGTGTCAAATTTTAATAAATTTATTTGAGACCAACTTCGATTTTTGTGGATTTTGTTGAGTATTTTTGTTGTAGGATGTATATATGAGTAAATTTAGATGAAAATAACTTCAATTTTTTTGATGGTGATAAAAATTTTAGTTGGAAGAGTCAAATTTTAATAAATTTATTTCAAACCAACTCCGATTTTTTTGGATTTTGTCGAGTATTTTTGTTGTAGGATGTATATTTGAGTAAATTTAGATGAAAATAACTTCAATTTTTAGGATTGTGAAAAAATTTTTAGTTGGAAGAGTCAAATTTTAATAAATTTATTTGAAACCAACACCGATTTTTGTGGATTTTGTTGAGTATTTTTGTTGTAGGATCTATATTTGAGTAAATTTAGATGAAAATAACGGCAATTTTTTGGGTTGTGAAAAAAAAATTTACATGGGAGTGTCAAATTTTAATAAAATTATTTGAAATCAACTTCGATTATTTTGGAATTTGTTAAGTATTTTTGTTGTAGGATCTATATTTGAGTAAATTTAGATGAAAATAACTTCAATTTTTTGGATTGTGAAAAAAATTTTAGTTGGAAGTGTCAAATTTTAATAAATTTATTTGAAATCAACTTCGATTATTTTGGATTTTGTTGAGTATTTTTGTTGTGGGATCTATATTTGAGTAAATTTAGATGAAAATAACGACAATTTTTTGGATTGTGAAAAAAAAATTTACATGGAAGGGTAAAATTTTTATAAATTTATTTGAAACCAACTTCGATTTTTTTTAATTTTGTTGAGTATTTTTATTGTAGGATCTATATTTGAGTAAATTTAGATGAAAATAACTTCAATTTTTAGGATTGTGAAAAAAATTTTAGTTGGAAGTGTCAAATTTTAATAAATTTATTTGAGACCTACTTCGATTTTTTTGGATTTTGTTGAGAATTTTTGTTGTAGGATGTATATATGAGTAAATTTAGATGAAAATAACTTCAATTTTTTTGATGGTGATAAAAATTTTAGTTGGAAGAGTCAAATTTTAATAAATTTATTTCAAACCAACTCCGATTTTTTTGGATTTTGTCGAGTATTTTTGTTGTAGGATGTATATTTGAGTAAATTTAGATGAAAATAACTTCAATTTTTAGGATTGTGAAAAAATTTTTAGTTGGAAGAGTCAAATTTTAATAAATTTATTTGAAACCAACTCCGATTTTTTTGGATTTTGTCGAGGATTTTTGTTGTAGGATGTATATTTGAGTAAATTTAGATGAAAATAACTTCAATTTTTTGGATTGTGAAAAAAATTTTAGTTGGAAGTGTCAAATTTTAATAAAATTATTTGAAATCAACTTCGATTATTTTGGAATTTGTTAAGTATTTTTGTTGTAGGATGTATATTTGAGTAAATTTTGATTAAAATAACTTCAATTTTTTGGATTGTGATAAAAATTTTAGTTGGAAGAGTCAAAATTTAATAAATTTATTTGAAACCATCTTCGATTTTTTGGGATTTTGTCGAGTATTTTTGTTGTAGGATCTATATTTGAGTAAATTTAGATGAAAATAACTTCAATTTTTTGGATTGTGAAAAAAATTTTAGTTGGAAGTGTCAAATTTTAATAAATTTATTTGAGATCAACTTCGATTTTTTTGGATTTTGTCGAGTATTTTTGTTGTAGGATGTATATTTGAGTAAATTTTGATTAAAATAACTTCAATTTTTTGGATTGTGATAAAAATTTTAGTTGGAAGAGTCAAAATTTAATAAATTTATTTGAAACCATCTTCGATTTTTTGGGATTTTGTCGAGTATTTTTGTTGTAGGATCTATATTTGAGTAAATTTAGATGAAAATAACTTCAATTTTTTGGATTGTGAAAAAAATGTTAGTTGGAAGTGTCAAATTTTAATAAATTTATTTGAAACCAACACCGATTTTTGTGGATTTTGTTGAGTATTTTTGTTGTAGGATCTATATTTGAGTAAATTTAGATGAAAATAACGGCAATTTTTTGGGTTGTGAAAAAAAAATTTACATGGGAGTGTCAAATTTTAATAAAATTATTTGAAATCAACTTCGATTATTTTGGAATTTGTTAAGTATTTTTGTTGTAGGATCTATATTTGAGTAAATTTAGATGAAAATAACTTCAATTTTTTGGATTGTGAAAAAAATTTTAGTTGGAAGTGTCAAATTTTAATAAATTTATTTGAAACCAACACCGATTTTTGTGGATTTTGTTGAGTATTTTTGTTGTAGGATCTATATTTGAGTAAATTTAGATGAAAATAACGGCAATTTTTTGGGTTGTGAAAAAAAAATTTACATGGGAGTGTCAAATTTTAATAAAATTATTTGAAATCAACTTCGATTATTTTGGAATTTGTTAAGTATTTTTGTTGTAGGATCTATATTTGAGTAAATTTAGATGAAAATTACTTCAATTTTTTGGATTGTGAAAAAAATTTTAGTTGGAAGTGTCAAATTTTAATAAATTTATTTGAAATCAACTTCGATTATTTTGGATTTTGTTGAGTATTTTTGTTGTGGGATCTATATTTGAGTAAATTTAGATGAAAATAACGACAATTTTTTGGATTGTGAAAAAAAAATTTACATGGAAGGGTAAAATTTTTATAAATTTATTTGAAACCAACTTCGATTTTTTTTAATTTTGTTGAGTATTTTTATTGTAGGATCTATATTTGAGTAAATTTAGATGAAAATAACTTCAATTTTTAGGATTGTGAAAAAAATTTTAGTTGGAAGTGTCAAATTTTAATAAATTTATTTGAGACCTACTTCGATTTTTTTGGATTTTGTAGAGAATTTTTGTTGTAGGATGTATATATGAGTAAATTTAGATGAAAATAACTTCAATTTTTTTGATGGTGATAAAAATTTTAGTTGGAAGAGTCAAATTTTAATAAATTTATTTCAAACCAACTCCGATTTTTTTGGATTTTGTCGAGTATTTTTGTTGTAGGATGTATATTTGAGTAAATTTAGATGAAAATAACTTCAATTTTTTGGATTGTGAAAAAAATTTTAGTTGGAAGTGTCAAATTTTAATAAAATTATTTGAAATCAACTTCGATTATTTTGGAATTTGTTAAGTATTTTTGTTGTAGGATCTATATTTGAGTAAATTTAGATGAAAATAACTTCAATTTTTTGGATTGTGAAAAAAATTTTAGTTGGAAGTGTCAAATTTTAATAAATTTATTTGAGACCTACTTCGATTTTTTTGGATTTTGTTGAGAATTTTTGTTGTAGGATGTATATATGAGTAAATTTAGATGAAAATAACTTCAATTTTTTGATGGTGATAAAAATTTTAGTTGGAAGAGTCAAATTTTAATAAATTTATTTCAAACCAACTCCGATTTTTTTGGTTTTGTCGAGTATTTTTGTTGTAGGATGTATATTTGAGTAAATTTTGATTAAAATAACTTCAATTTTTTGGATTGTGATAAAAATTTTAGTTGGAAGAGTCAAAATTTAATAAATTTATTTGAAACCATCTTCGATTTTTTGGGATTTTGTCGAGTATTTTTGTTGTAGGATCTATATTTCAGTAAATTTAGATGAAAATAACTTCAATTTTTAGGATTGTGAAAAAAATTTGAGTTGGAAGTGTCAAATTTTAATAAATTTATTTGAGACCTACTTCGATTTTTGTGGATTTTGTTGAGTATTTTTGTTGTAGGATCTATATTTGAGTAAATTTGATGAAAATAACGACAATTTTTTGGATTGTGAAAAAAAAATTTACATGGAAGGGTAAAATTTTTATAAATTTATTTGAAACCAACTTCGATTTTTTTTAATTTTGTTGAGTATTTTTATTGTAGGATCTATATTTGAGTAAATTTAGATGAAAATAACTTCAATTTTTAGGATTGTGAAAAAAATTTTAGTTGGAAGTGTCAAATTTTAATAAATTTATTTGAGACCTACTTCGATTTTTTTGGATTTTGTTGAGAATTTTTGTTGTAGGATGTATATATGAGTAAATTTAGATGAAAATAACTTCAATTTTTTTGATGGTGATAAAAATTTTAGTTGGAAGAGTCAAATTTTAATAAATTTATTTCAAACCAACTCCGATTTTTTTGGATTTTGTCGAGTATTTTTGTTGTAGGATGTATATTTGAGTAAATTTAGATGAAAATAACTTCAATTTTTTGGATTGTGAAAAAAATTTTAGTTGGAAGTGTCAAATTTTAATAAAATTATTTGAAATCAACTTCGATTATTTTGGAATTTGTTAAGTATTTTTGTTGTAGGATCTATATTTGAGTAAATTTAGATGAAAATAACTTCAATTTTTTGGATTGTGAAAAAAATTTTAGTTGGAAGTGTCAAATTTTAATAAATTTATTTGAAATCAACTTCGATTATTTTGGATTTTGTTGAGTATTTTTGTTGTGGGATCTATATTTGAGTAAATTTAGATGAAAATAACGACAATTTTTTGGATTGTGAAAAAAAAATTTACATGGAAGGGTAAAATTTTAATAAATTTATTTGAAACCAACTTCGATTTTTTTTAATTTTGTTGAGTATTTTTGTTGTAGGATGTATATTTGAGTAAATTTTGATTAAAATAACTACAACTTTTTGGATTGTGATAAAAATTTTAGTTGGAAGTGTCAAATTTTAATAAATTTATTTGAAATCAACTTCGATTATTTTGGATTTTGTTGAGTATTTTTGTTGTGGGATCTATATTTGAGTAAATTTAGAATGAAAATAACTTCAATTTTTAGGATTGTGAAAAAAAATTTAGTTGGAAGTGTCAAATTTTAATAAAATTATTTGAAACCAACTTCGATTTTTTTGGATTTTGTTGAGAATTTTTGTTGTAGGATGTATATTTGAGTAAATTTAGATGAAAATAACTTCAATTTTTTTGATGGTGATAAAAATTTTAGTTGGAAGAGTCAAATTTTAATAAATTTATTTGAAACCAACTCCGATTTTTTTGGATTTTGTCGAGTATTTTTGTTGTAGGATGTATATTTGAGTAAATTTTGATTAAAATAACTTCAATTTTTTGGATTGTGATAAAAATTTTAGTTGGAAGAGTCAAAATTTAATAAATTTATTTGAAACCATCTTCGATTTTTTGGGATTTTGTCGAGTATTTTTGTTGTAGGATCTATATTTGAGTAAATTTAGATGAAAATAACTTCAATTTTTTGGATTGTGAAAAAAATGTTAGTTGGAAGTGTCAAATTTTAATAAATTTATTTGAAACCAACACCGATTTTTGTGGATTTTGTTGAGTATTTTTGTTGTAGGATCTATATTTGAGTAAATTTAGATGAAAATAACGGCAATTTTTTGGGTTGTGAAAAAAAAATTTACATGGGAGTGTCAAATTTTAATAAAATTATTTGAAATCAACTTCGATTATTTTGGAATTTGTTAAGTATTTTTGTTGTAGGATCTATATTTGAGTAAATTTAGATGAAAATAACTTCAATTTTTAGGATTGTGAAAAAAATTTTAGTTGGAAGTGTCAAATTTTAATAAATTTATTTGAGACTAACTTCGATTTTTGTGGATTTTGTTGAGTATTTTTGTTGTAGGATGCATATTTGAGTAAATTTAGATGAAATTATCTTCAATTTTTTGCATTGTGAAAAAAAATTTAGTTGGAAGTGTCAAATTTTTATAAATTTATTTGAAACCAACTTCGATTATTTTGGATTTTGTTGAGTATTTTTGTTGTAGGATCTATATTTCAGTAAATTTAGATGAAAATAACGACCATTTTTTGGATTGTGAAAAAAATTTTAGTTGGAAGTGTCAAATTTTAATAAATTTATTTGAGACCTACTTCGATTTTTTTGGATTTTGTTGAGAATTTTTGTTGTAGGATGTATATATGAGTAAATTTAGATGAAAATAACTTCAATTTTTTTGATGGTGATAAAAATTTTAGTTGGAAGAGTCAAATTTTAATAAATTTATTTCAAACCAACTCCGATTTTTTTGGTTTTGTCGAGTATTTTTGTTGTAGGATGTATATTTGAGTAAATTTTGATTAAAATAACTTCAATTTTTTGGATTGTGATAAAAATTTTAGTTGGAAGAGTAAAAATTTAATAAATTTATTTGAAACCATCTTCGATTTTTTGGGATTTTGTCGAGTATTTTTGTTGTAGGATCTATATTTCAGTAAATTTAGATGAAAATAACTTCAATTTTTAGGATTGTGAAAAAAATTTTAGTTGGAAGTGTCAAATTTTAATAAATTTATTTGAGACCTACTTCGATTTTTGTGGATTTTGTTGAGTATTTTTGTTGTAGGATCTATATTTGAGTAAATTTGATGAAAATAACTTCAATTTTTTGGATTGTGAAAAAAATTTTAGTTGGAAGTGTCAAATTTTAATAAATTTATTTGAAATCAACTTCGATTATTTTGGATTTTGTTGAGTATTTTTGTTGTGGGATCTATATTTGAGTAAATTTAGATGAAAATAACGACAATTTTTTGGATTGTGAAAAAAAAATTTACATGGAAGGGTAAAATTTTAATAAATTTATTTGAAACCAACTTCGATTTTTTTTAATTTTGTTGAGTATTTTTGTTGTAGGATGTATATTTGAGTAAATTTTGATTAAAATAACTACAACTTTTTGGATTGTGATAAAAATTTTAGTTGGAAGAGTCAAAATTTAATAAATTTATTTGAAACCATCTTCGATTTTTTGGGATTTTGTCGAGTATTTTTGTTGTAGGATCTATATTTGAGTAAATTTAGATGAAAATAACTTCAATTTTTTGGATTGTGAAAAAAATTTTAGTTGGAAGTGTCAAATTTTAATAAATTTATTTGAGATCAACTTCGATTTTTTTGGATTTTGTCGAGTATTTTTGTTGTAGGATGTATATTTGAGTAAATTTTGATTAAAATAACTTCAATTTTTTGGATTGTGATAAAAATATTAGTTGGAAGAGTCAAAATTTAATAAATTTATTTGAAACCAACACCGATTTTTTTTTATTTTGTTGAGTATTTTTCTTGTAGGATCTATATTTCAGTAAATTTAGATGAAAATAACTTCAATTTTTAGGATAGTGAAAAAATTTTTAGTTGGAAGAGTCAAATTTTAATAAATTTATTTGAAACCAACTTCGATTTTTTTTAATTTTGTTGAGTATTTTTGTTGTAGGATCTATATTTGAGTAAATTTAGATGAAAATAACTTCAATTTTTAGGATTGTGAAAAAAATTTTAGTTGGAAGTGTCAAATTTTAATAAATTTATTTGAGACCAACTTCGATTTTTGTGGATTTTGTTGAGTATTTTTGTTGTAGGATGTATATATGAGTAAATTTAGATGAAAATAACTTCAATTTTTTTGATGGTGATAAAAATTTTAGTTGGAAGAGTCAAATTTTAATAAATTTATTTCAAACCAACTCCGATTTTTTTGGATTTTGTCGAGTATTTTTGTTGTAGGATGTATATTTGAGTAAATTTAGATGAAAATAACTTCAATTTTTAGGATTGTGAAAAAATTTTTAGTTGGAAGAGTCAAATTTTAATAAATTTATTTGAAACCAACACCGATTTTTGTGGATTTTGTTGAGTATTTTTGTTGTAGGATCTATATTTGAGTAAATTTAGATGAAAATAACGGCAATTTTTTGGGTTGTGAAAAAAAAATTTACATGGGAGTGTCAAATTTTAATAAAATTATTTGAAATCAACTTCGATTATTTTGGAATTTGTTAAGTATTTTTGTTGTAGGATCTATATTTGAGTAAATTTAGATGAAAATAACTTCAATTTTTTGGATTGTGAAAAAAATTTTAGTTGGAAGTGTCAAATTTTAATAAATTTATTTGAAATCAACTTCGATTATTTTGGATTTTGTTGAGTATTTTTGTTGTGGGATCTATATTTGAGTAAATTTAGATGAAAATAACGACAATTTTTTGGATTGTGAAAAAAAAATTTACATGGAAGGGTAAAATTTTTATAAATTTATTTGAAACCAACTTCGATTTTTTTTAATTTTGTTGAGTATTTTTATTGTAGGATCTATATTTGAGTAAATTTAGATGAAAATAACTTCAATTTTTAGGATTGTGAAAAAAATTTTAGTTGGAAGTGTCAAATTTTAATAAATTTATTTGAGACCTACTTCGATTTTTTTGGATTTTGTTGAGAATTTTTGTTGTAGGATGTATATATGAGTAAATTTAGATGAAAATAACTTCAATTTTTTTGATGGTGATAAAAATTTTAGTTGGAAGAGTCAAATTTTAATAAATTTATTTCAAACCAACTCCGATTTTTTTGGATTTTGTCGAGTATTTTTGTTGTAGGATGTATATTTGAGTAAATTTAGATGAAAATAACTTCAATTTTTAGGATTGTGAAAAAATTTTTAGTTGGAAGAGTCAAATTTTAATAAATTTATTTGAAACCAACTCCGATTTTTTTGGATTTTGTCGAGGATTTTTGTTGTAGGATGTATATTTGAGTAAATTTAGATGAAAATAACTTCAATTTTTTGGATTGTGAAAAAAATTTTAGTTGGAAGTGTCAAATTTTAATAAAATTATTTGAAATCAACTTCGATTATTTTGGAATTTGTTAAGTATTTTTGTTGTAGGATGTATATTTGAGTAAATTTTGATTAAAATAACTTCAATTTTTTGGATTGTGATAAAAATTTTAGTTGGAAGAGTCAAAATTTAATAAATTTATTTGAAACCATCTTCGATTTTTTGGGATTTTGTCGAGTATTTTTGTTGTAGGATCTATATTTGAGTAAATTTAGATGAAAATAACTTCAATTTTTTGGATTGTGAAAAAAATTTTAGTTGGAAGTGTCAAATTTTAATAAATTTATTTGAGATCAACTTCGATTTTTTTGGATTTTGTCGAGTATTTTTGTTGTAGGATGTATATTTGAGTAAATTTTGATTAAAATAACTTCAATTTTTTGGATTGTGATAAAAATTTTAGTTGGAAGAGTCAAAATTTAATAAATTTATTTGAAACCATCTTCGATTTTTTGGGATTTTGTCGAGTATTTTTGTTGTAGGATCTATATTTGAGTAAATTTAGATGAAAATAACTTCAATTTTTTGGATTGTGAAAAAAATGTTAGTTGGAAGTGTCAAATTTTAATAAATTTATTTGAAACCAACACCGATTTTTGTGGATTTTGTTGAGTATTTTTGTTGTAGGATCTATATTTGAGTAAATTTAGATGAAAATAACGGCAATTTTTTGGGTTGTGAAAAAAAAATTTACATGGGAGTGTCAAATTTTAATAAAATTATTTGAAATCAACTTCGATTATTTTGGAATTTGTTAAGTATTTTTGTTGTAGGATCTATATTTGAGTAAATTTAGATGAAAATAACTTCAATTTTTTGGATTGTGAAAAAAATTTTAGTTGGAAGTGTCAAATTTTAATAAATTTATTTGAAACCAACACCGATTTTTGTGGATTTTGTTGAGTATTTTTGTTGTAGGATCTATATTTGAGTAAATTTAGATGAAAATAACGGCAATTTTTTGGGTTGTGAAAAAAAAATTTACATGGGAGTGTCAAATTTTAATAAAATTATTTGAAATCAACTTCGATTATTTTGGAATTTGTTAAGTATTTTTGTTGTAGGATCTATATTTGAGTAAATTTAGATGAAAATTACTTCAATTTTTTGGATTGTGAAAAAAATTTTAGTTGGAAGTGTCAAATTTTAATAAATTTATTTGAAATCAACTTCGATTATTTTGGATTTTGTTGAGTATTTTTGTTGTGGGATCTATATTTGAGTAAATTTAGATGAAAATAACGACAATTTTTTGGATTGTGAAAAAAAAATTTACATGGAAGGGTAAAATTTTTATAAATTTATTTGAAACCAACTTCGATTTTTTTTAATTTTGTTGAGTATTTTTATTGTAGGATCTATATTTGAGTAAATTTAGATGAAAATAACTTCAATTTTTAGGATTGTGAAAAAAATTTTAGTTGGAAGTGTCAAATTTTAATAAATTTATTTGAGACCTACTTCGATTTTTTTGGATTTTGTAGAGAATTTTTGTTGTAGGATGTATATATGAGTAAATTTAGATGAAAATAACTTCAATTTTTTTGATGGTGATAAAAATTTTAGTTGGAAGAGTCAAATTTTAATAAATTTATTTCAAACCAACTCCGATTTTTTTGGATTTTGTCGAGTATTTTTGTTGTAGGATGTATATTTGAGTAAATTTAGATGAAAATAACTTCAATTTTTTGGATTGTGAAAAAAATTTTAGTTGGAAGTGTCAAATTTTAATAAAATTATTTGAAATCAACTTCGATTATTTTGGAATTTGTTAAGTATTTTTGTTGTAGGATCTATATTTGAGTAAATTTAGATGAAAATAACTTCAATTTTTTGGATTGTGAAAAAAATTTTAGTTGGAAGTGTCAAATTTTAATAAATTTATTTGAGACCTACTTCGATTTTTTTGGATTTTGTTGAGAATTTTTGTTGTAGGATGTATATATGAGTAAATTTAGATGAAAATAACTTCAATTTTTTGATGGTGATAAAAATTTTAGTTGGAAGAGTCAAATTTTAATAAATTTATTTCAAACCAACTCCGATTTTTTTGGTTTTGTCGAGTATTTTTGTTGTAGGATGTATATTTGAGTAAATTTTGATTAAAATAACTTCAATTTTTTGGATTGTGATAAAAATTTTAGTTGGAAGAGTCAAGATTTAATAAATTTATTTGAAACCATCTTCGATTTTTTGGGATTTTGTCGAGTATTTTTGTTGTAGGATCTATATTTCAGTAAATTTAGATGAAAATAACTTCAATTTTTAGGATTGTGAAAAAAATTTGAGTTGGAAGTGTCAAATTTTAATAAATTTATTTGAGACCTACTTCGATTTTTGTGGATTTTGTTGAGTATTTTTGTTGTAGGATCTATATTTGAGTAAATTTGATGAAAATAACGACAATTTTTTGGATTGTGAAAAAAAAATTTACATGGAAGGGTAAAATTTTTATAAATTTATTTGAAACCAACTTCGATTTTTTTTAATTTTGTTGAGTATTTTTATTGTAGGATCTATATTTGAGTAAATTTAGATGAAAATAACTTCAATTTTTAGGATTGTGAAAAAAATTTTAGTTGGAAGTGTCAAATTTTAATAAATTTATTTGAGACCTACTTCGATTTTTTTGGATTTTGTTGAGAATTTTTGTTGTAGGATGTATATATGAGTAAATTTAGATGAAAATAACTTCAATTTTTTTGATGGTGATAAAAATTTTAGTTGGAAGAGTCAAATTTTAATAAATTTATTTCAAACCAACTCCGATTTTTTTGGATTTTGTCGAGTATTTTTGTTGTAGGATCTATATTTGAGTAAATTTAGATGAAAATAACTTCAATTTTTTGGATTGTGAAAAAAATGTTAGTTGGAAGTGTCAAATTTTAATAAATTTATTTGAAACCAACTTCGATTTTTTTTTATTTTGTTGAGTATTTTTGTTGTAGGATCTATATTTGAGTAAATTTAGATGAAAATAACTTCAATTTTTTGGATTGTGAAAAAAATTTTAGTTGGAAGTGTCAAATTTTAATAAATTTATTTGAAATCAACTTCGATTATTTTGGATTTTGTTGAGTATTTTTGTTGTGGGATCTATATTTGAGTAAATTTAGATGAAAATAACGACAATTTTTTGGATTGTGAAAAAAAAATTTACATGGAAGGGTAAAATTTTAATAAATTTATTTGAAACCAACTTCGATTTTTTTTAATTTTGTTGAGTATTTTTGTTGTAGGATGTATATTTGAGTAAATTTTGATTAAAATAACTACAACTTTTTGGATTGTGATAAAAATTTTAGTTGGAAGTGTCAAATTTTAATAAATTTATTTGAAATCAACTTCGATTTTTGTGGATTTTGTTGAGTATTTTTGTTGTAGGATGTATATTTGAGTAAATTTAGATGAAAATAACTTCAATTTTTAGGATTGTGAAAAAATTTTTAGTTGGAAGAGTCAAATTTTAATAAATTTATTTGAAACCAACACCGATTTTTGTGGATTTTGTTGAGTATTTTTGTTGTAGGATCTATATTTGAGTAAATTTAGATGAAAATAACGGCAATTTTTTGGGTTGTGAAAAAAAAATTTACATGGGAGTGTCAAATTTTAATAAAATTATTTGAAATCAACTTCGATTATTTTGGAATTTGTTAAGTATTTTTGTTGTAGGATCTATATTTGAGTAAATTTAGATGAAAATAACTTCAATTTTTTGGATTGTGAAAAAAATTTTAGTTGGAAGTGTCAAATTTTAATAAATTTATTTGAAATCAACTTCGATTATTTTGGATTTTGTTGAGTATTTTTGTTGTGGGATCTATATTTGAGTAAATTTAGATGAAAATAACGACAATTTTTTGGATTGTGAAAAAAAAATTTACATGGAAGGGTAAAATTTTTATAAATTTATTTGAAACCAACTTCGATTTTTTTTAATTTTGTTGAGTATTTTTATTGTAGGATCTATATTTGAGTAAATTTAGATGAAAATAACTTCAATTTTTAGGATTGTGAAAAAAATTTTAGTTGGAAGTGTCAAATTTTAATAAATTTATTTGAGACCTACTTCGATTTTTTTGGATTTTGTTGAGAATTTTTGTTGTAGGATGTATATATGAGTAAATTTAGATGAAAATAACTTCAATTTTTTTGATGGTGATAAAAATTTTAGTTGGAAGAGTCAAATTTTAATAAATTTATTTCAAACCAACTCCGATTTTTTTGGATTTTGTCGAGTATTTTTGTTGTAGGATGTATATTTGAGTAAATTTAGATGAAAATAACTTCAATTTTTAGGATTGTGAAAAAATTTTTAGTTGGAAGAGTCAAATTTTAATAAATTTATTTGAAACCAACTCCGATTTTTTTGGATTTTGTCGAGGATTTTTGTTGTAGGATGTATATTTGAGTAAATTTAGATGAAAATAACTTCAATTTTTTGGATTGTGAAAAAAATTTTAGTTGGAAGTGTCAAATTTTAATAAAATTATTTGAAATCAACTTCGATTATTTTGGAATTTGTTAAGTATTTTTGTTGTAGGATGTATATTTGAGTAAATTTTGATTAAAATAACTTCAATTTTTTGGATTGTGATAAAAATTTTAGTTGGAAGAGTCAAAATTTAATAAATTTATTTGAAACCATCTTCGATTTTTTGGGATTTTGTCGAGTATTTTTGTTGTAGGATCTATATTTGAGTAAATTTAGATGAAAATAACTTCAATTTTTTGGATTGTGAAAAAAATTTTAGTTGGAAGTGTCAAATTTTAATAAATTTATTTGAGATCAACTTCGATTTTTTTGGATTTTGTCGAGTATTTTTGTTGTAGGATGTATATTTGAGTAAATTTTGATTAAAATAACTTCAATTTTTTGGATTGTGATAAAAATTTTAGTTGGAAGAGTCAAAATTTAATAAATTTATTTGAAACCATCTTCGATTTTTTGGGATTTTGTCGAGTATTTTTGTTGTAGGATCTATATTTGAGTAAATTTAGATGAAAATAACTTCAATTTTTTGGATTGTGAAAAAAATGTTAGTTGGAAGTGTCAAATTTTAATAAATTTATTTGAAACCAACACCGATTTTTGTGGATTTTGTTGAGAATTTTTGTTGTAGGATCTATATTTGAGTAAATTTAGATGAAAATAACGGCAATTTTTTGGGTTGTGAAAAAAAAATTTACATGGGAGTGTCAAATTTTAATAAAATTATTTGAAATCAACTTCGATTATTTTGGAATTTGTTAAGTATTTTTGTTGTAGGATCTATATTTGAGTAAATTTAGATGAAAATAACTTCAATTTTTTGGATTGTGAAAAAAATTTTAGTTGGAAGTGTCAAATTTTAATAAATTTATTTGAAACCAACACCGATTTTTGTGGATTTTGTTGAGTATTTTTGTTGTAGGATCTATATTTGAGTAAATTTAGATGAAAATAACGGCAATTTTTTGGGTTGTGAAAAAAAAATTTACATGGGAGTGTCAAATTTTAATAAAATTATTTGAAATCAACTTCGATTATTTTGGAATTTGTTAAGTATTTTTGTTGTAGGATCTATATTTGAGTAAATTTAGATGAAAATTACTTCAATTTTTTGGATTGTGAAAAAAATTTTAGTTGGAAGTGTCAAATTTTAATAAATTTATTTGAAATCAACTTCGATTATTTTGGATTTTGTTGAGTATTTTTGTTGTGGGATCTATATTTGAGTAAATTTAGATGAAAATAACGACAATTTTTTGGATTGTGAAAAAAAAATTTACATGGAAGGGTAAAATTTTTATAAATTTATTTGAAACCAACTTCGATTTTTTTTAATTTTGTTGAGTATTTTTATTGTAGGATCTATATTTGAGTAAATTTAGATGAAAATAACTTCAATTTTTAGGATTGTGAAAAAAATTTTAGTTGGAAGTGTCAAATTTTAATAAATTTATTTGAGACCTACTTCGATTTTTTTGGATTTTGTAGAGAATTTTTGTTGTAGGATGTATATATGAGTAAATTTAGATGAAAATAACTTCAATTTTTTTGATGGTGATAAAAATTTTAGTTGGAAGAGTCAAATTTTAATAAATTTATTTGAAACCAACACCGATTTTTGTGGATTTTGTTGAGTATTTTTGTTGTAGGATCTATATTTGAGTAAATTTAGATGAAAATAACGGCAATTTTTTGGGTTGTGAAAAAAAAATTTACATGGGAGTGTCAAATTTTAATAAAATTATTTGAAATCAACTTCGATTATTTTGGAATTTGTTAAGTATTTTTGTTGTAGGATCTATATTTGAGTAAATTTAGATGAAAATAACTTCAATTTTTAGGATTGTGAAAAAAATTTTAGTTGGAAGTGTCAAATTTTAATAAATTTATTTGAGACTAACTTCGATTTTTGTGGATTTTGTTGAGTATTTTTGTTGTAGGATGCATATTTGAGTAAATTTAGATGAAATTATCTTCAATTTTTTGCATTGTGAAAAAAAATTTAGTTGGAAGTGTCAAATTTTTATAAATTTATTTGAAACCAACTTCGATTATTTTGGATTTTGTTGAGTATTTTTGTTGTAGGATCTATATTTCAGTAAATTTAGATGAAAATAACGACCATTTTTTGGATTGTGAAAAAAATTTTAGTTGGAAGTGTCAAATTTTAATAAATTTATTTGAGACCTACTTCGATTTTTTTGGATTTTGTTGAGAATTTTTGTTGTAGGATGTATATATGAGTAAATTTAGATGAAAATAACTTCAATTTTTTTGATGGTGATAAAAATTTTAGTTGGAACAGTCAAATTTTAATAAATTTATTTCAAACCAACTCCGATTTTTTTGGATTTTGTCGAGTATTTTTGTTGTAGGATCTATATTTGAGTAAATTTAGATGAAAATAACTTCAATTTTTTGGATTGTGAAAAAAATGTTAGTTGGAAGTGTCAAATTTTAATAAATTTATTTGAAACCAACACCGACTTTTGTGGATTTTGTTGAGTATTTTTTTTGTAGGATCTATATTTGAGTAAATTTAGATGAAAATAACGGCAATTTTTTGGGTTGTGAAAAAAAAATTTACATGGGAGTGTCAAATTTTAATAAAATTATTTGAAATCAACTTCGATTATTTTGGAATTTGTTAAGTATTTTTGTTGTAGGATCTATATTTGAGTAAATTTAGATGAAAATAACTTCAATTTTTTGGATTGTGAAAAAAATTTTAGTTGGAAGTGTCAAATTTTAATAAATTTATTTGAAATCAACTTCGATTATTTTGGATTTTGTTGAGTATTTTTGTTGTGGGATCTATATTTGAGTAAATTTAGATGAAAATAACGACAATTTTTGGATTGTGAAAAAAAAATTTACATGGAAGGGTAAAATTTTAATAAATTTATTTGAAACCAACTTCGATTTTTTTTAATTTTGTTGAGTATTTTTGTTGTAGGATCTATATTTGAGTAAATTTAGATGAAAATAACTTCAATTTTTTGGATTGTGAAAAAAATGTTAGTTGGAAGTGTCAAATTTTAATAAATTTATTTGAAACCAACACCGATTTTTGTGGATTTTGTTGAGTATTTTTGTTGTAGGATCTATATTTGAGTAAATTTAGATGAAAATAACGGCAATTTTTTGGGTTGTGAAAAAAAAATTTACATGGGAGTGTCAAATTTTAATAAAATTATTTGAAATCAACTTCGATTATTTTGGAATTTGTTAAGTATTTTTGTTGTAGGATCTATATTTGAGTAAATTTAGATGAAAATAACTTCAATTTTTAGGATTGTGAAAAAAATTTTAGTTGGAAGTGTCAAATTTTAATAAATTTATTTGAGACTAACTTCGATTTTTGTGGATTTTGTTGAGTATTTTTGTTGTAGGATGCATATTTGAGTAAATTTAGATGAAATTATCTTCAATTTTTTGCATTGTGAAAAAAAATTTAGTTGGAAGTGTCAAATTTTTATAAATTTATTTGAAACCAACTTCGATTATTTTGGATTTTGTTGAGTATTTTTGTTGTAGGATCTATATTTCAGTAAATTTAGATGAAAATAACGACCATTTTTTGGATTGTGAAAAAAATTTTAGTTGGAAGTGTCAAATTTTAATAAATTTATTTGAGACCTACTTCGATTTTTTTGGATTTTGTTGAGAATTTTTGTTGTAGGATGTATATATGAGTAAATTTAGATGAAAATAACTTCAATTTTTTTGATGGTGATAAAAATTTTAGTTGGAACAGTCAAATTTTAATAAATTTATTTCAAACCAACTCCGATTTTTTTGGATTTTGTCGAGTATTTTTGTTGTAGGATCTATATTTGAGTAAATTTAGATGAAAATAACTTCAATTTTTTGGATTGTGAAAAAAATGTTAGTTGGAAGTGTCAAATTTTAATAAATTTATTTGAAACCAACACCGACTTTTGTGGATTTTGTTGAGTATTTTTTTTGTAGGATCTATATTTGAGTAAATTTAGATGAAAATAACGGCAATTTTTTGGGTTGTGAAAAAAAAATTTACATGGGAGTGTCAAATTTTAATAAAATTATTTGAAATCAACTTCGATTATTTTGGAATTTGTTAAGTATTTTTGTTGTAGGATCTATATTTGAGTAAATTTAGATGAAAATAACTTCAATTTTTTGGATTGTGAAAAAAATTTTAGTTGGAAGTGTCAAATTTTAATAAATTTATTTGAAATCAACTTCGATTATTTTGGATTTTGTTGAGTATTTTTGTTGTAGGATCTATATTTGAGTAAATTTAAATGAAAATAACGACAATTTTTGGATTGTGAAAAAAATGTTAGTTGGAAGTGTCAAATTTTAATAAATTTATTTGAAACCAACACCGATTTTTGTGGATTTTGTTGAGTATTTTTGTTGTAGGATGCATATTTGAGTAAATTTAGATGAAAATAACGGCAATTTTTTGGGTTGTGAAAAAAAAATTTACATGGGAGTGTCAAATTTTAATAAAATTATTTGAAATCAACTTCGATTATTTTGGAATTTGTTAAGTATTTTTGTTGTAGGATCTATATTTGAGTAAATTTAGATGAAAATAACTTCAATTTTTTGGATTGTGAAAAAAATTTTAGTTGGAAGTGTCAAATTTTAATAAATTTATTTGAAATCAACTTCGATTATTTTGGATTTTGTTGAGTATTTTTGTTGTGGGATCTATATTTGAGTAAATTTAGAATGAAAATAACTTCAATTTTTAGGATTGTGAAAAAAAATTTAGTTGGAAGTGTCAAATTTTAATAAAATTATTTGAAACCAACTTCGATTTTTTTGGATTTTGTTGAGAATTTTTGTTGTAGGATGTATATTTGAGTAAATTTAGATGAAAATAACTTCAATTTTTTTTGATGGTGATAAAAATTTTAGTTGGAAGAGTCAAATTTTAATAAATTTATTTGAAACCAACTCCGATTTTTTTGGATTTTGTCGAGTATTTTTGTTGTAGGATGTATATTTGAGTAAATTTTGATTAAAATAACTTCAATTTTTTGGATTGTGATAAAAATTTTAGTTGGAAGAGTCAAAATTTAATAAATTTATTTGAAACCATCTTCGATTTTTTGGGATTTTGTCGAGTATTTTTGTTGTAGGATCTATATTTGAGTAAATTTAGATGAAAATAACTTCAATTTTTTGGATTGTGAAAAAAATGTTAGTTGGAAGTGTCAAATTTTAATAAATTTATTTGAAACCAACACCGATTTTTGTGGATTTTGTTGAGTATTTTTGTTGTAGGATCTATATTTGAGTAAATTTAGATGAAAATAACGGCAATTTTTTGGGTTGTGAAAAAAAAATTTACATGGGAGTGTCAAATTTTAATAAAATTATTTGAAATCAACTTCGATTATTTTGGATTTTGTTAAGTATTTTTGTTGTAGGATCTATATTTGAGTAAATTTAGATGAAAATAACTTCAATTTTTAGGATTGTGAAAAAAATTTTAGTTGGAAGTGTCAAATTTTAATAAATTTATTTGAGACTAACTTCGATTTTTGTGGATTTTGTTGAGTATTTTTGTTGTAGGATGCATATTTGAGTAAATTTAGATGAAATTATCTTCAATTTTTTGCATTGTGAAAAAAAATTTAGTTGGAAGTGTCAAATTTTTATAAATTTATTTGAAACCAACTTCGATTATTTTGGATTTTGTTGAGTATTTTTGTTGTAGGATCTATATTTCAGTAAATTTAGATGAAAATAACGACCATTTTTTGGATTGTGAAAAAAATTTTAGTTGGAAGTGTCAAATTTTAATAAATTTATTTGAGACCTACTTCGATTTTTTTGGATTTTGACGAGAATTTTTGTTGTAGGATGTATATATGAGTAAATTTAGATGAAAATAACTTCAATTTTTTTGATGGTGATAAAAATTTTAGTTGGAACAGTCAAATTTTAATAAATTTATTTCAAACCAACTCCGATTTTTTTGGATTTTGTCGAGTATTTTTGTTGTAGGATCTATATTTGAGTAAATTTAGATGAAAATAACTTCAATTTTTTGGATTGTGAAAAAAATGTTAGTTGGAAGTGTCAAATTTTAATAAATTTATTTGAAACCAACACCGACTTTTGTGGATTTTGTTGAGTATTTTTTTTGTAGGATCTATATTTGAGTAAATTTAGATGAAAATAACGGCAATTTTTTTGGGTTGTGAAAAAAAAATTTACATGGGAGTGTCAAATTTTAATAAAATTATTTGAAATCAACTTCGATTATTTTGGAATTTGTTAAGTATTTTTGTTGTAGGATCTATATTTGAGTAAATTTAGATGAAAATAACTTCAATTTTTTGGATTGTGAAAAAAATTTTAGTTGGAAGTGTCAAATTTTAATAAATTTATTTGAAATCAACTTCGATTATTTTGGATTTTGTTGAGTATTTTTGTTGTGGGATCTATATTTGAGTAAATTTAGATGAAAATAACGACAATTTTTGGATTGTGAAAAAAATGTTAGTTGGAAGTGTCAAATTTTAATAAATTTATTTGAAACCAACACCGATTTTTGTGGATTTTGGTGAGTATTTTTGTTGTAGGATCTATATTTGAGTAAATTTAGATGAAAATAACGGCAATTTTTTGGGTTGTGAAAAAAAAATTTACATGGGAGTGTCAAATTTTAATAAAATTATTTGAAATCAACTTCGATTATTTTGGAATTTGTTAAGTATTTTTGTTGTAGGATCTATATTTGAGTAAATTTAGATGAAAATAACTTCAATTTTTTGGATTGTGAAAAAAATTTTAGTTGGAAGTGTCAAATTTTAATAAATTTATTTGAAATCAACTTCGATTATTTTGGATTTTGTTGAGTATTTTTGTTGTGGGATCTATATTTGAGTAAATTTAGATGAAAATAACGACAATTTTTTGGATTGTGAAAAAAAAATTTACATGGAAGGGTAAAATTTTTATAAATTTATTTGAAACCAACTTCGATTTTTTTTAATTTTGTTGAGTATTTTTATTGTAGGATCTATATTTGAGTAAATTTAGATGAAAATAACTTCAATTTTTTTGATGGTGATAAAAATTTTAGTTGGAAGAGTCAAATTTTAATAAATTTATTTCAAACCAACTCCGATTTTTTTGGATTTTGTCGAGTATTTTTGTTGTAGGATGTATATTTGAGTAAATTTAGATGAAAATAACTTCAATTTTTTGGATTGTGAAAAAAATTTTAGTTGGAAGTGTCAAATTTTAATAAAATTATTTGAAATCAACTTCGATTATTTTGGAATTTGTTTAGTATTTTTGTTGTAGGATCTATATTTGAGTAAATTTAGATGAAAATAACTTCAATTTTTTGGATTGTGAAAAAAATTTTAGTTGGAAGTGTCAAATTTTAATAAATTTATTTGAAATCAACTTCGATTATTTTGGATTTTGTTGAGTATTTTTGTTGTGGGGTCTATATTTGAGTAAATTTAGATGAAAATAACGACAATTTTTTGGATTGTGAAAAAAAAATTTACATGGAAGGGTAAAATTTTAATAAATTTATTTGAAACCAACTTCGATTTTTTTTAATTTTGTTGAGTATTTTTGTTGTAGGATGTATATTTGAGTAAATTTTGATTAAAATAACTACAACTTTTTGGATTGTGATAAAAATTTTAGTTGGAAGTGTCAAATTTTAATAAATTTATTTGAAATCAACTTCGATTATTTTGGATTTTGTTGAGTATTTTTGTTGTGGGATCTATATTTGAGTAAATTTAGAATGAAAATAACTTCAATTTTTAGGATTGTGAAAAAAAATTAAGTTGGAAGTGTCAAATTTTAATAAAATTATTTGAAACCAACTTCGATTTTTTTGGATTTTGTTGAGAATTTTTGTTGTAGGATGTATATTTGAGTAAATTTAGATGAAAATAACTTCAATTTTTTTGATGGTGATAAAAATTTTAGTTGGAAGAGTCAAATTTTAATAAATTTATTTGAAACCAACTCCGATTTTTTTGGATTTTGTCGAGTATTTTTGTTGTAGGATGTATATTTGAGTAAATTTTGATTAAAATAACTTCAATTTTTTGGATTGTGATAAAAATTTTAGTTGGAAGAGTCAAAATTTAATAAATTTATTTGAAACCATCTTCGATTTTTTGGGATTTTGTCGAGTATTTTTGTTGTAGGATCTATATTTGAGTAAATTTAGATGAAAATAACTTCAATTTTTTGGATTGTGAAAAAAATGTTAGTTGGAAGTGTCAAATTTTAATAAATTTATTTGAAACCAACACCGATTTTTGTGGATTTTGTTGAGTATTTTTGTTGTAGGATCTATATTTGAGTAAATTTAGATGAAAATAACGGCAATTTTTTGGGTTGTGAAAAAAAAATTTACATGGGAGTGTCAAATTTTAATAAAATTATTTGAAATCAACTTCGATTATTTTGGAATTTGTTAAGTATTTTTGTTGTAGGATCTATATTTGAGTAAATTTAGATGAAAATAACTTCAATTTTTAGGATTGTGAAAAAAATTTTAGTTGGAAGTGTCAAATTTTAATAAATTTATTTGAGACTAACTTCGATTTTTGTGGATTTTGTTGAGTATTTTTGTTGTAGGATGCATATTTGAGTAAATTTAGATGAAATTATCTTCAATTTTTTGCATTGTGAAAAAAAATTTAGTTGGAAGTGTCAAATTTTTATAAATTTATTTGAAACCAACTTCGATTATTTTGGATTTTGTTGAGTATTTTTGTTGTAGGATCTATATTTCAGTAAATTTAGATGAAAATAACGACCATTTTTTGGATTGTGAAAAAAATTTTAGTTGGAAGTGTCAAATTTTAATAAATTTATTTGAGACCTACTTCGATTTTTTTGGATTTTGTTGAGAATTTTTGTTGTAGGATGTATATATGAGTAAATTTAGATGAAAATAACTTCAATTTTTTTGATGGTGATAAAAATTTTAGTTGGAACAGTCAAATTTTAATAAATTTATTTCAAACCAACTCCGATTTTTTTGGATTTTGTCGAGTATTTTTGTTGTAGGATCTATATTTGAGTAAATTTAGATGAAAATAACTTCAATTTTTTGGATTGTGAAAAAAATGTTAGTTGGAAGTGTCAAATTTTAATAAATTTATTTGAAACCAACACCGACTTTTGTGGATTTTGTTGAGTATTTTTTTTGTAGGATCTATATTTGAGTAAATTTAGATGAAAATAACGGCAATTTTTTGGGTTGTGAAAAAAAAATTTACATGGAAGGGTAAAATTTTAATAAATTTATTTGAAACCAACTTCGATTTTTTTTAATTTTGTTGAGTATTTTTGTTGTAGGATCTATATTTGAGTAAATTTAGATGAAAATAACGACAATTTTTGGATTGTGAAAAAAAAATTTACATGGAAGGGTAAAATTTTAATAAATTTATTTGAAACCAACTTCGATTTTTTTTAATTTTGTTGAGTATTTTTGTTGTAGGATCTATATTTGAGTAAATTTAGATGAAAATAACTTCAATTTTTTGGATTGTGAAAAAAATGTTACTTGGAAGTGTCAAATTTTAATAAATTTATTTGAAACCAACACCGATTTTTGTGGATTTTGTTGAGTATTTTTGTTGTAGGATCTATATTTGAGTAAATTTGATGAAAATAACGACAATTTTTTGGATTGTGAAAAAAAAATTTACATGGAAGGGTAAAATTTTTATAAATTTATTTGAAACCAACTTCGATTTTTTTTAATTTTGTTGAGTATTTTTATTGTAGGATCTATATTTGAGTAAATTTAGATGAAAATAACTTCAATTTTTAGGATTGTGAAAAAAATTTTAGTTGGAAGTGTCAAATTTTAATAAATTTATTTGAGACCTACTTCGATTTTTTTGGATTTTGTTGAGAATTTTTGTTGTAGGATGTATATATGAGTAAATTTAGATGAAAATAACTTCAATTTTTTTGATGGTGATAAAAATTTTAGTTGGAAGAGTCAAATTTTAATAAATTTATTTCAAACCAACTCCGATTTTTTTGGATTTTGTCGAGTATTTTTGTTGTAGGATGTATATTTGAGTAAATTTAGATGAAAATAACTTCAATTTTTTGGATTGTGAAAAAAATTTTAGTTGGAAGTGTCAAATTTTAATAAAATTATTTGAAATCAACTTCGATTATTTTGGAATTTGTTAAGTATTTTTGTTGTAGGATCTATATTTGAGTAAATTTAGATGAAAATAACTTCAATTTTTTGGATTGTGAAAAAAATTTTAGTTGGAAGTGTCAAATTTTAATAAATTTATTTGAAATCAACTTCGATTATTTTGGATTTTGTTGAGTATTTTTGTTGTGGGATCTATATTTGAGTAAATTTAGATGAAAATAACGACAATTTTTTGGATTGTGAAAAAAAAATTTACATGGAAGGGTAAAATTTTAATAAATTTATTTGAAACCAACTTCGATTTTTTTTAATTTTGTTGAGTATTTTTGTTGTAGGATGTATATTTGAGTAAATTTTGATTAAAATAACTACAACTTTTTGGATTGTGATAAAAATTTTAGTTGGAAGTGTCAAATTTTAATAAATTTATTTGAAATCAACTTCGATTATTTTGGATTTTGTTGAGTATTTTTGTTGTGGGATCTATATTTGAGTAAATTTAGAATGAAAATAACTTCAATTTTTAGGATTGTGAAAAAAAATTTAGTTGGAAGTGTCAAATTTTAATAAAATTATTTGAAACCAACTTCGATTTTTTTGGATTTTGTTGAGAATTTTTGTTGTAGGATGTATATTTGAGTAAATTTAGATGAAAATAACTTCAATTTTTTTGATGGTGATAAAAATTTTAGTTGGAAGAGTCAAATTTTAATAAATTTATTTGAAACCAACTCCGATTTTTTTGGATTTTGTCGAGTATTTTTGTTGTAGGATGTATATTTGAGTAAATTTTGATTAAAATAACTTCAATTTTTTGGATTGTGATAAAAATTTTAGTTGGAAGAGTCAAAATTTAATAAATTTATTTGAAACCATCTTCGATTTTTTGGGATTTTGTCGAGTATTTTTGTTGTAGGATCTATATTTGAGTAAATTTAGATGAAAATAACTTCAATTTTTTGGATTGTGAAAAAAATGTTAGTTGGAAGTGTCAAATTTTAATAAATTTATTTGAAACCAACACCGATTTTTGTGGATTTTGTTGAGTATTTTTGTTGTAGGATCTATATTTGAGTAAATTTAGATGAAAATAACGGCAATTTTTTGGGTTGTGAAAAAAAAATTTACATGGGAGTGTCAAATTTTAATAAAATTATTTGAAATCAACTTCGATTATTTTGGAATTTGTTAAGTATTTTTGTTGTAGGATCTATATTTGAGTAAATTTAGATGAAAATAACTTCAATTTTTAGGATTGTGAAAAAAATTTTAGTTGGAAGTGTCAAATTTTAATAAATTTATTTGAAATCAACTTCGATTATTTTGGATTTTGTTGAGTATTTTTGTTGTGGGATCTATATTTGAGTAAATTTAGATGAAAATAACGACAATTTTTGGATTGTGAAAAAAAAATTTACAAGAAAGGATAAAATTTTAATAAATTTATTTGAAACCAACTTCGATTTTTTTTAATTTTGTTGAGTATTTTTGTTGTAGGATCTATATTTGAGTAAATTTAGATGAAAATAACTTCAATTTTTTGGATTGTAAAAAAAATGTTAGTTGGAAGTGTCAAATTTTAATAAATTTATTTGAAACCAACACCGATTTTTGTGGATTTTGTTGAGTATTTTTGTTGTAGGATCTATATTTGAGTAAATTTAGATGAAAATAACGGCAATTTTTTGGGTTGTGAAAAAAAAATTTACATGGGAGTGTCAAATTTTAATAAAATTATTTGAAATCAACTTCGATTATTTTGGAATTTGTTAAGTATTTTTGTTGTAGGATCTATATTTGAGTAAATTTAGATGAAAATAACTTCAATTTTTAGGATTGTGAAAAAAATTTTAGTTGGAAGTGTCAAATTTTAATAAATTTATTTGAGACTAACTTCGATTTTTGTGGATTTTGTTGAGTATTTTTGTTGTAGGATGCATATTTGAGTAAATTTAGATGAAATTATCTTCAATTTTTTGCATTGTGAAAAAAAATTTAGTTGGAAGTGTCAAATTTTTATAAATTTATTTGAAACCAACTTCGATTATTTTGGATTTTGTTGAGTATTTTTGTTGTAGGATCTATATTTCAGTAAATTTAGATGAAAATAACGACCATTTTTTGGATTGTGAAAAAAATTTTAGTTGGAAGTGTCAAATTTTAATAAATTTATTTGAGACCTACTTCGATTTTTTTGGATTTTGTTGAGAATTTTTGTTGTAGGATGTATATATGAGTAAATTTAGATGAAAATAACTTCAATTTTTTTGATGGTGATAAAAATTTTAGTTGGAACAGTCAAATTTTAATAAATTTATTTCAAACCAACTCCGATTTTTTTGGATTTTGTCGAGTATTTTTGTTGTAGGATCTATATTTGAGTAAATTTAGATGAAAATAACTTCAATTTTTTGGATTGTGAAAAAAATGTTAGTTGGAAGTGTCAAATTTTAATAAATTTATTTGAAACCAACACCGACTTTTGTGGATTTTGTTGAGTATTTTTTTTGTAGGATCTATATTTGAGTAAATTTAGATGAAAATAACGGCAATTTTTTGGGTTGTGAAAAAAAAATTTACATGGGAGTGTCAAATTTTAATAAAATTATTTGAAATCAACTTCGATTATTTTGGAATTTGTTAAGTATTTTTGTTGTAGGATCTATATTTGAGTAAATTTAGATGAAAATAACTTCAATTTTTTGGATTGTGAAAAAAATTTTAGTTGGAAGTGTCAAATTTTAATAAATTTATTTGAAATCAACTTCGATTATTTTGGATTTTGTTGAGTATTTTTGTTGTGGGATCTATATTTGAGTAAATTTAGATGAAAATAACGACAATTTTTGGATTGTGAAAAAAAAATTAACATGGAAGGGTAAAATTTTAATAAATTTATTTGAAACCAACTTCGATTTTTTTTAATTTTGTTGAGTATTTTTGTTGTAGGATCTATATTTGAGTAAATTTAGATGAAAATAACTTCAATTTTTTGGATTGTGAAAAAAATGTTAGTTGGAAGTGTCAAATTTTAATAAATTTATTTGAAACCAACACCGATTTTTGTGGATTTTGTTGAGTATTTTTGTTGTAGGATCTATATTTGAGTAAATTTAGATGAAAATAACGGCAATTTTTTGGGTTGTGAAAAAAAAATTTACATGGGAGTGTCAAATTTTAATAAAATTATTTGAAATCAACTTCGATTATTTTGGAATTTGTTAAGTATTTTTGTTGTAGGATCTATATTTGAGTAAATTTAGATGAAAATAACTTCAATTTTTAGGATTGTGAAAAAAATTTTAGTTGGAAGTGTCAAATTTTAATAAATTTATTTGAGACTAACTTCGATTTTTGTGGATTTTGTTGAGTATTTTTGTTGTAGGATGCATATTTGAGTAAATTTAGATGAAATTATCTTCAATTTTTTGCATTGTGAAAAAAAATTTAGTTGGAAGTGTCAAATTTTTATAAATTTATTTGAAACCAACTTCGATTATTTTGGATTTTGTTGAGTATTTTTGTTGTAGGATCTATATTTCAGTAAATTTAGATGAAAATAACGACCATTTTTTGGATTGTGAAAAAAATTTTAGTTGGAAGTGTCAAATTTTAATAAATTTATTTGAGACCTACTTCGATTTTTTTGGATTTTGTTGAGAATTTTTGTTGTAGGATGTATATATGAGTAAATTTAGATGAAAATAACTTCAATTTTTTTGATGGTGATAAAAATTTTAGTTGGAACAGTCAAATTTTAATAAATTTATTTCAAACCAACTCCGATTTTTTTGGATTTTGTCGAGTATTTTTGTTGTAGGATCTATATTTGAGTAAATTTAGATGAAAATAACTTCAATTTTTTGGATTGTGAAAAAAATGTTAGTTGGAAGTGTCAAATTTTAATAAATTTATTTGAAACCAACACCGACTTTTGTGGATTTTGTTGAGTATTTTTTTTGTAGGATCTATATTTGAGTAAATTTAGATGAAAATAACGGCAATTTTTTGGGTTGTGAAAAAAAAATTTACATGGGAGTGTCAAATTTTAATAAAATTATTTGAAATCAACTTCGATTATTTTGGAATTTGTTAAGTATTTTTGTTGTAGGATCTATATTTGAGTAAATTTAGATGAAAATAACTTCAATTTTTTGGATTGTGAAAAAAATTTTAGTTGGAAGTGTCAAATTTTAATAAATTTATTTGAAATCAACTTCGATTATTTTGGATTTTGTTGAGTATTTTTGTTGTGGGATCTATATTTGAGTAAATTTAGATGAAAATAACGACAATTTTTGGATTGTGAAAAAAAAATTTACATGGAAGGGTAAAATTTTAATAAATTTATTTGAAACCAACTTCGATTTTTTTTAATTTTGTTGAGTATTTTTGTTGTAGGATCTATATTTGAGTAAATTTAGATGAAAATAACTTCAATTTTTAGGATTGTGAAAAAAATTTTAGTTGGAAGTGTCAAATTTTAATAAATTTATTTGAGACTAACTTCGATTTTTGTGGATTTTGTTGAGTATTTTTGTTGTAGGATGCATATTTGAGTAAATTTAGATGAAATTATCTTCAATTTTTTGCATTGTGAAAAAAAATTTAGTTGGAAGTGTCAAATTTTAATAAATTTATTTGAAACCAACTTCGATTATTTTGGATTTTGTTGAGTATTTTTGTTGTAGGATCTATATTTCAGTAAATTTAGATGAAAATAACGACCATTTTTTGGATTGTGAAAAAAATTTTAGTTGGAAGTGTCAAATTTTAATAAATTTATTTGAGACCTACTTCGATTTTTTTTGATTTTGTTGAGAATTTTTGTTGTAGGATGTATATATGAGTAAATTTAGATGAAAATAACTTCAATTTTTTTGATGGTGATAAAAATTTTAGTTGGAAGAGTCAAATTTTAATAAATTTATTTCAAACCAACTCCGATTTTTTTGGTTTTGTCGAGTATTTTTGTTGTAGGATGTATATTTGAGTAAATTTTGATTAAAATAACTTCAATTTTTTGGATTGTGATAAAAATTTTAGTTGGAAGAGTCAAAATTTAATAAATTTATTTGAAACCATCTTCGATTTTTTGGGATTTTGTCGAGTATTTTTGTTGTAGGATCTATATTTCAGTAAATTTAGATGAAAATAACTTCAATTTTTAGGATTGTGAAACAAATTTTAGTTGGAAGTGTCAAATTTTAATAAATTTATTTGAGACCTACTTCGATTTTTGTGGATTTTGTTGAGTATTTTTGTTGTAGGATCTATATTTGAGTAAATTTGATGAAAATAACTTCAATTTTTAGGATTGTGAAAAAAAATTTAGTTGGAAGTGTCAAATTTTAATAAAATTATTTGAAACCAACTTCGATTTTTTTGGATTTTGTTGAGAATTTTTGTTGTAGGATGTATATTTGAGTAAATTTAGATGAAAATAACTTCAATTTTTTTGATGGTGATAAAAATTTTAGTTGGAAGAGTCAAATTTTAATAAATTTATTTGAAACCAACTCCGATTTTTTTGGATTTTGTCGAGTATTTTTGTTGTAGGATGTATATTTGAGTAAATTTTGATTAAAATAACTTCAATTTTTTGGATTGTGATAAAAATTTTAGTTGGAAGAGTCAAAATTTAATAAATTTATTTGAAACCATCTTCGATTTTTTGGGATTTTGTCGAGTATTTTTGTTGTAGGATCTATATTTGAGTAAATTTAGATGAAAATAACTTCAATTTTTTGGATTGTGAAAAAAATGTTAGTTGGAAGTGTCAAATTTTAATAAATTTATTTGAAACCAACACCGATTTTTGTGGATTTTGTTGAGTATTTTTGTTGTAGGATCTATATTTGAGTAAATTTAGATGAAAATAACGGCAATTTTTTGGGTTGTGAAAAAAAAATTTACATGGGAGTGTCAAATTTTAATAAAATTATTTGAAATCAACTTCGATTATTTTGGAATTTGTTAAGTATTTTTGTTGTAGGATCTATATTTGAGTAAATTTAGATGAAAATAACTTCAATTTTTAGGATTGTGAAAAAAATTTTAGTTGGAAGTGTCAAATTTTAATAAATTTATTTGAGACTAACTTCGATTTTTGTGGATTTTGTTGAGTATTTTTGTTGTAGGATGCATATTTGAGTAAATTTAGATGAAATTATCTTCAATTTTTTGCATTGTGAAAAAGAATTTAGTTGGAAGTGTCAAATTTTTATAAATTTATTTGAAACCAACTTCGATTATTTTGGATTTTGTTGAGTATTTTTGTTGTAGGATCTATATTTCAGTAAATTTAGATGAAAATAACGACCATTTTTTGGATTGTGAAAAAAATTTTAGTTGGAAGTGTCAAATTTTAATAAATTTATTTGAGACCTACTTCGATTTTTTTGGATTTTGTTGAGAATTTTTGTTGTAGGATGTATATATGAGTAAATTTAGATGAAAATAACTTCAATTTTTTTGATGGTGATAAAAATTTTAGTTGGAACAGTCAAATTTTAATAAATTTATTTCAAACCAACTCCGATTTTTTTGGATTTTGTCGAGTATTTTTGTTGTAGGATCTATATTTGAGTAAATTTAGATGAAAATAACTTCAATTTTTTGGATTGTGAAAAAAATGTTAGTTGGAAGTGTCAAATTTTAATAAATTTATTTGAAACCAACACCGACTTTTGTGGATTTTGTTGAGTATTTTTGTTGTAGGATCTATATTTGAGTAAATTTAGATGAAAATAACGGCAATTTTTTGGGTTGTTAAAAAAAAATTTACATGGGAGTGTCAAATTTTAATAAAATTATTTGAAATCAACTTCGATTATTTTGGAATTTGTTAAGTATTTTTGTTGTAGGATCTATATTTGAGTAAATTTAGATGAAAATAACTTCAATTTTTTGGATTGTGAAAAAAATTTTAGTTGGAAGTGTCAAATTTTAATAAATTTATTTGAAATCAACTTCGATTATTTTGGATTTTGTTGAGTATTTTTGTTGTGGGATCTATATTTGAGTAAATTTAGATGAAAATAACGACAATTTTTTGGATTGTGAAAAAAAAATTTACATGGAAGGGTAAAATTTTTATAAATTTATTTGAAACCAACTTCGATTTTTTTTAATTTTGTTGAGTATTTTTATTGTAGGATCTATATTTGAGTAAATTTAGATGAAAATAACTTCAATTTTTAGGATAGTGAAAAAAATTTTAGTTGGAAGTGTCAAATTTTAATAAATTTATTTGAGACCTACTTCGATTTTTTTGGATTTTGTTGAGAATTTTTGTTGTTGGATGTATATATGAGTAAATTTAGATGAAAATAACTTCAATTTTTTTGATGGTGATAAAAATTTTAGTTGGAAGAGTCAAATTTTAATAAATTTATTTCAAACCAACTCCGATTTTTTTGGATTTTGTCGAGTATTTTTGTTGTAGGATGTATATTTGAGTAAATTTAGATGAAAATAACTTCAATTTTTTGGATTGTGAAAAAAATTTTAGTTGGAAGTGTCAAATTTTAATAAAATTATTTGAAATCAACTTCGATTATTTTGGAATTTTTTAAGTATTTTTGTTGTAGGATCTATATTTGAGTAAATTTAGATGAAAATAACTTCAATTTTTTGGATTGTGAAAAAAATTTTAGTTGGAAGTGTCAAATTTTAATAAATTTATTTGAGACCTACTTCGATTTTTTTGGATTTTGTTGAGAATTTTTGTTGTAGGATGTATATATGAGTAAATTTAGATGAAAATAACTTCAATTTTTTGATGGTGATAAAAATTTTAGTTGGAAGAGTCAAATTTTAATAAATTTATTTCAAACCAACTCCGATTTTTTTGGTTTTGTCGAGTATTTTTGTTGTAGGATGTATATTTGAGTAAATTTTGATTAAAATAACTTCAATTTTTTGGATTGTGATAAAAATTTTAGTTGGAAGAGTCAAAATTTAATAAATTTATTTGAAACCATCTTCGATTTTTTGGGATTTTGTCGAGTATTTTTGTTGTAGGATCTATATTTCAGTAAATTTAGATGAAAATAACTTCAATTTTTAGGATTGTGAAAAAAATTTGAGTTGGAAGTGTCAAATTTTAATAAATTTATTTGAGACCTACTTCGATTTTTGTGGATTTTGTTGAGTATTTTTGTTGTAGGATCTATATTTGAGTAAATTTGATGAAAATAACTTCAATTTTTTGGATTGTGAAAAAAATTTTAGTTGGAAGTGTCAAATTTTAATAAATTTATTTGAAACCAACACCGATTTTTTTTTATTTTGTTGAGTATTTTTCTTGTAGGATCTATATTTGAGTAAATTTAGATGAAAATAACTTCAATTTTTAGGATTGTGAAAAAATTTTTAGTTGGAAGAGTCAAATTTTAATAAATTTATTTGAAACCAACTCCGATTTTTTTGGATTTTGTCGAGTATTTTTGTTGTAGGATGTATATTTGAGTAAATTTAGATGAAAATAACTTCAATTTTTTGGATTGTGAAAAAAATTTTAGTTGGAAGTGTCAAATTTTAATAAAATTATTTGAAATCAACTTCGATTATTTTGGAATTTGTTAAGTATTTTTGTTGTAGGATCTATATTTGAGTAAATTTAGATGAAAATAACTTTAATTTTTTGGATTGTGAAAAAAATTTTAGTTGGAAGTGTCAAATTTTAATAAATTTATTTGAAATCAACTTCGATTATTTTGGATTTTGTTGAGTATTTTTGTTGTAGGATGTATATTTGAGTAAATTTTGATTAAAATAACTTCAATTTTTTGGATTGTGATAAAAATATTAGTTGGAAGAGTCAAAATTTAATAAATTTATTTGAAACCATCTTCGATTGTTTGGGATTTTGTCGAGTATTTTTGTTGTAGGATCTATATTTGAGTAAATTTAGATGAAAATAACTTCAATTTTTTGGATTGTGAAAAAAATGTTAGTTGGAAGTGTCAAATTTTAATAAATTTAATTGAAACCAACACCGATTTTTGTGGATTTTGTTGAGTATTTTTGTTGTAGGGTCTATATTTGAGTAAATTTAGATGAAAATAACGGCAATTTTTTGGGTTGTGAAAAAAAATTTACATGGGAGTGTCAAATTTTAATAAAATTATTTGAAATCAACTTCGATTATTTTGGAATTTGTTAAGTATTTTTGTTGTAGGATCTATATTTGAGTAAATTTAGATGAAAATAACTTCAATTTTTAGGATAGTGAAAAAAATTTTAGTTGGAAGTGTCAAATTTTAATAAATTTATTTGAGACCTACTTCGATTTTTTTGGATTTTGTTGAGAATTTTTGTTGTTGGATGTATATATGAGTAAATTTAGATGAAAATAACTTCAATTTTTTTGATGGTGATAAAAATTTTAGTTGGAAGAGTCAAATTTTAATAAATTTATTTCAAACCAACTCCGATTTTTTTGGATTTTGTCGAGTATTTTTGTTGTAGGATGTATATTTGAGTAAATTTAGATGAAAATAACTTCAATTTTTTGGATTGTGAAAAAAATTTTAGTTGGAAGTGTCAAATTTTAATAAAATTATTTGAAATCAACTTCGATTATTTTGGAATTTTTTAAGTATTTTTGTTGTAGGATCTATATTTGAGTAAATTTAGATGAAAATAACTTCAATTTTTTGGATTGTGAAAAAAATTTTAGTTGGAAGTGTCAAATTTTAATAAATTTATTTGAGACCTACTTCGATTTTTTTGGATTTTGTTGAGAATTTTTGTTGTAGGATGTATATATGAGTAAATTTAGATGAAAATAACTTCAATTTTTTGATGGTGATAAAAATTTTAGTTGGAAGAGTCAAATTTTAATAAATTTATTTCAAACCAACTCCGATTTTTTTGGTTTTGTCGAGTATTTTTGTTGTAGGATGTATATTTGAGTAAATTTTGATTAAAATAACTTCAATTTTTTGGATTGTGATAAAAATTTTAGTTGGAAGAGTCAAAATTTAATAAATTTATTTGAAACCATCTTCGATTTTTTGGGATTTTGTCGAGTATTTTTGTTGTAGGATCTATATTTCAGTAAATTTAGATGAAAATAACTTCAATTTTTAGGATTGTGAAAAAAATTTGAGTTGGAAGTGTCAAATTTTAATAAATTTATTTGAGACCTACTTCGATTTTTGTGGATTTTGTTGAGTATTTTTGTTGTAGGATCTATATTTGAGTAAATTTGATGAAAATAACTTCAATTTTTTGGATTGTGAAAAAAATTTTAGTTGGAAGTGTCAAATTTTAATAAATTTATTTGAAACCAACACCGATTTTTTTTTATTTTGTTGAGTATTTTTCTTGTAGGATCTATATTTGAGTAAATTTAGATGAAAATAACTTCAATTTTTAGGATTGTGAAAAAATTTTTAGTTGGAAGAGTCAAATTTTAATAAATTTATTTGAAACCAACTCCGATTTTTTTGGATTTTGTCGAGTATTTTTGTTGTAGGATGTATATTTGAGTAAATTTAGATGAAAATAACTTCAATTTTTTGGATTGTGAAAAAAATTTTAGTTGGAAGTGTCAAATTTTAATAAAATTATTTGAAATCAACTTCGATTATTTTGGAATTTGTTAAGTATTTTTGTTGTAGGATCTATATTTGAGTAAATTTAGATGAAAATAACTTTAATTTTTTGGATTGTGAAAAAAATTTTAGTTGGAAGTGTCAAATTTTAATAAATTTATTTGAAATCAACTTCGATTATTTTGGATTTTGTTGAGTATTTTTGTTGTAGGATGTATATTTGAGTAAATTTTGATTAAAATAACTTCAATTTTTTGGATTGTGATAAAAATATTAGTTGGAAGAGTCAAAATTTAATAAATTTATTTGAAACCATCTTCGATTGTTTGGGATTTTGTCGAGTATTTTTGTTGTAGGATCTATATTTGAGTAAATTTAGATGAAAATAACTTCAATTTTTTGGATTGTGAAAAAAATGTTAGTTGGAAGTGTCAAATTTTAATAAATTTAATTGAAACCAACACCGATTTTTGTGGATTTTGTTGAGTATTTTTGTTGTAGGATCTATATTTGAGTAAATTTAGATGAAAATAACGGCAATTTTTTGGGTTGTGAAAAAAAATTTACATGGGAGTGTCAAATTTTAATAAAATTATTTGAAATCAACTTCGATTATTTTGGAATTTGTTAAGTATTTTTGTTGTAGGATCTATATTTGAGTAAATTTTGATTAAAATAACTTCAATTTTTTGGATTGTGATAAAAATATTAGTTGGAAGAGTCAAAATTTAATAAATTTATTTGAAACCATCTTCGATTTTTTGGGATTTTGTCGAGTATTTTTGTTGTAGGATCTATATTTGAGTAAATTTAGATGAAAATAACTTCAATTTTTTGGATTGTGAAAAAAATGTTAGTTGGAAGTGTCAAATTTTAATAAATTTATTTGAAACCAACACCGATTTTTGTGGATTTTGTTGAGTATTTTTGTTGTAGGATCTATATTTGAGTAAATTTAGATGAAAATAACGGCAATTTTTTGGGTTGTGAAAAAAAAATTTACATGGGAGTGTCAAATTTTAATAAAATTATTTGAAATCAACTTCGATTATTTTGGAATTTGTTAAGTATTTTTGTTGTAGGATCTATATTTGAGTAAATTTAGATGAAAATTACTTCAATTTTTTGGATTGTGAAAAAAATTTTAGTTGGAAGTGTCAAATTTTAATAAATTTATTTGAAATCAACTTCGATTATTTTGGATTTTGTTGAGTATTTTTGTTGTGGGATCTATATTTGAGTAAATTTAGATGAAAATAACGACAATTTTTTGGATTGTGAAAAAAAAATTTACATGGAAGGGTAAAATTTTTATAAATTTATTTGAAACCAACTTCGATTTTTTTTAATTTTGTTGAGTATTTTTATTGTAGGATCTATATTTGAGTAAATTTAGATGAAAATAACATCAATTTTTAGGATTGTGAAAAAAATTTTAGTTGGAAGTGTCAAATTTTAATAAATTTATTTGAGACCTACTTCGATTTTTTTGGATTTTGTAGAGAATTTTTGTTGTAGGATGTATATATGAGTAAATTTAGATGAAAATAACTTCAATTTTTTTGATGGTGATAAAAATTTTAGTTGGAAGAGTCAAATTTTAATAAATTTATTTCAAACCAACTCCGATTTTTTTGGATTTTGTCGAGTATTTTTGTTGTAGGATGTATATTTGAGTAAATTTAGATGAAAATAACTTCAATTTTTTGGATTGTGAAAAAAATTTTAGTTGGAAGTGTCAAATTTTAATAAAATTATTTGAAATCAACTTCGATTATTTTGGAATTTGTTAAGTATTTTTGTTGTAGGATCTATATTTGAGTAAATTTAGATGAAAATAACTTCAATTTTTTGGATTGTGAAAAAAATTTTAGTTGGAAGTGTCAAATTTTAATAAATTTATTTGAGACCTACTTCGATTTTTTTGGATTTTGTTGAGAATTTTTGTTGTAGGATGTATATATGAGTAAATTTAGATGAAAATAACTTCAATTTTTTGATGGTGATAAAAATTTTAGTTGGAAGAGTCAAATTTTAATAAATTTATTTCAAACCAACTCCGATTTTTTTGGTTTTGTCGAGTATTTTTGTTGTAGGATGTATATTTGAGTAAATTTTGATTAAAATAACTTCAATTTTTTGGATTGTGATAAAAATTTTAGTTGGAAGAGTCAAAATTTAATAAATTTATTTGAAACCATCTTCGATTTTTTGGGATTTTGTCGAGTATTTTTGTTGTAGGATCTATATTTCAGTAAATTTAGATGAAAATAACTTCAATTTTTAGGATTGTGAAAAAAATTTGAGTTGGAAGTGTCAAATTTTAATAAATTTATTTGAGACCTACTTCGATTTTTGTGGATTTTGTTGAGTATTTTTGTTGTAGGATCTATATTTGAGTAAATTTGATGAAAATAACGACAATTTTTTGGATTGTGAAAAAAAAATTTACATGGAAGGGTAAAATTTTTATAAATTTATTTGAAACCAACTTCGATTTTTTTTAATTTTGTTGAGTATTTTTATTGTAGGATCTATATTTGAGTAAATTTAGATGAAAATAACTTCAATTTTTAGGATTGTGAAAAAAATTTTAGTTGGAAGTGTCAAATATTAATAAATTTTTTTGAGACCTACTTCGATTTTTTTGGATTTTGTTGAGAATTTTTGTTGTAGGATGTATATATGAGTAAATTTAGATGAAAATAACTTCAATTTTTTTGATGGTGATAAAAATTTTAGTTGGAAGAGTCAAATTTTAATAAATTTATTTCAAACCAACTCCGATTTTTTTGGATTTTGTCGAGTATTTTTGTTGTAGGATGTATATTTGAGTAAATTTAGATGAAAATAACTTCAATTTTTTGGATTGTGAAAAAAATTTTAGTTGGAAGTGTCAAATTTTAATAAAATTATTTGAAATCAACTTCGATTATTTTGGAATTTGTTAAGTATTTTTGTTGTAGGATCTATATTTGAGTAAATTTAGATGAAAATAACTTCAATTTTTTGGATTGTGAAAAAAATTTTAGTTGGAAGTGTCAAATTTTAATAAATTTATTTGAGACCTACTTCGATTTTTTTGGATTTTGTTGAGAATTTTTGTTGTAGGATGTATATATGAGTAAATTTAGATGAAAATAACTTCAATTTTTTGATGGTGATAAAAATTTTAGTTGGAAGAGTCAAATTTTAATAAATTTATTTCAAACCAACTCCGATTTTTTTGGTTTTGTCGAGTATTTTTGTTGTAGGATGTATATTTGAGTAAATTTTGATTAAAATAACTTCAATTTTTTGGATTGTGATAAAAATTTTAGTTGGAAGAGTCAAAATTTAATAAATTTATTTGAAACCATCTTCGATTTTTTGGGATTTTGTCGAGTATTTTTGTTGTAGGATCTATATTTCAGTAAATTTAGATGAAAATAACTTCAATTTTTAGGATTGTGAAAAAAATTTGAGTTGGAAGTGTCAAATTTTAATAAATTTATTTGAGACCTACTTCGATTTTTGTGGATTTTGTTGAGTATTTTTGTTGTAGGATCTATATTTGAGTAAATTTGATGAAAATAACTTCAATTTTTTGGATTGTGAAAAAAATTTTAGTTGGAAGTGTCAAATTTTAATAAATTTATTTGAAACCAACACCGATTTTTTTTTATTTTGTTGAGTATTTTTCTTGTAGGATCTATATTTGAGTAAATTTAGATGAAAATAATTTCAATTTTTAGGATTGTGAAAAAATTTTTAGTTGGAAGAGTCAAATTTTAATAAATTTATTTGAAACCAACTCCGATTTTTTTGGATTTTGTCGAGTATTTTTGTTGTAGGATGTATATTTGAGTAAATTTAGATGAAAATAACTTCAATTTTTTGGATTGTGAAAAAAATTTTAGTTGGAAGTGTCAAATTTTAATAAAATTATTTGAAATCAACTTCGATTATTTTGGAATTTGTTAAGTATTTTTGTTGTAGGATCTATATTTGAGTAAATTTAGATGAAAATAACTTTAATTTTTTGGATTGTGAAAAAAATTTTAGTTGGAAGTGTCAAATTTTAATAAATTTATTTGAAATCAACTTCGATTATTTTGGATTTTGTTGAGTATTTTTGTTGTAGGATGTATATTTGAGTAAATTTTGATTAAAATAACTTCAATTTTTTGGATTGTGATAAAAATATTAGTTGGAAGAGTCAAAATTTAATAAATTTATTTGAAACCATCTTCGATTGTTTGGGATTTTGTCGAGTATTTTTGTTGTAGGATCTATATTTGAGTAAATTTAGATGAAAATAACTTCAATTTTTTGGATTGTGAAAAAAATGTTAGTTGGAAGTGTCAAATTTTAATAAATTTAATTGAAACCAACACCGATTTTTGTGGATTTTGTTGAGTATTTTTGTTGTAGGGTCTATATTTGAGTAAATTTAGATGAAAATAACGGCAATTTTTTGGGTTGTGAAAAAAAATTTACATGGGAGTGTCAAATTTTAATAAAATTATTTGAAATCAACTTCGATTATTTTGGAATTTGTTAAGTATTTTTGTTGTAGGATCTATATTTGAGTAAATTTTGATTAAAATAACTTCAATTTTTTGGATTGTGATAAAAATATTAGTTGGAAGAGTCAAAATTTAATAAATTTATTTGAAACCATCTTCGATTTTTTGGGATTTTGTCGAGTATTTTTGTTGTAGGATCTATATTTGAGTAAATTTAGATGAAAATAACTTCAATTTTTTGGATTGTGAAAAAAATGTTAGTTGGAAGTGTCAAATTTTAATAAATTTATTTGAAACCAACACCGATTTTTGTGGATTTTGTTGAGTATTTTTGTTGTAGGATCTATATTTGAGTAAATTTAGATGAAAATAACGGCAATTTTTTGGGTTGTGAAAAAAAAATTTACATGGGAGTGTCAAATTTTAATAAAATTATTTGAAATCAACTTCGATTATTTTGGAATTTGATAAGTATTTTTGTTGTAGGATCTATATTTGAGTAAATTTAGATGAAAATAACTTCAATTATTTTGATGGTGATAAAAATTTTAGTTGGAAGAGTCAAATTTTAATAAATTTATTTGAAACCAACTCCGATTTTTTTGGATTTTGTCGAGTATTTTTGTTGTAGGATGTATATTTGAGTAAATTTTGATTAAAATAACTTCAATTTTTTGGATTGTGATAAAAATTTTAGTTGGAAGAGTCAAAATTTAATAAATTTATTTGAAACCATCTTCGATTTTTTGGGATTTTGTCGAGTTTTTTTGTTGTAGGATCTATATTTGAGTAAATTTAGATGAAAATAACTTCAATTTTTTGGATTGTGTAAAAATGTTAGTTGGACGTGTCAAATTTTAATAAATTTATTTGAAACCAACACCGATTTTTGTGGATTTTGTTGCGTATTTTTGTTGTAGGATCTATATTTGAGTAAATTTAGATGAAAATAACGGCAATTTTTTGGGTTGTGATAAAAATTTTAGTTGGAAGAGTCAAAATTTAATAAATTTATTTGAAACCATCTTCGATTTTTTGGGATTTTGTCGAGTATTTTTGTTGTAGGATCTATATTTGAGTAAATTTAGATGAAAATAACTTCAATTTTTTGGATTGTGAAAAAAATGTTAGTTGGAAGTGTCAAATTTTAATAAATTTATTTGAAACCAACACCGATTTTTGTGGATTTTGTTGAGTATTTTTGTTGTAGGATCTATATTTGAGTAAATTTAGATGAAAATAACGGCAATTTTTTGGGTTGTGAAAAAAAAATTTACATGGGAGTGTCAAATTTTAATAAAATTATTTGAAATCAACTTCGATTATTTTGGAATTTGTTAAGTATTTTTGTTGTAGGATCTATATTTGAGTAAATTTAGATGAAAATAACTTCAATTTTTAGGATTGTGAAAAAAATTTTAGTTGGAAGTGTCAAATTTTAATAAATTTATTTGAGACTAACTTCGATTTTTGTGGATTTTGTTGAGTATTTTTGTTGTAGGATGCATATTTGAGTAAATTTAGATGAAATTATCTTCAATTTTTTGCATTGTGAAAAAAAATTTAGTTGGAAGTGTCAAATTTTTATAAATTTATTTGAAACCAACTTCGATTATTTTGGATTTTGTTGAGTATTTTTGTTGTAGGATCTATATTTCAGTAAATTTAGATGAAAATAACGACCATTTTTTGGATTGTGAAAAAAATTTTAGTTGGAAGTGTCAAATTTTAATAAATTTATTTGAGACCTACTTCGATTTTTTTGGATTTTGTTGAGAATTTTTGTTGTAGGATGTATATATGAGTAAATTTAGATGAAAATAACTTCAATTTTTTTGATGGTGATAAAAATTTTAGTTGGAACAGTCAAATTTTAATAAATTTATTTCAAACCAACTCCGATTTTTTTGGATTTTGTCGAGTATTTTTGTTGTAGGATCTATATTTGAGTAAATTTAGATGAAAATAACTTCAATTTTTTGGATTGTGAAAAAAATGTTAGTTGGAAGTGTCAAATTTTAATAAATTTATTTGAAACCAACACCGACTTTTGTGGATTTTGTTGAGTATTTTTGTTGTAGGATCTATATTTGAGTAAATTTAGATGAAAATAACGGCAATTTTTTGGGTTGTGAAAAAAAAATTTACATGGGAGTGTCAAATTTTAATAAAATTATTTGAAATCAACCTCGATTATTTTGGAATTTGTTAAGTATTTTTGTTGTAGGATCTATATTTGAGTAAATTTAGATGAAAATAACTTCAATTTTTTGGATTGTGAAAAAAATTTTAGTTGGAAGTGTCAAATTTTAATAAATTTATTTGAAATCAACTTCGATTATTTTGGATTTTGTTGAGTATTTTTGTTGTGGGATCTATATTTGAGTAAATTTAGATGAAAATAACGACAATTTTTTGGATTGTGAAAAAAAAATTTACATGGAAGGGTAAAATTTTAATAAATTTATTTGAAACCAACTTCGATTTTTTTTAATTTTGTTGAGTATTTTTGTTGTAGGATCTATATTTGAGTAAATTTAGATGAAAATAACTTCAATTTTTAGGATTGTGAAAAAAATTTTAGTTGGAAGTGTCAAATTTTAATAAATTTATTTGAGACTAACTTCGATTTTTGTGGATTTTGTTGAGTATTTTTGTTGTAGGATGCATATTTGAGTAAATTTAGATGAAATTATCTTCAATTTTTTGCATTGTGAAAAAAAATTTAGTTGGAAGTGTCAAATTTTAATAAATTTATTTGAAACCAACTTCGATTATTTTGGATTTTGTTGAGTATTTTTGTTGTAGGATCTATATTTCAGTAAATTTAGATGAAAATAACGACCATTTTTTGGATTGTGAAAAAAATTTTAGTTGGAAGTGTCAAATTTTAATAAATTTATTTGAGACCTACTTCGATTTTTTTGGATTTTGTTGAGAATTTTTGTTGTAGGATGTATATATGAGTAAATTTAGATGAAAATAACTTCAATTTTTTTGATGGTGATAAAAATTTTAGTTGGAAGAGTCAAATTTTAATAAATTTATTTCAAACCAACTCCGATTTTTTTGGTTTTGTCGAGTATTTTTGTTGTGGGATGTATATTTGAGTAAATTTTGATTAAAATAACTTCAATTTTTTGGATTGTGATAAAAATTTTAGTTGGAAGAGTCAAAATTTAATAAATTTATTTGAAACCATCTTCGATTTTTTGGGATTTTGTCGAGTATTTTTGTTGTAGGATCTATATTTCAGTAAATTTAGATGAAAATAACTTCAATTTTTAGGATTGTGAAAAAAATTTTAGTTGGAAGTGTCAAATTTTAATAAATTTATTTGAGACCTACTTCGATTTTTGTGGATTTTGTCGAGTATTTTTGTTGTAGGATGTATATTTGAGTAAATTTTGATTAAAATAACTTCAATTTTTTGGATTGTGATAAAAATATTAGTTGGAAGAGTCAAAATTTAATAAATTTATTTGAAACCATCTTCGATTTTTTGGGATTTTGTCGAGTATTTTTGTAGTAGGATCTATATTTGAGTAAATTTGGATGAAAATAACTTCAATTTTTAGGATTGTGAAAAAAATTTTAGTTGGAAGTGTCAAATTTTAATAAATTTATTTAAAAATCAACTTCGATTATTTTGGATTTTGTCGAGGATTTTTGTTGTAGGATGTATATTTGAGTAAATTTTTATTAAAATAACTTCAATTTTTTGGATTGTGATAAAAATTTTAGTTGGAAGAGTCAAAATTTAATAAATTTATTTGAAACCAACACCGATTTTTTTTTATTTTGTTGAGTATTTTTCTTGTAGGATCTATATTTGAGTAAATTTAGATGAAAATAACTTCAATTTTTAGGATTGTGAAAAAATTTTTAGTTGGAAGAGTCAAATTTTAATAAATTTATTTGAAACCAACTCCGATTTTTTTGGATTTTGTCGAGTATTTTTGTTGTAGGATGTATATTTGAGTAAATTTAGATGAAAATAACTTCAATTTTTTGGATTGTGAAAAAAATTTTAGTTGGAAGTGTCAAATTTTAATAAAATTATTTGAAATCAACTTCGATTATTTTGGAATTTGTAAGTATTTTTGTTGTAGGATCTATATTTGAGTAAATTTAGATGAAAATAACTTCAATTTTTTGGATTGTGAAAAAAATTTTAGTTGGAAGTGTCAAATTTTAATAAATTTATTTGAAATCAACTTCGATTATTTTGGATTTTGTTGAGTATTTTTGTTGTGGGATCTATATTTGAGTAAATTTAGATGAAAATAACGACAATTTTTTGGATTGTGAAAAAAAAATTTACATGGAAGGGTAAAATTTTAATAAATTTATTTGAAACCAACTTCGATTTTTTTTAATTTTGTTGAGTATTTTTGTTGTAGGACCTATATTTGAGTAAATTTACATGAAAATAACTTCAATTTTTAGGATTGTGAAAAAAATTTTAGTTGGAAGTGTCAAATTTTAATAAATTTATTTTAGACCAACTTCGATTTTTGTGGATTTTGTTGAGTATTTTTGTTGTAGGATCTATATTTGAGTAAATTTAGAATGAAAATAACTTCAATTTTTAGGATTGTGAAAAAAAATTTAGTTGGAAGTGTCAAATTTTAATAAAATTATTTGAAACCAACTTCGATTTTTTTGGATTTTGTTGAGAATTTTTGTTGTAGGATGTATATTTGAGTAAATTTAGATGAAAATAACTTCAATTTTTTTGATGGTGATAAAAATTTTAGTTGGAAGAGTCAAATTTTAATAAATTTATTTGAAACCAACTCCGTTTTTTTTGGATTTTGTCGAGTATTTTTGTTGTAGGATGTATATTTGAGTAAATTTTGATTAAAATAACTTCAATTTTTTGGATTGTGATAAAAATATTAGTTGGACGAGTCAAAATTTAATAAATTTATTTGAATCCATCTTCGATTTTTTGGGATTTTGTCGAGTATTTTTGTTGTAGGATCTATATTTGAGTAAATTTAGATGAAAATAACTTCAATTTTTTGGATTGTGAAAAAAATGTTAGTTGGAAGTGTCAAATTTTAATAAATTTATTTGAAACCAACACCGATTTTTGTGGATTTTGTTGAGTATTTTTGTTGTAGGATCTATATTTGAGTAAATTTAGATGAAAATAACGGCAATTTTTTGGGTTGTGAAAAAAAAATTTACATGGGAGTGTCAAATTTTAATAAAATTATTTGAAATCAACTTCGATTATTTTGGAATTTGTTAAGTATTTTTGTTGTAGGATCTATATTTGAGTAAATTTAGATGAAAATAACTTCAATTTTTTGGATTGTGAAAAAAATTTTAGTTGGAAGTGTCAAATTTTAATAAATTTATTTGAAATCAACTTCGATTATTTTGGATTTTGTTGAGTATTTTTGTTGTGGGATCTATATTTGAGTAAATTTAGATGAAAATAACGACAATTTTTTGGATTGTGAAAAAAAAATTTACATGGAAGGGTAAAATTTTTATAAATTTATTTGAAACCAACTTCGATTTTTTTTAATTTTGTTGAGTATTTTTATTGTAGGATCTATATTTGAGTAAATTTAGATGAAAATAACTTCAATTTTTAGGATTGTGAAAAAAATTTTAGTTGGAAGTGTCAAATTTTAATAAATTTATTTGAGACCTACTTCGATTTTTTTGGATTTTGTTGAGAATTTTTGTTGTAGGATGTATATATGAGTAAATTTAGATGAAAATAACTTCAATTTTTTTGATGGTGATAAAAATTTTAGTTGGAAGAGTCAAATTTTAATAAATTTATTTCAAACCAACTCCGATTTTTTTGGTTTTGTCGAGTATTTTTGATGTAGGATGTATATTTGAGTAAATTTTGATTAAAATAACTTCAATTTTTTGGATTGTGATAAAAATTTTAGTTGGAAGAGTCAAAATTTAATAAATTTATTTGAAACCATCTTCGATTTTTTGGGATTTTGTCGAGTATTTTTGTTGTAGGATCTATATTTCAGTAAATTTAGATGAAAATAACTTCAATTTTTAGGATTGTGAAAAAAATTTGAGTTGGAAGTGTCAAATTTTAATAAATTTATTTGAGACCTACTTCGATTTTTGTGGATTTTGTTGAGTATTTTTGTTGTAGGATCTATATTTGAGTAAATTTGATGAAAATAACTTCAATTTTTTGGATTGTGAAAAAAATTTTAGTTGGAAGTGTCAAATTTTAATAAATTTATTTGAAATCACTTCGATTATTTTGGAATTTGTTGAGTATTTTTGTAGTAGGATCTATATTTGAGTAAATTTGGATGAAAATAACTTCAATGTTTAGGATTGTGAAAAAAATTTTAGTTGGAAGTGTCAAATTATAATAAATTTATTTAAAAATCAACTTCGATTATTTTGGATTTTGTCGAGGATTTTTGTTGTAGGATGTATATTTGAGTAAATTTTTATTAAAATAACTTCAATTTTTTGGATTGTGATAAAAATTTTAGTTGGAAGAGTAAAAATTTAATAAATTTATTTGAAACCAACTCCGTTTTTTTTGGATTTTGTTGAGTATTTTTGTTGTAGGATGTATATTTGAGTAAATTTTGATTAAAATAACTTCAATTTTTTGGATTGTGATAAAAATATTAGTTGGAAGAGTCAAAATTTAATAAATTTATTTGAAACCATCTTCGATTTTTTGGGATTTTGTCGAGTATTTTTGTTGTAGGATCTATATTTCAGTAAATTTAGATGAAAATAACTTCAATTTTTAGGATTGTGAAAAAAATTTTAGTTGGAAGTGTCAAATTTTAATATATTTATTTGAGACCTACTTCGATTTTTGTGGATTTTGTTGAGTATTTTTGTTGTAGGATCTATATTTGAGTAAATTTGATGAAAATAACTTCAATTTTTAGGATTGTGAAAAAAATTTTAGTTGGAAGTGTCAAATTTTAATATATTTATTTGAGACCTACTTCGATTTTTGTGGATTTTGTTGAGTATTTTTGTTGTAGGATCTATATTTGAGTAAATTTGATGAAAATAACTTCAATTTTTTGGATTGTGAAAAAAATTTTAGTTGGAAGTGTCAAATTTTAATAAATTTATTTGAAATCACTTCGATTATTTTGGAATTTGTTGAGTATTTTTGTAGTAGGATCTATATTTGAGTAAATTTGGATGAAAATAACTTCAATTTTTAGGATTGTGAAATAAATTTTAGTTGGAAGTGTCAAATTTTAATAAATTTATTTAAAAATCAACTTCGATTATTTTGGATTTTGTCGAGGATTTTTGTTGTAGGATGTATATTTGAGTAAATTTTTATTAAAATAACTTCAATTTTTTGGATTGTGATAAAAATTTTAGTTGGAAGAGTCAAAATTTAATAAATTTATTTGAAACCAACACCGATTTTTTTTTATTTTGTTGAGTATTTTTCTTGTAGGATCTATATTTGAGTAAATTTAGATGAAAATAACTTCAATTTTTAGGATTGTGAAAAAATTTTTGGTTGGAAGAGTCAAATTTTAATAAATTTATTTGAAACCAACTCCGATTTTTTTGGATTTTGTCGAGTATTTTTGTTGTAGGATGTATATTTGAGTAAATTTAGATGAAAATAACTTCAATTTTTTGGATTGTGAAAAAAATTTTAGTTGGAAGTGTCAAATTTTAATAAAATTATTTGAAATCAACTTCGATTATTTTGGAATTTGTAAGTATTTTTGTTGTAGGATCTATATTTGAGTAAATTTAGATGAAAATAACTTCAATTTTTTGGATTGTGAAAAAAATTTTAGTTGGTAGTGTCAAATTTTAATAAATTTATTTGAAATCAACTTCGATTATTTTGGATTTTGTTGAGTATTTTTGTTGTGGGATCTATATTTGAGTAAATTTAGATGAAAATAACGACAATTTTTTGGATTGTGAAAAAAAAATTTACATGGAAGGGTAAAATTTTAATAAATTTATTTGAAACCAACTTCGATTTTTTTTAATTTTGTTGAGTATTTTTGTTGTAGGATCTATATTTGAGTAAATTTACATGAAAATAACTTCAATTTTTAGGATTGTGAAAAAAAATTTAGTTGGAAGTGTCAAATTTTAATAAAATTATTTGAAACCAACTTCGATTTTTTTGGATTTTGTTGAGAATTTTTGTTGTAGGATGTATATTTGAGTAAATTTAGATGAAAATAACTTCAATTTTTTTGATGGTGATAAAAATTTTAGTTGGAAGAGTCAAATTTTAATAAATTTATTTGAAACCAACTCCGTTTTTTTTTGATTTTGTCGAGTATTTTTGTTGTAGGATGTATATTTGAGTAAATTTTGATTAAAATAACTTCAATTTTTTGGATTGTGATAAAAATATTAGTTGGACGAGTCAAAATTTAATAAATTTATTTGAATCCATCTTCGATTTTTTGGGATTTTGTCGAGTATTTTTGTTGTAGGATCTATATTTGAGTAAATTTAGATGAAAATAACTTCAATTTTTTGGATTGTGAAAAAAATGTTAGTTGGAAGTGTCAAATTTTAATAAATTTATTTGAAACCAACACCGATTTTTGTGGATTTTGTTGAGTATTTTTGTTGTAGGATCTATATTTGAGTAAATTTAGATGAAAATAACGGCAATTTTTTGGGTTGTGAAAAAAAAATTTACATGGGAGTGTCAAATTTTAATAAAATTATTTGAAATCAACTTCGATTATTTTGGAATTTGTTAAGTATTTTTGTTGTAGGATCTATATTTGAGTAAATTTAGATGAAAATAACTTCAATTTTTTGGATTGTGAAAAAAATTTTAGTTGGAAGTGTCAAATTTTAATAAATTTATTTGAAATCAACTTCGATTATTTTGGATTTTGTTGAGTATTTTTGTTGTGGGATCTATATTTGAGTAAATTTAGATGAAAATAACGACAATTTTTTGGATTGTGAAAAAAAAATTTACATGGAAGGGTAAAATTTTTATAAATTTATTTGAAACCAACTTCGATTTTTTTTAATTTTGTTGAGTATTTTTATTCTAGGATCTATATTTGAGTAAATTTAGATGAAAATAACTTCAATTTTTAGGATTGTGAAAAAAATTTTAGTTGGAAGTGTCAAATTTTAATAAATTTATTTGAGACCTACTTCGATTTTTTTGGATTTTGTTGAGAATTTTTGTTGTAGGATGTATATATGAGTAAATTTAGATGAAAATAACTTCAATTTTTTTGATGGTGATAAAAATTTTAGTTGGAAGAGTCAAATTTTAATAAATTTATTTCAAACCAACTCCGATTTTTTTGGATTTTGTCGAGTATTTTTGTTGTAGGATGTATATTTGAGTAAATTTAGATGAAAATAACTTCAATTTTTTGGATTGTGAAAAAAATTTTAGTTGGAAGTGTCAAATTTTAATAAATTTATTTGAGACCTACTTCGATTTTTTTGGATTTTGTTGAGAATTTTTGTTGTAGGATGTATATATGAGTAAATTTAGATGAAAATAACTTCAATTTTTTTGATGGTGATAAAAATTTTAGTTGGAAGAGTCAAATTTTAATAAATTTATTTCAAACCAACTCCGATTTTTTTGGTTTTGTCGAGTATTTTTGTTGTAGGATGTATATTTGAGTAAATTTTGATTAAAATAACTTCAATTTTTTGGATTGTGATAAAAATTTTAGTTGGAAGAGTCAAAATTTAATAAATTTATTTGAAACCATCTTCGATTTTTTGGGATTTTGTCGAGTATTTTTGTTGTAGGATCTATATTTCAGTAAATTTAGATGAAAATAACTTCAATTTTTAGGATTGTGAAAAAAATTTGAGTTGGAAGTGTCAAATTTTAATAAATTTATTTGAGACCTACTTCGATTTTTGTGGATTTTGTTGAGTATTTTTGTTGTAGGATCTATATTTGAGTAAATTTGATGAAAATAACTTCAATTTTTTGGATTGTGAAAAAAATTTTAGTTGGAAGTGTCAAATTTTAATAAATTTATTTGAAACCAACACCGATTTTTTTTTATTTTGTTGAGTATTTTTCTTGTAGGATCTATATTTGAGTAAATTTAGATGAAAATAACTTCAATTTTTAGGATTGTGAAAAAATTTTTAGTTGGAAGAGTCAAATTTTAATAAATTTATTTGAGACCAACTCCGATTTTTTTGGATTTTGTCGAGTATTTTTGTTGTAGGATGTATATTTGAGTAAATTTTGATTAAAATAACTTCAATTTTTTGGATTGTGATAAAAATTTTAGTTGGAAGAGTCAAAATTTAATAAATTTATTTGAAACCATCTTCGATTTTTTGGGATTTTGTCGAGTATTTTTGTTGTAGGATCTATATTTGAGTAAATTTAGATGAAAATAACTTCAATTTTTTGGATTGTGAAAAAAATGTTAGTTGGAAGTGTCAAATTTTAATAAATTTATTTGAAACCAACACCGATTTTTGTGGATTTTGATGAGTATTTTTGTTGTAGGATCTATATTTGAGTAAATTTACATGTAAATAACGGCAATTTTTTGGGTTGTGAAAAAAAAATTTACATGGGAGTGTCAAATTTTAATAAAATTATTTGAAATCAACTTCGATTATTTTGGAATTTGTTAAGTATTTTTGTTGTAGGATCTATATTTGAGTAAATTTAGATGAAAATAACTTCAATTTTTAGGATTGTGAAAAAAATTTTAGTTGGAAGTGTCAAATTTTAATAAATTTATTTGAGACCTACTTCGATTTTTGTGGATTTTGTTGAGTATTTTTGTTGTAGGATCTATATTTGAGTAAATTTGATGAAAATAACTTCAATTTTTTGGATTGTGAAAAAAATTTTAGTTGGAAGTGTCAAATTTTAATAAATTTATTTGAAATCACTTCGATTATTTTGGAATTTGTTGAGTATTTTTCTTGTAGGATCTATATTTGAGTAAATTTAGATGAAAATAACTTCAATTTTTAGGATTGTGAAAAAATTTTTAGTTGGAAGAGTCAAATTTTAATAAATTTATTTGAAACCAACTCCGATTATTTTGGATTTTGTCGAGGATTTTTGTTGTAGGATGTATATTTGAGTAAATTTTTATTAAAATAACTTCAATTTTTTGGATTGTGATAAAAATTTTAGTTGGAAGAGTCAAAATTTAATAAATTTATTTGAAACCAACTCCGTTTTTTTTGGATTTTGTCGAGTATTTTTGTTGTAGGATGTATATTTGAGTAAATTTTGATTAATATAACTTCAATTTTTTGGATTGTGATAAAAATATTAGTTGGAAGAGTCAAAATTTAATAAATTTATTTGAAACCATCTTCGATTTTTTGGGATTTTGTCGAGTATTTTTGTTGTAGGATCTATATTTCAGTAAATTTAGATGAAAATAACTTCAATTTTTAGGATTGTGAAAAAAATTTTAGTTGGAAGTGTCAAATTTTAATATATTTATTTGAGACCTACTTCGATTTTTGTGGATTTTGTTGAGTATTTTTGTTGTAGGATCTATATTTGAGTAAATTTGATGAAAATAACTTCAATTTTTTTGATTGTGAAAAAAATTTTAGTTGGAAGTGTCAAATTTTAATAAATTTATTTGAAATCACTTCGATTATTTTGGAATTTGTTGAGTATTTTTGTAGTAGGATCTATATTTGAGTAAATTTGGATGAAAATAACTTCAATTTTTAGGATTGTGAAAAAAATTTTAGTTGGAAGTGTCAAATTTTAATAAATTTATTTAAAAATCAACTTCGATTATTTTGGATTTTGTCGAGGATTTTTGTTGTAGGATGTATATTTGAGTAAATTTTGATTAAAATAACTTCAATTTTTTGGATTGTGATAAAAATTTTAGTTGGAAGAGTCAAAATTTAATAAATTTATTTGAAACCAACTCCGTTTTTTTTGGATTTTGTCGAGTATTTTTGTTGTAGGATGTATATTTGAGTAAATTTTGATTAATATAACTTCAATTTTTTGGATTGTGATAAAAATATTAGTTGGAAGAGTCAAAATTTAATAAATTTATTTGAAACCATCTTCGATTTTTTGGGATTTTGTCGAGTATTTTTGTTGTAGGATCTATATTTCAGTAAATTTAGATGAAAATAACTTCAATTTTTAGGATTGTGAAAAAAATTTTAGTTGGAAGTGTCAAATTTTAATATATTTATTTGAGACCTACTTCGATTTTTGTGGATTTTGTTGAGTATTTTTGTTGTAGGATCTATATTTGAGTAAATTTGATGAAAATAACTTCAATTTTTTTGATTGTGAAAAAAATTTTAGTTGGAAGTGTCAAATTTTAATAAATTTATTTGAAATCACTTCGATTATTTTGGAATTTGTTGAGTATTTTTGTAGTAGGATCTATATTTGAGTAAATTTGGATGAAAATAACTTCAATTTTTAGGATTGTGAAAAAAATTTTAGTTGGAAGTGTCAAATTTTAATAAATTTATTTAAAAATCAACTTCGATTATTTTGGATTTTGTCGAGGATTTTTGTTGTAGGATGTATATTTGAGTAAATTTTTATTAAAATAACTTCAATTTTTAGGATTGTGAAAAAATTTTTAGTTGGAAGAGTCAAATTTTAATAAATTTATTTGAAACCAACTCCGATTTTTTTGGATTTTGTCGAGTATTTTTGTTGTAGGATGTATATTTGAGTAAATTTAGATGAAAATAACTTCAATTTTTTGGATTGTGAAAAAAATTTTAGTTGGAAGTGTCAAATTTTAATAAAATTATTTGAAATCAACTTCGATTATTTTGGAATTTGTAAGTATTTTTGTTGTAGGATCTATATTTGAGTAAATTTAGATGAAAATAACTTCAATTTTTTGGATTGTGAAAAAAATTTTAGTTGGAAGTGTCAAATTTTAATAAATTTATTTGAAATCAACTTCGATTATTTTGGATTTTGTTGAGTATTTTTGTTGTGGGATCTATATTTGAGTAAATTTAGATGAAAATAACGACAATTTTTTGGATTGTGAAAAAAAAATTTACATGGAAGGGTAAAATTTTAATAAATTTATTTGAAACCAACTTCGATTTTTTTTAATTTTGTTGAGTATTTTTGTTGTAGGATCTATATTTGAGTAAATTTACATGAAAATAACTTCAATTTTTAGGATTGTGAAAAAAATTTTAGTTGGAAGTGTCAAATTTTAATAAATTTATTTGAGACCAACTTCGATTTTTGTGGATTTTGTTGAGTATTTTTGTTGTAGGATCTATATTTGAGTAAATTTAGAATGAAAATAACTTCAATTTTTAGGATTGTGAAAAAAAAATTTAGTTGGAAGTGTCAAATTTTAATAAAATTATTTGAAACCAACTTCGATTTTTTTGGATTTTGTTGAGAATTTTTGTTGTAGGATGTATATTTGAGTAAATTTAGATGAAAATAACTTCAATTTTTTTGATGGTGATAAAAATTTTAGTTGGAAGAGTCAAATTTTAATAAATTTATTTGAAACCAACTCCGTTTTTTTTGGATTTTGTCGAGTATTTTTGTTGTAGGATGTATATTTGAGTAAATTTTGATTAAAATAACTTCAATTTTTTGGATTGTGATAAAAATATTAGTTGGACGAGTCAAAATTTAATAAATTTATTTGAATCCATCTTCGATTTTTTGGGATTTTGTCGAGTATTTTTGTTGTAGGATCTATATTTGAGTAAATTTAGATGAAAATAACTTCAATTTTTTGGATTGTGAAAAAAATGTTAGTTGGAAGTGTCAAATTTTAATAAATTTATTTGAAACCAACACCGATTTTTGTGGATTTTGTTGAGTATTTTTGTTGTAGGATCTATATTTGAGTAAATTTAGATGAAAATAACGGCAATTTTTTGGGTTGTGAAAAAAAAATTTACATGGGAGTGTCAAATTTTAATAAAATTATTTGAAATCAACTTCGATTATTTTGGAATTTGTTAAGTATTTTTGTTGTAGGATCTATATTTGAGTAAATTTAGATGAAAATAACTTCAATTTTTTGGATTGTGAAAAAAATTTTAGTTGGAAGTGTCAAATTTTAATAAATTTATTTGAAATCAACTTCGATTATTTTGGATTTTGTTGAGTATTTTTGTTGTGGGATCTATATTTGAGTAAATTTAGATGAAAATAACGACAATTTTTTGGATTGTGAAAAAAAAATTTACATGGAAGGGTAAAATTTTTATAAATTTATTTGAAACCAACTTCGATTTTTTTTAATTTTGTTGAGTGTTTTTATTGTAGGATCTATATTTGAGTAAATTTAGATGAAAATAACTTCAATTTTTAGGATTGTGAAAAAAATTTTAGTTGGAAGTGTCAAATTTTAATAAATTTATTTGAGACCTACTTCGATTTTTTTGGATTTTGTTGAGAATTTTTGTTGTAGGATGTATATATGAGTAAATTTAGATGAAAATAACTTCAATTTTTTTGATGGTGATAAAAATTTTAGTTGGAAGAGTCAAATTTTAATAAATTTATTTCAAACCAACTCCGATTTTTTTGGATTTTGTCGAGTATTTTTGTTGTAGGATGTATATTTGAGTAAATTTAGATGAAAATAACTTCAATTTTTTGGATTGTGAAAAAAATTTTAGTTGGAAGTGTCAAATTTTAATAAATTTATTTGAGACCTACTTCGATTTTTTTGGATTTTGTTGAGAATTTTTGTTGTAGGATGTATATATGAGTAAATTTAGATGAAAATAACTTCAATTTTTTTGATGGTGATAAAAATTTTAGTTGGAAGAGTCAAATTTTAATAAATTTATTTCAAACCAACTCCGATTTTTTTGGTTTTGTCGAGTATTTTTGTTGTAGGATGTATATTTGAGTAAATTTTGATTAAAATAACTTCAATTTTTTGGATTGTGATAAAAATTTTAGTTGGAAGAGTCAAAATTTAATAAATTTATTTGAAACCATCTTCGATTTTTTGGGATTTTGTCGAGTATTTTTGTTGTAGGATCTATATTTCAGTAAATTTAGATGAAAATAACTGCAATTTTTAGGATTGTGAAAAAAATTTGAGTTGGAAGTGTCAAATTTTAATAAATTTATTTGAGACCTACTTCGATTTTTGTGGATTTTGTTGAGTATTTTTGTTGTAGGATCTATATTTGAGTAAATTTGATGAAAATAACTTCAATTTTTTGGATTGTGAAAAAAATTTTAGTTGGAAGTGTCAAATTTTAATAAATTTATTTGAAACCAACACCGATTTTTTTTTATTTTGTTGAGTATTTTTCTTGTAGGATCTATATTTGAGTAAATTTAGATGAAAATAACTTCAATTTTTAGGATTGTGAAAAAATTTTTAGTTGGAAGAGTCAAATTTTAATAAATTTATTTGAAACCAACTCCGATTTTTTTGGATTTTGTCGAGTATTTTTGTTGTAGGATGTATATTTGAGTAAATTTAGATGAAAATAACTTCAATTTTTTGGATTGTGAAAAAAATTTTAGTTGGAAGTGTCAAATTTTAATAAAATTATTTGAAATCAACTTCGATTATTTTGGAATTTGTTAAGTATTTTTGTTGTAGGATCTATATTTGAGTAAATTTAGATGAAAATAACTTCAATTTTTTGGATTGTGAAAAAAATTTTAGTTGGAAGTGTCAAATTTTAATAAATTTATTTGAGACCTACTTCGATTTTTTTGGATTTTGTTGAGAATTTTTGTTGTAGGATGTATATATGAGTAAATTTAGATGAAAATAACTTCAATTTTTAGGATTGTGATAAAAATTTTAGTTGGAAGAGTCAAAATTTAATAAATTTATTTGAAACCATCTTCGATTTTTTGGGATTTTGTCGAGTATTTTTGTTGTAGGATCTATATTTCAGTAAATTTAGATGAAAATAACTTCAATTTTTAGGATTGTGAAAAAAATTTGAGTTGGAAGTGTCAAATTTTAATAAATTTATTTGAGACCTACTTCGATTTTTGTGGATTTTGTTGAGTATTTTTGTTGTAGGATCTATATTTGAGTAAATTTGATGAAAATAACTTCAATTTTTTGGATTGTGAAAAAAATTTTAGTTGGAAGTGTCAAATTTTAATAAATTTATTTGAAACCAACACCGATTTTTTTTTATTTTGTTGAGTATTTTTCTTGTAGGATCTATATTTGAGTAAATTTAGATGAAAATAACTTCAATTTTTTGGATTGTGATAAAAATATTAGTTGGAAGAGTCAAAATTTAATAAATTTATTTGAAACCATCTTCGATTTTTTGGGATTTTGTCGAGTATTTTTGTTGTAGGATCTATATTTCAGTAAATTTAGATGAAAATAACTTCAATTTTTAGGATTGTGAAAAAAATTTTAGTTGGAAGTGTCAAATTTTAATATATTTATTTGAGACCTACTTCGATTTTTGTGGATTTTGTTGAGTATTTTTGTTGTAGGATCTATATTTGAGTAAATTTGATGAAAATAACTTCAATTTTTTTGATTGTGAAAAAAATTTTAGTTGGAAGTGTCAAATTTTAATAAATTTATTTGAAATCACTTCGATTATTTTGGAATTTGTTGAGTATTTTTGTAGTAGGATCTATATTTGAGTAAATTTGGATGAAAATAACTTCAATTTTTAGGATTGTGAAAAAAATTTTAGTTGGAAGTGTCAAATTTTAATAAATTTATTTAAAAATCAACTTCGATTATTTTGGATTTTGTCGAGGATTTTTGTTGTAGGATGTATATTTGAGTAAATTTTTATTAAAATAACTTCAATTTTTTGGATTGTGATAAAAATTTTAGTTGGAAGAGTCAAAATTTAATAAATTTATTTGAAACCAACACCGATTTTTTTTTATTTTGTTGAGTATTTTTCTTGTAGGATCTATATTTGAGTAAATTTAGATGAAAATAACTTCAATTTTTAGGATTGTGAAAAAATTTTTAGTTGGAAGAGTCAAATTTTAATAAATTTATTTGAAACCAACTCCGATTTTTTTGGATTTTGTCGAGTATTTTTGTTGTAGGATGTATATTTGAGTAAATTTAGATGAAAATAACTTCAATTTTTTGGATTGTGAAAAAAATTTTAGTTGGAAGTGTCAAATTTTAATAAAATTATTTGAAATCAACTTCGATTATTTTGGAATTTGTAAGTATTTTTGTTGTAGGATCTATATTTGAGTAAATTTAGATGAAAATAACTTCAATTTTTTGGATTGTGAAAAAAATTTTAGTTGGAAGTGTCAAATTTTAATAAATTTATTTGAAATCAACTTCGATTATTTTGGATTTTGTTGAGTATTTTTGTTGTGGGATCTATATTTGAGTAAATTTAGATGAAAATAACGACAATTTTTTGGATTGTGAAAAAAAAATTTACATGGAAGGGTAAAATTTTAATAAATTTATTTGAAACCAACTTCGATTTTTTTTAATTTTGTTGAGTATTTTTGTTGTAGGATCTATATTTGAGTAAATTTACATGAAAATAACTTCAATTTTTAGGATTGGGAAAAAAATTTTAGTTGGAAGTGTCAAATTTTAATAAATTTATTTGAGACCAACTTCGATTTTTGTGGATTTTGTTGAGTATTTTTGTTGTAGGATCTATATTTGAGTAAATTTAGAATGAAAATAACTTCAATTTTTAGGATTGTGAAAAAAAAATTTAGTTGGAAGTGTCAAATTTTAATAAAATTATTTGAAACCAACTTCGATTTTTTTGGATTTTGTTGAGAATTTTTGTTGTAGGATGTATATTTGAGTAAATTTAGATGAAAATAACTTCAATTTTTTTGATGGTGATAAAAATTTTAGTTGGAAGAGTCAAATTTTAATAAATTTATTTGAAACCAACTCCATTTTTTTTGGATTTTGTCGAGTATTTTTGTTGTAGGATGTATATTTGAGTAAATTTTGATTAAAATAACTTCAATTTTTTGGATTGTGATAAAAATATTAGTTGGACGAGTCAAAATTTAATAAATTTATTTGAATCCATCTTCGATTTTTTGGGATTTTGTCGAGTATTTTTGTTGTAGGATCTATATTTGAGTAAATTTAGATGAAAATAACTTCAATTTTTTGGATTGTGAAAAAAATGTTAGTTGGAAGTGTCAAATTTTAATAAATTTATTTGAAACCAACACCGATTTTTGTGGATTTTGTTGAGTATTTTTGTTGTAGGATCTATATTTGAGTAAATTTAGATGAAAATAACGGCAATTTTTTGGGTTGTGAAAAAAAAATTTACATGGGAGTGTCAAATTTTAATAAAATTATTTGAAATCAACTTCGATTATTTTGGAATTTGTTAAGTATTTTTGTTGTAGGATCTATATTTGAGTAAATTTAGATGAAAATAACTTCAATTTTTTGGATTGTGAAAAAAATTTTAGTTGGAAGTGTCAAATTTTAATAAATTTATTTGAAATCAACTTCGATTATTTTGGATTTTGTTGAGTATTTTTGTTGTGGGATCTATATTTGAGTAAATTTAGATGAAAATAACGACAATTTTTTGGATTGTGAAAAAAAAATTTACATGGAAGGGTAAAATTTTTATAAATTTATTTGAAACCAACTTCGATTTTTTTTAATTTTGTTGAGTATTTTTATTGTAGGATCTATATTTGAGTAAATTTAGATGAAAATAACTTCAATTTTTAGGATTGTGAAAAAAATTTTAGTTGGAAGTGTCAAATTTTAATAAATTTATTTGAGACCTACTTCGATTTTTTTGGATTTTGTTGAGAATTTTTGTTGTAGGATGTATATATGAGTAAATTTAGATGAAAATAACTTCAATTTTTTTGATGGTGATAAAAATTTTAGTTGGAAGAGTCAAATTTTAATAAATTTATTTCAAACCAACTCCGATTTTTTTGGATTTTGTCGAGTATTTTTGTTGTAGGATGTATATTTGAGTAAATTTAGATGAAAATAACTTCAATTTTTTGGATTGTGAAAAAAATTTTAGTTGGAAGTGTCAAATTTTAATAAATTTATTTGAGACCTACTTCGATTTTTTTGGATTTTGTTGAGAATTTTTGTTGTAGGATGTATATATGAGTAAATTTAGATGAAAATAACTTCAATTTTTTTGATGGTGATAAAAATTTTAGTTGGAAGAGTCAAATTTTAATAAATTTATTTCAAACCAACTCCGATTTTTTTGGTTTTGTCGAGTATTTTTGTTGTAGGATGTATATTTGAGTAAATTTTGATTAAAATAACTTCAATTTTTTGGATTGTGATAAAAATTTTAGTTGGAAGAGTCAAAATTTAATAAATTTATTTGAAACCATCTTCGATTTTTTGGGATTTTGTCGAGTATTTTTGTTGTAGGATCTATATTTCAGTAAATTTAGATGAAAATAACTTCAATTTTTAGGATTGTGAAAAAAATTTGAGTTGGAAGTGTCAAATTTTAATAAATTTATTTGAGACCTACTTCGATTTTTGTGGATTTTGTTGAGTATTTTTGTTGTAGGATCTATATTTGAGTAAATTTGATGAAAATAACTTCAATTTTTTGGATTGTGAAAAAAATTTTAGTTGGAAGTGTCAAATTTTAATAAATTTATTTGAAACCAACACCGATTTTTTTTTATTTTGTTGAGTATTTTTCTTGTAGGATCTATATTTGAGTAAATTTAGATGAAAATAACTTCAATTTTTAGGATTGTGAAAAAATTTTTAGTTGGAAGAGTCAAATTTTAATAAATTTATTTGAAACCAACTCCGATTTTTTTGGATTTTGTCGAGTATTTTTGTTGTAGGATGTATATTTGAGTAAATTTAGATGAAAATAACTTCAATTTTTTGGATTGTGAAAAAAATTTTAGTTGGAAGTGTCAAATTTTAATAAAATTATTTGAAATCAACTTCGATTATTTTGGAATTTGTTAAGTATTTTTGTTGTAGGATCTATATTTGAGTAAATTTAGATGAAAATAACTTCAATTTTTTGGATTGTGAAAAAAATTTTAGTTGGAAGTGTCAAATTTTAATAAATTTATTTGAAATCAACTTCGATTATTTTGGATTTTGTTGAGTATTTTTGTTGTGGGATCTATATTTGAGTAAATTTAGATGAAAATAACGACAATTTTTTGGATTGTGAAAAAAAAATTTACATGGAAGGGTAAAATTTTAATAAATTTATTTGAAACCAACTTCGATTTTTTTTAATTTTGTTGAGTATTTTTGTTGTAGGATCTATATTTGAGTAAATTTAGATGAAAATAACTTCAATTTTTAGGATTGTGAAAAAAATTTTAGTTGGAAGTGTCAAATTTTAATAAATTTATTTGAGACCAACTTCGATTTTTGTGGATTTTGTTGAGTATTTTTGTTGTAGGATCTATATTTGAGTAAATTTAGATGAAAATAACTTCAATTTTTTGGATTGTGAAAAAAATGTTAGTTGGAAGTGTCAAATTTTAATAAATTTAATTGAAACCAACACCGATTTTTGTGGATTTTGTTGAGTATTTTTGTTGTAGGATCTATATTTGAGTAAATTTAGATGAAAATAACGGCAATTTTTTGGGTTGTGAAAAAAAATTTACATGGGAGTGTCAAATTTTAATAAAATTATTTGAAATCAACTTCGATTATTTTGGAATTTGTTAAGTATTTTTGTTGTAGGATCTATATTTGAGTAAATTTAGATGAAAATAACTTCAATTTTTTGGATTGTGAAAAAAATTTTAGTTGGAAGAGTCAAATTTTAATAAATTTATTTCAAACCAACTCCGTTTTTTTTGGATTTTGTCGAGTATTTTTGTTGTAGGATGTATATTTGAGTAAATTTTGATTAAAATAACTTCAATTTTTTGGATTGTGATAAAAATATTAGTTGGAAGTGTCAAATTTTAATAAATTTATTTGAGACCTACTTCGATTTTTTTGGATTTTGTTGAGAATTTTTGTTGTAGGATGTATATATGAGTAAATTTAGATGAAAATAACTTCAATTTTTTTTATGGTGATAAAAATTTTAGTTGGAAGAGTCAAATTTTAATAAATTTATTTGAGACCAACTCCGATTTTTTTGGATTTTGTCGAGTATTTTTGTTGTAGGATGTATATTTGAGTAAATTTTGATTAAAATAACTTCAATTTTTTGGATTGTGATAAAAATTTTAGTTGGAAGAGTCAAAATTTAATAAATTTATTTGAAACCATCTTCGATTTTTTGGGATTTTGTCGAGTATTTTTGTTGTAGGATCTATATTTGAGTAAATTTAGATGAAAATAACTTCAATTTTTTGGATTGTGAAAAAAATGTTAGTTGGAAGTGTCAAATTTTAATAAATTTATTTGAAACCAACACCGATTTTTGTGGATTTTGATGAGTATTTTTGTTGTAGGATCTATATTTGAGTAAATTTACATGTAAATAACGGCAATTTTTTGGGTTGTGAAAAAAAAATTTACATGGGAGTGTCAAATTTTAATAAAATTATTTGAAATCAACTTCGATTATTTTGGACTTTGTTAAGTATTTTTGTTGTAGGATCTATATTTGAGTAAATTTAGATGAAAATAACTTCAATTTTTAGGATTGTGAAAAAAATTTTAGTTGGAAGTGTCAAATTTTAATAAATTTATTTGAGACCTTCTTCGATTTTTGTGGATTTTGTTGAGTATTTTTGTTGTAGGATCTATATTTGAGTAAATTTGATGAAAATAACTTCAATTTTTTGGATTGTGAAAAAAATTTTAGTTGGAAGTGTCAAATTTTAATAAATTTATTTGAAATCACTTCGATTATTTTGGAATTTGTTGAGTATTTTTGTAGTAGGATCTATATTTGAGTAAATTTGGATGAAAATAACTTCAATTTTTAGGATTGTGAAAAAAATTTTAGTTGGAAGTGTCAAATTTTAATAAATTTATTTAAAAATCAACTTCGATTATTTTGGATTTTGTCGAGTATTTTTGTTGTAGGATGTATATTTGAGTAAATTTTTATTAAAATAACTTCAATTTTTTGGATTGTGATAAAAATTTTAGTTGGAAGAGTCAAAATTTAATAAATTTATTTGAAACCAACACCGATTTTTTTTTATTTTGTTGAGTATTTTTCTTGTAGGATCTATATTTGAGTAAATTTAGATGAAAATAACTTCAATTTTTAGGATTGTGAAAAAATTTTTAGTTGGAAGAGTCAAATTTTAATAAATTTATTTGAAACCAACTCCGATTTTTTTGGATTTTGTCGAGTATTTTTGTTGTAGGATGTATATTTGAGTAAATTTAGATGAAAATAACTTCAATTTTTTGGATTGTGAAAAAAATTTTAGTTGGAAGTGTCAAATTTTAATAAAATTATTTGAAATCAACTTCGATTATTTTGGAATTTGTTAAGTATTTTTGTTGTAGGATCTATATTTGAGTAAATTTAGATGAAAATATCTTCAATTTTTTGGATTGTGAAAAAAATTTTAGTTGGAAGTGTCAAATTTTAATAAATTTATTTGAAACCAACAACGATTTTTTTTTATTTTGTTGAGTATTTTTCTTGTAGGATCTATATTTGAGTAAATTTAGATGAAAATAACTACATTTTTTAGGATTGCGAAAAAAAATTTAGTTGGAAGTGTCAAATTTTAATAAATTTATTTGAGACCAACTTCGATTTTTGTGGATTTTGTTGAGTATTTTTGTTGTAGGATCTATATTTGAGTAAATTTAGATGAAAATAACGACAATTTTTTGGGCTGTGAAAAAAAAATTTACATCGAAGTGTAAAATTTTAATAAATTTATTTGAAACCAACTTCGATTTTTTTGGACTTTGTTGAGTATTTTTGTTGTAGGATCTATATTTGAGTAAATTTAGATGAAAATAACTTCAATTTTTAGGATTGTGAAAAAAATGTTAGTTGGAAGTGTCAAATTTTAATAAATTTATTTGAGATCAACTTCGATTTTTTTGGATTTTGTCGAGTATTTTTGTTGTAGGATGTATATTTGAGTAAATTTTTATTAAAATAACTTCAATTTTTTGGATTGTGATAAAAATTTTAGTTGGAAGAGTCAAAATTTAATAAATTTATTTGAAACCAACACCGATTTTTTTTTATTTTGTTGAGTATTTTTCTTGCAGGATCTATATTTGAGTAAATTTAGATGAAAATAACTTCAATGTTTAGGATTGTGAAAAAATTTTTAGTTGGAAGAGTCAAATTTTAATAAATTTATTTGAAACCAACTCCGATTTTTTTGGATTTTGTCGAGTATTTTTGTTGTAGGATGTATATTTGAGTAAATTTAGATGAAAATAACTTCAATTTTTTGGATTGTGAAAAAAATTTTAGTTGGAAGTGTCAAATTTTAATAAAATTATTTGAAATCAACTTCGATTATTTTGGAATTTGTTAAGTATTTTTGTTGTAGGATCTATATTTGAGTAAATTTAGATGAAAATAACTTCAATTTTTTGGATTGTGAAAAAAATTTTAGTTGGAAGTGTCAAATTTTAATAAATTTATTTGAAATCAACTTCGAATATTTTGGATTTTGTTGAGTATTTTTGTTGTGGGATCTATATTTGAGTAAATTTAGATGAATATAACGACAATTTTTTGGATTGTGAAAAAAAAATTTACATGGAAGGGTAAAATTTTAATAAATATATTTGAAACCAACTTCGATTTTTTTTAATTTTGTTGAGTATTTTTGTTGTAGGATCTATATTTGAGTAAATTTAGATGAAAATAACTTCAATTTTTAGGATGGTGAAAAAAATTTTAGTTGGAAGTGTCAAATTTTAATAAATTTATTTGAGACCAACTTCGATTATTTTGGAATTTGTTAAGTATTTTTGTTGTAGGATCTATATTTGAGTAAATTTAGATGAAAATAACTTCAATTTTTTGGATTGTGAAAAAAATTTTAGTTGGAAGTGTCAAATTTTAATAAATTTATTTGAAACCAACAACGATTTTTTTTTATTTTGTTGAGTATTTTTCTTGTAGGATCTATATTTGAGTAAATTTAGATGAAAATAACTACATTTTTTAGGATTGCGAAAAAAAATTTAGTTGGAAGTGTCAAATTTTAATAAATTTATTTGAGACCAACTTCGATTTTTGTGGATTTTGTTGAGTATTTTTGTTGTAGGATCTATATTTGAGTAAATTTAGATGAAAATAACGACAATTTTTTGGGCTGTGAAAAAAAAATTTACATGGAAGTGTAAAATTTTAATAAATTTATTTGAAACCAACTTCGATTTTTTTGGACTTTGTTGAGTATTTTTGTTGTAGGATCTATATTTGAGTAAATTTAGATGAAAATAACTTCAATTTTTAGGATTGTGAAAAAAATGTTAGTTGGAAGTGTCAAATTTTAATAAATTTATTTGAGATCAACTTCGATTTTTTTGGATTTTGTCGAGTATTTTTGTTGTAGGATGTATATTTGAGTAAATTTTTATTAAAATAACTTCAATTTTTTGGATTGTGATAAAAATTTTAGTTGGAAGAGTCAAAATTTAATAAATTTATTTGAAACCAACACCGATTTTTTTTTATTTTGTTGAGTATTTTTCTTGCAGGATCTGTATTTGAGTAAATTTAGATGAAAATAACTTCAATGTTTAGGATTGTGAAAAAATTTTTAGTTGGAAGAGTCAAATTTTAATAAATTTATTTGAAACCAACTCCGATTTTTTTGGATTTTGTCGAGTATTTTTGTTGTAGGATGTATATTTGAGTAAATTTAGATGAAAATAACTTCAATTTTTTGGATTGTGAAAAAAATTTTAGTTGGAAGTGTCAAATTTTAATAAAATTATTTGAAATCAACTTCGATTATTTTGGAATTTGTTAAGTATTTTTGTTGTAGGATCTATATTTGAGTAAATTTAGATGAAAATAACTTCAATTTTTTGGATTGTGAAAAAAATTTTAGTTGGAAGTGTCAAATTTTAATAAATTTATTTGAAATCAACTTCGAATATTTTGGATTTTGTTGAGTATTTTTGTTGTGGGATCTATATTTGAGTAAATTTAGATGAATATAACGACAATTTTTTGGATTGTGAAAAAAAAATTTACATGGAAGGGTAAAATTTTAATAAATATATTTGAAACCAACTTCGATTTTTTTTAATTTTGTTGAGTATTTTTGTTGTAGGATCTATATTTGAGTAAATTTAGATGAAAATAACTTCAATTTTTAGGATGGTGAAAAAAATTTTAGTTGGAAGTGTCAAATTTTAATAAATTTATTTGAGACCAACTTCGATTTTTGTGGATTTTGTTGAGTATTTTTGTTGTAGGATCTATAGTTCAGTAAATTTAGATGAAAATAACGACCATTTTTTGGATTGTGAAAAAAATTTTAGTTGGAAGTGTCAAATTTTAATAAATTTATTTGAGACCTACTTCGATTTTTTTGGATTTTGTTGAGAATTTTTGTTGTAGGATGTATATATGAGTAAATTTAGATGAAAATAACTTCAATTTTTTTGATGGTGATAAAAATTTTAGTTGGAAGAGTCAAATTTTAATAAATTTATTTCAAACCAACTCCGATTTTTTTGGATTTTGTCGAGTATTTTTGTTGTAGGATGTATATTTGAGTAAATTTTGATTAAAATAACTTCAATTTTTTGGATTGTGATAAAAATTTTAGTTGGAAGAGTCAAAATTTAATAAATTTATTTGAAACCATCTTCGATTTTTTGGGATTTTGTCGAGTTTTTTTGTTGTAGGATCTATATTTGAGAAAATTTAGATGAAAATATCTTCAATTTTTTGGATTGTGAAAAAAATGTTAGTTGGACGTGTCAAATTTTAAAAAATTTATTTGAAACCAACACCGATTTTTGTGGATTTTGTTGAGTATTTTTGTTGTAGGATCTATATTTGAGTAAATTTAGATGAAAATAACTTCAATTTTTTGGATTGTGAAAAAAATGTTAGTTGGAAGTGTCAAATTTTAATAAATTTATTTGAAACCAACACCGATTTTTGTGGATTTTGTTGAGTATTTTTGTTGTAGGATCTATATTTGAGTAAATTTAGATGAAAATAACGGCAATTTTTTGGGTTGTGAAAAAAAAATTTACATGGGAGTGTCAAATTTTAATAAAATTATTTGAAATCAACTTCGATTATTTTGGAATTTGTTAAGTATTTTTGTTGTAGGATCTATATTTGAGTAAATTTAGATGAAAATAACTTCAATTTTTTGGATTGTGAAAAAAATTTTAGTTGGAAGTGTCAAATTTTAATAAATTTATTTGAAATCAACTTCGATTATTTTGGATTTTGTTGAGTATTTTTGTTGTGGGATCTATATTTGAGTAAATTTAGATGAAAATAACGACAATTTTTTGGATTGTGATAAAAATTTTAGTTGGAAGAGTCAAAATTTAATAAATTTATTTGAAACCATCTTCGATTTTTTGGGATTTTGTCGAGTATTTTTGTTGTAGGATCTATATTTGAGTAAATTTAGATGAAAATAACTTCAATTTTTTGGATTGTGAAAAAAATGTTAGTTGGAAGTGTCAAATTTTAAAAAATTTATTTGAAACCAACACCGATTTTTGTGGATTTTGTTGAGTATTTTTGTTGTAGGATCTATATTTGAGTAAATTTAGATGAAAATAACGGCAATTTTTTGGGTTGTGAAAAAAAAATTTACATGGGAGTGTCAAATTTTAATAAATTTATTTGAAATCAACTTCGATTATTTTGGATTTTGTTGAGTATTTTTGTTGTGGGATCTATATTTGAGTAAATTTAGAATGAAAATAACTTCAATTTTTAGGATTGTGAAAAAAAATTTTGTTGGAAGTGTCAAATTTTAATAAAATTATTTGAAACCAACTTCGATTTTTTTGGATTTTGTTGAGAATTTTTGTTGTAGGATGTATATATGAGTAAATTTAGATGAAAATAACTTCAATTTTTTTGATGGTGATAAAAATTTTAGTTGGAAGAGTCAAATTTTAATAAATTTATTTCAAACCAACTCCGATTTTTTTGGATTTTGTCGAGTATTTTTGTTGTAGGATGTATATTTGAGTAAATTTTGATTAAAATAACTTCAATTTTTTGGATTGTGATAAAAATTTTAGTTGGAAGAGTCAAAATTTAATAAATTTATTTGAAACCATCTTCGATTTTTTGGGATTTTGTCGAGTATTTTTGTTGTAGGATCTATATTTCAGTAAATTTAGATGAAAATAACTTCAATTTTTAGGATTGTGAAAAAAATTTTAGTTGGAAGTGTCAAATTTTAATAAATTTATTTGAGACCTACTTCGATTTTTGTGGATTTTATTGAGTGTTTTTGTTGTAGGATCTATATTTGAGTAAATTTGATGAAAATAACTTCAATTTTTTGGATTGTGAAAAAAATTTTAGTTGGAAGTGTCAAATTTTAATAAATTTATTTGAAATCACTTCGATTATTTTGGAATTTGTTGAGTATTTTTGTAGTAGGATCTATATTTGAGTAAATTTGGATGAAAATAACTTCAATTTTTAGGATTGTGAAAAAAATTTTAGTTGGAAGTGTCAAATTTTAATAAATTTATTTAAAAATCAACTTCGATTATTTTGGATTTTGTCGAGTATTTTTGTTGTAGGATGTATATTTGAGTAAATTTTTATTAAAATAACTTCAATTTTTTGAATTGTGATAAAAATTTTAGTTGGAAGAGTCAAAATTTAATAAATTTATTTGAAACCAACACCGATTTTTTTTTATTTTTTTGAGTATTTTTCTTGTAGGATCTATATTTGAGTAAATTTAGATGAAAATAACTTCAATTTTTAGGATTGTGAAAAAATTTTTAGTTGGAAGAGTCAAATTTTAATAAATTTATTTGAAACCAACTCCGATTTTTTTGGATTTTGTCGAGTATTTTTGTTGTAGGATGTATATTTGAGTAAATTTAGATGAAAATAACTTCAATTTTTTGGATTGTGAAAAAAATTTTAGTTGGAAGTGTCAAATTTTAATAAAATTATTTGAAATCAACTTCGATTATTTTGGAATTTGTTAAGTATTTTTGTTGTAGGATCTATATTTGAGTAAATTTAGATGAAAATAACGGCAATTTTTTGGGTTGTGAAAAAAAAATTTACATGGGAGTGTCAAATTTTAATAAAATTATTTGAAATCAACTTCGATTATTTTGGAATTTGTTAAGTATTTTTGTTGTAGGATCTATATTTGAGTAAATTTAGATGAAAATAACTTCAATTTTTTGGATTGTGAAAAAAATTTTAGTTGGAAGTGTCAAATTTTAATAAATTTATTTGAAATCAACTTCGATTATTTTGGATTTTGTTGAGTATTTTTGTTGTGGGATCTATATTTGAGTAAATTTAGATGAAAATAACGACAATTTTTTGGATTGTGAAAAAAAAATTTACATGGAAGGGTAAAATTTTAATAAATTTATTTGAAACCAACTTCGATTTTTTTTAATTTTGTTGAGTATTTTTGTTGTAGGATCTATATTTGAGTAAATTTAGATGAAAATAACTTCAATTTTTTTGATGGTGATAAAAATTTTAGTTGGAAGAGTCAAATTTTAATAAATTTATTTCAAACCAACTCCGTTTTTTTTGGATTTTGTCGAGTATTTTTGTTGTAGGATGTATATTTGAGTAAATTTTGATTAAAATAACTTCAATTTTTTGGATTGTGATAAAAATTTTAGTTGGAAGAGTCAAAATTTAATAAATTTATTTGAAACCATCTTCGATTTTTTGGGATTTTGTCGAGTATTTTTGTTGTAGGATCTATATTTGAGTAAATTTAGATGAAAATAACTTCAATTTTTTGGATTGTGAAAAAAATGTTAGTTGGAAGTGTCAAATTTTAATAAATTTATTTGAGACCTACTTCGATTTTTTTGGATTTTGTTGAGAATTTTTGTTGTAGGATGTATATATGAGTAAATTTAGATGAAAATAACTTCAATTTTTTTGATGGTGATAAAAATTTTAGTTGGAAGAGTCAAATTTTAATAAATTTATTTGAGACCAACTCCGATTTTTTTGGATTTTGTCGAGTATTTTTGTTGTAGGATGTATATTTGAGTAAATTTTGATTAAAATAACTTCAATTTTTTGGATTGTGATAAAAATTTTAGTTGGAAGAGTCAAAATTTAATAAATTTATTTGAAACCATCTTCGATTTTTTGGGATTTTGTCGAGTATTTTTGTTGTAGGATCTATATTTGAGTAAATTTAGATGAAAATAACTTCAATTTTTTGGATTGTGAAAAAAATGTTAGTTGGAAGTGTCAAATTTTAATAAATTTATTTGAAACCAACACCGATTTTTGTGGATTTTGATGAGTATTTTTGTTGTAGGATCTATATTTGAGTAAATTTACATGTAAATAACGGCAATTTTTTGGGTTGTGAAAAAAAAATTTACATGGGAGTGTCAAATTTTAATAAAATTATTTGAAATCAACTTCGATTATTTTGGAATTTGTTAAGTATTTTTGTTGTAGGATCTATATTTGAGTAAATTTAGATGAAAATAACTTCAATTTTTAGGATTGTGAAAAAAATTTTAGTTGGAAGTGTCAAATTTTAATAAATTTATTTGAGACCTTCTTCGATTTTTGTGGATTTTGTTGAGTATTTTTGTTGTAGGATCTATATTTGAGTAAATTTGATGAAAATAACTTCAATTTTTTGGATTGTGAAAAAAATTTTAGTTGGAAGTGTCAAATTTTAATAAATTTATTTGAAATCACTTCGATTATTTTGGAATTTGTTGAGTATTTTTGTAGTAGGATCTATATTTGAGTAAATTTGGATGAAAATAACTTCAATTTTTAGGATTGTGAAAAAAATTTTAGTTGGAAGTGTCAAATTTTAATAAATTTATTTAAAAATCAACTTCGATTATTTTGGATTTTGTCGAGTATTTTTGTTGTAGGATGTATATTTGAGTAAATTTTTATTAAAATAACTTCAATTTTTTGGATTGTGATAAAAATTTTAGTTGGAAGAGTCAAAATTTAATAAATTTATTTGAAACCAACACCGATTTTTTTTTATTTTGTTGAGTATTTTTCTTGTAGGATCTATATTTGAGTAAATTTAGATGAAAATAACTTCAATTTTTTGGATTGTGAAAAAAATGTTAGTTGGAAGTGTCAAATTTTAATAAATTTATTTGAAACCAACACCGATTTTTGTGGATTTTGTTGAGTATTTTTGTTGTAGGATCTATATTTGAGTAAATTTAGATGAAAATAACGGCAATTTTTTGGGTTGTGAAAAAAAAATTTACATGGGAGTGTCAAATTTTAATAAAATTATTTGAAATCAACTTCGATTATTTTGGAATTTGTTAAGTATTTTTGTTGTAGGATCTATATTTGAGTAAATTTAGATGAAAATAACTTCAATTTTTTGGATTGTGAAAAAAATTTTAGTTGGAAGTGTCAAATTTTAATAAATTTATTTGAAATCAACTTCGATTATTTTGGATTTTGTTGAGTATTTTTGTTGTGGGATCTATATTTGAGTAAATTTAGATGAAAATAACGACAATTTTTTGGATTGTGATAAAAATTTTAGTTGGAAGAGTCAAAATTTAATAAATTTATTTGAAACCATCTTCGATTTTTTGGGATTTTGTCGAGTATTTTTGTTGTAGGATCTATATTTGAGTAAATTTAGATGAAAATAACTTCAATTTTTTGGATTGTGAAAAAAATGTTAGTTGGAAGTGTCAAATTTTAAAAAATTTATTTGAAACCAACACCGATTTTTGTGGATTTTGTTGAGTATTTTTGTTGTAGGATCTATATTTGAGTAAATTTAGATGAAAATAACGGCAATTTTTTGGGTTGTGAAAAAAAAATTTACATGGGAGTGTCAAATTTTAATAAAATTATTTGAAATCAACTTCGATTATTTTGGAATTTGTTAAGTATTTTTGTTGTAGGATCTATATTTGAGTAAATTTAGATGAAAATAACTTCAATTTTTTGGATTGTGAAAAAAATTTTAGTTGGAAGTGTCAAATTTTAATAAATTTATTTGAAATCAACTTCGATTATTTTGGATTTTGTTGAGTATTTTTGTTGTGGGATCTATATTTGAGTAAATTTAGATGAAAATAACGACAATTTTTTGGATTGTGAAAAAAAAATTTACATGGAAGGGTAAAATTTTAATAAATTTATTTGAAACCAACTTCGATTTTTTTTAATTTTGTTGAGTATTTTTGTTGTAGGATCTATATTTGAGTAAATTTAGATGAAAATAACTTCAATTTTTTTGATGGTGATAAAAATTTTAGTTGGAAGAGTCAAATTTTAATAAATTTATTTCAAACCAACTCCGTTTTTTTTGGATTTTGTCGAGTATTTTTGTTGTAGGATGTATATTTGAGTAAATTTTGATTAAAATAACTTCAATTTTTTGGATTGTGATAAAAATTTTAGTTGGAAGAGTCAAAATTTAATAAATTTATTTGAAACCATCTTCGATTTTTTGGGATTTTGTCGAGTATTTTTGTTGTAGGATCTATATTTGAGTAAATTTAGATGAAAATAACTTCAATTTTTTGGATTGTGAAAAAAATGTTAGTTGGAAGTGTCAAATTTTAATAAATTTATTTGAGACCTACTTCGATTTTTTTGGATTTTGTTGAGAATTTTTGTTGTAGGATGTATATATGAGTAAATTTAGATGAAAATAACTTCAATTTTTTTGATGGTGATAAAAATTTTAGTTGGAAGAGTCAAATTTTAATAAATTTATTTGAGACCAACTCCGATTTTTTTGGATTTTGTCGAGTATTTTTGTTGTAGGATGTATATTTGAGTAAATTTTGATTAAAATAACTTCAATTTTTTGGATTGTGATAAAAATTTTAGTTGGAAGAGTCAAAATTTAATAAATTTATTTGAAACCATCTTCGATTTTTTGGGATTTTGTCGAGTATTTTTGTTGTAGGATCTATATTTGAGTAAATTTAGATGAAAATAACTTCAATTTTTTGGATTGTGAAAAAAATGTTAGTTGGAAGTGTCAAATTTTAATAAATTTATTTGAAACCAACACCGATTTTTGTGGATTTTGATGAGTATTTTTGTTGTAGGATCTATATTTGAGTAAATTTACATGTAAATAACGGCAATTTTTTGGGTTGTGAAAAAAAAATTTACATGGGAGTGTCAAATTTTAATAAAATTATTTGAAATCAACTTCGATTATTTTGGAATTTGTTAAGTATTTTTGTTGTAGGATCTATATTTGAGTAAATTTAGATGAAAATAACTTCAATTTTTAGGATTGTGAAAAAAATTTTAGTTGGAAGTGTCAAATTTTAATAAATTTATTTGAGACCTTCTTCGATTTTTGTGGATTTTGTTGAGTATTTTTGTTGTAGGATCTATATTTGAGTAAATTTGATGAAAATAACTTCAATTTTTTGGATTGTGAAAAAAATTTTAGTTGGAAGTGTCAAATTTTAATAAATTTATTTGAAATCACTTCGATTATTTTGGAATTTGTTGAGTATTTTTGTAGTAGGATCTATATTTGAGTAAATTTGGATGAAAATAACTTCAATTTTTAGGATTGTGAAAAAAATTTTAGTTGGAAGTGTCAAATTTTAATAAATTTATTTAAAAATCAACTTCGATTATTTTGGATTTTGTCGAGTATTTTTGTTGTAGGATGTATATTTGAGTAAATTTTTATTAAAATAACTTCAATTTTTTGGATTGTGATAAAAATTTTAGTTGGAAGAGTCAAAATTTAATAAATTTATTTGAAACCAACACCGATTTTTTTTTATTTTGTTGAGTATTTTTCTTGTAGGATCTATATTTGAGTAAATTTAGATGAAAATAACTTCAATTTTTAGCATTGTGAAAAAATTTTTAGTTGGAAGAGTCAAATTTTAATAAATTTATTTGAAACCAACTCCGATTTTTTTGGATTTTGTCGAGTATTTTTGTTGTAGGATGTATATTTGAGTAAATTTAGATGAAAATAACTTCAATTTTTTGGATTGTGAAAAAAATTTTAGTTGGAAGTGTCAAATTTTAATAAAATTATTTGAAATCAACTTCGATTATTTTGGAATTTGTTAAGTATTTTTGTTGTAGGATCTATATTTGAGTAAATTTAGATGAAAATATCTTCAATTTTTTGGATTGTGAAAAAAATTTTAGTTGGAAGTGTCAAATTTTAATAAATTTATTTGAAACCAACAACGATTTTTTTTTATTTTGTTGAGTATTTTTCTTGTAGGATCTATATTTGAGTAAATTTAGATGAAAATAACTACATTTTTTAGGATTGCGAAAAAAAATTTAGTTGGAAGTGTCAAATTTTAATAAATTTATTTGAGACCAACTTCGATTTTTGTGGATTTTGTTGAGTATTTTTGTTGTAGGATCTATATTTGAGTAAATTTAGATGAAAATAACGACAATTTTTTGGGCTGTGAAAAAAAAATTTACATGGAAGTGTAAAATTTTAATAAATTTATTTGAAACCAACTTCGATTTTTTTGGACTTTGTTGAGTATTTTTGTTGTAGGATCTATATTTGAGTAAATTTAGATGAAAATAACTTCAATTTTTAGGATTGTGAAAAAAATGTTAGTTGGAAGTGTCAAATTTTAATAAATTTATTTGAGATCAACTTCGATTTTTTTGGATTTTGTCGAGTATTTTTGTTGTAGGATGTATATTTGAGTAAATTTTTATTAAAATAACTTCAATTTTTTGGATTGTGATAAAAATTTTAGTTGGAAGAGTCAAAATTTAATAAATTTATTTGAAACCAACACCGATTTTTTTTTATTTTGTTGAGTATTTTTCTTGTAGGATCTATATTTGAGTAAATTTAGATGAAAATAACTTCAATGTTTAGGATTGTGAAAAAATTTTTAGTTGGAAGAGTCAAATTTTAATAAATTTATTTGAAACCAACTCCGATTTTTTTGGATTTTGTCGAGTATTTTTGTTGTAGGATGTATATTTGAGTAAATTTAGATGAAAATAACTTCAATTTTTTGGATTGTGAAAAAAATTTTAGTTGGAAGTGTCAAATTTTAATAAAATTATTTGAAATCAACTTCGATTATTTTGGAATTTGTTAAGTATTTTTGTTGTAGGATCTATATTTGAGTAAATTTAGATGAAAATAACTTCAATTTTTTGGATTGTGAAAAAAATTTTAGTTGGAAGTGTCAAATTTTAATAAATTTATTTGAAATCAACTTCGAATATTTTGGATTTTGTTGAGTATTTTTGTTGTGGGATCTATATTTGAGTAAATTTAGATGAATATAACGACAATTTTTTGGATTGTGAAAAAAAAATTTACATGGAAGGGTAAAATTTTAATAAATATATTTGAAACCAACTTCGATTTTTTTTAATTTTGTTGAGTATTTTTGTTGTAGGATCTATATTTGAGTAAATTTAGATGAAAATAACTTCAATTTTTAGGATGGTGAAAAAAATTTTAGTTGGAAGTGTCAAATTTTAATAAATTTATTTGAGACCAACTTCGATTTTTGTGGATTTTGTTGAGTATTTTTGTTGTAGGATCTATAGTTCAGTAAATTTAGATGAAAATAACGACCATTTTTTGGATTGTGAAAAAAATTTTAGTTGGAAGTGTCAAATTTTAATAAATTTATTTGAGACCTACTTCGATTTTTTTGGATTTTGTTGAGAATTTTTGTTGTAGGATGTATATATGAGTAAATTTAGATGAAAATAACTTCAATTTTTTTGATGGTGATAAAAATTTTAGTTGGAAGAGTCAAATTTTAATAAATTTATTTCAAACCAACTCCGATTTTTTTGGATTTTGTCGAGTATTTTTGTTGTAGGATGTATATTTGAGTAAATTTTGATTAAAATAACTTCAATTTTTTGGATTGTGATAAAAATTTTAGTTGGAAGAGTCAAAATTTAATAAATTTATTTGAAACCATCTTCGATTTTTTGGGATTTTGTCGAGTTTTTTTGTTGTAGGATCTATATTTGAGAAAATTTAGATGAAAATATCTTCAATTTTTTGGATTGTGAAAAAAATGTTAGTTGGACGTGTCAAATTTTAAAAAATTTATTTGAAACCAACACCGATTTTTGTGGATTTTGTTGAGTATTTTTGTTGTAGGATCTATATTTGAGTAAATTTAGATGAAAATAACTTCAATTTTTTGGATTGTGAAAAAAATGTTAGTTGGAAGTGTCAAATTTTAATAAATTTATTTGAAACCAACACCGATTTTTGTGGATTTTGTTGAGTATTTTTGTTGTAGGATCTATATTTGAGTAAATTTAGATGAAAATAACGGCAATTTTTTGGGTTGTGAAAAAAAAATTTACATGGGAGTGTCAAATTTTAATAAAATTATTTGAAATCAACTTCGATTATTTTGGAATTTGTAAAGTATTTTTGTTGTAGGATCTATATTTGAGTAAATTTAGATGAAAATAACTTCAATTTTTTGGATTGTGAAAAAAATTTTAGTTGGAAGTGTCAAATTTTAATAAATTTATTTGAAATCAACTTCGATTATTTTGGATTTTGTTGAGTATTTTTGTTGTGGGATCTATATTTGAGTAAATTTAGATGAAAATAACGACAATTTTTTGGATTGTGATAAAAATTTTAGTTGGAAGAGTCAAAATTTAATAAATTTATTTGAAACCATCTTCGATTTTTTGGGATTTTGTCGAGTATTTTTGTTGTAGGATCTATATTTGAGTAAATTTAGATGAAAATAACTTCAATTTTTTGGATTGTGAAAAAAATGTTAGTTGGAAGTGTCAAATTTTAAAAAATTTATTTGAAACCAACACCGATTTTTGTGGATTTTGTTGAGTATTTTTGTTGTAGGATCTATATTTGAGTAAATTTAGATGAAAATAACGGCAATTTTTTGGGTTGTGAAAAAAAAATTTACATGGGAGTGTCAAATTTTAATAAAATTATTTGAAATCAACTTCGATTATTTTGGAATTTGTTAAGTATTTTTGTTGTAGGATCTATATTTGAGTAAATTTAGATGAAAATAACTTCAATTTTTTGGATTGTGAAAAAAATTTTAGTTGGAAGTGTCAAATTTTAATAAATTTATTTGAAATCAACTTCGATTATTTTGGATTTTGTTGAGTATTTTTGTTGTGGGATCTATATTTGAGTAAATTTAGATGAAAATAACGACAATTTTTTGGATTGTGAAAAAAAAATTTACATGGAAGGGTAAAATTTTAATAAATTTATTTGAAACCAACTTCGATTTTTTTTAATTTTGTTGAGTATTTTTGTTGTAGGATCTATATTTGAGTAAATTTAGATGAAAATAACTTCAATTTTTAGGATTGTGAAAAAAATTTTAGTTGGAAGTGTCAAATTTTAATAAATTTATTTGAGACTAACTTCGATTTTTGTGGATTTTGTTGAGTATTTTTGTTGTAGGATGCATATTTGAGTAAATTTAGATGAAATTATCTTCAATTTTTTGCATTGTGAAAAAAATTTAGTTGGAAGTGTCAAATTTTAATAAATTTATTTGAAACCAACTTCGATTATTTTGGATTTTGTTGAGTATTTTTGTTGTAGGATCTATAGTTCAGTAAATTTAGATGAAAGTAACGACCATTTTTTGGATTGTGAAAAAAATTTTAGTTGGAAGTGTCAAATTTTAATAAATTTATTTGAGACCTACTTCGATTTTTTTGGATTTTGTTGAGAATTTTTGTAGTAGGATGTATATATGAGTAAATTTAGATGAAAATAACTTCAATTTTTTTGATGGTGATAAAAATTTTAGTTGGAAGAGTCAAATTTTAATAAATTTATTTCAAACCAACTCCGATTTTTTTGGATTTTGTCGAGTATTTTTGTTGTAGGATGTATATTTGAGTAAATTTTGATTAAAATAACTTCAATTTTTTGGATTGTGATAAAAATTTTAGTTGGAAGAGTCAAAATTTAATAAATTTATTTGAAACCATCTTCGATTTTTTGGGATTTTGTCGAGTTTTTTTGTTGTAGGATCTATATTTGAGAAAATTTAGATGAAAATATCTTCAATTTTTTGGATTGTGAAAAAAATGTTAGTTGGACGTGTCAAATTTTAATAAATTTATTTGAAACCAACACCGATTTTTGTGGATTTTGTTGCGTATTTTTGTTGTAGGATCTATATTTGAGTAAATTTAGATGAAAATAACGGCAATTTTTTGGATTGTGAAAAAAAATTTAAATGGGAGTGTCAAATTTTAATAAAATTATTTGAAATCAACTTCGATTATTTTGGAAGTTGTTAATATTTTTGTTGTAGGATCTATATTTGAGTAAATTTAGATGAAAATAACTTCAATTTTTTGGATTGTGAAAAAAATTTTAGTTGGAAGTGTCAAATTTTAATAAATCTATTTGAAATCAACTTCGATTATTTTGGATTTTGTTGAGTATTTTTGTTGTGGGATCTATATTTGAGTAAATTTAGATGAAAATAACGACAATTTTTTGGATTGTGAAAAAAAAATTTACATGGTAGGGTAAAATTTTAATAAATTTATTTGAAACCAACTTCGATTTTTTTTAATTTTGTTGAGTATTTTTGTTGTAGGATCTATATTTGAGTAAATTTAGATGAAAATAACTTCAATTTTTAGGATTGTGAAAAAAATTTTAGTTGGAAGTGTCAAATTTTAATAAATTTATTTGAGACTAACTTCGATTTTTGTGGATTTTGTTGAGTATTTTTGTTGTAGGATGCATATTTGAGTAAATTTAGATGAAATTATCTTCCATTTTTTGCATTGTGAAAAAAAATTTAGTTGGAAGTGACAAATTTTAATAAATTTATTTGAAACCAACTTCGATTATTTTGGATTTTGTTGAGTATTTTTGTTGTAGGATCTATATTTCAGTAAATTTAGATGAAAATAACGACCATTTTTTGGATTGTGAAAAAAATTTTAGTTGGAAGTGTCAAATTTTAATAAATTTATTTGAGACCTACTTCGATTTTTTTGGATTTTGTTGAGAATTTTTGTTGTAGGATGTATATATGAGTAAATTTTGATTAAAATAACTTCAATTTTTTGGATTGTGATAAAAATATTAGTTGGAAGAGTCAAAATTTAATAAATTTATTTGAAACCATCTTCGATTTTTTGGGATTTTGTCGAGTATTTTTGTTGTAGGATCTATATTTCAGTAAATTTAGATGAAAATAACTTCAATTTTTAGGATTGTGAAAAAAATTTTAGTTGGAAGTGTCAAATTTTAATATATTTATTTGAGACCTACTTCGATTTTTGTGGATTTTGTTGAGTATTTTTGTTGTAGGATCTATATTTGAGTAAATTTGATGAAAATAACTTCAATTTTTAGGATTGTGAAAAAATTTTTAGTTGGAAGAGTCAAATTTTAATAAATTTATTTGGAACCAACTCCGATTTTTTTGGATTTTGTCGAGTATTTTTGTTGTAGGATGTATATTTGAGTAAATTTAGATGAAAATAACTTCAATTTTTTGGATTGTGAAAAAAATTTTAGTTGGAAGTGTCAAATTTTAATAAAATTATTTGAAATCAACTTCGATTATTTTGGAATTTGTAAGTATTTTTGTTGTAGGATCTATATTTGAGTAAATTTGGATGAAAATAACTTCAATTTTTAGGATTGTGAAAAAAATTTTAGTTGGAAGTGTCAAATTTTAATAAATTTATTTGAGACTAACTTCGATTTTTGTGGATTTTGTTGAGTATTTTTGTTGTAGGATGCATATTTGAGTAAATTTAGATGAAATTATCTTCAATTTTTTGCATTGTGAAAAAAAATTTAGTGGAAGTGTCAAATTTTAATAAATTTATTTGAAACCAACTTCGATTATTTTGGATTTTGTTGAGTATTTTTGTTGTAGGATCTATATTTCAGTAAATTTAGATGAAAATAACTTCAATTTTTAGGATTGTGAAAAAAATTTTAGTTGGAAGTGTCAAATTTTAATATATTTATTTGAGACCTACTTCGATTTTTGTGGATTTTGTTGAGTATTTTTGTTGTAGGATCTATATTTGAGTAAATTTGATGAAAATAACTTCAATTTTTAGGATTGTGAAAAAAAATTTAGTTGGAAGTGTCAAATTTTAATAAAATTATTTGAAACCAACTCCGTTTTTTTTTGGATTTTGTCGAGTATTTTTGTTGTAGGATGTATATTTGAGTAAATTTTGATTAAAATAACTTCAATTTTTTGGATTGTGATAAAAATATTAGTTGGAAGAGTCAAAATTTAATAAATTTATTTGAAACCATCTTCGATTTTTTGGGATTTTGTCGAGTATTTTTGTTGTAGGATCTATATTTGAGTAAATTTAGATGAAAATAACTTCAATTTTTTGGATTGTTAAAAAAATGTTAGTTGGAAGTGTTAAATTTTAATAAATTTATTTGAAACCAACACCGATTTTTTTTTATTTTGTTGAGTATTTTTCTTGTAGGATCTATATTTGAGTAAATTTAGATGAAAATAACTTCAATTTTTAGGATTGTGAAAAAATTTTTAGTTGGAAGAGTCAAATTTTAATAAATTTATTTGAAACCAACTCCGTTTTTTTTGGATTTTGTCGAGTATTTTTGTTGTAGGATGTATATTTGAGTAAATTTTGATTAAAATAACTTCAATTTTTTGGATTGTGATAAAAATATTAGTTGGAAGAGTCAAAATTTAATAAATTTATTTGAAACCATCTTCGATTTTTTGGGATTTTGTCGAGTATTTTTGTTGTAGGATCTATATTTCAGTAAATTTAGATGAAAATAACTTCAATTTTTAGGATTGTGAAAAAAATTTTAGTTGGAAGTGTCAAATTTTAATATATTTATTTGAGACCTACTTCGATTTTTGTGGATTTTGTTGAGTATTTTTGTTGTAGGATCTATATTTGAGTAAATTTGATGAAAATAACTTCAATTTTTAGGATTGTGAAAAAATTTTTAGTTGGAAGAGTCAAATTTTAATAAATTTATTTGAAACCAACTCCGATTTTTTTGGATTTTGTCGAGTATTTTTGTTGTAGGATGTATATTTGAGTAAATTTAGATGAAAATAACTTCAATTTTTTGGATTGTGAAAAAAATTTTAGTTGGAAGTGTCAAATTTTAATAAAATTATTTGAAATCAACTTCGATTATTTTGGAATTTGTAAGTATTTTTGTTGTAGGATCTATATTTGAGTAAATTTGGATGAAAATAACTTCAATTTTTAGGATTGTGAAAAAAATTTTAGTTGGAAGTGTCAAATTTTAATAAATTTATTTAAAAATCAACTTCGATTATTTTGGATTTTGTCGAGGATTTTTGTTGTAGGATGTATATTTGAGTAAATTTTTATTAAAATAACTTCAATTTTTTGGATTGTGATAAAAATTTTAGTTGGAAGAGTCAAAATTTAATAAATTTATTTGAAACCAACACCGACTTTTGTGGATTTTGTTGAGTATTTTTGTTGTAGGATCTATATTTGAGTAAATTTTGATTAAAATAACTTCAATTTTTTGGATTGTGATAAAAAAATTTACATGGGAGTGTCAAATTTTAATAAAATTATTTGAAATCAACTTCGATTATTTTGGAATTTGTTAAGTATTTTTGTTGTAGGATCTATATTTGAGTAAATTTAGATGAAAATAACTTCAATTTTTTGGATTGTGAAAAAAATTTTAGTTGGAAGTGTCAAATTTTAATAAATTTATTTGAAATCAACTTCGATTATTTTGGATTTTGTTGAGTATTTTTGTTGTGGGATCTATATTTGAGTAAATTTAGATGAAAATAACGACAATTTTTTGGATTGTGAAAAAAAAATTTACATGGAAGGGTAAAATTTTAATAAATTTATTTGAAACCAACTTCGATTTTTTTTAATTTTGTTGAGTATTTTTGTTGTAGGATCTATATTTGAGTAAATTTAGATGAAAATAACTTCAATTTTTAGGATTGTGAAAAAAATTTTAGTTGGAAGTGTCAAATTTTAATAAATTTATTTGAGACTAACTTCGATTTTTGTGGATTTTGTTGAGTATTTTTGTTGTAGGATGCATATTTGAGTAAATTTAGATGAAATTATCTTCAATTTTTTGCATTGTGAAAAAAAATTTAGTTGGAAGTGTCAAATTTTAATAAATTTATTTGAAACCAACTTCGATTATTTTGGATTTTGTTGAGTATTTTTGTTGTAGGATCTATATTTCAGTAAATTTAGATGAAAATAACGACCATTTTTTGGATTGTGAAAAAAATTTTAGTTGGAAGTGTCAAATTTTAATAAATTTATTTGAGACCTACTTCGATTTTTTTGGATTTTGTTGAGAATTTTTGTTGTTGGATGTATATATGAGTAAATTTAGATGAAAATAACTTCAATTTTTTGGATTGTGATAAAAATTTTAGTTGGAAGAGTCAAAATTTAATAAATTTATTTGAAACCAACACCGATTTTTTTTTATTTTGTTGAGTATTTTTGTTGTAGGATGTATATTTGAGTAAATTTTGATTAAAATAACTTCAATTTTTAGGATTGTGAAAAAATTTTTAGTTGGAAGAGTCAAATTTTAATAAATTTATTTGAAACCAACTCCGATTTTTTTGGATTTTGTCGAGTATTTTTGTTGTAGGATGTATATTTGAGTAAATTTAGATGAAAATAACTTCAATTTTTTGGATTGTGAAAAAAATTTTAGTTGGAAGTGTCAAATTTTAATAAAATTATTTGAAATCAACTTCGATTATTTTGGAATTTGTTAAGTATTTTTGTTGTAGGATCTATATTTGAGTAAATTTAGATGAAAATAACTTCAATTTTTTGGATTGTGAAAAAAATTTTAGTTGGAAGTGTCAAATTTTAATAAATTTATTTGAAATCAACTTCGATTATTTTGGATTTTGTTGAGTATTTTTGTTGTGGGATCTATATTAGAGTAAATTTAGAATGAAAATAACTTCAATTTTTAGGATTGTGAAAAAAAATTTAGTTGGAAGTGTCAAATTTTAATAAAATTATTTGAAACCAACTTCGATTTTTTTGGATTTTGTTGAGAATTTTTGTTGTAGGATGTATATTTGAGTAAATTTAGATGAAAATAACTTCAATTTTTTTGATGGTGATAAAAATTTTAGTTGGAAGAGTCAAATTTTAATAAATTTATTTGAAACCAACTCCGATTTTTTTGGATTTTGTCGAGTATTTTTGTTGTAGGATGTATATTTGAGTAAATTTTGATTAAAATAACTTCAATTTTTTGGATTGTGATAAAAATTTTAGTTGGAACAGTCAAATTTTAATAAATTTATTTCAAACCAACTCCGATTTTTTTGGATTTTGTCGAGTATTTTTGTTGTAGGATCTATATTTGAGTAAATTTAGATGAAAATAACTTCAATTTTTTGGATTGTGAAAAAAATGTTAGTTGGAAGTGTCAAATTTTAATAAATTTATTTGAAACCAACACCGACTTTTGTGGATTTTGTTGAGTATTTTTGTTGTAGGATCTATATTTGAGTAAATTTTGATTAAAATAACTTCAATTTTTTGGATTGTGATAAAAAAATTTACATGGGAGTGTCAAATTTTAATAAAATTATTTGAAATCAACTTCGATTATTTTGGAATTTGTTAAGTATTTTTGTTGTAGGATCTATATTTGAGTAAATTTGATGAAAATAACTTCAATTTTTTGGATTGTGAAAAAAATTTTAGTTGGAAGTGTCAAATTTTAATAAATTTATTTGAAACCAACACCGATTTTTTTTTATTTTGTTGAGTATTTTTCTTGTAGGATCTATATTTGAGTAAATTTAGATGAAAATAACTTCAATTTTTAGGATTGTGAAAAAATTTTTAGTTGGATGAGTCAAATTTTAATAAATTTATTTGAAACCAACTCCGATTTTTTTGGATTTTGTCGAGTATTTTTGTTGTAGGATGTATATTTGAGTAAATTTAGATGAAAATAACTTCAATTTTTTGGATTGTGAAAAAAATTTTAGTTGGAAGAGTCAAATTTTAATAAAATTATTTGAAACCGACTTCGATTATTTTGGAATTTGTTAAGTATTTTTGTTGTAGGATCTATATTTGAGTAAATTTAGATGAAAATAACTTCAATTTTTTGGATTGTGAAAAAAATTTTAGTTGGAAGTGTCAAATTTTAATAAATTTATTTGAAATCAACTTCGATTATTGTGGATTTTGTTGAGTATTTTTGTTGTGGGATCTATATTTGAGTAAATTTAGATGAAAATAACGACAATTTTTTGGATTGTGAAAAAAAAATTTACATGGAAGGGTAAAATTTTAATAAATTTATTTGAAACCAACTTCGATTTTTTTTAATTTTGGTGAGTATTTTTGTTGTAGGATCTATATTTGAGTAAATTTAGATGAAAATAACTTCAATTTTTAGGATTGTGAAAAAAATTTTAGTTGGAAGTGTCAAATTTTAATAAATTTATTTGAGACCAACTTCGATTTTTGTGGATTTTGTTGAGTATTTTTGTTGTAGGATCTATATTTGAGTAAATTTAGAATGAAAATAACTTCAATTTTTAGGATTGTGAAAAAAAATTTAGTTGGAAGTGTCAAATTTTAATAAAATTATTTGAAACCAACTTCGATTTTTTTGGATTTTGTTGAGAATTTTTGTTGTAGGATGTATATTTGAGTAAATTTAGATGAAAATAACTTCAATTTTTTTGATGGTGATAAAAATTTTAGTTGGAAGAGTCATATTTTAATAAATTTATTTGAAACCAACTCCGTTTTTTTGTTGATTTTGTCCAGTATTTTTGTTGTAGGATGTATATTTGAGTAAATTTTGATTAAAATAACTTCAATTTTTTGGATTGTGATAAAAATATTAGTTGGAAGAGTCAAAATTTAATAAATTTATTTGAAACCATCTTCGATTGTTTGGGATTTTGTCGAGTATTTTTGTTGTAGGATCTATATTTGAGTAAATTTAGATGAAAATAACTTCAATTTTTTGGATTGTGAAAAAAATGTTAGTTGGAAGTGTCAAATTTTAATAAATTTAATTGAAACCAACACCGATTTGTGTGGATTTTGTTGAGTATTTTTGTTGTAGGATCTATATTTGAGTAAATTTAGATGAAAATAACGGCAATTTTTTGGGTTGTGAAAAAAAATTTACATGGGAGTGTCAAATTTTAATAAAATTATTTGAAATCAACTTCGATTATTTTGGAATTTGTTAAGTATTTTTGTTGTAGGATCTATATTTGAGTAAATTTAGATGAAAATAACTACAATTTTTTGGATTGTGAAAAAAATTTTAGTTGGAAGTGTCAAATTTTAATAAATTTATTTGAAATCAACTTCGATTATTTTGGATTTTGTTGAGTAATTTTGTTGTGGGATCTATATTTGAGTAAATTTAGATGAAAATAACGACAATTTTTTGGATTGTGAAAAAAAAATTTACATGGAAGGGTAAAATTTTTATAAATTTATTTGAAACCAACTTCGATTTTTTTTAATTTTGTTGAGTATTTTTATTGTAGGATCTATATTTGAGTAAATTTAGATGAAAATAACTTCAATTTTTTTGATGGTGATAAAAATTTTAGTTGGAAGAGTCAAATTTTAATAAATTTATTTCAAACCAACTCCGATTTTTTTGGATTTTGTCGAGTATTTTTGTTGTAGGATGTATATTTGAGTAAATTTAGATGAAAATAACTTCAATTTTTAGGATTGTGAAAAAAATTTTAGTTGGAAGTTTCAAATTTTAATAAATTTATTTGAGACCTACTTCGATTTTTTTGGATTTTGTTGAGAATTTTTGTTGTAGGATGTATATATGAGTAAATTTAGATGAAAATAACTTCAATTTTTTTGATGGTGATAAAAATTTTAGTTGGAAGAGTCAAAATTTAATAAATTTATTTGAAACCATCTTCGATTTTTTGGGATTTTGTCGAGTATTTTTGTTGTAGGATCTATATTTGAGTAAATTTAGATGAAAATAACTTCAATTTTTTGGATTGTGAAAAAAATGTTAGATGGAAGTGTCAAATTTTAATAAATTTATTTGAAACCAACACCGATTTTTGTGGATTTTGATGAGTATTTTTGTTGTAGGATCTATATTTGAGTAAATTTACATGTAAATAACGGCAATTTTTTGGGTTGTGAAAAAAAAATTTACATGGTAGTGTCAAATTTTAATAAAATTATTTGAAATCAACTTCGATTATTTTGGAATTTGTTAAGTATTTTTGTTGTAGGATCTATATTTGAGTAAATTTAGATGAAAATAACTTCAATTTTTAGGATTGTGAAAAAAATTTTAGTTGGAAGTGTCAAATTTTAATAAATTTATTTGAGACTAACTTCGATTTTTGTGGATTTTGTTGAGTATTTTTGTTGTAGGATGCATATTTGAGTAAATTTAGATGAAATTATCTTCAATTTTTTGCATTGTGAAAAAAAATTTAGTTGGAAGTGTCAAATTTTAATAAATTTATTTGAAACCAACTTCGATTATTTTGGATTTTGTTGAGTATTTTTGTTGTAGGATCTATATTTCAGTAAATTTAGATGAAAATAACGACCATTTTTTGGATTGTGAAAAAAATTTTAGTTGGAAGTGTCAAATTTTAATAAATTTATTTGAGACCTACTTCGATTTTTTTGGATTTTGTTGAGAATTTTTGTTGTTGGATGTATATATGAGTAAATTTAGATGAAAATAACTTCAATTTTTTGGATTGTGATAAAAATTTTAGTTGGAAGAGTCAAAATTTAATAAATTTATTTGAAACCAACACCGATTTTTTTTTATTTTGTTGAGTATTTTTGTTGTAGGATGTATATTTGAGTAAATTTTGATTAAAATAACTTCAATTTTTAGGATTGTGAAAAAATTTTTAGTTGGAAGAGTCAAATTTTAATAAATTTATTTGAAACCAACTCCGATTTTTTTGGATTTTGTCGAGTATTTTTGTTGTAGGATGTATATTTGAGTAAATTTAGATGAAAATAACTTCAATTTTTTGGATTGTGAAAAAAATTTTAGTTGGAAGAGTCAAATTTTAATAAATTTATTTGAAACCAACTCCGATTTTTTTGGATTTTGTCGAGTATTTTTGTTGTAGGATGTATATTTGAGTAAATTTTGATTAAAATAACTTCAATTTTTTGGATTGTGATAAAAATTTTAGTTGGAACAGTCAAATTTTAATAAATTTATTTCAAACCAACTCCGATTTTTTTGGATTTTGTCGAGTATTTTTGTTGTAGGATCTATATTTGAGTAAATTTAGATGAAAATAACTTCAATTTTTTGGATTGTGAAAAAAATGTTAGTTGGAAGTGTCAAATTTTAATAAATTTATTTGAAACCAACACCGACTTTTGTGGATTTTGTTGAGTATTTTTGTTGTAGGATCTATATTTGAGTAAATTTTGATTAAAATAACTTCAATTTTTTGGATTGTGATAAAAAAATTTACATGGGAGTGTCAAATTTTAATAAAATTATTTGAAATCAACTTCGATTATTTTGGAATTTGTTAAGTATTTTTGTTGTAGGATCTATATTTGAGTAAATTTGATGAAAATAACTTCAATTTTTTGGATTGTGAAAAAAATTTTAGTTGGAAGTGTCAAATTTTAATAAATTTATTTGAAACCAACACCGATTTTTTTTTATTTTGTTGAGTATTTTTCTTGTAGGATCTATATTTGAGTAAATTTAGATGAAAATAACTTCAATTTTTAGGATTGTGAAAAAATTTTTAGTTGGAAGAGTCAAATTTTAATAAATTTATTTGAAACCAACTCCGATTTTTTTGGATTTTGTCGAGTATTTTTGTTGTAGGATGTATATTTGAGTAAATTTAGATGAAAATAACTTCAATTTTTTGGATTGTGAAAAAAATTTTAGTTGGAAGTGTCAAATTTTAATAAATTTATTTGAAATCAACTTCGATTATTGTGGATTTTGTTGAGTATTTTTGTTGTGGGATCTATATTTGAGTAAATTTAGATGAAAATAACGACAATTTTTTGGATTGTGAAAAAAAAATTTACATGGAAGGGTAAAATTTTAATAAATTTATTTGAAACCAACTTCGATTTTTTTTAATTTTGGTGAGTATTTTTGTTGTAGGATCTATATTTGAGTAAATTTAGATGAAAATAACTTCAATTTTTAGGATTGTGAAAAAAATTTTAGTTGGAAGTGTCAAATTTTAATAAATTTATTTGAGACCAACTTCGATTTTTGTGGATTTTGTTGAGTATTTTTGTTGTAGGATCTATATTTGAGTAAATTTAGAATGAAAATAACTTCAATTTTTAGGATTGTGAAAAAAAATTTAGTTGGAAGTGTCAAATTTTAATAAAATTATTTGGAACCAACTTCGATTTTTTTGGATTTTGTTGAGAATTTTTGTTGTAGGATGTATATTTGAGTAAATTTAGATGAAAATAACTTCAATTTTTTTGATGGTGATAAAAATTTTAGTTGGAAGAGTCAAATTTTAATAAATTTATTTGAAACCAACTCCGATTTTTTTGGATTTTGTCGAGTATTTTTGTTGTAGGATGTATATTTGAGTAAATTTTGATTAAAATAACTTCAATTTTTTGGATTGTGATAAAAATTTTAGTTGGAACAGTCAAATTTTAATAAATTTATTTCAAACCAACTCCGATTTTTTTGGATTTTGTCGAGTATTTTTGTTGTAGGATCTATATTTGAGTAAATTTAGATGAAAATAACTTCAATTTTTTGGATTGTGAAAAAAATGTTAGTTGGAAGTGTCAAATTTTAATAAATTTATTTGAAACCAACACCGACTTTTGTGGATTTTGTTGAGTATTTTTGTTGTAGGATCTATATTTGAGTAAATTTTGATTAAAATAACTTCAATTTTTTGGATTGTGATAAAAAAATTTACATGGGAGTGTCAAATTTTAATAAAATTATTTGAAATCAACTTCGATTATTTTGGAATTTGTTAAGTATTTTTGTTGTAGGATCTATATTTGAGTAAATTTGATGAAAATAACTTCAATTTTTTGGATTGTGAAAAAAATTTTAGTTGGAAGTGTCAAATTTTAATAAATTTATTTGAAACCAACACCGATTTTTTTTTATTTTGTTGAGTATTTTTCTTGTAGGATCTATATTTGAGTAAATTTAGATGAAAATAACTTCAATTTTTAGGATTGTGAAAAAATTTTTAGTTGGATGAGTCAAATTTTAATAAATTTATTTGAAACCAACTCCGATTTTTTTGGATTTTGTCGAGTATTTTTGTTGTAGGATGTATATTTGAGTAAATTTAGATGAAAATAACTTCAATTTTTTGGATTGTGAAAAAAATTTTAGTTGGAAGTGTCAAATTTTAATAAAATTATTTGAAACCGACTTCGATTATTTTGGAATTTGTTAAGTATTTTTGTTGTAGGATCTATATTTGAGTAAATTTAGATGAAAATAACTTCAATTTTTTGGATTGTGAAAAAAATTTTAGTTGGAAGTGTCAAATTTTAATAAATTTATTTGAAATCAACTTCGATTATTGTGGATTTTGTTGAGTATTTTTGTTGTGGGATCTATATTTGAGTAAATTTAGATGAAAATAACGACAATTTTTTGGATTGTGAAAAAAAAATTTACATGGAAGGGTAAAATTTTAATAAATTTATTTGAAACCAACTTCGATTTTTTTTAATTTTGGTGAGTATTTTTGTTGTAGGATCTATATTTGAGTAAATTTAGATGAAAATAACTTCAATTTTTAGGATTGTGAAAAAAATTTTAGTTGGAAGTGTCAAATTTTAATAAATTTATTTGAGACCAACTTCGATTTTTGTGGATTTTGTTGAGTATTTTTGTTGTAGGATCTATATTTGAGTAAATTTAGAATGAAAATAACTTCAATTTTTAGGATTGTGAAAAAAAATTTAGTTGGAAGTGTCAAATTTTAATAAAATTATTTGAAACCAACTTCGATTTTTTTGGATTTTGTTGAGAATTTTTGTTGTAGGATCTATATTTGAGTAAATTTAGATGAAAATAACTTCAATTTTTAGGATTGTGAAAAAAATTTTAGTTGGAAGTGTCAAATTTTAATAAATTTATTTGAGACTAACTTCGATTTTTGTGGATTTTGTTGAGTATTTTTGTTGTAGGATGCATATTTGAGTAAATTTAGATGAAATTATCTTCAATTTTTTGCATTGTGAAAAAAAATTTAGTTGGAAGTGTCAAATTTTAATAAATTTATTTGAAACCAACTTCGATTATTTTGGATTTTGTTGAGTATTTTTGTTGTAGGATCTATATTTCAGTAAATTTAGATGAAAATAACGACCATTTTTTGGATTGTGAAAAAAATTTTAGTTGGAAGTGTCAAATTTTAATAAATTTATTTGAGACCTACTTCGATTTTTTTGGATTTTGTTGAGAATTTTTGTTGTTGGATGTATATATGAGTAAATTTAGATGAAAATAACTTCAATTTTTTGGATTGTGATAAAAATTTTAGTTGGAAGAGTCAAAATTTAATAAATTTATTTGAAACCAACACCGATTTTTTTTTATTTTGTTGAGTATTTTTGTTGTAGGATGTATATTTGAGTAAATTTTGATTAAAATAACTTCAATTTTTAGGATTGTGATAAAAATTTTAGTTGGAACAGTCAAATTTTAATAAATTTATTTCAAACCAACTCCGATTTTTTTGGATTTTGTCGAGTATTTTTGTTGTAGGATCTATATTTGAGTAAATTTAGATGAAAATAACTTCAATTTTTTGGATTGTGAAAAAAATGTTAGTTGGAAGTGTCAAATTTTAATAAATTTATTTGAAACCAACACCGATTTTTGTGGATTTTGATGAGTATTTTTGTTGTAGGATCTATATTTGAGTAAATTTACATGTAAATAACGGCAATTTTTTGGGTTGTGAAAAAAAAATTTACATGGTAGTGTCAAATTTTAATAAAATTATTTGAAATCAACTTCGATTATTTTGGAATTTGTTAAGTATTTTTGTTGTAGGATCTATATTTGAGTAAATTTAGATGAAAATAACTTCAATTTTTAGGATTGTGAAAAAAATTTTAGTTGGAAGTGTCAAATTTTAATAAATTTATTTGAGACTAACTTCGATTTTTGTGGATTTTGTTGAGTATTTTTGTTGTAGGATGCATATTTGAGTAAATTTAGATGAAATTATCTTCAATTTTTTGCATTGTGAAAAAAAATTTAGTTGGAAGTGTCAAATTTTAATAAATTTATTTGAAACCAACTTCGATTATTTTGGATTTTGTTGAGTATTTTTGTTGTAGGATCTATATTTCAGTAAATTTAGATGAAAATAACGACCATTTTTTGGATTGTGAAAAAAATTTTAGTTGGAAGTGTCAAATTTTAATAAATTTATTTGAAACCAACTCCGATTTTTTTGGATTTTGTCGAGTATTTTTGTTGTAGGATGTATATTTGAGTAAATTTAGATGAAAATAACTTCAATTTTTTGGATTGTGAAAAAAATTTTAGTTGGAAGAGTCAAATTTTAATAAATTTATTTGAAACCAACTCCGATTTTTTTGGATTTTGTCGAGTATTTTTGTTGTAGGATGTATATTTGAGTAAATTTTGATTAAAATAACTTCAATTTTTTGGATTGTGATAAAAATTTTAGTTGGAACAGTCAAATTTTAATAAATTTATTTCAAACCAACTCCGATTTTTTTGGATTTTGTCGAGTATTTTTGTTGTAGGATCTATATTTGAGTAAATTTAGATGAAAATAACTTCATTTTTTTGGATTGTGAAAAAAATGTTAGTTGGAAGTGTCAAATTTTAATAAATTTATTTGAAACCAACACCGACTTTTGTGGATTTTGTTGAGTATTTTTGTTGTAGGATCTATATTTGAGTAAATTTTGATTAAAATAACTTCAATTTTTTGGATTGTGATAAAAAAATTTACATGGGAGTGTCAAATTTTAATAAAATTATTTGAAATCAACTTCGATTATTTTGGAATTTGTTAAGTATTTTTGTTGTAGGATCTATATTTGAGTAAATTTGATGAAAATAACTTCAATTTTTTGGATTGTGAAAAAAATTTTAGTTGGAAGTGTCAAATTTTAATAAATTTATTTGAAACCAACACCGATTTTTTTTTATTTTGTTGAGTATTTTTCTTGTAGGATCTATATTTGAGTAAATTTAGATGAAAATAACTTCAATTTTTAGGATTGTGAAAAAATTTTTAGTTGGAAGAGTCAAATTTTAATAAATTTATTTGAAACCAACTCCGATTTTTTTGGATTTTGTCGAGTATTTTTGTTGTAGGATGTATATTTGAGTAAATTTAGATGAAAATAACTTCAATTTTTTGGATTGTGAAAAAAATTTTAGTTGGAAGTGTCAAATTTTAATAAATTTATTTGAAATCAACTTCGATTATTGTGGATTTTGTTGAGTATTTTTGTTGTGGGATCTATATTTGAGTAAATTTAGATGAAAATAACGACAATTTTTTGGATTGTGAAAAAAAAATTTACATGGAAGGGTAAAATTTTAATAAATTTATTTGAAACCAACTTCGATTTTTTTTAATTTTGGTGAGTATTTTTGTTGTAGGATCTATATTTGAGTAAATTTAGATGAAAATAACTTCAATTTTTAGGATTGTGAAAAAAATTTTAGTTGGAAGTGTCAAATTTTAATAAATTTATTTGAGACCAACTTCGATTTTTGTGGATTTTGTTGAGTATTTTTGTTGTAGGATCTATATTTGAGTAAATTTAGAATGAAAATAACTTCAATTTTTAGGATTGTGAAAAAAAATTTAGTTGGAAGTGTCAAATTTTAATAAAATTATTTGAAACCAACTTCGATTTTTTTGGATTTTGTTGAGAATTTTTGTTGTAGGATGTATATTTGAGTAAATCTAGATGAAAATAACTTCAATTTTTTTGATGGTGATAAAAATTTTAGTTGGAAGAGTCATATTTTAATAAATTTATTTGAAACCAACTCCGTTTTTTTTTTATTTTGTCGAGTATTTTTGTTGTAGGATCTATATTTGAGTAAATTTAGATGAAAATAACTTCAATTTTTTGGATTGTGAAAAAAATGTTAGTTGGAAGTGTCAAATTTTAATAAATTTATTTGAAACCAACACCGATTTTTGTGGATTTTGTTGAGTATTTTTGTTGTAGGATCTATATTTGAGTAAATTTAGATGAAAATAACGGCAATTTTTTGGGTTGTGAAAAAAAAATTTACATGGGAGTGTCAAATTTTAATAAAATTATTTGAAATCAACTTCGATTATTTTGGAATTTGTTAAGTATTTTTGTTGTAGGATCTATATTTGAGTAAATTTAGATGAAAATAACTTCAATTTTTTGGATTGTGAAAAAAATTTTAGTTGGAAGTGTCAAATTTTAATAAATTTATTTGAAATCAACTTCGATTATTTTGGATTTTGTTGAGTATTTTTGTTGTGGGATCTATATTTGAGTAAATTTAGATGAAAATAACGACAATTTTTTGGATTGTGAAAAAAAAATTTACATGGAAGGGTAAAATTTTAATAAATTTATTTGAAACCAACTTCGATTTTTTTTAATTTTGTTGAGTATTTTTGTTGTAGGATCTATATTTGAGTAAATTTAGATGAAAATAACTTCAATTTTTAGGATTGTGAAAAAAATGTTAGTTGGAAGTGTCAAATTTTAATAAATTTATTTGAAACCAACACCGATTTTTGTGGATTTTGTTGATAATTTTTGTTGTAGGATGTATATATGAGTAAATTTAGATGAAAATAACTTCAATTTTTTTGATGGTGATAAAAATTTTAGTTGGAAGAGTCAAATTTTAATAAATTTATTTCAAACCAACTCCGATTTTTTTGGATTTTGTCGAGTATTTTTGTTGTAGGATGTATATTTGAGTAAATTTTGATTAAAATAACTTCAATTTTTTGGATTGTGATAAAAATTTTAGTTGGAAGAGTCAAAATTTAATAAATTTATTTGAAACCATCTTCGATTTTTTGGGATTTTGTCGAGTATTTTTGTTGTAGGATCTATATTTCAGTAAATTTAGATGAAAATAACTTCAATTTTTAGGATTGTGAAAAAAATTTTAGTTGGAAGTGTCAAATTTTAATAAATTTATTTGAGACCTACTTCGATTTGTGTGGATTTTGTTGAGTGTTTTTGTTGTAGGATCTATATTTGAGTAAATTTGATGAAAATAACTTCAATTTTTTGGATTGTGAAAAAAATTTTAGTTGGAAGTGTCAAATTTTAATAAATTTATTTGAAATCACTTCGATTATTTTGGAATTTGTTGAGTATTTTTGTAGTAGGATCTATATTTGAGTAAATTTGGATGAAAATAACTTCAATTTTTAGGATTGTGAAAAAAATTTTAGTTGGAAGAGTCATATTTTAATAAATTTATTTGAAACCAACTCCGTTTTTTTTGGATTTTGTCGAGTATTTTTGTTGTAGGATGTATATTTGAGTAAATTTTGATTAAAATAACTTCAATTTTTTGGATTGTGATAAAAATATAAGTTGGAAGAGTCAAAATTTAATAAAATTATTTGAAACCACCTTCGATTTTTTTGGATTTTGTTGAGAATTTTTGTTGTAGGATGTATATTTGAGTAAATTTAGATGAAAATAACTTCAATTTTTTTGATGGTGATAAAAATTTTAGTTGGAAGAGTCAAATTTTAATAAATTTATTTGAAACCAACTCCGATTTTTTTTGATTTTGTCGAGTATTTTTGTTGTAGGATGTATATTTGAGTAAATTTTGATTAAAATAACTTCAATTTTTTGGATTGTGAAAAAAATGTTAGTTGGAAGTGTCAAATTTTAATAAATTTATTTGAAACCAACACCGATTTTTGTGGATTTTGTTGAGTATTTTTGTTGTAGGATCTATATTTGAGTAAATTTAGATGAAAATAACGGCAATTTTTTGGGTTGTGAAAAAAATTTTAGTTGGAAGTGTCAAATTTTAATAAATTTATTTGAAATCAACTTCGATTATTTTGGATTTTGTTGAGTATTTTTGTTGTGGGATCTATATTTGAGTAAATTTAGATGAAAATAACGACAATTTTTTGGATTGTGATAAAAATTTTAGTTGGAAGAGTCAAAATTTAATAAATTTATTTGAAACCATCTTCGATTTTTTGGGATTTTGTCGAGTATTTTTGTTGTAGGATCTATATTTGAGTAAATTTAGATGAAAATAACTTCAATTTTTTGGATTGTGAAAAAAATGTTAGTTGGAAGTGTCAAATTTTAATAAATTTATTTGAAACCAACACCGATTTTTGTGGATTTTGTTGAGTATTTTTGTTGTAGGATCTATATTTGAGTAAATTTAGATGAAAATAACGGCAATTTTTTGGGTTGTGAAAAAAAAATTTTCATGGGAGTGTCAAATTTTAATAAAATTATTTGAAATCAACTTCGATTATTTTGGAATTTGTTAAGTATTTTTGTTGTAGGATCTATATTTGAGTAAATTTAGATGAAAATAACTTCAATTTTTTGGATTGTGAAAAAAATTTTAGTTGGAAGTGTCAAATTTTAATAAATTTATTTGAAATCAACTTCGATTATTTTGGATTTTGTTGAGTATTTTTGTTGTGGGATCTATATTTGAGTAAATTTAGATGAAAATAACGACAATTTTTTGGATTGTGAAAAAAAAATTTACATGGAAGGGTAAAATTTTAATAAATTTATTTGAAACCAACTTCGATTTTTTTTAATTTTGTTGAGTATTTTTGTTGTAGGATCTATATTTGAGTAAATTTAGATGAAAATAACTTCAATTTTTAGGATTGTGAAAAAAATGTTAGTTGGAAGTGTCAAATTTTAATAAATTTATTTGAAACCAACACCGATTTTTGTGGATTTTGTTGATAATTTTTGTTGTAGGATGTATATATGAGTAAATTTAGATGAAAATAACTTCAATTTTTTTGATGGTGATAAAAATTTTAGTTGGAAGAGTCAAATTTTAATAAATTTATTTCAAACCAACTCCGATTTTTTTGGATTTTGTCGAGTATTTTTGTTGTAGGATGTATATTTGAGTAAATTTTGATTAAAATAACTTCAATTTTTTGGATTGTGATAAAAATTTTAGTTGGAAGAGTCAAAATTTAATAAATTTATTTGAAACCATCTTCGATTTTTTGGGATTTTGTCGAGTATTTTTGTTGTAGGATCTATATTTCAGTAAATTTAGATGAAAATAACTTCAATTTTTAGGATTGTGAAAAAAATTTTAGTTGGAAGTGTCAAATTTTAATAAATTTATTTGAGACCTACTTCGATTTTTGTGGATTTTGTTGAGTGTTTTTGTTGTAGGATCTATATTTGAGTAAATTTGATGAAAATAACTTCAATTTTTTGGATTGTGAAAAAAATTTTAGTTGGAAGTGTCAAATTTTAATAAATTTATTTGAAATCACTTCGATTATTTTGGAATTTGTTGAGTATTTTTGTAGTAGGATCTATATTTGAGTAAATTTGGATGAAAATAACTTCAATTTTTAGGATTGTGAAAAAAATTTTAGTTGGAAGTGTCAAATTTTAATAAATTTATTTAAAAATCAACTTCGATTATTTTGGATTTTGTCGAGTATTTTTGTTGTAGGATGTATATTTGAGTAAATTTTTATTAAAATAACTTCAATTTTTTGGATTGTGATAAAAATTTTAGTTGGAAGAGTCAAAATTTAATAAATTTATTTGAAACCAACACCGATTTTTTTTTTTTTTTTGAGTATTTTTCTTGTAGGATCTATATTTGAGTAAATTTAGATGAAAATAACTTCAATTTTTAGGATTGTGAAAAAATTTTTAGTTGGAAGAGTCAAATTTTAATAAATTTATTTGAAACCAACTTCGATTTTTTTTGATTTTGTTGAGAATTTTTGTTGTAGGATGTATATTTGAGTAAATTTAGATGAAAATAACTTCAATTTTTTTGATGGTGATAAAAATTTTAGTTGGAAGAGTCATATTTTAATAAATTTATTTGAAACCAACTCCGTTTTTTTTGGATTTTGTCGAGTATTTTTGTTGTAGGATGTATATTTGAGTAAATTTTGATTAAAATAACTTCAATTTTTTGGATTGTGATAAAAATATAAGTTGGAAGAGTCAAAATTTAATAAAATTATTTGAAACCACCTTCGATTTTTTTGGATTTTGTTGAGAATTTTTGTTGTAGGATGTATATTTGAGTAAAGTTAGATGAAAATAACTTCAATTTTTTTGATGGTGATAAAAATTTTAGTTGGAAGAGTCAAATTTTAATAAATTTATTTGAAACCAACTCCGATTTTTTTTGATTTTGTCGAGTATTTTTGTTGTAGGATGTATATTTGAGTAAATTTTGATTAAAATAACTTCAATTTTTTGGATTGTGAAAAAAATGTTAGTTGGAAGTGTCAAATTTTAATAAATTTATTTGAAACCAACACCGATTTTTGTGGATTTTGTTGAGTATTTTTGTTGTAGGATCTATATTTGAGTAAATTTAGATGAAAATAACGGCAATTTTTTGGGTTGTGAAAAAAATTTTAGTTGGAAGTGTCAAATTTTAATAAATTTATTTGAAATCAACTTCGATTATTTTGGATTTTGTTGAGTATTTTTGTTGTGGGATCTATATTTGAGTAAATTTAGATGAAAATAACGACAATTTTTTGGATTGTGATAAAAATTTTAGTTGGAAGAGTCAAAATTTAATAAATTTATTTGAAACCATCTTCGATTTTTTGGGATTTTGTCGAGTATTTTTGTTGTAGGATCTATATTTGAGTAAATTTAGATGAAAATAACTTCAATTTTTTGGATTGTGAAAAAAATGTTAGTTGGAAGTGTCAAATTTTAATAAATTTATTTGAAACCAACACCGATTTTTGTGGATTTTGTTGAGTATTTTTGTTGTAGGATCTATATTTGAGTAAATTTAGATGAAAATAACGGCAATTTTTTGGGTTGTGAAAAAAAAATTTTCATGGGAGTGTCAAATTTTAATAAAATTATTTGAAATCAACTTCGATTATTTTGGAATTTGTTAAGTATTTTTGTTGTAGGATCTATATTTGAGTAAATTTAGATGAAAATAACTTCAATTTTTTGGATTGTGAAAAAAATTTTAGTTGGAAGTGTCAAATTTTAATAAATTTATTTGAAATCAACTTCGATTATTTTGGATTTTGTTGAGTATTTTTGTTGTGGGATCTATATTTGAGTAAATTTAGATGAAAATAACGACAATTTTTTGGATTGTGAAAAAAAAATTTACATGGAAGGGTAAAATTTTAATAAATTTATTTGAAACCAACTTCGATTTTTTTTAATTTTGTTGAGTATTTTTGTTGTAGGATCTATATTTGAGTAAATTTAGATGAAAATAACTTCAATTTTTAGGATTGTGAAAAAAATGTTAGTTGGAAGTGTCAAATTTTAATAAATTTATTTGAAACCAACACCGATTTTTGTGGATTTTGTTGAGTATTTTTGTTGTAGGATCTATATTTGAGTAAATTTAGATGAAAATAACTTCAATTTTTTGGATTGTGAAAAAAATGTTAGTTGGAAGCGTCAAATTTTAATAAATTTATTTGAAACCAACACCGATTTTTGTGGATTTTGTTGAGTATTTTTGTTGTAGGATCTATATTTGAGTAAATTTAGATGAAAATAACGGCAATTTTTTGGGTTGTGAAAAAAAAATTTACATGGGAGTGTCAAATTTTAATAAAATTATTTGAAATCAACTTCGATTATTTTGGAATTTGTTAAGTATTTTTGTTGTAGGATCTATATTTGAGTAAATTTAGATGAAAATAACTTCAATTTTTTGGATTGTGAAAAAAATTTTAGTTGGAAGTGTCAAATTTTAATAAATTTATTTGAAATTAACTTCGATTATTTTGGATTTTGTTGAGTATTTTTGTTGTGGGATCTATATTTGAGTAAATTTAGATGAAAATAACGACAATTTTTTGGATTGTGAAAAAAAAATTTACATGGAAGGGTAAAATTTTAATAAATTTATTTGAAACCAACTTCGATTTTTTTTAATTTTGATGAGTATTTTTGTTGTAGGATCTATATTTGAGTAAATTTAGATGAAAATAACTTCAATTTTTAGGATTGTGAAAAAAATTTTAGTTGGAAGTGTCAAATTTTAATAAATTTATTTGAGACTAACTTCGATTTTTGTGGATTTTGTTGAGTATTTTTGTTGTAGGATGCATATTTGAGTAAATTTAGATGAAATTATCTTCAATTTTTTGCATTGTGAAAAAAATTTAGTTGGAAGTGTCAAATTTTAATAAATTTATTTGAAACCAACTTCGATTATTTTGGATTTTGTTGAGTATTTTTGTTGTAGGATCTATATTTCAGTAAATTTAGATGAAAATAACGACCATTTTTTGGATTGTGAAAAAAATTTTAGTTGGAAGTGTCAAATTTTAATAAATTTATTTGAGACCTACTTCGATTTTTTTGGATTTTGTTGAGAATTTTTGTTGTAGGATGTATATATGAGTAAATTTAGATGAAAATAACTTCAATTTTTTTGATGGTGATAAAAATTTTAGTTGGAAGAGTCAAATTTTAATAAATTTATTTCAAACCAACTCCGATTTTTTTGGATTTTGTCGAGTATTTTTGTTGTAGGATGTATATTTGAGTAAATTTTGATTAAAATAACTTCAATTTTTTGGATTGTGATAAAAATTTTAGTTGGAAGAGTCAAAATTTAATAAATTTATTTGAAACCATCTTCGATTTTTTGGGATTTTGTCGAGTATTTTTGTTGTAGGATCTATATTTCAGTAAATTTAGATGAAAATAACTTCAATTTTTAGGATTGTGAAAAAAATTTTAGTTGGAAGTGTCAAATTTTAATAAATTTATTTGAGACCTACTTCGATTTTTGTGGATTTTGTTGAGTGTTTTTGTTGTAGGATCTATATTTGAGTAAATTTGATGAAAATAACTTCAATTTTTTGGATTGTGAAAAAAATTTTAGTTGGAAGTGTCAAATTTTAATAAATTTATTTGAAATCACTTCGATTATTTTGGAATTTGTTGAGTATTTTTGTAGTAGGATCTATATTTGAGTAAATTTGGATGAAAATAACTTCAATTTTTAGGATTGTGAAAAAAATTTTAGTTGGAAGTGTCAAATTTTAATAAATTTATTTAAAAATCAACTTCGATTATTTTGGATTTTGTCGAGTATTTTTGTTGTAGGATGTATATTTGAGTAAATTTTTATTAAAATAACTTCAATTTTTTGGATTGTGATAAAAATTTTAGTTGGAAGAGTCAAAATTTAATAAATTTATTTGAAACCAACACCGATTTTTTTTTTTTTTTTTGAGTATTTTTCTTGTAGGATCTATATTTGAGTAAATTTAGATGAAAATAACTTCAATTTTTAGGATTGTGAAAAAATTTTTAGTTGGAAGAGTCAAATTTTAATAAATTTATTTGAAACCAACTCCGATTTTTTTGGATTTTGTCGAGTATTTTTGTTGTAGGATGTATATTTGAGTAAATTTAGATGAAAATAACTTCAATTTTTTGGATTGTGAAAAAAATTTTAGTTGGAAGTGTCAAATTTTAATAAAATTATTTGAAATCAACTTCGATTATTTTGGAATTTGTTAAGTATTTTTGTTGTAGGATCTATATTTGAGTAAATTTAGATGAAAATAACTTCAATTTTTTGGATTGTGAAAAAAATTTTAGTTGGAAGTGTCAAATTTTAATAAATTTATTTGAAATCAACTTCGATTATTTTGGATTTTGTTGAGTATTTTTGTTGTGGGATCTATATTTGAGTAAATTTAGAATGAAAATAACTTCAATTTTTAGGATTGTGAAAAAAAATTTTGTTGGAAGTGTCAAATTTTAATAAAATTATTTGAAACCAACTTCGATTTTTTTGGATTTTGTTGAGAATTTTTGTTGTAGGATCTATATTTGAGTAAATTTAGATGAAAATAACGGCAATTTTTTGGGTTGTGAAAAAAAAATTTACATGGGAGTGTCAAATTTTAATAAAATTATTTGAAATCAACTTCGATTATTTTGGAATTTGTTAAGTATTTTTGTTGTAGGATCTATATTTGAGTAAATTTAGATGAAAATAACTTCAATTTTTTGGATTGTGAAAAAAATTTTAGTTGGAAGTGTCAAATTTTAATAAATTTATTTGAAATCAACTTCGATTATTTTGGATTTTGTTGCGTATTTTTGTTGTGGGATCTATATTTGAGTAAATTTAGATGAAAATAACGACAATTTTTTGGATTGTGAAAAAAAAATTTACATGGAAGGGTAAAATTTTAATAAATTTATTTGAAACCAACTTCGATTTTTTTTAATTTTGTTGAGTATTTTTGTTGTAGGATCTATATTTGAGTAAATTTAGATGAAAATAACTTCAATTTTTAGGATTGTGAAAAAAATTTTAGTTGGAAGTGTCAAATTTTAATAAATTTATTTGAGACTAACTTCGATTTTTGTGGATTTTGTTGAGTATTTTTGTTGTAGGATGCATATTTGAGTAAATTTAGATGAAATTATCTTCAATTTTTTGCATTGTGAAAAAAATTTAGTTGGAAGTGTCAAATTTTAATAAATTTATTTGAAACCAACTTCGATTATTTTGGATTTTGTTGAGTATTTTTGTTGTAGGATCTATATTTCAGTAAATTTAGATGAAAATAACGACCATTTTTTGGATTGTGAAAAAAATTTTAGTTGGAAGTGTCAAATTTTAATAAATTTATTTGAGACCTACTTCGATTTTTTTGGATTTTGTTGAGAATTTTTGTTGTAGGATGTATATATGAGTAAATTTAGATGAAAATAACTTCAATTTTTTTGATGGTGATAAAAATTTTAGTTGGAAGAGTCAAATTTTACTAAATTTATTTCAAACCAACTCCGATTTTTTTGGATTCTGTCGAGTATTTTTGTTGTAGGATGTATATTTGAGTAAATTTAGATGAAAATAACTTCAATTTTTTGGATTGTGAAAAAAATTTTAGTTGGAAGTGTCAAATTTTAATAAAATTATTTGAAATCAACTTCGATTATTTTGGAATTTGTTAAGTATTTTTGTTGTAGGATCTATATTTGAGTAAATTTAGATGAAAATAACTTCAATTTTTTGGATTGTGAAAAAAATTTTAGTTGGAAGTGTCAAATTTTAATAAATTTATTTGAAATCAACTTCGATTATTTTGGATTTTGTTGAGTATTTTTGTTGTGGGATCTATATTTGAGTAAATTTAGAATGAAAATAACTTCAATTTTTAGGATTGTGAAAAAAAATTTTGGTGGAAGTGTCAAATTTTAATAAAATTATTTGAAACCAACTTCGATTTTTTTGGATTTTGTTGAGAATTTTTGTTGTAGGATGTATATATGAGTAAATTTAGATGAAAATAACTTCAATTTTTTTGATGGTGATAAAAATTTTAGTTGGAAGAGTCAAATTTTAATAAATTTATTTCAAACCAACTCCGATTTTTTTGGATTTTGTCGAGTATTTTTGTTGTAGGATGTATATTTGAGTAAATTTTGATTAAAATAACTTCAATTTTTTGGATTGTGATAAAAATATTAGTTGGAAGAGTCAAAATTTAATAAATTTATTTGAAACCATCTACGATTTTTTGGGATTTTGTCGAGTATTTTTGTTGTAGGATCTATATTTCAGTAAATTTAGATGAAAATAACTTCAATTTTTTGGATTGTGAAAAAAATTTTAGTTGGAAGTGTCAAATTTTAATATATTTATTTGAGACCTACTTCGATTTTTGTGGATTTTGTTGAGTATTTTTGTTGTAGGATCTATATTTGAGTAAATTTGATGAAAATAACTTCAATTTTTTGGATTGTGAAAAAAATTTTAGTTGGAAGTGTCAAATTTTAATAAATTTATTTGAAATCACTTCGATTATTTTGGAATTTGTTGAGTATTTTTGTAGTAGGATCTATATTTGAGTAAATTTGGATGAAAATAACTTCAATTTTTAGGATTGTGAAAAAATTTTTAGTTGGAAGAGTCAAATTTTAATAAATTTATTTGAAACCAACTCCGATTTTTTTGGATTTTGTCGAGTATTTTTGTTGTAGGATGTATATTTGAGTAAATTTAGATGAAAATAACTTCAATTTTTTGGATTGTGAAAAAAATTTTAGTTGGAAGTGTCAAATTTTAATAAAATTATTTGAAATCAACTTCGATTATTTTGGAATTTGTAAGTATTTTTGTTGTAGGATCTATATTTGAGTAAATTTAGATGAAAATAACTTCAATTTTTTGGATTGTGAAAAAAATTTTAGTTGGAAGTGTCAAATTTTAATAAATTTATTTGAAATCAACTTCGATTATTTTGGATTTTGTTGAGTATTTTTGTTGTGGGATCTATATTTGAGTAAATTTAGATGAAAATAACGACAATTTTTTGGATTGTGAAAAAAAAATTTACATGGAAGGGTAAAATTTTAATAAATTTATTTGAAACCAACTTCGATTTTTTTTAATTTTGTTGAGTATTTTTGTTGTAGGATCTATATTTGAGTAAATTTAGATGAAAATAACTTCAATTTTTAGGATTGTGAAAAAAATTTTAGTTGGAAGTGTCAAATTTTAATAAATTTATTTGAGACCAACTTCGATTTTTGTGGATTTTGTTGAGTATTTTTGTTGTAGGATCTATATTTGAGTAAATTTAGAATGAAAATAACTTCAATTTTTAGGATTGTGAAAAAAAATTTAGTTGGAAGTGTCAAATTTTAATAAAATTATTTGAAACCAACTTCGATTTTTTTGGATTTTGTTGAGAATTTTTGTTGTAGGATGTATATTTGAGTAAATTTAGATGAAAATAACTTCAATTTTTTTGATGGTGATAAAAATTTTAGTTGGAAGAGTCAAATTTTAATAAATTTATTTGAAACCAACTCCGTTTTTTTTTTATTTTGTCGAGTATTTTTGTTGTAGGATGTATATTTGAGTAAATTTTGATTAAAATAACTTCAATTTTTTGGATTGTGATAAAAATATTAGTTGGAAGAGTCAAAATTTAATAAATTTATTTGAAACCATCTACGATTTTTTGGGATTTTGTCGAGTATTTTTGTTGTAGGATCTATATTTCAGTAAATTTAGATGAAAATAACTTCAATTTTTTGGATTGTGAAAAAAATTTTAGTTGGAAGTGTCAAATTTTAATATATTTATTTGAGACCTACTTCGATTTTTGTGGATTTTGTTGAGTATTTTTGTTGTAGGATCTATATTTGAGTAAATTTGATGAAAATAACTTCAATTTTTTGGATTGTGAAAAAAATTTTAGTTGGAAGTGTCAAATTTTAATAAATTTATTTGAGACCAACTTCGATTTTTGTGGATTTTGTTGAGTATTTTTGTTGTAGGATCTATATTTGAGTAAATTTAGAATGAAAATAACTTCAATTTTTAGGATTGAGAAAAAAAATTTAGTTGGAAGTGTCAAATTTTAATAAAATTATTTGAAACCAACTTCGATTTTTTTGGATTTTGTTGAGAATTTTTGTTGTAGGATGTATATTTGAGTAAATTTAGATGAAAATAACTTCAATTTTTTTGATGGTGATAAAAATTTTAGTTGGAAGAGTCAAATTTTAATAAATTTATTTCAAACCAACTCCGATTTTTTTGGTTTTGTCGAGTATTTTTGTTGTAGGATGTATATTTGAGTAAATTTTGATTAAAATAACTTCAATTTTTTGGATTGTGATAAAAATTTTAGTTGGAAGAGTCAAAATTTAATAAATTTATTTGAAACCATCTTCGATTTTTTGGGATTTTGTCGAGTATTTTTGTTGTAGGATCTATATTTCAGTAAATTTAGATGAAAATAACTTCAATTTTTAGCATTGTGAATAAAATTTTAGTTGGAAGTGTCAAATTTTAATAAATTTAATTGAGACCTACTTCGATTTTTGTGGATTTTGTTGAGTATTTTTGTTGTAGGATCTATATTTGAGTAAATTTGATGAAAATAACTTCAATTTTTAGGATTGTGAAAAAAAATTTAGTTGGAAGTGTCAAATTTTAATAAAATTATTTGAAACCAACTCCGTTTTTTTTTGGATTTTGTCGAGTATTTTTGTTGTAGGATGTATATTTGAGTAAATTTTGATTAAAATAACTTCAATTTTTTGGATTGTGATAAAAATATTAGTTGGAAGAGTCAAAATTTAATAAATTTATTTGAAACCATCTTCGATTTTTTGGGATTTTGTCGAGTATTTTTGTTGTAGGATCTATATTTGAGTAAATTTAGATGAAAATAACTTCAATTTTTTGGATTGTGAAAAAAATGTTAGTTGGAAGTGTTAAATTTTAATAAATTTATTTGAAACCAACACCGATTTTTGTGGATTTTGTTGAGTATTTTTGTTGTAGGATCTATATTTGAGTAAATTTAGATGAAAATAACGGCAATTTTTTGGGTTGTGAAAAAAAAATTTACATGGGAGTGTCAAATTTTAATAAAATTATTTGAAATCAACTTCGATTATTTTGGAATTTGTTAAGTATTTTTGTTGTAGGATCTATATTTGAGTAAATTTAGATGAAAATAACTTCAATTTTTTGGATTGTGAAAAAAATTTTAGTTGGAAGTGTCAAATTTTAATAAATTTATTTGAGACCTACTTCGATTTTTTTGGATTTTGTTGAGAATTTTTGTTGTAGGATGTATATATGAGTAAATTTAGATGAAAATAACTTCAATTTTTTTGATCGTGATAAAAATTTTAGTTGGAAGAGTCAAATTTTAATAAATTTATTTCAAACCAACTCTGATTTTTTTGGTTTTGTCGAGTATTTTTGTTGTAGGATGTATAATTGAGTAAATTTTGATTAAAATAACTTCAATTTTTTGGATTGTGATAAAAATTTTAGTTGGAAGAGTCAAAATTTTATAAATTTATTTGAAACCATCTTCGATTTTTTGGGATTTTGTCGAGTATTTTTGTTGTAGGATCTATATTTCAGTAAATTTAGATGAAAATAACTTCAATTTTTAGGATTGTGAAAAAAATTTTAGTTGGAAGTGTCAAATTTTAATATATTTATTTGAGACCTACTTCGATTTGTGTGGATTTTGTTGAGTATTTTTGTTGTAGGATCTATATTTGAGTAAATTTGATGAAAATAACTTCAATTTTTTGGATTGTGAAAAAAATTTTAGTTGGAAGTGTCAAATTTAAATAAATTTATTTGAAATCACTTCGATTATTTTGGAATTTGTTGAGTATTTTTGTAGTAGGATCTATATTTGAGTAAATTTGGATGAAAATAACTTCAATTTTTAGGATTGTGAAAAAAATTTTAGTTGGAAGTGTCAAATTTTAATAAATTTATTTAAAAATCAACTTCGATTATTTTGGATTTTGTCGAGGATTTTTGTTGTAGGATGTATATTTGAGTAAATTGTTATTAAAATAACTTCAATTTTTTGCATTGTGATAAAAATTTTAGTTGGAAGAGTCAAAATTTAATAAATTTATTTGAAACCAACACCGATTTTTTTTTATTTTGTTGAGTATTTTTGTTGTAGAATCTATATTTGAGTAAATTTAGATGAAAATAACTTCAATTTTTTGGATTGTGAAAAAAATTTTAGTTGGAAGAGTCAAATTTTAATAAATTTATTTCAAACCAACTCTGATTTTTTTGGTTTTGTCGAGTATTTTTGTTGTAGGATGTATAATTGAGTAAATTTTGATTAAAATAACTTCAATTTTTTGGATTGTGATAAAAATTTTAGTTGGAAGAGTCAAAATTTTATAAATTTATTTGAAACCATCTTCGATTTTTTGGGATTTTGTCGAGTATTTTTGTTGTAGGATCTATATTTCAGTAAATTTAGATGAAAATAACTTCAATTTTTAGGATTGTGAAAAAAATTTTAGTTGGAAGTGTCAAATTTTAATATATTTATTTGAGACCTACTTCGATTTGTGTGGATTTTGTTGAGTATTTTTGTTGTAGGATCTATATTTGAGTAAATTTGATGAAAATAACTTCAATTTTTTGGATTGTGAAAAAAATTTTAGTTGGAAGTGTCAAATTTAAATAAATTTATTTGAAATCACTTCGATTATTTTGGAATTTGTTGAGTATTTTTGTAGTAGGATCTATATTTGAGTAAATTTGGATGAAAATAACTTCAATTTTTAGGATTGTGAAAAAAATTTTAGTTGGAAGTGTCAAATTTTAATAAATTTATTTAAAAATCAACTTCGATTATTTTGGATTTTGTCGAGGATTTTTGTTGTAGGATGTATATTTGAGTAAATTGTTATTAAAATAACTTCAATTTTTTGCATTGTGATAAAAATTTTAGTTGGAAGAGTCAAAATTTAATAAATTTATTTGAAACCAACACCGATTTTCTTTTATTTTGTTGAGTATTTTTGTTGTAGAATCTATATTTGAGTAAATTTAGATGAAAATAACTTCAATTTTTTGGATTGTGAAAAAAATTTTAGTTGGAAGTGTCAAATTTTAATAAATTTATTTGAAATCAACTTCGATTATTTTGGATTTTGTTGAGTATTTTTGTTGTGGGATCTATATTTGAGTAAATTTAGATGAAAATAACGACAATTTTTTGGATTGTGAAAAAAAATTTACATGGAAGGGTAAAATGTTAATAAATTTATTTGAAACCAACTACGATTTTTTTTAATTTTGTTGAGTATTTTTGTTGTAGGATCTATATTTGAGTAAATTTAGATGAAAATAACTTCAATTTTTAGGATTGTGAAAAAAATTTTAGTTGGAAGTGTCAAATTTTAATATATTTATTTGAGACCTACTTGGATTTTTGTGGATTTTGTTGAGTATTTTTGTTGTAGGATTTATATTTGAGTAAATTTGATGAAAATAACTTCAATTTTTAGGATTGTGAAAAAATTTTTAGTTGGAAGAGTCAAATTTTAATAAATTTATTTGAAACCAACTCCGATTTTTTTGGATTTTGTCGAGTATTTTTGTTGTAGGATGTATATTTGAGTAAATTTAGATGAAAATAACTTCAATTTTTTGGATTGTGAAAAAAATTTTAGTTGGAAGAGTCAAAATTTAATAAATTTATTTGAAACCATCTTCGATTTTTTGGGATTTGTAAGTATTTTTGTTGTAGGATCTATATTTGAGTAAATTTAGATGAAAATAACTTCAATTTTTTGGATTGTGAAAAAAATTTTAGTTGGAAGTGTCAAATTTTAATAAATTTATTTGAAATCAACTTCGATTATTTTGGATTTTGTTGAGTATTTTTGTTGTGGGATCTATATTTGAGTAAATTTAGATGAAAATAACGACAATTTTTTGGATTGTGAAAAAAAAATTTACATGGAAGGGTAAAATTTTAATAAATTTATTTGAAACCAACTTCGATTTTTTTTAATTTTGTTGAGTATTTTTGTTGTAGGATCTATATTTGAGTAAATTTAGATGAAAATAACTTCAATTTTTAGGATTGTGAAAAAAATTTTAGTTGGAAGTGTCTAAAATTTTAATAAATTTATTTGAGACCAACTTCGATTTTTGTGGATTTTGTTGAGTATTTTTGTTGTAGGATCTATATTTGAGTAAATTTAGAATGAAAATAACTTCAATTTTTAGGATTGTGAAAAAAAATTTAGTTGGAAGTGTCAAATTTTAATAAAATTATTTGAAACCAACTTCGATTTTTTTGGATTTTGTTGAGAATTTTTGTTGTAGGATGTATATTTGAGTAAATTTAGATGAAAATAACTTCAATTTTTTTGATGGTGATAAAAATTTTAGTTGGAAGAGTCAAATTTTAATAAATTTATTTGAAACCAACTCCGTTTTTTTTGGATTTTGTCGAGTATTTTTGTTGTAGGATGTATATTTGAGTAAATTTTGATTAAAATAACTTCAATTTTTTGGATTGTGATAAAAATATTAGTTGGAAGAGTCAAAATTTAATAAATTTATTTGAAACCATCTTCGATTTTTTGGGATTTTGTCGAGTATTTTTGTTGTAGGATCTATATTTGAGTAAATTTAGATGAAAATAACTTCAATTTTTTGGATTGTGAAAAAAATGTTAGTTGGAAGTGTCAAATTTTAATAAATTTATTTGAAACCAACACCGATTTTTGTGGATTTTGTTGAGTATTTTTGTTGTAGGATCTATATTTGAGTAAATTTAGATGAAAATAACGGCAATTTTTTGGGTTGTGAAAAAAAAATTTACATGGGAGTGTCAAATTTTAATAAAATTATTTGAAATCAACTTCGATTATTTTGGAATTTGTTAAGTATTTTTGTTGTAGGATCTATATTTGAGTAAATTTAGATGAAAATAACTTCAATTTTTTGGATTGTGAAAAAAATTTTAGTTGGAAGTGTCAAATTTTAATAAATTTATTTGAAATCAACTTCGATTATTTTGGATTTTGTTGAGTATTTTTGTTGTGGGATCTATATTTGAGTAAATTTAGATGAAAATAACGACAATTTTTTGGATTGTGAAAAAAAAATTTACATGGAAGGGTAAAATTTTTATAAATTTATTTGAAACCAACTTCGATTTTTTTTAATTTTGTTGAGTATTTTTATTGTAGGATCTATATTTGAGTAAATTTAGATGAAAATAACTTCAATTTTTAGGATTGTGAAAAAAATTTTAGTTGGAAGTGTCAAATTTTAATAAATTTATTTGAGACCTACTTCGATTTTTTTGGATTTTGTTGAGAATTTTTGTTGTAGGATGTATATATGAGTAAATTTAGATGAAAATAACTTCAATTTTTTTGATGGTGATAAAAATTTTAGTTGGAAGAGTCAAATTTTAATAAATTTATTTCAAACCAACTCCGATTTTTTTGGTTTTGTCGAGTATTTTTCTTGTAGGATGTATATTTGAGTAAATTTTGATTAAAATAACTTCAATTTTTTGGATTGTGATAAAAATTTTAGTTGGAAGAGTCAAAATTTAATAAATTTATTTGAAACCATCTTCGATTGTTTGGGATTTTGTCGAGTATTTTTGTTGTAGGATCTATATTTGATTAAATTTAGATGAAAATAACTTCAATTTTTTGGATTGTGAAAAAAATGTTAGTTGGAAGTGTCAAATTTTAATAAATTTATTTGAGACCTTCTTCGATTTTTGTGGATTTTGTTGAGTATTTTTGTTGTAGGATCTATATTTGAGTAAATTTGATGAAAATAACTTCAATTTTTTGGATTGTGAAAAAAATTTTAGTTGGAAGTGTCAAATTTTAATAAATTTATTTGAAATCACTTCGATTATTTTGGAATTTGTTGAGTATTTTTGTAGTAGGATCTATATTTGAGTAAATTTGGATGAAAATAACTTCAATTTTTAGGATTGTGAAAAAAATTTTAGTTGGAAGTGTCAAATTTTAATAAATTTATTTAAAAATCAACTTCGATTATTTTGGATTTTGTCGAGTATTTTTGTTGTAGGATGTATATTTGAGTAAATTTTTATTAAAATAACTTCAATTTTTTGGATTGTGATAAAAATTTTAGTTGGAAGAGTCAAAATTTAATAAATTTATTTGAAACCAACACCGATTTTTTTTTATTTTGTTGAGTATTTTTCTTGTAGGATCTATATTTGAGTAAATTTAGATGAAAATAACTTCAATTTTGAGGATTGTGAAAAAATTTTTAGTTGGAAGAGTCAAATTTTAATAAATTTATTTGAAACCAACTCCGATTTTTTTGGATTTTGTCGAGTATTTTTGTTGTAGGATGTATATTTGAGTAAATTTAGATGAAAATAACTTCAATTTTTTGGATTGTGAAAAAAATTTTAGTTGGAAGTGTCAAATTTTAATAAAATTATTTGAAATCAACTTCGATTATTTTGGAATTTGTTAAGTATTTTTGTTGTAGGATCTATATTTGAGTAAATTTAGATGAAAATATCTTCAATTTTTTGGATTGTGAAAAAAATTTTAGTTGGAAGTGTCAAATTTTAATAAATTTATTTGAAACCAACAACGATTTTTTTTTATTTTGTTGAGTATTTTTCTTGTAGGATCTATATTTGAGTAAATTTAGATGAAAATAACTACATTTTTTAGGATTGCGAAAAAAAATTTAGTTGGAAGTGTCAAATTTTAATAAATTTAATTGAGACCAACTTCGATTTTTGTGGATTTTGTTGAGTATTTTTGTTGTAGGATCTATATTTGAGTAAATTTAGATGAAAATAACGACAATTTTTTGGGCTGTGAAAAAAAAATTTACATGGAAGTGTAAAATTTTAATAAATTTATTTGAAACCAACTTCGATTTTTTTGGACTTTGTTGAGTATTTTTGTTGTAGGATCTATATTTGAGTAAATTTAGATGAAAATAACTTCAATTTTTAGGATTGTGAAAAAAATGTTAGTTGGAAGTGTCAAATTTTAATAAATTTATTTGAGATCAACTTCGATTTTTTTGGATTTTGTCGAGTATTTTTGTTGTAGGATGTATATTTGAGTAAATTTTTATTAAAATAACTTCAATTTTTTGGATTGTGATAAAAATTTTAGTTGGAAGAGTCAAAATTTAATAAATTTATTTGAAACCAACACCGATTTTTTTTTATTTTGTTGAGTATTTTTCTTGTAGGATCTATATTTGAGTAAATTTAGATGAAAATAACTTCAATGTTTAGGATTGTGAAAAAATTTTTAGTTGGAAGAGTCAAATTTTAATAAATTTATTTGAAACCAACTCCGATTTTTTTGGATTTTGTCGAGTATTTTTGTTGTAGGATGTATATTTGAGTAAATTGTTATTAAAATAACTTCAATTTTTTGCATTGTGATAAAAATTTTAGTTGGAAGAGTCAAAATTTAATAAATTTATTTGAAACCAACACCGATTTTTTTTTATTTTGTTGAGTATTTTTGTTGTAGAATCTATATTTGAGTAAATTTAGATGAAAATAACTTCAATTTTTTGGATTGTGAAAAAAATTTTAGTTGGAAGAGTCAAATTTTAATAAATTTATTTCAAACCAACTCTGATTTTTTTGGTTTTGTCGAGTATTTTTGTTGTAGGATGTATAATTGAGTAAATTTTGATTAAAATAACTTCAATTTTTTGGATTGTGATAAAAATTTTAGTTGGAAGAGTCAAAATTTTATAAATTTATTTGAAACCATCTTCGATTTTTTGGGATTTTGTCGAGTATTTTTGTTGTAGGATCTATATTTCAGTAAATTTAGATGAAAATAACTTCAATTTTTAGGATTGTGAAAAAAATTTTAGTTGGAAGTGTCAAATTTTAATATATTTATTTGAGACCTACTTCGATTTGTGTGGATTTTGTTGAGTATTTTTGTTGTAGGATCTATATTTGAGTAAATTTGATGAAAATAACTTCAATTTTTTGGATTGTGAAAAAAATTTTAGTTGGAAGTGTCAAATTTAAATAAATTTATTTGAAATCACTTCGATTATTTTGGAATTTGTTGAGTATTTTTGTAGTAGGATCTATATTTGAGTAAATTTGGATGAAAATAACTTCAATTTTTAGGATTGTGAAAAAAATTTTAGTTGGAAGTGTCAAATTTTAATAAATTTATTTAAAAATCAACTTCGATTATTTTGGATTTTGTCGAGGATTTTTGTTGTAGGATGTATATTTGAGTAAATTGTTATTAAAATAACTTCAATTTTTTGCATTGTGATAAAAATTTTAGTTGGAAGAGTCAAAATTTAATAAATTTATTTGAAACCAACACCGATTTTTTTTTATTTTGTTGAGTATTTTTGTTGTAGAATCTATATTTGAGTAAATTTAGATGAAAATAACTTCAATTTTTTGGATTGTGAAAAAAAATTTAGTTGGAAGTGTCAAATTTTAATAAATTTATTTGAAATCAACTTCGATTATTTTGGATTTTGTTGAGTATTTTTGTTGTGGGATCTATATTTGAGTAAATTTAGATGAAAATAACGACAATTTTTTGGATTGTGAAAAAAAATTTACATGGAAGGGTAAAATGTTAATAAATTTATTTGAAACCAACTACGATTTTTTTTAATTTTGTTGAGTATTTTTGTTGTAGGATCTATATTTGAGTAAATTTAGATGAAAATAACTTCAATTTTTAGGATTGTGAAAAAAATTTTAGTTGGAAGTGTCAAATTTTAATATATTTATTTGAGACCTACTTGGATTTTTGTGGATTTTGTTGAGTATTTTTGTTGTAGGATTTATATTTGAGTAAATTTGATGAAAATAACTTCAATTTTTAGGATTGTGAAAAAATTTTTAGTTGGAAGAGTCAAATTTTAATAAATTTATTTGAAACCAACTCCGATTTTTTTGGATTTTGTCGAGTATTTTTGTTGTAGGATGTATATTTGAGTAAATTTAGATGAAAATAACTTCAATTTTTTGGATTGTGAAAAAAATTTTAGTTGGAAGTGTCAAATTTTAATAAAATTATTTGAAATCAACTTCGATTATTTTGGAATTTGTAAGTATTTTTGTTGTAGGATCTATATTTGAGTAAATTTGGATGAAAATAACTTCAATTTTTAGGATTGTGAAAAAATTTTTAGTTGGAAGAGTCAAATTTTAATAAATTTATTTGAAACCAACTCCGATTTTTTTGGATTTTGTCGAGGATTTTTGTTGTAGGATGTATATTTGAGTAAATTTTTATTAAAATAACTTCAATTTTTTGGATTGTGATAAAAATTTTAGTTGGAAGAGTCAAAATTTAATAAATTTATTTGAAATCAACTTCGATTATTTTGGAATTTGTAAGTATTTTTGTTGTAGGATCTATATTTGAGTAAATTTAGATGAAAATAACTTCAATTTTTTGGATTGTGAAAAAAATTTTAGTTGGAAGTGTCAAATTTTAATAAATTTATTTGAAATCAACTTCGATTATTTTGGATTTTGTTGAGTATTTTTGTTGTGGGATCTATATTTGAGTAAATTTAGATGAAAATAACGACAATTTTTTGGATTGTGAAAAAAAAATTTACATGGAAGGGTAAAATTTTAATAAATTTATTTGAAACCAACTTCGATTTTTTTTAATTTTGTTGAGTATTTTTGTTGTAGGATCTATATTTGAGTAAATTTAGATGAAAATAACTTCAATTTTTAGGATTGTGAAAAAAATTTTAGTTGGAAGTGTCAAATTTTAATAAATTTATTTGAGACCAACTTCGATTTTTGTGGATTTTGTTGAGTATTTTTGTTGTAGGATCTATATTTGAGTAAATTTAGAATGAAAATAACTTCAATTTTTAGGATTGTGAAAAAAAATTTAGTTGGAAGTGTCAAATTTTAATAAAATTATTTGAAACCAACTTCGATTTTTTTGGATTTTGTTGAGAATTTTTGTTGTAGGATGTATATTTGAGTAAATTTAGATGAAAATAACTTCAATTTTTTTGATGGTGATAAAAATTTTAGTTGGAAGAGTCAAATTTTAATAAATTTATTTGAAACCAACTCCGTTTTTTTTGGATTTTGTCGAGTATTTTTGTTGTAGGATGTATATTTGAGTAAATTTTGATTAAAATAACTTCAATTTTTTGGATTGTGATAAAAATATTAGTTGGAAGAGTCAAAATTTAATAAATTTATTTGAAACCATCTTCGATTTTTTGGGATTTTGTCGAGTATTTTTGTTGTAGGATCTATATTTGAGTAAATTTAGATGAAAATAACTTCAATTTTTTGGATTGTGAAAAAAATGTTAGTTGGAAGTGTCAAATTTTAATAAATTTATTTGAAACCAACACCGATTTTTGTGGATTTTGTTGAGTATTTTTGTTGTAGGATCTATATTTGAGTAAATTTAGATGAAAATAACGGCAATTTTTTGGGTTGTGAAAAAAAAATTTACATGGGAGTGTCAAATTTTAATAAAATTATTTGAAATCAACTTCGATTATTTTGGAATTTGTTAAGTATTTTTGTTGTAGGATCTATATTTGAGTAAATTTAGATGAAAATAACTTCAATTTTTTGGATTGTGAAAAAAATTTTAGTTGGAAGTGTCAAATTTTAATAAATTTATTTGAAATCAACTTCGATTATTTTGGATTTTGTTGAGTATTTTTGTTGTGGGATCTATATTTGAGTAAATTTAGATGAAAATAACGACAATTTTTTGGATTGTGAAAAAAAAATTTACACGGAAGGGTAAAATTTTTATAAATTTATTTGAAACCAACTTCGATTTTTTTTAATTTTGTTGAGTATTTTTATTGTAGGATCTATATTTGAGTAAATTTAGATGAAAATAACTTCAATTTTTAGGATTGTGAAAAAAATTTTAGTTGGAAGTGTCAAATTTTAATAAATTTATTTGAGACCTACTTCGATTTTTTTGGATTTTGTTGAGAATTTTTGTTGTAGGATGTATATATGAGTAAATTTAGATGAAAATAACTTCAATTTTTTTGATGGTGATAAAAATTTTAGTTGGAAGAGTCAAATTTTAATAAAATTATTTGAAATCAACTTCGATTATTTTGGAATTTGTTAAGTATTTTTGTTGTAGGATCTATATTTGAGTAAATTTAGATGAAAATATCTTCAATTTTTTGGATTGTGAAAAAAATTTTAGTTGGAAGTGTCAAATTTTAATAAATTTATTTGAAACCAACAACGATTTTTTTTTATTTTGTTGAGTATTTTTCTTGTAGGATCTATATTTGAGTAAATTTAGATGAAAATAACTACATTTTTTAGGATTGCGAAAAAAAATTTAGTTGGAAGTGTCAAATTTTAATAAATTTATTTGAGACCAACTTCGATTTTTGTGGATTTTGTTGAGTATTTTTGTTGTAGGATCTATATTTGAGTAAATTTAGATGAAAATAACGACAATTTTTTGGGCTGTGAAAAAAAAATTTACATGGAAGTGTAAAATTTTAATAAATTTATTTGAAACCAACTTCGATTTTTTTGGACTTTGTTGAGTATTTTTGTTGTAGGATCTATATTTGAGTAAATTTAGATGAAAATAACTTCAATTTTTAGGATTGTGAAAAAAATGTTAGTTGGAAGTGTCAAATTTTAATAAATTTATTTGAGATCAACTTCGATTTTTTTGGATTTTGTCGAGTATTTTTGTTGTAGGATGTATATTTGAGTAAATTTTTATTAAAATAACTTCAATTTTTTGGATTGTGATAAAAATTTTAGTTGGAAGAGTCAAAATTTAATAAATTTATTTGAAACCAACACCGATTTTTTTTTATTTTGTTGAGTATTTTTCTTGTAGGATCTATATTTGAGTAAATTTAGATGAAAATAACTTCAATGTTTAGGATTGTGAAAAAATTTTTAGTTGGAAGAGTCAAATTTTAATAAATTTATTTGAAACCAACTCCGATTTTTTTGGATTTTGTCGAGTATTTTTGTTGTAGGATGTATATTTGAGTAAATTTAGATGAAAATAACTTCAATTTTTTGGATTGTGAAAAAAATTTTAGTTGGAAGTGTCAAATTTTAATAAAATTATTTGAAATCAACTTCGATTATTTTGGAATTTGTTAAGTATTTTTGTTGTAGGATCTATATTTGAGTAAATTTAGATGAAAATAACTTCAATTTTTTGGATTGTGAAAAAAATTTTAGTTGGAAGTGTCAAATTTTAATAAATTTATTTGAAATCAACTTCGAATATTTTGGATTTTGTTGAGTATTTTTGTTGTGGGATCTATATTTGAGTAAATTTAGATGAATATAACGACAATTTTTTGGATTGTGAAAAAAAAATTTACATGGAAGGGTAAAATTTTAATAAATATATTTGAAACCAACTTCGATTTTTTTTAATTTTGTTGAGTATTTTTGTTGTAGGATCTATATTTGAGTAAATTTAGATGAAAATAACTTCAATTTTTAGGATGGTGAAAAAAATTTTAGTTGGAAGTGTCAAATTTTAATAAATTTATTTGAGACCAACTTCGATTTTTGTGGATTTTGTTGAGTATTTTTGTTGTAGGATCTATAGTTCAGTAAATTTAGATGAAAATAACGACCATTTTTTGGATTGTGAAAAAAATTTTAGTTGGAAGTGTCAAATTTTAATAAATTTATTTGAGACCTACTTCGATTTTTTTGGATTTTGTTGAGAATTTTTGTTGTAGGATGTATATATGAGTAAATTTAGATGAAAATAACTTCAATTTTTTTGATGGTGATAAAAATTTTAGTTGGAAGAGTCAAATTTTAATAAATTTATTTCAAACCAACTCCGATTTTTTTGGATTTTGTCGAGTATTTTTGTTGTAGGATGTATATTTGAGTAAATTTTGATTAAAATAACTTCAATTTTTTGGATTGTGATAAAAATTTTAGTTGGAAGAGTCAAAATTTATTAAATTTATTTGAAACCATCTTCGATTTTTTGGGATTTTGTCGAGTTTTTTTGTTGTAGGATCTATATTTGAGAAAATTTAGATGAAAATATCTTCAATTTTTTGGATTGTGAAAAAAATGTTAGTTGGACGTGTCAAATTTTAAAAAATTTATTTGAAACCAACACCGATTTTTGTGGATTTTGTTGAGTATTTTTGTTGTAGGATCTATATTTGAGTAAATTTAGATGAAAATAACTTCAATTTTTTGGATTGTGAAAAAAATGTTAGTTGGAAGTGTCAAATTTTAATAAATTTATTTGAAACCAACACCGATTTTTGTGGATTTTGTTGAGTATTTTTGTTGTAGGATCTATATTTGAGTAAATTTAGATGAAAATAACGGCAATTTTTTGGGTTGTGAAAAAAAAATTTACATGGGAGTGTCAAATTTTAATAAAATTATTTGAAATCAACTTCGATTATTTTGGAATTTGTTAAGTATTTTTGTTGTAGGATCTATATTTGAGTAAATTTAGATGAAAATAACTTCAATTTTTTGGATTGTGAAAAAAATTTTAGTTGGAAGTGTCAAATTTTAATAAATTTATTTGAAATCAACTTCGATTATTTTGGATTTTGTTGAGTATTTTTGTTGTGGGATCTATATTTGAGTAAATTTAGATGAAAATAACGACAATTTTTTGGATTGTGATAAAAATTTTAGTTGGAAGAGTCAAAATTTAATAAATTTATTTGAAACCATCTTCGATTTTTTGGGATTTTGTCGAGTATTTTTGTTGTAGGATCTATATTTGAGTAAATTTAGATGAAAATAACTTCAATTTTTTGGATTGTGAAAAAAATGTTAGTTGGAAGTGTCAAATTTTAAAAAATTTATTTGAAACCAACACCGATTTTTGTGGATTTTGTTGAGTATTTTTGTTGTAGGATCTATATTTGAGTAAATTTAGATGAAAATAACGGCAATTTTTTGGGTTGTGAAAAAAAAATTTACATGGGAGTGTCAAATTTTAATAAAATTATTTGAAATCAACTTCGATTATTTTGGAATTTGTTAAGTATTTTTGTTGTAGGATCTATATTTGAGTAAATTTAGATGAAAATAACGACAATTTTTTGGATTGTGAAAAAAAAATTTACATGGAAGGGTAAAATTTTAATAAATTTATTTGAAACCAACTTCGATTTTTTTTAATTTTGTTGAGTATTTTTGTTGTAGGATCTATATTTGAGTAAATTTAGATGAAAATAACTTCAATTTTTAGGATTGTGAAAAAAATTTTAGTTGGAAGTGTCAAATTTTAATAAATTTATTTGAGACTAACTTCGATTTTTGTGGATTTTGTTGAGTATTTTTGTTGTAGGATGCATATTTGAGTAAATTTAGATGAAATTATCTTCAATTTTTTGCATTGTGAAAAAAATTTAGTTGGAAGTGTCAAATTTTAATAAATTTATTTGAAACCAACTTCGATTATTTTGGATTTTGTTGAGTATTTTTGTTGTAGGATCTATAGTTCAGTAAATTTAGATGAAAATAACGACCATTTTTTGGATTGTGAAAAAAATTTTAGTTGGAAGTGTCAAATTTTAATAAATTTATTTGAGACCTACTTCGATTTTTTTGGATTTTGTTGAGAATTTTTGTAGTAGGATGTATATATGAGTAAATTTAGATGAAAATAACTTCAATTTTTTTGATGGTGATAAAAATTTTAGTTGGAAGAGTCAAATTTTAATAAATTTATTTCAAACCAACTCCGATTTTTTTGGATTTTGTCGAGTATTTTTGTTGTAGGATGTATATTTGAGTAAATTTTGATTAAAATAACTTCAATTTTTTGGATTGTGATAAAAATTTTAGTTGGAAGAGTCAAAATTTAATAAATTTATTTGAAACCATCTTCGATTTTTTGGGATTTTGTCGAGTTTTTTTGTTGTAGGATCTATATTTGAGAAAATTTAGATGAAAATATCTTCAATTTTTTGGATTGTGAAAAAAATGTTAGTTGGACGTGTCAAATTTTAATAAATTTATTTGAAACCAACACCGATTTTTGTGGATTTTGTTGCGTATTTTTGTTGTAGGATCTATATTTGAGTAAATTTAGATGAAAATAACGGCAATTTTTTGGATTGTGAAAAAAAATTTAAATGGGAGTGTCAAATTTTAATAAAATTATTTGAAATCAACTTCGATTATTTTGGAAGTTGTTAATATTTTTGTTGTAGGATCTATATTTGAGTAAATTTAGATGAAAATAACTTCAATTTTTTGGATTGTGAAAAAAATTTTAGTTGGAAGTGTCAAATTTTAATAAATCTATTTGAAATCAACTTCGATTATTTTGGATTTTGTTGAGTATTTTTGTTGTGGGATCTATATTTGAGTAAATTTAGATGAAAATAACGACAATTTTTTGGATTGTGAAAAAAAAATTTACATGGTAGGGTAAAATTTTAATAAATTTATTTGAAACCAACTTCGATTTTTTTTAATTTTGTTGAGTATTTTTGTTGTAGGATCTATATTTGAGTAAATTTAGATGAAAATAACTTCAATTTTTAGGATTGTGAAAAAAATTTTAGTTGGAAGTGTCAAATTTTAATAAATTTATTTGAGACTAACTTCGATTTTTGTGGATTTTGTTGAGTATTTTTGTTGTAGGATCTATATTTGAGTAAATTTGATGAAAATAACTTCAATTTTTTGGATTGTGAAAAAAATTTTAGTTGGAAGTGTCAAATTTTAATAAATTTATTTGAGACTAACTTCGATTTTTGTGGATTTTGTTGAGTATTTTTGTTGTAGGATGCATATTTGAGTAAATTTAGATGAAATTATCTTCAATTTTTTGCATTGTGAAAAAAATTTAGTTGGAAGTGTCAAATTTTAATAAATTTATTTGAAACCAACTTCGATTATTTTGGATTTTGTTGAGTATTTTTGTTGTAGGATCTATAGTTCAGTAAATTTAGATGAAAATAACGACCATTTTTTGGATTGTGAAAAAAATTTTAGTTGGAAGTGTCAAATTGTAATAAATTTATTTGAGACCTACTTCGATTTTTTTGGATTTTGTTGAGAATTTTTGTAGTAGGATGTATATATGAGTAAATTTAGATGAAAATAACTTCAATTTTTTTGATGGTGATAAAAATTTTAGTTGGAAGAGTCAAATTTTAATAAATTTATTTCAAACCAACTCCGATTTTTTTGGATTTTGTCGTGTTATGCCAAGGCGCCTGGGGTCGAGATTCTGGATAGAATCTCGAGGTGCTCCGGGTCGTCCTTCACAGTCGTCGTCCAGCGGGCTCCGAAAGGTTCGGGTGATAATGCCGGGACGAGGATATTCGGTTAGAAACCGAAGGTAGGGGATCGTTGCGGGTTGAAGAGTTAGAACTCACCGTAAGGTTAACAAGTTTATTCTGTCCCGATCTGGGTGACAGGAGTACTATAGCGTATGTCTGTTATTAATCCGTTCGCGCTCGTAGTTTGTACAGAGTCTTATAGTTAGTCCGGGGCGAAGCGGGGACCAGCGGGGTCGCCGCCTTCGGCTCGCTTTTCGGCGTTTCGTCGGAAACGCTGACGGTGCTCGCGGGTTGTTGCCCGCGCTTTGGCGCTCGCGTGTGCCATCGGAATGCGCGACGGTTGTAACACGCGGTCGTTGACTGGGTTACAACATCCCCCCCCCCTTGAGAGAAGGGTGCTTAGGGGAATTTTACAATTATCGGAAATTTCCCTGTACCCTTATATCGATTCGGCTACTACGGCATATTTGTGGTCCGTGGGGGCCTCTCTGATGGGCGTAACGTTGGACGTGGACGCTGATCTTTTTGTTTTCCGTGTTTTCGCCGGTTTGGGTATTTGTACCTTTCGGCGCTGTTGGTAGTCGCGTATTAACAAATAAATGACGAGTACGATAGTTATTGTTTGTACCGTAGTCGTCGCCGTCGGGTGTACAAGTTGCCAGGTCGCCAGTCCTGATTGATAGTTGTTAGTATCGACTGTTAGGTCGCTTTCCACTTGGTTGAGTTGGTTATACAGTGCGGAAAATTCGGACGGATTCTTTAAGAGGTTATGGAGTTGAAAACGCGTGAGAGGGTGCGCTATTTTGCCCTTTTGTGTTTCATTTATCGCCGCGGTAATGTCGTATCGCGGTGCTGTCATTAGTTCGACGTCCTGACTATTCGCAGTTTTCCGCTTCCTTAGTACTACGTCCTTACTTCGGATATTACAATTCCCTGTGATTCTTAGGATTCCTGACCTATCTATTGTGACGCGTTCAGGTTGTCGTTCGTCGCATTGGATGGTCAGCGTCTCGGGTTGACGTGCTGCGAAAATCCACGTATCTGCGCGCGAGGTGCCTATCCACATCGTGTGGTTTACCGCGATGTGTTTTATTTCGCAATTTTTTGGGAATTCGTCCGAGGGTTGCAGCCACAGGCTTGCTTCACACTCGAGATCGTTATTTATGTTATGCGCGATCATTGTTTGTTCGCAGTAATATTGCGCGGCTATCTGTTTACATTCTTCTAATTCTTGGTGGTCGGTGAGCACATATTGATTACTGTTCGCGTCGATGACGAGGAGCGGCGTTCTTACGACTAATAACGCGTACATGTTGTCGTAGGTGTGGATCGGGGCTGGGGTTGCCTCGATCACTGTGAATGTTTGTGAGGATATTAGCGGGATGGTTATTACTGCTATTAACGTGTATTTATCGAAATACGGGACGATCGATGACAATTTTTCGATTACGTTCGTATTTTCTAGGTTTGGGGCTATTGGGAACGCGAGTCCGTTCGAAAGGTGTTGTACGGCGGTCTGTAGCAATTTAGTGATCTGCGCGCTCGCTATTACGTTAGTGCTGATGATGCCTCCTTTGAGGCCGGTGTAGTATTGCAATACGTCGTCTGCGTCCTGAGTCAAGTCGGTCACCAGGGCATTTAAAGTCGTGAAATGATCAACTATGTCAGCTCTTTGTGTCTGTCTGGTGGAGGTCGTCTCGACTTGTACCCGTAACATTCTGATCTGTTCTGCTAATATGTTTTCGTTGTGTTTTATTGTCGTTTTATTTTTGTTTGAGTAGATCTTGTTTTATTATTATTCTTATTATTATTTATATATATATTTTGTATGCCGACTTTATTATATTTTGTGGTTTCTTTATTCGATGAAGTGCTTTAGTCGGTTCGCGTGTGTGTGCAGTGTTTTTCTCCCCTTTTTTAGGGTTACGTTAACCTTTGAATTCTTGCCTATTATTTCATATGGGCCTACCCATTTATTATCTAACTTTTTCGATCTACCGCGTCGTACGGATTCGTCGTAGAGCCATACTTTGTCGCCTATCTTGAACTCTATTTCGCGTGCTTTTTTATCATAGTCTCTCTTTGATTTTTCTTTTGCGTGTTGGAGTCGTTCCCTCGCTATTTCGTTCGTTGTTCTTATGCGTTCTCTTGTTTGTTGCGCATAGTCGTCGTAGTTGTATGTCTGTTTAGGCGGGCTTTTCAGCGCGGTCGGTAGCAATGCTGTCTTTCCGTAAACCAATTCATACGGGGTAAAGCCTGTCGCGGTATGGGGTGTAGTATTATAAGTAAACATCGCGTAGGGTAACCATCTGTCCCAGTCAGTCTGATCGCTGTCTATGTAGTGTCGCAGGTATTCTACTAGGGTTCTATGTGACCTTTCTAGTGCCCCATTCGATTCTGGGTGATACGCGGTTGTTTGCAGTTTCGTAATTCGTAGCAATTTGCATATGTTTTTGAACATCTCGCTTAGGAAGTTTGTACCTTGGTCCGTTAGTATCTTTTCGGGGATGCCGTATTCGCAGACAATTTTTTCGACGAATGCTTCGGCTACCGTTGTTGCTTCTTGGTTCGGCAAGGGGATCGCCTTGCTAAATTTCGTAAGGAGATCCTGAAATGTTAGAATGTAGATGTTTCCGTGGTTACTTTCGGGGAGTGGCCCTACTATATCTAACGCGACTTTTTCAAAGGGTTCTCGTGGTGTATCCGTGATCTCCATTGGGGCCCTCGTTTTCCGGCCTAGTTTGTTCTTTTGGCAGAGGCTACATTTTTGTATGTATTCCTCAATATCCTTATTCATACCAGGCCATTTGTATTTTTGCTTTATTCGTTTCGTGGTTCGTTGAATACCTTGGTGACCTCCCGTGGGTGTGCAGTGGTATTCGTAGAGAATTTGTTGTTTCTCGGCTTCTTCGTTAATTTCGATCGGTTTGGTTTCTACTGATTTTCTGTTCTGTCCTTTTTCTTTCTCGCTATTCTGCAACGCGTGCACATTCCTGCTCAGCGCGTCCGCGTTGGTATTATTCTTCCCTGATTTATGAATGATTTCGTAGTCGTGTTCGGCAAGTTGGATTCTCCATCTTGTTAGTCTGGATCCAGGGTCCTGTACTTTAAATAACCATACTAGTGCCTTGTGGTCGGTGACTACTTTGAATGCAGTCCCATAAACGTACGGTCGGAAGTGTTTGACTGCCCAGACTATGGCTAATAGTTCCTTTTCTGTTGTACTATAGTTTCGTTCGGCTTTGTTTAGTATCCGACTGGCGTAAGCAATTGGTTTATCTTCGCCTATTTTTCCTTGCGATAGTATCGCGCCTATTGCTACGTCTGATGCGTCTGTGGTTACTATAAACTCTTTTGTAAAATCTGGATAAATTAGAAGGGGTGCCGTGGTCAATGTCTCTTTTAGTGTGTCGAACGCGTTCTGCTGCTCGGCGGTCCAGACGAACTCGACTTTGCTGCTCGTGATGCTGGATAAGGGCTTGGCTATTTTTGAACATTCCGGAATGAATCTACGGTAGTATCCGGCTAGTCCCAGGAATGCTTGTAATTCTTTTAGTTTTTTGGGGACAGGAAACTCTTTCACGGCCTTCGTTTTTTCGGGATTTGGTTTGATCCCGTCGGGCGTGATTATGTGTCCCAAAAAACCTACTTCCTTTCTTAGAAACGCGCATTTTTCTGGTTGTAGTTTTAAGTTGTATTTGCGAAGTGTGTCTAAAACTTTTCGTAGTCTTGTATTATGTTCTTTTAGGCTTGCTCCGTGGACGACAATGTCGTCGAGGTAGACGAAACAGTCTATTCCTTGTAATCCGATGAGTGCGGCGTTCATGGCTCGCTGAAACGTTGCAGGTGCATTTTTCAGTCCGAAAGGCATGCGATTGAATTCGTAGTGACCTTGTGGAGTTGAAAAGGCTGTCTTGCATTTGTCGCGTTCGTCCATCGGAATCTGATGGTATCCGGACGCCAGATCGAGGGTGGTAAAATATTGTGCTTTTCCCAATTGATCTAGTATATCTGTGATATTAGGTAGTGGGAATGAGTCACCTATGGTAACTTCATTGAGTTTTCTATAGTCGACTACTACGCGATATTTAATATTTCCCTCTGCGTCGGGTTTTTTGGGTACTACCAGTAGGGGTGCGTTCCACGGGCTGGAGCTGTGTCGGATGATGCCGTCTTTCAGCATCTGTTCCACTTGTTTTTGCACTTCTCGCTTGTGGATGTCTGGTAATCTATATGGCTTGACATTACAGGGTGTTGTGTCGCGTTTTACAGGGACCCGGTGGCCGGTTACGGTGGCCGTGGTTAGTCGGTCTCCCGGTAAGTGGAACGTATCGTGATATTCTTTGCATATTTCCTTCATGGCTTTCTTTTCTTCTTCATTCATGTGTATGCTATCTACCTGGTCTGTTACCCGAGCAATGCGCGTAGTCAGCGATTCGTTCACGGTCAAGGCGCGAACAGCTGCGGCGCTATCGTTGCTGTGGATTATTTCGTTGTCCATCATTTCGCTTAATTGCACTTGTGGTACGATTATTGTTTTTGCTTCTGCGGTTGTGTTCATAATGCACGCTACGCATTTCCCATTTTCGGGTCTTGTTAGTCCTTCTCCTAAATATATGCCTTCCGCTAGCTGTTGTTTTTCTATTATCCCGTCTCGCGTACTACTTGTTGGGACCATTATTAATTGTTGTGTGCGCGCGGGTATTGTTATTTCCGTGTTTCTATGTAGGGTTTTCCACGGTTTTCTATCTGCTAGGAGGCTCTTGCTGGGGTAGTCTATGGTTGTCCTGTTATCTGTGAGGAAGTCTACTCCTAGTATTCCGTCTGCGTTCGTTAGGATGTCTTCTTCTATGACATGTAGGGGGTACACGATTTCTTTTCCGTTTATGTAGAACGTGGCCTCAATTTTCCCTAACGTTTTTGTTTTATCCCCCGAAAATGAGATAAGAAGGATGTCGCTTTCTTCCATTATTGCGTCTTTGGGGAGGGCGCTTTTTTTGATTAGGGATACTTCTGCCCCGTTATCTATCAGCATTATGGTGTTTTTATTTTTGGTATTCTTTATTTCTACCTCTATCTTATCTGCTGTGTGTCCATTCTTAAAGAGGGATCCTATTTCAACCATACGGAGGGGTCTCGCGGTTCCTCGGGTAGGTGACTCGCGTCTCGGCGGACCGGTGTAATCGCGGCTGCCTTGCGCGGAATGTGCATGATCAGCGTTTCTGTATTGTGGCTGTGATTCTGTTTCGTAGGCGGATCGGGTGTTTCCCGGTTCGCGCCTTGTCGATTCCCAACTTTCTTCGTTGGTTGCTATGGGTTGCATCCGCCGGTTATTTTCTGAGGGGAAAAATTTTTTGGGCGGTCTGTCCCTATTTTGGGTCTTCCAACACTCCTTGGTGTCGTGTCCCGATCGTCTGCAATCGTTGCAGTACCGTGGTGCTGCCCTATCCCGACTTTGATAAGTGCGGGAAGGGGAGTATGCCCTGCGCGTTCCTACTGACGTCGCTGGTCGTCTTGTAATTGACCGCTCTTCATCTATAGCTATCGTGATTGCTTCCTGTAGATCGGCGGGTTTTTGTGATTTTACTAGGACCTTAAGGTCGTCGCGAAGTCCGTCCTCGAATAGGTCTAACGTTTGCTCTTTGTATACCCGTGCAGTTATGGTTTTTTCCATCATGCTAGCCTTGTTTTTGATCCCGGTTGCTATTAATTCTTTTAATAAAGTGGATATTCGACTCCCGTAGTGGTGTGCGTCTTCGTGGGCGCCCTGTCTACAGTGTACCAATTCCCTTTGTACGGTCGAGTGCGTGCGGGGAGGCTTGTATACCGAAGTCAGTACGTCCTCGAGGTCTTGTATGGACATTATCTGGCGCGTCTGTACTTCGGCTAGGGCGTCGCGTTGGACTCTCATCGATATGATCCCTTTTAAAATCTGGGCCCTTTCCATCGGCGTTCGGTAGGAGTAATACACGTACTTACAGGCGGTCAGGAAACCGGGTAACCCTTTGGGGTCGGTTCCATCGAACGGTGGTATGGCTCTTATCGCGTGAAAGAATTTTTGGTTGTCTACTTCTGTCGGTACGTCGGGTGGGTTGTCTATCTCGAAATTAGGAGGGACGAAAAGACTAGCGCGCCTCGGTTCTTCCTCTGGCTCGCAAGAGGGGTCAAAGTGGACCGCGTTCCTGCCTGAGGGGCCGGGGGTTGCGTGCGTAGTGTTCATTGTTTCCCTTAGTTTTTCTATTTCGCGGTCTATCGAATCCTGTGGTGGGCCCTCTTTTGCCTCTAGTGCCCCTATTCTATCGTTCGTCGCTATCATGCTGTCGGCCATACTAGCCAGGGTGGAGGTTATTCCTGCGAGTATTTTTTCTATGTTCGCTAGGCGGTCTTCGCTTCCTGCGGGACCCTGCTCGGCGTTATCGCTCGCGGTTGCTAAGGGGGTGGACGGCATTCTGATGTCGGTTTCTAAGCCTACTCTCGGAATTAAACTATAATCTAATTCGTCGAACGGGTATAGTCGTCGGGCGGTTAAACGTCCGGAGTGGCTTGACGCAGTCGGAAATACAATTGGAACGTCAAGTTCTTCGCTAGTGTTTGCGTCTAGAGTATTCTGCGTACGTTCTCCGATTTCCCGAAATGCTTCGAATGTCGCGTCGAAGAGAGATTTCTCGGAGGGTTGTCGCGGGTGTATGTTACCGAATCGGCGCGGATTACCTCGGCTAGATGGTATAGGCGTACGGATTTCTTTTCGCTCAATTAATTCTAGATCGCGCTCGATATTCGCATCCAGGGATTTCGCTCGGCGCATGAGAATAGCAGCGTACGGCCTGGATTTGCTGAGAGTGGTATTTCGCACTTACAGCACGTGGATCAGGTGATGCATCGCTGGTCTCTGCGTTGTCCTAGAGTTTCCTGGAGGCGTCCTGTGTAGACGTCTGTCGGTACCGCGAAGTGGATTGCCCTTCTATTAAGTGGGTCGTTGTCTCCGCTATGTCCTGTTGTCTCCGTCGGTCAGGCTTGTTCCCTACGTTGGCAGGATCCCACCGCTGCCACCAATTTGTTATGCCAAGGCGCCTGGGGTCGAGATTCTGGATAGAATCTCGAGGTGCTCCGGGTCGTCCTTCACAGTCGTCGTCCAGCGGGCTCCGAAAGGTTCGGGTGATAATGCCGGGACGAGGATATTCGGTTAGAAACCGAAGGTAGGGGATCGTTGCGGGTTGAAGAGTTAGAACTCACCGTAAGGTTAACAAGTTTATTCTGTCCCGATCTGGGTGACAGGAGTACTATAGCGTATGTCTGTTATTAATCCGTTCGCGCTCGTAGTTTGTACAGAGTCTTATAGTTAGTCCGGGGCGAAGCGGGGACCAGCGGGGTCGCCGCCTTCGGCTCGCTTTTCGGCGTTTCGTCGGAAACGCTGACGGTGCTCGCGGGTTGTTGCCCGCGCTTTGGCGCTCGCGTGTGCCATCGGAATGCGCGACGGTTGTAACACGCGGTCGTTGACTGGGTTACAACAGTCGAGTATTTTTGTTGTAGGATGTATATTTGAGTAAATTTTGATTAAAATAACTTCAATTTTTTGGATTGTGATAAAAATTTTAGTTGGAAGAGTCAAAATTTAATAAATTTATTTGAAACCATCTTCGATTTTTTGGGATTTTGTCGAGTTTTTTTGTTGTAGGATCTATATTTGAGAAAATTTAGATGAAAATATCTTCAATTTTTTGGATTGTGAAAAAAATGTTAGTTGGACGTGTCAAATTTTAATAAATTTATTTGAAACCAACACCGATTTTTGTGGATTTTGTTGCGTATTTTTGTTGTAGGATCTATATTTGAGTAAATTTAGATGAAAATAACGGCAATTTTTTGGATTGTGAAAAAAAATTTAAATGGGAGTGTCAAATTTTAATAAAATTATTTGAAATCAACTTCGATTATTTTGGAAGTTGTTAATATTTTTGTTGTAGGATCTATATTTGAGTAAATTTAGATGAAAATAACTTCAATTTTTTGGATTGTGAAAAAAATTTTAGTTGGAAGTGTCAAATTTTAATAAATCTATTTGAAATCAACTTCGATTATTTTGGATTTTGTTGAGTATTTTTGTTGTGGGATCTATATTTGAGTAAATTTAGATGAAAATAACGACAATTTTTTGGATTGTGAAAAAAAAATTTACATGGTAGGGTAAAATTTTAATAAATTTATTTGAAACCAACTTCGATTTTTTTTAATTTTGTTGAGTATTTTTGTTGTAGGATCTATATTTGAGTAAATTTAGATGAAAATAACTTCAATTTTTAGGATTGTGAAAAAAATTTTAGTTGGAAGTGTCAAATTTTAATAAATTTATTTGAGACTAACTTCGATTTTTGTGGATTTTGTTGAGTATTTTTGTTGTAGGATGCATATTTGAGTAAATTTAGATGAAATTATCTTCCATTTTTTGCATTGTGAAAAAAAATTTAGTTGGAAGTGACAAATTTTAATAAATTTATTTGAAACCAACTTCGATTATTTTGGATTTTGTTGAGTATTTTTGTTGTAGGATCTATATTTCAGTAAATTTAGATGAAAATAACGACCATTTTTTGGATTGTGAAAAAAATTTTAGTTGGAAGTGTCAAATTTTAATAAATTTATTTGAGACCTACTTCGATTTTTTTGGATTTTGTTGAGAATTTTTGTTGTAGGATGTATATATGAGTAAATTTTGATTAAAATAACTTCAATTTTTTGGATTGTGATAAAAATATTAGTTGGAAGAGTCAAAATTTAATAAATTTATTTGAAACCATCTTCGATTTTTTGGGATTTTGTCGAGTATTTTTGTTGTAGGATCTATATTTCAGTAAATTTAGATGAAAATAACTTCAATTTTTAGGATTGTGAAAAAAATTTTAGTTGGAAGTGTCAAATTTTAATATATTTATTTGAGACCTACTTCGATTTTTGTGGATTTTGTTGAGTATTTTTGTTGTAGGATCTATATTTGAGTAAATTTGATGAAAATAACTTCAATTTTTAGGATTGTGAAAAAATTTTTAGTTGGAAGAGTCAAATTTTAATAAATTTATTTGGAACCAACTCCGATTTTTTTGGATTTTGTCGAGTATTTTTGTTGTAGGATGTATATTTGAGTAAATTTAGATGAAAATAACTTCAATTTTTTGGATTGTGAAAAAAATTTTAGTTGGAAGTGTCAAATTTTAATAAAATTATTTGAAATCAACTTCGATTATTTTGGAATTTGTAAGTATTTTTGTTGTAGGATCTATATTTGAGTAAATTTGGATGAAAATAACTTCAATTTTTAGGATTGTGAAAAAAATTTTAGTTGGAAGTGTCAAATTTTAATAAATTTATTTGAGACTAACTTCGATTTTTGTGGATTTTGTTGAGTATTTTTGTTGTAGGATGCATATTTGAGTAAATTTAGATGAAATTATCTTCAATTTTTTGCATTGTGAAAAAAAATTTAGTGGAAGTGTCAAATTTTAATAAATTTATTTGAAACCAACTTCGATTATTTTGGATTTTGTTGAGTATTTTTGTTGTAGGATCTATATTTCAGTAAATTTAGATGAAAATAACTTCAATTTTTAGGATTGTGAAAAAAATTTTAGTTGGAAGTGTCAAATTTTAATATATTTATTTGAGACCTACTTCGATTTTTGTGGATTTTGTTGAGTATTTTTGTTGTAGGATCTATATTTGAGTAAATTTGATGAAAATAACTTCAATTTTTAGGATTGTGAAAAAAAATTTAGTTGGAAGTGTCAAATTTTAATAAAATTATTTGAAACCAACTCCGTTTTTTTTTGGATTTTGTCGAGTATTTTTGTTGTAGGATGTATATTTGAGTAAATTTTGATTAAAATAACTTCAATTTTTTGGATTGTGATAAAAATATTAGTTGGAAGAGTCAAAATTTAATAAATTTATTTGAAACCATCTTCGATTTTTTGGGATTTTGTCGAGTATTTTTGTTGTAGGATCTATATTTGAGTAAATTTAGATGAAAATAACTTCAATTTTTTGGATTGTTAAAAAAATGTTAGTTGGAAGTGTTAAATTTTAATAAATTTATTTGAAACCAACACCGATTTTTTTTTATTTTGTTGAGTATTTTTCTTGTAGGATCTATATTTGAGTAAATTTAGATGAAAATAACTTCAATTTTTAGGATTGTGAAAAAATTTTTAGTTGGAAGAGTCAAATTTTAATAAATTTATTTGAAACCAACTCCGTTTTTTTTTGATTTTGTCGAGTATTTTTGTTGTAGGATGTATATTTGAGTAAATTTTGATTAAAATAACTTCAATTTTTTGGATTGTGATAAAAATATTAGTTGGAAGAGTCAAAATTTAATAAATTTATTTGAAACCATCTTCGATTTTTGGGGATTTTGTCGAGTATTTTTGTTGTAGGATCTATATTTCAGTAAATTTAGATGAAAATAACTTCAATTTTTAGGATTGTGAAAAAAATTTTAGTTGGAAGTGTCAAATTTTAATATATTTATTTGAGACCTACTTCGATTTTTGTGGATTTTGTTGAGTATTTTTGTTGTAGGATCTATATTTGAGTAAATTTGATGAAAATAACTTCAATTTTTAGGATTGTGAAAAAATTTTTAGTTGGAAGAGTCAAATTTTAATAAATTTATTTGAAACCAACTCCGATTTTTTTGGATTTTGTCGAGTATTTTTGTTGTAGGATGTATATTTGAGTAAATTTAGATGAAAATAACTTCAATTTTTTGGATTGTGAAAAAAATTTTAGTTGGAAGTGTCAAATTTTAATAAAATTATTTGAAATCAACTTCGATTATTTTGGAATTTGTAAGTATTTTTGTTGTAGGATGTATATTTGAGTAAATTTAGATGAAAATAACTTCAATTTTTTGGATTGTGAAAAAAATTTTAGTTGGAAGTGTCAAATTTTAATAAAATTATTTGAAATCAACTTCGATTATTTTGGAATTTGTTAAGTATTTTTGTTGTAGGATCTATATTTGAGTAAATTTAGATGAAAATAACTTCAATTTTTTGGATTGTGAAAAAAATTTTAGTTGGAAGTGTCAAATTTTAATAAATTTATTTGAAATCAACTTCGATTATTTTGGATTTTGTTGAGTATTTTTGTTGTGGGATCTATATTAGAGTAAATTTAGAATGAAAATAACTTCAATTTTTAGGATTGTGAAAAAAAATTTAGTTGGAAGTGTCAAATTTTAATAAAATTATTTGAAACCAACTTCGATTTTTTTGGATTTTGTTGAGAATTTTTGTTGTAGGATGTATATTTGAGTAAATTTAGATGAAAATAACTTCAATTTTTTTGATGGTGATAAAAATTTTAGTTGGAAGAGTCAAATTTTAATAAATTTATTTGAAACCAACTCCGATTTTTTTGGATTTTGTCGAGTATTTTTGTTGTAGGATGTATATTTGAGTAAATTTTGATTAAAATAACTTCAATTTTTTGGATTGTGATAAAAATTTTAGTTGGAACAGTCAAATTTTAATAAATTTATTTCAAACCAACTCCGATTTTTTTGGATTTTGTCGAGTATTTTTGTTGTAGGATCTATATTTGAGTAAATTTAGATGAAAATAACTTCAATTTTTTGGATTGTGAAAAAAATGTTAGTTGGAAGTGTCAAATTTTAATAAATTTATTTGAAACCAACACCGACTTTTGTGGATTTTGTTGAGTATTTTTGTTGTAGGATCTATATTTGAGTAAATTTTGATTAAAATAACTTCAATTTTTTGGATTGTGATAAAAAAATTTACATGGGAGTGTCAAATTTTAATAAAATTATTTGAAATCAACTTCGATTATTTTGGAATTTGTTAAGTATTTTTGTTGTAGGATCTATATTTGAGTAAATTTGATGAAAATAACTTCAATTTTTTGGATTGTGAAAAAAATTTTAGTTGGAAGTGTCAAATTTTAATAAATTTATTTGAAACCAACACCGATTTTTTTTTATTTTGTTGAGTATTTTTCTTGTAGGATCTATATTTGAGTAAATTTAGATGAAAATAACTTCAATTTTTAGGATTGTGAAAAAATTTTTAGTTGGAAGAGTCAAATTTTAATAAATTTATTTGAAACCAACTCCGATTTTTTTGGATTTTGTCGAGTATTTTTGTTGTAGGATGTATATTTGAGTAAATTTAGATGAAAATAACTTCAATTTTTTGGATTGTGAAAAAAATTTTAGTTGGAAGTGTCAAATTTTAATAAATTTATTTGAAATCAACTTCGATTATTGTGGATTTTGTTGAGTATTTTTGTTGTGGGATCTATATTTGAGTAAATTTAGATGAAAATAACGACAATTTTTTGGATTGTGAAAAAAAAATTTACATGGAAGGGTAAAATTTTAATAAATTTATTTGAAACCAACTTCGATTTTTTTTAATTTTGGTGAGTATTTTTGTTGTAGGATCTATATTTGAGTAAATTTAGATGAAAATAACTTCAATTTTTAGGATTGTGAAAAAAATTTTAGTTGGCAGTGTCAAATTTTAATAAATTTATTTGAGACCAACTTCGATTTTTGTGGATTTTGTTGAGTATTTTTGTTGTAGGATCTATATTTGAGTAAATTTAGAATGAAAATAACTTCAATTTTTAGGATTGTGAAAAAAAATTTAGTTGGAAGTGTCAAATTTTAATAAAATTATTTGAAACCAACTTCGATTTTTTTGGATTTTGTTGAGAATTTTTGTTGTAGGATGTATATTTGAGTAAATTTAGATGAAAATAACTTCAATTTTTTTGATGGTGATAAAAATTTTAGTTGGAAGAGTCATATTTTAATAAATTTATTTGAAACCAACTCCGTTTTTTTTTTATTTTGTCGAGTATTTTTGTTGTAGGATCTATATTTGAGTAAATTTAGATGAAAATAACTTCAATTTTTTGGATTGTGAAAAAAATGTTAGTTGGAAGTGTCAAATTTTAATAAATTTATTTGAAACCAACACCGATTTTTGTGGATTTTGTTGAGTATTTTTGTTGTAGGATCTATATTTGAGTAAATTTAGATGAAAATAACTTCAATTTTTTGGATTGTGAAAAAAATGTTAGTTGGAAGCGTCAAATTTTAATAAATTTATTTGAAACCAACACCGATTTTTGTGGATTTTGTTGAGTATTTTTGTTGTAGGATCTATATTTGAGTAAATTTAGATGAAAATAACGGCAATTTTTTGGGTTGTGAAAAAAAAATTTACATGGGAGTGTCAAATTTTAATAAAATTATTTGAAATCAACTTCGATTATTTTGGAATTTGTTAAGTATTTTTGTTGTAGGATCTATATTTGAGTAAATTTAGATGAAAATAACTTCAATTTTTTGGATTGTGAAAAAAATTTTAGTTGGAAGTGTCAAATTTTAATAAATTTATTTGAAATTAACTTCGATTATTTTGGATTTTGTTGAGTATTTTTGTTGTGGGATCTATATTTGAGTAAATTTAGATGAAAATAACGACAATTTTTTGGATTGTGAAAAAAAAATTTACATGGAAGGGTAAAATTTTAATAAATTTATTTGAAACCAACTTCGATTTTTTTTAATTTTGATGAGTATTTTTGTTGTAGGATCTATATTTGAGTAAATTTAGATGAAAATAACGGCAATTTTTTGGGTTGTGAAAAAAAAATTTACATGGGAGTGTCAAATTTTAATAAAATTATTTGAAATCAACTTCGATTATTTTGGAATTTGTTAAGTATTTTTGTTGTAGGATCTATATTTGAGTAAATTTAGATGAAAATAACTTCAATTTTTTGGATTGTGAAAAAAATTTTAGTTGGAAGTGTCAAATTTTAATAAATTTATTTGAGACCAACTTCGATTTTTGTGGATTTTGTTGAGTATTTTTGTTGTAGGATCTATATTTGAGTAAATTTAGAATGAAAATAACTTCAATTTTTAGGATTGTGAAAAAAAATTTAGTTGGAAGTGTCAAATTTTAATAAAATTATTTGAAACCAACTTCGATTTTTTTGGATTTTGTTGAGAATTTTTGTTGTAGGATGTATATTTGAGTAAATTTAGATGAAAATAACTTCAATTTTTTTGATGGTGATAAAAATTTTAGTTGGAAGAGTCATATTTTAATAAATTTATTTGAAACCAACTCCGTTTTTTTTTTATTTTGTCGAGTATTTTTGTTGTAGGATCTATATTTGAGTAAATTTAGATGAAAATAACTTCAATTTTTTGGATTGTGAAAAAAATGTTAGTTGGAAGTGTCAAATTTTAATAAATTTATTTGAAACCAACACCGATTTTTGTGGATTTTGTTGAGTATTTTTGTTGTAGGATCTATATTTGAGTAAATTTAGATGAAAATAACTTCAATTTTTTGGATTGTGAAAAAAATTTTAGTTGGAAGTGTCAAATTTTAATAAATTTATTTGAAATCAACTTCGATTATTTTGGATTTTGTTGAGTATTTTTGTTGTGGGATCTATATTTGAGTAAATTTAGATGAAAATAACGACAATTTTTTGGATTGTGAAAAAAAAATTTACATGGAAGGGTAAAATTTTAATAAATTTATTTGAAACCAACTTCGATTTTTTTTAATTTTGTTGAGTATTTTTGTTGTAGGATCTATATTTGAGTAAATTTAGATGAAAATAACTTCAATTTTTAGGATTGTGAAAAAAATTTTAGTTGGAAGTGTCAAATTTTAATAAATTTATTTGAGACTAACTTCGATTTTTGTGGATTTTGTTGAGTATTTTTGTTGTGGGATCTATATTTGAGTAAATTTAGATGAAAATAACGACAATTTTTTGGATTGTGAAAAAAAAATTTACATGGAAGGGTAAAATTTTAATAAATTTATTTGAAACCAACTTCGATTTTTTTTAATTTTGATGAGTATTTTTGTTGTAGGATCTATATTTGAGTAAATTTAGATGAAAATAACTTCAATTTTTAGGATTGTGAAAAAAATTTTAGTTGGAAGTGTCAAATTTTAATAAATTTATTTGAGACTAACTTCGATTTTTGTGGATTTTGTTGAGTATTTTTGTTGTAGGATGCATATTTGAGTAAATTTAGATGAAATTATCTTCAATTTTTTGCATTGTGAAAAAAATTTAGTTGGAAGTGTCAAATTTTAATAAATTTATTTGAAACCAACTTCGATTATTTTGGATTTTGTTGAGTATTTTTGTTGTAGGATCTATATTTCAGTAAATTTAGATGAAAATAACGACCATTTTTTGGATTGTGAAAAAAATTTTAGTTGGAAGTGTCAAATTTTAATAAATTTATTTGAGACCTACTTCGATTTTTTTGGATTTTGTTGAGAATTTTTGTTGTAGGATGTATATATGAGTAAATTTAGATGAAAATAACTTCAATTTTTTTGATGGTGATAAAAATTTTAGTTGGAAGAGTCAAATTTTACTAAATTTATTTCAAACCAACTCCGATTTTTTTGGATTTTGTCGAGTATTTTTGTTGTAGGATGTATATTTGAGTAAAATTAGATGAAAATAACTTCAATTTTTTGGATTGTGAAAAAAATTTTAGTTGGAAGTGTCAAATTTTAATAAAATTATTTGAAATCAACTTCGATTATTTTGGAATTTGTTAAGTATTTTTGTTGTAGGATCTATATTTGAGTAAATTTAGATGAAAATAACTTCAATTTTTTGGATTGTGAAAAAAATTTTAGTTGGAAGTGTCAAATTTTAATAAATTTATTTGAAATCAACTTCGATTATTTTGGATTTTGTTGAGTATTTTTGTTGTGGGATCTATATTTGAGTAAATTTAGAATGAAAATAACTTCAATTTTTAGGATTGTGAAAAAAAATTTTGTTGGAAGTGTCAAATTTTAATAAAATTATTTGAAACCAACTTCGATTTTTTTGGATTTTGTTGAGAATTTTTGTTGTAGGATGTATATATGAGTAAATTTAGATGAAAATAACTTCAATTTTTTTGATGGTGATAAAAATTTTAGTTGGAAGAGTCAAATTTTAATAAATTTATTTCAAACCAACTCCGATTTTTTTGGATTTTGTCGAGTATTTTTGTTGTAGGATGTATATTTGAGTAAATTTTGATTAAAATAACTTCAATTTTTTGGATTGTGATAAAAATTTTAGTTGGAAGAGTCAAAATTTAATAAATTTATTTGAAACCATCTTCGATTTTTTGGGATTTTGTCGAGTATTTTTGTTGTAGGATCTATATTTCAGTAAATTTAGATGAAAATAACTTCAATTTTTAGGATTGTGAAAAAAATTTTAGTTGGAAGTGTCAAATTTTAATAAATTTATTTGAGACCTACTTCGATTTTTGTGGATTTTGTTGAGTGTTTTTGTTGTAGGATCTATATTTGAGTAAATTTGATGAAAATAACTTCAATTTTTTGGATTGTGAAAAAAATTTTAGTTGGAAGTGTCAAATTTTAATAAATTTATTTGAAATCACTTCGATTATTTTGGAATTTGTTGAGTATTTTTGTAGTAGGATCTATATTTGAGTAAATTTGGATGAAAATAACTTCAATTTTTAGGATTGTGAAAAAAATTTTAGTTGGAAGTGTCAAATTTTAATAAATTTATTTAAAAATCAACTTCGATTATTTTGGATTTTGTCGAGTATTTTTGTTGTAGGATGTATATTTGAGTAAATTTTTATTAAAATAACTTCAATTTTTTGGATTGTGATAAAAATTTTAGTTGGAAGAGTCAAAATTTATTAAATTTATTTGAAACCAACACCGATTTTTTTTTATTTTTTTGAGTATTTTTCTTGTAGGATCTATATTTGAGTAAATTTAGATGAAAATAACTTCAATTTTTAGGATTGTGAAAAAATTTTTAGTTGGAAGAGTCAAATTTTAATAAATTTATTTGAAACCAACTCCGATTTTTTTGGATTTTGTCGAGTATTTTTGTTGTAGGATGTATATTTGAGTAAATTTAGATGAAAATAACTTCAATTTTTTGGATTGTGAAAAAAATTTTAGTTGGAAGTGTCAAATTTTAATAAAATTATTTGAAATCAACTTCGATTATTTTGGAATTTGTTAAGTATTTTTGTTGTAGGATCTATATTTGAGTAAATTTAGATGAAAATAACTTCAATTTTTTGGATTGTGAAAAAAATTTTAGTTGGAAGTGTCAAATTTTAATAAATTTATTTGAAATCAACTTCGATTATTTTGGATTTTGTTGAGTATTTTTGTTGTGGGATCTATATTTGAGTAAATTTAGAATGAAAATAACTTCAATTTTTAGGATTGTGAAAAAAAATTTTGTTGGAAGTGTCAAATTTTAATAAAATTATTTGAAACCAACTTCGATTTTTTTGGATTTTGTTGAGAATTTTTGTTGTAGGATCTATATTTGAGTAAATTTAGATGAAAATAACGGCAATTTTTTGGGTTGTGAAAAAAAAATTTACATGGGAGTGTCAAATTTTAATAAAATTATTTGAAATCAACTTCGATTATTTTGGAATTTGTTAAGTATTTTTGTTGTAGGATCTATATTTGAGTAAATTTAGATGAAAATAACTTCAATTTTTTGGATTGTGAAAAAAATTTTAGTTGGAAGTGTCAAATTTTAATAAATTTATTTGAAATCAACTTCGATTATTTTGGATTTTGTTGAGTATTTTTGTTGTGGGATCTATATTTGAGTAAATTTAGATGAAAATAACGACAATTTTTTGGATTGTGAAAAAAAAATTTACATGGAAGGGTAAAATTTTAATAAATTTATTTGAAACCAACTTCGATTTTTTTTAATTTTGTTGAGTATTTTTGTTGTAGGATCTATATTTGAGTAAATTTAGATGAAAATAACTTCAATTTTTAGGATTGTGAAAAAAATTTTAGTTGGAAGTGTCAAATTTTAATAAATTTATTTGAGACTAACTTCGATTTTTGTGGATTTTGTTGAGTATTTTTGTTGTAGGATGCATATTTGAGTAAATTTAGATGAAATTATCTTCAATTTTTTGCATTGTGAAAAAAATTTAGTTGGAAGTGTCAAATTTTAATAAATTTATTTGAAACCAACTTCGATTATTTTGGATTTTGTTGAGTATTTTTGTTGTAGGATCTATATTTCAGTAAATTTAGATGAAAATAACGACCATTTTTTGGATTGTGAAAAAAATTTTAGTTGGAAGTGTCAAATTTTAATAAATTTATTTGAGACCTACTTCGATTTTTTTGGATTTTGTTGAGAATTTTTGTTGTAGGATGTATATATGAGTAAATTTAGATGAAAATAACTTCAATTTTTTTGATGGTGATAAAAATTTTAGTTGGAAGAGTCAAATTTTACTAAATTTATTTCAAACCAACTCCGATTTTTTTGGATTCTGTCGAGTATTTTTGTTGTAGGATGTATATTTGAGTAAATTTAGATGAAAATAACTTCAATTTTTTGGATTGTGAAAAAAATTTTAGTTGGAAGTGTCAAATTTTAATAAATTTATTTGAAATCAACTTCGATTATTTTGGATTTTGTTGAGTATTTTTGTTGTGGGATCTATATTTGAGTAAATTTAGAATGAAAATAACTTCAATTTTTAGGATTGTGAAAAAAAATTTTGTTGGAAGTGTCAAATTTTAATAAAATTATTTGAAACCAACTTCGATTTTTTTGGATTTTGTTGAGAATTTTTGTTGTAGGATCTATATTTGAGTAAATTTAGATGAAAATAACGGCAATTTTTTGGGTTGTGAAAAAAAAATTTACATGGGAGTGTCAAATTTTAATAAAATTATTTGAAATCAACTTCGATTATTTTGGAATTTGTTAAGTATTTTTGTTGTAGGATCTATATTTGAGTAAATTTAGATGAAAATAACTTCAATTTTTTGGATTGTGAAAAAAATTTTAGTTGGAAGTGTCAAATTTTAATAAATTTATTTGAAATCAACTTCGATTATTTTGGATTTTGTTGAGTATTTTTGTTGTGGGATCTATATTTGAGTAAATTTAGATGAAAATAACGACAATTTTTTGGATTGTGAAAAAAAAATTTACATGGAAGGGTAAAATTTTAATAAATTTATTTGAAACCAACTTCGATTTTTTTTAATTTTGTTGAGTATTTTTGTTGTAGGATCTATATTTGAGTAAATTTAGATGAAAATAACTTCAATTTTTAGGATTGTGAAAAAAATTTTAGTTGGAAGTGTCAAATTTTAATAAATTTATTTGAGACTAACTTCGATTTTTGTGGATTTTGTTGAGTATTTTTGTTGTAGGATGCATATTTGAGTAAATTTAGATGAAATTATCTTCAATTTTTTGCATTGTGAAAAAAATTTAGTTGGAAGTGTCAAATTTTAATAAATTTATTTGAAACCAACTTCGATTATTTTGGATTTTGTTGAGTATTTTTGTTGTAGGATCTATATTTCAGTAAATTTAGATGAAAATAACGACCATTTTTTGGATTGTGAAAAAAATTTTAGTTGGAAGTGTCAAATTTTAATAAATTTATTTGAGACCTACTTCGATTTTTTTGGATTTTGTTGAGAATTTTTGTTGTAGGATGTATATATGAGTAAATTTAGATGAAAATAACTTCAATTTTTTTGATGGTGATAAAAATTTTAGTTGGAAGAGTCAAATTTTACTAAATTTATTTCAAACCAACTCCGATTTTTTTGGATTCTGTCGAGTATTTTTGTTGTAGGATGTATATTTGAGTAAATTTAGATGAAAATAACTTCAATTTTTTGGATTGTGAAAAAAATTTTAGTTGGAAGTGTCAAATTTTAATAAAATTATTTGAAATCAACTTCGATTATTTTGGAATTTGTTAAGTATTTTTGTTGTAGGATCTATATTTGAGTAAATTTAGATGAAAATAACTTCAATTTTTTGGATTGTGAAAAAAATTTTAGTTGGAAGTGTCAAATTTTAATAAATTTATTTGAAATCAACTTCGATTATTTTGGATTTTGTTGAGTATTTTTGTTGTGGGATCTATATTTGAGTAAATTTAGAATGAAAATAACTTCAATTTTTAGGATTGTGAAAAAAAATTTTGGTGGAAGTGTCAAATTTTAATAAAATTATTTGAAACCAACTTCGATTTTTTTGGATTTTGTTGAGAATTTTTGTTGTAGGATGTATATATGAGTAAATTTAGATGAAAATAACTTCAATTTTTTTGATGGTGATAAAAATTTTAGTTGGAAGAGTCAAATTTTAATAAATTTATTTCAAACCAACTCCGATTTTTTTGGATTTTGTCGAGTATTTTTGTTGTAGGATGTATATTTGAGTAAATTTTGATTAAAATAACTTCAATTTTTTGGATTGTGATAAAAATTTTAGTTGGAAGAGTCAAAATTTAATAAATTTATTTGAAACCATCTTCGATTTTTTGGGATTTTGTCGAGTATTTTTGTTGTAGGATCTATATTTCAGTAAATTTAGATGAAAATAACTTCAATTTTTAGGATTGTGAAAAAAATTTTAGTTGGAAGTGTCAAATTTTAATAAATTTATTTGAGACCTACTTCGATTTTTGTGGATTTTGTTGAGTGTTTTTGTTGTAGGATCTATATTTGAGTAAATTTGATGAAAATAACTTCAATTTTTTGGATTGTGAAAAAAATTTTAGTTGGAAGTGTCAAATTTTAATAAATTTATTTGAAATCACTTCGATTATTTTGGAATTTGTTGAGTATTTTTGTAGTAGGATCTATATTTGAGTAAATTTGGATGAAAATAACTTCAATTTTTAGGATTGTGAAAAAAATTTTAGTTGGAAGTGTCAAATTTTAATAAATTTATTTAAAAATCAACTTCGATTATTTTGGATTTTGTCGAGTATTTTTGTTGTAGGATGTATATTTGAGTAAATTTTTATTAAAATAACTTCAATTTTTTGGATTGTGATAAAAATTTTAGTTGGAAGAGTCAAAATTTAATAAATTTATTTGAAACCAACACCGATTTTTTTTTTTTTTTTTGAGTATTTTTCTTGTAGGATCTATATTTGAGTAAATTTAGATGAAAATAACTTCAATTTTTAGGATTGTGAAAAAATTTTTAGTTGGAAGAGTCAAATTTTAATAAATTTATTTGAAACCAACTCCGATTTTTTTGGATTTTGTCGAGTATTTTTGTTGTAGGATGTATATTTGAGTAAATTTAGATGAAAATAACTTCAATTTTTTGGATTGTGAAAAAAATTTTAGTTGGAAGTGTCAAATTTTAATAAAATTATTTGAAATCAACTTCGATTATTTTGGATTTTGTTGAGTATTTTTGTTGTAGGATCTATATTTCAGTAAATTTAGATGAAAATAACGACCATTTTTTGGATTGTGAAAAAAATTTTAGTTGGAAGTGTCAAATTTTAATAAATTTATTTGAGACCTACTTCGATTTTTTTGGATTTTGTTGAGAATTTTTGTTGTAGGATGTATATATGTGTAAATTTAGATGAAAATAACTTCAATTTTTTTGATGGTGATAAAAATTTTAGTTGGAAGAGTCAAATTTTAATAAATTTATTTCAAACCAACTCCGATTTTTTTGGATTTTGTCGAGTATTTTTGTTGTAGGATGTATATTTGAGTAAATTTAGATGAAAATAACTTCAATTTTTTGGATTGTGAAAAAAATTTTAGTTGGAAGAGTCAAAATTTAATAAATTTATTTGAAACCATCTTCGATTTTTTGGGATTTTGTCGAGTATTTTTGTTGTAGGATCTATATTTCAGTAAATTTAGATGAAAATAACTTCAATTTTTAGGATTGTGAAAAAAATTTTAGTTGGAAGTGTCAAATTTTAATATATTTATTTGAGACCTACTTCGATTTTTGTGGGTTTTGTTGAGTGTTTTTGTTGTAGGATCTATATTTGAGTAAATTTGATGAAAATAACTTCAATTTTTTGGATTGTGAAAAAAATTTTAGTTGGAAGTGTCAAATTTTAATAAATTTATTTGAAATCACTTCGATTATTTTGGAATTTGTTGAGTATTTTTGTAGTAGGATCTATATTTGAGTAAATTTGGATGAAAATAACTTCAATTTTTAGGATTGTGAAAAAAATTTTAGTTGGAAGTGTCAAATTTTAATAAATTTATTTAAAAATCAACTTCGATTATTTTGGATTTTGTCGAGTATTTTTGTTGTAGGATGTATATTTGAGTAAATTTTTATTAAAATAACTTCAATTTTTTGGATTGTGATAAAAATTTTAGTTGGAAGAGTCAAAATTTAATAAATTTATTTGAAACCAACACCGATTTTTTTTTATTTTTTTGAGTATTTTTCTTGTAGGATCTATATTTGAGTAAATTTAGATGAAAATAACTTCAATTTTTAGGATTGTGAAAAAATTTTTAGTTGGAAGAGTCAAATTTTAATAAATTTATTTGAAACCAACTCCGATTTTTTTGGATTTTGTCGAGTATTTTTGTTGTAGGATGTATATTTGAGTAAATTTAGATGAAAATAACTTCAATTTTTTGGATTGTGAAAAAAATTTTAGTTGGAAGTGTCAAATTTTAATAAAATTATTTGAAATCAACTTCGATTATTTTGGAATTTGTTAAGTATTTTTGTTGTAGGATCTATATTTGAGTAAATTTAGATGAAAATAACTTCAATTTTTTGGATTGTGAAAAAAATTTTAGTTGGAAGTGTCAAATTTTAATAAATTTATTTGAAATCAACTTCGATTATTTTGGATTTTGTTGAGTATTTTTGTTGTGGGATCTATATTTGAGTAAATTTAGAATGAAAATAACTTCAATTTTTAGGATTGTGAAAAAAAATTTTGTTGGAAGTGTCAAATTTTAATAAAATTATTTGAAACCAACTTCGATTTTTTTGGATTTTGTTGAGAATTTTTGTTGTAGGATCTATATTTGAGTAAATTTAGATGAAAATAACGGCAATTTTTTGGGTTGTGAAAAAAAAATTTACATGGGAGTGTCAAATTTTAATAAAATTATTTGAAATCAACTTCGATTATTTTGGAATTTGTTAAGTATTTTTGTTGTAGGATCTATATTTGAGTAAATTTAGATGAAAATAACTTCAATTTTTTGGATTGTGAAAAAAATTTTAGTTGGAAGTGTCAAATTTTAATAAATTTATTTGAAATCAACTTCGATTATTTTGGATTTTGTTGAGTATTTTTGTTGTGGGATCTATATTTGAGTAAATTTAGATGAAAATAACGACAATTTTTTGGATTGTGAAAAAAAAATTTACATGGAAGGGTAAAATTTTAATAAATTTATTTGAAACCAACTTCGATTTTTTTTAATTTTGTTGAGTATTTTTGTTGTAGGATCTATATTTGAGTAAATTTAGATGAAAATAACTTCAATTTTTAGGATTGTGAAAAAAATTTTAGTTGGAAGTGTCAAATTTTAATAAATTTATTTGAGACTAACTTCGATTTTTGTGGATTTTGTTGAGTATTTTTGTTGTAGGATGCATATTTGAGTAAATTTAGATGAAATTATCTTCAATTTTTTGCATTGTGAAAAAAATTTAGTTGGAAGTGTCAAATTTTAATAAATTTATTTGAAACCAACTTCGATTATTTTGGATTTTGTTGAGTATTTTTGTTGTAGGATCTATATTTCAGTAAATTTAGATGAAAATAACGACCATTTTTTGGATTGTGAAAAAAATTTTAGTTGGAAGTGTCAAATTTTAATAAATTTATTTGAGACCTACTTCGATTTTTTTGGATTTTGTTGAGAATTTTTGTTGTAGGATGTATATATGAGTAAATTTAGATGAAAATAACTTCAATTTTTTTGATGGTGATAAAAATTTTAGTTGGAAGAGTCAAATTTTACTAAATTTATTTCAAACCAACTCCGATTTTTTTGGATTTTGTCGAGTATTTTTGTTGTAGGATGTATATTTGAGTACATTTAGATGAAAATAACTTCAATTTTTTGGATTGTGAAAAAAATTTTAGTTGGAAGTGTCAAATTTTAATAAAATTATTTGAAATCAACTTCGATTATTTTGGAATTTGTTAAGTATTTTTGTTGTAGGATCTATATTTGAGTAAATTTAGATGAAAATAACTTCAATTTTTTGGATTGTGAAAAAAATTTTAGTTGGAAGTGTCAAATTTTAATAAATTTATTTGAAATCAACTTCGATTATTTTGGATTTTGTTGAGTATTTTTGTTGTGGGATCTATATTTGAGTAAATTTAGAATGAAAATAACTTCAATTTTTAGGATTGTGAAAAAAAATTTTGGTGGAAGTGTCAAATTTTAATAAAATTATTTGAAACCAACTTCGATTTTTTTGGATTTTGTTGAGAATTTTTGTTGTAGGATGTATATATGAGTAAATTTAGATGAAAATAACTTCAATTTTTTTGATGGTGATAAAAATTTTAGTTGGAAGAGTCAAATTTTAATAAATTTATTTGAGACTAACTTCGATTTTTGTGGATTTTGTTGAGTATTTTTGTTGTAGGATGCATATTTGAGTAAATTTAGATGAAATTATCTTCAATTTTTTGCATTGTGAAAAAAATTTAGTTGGAAGTGTCAAAATTTAATAAATTTATTTGAAACCATCTTCGATTTTTTGGGATTTTGTCGAGTATTTTTGTTGTAGGATCTATATTTCAGTAAATTTAGATGAAAATAACTTCAATTTTTAGGATTGTGAAAAAAATTTTAGTTGGAAGTGTCAAATTTTAATAAATTTATTTGAGACCTACTTCGATTTTTGTGGATTTTGTTGAGTGTTTTTGTTGTAGGATCTATATTTGAGTAAATTTGATGAAAATAACTTCAATTTTTTGGATTGTGAAAAAAATTTTAGTTGGAAGTGTCAAATTTTAATATATTTATTTGAAATCACTTCGATTATTTTGGAATTTGTTGAGTATTTTTGTAGTAGGATCTATATTTGAGTAAATTTGGATGAAAATAACTTCAATTTTTAGGATTGTGAAAAAAATTTTAGTTGGAAGTGTCAAATTTTAATAAATTTATTTAAAAATCAACTTCGATTATTTTGGATTTTGTCGAGTATTTTTGTTGTAGGATGTATATTTGAGTAAATTTTTATTAAAATAACTTCAATTTTTTGGATTGTGATAAAAATTTTAGTTGGAAGAGTCAAAATTTAATAAATTTATTTGAAACCAACACCGATTTTTTTTTATTTTTTTGAGTATTTTTCTTGTAGGATCTATATTTGAGTAAATTTAGATGAAAATAACTTCAATTTTTAGGATTGTGAAAAAATTTTTAGTTGGAAGAGTCAAATTTTAATAAATTTATTTGAAACCAACTCCGATTTTTTTGGATTTTGTCGAGTATTTTTGTTGTAGGATGTATATTTGAGTAAATTTAGATGAAAATAACTTCAATTTTTTGGATTGTGAAAAAAATTTTAGTTGGAAGTGTCAAATTTTAATAAAATTATTTGAAATCAACTTCGATTATTTTGGATTTTGTTGAGTATTTTTGTTGTAGGATCTATATTTCAGTAAATTTAGATGAAAATAACGACCATTTTTTGGATTGTGAAAAAAATTTTAGTTGGAAGTGTCAAATTTTAATAAATTTATTTGAGACCTACTTCGATTTTTTTGGATTTTGTTGAGAATTTTTGTTGTAGGATGTATATATGAGTAAATTTAGATGAAAATAACTTCAATTTTTTTGATGGTGATAAAAATTTTAGTTGGAAGAGTCAAATTTTAATAAATTTATTTCAAACCAACTCCGATTTTTTTGGATTTTGTCGAGTATTTTTGTTGTAGGATGTATATTTGAGTAAATTTAGATGAAAATAACTTCAATTTTTTGGATTGTGAAAAAAATTTTAGTTGGAAGAGTCAAAATTTAATAAATTTATTTGAAACCATCTTCGATTTTTTGGGATTTTGTCGAGTATTTTTGTTGTAGGATCTATATTTCAGTAAATTTAGATGAAAATAACTTCAATTTTTAGGATTGTGAAAAAAATTTTAGTTGGAAGTGTCAAATTTTAATATATTTATTTGAGACCTACTTCGATTTTTGTGGGTTTTGTTGAGTATTTTTGTTGTAGGATCTATATTTGAGTAAATTTGATGAAAATAACTTCAATTTTTTGGATTGTGAAAACAATTTTAGTTGGAAGTGTCAAATTTTAATAAGTTTATTTGAAATCACTTCGATTATTTTGGAATTTGTTGAGTATTTTTGTAGTAGGATCTATATTTGAGTAAATTTGGATGAAAATAACTTCAATTTTTAGGATTGTGAAAAAAAATTTAGTTGGAAGTGTCAAATTTTAATAAATTTATTTAAAAATCAACTTCGATTATTTTGGATTTTGTCGAGGATTTTTGTTGTAGGATGTATATTTGAGTAAATTTTTATTAAAATAACTTCAATTTTTTGGATTGTGATAAAAATTTTAGTTGGAAGAGTCAAAATTTAATAAATTTATTTGAAACCAACACCGATTTTTTTTTATTTTGTTGAGTATTTTTCTTGTAGGATCTATATTTGAGTAAATTTAGATGAAAATAACTTCAATTTTTAGGATTGTCAAAAAATTTTTAGTTGGAAGAGTCAAATTTTAATAAATTTATTTGAAACCAACTCCGATTTTTTTTGATTTTGTCGAGTATTTTTGTTGTAGGATGTATATTTGAGTAAATTTAGATGAAAATAACTTCAATTTTTTGGATTGTGAAAAAAATTTTAGTTGGAAGTGTCAAATTTTAATAAATTTATTTGAAATCAACTTCGATTATTTTGGATTTTGTTGAGTATTTTTGTTGTGGGATCTATATTTGAGTAAATTTAGATGAAAATAACGACAATTTTTTGGATTGTGAAAAAAAAATTTACATGGAAGGGTAAAATTTTAATAAATTTATTTGAAACCAACTTCGATTTTTTTTAATTTTGTTGAGTATTTTTGTTGTAGGATCTATATTTGAGTAAATTTAGATGAAAATAACTTCAATTTTTAGGATTGTGAAAAAAATTTTAGTTGGAAGTGTCAAATTTTAATAAATTTATTTGAGACCAACTTCGATTTTTGTGGATTTTGTTGAGTATTTTTGTTGTAGGATCTATATTTGAGTAAATTTAGAATGAAAATAACTTCAATTTTTAGGATTGTGAAAAAAAATTTAGTTGGAAGTGTCAAATTTTAATAAAATTATTTGAAACCAACTTCGATTTTTTTGGATTTTGTTGAGAATTTTTGTTGTAGGATGTATATTTGAGTAAATTTAGATGAAAATAACTTCAATTTTTTTGATGGTGATAAAAATTTTAGTTGGAAGAGTCAAATTTTAATAAATTTATTTGAAACCAACTCCGTTTTTTTTTTATTTTGTCGAGTATTTTTGTTGTAGGATGTATATTTGAGTAAATTTTGATTAAAATAACTTCAATTTTTTGGATTGTGATAAAAATATTAGTTGGAAGAGTCAAAATTTAATAAATTTATTTGAAACCATCTACGATTTTTTGGGATTTTGTCGAGTATTTTTGTTGTAGGATCTATATTTCAGTAAATTTAGATGAAAATAACTTCAATTTTTTGGATTGTGAAAAAAATTTTAGTTGGAAGTGTCAAATTTTAATATATTTATTTGAGACCTACTTCGATTTTTGTGGATTTTGTTGAGTATTTTTGTTGTAGGATCTATATTTGAGTAAATTTGATGAAAATAACTTCAATTTTTTGGATTGTGAAAAAAATTTTAGTTGGAAGTGTCAAATTTTAATAAATTTATTTGAAATCACTTCGATTATTTTGGAATTTGTTGAGTATTTTTGTAGTAGGATCTATATTTGAGTAAATTTGGATGAAAATAACTTCAATTTTTAGGATTGTGAAAAAAATTTTAGTTGGAAGTGTCAAATTTTAATAAATTTATTTAAAAATCAACTTCGATTATTTTGGATTTTGTCGAGGATTTTTGTTGTAGGATGTATATTTGAGTAAATTTTTATTAAAATAACTTCAATTTTTTGGATTGTGATAAAAATTTTAGTTGGAAGAGTCAAAATTTAATAAATTTATTTGAAACCAACACCGATTTTGTTTTATTTTGTTGAGTATTTTTCTTGTAGGATCTATATTTGAGTAAATTTAGATGAAAATAACTTCAATTTTTAGGATTGTGAAAAAATTTTTAGTTGGAAGAGTCAAATTTTAATAAATTTATTTGAAACCAACTCCGATTTTTTTGGATTTTGTCGAGTATTTTTGTTGTAGGATGTATATTTGAGTAAATTTAGATGAAAATAACTTCAATTTTTTGGATTGTGAAAAAAATTTTAGTTGGAAGTGTCAAATTTTAATAAAATTATTTGAAATCAACTTCGATTATTTTGGAATTTGTAAGTATTTTTGTTGTAGGATCTATATTTGAGTAAATTTAGATGAAAATAACTTCAATTTTTTGGATTGTGAAAAAAATTTTAGTTGGAAGTGTCAAATTTTAATAAATTTATTTGAAATCAACTTCGATTATTTTGGATTTTGTTGAGTATTTTTGTTGTGGGATCTATATTTGAGTAAATTTAGATGAAAATAACGACAATTTTTTGGATTGTGAAAAAAAAATTTACATGGAAGGGTAAAATTTTAATAAATTTATTTGAAACCAACTTCGATTTTTTTTAATTTTGTTGAGTATTTTTGTTGTAGGATCTATATTTGAGTAAATTTAGATGAAAATAACTTCAATTTTTAGGATTGTGAAAAAAATTTTAGTTGGAAGTGTCAAATTTTAATAAATTTATTTGAGACCAACTTCGATTTTTGTGGATTTTGTTGAGTATTTTTGTTGTAGGATCTATATTTGAGTAAATTTAGAATGAAAATAACTTCAATTTTTAGGATTGTGAAAAAAAATTTAGTTGGAAGTGTCAAATTTTAATAAAATTATTTGAAACCAACTTCGATTTTTTTGGATTTTGTTGAGAATTTTTGTTGTAGGATGTATATTTGAGTAAATTTAGATGAAAATAACTTCAATTTTTTTGATGGTGATAAAAATTTTAGTTGGAAGAGTCAAATTTTAATAAATTTATTTGAAACCAACTCCGTTTTTTTTTTATTTTGTCGAGTATTTTTGTTGTAGGATGTATATTTGAGTAAATTTTGATTAAAATAACTTCAATTTTTTGGATTGTGATAAAAATATTAGTTGGAAGAGTCAAAATTTAATAAATTTATTTGAAACCATCTACGATTTTTTGGGATTTTGTCGAGTATTTTTGTTGTAGGATCTATATTTCAGTAAATTTAGATGAAAATAACTTCAATTTTTTGGATTGTGAAAAAAATTTTAGTTGGAAGTGTCAAATTTTAATATATTTATTTGAGACCTACTTCGATTTTTGTGGATTTTGTTGAGTATTTTTGTTGTAGGATCTATATTTGAGTAAATTTGATGAAAATAACTTCAATTTTTTGGATTGTGAAAAAAATTTTAGTTGGAAGTGTCAAATTTTAATAAATTTATTTGAAATCACTTCGATTATTTTGGAATTTGTTGAGTATTTTTGTAGTAGGATCTATATTTGAGTAAATTTGGATGAAAATAACTTCAATTTTTAGGATTGTGAAAAAAATTTTAGTTGGAAGTGTCAAATTTTAATAAATTTATTTAAAAATCAACTTCGATTATTTTGGATTTTGTCGAGGATTTTTGTTGTAGGATGTATATTTGAGTAAATTTTTATTAAAATAACTTCAATTTTTTGGATTGTGATAAAAATTTTAGTTGGAAGAGTCAAAATTTAATAAATTTATTTGAAACCAACACCGATTTTTTTTTATTTTGTTGAGTATTTTTCTTGTAGGATCTATATTTGAGTAAATTTAGATGAAAATAACTTCAATTTTTAGGATTGTGAAAAAATTTTTAGTTGGAAGAGTCAAATTTTAATAAATTTATTTGAAACCAACTCCGATTTTTTTGGATTTTGTCGAGTATTTTTGTTGTAGGATGTATATTTGAGTAAATTTAGATGAAAATAACTTCAATTTTTTGGATTGTGAAAAAAATTTTAGTTGGAAGTGTCAAATTTTAATAAAATTATTTGAAATCAACTTCGATTATTTTGGATTTTGTTGAGTATTTTTGTTGTGGGATCTATATTTGAGTAAATTTAGATGAAAATAACGACAATTTTTTGGATTGTGAAAAAAAAATTTACATGGAAGGGTAAAATTTTAATAAATTTATTTGAAACCAACTTCGATTTTTTTTAATTTTGTTGAGTATTTTTGTTGTAGGATCTATATTTGAGTAAATTTAGATGAAAATAACTTCAATTTTTAGGATTGTGAAAAAAATTTTAGTTGGAAGTGTCAAATTTTAATAAATTTATTTGAGACCAACTTCGATTTTTGTGGATTTTGTTGAGTATTTTTGTTGTAGGATCTATATTTGAGTAAATTTAGAATGAAAATAACTTCAATTTTTAGGATTGAGAAAAAAAATTTAGTTGGAAGTGTCAAATTTTAATAAAATTATTTGAAACCAACTTCGATTTTTTTGGATTTTGTTGAGAATTTTTGTTGTAGGATGTATATTTGAGTAAATTTAGATGAAAATAACTTCAATTTTTTTGATGGTGATAAAAATTTTAGTTGGAAGAGTCAAATTTTAATAAATTTATTTCAAACCAACTCCGATTTTTTTGGTTTTGTCGAGTATTTTTGTTGTAGGATGTATATTTGAGTAAATTTGATGAAAATAACTTCAATTTTTAGGATTGTGAAAAAATTTTTAGTTGGAAGAGTCAAATTTTAATAAATTTATTTGAAACCAACTCCGATTTTTTTGGATTTTGTCGAGTATTTTTGTTGTAGGATGTATATTTGAGTAAATTTAGATGAAAATAACTTCAATTTTTTGGATTGTGAAAAAAATTTTAGTTGGAAGTGTCAAATTTTAATAAAATTATTTGAAATCAACTTCGATTATTTTGGAATTTGTAAGTATTTTTGTTGTAGGATCTATATTTGAGTAAATTTGGATGAAAATAACTTCAATTTTTAGGATTGTGAAAAAATTTTTAGTTGGAAGAGTCAAATTTTAATAAATTTATTTGAAACCAACTCCGATTTTTTTGGATTTTGTCGAGGATTTTTGTTGTAGGATGTATATTTGAGTAAATTTTTATTAAAATAACTTCAATTTTTTGGATTGTGATAAAAATTTTAGTTGGAAGAGTCAAAATTTAATAAATTTATTTGAAATCAACTTCGATTATTTTGGAATTTGTAAGTATTTTTGTTGTAGGATCTATATTTGAGTAAATTTAGATGAAAATAACTTCAATTTTTTGGATTGTGAAAAAAATTTTAGTTGGAAGTGTCAAATTTTAATAAATTTATTTGAAATCAACTTCGATTATTTTGGATTTTGTTGAGTATTTTTGTTGTGGGATCTATATTTGAGTAAATTTAGATGAAAATAACGACAATTTTTTGGATTGTGAAAAAAAAATTTACATGGAAGGGTAAAATTTTAATAAATTTATTTGAAACCAACTTCGATTTTTTTTAATTTTGTTGAGTATTTTTGTTGTAGGATCTATATTTGAGTAAATTTAGATGAAAATAACTTCAATTTTTAGGATTGTGAAAAAAATTTTAGTTGGAAGTGTCAAATTTTAATAAATTTATTTGAGACCAACTTCGATTTTTGTGGATTTTGTTGAGTATTTTTGTTGTAGGATCTATATTTGAGTAAATTTAGAATGAAAATAACTTCAATTTTTAGGATTGTGAAAAAAAATTTAGTTGGAAGTGTCAAATTTTAATAAAATTATTTGAAACCAACTTCGATTTTTTTGGATTTTGTTGAGAATTTTTGTTGTAGGATGTATATTTGAGTAAATTTAGATGAAAATAACTTCAATTTTTTTGATGGTGATAAAAATTTTAGTTGGAAGAGTCAAATTTTAATAAATTTATTTGAAACCAACTCCGTTTTTTTTGGATTTTGTCGAGTATTTTTGTTGTAGGATGTATATTTGAGTAAATTTTGATTAAAATAACTTCAATTTTTTGGATTGTGATAAAAATATTAGTTGGAAGAGTCAAAATTTAATAAATTTATTTGAAACCATCTTCGATTTTTTGGGATTTTGTCGAGTATTTTTGTTGTAGGATCTATATTTGAGTAAATTTAGATGAAAATAACTTCAATTTTTTGGATTGTGAAAAAAATGTTAGTTGGAAGTGTCAAATTTTAATAAATTTATTTGAAACCAACACCGATTTTTGTGGATTTTGTTGAGTATTTTTGTTGTAGGATCTATATTTGAGTAAATTTAGATGAAAATAACGGCAATTTTTTGGGTTGTGAAAAAAAAATTTACATGGGAGTGTCAAATTTTAATAAAATTATTTGAAATCAACTTCGATTATTTTGGAATTTGTTAAGTATTTTTGTTGTAGGATCTATATTTGAGTAAATTTAGATGAAAATAACTTCAATTTTTTGGATTGTGAAAAAAATTTTAGTTGGAAGTGTCAAATTTTAATAAATTTATTTGAAATCAACTTCGATTATTTTGGATTTTGTTGAGTATTTTTGTTGTGGGATCTATATTTGAGTAAATTTAGATGAAAATAACGACAATTTTTTGGATTGTGAAAAAAAAATTTACATCGAAGGGTAAAATTTTTATAAATTTATTTGAAACCAACTTCGATTTTTTTTAATTTTGTTGAGTATTTTTATTGTAGGATCTATATTTGAGTAAATTTAGATGAAAATAACTTCAATTTTTAGGATTGTGAAAAAAATTTTAGTTGGAAGTGTCAAATTTTAATAAATTTATTTGAGACCTACTTCGATTTTTTTGGATTTTGTTGAGAATTTTTGTTGTAGGATGTATATATGAGTAAATTTAGATGAAAATAACTTCAATTTTTTTGATGGTGATAAAAATTTTAGTTGGAAGAGTCAAATTTTAATAAATTTATTTCAAACCAACTCCGATTTTTTTGGTTTTGTCGAGTATTTTTCTTGTAGGATGTATATTTGAGTAAATTTTGATTAAAATAACTTCAATTTTTTGGATTGTGATAAAAATTTTAGTTGGAAGAGTCAAAATTTAATAAATTTATTTGAAACCATCTTCGATTTTTTGGGATTTTGTCGAGTATTTTTGTTGTAGGATCTATATTTCAGTAAATTTAGATGAAAATAACTTCAATTTTTAGGATTGTGAAAAAAATTTGAGTTGGAAGTGTCAAATTTTAATAAATTTATTTGAGACCTACTTCGATTTTTGTGGATTTTGTTGAGTATTTTTGTTGTAGGATCTATATTTGAGTAAATTTGATGAAAATAACTTCAATTTTTTGGATTGTGAAAAAAATTTTAGTTGGAAGTGTCAAATTTTAATAAATTTATTTGAAACCAACACCGATTTTTTTTTATTTTGTTGAGTATTTTTCTTGTAGGATCTATATTTGAGTAAATTTAGATGAAAATAACTTCAATTTTTAGGATTGTGAAAAAATTTTTAGTTGGAAGAGTCAAATTTTAATAAATTTATTTGAAACCAACTCCGATTTTTTTGGATTTTGTCGAGTATTTTTGTTGTAGGATGTATATTTGAGTAAATTTAGATGAAAATAACTTCAATTTTTTGGATTGTGAAAAAAATTTTAGTTGGAAGTGTCAAATTTTAATAAAATTATTTGAAATCAACTTCGATTATTTTGGAATTTGTTAAGTATTTTTGTTGTAGGATCTATATTTGAGTAAATTTAGATGAAAATAACTTCAATTTTTTGGATTGTGAAAAAAATTTTAGTTGGAAGTGTCAAATTTTAATAAATTTATTTGAAATCAACTTCGATTATTTTGGATTTTGTTGAGTATTTTTGTTGTGGGATCTATATTTGAGTAAATTTAGATGAAAATAACGACAATTTTTTGGATTGTGAAAAAAAAATTTACATGGAAGGGTAAAATTTTAATAAATTTATTTGAAACCAACTTCGATTTTTTTTAATTTTGGTGAGTATTTTTGTTGTAGGATCTATATTTGAGTAAATTTAGATGAAAATAACTTCAATTTTTAGGATTGTGAAAAAAATTTTAGTTGGAAGTGTCAAATTTTAATAAATTTATTTGAGACCAACTTCGATTTTTGTGGATTTTGTTGAGTATTTTTGTTGTAGGATCTATATTTGAGTAAATTTAGAATGAAAATAACTTCAATTTTTAGGATTGTGAAAAAAAATTTAGTTGGAAGTGTCAAATTTTAATAAAATTATTTGAAACCAACTTCGATTTTTTTGGATTTTGTTGAGAATTTTTGTTGTAGGATGTATATTTGAGTAAATTTAGATGAAAATAACTTCAATTTTTTTGATGGTGATAAAAATTTTAGTTGGAAGAGTCATATTTTAATAAATTTATTTGAAACCAACTCCGTTTTTTTTGGATTTTGTCGAGTATTTTTGTTGTAGGATGTATATTTGAGTAAATTTTGATTAAAATAACTTCAATTTTTTGGATTGTGATAAAAATATTAGTTGGAAGAGTCAAAATTTAATAAATTTATTTGAAACCATCTTCGATTGTTTGGGATTTTGTCGAGTATTTTTGTTGTAGGATCTATATTTGATTAAATTTAGATGAAAATAACTTCAATTTTTTGGATTGTGAAAAAAATGTTAGTTGGAAGTGTCAAATTTTAATAAATTTAATTGAAACCAACACCGATTTGTGTGGATTTTGTTGAGTATTTTTGTTGTAGGATCTATATTTGAGTAAATTTAGATGAAAATAACGGCAATTTTTTGGGTTGTGAAAAAAAATTTACATGGGAGTGTCAAATTTTAATAAAATTATTTGAAATCAACTTCGATTATTTTGGAATTTGTTAAGTATTTTTGTTGTAGGATCTATATTTGAGTAAATTTAGATGAAAATAACTTCAATTTTTTGGATTGTGAAAAAAATTTTAGTTGGAAGTGTCAAATTTTAATAAATTTATTTGAAATCAACTTCGATTATTTTGGATTTTGTTGAGTAATTTTGTTGTGGGATCTATATTTGAGTAAATTTAGATGAAAATAACGACAATTTTTTGGATTGTGAAAAAAAAATTTACATGGAAGGGTAAAATTTTTATAAATTTATTTGAAACCAACTTCGATTTTTTTTAATTTTGTTGAGTATTTTTATTGTAGGATCTATATTTGAGTAAATTTAGATGAAAATAACTTCAATTTTTTTGATGGTGATAAAAATTTTAGTTGGAAGAGTCAAATTTTAATAAATTTATTTCAAACCAACTCCGATTTTTTTGGATTTTGTCGAGTATTTTTGTTGTAGGATGTATATTTGAGTAAATTTAGATGAAAATAACTTCAATTTTTAGGATTGTGAAAAAAATTTTAGTTGGAAGTGTCAAATTTTAATAAATTTATTTGAGACCTACTTCGATTTTTTTGGATTTTGTTGAGAATTTTTGTTGTGGGATGTATATATGAGTAAATTTAGATGAAAATAACTTCAATTTTTTTGATGGTGATAAAAATTTTAGTTGGAAGAGTCAAAATTTAATAAATTTATTTGAAACCATCTTCGATTTTTTGGGATTTTGTCGAGTATTTTTGTTGTAGGATCTATATTTGAGTAAATTTAGATGAAAATAACTTCAATTTTTTGGATTGTGAAAAAAATGTTAGTTGGAAGAGTCAAATTTTAATAAATTTATTTGAAACCAACACCGATTTTTGTGGATTTTGATGAGTATTTTTGTTGTAGGATCTATATTTGAGTAAATTTACATGTAAATAACGGCAATTTTTTGGGTTGTGAAAAAAAAATTTACATGGTAGTGTCAAATTTTAATAAAATTATTTGAAATCAACTTCGATTATTTTGGAATTTGTTAAGTATTTTTGTTGTAGGATCTATATTTGAGTAAATTTAGATGAAAATAACTTCAATTTTTAGGATTGTGAAAAATATTTTAGTTGGAAGTGTCAAATTTTAATAAATTTATTTGAGACCTACTTCGATTTTTGTGGATTTTGTTGAGTATTTTTGTTGTAGGATCTATATTTGAGTAAATTTGATGAAAATAACTTCAATTTTTTGGATTGTGAAAAAAATTTTAGTTGGAAGTGTCAAATTTTAATAAATTTATTTGAAATCACTTCGATTATTTTGGAATTTGTTGAGTATTTTTGTAGTAGGATCTATATTTGAGTAAATTTAGATGAAAATAACTTCAATTTTTTTGATGGTGATAAAAATTTTAGTTGGAAGAGTCAAATTTTAATAAATTTATTTCAAACCAACTCCGATTTTTTTGGTTTTGTCGAGTATTTTTGTTGTAGGATGTATATTTGAGTAAATTTTGATTAAAATAACTTCAATTTTTTGGATTGTGATAAAAATTTTAGTTGGAAGAGTCAAAATTTAATAAATTTATTTGAAACCATCTTCGATTTTTTGGGATTTTGTCGAGTATTTTTGTTGTAGGATCTATATTTCAGTAAATTTAGATGAAAATAACTTCAATTTTTAGGATTGTGAAAAAAATTTGAGTTGGAAGTGTCAAATTTTAATAAATTTATTTGAGACCTACTTCGATTTTTGTGGATTTTGTTGAGTATTTTTGTTGTAGGATCTATATTTGAGTAAATTTGATGAAAATAACTTCAATTTTTTGGATTGTGAAAAAAATTTTAGTTGGAAGTGTCAAATTTTAATAAATTTATTTGAAACCAACACCGATTTTTTTTTATTTTGTTGAGTATTTTTCTTGTAGGATCTATATTTGAGTAAATTTAGATGAAAATAACTTCAATTTTTAGGATTGTGAAAAAATTTTTAGTTGGAAGAGTCAAATTTTAATAAATTTATTTGAAACCAACTCCGATTTTTTTGGATTTTGTCGAGTATTTTTGTTGTAGGATGTATATTTGAGTAAATTTAGATGAAAATAACTTCAATTTTTTGGATTGTGAAAAAAATTTTAGTTGGAAGTGTCAAATTTTAATAAAATTATTTGAAATCAACTTCGATTATTTTGGAATTTGTTAAGTATTTTTGTTGTAGGATCTATATTTGAGTAAATTTAGATGAAAATAACTTCAATTTTTTGGATTGTGAAAAAAATTTTAGTTGGAAGTGTCAAATTTTAATAAATTTATTTGAAATCAACTTCGATTATTTTGGATTTTGTTGAGTATTTTTGTTGTGGGATCTATATTTGAGTAAATTTAGATGAAAATAACGACAATTTTTTGGATTGTGAAAAAAAAATTTACATGGAAGGGTAAAATTTTAATAAATTTATTTGAAACCAACTTCGATTTTTTTTAATTTTGGTGAGTATTTTTGTTGTAGGATCTATATTTGAGTAAATTTAGATGAAAATAACTTCAATTTTTAGGATTGTGAAAAAAATTTTAGTTGGGAGTGTCAAATTTTAATAAATTTATTTGAGACCAACTTCGATTTTTGTGGATTTTGTTGAGTATTTTTGTTGTAGGATCTATATTTGAGTAAATTTAGAATGAAAATAACTTCAATTTTTAGGATTGTGAAAAAAAATTTAGTTGGAAGTGTCAAATTTTAATAAAATTATTTGAAACCAACTTCGATTTTTTTGGATTTTGTTGAGAATTTTTGTTGTAGGATGTATATTTGAGTAAATTTAGATGAAAATAACTTCAATTTTTTTGATGGTGATAAAAATTTTAGTTGGAAGAGTCATATTTTAATAAATTTATTTGAAACCAACTCCGTTTTTTTTGGATTTTGTCGAGTATTTTTGTTGTAGGATGTATATTTGAGTAAATTTTGATTAAAATAACTTCAATTTTTTGGATTGTGATAAAAATATAAGTTGGAAGAGTCAAAATTTAATAAAATTATTTGAAACCAACTTCGATTTTTTTGGATTTTGTTGAGAATTTTTGTTGTAGGATGTATATTTGAGTAAATTTAGATGAAAATAACTTCAATTTTTTTGATGGTGATAAAAATTTTAGTTGGAAGAGTCAAATTTTAATAAATTTATTTGAAACCAACTCCGATTTTTTTGGATTTTGTCGAGTATTTTTGTTGTAGGATGTATATTTGAGTAAATTTTGATTAAAATAACTTCAATTTTTTGGATTGTGAAAAAAATGTTAGTTGGAAGTGTCAAATTTTAATAAATTTATTTGAAACCAACACCGATTTTTGTGGATTTTGTTGAGTATTTTTGTTGTAGGATCTATATTTGAGTAAATTTAGATGAAAATAACGGCAATTTTTTGGGTTGTGAAAAAAATTTTAGTTGGAAGTGTCAAATTTTAATAAATTTATTTGAAATCAACTTCGAGTATTTTGGATTTTGTTGAGTATTTTTGTTGTGGGATCTATATTTGAGTAAATTTAGATGAAAATAACGACAATTTTTTGGATTGTGATAAAAATTTTAGTTGGAAGAGTCAAAATTTAATAAATTTATTTGAAACCATCTTCGATTTTTTGGGATTTTGTCGAGTATTTTTGTTGTAGGATCTATATTTGAGTAAATTTAGATGAAAATAACTTCAATTTTTTGGATTGTGAAAAAAATGTTAGTTGGAAGTGTCAAATTTTAATAAATTTATTTGAAACCAACACCGATTTTTGTGGATTTTGTTGAGTATTTTTGTTGTAGGATCTATATTTGAGTAAATTTAGATGAAAATAACGGCAATTTTTTGGGTTGTGAAAAAAAAATTTACATGGGAGTGTCAAATTTTAATAAAATTATTTGAAATCAACTTCGATTATTTTGGAATTTGTTAAGTATTTTTGTTGTAGGATCTATATTTGAGTAAATTTAGATGAAAATAACTTCAATTTTTTGGATTGTGAAAAAAATTTTAGTTGGAAGTGTCAAATTTTAATAAATTTATTTGAAATCAACTTCGATTATTTTGGATTTTGTTGAGTATTTTTGTTGTGGGATCTATATTTGAGTAAATTTAGATGAAAATAACGACAATTTTTTGGATTGTGAAAAAAAAATTTACATGGAAGGGTAAAATTTTAATAAATTTATTTGAAACCAACTTCGATTTTTTTTAATTTTGTTGAGTATTTTTGTTGTAGGATCTATATTTGAGTAAATTTAGATGAAAATAACTTCAATTTTTAGGATTGTGAAAAAAATGTTAGTTGGAAGTGTCAAATTTTAATAAATTTATTTGAAACCAACACCGATTTTTGTGGATTTTGTTGAGTATTTTTGTTGTAGGATCTATATTTGAGTAAATTTAGATGAAAATAACTTCAATTTTTTGGATTGTGAAAAAAATGTTAGTTGGAAGTGTCAAATTTTAATAAATTTATTTGAAACCAACACCGATTTTTGTGGATTTTGTTGAGTATTTTTGTTGTAGGATCTATATTTGAGTAAATTTAGATGAAAATAACGGCAATTTTTTGGGTTGTGAAAAAAAAATTTACATGGGAGTGTCAAATTTTAATAAAATTATTTGAAATCAACTTCGATTATTTTGGAATTTGTTAAGTATTTTTGTTGTAGGATCTATATTTGAGTAAATTTAGATGAAAATAACTTCAATTTTTTGGATTGTGAAAAAAATTTTAGTTGGAAGTGTCAAATTTTAATAAATTTATTTGAAATCAACTTCGATTATTTTGGATTTTGTTGAGTATTTTTGTTGTGGGATCTATATTTGAGTAAATTTAGATGAAAATAACGACAATTTTTTGGATTGTGAAAAATAAATTTACATGGAAGGGTAAAATTTTAATAAATTTATTTGAAACCAACTTCGATTTTTTTTAATTTTGTTGAGTATTTTTGTTGTAGGATCTATATTTGAGTAAATTTAGATGAAAATAACTTCAATTTTTAGGATTGTGAAAAAAATTTTAGTTGGAAGTGTCAAATTTTAATAAATTTATTTGAGACTAACTTCGATTTTTGTGGATTTGGTTGAGTATTTTTGTTGTAGGATGCATATTTGAGTAAATTTAGATGAAATTATCTTCAATTTTTTGCATTGTGAAAAAAATTTAGTTGGAAGTGTCAAATTTTAATAAATTTATTTGAAACCAACTTCGATTATTTTGGATTTTGTTGAGTATTTTTGTTGTAGGATCTATATTTCAGTAAATTTAGATGAAAATAACAACCATTTTTTGGATTGGGAAAAAAATTTTAGTTGGAAGTGTCAAATTTTAATAAATTTATTTGAGACCTACTTCGATTTTTTTGGATTTTGTTGAGAATTTTTGTTGTAGGATGTATATATGAGTAAATTTAGATGAAAATAACTTCAATTTTTTTGATGGTGATAAAAATTTTAGTTGGAAGAGTCAAATTTTACTAAATTTATTTCAAACCAACTCCGATTTTTTTGGATTTTGTCGAGTATTTTTGTTGTAGGATGTATATTTGAGTAAATTTTGATTAAAATAACTTCAATTTTTTGGATTGGGAAAAAAATGTTAGTTGGAAGTGTCAAATTTTAATAAATTTATTTGAAACCAACACCGATTTTTGTGGATTTTGTTGAGTACTTTTGTTGTAGGATCTATATTTGAGTAAATTTAGATGAAAATAACGGCAATTTTTTGGGTTGTGAAAAAAAAATTTACATGGGAGTGTCAAATTTTAATAAATTTATTTGAAACCAACTCCGATTTTTTTGGATTTTGTCGAGTATTTTTGTTGTAGGATGTATATTTGAGTAAATTTAGATGAAAATAACTTCAATTTTTTGGATTGTGAAAAAAATTTTAGTTGGAAGTGTCAAATTTTAATAAAATTATTTGAAATCAACTTCGATTATTTTGGAATTTGTTAAATATTTTTGTTGTAGGATCTATATTTGAGTAAATTTAGATGAAAATAACTTCAATTTTTTGGATTGTGAAAAAAATTTTAGTTGGAAGTGTCAAATTTTAATAAATTTATTTGAAATCAACTTCGATTATTTTGGATTTTGTTGAGTATTTTTGTTGTGGGATCTATATTTGAGTAAATTTAGAATGAAAATAACTTCAATTTTTAGGATTGTGAAAAAAAATTTTGTTGGAAGTGTCAAATTTTAATAAAATTATTTGAAACCAACTTCGATTTTTTTGGATTTTGTTGAGAATTTTTGTTGTAGGATGTATATATGAGTAAATTTAGATGAAAATAACTTCAATTTTTTTGATGGTGATAAAAATTTTAGTTGGAAGAGTCAAATTTTAATAAATTTATTTCAAACCAACTCCGATTTTTTTGGATTTTGTCGAGTATTTTTGTTGTAGGATGTATATTTGAGTAAATTTTGATTAAAATAACTTCAATTTTTTGGATTGTGATAAAAATTTTAGTTGGAAGAGTCAAAATTTAATAAATTTATTTGAAACCATCTTCGATTTTTTGGGATTTTGTCGAGTATTTTTGTTGTAGGATCTATATTTCAGTAAATTTAGATGAAAATAACTTCAATTTTTAGGATTGTGAAAAAAATTTTAGTTGGAAGTGTCAAATTTTAATAAATTTATTTGAGACCTACTTCGATTTTTGTGGATTTTGTTGAGTGTTTTTGTTGTAGGATCTATATTTGAGTAAATTTGATGAAAATAACTTCAATTTTTTGGATTGTGAAAAAAATTTTAGTTGGAAGTGTCAAATTTTAATAAATTTATTTGAAATCACTTCGATTATTTTGGAATTTGTTGAGTATTTTTGTAGTAGGATCTATATTTGAGTAAATTTGGATGAAAATAACTTCAATTTTTAGGATTGTGAAAAAAATTTTAGTTGGAAGTGTCAAATTTTAATAAATTTATTTAAAAATCAACTTCGATTATTTTGGATTTTGTCGAGTATTTTTGTTGTAGGATGTATATTTGAGTAAATTTTTATTAAAATAACTTCAATTTTTTGGATTGTGATAAAAATTTTAGTTGGAAGAGTCAAAATTTAATAAATTTATTTGAAACCAACACCGATTTTTTTTTTTTTTTTTGAGTATTTTTCTTGTAGGATCTATATTTGAGTAAATTTAGATGAAAATAACTTCAATTTTTAGGATTGTGAAAAAATTTTTAGTTGGAAGAGTCAAATTTTAATAAATTTATTTGAAACCAACTCCGATTTTTTTGGATTTTGTCGAGTATTTTTGTTGTAGGATGTATATTTGAGTAAATTTAGATGAAAATAACTTCAATTTTTTGGATTGTGAAAAAAATTTTAGTTGGAAGTGTCAAATTTTAATAAAATTATTTGAAACCAACTTCGATTTTTTTGGATTTTGTTGAGAATTTTTGTTGTAGGATGTATATTTGAGTAAATTTAGATGAAAATAACTTCAATTTTTTTGATGGTGATAAAAATTTTAGTTGGAAGAGTCAAATTTTAATAAATTTATTTGAAACCAACTCCGATTTTTTTGGATTTTGTCGAGTATTTTTGTTGTAGGATGTATATTTGAGTAAATTTTGATTAAAATAACTTCAATTTTTTGGATTGTGAAAAAAATGTTAGTTGGAAGTGTCAAATTTTAATAAATTTATTTGAAACCAACACCGATTTTTGTGGATTTTGTTGAGTATTTTTGTTGTAGGATCTATATTTGAGTAAATTTAGATGAAAATAACGGCAATTTTTTGGGTTGTGAAAAAAATTTTAGTTGGAAGTGTCAAATTTTAATAAATTTATTTGAAATCAACTTCGATTATTTTGGATTTTGTTGAGTATTTTTGTTGTGGGATCTATATTTGAGTAAATTTAGATGAAAATAACGACAATTTTTTGGATTGTGATAAAAATTTTAGTTGGAAGAGTCAAAATTTAATAAATTTATTTGAAACCATCTTCGATTTTTTGGGATTTTGTCGAGTATTTTTGTTGTAGGATCTATATTTGAGTAAATTTAGATGAAAATAACTTCAATTTTTTGGATTGTGAAAAAAATTTTAGTTGGAAGTGTCAAATTTTAATAAATTTATTTGAAATCAACTTCGATTATTTTGGATTTTGTTGAGTATTTTTGTTGTGGGATCTATATTTGAGTAAATTTAGATGAAAATAACGACAATTTTTTGGATTGTGAAAAAAAAATTTACATGGAAGGGTAAAATTTTAATAAATTTATTTGAAACCAACTTCGATTTTTTTTAATTTTGTTGAGTATTTTTGTTGTAGGATCTATATTTGAGTAAATTTAGATGAAAATAACTTCAATTTTTAGGATTGTGAAAAAAATGTTAGTTGGAAGTGTCAAATTTTAATAAATTTATTTGAAACCAACACCGATTTTTGTGGATTTTGTTGAGTATTTTTGTTGTAGGATCTATATTTGAGTAAATTTAGATGAAAATAACTTCAATTTTTTGGATTGTGAAAAAAATGTTAGTTGGAAGTGTCTAATTTTAATAAATTTATTTGAAACCAACACCGATTTTTGTGGATTTTGTTGAGTATTTTTGTTGTAGGATCTATATTTGAGTAAATTTAGATGAAAATAACGGCAATTTTTTGGGTTGTGAAAAAAAAATTTACATGGGAGTGTCAAATTTTAATAAAATTATTTGAAATCAACTTCGATTATTTTGGAATTTGTTAAGTATTTTTGTTGTAGGATCTATATTTGAGTAAATTTAGATGAAAATAACTTCAATTTTTTGGATTGTGAAAAAAATTTTAGTTGGAAGTGTCAAATTTTAATAAATTTATTTGAAATCAACTTCGATTATTTTGGATTTTGTTGAGTATTTTTGTTGTGGGATCTATATTTGAGTAAATTTAGATGAAAATAACGACAATTTTTTGGATTGTGAAAAAAAAATTTACATGGAAGGGTAAAATTTTAATAAATTTATTTGAAACCAACTTCGATTTTTTGTAATTTTGTTGAGTATTTTTGTTGTAGGATCTATGTTTGAGTAAATTTAGATGAAAATAACTTCAATTTTTAGGATTGTGAAAAAAATTTTAGTTGGAAGTGTCAAATTTTAATAAATTTATTTGAGACTAACTTCGATTTTTGTGGATTTTGTTGAGTATTTTTGTTGTAGGATGCATATTTGAGTAAATTTAGATGAAATTATCTTCAATTTTTTGCATTGTGAAAAAAATTTAGTTGGAAGTGTCAAATTTTAATAAATTTATTTGAAACCAACTTCGATTATTTTGGATTTTGTTGAGTATTTTTGTTGTAGGATCTATATTTCAGTAAATTTAGATGAAAATAACGACCATTTTTTGGATTGTGAAAAAAATTTTAGTTGGAAGTGTCAAATTTTAATAAATTTATTTGAGACCTACTTCGATTTTTTTGGATTTTGTTGAGAATTTTTGTTGTAGGATGTATATATGAGTAAATTTAGATGAAAATAAATTCAATTTTTTTGATGGTGATAAAAATTTTAGTTGGAAGAGTCAAATTTTACTAAATTTATTTCAAACCAACTCCGATTTTTTTGGATTTTGTCGAGTATTTTTGTTGTAGGATGTATATTTGAGTAAATTTTGATTAAAATAACTTCAATTTTTTGGATTGTGATAAAAATTTTAGTTGGAAGAGTCAAAATTTAATAAATTTATTTGAAACCAACACCGATTTTTTTTTTTGTTGAGTATTTTTCTTGTAGGATCTATATTTCAGTAAATTTAGATGAAAATAACTTCAATTTTTAGGATTGTGAAAAAATTTTTAGTTGGAAGAGTCAAATTTTAATAAATTTATTTGAAACCAACTCCGATTTTTTTGGATTTTGTCGAGTATTTTTGTTGTAGGATGTATATTTGAGTAAATTTAGATGGAAATAACTTCAATTTTTTGGATTGTGAAAAAAATTTTAGTTGGAAGTGTCAAATTTTAATAAAATTATTTGAAATCAACTTCGATTATTTTGGAATTTGTTAAGTATTTTTGTTGTAGGATCTATATTTGAGTAAATTTAGATGAAAATAACTTCAATTTTTTGGATTGTGAAAAAAATTTTAGTTGGAAGTGTCAAATTTTAATAAATTTATTTGAAATCAACTTCGATTATTTTGGATTTTGTTGAGTATTTTTGTTGTGGGATCTATATTTGAGTAAATTTAGAATGAAAATAACTTCAATTTTTAGGATTGTGAAAAAAAATTTTGTTGGAAGTGTCAAATTTTAATAAAATTATTTGAAACCAACTTCGATTTTTTTGGATTTTGTTGAGAATTTTTGTTGTAGGATGTATATATGAGTAAATTTAGATGAAAATAACTTCAATTTTTTTGATGGTGATAAAAATTTTAGTTGGAAGAGTCAAATTTTAATAAATTTATTTCAAACCAACTCCGATTTTTTTGGATTTTGTCGAGTATTTTTGTTGTAGGATGTATATTTGAGTAAATTTTGATTAAAATAACTTCAATTTTTTGGATTGTGATAAAAATTTTAGTTGGAAGAGTCAAAATTTAATAAATTTATTTGAAACCATCTTCGATTTTTTGGGATTTTGTCGAGTATTTTTGTTGTAGGATCTATATTTCAGTAAATTTAGATGAAAATAACTTCAATTTTTAGGATTGTGAAAAAAATTTTAGTTGGAAGTGTCAAATTTTAATAAATTTATTTGAGACCTACTTCGATTTTTGTGGATTTTATTGAGTGTTTTTGTTGTAGGATCTATATTTGAGTAAATTTGATGAAAATAACTTCAATTTTTTGGATTGTGAAAAAAATTTTAGTTGGAAGTGTCAAATTTTAATAAATTTATTTGAAATCACTTCGATTATTTTGGAATTTGTTGAGTATTTTTGTAGTAGGATCTATATTTGAGTAAATTTGGATGAAAATAACTTCAATTTTTAGGATTGTGAAAAAAATTTTAGTTGGAAGTGTCAAATTTTAATAAATTTATTTAAAAATCAACTTCGATTATTTTGGATTTTGTCGAGTATTTTTGTTGTAGGATGTATATTTGAGTAAATTTTTATTAAAATAACTTTAATTTTTTGGATTGTGATAAAAATTTTAGTTGGAAGAGTCAAAATTTAATAAATTTATTTGAAACCAACACCGATTTTTTTTTATTTTTTTGAGTATTTTTCTTGTAGGATCTATATTTGAGTAAATTTAGATGAAAATAACTTCAATTTTTAGGATTGTGAAAAAATTTTTAGTTGGTAGAGTCAAATTTTAATAAATTTATTTGAAACCAACTCCGATTTTTTTGGATTTTGTCGAGTATTTTTGTTGTAGGATGTATATTTGAGTAAATTTAGATGAAAATAACTTCAATTTTTTGGATTGTGAAAAAAAAATTTACATGGGAGTGTCAAATTTTAATAAAATTATTTGAAATCAACTTCGATTATTTTGGAATTTGTTAAGTATTTTTGTTGTAGGATCTATATTTGAGTAAATTTAGATGAAAATAACTTCAATTTTTTGGATTGTGAAAAAAATTTTAGTTGGAAGTGTCAAATTTTAATAAATTTATTTGAAATCAACTTCGATTATTTTGGATTTTGTTGAGTATTTTTGTTGTGGGATCTATATTTGAGTAAATTTAGATGAAAATAACGACAATTTTTTGGATTGTGAAAAAAAAATTTACATGGAAGGGTAAAATTTTAATAAATTTATTTGAAACCAACTTCGATTTTTTTTAATTTTGTTGAGTATTTTTGTTGTAGGATCTATATTTGAGTAAATTTAGATGAAAATAACTTCAATTTTTTGGATTGTGAAAAAAATGTTAGTTGGAAGTGTCTAATTTTAATAAATTTATTTGAAACCAACACCGATTTTTGTGGATTTTGTTGAGTATTTTTGTTGTAGGATCTATATTTGAGTAAATTTAGATGAAAATAACGGCAATTTTTTGGGTTGTGAAAAAAAAATTTACATGGGAGTGTCAAATTTTAATAAAATTATTTGAAATCAACTTCGATTATTTTGGAATTTGTTAAGTATTTTTGTTGTAGGATCTATATTTGAGTAAATTTAGATGAAAATAACTTCAATTATTTGGATTGTGAAAAAAATTTTAGTTGGAAGTGTCAAATTTTAATAAATTTATTTGAAATCAACTTCGATTATTTTGGATTTTGTTGAGTATTTTTGTTGTGGGATCTATATTTGAGTAAATTTAGATGAAAATAACGACAATTTTTTGGATTGTGAAAAAAAAATTTACATGGAAGGGTAAAATTTTAATAAATTTATTTGAAACCAACTTCGATTTTTTGTAATTTTGTTGAGTATTTTTGTTGTAGGATCTATGTTTGAGTAAATTTAGATGAAAATAACTTCAATTTTTAGGATTGTGAAAAAAATTTTAGTTGGAAGTGTCAAATTTTAATAAATTTATTTGAGACTAACTTCGATTTTTGTGGATTTTGTTGAGTATTTTTGTTGTAGGATGCATATTTGAGTAAATTTAGATGAAATTATCTTCAATTTTTTGCATTGTGAAAAAAATTTAGTTGGAAGTGTCAAATTTTAATAAATTTATTTGAAACCAACTTCGATTATTTTGGATTTTGTTGAGTATTTTTGTTGTAGGATCTATATTTCAGTAAATTTAGATGAAAATAACGACCATTTTTTGGATTGTGAAAAAAATTTTAGTTGGAAGTGTCAAATTTTAATAAATTTATTTGAGACCTACTTCGATTTTTTTGGATTTTGTTGAGAATTTTTGTTGTAGGATGTATATATGAGTAAATTTAGATGAAAATAACTTCAATTTTTTTGATGGTGATAAAAATTTTAGTTGGAAGAGTCAAATTTTACTAAATTTATTTTAAACCAACTCCGATTTTTTTGGATTTTGTCGAGTATTTTTGTTGTAGGATGTATATTTGAGTAAATTTTGATTAAAATAACTTCAATTTTTTGGATTGTGATAAAAATTTTAGTTGGAAGAGTCAAAATTTAATAAATTTATTTGAAACCAACACCGATTTTTTTTTATTTTGTTGAGTATTTTTCTTGTAGGATCTATATTTCAGTAAATTTAGATGAAAATAACTTCAATTTTTAGGATTGTGAAAAAATTTTTAGTTGGAAGAGTCAAATTTTAATAAATTTATTTGAAACCAACTCCGATTTTTTTGGATTTTGTCGAGTATTTTTGTTGTAGGATGTATATTTGAGTAAATTTAGATGGAAATAACTTCAATTTTTTGGATTGTGAAAAAAATTTTAGTTGGAAGTGTCAAATTTTAATAAAATTATTTGAAATCAACTTCGATTATTTTGGAATTTGTTAAGTATTTTTGTTGTAGGATCTATATTTGAGTAAATTTAGATGAAAATAACTTCAATTTTTTGGATTGTGAAAAAAATTTTAGTTGGAAGTGTCAAATTTTAATAAATTTATTTGAAATCAACTTCGATTATTTTGGATTTTGTTGAGTATTTTTGTTGTGGGATCTATATTTGAGTAAATTTAGAATGAAAATAACTTCAATTTTTAGGATTGTGAAAAAAAATTTTGTTGGAAGTGTCAAATTTTAATAAAATTATTTGAAACCAACTTCGATTTTTTTGGATTTTGTTGAGAATTTTTGTTGTAGGATGTATATATGAGTAAATTTAGATGAAAATAACTTCAATTTTTTTGATGGTGATAAAAATTTTAGTTGGAAGAGTCAAATTTTAATAAATTTATTTCAAACCAACTCCGATTTTTTTGGATTTTGTCGAGTATTTTTGTTGTAGGATGTATATTTGAGTAAATTTTGATTAAAATAACTTCAATTTTTTGGATTGTGATAAAAATTTTAGTTGGAAGAGTCAAAATTTAATAAATTTATTTGAAACCATCTTCGATTTTTTGGGATTTTGTCGAGTATTTTTGTTGTAGGATCTATATTTCAGTAAATTTAGATGAAAATAACTTCAATTTTTAGGATTGTGAAAAAAATTTTAGTTGGAAGTGTCAAATTTTAATAAATTTATTTGAGACCTACTTCGATTTTTGTGGATTTTATTGAGTGTTTTTGTTGTAGGATCTATATTTGAGTAAATTTGATGAAAATAACTTCAATTTTTTGGATTGTGAAAAAAATTTTAGTTGGAAGTGTCAAATTTTAATAAATTTATTTGAAATCACTTCGATTATTTTGGAATTTGTTGAGTATTTTTGTAGTAGGATCTATATTTGAGTAAATTTGGATGAAAATAACTTCAATTTTTAGGATTGTGAAAAAAATTTTAGTTGGAAGTGTCAAATTTTAATAAATTTATTTAAAAATCAACTTCGATTATTTTGGATTTTGTCGAGTATTTTTGTTGTAGGATGTATATTTGAGTAAATTTTTATTAAAATAACTTTAATTTTTTGGATTGTGATAAAAATTTTAGTTGGAAGAGTCAAAATTTAATAAATTTATTTGAAACCAACACCGATTTTTTTTTATTTTTTTGAGTATTTTTCTTGTAGGATCTATATTTGAGTAAATTTAGATGAAAATAACTTCAATTTTTAGGATTGTGAAAAAATTTTTAGTTGGAAGAGTCAAATTTTAATAAATTTATTTGAAACCAACTCCGATTTTTTTAAGATTTTGTCGAGTATTTTTGTTGTAGGATGTATATTTGAGTAAATTTAGATGAAAATAACTTCAATTTTTTGGATTGTGAAAAAAAAATTTACATGGGAGTGTCAAATTTTAATAAAATTATTTGAAATCAACTTCGATTATTTTGGAATTTGTTAAGTATTTTTGTTGTAGGATCTATATTTGAGTAAATTTAGATGAAAATAACTTCAATTTTTTGGATTGTGAAAAAAATTTTAGTTGGAAGTGTCAAATTTTAATAAATTTATTTGAAATCAACTTCGATTATTTTGGATTTTGTTGAGTATTTTTGTTGTGGGATCTATATTTGAGTAAATTTAGATGAAAATAACGACAATTTTTTGGATTGTGAAAAAAAAATTTACATGGAAGGGTAAAATTTTAAAAAATTTATTTGAAACCAACTTCGATTTTTTTTAATTTTGTTGAGTATTTTTGTTGTAGGATCTATATTTGAGTAAATTTAGATGAAAATAACTTCAATTTTTTGGATTGTGAAAAAAATGTTAGTTGGAAGTGTCTAATTTTAATAAATTTATTTGAAACCAACACCGATTTTTGTGGATTTTGTTGAGTATTTTTGTTGTAGGATCTATATTTGAGTAAATTTAGATGAAAATAACGGCAATTTTTTGGGTTGTGAAAAAAAAATTTACATGGGAGTGTCAAATTTTAATAAAATTATTTGAAATCAACTTCGATTATTTTGGAATTTGTTAAGTATTTTTGTTGTAGGATCTATATTTGAGTAAATTTAGATGAAAATAACTTCAATTTTTTGGATTGTGAAAAAAATTTTAGTTGGAAGTGTCAAATTTTAATAAATTTATTTGAAATCAACTTCGATTATTTTGGATTTTGTTGAGTATTTTTGTTGTGGGATCTATATTTGAGTAAATTTAGATGAAAATAACGACAATTTTTTGGATTGTGAAAAAAAAATTTACATGGAAGGGTAAAATTTTAATAAATTTATTTGAAACCAACTTCGATTTTTTGTAATTTTGTTGAGTATTTTTGTTGTAGGATCTATGTTTGAGTAAATTTAGATGAAAATAACTTCAATTTTTAGGATTGTGAAAAAAATTTTAGTTGGAAGTGTCAAATTTTAATAAATTTATTTGAGACTAACTTCGATTTTTGTGGATTTTGTTGAGTATTTTTGTTGTAGGATGCATATTTGAGTAAATTTAGATGAAATTATCTTCAATTTTTTGCATTGTGAAAAAAATTTAGTTGGAAGTGTCAAATTTTAATAAATTTATTTGAAACCAACTTCGATTATTTTGGATTTTGTTGAGTATTTTTGTTGTAGGATCTATATTTCAGTAAATTTAGATGAAAATAACGACCATTTTTTGGATTGTGAAAAAAATTTTAGTTGGAAGTGTCAAATTTTAATAAATTTATTTGAGACCTACTTCGATTTTTTTGGATTTTGTTGAGAATTTTTGTTGTAGGATGTATATATGAGTAAATTTAGATGAAAATAACTTCAATTTTTTTGATGGTGATAAAAATTTTAGTTGGAAGAGTCAAATTTTACTAAATTTATTTCAAACCAACTCCGATTTTTTTGGATTTTGTCGAGTATTTTTGTTGTAGGATGTATATTTGAGTAAATTTAGATGGAAATAACTTCAATTTTTTGGATTGTGAAAAAAATTTTAGTTGGAAGTGTCAAATTTTAATAAAATTATTTGAAATCAACTTCGATTATTTTGGAATTTGTTTAGTATTTTTGTTGTAGGATCTATATTTGAGTAAATTTAGATGAAAATAACTTCAATTTTTTGGATTGTGAAAAAAATTTTAGTTGGAAGTGTCAAATTTTAATAAATTTATTTGAAATCAACTTCGATTATTTTGGATTTTGTTGAGTATTTTTGTTGTGGGATCTATATTTGAGTAAATTTAGAATGAAAATAACTTCAATTTTTAGGATTGTGAAAAAAAATTTTGTTGGAAGTGTCAAATTTTAATAAAATTATTTGAAACCAACTTCGATTTTTTTGGATTTTGTTGAGAATTTTTGTTGTAGGATGTATATATGAGTAAATTTAGATGAAAATAACTTCAATTTTTTTGATGGTGATAAAAATTTTAGTTGGAAGAGTCAAATTTTAATAAATTTATTTCAAACCAACTCCGATTTTTTTGGATTTTGTCGAGTATTTTTGTTGTAGGATGTATATTTGAGTAAATTTTGATTAAAATAACTTCAATTTTTTGGATTGTGATAAAAATTTTAGTTGGAAGAGTCAAAATTTAATAAATTTATTTGAAACCATCTTCGATTTTTTGGGATTTTGTCGAGTATTTTTGTTGTAGGATCTATATTTCAGTAAATTTAGATGAAAATAACTTCAATTTTTAGGATTGTGAAAAAAATTTTAGTTGGAAGTGTCAAATTTTAATAAATTTATTTGAGACCTACTTCGATTTTTGTGGATTTTATTGAGTGTTTTTGTTGTAGGATCTATATTTGAGTAAATTTGATGAAAATAACTTCAATTTTTTGGATTGTGAAAAAAATTTTAGTTGGAAGTGTCAAATTTTAATAAATTTATTTGAAATCACTTCGATTATTTTGGAATTTGTTGAGTATTTTTGTAGTAGGATCTATATTTGAGTAAATTTGGATGAAAATAACTTCAATTTTTAGGATTGTGAAAAAAATTTTAGTTGGAAGTGTCAAATTTTAATAAATTTATTTAAAAATCAACTTCGATTATTTTGGATTTTGTCGAGTATTTTTGTTGTAGGATGTATATTTGAGTAAATTTTTATTAAAATAACTTCAATTTTTTGAATTGTGATAAAAATTTTAGTTGGAAGAGTCAAAATTTAATAAATTTATTTGAAACCAACACCGATTTTTTTTTATTTTTTTGAGTATTTTTCTTGTAGGATCTATATTTGAGTAAATTTAGATGAAAATAACTTCAATTTTTAGGATTGTGAAAAAATTTTTAGTTGGAAGAGTCAAATTTTAATAAATTTATTTGAAACCAACTCCGATTTTTTTGGATTTTGTCGAGTATTTTTGTTGTAGGATGTATATTTGAGTAAATTTAGATGAAAATAACTTCAATTTTTTGGATTGTGAAAAAAATTTTAGTTGGAAGTGTCAAATTTTAATAAAATTATTTGAAATCAACTTCGATTATTTTGGAATTTGTTAAGTATTTTTGTTGTAGGATCTATATTTGAGTAAATTTAGATGAAAATAACGGCAATTTTTTGGGTTGTGAAAAAAAAATTTACATGGGAGTGTCAAATTTTAATAAAATTATTTGAAATCAACTTCGATTATTTTGGAATTTGTTAAGTATTTTTGTTGTAGGATCTATATTTGAGTAAATTTAGATGAAAATAACTTCAATTTTTTGGATTGTGAAAAAAATTTTAGTTGGAAGTGTCAAATTTTAATAAATTTATTTGAAATCAACTTCGATTATTTTGGATTTTGTTGAGTATTTTTGTTGTGGGATCTATATTTGAGTAAATTTAGATGAAAATAACGACAATTTTTTGGATTGTGAAAAAAAAATTTACATAGAAGGGTAAAATTTTAATAAATTTATTTGAAACCAACTTCGATTTTTTTTAATTTTGTTGAGTATTTTTGTTGTAGGATCTATGTTTGAGTAAATTTAGATGAAAATAACTTCAATTTTTAGGATTGTGAAAAAAATTTTAGTTGGAAGTGTCAAATTTTAATAAATTTATTTGAGACTAACTTCGATTTTTGTGGATTTTGTTGAGTATTTTTGTTGTAGGATGCATATTTGAGTAAATTTAGATGAAATTATCTTCAATTTTTTGCATTGTGAAAAAAATTTAGTTGGAAGTGTCAAATTTTAATAAATTTATTTGAAACCAACTTCGATTATTTTGGATTTTGTTGAGTATTTTTGTTGTAGGATCTATATTTCAGTAAATTTAGATGAAAATAACGACCATTTTTTGGATTGTGAAAAAAATTTTAGTTGGAAGTGTCAAATTTTAATAAATTTATTTGAGACCTACTTCGATTTTTTTGGATTTTGTTGAGAATTTTTGTTGTAGGATGTATATATGAGTAAATTTAGATGAAAATAACTTCAATTTTTTTGATGGTGATAAAAATTTTAGTTGGAAGAGTCAAATTTTACTAAATTTATTTCAAACCAACTCCGATTTTTTTGGATTTTGTCGAGTATTTTTGTTGTAGGATGTATATTTGAGTAAATTTTGATTAAAATAACTTCAATTTTTTGGATTGTGATAAAAATTTTAGTTGGAAGAGTCAAAATTTAATAAATTTATTTGAAACCAACACCGATTTTTTTTTATTTTGTTGAGTATTTTTCTTGTAGGATCTATATTTCAGTAAATTTAGATGAAAATAACTTCAATTTTTAGGATTGTGAAAAAATTTTTAGTTGGAAGAGTCAAATTTTAATAAATTTATTTGAAACCAACTCCGATTTTTTTGGATTTTGTCGAGTATTTTTGTTGTAGGATGTATATTTGAGTAAATTTAGATGGAAATAACTTCAATTTTTTGGATTGTGAAAAAAATTTTAGTTGGAAGTGTCAAATTTTAATAAAATTATTTGAAATCAACTTCGATTATTTTGGAATTTGTTAAGTATTTTTGTTGTAGGATCTATATTTGAGTAAATTTAGATGAAAATAACTTCAATTTTTTGGATTGTGAAAAAAATTTTAGTTGGAAGTGTCAAATTTTAATAAATTTATTTGAAATCAACTTCGATTATTTTGGATTTTGTTGAGTATTTTTGTTGTGGGATCTATATTTGAGTAAATTTAGAATGAAAATAACTTCAATTTTTAGGATTGTGAAAAAAAATTTTGTTGGAAGTGTCAAATTTTAATAAAATTATTTGAAACCAACTTCGATTTTTTTGGATTTTGTTGAGAATTTTTGTTGTAGGATGTATATATGAGTAAATTTAGATGAAAATAACTTCAATTTTTTTGATGGTGATAAAAATTTTAGTTGGAAGAGTCAAATTTTAATAAATTTATTTCAAACCAACTCCGATTTTTTTGGATTTTGTCGAGTATTTTTGTTGTAGGATGTATATTTGAGTAAATTTTGATTAAAATAACTTCAATTTTTTGGATTGTGATAAAAATTTTAGTTGGAAGAGTCAAAATTTAATAAATTTATTTGAAACCATCTTCGATTTTTTGGGATTTTGTCGAGTATTTTTGTTGTAGGATCTATATTTCAGTAAATTTAGATGAAAATAACTTCAATTTTTAGGATTGTGAAAAAAATTTTAGTTGGAAGTGTCAAATTTTAATAAATTTATTTGAGACCTACTTCGATTTTTGTGGATTTTATTGAGTGTTTTTGTTGTAGGATCTATATTTGAGTAAATTTGATGAAAATAACTTCAATTTTTTGGATTGTGAAAAAAATTTTAGTTGGAAGTGTCAAATTTTAATAAATTTATTTGAAATCACTTCGATTATTTTGGAATTTGTTGAGTATTTTTGTAGTAGGATCTATATTTGAGTAAATTTGGATGAAAATAACTTCAATTTTTAGGATTGTGAAAAAAATTTTAGTTGGAAGTGTCAAATTTTAATAAATTTATTTAAAAATCAACTTCGATTATTTTGGATTTTGTCGAGTATTTTTGTTGTAGGATGTATATTTGAGTAAATTTTTATTAAAATAACTTCAATTTTTTGGATTGTGATAAAAATTTTAGTTGGAAGAGTCAAAATTTAATAAATTTATTTGAAACCAACACCGATTTTTTTTTATTTTTTTGAGTATTTTTCTTGTAGGATCTATATTTGAGTAAATTTAGATGAAAATAACTTCAATTTTTAGGATTGTGAAAAAATTTTTAGTTGGAAGAGTCAAATTTTAATAAATTTATTTGAAACCAACTCCGATTTTTTTGGATTTTGTCGAGTATTTTTGTTGTAGGATGTATATTTGAGTAAATTTAGATGAAAATAACTTCAATTTTTTGGATTGTGAAAAAAAAATTTACATGGGAGTGTCAAATTTTAATAAAATTATTTGAAATCAACTTCGATTATTTTGGAATTTGTTAAGTATTTTTGTTGTAGGATCTATATTTGAGTAAATTTAGATGAAAAAAACTTCAATTTTTTGGATTGTGAAAAAAATTTTAGTTGGAAGTGTCAAATTTTAATAAATTTATTTGAAATCAACTTCGATTATTTTGGATTTTGTTGAGTATTTTTGTTGTGGGATCTATATTTGAGTAAATTTAGATGAAAATAACGACAATTTTTTGGATTGTGAAAAAAAAATTTACATGGAAGGGTAAAATTTTAATAAATTTATTTGAAACCAACTTCGATTTTTTTTAATTTTGTTGAGTATTTTTGTTGTAGGATCTATATTTCAGTAAATTTAGATGAAAATAACTTCAATTTTTTGGATTGTGAAAAAAATGTTAGTTGGAAGTGTCTAATTTTAATAAATTTATTTGAAACCAACACCGATTTTTGTGGATTTTGTTGAGTATTTTTGTTGTAGGATCTATATTTGAGTAAATTTAGATGAAAATAACGGCAATTTTTTGGGTTGTGAAAAAAAAATTTACATGGGAGTGTCAAATTTTAATAAAATTATTTGAAATCAACTTCGATTATTTTGGAATTTGTTAAGTATTTTTGTTGTAGGATCTATATTTGAGTAAATTTAGATGAAAATAACCTCAATTTTTTGGATTGTGAAAAAAATTTTAGTTGGAAGTGTCAAATTTTAATAAATTTATTTGAAATCAACTTCGATTATTTTGGATTTTGTTGAGTATTTTTGTTGTGGGATCTATATTTGAGTAAATTTAGATGAAAATAACGACAATTTTTTGGATTGTGAAAAAAAAATTTACATGGAAGGGTAAAATTTTAATAAATTTATTTGAAACCAACTTCGATTTTTTGTAATTTTGTTGAGTATTTTTGTTGTAGGATCTATGTTTGAGTAAATTTAGATGAAAATAACTTCAATTTTTAGGATTGTGAAAAAAATTTTAGTTGGAGGTGTCAAATTTTAATAAATTTATTTGAGACTAACTTCGATTTTTGTGGATTTTGTTGAGTATTTTTGTTGTAGGATGCATATTTGAGTAAATTTAGATGAAATTATCTTCAATTTTTTGCATTGTGAAAAAAATTTAGTTGGAAGTGTCAAATTTTAATAAATTTATTTGAAACCAACTTCGATTATTTTGGATTTTGTTGAGTATTTTTGTTGTAGGATCTATATTTCAGTAAATTTAGATGAAAATAACGACCATTTTTTGGATTGTGAAAAAAATTTTAGTTGGAAGTGTCAAATTTTAATAAATTTATTTGAGACCTACTTCGATTTTTTTGGATTTTGTTGAGAATTTTTGTTGTAGGATGTATATATGAGTAAATTTAGATGAAAATAACTTCAATTTTTTTGATGGTGATAAAAATTTTAGTTGGAAGAGTCAAATTTTACTAAATTTATTTCAAACCAACTCCGATTTTTTTGGATTTTGTCGAGTATTTTTGTTGTAGGATGTATATTTGAGTAAATTTTGATTAAAATAACTTCAATTTTTTGGATTGTGATAAAAATTTTAGTTGGAAGAGTCAAAATTTAATAAATTTATTTGAAACCAACACCGATTTTTTTTTATTTTGTTGAGTATTTTTCTTGTAGGATCTATATTTCAGTAAATTTAGATGAAAATAACTTCAATTTTTAGGATTGTGAAAAAATTTTTAGTTGGAAGAGTCAAATTTTAATAAATTTATTTGAAACCAACTCCGATTTTTTTGGATTTTGTCGAGTATTTTTGTTGTAGGATGTATATTTGAGTAAATTTAGATGGAAATAACTTCAATTTTTTGGATTGTGAAAAAAATTTTAGTTGGAAGTGTCAAATTTTAATAAAATTATTTGAAATCAACTTCGATTATTTTGGAATTTGTTTAGTATTTTTGTTGTAGGATCTATATTTGAGTAAATTTAGATGAAAATAACTTCAATTTTTAGGATTGTGAAAAAAATTTTAGTTGGAAGTGTCAAATTTTAATAAATTTATTTGAGACCTACTTCGATTTTTGTGGATTTTATTGAGTGTTTTTGTTGTAGGATCTATATTTGAGTAAATTTGATGAAAATAACTTCAATTTTTTGGATTGTGAAAAAAATTTTAGTTGGAAGTGTCAAATTTTAATAAATTTATTTGAAATCACTTCGATTATTTTGGAATTTGTTGAGTATTTTTGTAGTAGGATCTATATTTGAGTAAATTTGGATGAAAATAACTTCAATTTTTAGGATTGTGAAAAAAATTTTAGTTGGAAGTGTCAAATTTTAATAAATTTATTTAAAAATCAACTTCGATTATTTTGGATTTTGTCGAGTATTTTTGTTGTAGGATGTATATTTGAGTAAATTTTTATTAAAATAACTTCAATTTTTTGGATTGTGATAAAAATTTTAGTTGGAAGAGTCAAAATTTAATAAATTTATTTGAAACCAACACCGATTTTTTTTTATTTTTTTGAGTATTTTTCTTGTAGGATCTATATTTGAGTAAATTTAGATGAAAATAACTTCAATTTTTAGGATTGTGAAAAAATTTTTAGTTGGAAGAGTCAAATTTTAATAAATTTATTTGAAACCAACTCCGATTTTTTTGGATTTTGTCGAGTATTTTTGTTGTAGGATGTATATTTGAGTAAATTTAGATGAAAATAACTTCAATTTTTTGGATTGTGAAAAAAATTTTAGTTGGAAGTGTCAAATTTTAATAAAATTATTTGAAATCAACTTCGATTATTTTGGAATTTGTTAAGTATTTTTGTTGTAGGATCTATATTTGAGTAAATTTAGATGAAAATAACGGCAATTTTTTGGGTTGTGAAAAAAAAATTTACATGGGAGTGTCAAATTTTAATAAAATTATTTGAAATCAACTTCGATTATTTTGGAATTTGTTAAGTATTTTTGTTGTAGGATCTATATTTGAGTAAATTTAGATGAAAATAACTTCAATTTTTTGGATTGTGAAAAAAATTTTAGTTGGAAGTGTCAAATTTTAATAAATTTATTTGAAATCAACTTCGATTATTTTGGATTTTGTTGAGTATTTTTGTTGTAGGATCTATATTTGAGTAAATTTAGATGAAAATAACGGCAATTTTTTGGGTTGTGAAAAAAATTTTAGTTGGAAGTGTCAAATTTTAATAAATTTATTTGAAATCAACTTCGATTATTTTGGATTTTGTTGAGTATTTTTGTTGTGGGATCTATATTTGAGTAAATTTAGATGAAAATAACGACAATTTTTTGGATTGTGATAAAAATTTTAGTTGGAAGAGTCAAAATTTAATAAATTTATTTGAAACCATCTTCGTTTTTTTGGGATTTTGTCGAGTATTTTTGTTGTAGGATCTATATTTGAGTAAATTTAGATGAAAATAACTTCAATTTTTTGGATTGTGAAAAAAATGTTAGTTGGAAGTGTCAAATTTTAATAAATTTATTTGAAACCAACTTCGATTATTTTGGAATTTGTTTAGTATTTTTGTTGTAGGATCTATATTTGAGTAAATTTAGATGAAAATAACTTCAATTTTTTGGATTGTGATAAAAATTTTAGTTGGAAGAGTCAAAATTTAATAAATTTATTTGAAACCAACACCGATTTTTTTTTATTTTGTTGAGTATTTTTCTTGTAGGATCTATATTTCAGTAAATTTAGATGAAAATAACTTCAATTTTTAGGATTGTGAAAAAATTTTTAGTTGGAAGAGTCAAATTTTAATAAATTTATTTGAAACCAACTCCGATTTTTTTGGATTTTGTCGAGTATTTTTGTTGTAGGATGTATATTTGAGTAAATTTAGATGGAAATAACTTCAATTTTTTGGATTGTGAAAAAAATTTTAGTTGGAAGTGTCAAATTTTAATAAAATTATTTGAAATCAACTTCGATTATTTTGGAATTTGTTTAGTATTTTTGTTGTAGGATCTATATTTGAGTAAATTTAGATGAAAATAACTTCAATTTTTAGGATTGTGAAAAAAATTTTAGTTGGAAGTGTCAAATTTTAATAAATTTATTTGAGACCTACTTCGATTTTTGTGGATTTTATTGAGTGTTTTTGTTGTAGGATCTATATTTGAGTAAATTTGATGAAAATAACTTCAATTTTTTGGATTGTGAAAAAAATTTTAGTTGGAAGTGTCAAATTTTAATAAATTTATTTGAAATCACTTCGATTATTTTGGAATTTGTTGAGTATTTTTGTAGTAGGATCTATATTTGAGTAAATTTGGATGAAAATAACTTCAATTTTTAGGATTGTGAAAAAAATTTTAGTTGGAAGTGTCAAATTTTAATAAATTTATTTAAAAATCAACTTCGATTATTTTGGATTTTGTCGAGTATTTTTGTTGTAGGATGTATATTTGAGTAAATTTTTATTAAAATAACTTCAATTTTTTGGATTGTGATAAAAATTTTAGTTGGAAGAGTCAAAATTTAATAAATTTATTTGAAACCAACACCGATTTTTTTTTATTTTTTTGAGTATTTTTCTTGTAGGATCTATATTTGAGTAAATTTAGATGAAAATAACTTCAATTTTTAGGATTGTGAAAAAATTTTTAGTTGGAAGAGTCAAATTTTAATAAATTTATTTGAAACCAACTCCGATTTTTTTGGATTTTGTCGAGTATTTTTGTTGTAGGATGTATATTTGAGTAAATTTAGATGAAAATAACTTCAATTTTTTTGATTGTGAAAAAAATTTTAGTTGGAAGTGTCAAATTTTAATAAAATTATTTGAAATCAACTTCGATTATTTTGGAATTTGTTAAGTATTTTTGTTGTAGGATCTATATTTGAGTAAATTTAGATGAAAATAACGGCAATTTTTTGGGTTGTGAAAAAAAAATTTACATGGGAGTGTCAAATTTTAATAAAATTATTTGAAATCAACTTCGATTATTTTGGAATTTGTTAAGTATTTTTGTTGTAGGATCTATATTTGAGTAAATTTAGATGAAAATAACTTCAATTTTTTGGATTGTGAAAAAAATTTTAGTTGGAAGTGTCAAATTTTAATAAATTTATTTGAAATCAACTTCGATTATTTTGGATTTTGTTGAGTATTTTTGTTGTGGGATCTATATTTGAGTAAATTTAGATGAAAATAACGACAATTTTTTGGATTGTGAAAAAAAAATTTACATGGAAGGGTAAAATTTTAATAAATTTATTTGAAACCAACTTCGATTTTTTTTAATTTTGTTGAGTATTTTTGTTGTAGGATCTATATTTGAGTAAATTTAGATGAAAATAACTTCAATTTTTAGGATTGTGAAAAAAATGTTAGTTGGAAGTGTCAAATTTTAATAAATTTATTTGAAACCAACACCGATTTTTGTGGATTTTGTTGAGTATTTTTGTTGTAGGATCTATATTTGAGTAAATTTAGATGAAAATAACGGCAATTTTTTGGGTTGTGAAAAAAATTTTAGTTGGAAGTGTCAAATTTTAATAAATTTATTTGAAATCAACTTCGATTATTTTGGATTTTGTTGAGTATTTTTGTTGTGGGATCTATATTTGAGTAAATTTAGATGAAAATAACGACAATTTTTTGGATTGTGATAAAAATTTTAGTTGGAAGAGTCAAAATTTAATAAATTTATTTGAAACCATCTTCGTTTTTTTGGGATTTTGTCGAGTATTTTTGTTGTAGGATCTATATTTGAGTAAATTTAGATGAAAATAACTTCAATTTTTTGGATTGTGAAAAAAATGTTAGTTGGAAGTGTCAAATTTTAATAAATTTATTTGAAACCAACACCGATTTTTGTGGATTTTGTTGAGTATTTTTGTTGTAGGATCTATATTTGAGTAAATTTAGATGAAAATAACGGCAATTTTTTGGGTTGTGAAAAAAAAATTTACATGGGAGTGTCAAATTTTAATAAAATTATTTGAAATCAACTTCGATTATTTTGGAATTTGTTAAGTATTTTTGTTGTAGGATCTATATTTGAGTAAATTTAGATGAAAATAACTTCAATTTTTTGGATTGTGAAAAAAATTTTAGTTGGAAGTGTCAAATTTTAATAAATTTATTTGAAATCAACTTCGATTATTTTGGATTTTGTTGAGTATTTTTGTTGTGGGATCTATATTTGAGTAAATTTAGATGAAAATAACGACAATTTTTTGGATTGTGAAAAAAAAATTTACATGGAAGGGTAAAATTTTAATAAATTTATTTGAAACCAACTTCGATTTTTTTTAATTTTGTTGAGTATTTTTGTTGTAGGATCTATATTTGAGTAAATTTAGATGAAAATAACTTCAATTTTTAGGATTGTGAAAAAAATTTTAGTTGGAAGTGTCAAATTTTAATAAATTTATTTGAGACCAACTTCGATTTTTTTGGATTTTGTTGAGAATTTTTGTTGTAGGATGTATATATGAGTAAATTTAGATGAAAATAACGGCAATTTTTTGGGTTGTGAAAAAAAAATTTACATGGGAGTGTCAAATTTTAATAAAATTATTTGAAATCAACTTCGATTATTTTGGAATTTGTTAAGTATTTTTGTTGTAGGATCTATATTTGAGTAAATTTAGATGAAAATAACGACAATTTTTTGGATTGTGATAAAAATTTTAGTTGGAAGAGTCAAATTTTACTAAATTTATTTCAAACCAACTCCGATTTTTTTGGATTTTGTCGAGTATTTTTGTTGTAGGATGTATATTTGAGTAAATTTTGATTAAAATAACTTCAATTTTTTGGATTGGGAAAAAAATGTTAGTTGGAAGTGTCAAATTTTAATAAATTTATTTGAAACCAACACCGATTTTTGTGGATTTTGTTGAGTATTTTTGTTGTAGGATCTATATTTGAGTAAATTTAGATGAAAATAACGGCAATTTTTTGGGTTGTGAAAAAAAAATTTACATGGGAGTGTCAAATTTTAATAAATTTATTTGAAACCAACTCCGATTTTTTTGGATTTTGTCGAGTATTTTTGTTGTAGGATGTATATTTGAGTAAATTTAGATGAAAATAACTTCAATTTTTTGGATTGTGAAAAAAATTTTAGTTGGAAGTGTCAAATTTTAATAAAATTATTTGAAATCAACTTCGATTATTTTGGAATTTGTTAAATATTTTTGTTGTAGGATCTATATTTGAGTAAATTTAGATGAAAATAACTTCAATTTTTTGGATTGTGAAAAAAATTTTAGTTGGAAGTGTCAAATTTTAATAAATTTATTTGAAATCAACTTCGATTATTTTGGATTTTGTTGAGTATTTTTGTTGTGGGATCTATATTTGAGTAAATTTAGAATGAAAATAACTTCAATTTTTAGGATTGTGAAAAAAAATTTTGTTGGAAGTGTCAAATTTTAATAAAATTATTTGAAACCAACTTCGATTTTTTTGGATTTTGTTGAGAATTTTTGTTGTAGGATGTATATATGAGTAAATTTAGATGAAAATAACTTCAATTTTTTTGATGGTGATAAAAATTTTAGTTGGAAGAGTCAAATTTTAATAAATTTATTTCAAACCAACTCCGATTTTTTTGGATTTTGTCGAGTATTTTTGTTGTAGGATGTATATTTGAGTAAATTTTGATTAAAATAACTTCAATTTTTTGGATTGTGATAAAAATTTTAGTTGGAAGAGTCAAAATTTAATAAATTTATTTGAAACCATCTTCGATTTTTTGGGATTTTGTCGAGTATTTTTGTTGTAGGATCTATATTTCAGTAAATTTAGATGAAAATAACTTCAATTTTTAGGATTGTGAAAAAAATTTTAGTTGGAAGTGTCAAATTTTAATAAATTTATTTGAGACCTACTTCGATTTTTGTGGATTTTGTTGAGTGTTTTTGTTGTAGGATCTATATTTGAGTAAATTTGATGAAAATAACTTCAATTTTTTGGATTGTGAAAAAAATTTTAGTTGGAAGTGTCAAATTTTAATAAATTTATTTGAAATCACTTCGATTATTTTGGAATTTGTTGAGTATTTTTGTAGTAGGATCTCTATTTGAGTAAATTTGGATGAAAATTACTTCAATTTTTAGGATTGTGAAAAAAATTTTAGTTGGAAGTGTCAAATTTTAATAAATTTATTTAAAAATCAACTTCGATTATTTTGGATTTTGTCGAGTATTTTTGTTGTAGGATGTATATTTGAGTAAATTTTTATTAAAATAACTTCAATTTTTTGGATTGTGATAAAAATTTTAGTTGGAAGAGTCAAAATTTAATAAATTTATTTGAAACCAACACCGATTTTTTTTTATTTTTTTGAGTATTTTTCTTGTAGGATCTATATTTGAGTAAATTTAGATGAAAATAACTTCAATTTTTAGGATTGTGAAAAAATTTTTAGTTGGAAGAGTCAAATTTTAATAAATTTATTTGAAACCAACTCCGATTTTTTTGGATTTTGTCGAGTATTTTTGTTGTAGGATGTATATTTGAGTAAATTTAGATGAAAATAACTTCAATTTTTTGGATTGTGAAAAAAATTTTAGTTGGAAGTGTCAAATTTTAATAAAATTATTTGAAACCAACTTCGATTTTTTTGGATTTTGTTGAGAATTTTTGTTGTAGGATGTATATTTGAGTAAATTTAGATGAAAATAACTTCAATTTTTTTGATGGTGATAAAAATTTTAGTTGGAAGAGTCAAATTTTAATAAATTTATTTGAAACCAACTCCGATTTTTTTGGATTTTGTCGAGTATTTTTGTTGTAGGATGTATATTTGAGTAAATTTTGATTAAAATAACTTCAATTTTTTGGATTGTGAAAAAAATGTTAGTTGGAAGTGTCAAATTTTAATAAATTTATTTGAAACCAACACCGATTTTTGTGGATTTTGTTGAGTATTTTTGTTGTAGGATCTATATTTGAGTAAATTTAGATGAAAATAACGGCAATTTTTTGGGTTGTGAAAAAAATTTTAGTTGGAAGTGTCAAATTTTAATAAATTTATTTGAAATCAACTTCGATTATTTTGGATTTTGTTGAGTATTTTTGTTGTGGGATCTATATTTGAGTAAATTTAGATGAAAATAACGACAATTTTTTGGATTGTGATAAAAATTTTAGTTGGAAGAGTCAAAATTTAATAAATTTATTTGAAACCATCTTCGATTTTTTGGGATTTTGTCGAGTATTTTTGTTGTAGGATCTATATTTGAGTAAATTTAGATGAAAATAACTTCAATTTTTTGGATTGTGAAAAAAATGTTAGTTGGAAGTGTCAAATTTTAATAAATTTATTTGAAACCAACACCGATTTTTGTGGATTTTGTTGAGTATTTTTGTTGTAGGATCTATATTTGAGTAAATTTAGATGAAAATAACGGCAATTTTTTGGGTTGTGAAAAAAAAATTTACATGGGGGTGTCAAATTTTAATAAAATTATTTGAAATCAACTTCGATTATTTTGGAATTTGTTAAGTATTTTTGTTGTGGGATCTATATTTGAGTAAATTTAGATGAAAATAACTTCAATTTTTAGGATTGTGAAAAAAATGTTAGTTGGAAGTGTCAAATTTTAATAAATTTATTTGAAACCAACACCGATTTTTGTGGATTTTGTTGAGTATTTTTGTTGTAGGATCTATATTTGAGTAAATTTAGATGAAAATAACTTCAATTTTTTGGATTGTGAAAAAAATGTTAGTTGGAAGTGTCAAATTTTAATAAATTTATTTGAAACCAACACCGATTTTTGTGGATTTTGTTGAGTATTTTTGTTGTAGGATCTATATTTGAGTAAATTTAGATGAAAATAACGGCAATTTTTCGGGTTGTGAAAAAAAAATTTACATGGGAGTGTCAAATTTTAATAAAATTATTTGAAATCAACTTCGATTATTTTGGAATTTGTTAAGTATTTTTGTTGTAGGATCTATATTTGAGTAAATTTAGATGAAAATAACTTCAATTTTTTGGATTGTGAAAAAAATTTTAGTTGGAAGTGTCAAATTTTAATAAATTTATTTGAGACTAACTTCGATTTTTGTGGATTTTGTTGAGTATTTTTGTTGTAGGATGCATATTTGAGTAAATTTAGATGAAAATAACTTCAATTTTTTTGATGGTGATAAAAAATTTAGTTGGAAGAGTCAAATTTTACTAAATTTATTTCAAACCAACTCCGATTTTTTTGGATTTTGTCGAGTATTTTTGTTGTAGGATGTATATTTGAGTAAATTTTGATTAAAATAACTTCAATTTTTTGGATTGTGATAAAAATTTTAGTTGGAAGAGTCAAAATTTAATAAATTTATTTGAAACCAACACCGATTTTTTTTTATTTTGTTGAGTATTTTTCTTGTAGGATCTATATTTCAGTAAATTTAGATGAAAATAACTTCAATTTTTAGGATTGTGAAAAAATTTTTAGTTGGAAGAGTCAAATTTTAATAAATTTATTTGAAACCAACTCCGATTTTTTTGGATTTTGTCGAGTATTTTTGTTGTAGGATGTATATTTGAGTAAATTTAGATGGAAATAACTTCAATTTTTTGGATTGTGAAAAAAATTTTAGTTGGAAGTGTCAAATTTTAATAAAATTATTTGAAATCAACTTCGATTATTTTGGAATTTGTTAAGTATTTTTGTTGTAGGATCTATATTTGAGTAAATTTAGATGAAAATAACTTCAATTTTTTGGATTGTGAAAAAAATTTTAGTTGGAAGTGTCAAATTTTAATAAATTTATTTGAAATCAACTTCGATTATTTTGGATTTTGTTGAGTATTTTTGTTGTGGGATCTATATTTGAGTAAATTTAGAATGAAAATAACTTCAATTTTTAGGATTGTGAAAAAAAATTTTGTTGGAAGTGTCAAATTTTAATAAAATTATTTGAAACCAACTTCGATTTTTTTGGATTTTGTTGAGAATTTTTGTTGTAGGATGTATATATGAGTAAATTTAGATGAAAATAACTTCAATTTTTTTGATGGTGATAAAAATTTTAGTTGGAAGAGTAAAATTTTAATAAATTTATTTCAAACCAACTCCGATTTTTTTGGATTTTGTCGAGTATTTTTGTTGTAGGATGTATATTTGAGTAAATTTTGATTAAAATAACTTCAATTTTTTGGATTGTGATAAAAATTTTAGTTGGAAGAGTCAAAATTTAATAAATTTATTTGAAACCATCTTCGATTTTTTGGGATTTTGTCGAGTATTTTTGTTGTAGGATCTATATTTCAGTAAATTTAGATGAAAATAACTTCAATTTTTAGGATTGTGAAAAAAATTTTAGTTGGAAGTGTCAAATTTTAATAAATTTATTTGAGACCTACTTCGATTTTTGTGGATTTTGTTGAGTGTTTTTGTTGTAGGATCTATATTTGAGTAAATTTGATGAAAATAACTTCAATTTTTTGGATTGTGAAAAAAATTTTAGTTGGAAGTGTCAAATTTTAATAAATTTATTTGAAACCAACCCCGATTTTTTTTTATTTTGTTGAGTATTTTTCTTGTAGGATCTATATTTGAGTAAATTTAGATGAAAATAACTTCAATTTTTAGGATTGTGAAAAAATTTTTAGTTGGAAGAGTCAAATTTTAATAAATTTATTTGAAACCAACTCCGATTTTTTTGGATTTTGTCGAGTATTTTTGTTGTAGGATGTATATTTGAGTAAATTTAGATGAAAATAACTTCAATTTTTTGGATTGTGAAAAAAATTTTAGTTGGAAGTGTCAAATTTTAATAAAATTATTTGAAATCAACTTCGATTATTTTGGAATTTGTTAAGTATTTTTGGTGTAGGATCTATATTTGAGTAAATTTAGATGAAAATAACTTCAATTTTTTGGATTGTGAAAAAAATTTTAGTTGGAAGTGTCAAATTTTAATAAATTTATTTGAAATCAACTTCGATTATTTTGGATTTTGTTGAGTATTTTTGTTGTGGGATCTATATTTGAGTAAATTTAGATGAAAATAACGACAATTTTTTGGATTGTGAAAAAAAAATTTACATGGAAGGGTAAAATTTTAATAAATTTATTTGAAACCAACTTCGATTTTTTTTAATTTTGTTGAGTATTTTTGTTGTAGGATCTATATTTGAGTAAATTTAGATGAAAATAACTTCAATTTTTAGGATTGTGAAAAAAATGTTAGTTGGAAGTGTCAAATTTTAATAAATTTATTTGAGATCAACTTCGATTTTTTTGGATTTTGTCGAGTATTTTTGTTGTAGGATGTATATTTGAGTAAATTTTGATTAAAATAACTACAACTTTTTGGATTGTGATAAAAATTTTAGTTGGAAGAGTCAAAATTTAATAAATTTATTTGAAACCAGCTTCGATTTTTTGGGATTTTGTCGAGTATTTTTGTTGTAGGATCTATATTTGAGTAAATTTAGATGAAAATAACTTCAATTTTTTGGATTGTGAAAAAAATTTTAGTTGGAAGTGTCAAATTTTAATAAATTTATTTGAAATCAACTTCGATTATTTTGGATTTTGTTGAGTATTTTTGTTGTGGGATCTATATTTGAGTAAATTTAGATGAAAATAACGACAATTTTTTGGATTGTGAAAAAAAAATTTACATGGAAGGGTAAAATTTTTATAAATTTATTTGAAACCAACTTCGATTTTTTTTAATTTTGTTGAGTATTTTTATTGTAGGATCTATATTTGAGTAAATTTAGATGAAAATAACTTCAATTTTTAGGATTGTGAAAAAAATTTTAGTTGGAAGTGTCAAATTTTAATAAATTTATTTGAGACCTACTTCGATTTTTTTGGATTTTGTTGAGAATTTTTGTTGTAGGATGTATATATGAGTAAATTTAGATGAAAATAACTTCAATTTTTTTGATGGTGATAAAAATTTTAGTTGGAAGATTCAAATTTTAATAAATTTATTTGAAACCAACTCCGTTTTTTTTGGATTTTGTCGAGTATTTTTGTTGTAGGATGTATATTTGAGTAAATTTTGATTAAAATAACTTCAATTTTTTGGATTGTGATAAAAATATTATTTGGAAGAGTCAAAATTTAATAAATTTATTTGAAACCATCTTCGATTTTTTGGGATTTTGTCGAGTATTTTTGTTGAAGGATCTATATTTGAGTAAATTTAGATGAAAATAACTTCAATTTTCTGGATTGTGAAAAAAATGTTTGTTGGTAGTGTCAAATTTTAATAAATTAATTTGAAACCAACACCGATTTTTGTGGATTTTGTTGAGTATTTTTGTTGTAGGATCTATATTTGAGTAAATTTAGATGAAAATAACGGCAATTTTTTGGGTTGTGAAAAAAAAATTTACATGGGAGTGTCAAATTTTAATAAAATTATTTGAAATCAACTTCGATTATTTTGGAATTTGTTAAGTATTTTTGTTGTAGGATCTATATTTGAGTAAATTTAGATGAAAATAACTTCAATTTTTTGGATTGTGAAAAAAATTTTAGTTGGAAGTGTCAAATTTTAATAAATTTATTTGAAATCAACTTCGATTATTTTTGGATTTTGTTGAGTATTTTTGTTGTGGGATCTATATTTGAGTAAATTTAGATGAAAATAACGACAATTTTTTGGATTGTGAAAAAAAAATTTACATGGAAGGGTAAAATTTTTATAAATTTATTTGAAACCAACTTCGATTTTTTTTAATTTTGTTGAGTATTTTTATTGTAGGATCTATATTTGAGTAAATTTAGATGAAAATAACTTCAATTTTTAGGATTGTGAAAAAAATTTTAGTTGGAAGTGTCAAATTTTAATAAATTTATTTGAGACCTACTTCGATTTTTTTGGATTTTGTTGAGAATTTTTGTTGTAGGATGTATATATGAGTAAATTTAGATGAAAATAACTTCAATTTTTTTGATGGTGATAAAAATTTTAGTTGGAAGAGTCAAATTTTAATAAATTTATTTCAAACCAACTCCGATTTTTGTGGATTTAGTTGAGTATTTTTGTTGTAGGATCTATATTTGAGTAAATTTGATGAAAATAACTTCAATTTTTTGGATTGTGAAAAAAATTTTAGTTGGAAGTGTCAAATTTTAATAAATTTATTTGAAACCAACACCGATTTTTTTTTATTTTGTTGAGTATTTTTCTTGTAGGATCTATATTTGAGTAAATTTAGATGAAAATAACTTCAATTTTTAGGATTGTGAAAAAATTTTTAGTTGGAAGAGTCAAATTTTAATAAATTTATTTGAAACCAACTCCGATTTTTTTTTATTTTGTCGAGTATTTTTGTTGTAGGATGTATATTTGAGTAAATTTAGATGAAAATAACTTCAATTTTTTGGATTGTGAAAAAAATTTTAGTTGGAAGTGTCAAATTTTAATAAATTTATTTGAAATCAACTTCGATTATTTTGGATTTTGTTGAGTATTTTTGTTGTGGGATCTATATTTGAGTAAATTTAGATGAAAATAACGACAATTTTTTGGATTGTGAAAAAAAAATTTACATGGAAGGGTAAAATTTTAATAAATTTATTTGAAACCAACTTCGATTTTTTTTAATTTTGTTGAGTATTTTTGTTGTAGGATCCATATTTGAGTAAATTTAGATGAAAATAACTTCAATTTTTAGGATTGTGAAAAAAATTTTAGTTGGAAGTGTCAAATTTTAATAAATTTATTTGAGACCTACTTCGATTTTTTTGGATTTTGTTGAGAATTTTTGTTGTAGGATGTATATATGAGTAAATTTAGATGAAAATAACTTCAATTTTTTTGATGGTGATAAAAATTTTAGTTGGAAGAGTCAAATTTTAATAAATTTATTTCAAACCAACTCCGATTTTTTTGGATTTTGTTGAGTATTTTTGTTGTGGGATCTATATTTGAGTAAATTTAGATGAAAATAACGACAATTTTTTGGATTGTGAAAAAAAAATTTACATGGAAGGGTAAAATTTTAATAAATTTATTTGAAACCAACTTCGATTTTTTTTAATTTTGTTGAGTATTTTTGTTGTAGGATCTATATTTGAGTAAATTTAGATGAAAATAACTTCAATTTTTAGGATTGTGAAAAAAATTTTAGTTGGAAGTGTCAAATTTTAATAAATTTATTTGAGACCAACTTCAATTTTTGTGGATTTTGATGAGTATTTTTGTTGTAGGATCTATATTTGAGTAAATTTAGAATGAAAATAACTTCAATTTTTAGGATTGAGAAAAAAAATTTAGTTGGAAGTGTCAAATTTTAATAAAATTATTTGAAACCAACTTCGATTTTTTTGGATTTTGTTGAGAATTTTTGTTGTAGGATGTATATTTGAGTAAATTTAGATGAAAATAACTTCAATTTTTTTGATGGTGATAAAAATTTTAGTTGGAAGAGTCAAATTTTAATAAATTTATTTGAAACCAACTCCGTTTTTTTTTTATTTTGTCGAGTATTTTTGTTGTAGGATGTATATTTGAGTAAATTTTGATTAAAATAACTTCAATTTTTTGGATTGTGATAAAAATATTAGTTGGAAGAGTCAAAATTTAATAAATTTATTTGAAACCATCTTCGATTTTTTGGGATTTTGTCGAGTATTTTTGTTGTAGGATCTATATTTGAGTAAATTTAGATGAAAATAACTTCAATTTTTTGGATTGTGAAAAAAATGTTAGTTGGAAGTGTCAAATTTTAATAAATTTATTTGAAACCAACACCGATTTTTGTGGATTTTGTTGAGTATTTTTGTTGTAGGATCTATATTTGAGTAAATTTAGATGAAAATAACGGCAATTTTTTGGGTTGTGAAAAAAAAATTTACATGGGAGTGTCAAATTTTAATAAAATTATTTGAAATCAACTTCGATTATTTTGGAATTTGTTAAGTATTTTTGTTGTAGGATCTATATTTGAGTAAATTTAGATGAAAATAACTTCAATTTTTTGGATTGTGAAAAAAATTTTAGTTGGAAGTGTCAAATTTTAATAAATTTATTTGAAATCAACTTCGATTATTTTGGATTTTGTTGAGTATTTTTGTTGTGGGATCTATATTTGAGTAAATTTAGATGAAAATAACGACAATTTTTTGGATTGTGAAAAAAAAATTTACATGGAAGGGTAAAATTTTTATAAATTTATTTGAAACCAACTTCGATTTTTTTTAATTTTGTTGAGTATTTTTATTGTAGGATCTATATTTGAGTAAATTTAGATGAAAATAACTTCAATTTTTAGGATTGTGAAAAAAATTTTAGTTGGAAGTGTCAAATTTTAATAAATTTATTTGAGACCTACTTCGATTTTTTTGGATTTTGTTGAGAATTTTTGTTGTAGGATGTATATATGAGTAAATTTAGATGAAAATAACTTCAATTTTTTTGATGGTGATAAAAATTTTAGTTGGAAGAGTCAAATTTTAATAAATTTATTTCAAACCAACTCCGATTTTTTTGGATTTTGTCGAGTATTTTTGTTGTAGGATGTATATTTGAGTAAATTTAGATGAAAATAACTTCAATTTTTTGGATTGTGAAAAAAATTTTAGTTGGAAGTGTCAAATTTTAATAAAATTATTTGAAATCAACTTCGATTATTTTGGAATTTGTTAAGTATTTTTGTTGTAGGATCTATATTTGAGTAAATTTAGATGAAAATAACTTCAATTTTTTGGATTGTGAAAAAAATTTTTGTTGGAAGTGTCAAATTTTAATAAATTTATTTGAGACCTACTTCGATTTTTTTGGATTTTGTTGAGAATTTTTGTTGTAGGATGTATATATGAGTAAATTTAGATGAAAATAACTTCAATTTTTTTGATGGTGATAAAAATTTTAGTTGGAAGAGTCAAATTTTAATAAATTTATTTCAAACCAACTCCGATTTTTTTGGTTTTGTCGAGTATTTTTGTTGTAGGATGTATATTTGAGTAAATTTTGATTAAAATAACTTCAATTTTTTGGATTGTGATAAAAATTTTAGTTGGAAGAGTCAAAATTTAATAAATTTATTTGAAACCATCTTCGATTTTTTGGGATTTTGTCGAGTATTTTTGTTGTAGGATCTATATTTCAGTAAATTTAGATGAAAATAACTTCAATTTTTAGGATTGTGAAAAAAATTTGAGATGGAAGTGTCAAATTTTAATAAATTTATTTGAGACCTACTTCGATTTTTGTGGATTTTGTTGAGTATTTTTGTTGTAGGATCTATATTTGAGTAAATTTGATGAAAATAACTTCAATTTTTTGGATTGTGAAAAAAATTTTAGTTGGAAGTGTCAAATTTTAATAAATTTATTTGAAACCAACCCCGATTTTTTTTTATTTTGTTGAGTATTTTTCTTGTAGGATCTATATTTGAGTAAATTTAGATGAAAATAACTTCAATTTTTAGGATTGTGAAAAAATTTTTAGTTGGAAGAGTCAAATTTTAATAAATTTATTTGAAACCAACTCCGATTTTTTTGGATTTTGTCGAGTATTTTTGTTGTAGGATGTATATTTGAGTAAATTTAGATGAAAATAACTTCAATTTTTTGGATTGTGAAAAAAATTTTAGTTGGAAGTGTCAAATTTTAATAAAATTATTTGAAATCAACTTCGATTATTTTGGAATTTGTTAAGTATTTTTGTTGTAGGATCTATATTTGAGTAAATTTAGATGAAAATAACTTCAATTTTTTGGATTGTGAAAAAAATTTTAGTTGGAAGTGTCAAATTTTAATAAATTTATTTGAAATCAACTTCGATTATTTTGGATTTTGTTGAGTATTTTTGTTGTGGGATCTATATTTGAGTAAATTTAGATGAAAATAACGACAATTTTTTGGATTGTGAAAAAAAAATTTACATGGAAGGGTAAAATTTTAATAAATTTATTTGAAACCAACTTCGATTTTTTTTAATTTTGTTGAGTATTTTTGTTGTAGGATCTATATTTGAGTAAATTTAGATGAAAATAACTTCAATTTTTAGGATTGTGAAAAAAATGTTAGTTGGAAGTGTCAAATTTTAATAAATTTATTTGAGATCAACTTCGATTTTTTTGGATTTTGTCGAGTATTTTTGTTGTAGGATGTATATTTGAGTAAATTTTGATTAAAATAACTACAACTTTTTGGATTGTGATAAAAATTTTAGTTGGAAGAGTCAAAATTTAATAAATTTATTTGAAACCAGCTTCGATTTTTTGGGATTTTATCGAGTATTTTTGTTGTAGGATCTATATTTGAGTAAATTTAGATGAAAATAACTTCAATTTTTTGGATTGTGAAAAAAATTTTAGTTGGAAGTGTCAAATTTTAATAAATTTATTTGAAATCAACTTCGATTATTTTGGATTTTGTTGAGTATTTTTGTTGTGGGATCTATATTTGAGTAAATTTAGATGAAAATAACGACAATTTTTTGGATTGTGAAAAAAAAATTTACATGGAAGGGTAAAATTTTTATAAATTTATTTGAAACCAACTTCGATTTTTTTTAATTTTGTTGAGTATTTTTATTGTAGGATCTATATTTGAGTAAATTTAGATGAAAATAACTTCAATTTTTAGGATTGTGAAAAAAATTTTAGTTGGAAGTGTCAAATTTTAATAAATTTATTTGAGACCTACTTCGATTTTTTTGGATTTTGTTGAGAATTTTTGTTGTAGGATGTATATATGAGTAAATTTAGATGAAAATAACTTCAATTTTTTTGATGGTGATAAAAATTTTAGTTGGAAGATTCAAATTTTAATAAATTTATTTGAAACCAACTCCGTTTTTTTTTGATTTTGTCGAGTATTTTTGTTGTAGGATGTATATTTGAGTAAATTTTGATTAAAATAACTTCAATTTTTTGGATTGTGATAAAAATATTATTTGGAAGAGTCAAAATTTAATAAATTTATTTGAAACCATCTTCGATTTTTTGGGATTTTGTCGAGTATTTTTGTTGAAGGATCTATATTTGAGTAAATTTAGATGAAAATAACTTCAATTTTCTGGATTGTGAAAAAAATGTTTGTTGGTAGTGTCAAATTTTAATAAATTAATTTGAAACCAACACCGATTTTTGTGGATTTTGTTGAGTATTTTTGTTGTAGGATCTATATTTGAGTAAATTTAGATGAAAATAACGGCAATTTTTTGGGTTGTGAAAAAAAAATTTACATGGGAGTGTCAAATTTTAATAAAATTATTTGAAATCAACTTCGATTATTTTGGAATTTGTTAAGTATTTTTGTTGTAGGATCTATATTTGAGAAAATTTAGATGAAAATAACTTCAATTTTTTGGATTGTGAAAAAAATTTTAGTTGGAAGTGTCAAATTTTAATAAATTTATTTGAAATCAACTTCGATTATTTTTGGATTTTGTTGAGTATTTTTGTTGTGGGATCTATATTTGAGTAAATTTAGATGAAAATAACGACAATTTTTTGGATTGTGAAAAAAAAATTTACATGGAAGGGTAAAATTTTTATAAATTTATTTGAAACCAACTTCGATTTTTTTTAATTTTGTTGAGTATTTTTATTGTAGGATCTATATTTGAGTAAATTTAGATGAAAATAACTTCAATTTTTAGGATTGTGAAAAAAATTTTAGTTGGAAGTGTCAAATTTTAATAAATTTATTTGAGACCTACTTCGATTTTTTTGGATTTTGTTGAGAATTTTTGTTGTAGGATGTATATATGAGTAAATTTAGATGAAAATAACTTCAATTTTTTTGATGGTGATAAAAATTTTAGTTGGAAGAGTCAAATTTTAATAAATTTATTTCAAACCAACTCCGATTTTTGTGGATTTAGTTGAGTATTTTTGTTGTAGGATCTATATTTGAGTAAATTTGATGAAAATAACTTCAATTTTTTGGATTGTGAAAAAAATTTTAGTTGGAAGTGTCAAATTTTAATAAATTTATTTGAAACCAACACCGATTTTTTTTTATTTTGTTGAGTATTTTTCTTGTAGGATCTATATTTGAGTAAATTTAGATGAAAATAACTTCAATTTTTAGGATTGTGAAAAAATTTTTAGTTGGAAGAGTCAAATTTTAATAAATTTATTTGAAACCAACTCCGATTTTTTTGGATTTTGTCGAGTATTTTTGTTGTAGGATGTATATTTGAGTAAATTTAGATGAAAATAACTTCAATTTTTTGGATTGTGAAAAAAACTTTAGTTGGAAGTGTCAAATTTTAATAAAATTATTTGAAATCAACTTCGATTATTTTGGAATTTGTTAAGTATTTTTGTTGTAGGATCTATATTTGAGTAAATTTAGATGAAAATAACTTTAATTTTTTGGATTGTGAAAAAAATTTTAGTTGGAAGTGTCAAATTTTAATAAATTTATTTGAAATCAACTTCGATTATTTTGGATTTTGTTGAGTATTTTTGTTGTGGGATCTATATTTGAGTACATTTAGATGAAAATAACGACAATTTTGTGGATTGTGAAAAATAAATTTACATGGAAGGGTAAAATTTTAATAAATTTATTTGAAACCAACTTCGATTTTTTTTAATTTTGTTGAGTATTTTTGTTGTAGGATCTATATTTGAGTAAATTTAGATGAAAATAACGACAATTTTTTGGATTGTGAAAAAAAAATTTACATGGAAGGGTAAAATTTTTATAAATTTATTTGAAACCAACTTCGATTTTTTTCAATTTTGTTGAGTATTTTTATTGTAGGATCTATATTCGAGTAAATTTAGATGAAAATAACTTCAATTTTTAGGATTGTGAAAAAAATTTTAGTTGGAAGTGTCAAATTTTAATAAATTTATTTGAGACCTACTTCGATTTTTTTGGATTTTGTTGAGAATTTTTGTTGTAGGATGTATATATGAGTAAATTTAGATGAAAATAACTTCAATTTTTTTGATGGTGATAAAAATTTTAGTTGGAAGAGTCAAATTTTAATAAATTTATTTCAAACCAACTCCGATTTTTTTGGATTTTGTCGAGTATTTTTGTTGTAGGATGTATATTTGAGTAAATTTAGATGCAAATAACTTCAATTTTTTGGATTGTGAAAAAAATTTTAGTTGGAAGTGTCAAATTTTAATAAAATTATTTGAAATCAACTTCGATTATTTTGGAATTTGTTAAGTATTTTTGTTGTAGGATCTATATTTGAGTAAATTTATATGAAAATAACTTCAATTTTTTGGATTGTGAAAAAAATTTTAGTTGGAAGAGTCAAATTTTAATAAATTTATTTCAAACCAACTCCGATTTTTTTGGATTTTGTCGAGTATTTTTGTTGTAGGATGTATATTTGAGTAAATTTAGATGAAAATAACTTCAATTTTTTGGATTGTGAAAAAAATTTTAGTTGGAAGTGTCAAATTTTAATAAAATTATTTGAAATCAACTTCGATTATTTTGGAATTTGTTAAGTATTTTTGTTGTAGGATCTATATTTGAGTAAATTTAGATGAAAATAACTTCAATTTTTTGGATTGTGAAAAAAATTTTTGTTGGAAGTGTCAAATTTTAATAAATTTATTTGAGACCTACTTCGATTTTTTTGGATTTTGTTGAGAATTTTTGTTGTAGGATGTATATATGAGTAAATTTAGATGAAAATAACTTCAATTTTTTTGATGGTGATAAAAATTTTAGTTGGAAGAGTCAAATTTTAATAAATTTATTTCAAACCAACTCCGATTTTTTTGGTTTTGTCGAGTATTTTTGTTGTAGGATGTATATTTGAGTAAATTTTGATTAAAATAACTTCAATTTTTTGGATTGTGATAAAAATTTTAGTTGGAAGAGTCAAAATTTAATAAATTTATTTGAAACCATCTTCGATTTTTTGGGATTTTGTCGAGTATTTTTGTTGTAGGATCTATATTTCAGTAAAATTAGATGAAAATAACTTCAATTTTTAGGATTGTGAAAAAAATTTGAGATGGAAGTGTCAAATTTTAATAAATTTATTTGAGACCTACTTCGATTTTTGTGGATTTTGTTGAGTATTTTTGTTGTAGGATCTATATTTGAGTAAATTTGATGAAAATAACTTCAATTTTTTGGATTGTGAAAAAAATTTTAGTTGGAAGTGTCAAATTTTAATAAATTTATTTGAAACCAACCCCGATTTTTTTTTATTTTGTTGAGTATTTTTCTTGTAGGATCTATATTTGAGTAAATTTAGATGAAAATAACTTCAATTTTTAGGATTGTGAAAAAATTTTTAGTTGGAAGAGTCAAATTTTAATAAATTTATTTGAAACCAACTCCGATTTTTTTGGATTTTGTCGAGTATTTTTGTTGTAGGATGTATATTTGAGTAAATTTAGATGAAAATAACTTCAATTTTTTGGATTGTGAAAAAAATTTTAGTTGGAAGTGTCAAATTTTAATAAATTTATTTGAAATCAACTTCGATTATTTTGGATTTTGTTGAGTATTTTTGTTGTGGGATCTATATTTGAGTAAATTTAGATGAAAATAACGACAATTTTTTGGATTGTGAAAAAAAAATTTACATGGAAGGGTAAAATTTTAATAAATTTATTTGAAACCAACTTCGATTTTTTTTAATTTTGTTGAGTATTTTTGTTGTAGGATCTATATTTGAGTAAATTTAGATGAAAATAACTTCAATTTTTAGGATTGTGAAAAAAATGTTAGTTGGAAGTGTCAAATTTTAATAAATTTATTTGAGATCAACTTCGATTTTTTTGGATTTTGTCGAGTATTTTTGTTGTAGGATGTATATTTGAGTAAATTTTGATTAAAATAACTACAACTTTTTGGATTGTGATAAAAATTTTAGTTGGAAGAGTCAAAATTTAATAAATTTATTTGAAACCATCTTCGATTTTTTGGGATTTTGTCGAGTATTTTTGTTGTAGGATCTATATTTGAGTAAATTTAGATGAAAATAACTTCAATTTTTTGGATTGTGAAAAAAATTTTAGTTGGAAGTGTCAAATTTTAATAAATTTATTTGAAATCAACTTCGATTATTTTGGATGTTGTTGAGTATTTTTGTTGTGGGATCTATATTTGAGTAAATTTAGATGAAAATAACGACAATTTTTTGGATTGTGAAAAAAAAATTTTCATGGAAGGGTAAAATTTTTATAAATTTATTTGAAACCAACTTCGATTTTTTTTAATTTTGTTGAGTATTTTTATTGTAGGATCTATATTTGAGTAAATTTAGATGAAAATAACTTCAATTTTTAGGATTGTGAAAAAAATTTTAGTTGGAAGTGTCAAATTTTAATAAATTTATTTGAGACCTACTTCGATTTTTTTGGATTTTGTTGAGAATTTTTGTTGTAGGATGTATATATGAGTAAATTTAGATGAAAATAACTTCAATTTTTTTGATGGTGATAAAAATTTTAGTTGGAAGATTCAAATTTTAATAAATTTATTTGAAACCAACTCCGTTTTTTTTGGATTTTGTCGAGTATTTTTGTTGTAGGATGTATATTTGAGTAAATTTTGATTAAAATAACTTCAATTTTTTGGATTGTGATAAAAATATTATTTGGAAGAGTCAAAATTTAATAAATTTATTTGAAACCATCTTCGATTTTTTGGGATTTTGTCGAGTATTTTTGTTGAAGGATCTATATTTGAGTAAATTTAGATGAAAATAACGGCAATTTTTTGGGTTGTGAAAAAAAAATTTACATGGGAGTGTCAAATTTTAATAAAATTATTTGAAATCAACTTCGATTATTTTGGAATTTGTTAAGTATTTTTGTTGTAGGATCTATATTTGAGTAAATTTAGATGAAAATAACTTCAATTTTTTGGATTGTGAAAAAAATTTTAGTTGGAAGTGTCAAATTTTAATAAATTTATTTGAAATCAACTTCGATTATTTTTGGATTTTGTTGAGTATTTTTGTTGTGGGATCTATATTTGAGTAAATTTAGATGAAAATAACGACAATTTTTTGGATTGTGAAAAAAAAATTTACATGGAAGGGTAAAATTTTTATAAATTTATTTGAAACCAACTTCGATTTTTTTTAATTTTGTTGAGTATTTTTATTGTAGGATCTATATTTGAGTAAATTTAGATGAAAATAACTTCAATTTTTAGGATTGTGAAAAAAATTTTAGTTGGAAGTGTCAAATTTTAATAAATTTATTTGAGACCTACTTCGATTTTTTTGGATTTTGTTGAGAATTTTTGTTGTAGGATGTATATATGAGTAAATTTAGATGAAAATAACTTCAATTTTTTTGATGGTGATAAAAATTTTAGTTGGAAGAGTCAAATTTTAATAAATTTATTTCAAACCAACTCCGATTTTTGTGGATTTAGTTGAGTATTTTTGTTGTAGGATCTATATTTGAGTAAATTTGATGAAAATAACTTCAATTTTTTGGATTGTGAAAAAAATTTTAGTTGGAAGTGTCAAATTTTAATAAATTTATTTGAAACCAACACCGATTTTTTTTTATTTTGTTGAGTATTTTTCTTGTAGGATCTATATTTGAGTAAATTTAGATGAAAATAACTTCAATTTTTAGGATTGTGAAAAAATTTTTAGTTGGAAGAGTCAAATTTTAATAAATTTATTTGAAACCAACTCCGATTTTTTTGGATTTTGTCGAGTATTTTTGTTGTAGGATCTATATTTGAGTAAATTTATATGAAAATAACTTCAATTTTTTGGATTGTGAAAAAAATTTTAGTTGGAAGTGTCAAATTTTAATAAATTTATTTGAAATCAACTTCGATTATTTTGGATTTTGTTGAGTATTTTTGTTGTGGGATCTATATTTGAGTAAATTTAGATGAAAATAACGACAATTTTTTGGATTGTGAAAAAAAAATTTACATGGAAGGGTAAAATTTTAATAAATTTATTTGAAACCAACTTCGATTTTTTTTAATTTTGTTGAGTATTTTTGTTGTAGGATCTATATTTGAGTAAATTTAGATGAAAATAACTTCAATTTTTAGGATTGTGAAAAAAATTTTAGTTGGAAGTGTCAAATTTTAATAAATTTATTTGAGACCAACTTCAATTTTTGTGGATTTTGTTGAGTATTTTTGTTGTAGGATCTATATTTGAGTAAATTTAGAATGAAAATAACTTCAATTTTTTGGATTGTGAAAAAAATGTTAGTTGGAAGTGTCAAATTTTAATAAATTTATTTGAAACCAACACCGATTTTTGTGGATTTTGTTGAGTATTTTTGTTGTAGGATCTATATTTGAGTAAATTTAGATGAAAATAACGGCAATTTTTTGGGTTGTGAAAAAAAAATTTACATGGGAGTGTCAAATTTTAATAAAATTATTTGAAATCAACTTCGATTATTTTGGAATTTGTTAAGTATTTTTGTTGTAGGATCTATATTTGAGTAAATTTAGATGAAAATAACTTCAATTTTTTGGATTGTGAAAAAAATTTTAGTTGGAAGTGTCAAATTTTAATAAATTTATTTGAAATCAACTTCGATTATTTTGGATTTTGTTGAGTATTTTTGTTGTGGGATCTATATTTGAGTAAATTTAGATGAAAATAACGACAATTTTTTGGATTGTGAAAAAAAAATTTACATGGAAGGGTAAAATTTTTATAAATTTATTTGAAACCAACTTCGATTTTTTTTAATTTTGTTGAGTATTTTTATTGTAGGATCTATATTTGAGTAAATTTAGATGAAAATAACTTCAATTTTTAGGATTGTGAAAAAAATTTTAGTTGGAAGTGTCAAATTTTAATAAATTTATTTGAGACCTACTTCGATTTTTTTGGATTTTGTTGAGAATTTTTGTTGTAGGATGTATATATGAGTAAATTTAGATGAAAATAACTTCAATTTTTTTGATGGTGATAAAAATTTTAGTTGGAAGAGTCAAATTTTAATAAATTTATTTCAAACCAACTCCGATTTTTTTGGATTTTGTCGAGTATTTTTGTTGTAGGATGTATATTTGAGTAAATTTAGATGAAAATAACTTCAATTTTTTGGATTGTGAAAAAAATTTTAGTTGGAAGTGTCAAATTTTAATAAAATTATTTGAAATCAACTTCGATTATTTTGGAATTTGTTAAGTATTTTTGTTGTAGGATCTATATTTGAGTAAATTTAGATGAAAATAACTTCAATTTTTTGGATTGTGAAAAAAATTTTTGTTGGAAGTGTCAAATTTTAATAAATTTATTTGAGACCTACTTCGATTTTTTTGGATTTTGTTGAGAATTTTTGTTGTAGGATGTATATATGAGTAAATTTAGATGAAAATAACTTCAATTTTTTTGATGGTGATAAAAATTTTAGTTGGAAGAGTCAAATTTTAATAAATTTATTTCAAACCAACTCCGATTTTTTTGGTTTTGTCGAGTATTTTTGTTGTAGGATGTATATTTGAGTAAATTTTGATTAAAATAACTTCAATTTTTTGGATTGTGATAAAAATTTTAGTTGGAAGAGTCAAAATTTAATAAATTTATTTGAAACCATCTTCGATTTTTTGGGATTTTGTCGAGTATTTTTGTTGTAGGATCTATATTTCAGTAAATTTAGATGAAAATAACTTCAATTTTTAGGATTGTGAAAAAAATTTGAGATGGAAGTGTCAAATTTTAATAAATTTATTTGAGACCTACTTCGATTTTTGTGGATTTTGTTGAGTATTTTTGTTGTAGGATCTATATTTGAGTAAATTTGATGAAAATAACTTCAATTTTTTGGATTGTGAATAAAATTTTAGTTGGAAGTGTCAAATTTTAATAAATTTATTTGAAACCAACCCCGATTTTTTTTTATTTTGTTGAGTATTTTTCTTGTAGGATCTATATTTGAGTAAATTTAGATGAAAATAACTTCAATTTTTAGGATTGTGATAAAAATTTTAGTTGGAAGAGTCAAAATTTAATAAATTTATTTGAAACCATCTTCGATTTTTTGGGATTTTGTCGAGTATTTTTGTTGTAGGATCTATATTTGAGTAAATTTAGATGAAAATAACTTCAATTTTTTGGATTGTGAAAAAAATTTTAGTTGGAAGTGTCAAATTTTAATAAATTTATTTGAGATCAACTTCGATTTTTTTGGATTTTGTCGAGTATTTTTGTTGTAGGATGTATATTTGAGTAAATTTTGATTAAAATAACTTCAATTTTTTGGATTGTGATAAAAATATTAGTTGGAAGAGTCAAAATTTAATAAATTTATTTGAAACCATCTTCGATTGTTTGGGATTTTGTCGAGTATTTTTGTTGTAGGATCTATATTTGAGTAAATTTAGATGAAAATAACTTCAATTTTTTGGATTGTGAAAAAAATGTTAGTTGGAAGTGTCAAATTTTAATAAATTTAATTGAAACCAACACCGATTTTTGTGGATTTTGTTGAGTATTTTTGTTGTAGGATCTATATTTGAGTAAATTTAGATGAAAATAACGACAATTTTTTGGGTTGTGAAAAAAAATTTACATGGGAGTGTCAAATTTTAATAAAATTATTTGAAATCAACTTCGATTATTTTGGAATTTGTTAAGTATTTTTGTTGTAGGATCTATATTTGAGTAAATTTTGATTAAAATAACTTCAATTTTTTGGATTGTGATAAAAATATTAGTTGGAAGAGTCAAAATTTAATAAATTTATTTGAAACCATCTTCGATTTTTTGGGATTTTGTCGAGTATTTTTGTTGTAGGATCTATATTTGAGTAAATTTAGATGAAAATAACTTCAATTTTTTGGATTGTGAAAAAAATGTTAGTTGGAAGTGTCAAATTTTAATAAATTTATTTGAAACCAACACCGATTTTTGTGGATTTTGTTGAGTATTTTTGTTGTAGGATCTATATTTGAGTAAATTTAGATGAAAATAACGGCAATTTTTTGGGTTGTGAAAAAAAAATTTACATGGGAGTGTCAAATTTTAATAAAATTATTTGAAATCAACTTCGATTATTTTGGAATTTGTTAAGTATTTTTGTTGTAGGATCTATATTTGAGTAAATTTAGATGAAAATAACTTCAATTTTTTGGATTGTGAAAAAAATTTTAGTTGGAAGTGTCAAATTTTAATAAATTTATTTGAAATCAACTTCAATTATTTTGGATTTTGTTGAGTATTTTTGTTGTGGGATCTATATTTGAGTAAATTTAGATGAAAATAACGACAATTTTTTGGATTGTGAAAAAAAAATTTACATGGAAGGGTAAAATTTTTATAAATTTATTTGAAACCAACTTCGATTTTTTTTAATTTTGTTGAGTATTTTTATTGTAGGATCTATATTTGAGTAAATTTAGATGAAAATAACTTCAATTTTTAGGATTGTGAAAAAAATTTTAGTTGGAAGTGTCAAATTTTAATAAATTTATTTGAGACCTACTTCGATTTTTTTGGATTTTGTTGAGAATTTTTGTTGTAGGATGTATATATGAGTAAATTTAGATGAAAATAACTTCAATTTTTTTGATGGTGATAAAAATTTTAGTTGGAAGATTCAAATTTTAATAAATTTATTTGAAACCAACTCCGTTTTTTTTTGGATTTTGTCGAGTATTTTTGTTGTAGGATGTATATTTGAGTAAATTTTGATTAAAATAACTTCAATTTTTTGGATTGTGATAAAAATATTATTTGGAAGAGTCAAAATTTAATAAATTTATTTGAAACCATCTTCGATTTTTTGGGATTTTGTCGAGTATTTTTGTTGAAGGATCTATATTTGAGTAAATTTAGATGAAAATAACTTCAATTTTTTGGATTGTGAAAAAAATGTTTGTTGGAAGTGTCAAATTTTAATAAATTTATTTGAAACCAACACCGATTTTTGTGGATTTTGTTGAGTATTTTTGTTGTAGGATCTATATTTGAGTAAATTTAGATGAAAATAACGGCAATTTTTTGGGTTGTGAAAAAAAAATTTACATGGGAGTGTCAAATTTTAATAAAATTATTTGAAATCAACTTCGATTATTTTGGAATTTGTTAAGTATTTTTTTTGTAGGATCTATATTTGAGTAAATTTAGATGAAAATAACTTTAATTTTTTGGATTGTGAAAAAAATTTTAGTTGGAAGTGTCAAATTTTAATAAATTTATTTGAAATCAACTTCGATTATTTTGGATTTTGTTGAGTATTTTTGTTGTGGGATCTATATTTGAGTACATTTAGATGAAAATAACGACAATTTTGTGGATTGTGAAAAAAAAATTTACATGGAAGGGTAAAATTTTAATAAATTTATTTGAAACCAACTTCGATTTTTTTTAATTTTGTTGAGTATTTTTGTTGTAGGATCTATATTTGAGTAAATTTAGATGAAAATAACTTCAATTTTTAGGATTGTGATAAAAATTTTAGTTGGAAGAGTCAAAATTTAATAAATTTATTTGAAACCATCTTCGATTTTTTGGGATTTTGTCGAGTATTTTTGTTTTAGGATCTATATTTGAGTAAATTTAGATGAAAATAACTTCAATTTTTTGGATTGTGAAAAAAATTTTAGTTGGAAGTGTCAAATTTTAATAAATTTATTTGAGATCAACTTCGATTTTTTTGGATTTTGTCGAGTATTTTTGTTGTAGGATGTATATTTGAGTAAATTTTGATTAAAATAACTTCAATTTTTTGGATTGTGATAAAAATATTAGTTGGAAGAGTCAAAATTTAATAAATTTATTTGAAACCATCTTCGATTGTTTGGGATTTTGTCGAGTATTTTTGTTGTAGGATCTATATTTGAGTAAATTTAGATGAAAATAACTTCAATTTTTTGGATTGTGAAAAAAATGTTAGTTGGAAGTGTCAAATTTTAATAAATTTAATTGAAACCAACACCGATTTTTGTGGATTTTGTTGAGTATTTTTGTTGTAGGATCTATATTTGAGTAAATTTAGATGAAAATAACGGCAATTTTTTGGGTTGTGAAAAAAAATTTACATGGGAGTGTCAAATTTTAATAAAATTATTTGAAATCAACTTCGATTATTTTGGAATTTGTTAAGTATTTTTGTTGTAGGATCTATATTTGAGTAAATTTTGATTAAAATAACTTCAATTTTTTGGATTGTGATAAAAATATTAGTTGGAAGAGTCAAAATTTAATAAATTTATTTGAAACCATCTTCGATTTTTTGGGATTTTGTCGAGTATTTTTGTTGTAGGATCTATATTTGAGTAAATTTAGATGAAAATAACTTCAATTTTTTGGATTGTGAAAAAAATGTTAGTTGGAAGTGTCAAATTTTAATAAATTTATTTGAAACCAACACCGATTTTTGTGGATTTTGTTGAGTATTTTTGTTGTAGGATCTATATTTGAGTAAATTTAGATGAAAATAACGGCAATTTTTTGGGTTGTGAAAAAAAAATTTACATGGGAGTGTCAAATTTTAATAAAATTATTTGAAATCAACTTCGATTATTTTGGAATTTGTTAAGTATTTTTGTTGTAGGATCTATATTTGAGTAAATTTAGATGAAAATAACTTCAATTTTTTGGATTGTGAAAAAAATTTTAGTTGGAAGTGTCAAATTTTAATAAATTTATTTGAAATCAACTTCAATTATTTTGGATTTTGTTGAGTATTTTTGTTGTGGGATCTATATTTGAGTAAATTTAGATGAAAATAACGACAATTTTTTGGATTGTGAAAAAAAAATTTACATGGAAGGGTAAAATTTTTATAAATTTATTTGAAACCAACTTCGATTTTTTTTAATTTTGTTGAGTATTTTTATTGTAGGATCTATATTTGAGTAAATTTAGATGAAAATAACTTCAATTTTTAGGATTGTGAAAAAAATTTTAGTTGGAAGTGTCAAATTTTAATAAATTTATTTGAGACCTACTTCGATTTTTTTGGATTTTGTTGAGAATTTTTGTTGTAGGATGTATATATGAGTAAATTTAGATGAAAATAACTTCAATTTTTTTGATGGTGATAAAAATTTTAGTTGGAAGATTCAAATTTTAATAAATTTATTTGAAACCAACTCCGTTTTTTTTTGGATTTTGTCGAGTATTTTTGTTGTAGGATGTATATTTGAGTAAATTTTGATTAAAATAACTTCAATTTTTTGGATTGTGATAAAAATATTATTTGGAAGAGTCAAAATTTAATAAATTTATTTGAAACCATCTTCGATTTTTTGGGATTTTGTCGAGTATTTTTGTTGAAGGATCTATATTTGAGTAAATTTAGATGAAAATAACTTCAATTTTTTGGATTGTGAAAAAAATGTTTGTTGGAAGTGTCAAATTTTAATAAATTTATTTGAAACCAACACCGATTTTTGTGGATTTTGTTGAGTATTTTTGTTGTAGGATCTATATTTGAGTAAATTTAGATGAAAATAACGGCAATTTTTTGGGTTGTGAAAAAAAAATTTACATGGGAGTGTCAAATTTTAATAAAATTATTTGAAATCAACTTCGATTATTTTGGAATTTGTTAAGTATTTTTTTTGTAGGATCTATATTTGAGTAAATTTAGATGAAAATAACTTTAATTTTTTGGATTGTGAAAAAAATTTTAGTTGGAAGTGTCAAATTTTAATAAATTTATTTGAAATCAACTTCGATTATTTTGGATTTTGTTGAGTATTTTTGTTGTGGGATCTATATTTGAGTACATTTAGATGAAAATAACGACAATTTTGTGGATTGTGAAAAAAAAATTTACATGGAAGGGTAAAATTTTAATAAATTTATTTGAAACCAACTTCGATTTTTTTTAATTTTGTTGAGTATTTTTGTTGTAGGATCTATATTTGAGTAAATTTAGATGAAAATAACTTCAATTTTTAGGATTGTGATAAAAATTTTAGTTGGAAGAGTCAAAATTTAATAAATTTATTTGAAACCATCTTCGATTTTTTGGGATTTTGTCGAGTATTTTTGTTTTAGGATCTATATTTGAGTAAATTTAGATGAAAATAACTTCAATTTTTTGGATTGTGAAAAAAATTTTAGTTGGAAGTGTCAAATTTTAATAAATTTATTTGAGATCAACTTCGATTTTTTTGGATTTTGTCGAGTATTTTTGTTGTAGGATGTATATTTGAGTAAATTTTGATTAAAATAACTTCAATTTTTTGGATTGTGATAAAAATATTAGTTGGAAGAGTCAAAATTTAATAAATTTATTTGAAACCATCTTCGATTGTTTGGGATTTTGTCGAGTATTTTTGTTGTAGGATCTATATTTGAGTAAATTTAGATGAAAATAACTTCAATTTTTTGGATTGTGAAAAAAATGTTAGTTGGAAGTGTCAAATTTTAATAAATTTAATTGAAACCAACACCGATTTTTGTGGATTTTGTTGAGTATTTTTGTTGTAGGATCTATATTTGAGTAAATTTAGATGAAAATAACGGCAATTTTTTGGGTTGTGAAAAAAAATTTACATGGGAGTGTCAAATTTTAATAAAATTATTTGAAATCAACTTCGATTATTTTGGAATTTGTTAAGTATTTTTGTTGTAGGATCTATATTTGAGTAAATTTTGATTAAAATAACTTCAATTTTTTGGATTGTGATAAAAATATTAGTTGGAAGAGTCAAAATTTAATAAATTTATTTGAAACCATCTTCGATTTTTTGGGATTTTGTCGAGTATTTTTGTTGTAGGATCTATATTTGAGTAAATTTAGATGAAAATAACTTCAATTTTTTGGATTGTGAAAAAAATGTTAGTTGGAAGTGTCAAATTTTAATAAATTTATTTGAAACCAACACCGATTTTTGTGGATTTTGTTGAGTATTTTTGTTGTAGGATCTATATTTGAGTAAATTTAGATGAAAATAACGGCAATTTTTTGGGTTGTGAAAAAAAAATTTACATGGGAGTGTCAAATTTTAATAAAATTATTTGAAATCAACTTCGATTATTTTGGAATTTGTTAAGTATTTTTGTTGTAGGATCTATATTTGAGTAAATTTAGATGAAAATAACTTCAATTTTTTGGATTGTGAAAAAAATTTTAGTTGGAAGTGTCAAATTTTAATAAATTTATTTGAAATCAACTTCGATTATTTTGGATTTTGTTGAGTATTTTTGTTGTGGGATCTATATTTGAGTAAATTTAGATGAAAATAACGACAATTTTTTGGATTGTGAAAAAAAAATTTACATGGAAGGGTAAAATTTTTATAAATTTATTTGAAACCAACTTCGATTTTTTTTAATTTTGTTGAGTATTTTTATTGTAGGATCTATATTTGAGTAAATTTAGATGAAAATAACTTCAATTTTTAGGATTGTGAAAAAAATTTTAGTTGGAAGTGTCAAATTTTAATAAATTTATTTGAGACCTACTTCGATTTTTTTGGATTTTGTTGAGAATTTTTGTTGTAGGATGTATATATGAGTAAATTTAGATGAAAATAACTTCAATTTTTTTGATGGTGATAAAAATTTTAGTTGGAAGATTCAAATTTTAATAAATTTATTTGAAACCAACTCCGTTTTTTTTGGATTTTGTCGAGTATTTTTGTTGTAGGATGTATATTTGAGTAAATTTTGATTAAAATAACTTCAATTTTTTGGATTGTGATAAAAATATTATTTGGAAGAGTCAAAATTTAATAAATTTATTTGAAACCATCTTCGATTTTTTGGGATTTTGTCGAGTATTTTTGTTGAAGGATCTATATTTGAGTAAATTTAGATGAAAATAACTTCAATTTTTTGGATTGTGAAAAAAATGTTTGTTGGAAGTGTCAAATTTTAATAAATTTATTTGAAACCAACACCGATTTTTGTGGATTTTGTTGAGTATTTTTGTTGTAGGATCTATATTTGAGTAAATTTAGATGAAAATAACGGCAATTTTTTGGGTTGTGAAAAAAAAATTTACATGGGAGTGTCAAATTTTAATAAAATTATTTGAAATCAACTTCGATTATTTTGGAATTTGTTAAGTATTTTTGTTGTAGGATCTATATTTGAGTAAATTTAGATGAAAATAACTTCAATTTTTTGGATTGTGAAAAAAATGTTTGTTGGAAGTGTCAAATTTTAATAAATTTATTTGAAACCAACACCGATTTTTGTGGATTTTGTTGAGTATTTTTGTTGTAGGATCTATATTTGAGTAAATTTAGATGAAAATAACGGCAATTTTTTGGGTTGTGAAAAAAAAATTTACATGGGAGTGTCAAATTTTAATAAAATTATTTGAAATCAACTTCGATTATTTTGGAATTTGTTAAGTATTTTTGTTGTAGGATCTATATTTGAGTAAATTTAGATGAAAATAACTTCAATTTTTTGGATTGTGAAAAAAATTTTAGTTGGAAGTGTCAAATTTTAATAAATTTATTTGAAATCAACTTCGATTATTTTTGGATTTTGTTGAGTATTTTTGTTGTGGGATCTATATTTGAGTAAATTTAGATGAAAATAACGACAATTTTTTGGATTGTGAAAAAAAAATTTACATGGAAGGGTAAAATTTTTATAAATTTATTTGAAACCAACTTCGATTTTTTTTAATTTTGTTGAGTATTTTTATTGTAGGATCTATATTTGAGTAAATTTAGATGAAAATAACTTCAATTTTTAGGATTGTGAAAAAAATTTTAGTTGGAAGTGTCAAATTTTAATAAATTTATTTGAGACCTACTTCGATTTTTTTGGATTTTGTTGAGAATTTTTGTTGTAGGATGTATATATGAGTAAATTTAGATGAAAATAACTTCAATTTTTTTGATGGTGATAAAAATTTTAGTTGGAAGAGTCAAATTTTAATAAATTTATTTCAAACCAACTCCGATTTTTGTGGATTTAGTTGAGTATTTTTGTTGTAGGATCTATATTTGAGTAAATTTGATGAAAAAACTTCAATTTTTTGGATTGTGAAAAAAATTTTAGTTGGAAGTGTCAAATTTTAATAAATTTATTTGAAACCAACACCGATTTTTTTTTATTTTGTTGAGTATTTTTCTTGTAGGATCTATATTTGAGTAAATTTAGATGAAAATAACTTCAATTTTTAGGATTGTGAAAAAATTTTTAGTTGGAAGAGTCAAATTTTAATAAATTTATTTGAAACCAACTCCGATTTTTTTGGATTTTGTCGAGTATTTTTGTTGTAGGATGTATATTTGAGTAAATTTAGATGAAAATAACTTCAATTTTTTGGATTGTGAAAAAAACTTTAGTTGGAAGTGTCAAATTTTAATAAAATTATTTGAAATCAACTTCGATTATTTTGGAATTTGTTAAGTATTTTTGTTGTAGGATCTATATTTGAGTAAATTTAGATGAAAATAACTTTAATTTTTTGGATTGTGAAAAAAATTTTAGTTGGAAGTGTCAAATTTTAATAAATTTATTTGAAATCAACTTCGATTATTTTGGATTTTGTTGAGTATTTTTGTTGTGGGATCTATATTTGAGTACATTTAGATGAAAATAACGACAATTTTGTGGATTGTGAAAAAAAAATTTACATGGAAGGGTAAAATTTTAATAAATTTATTTGAAACCAACTTCGATTTTTTTTAATTTTGTTGAGTATTTTTGTTGTAGGATCTATATTTGAGTAAATTTAGATGAAAATAACTTCAATTTTTAGGATTGTGATAAAAATTTTAGTTGGAAGAGTCAAAATTTAATAAATTTATTTGAAACCATCTTCGATTTTTTGGGATTTTGTCGAGTATTTTTGTTGTAGGATCTATATTTGAGTAAATTTAGATGAAAATAACTTCAATTTTTTGGATTGTGAAAAAAATTTTAGTTGGAAGTGTCAAATTTTAATAAATTTATTTGAGATCAACTTCGATTTTTTTGGATTTTGTCGAGTATTTTTGTTGTAGGATGTATATTTGAGTAAATTTTGATTAAAATAACTTCAATTTTTTGGATTGTGATAAAAATATTAGTTGGAAGAGTCAAAATTTAATAAATTTATTTGAAACCATCTTCGATTGTTTGGGATTTTGTCGAGTATTTTTGTTGTAGGATCTATATTTGAGTAAATTTAGATGAAAATAACTTCAATTTTTTGGATTGTGAAAAAAATGTTAGTTGGAAGTGTCAAATTTTAATAAATTTAATTGAAACCAACACCGATTTTTGTGGATTTTGTTGAGTATTTTTGTTGTAGGATCTATATTTGAGTAAATTTAGATGAAAATAACGGCAATTTTTTGGGTTGTGAAAAAAAATTTACATGGGAGTGTCAAATTTTAATAAAATTATTTGAAATCAACTTCGATTATTTTGGAATTTGTTAAGTATTTTTGTTGTAGGATCTATATTTGAGTAAATTTTGATTAAAATAACTTCAATTTTTTGGATTGTGATAAAAATATTAGTTGGAAGAGTCAAAATTTAATAAATTTATTTGAAACCATCTTCGATTTTTTGGGATTTTGTCGAGTATTTTTGTTGTAGGATCTATATTTGAGTAAATTTAGATGAAAATAACTTCAATTTTTTGGATTGTGAAAAAAATGTTAGTTGGAAGTGTCAAATTTTAATAAATTTATTTGAAACCAACACCGATTTTTGTGGATTTTGTTGAGTATTTTTGTTGTAGGATCTATATTTGAGTAAATTTAGATGAAAATAACGGCAATTTTTTGGGTTGTGAAAAAAAAATTTACATGGGAGTGTCAAATTTTAATAAAATTATTTGAAATCAACTTCGATTATTTTGGAATTTGTTAAGTATTTTTGTTGTAGGATCTATATTTGAGTAAATTTAGATGAAAATAACTTCAATTTTTTGGATTGTGAAAAAAATTTTAGTTGGAAGTGTCAAATTTTAATAAATTTATTTGAAATCAACTTCGATTATTTTGGATTTTGTTGAGTATTTTTGTTGTGGGATCTATATTTGAGTAAATTTAGATGAAAATAACGACAATTTTTTGGATTGTGAAAAAAAAATTTACATGGAAGGGTAAAATTTTTATAAATTTATTTGAAACCAACTTCGATTTTTTTTAATTTTGTTGAGTACTTTTATTGTAGGATCTATATTTGAGTAAATTTAGATGAAAATAACTTCAATTTTTAGGATTGTGAAAAAAATTTTAGTTGGAAGTGTCAAATTTTAATAAATTTATTTGAGACCTACTTCGATTTTTTTGGATTTTGTTGAGAATTTTTGTTGTAGGATGTATATATGAGTAAATTTAGATGAAAATAACTTCAATTTTTTTGATGGTGATAAAAATTTTAGTTGGAAGATTCAAATTTTAATAAATTTATTTGAAACAAACTCCGTTTTTTTTGGATTTTGTCGAGTATTTTTGTTGTAGGATGTATATTTGAGTAAATTTTGATTAAAATAACTTCAATTTTTTGGATTGTGATAAAAATATTATTTGGAAGAGTCAAAATTTAATAAATTTATTTGAAACCATCTTCGATTTTTTGGGATTTTGTCGAGTATTTTTGTTGAAGGATCTATATTTGAGTAAATTTAGATGAAAATAACTTCAATTTTTTGGATTGTGAAAAAAATGTTTGTTGGAAGTGTCAAATTTTAATAAATTTATTTGAAACCAACACCGATTTTTGTGGATTTTGTTGAGTATTTTTGTTGTAGGATCTATATTTGAGTAAATTTAGATGAAAATAACGGCAATTTTTTGGGTTGTGAAAAAAAAATTTACATGGGAGTGTCAAATTTTAATAAAATTATTTGAAATCAACTTCGATTATTTTGGAATTTGTTAAGTATTTTTGTTGTAGGATCTATATTTGAGTAAATTTAGATGAAAATAACTTCAATTTTTTGGATTGTGAAAAAAATTTTAGTTGGAAGTGTCAAATTTTAATAAATTTATTTGAAATCAACATCGATTATTTTGGATTTTGTTGAGTATTTTTGTTGTGGGATCTATATTTGAGTAAATTTAGATGAAAATAACGACAATTTTTTGGATTGTGAAAAAAAAATTTACATGGAAGGGTAAAATTTTTATAAATTTATTTGAAACCAACTTCGATTTTTTTTAATTTTGTTGAGTATTTTTATTGTAGGATCTATATTTGAGTAAATTTAGATGAAAATAACTTCAATTTTTAGGATTGTGAAAAAAATTTTAGTTGGAAGTGTCAAATTTTAATAAATTTATTTGAGACCTACTTCGATTTTTTTGGATTTTGTTGAGAATTTTTGTTGTAGGATGTATATATGAGTAAATTTAGATGAAAATAACTTCAATTTTTTTGATGGTGATAAAAATTTTAGTTGGAAGAGTCAAATTTTAATAAATTTATTTCAAACCAACTCCGATTTTTGTGGATTTAGTTGAGTATTTTTGTTGTAGGATCTATATTTGAGTAAATTTGATGAAAATAACTTCAATTTTTTGGATTGTGAAAAAAATTTTAGTTGGAAGTGTCAAATTTTAATAAATTTATTTGAAACCAACACCGATTTTTTTTTATTTTGTTGAGTATTTTTCTTGTAGGATCTATATTTGAGTAAATTTAGATGAAAATAACTTCAATTTTTAGGATTGTGAAAAAATTTTTAGTTGGAAGAGTCAAATTTTAATAAATTTATTTGAAACCAACTCCGATTTTTTTGGATTTTGTCGAGTATTTTTGTTGTAGGATGTATATTTGAGTAAATTTAGATGAAAATAACTTCAATTTTTTGGATTGTGAAAAAAACTTTAGTTGGAAGTGTCAAATTTTAATAAAATTATTTGAAATCAACTTCGATTATTTTGGAATTTGTTAAGTATTTTTGTTGTAGGATCTATATTTGAGTAAATTTAGATGAAAATAACTTTAATTTTTTGGATTGTGAAAAAAATTTTAGTTGGAAGTGTCAAATTTTAATAAATTTATTTGAAATCAACTTCGATTATTTTGGATTTTGTTGAGTATTTTTGTTGTGGGATCTATATTTGAGTACATTTAGATGAAAATAACGACAATTTTGTGGATTGTGAAAAAAAAATTTACATGGAAGGGTAAAATTTTAATAAATTTATTTGAAACCAACTTCGATTTTTTTTAATTTTGTTGAGTATTTTTGTTGTAGGATCTATATTTGAGTAAATTTAGATGAAAATAACTTCAATTTTTAGGATTGTGATAAAAATTTTAGTTGGAAGAGTCAAAATTTAATAAATTTATTTGAAACCATCTTCGATTTTTTGGGATTTTGTCGAGTATTTTTGTTGTAGGATCTATATTTGAGTAAATTTAGATGAAAATAACTTCAATTTTTTGGATTGTGAAAAAAATTTTAGTTGGAAGTGTCAAATTTTAATAAATTTATTTGAGATCAACTTCGATTTTTTTGGATTTTGTCGCGTATTTTTGTTGTAGGATGTATATTTGAGTAAATTTTGATTAAAATAACTTCAATTTTTTGGATTGTGATAAAAATATTAGTTGGAAGAGTCAAAATTTAATAAATTTATTTGAAACCATCTTCGATTGTTTGGGATTTTGTCGAGTATTTTTGTTGTAGGATCTATATTTGAGTAAATTTAGATGAAAATAACTTCAATTTTTTGGATTGTGAAAAAAATGTTAGTTGGAAGTGTCAAATTTTAATAAATTTAATTGAAACCAACACCGATTTTTGTGGATTTTGTTGAGTATTTTTGTTGTAGGATCTATATTTGAGTAAATTTAGATGAAAATAACGGCAATTTTTTGGGTTGTTAAAAAAAATTTACATGGGAGTGTCAAATTTTAATAAAATTATTTGAAATCAACTTCGATTATTTTGGAATTTGTTAAGTATTTTTGTTGTAGGATCTATATTTGAGTAAATTTTGATTAAAATAACTTCAATTTTTTGGATTGTGATAAAAATATTAGTTGGAAGAGTCAAAATTTAATAAATTTATTTGAAACCATCTTCGATTTTTTGGGATTTTGTCGAGTATTTTTGTTGTAGGATCTATATTTGAGTAAATTTAGATGAAAATAACGGCAATTTTTTGGGTTGTGAAAAAAAAATTTACATGGGAGTGTCAAATTTTAATAAAATTATTTGAAATCAACTTCGATTATTTTGGAATTTGTTAAGTATTTTTGTTGTAGGATCTATATTTGAGTAAATTTAGATGAAAATAACTTCAATTTTTTGGATTGTGAAAAAAATTTTAGTTGGAAGTGTCAAATTTTAATAAATTTATTTGAAATCAACTTCGATTATTTTGGATTTTGTTGAGTATTTTTGTTGTGGGATCTATATTTGAGTAAATTTAGATGAAAATAACGACAATTTTTTGGATTGTGAAAAAAAAATTTACATGGAAGGGTAAAATTTTTATAAATTTATTTGAAACCAACTTCGATTTTTTTTAATTTTGTTGAGTATTTTTATTGTAGGATCTATATTTGAGTAAATTTAGATGAAAATAACTTCAATTTTTAGGATTGTGAAAAAAATTTTAGTTGGAAGTGTCAAATTTTAATAAATTTATTTGAGACCTACTTCGATTTTTTTGGATTTTGTTGAGAATTTTTGTTGTAGGATGTATATGTGAGTAAATTTAGATGAAAATAACTTCAATTTTTTTGATGGTGATAAAAATTTTAGTTGGAAGATTCAAATTTGAATAAATTTATTTGAAACCAACTCCGTTTTTTTTGGATTTTGTCGAGTATTTTTGTTGTAGGATGTATATTTGAGTAAATTTTGATTAAAATAACTTCAATTTTTTGGATTGTGATAAAAATATTATTTGGAAGAGTCAAAATTTAATAAATTTATTTGAAACCATCTTCGATTTTTTGGGATTTTGTCGAGTATTTTTGTTGAAGGATCTATATTTGAGTAAATTTAGATGAAAATAACTTCAATTTTTTGGATTGTGAAAAAAATGTTTGTTGGAAGTGTCAAATTTTAATAAATTTATTTGAAACCAACGCCGATTTTTGTGGATTTTGTTGAGTATTTTTGTTGTAGGATCTATATTTGAGTAAATTTAGATGAAAATAACGGCAATTTTTTGGGTTGTGAAAAAAAAATTTACATGGGAGTGTCAAATTTTAATAAAATTATTTGAAATCAACTTCGATTATTTTGGAATTTGTTAAGTATTTTTGTTGTAGGATCTATATTTGAGTAAATTTAGATGAAAATAACTTCAATTTTTTGGATTGTGAAAAAAATGTTTGTTGGAAGTGTCAAATTTTAATAAATTTATTTGAAACCAACACCGATTTTTGTGGATTTTGTTGAGTATTTTTGTTGTAGGATCTATATTTGAGTAAATTTAGATGAAAATAACGGCAATTTTTTGGGTTGTGAAAAAAAAATTTACATGGGAGTGTCAAATTTTAATAAAATTATTTGAAATCAACTTCGATTATTTTGGAATTTGTTAAGTATTTTTGTTGTAGGATCTATATTTGAGTAAATTTAGATGAAAATAACTTCAATTTTTTGGATTGTGAAAAAAATTTTAGTTGGAAGTGTCAAATTTTAATAAATTTATTTGAAATCAACTTCGATTATTTTTGGATTTTGTTGAGTATTTTTGTTGTGGGATCTATATTTGAGTAAATTTAGATGAAAATAACGACAATTTTTTGGATTGTGAAAAAAAAATTTACATGGAAGGGTAAAATTTTTATAAATTTATTTGAAACCAACTTCGATTTTTTTTAATTTTGTTGAGTATTTTTATTGTAGGATCTATATTTGAGTAAATTTAGATGAAAATAACTTCAATTTTTAGGATTGTGAAAAAAATTTTAGTTGGAAGTGTCAAATTTTAATAAATTTATTTGAGACCTACTTCGATTTTTTGGGATTTTGTCGAGTATTTTTGTTGTAGGATCTATATTTGAGTAAATTTAGATGAAAATAACTTCAATTTTTTGGATTGTGAAAAAAATTTTAGTTGGAAGTGTCAAATTTTAATAAATTTATTTGAGATCAACTTCGATTTTTTTGGATTTTGTCGAGTATTTTTGTTGTAGGATGTATATTTGAGTAAATTTTGATTAAAATAACTTCAATTTTTTGGATTGTGATAAAAATATTAGTTGGAAGAGTCAAAATTTAATAAATTTATTTGAAACCATCTTTGATTGTTTGGGATTTTGTCGAGTATTTTTGTTGTAGGATCTATATTTGAGTAAATTTAGATGAAAATAACTTCAATTTTTTGGATTGTGAAAAAAATGTTAGTTGGAAGTGTCAAATTTTAATAAATTTAATTGAAACCAACACCGATTTTTGTGGATTTTGTTGAGCATTTTTGTTGTAGGATCTATATTTGAGTAAATTTAGATGAAAATAACGGCAATTTTTTGGGTTGTGAAAAAAAATTTACATGGGAGTGTCAAATTTTAATAAAATTATTTGAAATCAACTTCGATTATTTTGGAATTTGTTAAGTATTTTTGTTGTAGGATCTATATTTGAGTAAATTTTGATTAAAATAACTTCAATTTTTTGGATTGTGATAAAAATATTAGTTGGAAGAGTCAAAATTTAATAAATTTATTTGAAACCATCTTCGATTTTTTGGGATTTTGTCGAGTATTTTTGTTGTAGGATCTATATTTGAGTAAATTTAGATGAAAATAACTTCAATTTTTTGGATTGTGAAAAAAATGTTAGTTGGAAGTGTCAAATTTTAATAAATTTATTTGAAACCAACACCGATTTTTGTGGATTTTGTTGAGTATTTTTGTTGTAGGATCTATATTTGAGTAAATTTAGATGAAAATAACGGCAATTTTTTGGGTTGTGAAAAAAAAATTTACATGGGAGTGTCAAATTTTAATAAAATTATTTGAAATCAACTTCGATTATTTTGGAATTTGTTAAGTATTTTTGTTGTCGGATCTATATTTGAGTAAATTTAGATGAAAATAACTTCAATTTTTTGGATTGTGAAAAAAATTTTAGTTGGAAGTGTCAAATTTTAATAAATTTATTTGAGACCTACTTCGATTTTTTTGGATTTTGTTGAGAATTTTTGTTGTAGGATGTATATATGAGTAAATTTAGATGAAAATAACTTCAATTTTTTTGATGGTGATAAAAATTTTAGTTGGAAGATTCAAATTTTAATAAATTTATTTGAAACCAACTCCGTTTTTTTTGGATTTTGTCGAGTATTTTTGTTGTAGGATGTATATTTGAGTAAATTTTGATTAAAATAACTTCAATTTTTTGGATTGTGATAAAAATATTATTTGGAAGAGTCAAAATTTAATAAATTTATTTGAAACCATCTTCGATTTTTTGGGATTTTGTCGAGTATTTTTGTTGAAGGATCTATATTTGAGTAAATTTAGATGAAAATAACTTCAATTTTTTGGATTGTGAAAAAAATGTTTGTTGGAAGTGTCAAATTTTAATAAATTTATTTGAAACCAACACCGATTTTTGTGGATTTTGTTGAGTATTTTTGTTGTAGGATCTATATTTGAGTAAATTTAGATGAAAATAACGGCAATTTTTTGGGTTGTGAAAAAAAAATTTACATGGGAGTGTCAAATTTTAATAAATTTATTTGAAACCAACTTCGATTTTTTTGGAATTTGTTAAGTATTTTTGTTGTAGGATCTATATTTGAGTAAATTTAGATGAAAATAACTTCAATTTTTTGGATTGTGAAAAAAATTTTAGTTGGAAGTGTCAAATTTTAATAAATTTATTTGAAACCAACACGGATTTTTTTTTATTTTGTTGAGTATTTTTCTTGTAGGATCTATATTTGAGTAAATTTAGATGAAAATAACTACATTTTTTAGGATTGCGATAAAAAATTTAGTTGGAAATGTCAAATTTTAATAAATTTATTTGAGACCAACTTCGATTTTTGTGGATTTTGTTGAGTATTTTTGTTGTAGGATCTATATTTGAGTAAATTTAGATGAAAATAACGACAATTTTTTGGGTTGTGAAAAAAAAATTTACATGGAAGTGTAAAATTGTAATAAATTTATTTGAAACCAACTTCGATTTTTTTGGATCTTGTTGAGTATTTTTGTTGTAGGATCTATATTTGAGTCAATTTAGATGAAAATAACTTCAATTTTTAGGATTGTGAAAAAAATTTTAGTTGGAAGTGTCAAATTTTAATAAATTTATTTGAAACCAACTTCGATTTTTTTAATTTTGTTGAGTATTTTTCTTGTAGGATCTATATTTGAGTAAATTTAGATGAAAATAACTTCAATTTTTAGGATTGTGAAAAAATTTTTAGTTGGAAGAGTCAAATTTTAATAAATTTATTTGAAACCAACTCCGATTTTTTTGGATTTTGTCGAGTATTTTTGTTGTAGGATGTATATTTGAGTAAATTTAGATGAAAATAACTTCAATTTTTTGGATTGTGAAAAAAATTTTAGTTGGAAGTGTCAAATTTTAATAAATTTATTTGAAACCATCTTCGATTTTTTGGGATTTTGTCGAGTATTTTTGTTGTAGGATCTATATTTCAGTAAATTTAGATGAAAATATCTTCAATTTTTTGGATTGTGAAAAAAATGTTAGTTGGAAGTGTCAAATTTTAATAAATTTATTTGAAACCAACACCGATTTTTGTGGATTTTGATGAGTATTTTTGTTGTAGGATCTATATTTGAGTAAATTTACATGTAAATAACGGCAATTTTTTGAGTTGTGAAAAAAAAATTTACATGGGAGTGTCAAATTTTAATAAAATTATTTGAAATCAACTTCGATTATTTTGGAATTTGTTAAGTATTTTTGTTGTAGGATCTATATTTGAGTAAATTTAGATGAAAATAACTTCAATTTTTAGGATTGTGAAAAAAATTTTAGTTGGAAGTGTCAAATTTTAATAAATTTATTTGAGACCTACTTCGATTTTTGTGGATTTTGTTGAGTATTTTTGTTGTAGGATCTATATTTGAGTAAATTTGATGAAAATAACTTCAATTTTTTGGATTGTGAAAAAAATTTTAGTTGGAAGTGTCAAATTTTAATAAATTTATTTGAAATCACTTCGATTATTTTGGAATTTGTTGAGTATTTTTGTAGTAGGATCTATATTTGAGTAAATTTGGATGAAAATAACTTCAATTTTTAGGATTGTGAAAAAAATTTTAGTTGGAAGTGTCAAATTTTAATAAATTTATTTAAAAATCAACTTCGATTATTTTGGATTTTGTCGAGTATTTTTGTTGTAGGATGTATATTTGAGTAAATTTTTATTAAAATAACTTCAATTTTTTGGATTGTGATAAAACTTTTAGTTGGAAGAGTCAAAATTTAATAAATTTATTTGAACCAACACCGATTTTTTTTTATTTTGTTGAGTATTTTTCTTGTAGGATCTATATTTGAGTAAATTTAGATGAAAATAACTTCAATTTTTAGGATTGTGAAAAAATTTTTAGTTGGAAGAGTCAAATTTTAATAAATTTATTTGAAACCAACTCCGATTTTTTTGGATTTTGTCGAGTATTTTTGTTGTAGGATGTATATTTGAGTAAATTTAGATGAAAATAACTTCAATTTTTTGGATTGTGAAAAAAATTTTAGTTGGAAGTGTCAAATTTTAATAAAATTATTTGAAATCAACTTCGATTATTTTGGAATTTGTTAAGTATTTTTGTTGTAGGATCTATATTTGAGTAAATTTAGATGAAAATAACTTCAATTTTTTGGATTGTGAAAAAAATTTTAGTTGGAAGTGTCAAATTTTAATAAATTTATTTGAAATCAACTTCGATTATTTTGGATTTTGTTGAGTATTTTTGTTGTGGGATCTATATTTGAGTAAATTTAGATGAAAATAACGACAATTTTTTGGATTGTGAAAAAAAAATTTACATGGAAGGGTAAAATTTTAATAAATTTATTTGAAACCAACTTCGATTTTTTTTAATTTTGTTGAGTATTTTTGTTGTAGGATCTATATTTGAGTAAATTTAGATGAAAATAACTTCAATTTTTAGGATTGTGAAAAAAATTTTAGTTGGAAGTGTCAAATTTTAATAAATTTATTTGAGACCAACTTCGATTTTTGTGGATTTTGTTGAGTATTTTTGTTGTAGGATCTATATTTGAGTAAATTTAGAATGAAAATAACTTCAATTTTTAGGATTGTGAAAAAAAATTTAGTTGGAAGTGTCCAATTTTAATAAAATTATTTGAAACCAACTTCGATTTTTTTGGATTTTGTTGAGAATTTTTGTTGTAGGATGTATATTTGAGTAAATTTAGATGAAAATAACTTCAATTTTTTTGATGGTGATAAAAATTTTAGTTGGAAGAGTCAAATTTTAATAAATTTATTTGAAACCAACTCCGTTTTTTTTGGATTTTGTCGAGTATTTTTGTTGTAGGATGTATATTTGAGTAAATTTTGATTAAAATAACTTCAATTTTTTGGATTGTGATAAAAATTTTAGTTGGAAGAGTCAAAATTTAATAAATTTATTTGAAACCATCTTCGATTTTTTTGGATTTTGTCGAGTATTTTTGTTGTAGGATGTATATTTGAGTAAATTTAGATGAAAATAACTTCAATTTTTTGGATTGTGAAAAAAATTTTAGTTGGATGTGTCAAATTTTAATAAAATTATTTGAAATCAACTTCGATTATTTTGGAATTTGTTAAGTATTTTTGTTGTAGGATCTATATTTGAGTAAATTTAGATGAAAATAACTTCAATTTTTTGGATTGTGAAAAAAATTTTAGTTGGAAGTGTCAAATTTTAATAAATTTATTTGAAATCAACTTCGATTATTTTGGATTTTGTTGAGTATTTTTGTTGTGGGATCTATATTTGAGTAAATTTAGATGAAAATAACGACAATTTTTTGGATTGTGAAAAAAAAATTTACATGGAAGGGTAAAATTTTAATAAATTTATTTGAAACCAACTTCGATTTTTTTTAATTTTGTTGAGTATTTTTGTTGTAGGATCTATATTTGAGTAAATTTAGATGAAAATAACTTCAATTTTTAGGATTGTGAAAAAAATTTTAGTTGGAAGTGTCAAATTTTAATAAATTTATTTGAGACCAACTTCGATTTTTGTGGATTTTGTTGAGTATTTTTGTTGTAGGATCTATATTTGAGTAAATTTAGAATGAAAATAACTTCAATTTTTAGGATTGTGAAAAAAATTTTAGTTGGAAGTGTCAAATTTTAATAAATTTATTTGAGACCTACTTCGATTTTTTTGGATTTTGTTAGGAATTTTTGTTGTAGGATGTATATATGAGTAAATTTAGATGAAAGTAACTTCAATTTTTTTGATGGTGATAAAAATTTTAGTTGGAAGAGTCAAATTTTAATAAATTTATTTCAAACCAACTCCGATTTTTTTGGATTTTGTCGAGTATTTTTGTTGTAGGATGTATATTTGAGTAAATTTAGATGAAAATAACTTCAATTTTTTGGATTGTGAAAAATATTTTAGTTGGAAGTGTCAAATTTTAATAAATTTATTTGAAACCAACACGGATTTTTTTTTATTTTGTTGAGTATTTTTCTTGTAGGATCTATATTTGAGTAAATTTAGATGAAAATAACTTCAATTTTTAGGATTGTGAAAAAAATTTTAGTTGGAAGTGTCAAATTTTAATAAATTTATTTGAAACCAACTCCGATTTTTTTGGATTTAGTCGAGTATTTTTGTTGTAGGATGTATATTTGAGTAAATTTGATGAAAATAACTTCAATTTTTTGGATTGTGAAAAAAATTTTAGTTGGAAGTGTCAAATTTTAATAAATTTATTTGAAATCACTTCGATTATTTTGGAATTTGTTGAGTATTTTTGTAGTAGGATCTATAGTTGAGTAAATTTGGATGAAAATAACTTCAATTTTTAGGATTGTGAAAAAAATTTTAGTTGGAAGTGTCATATTTTAATAAATTTATTTAAAAATCAACTTCGATTATTTTGGATTTTGTCGAGTATTTTTGTTGTAGGATGTATATTTGAGTAAATTTTTATTAAAATAACTTCAATTTTTTGGATTGTGATAAAACTTTTAGTTGGAAGAGTCAAAATTTAATAAATTTATTTGAAACCAACACCGATTTTTTTTTATTTTGTTGAGTATTTTTCTTGTAGGATCTATATTTGAGTAAATTTAGATGAAAATAACTTCAATTTTTAGGATTGTGAAAAAATTTTTAGTTGGAAGAGTCAAATTTTAATAAATTTATTTGAAACCAACTCCGATTTTTTTGGATTTTGTCGAGTATTTTTGTTGTAGGATGTATATTTGAGTAAATTTAGATGAAAATAACTTCAATTTTTTGGATTGTGAAAAAAATTTTAGTTGGAAGTGTCAAATTTTAATAAAATTATTTGAAATCAACTTCGATTATTTTGGAATTTGTTAAGTATTTTTGTTGTAGGATCTATATTTGAGTAAATTTAGATGAAAATAACTTCAATTTTTTGGATTGTGAAAAAAATTTTAGTTGGAAGTGTCAAATTTTAATAAATTTATTTGAAATCAACTTCGATTATTTTGGATTTTGTTGAGTATTTTTGTTGTGGGATCTATATTTGAGTAAATTTAGATGAAAATAACGACAATTTTTTGGATTGTGAAAAAAAAATTTACATGGAAGGGTAAAATTTTAATAAATTTATTTGAAACCAACTTCGATTTTTTTTAATTTTGTTGAGTATTTTTGTTGTAGGATCTATATTTGAGTAAATTTAGATGAAAATAACTTCAATTTTTAGGATTGTGAAAAAAATTTTAGTTGGAAGTGTCAAATTTTAATAAATTTATTTGAGACCAACTTCGATTTTTGTGGATTTTGTTGAGTATTTTTGTTGTAGGATCTATATTTGAGTAAATTTAGAATGAAAATAACTTCAATTTTTAGGATTGTGAAAAAAAATTTAGTTGGAAGTGTCCAATTTTAATAAAATTATTTGAAACCAACTTCGATTTTTTTGGATTTTGTTGAGAATTTTTGTTGTAGGATGTATATTTGAGTAAATTTAGATGAAAATAACTTCAATTTTTTTGATGGTGATAAAAATTTTAGTTGGAAGAGTCAAATTTTAATAAATTTATTTGAAACCAACTCCGTTTTTTTTGGATTTTGTCGAGTATTTTTGTTGTAGGATGTATATTTGAGTAAATTTTGATTAAAATAACTTCAATTTTTTGGATTGTGATAAAAATTTTAGTTGGAAGAGTCAAAATTTAATAAATTTATTTGAAACCATCTTCGATTTTTTTGGATTTTGTCGAGTATTTTTGTTGTAGGATGTATATTTGAGTAAATTTAGATGAAAATAACTTCAATTTTTTGGATTGTGAAAAAAATTTTAGTTGGATGTGTCAAATTTTAATAAAATTATTTGAAATCAACTTCGATTATTTTGGAATTTGTTAAGTATTTTTGTTGTAGGATCTATATTTGAGTAAATTTAGATGAAAATAACTTCAATTTTTGGGATTGTGAAAAAAATTTTAGTTGGAAGTGTCAAATTTTAATAAATTTATTTGAAATCAACTTCGATTATTTTGGATTTTGTTGAGTATTTTTGTTGTGGGATCTATATTTGAGTAAATTTAGATGAAAATAACGACAATTTTTTGGATTGTGAAAAAAAAATTTACATGGAAGGGTAAAATTTTAATAAATTTATTTGAAACCAACTTCGATTTTTTTTAATTTTGTTGAGTATTTTTGTTGTAGGATCTATATTTGAGTAAATTTAGATGAAAATAACTTCAATTTTTAGGATTGTGAAAAAAATTTTAGTTGGAAGTGTCAAATTTTAATAAATTTATTTGAGACCAACTTCGATTTTTGTGGATTTTGTTGAGTATTTTTGTTGTAGGATCTATATTTGAGTAAATTTAGAATGAAAATAACTTCAATTTTTAGGATTGTGAAAAAAATTTTAGTTGGAAGTGTCAAATTTTAATAAATTTATTTGAGACCTACTTCGATTTTTTTGGATTTTGTTAGGAATTTTTGTTGTAGGATGTATATATGAGTAAATTTAGATGAAAGTAACTTCAATTTTTTTGATGGTGATAAAAATTTTAGTTGGAAGAGTCAAATTTTAATAAATTTATTTCAAACCAACTCCGATTTTTTTGGATTTTGTCGAGTATTTTTGTTGTAGGATGTATATTTGAGTAAATTTAGATGAAAATAACTTCAATTTTTTGGATTGTGAAAAATATTTTAGTTGGAAGTGTCAAATTTTAATAAATTTATTTGAAACCAACACGGATTTTTTTTTATTTTGTTGAGTATTTTTCTTGTAGGATCTATATTTGAGTAAATTTAGATGAAAATAACTTCAATTTTTAGGATTGTGAAAAAAATTTTAGTTGGAAGTGTCAAATTTTAATAAATTTATTTGAAACCAACTCCGATTTTTTTGGATTTAGTCGAGTATTTTTGTTGTAGGATGTATATTTGAGTAAATTTGATGAAAATAACTTCAATTTTTTGGATTGTGAAAAAAATTTTAGTTGGAAGTGTCAAATTTTAATAAATTTATTTGAAATCACTTCGATTATTTTGGAATTTGTTGAGTATTTTTGTAGTAGGATCTATATTTGAGTAAATTTGGATGAAAATAACTTCAATTTTTAGGATTGTGAAAAAAATTTTAGTTGGAAGTGTCATATTTTAATAAATTTATTTAAAAATCAACTTCGATTATTTTGGATTTTGTCGAGTATTTTTGTTGTAGGATGTATATTTGAGTAAATTTTTATTAAAATAACTTCAATTTTTTGGATTGTGATAAAACTTTTAGTTGGAAGAGTCAAAATTTAATAAATTTATTTGAAACCAACACCGATTTTTTTTTATTTTGTTGAGTATTTTTCTTGTAGGATCTATATTTGAGTAAATTTAGATGAAAATAACTTCAATTTTTAGGATTGTGAAAAAATTTTTAGTTGGAAGAGTCAAATTTTAATAAATTTATTTGAAACCAACTCCGATTTTTTTGGATTTTGTCGAGTATTTTTGTTGTAGGATGTATATTTGAGTAAATTTAGATGAAAATAACTTCAATTTTTTGGATTGTGAAAAAAATTTTAGTTGGAAGTGTCAAATTTTAATAAAATTATTTGAAATCAACTTCGATTATTTTGGAATTTGTTAAGTATTTTTGTTGTAGGATCTATATTTGAGTAAATTTAGATGAAAATAACTTCAATTTTTTGGATTGTGAAAAAAATTTTAGTTGGAAGTGTCAAATTTTAATAAATTTATTTGAAATCAACTTCGATTATTTTGGATTTTGTTGAGTATTTTTGTTGTGGGATCTATATTTGAGTAAATTTAGATGAAAATAACGACAATTTTTTGGATTGTGAAAAAAAAATTTACATGGAAGGGTAAAATTTTAATAAATTTATTTGAAACCAACTTCGATTTTTTTTAATTTTGTTGAGTATTTTTGTTGTAGGATCTATATTTGAGTAAATTTAGATGAAAATAACTTCAATTTTTAGGATTGTGAAAAAAATTTTAGTTGGAAGTGTCAAATTTTAATAAATTTATTTGAGACCAACTTCGATTTTTGTGGATTTTGTTGAGTATTTTTGTTGTAGGATCTATATTTGAGTAAATTTAGAATGAAAATAACTTCAATTTTTAGGATTGTGAAAAAAAATTTAGTTGGAAGTGTCCAATTTTAATAAAATTATTTGAAACCAACTTCGATTTTTTTGGATTTTGTTGAGAATTTTTGTTGTAGGATGTATATTTGAGTAAATTTAGATGAAAATAACTTCAATTTTTTTGATGGTGATAAAAATTTTAGTTGGAAGAGTCAAATTTTAATAAATTTATTTGAAACCAACTCCGTTTTTTTTGGATTTTGTCGAGTATTTTTGTTGTAGGATGTATATTTGAGTAAATTTTGATTAAAATAACTTCAATTTTTTGGATTGTGATAAAAATTTTAGTTGGAAGAGTCAAAATTTAATAAATTTATTTGAAACCATCTTCGATTTTTTTGGATTTTGTCGAGTATTTTTGTTGTAGGATGTATATTTGAGTAAATTTAGATGAAAATAACTTCAATTTTTTGGATTGTGAAAAAAATTTTAGTTGGATGTGTCAAATTTTAATAAAATTATTTGAAATCAACTTCGATTATTTTGGAATTTGTTAAGTATTTTTGTTGTAGGATCTATATTTGAGTAAATTTAGATGAAAATAACTTCAATTTTTTGGATTGTGAAAAAAATTTTAGTTGGAAGTGTCAAATTTTAATAAATTTATTTGAAATCAACTTCGATTATTTTGGATTTTGTTGAGTATTTTTGTTGTGGGATCTATATTTGAGTAAATTTAGATGAAAATAACGACAATTTTTTGGATTGTGAAAAAAAAATTTACATGGAAGGGTAAAATTTTAATAAATTTATTTGAAACCAACTTCGATTTTTTTTAATTTTGTTGAGTATTTTTGTTGTAGGATCTATATTTGAGTAAATTTAGATGAAAATAACTTCAATTTTTAGGATTGTGAAAAAAATTTTAGTTGGAAGTGTCAAATTTTAATAAATTTATTTGAGACCAACTTCGATTTTTGTGGATTTTGTTGAGTATTTTTGTTGTAGGATCTATATTTGAGTAAATTTAGAATGAAAATAACTTCAATTTTTAGGATTGTGAAAAAAATTTTAGTTGGAAGTGTCAAATTTTAATAAATTTATTTGAGACCTACTTCGATTTTTTTGGATTTTGTTAGGAATTTTTGTTGTAGGATGTATATATGAGTAAATTTAGATGAAAGTAACTTCAATTTTTTTGATGGTGATAAAAATTTTAGTTGGAAGAGTCAAATTTTAATAAATTTATTTCAAACCAACTCCGATTTTTTTGGATTTTGTCGAGTATTTTTGTTGTAGGATGTATATTTGAGTAAATTTAGATGAAAATAACTTCAATTTTTTGGATTGTGAAAAATATTTTAGTTGGAAGTGTCAAATTTTAATAAATTTATTTGAAACCAACACGGATTTTTTTTTATTTTGTTGAGTATTTTTCTTGTAGGATCTATATTTGAGTAAATTTAGATGAAAATAACTTCAATTTTTAGGATTGTGAAAAAAATTTTAGTTGGAAGTGTCAAATTTTAATAAATTTATTTGAAACCAACTCCGATTTTTTTGGATTTAGTCGAGTATTTTTGTTGTAGGATGTATATTTGAGTAAATTTGATGAAAATAACTTCAATTTTTTGGATTGTGAAAAAAATTTTAGTTGGAAGTGTCAAATTTTAATAAATTTATTTGAAATCACTTCGATTATTTTGGAATTTGTTGAGTATTTTTGTAGTAGGATCTATATTTGAGTAAATTTGGATGAAAATAACTTCAATTTTTAGGATTGTGAAAAAAATTTTAGTTGGAAGTGTCATATTTTAATAAATTTATTTAAAAATCAACTTCGATTATTTTGGATTTTGTCGAGTATTTTTGTTGTAGGATGTATATTTGAGTAAATTTTTATTAAAATAACTTCAATTTTTTGGATTGTGATAAAACTTTTAGTTGGAAGAGTCAAAATTTAATAAATTTATTTGAAACCAACACCGATTTTTTTTTATTTTGTTGAGTATTTTTCTTGTAGGATCTATATTTGAGTAAATTTAGATGAAAATAACTTCAATTTTTAGGATTGTGAAAAAATTTTTAGTTGGAAGAGTCAAATTTTAATAAATTTATTTGAAACCAACTCCGATTTTTTTGGATTTTGTCGAGTATTTTTGTTGTAGGATGTATATTTGAGTAAATTTAGATGAAAATAACTTCAATTTTTTGGATTGTGAAAAAAATTTTAGTTGGAAGTGTCAAATTTTAATAAAATTATTTGAAATCAACTTCGATTATTTTGGAATTTGTTAAGTATTTTTGTTGTAGGATCTATATTTGAGTAAATTTAGATGAAAATAACTTCAATTTTTTGGATTGTGAAAAAAATTTTAGTTGGAAGTGTCAAATTTTAATAAATTTATTTGAAATCAACTTCGATTATTTTGGATTTTGTTGAGTATTTTTGTTGTGGGATCTATATTTGAGTAAATTTAGATGAAAATAACGACAATTTTTTGGATTGTGAAAAAAAAATTTACATGGAAGGGTAAAATTTTAATAAATTTATTTGAAACCAACTTCGATTTTTTTTAATTTTGTTGAGTATTTTTGTTGTAGGATCTATATTTGAGTAAATTTAGATGAAAATAACTTCAATTTTTAGGATTGTGAAAAAAATTTTAGTTGGAAGTGTCAAATTTTAATAAATTTATTTGAGACCAACTTCGATTTTTGTGGATTTTGTTGAGTATTTTTGTTGTAGGATCTATATTTGAGTAAATTTAGAATGAAAATAACTTCAATTTTTAGGATTGTGAAAAAAAATTTAGTTGGAAGTGTCCAATTTTAATAAAATTATTTGAAACCAACTTCGATTTTTTTGGATTTTGTTGAGAATTTTTGTTGTAGGATGTATATTTGAGTAAATTTAGATGAAAATAACTTCAATTTTTTTGATGGTGATAAAAATTTTAGTTGGAAGAGTCAAATTTTAATAAATTTATTTGAAACCAACTCCGTTTTTTTTGGATTTTGTCGAGTATTTTTGTTGTAGGATGTATATTTGAGTAAATTTTGATTAAAATAACTTCAATTTTTTGGATTGTGATAAAAATTTTAGTTGGAAGAGTCAAAATTTAATAAATTTATTTGAAACCATCTTCGATTTTTTTGGATTTTGTCGAGTATTTTTGTTGTAGGATGTATATTTGAGTAAATTTAGATGAAAATAACTTCAATTTTTTGGATTGTGAAAAAAATTTTAGTTGGATGTGTCAAATTTTAATAAAATTATTTGAAATCAACTTCGATTATTTTGGAATTTGTTAAGTATTTTTGTTGTAGGATCTATATTTGAGTAAATTTAGATGAAAATAACTTCAATTTTTGGGATTGTGAAAAAAATTTTAGTTGGAAGGGTAAAATTTTAATAAATTTATTTGAAACCAACTTCGATTTTTTTTAATTTTGTTGAGTATTTTTGTTGTAGGATCTATATTTGAGTAAATTTAGATGAAAATAACTTCAATTTTTAGGATTGTGAAAAAAATTTTAGTTGGAAGTGTCAAATTTTAATAAATTTATTTGAGACCAACTTCGATTTTTGTGGATTTTGTTGAGTATTTTTGTTGTAGGATCTATATTTGAGTAAATTTAGAATGAAAATAACTTCAATTTTTAGGATTGTGAAAAAAAATTTAGTTGGAAGTGTCAAATTTTAATAAAATTATTTGAAACCAACTTCGATTTTATTGGATTTTGTTGAGAATTTTTGTTGTAGGATGTATATTTGAGTAAATTTAGATGAAAATAACTTCAATTTTTTTGATGGTGATAAAAATTTTAGTTGGAAGAGTCAAATTTTAATAAATTTATTTGAAACCAACTCCGTTTTTTTTGGATTTTGTCGAGTATTTTTGTTGTAGGATGTATATTTGAGTAAATTTTGATTAAAATAACTTCAATTTTTTGGATTGTGATAAAAATTTTAGTTGGAAGAGTCAAAATTTAATAAATTTATTTGAAACCATCTTCGATTTTTTGGGATTTTGTCGAGTATTTTTGTTGTAGGATCTATATTTGAGTAAATTTAGATGAAAATAACTTCAATTTTTTGGATTGTGAAAAAAATGTTAGTTGGAAGTGTCAAATTTTAATAAATTTATTTGAAACCAACACCGATTTTTGTGGATTTTGTTGAGTATTTTTGTTGTAGGATCTATATTTGAGTAAATTTAGATCAAAATAACGGCAATTTTTTGGGTTGTGAAAAAAAAATTTACATGGGAGTGTCAAATTTTAATAAAATTATTTGAAATCAACTTCGATTATTTTGGAATTTGTTAAGTATTTTTGTTGTAGGATCTATATTTGAGTAAATTTAGATGAAAATAACTTCAATTTTTTGGATTGTGAAAAAAATTTTAGTTGGAAGTGTCAAATTTTAATAAATTCATTTGAAATCAACTTCGATTATTTTGGATTTTGTTGAGTATTTTTGTTGTGGGATCTATATTTGAGTAAATTTAGATGAAAATAACGACAATTTTTTGGATTGTGAAAAAAAAATTTACATGGAAGGGTAAAATTTTTATAAATTTATTTGAAACCAACTTCGATTTTTTTGGAATTTGTTAAGTATTTTTGTTGTAGGATCTATATTTGAGTAAATTTAGATGAAAATAACTTCAATTTTTTGGATTGTGAAAAAAATTTTAGTTGGAAGTGTCAAATTTTAATAAATTTATTTGAAACCAACACGGATTTTTTTTTATTTTGTTGAGTATTTTTCTTGTAGGATCTATATTTGAGTAAATTTAGATGAAAATAACTACATTTTTTAGGATTGCGATAAAAAATTTAGTTGGAAATGTCAAATTTTAATAAATTTATTTGAGACCAACTTCGATTTTTGTGGATTTTGTTGAGTATTTTTGTTGTAGGATCTATATTTGAGTAAATTTAGATGAAAATAACGACAATTTTTTGGGTTGTGAAAAAAAAATTTACATGGAAGTGTAAAATTTTAATAAATTTATTTGAAACCAACTTCGATTTTTTTGGATCTTGTTGAGTATTTTTGTTGTAGGATCTATATTTGAGTCAATTTAGATGAAAATAACTTCAATTTTTAGGATTGTGAAAAAAATTTTAGTTGGAAGTGTCAAATTTTAATAAATTTATTTGAAACCAACTTCGATTTTTTTAATTTTGTTGAGTATTTTTCTTGTAGGATCTATATTTGAGTAAATTTAGATGAAAATAACTTCAATTTTTAGGATTGTGAAAAAATTTTTAGTTGGAAGAGTCAAATTTTAATAAATTTATTTGAAACCAACTCCGATTTTTTTGGATTTTGTCGAGTATTTTTGTTGTAGGATGTATATTTGAGTAAATTTAGATGAAAATAACTTCAATTTTTTGGATTGTGAAAAAAATTTTAGTTGGAAGTGTCAAATTTTAATAAATTTATTTGAAACCATCTTCGATTTTTTGGGATTTTGTCGAGTATTTTTGTTGTAGGATCTATATTTCAGTAAATTTAGATGAAAATAACTTCACTTTTTAGGATTGTGAAAAAAATTTGAGTTGGAAGTGTCAAATTTTAATAAATTAATTTGAGACCAACTCCGATTTTTTTGGATTTTGTCGAGTATTTTTGTTGTAGGATGTATATTTGAGTAAATTTGATTAAAATAACTTCAATTTTTTGGATTGTGATAAAAATTTTATTTGGAGGAGTCAAAATTTAATAAATTTATTTGAAACCATCTTCGATTTTTTGGGATTTTGTCGAGTATTTTTGTTGTAGGATCTATATTTGAGTAAATTTAGATGAAAATATCTTCAATTTTTTGGATTGTGAAAAAAATGTTAGTTGGAAGTGTCAAATTTTAATAAATTTATTTGAAACCAACACCGATTTTTGTGGATTTTGATGAGTATTTTTGTTGTAGGATCTATATTTGAGTAAATTTACATGTAAATAACGGCAATTTTTTGAGTTGTGAAAAAAAAATTTACATGGGAGTGTCAAATTTTAATAAAATTATTTGAAATCAACTTCGATTATTTTGGAATTTGTTAAGTATTTTTGTTGTAGGATCTATATTTGAGTAAATTTAGATGAAAATAACTTCAATTTTTAGGATTGTGAAAAAAATTTTAGTTGGAAGTGTCAAATTTTAATAAATTTATTTGAGACCTACTTCGATTTTTGTGGATTTTGTTGAGTATTTTTGTTGTAGGATCTATATTTGAGTAAATTTGATGAAAATAACTTCAATTTTTTGGATTGTGAAAAAAATTTTAGTTGGAAGTGTCAAATTTTAATAAATTTATTTGAAATCACTTCGATTATTTTGGAATTTGTTGAGTATTTTTGTAGTAGGATCTATATTTGAGTAAATTTGGATGAAAATAACTACATTTTTTAGGATTGCGATAAAAAATTTAGTTGGAAATGTCAAATTTTAATAAATTTATTTGAGACCAACTTCGATTTTTGTGGATTTTGTTGAGTATTTTTGTTGTAGGATCTATATTTGAGTAAATTTAGATGAAAATAACGACAATTTTTTGGGTTGTGAAAAAAAAATTTACATGGAAGGGTAAAATTTTTATAAATTTATTTGAAACCAACTTCGATTTTTTTGGAATTTGTTAAGTATTTTTGTTGTAGGATCTATATTTGAGTAAATTTAGATGAAAATAACTTCAATTTTTTGGATTGTGAAAAAAATTTTAGTTGGAAGTGTCAAATTTTAATAAATTTATTTGAAACCAACACGGATTTTTTTTTATTTTGTTGAGTATTTTTCTTGTAGGATCTATATTTGAGTAAATTTAGATGAAAATAACTACATTTTTTAGGATTGCGATAAAAAATTTAGTTGGAAATGTCAAATTTTAATAAATTTATTTGAGACCAACTTCGATTTTTGTGGATTTTGTTGAGTATTTTTGTTGTAGGATCTATATTTGAGTAAATTTAGATGAAAATAACGACAATTTTTTGGGTTGTGAAAAAAAAATTTACATGGAAGTGTAAAATTTTAATAAATTTATTTGAAACCAACTTCGATTTTTTTGGATCTTGTTGAGTATTTTTGTTGTAGGATCTATATTTGAGTCAATTTAGATGAAAATAACTTCAATTTTTAGGATTGTGAAAAAAATTTTAGTTGGAAGTGTCAAATTTTAATAAATTTATTTGAAACCAACTTCGATTTTTTTAATTTTGTTGAGTATTTTTCTTGTAGGATCTATATTTGAGTAAATTTAGATGAAAATAACTTCAATTTTTAGGATTGTGAAAAAATTTTTAGTTGGAAGAGTCAAATTTTAATAAATTTATTTGAAACCAACTCCGATTTTTTTGGATTTTGTCGAGTATTTTTGTTGTAGGATGTATATTTGAGTAAATTTAGATGAAAATAACTTCAATTTTTTGGATTGTGAAAAAAATTTTAGTTGGAAGTGTCAAATTTTAATAAATTTATTTGAAACCATCTTCGATTTTTTGGGATTTTGTCGAGTATTTTTGTTGTAGGATCTATATTTCAGTAAATTTAGATGAAAATAACTTCAATTTTTAGGATTGTGAAAAAAATTTGAGTTGGAAGTGTCAAATTTTAATAAATTAATTTGAGACCAACTCCGATTTTTTTGGATTTTGTCGAGTATTTTTGTTGTAGGATGTATATTTGAGTAAATTTGATTAAAATAACTTCAATTTTTTGGATTGTGATAAAAATTTTATTTGGAGGAGTCAAAATTTAATAAATTTATTTGAAACCATCTTCGATTTTTTGGGATTTTGTCGAGTATTTTTGTTGTAGGATCTATATTTGAGTAAATTTAGATGAAAATATCTTCAATTTTTTGGATTGTGAAAAAAATGTTAGTTGGAAGTGTCAAATTTTAATAAATTTATTTGAAACCAACACCGATTTTTGTGGATTTTGATGAGTATTTTTGTTGTAGGATCTATATTTGAGTAAATTTACATGTAAATAACGGCAATTTTTTGAGTTGTGAAAAAAAAATTTACATGGGAGTGTCAAATTTTAATAAAATTATTTGAAATCAACTTCGATTATTTTGGAATTTGTTAAGTATTTTTGTTGTAGGATCTATATTTGAGTAAATTTAGATGAAAATAACTTCAATTTTTAGGATTGTGAAAAAAATTTTAGTTGGAAGTGTCAAATTTTAATAAATTTATTTGAGACCTACTTCGATTTTTGTGGATTTTGTTGAGTATTTTTGTTGTAGGATCTATATTTGAGTAAATTTGATGAAAATAACTTCAATTTTTTGGATTGTGAAAAAAATTTTAGTTGGAAGTGTCAAATTTTAATAAATTTATTTGAAATCACTTCGATTATTTTGGAATTTGTTGAGTATTTTTGTAGTAGGATCTATATTTGAGTAAATTTGGATGAAAATAACTTCAATTTTTAGGATTGTGAAAAAAATTTTAGTTGGAAGTGTCAAATTTTAATAAATTTATTTAAAAATCAACTTCGATTATTTTGGATTTTGTCGAGTATTTTTGTTGTAGGATGTATATTTGAGTAAATTTTTATTAAAATAACTTCAATTTTTTGGATTGTGATAAAACTTTTAGTTGGAAGAGTCAAAATTTAATAAATTTATTTGAAACCAACACCGATTTTTTTTTATTTTGTTGAGTATTTTTCTTGTAGGATCTATATTTGAGTAAATTTAGATGAAAATAACTTCAATTTTTAGGATTGTGAAAAAATTTTTAGTTGGAAGAGTCAAATTTTAATAAATTTATTTGAAACCAACTCCGATTTTTTTGGATTTTGTCGAGTATTTTTGTTGTAGGATGTATATTTGAGTAAATTTAGATGAAAATAACTTCAATTTTTTGGATTGTGAAAAAAATTTTAGTTGGAAGTGTCAAATTTTAATAAAATTATTTGAAATCAACTTCGATTATTTTGGAATTTGTTAAGTATTTTTGTTGTAGGATCTATATTTGAGTAAATTTAGATGAAAATAACTTCAATTTTTTGGATTGTGAAAAAAATTTTAGTTGGAAGTGTCAAATTTTAATAAATTTATTTGAAATCAACTTCGATTATTTTGGATTTTGTTGAGTATTTTTGTTGTGGGATCTATATTTGAGTAAATTTAGATGAAAATAACGACAATTTTTTGGATTGTGAAAAAAATTTTAGTTGGAAGTGTCAAATTTTAATAAATTTATTTGAAACCAACTCCGATTTTTTTGGATTTAGTCGAGTATTTTTGTTGTAGGATGTATATTTGAGTAAATTTAGATGAAAATAACTTCAATTTTTTGGATTGTGAAAAAAATTTTAGTTGGAAGTGTCAAATTTTAATAAATTTATTTGAAACCATCTTCGATTTTTTGGGATTTTGTCGAGTATTTTTGTTGTAGGATCTATATTTCAGTAAATTTAGATGAAAATAACTTCAATTTTTAGGATTGTGAAAAAAATTTGAGTTGGAAGTGTCAAATTTTAATAAATTAATTTGAGACCAACTCCGATTTTTTTGGATTTTGTCGAGTATTTTTGTTGTAGGATGTATATTTGAGTAAATTTGATTAAAATAACTTCAATTTTTTGGATTGTGATAAAAATTTTATTTGGAGGAGTCAAAATTTAATAAATTTATTTGAAACCATCTTCGATTTTTTGGGATTTTGTCGAGTATTTTTGTTGTAGGATCTATATTTGAGTAAATTTAGATGAAAATATCTTCAATTTTTTGGATTGTGAAAAAAATGTTAGTTGGAAGTGTCAAATTTTAATAAATTTATTTGAAACCAACACCGATTTTTGTGGATTTTGATGAGTATTTTTGTTGTAGGATCTATATTTGAGTAAATTTACATGTAAATAACGGCAATTTTTTGAGTTGTGAAAAAAAAATTTACATGGGAGTGTCAAATTTTAATAAAATTATTTGAAATCAACTTCGATTATTTTGGAATTTGTTAAGTATTTTTGTTGTAGGATCTATATTTGAGTAAATTTAGATGAAAATAACTTCAATTTTTAGGATTGTGAAAAAAATTTTAGTTGGAAGTGTCAAATTTTAATAAATTTATTTGAAATCAACTTCGATTATTTTGGATTTTGTTGAGTATTTTTGTTGTGGGATCTATATTTGAGTAAATTTAGATGAAAATAACGACAATTTTTTGGATTGTGAAAAAAAAATTTACATGGAAGGGTAAAATTTTAATAAATTTATTTGAAACCAACTTCGATTTTTTTTAATTTTGTTGAGTATTTTTGTTGTAGGATGTATATATGAGTAAATTTAGATGAAAGTAACTTCAATTTTTTTGATGGTGATAAAAATTTTAGTTGGAAGAGTCAAATTTTAATAAATTTATTTCAAACCAACTCCGATTTTTTTGGATTTTGTCGAGTATTTTTGTTGTAGGATGTATATTTGAGTAAATTTAGATGAAAATAACTTCAATTTTTTGGATTGTGAAAAAAATTTTAGTTGGAAGTGTCAAATTTTAATAAATTTATTTGAAACCAACACGGATTTTTTTTTATTTTGTTGAGTATTTTTCTTGTAGGATCTATATTTGAGTAAATTTAGATGAAAATAACTACATTTTTTAGGATTGCGATAAAAAATTTAGTTGGAAATGTCAAATTTTAATAAATTTATTTGAGACCAACTTCGATTTTTGTGGATTTTGTTGAGTATTTTTGTTGTAGGATCTATATTTGAGTAAATTTAGATGAAAATAACGACAATTTTTTGGGTTGTGAAAAAAAAATTTACATGGAAGTGTAAAATTTTAATAAATTTATTTGAAACCAACTTCGATTTTTTTGGATCTTGTTGAGTATTTTTGTTGTAGGATCTATATTTGAGTCAATTTAGATGAAAATAACTTCAATTTTTAGGATTGTGAAAAAAATTTTAGTTGGAAGTGTCAAATTTTAATAAATTTATTTGAAACCAACTTCGATTTTTTTAATTTTGTTGAGTATTTTTCTTGTAGGATCTATATTTGAGTAAATTTAGATGAAAATAACTTCAATTTTTAGGATTGTGAAAAAATTTTTAGTTGGAAGAGTCAAATTTTAATAAATTTATTTGAAACCAACTCCGATTTTTTTGGATTTTGTCGAGTATTTTTGTTGTAGGATGTATATTTGAGTAAATTTAGATGAAAATAACTTCAATTTTTTGGATTGTGAAAAAAATTTTAGTTGGAAGTGTCAAATTTTAATAAATTTATTTGAAACCATCTTCGATTTTTTGGGATTTTGTCGAGTATTTTTGTTGTAGGATCTATATTTCAGTAAATTTAGATGAAAATAACTTCAATTTTTAGGATTGTGAAAAAAATTTGAGTTGGAAGTGTCAAATTTTAATAAATTAATTTGAGACCAACTCCGATTTTTTTGGATTTTGTCGAGTATTTTTGTTGTAGGATGTATATTTGAGTAAATTTGATTAAAATAACTTCAATTTTTTGGATTGTGATAAAAATTTTATTTGGAGGAGTCAAAATTTAATAAATTTATTTGAAACCATCTTCGATTTTTTGGGATTTTGTCGAGTATTTTTGTTGTAGGATCTATATTTGAGTAAATTTAGATGAAAATATCTTCAATTTTTTGGATTGTGAAAAAAATGTTAGTTGGAAGTGTCAAATTTTAATAAATTTATTTGAAACCAACACCGATTTTTGTGGATTTTGATGAGTATTTTTGTTGTAGGATCTATATTTGAGTAAATTTACATGTAAATAACGGCAATTTTTTGAGTTGTGAAAAAAAAATTTACATGGGAGTGTCAAATTTTAATAAAATTATTTGAAATCAACTTCGATTATTTTGGAATTTGTTAAGTATTTTTGTTGTAGGATCTATATTTGAGTAAATTTAGATGAAAATAACTTCAATTTTTAGGATTGTGAAAAAAATTTTAGTTGGAAGTGTCAAATTTTAATAAATTTATTTGAGACCTACTTCGATTTTTGTGGATTTTGTTGAGTATTTTTGTTGTAGGATCTATATTTGAGTAAATTTGATGAAAATAACTTCAATTTTTTGGATTGTGAAAAAAATTTTAGTTGGAAGTGTCAAATTTTAATAAATTTATTTGAAATCACTTCGATTATTTTGGAATTTGTTGAGTATTTTTGTAGTAGGATCTATATTTGAGTAAATTTGGATGAAAATAACTTCAATTTTTAGGATTGTGAAAAAAATTTTAGTTGGAAGTGTCAAATTTTAATAAATTTATTTAAAAATCAACTTCGATTATTTTGGATTTTGTCGAGTATTTTTGTTGTAGGATGTATATTTGAGTAAATTTTTATTAAAATAACTTCAATTTTTTGGATTGTGATAAAACTTTTAGTTGGAAGAGTCAAAATTTAATAAATTTATTTGAAACCAACACCGATTTTTTTTTATTTTGTTGAGTATTTTTCTTGTAGGATCTATATTTGAGTAAATTTAGATGAAAATAACTTCAATTTTTAGGATTGTGAAAAAATTTTTAGTTGGAAGAGTCAAATTTTAATAAATTTATTTGAAACCAACTCCGATTTTTTTGGATTTTGTCGAGTATTTTTGTTGTAGGATGTATATTTGAGTAAATTTAGATGAAAATAACTTCAATTTTTTGGATTGTGAAAAAAATTTTAGTTGGAAGTGTCAAATTTTAATAAAATTATTTGAAATCAACTTCGATTATTTTGGAATTTGTTAAGTATTTTTGTTGTAGGATCTATATTTGAGTAAATTTAGATGAAAATAACTTCAATTTTTTGGATTGTGAAAAAAATTTTAGTTGGAAGTGTCAAATTTTAATAAATTTATTTGAAATCAACTTCGATTATTTTGGATTTTGTTGAGTATTTTTGTTGTGGGATCTATATTTGAGTAAATTTAGATGAAAATAACGACAATTTTTTGGATTGTGAAAAAAATTTTAGTTGGAAGTGTCAAATTTTAATAAATTTATTTGAAACCAACTCCGATTTTTTTGGATTTAGTCGAGTATTTTTGTTGTAGGATGTATATTTGAGTAAATTTAGATGAAAATAACTTCAATTTTTTGGATTGTGAAAAAAATTTTAGTTGGAAGTGTCAAATTTTAATAAATTTATTTGAAACCATCTTCGATTTTTTGGGATTTTGTCGAGTATTTTTGTTGTAGGATCTATATTTCAGTAAATTTAGATGAAAATAACTTCAATTTTTAGGATTGTGAAAAAAATTTGAGTTGGAAGTGTCAAATTTTAATAAATTAATTTGAGACCAACTCCGATTTTTTTGGATTTTGTCGAGTATTTTTGTTGTAGGATGTATATTTGAGTAAATTTGATTAAAATAACTTCAATTTTTTGGATTGTGATAAAAATTTTATTTGGAGGAGTCAAAATTTAATAAATTTATTTGAAACCATCTTCGATTTTTTGGGATTTTGTCGAGTATTTTTGTTGTAGGATCTATATTTGAGTAAATTTAGATGAAAATATCTTCAATTTTTTGGATTGTGAAAAAAATGTTAGTTGGAAGTGTCAAATTTTAATAAATTTATTTGAAACCAACACCGATTTTTGTGGATTTTGATGAGTATTTTTGTTGTAGGATCTATATTTGAGTAAATTTACATGTAAATAACGGCAATTTTTTGAGTTGTGAAAAAAAAATTTACATGGGAGTGTCAAATTTTAATAAAATTATTTGAAATCAACTTCGATTATTTTGGAATTTGTTAAGTATTTTTGTTGTAGGATCTATATTTGAGTAAATTTAGATGAAAATAACTTCAATTTTTAGGATTGTGAAAAAAATTTTAGTTGGAAGTGTCAAATTTTAATAAATTTATTTGAGACCTACTTCGATTTTTGTGGATTTTGTTGAGTATTTTTGTTGTAGGATCTATATTTGAGTAAATTTGATGAAAATAACTTCAATTTTTTGGATTGTGAAAAAAATTTTAGTTGGAAGTGTCAAATTTTAATAAATTTATTTGAAATCACTTCGATTTTTTGGGATTTTGTCGAGTATTTTTGTTGTAGGATCTATATTTGAGTAAATTTAGATGAAAATATCTTCAATTTTTTGGATTGTGAAAAAAATGTTAGTTGGAAGTGTCAAATTTTAATAAATTTATTTGAAACCAACACCGATTTTTGTGGATTTTGATGAGTATTTTTGTTGTAGGATCTATATTTGAGTAAATTTACATGTAAATAACGGCAATTTTTTGAGTTGTGAAAAAAAAATTTACATGGGAGTGTCAAATTTTAATAAAATTATTTGAAATCAACTTCGATTATTTTGGAATTTGTTAAGTATTTTTGTTGTAGGATCTATATTTGAGTAAATTTAGATGAAAATAACTTCAATTTTTAGGATTGTGAAAAAAATTTTAGTTGGAAGTGTCAAATTTTAATAAATTTATTTGAGACCTACTTCGATTTTTGTGGATTTTGTTGAGTATTTTTGTTGTAGGATCTATATTTGAGTAAATTTGATGAAAATAACTTCAATTTTTTGGATTGTGAAAAAAATTTTAGTTGGAAGTGTCAAATTTTAATAAATTTATTTGAAATCACTTCGATTATTTTGGAATTTGTTGAGTATTTTTGTAGTAGGATCTATATTTGAGTAAATTTGGATGAAAATAACTTCAATTTTTAGGATTGTGAAAAAAATTTTAGTTGGAAGTGTCAAATTTTAATAAATTTATTTAAAAATCAACTTCGATTATTTTGGATTTTATCGAGTATTTTTGTTGTAGGATGTATATTTGAGTAAATTTTTATTAAAATAACTTCAATTTTTTGGATTGTGATAAAACTTTTAGTTGGAAGAGTCAAAATTTAATAAATTTATTTGAAACCAACACCGATTTTTTTTTATTTTGTTGAGTATTTTTCTTGTAGGATCTATATTTGAGTAAATTTAGATGAAAATAACTTCAATTTTTAGGATTGTGAAAAAATTTTTAGTTGGAAGAGTCAAATTTTAATAAATTTATTTGAAACCAACTCCGATTTTTTTGGATTTTGTCGAGTATTTTTGTTGTAGGATGTATATTTGAGTAAATTTAGATGAAAATAACTTCAATTTTTTGGATTGTGAAAAAAATTTTAGTTGGAAGTGTCAAATTTTAATAAAATTATTTGAAATCAACTTCGATTATTTTGGAATTTGTTAAGTATTTTTGTTGTAGGATCTATATTTGAGTAAATTTAGATGAAAATAACTTCAATTTTTTGGATTGTGAAAAAAATTTTAGTTGGAAGTGTCAAATTTTAATAAATTTATTTGAAATCAACTTCGACTATTTTGGATTTTGTTGAGTATTTTTGTTGTGGGATCTATATTTGAGTAAATTTAGATGAAAATAACGACAATTTTTTGGATTGTGAAAAAAAAATTTACATGGAAGGGTAAAATTTTAATAAATTTATTTGAAACCAACTTCGATTTTTTTTAATTTTGTTGAGTATTTTTGTTGTAGGATCTATATTTGAGTAAATTTAGATGAAAATAACTTCAATTTTTAGGATTGTGAAAAAAATTTTAGTTGGAAGTGTCAAATTTTAATAAATTTATTTGAGACCAACTTCGATTTTTGTGGATTTTGTTGAGTATTTTTGTTGTAGGATCTATATTTGAGTAAATTTAGAATGAAAATAACTTCAATTTTTAGGATTGTGAAAAAAATTTTAGTTGGAAGTGTCAAATTTTAATAAATTTATTTGAGACCTACTTCGATTTTTTTGGATTTTGTTAGGAATTTTTGTTGTAGGATGTATATATGAGTAAATTTAGATGAAAGTAACTTCAATTTTTTTGATGGTGATAAAAATTTTAGTTGGAAGAGTCAAATTTTAATAAATTTATTTCAAACCAACTCCGATTTTTTTGGATTTTGTCGAGTATTTTTGTTGTAGGATGTATATTTGAGTAAATTTAGATGAAAATAACTTCAATTTTTTGGATTGTGAAAAAAATTTTAGTTGGAAGTGTCAAATTTTAATAAAATTATTTGAAATCAACTCCGATTATTTTGGAATTTGTTAAGTATTTTTGTTGTAGGATCTATATTTGAGTAAATTTAGATGAAAATAACTTCAATTTTTTGGATTGTGAAAAAAATTTTAGTTGGAAGTGTCAAATTTTAATAAATTTATTTGAAACCAACACGGATTTTTTTTTATTTTGTTGAGTATTTTTCTTGTAGGATCTATATTTGAGTAAATTTAGATGAAAATAACTTCAATTTTTAGGATTGTGAAAAAAATTTTAGTTGGAAGTGTCAAATTTTAATAAATTTATTTGAAACCAACTCCGATTTTTTTGGATTTAGTCGAGTATTTTTGTTGTAGGATGTATATTTGAGTAAATTTGATGAAAATAACTTCAATTTTTTGGATTGTGAAAAAAATTTTAGTTGGAAGTGTCAAATTTTAATAAATTTATTTGAAATCACTTCGATTATTTTGGAATTTGTTGAGTATTTTTGTAGTAGGATCTATATTTGAGTAAATTTGGATGAAAATAACTTCAATTTTTAGGATTGTGAAAAAAATTTTAGTTGGAAGTGTCAAATTTTAATAAATTTATTTAAAAATCAACTTCGATTATTTTGGATTTTGTCGAGTATTTTTGTTGTAGGATGTATATTTGAGTAAATTTTTATTAAAATAACTTCAATTTTTTGGATTGTGATAAAAATTTTAGTTGGAAGAGTCAAAATTTAATAAATTTATTTGAAACCAACACCGATTTTTTTTTATTTTGTTGAGTATTTTTCTTGTAGGATCTATATTTGAGTAAATTTAGATGAAAATAACTTCAATTTTTAGGATTGTGAAAAAATTTTTAGTTGGAAGAGTCAAATTTTAATAAATTTATTTGAAACCAACTCCGATTTTTTTGGATTTTGTCGAGTATTTTTGTTGTAGGATGTATATTTGAGTAAATTTAGATGAAAATAACTTCAATTTTTTGGATTGTGAAAAAAATTTTAGTTGGAAGTGTCAAATTTTAATAAAATTATTTGAAATCAACTTCGATTATTTTGGAATTTGTTAAGTATTTTTGTTGTAGGATCTATATTTGAGTAAATTTAGATGAAAATATCTTCAATTTTTTGGATTGTGAAAAAAATGTTAGTTGGAAGTGTCAAATTTTAATAAATTTATTTGAAACCAACACCGATTTTTGTGGATTTTGATGAGTATTTTTGTTGTAGGATCTATATTTGAGTAAATTTACATGTAAATAACGGCAATTTTTTGAGTTGTGAAAAAAAAATTTACATGGGAGTGTCAAATTTTAATAAAATTATTTGAAATCAACTTCGATTATTTTGGAATTTGTTAAGTATTTTTGTTGTAGGATCTATATTTGAGTAAATTTAGATGAAAATAACTTCAATTTTTAGGATTGTGAAAAAAATTTTAGTTGGAAGTGTCAAATTTTAATAAATTTATTTGAGACCTACTTCGATTTTTGTGGATTTTGTTGAGTATTTTTGTTGTAGGATCTATATTTGAGTAAATTTGATGAAAATAACTTCAATTTTTTGGATTGTGAAAAAAATTTTAGTTGGAAGTGTCAAATTTTAATAAATTTATTTGAAATCACTTCGATTATTTTGGAATTTGTTGAGTATTTTTGTAGTAGGATCTATATTTGAGTAAATTTGGATGAAAATAACTTCAATTTTTAGGATTGTGAAAAAAATTTTAGTTGGAAGTGTCAAATTTTAATAAATTTATTTAAAAATCAACTTCGATTATTTTGGATTTTATCGAGTATTTTTGTTGTAGGATGTATATTTGAGTAAATTTTTATTAAAATAACTTCAATTTTTTGGATTGTGATAAAACTTTTAGTTGGAAGAGTCAAAATTTAATAAATTTATTTGAAACCAACACCGATTTTTTTTTATTTTGTTGAGTATTTTTCTTGTAGGATCTATATTTGAGTAAATTTAGATGAAAATAACTTCAATTTTTAGGATTGTGAAAAAATTTTTAGTTGGAAGAGTCAAATTTTAATAAATTTATTTGAAACCAACTCCGATTTTTTTGGATTTTGTCGAGTATTTTTGTTGTAGGATGTATATTTGAGTAAATTTAGATGAAAATAACTTCAATTTTTTGGATTGTGAAAAAAATTTTAGTTGGAAGTGTCAAATTTTAATAAAATTATTTGAAATCAACTTCGATTATTTTGGAATTTGTTAAGTATTTTTGTTGTAGGATCTATATTTGAGTAAATTTAGATGAAAATAACTTCAATTTTTTGGATTGTGAAAAAAATTTTAGTTGGAAGTGTCAAATTTTAATAAATTTATTTGAAATCAACTTCGACTATTTTGGATTTTGTTGAGTATTTTTGTTGTGGGATCTATATTTGAGTAAATTTAGATGAAAATAACGACAATTTTTTGGATTGTGAAAAAAAAATTTACATGGAAGGGTAAAATTTTAATAAATTTATTTGAAACCAACTTCGATTTTTTTTAATTTTGTTGAGTATTTTTGTTGTAGGATCTATATTTGAGTAAATTTAGATGAAAATAACTTCAATTTTTAGGATTGTGAAAAAAATTTTAGTTGGAAGTGTCAAATTTTAATAAATTTATTTGAGACCAACTTCGATTTTTGTGGATTTTGTTGAGTATTTTTGTTGTAGGATCTATATTTGAGTAAATTTAGAATGAAAATAACTTCAATTTTTAGGATTGTGAAAAAAATTTTAGTTGGAAGTGTCAAATTTTAATAAATTTATTTGAGACCTACTTCGATTTTTTTGGATTTTGTTAGGAATTTTTGTTGTAGGATGTATATATGAGTAAATTTAGATGAAAGTAACTTCAATTTTTTTGATGGTGATAAAAATTTTAGTTGGAAGAGTCAAATTTTAATAAATTTATTTCAAACCAACTCCGATTTTTTTGGATTTTGTCGAGTATTTTTGTTGTAGGATGTATATTTGAGTAAATTTAGATGAAAATAACTTCAATTTTTTGGATTGTGAAAAAAATTTTAGTTGGAAGTGTCAAATTTTAATAAAATTATTTGAAATCAACTCCGATTATTTTGGAATTTGTTAAGTATTTTTGTTGTAGGATCTATATTTGAGTAAATTTAGATGAAAATAACTTCAATTTTTTGGATTGTGAAAAAAATTTTAGTTGGAAGTGTCAAATTTTAATAAATTTATTTGAAACCAACACGGATTTTTTTTTATTTTGTTGAGTATTTTTCTTGTAGGATCTATATTTGAGTAAATTTAGATGAAAATAACTTCAATTTTTAGGATTGTGAAAAAAATTTTAGTTGGAAGTGTCAAATTTTAATAAATTTATTTGAAACCAACTCCGATTTTTTTGGATTTAGTCGAGTATTTTTGTTGTAGGATGTATATTTGAGTAAATTTGATGAAAATAACTTCAATTTTTTGGATTGTGAAAAAAATTTTAGTTGGAAGTGTCAAATTTTAATAAATTTATTTGAAATCACTTCGATTATTTTGGAATTTGTTGAGTATTTTTGTAGTAGGATCTATATTTGAGTAAATTTGGATGAAAATAACTTCAATTTTTAGGAGTGTGAAAAAAATTTTAGTTGGAAGTGTCAAATTTTAATAAATTTATTTAAAAATCAACTTCGATTATTTTGGATTTTGTCGAGTATTTTTGTTGTAGGATGTATATTTGAGTAAATTTTTATTAAAATAACTTCAATTTTTTGGATTGTGATAAAAATTTTAGTTGGAAGAGTCAAAATTTAATAAATTTATTTGAAACCAACACCGATTTTTTTTTATTTTGTTGAGTATTTTTCTTGTAGGATCTATATTTGAGTAAATTTAGATGAAAATAACTTCAATTTTTAGGATTGTGAAAAAATTTTTAGTTGGAAGAGTCAAATTTTAATAAATTTATTTGAAACCAACTCCGATTTTTTTGGATTTTGTCGAGTATTTTTGTTGTAGGATGTATATTTGAGTAAATTTAGATGAAAATAACTTCAATTTTTTGGATTGTGAAAAAAATTTTAGTTGGAAGTGTCAAATTTTAATAAAATTATTTGAAATCAACTTCGATTATTTTGGAATTTGTTAAGTATTTTTGTTGTAGGATCTATATTTGAGTAAATTTAGATGAAAATAACTTCAATTTTTTGGATTGTGAAAAAAATTTTAGTTGGAAGTGTCAAATTTTAATAAATTTATTTGAAATCAACTTCGATTATTTTGGATTTTGTTGAGTATTTTTGTTGTGGGATCTATATTTGAGTAAATTTAGATGAAAATAACGACAATTTTTTGGATTGTAAAAAAAAAATTTACATGGAAGGGTAAAATTTTAATAAATTTATTTGAAACCAACTTCGATTTTTTTTAATTTTGTTGAGTATTTTTGTTGTAGGATCTATATTTGAGTAAATTTAGATGAAAATAACTTCAATTTTTAGGATTGTGAAAAAAATTTTAGTTGGAAGTGTCAAATTTTAATAAATTTATTTGAGACCAACTTCGATTTTTGTGGATTTTGTTGAGTATTTTTGTTGTAGGATCTATATTTGAGTAAATTTAGAATGAAAATAACTTCAATTTTTAGGATTGTGAAAAAAAATTTAGTTGGAAGTGTCAAATTTTAATAAAATTATTTGAAACCAACTTCGATTTTTTTGGATTTTGTTGAGAATTTTTGTTGTAGGATGTATATTTGAGTAAATTTAGATGAAAATAACTTCAATTTTTTTGATGGTGATAAAAATTTTAGTTGGAAGAGTCAAATTTTAATAAATTTATTTGAAACCAACTCCGTTTTTTTTTGGATTTTGTCGAGTATTTTTGTTGTAGGATGTATATTTGAGTAAATTTTGATTAAAATAACTTCAATTTTTTGGATTGTGATAAAAATTTTAGTTGGAAGAGTCAAAATTTAATAAATTTATTTGAAACCATCTTCGATTTTTTGGGATTTTGTCGAGTATTTTTGTTGTAGGATCTATATTTGAGTAAATTTAGATGAAAATAACTTCAATTTTTTGGATTGTGAAAGAAATGTTAGTTGGAAGTGTCAAATTTTAATAAATTTATTTGAAACCAACACCGATTTTTGTGGATTTTGTTGAGTATTTTTGTTGTAGGATCTATATTTGAGTAAATTTAGATGAAAATAACGGCAATTTTTTGGGTTGTGAAAAAAAAATTTACATGGGAGTGTCAAATTTTAATAAAATTATTTGAAATCAACTTCGATTATTTTGGAATTTGTTAAGTATTTTTGTTGTAGGATCTATATTTGAGTAAATTTAGATGAAAATAACTTCAATTTTTTGGATTGTGAAAAAAATTTTAGTTGGAAGTGTCAAATTTTAATAAATTTATTTGAAATCAACTTCGATTATTTTGGATTTTGTTGAGTAATTTTGTTGTGGGATCTATATTTGAGTAAATTTAGATGAAAATAACGACAATTTTTTGGATTGTGAAAAAAAAATTTACATGGAAGGGTAAAATTTTTATAAATTTATTTGAAACCAACTTCGATTTTTTTTAATTTTGTTGAGTATTTTTATTGTAGGATCTATATTTGAGTAAATTTAGATGAAAATAACTTCAATTTTTTGATGGTGATAAAAATTTTAGTTGGAAGAGTCAAATTTTAATAAATTTATTTCAAACCAACTCCGATTTTTTTGGATTTTGTCGAGTATTTTTGTTGTAGGGTGTATATTTGAGTAAATTTGGATGAAAATAACGGCAATTTTTTGGGTTGTGAAAAAAAAATTTACATGGGAGTGTCAAATTTTAATAAAATTATTTGAAATCAACTTCGATTATTTTGGAATTTGTTAAGTATTTTTGTTGTAGGATCTATATTTGAGTAAATTTAGATGAAAATAACATCAATTTTTTGGATTGTGAAAAAAATTTTAGTTGGAAGTGTCAAATTTTAATAAATTCATTTGAAATCAACTTCGATTATTTTGGATTTTGTTGAGTATTTTTGTTGTGGGATCTATATTTGAGTAAATTTAGATGAAAATAACGACAATTTTTTGGATTGTGAAAAAAAAAATTTACATGGAAGGGTAAAATTTTTATAAATTTATTTGAAACCAACTTCGATTTTTTTTAATTTTGTTGAGTATTTTTGTTGTAGGATCTATATTTGAGTAAATTTAGATGAAAATAACTTCAATTTTTAGGATTGTGAAAAAAATTTTAGTTGGAAGTGTCAAATTTTAATAAATTTATTTGAGACCTACTTCGATTTTTTTGGATTTTGTTAGGAATTTTTGTTGTAGGATGTATATATGAGTAAATTTAGATGAAAGTAACTTCAATTTTTTTGATGGTGATAAAAATTTTAGTTGGAAGAGTCAAATTTTAATAAATTTATTTCAAACCAACTCCGATTTTTTTGGATTTTGTCGAGTATTTTTGTTGTAGGATGTATATTTGAGTAAATTTAGATGAAAATAACTTCAATTTTTTGGATTGTGAAAAAAATTTTAGTTGGAAGTGTCAAATTTTAATAAAATTATTTGAAATCAACTTCGATTATTTTGGAATTTGTTAAGTATTTTTGTTGTAGGATCTATATTTGAGTAAATTTAGATGAAAATAACTTCAATTTTTTGGATTGTGAAAAAAATTTTAGTTGGAAGTGTCAAATTTTAATAAATTTATTTGAAACCAACACGGATTTTTTTTTATTTTGTTGAGTATTTTTCTTGTAGGATCTATATTTGAGTAAATTTAGATGAAAATAACTTCAATTTTTAGGATTGTGAAAAAAAAATTTACATGGAAGTGTAAAATTTTAATAAATTTATTTGAAACCAACTTCGATTTTTTTGGATTTTGTTGAGTATTTTTGTTGTAGGATCTATATTTGAGTAAATTTAGATGAAAATAACTTCAATTTTTAGGATTGTGAAAAAAATTTTAGTTGGAAGTGTCAAATTTTAATAAATTTATTTGAAACCAACTTCGATTTTTTTTAATTTTGTTGAGTATTTTTCTTGTAGGATCTATATTTGAGTAAATTTAGATGAAAATAACTTCAATTTTTAGGATTGTGAAAAAATTTTTAGTTGGAAGAGTCAAATTTTAATAAATTTATTTGAAACCAACTCCGATTTTTTTGGATTTTGTCGAATATTTTTGTTGTAGAATGTATATTTGAGTAAATTTAGATGAAAATAACTTCAATTTTTGGGATTGTGAAAAAAATTTTAGTTGGAAGTGTCAAATTTTAATAAATTTATTTGAAATCACTTCGATTATTTTGGAATTTGTTGAGTATTTTTGTAGTAGGATCTATATTTGAGTAAATTTGGATGAAAATAACTTCAATTTTTAGGATTGTGAAAAAAATTTTAGTTGGAAGTGTCAAATTTTAATAAATTTATTTAAAAATCAACTTCGATTATTTTGGATTTTGTCGAGTATTTTTGTTGTAGGATGTATATTTGAGTAAATTTTTATTAAAATAACTTCAATTTTTTGGATTGTGATAAAAATTTTAGTTGGAAGAGTCAAAATTTAATAAATTTATTTGAAACCAACACCGATTTTTTTTTATTTTGTTGAGTATTTTTCTTGTAGGATCTATATTTGAGTAAATTTAGATGAAAATAACTTCAATTTTTAGGATTGTGAAAAAATTTTTAGTTGGAAGAGTCAAATTTTAATAAATTTATTTGAAACCAACTCCGATTTTTTTGGATTTTGTCGAGTATTTTTGTTGTAGGATGTATATTTGAGTAAATTTAGATGAAAATAACTTCAATTTTTTGGATTGTGAAAAAAATTTTAGTTGGAAGTGTCAAATTTTAATAAAATTATTTGAAATCAACTTCGATTATTTTGGAATTTGTTAAGTATTTTTGTTGTAGGATCTATATTTGAGTAAATTTAGATGAAAATAACTTCAATTTTTTGGATTGTGAAAAAAATTTTAGTTGGAAGTGTCAAATTTTAATAAATTTATTTGAAATCAACTTCGATTATTTTGGATTTTGTTGAGTATTTTTGTTGTGGGATCTATATTTGAGTAAATTTAGATGAAAATAACGACAATTTTTTGGATTGTAAAAAAAAAATTTACATGGAAGTGTAAAATTTTAATAAATTTATTTGAAACCAACTTCGATTTTTTTTAATTTTGTTGAGTATTTTTGTTGTAGGATCTATATTTGAGTAAATTTAGATGAAAATAACTTCAATTTTTAGGATTGTGAAAAAAATTTTAGTTGGAAGTGTCAAATTTTAATAAATTTATTTGAGACCAACTTCGATTTTTGTGGATTTTGTTGAGTATTTTTGTTGTAGGATCTATATTTGAGTAAATTTAGAATGAAAATAACTTCAATTTTTAGGATTGTGAAAAAAAATTTAGTTGGAAGTGTCAAATTTTAATAAAATTATTTGAAACCAACTTCGATTTTTTTGGATTTTGTTGAGAATTTTTGTTGTAGGATGTATATTTGAGTAAATTTAGATGAAAATAACTTCAATTTTTTTGATGGTGATAAAAATTTTAGTTGGAAGAGTCAAATTTTAATAAATTTATTTGAAACCAACTCCGTTTTTTTTTGATTTTGTCGAGTATTTTTGTTGTAGGATGTATATTTGAGTAAATTTTGATTAAAATAACTTCAATTTTTTGGATTGTGATAAAAATTTTAGTTGGAAGAGTCAAAATTTAATAAATTTATTTGAAACCATCTTCGATTTTTTGGGATTTTGTCGAGTATTTTTGTTGTAGGATCTATATTTGAGTAAATTTAGATGAAAATAACTTCAATTTTTTGGATTGTGAAAGAAATGTTAGTTGGAAGTGTCAAATTTTAATAAATTTATTTGAAGCCAACACCGATTTTTGTGGATTTTGTTGAGTATTTTTGTTTTAGGATCTATATTTGAGTAAATTTAGATGAAAATAACGGCAATTTTTTGGGTTGTGAAAAAAAAATTTACATGGGAGTGTCAAATTTTAATAAAATTATTTGAAATCAACTTCGATTATTTTGGAATTTGTTAAGTATTTTTGTTGTAGGATCTATATTTGAGTAAATTTAGATGAAAATAACTTCAATTTTTTGGATTGTGAAAAAAATTTTAGTTGGAAGTGTCAAATTTTAATAAATTTATTTGAAATCAACTTCGATTATTTTGGATTTTGTTGAGTAATTTTGTTGTGGGATCTATATTTGAGTAAATTTAGATGAAAATAACGACAATTTTTTGGATTGTGAAAAAAAAATTTACATGGAAGGGAAAAATTTTTATAAATTTATTTGAAACCAACTCCGATTTTTTTGGATTTTGTCGAATATTTTTGTTGTAGAATGTATATTTGAGTAAATTTAGATGAAAATAACTTCAATTTTTGGGATTGTGAAAAAAATTTTAGTTGGAAGTGTCAAATTTTAATAAATTTATTTCAAACCAACTCCGATTTTTTTGGATTTTGTCGAGTATTTTTGTTGTAGGATGTATATTTGAGTAAATTTGGATGAAAATAACTTCAATTTTTAGGATTGTGAAAAAAATTTTAGTTGGAAGTGTCAAATTTTAATAAATTTATTTAAAAATCAACTTCGATTATTTTGGATTTTGTCGAGTATTTTTGTTGTAGGATGTATATTTGAGTAAATTTTTATTAAAATAACTTCAATTTTTTGGATTGTGATAAAAATTTTAGTTGGAAGAGTCAAAATTTAATAAATTTATTTGAAACCAACACCGATTTTTTTTTATTTTGTTGAGTATTTTTCTTGTAGGATCTATATTTGAGTAAATTTAGATGAAAATAACTTCAATTTTTAGGATTGTGAAAAAATTTTTAGTTGGAAGAGTCAAATTTTAATAAATTTATTTGAAACCAACTCCGATTTTTTTGGATTTTGTCGAGTATTTTTGTTGTAGGATGTATATTTGAGTAAATTTAGATGAAAATAACTTCAATTTTTTGGATTGTGAAAAAAATTTTAGTTGGAAGTGTCAAATTTTAATAAAATTATTTGAAATCAACTTCGATTATTTTGGAATTTGTTAAGTATTTTTGTTGTAGGATCTATATTTGAGTAAATTTAGATGAAAATAACTTCAATTTTTTGGATTGTGAAAAAAATTTTAGTTGGAAGTGTCAAATTTTAATAAATTTATTTGAAATCAACTTCGATTATTTTGGATTTTGTTGAGTATTTTTGTTGTGGGATCTATATTTGAGTAAATTTAGATGAAAATAACGACAATTTTTTGGATTGTAAAAAAAAAATTTACATGGAAGTGTAAAATTTTAATAAATTTATTTGAAACCAACTTCGATTTTTTTTAATTTTGTTGAGTATTTTTGTTGTAGGATCTATATTTGAGTAAATTTAGATGAAAATAACTTCAATTTTTAGGATTGTGAAAAAAATTTTAGTTGGAAGTGTCAAATTTTAATAAATTTATTTGAGACCAACTTCGATTTTTGTGGATTTTGTTGAGTATTTTTGTTGTAGGATCTATATTTGAGTAAATTTAGAATGAAAATAACTTCAATTTTTAGGATTGTGAAAAAAAATTTAGTTGGAAGTGTCAAATTTTAATAAAATTATTTGAAACCAACTTCGATTTTTTTGGATTTTGTTGAGAATTTTTGTTGTAGGATGTATATTTGAGTAAATTTAGATGAAAATAACTTCAATTTTTTTGATGGTGATAAAAATTTTAGTTGGAAGAGTCAAATTTTAATAAATTTATTTGAAACCAACTCCGTTTTTTTTTGATTTTGTCGAGTATTTTTGTTGTAGGATGTATATTTGAGTAAATTTTGATTAAAATAACTTCAATTTTTTGGATTGTGATAAAAATTTTAGTTGGAAGAGTCAAAATTTAATAAATTTATTTGAAACCATCTTCGATTTTTTGGGATTTTGTCGAGTATTTTTGTTGTAGGATCTATATTTGAGTAAATTTAGATGAAAATAACTTCAATTTTTTGGATTGTGAAAGAAATGTTAGTTGGAAGTGTCAAATTTTAATAAATTTATTTGAAGCCAACACCGATTTTTGTGGATTTTGTTGAGTATTTTTGTTTTAGGATCTATATTTGAGTAAATTTAGATGAAAATAACGGCAATTTTTTGGGTTGTGAAAAAAAAATTTACATGGGAGTGTCAAATTTTAATAAAATTATTTGAAATCAACTTCGATTATTTTGGAATTTGTTAAGTATTTTTGTTGTAGGATCTATATTTGAGTAAATTTAGATGAAAATAACTTCAATTTTTTGGATTGTGAAAAAAATTTTAGTTGGAAGTGTCAAATTTTAATAAATTTATTTGAAATCAACTTCGATTATTTTGGATTTTGTTGAGTAATTTTGTTGTGGGATCTATATTTGAGTAAATTTAGATGAAAATAACGACAATTTTTTGGATTGTGAAAAAAAAATTTACATGGAAGGGTAAAATTTTTATAAATTTATTTGAAACCAACTTCGATTTTTTTTAATTTTGTTGAGTATTTTTATTGTAGGATCTATATTTGAGTAAATTTAGATGAAAATAACTTCAATTTTTTGATGGTGATAAAAATTTTAGTTGGAAGAGTCAAATTTTAATAAATTTATTTCAAACCAACTCCGATTTTTTTGGATTTTGTCGAGTATTTTTGTTGTAGGATGTATATTTGAGTAAATTTGGATGAAAATAACTTCAATTTTTAGGATTGTGAAAAAAATTTTAGTTGGAAGTGTCAAATTTTAATAAATTTATTTAAAAATCAACTTCGATTATTTTGGATTTTGTCGAGTATTTTTGTTGTAGGATGTATATTTGAGTAAATTTTTATTAAAATAACTTCAATTTTTTGGATTGTGATAAAAATTTTAGTTGGAAGAGTCAAATTTTAATAAATTTATTTGAGACCAACTCCGATTTTTTTGGATTTTGTCGAGTATTTTTGTTGTAGGATGTATATTTGAGTAAATTTAGATGAAAATAACTTCAATTTTTTGGATTGTGAAAAAAATTTTAGTTGGAAGTGTCAAATTTTAATAAAATTATTTGAAATCAACTTCGATTATTTTGGAATTTGTTAAGTATTTTTGTTGTAGGATCTATATTTGAGTAAATTTAGATGAAAATAACTTCAATTTTTTGGATTGTGAAAAAAATTTTAGTTGGAAGTGTCAAATTTTAATAAATTTATTTGAAATCAACTTCGATTATTTTGGATTTTGTTGAGTATTTTTGTTGTGGGATCTATATTTGAGTAAATTTAGATGAAAATAACGACAATTTTTTGGATTGTGAAAAAAATTTTAGTTGGAAGTGTCAAATTTTAATAAATTTATTTGAAATCAACTTCGATTATTTTGGATTTTGTTGAGTATTTTTGTTGTGGGATCTATATTTGAGTAAATTTAGATGAAAATAACGACAATTTTTTGGATTGTGAAAAAAAAATTTACATGGAAGGGTAAAATTTTAATAAATTTATTTGAAACCAACTTCGATTTTTTTTAATTTTGTTGAGTATTTTTGTTGTAGGATCTATATTTGAGTAAATTTAGATGAAAATAACTTCAATTTTTAGGATTGTGAAAAAAATTTTTGTTGGAAGTGTCAAATTTTAATAAATTTATTTGAGACCAACTTCGATTTTTGTGGATTTTGTTGAGTATTTTTGTTGTAGGATCTATATTTGAGTAAATTTAGAATGAAAATAACTTCAATTTTTAGGATTGTGAAAAAATATTTAGTTGGAAGTGTCAAATTTTAATAAATTTATTTGAGATCAACTTCGATTTTTTTGGATTTTGTTGAGAATTTTTGTTGTAGGATGTATATTTGAGTAAATTTAGATGAAAATAACTTCAATTTTTTTGATGGTGATAAAAATTTTAGTTGGAAGAGTCAAATTTTAATAAATTTATTTGAAACCAACTCCGTTTTTTTTTTATTTTGTCGAGTATTTTTGTTGTAGGATGTATATTTGAGTAAATTTTGATTAAAATAACTTCAATTTTTTGGATTGTGATAAAAATTTTAGTTGGAAGAGTCAAAATTTAATAAATTTATTTGAAACCATCTTCGATTTTTTGGGATTTTGTCGAGTATTTTTGTTGTAGGATCTATATTTGAGTAAATTTAGATGAAAATAACTTCAATTTTTTGGATTGTGAAAGAAATGTTAGTTGGAAGTGTCAAATTTTAATAAATTTATTTGAAACCAACACCGATTTTTGTGGATTTTGTTGAGTATTTTTGTTGTAGGATCTATATTTGAGTAAATTTAGATGAAAATAACGGCAATTTTTTGGGTTGTGAAAAAAAAATTTACATGGGAGTGTCAAATTTTAATAAAATTATTTGAAATCAACTTCGATTATTTTGGAATTTGTTAAGTATTTTTGTTGTAGGATCTATATTTGAGTAAATTTAGATGAAAATAACATCAATTTTTTGGATTGTGAAAAAAATTTTAGTTGGAAGTGTCAAATTTTAATAAATTCATTTGAAATCAACTTCGATTATTTTGGATTTTGTTGAGTATTTTTGTTGTGGGATCTATATTTGAGTAAATTTAGATGAAAATAACGACAATTTTTTGGATTGTGAAAAAAAAATTTACATGGAAGGGTAAAATTTTTATAAATTTATTTGAAACCAACTTCGATTTTTTTTAATTTTGTTGAGTATTTTTGTTGTAGGATCTATATTTGAGTAAATTTAGATGTAAATAAGTTCAATTTTTAGGATTGTGAAAAAAATTTTAGTTGGAAGTGTCAAATTTTAATAAATTTATTTGAGACCTACTTCGATTTTTTTGGATTTTGTTAGGAATTTTTGTTGTAGGATGTATATATGAGTAAATTTAGATGAAAGTAACTTCAATTTTTTTGATGGTGATAAAAATTTTAGTTGGAAGAGTCAAATTTTAATAAATTTATTTCAAACCAACTCCGATTTTTTTGGATTTTGTCGAGTATTTTTGTTGTAGGATGTATATTTGAGTAAATTTAGATGAAAATAACTTCAATTTTTTGGATTGTGAAAAAAATTTTAGTTGGAAGAGTCAAAATTTAATAAATTTATTTGAAACCAACACCGATTTTTTTTTATTTTGTTGAGTATTTTTCTTGTAGGATCTATATTTGAGTAAATTTAGATGAAAATAACTTCAATTTTTAGGATTGTGAAAAAATTTTTAGTTGGAAGAGTCAAATTTTAATAAATTTATTTGAAACCAACTCCGATTTTTTTGGATTTTGTCGAGTATTTTTGTTGTAGGATGTATATTTGAGTAAATTTAGATGAAAATAACTTCAATTTTTTGGATTGTGAAAAAAATTTTAGTTGGAAGTGTCAAATTTTAATAAAATTATTTGAAATCAACTTCGATTATTTTGGAATTTGTTAAGTATTTTTGTTGTAGGATCTATATTTGAGTAAATTTAGATGAAAATAACTTCAATTTTTTGGATTGTGAAAAAAATTTTAGTTGGAAGTGTCAAATTTTAATAAATTTATTTGAAATCAACTTCGATTATTTTGGATTTTGTTGAGTATTTTTGTTGTGGGATCTATATTTGAGTAAATTTAGATGAAAATAACGACAATTTTTTGGATTGTAAAAAAAAAATTTACATGGAAGTGTAAAATTTTAATAAATTTATTTGAAACCAACTTCGATTTTTTTTAATTTTGTTGAGTATTTTTGTTGTAGGATCTATATTTGAGTAAATTTAGATGAAAATAACTTCAATTTTTAGGATTGTGAAAAAAATTTTAGTTGGAAGTGTCAAATTTTAATAAATTTATTTGAGACCAACTTCGATTTTTGTGGATTTTGTTGAGTATTTTTGTTGTAGGATCTATATTTGAGTAAATTTAGAATGAAAATAACTTCAATTTTTAGGATTGTGAAAAAAAATTTAGTTGGAAGTGTCAAATTTAGATAAAATTATTTGAAACCAACTTCGATTTTTTTGGATTTTGTTGAGAATTTTTGTTGTAGGATGTATATTTGAGTAAATTTAGATGAAAATAACTTCAATTTTTTTGATGGTGATAAAAATTTTAGTTGGAAGAGTCAAATTTTAATAAATTTATTTGAAACCAACTCCGTTTTTTTTTGATTTTGTCGAGTATTTTTGTTGTAGGATGTATATTTGAGTAAATTTTGATTAAAATAAATTCAATTTTTTGGATTGTGATAAAAATTTTAGTTGGAAGAGTCAAAATTTAATAAATTTATTTGAAACCATCTTCGATTTTTTGGGATTTTGTCGAGTATTTTTGTTGTAGGATCTATATTTGAGTAAATTTAGATGAAAATAACTTCAATTTTTTGGATTGTGAAAGAAATGTTAGTTGGAAGTGTCAAATTTTAATAAATTTATTTGAAGCCAACACCGATTTTTGTGGATTTTGTTGAGTATTTTTGTTTTAGGATCTATATTTGAGTAAATTTAGATGAAAATAACGGCAATTTTTTGGGTTGTGAAAAAAAAATTTACATGGGAGTGTCAAATTTTAATAAAATTATTTGAAACCAACACCGATTTTTGTGGATTTTGTCGAGTATTTTTGTTGTAGGATGTATATTTGAGTAAATTTAGATGAAAATAACTTCAATTTTTGGGATTGTGAAAAAAATTTTAGTTGGAAGTGTCAAATTTTAATAAATTTATTTGAAACCAACTCCGATTTTTTTGGATTTTGTCGAGTATTTTTGTTGTAGGATGTATATTTGAGTAAATTTAGAATGAAAATAACTTCAATTTTTAGGATTGTGAAAAAAAATTTAGTTGGAAGTGTCAAATTTTAATAAATTTATTTAAAAATCAACTTCGATTATTTTGGATTTTGTCGAGTATTTTTGTTGTAGGATGTATATTTGAGTAAATTTGGATGAAAATAACTTCAATTTTTTTGATGGTGATAAAAATTTTAGTTGGAAGAGTCAAATTTTAATAAATTTATTTGAAACCAACTCCGTTTTTTTTTGATTTTGTCGAGTATTTTTGTTGTAGGATGTATATTTGAGTAAATTTTGATTAAAATAAATTCAATTTTTTGGATTGTGATAAAAATTTTAGTTGGAAGAGTCAAAATTTAATAAATTTATTTGAAACCATCTTCGATTTTTTGGGATTTTGTCGAGTATTTTTGTTGTAGGATCTATATTTGAGTAAATTTAGATGAAAATAACTTCAATTTTTTGGATTGTGAAAGAAATGTTAGTTGGAAGTGTCAAATTTTAATAAATTTATTTGAAGCCAACACCGATTTTTGTGGATTTTGTTGAGTATTTTTGTTTTAGGATCTATATTTGAGTAAATTTAGATGAAAATAACGGCAATTTTTTGGGTTGTGAAAAAAAAATTTACATGGGAGTGTCAAATTTTAATAAAATTATTTGAAATCAACTTCGATTATTTTGGAATTTGTTAAGTATTTTTGTTGTAGGATCTATATTTGAGTAAATTTAGATGAAAATAACTTCAATTTTTTGGATTGTGAAAAAAATTTTAGTTGGAAGTGTCAAATTTTAATAAATTTATTTGAAATCAACTTCGATTATTTTGGATTTTGTTGAGTAATTTTGTTGTGGGATCTATATTTGAGTAAATTTAGATGAAAATAACGACAATTTTTTGGATTGTGAAAAAAAAATTTACATGGAAGGGTAAAATTTTTATAAATTTATTTGAAACCAACTTCGATTTTTTTTAATTTTGTTGAGTATTTTTATTGTAGGATCTATATTTGAGTAAATTTAGATGAAAATAACTTCAATTTTTTGATGGTGATAAAAATTTTAGTTGGAAGAGTCAAATTTTAATAAATTTATTTCAAACCAACTCCGATTTTTTTGGATTTTGTCGAGTATTTTTGTTGTAGGATGTATATTTGAGTAAATTTGGATGAAAATAACTTCAATTTTTAGGATTGTGAAAAAAATTTTAGTTGGAAGTGTCAAATTTTAATAAATTTATTTAAAAATCAACTTCGATTATTTTGGATTTTGTCGAGTATTTTTGTTGTAGGATGTATATTTGAGTAAATTTTTATTAAAATAACTTCAATTTTTTGGATTGTGATAAAAATTTTAGTTGGAAGAGTCAAATTTTAATAAATTTATTTGAGACCAACTCCGATTTTTTTGGATTTTGTCGAGTATTTTTGTTGTAGGATGTATATTTGAGTAAATTTAGATGAAAATAACTTCAATTTTTTGGATTGTGAAAAAAATTTTAGTTGGAAGTGTCAAATTTTAATAAAATTATTTGAAATCAACTTCGATTATTTTGGAATTTGTTAAGTATTTTTGTTGTAGGATCTATATTTGAGTAAATTTAGATGAAAATAACTTCAATTTTTTGGATTGTGAAAAAAATTTTAGTTGGAAGTGTCAAATTTTAATAAATTTATTTGAAATCAACTTCGATTATTTTGGATTTTGTTGAGTATTTTTGTTGTGGGATCTATATTTGAGTAAATTTAGATGAAAATAACGACAATTTTTTGGATTGTGAAAAAAAAATTTACATGGAAGGGTAAAATTTTAATAAATTTATTTGAAACCAACTTCGATTTTTTTTAATTTTGTTGAGTATTTTTGTTGTAGGATCTATATTTGAGTAAATTTAGATGAAAATAACTTCAATTTTTAGGATTGTGAAAAAAATTTTAGTTGGAAGTGTCAAATTTTAATAAATTTATTTGAGACCAACTTCGATTTTTGTGGATTTTGTTGAGTATTTTTGTTGTAGGATCTATATTTGAGTAAATTTAGAATGAAAATAACTTCAATTTTTAGGATTGTGAAAAAAAATTTAGTTGGAAGTGTCAAATTTTAATAAAATTATTTGAAACCAACTTCGATTTTTTTGGATTTTGTTGAGAATTTTTGTTGTAGGATGTATATTTGAGTAAATTTAGATGAAAATAACTTCAATTTTTTTGATGGTGATAAAAATTTTAGTTGGAAGAGTCAAATTTTAATAAATTTATTTGAAACCAACTCCGTTTTTTTTGGATTTTGTCGAGTATTTTTGTTGTAGGATGTATATTTGAGTAAATTTTGATTAAAATAACTTCAATTTTTTGGATTGTGATAAAAATTTTAGTTGGAAGAGTCAAAATTTAATAAATTTATTTGAAACCATCTTCGATTTTTTGGGATTTTGTCGAGTATTTTTGTTGTAGGATCTATATTTGAGTAAATTTAGATGAAAATAACTTCAATTTTTTGGATTGTGAAAGAAATGTTAGTTGGAAGTGTCAAATTTTAATAAATTTATTTGAAACCAACACCGATTTTTGTGGATTTTGTTGAGTATTTTTGTTGTAGGATGTATATTTGAGTAAATTTAGATGAAAATAACGGCAATTTTTTGGGTTGTGAAAAAAAAATTTACATGGGAGTGTCAAATTTTAATAAAATTATTTGAAATCAACTTCGATTATTTTGGAAAGTGTTAAGTATTTTTGTTGTAGGATCTATATTTGAGTAAATTTAGATGAAAATAACTTCAATTTTTTGGATTGTGAAAGAAATGTTAGTTGGAAGTGTCAAATTTTAATAAATTTATTTGAAACCAACACCGATTTTTGTGGATTTTGTCGAGTATTTTTGTTGTAGGATGTATATTTGAGTAAATTTAGATGAAAATAACTTCAATTTTTGGGATTGTGAAAAAAATTTTAGTTGGAAGTGTCAAATTTTAATAAATTTATTTGAAACCAACTCCGATTTTTTTGGATTTTGTCGAGTATTTTTGTTGTAGGATGTATATTTGAGTAAATTTAGATGAAAATAACTTCAATTTTTTGGATTGTGAAAAAAATTTTAGTTGGAAGTGTCAAATTTTAATAAATTTATTTAAAAATCAACTTCGATTATTTTGGATTTTGTCGAGTATTTTTGTTGTAGGATGTATATTTGAGTAAATTTGGATGAAAATAACTTCAATTTTTAGGATTGTGAAAAAAATTTTAGTTGGAAGTGTCAAATTTTAATAAATTTATTTAAAAATCAACTTCGATTATTTTGGATTTTGTCGAGTATTTTTGTTGTAGGATGTATATTTGAGTAAATTTTTATTAAAATAACTTCAATTTTTTGGATTGTGATAAAAATTTTAGTTGGAAGAGTAAAATTTTAATAAATTTATTTGAGACCAACTCCGATTTTTTTGGATTTTGTCGAGTATTTTTGTTGTAGGATGTATATTTGAGTAAATTTAGATGAAAATAACTTCAATTTTTTGGATTGTGAAAAAAATTTTAGTTGGAAGTGTCAAATTTTAATAAAATTATTTGAAATCAACTTCGATTATTTTGGAATTTGTTAAGTATTTTTGTTGTAGGATCTATATTTGAGTAAATTTAGATGAAAATAACTTCAATTTTTTGGATTGTGAAAAAAATTTTAGTTGGAAGTGTCAAATTTTAATAAATTTATTTGAAATCAACTTCGATTATTTTGGATTTTGTTGAGTATTTTTGTTGTGGGATCTATATTTGAGTAAATTTAGATGAAAATAACGACAATTTTTTGGATTGTGAAAAAAAAATTTACATGGAAGGGTAAAATTTTAATAAATTTATTTGAAACCAACTTCGATTTTTTTTAATTTTGTTGAGTATTTTTGTTGTAGGATCTATATTTGAGTAAATTTAGATGAAAATAACTTCAATTTTTAGGATTGTGAAAAAAATTTTAGTTGGAAGTGTCAAATTTTAATAAATTTATTTGAGACCAACTTCGATTTTTGTGGATTTTGTTGAGTATTTTTGTTGTAGGATCTATATTTGAGTAAATTTAGAATGAAAATAACTTCAATTTTTAGGATTGTGAAAAAAAATTTAGTTGGAAGTGTCAAATTTTAATAAAATTATTTGAAACCAACTTCGATTTTTTTGGATTTTGTTGAGAATTTTTGTTGTAGGATGTATATTTGAGTAAATTTAGATGAAAATAACTTCAATTTTTTTGATGGTGATAAAAATTTTAGTTGGAAGAGTCAAATTTTAATAAATTTATTTGAAACCAACTCCGTTTTTTTTGGATTTTGTCGAGTATTTTTGTTGTAGGATGTATATTTGAGTAAATTTTGATTAAAATAACTTCAATTTTTTGGATTGTGATAAAAATTTTAGTTGGAAGAGTCAAAATTTAATAAATTTATTTGAAACCATCTTCGATTTTTTGGGATTTTGTCGAGTATTTTTGTTGTAGGATCTATATTTGAGTAAATTTAGATGAAAATAACTTCAATTTTTTGGATTGTGAAAGAAATGTTAGTTGGAAGTGTCAAATTTTAATAAATTTATTTGAAACCAACACCGATTTTTGTGGATTTTGTTGAGTATTTTTGTTGTAGGATCTATATTTGAGTAAATTTAGATGAAAATAACGGCAATTTTTTGGGTTGTGAAAAAAAAATTTACATGGGAGTGTCAAATTTTAATAAAATTATTTGAAATCAACTTCGATTATTTTGGAATTTGTTAAGTATTTTTGTTGTAGGATCTATATTTGAGTAAATTTAGATGAAAATAACTTCAATTTTTTGGATTGTGAAAAAAATTTTAGTTGGAAGTGTCAAATTTTAATAAATTTATTTGAAATCAACTCCGATTTTTTTGGATTTTGTCGAGTATTTTTGTTGTAGGATGTATATTTGAGTAAATTTGGATGAAAATAACTTCAATTTTTAGGATTGTGAAAAAAATTTTAGTTGGAAGTGTCAAATTTTAATAAATTTATTTAAAAATCAACTTCGATTATTTTGGATTTTGTCGAGTATTTTTGTTGTAGGATGTATATTTGAGTAAATTTTTATTAAAATAACTTCAATTTTTTGGATTGTGATAAAAATTTTAGTTGGAAGAGTAAAATTTTAATAAATTTATTTGAGACCAACTCCGATTTTTTTGGATTTTGTCGAGTATTTTTGTTGTAGGATGTATATTTGAGTAAATTTAGATGAAAATAACTTCAATTTTTTGGATTGTGAAAAAAATTTTAGTTGGAAGTGTCAAATTTTAATAAAATTATTTGAAATCAACTTCGATTATTTTGGAATTTGTTAAGTATTTTTGTTGTAGGATCTATATTTGAGTAAATTTAGATGAAAATAACTTCAATTTTTTGGATTGTGAAAAAAATTTTAGTTGGAAGTGTCAAATTTTAATAAATTTATTTGAAATCAACTTCGATTATTTTGGATTTTGTTGAGTATTTTTGTTGTGGGATCTATATTTGAGTAAATTTAGATGAAAATAACGACAATTTTTTGGATTGTGAAAAAAAAATTTACATGGAAGGGTAAAATTTTAATAAATTTATTTGAAACCAACTTCGATTTTTTTTAATTTTGTTGAGTATTTTTGTTGTAGGATCTATATTTGAGTAAATTTAGATGAAAATAACTTCAATTTTTAGGATTGTGAAAAAAATTTTAGTTGGAAGTGTCAAATTTTAATAAATTTATTTGAGACCAACTTCGATTTTTGTGGATTTTGTTGAGTATTTTTGTTGTAGGATCTATATTTGAGTAAATTTAGAATGAAAATAACTTCAATTTTTAGGATTGTGAAAAAATATTTAGTTGGAAGTGTCAAATTTTAATAAATTTATTTGAGATCAACTTCGATTTTTTTGGATTTTGTTGAGAATTTTTGTTGTAGGATGTATATTTGAGTAAATTTAGATGAAAATAACTTCAATTTTTTTGATGGTGATAAAAATTTTAGTTGGAAGAGTCAAATTTTAATAAATTTATTTGAAACCAACTCCGTTTTTTTTTTATTTTGTCGAGTATTTTTGTTGTAGGATGTATATTTGAGTAAATTTTGATTAAAATAACTTCAATTTTTTGGATTGTGATAAAAATTTTAGTTGGAAGAGTCAAAATTTAATAAATTTATTTGAAACCATCTTCGATTTTTTGGGATTTTGTCGAGTATTTTTGTTGTAGGATCTATATTTGAGTAAATTTAGATGAAAATAACTTCAATTTTTTGGATTGTGAAAGAAATGTTAGTTGGAAGTGTCAAATTTTAATAAATTTATTTGAAACCAACACCGATTTTTGTGGATTTTGTTGAGTATTTTTGTTGTAGGATCTATATTTGAGTAAATTTAGATGAAAATAACGGCAATTTTTTGGGTTGTGAAAAAAAAATTTACATGGGAGTGTCAAATTTTAATAAAATTATTTGAAATCAACTTCGATTATTTTGGAATTTGTTAAGTATTTTTGTTGTAGGATCTATATTTGAGTAAATTTAGATGAAAATAACTTCAATTTTTTGGATTGTGAAAAAAATTTTAGTTGGAAGTGTCAAATTTTAATAAATTCATTTGAAATCAACTTCGATTATTTTGGATTTTGTTGAGAATTTTTGTTGTGGGATCTATATTTGAGTAAATTTAGATGAAAATAACGACAATTTTTTGGATTGTGAAAAAAAAATTTACATGGAAGGGTAAAATTTTTATAAATTTATTTGAAACCAACTTCGATTTTTTTTAATTTTGTTGAGTATTTTTGTTGTAGGATCTATATTTGAGTAAATTTAGATGAAAATAACTTCAATTTTTAGGATTGTGAAAAAAATTTTAGTTGGAAGTGTCAAATTTTAATAAATTTATTTGAGACCTACTTCGATTTTTTTGGATTTTGTTAGGAATTTTTGTTGTAGGATGTATATATGAGTAAATTTAGATGAAAGTAACTTCAATTTTTTTGATGGTGATAAAAATTTTAGTTGGAAGAGTCAAATTTTAATAAATTTATTTCAAACCAACTCCGATTTTTTTTGATTTTGTCGAGTATTTTTGTTGTAGGATGTATATTTGAGTAAATTTAGATGAAAATAACTTCAATTTTTTGGATTGTGAAAAAAATTTTAGTTGGAAGTGTCAAATTTTAATAAAATTATTTGAAATCAACTTCGATTATTTTGGAATTTGTTAAGTATTTTTGTTGTAGGATCTATATTTGAGTAAATTTAGATGAAAATAACTTCAATTTTTTGGATTGTGAAAAAAATTTTAGTTGGAAGTGTCAAATTTTAATAAATTTATTTGAAATCAACTTCGATTATTTTGGATTTTGTTGAGTAATTTTGTTGTGGGATCTATATTTGAGTAAATTTAGATGAAAATAACGACAATTTTTTGGATTGTGAAAAAAAAATTTACATGGAAGGGCAAAATTTTTATAAATTTATTTGAAACCAACTTCGATTTTTTTTAATTTTGTTGAGTATTTTTATTGTAGGATCTATATTTGAGTAAATTTAGATGAAAATAACTTCAATTTTTTGATGGTGATAAAAATTTTAGTTGGAAGAGTCAAATTTTAATAAATTTATTTCAAACCAACTCCGATTTTTTTGGATTTTGTCGAGTATTTTTGTTGTAGGATGTATATTTGAGTAAATTTGGATGAAAATAACTTCAATTTTTAGGATTGTGAAAAAAATTTTAGTTGGAAGTGTCAAATTTTAATAAATTTATTTAAAAATCAACTTCGATTATTTTGGATTTTGTCGAGTATTTTTGTTGTAGGATGTATATTTGAGTAAATTTTTATTAAAATAACTTCAATTTTTAGGATTGTGAAAAAATATTTAGTTGGAAGTGTCAAATTTTAATAAATTTATTTGAGATCAACTTCGATTTTTTTGGATTTTGTTGAGAATTTTTGTTGTAGGATGTATATTTGAGTAAATTTAGATGAAAATAACTTCAATTTTTTTGATGGTGATAAAAATTTTAGTTGGAAGAGTCAAATTTTAATAAATTTATTTGAAACCAACTCCGTTTTTTTTTTATTTTGTCGAGTATTTTTGTTGTAGGATGTGTATTTGAGTAAATTTTGATTAAAATAACTTCAATTTTTTGGATTGTGATAAAAATTTTAGTTGGAAGAGTCAAAATTTAATAAATTTATTTGAAACCATCTTCGATTTTTTGGGATTTTGTCGAGTATTTTTGTTGTAGGATCTATATTTGAGTAAATTTAGATGAAAATAACTTCAATTTTTTGGATTGTGAAAGAAATGTTAGTTGGAAGTGTCAAATTTTAATAAATTTATTTGAAACCAACACCGATTTTTGTGGATTTTGTTGAGTATTTTTGTTGTAGGATCTATATTTGAGTAAATTTAGATGAAAATAACGGCAATTTTTTGGGTTGTGAAAAAAAAATTTACATGGGAGTGTCAAATTTTAATAAAATTATTTGAAATCAACTTCGATTATTTTGGAATTTGTTAAGTATTTTTGTTGTAGGATCTATATTTGAGTAAATTTAGATGAAAATAACTTCAATTTTTTGGATTGTGAAAAAAATTTTAGTTGGAAGTGTCAAATTTTAATAAATTCATTTGAAATCAACTTCGATTATTTTGGATTTTGTTGAGTATTTTTGTTGTGGGATCTATATTTGAGTAAATTTAGATGAAAATAACGACAATTTTTTGGATTGTGAAAAAAAAATTTACATGGAAGGGTAAAATTTTTATAAATTTATTTGAAACCAACTTCGATTTTTTTTAATTTTGTTGAGTATTTTTGTTGTAGGATCTATATTTGAGTAAATTTAGATGAAAATAACTTCAATTTTTAGGATTGTGAAAAAAATTTTAGTTGGAAGTGTCAAATTTTAATAAATTTATTTGAGACCTACTTCGATTTTTTTGGATTTTGTTAGGAATTTTTGTTGTAGGATGTATATATGAGTAAATTTAGATGAAAGTAACTTCAATTTTTTTGATGGTGATAAAAATTTTAGTTGGAAGAGTCAAATTTTAATAAATTTATTTCAAACCAACTCCGATTTTTTTGGATTTTGTCGAGTATTTTTGTTGTAGGATGTATATTTGAGTAAATTTAGATGAAAATAACTTCAATTTTTTGGATTGTGAAAAAAATTTTAGTTGGAAGTGTCAAATTTTAATAAAATTATTTGAAATCAACTTCGATTATTTTGGAATTTGTTAAGTATTTTTGTTGTAGGATCTATATTTGAGTAAATTTAGATGAAAATAACTTCAATTTTTTGGATTGTGAAAAAAATTTTAGTTGGAAGTGTCAAATTTTAATAAATTTATTTGAAATCAACTTCGATTATTTTGGATTTTGTTGAGTAATTTTGTTGTGGGATCTATATTTGAGTAAATTTAGATGAAAATAACGACAATTTTTTGGATTGTGAAAAATAAATTTACATGGAAGGGCAAAATTTTTATAAATTTATTTGAAACCAACTTCGATTTTTTTTAATTTTGTTGAGTATTTTTATTGTAGGATCTATATTTGAGTAAATTTAGATGAAAATAACTTCAATTTTTTGATGGTGATAAAAATTTTAGTTGGAAGAGTCAAATTTTAATAAATTTATTTCAAACCAACTCCGATTTTTTTGGATTTTGTCGAGTATTTTTGTTGTAGGATGTATATTTGAGTAAATTTGGATGAAAATAACTTCAATTTTTAGGATTGTGAAAAAAATTTTAGTTGGAAGTGTCAAATTTTAATAAATTTATTTAAAAATCAACTTCGATTATTTTGGATTTTGTCGAGTATTTTTGTTGTAGGATGTATATTTGAGTAAATTTTTATTAAAATAACTTCAATTTTTAGGATTGTGAAAAAATATTTAGTTGGAAGTGTCAAATTTTAATAAATTTATTTGAGATCAACTTCGATTTTTTTGGATTTTGTTGAGAATTTTTGTTGTAGGATGTATATTTGAGTAAATTTAGATGAAAATAACTTCAATTTTTTTGATGGTGATAAAAATTTTAGTTGGAAGAGTCAAATTTTAATAAATTTATTTGAAACCAACTCCGTTTTTTTTTTATTTTGTCGAGTATTTTTGTTGTAGGATGTGTATTTGAGTAAATTTTGATTAAAATAACTTCAATTTTTTGGATTGTGATAAAAATTTTAGTTGGAAGAGTCAAAATTTAATAAATTTATTTGAAACCATCTTCGATTTTTTGGGATTTTGTCGAGTATTTTTGTTGTAGGATCTATATTTGAGTAAATTTAGATGAAAATAACTTCAATTTTTTGGATTGTGAAAGAAATGTTAGTTGGAAGTGTCAAATTTTAATAAATTTATTTGAAACCAACACCGATTTTTGTGGATTTTGTTGAGTATTTTTGTTGTAGGATCTATATTTGAGTAAATTTAGATGAAAATAACGGCAATTTTTTGGGTTGTGAAAAAAAAATTTACATGGGAGTGTCAAATTTTAATAAAATTATTTGAAATCAACTTCGATTATTTTGGAATTTGTTAAGTATTTTTGTTGTAGGATCTATATTTGAGTAAATTTAGATGAAAATAACTTCAATTTTTTGGATTGTGAAAAAAATTTTAGTTGGAAGTGTCAAATTTTAATAAATTCATTTGAAATCAACTTCGATTATTTTGGATTTTGTTGAGTATTTTTGTTGTGGGATCTATATTTGAGTAAATTTAGATGAAAATAACGACAATTTTTTGGATTGTGAAAAAAAAATTTACATGGAAGGGTAAAATTTTTATAAATTTATTTGAAACCAACTTCGATTTTTTTTAATTTTGTTGAGTATTTTTGTTGTAGGATCTATATTTGAGTAAATTTAGATGAAAATAACTTCAATTTTTAGGATTGTGAAAAAAATTTTAGTTGGAAGTGTCAAATTTTAATAAATTTATTTGAGACCTACTTCGATTTTTTTGGATTTTGTTAGGAATTTTTGTTGTAGGATGTATATATGAGTAAATTTAGATGAAAGTAACTTCAATTTTTTTGATGGTGATAAAAATTTTAGTTGGAAGAGTCAAATTTTAATAAATTTATTTCAAACCAACTCCGATTTTTTTGGATTTTGTCGAGTATTTTTGTTGTAGGATGTATATTTGAGTAAATTTAGATGAAAATAACTTCAATTTTTTGGATTGTGAAAAAAATTTTAGTTGGAAGTGTCAAATTTTAATAAAATTATTTGAAATCAACTTCGATTATTTTGGAATTTGTTAAGTATTTTTGTTGTAGGATCTATATTTGAGTAAATTTAGATGAAAATAACTTCAATTTTTTGGATTGTGAAAAAAATTTTAGTTGGAAGTGTCAAATTTTAATAAATTTATTTGAAATCAACTTCGATTATTTTGGATTTTGTTGAGTATTTTTGTTGTGGGATCTATATTTGAGTAAATTTAGATGAAAATAACGACAATTTTTTGGATTGTAAAAAAAAAATTTACATGGAAGTGTAAAATTTTAATAAATTTATTTGAAACCAACTTCGATTTTTTTTAATTTTGTTGAGTATTTTTGTTGTAGGATCTATATTTGAGTAAATTTAGATGAAAATAACTTCAATTTTTAGGATTGTGAAAAAAATTTTAGTTGGAAGTGTCAAATTTTAATAAATTTATTTGAGACCAACTTCGATTTTTGTGGATTTTGTTGAGTATTTTTGTTGTAGGATCTATATTTGAGTAAATTTAGAATGAAAATAACTTCAATTTTTAGGATTGTGAAAAAAAATTTAGTTGGAAGTGTCAAATTTTAATAAAATTATTTGAAACCAACTTCGATTTTTTTGGATTTTGTTGAGAATTTTTGTTGTAGGATGTATATTTGAGTAAATTTAGATGAAAATAACTTCAATTTTTTTGATGGTGATAAAAAATTTAGTTGGAAGAGTCAAATTTTAATAAATTTATTTGAAACCAACTCCGTTTTTTTTGGATTTTGTCGAGTATTTTTGTTGTAGGATGTATATTTGAGTAAATTTTGATTAAAATAACTTCAATTTTTTGGATTGTGATAAAAATTTTAGTTGGAAGAGTCAAAATTTAATAAATTTATTTGAAACCATCTTCGATTTTTTGGGATTTTGTCGAGTATTTTTGTTGTAGGATCTATATTTGAGTAAATTTAGATGAAAATAACTTCAATTTTTTGGATTGTGAAAGAAATGTTAGTTGGAAGTGTCAAATTTTAATAAATTTATTTGAAACCAACACCGATTTTTGTGGATTTTGTTGAGTATTTTTGTTGTAGGATCTATATTTGAGTAAATTTAGATGAAAATAACGGCAATTTTTTGGGTTGTGAAAAAAAAATTTACATGGGAGTGTCAAATTTTAATAAAATGATTTGAAATCAACTTCGATTATTTTGGAATTTGTTAAGTATTTTTGTTGTAGGATCTATATTTGAGTAAATTTAGATGAAAATAACTTCAATTTTTTGGATTGTGAAAAAAATTTTAGTTGGAAGTGTCAAATTTTAATAAATTTATTTGAAATCAACTTCGATTATTTTGGATTTTGTTGAGTAATTTTGTTGTGGGATCTATATTTGAGTAAATTTAGATGAAAATAACGACAATTTTTTGGATTGTGAAAAAAAAATTTACATGGAAGGGTAAAATTTTTATAAATTTATTTGAAACCAACTTCGATTTTTTTTAATTTTGTTGAGTATTTTTATTGTAGGATCTATATTTGAGTAAATTTAGATGAAAATAACTTCAATTTTTTGATGGTGATAAAAATTTTAGTTGGAAGAGTCAAATTTTAATAAATTTATTTCAAACCAACTCCGATTTTTTTTGATTTTGTCGAGTATTTTTGTTGTAGGATGTATATTTGAGTAAATTTGAATGAAAATAACTTCAATTTTTAGGATTGTGAAAAAAATTTTAGTTGGAAGTGTCAAATTTTAATAAATTTATTTAAAAATCAACTTCGATTATTTTGGATTTTGTCGAGTATTTTTGTTGTAGGATGTATATTTGAGTAAATTTTTATTAAAATAACTTCAATTTTTTGGATTGTGATAAAAATTTTAGTTGGAAGAGTCAAATTTTAATAAATTTATTTGAGACCAACTCCGATTTTTTTGGATTTTGTCGAGTATTTTTGTTGTAGGATGTATATTTGAGTAAATTTAGATGAAAATAACTTCAATTTTTTGGATTGTGAAAAAAATTTTAGTTGGAAGTGTCAAATTTTAATAAAATTATTTGAAATCAACTTCGATTATTTTGGAATTTGTTAAGTATTTTTGTTGTAGGATCTATATTTGAGTAAATTTAGATGAAAATAACTTCAATTTTTTGGATTGTGAAAAAAATTTTAGTTGGAAGTGTCAAATTTTAATAAATTTATTTGAAATCAACTTCGATTATTTTGGATTTTGTTGAGTATTTTTGTTGTGGGATCTATATTTGAGTAAATTTAGATGAAAATAACGACAATTTTTTGGATTGTGAAAAAAAAATTTACATGGAAGGGTAAAATTTTAATAAATTTATTTGAAACCAACTTCGATTTTTTTTAATTTTGTTGAGTATTTTTGTTGTAGGATCTATATTTGAGTAAATTTAGATGAAAATAACTTCAATTTTTAGGATTGTGAAAAAAATTTTAGTTGGAAGTGTCAAATTTTAATAAATTTATTTGAGACCAACTTCGATTTTTGTGGATTTTGTTGAGTATTTTTGTTGTAGGATCTATATTTGAGTAAATTTAGAATGAAAATAACTTCAATTTTTAGGATTGTGAAAAAATATTTAGTTGGAAGTGTCAAATTTTAATAAATTTATTTGAGATCAACTTCGATTTTTTTGGATTTTGTTGAGAATTTTTGTTGTAGGATGTATATTTGAGTAAATTTAGATGAAAATAACTTCAATTTTTTTGATGGTGATAAAAATTTTAGTTGGAAGAGTCAAATTTTAATAAATTTATTTGAAACCAACTCCGTTTTTTTTTTATTTTGTCGAGTATTTTTGTTGTAGGATGTATATTTGAGTAAATTTTGATTAAAATAACTTCAATTTTTTGGATTGTGATAAAAATTTTAGTTGGAAGAGTCAAAATTTAATAAATTTATTTGAAACCATCTTCGATTTTTTGGGATTTTGTTGAGTATTTTTGTTGTAGGATCTATATTTGAGTAAATTTAGATGAAAATAACTTCAATTTTTTGGATTGTGAAAGAAATGTTAGTTGGAAGTGTCAAATTTTAATAAATTTATTTGAAACCAACACCGATTTTTGTGGATTTTGTTGAGTATTTTTGGTGTAGGATCTATATTTGAGTAAATTTAGATGAAAATAACGGCAATTTTTTGGGTTGTGAAAAAAAAATTTACATGGGAGTGTCAAATTTTAATAAAATTATTTGAAATCAACTTCGATTATTTTGGAATTTGTTAAGTATTTTTGTTGTAGGATCTATATTTGAGTAAATTTAGATGAAAATAACTTCAATTTTTTGGATTGTGAAAAAAATTTTAGTTGGAAGTGTCAAATTTTAATAAATTCATTTGAAATCAACTTCGATTATTTTGGATTTTGTTGAGTATTTTTGTTGTGGGATCTATATTTGAGTAAATTTAGATGAAAATAACGACAATTTTTTGGATTGTGAAAAAAAAATTTACATGGAAGGGTAAAATTTTTATAAATTTATTTGAAACCAACTTCGATTTTTTTTAATTTTGTTGAGTATTTTTGTTGTAGGATCTATATTTGAGTAAATTTAGATGAAAATAACTTCAATTTTTAGGATTGTGAAAAAAATTTTAGTTGGAAGTGTCAAATTTTAATAAATTTATTTGAGACCTACTTCGATTTTTTTGGATTTTGTTAGGAATTTTTGTTGTAGGATGTATATATGAGTAAATTTAGATGAAAGTAACTTCAATTTTTTTGATGGTGATAAAAATTTTAGTTGGAAGAGTCAAATTTTAATAAATTTATTTCAAACCAACTCCGATTTTTTTGGATTTTGTCGAGTATTTTTGTTGTAGGATGTATATTTGAGTAAATTTAGATGAAAATAACTTCAATTTTTTGGATTGTGAAAAAAATTTTAGTTGGAAGTGTCAAATTTTAATAAAATTATTTGAAATCAACTTCGATTATTTTGGAATTTGTTAAGTATTTTTGTTGTAGGATCTATATTTGAGTAAATTTAGATGAAAATAACTTCAATTTTTTGGATTGTGAAAAAAATTTTAGTTGGAAGTGTCAAATTTTAATAAATTTATTTGAAACCAACACGGATTTTTTTTTATTTTGTTGAGTATTTTTCTTGTAGGATCTATATTTGAGTAAATTTAGATGAAAATAACTACATTTTTTAGGATTGCGAAAAAAAATTTAGTTGGAAATGTCAAATTTTAATAAATTTATTTGAGACCAACTTCGATTTTTGTGGATTTTGTTGAGTATTTTTGTTGTAGGATCTATATTTGAGTAAATTTAGATGAAAATAACGACAATATTTTGGGTTGTGAAAAAAAAATTTACATGGAAGTGTAAAATTTTAATAAATTTATTTGAAACCAACTTCGATTTTTTTGGATTTTGTTGAGTATTTTTGTTGTAGGATCTATATTTGAGTAAATTTAGATGAAAATAACTTCAATTTTTAGGATTGTGAAAAAAATTTTAGTTGGAAGTGTCAAATTTTAATAAATTTATTTGAACCCAACTTCGATTTTTTTTAATTTTGTTGAGTATTTTTCTTGTAGGATCTATATTTGAGTAAATTTAGATGAAAATAACTTCAATTTTTAGGATTGTGAAAAAATTTTTAGTTGGAAGAGTCAAATTTTAATAAATTTATTTGAAACCAACTCCGATTTTTTTGGATTTTGTCGAGTATTTTTGTTGTAGAATGTATATTTGAGTAAATTTAGATGAAAATAACTTCAATTTTTGGGATTGTGAAAAATATTTTAGTTGGAAGTGTCAAATTTTAATAAAATTATTTGAAATCAACTTCGATTATTTTGGAATTTGTTAAGTATTTTTGTTGTAGGATCTATATTTGAGTAAATTTAGATGAAAATAACTTCAATTTTTTGGATTGTGAAAAAAATTTTAGTTGGAAGTGTCAAATTTTAATAAATTTATTTGAAACCAACACCGATTTTTTTTTATTTTGTTGAGTATTTTTCTTGTAGGATCTATATTTGAGTAAATTTAGATGAAAATAACTACATTTTTTAGGATTGCGAAAAACAATTTAGTTGGAAGTGTCAAATTTTAATAAATTTATTTGAGACCAACTTCGATTTTTGTGGATTTTGTTGAGTATTTTTGTTGTAGGATCTATATTTGAGTAAATTTAGATGAAAATAACGACAATTTTTTGGGCTGTGAAAAAAAAATTTACATGGAAGTGTAAAATTTTAATAAATTTATTTGAAACCAACTTCGATTTTTTTGGACTTTGTTGAGTATTTTTGTTGTAGGATCTATATTTGAGTAAATTTAGATGAAAATAACTTCAATTTTTAGGATTGTGAAAAAAATTTTAGTTGGAAATGTCAAATTTTAAAAAAAATTTATTTGAGACCAACTTCGATTTTTGTGGATTTTGTTGAGTATTTTTGTTGTAGGATCTATATTTGAGTAAATTTAGAATGAAAATAACTTCAATTTTTAGGATTGTGAAAAAAAATTTAGTTGGAAGTGTCAAAGTTTAATAAATTTATTGGTACCAACATCGATTTTTTTTTATTTTGTTGAGTATTTTTGTTGTAGGATCTATATTTGAGTAAATTTAGATGAAAATAACGAAAATTTTTTGGGTTGTGAAAAAAAAATTTACATGGAAGTGTAAAATTTTAATAAAATTATTTGAAATCAACTTCGATTATTTTGGAATTTGTTAAGTATTTTTGTTGTAGGATCTATATTTGAGTAAATTTAAATGAAAATAACTTCAATTTTTAGGATTGTGAAATAAATTTTAGTTGGAAGTGTCAAATTTTAATAAATTTATTTGAAACCAACTCCGATTTTTTTTTATTTTGTCGAGTATTTTTGTTGTAGGATGTATATTTGAGTAAATTTGATGAAAATAACTTCAATTTTTAGGATTGTGAAAAAATTTTTAGTTGGAAGTGTCAAATTTTAATAAATTTATTTAAAAATCAACTTCGATTATTTTGGATTTTGTCGAGTATTTTTGTTGTAGGATGTATATTTGAGTAAATTTTTATTAAAATAACTTCAATTTTTTGGATTGTGATAAAAATTTTAGTTGGAAGAGTCAAAATTTAATAAATTTATTTGAAACCAACACCGATTTTTTTTTATTTTGTTGAGTATTTTTCTTGTAGGATCTATATTTGAGTAAATTTAGATGAAAATAACTTCAATTTTTAGGATTGTGAAAAAATTTTTAGTTGGAAGAGTCAAATTTTAATAAATTTATTTGAAACCAACTCCGATTTTTTTGGATTTTGTCGAGTATTTTTGTTGTAGGATGTATATTTGAGTAAATTTAGATGAAAATAACTTCAATTTTTTGGATTGTGAAAAAAATTTTAGTTGGAAGTGTCAAATTTTAATAAAATTATTTGAAATCAACTTCGATTATTTTGGAATTTGTTAAGTATTTTTGTTGTAGGATCTATATTTGAGTAAATTTAGATGAAAATAACTTCAATTTTTTGGATTGTGAAAAAAATTTTAGTTGGAAGTGTCAAATTTTAATAAATTTATTTGAAATCAACTTCGATTATTTTGGATTTTGTTGAGTATTTTTGTTGTGGGATCTATATTTGAGTAAATTTAGATGAAAATAACGACAATTTTTTGGATTGTGAAAAAAAAATTTACATGGAAGGGTAAAATTTTAATAAATTTATTTGAAACCAACTTCGATTTTTTTTAATTTTGTTGAGTATTTTTGTAGTAGGATCTATATTTGAGTAAATTTAGATGAAAATAACTTCAATTTTTAGGATTGTGAAAAAAATTTTAGTTGGAAGTGTCAAATTTTAATAAATTTATTTGAGACCAACTTCGATTTTTTTGGATTTTGTTGAGAATTTTTGTTGTAGGATGTATATTTGAGTAAATTTAGATGAAAATAACTTCAATTTTTTTGATGGTGATAAAAATTTTAGTTGGAAGAGTCAAATTTTAATAAATTTATTTGAAACCAACTCCGTTTTTTTTGGATTTTGTCGAGTATTTTTGTTGTAGGATGTATATTTGAGTAAATTTTGATTAAAATAACTTCAATTTTTTGGATTGTGATAAAAATTTTAGTTGGAAGAGTCAAAATTTAATAAATTTATTTGAAACCATCTTCGATTTTTTGGGATTTTGTCGAGTATTTTTGTTGTAGGATCTATATTTGAGTAAATTTAGATGAAAATAACTTCAATTTTTTGGATTGTGAAAGAAATGTTAGTTGGAAGTGTCAAATTTTAATAAATTTATTTGAAACCAACACCGATTTTTGTGGATTTTGTTGAGTATTTTTGTTGTAGGATCTATATTTGAGTAAATTTAGATGAAAATAACGGCAATTTTTTGGGTTGTGAAAAAAAAATTTACATGGGAGTGTCAAATTTTAATAAAATTATTTGAAATCAACTTCGATTATTTTGGAATTTGTTAAGTATTTTTGTTGTAGGATCTATATTTGAGTAAATTTAGATGAAAATAACTTCAATTTTTTGGATTGTGAAAAAAATTTTAGTTGGAAGTGTCAAATTTTAATAAATTCGTTTGAAATCAACTTCGATTATTTTGGATTTTGTTGAGTATTTTTGTTGTGGGATCTATATTTGAGTAAATTTAGATGAAAATAACGACAATTTTTTGGATTGTGAAAAAAAAATTTACATGGAAGGGTAAAATTTTTATAAATTTATTTGAAACCAACTTCGATTTTTTTTAATTTTGTTGAGTATTTTTGTTGTAGGATCTATATTTGAGTAAATTTAGAGGAAAATAACTTCAATTTTTAGGATTGTGAAAAAAATTTTAGTTGGAAGTGTCAAATTTTAATAAATTTATTTGAGACCTACTTCGATTTTTTTGGATTTTGTTAGGAATTTTTGTTGTAGGATGTATATATGAGTAAATTTAGATGAAAGTAACTTCAATTTTTTTGATGGTGATAAAAATTTTAGTTGGAAGAGTCAAATTTTAATAAATTTATTTCAAACCAACTCCGATTTTTTTGGATTTTGTCGAGTATTTTTGTTGTAGGATGTATATTTGAGTAAATTTAGATGAAAATAACTTCAATTTTTTGGATTGTGAAAAAAATTTTAGTTGGAAGTGTCAAATTTTAATAAATTTATTTGAAACCAACACGGATTTATTTTTATTTTGTTGAGTATTTTTCTTGTAGGATCTATATTTGAGTAAATTTAGATGAAAATAACTACATTTTTTAGGATTGCGAAAAAAAATTTAGTTGGAAATGTCAAATTTTAATAAATTTATTTGAGACCAACTTCGATTTTTGTGGATTTTGTTGAGTATTTTTGTTGTAGGATCTATATTTGAGTAAATTTAGATGAAAATAACGACAATTTTTTGGGTTGTGAAAAAAAAATTTACATGGAAGTGTAAAATTTTAATAAATTTATTTGAAACCAACTTCGATTTTTTTGGATTTTGTTGAGTATTTTTGTTGTAGGATCTATATTTGAGTAAATTTAGATGAAAATAACTTCAATTTTTAGGATTGTGAAAAAAATTTTAGTTGGAAGTGTCAAATTTTAATAAATTTATTTGAAACCAACTTCGATTTTTTTTAATTTTGTCGAGTATTTTTGTTGTAGGATGTATATTTGAGTAAATTTAGATGAAAATAACTTCAATTTTTGGGATTGTGAAAAAAATTTTAGTTGGAAGTGTCAAATTTTAATAAAATTATTTGAAATCAACTTCGATTATTTTAGAATTTGTTAAGTATTTTTGTTGTAGGATCTATATTTGAGTAAATTTAGATGAAAATAACTTCAATTTTTTGGATTGTGAAAAAAATTTTAGTTGGAAGTGTCAAATTTTAATAAATTTATTTGAAACCAACACGGATTTTTTTTTATTTTGTTGAGTATTTTTCTTGTAGGATCTATATTTGAGTAAATTTAGATGAAAATAACTACATTTTTTAGGATTGCGAAAAAAAATTTAGTTGGAAATGTCAAATTTTAATAAATTTATTTGAGACCAACTTCGATTTTTGTGGATTTTGTTGAGTATTTTTGTTGTAGGATCTATATTTGAGTAAATTTAGATGAAAATAACGACAATTTTTTGGGTTGTGAAAAAAAAATTTACATGGAAGTGTAAAATTTTAATAAATTTATTTGAAACCAACTTCGATTTTTTTGGATTTTGTTGAGTATTTTTGTTGTAGGATCTATATTTGAGTAAATTTAGATGAAAATAACTTCAATTTTTAGGATTGTGAAAAAAATTTTAGTTGGAAGTGTCAAATTTTAATAAATTTATTTGAAACCAACTTCGATTTTTTTTAATTTTGTTGAGTATTTTTCTTGTAGGATCTATATTTGAGTAAATTTAGATGAAAATAACTTCAATTTTTAGGAATGTGAAAAAATTTTTAGTTGGAAGAGTCAAATTTTAATAAATTTATTTGAGACCAACTTCGATTTTTGTGGATTTTGTTGAGTATTTTTGTTGTAGGATCTATATTTGAGTAAATTTAGAATGAAAATAACTTCAATTTTTAGGATTGTGAAAAAAAATTTAGTTGGAAGTGTCAAATTTTAATAAAATTATTTGAAACCAACTTCGATTTTTTTGGATTTTGTTGAGAATTTTTGTTGTAGGATGTATATTTGAGTAAATTTAGATGAAAATAACTTCAATTTTTTTGATGGTGATAAAAATTTTAGTTGGAAGAGTCAAATTTTAATAAATTTATTTGAAACCAACTCCGTTTTTTTTGGATTTTGTCGAGTATTTTTGTTGTAGGATGTATATTTGAGTAAATTTTGATTAAAATAACTTCAATTTTTTGGATTGTGATAAAAATTTTAGTTGGAAGAGTCAAAATTTAATAAATTTATTTGAAACCATCTTCGATTTTTTGGGATTTTGTCGAGTATTTTTGTTGTAGGATCTATATTTGAGTAAATTTAGATGAAAATAACTTCAATTTTTTGGATTGTGAAAGAAATGTTAGTTGGAAGTGTCAAATTTTAATAAATTTATTTGAAACCAACACCGATTTTTGTGGATTTTGTTGAGTATTTTTGTTGTAGGATCTATATTTGAGTAAATTTAGATGAAAATAACGGCAATTTTTTGGGTTGTGAAAAAAAAATTTACATGGGAGTGTCAAATTTTAATAAAATTATTTGAAATCAACTTCGATTATTTTGGAATTTGTTAAGTATTTTTGTTGTAGGATCTATATTTGAGTAAATTTAGATGAAAATAACTTCAATTTTTTGGATTGTGAAAAAAATTTTAGTTGGAAGTGTCAAATTTTAATAAATTCATTTGAAATCAACTTCGATTATTTTGGATTTTGTTGAGTATTTTTGTTGTGGGATCTATATTTGAGTAAATTTAGATGAAAATAACGACAATTTTTTGGATTGTGAAAAAAAAATTTACATGGAAGGGTAAAATTTTTATAAATTTATTTGAAACCAACTTCGATTTTTTTTAATTTTGTTGAGTATTTTTGTTGTAGGATCTATATTTGAGTAAATTTAGAGGAAAATAACTTCAATTTTTAGGATTGTGAAAAAAATTTTAGTTGGAAGTGTCAAATTTTAATAAATTTATTTGAGACCTACTTCGATTTTTTTGGATTTTGTTAGGAATTTTTGTTGTAGGATGTATATATGAGTAAATTTAGATGAAAGTAACTTCAATTTTTTTGATGGTGATAAAAATTTTAGTTGGAAGAGTCAAATTTTAATAAATTTATTTCAAACCAACTCCGATTTTTTTGGATTTTGTCGAGTATTTTTGTTGTAGGATGTATATTTGAGTAAATTTAGATGAAAATAACTTCAATTTTTTGGATTGTGAAAAAAATTTTAGTTGGAAGTGTCAAATTTTAATAAAATTATTTGAAATCAACTTCGATTATTTTAGAATTTGTTAAGTATTTTTGTTGTAGGATCTATATTTGAGTAAATTTAGATGAAAATAACTTCAATTTTTTGGATTGTGAAAAAAATTTTAGTTGGAAGTGTCAAATTTTAATAAATTTATTTGAAACCAACACGGATTTATTTTTATTTTGTTGAGTATTTTTCTTGTAGGATCTATATTTGAGTAAATTTAGATGAAAATAACTACATTTTTTAGGATTGCGAAAAAAAATTTAGTTGGAAATGTCAAATTTTAATAAATTTATTTGAGACCAACTTCGATTTTTGTGGATTTTGTTGAGTATTTTTGTTGTAGGATCTATATTTGAGTAAATTTAGATGAAAATAACGACAATTTTTTGGGTTGTGAAAAAAAAATTTACATGGAAGTGTAAAATTTTAATAAATTTATTTGAAACCAACTTCGATTTTTTTGGATTTTGTTGAGTATTTTTGTTGTAGGATCTATATTTGAGTAAATTTAGATGAAAATAACTTCAATTTTTAGGATTGGGAAAAAAATTTTAGTTGGAAGTGTCAAATTTTAATAAATTTATTTGAAACCAACTTCGATTTTTTTTAATTTTGTCGAGTATTTTTGTTGTAGGATGTATATTTGAGTAAATTTAGATGAAAATAACTTCAATTTTTGGGATTGTGAAAAAAATTTTAGTTGGAAGTGTCAAATTTTAATAAAATTATTTGAAATCAACTTCGATTATTTTAGAATTTGTTAAGTATTTTTGTTGTAGGATCTATATTTGAGTAAATTTAGATGAAAATAACTTCAATTTTTTGGATTGTGAAAAAAATTTTAGTTGGAAGTGTCAAATTTTAATAAATTTATTTGAAACCAACACGGATTTTTTTTTATTTTGTTGAGTATTTTTCTTGTAGGATCTATATTTGAGTAAATTTAGATGAAAATAACTACATTTTTTAGGATTGCGAAAAAAAATTTAGTTGGAAATGTCAAATTTTAATAAATTTATTTGAGACCAACTTCGATTTTTGTGGATTTTGTTGAGTATTTTTGTTGTAGGATCTATATTTGAGTAAATTTAGATGAAAATAACGACAATTTTTTGGGTTGTGAAAAAAAAATTTACATGGAAGTGTAAAATTTTAATAAATTTATTTGAAACCAACTTCGATTTTTTTGGATTTTGTTGAGTATTTTTGTTGTAGGATCTATATTTGAGTAAATTTAGATGAAAATAACTTCAATTTTTAGGATTGTGAAAAAAATTTTAGTTGGAAGTGTCAAATTTTAATAAATTTATTTGAAACCAACTTCGATTTTTTTTAATTTTGTTGAGTATTTTTCTTGTAGGATCTATATTTGAGTAAATTTAGATGAAAATAACTTCAATTTTTAGGAATGTGAAAAAATTTTTAGTTGGAAGAGTCAAATTTTAATAAATTTATTTGAAACCAACTCCGATTTTTTGGGATAATGTCGAGTATTTTTGTTGTAGGATCAATATTTGAGTAAATTTAGATGAAAATAACTTCAATTTTTAGGATTGTGAAAAGAAATTTAGTTGGAAGTGTCAAAGTTTAATAAATTTATTGGTACCAACATCGATTTTTTTTTATTTTGTTGAGTATTTTTGTTGTAGGATCTATATTTGAGTAAATTTAGATGAAAATAACGAAAATTTTTTGGGTTGTGAAAAAAAAATTTACATGGAAGTGTCAAATTTTAATAAATTTATTTGAGACCTACTTCGATTTTTGTGGATTTTGTTGAGTATTTTTGTTGTAGGATGCATATTTGAGTAAATTTAGATGATATTATCTCCAATTTTTTGGATTGTGAAAAAAAATTTAGTTGGAAGAGTCAAATTTTAATAAATTTATTTGAAACCAACTCCGATTTCTTTGGATTTTGTCGAGTATTTTTGTTGTAGGATCAATATTTGAGTAAATTTAGATGAAAATAACTTCAATTTTTAGGATTGTGAAAAAATTTTAGTTGGAAGGGTCAAAATTTAATAAATTTATTTGAAACCATCTTCGATTTTTTGGGATTTTGTCGAGTATTTTTGTTGTAGGATCTATATTTGAGTAAATTTAGATCAAAATAACTTCAATTTTTTGGATTGTGAAAAAAATGTTAGTTGGAAGTGTCAAATTTTAATAAATTTATTTGAAACCAACTTCGATTTTTTTTTATTTTGTTGAGTATTTTTGTTGTAGGATCTATATTTGAGTAAATTTAGATGAAAATAACTTCAATTTTTAGGATTGTGAAAAAAATTTTAGTTGGAAGTGTCAAATTTTAATAAATTTATTTGAGACCTACTTCGATTTTTGTGGATTTTGTTGAGTATTTTTGTTGTAGGATCTATATTTGAGTAAATTTAGATGAAAATAACTTCAATTTTTTGGATTGTGAAAAAAATTTTAGTTGAAAGTGTCAAATTTTAATAAATTTATTTGAGACCTACTTCGATTTTTGTGGATTTTGTTGAGTATTTTTTTTGTAGGATCTATATTTGAGTAAATTTAGATGAAAATAACTTCAATTTTTTGGATTGTGAAAAAAAAATTTACATGGAAGTGTCAAATTTTAATAAATTAATTTGAAACCAACTTCGATTATTTTGGATTTTGTTGAGTAATTTTGTTGTAGGATCTATATTTGAGTAAATTTAGAATGAAAATAACTTCAATTTTTAGGATTGTGAAAAAAAATTTAGTTGGAAGTGTCAAAGTTTAATAAATTTATTGGGACCAACATCGATTTTTTTTTATTTTGTTGAGAATTTTTGTTGTAGGATCTATATTTAAGTAAATTTAGATGAAAATAACGAAAATTTTTTGGGTTGTGAAAAAAAAATTTACATGGAAGTGTCAATTTTAATAAATTTATTTGAGACCTACTTCGATTTTTGTGGATTTTGATGAGTATTTTGGTTGTAGGATCTATATTTGAGTAAATTTAGATGAAAATAACTTCAATTTTTAGGATTGTGAAAAAAATTTTAGTTGGAAGTGTCAAATTTTAATAAATTTATTTGAAACCAACTTCGATTTTTTTTAATTTTGTTGAGTATTTTTCTTGTAGGATCTATATTTGAGTAAATTTAGATGAAAATAACTTCAATTTTTAGGAATGTGAAAAAATTTTTAGTTGGAAGAGTCAAATTTTAATAAATTTATTTGAAACCAACTCCGATTTTTTGGGATAATGTCGAGTATTTTTGTTGTAGGATCAATATTTGAGTAAATTTAGATGAAAATAACTTCAATTTTTAGGATTGTGAAAAAAAATTTAGTTGGAAGTGTCAAAGTTTAATAAATTTATTGGTACCAACATCGATTTTTTTTTATTTTGTTGAGTATTTTTGTTGTAGGATCTATATTTGAGTAAATTTAGATGAAAATAACGAAAATTTTTTGGGTTGTGAAAAAAAAATTTACATGGAAGTGTCAAATTTTAATAAATTTATTTGAGACCTACTTCGATTTTTGTGGATTTTGTTGAGTATTTTTGTTGTAGGATGCATATTTGAGTAAATTTAGATGATATTATCTCCAATTTTTTGGATTGTGAAAAAAAATTTAGTTGGAAGAGTCAAATTTTAATAAATTTATTTGAAACCAACTCCGATTTCTTTGGATTTTGTTGAGTATTTTTGTTGTAGGATCAATATTTGAGTAAATTTAGATGAAAATAACTTCAATTTTTAGGATTGTGAAAAAATTTTAGTTGGAAGGGTCAAAATTTAATAAATTTATTTGAAACCATCTTCGATTTTTTGGGATTTTGTCGAGTATTTTTGTTGTAGGATCTATATTTGAGTAAATTTAGATGAAAATAACTTCAATTTTTTGGATTGTGAAAAAAATGTTAGTTGGAAGTGTCAAATTTTAATAAATTTATTTGAAACCAACTTCGATTTTTTTTTATTTTGTTGAGTATTTTTGTTGTAGGATCTATATTTGAGTAAATTTAGATGAAAATAACTTCAATTTTTAGGATTGTGAAAAAAATTTTAGTTGGAAGTGTCAAATTTTAATAAATTTATTTGAGACCTACTTCGATTTTTGTGGATTTTGTTGAGTATTTTTGTTGTAGGATCTATATTTGAGTAAATTTAGATGAAAATAACTTCAATTTTTTGGATTGTGAAAAAAATTTTAGTTGAAAGTGTCAAATTTTAATAAATTTATTTGAGACCTACTTCGATTTTTGTGGATTTTGTTGAGTATTTTTTTTTGTAGGATCTATATTTGAGTAAATTTAGATGAAAATAACTTCAATTTTTTGGATTGTGAAAAAAAAATTTACATGGAAGAGTCAAATTTTAATAAATTGATTTGAAACCAACTCCGATTTTTTTGGATTTTGTCGAGTATTTTTGTTGTAGGATGTATATTTGAGTAAATTTAGATGAAAATAACTTCAATTTTTAGGATTGTGAAAAAAATTTAGTTGGAAGTGTCAAATTTTAATAAATTTATTTGAGACCTACTTCGATTTTTGTGGATTTTGTTGAGTATTTTTGTTGTAGGATCTATATTTGAGTAAATTTAGAATGAAAATAACTTCAATTTTTAGGATTGTGAAAAATAATTTAGTTGGAAGTGTCAAAGTTTAATAAATTTATTGGTACCAACATCGATTTTTTTTTATTTTGTTGAGTATTTTTGTTGTAGGATCTATATTTGAGTAAATTTAGATGAAAATAACGAAAATTTTTTGGGTTGTGAAAAAAAATTTACATGGAAGTGTCAAATTTTAATAAATTTATTTGAGACCTACTTCGATTTTTGTGGATTTTGTTGAGTATTTTTGTTGTAGGATGCATATTTGAGTAAATTTAGATGATATTATCTCCAATTTTTTGGATTGTGAAAAAAAATTTAGTTGGAAGAGTCAAATTTTAATAAATTTATTTGAAACCAACTCCGATTTCTTTGGATTTTGTTGAGTATTTTTGTTGTAGGATCAATATTTGAGTAAATTTAGATGAAAATAACTTCAATTTTTAGGATTGTGAAAAAATTTTAGTTGGAAGGGTCAAAATTTAATAAATTTATTTGAAACCATCTTCGATTTTTTGGGATTTTGTCGAGTATTTTTGTTGTAGGATCAATATTTGAGTAAATTTAGATGAAAATAACTTCAATTTTTAGGATTGTGAAAAAAATTTTAGTTGGAAGTGTCAAATTTTAATAAATTTATTTGAGACCTACTTCGATTTTTGTGGATTTTGTTGAGTATTTTTGTTGTAGGATCTATATTTGAGTAAATTTAGATGAAAATAACTTCAATTTTTTGGATTGTGAAAAAAATTTTAGTTGGAAGTGTCAAATTTTAATAAATTTATTTGAGACCTACTTCGATTTTTGTGGATTTTGTTGAGTATTTTTTTGTAGGATGTATATTTGAGTAAATTTAGATGAAAATAACTTCAATTTTTAGGATTGTGAAAAAAATTTTAGTTGGAAGTGTCAAATTTTAGTAAATTTATTTGAGATCAACTTCGATTTTTTTGGATTTTGTTGAGTATTTTTGTTGAAGGATCTATATTTAAGGAAATTTAGATGAACATAACTAAATTTTTTAGGATTGCGAAAAAAAATTTAGTTGGAAGTGTCAAATTTTAATAAATTTATTTGAGACCAACTTCGATTTTTGTGGATTTTGTTGAGTATTTTTGTTGTAGGACCTATATTTGAGTAAATTTAGATGAAAATAACGACACTTTTTTGGGTTGTGAAAAAAAAATTTACATGGAAGTGTAAAATTTTAATAAATTTATTTGAAACCAACTTCGATTTTTTTGGATTTTGTTGAGTATTTTTGTTGTAGGATCTATATTTGAGTAAATTTAGATGAAAATAACTTCAATTTTTAGGATTGTGAAAAAAATTTTAGTTGGAAGGGTCAAATTTTAATAAATTTATTTGAAACCAACTCCGATTTTTTTGGATTTTGTCGAGTATTTTTGTTGTAGGATCTACATTTGAGTAAATTTAGATGAAAATAACTTCAATTTTTAGGATTGTGAAAAAAAATTTAGTTGGAAGTGTTAAATTTTAATAAATTTATTTGAAACCAACTTCGATAATTTTTGGGATTTTGTTGAGTATTTTTGTTGTAGGATCTATATTTGAGTAAATTTAGATGAAAATAACTTCAATTTTTTGGAATGTGAAAAAAATTTTAGTTGGAAGTGTCAAATTTTAATAAATTTATTTGAGATCAACTTCGATTTTTTTGGATTTTGTCGAGTATTTTTGTTGTAGGATGTATATTTGAGTAAATTTTGATTAAAATAACTACAATTTTTTGGATTGTGATAAAAATTTTAGTTGGAAGAGTCAAAATTTAATAAATTTATTTGAAACCAACTCCGATTTTTTTGGATTTTGTCGAGTATTTTTGTTGTAGGATCTACATTTGAGTAAATTTAGATGAAAATAACTTCAATTTTTAGGATTGTGAAAAAAAATTTAGTTGGAAGTGTCAAATTTTAATAAATTTATTTGAAACCAACTTCGATAATTTTTGGGATTTTGTTGAGTATTTTTGTTGTAGGATCTATATTTGAGTAAATTTAGATGAAAATAACTTCAATTTTTTGGATTGTGAAAAAAGTTTTAGTTGGAAGTGTCAAATTTTAATAAATTTATTTGAGATCAACTTCGATTTTTTTGGATTTTGTCGAGTATTTTTGTTGTAGGATGTATATTTGAGTAAATTTTGATTAAAATAACTACAACTTTTTGGATTGTGATAAAAATTTTAGTTGGAAGAGTCAAAATTTAATAAATTTATTTGAAACCATCTTCGATTTTTTGGGATTTTGTCGAGTATTTTTGTTGTAGGATCTATATTTGAGTAAATTTAGATGAAAATAACTTCAATTTTTTGGATTGTGAAAAAAATTTTAGTTGGAAGTGTCAAATTTTAATAAATTTATTTGAGATCAACTTCGATTTTTTTGGATTTTGTCGAGTATTTTTGTTGTAGGATGTATATTTGAGTAAATTTTGATTAAAATAACTACAATTTTTTGGATTGTGATAAAAATTTTAGTTGGAAGAGTCAAAATTTAATAAATTTATTTGAAACCAACTCCGATTTTTTTGGATTTTGTCGAGTATTTTTGTTGTAGGATCTACATTTGAGTAAATTTAGATGAAAATAACTTCAATTTTTAGGATTGTGAAAAAAAATTTAGTTGGAAGTGTCAAATTTTAATAAATTTATTTGAAACCAACTTCGATAATTTTTGGGATTTTGTTGAGTATTTTTGTTGTAGGATCTATATTTGAGTAAATTTAGATGAAAATAACTTCAATTTTTTGGATTGGGAAAAAAATTTTAGTTGGAAGTGTCAAATTTTAATAAATTTATTTGAGATCAACTTCGATTTTTTTGGATTTTCTTGAGTATTTTTGTTGTAGGATGTATATTTGAGTAAATTTTGATTAAAATAACTACAATTTTTTGGATTGTGATAAAAATTTTAGTTGGAAGAGTCAAAATTTAATAAATTTATTTGAAACCAACTTCGATTTTTTGGGATAATGTCGAGTATTTTTGTTGTAGGATCAATATTTGAGTAAATTTAGATGAAAATAACTTCAATTTTTAGGATTGTGAAAAAAAATTTAGTTGGAAGTGTCAAATTTTAATAAATTTATTTGAAACCAACTTCGATAATTTTTGGGATTTTGTTGAGTATTTTTGTTGTAGGATCTATATTTGAGTAAATTTAGATGAAAATAACTTCAATTTTTTGGATTGTGAAAAAAATTTTAGTTGGAAGTGTCAAATTTTAATAAATTTATTTGAGATCAACATCCATTTTTTTGGATTTTGTCGAGTATTTTTGTTGTAGGATGTATATTTGAGTAAATTTTGATTAAAATAACTACAATTTTTTGGATTATGATAAAAATTTTAGTTGGAAGAGTCAAAATTTAATAAATTTATTTGAAACCAACATCGATTTCTTGGGATTTTGTCGAGTATTTTTGTTGTAGGATCTATATTTGAGTAAATTTAAATGAAAATAACTTCAATTTTTAGGATTGTGAAATAAATTTTAGTTGGAGGTGTCAAATTTTAATAAATTTATTTGAAACCAACTCCGATTTTTTTTTATTTTGTCGAGTATTTTTGTTGTAGGATCTACATTTGAGTAAATTTAGATGAAAATAACTTCAATTTTTAGGATTGTGAAAAAAATGTTAGTTGGAAGTGTCAAATTTTAATAAATTTATTTGAAACCAACACCGATTTTTGTGGATTTTGTTGAGTATTTTTGTTGTAGGATCTATATTTGAGTAAATTTAGATAAAAATAACGGCAATTTTTTGGGTTGTGAAAAAAAAATTTACATGGGAGTGTCAAATTTTAATAAAATTATTTGAAATCAACTTCGATTATTTTGGAATTTGTTAAGTATTTTTGTTGTAGGATCTATATTTGAGTAAATTTAGATGAAAATAACTTCAATTTTTTGGATTGTGAAAAAAATTTTAGTTGGAAGTGTCAAATTTTAATAAATTTATTTGAGACCAACTTCGATTTTTGTGGATTTTGTTGAGTATTTTTGTTGTAGGATCTATATTTGAGTAAATTTAGAATGAAAATAACTTCAATTTTTAGGATTGTGAAAAAAAATTTAGTTGGAAGTGTCAAATTTTAATAAAATTATTTGAAACCAACTTCGATTTTTTTGGATTTTGTTGAGAGTTTTTGTTGTAGGATGTATATTTGAGTAAATTTAGATGAAAATAACTTCAATTTTTTGGATTGTGAAAAAAATGTTAGTTGGAAGTGTCAAATTTTAATAAATTTATTTGAAACCAACACCGATTTTTGTGGATTTTGTTGAGTATTTTTGTTGTAGGATCTATATTTGAGTAAATTTAGATGAAAATAACGGCAATTTTTTGGGTTGTGAAAAAAAAATTTACATGGGAGTGTCAAATTTTAATAAAATTATTTGAAATCAACTTCGATTATTTTGGAATTTGTTAAGTATTTTTGTTGTAGGATCTATATTTGAGTAAATTTAGATGAAAATAACTTCAATTTTTTGGATTGTGAAAAAAATTTTAGTTGGAAGTGTCAAATTTTAATAAATTCATTTGAAATCAACTTCGATTATTTTGGATTTTGTTGAGTATTTTTGTTGTGGGATCTATATTTGAGTAAATTTAGATGAAAATAACGACAATTTTTTGGATTGTGAGAAAAAAATTTACATGGAAGGGTAAAATTTTTATAAATTTATTTGAAACCAACTTCGATTTTTTTTAATTTTGTTGAGTATTTTTGTTGTAGGATCTATATTTGAGTAAATTTAGATGAAAATAACTTCAATTTTTTGGATTGTGAAAAAAATTTTAGTTGGAAGTGTCAAATTTTAATAAATTTATTTGAGACCAACTTCGATTTTTGTGGATTTTGTTGAGTATTTTTGTTGTAGGATCTATATTTGAGTAAATTTAGAATGAAAATAACTTCAATTTTTAGGATTGTGAAAAAAAATTTAGTTGGAAGTGTCAAATTTTAATAAAATTATTTGAAACCAACTTCGATTTTTTTTGATTTTGTTGAGAATTTTTGTTGTAGGATGTATATTTGAGTAAATTTAGATGAAAATAACTTCAATTTTTAGGATTGTGAAATAAATTTTAGTTGGAGGTGTCAAATTTTAATAAATTTATTTGAAACCAACTCCGATTTTTTTTTATTTTGTCGAGTATTTTTGTTGTAGGATCTACATTTGAGTAAATTTAGATGAAAATAACTTCAATTTTTAGGATTGTGAAAAAAATTTAGTTGGAAGTGTCAAATTTTAATAAATTTATTTGAAACCAACTTCGATAATTTTTGGGATTTTGTTGAGTATTTTGGTTGTAGGATCTATATTTGAGTAAATTTTGATTAAAATAACTACAACTTTTTGGATTGTGATAAAAATTTTAGTTGGAAGAGTCAAAATTTAATAAATTTATTTGAAACCATCTTCGATTTTTTGGGATTTTGTCGAGTATTTTTGTTGTAGGATCTATATTTGAGTAAATTTAGATGAAAATAACTTCAATTTTTTGGATTGTGAAAAAAGTTTTAGTTGGAAGTGTCAAATTTTAATAAATTTATTTGAGATCAACTTCGATTTTTTTGGATTTTGTCGAGTATTTTTGTTGTAGGATGTATATTTGAGTAAATTTTGATTAAAATAACTACAACTTTTTGGATTGTGATAAAAATTTTAGTTGGAAGAGTCAAAATTTAATAAATTTATTTGAAACCATCTTCGATTTTTTGGGATTTTGTCGAGTATTTTTGTTGTAGGATCTATATTTGAGTAAATTTAGATGAAAATAACTTCAATTTTTTGGATTGTGAAAAAAATTTTAGTTGGAAGTGTCAAATTTTAATAAATTTATTTGAGATCAACTTCGATTTTTTTGGATTTTGTCGAGTATTTTTGTTGTAGGATGTATATTTGAGTAAATTTTGATTAAAATAACTACAATTTTTTGGATTGTGATAAAAATTTTAGTTGGAAGAGTCAAAATTTAATAAATTTATTTGAAACCAACTCCGATTTTTTTGGATTTTGTCGAGTATTTTTGTTGTAGGATCTACATTTGAGTAAATTTAGATGAAAATAACTTCAATTTTTAGGATTGTGAAAAAAAATTTAGTTGGAAGTGTCAAATTTTAATAAATTTATTTGAAACCAACTTCGATAATTTTTGTGGATTTTGTTGAGTATTTTTGTTGTAGGATCTATATTTGAGTAAATTTAGAATGAAAATAACTTCAATTTTTAGGATTGTGAAAAAAAATTTAGTTGGAAGTGTCAAATTTTAATAAATTTATTTGAGATCAACTTCCATTTTTTTGGATTTTGTCGAGTATTTTTGTTGTAGGATGTATATTTGAGTAAATTTTGATTAAAATAACTACAATTTTTTGGATTATGATAAAAATTTTAGTTGGAAGAGTCAAAATTTAATAAATTTATTTGAAACCAACATCGATTTCTTGGGATTTTGTCGAGTATTTTTGTTGTAGGATCTATATTTGAGTAAATTTAAATGAAAATAACTTCAATTTTTAGGATTGTGAAATAAATTTTAGTTGGAGGTGTCAAATTTTAATAAATTTATTTGAAACCAACTCCGATTTTTTTTTATTTTGTCGAGTATTTTTGTTGTAGGATCTACATTTGAGTAAATTTAGATGAAAATAACTTCAATTTTTAGGATTGTGAAAAAAATGTTAGTTGGAAGTGTCAAATTTTAATAAATTTATTTGAAACCAACACCGATTTTTGTGGATTTTGTTGAGTATTTTTGTTGTAGGATCTATATTTGAGTAAATTTAGATGAAAATAACGGCAATTTTTTGGGTTGTGAAAAAAAAATTTACATGGGAGTGTCAAATTTTAATAAAATTATTTGAAATCAACTTCGATTATTTTGGAATTTGTTAAGTATTTTTGTTGTAGGATCTATATTTGAGTAAATTTAGATGAAAATAACTTCAATTTTTTGGATTGTGAAAAAAATTTTAGTTGGAAGTGTCAAATTTTAATAAATTTATTTGAGACCAACTTCGATTTTTGTGGATTTTGTTGAGTATTTTTGTTGTAGGATCTATATTTGAGTAAATTTAGAATGAAAATAACTTCAATTTTTAGGATTGTGAAAAAAAATTTAGTTGGAAGTGTCAAATTTTAATAAAATTATTTGAAACCAACTTCGATTTTTTTGGATTTTGTTGAGAATTTTTGTTGTAGGATGTATATTTGAGTAAATTTAGATGAAAATAACTTCAATTTTTTGGATTGTGAAAAAAATGTTAGTTGGAAGTGTCAAATTTTAATAAATTTATTTGAAACCAACACCGATTTTTGTGGATTTTGTTGAGTATTTTTGTTGTAGGATCTATATTTGAGTAAATTTAGATGAAAATAACGGCAATTTTTTGGGTTGTGAAAAAAAAATTTACATGGGAGTGTCAAATTTTAATAAAATTATTTGAAATCAACTTCGATTATTTTGGAATTTGTTAAGTATTTTTGTTGTAGGATCTATATTTGAGTAAATTTAGATGAAAATAACTTCAATTTTTTGGATTGTGAAAAAAATTTTAGTTGGAAGTGTCAAATTTTAATAAATTCATTTGAAATCAACTTCGATTATTTTGGATTTTGTTGAGTATTTTTGTTGTGGGATCTATATTTGAGTAAATTTAGATGAAAATAACGACAATTTTTTGGATTGTGAAAAAAAAATTTACATGGAAGGGTAAAATTTTTATAAATTTATTTGAAACCAACTTCGATTTTTTTTAATTTTGTTGAGTATTTTTGTTGTAGGATCTATATTTGAGTAAATTTAGATGAAAATAACTTCAATTTTTAGGATTGTGAAAAAAATTTTAGTTGGAAGTGTCAAATTTTAATAAATTTATTTGAGACCTACTTCGATTTTTTTGGATTTTGTTGAGAATTTTTGTTGTAGGATGTATATATGAGTAAATTTAGATGAAAGTAACTTCAATTTTTTTGATGGTGATAAAAATTTTAGTTGGAAGAGTCAAATTTTAATAAATTTATTTCAAACCAACTCCGATTTTTTTGGATTTTGTCGAGTATTTTTGTTGTAGGATGTATATTTGAGTAAATTTAGATGAAAATAACTTCAATTTTTAGGATTGTGAAAAAAAATTTAGTTGGAAGTGTCAAATTTTAATAAATTTATTTGAGATCAACTTCCATTTTTTTTGATTTTGTCGAGTATTTTTGTTGTAGGATGTATATTTGAGTAAATTTTGATTAAAATAACTACAATTTTTTGGATTATGATAAAAATTTTAGTTGGAAGAGTCAAAATTTAATAAATTTATTTGAAACCAACATCGATTTCTTGGGATTTTGTCGAGTATTTTTGTTGTAGGATCTATATTTGAGTAAATTTAAATGAAAATAACTTCAATTTTTAGGATTGTGAAATAAATTTTAGTTGGAGGTGTCAAATTTTAATAAATTTATTTGAAACCAACTCCGATTTTTTTTTATTTTGTCGAGTATTTTTGTTGTAGGATCTACATTTGAGTAAATTTAGATGAAAATAACTTCAATTTTTAGGATTGTGAAAAAAATGTTAGTTGGAAGTGTCAAATTTTAATAAATTTATTTGAAACCAACACCGATTTTTGTGGATTTTGTTGAGTATTTTTGTTGTAGGATCTATATTTGAGTAAATTTAGATGAAAATAACGACAATTTTTTGGATTGTGAGAAAAAAATTTACATGGAAGGGTAAAATTTTTATAAATTTATTTGAAACCAACTTCGATTTTTTTTAATTTTGTTGAGTATTTTTGTTGTAGGATCTATATTTGAGTAAATTTAGATGAAAATAACTTCAATTTTTTGGATTGTGAAAAAAATTTTAGTTGGAAGTGTCAAATTTTAATAAATTTATTTGAGACCAACTTCGATTTTTGTGGATTTTGTTGAGTATTTTTGTTGTAGGATCTATATTTGAGTAAATTTAGAATGAAAATAACTTCAATTTTTAGGATTGTGAAAAAAAATTTAGTTGGAAGTGTCAAATTTTAATAAAATTATTTGAAACCAACTTCGATTTTTTTTGATTTTGTTGAGAATTTTTGTTGTAGGATGTATATTTGAGTAAATTTAGATGAAAATAACTTCAATTTTTAGGATTGTGAAATAAATTTTAGTTGGAGGTGTCAAATTTTAATAAATTTATTTGAAACCAACTCCGATTTTTTTTTATTTTGTCGAGTATTTTTGTTGTAGGATCTACATTTGAGTAAATTTAGATGAAAATAACTTCAATTTTTAGGATTGTGAAAAAAATTTAGTTGGAAGTGTCAAATTTTAATAAATTTATTTGAAACCAACTTCGATAATTTTTGGGATTTTGTTGAGTATTTTGGTTGTAGGATCTATATTTGAGTAAATTTTGATTAAAATAACTACAACTTTTTGGATTGTGATAAAAATTTTAGTTGGAAGAGTCAAAATTTAATAAATTTATTTGAAACCATCTTCGATTTTTTGGGATTTTGTCGAGTATTTTTGTTGTAGGATCTATATTTGAGTAAATTTAGATGAAAATAACTTCAATTTTTTGGATTGTGAAAAAAGTTTTAGTTGGAAGTGTCAAATTTTAATAAATTTATTTGAGATCAACTTCGATTTTTTTGGATTTTGTCGAGTATTTTTGTTGTAGGATGTATATTTGAGTAAATTTTGATTAAAATAACTACAACTTTTTGGATTGTGATAAAAATTTTAGTTGGAAGAGTCAAAATTTAATAAATTTATTTGAAACCATCTTCGATTTTTTGGGATTTTGTCGAGTATTTTTGTTGTAGGATCTATATTTGAGTAAATTTAGATGAAAATAACTTCAATTTTTTGGATTGTGAAAAAAATTTTAGTTGGAAGTGTCAAATTTTAATAAATTTATTTGAGATCAACTTCGATTTTTTTGGATTTTGTCGAGTATTTTTGTTGTAGGATGTATATTTGAGTAAATTTTGATTAAAATAACTACAATTTTTTGGATTGTGATAAAAATTTTAGTTGGAAGAGTCAAAATTTAATAAATTTATTTGAAACCAACTCCGATTTTTTTGGATTTTGTCGAGTATTTTTGTTGTAGGATCTACATTTGAGTAAATTTAGATGAAAATAACTTCAATTTTTAGGATTGTGAAAAAAAATTTAGTTGGAAGTGTCAAATTTTAATAAATTTATTTGAAACCAACTTCGATAATTTTTGTGGATTTTGTTGAGTATTTTTGTTGTAGGATCTATATTTGAGTAAATTTAGAATGAAAATAACTTCAATTTTTAGGATTGTGAAAAAAAATTTAGTTGGAAGTGTCAAATTTTAATAAATTTATTTGAGATCAACTTCCATTTTTTTGGATTTTGTCGAGTATTTTTGTTGTAGGATGTATATTTGAGTAAATTTTGATTAAAATAACTACAATTTTTTGGATTATGATAAAAATTTTAGTTGGAAGAGTCAAAATTTAATAAATTTATTTGAAACCAACATCGATTTCTTGGGATTTTGTCGAGTATTTTTGTTGTAGGATCTATATTTGAGTAAATTTAAATGAAAATAACTTCAATTTTTAGGATTGTGAAATAAATTTTAGTTGGAGGTGTCAAATTTTAATAAATTTATTTGAAACCAACTCCGATTTTTTTTTATTTTGTCGAGTATTTTTGTTGTAGGATCTACATTTGAGTAAATTTAGATGAAAATAACTTCAATTTTTAGGATTGTGAAAAAAATGTTAGTTGGAAGTGTCAAATTTTAATAAATTTATTTGAAACCAACACCGATTTTTGTGGATTTTGTTGAGTATTTTTGTTGTAGGATCTATATTTGAGTAAATTTAGATGAAAATAACGGCAATTTTTTGGGTTGTGAAAAAAAAATTTACATGGGAGTGTCAAATTTTAATAAAATTATTTGAAATCAACTTCGATTATTTTGGAATTTGTTAAGTATTTTTGTTGTAGGATCTATATTTGAGTAAATTTAGATGAAAATAACTTCAATTTTTTGGATTGTGAAAAAAATTTTAGTTGGAAGTGTCAAATTTTAATAAATTTATTTGAGACCAACTTCGATTTTTGTGGATTTTGTTGAGTATTTTTGTTGTAGGATCTATATTTGAGTAAATTTAGAATGAAAATAACTTCAATTTTTAGGATTGTGAAAAAAAATTTAGTTGGAAGTGTCAAATTTTAATAAAATTATTTGAAACCAACTTCGATTTTTTTGGATTTTGTTGAGAATTTTTGTTGTAGGATGTATATTTGAGTAAATTTAGATGAAAATAACTTCAATTTTTTGGATTGTGAAAAAAATGTTAGTTGGAAGTGTCAAATTTTAATAAATTTATTTGAAACCAACACCGATTTTTGTGGATTTTGTTGAGTATTTTTGTTGTAGGATCTATATTTGAGTAAATTTAGATGAAAATAACTTCAATTTTTAGGATTGTGAAAAAAATTTTAGTTGGAAGTGTCAAATTTTAATAAATTTATTTGAGACTAACTTCGATTTTTGTGGATTTTGTTGAGTATTTTTGTTGTAGGATGCATATTTGAGTAAATTTAGATGAAATTATCTTCAATTTTTTGCATTGTGAAAAAAAATTTAGTTGGAAGTGTCAAATTTTAATAAATTTATTTGAAACCAACTTCGATTATTTTGGATTTTGTTGAGTATTTTTGTTGTAGGATCTATATTTCAGTAAATTTAGATGAAAATAACGACCATTTTTTGGATTGTGAAAAAAATTTTAGTTGGAAGTGTCAAATTTTAATAAATTTATTTGAAACCAACTCCGATTTTTTGGGATAATGTCGAGTATTTTTGTTGTAGGATCAATATTTGAGTAAATTTAGATGAAAATAACTTCAATTTTTAGGATTGTGAAAAAAAATTTAGTTGGAAGTCTCAAATTTTAATAAATTTATTTGAAACCAACTTCGATAATTTTTGGGATTTTGTTGAGTATTTTTGTTGTAGGATCTATATTTGAGTAAATTTAGATGAAAATAACTTCAATTTTTTGGATTGTGAAAAAAATTTTAGTTGGAAGTGTCAAATTTTAATAAATTTATTTGAGATCAACTTCCATTTTTTTGGATTTTGTCGAGTATTTTTGTTGTAGGATGTATATTTGAGTAAATTTTGATTAAAATAACTACAATTTTTTGGATTGTGATAAAAATTTTAGTTGGAAGAGTCAAAATTTAATAAATTTATTTGAAACCAACATCGATTTCTTGGGATTTTGTCGAGTATTTTTGTTGTAGGATCTATATTTGAGTAAATTTAAATGAAAATAACTTCAATTTTTAGGATTGTGAAATAAATTTTAGTTGGAGGTGTCAAATTTTAATAAATTTATTTGAAACCAACTCCGATTTTTTTTTATTTTGTCGAGTATTTTTGTTGTAGGATCTACAATTGAGTAAATTTAGATGAAAATAACTTCGATTTTTTGGATTTTGTCACGATTTTTGTCAAATTTTAATAAATTTATTTGAAATCAACTTGGATAATTTTGGAATTAGTTGAGTATTTTTGTTGTAGGATCTATATTTGAGTAAATTTAGATGAAAATAACTTCTATTTTGTGGATTGTGAAAAAAATTTTAGTTGGAAGTGTCAAATTTTAGTAAAATTATTTGAGACCAACTTCGATTTTTTTGGATTTTGTTGAGAATTTTTGTTGTAGGATGTATATTTGAGTAAATTTAGATGAAAATAACTTCAATTTTTTTGATTGTGATAAAAATTTAAGTTGAAAGACTCAAATTTTAATAAATTTATTTGAAACCAACTCCGATTTCTTTGGATTTTGTCGAGTATTTTTGTTGTAGGATCAATATTTGAGTAAATTTAGATGAAAATAACTTCAATTTTTAGGATTGTGAAAAAAATTTAGTTGGAAGTGTCAAATTTTAATAAATTTATTTGAGACCTACTTCGATTTTTGTGGATTTTGATGAGTATTTTTGTTGTAGGATCTATATTTGAGTAAATTTAGATGAAAATAACTTCAATTTTTAGGATTGTGAAAAAAAAATTTTCGTGGAAGGGTAAAATTTTAATAAATTTATTTGAAACCAACTTCGATTTTTTTTAATTTTGTTGAGTATTTTTCTTGTAGGATCTATATTTGAGTAAATTTAGATGAAAATAACTTCAATTTTTAGGATTGTGAAAAAATTTTTAGTTGGAAGAGTCAAATTTTAATAAATTTATTTGAAACCAACTCCGATTTTTTTGGATTTTGTCGAGTATTTTTGTTGTAGGATGTATATTTGAGTAAATTTAGATGAAAATAACTTCAATTTTTAGGATTGTGAAAAAAATTTTAGTTGGAAGTGTCAAATTTTAATAAATTCATTTGAAATCAACTTCGATTATTTTGGATTTTGTTGAGTATTTTTGTTGTGGGATCTATATTTGAGTAAATTTAGATGAAAATAACGACAATTTGTTGGATTGTGAAAAAAAAATTTACATGGAAGGGTAAAATTTTTATAAATTTATTTGAAACCAACTTCGATTTTTTTTAATTTTGTTGAGTATTTTTGTTGTAGGATCTATATTTGAGTAAATTTAGATGAAAATAACTTCAATTTTTAGGATTGTGAAATAAATTTTAGTTGGAGGTGTCAAATTTTAATAAATTTATTTGAAACCAACTCAGATTTTTTTTTATTTTGTCGAGTATTTTTGTTGTAGGATCTACATTTGAGTAAATTTAGATGAAAATAACTTCAATTTTTAGGATTGTGAAAAAAAATTTAGTTGGAAGTGTCAAATTTTAATAAATTTATTTGAAACCAACTTCGATAATTTTTGGGATTTTGTTGAGTATTTTGGTTGTAGGATCTGTATTTGAGTAAATTTTGATTAAAATAACTACAACTTTTTGGATTGTGATAAAAATTTTAGTTGGAAGAGTCAAAATTTAATAAATTTATTTGAAACCATCTTCGATTTTTTGGGATTTTGTCGAGTATTTTTGTTGTAGGATCTATATTTGAGTAAATTTAGATGAAAATAACTTCAATTTTTTGGATTGTGAAAAAAATTTTAGTTGGAAGTGTCAAATTTTAATAAATTTATTTGAGATCAACTTCGATTTTTTTGGATTTTGTCGCGTATTTTTGTTGTAGGATGTATATTTGAGTAAATTTTGATTAAAATAACTACAACTTTTTGGATTGTGATAAAAATTTTAGTTGGAAGAGTCAAAATTTAATAAATTTATTTGAAACCATCTTCGATTTTTTGGGATTTTGTCGAGTATTTTTGTTGTAGGATCTATATTTGAGTAAATTTAGATGAAAATAACTACAACTTTTTGGATTGTGATAAAAATTTTAGTTGGAAGAGTCAAAATTTAATAAATTTATTTGAAACCATCTTCGATTTTTTGGGATTTTGTCGAGTATTTTTGTTGTAGGATCTATATTTGAGTAAATTTAGATGAAAATAACTTCAATTTTTAGGATTGTGAAAAAAAATTTAGTTGGAAGTGTCAAATTTTAATAAATTTATTTGAAACCAACTTCGATTATTTTGGATTTTGTTGAGTATTTTTGTTGTAGGATCTATATTTCAGTAAATTTAGATGAAAATAACGACCATTTTTTGGATTGTGAAAAAAATTTTAGTTGGAAGTGTCAAATTTTAATAAATTTATTTGAGACCTACTTCGATTTTTTTGGATTTTGTTGAGAATTTTTGTTGTAGGATGTATATATGAGTAAATTTAGATGAAAATAACTTCAATTTTTTTGATGGTGATAAAAATTTTAGTTGGAAGAGTCAAATTTTAATAAATTTATTTGAAACCAACTCCGATTTTTTGGGATAATGTCGAGTATTTTTGTTGTAGGATCAATATTTGAGTAAATTTAGATGAAAATAACTTCAATTTTTAGGATTGTGAAAAAAAATTTAGTTGGAAGTCTCAAATTTTAATAAATTTATTTGAAACCAACTTCGATAATTTTTGGGATTTTGTTGAGTATTTTTGTTGTAGGATCTATATTTGAGTAAATTTAGATGAAAATAACTTCAATTTTTTTGATGGTGATAAAAATTTTAGTTGGAAGAGTCAAATTTTAATAAATTTATTTCAAACCAACTCCGATTTTTTTGGATTTTGTCGAGTATTTTTGTTGTAGGATGTATATTTGAGTAAATTTTGATTAAAATAACTACAACTTTTTGGATTGTGATAAAAATTTTAGTTGGAAGAGTCAAAATTTAATAAATTTATTTGAAACCATCTTCGATTTTTTGGGATTTTGTCGAGTATTTTTGTTGTAGGATCTATATTTGAGTAAATTTAGATGAAAATAACTTCAATTTTTTGGATTGTGAAAAAAATTTTAGTTGGAAGTGTCAAATTTTAATAAATTTATTTGAGATCAACTTCGATTTTTTTGGATTTTGTCGAGTATTTTTGTTGTAGGATGTATATTTGAGTAAATTTTGATTAAAATAACTACAACTTTTTGGATTGTGATAAAAATTTTAGTTGGAAGAGTCAAAATTTAATAAATTTATTTGAAACCATCTTCGATTTTTTGGGATTTTGTCGAGTATTTTTGTTGTAGGATCTATATTTGAGTAAATTTAGATGAAAATAACTTCAATTTTTAGGATTGTGAAAAAAATTTTAGTTGGAAGTGTCAAATTTTAATAAATTTATTTGAGACTAACTTCGATTTTTGTGGATTTTGTTGAGTATTTTTGTTGTAGGATGCATATTTGAGTAAATTTAGATGAAATTATCTTCAATTTTTTGCATTGTGAAAAAAAATTTAGTTGGAAGTGTCAAATTTTAATAAATTTATTTGAAACCAACTTCGATTATTTTGGATTTTGTTGAGTATTTTTGTTGTAGGATCTATATTTCAGTAAATTTAGATGAAAATAACGACCATTTTTTGGATTGTGAAAAAAATTTTAGTTGGAAGTGTCAAATTTTAATAAATTTATTTGAGACCTACTTCGATTTTTTTGGATTTTGTTGAGAATTTTTGTTGTAGGATGTATATATGAGTAAATTTAGATGAAAATAACTTCAATTTTTTTGATGGTGATAAAAATTTTAGTTGGAAGAGTCAAATTTTAATAAATTTATTTGAAACCAACTCCGATTTTTTGGGATAATGTCGAGTATTTTTGTTGTAGGATCAATATTTGAGTAAATTTAGATGAAAATAACTTCAATTTTTAGGATTGTGAAAAAAAATTTAGTTGGAAGTCTCAAATTTTAATAAATTTATTTGAAACCAACTTCGATAATTTTTGGGATTTTGTTGAGTATTTTTGTTGTAGGATCTATATTTGAGTAAATTTAGATGAAAATAACTTCAATTTTTTGGATTGTGAAAAAAATTTTAGTTGGAAGTGTCAAATTTTAATAAATTTATTTGAGATCAACTTCCATTTTTTTGGATTTTGTCGAGTATTTTTGTTGTAGGATGTATATTTGAGTAAATTTTGATTAAAATAACTACAACTTTTTGGATTGTGATAAAAATTTTAGTTGGAAGAGTCAAAATTTAATAAATTTATTTGAAACCATCTTCGATTTTTTGGGATTTTGTCGAGTATTTTTGTTGTAGGATCTATATTTGAGTAAATTTAGATGAAAATAACTTCAATTTTTTGGATTGTGAAAAAAATTTTAGTTGGAAGTGTCAAATTTTAATAAATTTATTTGAGATCAACTTCGATTTTTTTGGATTTTGTCGAGTATTTTTGTTGTAGGATGTATATTTGAGTAAATTTTGATTAAAATAACTACAATTTTTTGGATTGTGAAAAAAATTTTAGTTGGAAGTGTCAAATTTTAATAAATTTATTTGAAACCATCTTCGATTTTTTGGGATTTTGTCGAGTATTTTTGTTGTAGGATCTATATTTGAGTAAATTTAGATGAAAATAACTTCAATTTTTAGGATTGTGAAAAAAATGTTAGTTGGAAGTGTCAAATTTTAATAAATTTATTTGAAACCATCTTCGATTTTTTGGGATTTTGTCGAGTATTTTTGTTGTAGGATCTATATTTGAGTAAATTTAGATGAAAATAACGGCAATTTTTTGGGTTGTGAAAAAAAAATTTACATGGGAGTGTCAAATTTTAATAAAATTATTTGAAATCAACTTCGATTATTTTGGAATTTGTTAAGTATTTTTGTTGTAGGATCTATATTTGAGTAAATTTAGATGAAAATAACTTCAATTTTTTGGATTGTGAAAAAAATTTTAGTTGGAAGTGTCAAATTTTAATAAATTTATTTGAAATCAACTTCGATTATTTTGGATTTTGTTGAGTATTTTTGTTGTGGGATCTATATTTGAGTAAATTTAGATGAAAATAACGACAATTTTTTGGACTGTGAAAAAAAAATTTACATGGAAGGGTAAAATTTTAATAAATTTATTTGAAACCAACTTCGATTTTTTTTAATTTTGTTGAGTATTTTTGTTGTAGGATCTATATTTGAGTAAATTTAGATGAAAATAACTTCAATTTTTAGGATTGTGAAAAAAATTTTAGTTGGAAGTGTCAAATTTTAATAAATTTATTTGAGACTAACTTCGATTTTTGTGGATTTTGTTGAGTATTTTTGTTGTAGGATGCATATTTGAGTAAATTTAGATGAAATTATCTTCAATTTTTTGCATTGTGAAAAAAAATTTAGTTGGAAGTGTCAAATTTTAATAAATTTATTTGAAACCAACTTCGATTATTTTGGATTTTGTTGAGTATTTTTGTTGTAGGATCTATATTTCAGTAAATTTAGATGAAAATAACGACCATTTTTTGGATTGTGAAAAAAATTTTAGTTGGAAGTGTCAAATTTTAATAAATTTATTTGAAACCAACTCCGATTTTTTGGGATAATGTCGAGTATTTTTGTTGTAGGATCAATATTTGAGTAAATTTAGATGAAAATAACTTCAATTTTTAGGATTGTGAAAAAAAATTTAGTTGGAAGTCTCAAATTTTAATAAATTTATTTGAAACCAACTTCGATAATTTTTGGGATTTTGTTGAGTATTTTTGTTGTAGGATCTATATTTGAGTAAATTTAGATGAAAATAACTTCAATTTTTTGGATTGTGAAAAAAATTTTAGTTGGAAGTGTCAAATTTTAATAAATTTATTTGAGATCAACTTCCATTTTTTTGGATTTTGTCGAGTATTTTTGTTGTAGGATGTATATTTGAGTAAATTTTGATTAAAATAACTACAATTTTTTGGATTGTGATAAAAATTTTAGTTGGAAGAGTCAAAATTTAATAAATTTATTTGAAACCAACATCGATTTCTTGGGATTTTGTCGAGTATTTTTGTTGTAGGATCTATATTTGAGTAAATTTAAATGAAAATAACTTCAATTTTTAGGATTGTGAAATAAATTTTAGTTGGAGGTGTCAAATTTTAATAAATTTATTTGAAACCAACTCCGATTTTTTTTTATTTTGTCGAGTATTTTTGTTGTAGGATCTACAATTGAGTAAATTTAGATGAAAATAACTTCGATTTTTTGGATTTTGTCACGATTTTTGTCAAATTTTAATAAATTTATTTGAAATCAACTTGGATAATTTTGGAATTAGTTGAGTATTTTTGTTGTAGGATCTATATTTGAGTAAATTTAGATGAAAATAACTTCTATTTTGTGGATTGTGAAAAAAATTTTAGTTGGAAGTGTCAAATTTTAGTAAAATTATTTGAGACCAACTTCGATTTTTTTGGATTTTGTTGAGAATTTTTGTTGTAGGATGTATATTTGAGTAAATTTAGATGAAAATAACTTCAATTTTTTTGATTGTGATAAAAATTTAAGTTGAAAGACTCAAATTTTAATAAATTTATTTGAAACCAACTCCGATTTCTTTGGATTTTGTCGAGTATTTTTGTTGTAGGATCAATATTTGAGTAAATTTAGATGAAAATAACTTCAATTTTTAGGATTGTGAAAAAAATTTAGTTGGAAGTGTCAAATTTTAATAAATTTATTTGAGACCTACTTCGATTTTTGTGGATTTTGATGAGTATTTTTGTTGTAGGATCTATATTTGAGTAAATTTAGATGAAAATAACTTCAATTTTTAGGATTGTGAAAAAAAAATTTTCGTGGAAGGGTAAAATTTTAATAAATTTATTTGAAACCAACTTCGATTTTTTTTAATTTTGTTGAGTATTTTTCTTGTAGGATCTATATTTGAGTAAATTTAGATGAAAATAACTTCAATTTTTAGGATTGTGAAAAAATTTTTAGTTGGAAGAGTCAAATTTTAATAAATTTATTTGAAACCAACTCCGATTTTTTTGGATTTTGTCGAGTATTTTTGTTGTAGGATGTATATTTGAGTAAATTTAGATGAAAATAACTTCAATTTTTAGGATTGTGAAAAAAATTTTAGTTGGAAGTGTCAAATTTTAATAAATTCATTTGAAATCAACTTCGATTATTTTGGATTTTGTTGAGTATTTTTGTTGTGGGATCTATATTTGAGTAAATTTAGATGAAAATAACGACAATTTGTTGGATTGTGAAAAAAAAATTTACATGGAAGGGTAAAATTTTTATAAATTTATTTGAAACCAACTTCGATTTTTTTTAATTTTGTTGAGTATTTTTGTTGTAGGATCTATATTTGAGTAAATTTAGATGAAAATAACTTCAATTTTTAGGATTGTGAAATAAATTTTAGTTGGAGGTGTCAAATTTTAATAAATTTATTTGAAACCAACTCAGATTTTTTTTTATTTTGTCGAGTATTTTTGTTGTAGGATCTACATTTGAGTAAATTTAGATGAAAATAACTTCAATTTTTAGGATTGTGAAAAAAAATTTAGTTGGAAGTGTCAAATTTTAATAAATTTATTTGAAACCAACTTCGATAATTTTTGGGATTTTGTTGAGTATTTTGGTTGTAGGATCTGTATTTGAGTAAATTTTGATTAAAATAACTACAACTTTTTGGATTGTGATAAAAATTTTAGTTGGAAGAGTCAAAATTTAATAAATTTATTTGAAACCATCTTCGATTTTTTGGGATTTTGTCGAGTATTTTTGTTGTAGGATCTATATTTGAGTAAATTTAGATGAAAATAACTTCAATTTTTAGGATTGTGAAAAAAAATTTAGTTGGAAGTGTCAAATTTTAATAAATTTATTTGAAACCAACTTCGATTATTTTGGATTTTGTTGAGTATTTTTGTTGTAGGATCTATATTTCAGTAAATTTAGATGAAAATAACGACCATTTTTTGGATTGTGAAAAAAATTTTAGTTGGAAGTGTCAAATTTTAATAAATTTATTTGAGACCTACTTCGATTTTTTTGGATTTTGTTGAGAATTTTTGTTGTAGGATGTATATATGAGTAAATTTAGATGAAAATAACTTCAATTTTTTTGATGGTGATAAAAATTTTAGTTGGAAGAGTCAAATTTTAATAAATTTATTTGAAACCAACTCCGATTTTTTGGGATAATGTCGAGTATTTTTGTTGTAGGATCAATATTTGAGTAAATTTAGATGAAAATAACTTCAATTTTTAGGATTGTGAAAAAAAATTTAGTTGGAAGTCTCAAATTTTAATAAATTTATTTGAAACCAACTTCGATAATTTTTGGGATTTTGTTGAGTATTTTTGTTGTAGGATCTATATTTGAGTAAATTTAGATGAAAATAACTTCAATTTTTTTGATGGTGATAAAAATTTTAGTTGGAAGAGTCAAATTTTAATAAATTTATTTCAAACCAACTCCGATTTTTTTGGATTTTGTCGAGTATTTTTGTTGTAGGATGTATATTTGAGTAAATTTTGATTAAAATAACTACAACTTTTTGGATTGTGATAAAAATTTTAGTTGGAAGAGTCAAAATTTAATAAATTTATTTGAAACCATCTTCGATTTTTTGGGATTTTGTCGAGTATTTTTGTTGTAGGATCTATATTTGAGTAAATTTAGATGAAAATAACTTCAATTTTTTGGATTGTGAAAAAAATTTTAGTTGGAAGTGTCAAATTTTAATAAATTTATTTGAGATCAACTTCGATTTTTTTGGATTTTGTCGAGTATTTTTGTTGTAGGATGTATATTTGAGTAAATTTTGATTAAAATAACTACAACTTTTTGGATTGTGATAAAAATTTTAGTTGGAAGAGTCAAAATTTAATAAATTTATTTGAAACCATCTTCGATTTTTTGGGATTTTGTCGAGTATTTTTGTTGTAGGATCTATATTTGAGTAAATTTAGATGAAAATAACTTCAATTTTTAGGATTGTGAAAAAAATTTTAGTTGGAAGTGTCAAATTTTAATAAATTTATTTGAGACTAACTTCGATTTTTGTGGATTTTGTTGAGTATTTTTGTTGTAGGATGCATATTTGAGTAAATTTAGATGAAATTATCTTCAATTTTTTGCATTGTGAAAAAAAATTTAGTTGGAAGTGTCAAATTTTAATAAATTTATTTGAAACCAACTTCGATTATTTTGGATTTTGTTGAGTATTTTTGTTGTAGGATCTATATTTCAGTAAATTTAGATGAAAATAACGACCATTTTTTGGATTGTGAAAAAAATTTTAGTTGGAAGTGTCAAATTTTAATAAATTTATTTGAGACCTACTTCGATTTTTTTGGATTTTGTTGAGAATTTTTGTTGTAGGATGTATATATGAGTAAATTTAGATGAAAATAACTTCAATTTTTTTGATGGTGATAAAAATTTTAGTTGGAAGAGTCAAATTTTAATAAATTTATTTGAAACCAACTCCGATTTTTTGGGATAATGTCGAGTATTTTTGTTGTAGGATCAATATTTGAGTAAATTTAGATGAAAATAACTTCAATTTTTAGGATTGTGAAAAAAAATTTAGTTGGAAGTCTCAAATTTTAATAAATTTATTTGAAACCAACTTCGATAATTTTTGGGATTTTGTTGAGTATTTTTGTTGTAGGATCTATATTTGAGTAAATTTAGATGAAAATAACTTCAATTTTTTGGATTGTGAAAAAAATTTTAGTTGGAAGTGTCAAATTTTAATAAATTTATTTGAGATCAACTTCCATTTTTTTGGATTTTGTCGAGTATTTTTGTTGTAGGATGTATATTTGAGTAAATTTTGATTAAAATAACTACAATTTTTTGGATTGTGATAAAAATTTTAGTTGGAAGAGTCAAAATTTAATAAATTTATTTGAAACCAACATCGATTTCTTGGGATTTTGTCGAGTATTTTTGTTGTAGGATCTATATTTGAGTAAATTTAAATGAAAATAACTTCAATTTTTAGGATTGTGAAATAAATTTTAGTTGGAGGTGTCAAATTTTAATAAATTTATTTGAAACCAACTCCGATTTTTTTTTATTTTGTCGAGTATTTTTGTTGTAGGATCTACAATTGAGTAAATTTAGATGAAAATAACTTCGATTTTTTGGATTTTGTCACGATTTTTGTCAAATTTTAATAAATTTATTTGAAATCAACTTGGATAATTTTGGAATTAGTTGAGTATTTTTGTTGTAGGATCTATATTTGAGTAAATTTAGATGAAAATAACTTCTATTTTGTGGATTGTGAAAAAAATTTTAGTTGGAAGTGTCAAATTTTAGTAAAATTATTTGAGACCAACTTCGATTTTTTTGGATTTTGTTGAGAATTTTTGTTGTAGGATGTATATTTGAGTAAATTTAGATGAAAATAACTTCAATTTTTTTGATTGTGATAAAAATTTAAGTTGAAAGACTCAAATTTTAATAAATTTATTTGAAACCAACTCCGATTTCTTTGGATTTTGTCGAGTATTTTTGTTGTAGGATCAATATTTGAGTAAATTTAGATGAAAATAACTTCAATTTTTAGGATTGTGAAAAAAATTTAGTTGGAAGTGTCAAATTTTAATAAATTTATTTGAGACCTACTTCGATTTTTGTGGATTTTGATGAGTATTTTTGTTGTAGGATCTATATTTGAGTAAATTTAGATGAAAATAACTTCAATTTTTAGGATTGTGAAAAAAAAATTTTCGTGGAAGGGTAAAATTTTAATAAATTTATTTGAAACCAACTTCGATTTTTTTTAATTTTGTTGAGTATTTTTCTTGTAGGATCTATATTTGAGTAAATTTAGATGAAAATAACTTCAATTTTTAGGATTGTGAAAAAATTTTTAGTTGGAAGAGTCAAATTTTAATAAATTTATTTGAAACCAACTCCGATTTTTTTGGATTTTGTCGAGTATTTTTGTTGTAGGATGTATATTTGAGTAAATTTAGATGAAAATAACTTCAATTTTTAGGATTGTGAAAAAAATTTTAGTTGGAAGTGTCAAATTTTAATAAATTCATTTGAAATCAACTTCGATTATTTTGGATTTTGTTGAGTATTTTTGTTGTGGGATCTATATTTGAGTAAATTTAGATGAAAATAACGACAATTTTTTGGATTGTGAAAAAAAAATTTACATGGAAGGGTAAAATTTTTATAAATTTATTTGAAACCAACTTCGATTTTTTTTAATTTTGTTGAGTATTTTTGTTGTAGGATCTATATTTGAGTAAATTTAGATGAAAATAACTTCAATTTTTAGGATTGTGAAATAAATTTTAGTTGGAGGTGTCAAATTTTAATAAATTTATTTGAAACCAACTCCGATTTTTTTTTATTTTGTCGAGTATTTTTGTTGTAGGATCTACATTTGAGTAAATTTAGATGAAAATAACTTCAATTTTTAGGATTGTGAAAAAAAATTTAGTTGGAAGTGTCAAATTTTAATAAATTTATTTGAAACCAACTTCGATAATTTTTGGGATTTTGTTGAGTATTTTGGTTGTAGGATCTGTATTTGAGTAAATTTTGATTAAAATAACTACAACTTTTTGGATTGTGATAAAAATTTTAGTTGGAAGAGTCAAAATTTAATAAATTTATTTGAAACCATCTTCGATTTTTTGGGATTTTGTCGAGTATTTTTGTTGTAGGATCTATATTTGAGTAAATTTAGATGAAAATAACTTCAATTTTTTGGATTGTGAAAAAAATTTTAGTTGGAAGTGTCAAATTTTAATAAATTTATTTGAGATCAACTTCGATTTTTTTGGATTTTGTCGAGTATTTTTGTTGTAGGATGTATATTTGAGTAAATTTTGATTAAAATAACTACAACTTTTTGGATTGTGATAAAAATTTTAGTTGGAAGAGTCAAAATTTAATAAATTTATTTGAAACCATCTTCGATTTTTTGGGATTTTGTCGAGTATTTTTGTTGTAGGATCTATATTTGAGTAAATTTAGATGAAAATAACTTCAATTTTTTGGATTGTGAAAAAAATTTTAGTTGGAAGTGTCAAATTTTAATAAATTTATTTGAGATCAACTTCGATTTTTTTGGATTTTGTCGAGTATTTTTGTTGTAGGATGTATATTTGAGTAAATTTTGATTAAAATAACTACAATTTTTTGGATTGTGATAAAAATTTTAGTTGGAAGAGTCAAAATTTAATAAATTTATTTGAAACCAACTCCGATTTTTTTGGATTTTGTCGAGTATTTTTGTTGTAGGATCTACATTTGAGTAAATTTAGATGAAAATAACTTCAATTTTTAGGATTGTGAAAAAAAATTTAGTTGGAAGTGTCAAATTTTAATAAATTTATTTGAAACCAACTTCGATAATTTTTGGGATTTTGTTGAGTATTTTTGTTGTAGGATCTATATTTGAGTAAATTTAGATGAAAATAACTTCAATTTTTTGGATTGGGAAAAAAATTTTAGTTGGAAGTGTCAAATTTTAATAAATTTATTTGAGATCAACTTCGATTTTTTTGGATTTTGTTGAGTATTTTTGTTGTAGGATGTATATTTGAGTAAATTTTGATTAAAATAACTACAATTTTTTGGATTGTGATAAAAATTTTAGTTGGAAGAGTCAAAATTTAATAAATTTATTTGAAACCAACTTCGATTTATTGGGATAATGTCGAGTATTTTTGTTGTAGGATCAATATTTGAGTAAATTTAGATGAAAATAACTTCAATTTTTAGGATTGTGAAAAAAAATTTAGTTGGAAGTGTCAAATTTTAATAAATTTATTTGAAACCAACTTCGATAATTTTTGGGATTTTGTTGAGTATTTTTGTTGTAGGATCTATATTTGAGTAAATTTAGATGAAAATAACTTCAATTTTTTGGATTGTGAAAAAAATTTTAGTTGGAAGTGTCAAATTTTAATAAATTTATTTGAGATCAACTTCCATTTTTTTGGATTTTGTCGAGTATTTTTGTTGTAGGATGTATATTTGAGTAAATTTTGATTAAAATAACTACAATTTTTTGGATTATGATAAAAATTTTAGTTGGAAGAGTCAAAATTTAATAAATTTATTTGAAACCAACATCGATTTCTTGGGATTTTGTCGAGTATTTTTGTTGTAGGATCTATATTTGAGTAAATTTAAATGAAAATAACTTCAATTTTTAGGATTGTGAAATAAATTTTAGTTGGAGGTGTCAAATTTTAATAAATTTATTTGAAACCAACTCCGATTTTTTTTTATTTTGTCGAGTATTTTTGTTGTAGGATCTACATTTGAGTAAATTTAGATGAAAATAACTTCAATTTTTAGGATTGTGAAAAAAATGTTAGTTGGAAGTGTCAAATTTTAATAAATTTATTTGAAACCAACACCGATTTTTGTGGATTTTGTTGAGTATTTTTGTTGTAGGATCTATATTTGAGTAAATTTAGATGAAAATAACGGCAATTTTTTGGGTTGTGAAAAAAAATTTACATGGGAGTGTCAAATTTTAATAAAATTATTTGAAATCAACTTCGATTATTTTGGAATTTGTTAAGTATTTTTGTTGTAGGATCTATATTTGAGTAAATTTAGATGAAAATAACTTCAATTTTTTGGATTGTGAAAAAAATTTTAGTTGGAAGTGTCAAATTTTAATAAATTTATTTGAGACCTACTTCGATTTTTGTGGATTTTGTTGAGTATTTTTGTTGTAGGATCTATATTTGAGTAAATTTAGAATGAAAATAACTTCAATTTTTAGGATTGTGAAAAAAAATTTAGTTGGAAGTGTCAAAGTTTAATAAATTTATTGGGACCAACACCGATTTTTTTTTATTTTGTTAAGTATTTTTCTTGGAGGATCTATATTTGAGTAAATGTAGATGAAAATAACTACATTTTTTAGGATTGCGAAAAAAAATTTAGTTGGAAGTGTCAAATTTTAATAAATTTATTTGAGACCAACTTCGATTTTTGTTGAGTATTTTGGTTGTAGGATCTATATTTGAGTAAATTTAGAATGAAAATAACTTCAATTTTTAGGATTGCGAAAAAAAATTTAGTTGGAAGTGTCAAATTTTAATAAATTTATTTGAGACCAACTTCGATTTTTGTGGATTTTGTTGAGTATTTTTGTTGTAGGATGCATATTTGAGTAAATTTAGATGAAATTATCTTCAATTTTTTGGATTGTGAAAAAAAATTTAGTTGGAAGTGTCAAATTTTAATAAATTTATTTGAAACGAACTTCGATTATTTTGGATTTTGTTGAGTATTTTTGTTGTAGGATCTATATTTCAGTAAATTTAGATGAAAATAACGACAATTTTTTGGATTGTGAAAAAAATTTTAGTTGGAAGTGTCCAATTTTAATAAATTTATTTGAGACCTACTTCGATTTTTGTGGATTTTGTTGAGTATTTTTGTTGTAGGATGCATATTTGAGTAAATTTAGATGAAAATAACTTCAATTTTTTTGATTGTGATAATAATTTTAGTTGAAAGAGTCAAATTTTAATAAATTTATTTGAGATCAACTTCGATTTTTTTGGATTTTGTTGAGTATTTTTGTTGTAGGATGTATATTTGAGTAAATTTTGATTAAAATAACTACAATTTTTTGGATTGTGATAAAAATTTTAGTTGGAAGAGTCAAAATTTAATAAATTTATTTGAAACCAACTTCGATTTTTTGGGATAATGTCGAGTATTTTTGTTGTAGGATCAATATTTGAGTAAATTTAGATGAAAATAACTTCAATTTTTAGGATTGTGAAAAAAAATTTAGTTGGAAGTGTCAAATTTTAATAAATTTATTTGAAACCAACTTCGATAATTTTTGGGATTTTGTTGAGTATTTTTGTTGTAGGATCTATATTTGAGTAAATTTAGATGAAAATAACTTCAATTTTTTGGATTGTGAAAAAAATTTTAGTTGGAAGTGTCAAATTTTAATAAATTTATTTGAGATCAACTTCCATTTTTTTGGATTTTGTCGAGTATTTTTGTTGTAGGATGTATATTTGAGTAAATTTTGATTAAAATAACTACAATTTTTTGGATTGTGATAAAAATTTTAGTTGGAAGAGTCAAAATTTAATAAATTTATTTGAAACCAACATCGATTTCTTGGGATTTTGTCGAGTATTTTTGTTGTAGGATCTATATTTGAGTAAATTTAAATGAAAATAACTTCAATTTTTAGGATTGTGAAATAAATTTTAGTTGGAGGTGTCAAATTTTAATAAATTTATTTGAAACCAACTCCGATTTTTTTTTATTTTGTCGAGTACTTTTGTTGTAGGATCTACAATTGAGTAAATTTAGATGAAAATAACTTCGATTTTTTGGATTTTGTCACGATTTTTGTCAAATTTTAATAAATTTATTTGAAATCAACTTGGATAATTTTGGAATTAGTTGAGTATTTTTGTTGTAGGATCTATATTTGAGTAAATTTAGATGAAAATAACTTCTATTTTGTGGATTGTGAAAAAAATTTTAGTTGGAAGTGTCAAATTTTAGTAAAATTATTTGAGACCAACTTCGATTTTTTTGGATTTTGTTGAGAATTTTTGTTGTAGGATGTATATTTGAGTAAATTTAGATGAAAATAACTTCAATTTTTTTGATTGTGATAAAAATTTAAGTTGAAAGACTCAAATTTTAATAAATTTATTTGAAACCAACTCCGATTTCTTTGGATTTTGTCGAGTATTTTTGTTGTAGGATCAATATTTGAGTAAATTTAGATGAAAATAACTTCAATTTTTAGGATTGTGAAAAAAATTTAGTTGGAAGTGTCAAATTTTAATAAATTTATTTGAGACCTACTTCGATTTTTGTGGATTTTGATGAGTATTTTTGTTGTAGGATCTATATTTGAGTAAATTTAGATGAAAATAACTTCAATTTTTAGGATTGTGAAAAAAAAATTTTCGTGGAAGGGTAAAATTTTAATAAATTTATTTGAAACCAACTTCGATTTTTTTTAATTTTGTTGAGTATTTTTCTTGTAGGATCTATATTTGAGTAAATTTAGATGAAAATAACTTCAATTTTTAGGATTGTGAAATAATTTTTAGTTGGAAGAGTCAAATTTTAATAAATTTATTTGAAACCAACTCCGATTTTTTTGGATTTTGTCGAGTATTTTTGTTGTAGGATGTATATTTGTGTAAATTTAGATGAAAATAACTTCAATTTTTAGGATTGTGAAAAAAATTTAGTTGGAAGTGTCAAATTTTAATAAATTTATTTGAGACCTACTTCGATTTTTTTTTATTTTGTTGCGTATTTTTGTTGTAGGATCTATATTTGAGTAAATTTAGATGAAAATAACTTCAATTTTTAGGATTGTGAAAAAAATTTTAGTTGGAAGTGTCAAATTTTAATAAATTTATTTGAGACCTACTTCGATTTTTGTGGATTTTGTTGAGTATTTTTGTTGTAGGATCTATATTTGAGTAAATTTAGATGAAAATAACTTCAATTTTTTGGATTGTGAAAAAAAAATTTACATGGAAGTGTCAAATTTTAATAAATTAATTTGAAACCAACTTCGATTATTTTGGATTTTGTTGAGTATTTTTGTTGTAGGATCTATATTTGAGTAAATTTAGATAAAAATAACTTCAATTTTTAGGATTGTGAAAAAAATTTTAGTTGGAAGTGTCAAATTTTAATAAATTTATTTGAGATCAACTTCGATTTTTTTGGATTTTGTTGAGTATTTTTGTTGTAGGATGTATATTTGAGTAAATTTAGTTGAAAATAACTTCAATTTTTTTGATTGTGATAAAAATTTAAGTTGGAAGAGTCAAATTTTAATAAATTTATTTGAAACCAACTGCGATGTTTTTGGATTTTGTCGAGTATTTTTGTTGTAGGATCTACATTTGAGTAAATTTAGATGAAAATAACTTCAATTTTTAGGATTGTGAAAAAAAATTTAGTTGGAAGAGTCAAAATTTATTAAATTTATTTGAAACCAACTTCGATTTTTTGGGATATTGTCGAGTATTTTTGTTGTAGGATCAATATTTGAGTAAATTTAGATGAAAATAACTTCAATTTTTAGGATTGTGAAAAAAATTTTAGTTGGAAGTGTCAAATTTTAATAAATTTATTTGAGACCTACTTCGATTTTTGTGGATTTTGATGAGTATTTTTGTTGTAGGATCTATATTTGAGTAAATTTAGATGAAAATAACTTCAATTTTTAGGATTGTGAAAAAAAAATTTTCGTGGAAGGGTAAAATTTTAATAAATTTATTTGAAACCAACTTCGATTTTTTTTAATTTTGTTGAGTATTTTTCTTGTAGGATCTATATTTGAGTAAATTTAGATGAAAATAACTTCAATTTTTAGGATTGTGAAAAAATTTTTAGTTGGAAGAGTCAAATTTTAATAAATTTATTTGAAACCAACTCCGATTTTTTTGGATTTTGTCGAGTATTTTTGTTGTAGGATGTATATTTGAGTAAATTTAGATGAAAATAACTTCAATTTTTAGGATTGTGAAAAAAATTTTAGTTGGAAGTGTCAAATTTTAATAAATTCATTTGAAATCAACTTCGATTATTTTGGATTTTGTTGAGTATTTTTGTTGTGGGATCTATATTTGAGTAAATTTAGATGAAAATAACGACAATTTTTTGGATTGTGAAAAAAAAATTTACATGGAAGGGTAAAATTTTTATAAATTTATTTGAAACCAACTTCGATTTTTTTTAATTTTGTTGAGTATTTTTGTTGTAGGATCTATATTTGAGTAAATTTAGATGAAAATAACTTCAATTTTAAGGATTGTGAAATAAATTTTAGTTGGAGGTGTCAAATTTTAATAAATTTATTTGAAACCAACTCCGATTTTTTTTTATTTTGTCGAGTATTTTTGTTGTAGGATCTACATTTGAGTAAATTTAGATGAAAATAACTTCAATTTTTAGGATTGTGAAAAAAAATTTAGTTGGAAGTGTCAAATTTTAATAAATTTATTTGAAACCAACTTCGATAATTTTTGGGATTTTGTTGAGTATTTTGGTTGTAGGATCTGTATTTGAGTAAATTTTGATTAAAATAACTACAACTTTTTGGATTGTGATAAAAATTTTAGTTGGAAGAGTCAAAATTTAATAAATTTATTTGAAACCATCTTCGATTTTTTGGGATTTTGTCGAGTATTTTTGTTGTAGGATCTATATTTGAGTAAATTTAGATGAAAATAACTTCAATTTTTTGGATTGTGAAAAAAATTTTAGTTGGAAGTGTCAAATTTTAATAAATTTATTTGAGATCAACTTCGATTTTTTTGGATTTTGTCGAGTATTTTTGTTGTAGGATGTATATTTGAGTAAATTTTGATTAAAATAACTACAACTTTTTGGATTGTGATAAAAATTTTAGTTGGAAGAGTCAAAATTTAATAAATTTATTTGAAACCATCTTCGATTTTTTGGGATTTTGTCGAGTATTTTTGTTGTAGGATCTATATTTGAGTAAATTTAGATGAAAATAACTTCAATTTTTTGGATTGTGAAAAAAATTTTAGTTGGAAGTGTCAAATTTTAATAAATTTATTTGAGATCAACTTCGATTTTTTTGGATTTTGTCGAGTATTTTTGTTGTAGGATGTATATTTGAGTAAATTTTGATTAAAATAACTACAATTTTTTGGATTGTGATAAAAATTTTAGTTGGAAGAGTCAAAATTTAATAAATTTATTTGAAACCAACTCCGATTTTTTTGGATTTTGTCGAGTATTTTTGTTGTAGGATCTACATTTGAGTAAATTTAGATGAAAATAACTTCAATTTTTAGGATTGTGAAAAAAAATTTAGTTGGAAGTGTCAAATTTTAATAAATTTATTTGAAACCAACTTCGATAATTTTTGGGATTTTGTTGAGTATTTTTGTTGTAGGATCTATATTTGAGTAAATTTAGATGAAAATAACTTCAATTTTTTGGATTGGGAAAAAAATTTTAGTTGGAAGTGTCAAATTTTAATAAATTTATTTGAGATCAACTTCGATTTTTTTGGATTTTGTTGAGTATTTTTGTTGTAGGATGTATATTTGAGTAAATTTTGATTAAAATAACTACAATTTTTTGGATTGTGATAAAAATTTTAGTTGGAAGAGTCAAAATTTAATAAATTTATTTGAAACCAACTTCGATTTATTGGGATAATGTCGAGTATTTTTGTTGTAGGATCAATATTTGAGTAAATTTAGATGAAAATAACTTCAATTTTTAGGATTGTGAAAAAAAATTTAGTTGGAAGTGTCAAATTTTAATAAATTTATTTGAAACCAACTTCGATAATTTTTGGGATTTTGTTGAGTATTTTTGTTGTAGGATCTATATTTGAGTAAATTTAGATGAAAATAACTTCAATTTTTTGGATTGTGAAAAAAATTTTAGTTGGAAGTGTCAAATTTTAATAAATTTATTTGAGATCAACTTCCATTTTTTTGGATTTTGTCGAGTATTTTTGTTGTAGGATGTATATTTGAGTAAATTTTGATTAAAATAACTACAATTTTTTGGATTATGATAAAAATTTTAGTTGGAAGAGTCAAAATTTAATAAATTTATTTGAAACCAACATCGATTTCTTGGGATTTTGTCGAATATTTTTGTTGTAGGATCTATATTTGAGTAAATTTAAATGAAAATAACTTCAATTTTTAGGATTGTGAAATAAATTTTAGTTGGAGGTGTCAAATTTTAATAAATTTATTTGAAACCAACTCCGATTTTTTTTTATTTTGTCGAGTATTTTTGTTGTAGGATCTACATTTGAGTAAATTTAGATGAAAATAACTTCAATTTTTAGGATTGTGAAAAAAATGTTAGTTGGAAGTGTCAAATTTTAATAAATTTATTTGAAACCAACACCGATTTTTGTGGATTTTGTTGAGTATTTTTGTTGTAGGATCTATATTTGAGTAAATTTAGATGAAAATAACGGCAATTTTTTGGGTTGTGAAAAAAAATTTACATGGGAGTGTCAAATTTTAATAAAATTATTTGAAATCAACTTCGATTATTTTGGAATTTGTTAAGTATTTTTGTTGTAGGATCTATATTTGAGTAAATTTAGATGAAAATAACTTCAATTTTTTGGATTGTGAAAAAAATTTTAGTTGGAAGTGTCAAATTTTAATAAATTTATTTGAGACCTACTTCGATTTTTGTGGATTTTGTTGAGTATTTTTGTTGTAGGATCTATATTTGAGTAAATTTAGAATGAAAATAACTTCAATTTTTAGGATTGTGAAAAAAAATTTAGTTGGAAGTGTCAAAGTTTAATAAATTTATTGGGACCAACACCGATTTTTTTTTATTTTGTTAAGTATTTTTCTTGGAGGATCTATATTTGAGTAAATGTAGATGAAAATAACTACATTTTTTAGGATTGCGAAAAAAAATTTAGTTGGAAGTGTCAAATTTTAATAAATTTATTTGAGACCAACTTCGATTTTTGTTGAGTATTTTGGTTGTAGGATCTATATTTGAGTAAATTTAGAATGAAAATAACTTCAATTTTTAGGATTGCGAAAAAAAATTTAGTTGGAAGTGTCAAATTTTAATAAATTTATTTGAGACCAACTTCGATTTTTGTGGATTTTGTTGAGTATTTTTGTTGTAGGATGCATATTTGAGTAAATTTAGATGAAATTATCTTCAATTTTTTGGATTGTGAAAAAAAATTTAGTTGGAAGTGTCAAATTTTAATAAATTTATTTGAAACGAACTTCGATTATTTTGGATTTTGTTGAGTATTTTTGTTGTAGGATCTATATTTCAGTAAATTTAGATGAAAATAACGACAATTTTTTGGATTGTGAAAAAAATTTTAGTTGGAAGTGTCCAATTTTAATAAATTTATTTGAGACCTACTTCGATTTTTGTGGATTTTGTTGAGTATTTTTGTTGTAGGATGCATATTTGAGTAAATTTAGATGAAAATAACTTCAATTTTTTTGATTGTGATAATAATTTTAGTTGAAAGAGTCAAATTTTAATAAATTTATTTGAGATCAACTTCGATTTTTTTGGATTTTGTTGAGTATTTTTGTTGTAGGATGTATATTTGAGTAAATTTTGATTAAAATAACTACAATTTTTTGGATTGTGATAAAAATTTTAGTTGGAAGAGTCAAAATTTAATAAATTTATTTGAAACCAACTTCGATTTTTTGGGATAATGTCGAGTATTTTTGTTGTAGGATCAATATTTGAGTAAATTTAGATGAAAATAACTTCAATTTTTAGGATTGTGAAAAAAAATTTAGTTGGAAGTGTCAAATTTTAATAAATTTATTTGAAACCAACTTCGATAATTTTTGGGATTTTGTTGAGTATTTTTGTTGTAGGATCTATATTTGAGTAAATTTAGATGAAAATAACTTCAATTTTTTGGATTGTGAAAAAAATTTTAGTTGGAAGTGTCAAATTTTAATAAATTTATTTGAGATCAACTTCCATTTTTTTGGATTTTGTCGAGTATTTTTGTTGTAGGATGTATATTTGAGTAAATTTTGATTAAAATAACTACAATTTTTTGGATTGTGATAAAAATTTTAGTTGGAAGAGTCAAAATTTAATAAATTTATTTGAAACCAACATCGATTTCTTGGGATTTTGTCGAGTATTTTTGTTGTAGGATCTATATTTGAGTAAATTTAAATGAAAATAACTTCAATTTTTAGGATTGTGAAATAAATTTTAGTTGGAGGTGTCAAATTTTAATAAATTTATTTGAAACCAACTCCGATTTTTTTTTATTTTGTCGAGTACTTTTGTTGTAGGATCTACAATTGAGTAAATTTAGATGAAAATAACTTCGATTTTTTGGATTTTGTCACGATTTTTGTCAAATTTTAATAAATTTATTTGAAATCAACTTGGATAATTTTGGAATTAGTTGAGTATTTTTGTTGTAGGATCTATATTTGAGTAAATTTAGATGAAAATAACTTCTATTTTGTGGATTGTGAAAAAAATTTTAGTTGGAAGTGTCAAATTTTAGTAAAATTATTTGAGACCAACTTCGATTTTTTTGGATTTTGTTGAGAATTTTTGTTGTAGGATGTATATTTGAGTAAATTTAGATGAAAATAACTTCAATTTTTTTGATTGTGATAAAAATTTAAGTTGAAAGACTCAAATTTTAATAAATTTATTTGAAACCAACTCCGATTTCTTTGGATTTTGTCGAGTATTTTTGTTGTAGGATCAATATTTGAGTAAATTTAGATGAAAATAACTTCAATTTTTAGGATTGTGAAAAAAATTTAGTTGGAAGTGTCAAATTTTAATAAATTTATTTGAGACCTACTTCGATTTTTGTGGATTTTGATGAGTATTTTTGTTGTAGGATCTATATTTGAGTAAATTTAGATGAAAATAACTTCAATTTTTAGGATTGTGAAAAAAAAATTTTCGTGGAAGGGTAAAATTTTAATAAATTTATTTGAAACCAACTTCGATTTTTTTTAATTTTGTTGAGTATTTTTCTTGTAGGATCTATATTTGAGTAAATTTAGATGAAAATAACTTCAATTTTTAGGATTGTGAAAAAATTTTTAGTTGGAAGAGTCAAATTTTAATAAATTTATTTGAAACCAACTCCGATTTTTTTGGATTTTGTCGAGTATTTTTGTTGTAGGATGTATATTTGTGTAAATTTAGATGAAAATAACTTCAATTTTTAGGATTGTGAAAAAAATTTAGTTGGAAGTGTCAAATTTTAATAAATTTATTTGAGACCTACTTCGATTTTTTTTTATTTTGTTGCGTATTTTTGTTGTAGGATCTATATTTGAGTAAATTTAGATGAAAATAACTTCAATTTTTAGGATTGTGAAAAAAATTTTAGTTGGAAGTGTCAAATTTTAATAAATTTATTTGAGACCTACTTCGATTTTTGTGGATTTTGTTGAGTATTTTTGTTGTAGGATCTATATTTGAGTAAATTTAGATGAAAATAACTTCAATTTTTTGGATTGTGAAAAAAAAATTTACATGGAAGTGTCAAATTTTAATAAATTAATTTGAAACCAACTTCGATTATTTTGGATTTTGTTGAGTATTTTTGTTGTAGGATCTATATTTGAGTAAATTTAGATAAAAATAACTTCAATTTTTAGGATTGTGAAAAAAATTTTAGTTGGAAGTGTCAAATTTTAATAAATTTATTTGAGATCAACTTCGATTTTTTTGGATTTTGTTGAGTATTTTTGTTGTAGGATGTATATTTGAGTAAATTTAGTTGAAAATAACTTCAATTTTTTTGATTGTGATAAAAATTTAAGTTGGAAGAGTCAAATTTTAATAAATTTATTTGAAACCAACTGCGATGTTTTTGGATTTTGTCGAGTATTTTTGTTGTAGGATCTACATTTGAGTAAATTTAGATGAAAATAACTTCAATTTTTAGGATTGTGAAAAAAAATTTAGTTGGAAGAGTCAAAATTTATTAAATTTATTTGAAACCAACTTCGATTTTTTGGGATATTGTCGAGTATTTTTGTTGTAGGATCAATATTTGAGTAAATTTAGATGAAAATAACTTCAATTTTTAGGATTGTGAAAAAAATTTTAGTTGGAAGTGTCAAATTTTAATAAATTTATTTGAGACCTACTTCGATTTTTGTGGATTTTGTTGAGTATTTTTGTTGTAGGATCTATATTTGAGTAAATTTAGATGAAAATAACTTCAATTTTTTGGATTGTGAAAAAAATTTTAGTTGGAAGTGTCAAATTTTAATAAATTTATTTGAGACCTACTTCGATTTTTGTGGATTTTGTTGAGTATTTTTTTTGTAGGATGTATATTTGAGTAAATTTAGATGAAAATAACTTCAATTTTTAGGATTGTGAAAAAAATTTTAGTTGGAAGAGACAAATTTTAATAAATTTATTTGAAACCAACTCCGATGTTTTTGGATTTTGTCGAGTATTTTTGTTGTAGGATCTACATTTGAGTAAATTTAGATGAAAATAACTTCAATTTTTAGGATTGTGAAAAAAAATTTAGTTGGAAGTGTCAAATTTTAATAAATTTATTTGAAACCAACTTCGATAATTTTTGGGATTTTGTTGAGTATTTTTGTTGTAGGATCTATATTTGAGTAAATTTAGATGAAAATAACTTCAATTTTTTGGATTGGGAAAAAAATTTTAGTTGGAAGTGTCAAATTTTAATAAATTTATTTGAGATCAACTTCGATTTTTTTGTATTTTGTTGAGTATTTTTGTTGTAGGATGTATATTTGAGTAAATTTTGATTAAAATAACTACAATTTTTTGGATTGTGATAAAAATTTTAGTTGGAAGAGTCAAAATTTAATAAATTTATTTGAAACCAATTTCGATTTTTTGGGATAATGTCGAGTATTTTTGTTGTAGGATCAATATTTGAGTAAATTTAGATGAAAATAACTTCAATTTTTAGGATTGTGAAAAAAAATTTAGTTGGAAGTGTCAAATTTTAATAAATTTATTTGAAACCAACTTCGATAATTTTTGGGATTTTGTTGAGTATTTTTGTTGTAGGATCTATATTTGAGTAAATTTAGATGAAAATAACTTCAATTTTTTGGATTGTGAAAAAATTTTTAGTTGGAAGTGTCAAATTTTAATAAATTTATTTGAGATCAACTTCCATTTTTTTGGATTTTGTCGAGTATTTTTGTTGTAGGATGTATATTTGAGTAAATTTTGATTAAAATAACTACAATTTTTTGGATTGTGATAAAAATTTTAGTTGGAAGAGTCAAAATTTAATAAATTTATTTGAAGCCAACATCGATTTCTTGGGATTTTGTCGAGTATTTTTGTTGTAGGATCTATATTTGAGTAAATTTAAATGAAAATAACTTCAATTTTTAGGATTGTGAAATAAATTTTAGTTGGAGGTGTCAAATTTTAATAAATTTATTTGAAACCAACTCCGATTTTTTTTTATTTTGTCGAGTATTTATGTTGTAGGATCTACATTTGAGTAAATTTAGATGAAAATAACTTCAATTTTTAGGATTGTGAAAAAAAATTTAGTTGGAAGTGTCAAATTTTAATAAATTTATTTGAAACCAACTTCGATAATTTTTGGGAATTTGTTGAGTATTTTTGTTGTAGGATCTATATTTGAGTAAATTTAGATGAAAATAACTTCAATTTTTAGGATTGTGAAAAAAAATTTAGTTGGAAGTGTCAAATTTTAATAAATTTATTTGAAACCAACTTCGATAATTTTTGGGATTTTGTTGAGTATTTTTGTTGTAGGATCTATATTTGAGTAAATTTAGATGAAAATAACTTCAATTTTTTGGATTGGGAAAAAAATTTTAGGTGGAAGTGTCAAATTTTAATAAATTTATTTGAGATCAACTTCGTTTTTTTTGGATTTTGTTGAGTATTTTTGTTGTAGGATGTATATTTGAGTAAATTTTGATTAAAATAACTACAATTTTTTGGATTGTGATAAAAATTTTAGTTGGAAGAGTCAAAATTTAATAAATTTATTTGAAACCAACTTCGATTTTTTGGGATAATGTCGAGTATTTTTGTTGTAGGATCAATATTTGAGTAAATTTAGATGAAAATAACTTCAATTTTTAGGATTGTGAAAAAAAATTTAGTTGGAAGTGTCAAATTTTAATAAATTTATTTGAAACCAACTTCGATAATTTTTGGGATTTTGTTGAGTATTTTTGTTGTAGGATCTATATTTGAGTAAATTTAGATGAAAATAACTTCAATTTTTTGGATTGTGAAAAAATTTTTAGTTGGAAGTGTCAAATTTTAATAAATTTATTTGAGATCAACTTCCATTTTTTTGGATTTTGTCGAGTATTTTTGTTGTAGGATGTATATTTGAGTAAATTTTGATTAAAATAACTACAATTTTTTGGATTGTGATAAAAATTTTAGTTGGAAGAGTCAAAATTTAATAAATTTATTTGAAACCAACATCGATTTCTTGGGATTTTGTCGAGTATTTTTGTTGTAGGATCTATATTTGAGTAAATTTAAATGAAAATAACTTCAATTTTTAGGATTGTGAAATAAATTTTAGTTGGAGGTGTCAAATTTTAATAAATTTATTTGAAACCAACTCCGATTTTTTTTTATTTTGTCGAGTATTTATGTTGTAGGATCTACATTTGAGTAAATTTAGATGAAAATAACTTCAATTTTTAGGATTGTGAAAAAAAATTTAGTTGGAAGTGTCAAATTTTAATAAATTTATTTGAAACCAACTTCGATAATTTTTGGGAATTTGTTGAGTATTTTTGTTGTAGGATCTATATTTGAGTAAATTTAGATGAAAATAACTTCAATTTTTAGGATTGTGAAAAAAAATTTAGTTGGAAGTGTCAAATTTTAATAAATTTATTTGAAACCAACTTCGATAATTTTTGGGATTTTGTTGAGTATTTTGGTTGTAGGATCTATATTTGAGTAAATTTAGATGAAAATAACTTCAATTTTTTGGATTCTGAAAAAAATTTTAGTTGGAAGTGTCAAATTTTAATAAATTTATTTGAAATCACTTCGATTATTTTGGAATTTGTTGAGTATTTTTGTAGTAGGATCTATATTTGAGTAAATTTGGATGAAAATAACTTCAATTTTTAGGATTGTGAAAAAAATTTTAGTTGGAAGTGTCAAATTTTAATAAATTTATTTAAAAATCAACTTCGATTATTTTGGATTTTGTCGAGTATTTTTGTTGTAGGATGTATATTTGAGTAAATTTTTATTAAAATAACTTCAATTTTTTGGATTGTGATAAAAATTTTAGTTGGAAGAGTCAAAATTTAATAAATTTATTTGAAACCAACACCGATTTTTTTTTATTTTGTTGAGTATTTTTCTTGTAGGATCTATATTTGAGTAAATTTAGATGAAAATAACTTCAATTTTTAGGATTGTGAAAAAATTTTTAGTTGGAAGAGTCAAATTTTAATAAATTTATTTGAAACCAACTCCGATTTTTTTGGATTTTGTCGAGTACTTTTGTTGTAGGGTGTATATTTGAGTAAATTTAGATGAAAATAACTTCAATTTTTTGGATTGTGAAAAAAATTTTAGTTGGAAGTGTGAAATTTTAATAAAATTATTTGAAATCAACTTCGATTATTTTGGAATTTGTTAAGTATTTTTGTTGTAGGATCTATATTTGAGTAAATTTAGATGAAAATAACTTCAATTTTTTGGATTGTGAAAAAAATTTTAGTTGGAAGTGTCAAATTTTAATAAATTTATTTGAAATCAACTTCGATTATTTTGGATTTTGTTGAGTATTTTTGTTGTGGGATCTATATTTGAGTAAATTTAGATGAAAATAACGACAATTTTTTGGATTGTGAAAAAAAAATTTACATGGAAGGGTAAAATTTTAATAAATTTATTTGAAACCAACTTCGATTTTTTTTAATTTTGTTGAGTATTTTTGTAGGATCTATATTTGAGTAAATTTAGATGAAAATAACTTCAATTTTTAGGATTGTGAAAAAAATTTTAGTTGGAAGTGTCAAATTTTAATAAATTTATTTGAGACCAACTTCGATTTTTGTGGATTTTGTTGAGTATTTTTGTTGTAGGATCTATATTTGAGTAAATTTAGAATGAAAATAACTTCAATTTTTAGGATTGTGAAAAAAATTTTAGTTGGAAGTGTCAAATTTTAATAAATTTATTTGAGATCAACTTCGATTTTTTTGGATTTTGTCGAGTATTTTTGTTGTAGGATGTATATTTGAGTAAATTTTGATTAAAATAACTACAACTTTTTTGATTGTGATAAAAATTTTAGTTGGAAGAGTCAAAATTGAATAAATTTATTTGAAACCATCTTCGATTTTTTGGGATTTTGTCGAGTATTTTTGTTGTAGGATCTATATTTGAGTAAATTTAGATGAAAATAACTTCAATTTTTTGGATTGTGAAAAAAATTTTAGTTGGAAGTGTCAAATTTTAATAAATTTATTTGAGATCAACTTCGATTTTTTTGGATTTTGTCGAGTATTTTTGTTGTAGGATGTATATTTGAGTAAATTTTGATTAAAACAACTACAACTTTTTGGATTGTGATAAAAATTTTAGTTGGAAGAGTCAAAATTTAATAAATTTATTTGAAACCAACAGCGATTTTTTTTTATTTTGTTGAGTATTTTTCTTGTAGGATCTATATTTGAGTAAATTTAGATGAAAATAACTTCAATTTTTAGGATTGTGAAAAAATTTTTAGTTGGAAGAGTCAAATTTTAATAAATTTATTTGAAACCAACTCCGATTTTTTTGGATTTTGTCGAGTACTTTTGTTGTAGGGTGTATATTTGAGTAAATTTAGATGAAAATAACTTCAATTTTTTGGATTGTGAAAAAAATTTTAGTTGGAAGTGTGAAATTTTAATAAAATTATTTGAAATCAACTTCGATTATTTTGGAATTTGTTAAGTATTTTTGTTGTAGGATCTATATTTGAGTAAATTTAGATGAAAATAACTTCAATTTTTAGGATTGTGAAAAAAAATTTAGTTGGAAGTGTCAAATTTTAATAAATTTATTTGAAACCAACTTCGATAATTTTTGGGATTTTGTTGAGTATTTTTGTTGTAGGATCTATATTTGAGTAAATTTAGATGAAAATAACTTCAATTTTTTGGATTGGGAAAAATTTTTTAGGTGGAAGTGTCAAATTTTAATAAATTTATTTGAGATCAACTTCGTTTTTTTTGGATTTTGTTGAGTATTTTTGTTGTAGGATGTATATTTGAGTAAATTTTGATTAAAATAACTACAATTTTTTGGATTGTGATAAAAATTTTAGTTGGAAGAGTCAAAATTTAATAAATTTATTTGAAACCAACTTCGATTTTTTGGGATAATGTCGAGTATTTTTGTTGTAGGATCAATATTTGAGTAAATTTAGATGAAAATAACTTCAATTTTTAGGATTGTGAAAAAAAATTTAGTTGGAAGTGTCAAATTTTAATAAATTTATTTGAAACCAACTTCGATAATTTTTGGGATTTTGTTGAGTATTTTTGTTGTAGGATCTATATTTGAGTAAATTTAGATGAAAATAACTTCAATTTTTTGGATTGTGAAAAAATTTTTAGTTGGAAGTGTCAAATTTTAATAAATTTATTTGAGATCAACTTCCATTTTTTTGGATTTTGTCGAGTATTTTTGTTGTAGGATGTATATTTGAGTAAATTTTGATTAAAATAACTACAATTTTTTGGATTGTGATAAAAATTTTAGTTGGAAGAGTCAAAATTTAATAAATTTATTTGAAACCAACATCGATTTCTTGGGATTTTGTCGAGTATTTTTGTTGTAGGATGTATATTTGAGTAAATTTTGATTAAAATAACTACAATTTTTTGGATTGTGATAAAAATTTTAGTTGGAAGAGTCAAAATTTAATAAATTTATTTGAAACCAACACCGATTTTTTTTTATTTTGTTGAGTATTTTTCTTGTAGGATCTATATTTGAGTAAATTTAGATGAAATTATCTTCAATTTTTTGGATTGTGAAAAAAAATTTAGTTGGAAGTGTCAAATTTTAATAAATTTATTTGAAACGAACTTCGATTATTTTGGATTTTGTTGAGTATTTTTGTTGTAGGATCTATATTTCAGTAAATTTAGATGAAAATAACGACAATTTTTTGGATTGTGAAAAAAATTTTAGTTGGAAGTGTCCAATTTTAATAAATTTATTTGAGACCTACTTCGATTTTTGTGGATTTTGTTGAGTATTTTTGTTGTAGGATGCATATTTGAGTAAATTTAGATGAAAATAACTTCAATTTTTTTGATTGTGATAAAAATTTTAGTTGAAAGAGTCAAATTTTAATAAATTTATTTGAAACCAACTCCGATTTTTTTGGAATTTGTCGAGAATTTTTGTTGTAGGATCTACATTTGAGTAAATTTAGATGAAAATAACTTCAATTTTTAGGATTGTGAAAAAAAATTTAGTTGGAAGTGTCAAATTTTAATAAATTTATTTGAAACCAACTTCGATAATTTTTGGGATTTTGTTGAGTATTTTTGTTGTAGGATCTATATTTGAGTAAATTTAGATGAAAATAACTTCAATTTTTAGGATTGTGAAAAAAATTTTAGTTGGAAGTGTCAAATTTTAATAAATTTATTTAAAAATCAACTTCGATTATTTTGGATTTTGTCGAGTATTTTTGTTGTAGGATGTATATTTGAGTAAATTTAAATGAAAATAACTTCAATTTTTAGGATTGTGAAATAAATTTTAGTTGGAGGTGTCAAATTTTAATAAATTTATTTGAAACCAACTCCGATTTTTTTTTATTTTGTCGAGTATTTATGTTGTAGGATCTACATTTGAGTAAATTTAGATGAAAATAACTTCAATTTTTAGGATTGTGAAAAAAAATTTAGTTGGAAGTGTCAAATTTTAATAAATTTATTTGAAACCAACTTCGATAATTTTTGGGATTTTGTTGAGTATTTTGGTTGTAGGATCTATATTTGAGTAAATTTAGATGAAAATAACTTCAATTTTTTGGATTCTGAAAAAAATTTTAGTTGGAAGTGTCAAATTTTAATAAATTTATTTGAAATCACTTCGATTATTTTGGAATTTGTTGAGTATTTTTGTAGTAGGATCTATATTTGAGTAAATTTGGATGAAAATAACTTCAATTTTTAGGATTGTGAAAAAAATTTTAGTTGGAAGTGTCAAATTTTAATAAATTTATTTAAAAATCAACTTCGATTATTTTGGATTTTGTCGAGTATTTTTGTTGTAGGATGTATATTTGAGTAAATTTTTATTAAAATAACTTCAATTTTTTGGATTGTGATAAAAATTTTAGTTGGAAGAGTCAAAATTTAATAAATTTATTTGAAACCAACACCGATTTTTTTTTATTTTGTTGAGTATTTTTCTTGTAGGATCTATATTTGAGTAAATTTAGATGAAATTATCTTCAATTTTTTGGATTGTGAAAAAAAATTTAGTTGGAAGTGTCAAATTTTAATAAATTTATTTGAAACGAACTTCGATTATTTTGGATTTTGTTGAGTATTTTTGTTGTAGGATCTATATTTCAGTAAATTTAGATGAAAATAACGACAATTTTTTGGATTGTGAAAAAAATTTTAGTTGGAAGTGTCCAATTTTAATAAATTTATTTGAGACCTACTTCGATTTTTGTGGATTTTGTTGAGTATTTTTGTTGTAGGATGCATATTTGAGTAAATTTAGATGAAAATAACTTCAATTTTTTTGATTGTGATAAAAATTTTAGTTGAAAGAGTCAAATTTTAATAAATTTATTTGAAACCAACTCCGATTTTTTTGGATTTTGTCGAGTATTTTTGTTGTAGGATCTACATTTGAGTAAATTTAGATGAAAATAACTTCAATTTTTAGGATTGTGAAAAAAAATTTAGTTGGAAGTGTCAAATTTTAATAAATTTATTTGAAACCAACTTCGATAATTTTTGGGATTTTGTTGAGTATTTTTGTTGTAGGATCTATATTTGAGTAAATTTAGATGAAAATAACTTCAATTTTTTGGATTGTGAAAAAAATTTTAGTTGGAAGTGTCAAATTTTAATAAATTTATTTGAGATCAACTTCAATTTTTTTGGATTTTGTTGAGTATTTTTGTTGTAGGATGTATATTTGAGTAAATTTTGATTAAAATAACTACAATTTTTTGGATTGTGATAAAAATTTTAGTTGGAAGAGTCAAAATTTAATAAATTTATTTGAAACCAACTTCGATTTTTTGGGATAATGTCGAGTATTTTTGTTGTAGGATCAATATTTGAGTAAATTTAGATGAAAATAACTTCAATTTTTAGGATTGTGAAAAAAAATTTAGTTGGAAGTGTCAAATTTTAATAAATTTATTTGAAACCAACTTCGATAATTTTTGGGATTTTGTTGAGTATTTTTGTTGTAGGATCTATATTTGAGTAAATTTAGATGAAAATAACTTCAATTTTTTGGATTGTGAAAAAAATTTTAGTTGGAAGTGTCAAATTTTAATAAATTTATTTGAGATCAACTTCGATTTTTTTGGATTTTGTCGAGTATTTTTGTTGTAGGATGTATATTTGAGTAAATTTTGATTAAAATAACTACAACTTTTTTGATTGTGATAAAAATTTTAGTTGGAAGAGTCAAAATTGAATAAATTTATTTGAAACCATCTTCGATTTTTTGGGATTTTGTCGAGTATTTTTGTTGTAGGATCTATATTTGAGTAAATTTAGATGAAAATAACTTCAATTTTTTGGATTGTGAAAAAAATTTTAGTTGGAAGTGTCAAATTTTAATAAATTTATTTGAGATCAACTTCGATTTTTTTGGATTTTGTCGAGTATTTTTGTTGTAGGATGTATATTTGAGTAAATTTTGATTAAAACAACTACAACTTTTTGGATTGTGATAAAAATTTTAGTTGGAAGAGTCAAAATTTAATAAATTTATTTGAAACCATCTTCGATTTTTGGGGATTTTGTCGAGTATTTTTGTTGTAGGATCTATATTTGAGTTAATTTAGATGAAAATAACTTCAATTTTTTGGATTGTGAAAAAAATGTTAGTTGGAAGTGTCTATTTTAATAAATTTATTTGAAACCAACTTCGATTTTTTTGGATTTTGTTGAGTATTTTTGTTGTAGGATCTATATTTGAGTAAATTTAGATGAAAATAACTTCAATTTTTAGGATTGTGAAAAAAATTTTAGTTGGAAGTGTCAAATTTTAATAAATTTATTTGAGACCTACTTCGATTTTTGTGGATTTTGTTGAGTATTTTTGTTGTAGGATCTATATTTGAGTAAATTTGATGAAAATAACTTCAATTTTTTGGATTGTGAAAAAAATTTTAGTTGGAAGTGTCAAATTTTAATAAATTTATTTGAAATCACTTCGATTATTTTGGAATTTGTTGAGTATTTTTGTAGTAGGATCTATATTTGAGTAAATTTGGATGAAAATAACTTTAATTTTTAGGATTGTGATAAAAATTTTAGTTGGAAGAGTCAAAATTTAATAAATTTATTTGAAACCATCTTCGATTTTTTGGGATTTTGTCGAGTATTTTTGTTGTAGGATCTATATTTGAGTAAATTTAGATGAAAATAACTTCAATTTTTTGGATTGTGAAAAAAATGTTAGTTGGAAGTGTCAAATTTTAATAAATTTATTTGAAACCAACACCGATTTTTGTGGATTTTGTTGAGTATTTTTGTTGTAGGATCTATATTTGAGTAAATTTAGATGAAAATAACGGCAATTTTTTGGGTTGTGAAAAAAAAATTTACATGGGAGTGTCAAATTTTAATAAAATTATTTGAAATCAACTTCGATTATTTTGGAATTTGTTAAGTATTTTTGTTGTAGGATCTATATTTGAGTAAATTTAGATGAAAATAACTTCAATTTTTTGGATTGTGAAAAAAATTTTAGTTGGAAGTGTCAAATTTTAATAAATTTATTTGAAATCAACTTCGATTATTTTGGATTTTGTTGAGTATTTTTGTTGTGGGATCTATATTTGTGTAAATTTAGATGAAAATAACGACAATTTTTTGGACTGTGAAAAAAAATTTACATGGAAGGGTAAAATTTTAATAAATTTATTTGAAACCAACTTCGATTTTTTTTAATTTTGTTGAGTATTTTTGTTGTAGGATCTATATTTGAGTAAATTTAGATGAAAATAACTTCAATTTTTAGGATTGTGAAAAAAATTTTAGTTGGAAGTGTCAAATTTTAATAAATTTATTTGAAACCAACACCGATTTTTTTTTATTTTGTTGAGTATTTTTCTTGTAGGATCTATATTTGAGTAAATGTAGATGAAAATAACTACATTTTTTAGGATTGCGAAAAAAAATTTAGTTGGAAGTGTCAAATTTTAATAAATTTATTTGAGACCAACTTCGATTTTTGTGGATTTTGTTGAGTATTTTTGTTGTAGGATGCATATTTGAGTAAATTTAGATGAAATTATCTTCAATTTTTTGGATTGTGAAAAAAAATTTAGTTGGAAGTGTCAAATTTTAATAAATTTATTTGAAACGAACTTCGATTATTTTGGATTTTGTTGAGTATTTTTGTTGTAGGATCTATATTTCAGTAAATTTAGATGAAAATAACGACAATTTTTTGGATTGTGAAAAAAATTTTAGTTGGAAGTGTCCAATTTTAATAAATTTATTTGAGACCTACTTCGATTTTTGTGGATTTTGTTGAGTATTTTTGTTGTAGGATGCATATTTGAGTAAATTTAGATGAAAATAACTTCAATTTTTTTGATTGTGATAAAAATTTTAGTTGAAAGAGTCAAATTGTAATAAATTTATTTGAAACCAACTCCGATTTTTTTGGATTTTGTCGAGTATTTTTGTTGTAGGATCTACATTTGAGTAAATTTAGATGAAAATAACTTCAATTTTTAGGATTGTGAAAAAAAATTTAGTTGGAAGTGTCAAATTTTAATAAATTTATTTGAAACCAACTTCGATAATTTTTGGGATTTTGTTGAGTATTTTTGTTGTAGGATCTATATTTGAGTAAATTTAGATGAAAATAACTTCAATTTTTTGGATTGTGAAAAAAATTTTAGTTGGAAGTGTCAAATTTTAATAAATTTATTTGAGATCAACTTCAATTTTTTTGGATTTTGTTGAGTATTTTTGTTGTAGGATGTATATTTGAGTAAATTTTGATTAAAATAACTACAATTTTTTGGATTGTGATAAAAATTTTAGTTGGAAGAGTCAAAATTTAATAAATTTATTTGAAACCAACTTCGATTTTTTGGGATAATGTCGAGTATTTTTGTTGTAGGATCTACATTTTAGTAAATTTAGATGAAAATAACTTCAATTTTTAGGATTGTGAAAAAAAATTTAGTTGGAAGTGTCAAATTTTAATAAATTTATTTGAAACCAACTTCGATAATTTTTGGGATTTTGTTGAGTATTTTTGTTGTAGGATCTATATTTGAGTAAATTTAGATGAAAATAACTTCAATTTTTTGGATTGTGAAAAAAATTTTAGTTGGAAGTGTCAAATTTTAATAAATTTATTTGAGATCAACTTCCATTTTTTTGGATTTTGTCGAGTATTTTTGTTGTAGGATGTATATTTGAGTAAATTTTGATTAAAATAACTACAATTTTTTGGATTGTGATAAAAATTTTAGTTGGAAGAGTCAAAATTTAATAAATTTATTTGAAACCAACATCGATTTCTTGGGATTTTGTCGAGTATTTTTGTTGTAGGATCTATATTTGAGTAAATTTAAATGAAAATAACTTCAATTTTTAGGATTGTGAAATAAATTTTAGTTGGAGGTGTCAAATTTTAATAAATTTATTTGAAACCAACTCCGATTTTTTTTTATTTTGTCGAGTATTTTTGTTGTAGGATCTACATTTGAGTAAATTTAGATGAAAATAACTTCAATTTTTAGGATTGTGAAAAAAAATTTAGTTGGAAGTGTCAAATTTTAATAAATTTATTTGAAACCAACTTCGATAATTTTTGGGATTTTGTTGAGTATTTTTGTTGTAGGATCTATATTTGAGTAAATTTAGATGAAAATAACTTCAATTTTTAGGATTGTGAAAAAAAATTTAGTTGGAAGTGTCAAATTTTAATAAATTTATTTGAAACCAACTTCGATAATTTTTGGGATTTTGTTGAGTATTTTTTTTGTAGGATCTATATTTGAGTAAATTTAGATGAAAATAACTTCAATTTTTTGGATTGTGAAAAAAATTTTAGTTGGAAGTGTCAAATTTTATTAAATTTATTTGAGATCAACTTCGATTTTTTTGGATTTTGTCGAGTATTTTTGTTGTAGGATGTATATTTGAGTAAATTTTGATTAAAATAACTACAACTTTTTGGATTGTGACAAAAATTTTAGTTGGAAGAGTCAAAATTTAATAAATTTATTTGAAACCAACATCGATTTCTTGGGATTTTGTCGAGTATTTTTGTTGTAGGATCTATATTTGAGTAAATTTAAATGAAAATAACTTCAATTTTTAGGATTGTGAAATAAATTTTAGTTGGAGGTGTCAAATTTTAATAAATTTATTTGAAACCAACTCCGATTTTTTTTTATTTTGTCGAGTATTTTTGTTGTAGGATCTACATTTGAGTAAATTTAGATGAAAATAACTTCAATTTTTAGGATTGTGAAAAAAAATTTAGTTGGAAGTGTCAAATTTTAATAAATTTATTTGAAACCAACTTCGATAATTTTTGGGATTTTGTTGAGTATTTTTGTTGTAGGATCTATATTTGAGTAAATTTAGATGAAAATAACTTCAATTTTTAGGATTGTGAAAAAAATTTAGTTGGAAGTGTCAAATTTTAATAAATTTATTTGAAACCAACTTCGATAATTTTTGGGATTTTGTTGAGTATTTTTGTTGTAGGATCTATATTTGAGTAAATTTAGATGAAAATAACTTCAATTTTTTGGATTGTGAAAAAAATTTTAGTTGGAAGTGTCAAATTTTAATAAATTTATTTGAGATCAACTTCGATTTTTTTGGATTTTGTCGAGTATTTTTGTTGTAGGATGTATATTTGAGTAAATTTTGATTAAAATAACTACAACTTTTTGGATTGTGATAAAAATTTTAGTTGGAAGAGTCAAAATTTAATAAATTTATTTGAAACCATCTTCGATTTTTTGGGATTTTGTCGAGTATTTTTGTTGTAGGATCTATATTTGAGTAAATTTAGATGAAAATAACTTCAATTTTTTGGATTGTGAAAAAAATGTTAGTTGGAAGTGTCTATTTTAATAAATTTATTTGAAACCAACTCCGATTTTTTTTTATTTTGTTGAGTATTTTTGTTGTAGGATCTATATTTGAGTAAATTTAGATGAAAATAACTTCAATTTTTAGGATTGTGAAAAAAATTTTAGGTGGAAGTGTCAAATTTTAATAAATTTATTTGAGACCTACTTCGATTTTTGTGGATTTTGTTGAGTATTTTTGTTGTAGGATCTATATTTGAGTAAATTTAGATGAAAATAACGGCAATTTTTTGGGTTGTGAAAAAAAAATTTACATGGGAGTGTCAAATTTTAATAAAATTATTTGAAATCAACTTCGATTATTTTGGAATTTGTTAAGTATTTTTGTTGTAGGATCTATATTTGAGTAGATTTAGATGAAAATAACTTCAATTTTTTGGATTGTGAAAAAAATTTTAGTTGGAAGTGTCAAATTTTAATAAATTTATTTGAAATCAACTTCGATTATTTTGGATTTTGTTGAGTATTTTTGTTGTGGGATCTATATTTGAGTAAATTTAGATGAAAATAACGACAATTTTTTGGACTGTGAAAAAAAAATTTACATGGAAGGGTAAAATTTTAATAAATTTATTTGAAACCAACTTCGATTTTTTTTAATTTTGTTGAGTATTTTTGTTGTAGGATCTATATTTGAGTAAATTTAGATGAAAATAACTTCAATTTTTAGGATTGTGAAAAAAATTTTAGTTGGAAGTGTCAAATTTTAATAAATTTATTTGAGACTAACTTCGATTTTTGTGGATTTTGTTGAGTATTTTTGTTGTAGGATGCATATTTGAGTAAATTTAGATGAAATTATCTTCAATTTTTTGCATTGTGAAAAAAAATTTAGTTGGAAGTGTCAAATTTTAATAAATTTATTTGAAACCAACTTCGATTATTTTGGATTTTGTTGAGTATTTTTGTTGTAGGATCTATATTTCAGTAAATTTAGATGAAAAAAACGACCATTTTTTGGATTGTGAAAAAAATTTTAGTTGGAAGTGTCAAATTTTAATAAATTTATTTGAGACCTACTTCGATTTTTTTGGATTTTGTTGAGAATTTTTGTTGTAGGATGTATATATGAGTAAATTTAGATGAAAATAACTTCAATTTTTTTGATGGTGATAAAAATTTTAGTTGGAAGAGTCAAATTTTAATAAATTTATTTGAAACCAACTCCGATTTTTTTGGATTTTGTCGAGTATTTTTGTTGTAGGATGTATATTTGAGTAAATTTTGATTAAAATAACTTCAATTTTTTGGATTGTGATAAAAATTTTAGTTGGAAGAGTCAAAATTTAATAAATTTATTTGAAACCATCTTCGATTTTTTGGGATTTTGTCGAGTATTTTTGTTGTAGGATCTATATTTCAGTAAATTTAGATGAAAATAACTTCAATTTTTTGGATTGTGATAAAAATTTTAGTTGGAAGTGTCAAATTTTAATAAATTTATTTGAAACCAACACCGATTTTTTTTTATTTTGTTGAGTATTTTTCTTGTAGGATCTATATTTGAGTAAATGTAGATGAAAATAACTACATTTTTTAGGATTGCGAAAAAAAATTTAGTTGGAAGTGTCAAATTTTAATAAATTTATTTGAGACCAACTTCGATTTTTGTGGATTTTGTTGAGTATTTTTGTTGTAGGATCTATATTTGAGTAAATTTAGATGAAAATAACGACAATTTTTTGGGTTGTGAAAAAAAAATTTTTACATGGAAGTGTAAAATTTTAATAAATTTATTTGAAACCAACTTCTATTTTTTTGGATTTTGTTGAGTATTTTTGTTGTAGGATCTATATTTGAGTAAATTTAGATGAAAATAACTTCAATTTTTAGGATTGTGAACAAAATTTTAGTTGGAAGTGTCAAATTTTAATAAATTTATTTGAGACCAACTTCGATTTTGGTGGATTTTGTTGAGTATTTTTGTTGTAGGATCTATATTTGAGTAAATTTAGAATGAAAATAACTTCAGTTTTTAGGATTGTGAAAAAAAATTTAGTTGGAAGTGTCAAAGTTTAATAAATTTATTGGGACCAACACCGATTTTTTTTTATTTTGTTGAGTATTTTTCTTGTAGGATCTATATTTGAGTAAATGTAGATGAAAATAACTACATTTTTTAGGATTGCGAAAAAAAATTTAGTTGGAAGTGTCAAATTTTAATAAATTTATTTGAGACCAACTTCGATTTTTGTTGAGTATTTTGGTTGTAGGATCTATATTTGAGTAAATTTAGAATGAAAATAACTTCAATTTTTAGGATTGCGAAAAAAAATTTAGTTGGAAGTGTCAAATTTTAATAAATTTATTTGAGACCAACTTCGATTTTTGTGGATTTTGTTGAGTATTTTTGTTGTAGGATGCATATTTGAGTAAATTTAGATGAAATTATCTTCAATTTTTTGGATTGTGATAAAAAATTTAGTTGGAAGTGTCAAATTTTAATAAATTTATTTGAAACGAACTTCGATAATTTTTGGGATTTTGTTGAGTATTTTTGTTGTAGGATCTATATTTGAGTAAATTTAGATGAAAATAACTTCAATTTTTTGGATTGTGAAAAAAATTTTAGTTGGAAGTGTCAAATTTTAATAAATTTATTTGAGACCAACTTCGATTTTTGTGGATTTTGTTGAGTATTTTTGTTGTAGGATGCATATTTGAGTAAATTTAGATGAAATTATCTTCAATTTTTTGGATTGTGATAAAAAATTTAGTTGGAAGTGTCAAATTTTAATAAATTTATTTGAAACGAACTTCGATTATTTTGGATTTTGTTGAGTATTTTTGTTGTAGGATCTATATTTCAGTAAATTTAGATGAAAATAACGACAATTTTTTGGATTGTGAAAAAAATTTTAGTTGGAAGTGTCCAATTTTAATAAATTTATTTGAGACCTACTTCGATTTTTGTGGATTTTGTTGAGTATTTTTGTTGTAGGATGCATATTTGAGTAAATTTAGATGAAAATAACTTCAATTTTTTTGATTGTGATAAAAATTTTAGTTGAAAGAGTCAAATTTTAATAAATTTATTTGAAACCAACTCCGATTTTTTTGGATTTTGTCGAGTATTTTTGTTGTAGGATCTACATTTGAGTAAATTTAGATGAAAATAACTTCAATTTTTAGGATTGTGAAAAAAAATTTAGTTGGAAGTGTCAAATTTTAATAAATTTATTTGAAACCAACTTCGATAATTTTTGGGATTTTGTTGAGTATTTTTGTTGTAGGATCTATATTTGAGTAAATTTAGATGAAAATAACTTCAATTTTTTGGATTGTGAAAAAAATTTTAGTTGGAAGTGTCAAATTTTAATAAATTTATTTGAGATCAACTTCGATTTTTTTGGATTTTGTTGAGTATTTTTGTTGTAGGATGTATATTTGAGTAAATTTAGATGAAAATAACTTCAATTTTTAGGATTGTGAAAAAAAATTTAGTTGGAAGTGTCAAATTTTAATAAATTTATTTGAAACCAACACCGATTTTTTTTTATTTTGTTGAGTATTTTTCTTGTAGGATCTATATTTGAGTAAATGTAGATGAAAATAACTACATTTTTTAGGATTGCGAAAAAAAATTTAGTTGGAAGTGTCAAATTTTAATAAATTTATTTGAGACCAACTTCGATTTTTGTGGATTTTGTTGAGTATTTTTGTTGTAGGATCTATATTTGAGTAAATTTAGATGAAAATAACGACAATTTTTTGGGTTGTGAAAAAAAAATTTACATGGAAGTGTAAAATTTTAATAAATTTATTTGAAACCAACTTCGATTTTTTTGGATTTTGTTGAGTATTTTTGTTGTAGGATCTATATTTGAGTAAATTTAGATGAAAATAACTTCAATTTTTAGGATTGTGAACAAAATTTTAGTGGGAAGTGTCAAATTTTAATAAATTTATTTGAGACCAACTTCGATTTTTGTGGATTTTGTTGAGTATTTTTGTTGTAGGATCTATATTTGAGTAAATTTAGAATGAAAATAACTTCAATTTTTAGGATTGTGAAAAAAAATTTAGTTGGAAGTGTCAAAGTTTAATAAATTTATTGGGACCAACACCGATTTTTTTTTATTTTGTTGAGTATTTTTCTTGGAGGATCTATATTTGAGTAAATGTAGATGAAAATAACTACATTTTTTAGGATTGCGAAAAAAAATTTAGTTGGAAGTGTCAAATTTTAATAAATTTATTTGAGACCAACTTCAATTTTTGTTGAGTATTTTGGTTGTAGGATCTATATTTGAGTAAATTTAGAATGAAAATAACTTCAATTTTTAGGATTGCGAAAATAAATTTAGTTGGAAGTGTCAAATTTTAATAAATTTATTTGAGACCAACTTCGATTTTTGTGGATTTTGTTGAGTATTTTTGTTGTAGGATGCATATTTGAGTAAATTTAGATGAAATTATCTTCAATTTTTTGGATTGTGAAAAAAAATTTAGTTGGAAGTGTCAAATTTTAATAAATTTATTTGAAACGAACTTCGATTATTTTGGATTTTGTTGAGTATTTTTGTTGTAGGATCTATATTTCAGTAAATTTAGATGAAAATAACGACAATTTTTTGGATTGTGAAAAAAATTTTAGTTGGAAGTGTCCAATTTTAATAAATTTATTTGAGACCTACTTCGATTTTTGTGGATTTTGTTGAGTATTTTTGTTGTAGGATGCATATTTGAGTAAATTTAGATGAAAATAACTTCAATTTTTTTGATTGTGATAAAAATTTTAGTTGAAAGAGTCAAATTTTAATAAATTTATTTGAAACCAACTCCGATTTTTTTGGATTTTGTCGAGTATTTTTGTTGTAGGATCTACATTTGAGTAAATTTAGATGAAAATAACTTCAATTTTTTGGATTGTGAAAAAAATTTTAGTTGGAAGTGTCAAATTTTAATAAATTTATTTGAGATCAACTTCGATAATTTTTGGGATTTTGTTGAGTATTTTTGTTGTAGGATCTATATTTGAGTAAATTTAGATTAAAATAACTACAATTTTTTGGATTGTGATAAAAATTTTAGTTGGAAGAGTCAAAATTTAATAAATTTATTTGAAACCAACTTCGATTTTTTGGGATAATGTCGAGTATTTTTGTTGTAGGATCAATATTTGAGTAAATTTAGATGAAAATAACTTCAATTTTTAGGATTGTGAAAAAAAATTTAGTTGGAAGTGTCAAATTTTAATAAATTTATTTGAAACCAACTTCGATAATTTTTGGGATTTTGTTGAGTATTTTTGTTGTAGGATCTATATTTGAGTAAATTTAGATGAAAATAACTTCAATTTTTTGGATTGTGAAAAAAATTTTAGTTGGAAGTGTCAAATTTTAATAAATTTATTTGAAATCAACTTCGATTATTTTGGATTTTGTTGAGTATTTTTGTTGTGGGATCTATATTTGAGTAAATTTAGATGAAAATAACGACAATTTTTTGGACTGTGAAAAAAAAATTTACATGGAAGGGTAAAATTTTAATAAATTTATTTGAAACCAACTTCGATTTTTTTTAATTTTGTTGAGTATTTGTGTTGTAGGATCTATATTTGAGTAAATTTAGATGAAAATAACTTCAATTTTTAGGATTGCGAAAAAAAATTTAGTTGGAAGTGTCAAATTTTAATAAATTTATTTGAGACCAACTTCGATTTTTGTGGATTTTGTTGAGTATTTTTGTTGTAGGATGCATATTTGAGTAAATTTAGATGAAATTATCTTCAATTTTTTGGATTGTGATAAAAAATTTAGTTGGAAGTGTCAAATTTTAATAAATTTATTTGAAACGAACTTCGATTATTTTGGATTTTGTTGAGTATTTTTGTTGTAGGATCTATATTTCAGTAAATTTAGATGAAAATAACGACAATTTTTTGGATTGTGAAAAAAATTTTAGTTGGAAGAGCCAAATTTTAATAAATTTATTTGAAACCAACTCCGATTTTTTTGGATTTTGTCGAGTATTTTTGTTGTAGGATGCATATTTGAGTAAATTTAGATGAAAATAACTTCAATTTTTTTGATTGTGATAAAAATTTTAGTTGAAAGAGTCAAATTTTAATAAATTTATTTGAAACCAACTCCGATTTTTTTGGATTTTGTCGAGTATTTTTGTTGTAGGATCTACATTTTAGTAAATTTAGATGAAAATAACTTCAATTTTTAGGATTGTGAAAAAAAATTTAGTTGGAAGTGTCAAATTTTAATAAATTTATTTGAAACCAACTTCGATAATTTTTGGGATTTTGTTGAGTATTTTTGTTGTAGGATCTATATTTGAGTAAATTTAGATGAAAATAACTTCAATTTTTTGGATTGTGAAAAAAATTTTAGTTGGAAGTGTCAAATTTTAATAAATTTATTTGAGATCAACTTCGATTTTTTTGGATTTTGTTGAGTATTTTTGTTGTAGGATGTATATTTGAGTAAATTTTGATTAAAATAACTACAATTTTTTGGATTGTGATAAAAATTTTAGTTGGAAGTGTCAAATTTTAATAAATTTATTTGAGACCAACTTCGATTTTTGTTGAGTATTTTGGTTGTAGGATCTATATTTGAGTAAATTTAGAATGAAAATAACTTCAATTTTTAGGATTGCGAAAAAAAATTTAGTTGGAAGTGTCAAATTTTAATATATTTATTTGAGACCAACTTCGATTTTTGTGGATTTTGTTGAGTATTTTTGTTGTAGGATGCATATTTGAGTAAATTTAGATGAAATTATCTTCAATTTTTTGGATTGTGAAAAAAAATTTAGTTGGAAGTGTCAAATTTTAATAAATTTATTTGAAACGAACTTCGATTATTTTGGATTTTGTTGAGTATTTTTGTTGTAGGATCTATATTTCAGTAAATTTAGATGAAAATAACGACAATTTTTTGGATTGTGAAAAAAATTTTAGTTGGAAGTGTCCAATTTTAATAAATTTATTTGAGACCTACTTCGATTTTTGTGGATTTTGTTGAGTATTTTTCTTGTAGGATGCATATTTGAGTAAATTTAGATGAAAATAACTTCAATTTTTTTGATTGTGATAAAAATTTTAGTTGAAAGAGTCAAATTTTAATAAATTTATTTGAAACCAACTCCGATTTTTTTGGATTTTGTCGAGTATTTTTGTTGTAGGATCTACATTTGAGTAAATTTAGATGAAAATAACTTCAATTTTTAGGATTGTGAAAAAAAATTTAGTTGGAAGTGTCAAATTTTAATAAATTTATTTGAAACCAACTTCGATAATTTTTGGGATTTTGTTGAGTATTTTTGTTGTAGGATCTATATTTGAGTAAATTTAGATGAAAATAACTTCAATTTTTTGGATTGTGAAAAAAATTTTAGTTGGAAGTGTCAAATTTTAATAAATTTATTTGAGATCAACTTCGATTTTTTTGGATTTTGTAGAGTATTTTTGTTGTAGGATGTATATTTGAGTAAATTTTGATTAAAATAACTACAATTTTTGGATTGTGATAAAAATTTTAGTTGGAAGAGTCAAAATTTAATAAATTTATTTGAAACCAACTTCGATTTTTTGGGATAATGTCGAGTATTTTTGTTGTAGGATCAATATTTGAGTAAATTTAGATGAAAATAACTTCAATTTTTAGGATTGTGAAAAAAAATTTAGTTGGAAGTGTCAAATTTTAATAAATTTATTTGAAACCAACACCGATTTTTTTTTATTTTGTTGAGTATTTTTCTTGTAGGATCTATATTTGAGTAAATGTAGATGAAAATAACTACATTTTTTAGGATTGCGAAAAAAAATTTAGTTGGAAGTGTCAAATTTTAATAAATTTATTTGAGACCAACTTCGATTTTTGTGGATTTTGTTGAGTATTTTTGTTGTAGGATCTATATTTGAGTAAATTTAGATGAAAATAACGACAATTTTTTGGGTTGTGAAAAAAAAATTTACATGGAAGTGTAAAATTTTAATAAATTTATTTGAAACCAACTTCTATTTTTTTGGATTTTGTTGAGTATTTTTGTTGTAGGATCTATATTTGAGTAAATTTAGATGAAAATAACTTCAATTTTTAGGATTGTGAACAAAATTTTAGTTGGAAGTGTCAAATTTTAATAAATTTATTTGAGACCAACTTCGATTTTGGTGGATTTTGTTGAGTATTTTTGTTGTAGGATCTATATTTGAGTAAATTTAGAATGAAAATAACTTCAGTTTTTAGGATTGTGAAAAAAAATTTAGTTGGAAGTGTCAAAGTTTAATAAATTTATTGGGACCAACACCGATTTTTTTTTATTTTGTTGAGTATTTTTCTTGTAGGATCTATATTTGAGTAAATGTAGATGAAAATAACTACATTTTTTAGGATTGCGAAAAAAAATTTAGTTGGAAGTGTCAAATTTTAATAAATTTATTTGAGACCAACTTCGATTTTTGTTGAGTATTTTGGTTGTAGGATCTATATTTGAGTAAATTTAGAATGAAAATAACTTCAATTTTTAGGATTGCGAAAAAAAATTTAGTTGGAAGTGTCAAATTTTAATAAATTTATTTGAGACCAACTTCGATTTTTGTGGATTTTGTTGAGTATTTTTGTTGTAGGATGCATATTTGAGTAAATTTAGATGAAATTATCTTCAATTTTTTGGATTGTGATAAAAAATTTAGTTGGAAGTGTCAAATTTTAATAAATTTATTTGAAACGAACTTCGATAATTTTTGGGATTTTGTTGAGTATTTTTGTTGTAGGATCTATATTTGAGTAAATTTAGATGAAAATAACTTCAATTTTTTGGATTGTGAAAAAAATTTTAGTTGGAAGTGTCAAATTTTAATAAATTTATTTGAGACCAACTTCGATTTTTGTGGATTTTGTTGAGTATTTTTGTTGTAGGATGCATATTTGAGTAAATTTAGATGAAATTATCTTCAATTTTTTGGATTGTGATAAAAAATTTAGTTGGAAGTGTCAAATTTTAATAAATTTATTTGAAACGAACTTCGATTATTTTGGATTTTGTTGAGTATTTTTGTTGTAGGATCTATATTTCAGTAAATTTAGATGAAAATAACGACAATTTTTTGGATTGTGAAAAAAATTTTAGTTGGAAGTGTCCAATTTTAATAAATTTATTTGAGACCTACTTCGATTTTTGTGGATTTTGTTGAGTATTTTTGTTGTAGGATGCATATTTGAGTAAATTTAGATGAAAATAACTTCAATTTTTTTGATTGTGATAAAAATTTTAGTTGAAAGAGTCAAATTTTAATAAATTTATTTGAAACCAACTCCGATTTTTTTGGATTTTGTCGAGTATTTTTGTTGTAGGATCTACATTTGAGTAAATTTAGATGAAAATAACTTCAATTTTTAGGATTGTGAAAAAAAATTTAGTTGGAAGTGTCAAATTTTAATAAATTTATTTGAAACCAACTTCGATAATTTTTGGGATTTTGTTGAGTATTTTTGTTGTAGGATCTATATTTGAGTAAATTTAGATGAAAATAACTTCAATTTTTTGGATTGTGAAAAAAATTTTAGTTGGAAGTGTCAAATTTTAATAAATTTATTTGAGATCAACTTCGATTTTTTTGGATTTTGTTGAGTATTTTTGTTGTAGGATGTATATTTGAGTAAATTTAGATGAAAATAACTTCAATTTTTAGGATTGTGAAAAAAAATTTAGTTGGAAGTGTCAAATTTTAATAAATTTATTTGAAACCAACACCGATTTTTTTTTATTTTGTTGAGTATTTTTCTTGTAGGATCTATATTTGAGTAAATGTAGATGAAAATAACTACATTTTTTAGGATTGCGAAAAAAAATTTAGTTGGAAGTGTCAAATTTTAATAAATTTATTTGAGACCAACTTCGATTTTTGTGGATTTTGTTGAGTATTTTTGTTGTAGGATCTATATTTGAGTAAATTTAGATGAAAATAACGACAATTTTTTGGGTTGTGAAAAAAAAATTTACATGGAAGTGTAAAATTTTAATAAATTTATTTGAAACCAACTTCGATTTTTTTGGATTTTGTTGAGTATTTTTGTTGTAGGATCTATATTTGAGTAAATTTAGATGAAAATAACTTCAATTTTTAGGATTGTGAACAAAATTTTAGTGGGAAGTGTCAAATTTTAATAAATTTATTTGAGACCAACTTCGATTTTTGTGGATTTTGTTGAGTATTTTTGTTGTAGGATCTATATTTGAGTAAATTTAGAATGAAAATAACTTCAATTTTTAGGATTGTGAAAAAAAATTTAGTTGGAAGTGTCAAAGTTTAATAAATTTATTGGGACCAACACCGATTTTTTTTTATTTTGTTGAGTATTTTTCTTGGAGGATCTATATTTGAGTAAATGTAGATGAAAATAACTACATTTTTTAGGATTGCGAAAAAAAATTTAGTTGGAAGTGTCAAATTTTAATAAATTTATTTGAGACCAACTTCAATTTTTGTTGAGTATTTTGGTTGTAGGATCTATATTTGAGTAAATTTAGAATGAAAATAACTTCAATTTTTAGGATTGCGAAAATAAATTTAGTTGGAAGTGTCAAATTTTAATAAATTTATTTGAGACCAACTTCGATTTTTGTGGATTTTGTTGAGTATTTTTGTTGTAGGATGCATATTTGAGTAAATTTAGATGAAATTATCTTCAATTTTTTGGATTGTGAAAAAAAATTTAGTTGGAAGTGTCAAATTTTAATAAATTTATTTGAAACGAACTTCGATTATTTTGGATTTTGTTGAGTATTTTTGTTGTAGGATCTATATTTCAGTAAATTTAGATGAAAATAACGACAATTTTTTGGATTGTGAAAAAAATTTTAGTTGGAAGTGTCCAATTTTAATAAATTTATTTGAGACCTACTTCGATTTTTGTGGATTTTGTTGAGTATTTTTGTTGTAGGATGCATATTTGAGTAAATTTAGATGAAAATAACTTCAATTTTTTTGATTGTGATAAAAATTTTAGTTGAAAGAGTCAAATTTTAATAAATTTATTTGAAACCAACTCCGATTTTTTTGGATTTTGTCGAGTATTTTTGTTGTAGGATCTACATTTGAGTAAATTTAGATGAAAATAACTTCAATTTTTTGGATTGTGAAAAAAATTTTAGTTGGAAGTGTCAAATTTTAATAAATTTATTTGAGATCAACTTCGATAATTTTTGGGATTTTGTTGAGTATTTTTGTTGTAGGATCTATATTTGAGTAAATTTAGATTAAAATAACTACAATTTTTTGGATTGTGATAAAAATTTTAGTTGGAAGAGTCAAAATTTAATAAATTTATTTGAAACCAACTTCGATTTTTTGGGATAATGTCGAGTATTTTTGTTGTAGGATCAATATTTGAGTAAATTTAGATGAAAATAACTTCAATTTTTAGGATTGTGAAAAAAAATTTAGTTGGAAGTGTCAAATTTTAATAAATTTATTTGAAACCAACTTCGATAATTTTTGGGATTTTGTTGAGTATTTTTGTTGTAGGATCTATATTTGAGTAAATTTAGATGAAAATAACTTCAATTTTTTGGATTGTGAAAAAAATTTTAGTTGGAAGTGTCAAATTTTAATAAATTTATTTGAAATCAACTTCGATTATTTTGGATTTTGTTGAGTATTTTTGTTGTGGGATCTATATTTGAGTAAATTTAGATGAAAATAACGACAATTTTTTGGACTGTGAAAAAAAAATTTACATGGAAGGGTAAAATTTTAATAAATTTATTTGAAACCAACTTCGATTTTTTTTAATTTTGTTGAGTATTTGTGTTGTAGGATCTATATTTGAGTAAATTTAGATGAAAATAACTTCAATTTTTAGGATTGCGAAAAAAAATTTAGTTGGAAGTGTCAAATTTTAATAAATTTATTTGAGACCAACTTCGATTTTTGTGGATTTTGTTGAGTATTTTTGTTGTAGGATGCATATTTGAGTAAATTTAGATGAAATTATCTTCAATTTTTTGGATTGTGATAAAAAATTTAGTTGGAAGTGTCAAATTTTAATAAATTTATTTGAAACGAACTTCGATTATTTTGGATTTTGTTGAGTATTTTTGTTGTAGGATCTATATTTCAGTAAATTTAGATGAAAATAACGACAATTTTTTGGATTGTGAAAAAAATTTTAGTTGGAAGAGCCAAATTTTAATAAATTTATTTGAAACCAACTCCGATTTTTTTGGATTTTGTCGAGTATTTTTGTTGTAGGATGCATATTTGAGTAAATTTAGATGAAAATAACTTCAATTTTTTTGATTGTGATAAAAATTTTAGTTGAAAGAGTCAAATTTTAATAAATTTATTTGAAACCAACTCCGATTTTTTTGGATTTTGTCGAGTATTTTTGTTGTAGGATCTACATTTTAGTAAATTTAGATGAAAATAACTTCAATTTTTAGGATTGTGAAAAAAAATTTAGTTGGAAGTGTCAAATTTTAATAAATTTATTTGAAACCAACTTCGATAATTTTTGGGATTTTGTTGAGTATTTTTGTTGTAGGATCTATATTTGAGTAAATTTAGATGAAAATAACTTCAATTTTTTGGATTGTGAAAAAAATTTTAGTTGGAAGTGTCAAATTTTAATAAATTTATTTGAGATCAACTTCGATTTTTTTGGATTTTGTTGAGTATTTTTGTTGTAGGATGTATATTTGAGTAAATTTTGATTAAAATAACTACAATTTTTTGGATTGTGATAAAAATTTTAGTTGGAAGTGTCAAATTTTAATAAATTTATTTGAGACCAACTTCGATTTTTGTTGAGTATTTTGGTTGTAGGATCTATATTTGAGTAAATTTAGAATGAAAATAACTTCAATTTTTAGGATTGCGAAAAAAAATTTAGTTGGAAGTGTCAAATTTTAATATATTTATTTGAGACCAACTTCGATTTTTGTGGATTTTGTTGAGTATTTTTGTTGTAGGATGCATATTTGAGTAAATTTAGATGAAATTATCTTCAATTTTTTGGATTGTGAAAAAAAATTTAGTTGGAAGTGTCAAATTTTAATAAATTTATTTGAAACGAACTTCGATTATTTTGGATTTTGTTGAGTATTTTTGTTGTAGGATCTATATTTCAGTAAATTTAGATGAAAATAACGACAATTTTTTGGATTGTGAAAAAAATTTTAGTTGGAAGTGTCCAATTTTAATAAATTTATTTGAGACCTACTTCGATTTTTGTGGATTTTGTTGAGTATTTTTCTTGTAGGATGCATATTTGAGTAAATTTAGATGAAAATAACTTCAATTTTTTTGATTGTGATAAAAATTTTAGTTGAAAGAGTCAAATTTTAATAAATTTATTTGAAACCAACTCCGATTTTTTTGGATTTTGTCGAGTATTTTTGTTGTAGGATCTACATTTGAGTAAATTTAGATGAAAATAACTTCAATTTTTAGGATTGTGAAAAAAAATTTAGTTGGAAGTGTCAAATTTTAATAAATTTATTTGAAACCAACTTCGATAATTTTTGGGATTTTGTTGAGTATTTTTGTTGTAGGATCTATATTTGAGTAAATTTAGATGAAAATAACTTCAATTTTTTGGATTGTGAAAAAAATTTTAGTTGGAAGTGTCAAATTTTAATAAATTTATTTGAGATCAACTTCGATTTTTTTGGATTTTGTAGAGTATTTTTGTTGTAGGATGTATATTTGAGTAAATTTTGATTAAAATAACTACAATTTTTGGATTGTGATAAAAATTTTAGTTGGAAGAGTCAAAATTTAATAAATTTATTTGAAACCAACTTCGATTTTTTGGGATAATGTCGAGTATTTTTGTTGTAGGATCAATATTTGAGTAAATTTAGATGAAAATAACTTCAATTTTTAGGATTGTGAAAAAAAATTTAGTTGGAAGTGTCAAATTTTAATAAATTTATTTGAAACCAACACCGATTTTTTTTTATTTTGTTGAGTATTTTTCTTGTAGGATCTATATTTGAGTAAATGTAGATGAAAATAACTACATTTTTTAGGATTGCGAAAAAAAATTTAGTTGGAAGTGTCAAATTTTAATAAATTTATTTGAGACCAACTTCGATTTTTGTGGATTTTGTTGAGTATTTTTGTTGTAGGATCTATATTTGAGTAAATTTAGATGAAAATAACGACAATTTTTTGGGTTGTGAAAAAAAAATTTACATGGAAGTGTAAAATTTTAATAAATTTATTTGAAACAAACTTCGATTTTTTTGGATTTTGTTGAGTATTTTTGTTGTAGGATCTATATTTGAGTAAATTTAGATGAAAATAACTTCAATTTTTAGGATTGTGAACAAAATTTTAGTTGGAAGTGTCAAATTTTAATAAATTTATTTGAGACCAACTTCGATTTTTGTGGATTTTGTTGAGTATTTTTGTTGTAGGATCTATATTTGAGTAAATTTAGAATGAAAATAACTTCAATTTTTAGGATTGTGAAAAAAAATTTAGTTGGAAGTGTCAAAGTTTAATAAATTTATTGGGACCAACACCGATTTTTTTTTATTTTGTTGAGTATTTTTCTTGGAGGATCTATATTTGAGTAAATGTAGATGAAAATAACTACATTTTTTAGGATTGCGAAAAAAAATTTAGTTGGAAGTGTCAAATTTTAATAAATTTATTTGAGACCAACTTCGATTTTTGTTGAGTATTTTGGTTGTAGGATCTATATTTGAGTAAATTTAGAATGAAAATAACTTCAATTTTTAGGATTGCGAAAAAAAATTTAGTTGGAAGTGTCAAATTTTAATAAATTTATTTGAGACCAACTTCGATTTTTGTGGATTTTGTTGAGTATTTTTGTTGTAGGATGCATATTTGAGTAAATTTAGATGAAATTATCTTCAATTTTTTGGATTGTGAAAAAAAATTTAGTTGGAAGTGTCAAATTTTAATAAATTTATTTGAAACGAACTTCGATTATTTTGGATTTTGTTGAGTATTTTTGTTGTAGGATCTATATTTCAGTAAATTTAGATGAAAATAACGACAATTTTTTGGATTGTGAAAAAAATTTTAGTTGGAAGTGTCCAATTTTAATAAATTTATTTGAGACCTACTTCGATTTTTGTGGATTTTGTTGAGTATTTTTGTTGTAGGATGCATATTTGAGTAAATTTAGATGAAAATAACTTCAATTTTTTTGATTGTGATAAAAATTTTAGTTGAAAGAGTCAAATTTTAATAAATTTATTTGAAACCAACTCCGATTTTTTTGGATTTTGTCGAGTATTTTTGTTGTAGGATCTACATTTGAGTAAATTTAGATGAAAATAACTTCAATTTTTAGGATTGTGAAAAAAAATTTAGTTGGAAGTGTCAAATTTTAATAAATTTATTTGAAACCAACTTCGATAATTTTTGGGATTTTGTTGAGTATTTTTGTTGTAGGATCTATATTTGAGTAAATTTAGATGAAAATAACTTCAATTTTTTGGATTGTGAAAAAAATTTTAGTTGGAAGTGTCAAATTTTAATAAATTTATTTGAGATCAACTTCGATTTTTTTGGATTTTGTAGAGTATTTTTGTTGTAGGATGTATATTTGAGTAAATTTTAAATTAAAATAACTACAATTTTTTGGATTGTGATAAAAACTTTAGTTGGAAGAGTCAAAATTTAATAAATTTATTTGAAACCAACTTCGATTTTTTGGGATAATGTCGAGTATTTTTGTTGTAGGATCAATATTTGAGTAAATTTAGATGAAAATAACTTCAATTTTTAGGATTGTGAAAAAAAATTTAGTTGGAAGTGTCAAATTTTAATAAATTTATTTGAAACCAACTTCGATAATTTTTGGGATTTTGTTGAGTATTTTTGTTGTAGGATCTATATTTGAGTAAATTTAGATGAAAATAACTTCAATTTTTTGGATTGTGAAAAAAATTTTAGTTGGAAGTGTCAAATTTTAATAAATTTATTTGAGATCAACTTCCATTTTTTTGGATTTTGTCGAGTATTTTTGTTGTAGGATGTATATTTGAGTAAATTTTGATTAAAATAACTACAATTTTTTGGATTGTGATAAAAATTTTAGTTGGAAGAGTCAAAATTTAATAAATTTATTTGAAACCAACATCGATTTCTTGGGATTTTGTCGAGTATTTTTGTTGTAGGATCTATATTTGAGTAAATTTAAATGAAAATAACTTCAATTTTTAGGATTGTGAAATAAATTTTAGTTGGAGGTGTCAAATTTTAATAAATTTATTTGAAACCAACTCCGATTTTTTTTTATTTTGTCGAGTATTTTTGTTGTAGGATCTACATTTGAGTAAATTTAGATGAAAATAACTTCAATTTTTAGGATTGTGAAAAAAAATTTAGTTGGAAGTGTCAAATTTTAATAAATTTATTTGAAACCAACTTCGATAATTTTTGGGATTTTGTTGAGTATTTTTGTTGTAGGATCTATATTTGAGTAAATTTAGATGAAAATAACTTCAATTTTTAGGATTGTGAAAAAAAATTTAGTTGGAAGTGTCAAATTTTAATAAATTTATTTGAAACCAACTTCGATAATTTTTGGGATTTTGTTGAGTATTTTTGTTGTAGGATCTATATTTGAGTAAATTTAGATGAAAATAACTTCAATTTTTTGGATTGTGAAAAAAATTTTAGTTGGAAGTGTCAAATTTTAATAAATTTATTTGAGATCAACTTCGATTTTTTTGGATTTTGTCGAGTATTTTTGTTGTAGGATGTATATTTGAGTAAATTTTGATTAAAATAACTACAACTTTTTGGATTGTGATAAAAATTTTAGTTGGAAGAGTCAAAATTTAATAAATTTATTTGAAACCATCTTCGATTTTTTGGGATTTTGTCGAGTATTTTTGTTGTAGGATCTATATTTGAGTAAATTTAGATGAAAATAACTTCAATTTTTTGGATTGTGAAAAAAATGTTAGTTGGAAGTGTCTATTTTAATAAATTTATTTGAAACCAACTCCGATTTTTTTTTATTTTGTTGAGTATTTTTCTTGTAGGATCTATATTTGAGTAAATGTAGATGAAAATAACTACATTTTTTAGGATTGCGAAAAAAAATTTAGTTGGAAGTGTCAAATTTTAATAAATTTATTTGAGACCAACTTCGATTTTTGTGGATTTTGTTGAGTATTTTTGTTGTAGGTTCTATATTTGAGTAAATTTAGATGAAAATAACGACAATTTTTTGGGTTGTGAAAAAAAAATTTACATGGAAGTGTAAAATTTTAATAAATTTATTTGAAACCAACTTCGATTTTTTTGGATTTTGTTGAGTATTTTTGTTGTAGGATCTATATTTGAGTAAATTTAGATGAAAATAACTTCAATTTTTAGGATTGTGAACAAAATTTTAGTTGGAAGTGTCAAATTTTAATAAATTTATTTGAGACCAACTTCGATTTTTGTGGATTTTGTTGAGTATTTTTGTTGTAGGATCTATATTTGAGTAAATTTAGAATGAAAATAACTTCAATTTTTAGGATTGTGAAAAAAAATTTAGTTGGAAGTGTCAAAGTTTAATAAATTTATTGGGACCAACACCGATTTTTTTTTATTTTGTTGAGTATTTTTCTTGTAGGATCTATATTTGAGTAAATGTAGATGAAAATAACTACATTTTTTAGGATTGCGAAAAAAAATTTAGTTGAAGTGTCAAATTTTAATAAATTTATTTGAGACCAACTTCGATTTTTGTTGAGTATTTTGGTTGTAGGATCTATATTTGAGTAAATTTAGAATGAAAATAACTTCAATTTTTAGGATTGCGAAAAAAAATTTAGTTGGAAGTGTCAAATTTTAATAAATTTATTTGAGACCAACTTCGATTTTTGTGGATTTTGTTGAGTATTTTTGTTGTAGGATGCATATTTGAGTAAATGTAGATGAAAATAACTACATTTTTTAGGATTGCGAAAAAAAATTTAGTTGGAAGTGTCAAATTTTAATAAATTTATTTGAGACCAACTTCGATTTTTGTGGATTTTGTTGAGTATTTTTGTTGTAGGATCTATATTTGAGTAAATTTAGATGAAAATAACGACAATTTTTTGGGTTGTGAAAAAAAAATTTACATGGAAGTGTAAAATTTTAATAAATTTATTTGAAACCAACTTCGATTTTTTTGGATTTTGTTGAGTATTTTTGTTGTAGGATCTATATTTGAGTAAATTTAGATGAAAATAACTTCAATTTTTAGGATTGTGAACAAAATTTTAGTTGGAAGTGTCAAATTTTAATAAATTTATTTGAGACCAACTTCGATTTTTGTGGATTTTGTTGAGTATTTTTGTTGTAGGATCTATATTTGAGTAAATTTAGAATGAAAATAACTTCAATTTTTAGGATTGTGAAAAAAAATTTAGTTGGAAGTGTCAAATTTTAATAAATTTATTTGAAACGAACTTCGATTATTTTGGATTTTGTTGAGTATTTTTGTTGTAGGATCTATATTTCAGTAAATTTAGATGAAAATAACGACAATTTTTTGGATTGTGAAAAAAATTTTAGTTGGAAGTGTCCAATTTTAATAAATTTATTTGAGACCTACTTCGATTTTTGTGGATTTTGTTGAGTATTTTTGTTGTAGGATGCATATTTGAGTAAATTAAGATGAAAATAACTTCAATTTTTTTGATTGTGATAAAAATTTTAGTTGAAAGAGTCAAATTTTAATAAATTTATTTGAAACCAACTCCGATTTTTTTGGATTTTGTCGAGTATTTTTGTTGTAGGATCTACATTTGAGTAAATTTAGATGAAAATAACTTCAATTTTTAGGATTGTGAAAAAAAATTTAGTTGGAAGTGTCAAATTTTAATAAATTTATTTGAAACCAACTTCGATAATTTTTGGGATTTTGTTGAGTATTTTTGTTGTAGGATCTATATTTGAGTAAATTTAGATGAAAATAACTTCAATTTTTTGGATTGTGAAAAAAATTTTAGTTGGAAGTGTCAAATTTTAATAAATTTATTTGAGATCAACTTCGATTTTTTTGGATTTTGTTGAGTATTTTTGTTGTAGGATGTATATTTGAGTAAATTTTGATTAAAATAACTACAATTTTTTGGATTGTGATAAAAATTTTAGTTGGAAGAGTCAAAATTTAATAAATTTATTTGAAACCAACTTCGATTTTTTGGGATAATGTCGAGTATTTTTGTTGTAGGATCAATATTTGAGTAAATTTAGATGAAAATAACTTCAATTTTTAGGATTGCGAAAAAAAATTTAGTTGGAAGTGTCAAATTTTAATAAATTTATTTGAGACCAACTTCGATTTTTGTGGATTTTGTTGAGTATTTTTGTTGTAGGATGCATATTTGAGTAAATGTAGATGAAAATAACTACATTTTTTAGGATTGCGAAAAAAAATTTAGTTGGAAGTGTCAAATTATAATAAATTTATTTGAGACCAACTTCGATTTTTGTGGATTTTGTTGAGTATTTTTGTTGTAGGATCTATATTTGAGTAAATTTAGATGAAAATAACGACAATTTTTTGGGTTGTGAAAAAAAAATTTACATGGAAGTGTAAAATTTTAATAAATTTATTTGAAACCAACTTCGATTTTTTTGGATTTTGTTGAGTATTTTTGTTGTAGGATATATATTTGAGTAAATTTAGATGAAAATAACTTCAATTTTTAGGATTGTGAACAAAATTTTAGTTGGAAGTGTCAAATTTTAATAAATTTATTTGAGACCAACTTCGATTTTTGTGGATTTTGTTGAGTATTTTTGTTGTAGGATCTATATTTGAGTAAATTTAGAATGAAAATAACTTCAATTTTTAGGATTGTGAAAAAAAATTTAGTTGGAAGTGTCAAAGTTTAATAAATTTATTGGGACCAACACCGATTTTTTTTTATTTTGTTGAGTATTTTTCTTGGAGGATCTATATTTGAGTAAATGTAGATGAAAATAACTACATTTTTTAGGATTGCGAAAAAAAATTTAGTTGGAAGTGTCAAATTTTAATAAATTTATTTGAGACCAACTTCGATTTTTGTTGAGTATTTTGGTTGTAGGATCTATATTTGAGTAAATTTAGAATGAAAATAACTTCAATTTTTAGGATTGCGAAAAAAAATTTAGTTGGAAGTGTCAAATTTTAATAAATTTATTTGAGACCAACTTCGATTTTTGTGGATTTTGTTGAGTATTTTTGTTGTAGGATGCATATTTGAGTAAATTTAGATGAAATTATCTTCAATTTTTTGGATTGTGAAAAAAAATTTAGTTGGAAGTGTCAAATTTTAATAAATTTATTTGAAACGAACTTCGATTATTTTGGATTTTGTTGAGTATTTTTGTTGTAGGATCTATATTTCAGTAAATTTAGATGAAAATAACGACAATTTTTTGGATTGTGAAAAAAATTTTAGTTGGAAGTGTCCAATTTTAATAAATTTATTTGAGACCTACTTCGATTTTTGTGGATTTTGTTGAGTATTTTTGTTGTAGGATGCATATTTGAGTAAATTTAGATGAAAATAACTTCAATTTTTTTGATTGTGATAAAAATTTTAGTTGAAAGAGTCAAATTTTAATAAATTTATTTGAAACCAACTCCGATTTTTTTGGATTTTGTCGAGTATTTTTGTTGTAGGATCTACATTTGAGTAAATTTAGATGAAAATAACTTCAATTTTTAGGATTGTGAAAAAAAATTTAGTTGGAAGTGTCAAATTTTAATAAATTTATTTGAAACCAACTTCGATAATTTTTGGGATTTTGTTGAGTATTTTTGTTGTAGGATCTATATTTGAGTAAATTTAGATGAAAATAACTTCAATTTTTTGGATTGTGAAAAAAATTTTAGTTGGAAGTGTCAAATTTTAATAAATTTATTTGAGATCAACTTCGATTTTTTTGGATTTTGTAGAGTATTTTTGTTGTAGGATGTATATTTGAGTAAATTTTAAATTAAAATAACTACAATTTTTTGGATTGTGATAAAAACTTTAGTTGGAAGAGTCAAAATTTAATAAATTTATTTGAAACCAACTTCGATTTTTTGGGATAATGTCGAGTATTTTTGTTGTAGGATCAATATTTGAGTAAATTTAGATGAAAATAACTTCAATTTTTAGGATTGTGAAAAAAAATTTAGTTGGAAGTGTCAAATTTTAATAAATTTATTTGAAACCAACTTCGATAATTTTTGGGATTTTGTTGAGTATTTTTGTTGTAGGATCTATATTTGAGTAAATTTAGATGAAAATAACTTCAATTTTTTGGATTGTGAAAAAAATTTTAGTTGGAAGTGTCAAATTTTAATAAATTTATTTGAGATCAACTTCCATTTTTTTGGATTTTGTCGAGTATTTTTGTTGTAGGATGTATATTTGAGTAAATTTTGATTAAAATAACTACAATTTTTTGGATTGTGATAAAAATTTTAGTTGGAAGAGTCAAAATTTAATAAATTTATTTGAAACCAACATCGATTTCTTGGGATTTTGTCGAGTATTTTTGTTGTAGGATCTATATTTGAGTAAATTTAAATGAAAATAACTTCAATTTTTAGGATTGTGAAATAAATTTTAGTTGGAGGTGTCAAATTTTAATAAATTTATTTGAAACCAACTCCGATTTTTTTTTATTTTGTCGAGTATTTTTGTTGTAGGATCTACATTTGAGTAAATTTAGATGAAAATAACTTCAATTTTTAGGATTGTGAAAAAAAATTTAGTTGGAAGTGTCAAATTTTAATAAATTTATTTGAAACCAACTTCGATAATTTTTGGGATTTTGTTGAGTATTTTTGTTGTAGGATCTATATTTGAGTAAATTTAGATGAAAATAACTTCAATTTTTAGGATTGTGAAAAAAAATTTAGTTGGAAGTGTCAAATTTTAATAAATTTATTTGAAACCAACTTCGATAATTTTTGGGATTTTGTTGAGTATTTTTGTTGTAGGATCTATATTTGAGTAAATTTAGATGAAAATAACTTCAATTTTTTGGATTGTGAAAAAAATTTTAGTTGGAAGTGTCAAATTTTAATAAATTTATTTGAGATCAACTTCGATTTTTTTGGATTTTGTCGAGTATTTTTGTTGTAGGATGTATATTTGAGTAAATTTTGATTAAAATAACTACAACTTTTTGGATTGTGATAAAAATTTTAGTTGGAAGAGTCAAAATTTAATAAATTTATTTGAAACCATCTTCGATTTTTTGGGATTTTGTCGAGTATTTTTGTTGTAGGATCTATATTTGAGTAAATTTAGATGAAAATAACTTCAATTTTTTGGATTGTGAAAAAAATGTTAGTTGGAAGTGTCTATTTTAATAAATTTATTTGAAACCAACTCCGATTTTTTTTTATTTTGTTGAGTATTTTTCTTGTAGGATCTATATTTGAGTAAATGTAGATGAAAATAACTACATTTTTTAGGATTGCGAAAAAAAATTTAGTTGGAAGTGTCAAATTTTAATAAATTTATTTGAGACCAACTTCGATTTTTGTGGATTTTGTTGAGTATTTTTGTTGTAGGATCTATATTTGAGTAAATTTAGATGAAAATAACGACAATTTTTTGGGTTGTGAAAAAAAAATTTACATGGAAGTGTAAAATTTTAATAAATTTATTTGAAACCAACTTCGATTTTTTTGGATTTTGTTGAGTATTTTTGTTGTAGGATCTATATTTGAGTAAATTTAGATGAAAATAACTTCAATTTTTAGGATTGTGAACAAAATTTTAGTTGGAAGTGTCAAATTTTAATAAATTTATTTGAGACCAACTTCGATTTTTGTGGATTTTGTTGAGTATTTTTGTTGTAGGATCTATATTTGAGTAAATTTAGAATGAAAATAACTTCAATTTTTAGGATTGTGAAAAAAAATTTAGTTGGAAGTGTCAAAGTTTAATAAATTTATTGGGACCAACACCGATTTTTTTTTATTTTGTTGAGTATTTTTCTTGTAGGATCTATATTTGAGTAAATGTAGATGAAAATAACTACATTTTTTAGGATTGCGAAAAAAAATTTAGTTGAAGTGTCAAATTTTAATAAATTTATTTGAGACCAACTTCGATTTTTGTTGAGTATTTTGGTTGTAGGATCTATATTTGAGTAAATTTAGAATGAAAATAACTTCAATTTTTAGGATTGCGAAAAAAAATTTAGTTGGAAGTGTCAAATTTTAATAAATTTATTTGAGACCAACTTCGATTTTTGTGGATTTTGTTGAGTATTTTTGTTGTAGGATGCATATTTGAGTAAATGTAGATGAAAATAACTACATTTTTTAGGATTGCGAAAAAAAATTTAGTTGGAAGTGTCAAATTTTAATAAATTTATTTGAGACCAACTTCGATTTTTGTGGATTTTGTTGAGTATTTTTGTTGTAGGATCTATATTTGAGTAAATTTAGATGAAAATAACGACAATTTTTTGGGTTGTGAAAAAAAAATTTACATGGAAGTGTAAAATTTTAATAAATTTATTTGAAACCAACTTCGATTTTTTTGGATTTTGTTGAGTATTTTTGTTGTAGGATCTATATTTGAGTAAATTTAGATGAAAATAACTTCAATTTTTAGGATTGTGAACAAAATTTTAGTTGGAAGTGTCAAATTTTAATAAATTTATTTGAGACCAACTTCGATTTTTGTGGATTTTGTTGAGTATTTTTGTTGTAGGATCTATATTTGAGTAAATTTAGAATGAAAATAACTTCAATTTTTAGGATTGTGAAAAAAAATTTAGTTGGAAGTGTCAAATTTTAATAAATTTATTTGAAACGAACTTCGATTATTTTGGATTTTGTTGAGTATTTTTGTTGTAGGATCTATATTTCAGTAAATTTAGATGAAAATAACGACAATTTTTTGGATTGTGAAAAAAATTTTAGTTGGAAGTGTCCAATTTTAATAAATTTATTTTTGACCTACTTCGATTTTTGTGGATTTTGTTGAGTATTTTTGTTGTAGGATGCATATTTGAGTAAATTAAGATGAAAATAACTTCAATTTTTTTGATTGTGATAAAAATTTTAGTTGAAAGAGTCAAATTTTAATAAATTTATTTGAAACCAACTCCGATTTTTTTGGATTTTGTCGAGTATTTTTGTTGTAGGATCTACATTTGAGTAAATTTAGATGAAAATAACTTCAATTTTTAGGATTGTGAAAAAAAATTTAGTTGGAAGTGTCAAATTTTAATAAATTTATTTGAAACCAACTTCGATAATTTTTGGGATTTTGTTGAGTATTTTTGTTGTAGGATCTATATTTGAGTAAATTTAGATGAAAATAACTTCAATTTTTTGGATTGTGAAAAAAATTTTAGTTGGAAGTGTCAAATTTTAATAAATTTATTTGAGATCAACTTCGATTTTTTTGGATTTTGTTGAGTATTTTTGTTGTAGGATGTATATTTGAGTAAATTTTGATTAAAATAACTACAATTTTTTGGATTGTGATAAAAATTTTAGTTGGAAGAGTCAAAATTTAATAAATTTATTTGAAACCAACTTCGATTTTTTGGGATAATGTCGAGTATTTTTGTTGTAGGATCAATATTTGAGTAAATTTAGATGAAAATAACTTCAATTTTTAGGATTGCGAAAAAAAATTTAGTTGGAAGTGTCAAATTTTAATAAATTTATTTGAGACCAACTTCGATTTTTGTGGATTTTGTTGAGTATTTTTGTTGTAGGATGCATATTTGAGTAAATGTAGATGAAAATAACTACATTTTTTAGGATTGCGAAAAAAAATTTAGTTGGAAGTGTCAAATTTTAATAAATTTATTTGAGACCAACTTCGATTTTTGTGGATTTTGTTGAGTATTTTTGTTGTAGGATCTATATTTGAGTAAATTTAGATGAAAATAACGACAATTTTTTGGGTTGTGAAAAAAAAATTTACATGGAAGTGTAAAATTTTAATAAATTTATTTGAAACCAACTTCGATTTTTTTGGATTTTGTTGAGTATTTTTGTTGTAGGATCTATATTTGAGTAAATTTAGATGAAAATAACTTCAATTTTTAGGATTGTGAACAAAATTTTAGTTGGAAGTGTCAAATTTTAATAAATTTATTTGAGACCAACTTCGATTTTTGTGGATTTTGTTGAGTATTTTTGTTGTAGGATCTATATTTGAGTAAATTTAGAATGAAAATAACTTCAATTTTTAGGATTGTGAAAAAAAATTTAGTTGGAAGTGTCAAATTTTAATAAATTTATTTGAAACGAACTTCGATTATTTTGGATTTTGTTGAGTATTTTTGTTGTAGGATCTATATTTCAGTAAATTTAGATGAAAATAACGACAATTTTTTGGATTGTGAAAAAAATTTTAGTTGGAAGTGTCCAATTTTAATAAATTTATTTGAGACCTACTTCGATTTTTGTGGATTTTGTTGAGTATTTTTGTTGTAGGATGCATATTTGAGTAAATTAAGATGAAAATAACTTCAATTTTTTTGATTGTGATAAAAATTTTAGTTGAAAGAGTCAAATTTTAATAAATTTATTTGAAACCAACTCCGATTTTTTTGGATTTTGTCGAGTATTTTTGTTGTAGGATCTACATTTGAGTAAATTTAGATGAAAATAACTTCAATTTTTTGGATTGTGAAAAAAATTTTAGTTGGAAGTGTCAAATTTTAATAAATTTATTTGAGATCAACTTCGATTTTTTTGGATTTTGTCGAGTATTTTTGTTGTAGGATGTATATTTGAGTAAATTTTGATTAAAATAACTACAACTTTTTGGATTGTGATAAAAATTTTAGTTGGAAGAGTCAAAATTTAATAAATTTATTTGAAACCATCTTCGATTTTTTGGGATTTTGTCGAGTATTTTTGTTGTAGGATCTATATTTGAGTAAATTTAGATGAAAATAACTTCAATTTTTAGGATTGTGAAAAAAATTTTACGTGGAAGTGTCAAATTTTAGTAAATTTATTTGAGACCTACTTCGATTTTTGTGGATTTTGTTGAGTATTTTTGTTGTAGGATCTATATTTGAGTAAATTTAGATGAAAATAACGGCAATTTTTTGGGTTGTGAAAAAAAAATTTACATGGGAGTGTCAAATTTTAATAAAATTATTTGAAATCAACTTCGATTATTTTGGAATTTGTTAAGTATTTTTGTTGTAGGATCTATATTTGAGTAAATTTAGATGAAAATAACTTCAATTTTTTGGATTGTGAAAAAAATTTTAGTTGGAAGTGTCAAATTTTAATAAATTTATTTGAAATCAACTTCGATTATTTTGGATTTTGTTGAGTATTTTTGTGGTGGGATCTATATTTGAGTAAATTTAGATGAAAATAACGACAATTTTTTGGACTGTGAAAAAAAAATTTACATGGAAGGGTAAAATTTTAATAAATTTATTTGGAACCAACTTCGATTTTTTTTAATTTTGTTGAGTATTTTTATTGTAGGATCTATATTTGAGTAAATTTAGATGAAAATAACTTCAATTTTTAGGATTGTGAAAAAAATTTTAGTTGGAAGTGTCAAATTTTAATAAATTTATTTGAGACTAACTTCGATTTTTGTGGATTTTGTTGAGTATTTTTGTTGTAGGATGCATATTTGAGTAAATTTAGATGAAATTATCTTCAATTTTTGCATTGTGAAAAAAAATTTAGTTGGAAGTGTCAAATTTTAATAAATTTATTTGAAACCAACTTCGATTATTTTGGATTTTGTTGAGTATTTTTGTTGTAGGATCTATATTTCAGTAAATTTAGATGAAAATAACGACCATTTTTTGGATTGTGAAAAAAATTTTAGTTGGAAGTGTCAAATTTTAATAAATTTATTTGAGACCTACTTCGATTTTTTTGGATTTTGTTGAGAATTTTTGTTGTAGGATGTATATATGAGTAAATTTAGATGAAAATAACTTCAATTTTTTTGATGGTGATAAAAATTTTAGTTGGAAGAGTCAAATTTTAATAAATTTATTTGAAACCAACTCCGATTTTTTTGGATTTTGTCGAGTATTTTTGTTGTAGGATGTATATTTGAGTAAATTTTGATTAAAATAACTTCAATTTTTTGGATTGTGATAAAAATTTTAGTTGGAAGAGTCAAAATTTAATAAATTTATTTGAAACCATCTTCGATTTTTTGGGATTTTGTCGAGTATTTTTGTTGTAGGATCTATATTTCAGTAAATTTAGATGAAAATAACTTGAATTTTTTGGATTGTGATAAAAATTTTAGTTGGAAGTGTCAAATTTTAATAAATTTATTTGAAACCAACACCGATTTTTTTTTATTTTGTTGAGTATTTTTCTTGTAGGATCTATATTTGAGTAAATGTAGATGAAAATAACTACATTTTTTAGGATTGCGAAAAAAAATTTAGTTGGAAGTGTCAAATTTTAATAAATTTATTTGAGACCAACTTCGATTTTTGTGGATTTTGTTGAGTATTTTTGTTGTAGGATCTATATTTGAGTAAATTTAGATGAAAATAACGACAATTTTTTGGGTTGTGAAAAAAAAATTTACATGGAAGTGTAAAATTTTAATAAATTTATTTGAAACCAACTTCTATTTTTTTGGATTTTGTTGAGTATTTTTGTTGTAGGATCTATATTTGAGTAAATTTAATTGAAAATAACTTCAATTTTTAGGATTGTGAACAAAATTTTAGTTGGAAGTGTCAAATTTTAATAAATTTATTTGAGACCAACTTCGATTTTTGTGGATTTTGTTGAGTATTTTTGTTGTAGGATCTATATTTGAGTAAATTTAGAATGAAAATAACTTCAATTTTTAGGATTGCGAAAAAAAATTTAGTTGGAAGTGTCAAATTTTAATAAATTTATTTGAGACCAACTTCGATTTTTGTGGATTTTGTTGAGTATTTTTGTTGTAGGATGTATATTTGAGTAAATTTTGATTAAAATAACTACAATTTTTTGGATTGTGATAAAAATTTTAGTTGGAAGAGTCAAAATTTAATAAATTTATTTGAAACCAACTTCGATTTTTTGGGATAATGTCGAGTATTTTTGTTGTAGGATCAATATTTGAGTAAATTTAGATGAAAATAACTTCAATTTTTAGGATTGTGAAAAAAAATTTAGTTGGAAGTGTCAAATTTTAATAAATTTCTTTGAAACCAACACCGATTTTTTTTTATTTTGTTGAGTATTTTTCTTGTACGATCTATATTTGAGTAAATGTAGATGAAAATAACTACATTTTTTAGGATTGCGAAAAAAAATTTAGTTGGAAGTGTCAAATTTTAATAAATTTATTTGAGACCAACTTCGATTTTTGTGGATTTTGTTGAGTATTTTTGTTGTAGGATCTATATTTGAGTAAATTTAGATGAAAATAACGACAATTTTTTGGGTTGTGAAAAAAAAATTTACATGGAAGTGTAAAATTTTAATAAATTTATTTGAAACCAACTTCGATTTTTTTGGATTTTGTTGAGTATTTTTATTGTAGGATCTATATTTGAGTAAATTTAGATGAAAATAACTTCAATTTTTAGGATTGTGAACAAAATTTTAGTTGGAAGTGTCAAATTTTAATAAATTTATTTGAGACCAACTTCGATTTTTGTGGATTTTGTTGAGTATTTTTGTTGTAGGATCTATATTTGAGTAAATTTAGAATGAAAATAACTTCAATTTTTAGGATTGTGAAAAAAAATTTAGTTGGAAGTGTCAAAGTTTAATAAATTTATTGGGACCAACACCGATTTTTTTTTATTTTGTTGAGTATTTTTCTTGGAGGATCTATATTTGAGTAAATGTAGATGAAAATAACTACATTTTTTAGGATTGCGAAAAAAAATTTAGTTGGAAGTGTCAAATTTTAATAAATTTATTTGAGACCAACTTCGATTTTTGTTGAGTATTTTGGTTGTAGGATCTATATTTGAGTAAATTTAGAATGAAAATAACTTCAATTTTTAGGATTGCGAAAAAAAATTTAGTTGGAAGTGTCAAATTTTAATAAATTTATTTGAGACCAACTTCGATTTTTGTGGATTTTGTTGAGTATTTTTGTTGTAGGATGCATATTTGAGTAAATTTAGATGAAATTATCTTCAATTTTTTGGATTGTGAAAAAAAATTTAGTTGGAAGTGTCAAATTTTAATAAATTTATTTGAAACGAAATTCGATTATTTTGGATTTTGTTGAGTATTTTTGTTGTAGGATCTATATTTCAGTAAATTTAGATGAAAATAACGACAATTTTTTGGATTGTGAAAAAAATTTTAGTTGGAAGTGTCCAATTTTAATAAATTTATTTGAGACCTACTTCGATTTTTGTGGATTTTGTTGAGTATTTTTGTTGTAGGATGCATATTTGAGTAAATTTAGATGAAAATAACTTCAATTTTTTTGATTGTGATAAAAATTTTAGTTGAAAGAGTCAAATTTTAATAAATTTATTTGAAACCAACTCCGATTTTTTTGGATTTTGTCGAGTATTTTTGTTGTAGGATCTACATTTGAGTAAATTTAGATGAAAATAACTTCAATTTTTAGGATTGTGAAAAAAAATTTAGTTGGAAGTGTCAAATTTTAATAAATTTATTTGAAACCAACTTCGATAATTTTTGGGATTTTGTTGAGTAGTTTTGTTGTAGGATCTATATTTGAGTAAATTTAGATGAAAATAACTTCAATTTTTTGGATTGTGAAAAAAATTTTAGTTGGAAGTGTCAAATTTTAATAAATTTATTTGAGATCAACTTCGATTTTTTTGGATTTTGTTGAGTATTTTTGTTGTAGGATGTATATTTGAGTAAATTTTGATTAAAATAACTACAATTTTTTGGATTGTGATAAAAATTTTAGTTGGAAGAGTCAAAATTTAATAAATTTATTTGAAACCAACTTCGATTTTTTGGGATAATGTCGAGTATTTTTGTTGTAGGATCAATATTTGAGTAAATTTAGATGAAAATAACTTCAATTTTTAGGATTGTGAAAAAAAATTTAGTTGGAAGTGTCAAATTTTAATAAATTTCTTTGAAACCAACACCGATTTTTTTTTATTTTGTTGAGTATTTTTCTTGTACGATCTATATTTGAGTAAATGTAGATGAAAATAACTACATTTTTTAGGATTGCGAAAAAAAATTTAGTTGGAAGTGTCAAATTTTAATAAATTTATTTGAGACCAACTTCGATTTTTGTGGATTTTGTTGAGTATTTTTGTTGTAGGATCTATATTTGAGTAAATTTAGATGAAAATAACGACAATTTTTTGGGTTGTGAAAAAAAAATTTACATGGAAGTGTAAAATTTTAATAAATTTATTTGAAACCAACTTCGATTTTTTTGGATTTTGTTGAGTATTTTTATTGTAGGATCTATATTTGAGTAAATTTAGATGAAAATAACTTCAATTTTTAGGATTGTGAACAAAATTTTAGTTGGAAGTGTCAAATTTTAATAAATTTATTTGAGACCAACTTCGATTTTTGTGGATTTTGTTGAGTATTTTTGTTGTAGGATCTATATTTGAGTAAATTTAGAATGAAAATAACTTCAATTTTTAGGATTGTGAAAAAAAATTTAGTTGGAAGTGTCAAAGTTTAATAAATTTATTGGGACCAACACCGATTTTTTTTTATTTTGTTGAGTATTTTTCTTGGAGGATCTATATTTGAGTAAATGTAGATGAAAATAACTACATTTTTTAGGATTGCGAAAAAAAATTTAGTTGGAAGTGTCAAATTTTAATAAATTTATTTGAGACCAACTTCGATTTTTGTTGAGTATTTTGGTTGTAGGATCTATATTTGAGTAAATTTAGAATGAAAATAACTTCAATTTTTAGGATTGCGAAAAAAAATTTAGTTGGAAGTGTCAAATTTTAATAAATTTATTTGAGACCAACTTCGATTTTTGTGGATTTTGTTGAGTATTTTTGTTGTAGGATGCATATTTGAGTAAATTTAGATGAAATTATCTTCAATTTTTTGGATTGTGAAAAAAAATTTAGTTGGAAGTGTCAAATTTTAATAAATTTATTTGAAACGAACTTCGATTATTTTGGATTTTGTTGAGTATTTTTATTGTAGGATCTATATTTCAGTAAATTTAGATGAAAATAACGACAATTTTTTGGATTGTGAAAAAAATTTTAGTTGGAAGTGTCCAATTTTAATAAATTTATTTGAGACCTACTTCGATTTTTGTGGATTTTGTTGAGTATTTTTGTTGTAGGATGCATATTTGAGTAAATTTAGATGAAAATAACTTCAATTTTTTTGATTGTGATAAAAATTTTAGTTGAAAGAGTCAAATTTTAATAAATTTATCTGAAACCAACTCCGATTTTTTTGGATTTTGTCGAGTATTTTTGTTGTAGGATCTACATTTGAGTAAATTTAGATGAAAATAACTTCAATTTTTAGGATTGTGAAAAAAAATTTAGTTGGAAGTGTCAAATTTTAATAAATTTATTTGAAACCAACTTCGATAATTTTTGGGATTTTGTTGAGTAGTTTTGTTGTAGGATCTATATTTGAGTAAATTTAGATGAAAATAACTTCAATTTTTTGGATTGTGAAAAAAATTTTAGTTGGAAGTGTCAAATTTTAATAAATTTATTTGAGATCAACTTCGATTTTTTTGGATTTTGTTGAGTATTTTTGTTGTAGGATGTATATTTGAGTAAATTTTGATTAAAATAACTACAATTTTTTGGATTGTGATAAAAATTTTAGTTGGAAGAGTCAAAATTTAATAAATTTATTTGAAACCAACTTCGATTTTTTGGGATAATTTCGAGTATTTTTGTTGTAGGATCAATATTTGAGTAAATTTAAATGAAAATAACTTCAATTTTTAGGATTGTGAAAAACAATTTAGTTGGAAGTGTCAAATTTTAATAAATTTATTTGAAACCAACACCGATTTTTTTTTATTTTGTTGAGTATTTTTCTTGTAGGATCTATATTTGAGTAAATGTAGATGAAAATAACTACATTTTTTAGGATTGCGAAAAAAAATTTAGTTGGAAATGTCAAATTTTAATAAATTTATTTGAGACCAACTTCGATTTTTGTGGATTTTGTTGAGTATTTTTGTTGTAGGATCTATATTTGAGTAAATTTAGATGAAAATAACGACAATTTTTTGGGTTGTGAAAAAAAAATTTACATGGAAGTGTAAAATTTTAATAAATTTATTTGAAACCAACTTCGATTTTTTTGGATTTTGTTGAGTATTTTTGTTGTAGGATCTATATTTGAGTAAATTTAGATGAAAATAACTTCAATTTTTAGGATTGTGAACAAAATTTTAGTTGGAAGTGTCAAATTTTAATAAATTTATTTGAGACCAACTTCGATTTTTGTGGATTTTGTTGAGTATTTTTGTTGTAGGATCTATATTTGAGTAAATTTAGAATGAAAATAACTTCAATTTTTAGGATTGTGAAAAAAAAATTTAGTTGGAAGTGTCAAAGTTTAATAAATTTATTGGGACCAACACCGATTTTTTTTTATTTTGTTGAGTATTTTTCTTGGAGGATCTATATTTGAGTAAATGTAGATGAAAATAACTACAATTTTTAGGATTGCGAAAAAAAATTTAGTTGGAAGTGTCAAATTTTAATAAATTTATTTGAGACCAACTTCGATTTTTGTTGAGTATTTTGGTTGTAGGATCTATATTTGAGTAAATTTAGAATGAAAATAACTTCAATTTTTAGGATTGTGAAAAAAATTTTACGTGGAAGTGTCAAATTTTAATAAATTTATTTGAGACCTACTTCGATTTTTGTGGATTTTGTTGAGTATTTTTGTTGTAGGATCTATATTTGAGTAAATTTAGATGAAAATAACGGCAATTTTTTGGGTTGTGAAAAAAAAATTTACATGGGAGTGTCAAATTTTAATAAAATTATTTGAAATCAACTTCGATTATTTTGGAATTTGTTAAGTATTTTTGTTGTAGGATCTATATTTGAGTAAATTTAGATGAAAATAACTTCAATTTTTTGGATTGTGAAAAAAATTTTAGTTGGAAGTGTCAAATTTTAATAAATTTATTTGAAATCAACTTCGATTATTTTGGATTTTGTTGAGTATTTTTGTGGTGGGATCTATATTTGAGTAAATTTAGATGAAAATAACGACAATTTTTTGGACTGTGAAAAAAAAATTTACATGGAAGGGTAAAATTTTAATAAATTTATTTGAAACCAACTTCGATTTTTTTTAATTTTGTTGAGTATTTTTGTTGTAGGATCTATATTTGAGTAAATTTAGATGAAAATAACTTCAATTTTTAGGATTGTGAAAAAAATTTTAGGTGGAAGTGTCAAATTTTAATAAATTTATTTGAGACTAACTTCGATTTTTGTGGATTTTGTTGAGTATTTTTGTTGTAGGATGCATATTTGAGTAAATTTAGATGAAATTATCTTAAATTTTTGCATTGTGAAAAAAAATTTAGTTGGAAGTGTCAAATTTTAATAAATTTATTTGAAACCAACTTCGATTATTTTGGATTTTGTTGAGTATTTTTGTTGTAGGATCTATATTTCAGTAAATTTAGATGAAAATAACGACCATTTTTTGGATTGTGAAAAAAATTTTAGTTGGAAGTGTCAAATTTTAATAAATTTATTTGAGACCTACTTCGATTTTTTTGGATTTTGTTGAGAATTTTTGTTGTAGGATGTATATATGAGTAAATTTAGATGAAAATAACTTCAATTTTTTTGATGGTGATAAAAATTTTAGTTGGAAGAGTCAAATTTTAATAAATTTATTTGAAACCAACTCCGATTTTTTTGGATTTTGTCGAGTATTTTTGTTGTAGGATGTATATTTGAGTAAATTTTGATTAAAATAACTTCAATTTTTTGGATTGTGATAAAAATTTTAGTTGGAAGAGTCAAAATTTAATAAATTTATTTGAAACCATCTTCGATTTTTTGGGATTTTGTCGAGTATTTTTGTTGTAGGATCTATATTTCAGTAAATTTAGATGAAAATAACTTCAATTTTTTGGATTGTGATAAAAATTTTAGTTGGAAGTGTCAAATTTTAATAAATTTATTTGAAACCAACACCGATTTTTTTTTATTTTGTTGAGTATTTTTCTTGTAGGATCTATATTTGAGTAAATGTAGATGAAAATAACTACATTTTTTAGGATTGCGAAAAAAAATTTAGTTGGAAGTGTCAAATTTTAATAAATTTATTTGAGACCAACTTCGATTTTTGTGGATTTTGTTGAGTATTTTTGTTGTAGGATGCATATTTGAGTAAATTTAGATGAAATTATCTTCAATTTTTTGGATTGTGAAAAAAAATTTAGTTGGAAGTGTCAAATTTTAATAAATTTATTTGAAACGAACTTCGATTTTTGTGGATTTTGTTGAGTATTTTTGTTGTAGGATCTATATTTGAGTAAATTTAGATGAAAATAACGACAATTTTTTGGGTTGTGAAAAAAAAATTTACATGGAAGTGTAAAATTTTAATAAATTTATTTGAAACCAACTTCGATTTTTTTGGATTTTGTTGAGTATTTTTGTTGTAGGATCTATATTTGAGTAAATTTAGATGAAAATAACTTCAATTTTTAGGATTGTGAACAAAATTTTAGTTGGAAGTGTCAAATTTTAATAAATTTATTTGAGACCAACTTCGATTTTTGTGGATTTTGTTGAGTATTTTTGTTGTAGGATCTATATTTGAGTAAATTTAGAATGAAAATAACTTCAATTTTTAGGATTGTGAAAAAAAATTTAGTTGGAAGTGTCAAAGTTTAATAAATTTATTGGGACCAACACCGATTTTTTTTTATTTTGTTGAGTATTTTTCTTGGAGGATCTATATTTGAGTAAATGTAGATGAAAATAACTACATTTTTTAGGATTGCGAAAAAAAATTTAGTTGGAAGTGTCTAATTTTAATAAATTTATTTGAGACCAACTTCGATTTTTGTTGAGTATTTTGGTTGTAGGATCTATATTTGAGTAAATTTAGAATGAAAATAACTTCAATTTTTAGGATTGCGAAAAAAAATTTAGTTGGAAGTGTCAAATTTTAATAAATTTATTTGAGACCAACTTCGATTTTTGTGGATTTTGTTGAGTATTTTTGTTGTAGGATGCATATTTGAGTAAATTTAGATGAAATTATCTTCAATTTTTTGGATTGTGAAAAAAAATTTAGTTGGAAGTGTCAAATTTTAATAAATTTATTTGAAACGAACTTCGATTATTTTGGATTTTGTTGAGTATTTTTATTGTAGGATCTATATTTCAGTAAATTTAGATGAAAATAACGACAATTTTTTGGATTGTGAAAAAAATTTTAGTTGGAAGTGTCCAATTTTAATAAATTTATTTGAGACCTACTTCGATTTTTGTGGATTTTGTTGAGTATTTTTGTTGTAGGATGCATATTTGAGTAAATTTAGATGAAAATAACTTCAATTTTTTTGATTGTGATAAAAATTTTAGTTGAAAGAGTCAAATTTTAATAAATTTATTTGAAACCAACTCCGATTTTTTTGGATTTTGTCGAGTATTTTTGTTGTAGGATCTACATTTGAGTAAATTTAGATGAAAATAACTTCAATTTTTAGGATTGTGAAAAAAAATTTAGTTGGAAGTGTCAAATTTTAATAAATTTATTTGAAACCAACTTCGATAATTTTTGGGATTTTGTTGAGTAGTTTTGTTGTAGGATCTATATTTGAGTAAATTTAGATGAAAATAACTTCAATTTTTTGGATTGTGAAAAAAATTTTAGTTGGAAGTGTCAAATTTTAATAAATTTATTTGAGATCAACTTCGATTTTTTTGGATTTTGTTGAGTATTTTTGTTGTAGGATGTATATTTGAGTAAATTTTGATTAAAATAACTACAATTTTTTGGATTGTGATAAAAATTTTAGTTGGAAGAGTCAAAATTTAATAAATTTATTTGAAACCAACTTCGATTTTTTGGGATAATTTCGAGTATTTTTGTTGTAGGATCAATATTTGAGTAAATTTAAATGAAAATAACTTCAATTTTTAGGATTGTGAAAAACAATTTAGTTGGAAGTGTCAAATTTTAATAAATTTATTTGAAACCAACACCGATTTTTTTTTATTTTGTTGAGTATTTTTCTTGTAGGATCTATATTTGAGTAAATGTAGATGAAAATAACTACATTTTTTAGGATTGCGAAAAAAAATTTAGTTGGAAATGTCAAATTTTAATAAATTTATTTGAGACCAACTTCGATTTTTGTGGATTTTGTTGAGTATTTTTGTTGTAGGATCTATATTTGAGTAAATTTAGATGAAAATAACGACAATTTTTTGGGTTGTGAAAAAAAAATTTACATGGAAGTGTAAAATTTTAATAAATTTATTTGAAACCAACTTCGATTTTTTTGGATTTTGTTGAGTATTTTTGTTGTAGGATCTATATTTGAGTAAATTTAGATGAAAATAACTTCAATTTTTAGGATTGTGAACAAAATTTTAGTTGGAAGTGTCAAATTTTAATAAATTTATTTGAGACCAACTTCGATTTTTGTGGATTTTGTTGAGTATTTTTGTTGTAGGATCTATATTTGAGTAAATTTAGAATGAAAATAACTTCAATTTTTAGGATTGTGAAAAAAAAATTTAGTTGGAAGTGTCAAAGTTTAATAAATTTATTGGGACCAACACCGATTTTTTTTTATTTTGTTGAGTATTTTTCTTGGAGGATCTATATTTGAGTAAATGTAGATGAAAATAACTACATTTTTTAGGATTGCGAAAAAAAATTTAGTTGGAAGTGTCAAATTTTAATAAATTTATTTGAGACCAACTTCGATTTTTGTTGAGTATTTTGGTTGTAGGATCTATATTTGAGTAAATTTAGAATGAAAATAACTTCAATTTTTAGGATTGTGAAAAAAATTTTACGTGGAAGTGTCAAATTTTAATAAATTTATTTGAGACCTACTTCGATTTTTGTGGATTTTGTTGAGTATTTTTGTTGTAGGATCTATATTTGAGTAAATTTAGATGAAAATAACGGCAATTTTTTGGGTTGTGAAAAAAAAATTTACATGGGAGTGTCAAATTTTAATAAAATTATTTGAAATCAACTTCGATTATTTTGGAATTTGTTAAGTATTTTTGTTGTAGGATCTATATTTGAGTAAATTTAGATGAAAATAACTTCAATTTTTTGGATTGTGAAAAAAATTTTAGTTGGAAGTGTCAAATTTTAATAAATTTATTTGAAATCAACTTCGATTATTTTGGATTTTGTTGAGTATTTTTGTGGTGGGATCTATATTTGAGTAAATTTAGATGAAAATAACGACAATTTTTTGGACTGTGAAAAAAAAATTTACATGGAAGGGTAAAATTTTAATAAATTTATTTGAAACCAACTTCGATTTTTTTTAATTTTGTTGAGTATTTTTGTTGTAGGATCTATATTTGAGTAAATTTAGATGAAAATAACTTCAATTTTTAGGATTGTGAAAAAAATTTTAGTTGGAAGTGTCAAATTTTAATAAATTTATTTGAGACTAACTTCGATTTTTGTGGATTTTGTTGAGTATTTTTGTTGTAGGATGCATATTTGAGTAAATTTAGATGAAATTATCTTAAATTTTTGCATTGTGAAAAAAAATTTAGTTGGAAGTGTCAAATTTTAATAAATTTATTTGAAACCAACTTCGATTATTTTGGATTTTGTTGAGTATTTTTGTTGTAGGATCTATATTTCAGTAAATTTAGATGAAAATAACGACCATTTTTTGGATTGTGAAAAAAATTTTAGTTGGAAGTGTCAAATTTTAATAAATTTATTTGAGACCTACTTCGATTTTTTTGGATTTTGTTGAGAATTTTTGTTGTAGGATGTATATATGAGTAAATTTAGATGAAAATAACTTCAATTTTTTTGATGGTGATAAAAATTTTAGTTGGAAGAGTCAAATTTTAATAAATTTATTTGAAACCAACTCCGATTTTTTTGGATTTTGTCGAGTATTTTTGTTGTAGGATGTATATTTGAGTAAATTTTGATTAAAATAACTTCAATTTTTTGGATTGTGATAAAAATTTTAGTTGGAAGAGTCAAAATTTAATAAATTTATTTGAAACCATCTTCGATTTTTTGGGATTTTGTCGAGTATTTTTGTTGTAGGATCTATATTTCAGTAAATTTAGATGAAAATAACTTCAATTTTTTGGATTGTGATAAAAATTTTAGTTGGAAGTGTCAAATTTTAATAAATTTATTTGAAACCAACACCGATTTTTTTTTATTTTGTTGAGTATTTTTCTTGTAGGATCTATATTTGAGTAAATGTAGATGAAAATAACTACATTTTTTAGGATTGCGAAAAAAAATTTAGTTGGAAGTGTCAAATTTTAATAAATTTATTTGAGACCAACTTCGATTTTTGTGGATTTTGTTGAGTATTTTTGTTGTAGGATCTATATTTGAGTAAATTTAGATGAAAATAACGACAATTTTTTGGGTTGTGAAAAAAAAATTTACATGGAAGTGTAAAATTTTAATAAATTTATTTGAAACCAACTTCGATTTTTTTGGATTTTGTTGAGTATTTTTGTTGTAGGATCTATATTTGAGTAAATTTAGATGAAAATAACTTCAATTTTTAGGATTGTGAACAAAATTTTAGTTGGAAGTGTCAAATTTTAATAAATTTATTTGAGACCAACTTCGATTTTTGTGGATTTTGTTGAGTATTTTTGTTGTAGGATCTATATTTGAGTAAATTTAGAATGAAAATAACTTCAATTTTTAGGATTGTGAAAAAAAATTTAGTTGGAAGTGTCAAAGTTTAATAAATTTATTGGGACCAACACCGATTTTTTTTTATTTTGTTGAGTATTTTTCTTGGAGGATCTATATTTGAGTAAATGTAGATGAAAATAACTACATTTTTTAGGATTGCGAAAAAAAATTTAGTTGGAAGTGTCAAATTTTAATAAATTTATTTGAGACCAACTTCGATTTTTGTTGAGTATTTTGGTTGTAGGATCTATATTTGAGTAAATTTAGAATGAAAATAACTTCAATTTTTAGGATTGCGAAAAAAAATTTAGTTGGAAGTGTCAAATTTTAATAAATTTATTTGAGACCAACTTCGATTTTTGTGGATTTTGTTGAGTATTTTTGTTGTAGGATGCATATTTGAGTAAATTTAGATGAAATTATCTTCAATTTTTTGGATTGTGAAAAAAAATTTAGTTGGAAGTGTCAAATTTTAATAAATTTATTTGAAACGAACTTCGATTATTTTGGATTTTGTTGAGTATTTTTGTTGTAGGATCTATATTTCAGTAAATTTAGATGAAAATAACGACAATTTTTTGGATTGTGATAAAAATTTTAGTTGGAAGAGTCAAAATTTAATAAATTTATTTGAAACCATCTTCGATTTTTTGGGATTTTGTCGAGTATTTTTGTTGTAGGATCTATATTTCAGTAAATTTAGATGAAAATAACTTCAATTTTTTGGATTGTGATAAAAATTTTAGTTGGAAGTGTCAAATTTTAATAAATTTATTTGAAACCAACACCGATTTTTTTTTATTTTGTTGAGTATTTTTCTTGTAGGATCTATATTTGAGTAAATGTAGATGAAAATAACTACATTTTTTAGGATTGCGAAAAAAAATTTAGTTGGAAGTGTCAAATTTTAATAAATTTATTTGAGACCAACTTCGATTTTTGTGGATTTTGTTGAGTATTTTTGTTGTAGGATCTATATTTGAGTAAATTTAGATGAAAATAACGACAATTTTTTGGGTTGTGAAAAAAAAATTTACATGGAAGTGTAAAATTTTAATAAATTTATTTGAAACCAACTTCTATTTTTTTGGATTTTGTTGAGTATTTTTGTTGTAGGATCTATATTTGAGTAAATTTAGATGAAAATAACTTCAATTTTTAGGATTGTGAACAAAATTTTAGTTGGAAGTGTCAAATTTTAATAAATTTATTTGAGACCAACTTCGATTTTTGTGGATTTTGTTGAGTATTTTTGTTGTAGGATGCATATTTGAGTAAATTTAGATGAAATTATCTTCAATTTTTTGGATTGTGATAAAAAATTTAGTTGGAAGTGTCAAATTTTAATAAATTTATTTGAAACCAACTCCGATTTTTTTGGATTTTGTCGAGTATTTTTGTTGTAGGATCTACATTTGAGTAAATTTAGATGAAAATAACTTCAATTTTTAGGATTGTGAAAAAAAATTTAGTTGGAAGTGTCAAATTTTAATAAATTTATTTGAAACCAACTTCGATAATTTTTGGGATTTTGTTGAGTATTTTTGTTGTAGGATCTATATTTGAGTAAATTTAGATGAAAATAACTTCAATTTTTTGGATTGTGAAAAAAATTTTAGTTGGAAGTGTCAAATTTTAATAAATTTATTTGAAACCAACTTCGATTTTTGTGGATTTTGTTGAGTATTTTTGTTGTAGGATGCATATTTGAGTAAATTTAGATGAAAATAACTTCAATTTTTTTGATTGTGATAAAAATTTTAGTTGAAAGAGTCAAATTTTAATAAATTTATTTGAAACCAACTCCGATTTTTTTGGATTTTGTCGAGTATTTTTGTTGTAGGATCTAAATTTGAGTAAATTTAGATGAAAATAACTTCAATTTTTAGGATTGTGAAAAAAAATTTAGTTGGAAGTGTCAAATTTTAATAAATTTATTTGAAACCAACTTCGATAATTTTTGGGATTTTGTTGAGTATTTTTGTTGTAGGATCTATATTTGAGTAAATTTAGATGAAAATAACTTCAATTTTTTGGATTGTGAAAAAAATTTTAGTTGGAAGTGTCAAATTTTAATAAATTTATTTGAGATCAACTTCGATTTTTTTGGATTTTGTTGAGTATTTTTGTTGTAGGATGTATATTTGAGTAAATTTTGATTAAAATAACTACAATTTTTTGGATTGTGATAAAAATTTTAGTTGGAAGAGTCAAAATTTAATAAATTTATTTGAAACCAACTTCGATTTTTTGGGATAATGTCGAGTATTTTTGTTGTAGGATCAATATTTGAGTAAATTTAGATGAAAATAACTTCAATTTTTAGGATTGTGAAAAAAAATTTAGTTGGAAGTGTCAAATTTTAATAAATTTATTTGAAACCAACACCGATTTTTTTTTATTTTGTTGAGTATTTTTCTTGTAGGATCTATATTTGAGTAAATGTAGATGAAAATAACTACATTTTTTAGGATTGCGAAAAAAAATTTAGTTGGAAGTGTCAAATTTTAATAAATTTATTTGAGACCAACTTCGATTTTTGTGGATTTTGTTGAGTATTTTTGTTGTAGGATCTATATTTGAGTAAATTTAGATGAAAATAACGACAATTTTTTGGGTTGTGAAAAAAAAATTTACATGGAAGTGTAAAATTTTAATAAATTTATTTGAAACCAACTTCTATTTTTTTGGATTTTGTTGAGTATTTTTGTTGTAGGATCTATATTTGAGTAAATTTAGATGAAAATAACTTCAATTTTTAGGATTGTGAACAAAATTTTAGTTGGAAGTGTCAAATTTTAATAAATTTATTTGAGACCAACTTCGATTTTTGTGGATTTTGTTGAGTATTTTTGTTGTAGGATCTATATTTGAGTAAATTTAGAATGAAAATAACTTCAATTTTTAGGATTGTGAAAAAAAATTTAGTTGGAAGTGTCAAAGTTTAATAAATTTATTGGGACCAACACCGATTTTTTTTTATTTTGTTGAGTATTTTTCTTGTAGGATCTATATTTGAGTAAATGTAGATGTAAATAACTACATTTTTTAGGATTGCGAAAAAAAATTTAGTTGGAAGTGTCAAATTTTAATAAATTTATTTGAGACCAACTTCGATTTTTGTTGAGTATTTTGGTTGTAGGATCTATATTTGAGTAAATTTAGAATGAAAATAACTTCAATTTTTAGGATTGCGAAAAAAAATTTAGTTGGAAGTGTCAAATTTTAATAAATTTATTTGAGACCAACTTCGATTTTTGTGGATTTTGTTGAGTATTTTTGTTGTAGGATCCATATTTGAGTAAATTTAGATGAAATTATCTTCAATTTTTTGGATTGTGATAAAAAATTTAGTTGGAAGTGTCAAATTTTAATAAATTTATTTGAAACCAACTCCGATTTTTTTGGATTTTGTCGAGTATTTTTGTTGTAGGATCTACATTTGAGTAAATTTAGATGAAAATAACTTCAATTTTTAGGATTGTGAAAAAAAATTTAGTTGGAAGTGTCAAATTTTAATAAATTTATTTGAAACCAACTTCGATAATTTTTGGGATTTTGTTGAGTATTTTTGTTGTAGGATCTATATTTGAGTAAATTTAGATGAAAATAACTTCAATTTTTTGGATTGTGAAAAAAATTTTAGTTGGAAGTGTCAAATTTTAATAAATTTATTTGAAACCAACTTCGATTTTTGTGGATTTTGTTGAGTATTTTTGTTGTAGGATCTATATTTGAGTAAATTTAGAATGAAAATAACTTCAATTTTTAGGATTGTGAAAAAAAATTTAGTTGGAAGTGTCAAAGTTTAATAAATTTATTGGGACCAACACCGATTTTTTTTTATTTTGTTGAGTATTTTTCTTGGAGGATCTATATTTGAGTAAATGTAGATGAAAATAACTACATTTTTTAGGATTGCGAAAAAAAATTTAGTTGGAAGTGTCAAATTTTAATAAATTTATTTGAGACCAACTTCGATTTTTGTTGAGTATTTTGGTTGTAGGATCTATATTTGAGTAAATTTAGAATGAAAATAACTTCAATTTTTAGGATTGCGAAAAAAAATTTAGTTGGAAGTGTCAAATTTTAATAAATTTATTTGAGACCAACTTCGATTTTTGTGGATTTTGTTGAGTATTTTTGTTGTAGGATGCATATTTGAGTAAATTTAGATGAAATTATCTTCAATTTTTTGGATTGTGAAAAAAAATTTAGTTGGAAGTGTCAAATTTTAATAAATTTATTTGAAACGAACTTCGATTATTTTGGATTTTGTTGAGTATTTTTGTTGTAGGATCTATATTTCAGTAAATTTAGATGAAAATAACGACAATTTTTTGGATTGTGAAAAAAATTTTAGTTGGAAGTGTCCAATTTTAATAAATTTATTTGAGACCTACTTCGATTTTTGTGGATTTTGTTGAGTATTTTTGTTGTAGGATGCATATTTGAGTAAATTTAGATGAAAATAACTTCAATTTTTTTGATTGTGATAAAAATTTTAGTTGAAAGAGTCAAATTTTAATAAATTTATTTGAAACCAACTCCGATTTTTTTGGATTTTGTCGAGTATTTTTGTTGTAGGATCTAAATTTGAGTAAATTTAGATGAAAATAACTTCAATTTTTAGGATTGTGAAAAAAAATTTAGTTGGAAGTGTCAAATTTTAATAAATTTATTTGAAACCAACTTCGATAATTTTTGGGATTTTGTTGAGTATTTTTGTTGTAGGATCTATATTTGAGTAAATTTAGATGAAAATAACTTCAATTTTTTGGATTGTGAAAAAAATTTTAGTTGGAAGTGTCAAATTTTAATAAATTTATTTGAGATCAACTTCGATTTTTTTGGATTTTGTTGAGTATTTTTGTTGTAGGATGTATATTTGAGTAAATTTTGATTAAAATAACTTCAATTTTTTGGATTGTGATAAAAATTTTAGTTGGAAGAGTCAAAATTTAATAAATTTATTTGAAACCAACTTCGATTTTTTGGGATAATGTCGAGTATTTTTGTTGTAGGATCAATATTTGAGTAAATTTAGATGAAAATAACTTCAATTTTTAGGATTGTGAAAAAAAATTTAGTTGGAAGTGTCAAATTTTAATAAATTTATTTGAAACCAACACCGATTTTTTTTTATTTTGTTGAGTATTTTTCTTGTAGGATCTATATTTGAGTAAATGTAGATGAAAATAACTACATTTTTTAGGATTGCGAAAAAAAATTTAGTTGGAAGTGTCAAATTTTAATAAATTTATTTGAGACCAACTTCGATTTTTGTGGATTTTGTTGAGTATTTTTGTTGTAGGATCTATATTTGAGTAAATTTAGATGAAAATAACGACAATTTTTTGGGTTGTGAAAAAAAAATTTACATGGAAGTGTAAAATTTTAATAAATTTATTTGAAACCAACTTCGATTTTTTTGGATTTTGTTGAGTATTTTTGTTGTAGGATCTATATTTGAGTAAATTTAGATGAAAATAACTTCAATTTTTAGGATTGTGAACAAAATTTTAGTTGGAAGTGTCAAATTTTAATAAATTTATTTGAGACCAACTTCGATTTTTGTGGATTTTGTTGAGTATTTTTGTTGTAGGATCTATATTTGAGTAAATTTAGAATGAAAATAACTTCAATTTTTAGGATTGTGAAAAAAAATTTAGTTGGAAGTGTCAAAGTTTAATAAATTTATTGGGACCAACACCGATTTTTTTTTATTTTGTTGAGTATTTTTCTTGGAGGATCTATATTTGAGTAAATGTAGATGAAAATAACTACATTTTTTAGGATTGCGAAAAAAAATTTAGTTGGAAGTGTCAAATTTTAATAAATTTATTTGAGACCAACTTCGATTTTTGTTGAGTATTTTGGTTGTAGGATCTATATTTGAGTAAATTTAGAATGAAAATAACTTCAATTTTTAGGATTGCGAAAAAAAATTTAGTTGGAAGTGTCAAATTTTAATAAATTTATTTGAGACCAACTTCGATTTTTGTGGATTTTGTTGAGTATTTTTGTTGTAGGATGCATATTTGAGTAAATTTAGATGAAATTATCTTCAATTTTTTGGATTGTGAAAAAAAATTTAGTTGGAAGTGTCAAATTTTAATAAATTTATTTGAAACGAACTTCGATTATTTTGGATTTTGTTGAGTATTTTTGTTGTAGGATCTATATTTCAGTAAATTTAGATGAAAATAACGACAATTTTTTGGATTGTGAAAAAAATTTTAGTTGGAAGTGTCCAATTTTAATAAATTTATTTGAGATCAACTTCGATTTTTTTGGATTTTGTTGAGTATTTTTGTTGTAGGATGTATATTTGAGTAAATTTTGATTAAAATAACTACAATTTTTTGGATTGTGATAAAAATTTTAGTTGGAAGAGTCAAAATTTAATAAATTTATTTGAAACCAACTTCGATTTTTTGGGATAATGTCGAGTATTTTTGTTGTAGGATCAATATTTGAGTAAATTTAGATGAAAATAACTTCAATTTTTAGGATTGTGAAAAAAAATTTAGTTGGAAGTGTCAAATTTTAATAAATTTATTTGAAACCAACACCGATTTTTTTTTATTTTGTTGAGTATTTTTCTTGTAGGATCTATATTTGAGTAAATGTAGATGAAAATAACTACATTTTTTAGGATTGCGAAAAAAAATTTAGTTGGAAGTGTCAAATTTTAATAAATTTATTTGAGACCAACTTCGATTTTTGTGGATTTTGTTGAGTATTTTTGTTGTAGGATGCATATTTGAGTAAATTTAGATGAAATTATCTTCAATTTTTTGGATTGTGAAAAAAAATTTAGTTGGAACTGTCAAATTTTAATAAATTTATTTGAAACGAACTTCGATTATTTTGGATTTTGTTGAGTATTTTTGTTGTAGGATCTATATTTCAGTAAATTTAGATGAAAATAACGACAATTTTTTGGATTGTGAAAAAAATTTTAGTTGGAAGTGTCCAATTTTAATAAATTTATTTGAGACCTACTTCGATTTTTGTGGATTTTGTCGAGTATTTTTGTTGTAGGATCTAAATTTGAGTAAATTTAGATGAAAATAACTTCAATTTTTAGGATTGTGAAAAAAAATTTAGTTGGAAGTGTCAAATTTTAATAAATTTATTTGAAACCAACTTCGATAATTTTTGGGATTTTGTTGAGTATTTTTGTTGTAGGATCTATATTTGAGTAAATTTAGATGAAAATAACTTCAATTTTTTGGATTGTGAAAAAAATTTTAGTTGGAAGTGTCAAATTTTAATAAATTTATTTGAGATCAACTTCGATTTTTTTGGATTTTGTTGAGTATTTTTGTTGTAGGATGTATATTTGAGTAAATTTTGATTAAAATAACTACAATTTTTTGGATTGTGATAAAAATTTTAGTTGGAAGAGTCAAACTTTAAGAAATTTATTTGAAACCAACTTCGATTTTTTGGGATAATGTCGAGTATTTTTGTTGTAGGATCAATATTTGAGTAAATTTAGATGAAAATAACTTCAATTTTTAGGATTGTGAAAAAAAATTTAGTTGGAAGTGTCAAATTTTAATAAATTTATTTGAAACCAACACCGATTTTTTTTTATTTTGTTGAGTATTTTTCTTGTAGGATCTATATTTGAGTAAATGTAGATGAAAATAACTACATTTTTTAGGATTGCGAAAAAAAATTTAGTTGGAAGTGTCAAATTTTAATAAATTTATTTGAGACCAACTTCGATTTTTGTGGATTTTGTTGAGTATTTTTGTTGTAGGATCTATATTTGAGTAAATTTAGATGAAAATAACGACAATTTTTTGGGTTGTGAAAAAAAAATTTACATGGAAGTGTAAAATTTTAATAAATTTATTTGAAACCAACTTCGATTTTTTTGGATTTTGTTGAGTATTTTTGTTGTAGGATCTATATTTGAGTAAATTTAGATGAAAATAACTTCAATTTTTAGGATTGTGAACAAAATTTTAGTTGGAAGTGTCAAATTTTAATAAATTTATTTGAGACCAACTTCGATTTTTGTGGATTTTGTTGAGTATTTTTGTTGTAGGATCTATATTTGAGTAAATTTAGAATGAAAATAACTTCAATTTTTAGGATTTTGAAAAAAAATTTAGTTGGAAGTGTCAAAGTTTAATAAATTTATTGGGACCAACACCGATTTTTTTTTATTTTGTTGAGTATTTTTCTTGGAGGATCTATATTTGAGTAAATGTAGATGAAAATAACTACATTTTTTAGGATTGCGAAAAAAAATTTAGTTGGAAGTGTCAAATTTTAATAAATTTATTTGAGACCAACTTCGATTTTTGTTGAGTATTTTGGTTGTAGGATCTATATTTGAGTAAATTTAGAATGAAAATAACTTCAATTTTTAGGATTGCGAAAAAAAATTTAGTTGGAAGTGTCAAATTTTAATAAATTTATTTGAGACCAACTTCGATTTTTGTGGATTTTGTTGAGTATTTTTGTTGTAGGATCTATATTTGAGTAAATTTAGAATGAAAATAACTTCAATTTTTAGGATTGTGAAAAAAAATTTAGTTGGAAGTGTCAAAGTTTAATAAATTTATTGGGACCAACACCGATTTTTTTTTATTTTGTTGAGTATTTTTCTTGGAGGATATATATTTGAGTAAATGTAGATGAAAATAACTACATTTTTTAGGATTGCGAAAAAAAATTTAGTTGGGAGTGTCAAATTTTAATAAATTTATTTGAGACCAACTTCGATTTTTGTGGATTTTGTTGAGTATTTTTGTTGTAGGATGCATATTTGAGTAAATTTAGATGAAATTATCTTCAATTTTTTGGATTGTGAAAAAAAATTTAGTTGGAAGTGTCTAATTTTAATAAATTTATTTGAAACGAACTTCGATTATTTTGGATTTTGTTGAGTATTTTTGTTGTAGGATCTATATTTCAGTAAATTTAGATGAAAATAACGACAATTTTTTGGATTGTGAAAAAAATTTTAGTTGGAAGTGTTCAATTTTAATAAATTTATTTGAGACCTACTTCGATTTTTGTGGATTTTGTTGAGTATTTTTGTTGTAGGATGCATATTTGAGTAAATTTAGATGAAAATAACTTCAATTTTTTTGATTGTGATAAAAATTTTAGTTGAAAGAGTCAAATTTTAATAAATTTATTTGAAACCAACTCCGATTTTTTTGGATTTTGTCGAGTATTTTTGTTGTAGGATCTACATTTGAGTAAATTTAGATGAAAATAACTTCAATTTTTAGGATTGTGAAAAAAAATTTAGTTGGAAGTGTCAAATTTTAATAAATTTATTTGAAACCAACTTCGATAATTTTTGGGATTTTGTTGAGTATTTTTGTTGTAGGATCTATATTTGAGTAAATTTAGATGAAAATAACTTCAATTTTTTGGATTGTGAAAAAAATTTTAGTTGGAAGTGTCAAAATTTAATAAATTTATTTGAGATCAACTTCGATTTTTTTGGATTTTGTTGAGTATTTTTGTTGTAGGATGTATATTTGAGTAAATTTTGATTAAAATAACTACAATTTTTTGGATTGTGATAAAAATTTTAGTTGGAAGAGTCAAAATTTAATAAATTTATTTGAAACCAACTTCGATTTTTTGGGATAATGTCGAGTATTTTTGTTGTAGGATCTATATTTGAGTAAATTTAGATGAAAATAACTTCAATTTTTTGGATTGTGAAAAAAATTTTAGTTGGAAGTGTCAAATTTTAATAAATTTATTTGAGATCAACTTCCATTTTTTTTGATTTTGTCGAGTATTTTTGTTGTAGGATGTATATTTGAGTAAATTTTGATTAAAATAACTACAATTTTTTGGATTGTGATAAAAATTTTAGTTGGAAGAGTCAAAATTTAATAAATTTATTTGAAACCAACATCGATTTCTTGGGATTTTGTCGAGTATTTTTGTTGTAGGATCTATATTTGAGTAAATTTAAATGAAAATAACTTCAATTTTTAGGATTGTGAAATAAATTTTAGTTGGAGGTGTCAAATTTTAATAAATTTATTTGAAACCAACTCCGATTTTTTTTTATTTTGTCGAGTATTTTTGTTGTAGGATCTACATTTGAGTAAATTTAGATGAAAATAACGACAATTTTTTGGGTTGTGAAAAAAAAATTTACATGGAAGTGTAAAATTTTAATAAATTTATTTGAAACCAACTTCGATTTTTTTGGATTTTGTTGAGTATTTTTGTTGTAGGATCTATATTTGAGTAAATTTAGAATGAAAATAACTTCAATTTTTAGGATTGCGAAAAAAAATTTAGTTGGAAGTGTCAAATTTTAATAAATTTATTTGAGACCAACTTCGATTTTTGTGGATTTTGTTGAGTATTTTTGTTGTAGGATGCATATTTGAGTAAATTTAGATGAAATTATCTTCAATTTTTTGGATTGTGAAAAAAAATTTAGTTGGAAGTGTCAAATTTTAATAAATTTATTTGAAACGAACTTCGATTATTTTGGATTTTGTTGAGTATTTTTGTTGTAGGATCTATATTTCAGTAAATTTAGATGAAAATAACGACAATTTTTTGGATTGTGAAAAAAATTTTAGTTGGAAGTGTCCAATTTTAATAAATTTATTTGAGACCTACTTCGATTTTTGTGGATTTTGTTGAGTATTTTTGTTGTAGGATGCATATTTGAGTAAATTTAGATGAAAATAACTTCAATTTTTTTGATTGTGATAAAAATTTTAGTTGAAAGAGTCAAATTTTAATAAATTTATTTGAAACCAACTCCGATTTTTTTGGATTTTGTCGAGTATTTTTGTTGTAGGATCTAAATTTGAGTAAATTTAGATGAAAATAACTTCAATTTTTAGGATTGTGAAAAAAAATTTAGTTGGAAGTGTCAAATTTTAATAAATTTATTTGAAACCAACTTCGATAATTTTTGGGATTTTGTTGAGTATTTTTGTTGTAGGATCTATATTTGAGTAAATTTAGATGAAAATAACTTCAATTTTTTGGATTGTGAAAAAAATTTTAGTTGGAAGTGTCAAATTTTAATAAATTTATTTGAGATCAACTTCGATTTTTTTGGATTTTGTTGAGTATTTTTGTTGTAGGATGTATATTTGAGTAAATTTTGATGAAAATAACTTCAATTTTTTGGATTGTGAAAAAAATTTTAGTTGGAAGTGTCAAAATTTAATAAATTTATTTGAGATCAACTTCGATTTTTTTGGATTTTGTTGAGTATTTTTGTTGTAGGATGTATATTTGAGTAAATTTTGATTAAAATAACTACAATTTTTTGGATTGTGATAAAAATTTTAGTTGGAAGAGTCAAAATTTAATAAATTTATTTGAAACCAACTTCGATTTTTGTGGATTTTTTTGATTGTTTTTGTTGTAGGATCTATATTTGAGTAAATTTAGATGAAAATAACGACAATTTTTTGGGTTGTGAAAAAAAAATTTACATGGAAGTGTAAAATTTTAATAAATTTATTTGAAACGAACTTCGATTATTTTGGATTTTGTTGAGTATTTTTGTTGTAGGATCTATATTTCAGTAAATTTAGATGAAAATAACGACAATTTTTTGGATTGTGAAAAAAATTTTAGTTGGAAGTGTCCAATTTTAATAAATTTATTTGAAACCAACACCGATTTTTTTTTATTTTGTTGAGTATTTTTCTTGTAGGATCTATATTTGAGTAAATGTAGATGAAAATAACTACATTTTTTAGGATTGCGAAAAAAAATTTAGTTGGAAGTGTCAAATTTTAATAAATTTATTTGAGACCAACTTCGATTTTTGTGGATTTTTTTGATTGTTTTTGTTGTAGGATCTATATTTGAGTAAATTTAGATGAAAATAACGACAATTTTTTGGGTTGTGAAAAAAAAATTTACATGGAAGTGTAAAATTTTAATAAATTTATTTGAAACCAACTTCGATTTTTTTGGATTTTGTTGAGTATTTTTGTTGTAGGATCTATATTTGAGTAAATTTAGATGAAAATAACTTCAATTTTTAGGATTGTGAACAAAATTTTAGTTGGAAGTGTCAAATTTTAATAAATTTATTTGAGACCAACTTCGATTTTTGTGGATTTTGTTGAGTATTTTTGTTGTAGGATCTATATTTGAGTAAATTTAGAATGAAAATAACTTCAATTTTTAGGATTTTGAAAAAAAATTTAGTTGGAAGTGTCAAAGTTTAATAAATTTATTGGGACCAACACCGATTTTTTTTTATTTTGTTGAGTATTTTTCTTGGAGGATCTATATTTGAGTAAATGTAGATGAAAATAACTTCAATTTTTAGGATTGTGAAAAAAAATTTAGTTGGAAGTGTCAAATTTTAATAAATTTATTTGAGACCAACTTCGATTTTTGTTGAGTATTTTGGTTGTAGGATCTATATTTGAGTAAATTTAGAATGAAAATAACTTCAATTTTTAGGATTGCGAAAAAAAATTTAGTTGGAAGTGTCAAATTTTAATAAATTTATTTGAGACCAACTTCGATTTTTGTGGATTTTGTTGAGTATTTTTGTTGTAGGATCTATATTTGAGTAAATTTAGAATGAAAATAACTTCAATTTTTAGGATTGTGAAAAAAAATTTAGTTGGAAGTGTCAAAGTTTAATAAATTTATTGGGACCAACACCGATTTTTTTTTATTTTGTTGAGTATTTTTCTTGGAGGATATATATTTGAGTAAATGTAGATGAAAATAACTACATTTTTTAGGATTGCGAAAAAAAATTTAGTTGGGAGTGTCAAATTTTAATAAATTTATTTGAGACCAACTTCGATTTTTGTTGAGTATTTTGGTTGTAGGATCTATATTTGAGTAAATTTAGAATGAAAATAACTTCAATTTTTAGGATTGCGAAAAAAAATTTAGTTGGAAGTGTCAAATTTTAATAAATTTATTTGAGACCAACTTCGATTTTTGTGGATTTTGTTGAGTATTTTTGTTGTAGGATGCATATTTGAGTAAATTTAGATGAAATTATCTTCAATTTTTTGGATTGTGAAAAAAAATTTAGTTGGAAGTGTCTAATTTTAATAAATTTATTTGAAACGAACTTCGATTATTTTGGATTTTGTTGAGTATTTTTGTTGTAGGATCTATATTTCAGTAAATTTAGATGAAAATAACGACAATTTTTTGGATTGTGAAAAAAATTTTAGTTGGAAGTGTCCAATTTTAATAAATTTATTTGAGACCTACTTCGATTTTTGTGGATTTTGTTGAGTATTTTTGTTGTAGGATGCATATTTGAGTAAATTTAGATGAAAATAACTTCAATTTTTTTGATTGTGATAAAAATTTTAGTTGAAAGAGTCAAATTTTAATAAATTTATTTGAAACCAACTCCGATTTTTTTGGATTTTGTCGAGTATTTTTGTTGTAGGATCTACATTTGAGTAAATTTAGATGAAAATAACTTCAATTTTTAGGATTGTGAAAAAAAATTTAGTTGGAAGTGTCAAATTTTAATAAATTTATTTGAAACCAACTTCGATAATTTTTGGGATTTTGTTGAGTATTTTTGTTGTAGGATCTATATTTGAGTAAATTTAGATGAAAATAACTTCAATTTTTTGGATTGTGAAAAAAATTTTAGTTGGAAGTGTCAAAATTTAATAAATTTATTTGAGATCAACTTCGATTTTTTTGGATTTTGTTGAGTATTTTTGTTGTAGGATGTATATTTGAGTAAATTTTGATTAAAATAACTACAATTTTTTGGATTGTGATAAAAATTTTAGTTGGAAGAGTCAAAATTTAATAAATTTATTTGAAACCAACTTCGATTTTTTGGGATAATGTCGAGTATTTTTGTTGTAGGATCTATATTTGAGTAAATTTAGATGAAAATAACTTCAATTTTTTGGATTGTGAAAAAAATTTTAGTTGGAAGTGTCAAATTTTAATAAATTTATTTGAGATCAACTTCCATTTTTTTGGATTTTGTCGAGTATTTTTGTTGTAGGATGTATATTTGAGTAAATTTTGATTAAAATAACTACAATTTTTTGGATTGTGATAAAAATTTTAGTTGGAAGAGTCAAAATTTAATAAATTTATTTGAAACCAACATCGATTTCTTGGGATTTTGTCGAGTATTTTTGTTGTAGGATCTATATTTGAGTAAATTTAAATGAAAATAACTTCAATTTTTAGGATTGTGAAATAAATTTTAGTTGGAGGTGTCAAATTTTAATAAATTTATTTGAAACCAACTCCGATTTTTTTTTATTTTGTCGAGTATTTTTGTTGTAGGATCTACATTTGAGTAAATTTAGATGAAAATAACTTCAATTTTTAGGATTGTGAAAAAAAATTTAGTTGGAAGTGTCAAATTTTAATAAATTTATTTGAAACCAACTTCGATAATTTTTGGGATTTTGTTGAGTATTTTTGTTGTAGGATCTATATTTGAGTAAATTTAGATGAAAATAACTTCAATTTTTAGGATTGTGAAAAAAATTTTAGTTGGAAGTGTCAAATTTTAATAAATTTATTTGAGACTAACTTCGATTTTTGTGGATTTTGTTGAGTATTTTTGTTGTAGGATGCATATTTGAGTAAATTTAGATTAAATTATCTTCAATTTTTTGCATTGTGAAAAAAAATTTAGTTGGAAGTGTCAAATTTTAATAAATTTATTTGAAACCAACTTCGATTATTTTGGATTTTGTTGAGTATTTTTGTGGTAGGATCTATATTTCAGTAAATTTAGATGAAAATAACGACCATTTTTTGGATTGTGAAAAAAATTTTAGTTGGAAGTGTCAAATTTTAATAAATTTATTTGAGACCTACTTCGATTTTTTTGGATTTTGTTGAGAATTTTTGGTGTAGGATGTATATATGAGTAAATTTAGATGAAAATAACTTCAATTTTTTTGATGGTGATAAAAATTTTAGTTGGAAGAGTCAAATTTTAATAAATTTATTTGAAACCAACTCCGATTTTTTTGGATTTTGTCGAGTATTTTTGTTGTAGGATGTATATTTGAGTAAATTTTGATTAAAATAACTTCAATTTTTTGGATTGTGATAAAAATTTTAGTTGGAAGAGTCAAAATTTAATAAATTTATTTGAAACCATCTTCGATTTTTTGGGATTTTGTCGAGTATTTTTGTTGTAGGATCTATATTTCAGTAAATTTAGATGAAAATAACTTCAATTTTTTGGATTGTGAAAAAAATTTTAGTTGGAAGTGTCAAATTTTAATAAATTTATTTGAGACCTACTTCGATTTTTTTGGATTTTGTTGAGAATTTTTGTTGTAGGATGTATATATGAGTAAATTTAGATGAAAATAACTTCAATTTTTTTGATGGTGATAAAAATTTTAGTTGGAAGAGTCAAATTTTAATAAATTTATTTGAAACCAACTCCGATTTTTTTGGATTTTGTTGAGTATTTTTGTTGTAGGATGTATATTTGAGTAAATTTTGATTAAAATAACTTCAATTTTTTGGATTGTGATAAAAATTTTAGTGGGAAGAGTCAAAATTTAATAAATTTATTTGAAACCATCTTCGATTTTTTGGGATTTTGTCGAGTATTTTTGTTGTAGGATCTATATTTGAGTAAATTTAAATGAAAATAACTTCAATTTTTAGGATTGTGAAATAAATTTTAGTTGGAGGTGTCAAATTTTAATAAATTTATTTGAAACCAACTCCGATTTTTTTTTATTTTGTCGAGTATTTTTGTTGTAGGATCTACATTTGAGTAAATTTAGATGAAAATAACTTCAATTTTTAGGATTGTGAAAAAAAATTTAGTTGGAAGTGTCAAATTTTAATAAATTTATTTGAAACCAACTTCGATAATTTTTGGGATTTTGTTGAGTATTTTTGTTGTAGGATCTATATTTGAGTAAATTTAGATGAAAATACCTTCAATTTTTAGGATTGTGAAAAAAAATTTAGTTGGAAGTGTCAAATTTTAATAAATTTATTTGAAACCAACTTCGATAATTTTTGGGATTTTGTTGAGTATTTTTGTTGTAGGATCTATATTTGAGTAAATTTAGATGAAAATAACTTCAATTTTTTGGATTGTGAAAAAAATTTTAGTTGGAAGTGTCAAATTTTAATAAATTTATTTGAGATCAACTTCGATTTTTTTGGATTTTGTCGAGTATTTTTGTTGTAGGATGTATATTTGAGTAAATTTTGATTAAAATAACTACAACTTTTTGGATTGTGATAAAAATTTTAGTTGGAAGAGTCAAAATTTAATAAATTTATTTGAAACCATCTTCGATTATTTGGGATTTTGTCGAGTATTTTTGTTGTAGGATCTATATTTGAGTAAATTTAGATGAAAATAACTTCAATTTTTTGGATTGTGAAAAAAATTTTAGTTGGAAGTGTCAAATTTTAATAAATTTATTTGAGATCAACTTCGATTTTTTTGGATTTTGTCGAGTATTTTTGTTGTAGGATGTATATTTGAGTAAATTTTGATTAAAATAACTACAACTTTTTGGATTGTGATAAAATTTTAGTTGGAAGAGTCAAAATTTAATAAATTTATTTGAAACCATCTTCGATTTTTTGGGATTTTGTCGAGTATTTTTGTTGTAGGATCTATATTTGAGTAAATTTAGATGAAAATAACTTCAATTTTTTGGATTGTGAAAAAAATGTTAGTTGGAAGTGTCTATTTTAATAAATTTATTTGAAACCAACTCCGATTTTTTTTTATTTTGTTGAGTATTTTTGTTGTAGGATCTATATTTGAGTAAATTTAGATGAAAATAACTTCAATTTTTAGGATTGTGAAAAAAATTTTAGGTGGAAGTGTCAAATTTTAATAAATTTATTTGAGACCTACTTCGATTTTTGTGGATTTTGTTGAGTATTTTTGTTGTAGGATCTATATTTGAGTAAATTTGATGAAAATAACGACAATTTTTTGGATTGTGAAAAAAAAATTTACATGGAAGGGTAAAATTTTAATAAATTTATTTGAAACCAACTTCGATTTTTTTTAATTTTGTTGAGTATTTTTGTTGTAGGATCTATATTTGAGTAAATTTAGATGAAAATAACTTCAATTTTTAGGATTGTGAAAAAAATTTTAGTTGGAAGTGTCAAATTTTAATAAATTTATTTGAGACCAACTTCGATTTTTGTGGATTTTGTTGAGTATTTTTGTTGTAGGATCTATATTTGAGTAAATTTAGAATGAAAATAACTTCAATTTTTAGGATTGTGATAAAAATTTTAGTTGAAAGAGTCAAATTTTAATAAATTTATTTGAAACCAACTCCGATTTTTTTGGATTTTGTCGAGTATTTTTGTTGTAGGATGTATATTTGAGTAAATTTTGAGTAAAATAACTTCAATTTTTTGGATTGTGATAAAAATTTTAGTTGGAAGAGTCAAATCTTAATAAATTTATTTGAAATCAACTTCGATTATTTTGGATTTTGTTGAGTATTTTTGTTGTGGGATCTATATTTGAGTAAATTTAGATGAAAATAACGACAATTTTTTGGACTGTGAAAAAAAAATTTACATGGAAGGGTAAAATTTTAATAAATTTATTTGAAACCAGCTTCGATTTTTTTTAATTTTGTTGAGTATTTTTGTTGTAGGATCTATATTTGAGTAAATTTAGATGAAAATAACTTCAATTTTTAGGATTGTGAAAAAAATTTTAGTTGGAAGTGTCAAATTTTAATAAATTTATTTGAGACTAACTTCGATTTTTGTGGATTTTGTTGAGTATTTTTGTTGTAGGATGCATATTTGAGTAAATTTAGATGAAATTATCTTCAATTTTTTGCATTGTGAAAAAAAATTTAGTTGGAAGTGTCAAATTTTAATAAATTTATTTGAAACCAACTTCGATTATTTTGGATTTTGTTGAGTATTTTTGTTGTAGGATCTATATTTCAGTAAATTTAGATGAAAATAACGACCATTTTTTGGATTGTGAAAAAAATTTTAGTTGGAAGTGTCAAATTTTAATAAATTTATTTGAGACCTACTTCGATTTTTTTGGATTTTGTTGAGAATTTTTGTTGTAGGATGTATATATGAGTAAATTTAGATGAAAATAACTTCAATTTTTTTGATGGTGATAAAAATTTTAGTTGGAAGAGTCAAATTTTAATAAATTTATTTGAAACCAACTCCGATTTTTTTGGATTTTGTCGAGTATTTTTGTTGTAGGATGTATATTTGAGTAAATTTTGATTAAAATAACTTCAATTTTTTGGATTGTGATAAAAATTTTAGTTGGAAGAGTCAAAATTTAATAAATTTATTTGAAACCATCTTCGATTTTTTGGGATTTTGTCGAGTATTTTTGTTGTAGGATCTATATTTCAGTAAATTTAGATGAAAATAACTTCAATTTTTTGGATTGTGATAAAAATTTTAGTTGGAAGTGTCAAATTTTAATAAATTTATTTGAAACCAACACCGATTTTTTTTTATTTTGTTGAGTATTTTTCTTGTAGGATCTATATTTGAGTAAATGTAGATGAAAATAACTACATTTTTTAGGATTGCGAAAAAAAATTTAGTTGGAAGTGTCAAATTTTAATAAATTTATTTGAGACCAACTTCGATTTTTGTGGATTTTGTTGAGTATTTTTGTTGTAGGATCTATATTTGAGTAAATTTAGATGAAAATAACTTCAATTTTTTGGATTGTGAAAAAAATGTTAGTTGGAAGTGTCAAATTTTAATAAATTTATTTGAAACCAACACCGATTTTTTGTTATTTTGTTGAGTATTTTTCTTGTAGGATCTATATTTGAGTAAATGTAGATGAAAATAACTACATTTTTTAGGATTGCGAAAAAAAATTTAGTTGGAAGTGTCAAATTTTAATAAATTTATTTGAGACCAACTTCGATTTTTGTTGAGTATTTTGGTTGTAGGATCTATATTTGAGTAAATTTAGAATGAAAATAACTTCAATTTTTAGGATTGCGAAAAAAAATTTAGTTGGAAGTGTCAAATTTTAATAAATTTATTTGAGACCAACTTCGATTTTTGTGGATTTTGTTGAGTATTTTTGTTGTAGGATGCATATTTGAGTAAATTTAGATGAAATTATCTTCAATTTTTTGGATTGTGAAAAAAAATTTAGTTGGAAGTGTCAAATTTTAATAAATTTATTTGAAACGAACTTCGATTATTTTGGATTTTGTTGAGTATTTTTGTTGTAGGATCTATATTTCAGTAAATTTAGATGAAAATAACGACAATTTTTTGGATTGTGAAAAAAATTTTAGTTGGAAGTGTCCAATTTTAATAAATTTATTTGAGACCTACTTCGATTTTTGTGGATTTTGTTGAGTATTTTTGTTGTAGGATGCATATTTGAGTAAATTTAGATGAAAATAACTTCAATTTTTTTGATTGTGATAAAAATTTTAGTTGAAAGAGTCAAATTTTAATAAATTTATTTGAAACCAACTCCGATTTTTTTGGATTTTGTCGAGTATTTTTGTTGTAGGATCTAAATTTGAGTAAATTTAGATGAAAATAACGACCATTTTTTGGATTGTGAAAAAAATTTTAGTTGGAAGTGTAAAATTTTAATAAATTTATTTGAAACCAACTTCGATTTTTTTGGATTTTGTTGAGTATTTTTGTTGTAGGATCTATATTTGAGTAAATTTAGATGAAAATAACTTCAATTTTTAGGATTGTGAACAAAATTTTAGTTGGAAGTGTCAAATTTTAATAAATTTATTTGAGACCAACTTCGATTTTTGTGGATTTTGTTGAGTATTTTTGTTGTAGGATCTATATTTGAGTAAATTTAGAATGAAAATAACTTCAATTTTTAGGATTGTGAAAAAAAATTTAGTTGGAAGTGTCAAAGTTTAATAAATTTATTGGGACCAACACCGATTTTTTTTTATTTTGTTGAGTATTTTTCTTGTAGGATCTATATTTGAGTAAATGTAGATGAAAATAACTACATTTTTTAGGATTGCGAAAAAAAATTTAGTTGGAAGTGTCAAATTTTAATAAATTTATTTGAGACCAACTTCGATTTTTGTTGAGTATTTTGGTTGTAGGATCTATATTTGAGTAAATTTAGAATGAAAATAACTTCAATTTTTAGGATTGCGAAAAAAAATTTAGTTGGAAGTGTCAAATTTTATTAAATTTATTTGAGACCAACTTCGATTTTGTGGATTTTGTTGAGTATTTTTGTTGTAGGATGCATATTTGAGTAAATTTAGATGAAATTATCTTCAATTTTTTGGATTGTGAAAAAAAATTTAGTTGGAAGTGTCAAATTTTAATAAATTTATTTGAAACGAACTTCGATTATTTTGGATTTTGTTGAGTATTTTTGTTGTAGGATCTATATTTCAGTAAATTTAGATGAAAATAACGACAATTTTTTGGATTGTGAAAAAAATTTTAGTTGGAAGTGTCCAATTTTAATAAATTTATTTGAGACCTACTTCGATTTTTGTGGATTTTGTTGAGTATTTTTGTTGTAGGATGCATATTTGAGTAAATTTAGATGAAAATAACTTCAATTTTTTTGATTGTGATAAAAATTTTAGTTGAAAGAGTCAAATTTTAATAAATTTATTTGAGACCAACTTCGATTTTTGTGGATTTTGTTGAGTATTTAGGTTGTAGGATCTATATTTGAGTAAATTTAGATGAAAATAACGACACTTTTTTGGGTTGTGAAAAAAAAATTTACATGGAAGTGTAAAATTTTAATAAATTTATTTGAAACCAACTTCGATTTTTTTGGATTTTGTTGAGTATTTTTGTTGTAGGATCTATATTTGAGTAAATTTAGATGAAAATAACTTCAATTTTTAGGATTGTGAAAAAAATTTTAGTTGGAAGTGTCAAATTTTAATAAATTTATTTGAGACCAACTTCGATTATTTTGGATTTTGTTGAGTATTTTTGTTGTAGGATCTATATTTCAGTAAATTTAGATGAAAATAACGACCATTTTTTGGATTGTGAAAAAAATTTTAGTTGGAAGTGTCAAATTTTAATAAATTTATTTGAGACCTACTTCGATTTTTTTGGATTTTGTTGAGAATTTTTGTTGTAGGATGTATATATGAGTAAATTTAGATGAAAATAACTTCAATTTTTTTGATGGTGATAAAAATTTTAGTTGGAAGAGTCAAATTTTAATAAATTTATTTGAAACCAACTCCGATTTTTTTGGATTTTGTCGAGTATTTTTGTTGTAGGATGTATATTTGAGTAAATTTTGATTAAAATAACTTCAATTTTTTGGATTGTGATAAAAATTTTAGTTGGAAGAGTCAAATTTTAATAAATTTATTTGAGACCAACTTCGATTTTTGTGGATTTTGTTGAGTATTTTTGTTGTAGGATCTATATTTGAGTAAATTTAGATGAAAATAACTTCAATTTTTAGGATTGTGAACAAAATTTTAGTTGGAAGTGTCAAATTTTAATAAATTTATTTGAGACCAACTTCGATTTTTGTGGATTTTGTTGAGTATTTTTGTTGTAGGATCTATATTTGAGTAAATTTAGAATGAAAATAACTTCAATTTTTAGGATTGTGAAAAAAAATTTAGTTGGAAGTGACAAATTTTAATAAATTTATTTGAGACCAACTTCGATTTTTGTGGATTTTGTTGAGTATTTTTGTTGTAGGATGCATATTTGAGTAAATTTAGATGAAATTATCTTCAATTTTTTGGATTGTGAAAAAAAATTTAGTTGGAAGTGTCAAATTTTAATAAATTTATTTGAAACGAACTTCGATTATTTTGGATTTTGTTGAGTATTTTTGTTGTAGGATCTATATTTCAGTAAATTTAGATGAAAATAACGACAATTTTTTGGATTGTGAAAAAAATTTTAGTTGGAAGTGTCCAATTTTAATAAATTTATTTGAGACCTACTTCGATTTTTGTGGATTTTGTTGAGTATTTTTGTTGTAGGATGCATATTTGAGTAAATTTAGATGAAAATAACTTCAATTTTTTTGATTGTGATAAAAATTTTAGTTGAAAGAGTCAAATTTTAATAAATTTATTTGAAACCAACTCCGATTTTTTTGGATTTTGTCGAGTATTTTTGTTGTAGGATCTAAATTTGAGTAAATTTAGATGAAAATAACGACCATTTTTTGGATTGTGAAAAAAATTTTAGTTGGAAGTGTAAAATTTTAATAAATTTATTTGAAACCAACTTCGATTTTTTTGGATTTTGTTGAGTATTTTTGTTGTAGGATCTATATTTGAGTAAATTTAGATGAAAATAACTTCAATTTTTAGGATTGTGAACAAAATTTTAGTTGGAAGTGTCAAATTTTAATAAATTTATTTGAGACCAACTTCGATTTTTGTGGATTTTGTTGAGTATTTTTGTTGTAGGATCTATATTTGAGTAAATTTAGAATGAAAATAACTTCAATTTTTAGGATTGTGAAAAAAAATTTAGTTGGAAGTGTCAAAGTTTAATAAATTTATTGGGACCAACACCGATTTTTTTTTATTTTGTTGAGTATTTTTCTTGTAGGATCTATATTTGAGTAAATGTAGATGAAAATAACTACATTTTTTAGGATTGCGAAAAAAAATTTAGTTGGAAGTGTCAAATTTTAATAAATTTATTTGAGACCAACTTCGATTTTTGTTGAGTATTTTGGTTGTAGGATCTATATTTGAGTAAATTTAGAATGAAAATAACTTCAATTTTTAGGATTGCGAAAAAAAATTTAGTTGGAAGTGTCAAATTTTATTAAATTTATTTGAGACCAACTTCGATTTTGTGGATTTTGTTGAGTATTTTTGTTGTAGGATGCATATTTGAGTAAATTTAGATGAAATTATCTTCAATTTTTTGGATTGTGAAAAAAAATTTAGTTGGAAGTGTCAAATTTTAATAAATTTATTTGAAACGAACTTCGATTATTTTGGATTTTGTTGAGTATTTTTGTTGTAGGATCTATATTTCAGTAAATTTAGATGAAAATAACGACAATTTTTTGGATTGTGAAAAAAATTTTAGTTGGAAGTGTCCAATTTTAATAAATTTATTTGAGACCTACTTCGATTTTTGTGGATTTTGTTGAGTATTTTTGTTGTAGGATGCATATTTGAGTAAATTTAGATGAAAATAACTTCAATTTTTTTGATTGTGATAAAAATTTTAGTTGAAAGAGTCAAATTTTAATAAATTTATTTGAGACCAACTTCGATTTTTGTGGATTTTGTTGAGTATTTAGGTTGTAGGATCTATATTTGAGTAAATTTAGATGAAAATAACGACACTTTTTTGGGTTGTGAAAAAAAAATTTACATGGAAGTGTAAAATTTTAATAAATTTATTTGAAACCAACTTCGATTTTTTTGGATTTTGTTGAGTATTTTTGTTGTAGGATCTATATTTGAGTAAATTTAGATGAAAATAACTTCAATTTTTAGGATTGTGAAAAAAATTTTAGTTGGAAGTGTCAAATTTTAATAAATTTATTTGAGACCAACTTCGATTATTTTGGATTTTGTTGAGTATTTTTGTTGTAGGATCTATATTTCAGTAAATTTAGATGAAAATAACGACCATTTTTTGGATTGTGAAAAAAATTTTAGTTGGAAGTGTCAAATTTTAATAAATTTATTTGAGACCTACTTCGATTTTTTTGGATTTTGTTGAGAATTTTTGTTGTAGGATGTATATATGAGTAAATTTAGATGAAAATAACTTCAATTTTTTTGATGGTGATAAAAATTTTAGTTGGAAGAGTCAAATTTTAATAAATTTATTTGAAACCAACTCCGATTTTTTTGGATTTTGTCGAGTATTTTTGTTGTAGGATGTATATTTGAGTAAATTTTGATTAAAATAACTTCAATTTTTTGGATTGTGATAAAAATTTTAGTTGGAAGAGTCAAAATTTAATAAATTTATTTGAAACCATCTTCGATTTTTTGGGATTTTGTCGAGTATTTTTGTTGTAGGATCTATATTTCAGTAAATTTAGATGAAAATAACTTCAATTTTTTGGATTGTGATAAAAATTTTAGTTGGAAGTGTCAAATTTTAATAAATTTATTTGAAACCAACACCGATTTTTTTTTATTTTGTTGAGTATTTTTCTTGTAGGATCTATATTTGAGTAAATGTAGATGAAAATAACTACATTTTTTAGGATTGCGAAAAAAAATTTAGTTGGAAGTGTCAAATTTTAATAAATTTATTTGAGACCAACTTCGATTTTTGTGGATTTTGTTGAGTATTTTTGTTGTAGGATCTATATTTGAGTAAATTTAGATGAAAATAACGACCATTTTTTGGATTGTGAAAAAAATTTTAGTTGGAAGTGTAAAATTTTAATAAATTTATTTGAAACCAACTTCGATTTTTTTGGATTTTGTTGAGTATTTTTGTTGTAGGATCTATATTTGAGTAAATTTAGATGAAAATAACTTCAATTTTTAGGATTGTGAACAAAATTTTAGTTGGAAGTGTCAAATTTTAATAAATTTATTTGAGACCAACTTCGATTTTTGTGGATTTTGTTGAGTATTTTTGTTGTAGGATCTATATTTGAGTAAATTTAGAATGAAAATAACTTCAATTTTTAGGATTGTGAAAAAAAATTTAGTTGGAAGTGACAAAGTTTAATAAATTTATTGGGACCAACACCGATTTTTTTTTATTTTGTTGAGTATTTTTCTTGTAGGATCTATATTTGAGTAAATGTAGATGAAAATAACTACATTTTTTAGGATTGCGAAAAAAAATTTAGTTGGAAGTGTCAAATTTTAATAAATTTATTTGAGACCAACTTCGATTTTTGTTGAGTATTTTGGTTGTAGGATCTATATTTGAGTAAATTTAGAATGAAAATAACTTCAATTTTTAGGATTGCGAAAAAAAATTTAGTTGGAAGTGTCAAATTTTATTAAATTTATTTGAGACCAACTTCGATTTTGTGGATTTTGTTGAGTATTTTTGTTGTAGGATGCATATTTGAGTAAATTTGGATGAAATTATATTCAATTTTTTGGATTGTGAAAAAAAATTTAGTTGGAAGTGTCAAATTTTAATAAATTTATTTGAAACGAACTTCGATTATTTTGGATTTTGTTGAGTATTTTTGTTGTAGGATCTATATTTCAGTAAATTTAGATGAAAATAACGACAATTTTTTGGATTGTGAAAAAAATTTTAGTTGGAAGTGTCCAATTTTAATAAATTTATTTGAGACCTACTTCGATTTTTGTGGATTTTGTTGAGTATTTTTGTTGTAGGATGCATATTTGAGTAAATTTAGATGAAAATAACTTCAATTTTTTTGATTGTGATAAAAATTTTAGTTGAAAGAGTCAAATTTTAATAAATTTATTTGAAACCAACTCCGATTTCTTTGGATTTTGTCGAGTATTTTTGTTGTAGGATCAATATTTGAGTAAATTTAGATGAAAATAACTTCAATTTTTTGGATTGTGAAAAAAAAATTTACATGGAAGTGTCAAATTTTAATAAATTAATTTGAAACCAACTTCGATTATTTTGGAATTTGTTAAGTATTTTTGTTGTAGGATCTATATTTGAGTAAATTTAGATGAAAATAACTTCAATTTTTTGGATTGTGAAAAAAATGTTAGTTGGAAGTGTCAAATTTTAATAAATTTATTTGAGACCAACTTCGATTTTTGTGGATTTTGTTGAGTATTTTTGTTGTAGGATCTATATTTGAGTAAATTTAGATGAAAATAACGACAATTTTTTGGGTTGTGAAAAAAAAATTTACATGGAAGTGTAAAATTTTAATAAATTTATTTGAAACCAACTTCGATTTTTTTGGATTTTGTCGAGTATTTTTGTTGTAGGATGTATATTTGAGTAAATTTTGATTAAAATAACTACAATTTTTTGGATTGTGATAAAAATTTTAGTTGGAAGAGTCAAAATTTAATAAATTTATTTGAAACCAACATCGATTTCTTGGGATTTTGTCGAGTATTTTTGTTGTAGGATCTATATTTGAGTAAATTTAAATGAAAATAACTTCAATTTTTAGGATTGTGAAATAAATTTTAGTTGGAGGTGTCAAATTTTAATAAATTTATTTGAAACCAACTCCGATTTTTTTTTATTTTGTCGAGTATTTTTGTTGTAGGATCTACATTTGAGTAAATTTAGATGAAAATAACTTCAATTTTTAGGATTGTGAAAAAAAATTTAGTTGGAAGTGTCAAATTTTAATAAATTTATTTGAAACCAACTTCGATAATTTTTGGGATTTTGTTGAGTATTTTTGTTGTAGGATCTATATTTGAGTAAATTTAGATGAAAATAACTTCAATTTTTAGGATTGTGAAAAAAAATTTAGTTGGAAGTGTCAAATTTTAATAAATTTATTTGAAACCAACTTCGATAATTTTTGGGATTTTGTTGAGTATTTTTGTTGTAGGATCTATATTTGAGTAAATTTAGATGAAAATAACTTCAATTTTTTGGATTGTGAAAAAAATTTTAGTTGGAAGTGTCAAATTTTAATAAATTTATTTGAGATCAACTTCGATTTTTTTGGATTTTGTCGAGTATTTTTGTTGTAGGATGTATATTTGAGTAAATTTTGATTAAAATAACTACAACTTTTTGGATTGTGATAAAAATTTTAGTTGGAAGAGTCAAAATTTAATAAATTTATTTGAAACCATCTTCGATTTTTTGGGATTTTGTCGAGTATTTTTGTTGTAGGATCTATATTTGAGTAAATTTAGATGAAAATAACTTCAATTTTTTGGATTGTGAAAAAAATTTTAGTTGGAAGTGTCAAATTTTAATAAATTTATTTGAGATCAACTTCGATTTTTTTGGATTTTGTCGAGTATTTTTGTTGTAGGATGTATATTTGAGTAAATTTTGATTAAAATAACTACAACTTTTTGGATTGTGATAAAATTTTAGTTGGAAGAGTCAAAATTTAATAAATTTATTTGAAACCAACTTCGATTTTTTTGGATTTTGTTGAGTATTTTTGTTGTAGGATCTATATTTGAGTAAATTTAGATGAAAATAACTTCAATTTTTAGGATTGTGAACAAAATTTTAGTTGGAAGTGTCAAATTTTAATAAATTTATTTGAGACCAACTTCGATTTTTGTTGAGTATTTTGGTTGTAGGATCTATATTTGAGTAAATTTAGAATGAAAATAACTTCAATTTTTAGGATTGCGAAAAAAAATTTAGTTGGAAGTGTCAAATTTTAATAAATTTATTTGAGACCAACTTCGATTTTTGTGGATTTTGTTGAGTATTTTTGTTGTAGGATGCATATTTGAGTAAATTTAGATGAAATTATCTTCAATTTTTTGGATTGTGAAAAAAAATTTAGTTGGAAGTGTCAAATTTTAATAAATTTATTTGAAACGAACTTCGATTATTTTGGATTTTGTTGAGTAATTTTGTTGTAGGATCTATATTTCAGTAAATTTAGATGAAAATAACAACAATTTTTTGGATTGTGAAAAATTTTTAATTGGAAGTGTCCAATTTTAATAAATTTATTTGAGACCTGCTTCGATTTTTGTGGATTTTGTTGAGTATTTTTGTTGTAGGATGCATATTTGAGTAAATTTAGATGAAAATAACTTCAATTTTTTTGATTGTGATAAAAATTTTAGTTGAAAGAGTCAAATTTTAATAAATTTATTTGAAACCAACTCCGATTTCTTGGGATTTTGTCGAGTATTTTTGTTGTAGGATCTATATTTGAGTAAATTTAAATGAAAATAACTTCAATTTTTAGGATTGTGAAATAAATTTTAGTTGGAGGTGTCAAATTTTAATAAATTTATTTGAAACCAACTCCGATTTTTTTTTATTTTGTCGAGTATTTTTGTTGTAGGATCTACATTTGAGTAAATTTAGATGAAAATAACTTCAATTTTTAGGATTGTGAAAAAAAATTTAGTTGGAAGTGTCAAATTTTAATAAATTTATTTGAAACCAACTTCGATAATTTTTGGGATTTTGTTGAGTATTTTTGTTGTAGGATCTATATTTGAGTAAATTTAGATGAAAATAACTTCAATTTTTAGGATTGTGAAAAAAAATTTAGTTGGAAGTGTCAAATTTTAATAAATTTATTTGAAACCAACTTCGATAATTTTTGGGATTTTGTTGAGTATTTTTGTTGTAGGATCTATATTTGAGTAAATTTAGATGAAAATAACTTCAATTTTTTGGATTGTGAAAAAAATTTTAGTTGGAAGTGTCAAATTTTAATAAATTTATTTGAGATCAACTTCGATTTTTTTGGATTTTGTCGAGTATTTTTGTTGTAGGATGTATATTTGAGTAAATTTTGATTAAAATAACTACAACTTTTTGGATTGTGATAAAAATTTTAGTTGGAAGAGTCAAAATTTAATAAATTTATTTGAAACCATCTTCGATTTTTGGGGATTTTGTCGAGTATTTTTGTTGTAGGATCTATATTTGAGTAAATTTAGATGAAAATAACTTCAATTTTTTGGATTGTGAAAAAAATTTTAGTTGGAAGTGTCAAATTTTAATAAATTTATTTGAGATCAACTTCGATTTTTTTGGATTTTGTCGAGTATTTTTGTTGTAGGATGTATATTTGAGTAAATTTTGATTAAAATAACTACAACTTTTTGGATTGTGATAAAATTTTAGTTGGAAGAGTCAAAATTTAATAAATTTATTTGAAACCATCTTCGATTTTTTGGGATTTTGTCGAGTATTTTTGTTGTAGGATCTATATTTGAGTAAATTTAGATGAAAATAACTTCAATTTTTTGGATTGTGAAAAAAATGTTAGTTGGAAGTGTCTATTTTAATAAATTTATTTGAAACCAACTCCGATTTTTTTTTATTTTGTTGAGTATTTTTGTTGTAGGATCTATATTTGAGTAAATTTAGATGAAAATAACTTCAATTTTTAGGATTGTGAAAAAAATTTTAGGTGGAAGTGTCAAATTTTAATAAATTTATTTGAGACCTACTTCGATTTTTGTGGATTTTGTTGAGTATTTTTGTTGTAGGATCTATATTTGAGTAAATTTGATGAAAATACCGACAATTTTTTGGATTGTGAAAAAAAAATTTACATGGAAGGGTAAAATTTTAATAAATTTATTTGAAACCAACTTCGATTTTTTTTAATTTTGTTGAGTATTTTTGTTGTAGGATCTATATTTGAGTAAATTTAGATGAAAATAACTTCAATTTTTAGGATTGTGAAAAAAATTTTAGTTGGAAGTGTCAAATTTTAATAAATTTATTTGAGACCAACTTCGATTTTTGTGGATTTTGTTGAGTATTTTTGTTGTAGGATCTATATTTGAGTAAATTTAGAATGAAAATAACTTCAATTTTTAGGATTGTGATAAAAATTTTAGTTGAAAGAGTCAAATTTTAATAAATTTATTTGAAACCAACTCCGATTTTTTTGGATTTTGTCGAGTATTTTTGTTGTAGGATGTATATTTGAGTAAATTTTGATTAAAATAACTTCAATTTTTTGGATTGTGATAAAAATTTTAGTTGGAAGAGTCAAATCTTAATAAATTTATTTGAAATCAACTTCGATTATTTTGGATTTTGTTGAGTATTTTTGTTGTGGGATCTATATTTGAGTAAATTTAGATGAAAATAACGACAAGTTTTTGGACTGTGAAAAAAAAATTTACATGGAAGTGTAAAATTTTAATAAATTTATTTGAAACCAGCTTCGATTTTTTTTAATTTTGTTGAGTATTTTTGTTGTAGGATCTATATTTGAGTAAATTTAGATGAAAATAACTTCAATTTTTAGGATTGTGAAAAAAATTTTAGTTGGAAGTGTCAAATTTTAATAAATTTATTTGAGACTAACTTCGATTTTTGTGGATTTTGGTGAGTATTTTTGTTGTAGGATGCATATTTGAGTAAATTTAGATGAAATTATCTTCAATTTTTTGCATTGTGAAAAAAAATTTAGTTGGAAGTGTCAAATTTTAATAAATTTATTTGAAACCAACTTCGATAATTTTTGGGATTTTGTTGAGTATTTTTGTTGTAGGATCTATATTTGAGTAAATTTAGATGAAAATAACTTCAATTTTTTGGATTGTGAAAAAAATTTTAGTTGGAAGTGTCAAATTTTAATAAATTTATTTGAGATCCACTTCGATTTTTTTGGATTTTGTCGAGTATTTTTGTTGTAGGATGTATATTTGAGTAAATTTTGATTAAAATAACTACAACTTTTTGGATTGTGATAAAAATTTTAGTTGGAAGAGTCAAAATTTAATAAATTTATTTGAAACCATCTTCGATTTTTTGGGATTTTGTCGAGTATTTTTGTTGTAGGATCTATATTTGAGTAAATTTAGATGAAAATAACTTCAATTTTTTGGATTGTGAAAAAAATTTTAGTTGGAAGTGTCAAATTTTAATAAATTTATTTGAGATCAACTTCGATTTTTTTGGATTTTGTCGAGTATTTTTGTTGTAGGATGTATATTTGAGTAAATTTTGATTAAAATAACTACAACTTTTTGGATTGTGATAAAATTTTAGTTGGAAGAGTCAAAATTTAATAAATTTATTTGAAACCATCTTCGATTTTTTGGGATTTTGTCGAGTATTTTTGTTGTAGGATCTATATTTGAGTAAATTTAGATGAAAATAACTTCAATTTTTTGGATTGTGAAAAAAATGTTAGTTGGAAGTGTCTATTTTAATAAATTTATTTGAAACCAACTCCGATTTTTTTTTATTTTGTTGAGTATTTTTGTTGTAGGATCTATATTTGAGTAAATTTAGATGAAAATAACTTCAATTTTTAGGATTGTGAAAAAAATTTTAGGTGGAAGTGTCAAATTTTAATAAATTTATTTGAGACCTACTTCGATTTTTGTGGATTTTGTTGAGTATTTTTGTTGTAGGATCTATATTTGAGTAAATTTGATGAAAATAACGACAATTTTTTGGATTGTGAAAAAAAAATTTACATGGAAGGGTAAAATTTTAATTAATTTATTTGAAACCAACTTCGATTTTTTTTAATTTTGTTGAGTATTTTTGTTGTAGGATCTATATTTGAGTAAATTTAGATGAAAATAACTTCAATTTTTAGGATTGTGAAAAAAATTTTAGTTGGAAGTGTCAAATTTTAATAAATTTATTTGAGACCAACTTCGATTTTTGTGGATTTTGTTGAGTATTTTTGTTGTAGGATCTATATTTGAGTAAATTTAGAATGAAAATAACTTCAATTTTTAGGATTGTGATAAAAATTTTAGTTGAAAGAGTCAAATTTTAATAAATTTATTTGAAACCAACTCCGATTTTTTTGGATTTTGTCGAGTATTTTTGTTGTAGGATGTATATTTGAGTAAATTTTGATTAAAATAACTTCAATTTTTTGGATTGTGATAAAAATTTTAGTTGGAAGAGTCAAATCTTAATAAATTTATTTGAAATCAACTTCGATTATTTTGGATTTTGTTGAGTATTTTTGTTGTGGGATCTATATTTGAGTAAATTTAGATGAAAATAACGACAATTTTTTGGACTGTGAAAAAAAAATTTACATGGAAGTGTAAAATTTTAATAAATTTATTTGAAACCAGCTTCGATTTTTTTTAATTTTGTTGAGTATTTTTGTTGTAGGATCTATATTTGAGTAAATTTAGATGAAAATAACTTCAATTTTTAGGATTGTGAAAAAAATTTTAGTTGGAAGTGTCAAATTTTAATAAATTTATTTGAGACTAACTTCGATTTTTGTGGATTTTGTTGAGTATTTTTGTTGTAGGATGCATATTTGAGTAAATTTAGATGAAATTATCTTCAATTTTTTGCATTGTGAAAAAAAATTTAGTTGGAAGTGTCAAATTTTAATAAATTTATTTGAAACCAACTTCGATTATTTTGGATTTTGTTGAGTATTTTTGTTGTAGGATCTATATTTCAGTAAATTTAGATGAAAATAACGACCATTTTTTGGATTGTGAAAAAAATTTTAGTTGGAAGTGTCAAATTTTAATAAATTTATTTGAGACCTACTTCGATTTTTTTGGATTTTGTTGAGAATTTTTGTTGTAGGATGTATATATGAGTAAATTTAGATGAAAATAACTTCAATTTTTTTGATGGTGATAAAAATTTTAGTTGGAAGAGTCAAATTTTAATAAATTTATTTGAAACCAACTCCGATTTTTTTGGATTTTGTCGAGTATTTTTGTTGTAGGATGTATATTTGAGTAAATTTTGATTAAAATCACTTCAATTTTTTGGATTGTGATAAAAATTTTAGTTGGAAGAGTCAAAATTTAATAAATTTATTTGAAACCATCTTCGATTTTTTGGGATTTTGTCGAGTATTTTTGTTGTAGGATCTATATTTCAGTAAATTTAGATGAAAATAACTTCAATTTTTTGGATTGTGATAAAAATTTTAGTTGGAAGTGTCAAATTTTAATAAATTTATTTGAAACCAACACCGATTTTTTTTTATTTTGTTGAGTATTTTTCTTGTAGGATCTATATTTGAGTAAATGTAGATGAAAATAACTACATTTTTTAGGATTGCGAAAAAAAATTTAGTTGGAAGTGTCAAATTTTAATAAATTTGTTTGAGACCAACTTCGATTTTTGTGGATTTTGTTGAGTATTTTTGTTGTAGGATCTATATTTGAGTAAATTTAGATGAAAATAACGACCATTTTTTGGATTGTGAAAAAAATTTTAGTTGGAAGTGTAAAATTTTAATAAATTTATTTGAAACCAACTTCGATTTTTTTGGATTTTGTTGAGTATTTTTGTTGTAGGATCTATATTTGAGTAAATTTAGATGAAAATAACTTCAATTTTTAGGATTGTGAACAAAATTTTAGTTGGAAGTGTCAAATTTTAATAAATTTATTTGAGACCAACTTCGATTTTTGTGGATTTTGTTGAGTATTTTTGTTGTAGGATCTATATTTGAGTAAATTTAGAATGAAAATAACTTCAATTTTTAGGATTGTGAAAAAAAATTTAGTTGGAAGTGTCAAAGTTTAATAAATTTATTGGGACCAACACCGATTTTTTTTTATTTTGTTGAGTATTTTTCTTGTAGGATCTATATTTGAGTAAATGTAGATGAAAATAACTACATTTTTTAGGATTGCGAAAAAAAATTTAGTTGGAAGTGTCAAATTTTAATAAATTTATTTGAGACCAACTTCGATTTTTGTTGAGTATTTTGGTTGTAGGATCTATATTTGAGTAAATTTAGAATGAAAATAACTTCAATTTTTAGGATTGCGAAAAAAAATTTAGTTGGAAGTGTCAAATTTTATTAAATTTATTTGAGACCAACTTCGATTTTGTGGATTTTGTTGAGTATTTTTGTTGTAGGATGCATATTTGAGTAAATTTAGATGAAATTATCTTCAATTTTTTGGATTGTGAAAAAAAATTTAGTTGGAAGTGTCAAATTTTAATAAATTTATTTGAAACGAACTTCGATTATTTTGGATTTTGTTGAGTATTTTTGTTGTAGGATCTATATTTCAGTAAATTTAGATGAAAATAACGACAATTTTTTGGATTGTGAAAAAAATTTTAGTTGGAAGTGTCCAATTTTAATAAATTTATTTGAGACCTACTTCGATTTTTGTGGATTTTGTTGAGTATTTTTGTTGTAGGATGCATATTTGAGTAAATTTAGAATGAAAATAACTTCAATTTTTTTGATTGTGATAAAAATTTTAGTTGAAAGAGTCAAATTTTAATAAATTTATTTGAAACCAACTCCGATTTCTTTGGATTTTGTCGAGTATTTTTGTTGTAGGATCAATATTTGAGTAAATTTAGATGAAAATAACTTCAATTTTTTGGATTGTGAAAAAAAAATTTACATGGAAGTGTCAAATTTTAATAAATTAATTTGAAACCAACTTCGATTATTTTGGAATTTGTTAAGTATTTTTGTTGTAGGATCTATATTTGAGTAAATTTAGATGAAAATAACTTCAATTTTTTGGATTGTGAAAAAAATGTTAGTTGGAAGTGTCAAATTTTAATAAATTTATTTGAAACCAACACCGATTTTTTTTTATTTTGTTGAGTATTTTTCTTGTAGGATCTATATTTGAGTAAATTTAGATGAAAATAACTACATTTTTTAGGATTGCGAAAAAAAATTTAGTTGGAAGTGTCAAATTTTAATAAATTTATTTGAGACCAACTTCGATTTTTGTGGATTTTGTTGAGTATTTTTGTTGTAGGATCTATATTTGAGTAAATTTAGATGAAAATAACGACAATTTTTTGGGTTGTGAAAAAAAAATTTACATGGAAGTGTAAAATTTTAATAAATTTATTTGAAACCAACTTCGATTTTTTTGGATTTTGTTGAGTATTTTTGTTGTAGGATCTATATTTGAGTAAATTCAGATGAAAATAACTTCAATTTTTTGGATTGTGAAAAACAAATTTACATGGAAGTGTCAAATTTTAATAAATTAATTTGAAACCAAATTCGATTATTTTGGAATTTGTTAAGTATTTTTGTTGTAGGATCTATATTTGAGTAAATTTAGATGAAAATAACTTCAATTTTTTGGATTGTGAAAAATATTTTAGTTGGAAGTGTCAAATTTTAATAAAATTATTTGAGACCAACTTCGATTTTTTTGGATTTTGTTGAGAATTTTTGTTGTAGGATGTATATTTGAGTAAATTTAGATGAAAATAATTTCAATTTTTTGGATTGTGAAAAAATTTTAGTTGGAAGTGTCAAATTTTAATAAAATTATTTGAGACCAACTTCGATTTTTTTTTATTTTGTTGAGAATTTTTGTTGTAGGATGTATATTTGAGTAAATTTAGATGAAAATAACTTCAATTTTTTTGATTGTGATAAAATGTTTAGTTGAAAGAGTCAAATTTTAATAAATTTATTTGAAACCAACTCCGATTTCTTTGGATTTTGTCGAGTATTTTTGTTGTAGGATCAATATTTGAGTAAATTTAGATGAAAATAACTTCAATTTTTAAGATTGTGAAAAAAATTTTAGTTGGAAGTGTCAAATTTTAATACATTTATTTGAAATTAACTTCGATTATTTTGGAATTTGTTGAGTATTTTTGTTGTAGGATCTATATTTGAGTAAATTTAGATGAAAATAACTACATTTTTTAGGATTGCGAAACAAAATTTAGTTGGAAGTGTCAAATTTTATTAAATTTATTTGAGACCAACTTCGATTTTGTGGATTTTGTTGAGTATTTTTGTTGTAGGATGCATATTTGAGTAAATTTAGATGAAAATAACTTCAATTTTTAGGATTGTGAAAAAAAATTTAGTTGGAAGTGTCAAATTTTAATAAATTTATTTGAAACCAACTTCGATAATTTTTGGGATTTTGTTGAGTATTTTTGTTGTAGGATCTATATTTGAGTAAATTTAGATGAAAATAACTTCAATTTTTAGGATTGTGAAAAAAAATTTAGTTGGAAGTGTCAAATTTTAATAAATTTATTTGAAACCAACTTCGATAATTTTTGGGATTTTGTTGAGTATTTTTGTTGTAGGATCTATATTTGAGTAAATTTAGATGAAAATAACTTCAATTTTTTGGATTGTGAAAAAAATTTTAGTTGGAAGTGTCAAATTTTAATAAATTTATTTGAGATCCACTTCGATTTTTTTGGATTTTGTCGAGTATTTTTGTTGTAGGATGTATATTTGAGTAAATTTTGATTAAAATAACTACAACTTTTTGGATTGTGATAAAAATTTTAGTTGGAAGAGTCAAAATTTAATAAATTTATTTGAAACCATCTTCGATTTTTTGGGATTTTGTCGAGTATTTTTGTTGTAGGATCTATATTTGAGTAAATTTAGATGAAAATAACTTCAATTTTTTGGATTGTGAAAAAAATTTTAGTTGGAAGTGTCAAATTTTAATAAATTTATTTGAGATCAACTTCGATTTTTTTGGATTTTGTCGAGTATTTTTGTTGTAGGATGTATATTTGAGTAAATTTTGATTAAAATAACTACAACTTTTTGGATTGTGATAAAATTTTAGTTGGAAGAGTCAAAATTTAATAAATTTATTTGAAACCATCTTCGATTTTTTGGGATTTTGTCGAGTATTTTTGTTGTAGGATCTATATTTGAGTAAATTTAGATGAAAATAACTTCAATTTTTTGGATTGTGAAAAAAATGTTAGTTGGAAGTGTCTATTTTAATAAATTTATTTGAAACCAACTCCGATTTTTTTTTATTTTGTTGAGTATTTTTGTTGTAGGATCTATATTTGAGTAAATTTAGATGAAAATAACTTCAATTTTTAGGATTGTGAAAAAAATTTTAGGTGGAAGTGTCAAATTTTAATAAATTTATTTGAGACCTACTTCGATTTTTGTGGATTTTGTTGAGTATTTTTGTTGTAGGATCTATATTTGAGTAAATTTGATGAAAATAACGACAATTTTTTGGATTGTGAAAAAAAAATTTACATGGAAGGGTAAAATTTTAATAAATTTATTTGAAACCAACTTCGATTTTTTTTAATTTTGTTGAGTATTTTTGTTGTAGGATCTATATTTGAGTAAATTTAGATGAAAATAACTTCAATTTTTAGGATTGTGAAAAAAATTTTAGTTGGAAGTGTCAAATTTTAATAAATTTATTTGAGACCAACTTCGATTTTTGTGGATTTTGTTGAGTATTTTTGTTGTAGGATCTATATTTGAGTAAATTTAGAATGAAAATAACTTCAATTTTTAGGATTGTGATAAAAATTTTAGTTGAAAGAGTCAAATTTTAATAAATTTATTTGAAACCAACTCCGATTTTTTTGGATTTTGTCGAGTATTTTTGTTGTAGGATGTATATTTGAGTAAATTTTGATTAAAATAACTTCAATTTTTTGGATTGTGATAAAAATTTTAGTTGGAAGAGTCAAATCTTAATAAATTTATTTGAAATCAACTTCGATTATTTTGGATTTTGTTGAGTATTTTTGTTGTGGGATCTATATTTGAGTAAATTTAGATGAAAATAACGACAATTTTTTGGACTGTGAAAAAAAAATTTACATGGAAGTGTAAAATTTTAATAAATTTATTTGAAACCAGCTTCGATTTTTTTTAATTTTGTTGAGTATTTTTGTTGTAGGATCTATATTTGAGTAAATTTAGATGAAAATAACTTCAATTTTTAGGATTGTGAAAAAAATTTTAGTTGGAAGTGTCAAATTTTAATAAATTTATTTGAGACTAACTTCGATTTTTGTGGATTTTGTTGAGTATTTTTGTTGTAGGATGCATATTTGAGTAAATTTAGATGAAATTATCTTCAATTTTTTGCATTGTGAAAAAAAATTTAGTTGGAAGTGTCAAATTTTAATAAATTTATTTGAAACCAACTTCGATTATTTTGGATTTTGTTGAGTATTTTTGTTGTAGGATCTATATTTCAGTAAATTTAGATGAAAATAACGACCATTTTTTGGATTGTGAAAAAAATTTTAGTTGGAAGTGTCAAATTTTAATAAATTTATTTGAGACCTACTTCGATTTTTTTGGATTTTGTTGAGAATTTTTGTTGTAGGATGTATATATGAGTAAATTTAGATGAAAATAACTTCAATTTTTTTGATGGTGATAAAAATTTTAGTTGGAAGAGTCAAATTTTAATAAATTTATTTGAAACCAACTCCGATTTTTTTGGATTTTGTCGAGTATTTTTGTTGTAGGATGTATATTTGAGTAAATTTTGATTAAAATAACTTCAATTTTTTGGATTGTGATAAAAATTTTAGTTGGAAGAGTCAAAATTTAATAAATTTATTTGAAACCATCTTCGATTTTTTGGGATTTTGTCGAGTATTTTTGTTGTAGGATCTATATTTCAGTAAATTTAGATGAAAATAACTTCAATTTTTTGGATTGTGATAAAAATTTTAGTTGGAAGTGTCAAATTTTAATAAATTTATTTGAAACCAACACCGATTTTTTTTTATTTTGTTGAGTATTTTTCTTGTAGGATCTATATTTGAGTAAATGTAGATGAAAATAACTACATTTTTTAGGATTGCGAAAAAAAATTTAGTTGGAAGTGTCAAATTTTAATAAATTTATTTGAGACCAACTTCGATTTTTGTGGATTTTGTTGAGTATTTTTGTTGTAGGATCTATATTTGAGTAAATTTAGATGAAAATAACGACCATTTTTTGGATTGTGAAAAAAATTTTAGTTGGAAGTGTAAAATTTTAATAAATTTATTTGAAACCAACTTCGATTTTTTTGGATTTTGTTGAGTATTTTTGTTGTAGGATCTATATTTGAGTAAATTTAGATGAAAATAACTTCAATTTTTAGGATTGTGAACAAAATTTTAGTTGGAAGTGTCCAATTTTAATAAATTTATTTGAGACCAACTTCGATTTTTGTGGATTTTGTTGAGTATTTTTGTTGTAGGATCTATATTTGAGTAAATTTAGAATGAAAATAACTTCAATTTTTAGGATTGTGAAAAAAAATTTAGTTGGAAGTGTCAAAGTTTAATAAATTTATTGGGACCAACACCGATTTTTTTTTATTTTGTTGAGTATTTTTCTTGTAGGATCTATATTTGAGTAAATGTAGATGAAAATAACTACATTTTTTAGGATTGCGAAAAAAAATTTAGTTGGAAGTGTCAAATTTTAATAAATTTATTTGAGACCAACTTCGATTTTTGTTGAGTATTTTGGTTGTAGGATCTATATTTGAGTAAATTTAGAATGAAAATAACTTCAATTTTTAGGATTGCGAAAAAAAATTTAGTTGGAAGTGTCAAATTTTATTAAATTTATTTGAGACCAACTTCGATTTTGTGGATTTTGTTGAGTATTTTTGTTGTAGGATGCATATTTGAGTAAATTTAGATGAAATTATCTTCAATTTTTTGGATTGTGAAAAAAAATTTAGTTGGAAGTGTCAAATTTTAATAAATTTATTTGAAACGAACTTCGATTATTTTGGATTTTGTTGAGTATTTTTGTTGTAGGATCTATATTTCAGTAAATTTAGATGAAAATAACGACAATTTTTTGGATTGTGAAAAAAATTTTAGTTGGAAGTGTCCAATTTTAATAAATTTATTTGAGACCTACTTCGATTTTTGTGGATTTTGTTGAGTATTTTTGTTGTAGGATGCATATTTGAGTAAATTTAGAATGAAAATAACTTCAATTTTTTTGATTGTGATAAAAATTTTAGTTGAAAGAGTCAAATTTTAATAAATTTATTTGAAACCAACTCCGATTTCTTTGGATTTTGTCGAGTATTTTTGTTGTAGGATCAATATTTGAGTAAATTTAGATGAAAATAACTTCAATTTTTTGGATTGTGAAAAAAAAATTTACATGGAAGTGTCAAATTTTAATAAATTAATTTGAAACCAACTTCGATTATTTTGGAATTTGTTAAGTATTTTTGTTGTAGGATCTATATTTGAGTAAATTTAGATGAAAATAACTTCAATTTTTTGGATTGTGAAAAAAATGTTAGTTGGAAGTGTCAAATTTTAATAAATTTATTTGAAACCAACACCGATTTTTTTTTATTTTGTTGAGTATTTTTCTTGTAGGATCTATATTTGAGTAAATTTAGATGAAAATAACTACATTTTTTAGGATTGCGAAAAAAAATTTAGTTGGAAGTGTCAAATTTTAATAAATTTATTTGAGACCAACTTCGATTTTTGTGGATTTTGTTGAGTATTTTTGTTGTATGATCTATATTTGAGTAAATTTAGATGAAAATAACGACAATTTTTTGGGTTGTGAAAAAAAAATTTACATGGAAGTGTAAAATTTTAATAAATTTATTTGAAACCAACTTCGATTTTTTTGGATTTTGTTGAGTATTTTTGTTGTAGGATCTATATTTGAGTAAATTCAGATGAAAATAACTTCAATTTTTTGGATTGTGAAAAACAAATTTACATGGAAGTGTCAAATTTTAATAAATTAATTTGAAACCAAATTCGATTATTTTGGAATTTGTTAAGTATTTTTGTTGTAGGATCTATATTTGAGTAAATTTAGATGAAAATAACTTCAATTTTTTGGATTGTGAAAAATATTTTAGTTGGAAGTGTCAAATTTTAATAAAATTATTTGAGACCAACTTCGATTTTTTTGGATTTTGTTGAGAATTTTTGTTGTAGGATGTATATTTGAGTAAATTTAGATGAAAATAATTTCAATTTTTTGGATTGTGAAAAAATTTTAGTTGGAAGTGTCAAATCTTAATAAAATTATTTGAGACCAACTTCGATTTTTTTTTATTTTGTTGAGAATTTTTGTTGTAGGATGTATATTTGAGTAAATTTAGATGAAAATAACTTCAATTTTTTTGATTGTGATAAAATGTTTAGTTGAAAGAGTCAAATTTTAATAAATTTATTTGAAACCAACTCCGATTTCTTTGGATTTTGTCGAGTATTTTTGTTGTAGGATCAATATTTGAGTAAATTTAGATGAAAATAACTTCAATTTTTAAGATTGTGAAAAAAATTTTAGTTGGAAGTGTCAAATTTTAATACATTTATTTGAAATTAACTTCGATTATTTTGGAATTTGTTGAGTATTTTTGTTGTAGGATCTATATTTGAGTAAATTTAGATGAAAATAACTACATTTTTTAGGATTGCGAAACAAAATTTAGTTGGAAGTGTCAAATTTTATTAAATTTATTTGAGACCAACTTCGATTTTGTGGATTTTGTTGAGTATTTTTGTTGTAGGATGCATATTTGAGTAAATTTAGATGAAATTATCTTCAATTTTTTGGATTGTGAAAAAAAATTTAGTTGGAAGTGTCAAATTTTAATAAATTTATTTGAAACGGACTTCGATTATTTTGGATTTTGTTGAGTATTTTTGTTGTAGGATCTATATTTCAGTAAATTTAGATGAAAATAACGACAATTTTTTGGATTGTGAAAAAAATTTTAGTTGGAAGTGTCCAATTTTAATAAATTTATTTGAGACCTACTTCGATTTTTGTGGATTTTGTTGAGTATTTTTGTTGTAGGATGCATATTTGAGTAAATTTAGATGAAAATAACTTCAATTTTTTTGATTGTGATAAAAATTTTAGTTGAAAGAGTCAAATTTTAATAAATTTATTTGAAACCAACTCCGATTTCTTTGGATTTTGTCGAGTATTTTTGTTGTAGGATCAATATTTGAGTAAATTTAGATGAAAATAACTTCAATTTTTTGGATTGTGAAAAAAAAATTTACATGGAAGTGTCAAATTTTAATAAATTAATTTGAAACCAACTTCGATTATTTTGGAATTTGTTAAGTATTTTTGTTGTAGGATCTATATTTGAGTAAATTTAGATGAAAATAACTTCAATTTTTTGGATTGTGAAAAAAATGTTAGTTGGAAGTGTCAAATTTTAATAAATTTATTTGAAACCAACACCGATTTTTTTTTATTTTGTTGAGTATTTTTCTTGTAGGATCTATATTTGAGTAAATTTAGATGAAAATAACTACATTTTTTAGGATTGCGAAAAAAAATTTAGTTGGAAGTGTCAAATTTTAATAAATTTATTTGAGACCAACTTCGATTTTTGTGGATTTTGTTGAGTATTTTTGTTGTAGGATCTATATTTGAGTAAATTTAGATGAAAATAACGACAATTTTTTGGGTTGTGAAAAAAAAATTTACATGGAAGTGTAAAATTTTAATAAATTTATTTGAAACCAACTTCGATTTTTTTGGATTTTGTTGAGTATTTTTGTTGTAGGATCTATATTTGAGTAAATTCAGATGAAAATAACTTCAATTTTTTGGATTGTGAAAAACAAATTTACATGGAAGTGTCAAATTTTAATAAATTAATTTGAAACCAACTTCGATTATTTTGGAATTTGTTAAGTATTTTTGTTGTAGGATCTATATTTGAGTAAATTTAGATGAAAATAACTTCAATTTTTAGGATTGTGAACAAAATTTTAGTTGGAAGTGTCAAATTTTAATAAATTTATTTGAGACCAACTTCGATTTTTGTGGATTTTGTTGAGTATTTTTGTTGTAGGATCTATATTTGAGTAAATTTAGAATGAAAATAACTACATTTTTTAGGATTGCGAAAAAAAATTTAGTTGGAAGTGTCAAATTTTAATAAATTTATTTGAGACCAACTTCGATTTTTGTTGAGTATTTTGGTTGTAGGATCTATATTTGAGTAAATTTAGAATGAAAATAACTTCAATTTTTAGGATTGCGAAAAAAAATTTAGTTGGAAGTGTCAAATTTTATTAAATTTATTTGAGACCAACTTCGATTTTGTGGATTTTGTTGAGTATTTTTGTTGTAGGATGCATATTTGAGTAAATTTAGATGAAATTATCTTCAATTTTTTGGATTGTGAAAAAAAATTTAGTTGGAAGTGTCAAATTTTAATAAATTTATTTGAAACGAACTTCGATTATTTTGGATTTTGTTGAGTATTTTTGTTGTAGGATCTATATTTCAGTAAATTTAGATGAAAATAACGACAATTTTTTGGATTGTGAAAAAAATTTTAGTTGGAAGTGTCCAATTTTAATAAATTTATTTGAGACCTACTTCGATTTTTGTGGATTTTGTTGAGTATTTTTGTTGTAGGATGCATATTTGAGTAAATTTAGATGAAAATAACTTCAATTTTTTTGATTGTGATAAAAATTTTAGTTGAAAGAGTCAAATTTTAATAAATTTATTTGAAACCAACTCCGATTTCTTTGGATTTTGTCGAGTATTTTTGTTGTAGGATCAATATTTGAGTAAATTTAGATGAAAATAACTTCAATTTTTTGGATTGTGAAAAAAAAATTTACATGGAAGTGTCAAATTTTAATAAATTAATTTGAAACCAACTTCGATTATTTTGGAATTTGTTAAGTATTTTTGTTGTAGGATCTATATTTGAGTAAATTTAGATGAAAATAACTTCAATTTTTTGGATTGTGAAAAAAATGTTAGTTGGAAGTGTCAAATTTTAATAAATTTATTTGAAACCAACACCGATTTTTTTTTATTTTGTTGAGTATTTTTCTTGTAGGATCTATATTTGAGTAAATTTAGATGAAAATAACTACATTTTTTAGGATTGCGAAAAAAAATTTAGTTGGAAGTGTCAAATTTTAATAAATTTATTTGAGACCAACTTCGATTTTTGTGGATTTTGTTGAGTATTTTTGTTGTAGGATCTATATTTGAGTAAATTTAGATGAAAATAACGACAATTTTTTGGGTTGTGAAAAAAAAATTTACATGGAAGTGTAAAATTTTAATAAATTTATTTGAAACCAACTTCGATTTTTTTGGATTTTGTTGAGTATTTTTGTTGTAGGATCTATATTTGAGTAAATTCAGATGAAAATAACTTCAATTTTTTGGATTGTGAAAAACAAATTTACATGGAAGTGTCAAATTTTAATAAATTAATTTGAAACCAACTTCGATTATTTTGGAATTTGTTAAGTATTTTTGTTGTAGGATCTATATTTGAGTAAATTTAGATGAAAATAACTTCAATTTTTTGGATTGTGAAAAAATTTTAGTTGGAAGTGTCAAATTTTAATAAAATTATTTGAGACCAACTTCGATTTCTTTGGATTTTGTCGAGTATTTTTGTTGTAGGATCAATATTTGAGTAAATTTAGATGAAAATAACTTCAATTTTTTGGATTGTGAAAAAAAAATTTACATGGAAGTGTCAAATTTTAATAAATTAATTTGAAACCAACTTCGATTATTTTGGAATTTGTTAAGTATTTTTGTTGTAGGATCTATATTTGAGTAAATTTAGATGAAAATAACTTCAATTTTTTGGATTGTGAAAAAAATGTTAGTTGGAAGTGTCAAATTTTAATAAATTTATTTGAAACCAACACCGATTTTTTTTTATTTTGTTGAGTATTTTTCTTGTAGGATCTATATTTGAGTAAATTTAGATGAAAATAACTACATTTTTTAGGATTGCGAAAAAAAATTTAGTTGGAAGTGTCAAATTTTAATAAATTTATTTGAGACCAACTTCGATTTTTGTGGATTTTGTTGAGTATTTTTGTTGTAGGATCTATATTTGAGTAAATTTAGATGAAAATAACGACAATTTTTTGGGTTGTGAAAAAAAAATTTACATGGAAGTGTAAAATTTTAATAAATTTATTTGAAACCAACTTCGATTTTTTTGGATTTTGTTGAGTATTTTTGTTGTAGGATCTATATTTGAGTAAATTCAGATGAAAATAACTTCAATTTTTTGGATTGTGAAAAACAAATTTACATGGAAGTGTCAAATTTTAATAAATTAATTTGAAACCAACTTCGATTATTTTGGAATTTGTTAAGTATTTTTGTTGTAGGATCTATATTTGAGTAAATTTAGATGAAAATAACTTCAATTTTTAGGATTGTGAACAAAATTTTAGTTGGAAGTGTCAAATTTTAATAAATTTATTTGAGACCAACTTCGATTTTTGTGGATTTTGTTGAGTATTTTTGTTGTAGGATCTATATTTGAGTAAATTTAGAATGAAAATAACTACATTTTTTAGGATTGCGAAAAAAAATTTAGTTGGAAGTGTCAAATTTTAATAAATTTATTTGAGACCAACTTCGATTTTTGTTGAGTATTTTGGTTGTAGGATCTATATTTGAGTAAATTTAGAATGAAAATAACTTCAATTTTTAGGATTGCGAAAAAAAATTTAGTTGGAAGTGTCAAATTTTATTAAATTTATTTGAGACCAACTTCGATTTTGTGGATTTTGTTGAGTATTTTTGTTGTAGGATGCATATTTGAGTAAATTTAGATGAAATTATCTTCAATTTTTTGGATTGTGAAAAAAAATTTAGTTGGAAGTGTCAAATTTTAATAAATTTATTTGAAACGAACTTCGATTATTTTGGATTTTGTTGAGTATTTTTGTTGTAGGATCTATATTTCAGTAAATTTAGATGAAAATAACGACAATTTTTTGGATTGTGAAAAAAATTTTAGTTGGAAGTGTCCAATTTTAATAAATTTATTTGAGACCTACTTCGATTTTTGTGGATTTTGTTGAGTATTTTTGTTGTAGGATGCATATTTGAGTAAATTTAGATGAAAATAACTTCAATTTTTTTGATTGTGATAAAAATTTTAGTTGAAAGAGTCAAATTTTAATAAATTTATTTGAAACCAACTCCGATTTCTTTGGATTTTGTCGAGTATTTTTGTTGTAGGATCAATATTTGAGTAAATTTAGATGAAAATAACTTCAATTTTTTGGATTGTGAAAAAAAAATTTACATGGAAGTGTCAAATTTTAATAAATTAATTTGAAACCAACTTCGATTATTTTGGAATTTGTTAAGTATTTTTGTTGTAGGATCTATATTTGAGTAAATTTAGATGAAAATAACTTCAATTTTTTGGATTGTGAAAAAAATGTTAGTTGGAAGTGTCAAATTTTAATAAATTTATTTGAAACCAACACCGATTTTTTTTTATTTTGTTGAGTATTTTTCTTGTAGGATCTATATTTGAGTAAATTTAGATGAAAATAACTACATTTTTTAGGATTGCGAAAAAAAATTTAGTTGGAAGTGTCAAATTTTAATAAATTTATTTGAGACCAACTTCGATTTTTGTGGATTTTGTTGAGTATTTTTGTTGTAGGATCTATATTTGAGTAAATTTAGATGAAAATAACGACAATTTTTTGGGTTGTGAAAAAAAAATTTACATGGAAGTGTAAAATTTTAATAAATTTATTTGAAACCAACTTCGATTTTTTTGGATTTTGTTGAGTATTTTTGTTGTAGGATCTATATTTGAGTAAATTCAGATGAAAATAACTTCAATTTTTTGGATTGTGAAAAACAAATTTACATGGAAGTGTCAAATTTTAATAAATTAATTTGAAACCAACTTCGATTATTTTGGAATTTGTTAAGTATTTTTGTTGTAGGATCTATATTTGAGTAAATTTAGATGAAAATAACTTCAATTTTTTGGATTGTGAAAAAATTTTAGTTGGAAGTGTCAAATTTTAATAAAATTATTTGAGACCAACTTCGATTTTTTTTTATTTTGTTGAGAATTTTTGTTGTAGGATGTATATTTGAGTAAATTTAGATGAAAATAACTTCAATTTTTTTGATTGTGATAAAATGTTTAGTTGAAAGAGTCAAATTTTAATAAATTTATTTGAAACCAACTCCGATTTCTTTGGATTTTGTCGAGTATTTTTGTTGTAGGATCAATATTTGAGTAAATTTAGATGAAAATAACTTCAATTTTTAAGATTGTGAAAAAAATTTTAGTTGGAAGTGTCAAATTTTAATACATTTATTTGAAATTAACTTCGATTATTTTGGAATTTGTTGAGTATTTTTGTTGTAGGATCTATATTTGAGTAAATTTAGATGAAAATAACTACATTTTTTAGGATTGCGAAACAAAATTTAGTTGGAAGTGTCAAATTTTAATAAATTTATTTGAGACCAACTTCGATTTTTGTGGATTTTGTTGAGTATTTTTGTTGTAGGATGTATATTTGAGTAAATTTAGATGAAAATAATTTCAATTTTTTAGGATTGCGAAAAAAATTTTAGTTGAAAGTGTCCAATTTTAATAAAATTATTTGAGACCAACTTCGATTTTTATGGATTTTGTTGAGAATTTTTGTTGTAGGATGTATATTTGAGTAAATTTAGATGAAAATAACTTCAATTTTTTTGATGGTGATAAAAATTTTAGTTGGAAGAGTCAAATTTTAATAAATTTATTTGAAACCAACTCCGATTTTTTTTGATTTTGTCGAGTATTTTTGTTGTAGGATGTATATTTGAGTAAATTTTGATTAAAATAACTTCAATTTTTTGGATTGTGATAAAAATTTTAGTTGGAAGAGTCAAAATTTAATAAATTTATTTGAAACCATCTTCGATTTTTTGGGATTTTGTCGAGTATTTTTCTTGTAGGATCTATATTTGAGTAAATTTAGATGAAAATAACGACAATTTTTTGGGTTGTGAAAAAAAAATTTACATGGAAGTGTAAAATTTTAATAAATTTATTTGAAACCAACTTCGATTTTTTTGGATTTTGTTGAGTATTTTTGTTGTAGGATCTATATTTGAGTAAATTCAGATGAAAATAACTTCAATTTTTTGGATTGTGAAAAACAAATTTACATGGAAGTGTAAAATTTTAATAAATTTATTTGAAACCAACTTCGATTTTTTTGGATTTTGTTGAGTATTTTTGTTGTAGGATCTATATTTGAGTAAATTCAGATGAAAATAACTTCAATTTTTTGGATTGTGAAAAACAAATTTACATGGAAGTGTCAAATTTTAATAAATTAATTTGAAACCAACTTCGATTATTTTGGAATTTGTTAAGTATTTTTGTTGTAGGATCTATATTTGAGTAAATTTAGATGAAAATAACTTCAATTTTTTGGATTGTGAAAAATATTTTAGTTGGAAGTGTCAAATTTTAATAAAATTATTTGAGACCAACTTCGATTTTTTTGGATTTTGTTGAGAATTTTTGTTGTAGGATGTATATTTGAGTAAATTTAGATGAAAATAATTTCAATTTTTTGGATTGTGAAAAAATTTTAGTTGGAAGTGTCAAATTTTAATAAAATTATTTGAGACCAACTTCGATTTTTTTTTATTTTGTTGAGAATTTTTGTTGTAGGATGTATATTTGAGTAAATTTAGATGAAAATAACTTCAATTTTTTTGATTGTGATAAAAATTTTAGTTGAAAGAGTCAAATTTTAATAAATTTATTTGAAACCAACTCCGATTTCTTTGGATTTTGTCGAGTATTTTTGTTGTAGGATCAATATTTGAGTAAATTTAGATGAAAATAACTTCAATTTTTAAGATTGTGAAAAAAATTTTAGTTGGAAGTGTCAAATTTTAATACATTTATTTGAAATTAACTCCGATTTCTTTGGATTTTGTCGAGTATTTTTGTTGTAGGATCAATATTTGAGTAAATTTAGATGAAAATAACTTCAATTTTTAGGATTGTGAAAAAAATTTAGTTGGAAGTGTCAAATTTTAATAAATTTATTTGAGACCTACTTCGATTTTTGTGGATTTTGATGAGTATTTTTGTTGTAGGATCTATATTTGAGTAAATTTAGATGAAAATAACTTCAATTTTTAGGATTGTGAAAAAAAAATTTTCGTGGAAGGGTAAAATTTTAATAAATTTATTTGAAACCAACTTCGATTTTTTTTAATTTTGTTGAGTATTTTTGTTGTAGGATGCATATTTGAGTAAATTTAGATGATATTATCTTCAATTTTTTGGATTGTGAAAAAAAATTTAGTTGGAATTGTCAAATTTTAATAAAATTATTTGAGACCAACTTCGATTTTTTTTTATTTTGTCGAGTATTTTTGTTGTAGGATCTATATTTGAGTAAATTTAGATGAAAATAACTTCAATTTTTTGGATTGTGAAAAAAAATTTAGTTGGAAGTGTCAAATTTTAATAAATTTATTTGAAACCAACACCGATTTTTTTTTATTTTGTTGAGTATTTTTCTTGTAGGATCTATATTTGAGTAAATTTAGATGAAAATAACTACATTTTTTAGGATTGCGAAAAAAAATTTAGTTGGAAGTGTCAAATTTTAATAAATTTATTTGAGACCAACTTCGATTTTTGTGGATTTTGTTGAGTATTTTTGTTGTAGGATCTATATTTGAGTAAATTTAGATGAAAATAACGACAATTTTTTGGGTTGTGAAAAAAAAATTTACATGGAAGTGTAAAATTTTAATAAATTTATTTGAAACCAACTTCGATTTTTTTGGATTTTGTTGAGTATTTTTGTTGTAGGATCTATATTTGAGTAAATTTAGATGAAAATAACTTCAATTTTTAGGATTGTGAAAAAAATTTTAGTTGGAAGTGTCAAATTTTAATAAATTTATTTGAGACCAACTTCGATTATTTTGGATTTTGTTGAGTATTTTTGTTGTAGGATCTATATTTCAGTAAATTTAGATGAAAATAACGACCATTTTTTGGATTGTGAAAAAAATTTTAGTTGGAAGTGTCAAATTTTAATAAATTTATTTGAGACCTACTTCGATTTTTTTGGATTTTGTTGAGAATTTTTGTTGTAGGATGTATATATGAGTAAATTTAGATGAAAATAACTTCAATTTTTTTGATGGTGATAAAAATTTTAGTTGGAAGAGTCAAATTTTAATAAATTTATTTGAAACCAACTCCGATTTTTTTGGATTTTGTCGAGTATTTTTGTTGTAGGATGTATATTTGAGTAAACTTTGATTAAAATAACTTCAATTTTTTGGATTGTGATAAAAATTTTAGTTGGAAGAGTCAAAATTTAATAAATTTATTTGAAACCATCTTCGATTTTTTGGGATTTTGTCGAGTATTTTTGTTGTAGGATCTATATTTCAGTAAATTTAGATGAAAATAACTTCAATTTTTTGGATTGTGATAAAAATTTTAGTTGGAAGTGTCAAATTTTAATACATTTATTTGAAATTAACTTCGATTATTTTGGAATTTGTTGAGTATTTTTGTTGTAGGATCTATATTTGAGTAAATTTAGATGAAAATAACTACATTTTTTAGGATTGCGAAACAAAATTTAGTTGGAAGTGTCAAATTTTAATAAATTTATTTGAGACCAACTTCGATTTTTGTGGATTTTGTTGAGTATTTTTGTTGTAGGATGTATATTTGAGTAAATTTAGATGAAAATAATTTCAATTTTTTAGGATTGCGAAAAAAATTTTAGTTGAAAGTGTCCAATTTTAATAAAATTATTTGAGACCAACTTCGATTTTTTTGGATTTTGTTGAGAATTTTTGTTGTAGGATGTATATTTGAGTAAATTTAGATGAAAATAACTTCAATTTTTTTGATGGTGATAAAAATTTTAGTTGGAAGAGTCAAATTTTAATAAATTTATTTGAAACCAACTCCGATTTTTTTTGATTTTGTCGAGTATTTTTGTTGTAGGATGTATATTTGAGTAAATTTTGATTAAAATAACTTCAATTTTTTGGATTGTGATAAAAATTTTAGTTGGAAGAGTCAAAATTTAATAAATTTATTTGAAACCATCTTCGATTTTTTGGGATTTTGTCGAGTATTTTTCTTGTAGGATCTATATTTGAGTAAATTTAGATGAAAATAACTACATTTTTTAGGATTGCGAAAAAAAATTTAGTTGGAAGTGTCAAATTTTAATAAATTTATTTGAGACCAACTTCGATTTTTGTGGATTTTGTTGAGTATTTTTGTTGTAGGATCTATATTTGAGTAAATTTAGATGAAAATAACGACAATTTTTTGGGTTGTGAAAAAAAAATTTACATGGAAGTGTAAAATTTTAATAAATTTATTTGAAACCAACTTCGATTTTTTTGGATTTTGTTGAGTATTTTTGTTGTAGGATCTATATTTGAGTAAATTTAGATGAAAATAACTTCAATTTTTAGGATTGTGAAAAAAATTTTAGTTGGAAGTGTCAAATTTTAATAAATTTATTTGAGACCAACTTCGATTTTTGTGGATTTTGTTGAGTATTTTTGTTGTAGGATCTATATTTGAGTAAATTTAGTATGAAAATAACTTCAATTTTTAGGATTGTGAAAAAAAATTTAGTTGGAAGTGTCAAAGTTTAATAAATTTATTGGGACCAACATCGATTTTTTTTTATTTTGTTGAGTATTTTTGTTGTAGGATCTATATTTAAGTAAATTTAGATGAAAATAACGAAAATTTTTTGGGTTGTGAAAAAAAAATTTACATGGAAGTGTCAATTTTAATAAATTTATTTGAGACCTACTTCGATTTTTGTGGATTTTGTTGAGAATTTTTGTTGTAGGATGCATATTTGAGTAAATTTAGATGATATTATCTTCAATTTTTTGGATTGTGAAAAAAATTTTAGTTGGAAGTGTCAAATTTTAGTAAAATTATTTGAGACCAACTTCGATTTTTTTGGATTTTGTTGAGAATTTTTGTTGTAGGATGTATATTTGAGTAAATTTAGATGAAAATAACTTCAATTTTTTTGATTGTGATAAAAATTTAAGTTGAAAGAGTCAAATTTTAATAAATTTATTTGAAACCAACTCCGATTTCTTTGGATTTTGTCGAGTATTTTTGTTGTAGGATCAATATTTGAGTAAATTTAGATGAAAATAACTTCAATTTTTAGGATTGTAAAAAAAATTTAGTTGGAAGTGTCAAATTTTATTAAATTTATTTGAGACCTACTTCGATTTTTGTGGATTTTGATGAGTATTTTTGTTGTAGGATCTATATTTGAGTAAATTTAGATGAAAATAACTTCAATTTTTAGGATTGTGAAAAAAAAATTTTCGTGGAAGGGTAAAATTTTAATAAATTTATTTGAAACCAACTTCGATTTTTTTTAATTTTGTTGAGTATTTTTGTTGTAGGATGCATATTTGAGTAAATTTAGATGATATTATCTTCAATTTTTTGGATTGTGAAAAAAAATTTAGTTGGAATTGTCAAATTTTAATAAAATTATTTGAGACCAACTTCGATTTTTTTGGATTTTGTCGAGTATTTTTGTTGTAGGATCTATATTTGAGTAAATTTAGATGAAAATAACTTCAATTTTTTGGATTGTGAAAAAAATTTTAGTTGGAAGTGTCAAATTTTAATAAATTTATTTGAAACCAACACCGATTTTTTTTTATTTTGTTGAGTATTTTTCTTGTAGGATCTATATTTGAGTAAATTTAGATGAAAATAACTACATTTTTTAGGATTGCGAAAAAAAATTTAGTTGGAAGTGTCAAATTTTAATAAATTTATTTGAGACCAACTTCGATTTTTGTGGATTTTGTTGAGTATTTTTGTTGTAGGATCTATATTTGAGTAAATTTAGATGAAAATAACGACAATTTTTTGGGTTGTGAAAAAAAAATTTACATGGAAGTGTAACATTTTAATAAATTTATTTGAAACCAACTTCGATTTTTTTGGATTTTGTTGAGTATTTTTGTTGTAGGATCTATATTTGAGTAAATTTAGATGAAAATAACTTCAATTTTTAGGATTGTGAAAAAATTTTTAGTTGGAAGTGTCAAATTTTAATAAATTTATTTGAGACCAACTTCGATTTTTGTGGATTTTGTTGAGTATTTTTGTTGTAGGATCTATATTTGAGTAAATTTAGATGAAAATAACTTCAATTTTTAGGATTGTGAAAAAATTTTTAGTTGGAAGGTCAAATTTTAATAAATTTATTTGAGACCAACTTCGATTTTTGTGGATTTTGTTGAGTATTTTTGTTGTAGGATCTATATTTGAGTAAATTTAGAATGAAAATAACTTCAATTTTTAGGATTGTGAAAAAAAATTTAGTTGGAAGTGTCAAAGTTTAATAAATTTATTGGTACCAACATCGATTTTTTTTTATTTTGTTGAGTATTTTTGTTGTAGGATCTATATTTGAGTAAATTTAGATGAAAATAACGAAAATTTTTTGGGTTGTGAAAAAAAAATTTACATGGAAGTGTCAAATTTTAATAAATTTATTTGAGACCTACTTCGATTTTTGTGGATTTTGTTGAGTATTTTTGTTGTAGGATGCATATTTGAGTAAATTTAGATGATATTATCTTCAATTTTTTGGATTGTGAAAAAAAATTTAGTTGGAAGAGTCAAATTTTAATAAATTTATTTGAAACCAACTCCGATTTCTTTGGATTTTGTCGAGTATTTTTGTTGTAGGATCAATATTTGAGTAAATTTAGATGAAAATAACTTCAATTTTTTTGATTGTGATAAAAATTTTAGTTGAAAGAGTCAAATTTTAATAAATTTATTTGAAACCAACTCCGATTTCTTTGGATTTTGTCGAGTATTTTTGTTGTAGGATCAATATTTGAGTAAATTTAGATGAAAATAACTTCAATTTTTTAGGATTGTGAAAAAAATTTAGTTGGAAGTGTCAAATTTTAATAAATTTATTTGAAACCAACTCCGATTTCTTTGGATTTTGTCGAGTATTTTTGTTGTAGGATCAATATTTGAGTAAATTTAGATGAAAATAACTTCAATTTTTTGGATTGTGATAAAAATTTTAGTTGGAAGAGTCAAAATTTAATAAATTTATTTGAAACCATCTTCGATTTTTTGGGATTTTGTCGAGTATTTTTGTTGTAGGATCTATATTTGAGTAAATTTAGATGAAAATAACTTCAATTTTTTGGATTGTGAAAAAAATGTTAGTTGGAAGTGTCAAATTTTAATAAATTTATTTGAAACCAACACCGATTTTTTTTTATTTTGTTGAGTATTTTTCTTGTAGGATCTATATTTGAGTAAATTTAGATGAAAATAACTACATTTTTTAGGATTGCGAAAAAAAATTTAGTTGGAAGTGTCAAATTTTAATAAATTTATTTGAGACCTACTTCGATTTTTGTGGATTTTGATGAGTATTTTTGTTGTAGGATCTATATTTGAGTAAATTTAGAGGAAAATAACTTCAATTTTTAGGATTGTGAAAAAAAAATTTTCGTGGAAGGGTAAAATTTTAATAAAATTATTTGAAATCAACTTCGATTATTTTGGAATTTGTTAAGTATTTTTGTTGTAGGATCTATATTTGAGTAAATTTAGATGAAAATAACTTCAATTTTTTGGATTGTGAAAAAAATTTTAGTTGGATGTGTCAAATTTTAATAAATTTATTTGAAACCATCTTCGATTTTTTGGGATTTTGTCGAGTATTTTTGTTGTAGGATCTATATTTCAGTAAATTTAGATGAAAATAACTTCAATTTTTTGGATTGTGATAAAAATTTTAGTTGGAAGTGTCAAATTTTAATACATTTATTTGAAATTAACTTCGATTTTTGTGGATTTTGTTGAGTATTTTTGTTGTAGGATCTATATTTGAGTAAATTTAGATGAAAATAACTTCAATTTTTAGGATTGTGAAAAAATTTTTAGTTGGAAGTGTCAAATTTTAATAAATTTATTTGAGACCAACTTCGATTTTTGTGGATTTTGTTGAGTATTTTTGTTGTAGGATCTATATTTGAGTAAATTTAGAATGAAAATAACTTCAATTTTTAGGATTGTGAAAAAAAAATTTAGTTGGAAGTGTCAAAGTTTAATAAATTTATTGGTACCAACATCGATTTTTTTTTATTTTGTTGAGTATTTTTGTTGTAGGATCTATATTTGAGTAAATTTAGATGAAAATAACGAAAATTTTTTGGGTTGTGAAAAAAAAATTTACATGGAAGTGTCAAATTTTAATAAATTTATTTGAGACCTACTTCGATTTTTGTGGATTTTGTTGAGTATTTTTGTTGTAGGATGCATATTTGAGTAAATTTAGATGATATTATCTTCAATTTTTTGGATTGTGAAAAAAAATTTAGTTGGAAGAGTCAAATTTTAATAAATTTATTTGAAACCAACTCCGATTTCTTTGGATTTTGTCGAGTATTTTTGTTGTAGGATCAATATTTGAGTAAATTTAGATGAAAATAACTTCAATTTTTTTGATTGTGATAAAAATTTTAGTTGAAAGAGTCAAATTTTAATAAATTTATTTGAAACCAACTCCGATTTCTTTGGATTTTGTCGAGTATTTTTGTTGTAGGATCAATATTTGAGTAAATTTAGATGAAAATAACTTCAATTTTTTAGGATTGTGAAAAAAATTTAGTTGGAAGTGTCAAATTTTAATAAATTTATTTGAAACCAACTCCGATTTCTTTGGATTTTGTCGAGTATTTTTGTTGTAGGATCAATATTTGAGTAAATTTAGATGAAAATAACTTCAATTTTTTGGATTGTGATAAAAATTTTAGTTGGAAGAGTCAAAATTTAATAAATTTATTTGAAACCATCTTCGATTTTTTGGGATTTTGTCGAGTATTTTTGTTGTAGGATCTATATTTGAGTAAATTTAGATGAAAATAACTTCAATTTTTTGGATTGTGAAAAAAATGTTAGTTGGAAGTGTCAAATTTTAATAAATTTATTTGAAACCAACACCGATTTTTTTTTATTTTGTTGAGTATTTTTCTTGTAGGATCTATATTTGAGTAAATTTAGATGAAAATAACTACATTTTTTAGGATTGCGAAAAAAAATTTAGTTGGAAGTGTCAAATTTTAATAAATTTATTTGAGACCTACTTCGATTTTTGTGGATTTTGATGAGTATTTTTGTTGTAGGATCTATATTTGAGTAAATTTAGATGAAAATAACTTCAATTTTTAGGATTGTGAAAAAAAAATTTTCGTGGAAGGGTAAAATTTTAATAAAATTATTTGAAATCAACTTCGATTATTTTGGAATTTGTTAAGTATTTTTGTTGTAGGATCTATATTTGAGTAAATTTAGATGAAAATAACTTCAATTTTTTGGATTGTGAAAAAAATTTTAGTTGGATGTGTCAAATTTTAATAAATTTATTTGAAACCATCTTCGATTTTTTGGGATTTTGTCGAGTATTTTTGTTGTAGGATCTATATTTCAGTAAATTTAGATGAAAATAACTTCAATTTTTTGGATTGTGATAAAAATTTTAGTTGGAAGTGTCAAATTTTAATACATTTATTTGAAATTAACTTCGATTATTTTGGAATTTGTTGAGTATTTTTGTTGTAGGATCTATATTTGAGTAAATTTAGATGAAAATAACTACATTTTTTAGGATTGCGAAACAAAATTTAGTTGGAAGTGTCAAATTTTAATAAATTTATTTGAGACCAACTTCGATTTTTGTGGATTTTGTTGAGTATTTTTGTTGTAGGATGTATATTTGAGTAAATTTAGATGAAAATAATTTCAATTTTTAGGATTGTGAAAAAATTTTTAGTTGGAAGTGTCAAATTTTAATAAATTTATTTGAGACCAACTTCGATTTTTGTGGATTTTGTTGAGTATTTTTGTTGTAGGATCTATATTTGAGTAAATTTAGAATGAAAATAACTTCAATTTTTAGGATTGTGAAAAAAAATTTAGTTGGAAGTGTCAAAGTTTAATAAATTTATTGGTACCAACATCGATTTTTTTTTATTTTGTTGAGTATTTTTGTTGTAGGATCTATATTTGAGTAAATTTAGATGAAAATAACGAAAATTTTTTGGGTTGTGAAAAAAAAATTTACATGGAAGTGTCAAATTTTAATAAATTTATTTGAGACCTACTTCGATTTTTGTGGATTTTGTTGAGTATTTTTGTTGTAGGATGCATATTTGAGTAAATTTAGATGATATTATCTTCAATTTTTTGGATTGTGAAAAAAAATTTAGTTGGAAGAGTCAAATTTTAATAAATTTATTTGAAACCAACTCCGATTTCTTTGGATTTTGTCGAGTATTTTTGTTGTAGGATCAATATTTGAGTAAATTTAGATGAAAATAACTTCAATTTTTTTGATTGTGATAAAAATTTTAGTTGAAAGAGTCAAATTTTAATAAATTTATTTGAAACCAACTCCGATTTCTTTGGATTTTGTCGAGTATTTTTGTTGTAGGATCAATATTTGAGTAAATTTAGATGAAAATAACTTCAATTTTTTAGGATTGTGAAAAAAATTTAGTTGGAAGTGTCAAATTTTAATAAATTTATTTGAAACCAACTCCGATTTCTTTGGATTTTGTCGAGTATTTTTGTTGTAGGATCAATATTTGAGTAAATTTAGATGAAAATAACTTCAATTTTTTGGATTGTGATAAAAATTTTAGTTGGAAGAGTCAAAATTTAATAAATTTATTTGAAACCATCTTCGATTTTTTGGGATTTTGTCGAGTATTTTTGTTGTAGGATCTATATTTGAGTAAATTTAGATGAAAATAACTTCAATTTTTTGGATTGTGAAAAAAATGTTAGTTGGAAGTGTCAAATTTTAATAAATTTATTTGAAACCAACACCGATTTTTTTTTATTTTGTTGAGTATTTTTCTTGTAGGATCTATATTTGAGTAAATTTAGATGAAAATAACTACATTTTTTAGGATTGCGAAAAAAAATTTAGTTGGAAGTGTCAAATTTTAATAAATTTATTTGAGACCTACTTCGATTTTTGTGGATTTTGATGAGTATTTTTGTTGTAGGATCTATATTTGAGTAAATTTAGATGAAAATAACTTCAATTTTTAGGATTGTGAAAAAAAAATTTTCGTGGAAGGGTAAAATTTTAATAAAATTATTTGAAATCAACTTCGATTATTTTGGAATTTGTTAAGTATTTTTGTTGTAGGATCTATATTTGAGTAAATTTAGATGAAAATAACTTCAATTTTTTGGATTGTGAAAAAAATTTTAGTTGGATGTGTCAAATTTTAATAAATTTATTTGAAACCATCTTCGATTTTTTGGGATTTTGTCGAGTATTTTTGTTGTAGGATCTATATTTCAGTAAATTTAGATGAAAATAACTTCAATTTTTTGGATTGTGATAAAAATTTTAGTTGGAAGTGTCAAATTTTAATACATTTATTTGAAATTAACTTCGATTTTTGTGGATTTTGTTGAGTATTTTTGTTGTAGGATCTATATTTGAGTAAATTTAGATGAAAATAACTTCAATTTTTAGGATTGTGAAAAAATTTTTAGTTGGAAGTGTCAAATTTTAATAAATTTATTTGAGACCAACTTCGATTTTTGTGGATTTTGTTGAGTATTTTTGTTGTAGGATCTATATTTGAGTAAATTTAGAATGAAAATAACTTCAATTTTTAGGATTGTGAAAAAAAATTTAGTTGGAAGTGTCAAAGTTTAATAAATTTATTGGTACCAACATCGATTTTTTTTTATTTTGTTGAGTATTTTTGTTGTAGGATCTATATTTGAGTAAATTTAGATGAAAATAACGAAAATTTTTTGGGTTGTGAAAAAAAAATTTACATGGAAGTGTCAAATTTTAATAAATTTATTTGAGACCTACTTCGATTTTTGTGGATTTTGTTGAGTATTTTTGTTGTAGGATGCATATTTGAGTAAATTTAGATGATATTATCTTCAATTTTTTGGATTGTGAAAAAAAATTTAGTTGGAAGAGTCAAATTTTAATAAATTTATTTGAAACCAACTCCGATTTCTTTGGATTTTGTCGAGTATTTTTGTTGTAGGATCAATATTTGAGTAAATTTAGATGAAAATAACTTCAATTTTTTTGATTGTGATAAAAATTTTAGTTGAAAGAGTCAAATTTTAATAAATTTATTTGAAACCAACTCCGATTTCTTTGGATTTTGTCGAGTATTTTTGTTGTAGGATCAATATTTGAGTAAATTTAGATGAAAATAACTTCAATTTTTTAGGATTGTGAAAAAAATTTAGTTGGAAGTGTCAAATTTTAATAAATTTATTTGAAACCAACTCCGATTTCTTTGGATTTTGTCGAGTATTTTTGTTGTAGGATCAATATTTGAGTAAATTTAGATGAAAATAACTTCAATTTTTTGGATTGTGATAAAAATTTTAGTTGGAAGAGTCAAAATTTAATAAATTTATTTGAAACCATCTTCGATTTTTTGGGATTTTGTCGAGTATTTTTGTTGTAGGATCTATATTTGAGTAAATTTAGATGAAAATAACTTCAATTTTTTGGATTGTGAAAAAAATGTTAGTTGGAAGTGTCAAATTTTAATAAATTTATTTGAAACCAACACCGATTTTTTTTTATTTTGTTGAGTATTTTTCTTGTAGGATCTATATTTGAGTAAATTTAGATGAAAATAACTACATTTTTTAGGATTGCGAAAAAAAATTTAGTTGGAAGTGTCAAATTTTAATAAATTTATTTGAGACCTACTTCGATTTTTGTGGATTTTGATGAGTATTTTTGTTGTAGGATCTATATTTGAGTAAATTTAGATGAAAATAACTTCAATTTTTAGGATTGTGAAAAAAAAATTTTCGTGGAAGGGTAAAATTTTAATAAAATTATTTGAAATCAACTTCGATTATTTTGGAATTTGTTAAGTATTTTTGTTGTAGGATCTATATTTGAGTAAATTTAGATGAAAATAACTTCAATTTTTTGGATTGTGAAAAAAATTTTAGTTGGATGTGTCAAATTTTAATAAATTTATTTGAAACCATCTTCGATTTTTTGGGATTTTGTCGAGTATTTTTGTTGTAGGATCTATATTTCAGTAAATTTAGATGAAAATAACTTCAATTTTTTGGATTGTGATAAAAATTTTAGTTGGAAGTGTCAAATTTTAATACATTTATTTGAAATTAACTTCGATTATTTTGGAATTTGTTGAGTATTTTTGTTGTAGGATCTATATTTGAGTAAATTTAGATGAAAATAACTACATTTTTTAGGATTGCGAAACAAAATTTAGTTGGAAGTGTCAAATTTTAATAAATTTATTTGAGACCAACTTCGATTTTTGTGGATTTTGTTGAGTATTTTTGTTGTAGGATGTATATTTGAGTAAATTTAGATGAAAATAATTTCAATTTTTTAGGATTGCGAAAAAAATTTTAGTTGAAAGTGTCCAATTTTAATAAAATTATTTGAGACCAACTTCGATTTTTTTGGATTTTGTTGAGAATTTTTGTTGTAGGATGTATATTTGAGTAAATTTAGATGAAAATAACTTCAATTTTTTGGATTGTGATAAAAATTTTAGTTGGAAGAGTCAAAATTTAATAAATTTATTTGAAACCATCTTCGATTTTTTGGGATTTTGTCGAGTATTTTTCTTGTAGGATGTATATTTGAGTAAATTTTGATTAAAATAACTTCAATTTTTTGGATTGTGATAAAAATTTTAGTTGGAAGAGTCAAAATTTAATAAATTTATTTGAAACCATCTTCGATTTTTTGGGATTTTGTCGAGTATTTTTCTTGTAGGATCTATATTTGAGTAAATTTAGATGAAAATAACTACATTTTTTAGGATTGCGAAAAAAAATTTAGTTGGAAGTGTCAAATTTTAATAAATTTATTTGAGACCAACTTCGATTTTTGTGGATTTTGTTGAGTATTTTTGTTGTAGGATCTATATTTGAGTAAATTTAGATGAAAATAACGACAATTTTTTGGGTTGTGAAAAAAAAATTTACATGGAAGTGTAAAATTTTAATAAATTTATTTGAAACCAACTTCGATTTTTTTGGATTTTGTTGAGTATTTTTGTTGTAGGATCTATATTTGAGTAAATTTAGATGAAAATAACTTCAATTTTTAGGATTGTGAAAAAAATTTTAGTTGGAAGTGTCAAATTTTAATAAATTTATTTGAGACCAACTTCGATTTTTGTGGATTTTGTTGAGTATTTTTGTTGTAGGATCTATATTTGAGTAAATTTAGTATGAAAATAACTTCAATTTTTAGGATTGTGAAAAAAAATTTAGTTGGAAGTGTCAAAGTTTAATAAATTTATTGGGACCAACATCGATTTTTTTTTATTTTGTTGAGTATTTTTGTTGTAGGATCTATATTTAAGTAAATTTAGATGAAAATAACGAAAATTTTTTGGGTTGTGAAAAAAAAATTTACATGGAAGTGTCAATTTTAATAAATTTATTTGAGACCTACTTCGATTTTTGTGGATTTTGTTGAGAATTTTTGTTGTAGGATGCATATTTGAGTAAATTTAGATGATATTATCTTCAATTTTTTGGATTGTGAAAAAAATTTTAGTTGGAAGTGTCAAATTTTAGTAAAATTATTTGAGACCAACTTCGATTTTTTTGGATTTTGTTGAGAATTTTTGTTGTAGGATGTATATTTGAGTAAATTTAGATGAAAATAACTTCAATTTTTTTGATTGTGATAAAAATTTAAGTTGAAAGAGTCAAATTTTAATAAATTTATTTGAAACCAACTCCGATTTCTTTGGATTTTGTCGAGTATTTTTGTTGTAGGATCAATATTTGAGTAAATTTAGATGAAAATAACTTCAATTTTTAGGATTGTAAAAAAAATTTAGTTGGAAGTGTCAAATTTTATTAAATTTATTTGAGACCTACTTCGATTTTTGTGGATTTTGATGAGTATTTTTGTTGTAGGATCTATATTTGAGTAAATTTAGATGAAAATAACTTCAATTTTTAGGATTGTGAAAAAAAAATTTTCGTGGAAGGGTAAAATTTTAATAAATTTATTTGAAACCAACTTCGATTTTTTTTAATTTTGTTGAGTATTTTTGTTGTAGGATGCATATTTGAGTAAATTTAGATGATATTATCTTCAATTTTTTGGATTGTGAAAAAAAATTTAGTTGGAATTGTCAAATTTTAATAAAATTATTTGAGACCAACTTCGATTTTTTTGGATTTTGTCGAGTATTTTTGTTGTAGGATCTATATTTGAGTAAATTTAGATGAAAATAACTTCAATTTTTTGGATTGTGAAAAAAATTTTAGTTGGAAGTGTCAAATTTTAATAAATTTATTTGAAACCAACACCGATTTTTTTTTATTTTGTTGAGTATTTTTCTTGTAGGATCTATATTTGAGTAAATTTAGATGAAAATAACTACATTTTTTAGGATTGCGAAAAAAAATTTAGTTGGAAGTGTCAAATTTTAATAAATTTATTTGAGACCAACTTCGATTTTTGTGGATTTTGTTGAGTATTTTTGTTGTAGGATCTATATTTGAGTAAATTTAGATGAAAATAACGACAATTTTTTGGGTTGTGAAAAAAAAATTTACATGGAAGTGTAAAATTTTAATAAATTTATTTGAAACCAACTTCGATTTTTTTGGATTTTGTTGAGTATTTTTGTTGTAGGATCTATATTTGAGTAAATTTAGATGAAAATAACTTCAATTTTTAGGATTGTGAAAAAATTTTTAGTTGGAAGTGTCAAATTTTAATAAATTTATTTGAGACCAACTTCGATTTTTGTGGATTTTGTTGAGTATTTTTGTTGTAGGATCTATATTTGAGTAAATTTAGATGAAAATAACTTCAATTTTTAGGATTGTGAAAAAAATTTTAGTTGGAAGTGTCAAATTTTAATAAATTTATTTGAGACCAACTTCGATTTTTGTGGATTTTGTTGAGTATTTTTGTTGTAGGATCTATATTTGAGTAAATTTAGAATGAAAATAACTTCAATTTTTAGGATTGTGAAAAAAAATTTAGTTGGAAGTGTCAAAGTTTAATAAATTTATTGGTACCAACATCGATTTTTTTTTATTTTGTTGAGTATTTTTGTTGTAGGATCTATATTTGAGTAAATTTAGATGAAAATAACGAAAATTTTTTGGGTTGTGAAAAAAAAATTTACATGGAAGTGTCAAATTTTAATAAATTTATTTGAGACCTACTTCGATTTTTGTGGATTTTGTTGAGTATTTTTGTTGTAGGATGCATATTGGAGTAAATTTAGATGATATTATCTTCAATTTTTTGGATTGTGAAAAAAAATTTAGTTGGAAGAGTCAAATTTTAATAAATTTATTTGAAACCAACTCCGATTTCTTTGGATTTTGTCGAGTATTTTTGTTGTAGGATCAATATTTGAGTAAATTTAGATGAAAATAACTTCAATTTTTAGGATTGTGAAAAAAATTTAGTTGGAAGTGTCAAATTTTAATAAATTTATTTGAAACCAACTCCGATTTCTTTGGATTTTGTCGAGTATTTTTGTTGTAGGATCAATATTTGAGTAAATTTAGATGAAAATAACTTCAATTTTTTGGATTGTGATAAAAATTTTAGTTGGAAGAGTCAAAATTTAATAAATTTATTTGAAACCATCTTCGATTTTTTGGGATTTTGTCGAGTATTTTTGTTGTAGGATCTATATTTGAGTAAATTTAGATGAAAATAACTTCAATTTTTTGGATTGTGAAAAAAATGTTAGTTGGAAGTGTCAAATTTTAATAAATTTATTTGAAACCAACACCGATTTTTTTTTATTTTGTTGAGTATTTTTCTTGTAGGATCTATATTTGAGTAAATTTAGATGAAAATAACTACATTTTTTAGGATTGCGAAAAAAAATTTAGTTGGAAGTGTCAAATTTTAATAAATTTATTTGAGACCTACTTCGATTTTTGTGGATTTTGATGAGTATTTTTGTTGTAGGATCTATATTTGAGTAAATTTAGATGAAAATAACTTCAATTTTTAGGATTGTGAAAAAAAAATTTTCGTGGAAGGGTAAAATTTTAATAAAATTATTTGAAATCAACTTCGATTATTTTGGAATTTGTTAAGTATTTTTGTTGTAGGATCTATATTTGAGTAAATTTAGATGAAAATAACTTCAATTTTTTGGATTGTGAAAAAAATTTTAGTTGGATGTGTCAAATTTTAATAAATTTATTTGAAACCAACACCGATTTTTTTTTATTTTGTTGAGTATTTTTCTTGTAGGATCTATATTTGAGTAAATTTAGATGAAAATAACTACATTTTTTAGGATTGCAAAAAAAAATTTAGTTGGAAGTGTCAAATTTTAATAAATTTATTTGAGACCAACTTCGATTTTTGTGGATTTTGTTGAGTATTTTTGTTGTAGGATCTATATTTGAGTAAATTTAGATGAAAATAACGGCAATTTTTTGGGTTGTGAAAAAAAAATTTACATGGGAGTGTCAAATTTTAATAAAATTATTTGAAATCTACTTCGATTATTTTGGAATTTGTTAAGTATTTTTGTTGTAGGATCTATATTTGAGTAAATTTAGATGAAAATAACGGCAATTTTTTGGATTGTGAAAAAAATTTTAGTTGGAAGTGTCAAATTTTAAAAAATTTATTTGAAACCAACACCGATTTTTTTTTATTTTGTTGAGTATTTTTCTTGTAGGATCTATATTTGAGTAAATTTAGATGAAAATAACGACAATTTTTTGGGTTGTGAAAAAAAAATTTACATGGAAGTGTAAAATTTTAATAAATTTATTTGAAACCAACTCCGATTTCTTTGGATTTTGTCGAGTATTTTTGTTGTAGGATCAATATTTGAGTAAATTTAGATGAAAATAACTTCAATTTTTAGGATTGTGAAAAAAATTTAGTTGGAAGTGTCAAATTTTAATAAATTTATTTGAAACCAACTCCGATTTCTTTGGATTTTGTCGAGTATTTTTGTTGTAGGATCAATATTTGAGTAAATTTAGATGAAAATAACTTCAATTTTTTGGATTGTGATAAAAATTTTAGTTGGAAGAGTCAAAATTTAATAAATTTATTTGAAACCATCTTCGATTTTTTGGGATTTTGTCGAGTATTTTTGTTGTAGGATCTATATTTGAGTAAATTTAGATGAAAATAACTTCAATTTTTTGGATTGTGAAAAAAATGTTAGTTGGAAGTGTCAAATTTTAATAAATTTATTTGAAACCAACACCGATTTTTTTTTATTTTGTTGAGTATTTTTCTTGTAGGATCTATATTTGAGTAAATTTAGATGAAAATAACTACATTTTTTAGGATTGCGAAAAAAAATTTAGTTGGAAGTGTCAAATTTTAATAAATTTATTTGAGACCTACTTCGATTTTTGTGGATTTTGATGAGTATTTTTGTTGTAGGATCTATATTTGAGTAAATTTAGATGAAAATAACTTCAATTTTTAGGATTGTGAAAAAAAAATTTTCGTGGAAGGGTAAAATTTTAATAAAATTATTTGAAATCAACTTCGATTATTTTGGAATTTGTTAAGTATTTTTGTTGTAGGATCTATATTTGAGTAAATTTAGATGAAAATAACTTCAATTTTTTGGATTGTGAAAAAAATTTTAGTTGGATGTGTCAAATTTTAATAAATTTATTTGAAACCAACACCGATTTTTTTTTATTTTGTTGAGTATTTTTCTTGTAGGATCTATATTTGAGTAAATTTAGATGAAAATAACTACATTTTTTAGGATTGCAAAAAAAAATTTAGTTGGAAGTGTCAAATTTTAATAAATTTATTTGAGACCAACTTCGATTTTTGTGGATTTTGTTGAGTATTTTTGTTGTAGGATCTATATTTGAGTAAATTTAGATGAAAATAACGGCAATTTTTTGGGTTGTGAAAAAAAAATTTACATGGGAGTGTCAAATTTTAATAAAATTATTTGAAATCTACTTCGATTATTTTGGAATTTGTTAAGTATTTTTGTTGTAGGATCTATATTTGAGTAAATTTAGATGAAAATAACGGCAATTTTTTGGATTGTGAAAAAAATTTTAGTTGGAAGTGTCAAATTTTAAAAAATTTATTTGAAACCAACACCGATTTTTTTTTATTTTGTTGAGTATTTTTCTTGTAGGATCTATATTTGAGTAAATTTAGATGAAAATAACGACAATTTTTTGGGTTGTGAAAAAAAAATTTACATGGAAGTGTAAAATTTTAATAAATTTATTTGAAACCAACTTCGACTTTTTTGGATTTTGTTGAGTATTTTTGTTGTAGGATCTATATTTGAGTAAATTTAGATGAAAATAACTTCAATTTTTAGGATTGTGAAAATAATTTAGTTGGAATGTCAAATTTTAATAAATTTATTTGAAACCAACTCCGATTTCTTTGGATTTTGTCGAGTATTTTTGTTGTAGGATCAATATTTGAGTAAATTTAGATGAAAATAACTTCAATTTTTAGGATTGTGAAAAAAATTTAGTTGGAAGTGTCAAATTATAATTAATTTATTTGAGACCTACTCCGATTTCTTTGGATTTTGTCGAGTATTTTTGTTGTAGGATCAATATTTGAGTAAATTTAGATGAAAATAACTTCAATTTTTAGGATTGTGAAAAAAAAATTTTCGTGGAAGGGTAAAATTTTAATAAATTTATTTGAAACCAACTTCGATTTTTTTTAATTTTGTTGAGTATTTTTCTTGTAGGATCTATATTTGAGTAAATTTAGATGAAAATAACTTCAATTTTTAGGATTGTGAAAAAATTTTTAGTTGGAAGAGTCAAATTTTAATAAATTTATTTGAAACCAACTCCGATTTTTTTGGATTTTGTCGAGTATTTTTGTTGTAGGATGTATATTTGAGTAAATTTAGATGAAAATAACTTCAATTTTTTGGATTGTGAAAAAAATTTTAGTTGGAAGTGTCAAATTTTAATAAAATTATTTGAAATCAACTTCGATTATTTTGGAATTTGTTAAGTATTTTTGTTGTAGGATCTATATTTGAGTAAATTTAGAATGAAAATAACTTCAATTTTTAGGATTGTGAAAAAAAATTTAGTTGGAAGTGTCAAGGTTTAATAAATTTATTGGTACCAACATCGATTTTTTTTTATTTTGTTGAGTATTTTTGTTGTAGGATCTATATTTGCGTAAATTTAGATGAAAATAACGAAAATTTTTTGGGTTGTGAAAAAAAAATTTACATGGAAGTGTCAAATTTTAATAAATTTATTTGAGAACTACTTCGATTTTTGTGGATTTTGTTGAGTATTTTTGTTGTAGGATGCATATTTGAGTAAATTTAGATGATATTATCTTCAATTTTTTGGATTGTGAAAAAAAATTTAGTTGGAAGAGTCAAATTTTAATAAATTTATTTGAAACCAACTCCGATTTCTTTGGATTTTGTCGAGTATTTTTGTTGTAGGATCAATGTTTGAGTAAATTTAGATGAAAATAACTTCAATTTTTAGGATTGTGAAAAAAATTTTAGTTGGAAGTGTCAAATTTTAATAAAATTATTTGAAATCAACTTCGATTATTTTGGAATTTGTTAAGAATTTTTGTTGTAGGATCTATATTTGAGTAAATTTAGATGAAAATAACTTCAATTTTTAGGATTGTGAAAAAAAATTTAGTTGGAAGTGTCAAAGTTTAATAAATTTATTGGTACCAACATCGATTTTTTTTTATTTTGTTGAGTATTTTTGTTGTAGGATCTATATTTGAGTAAATTTAGATGAAAATAACGAAAATTTTTTGGGTTGTGAAAAAAAAATTTACATGGAAGTGTCAAATTTTAATAAATTTATTTGAGACCTACTTCGATTTTTGAGGATTTTGTTGAGTATTTTTGTTGTAGGATGCATATTTGAGTAAATTTAGATGATATTATCTTCAATTTTTTGGATTGTGAAAAAAAATTTAGTTGGAAGAGTCAAATTTTAATAAATTTATTTGAAACCAACTCCGATTTCTTTGGATTTTGTCGAGTATTTTTGTTGTAGGATCAATATTTGAGTAAATTTAGATGAAAATAACTTCAATTTTTAGGATTGTGAAAAAAATTTAGTTGGAAGTGTCAAATTTTAATAAATTTATTTGAGACCTACTTCGATTTTTGTGGATTTTGTTGAGTATTTTTGTTGTAGGATATATATATTTGAGTAAATTTAGATGAAAATAACTTCAATTTTTAGGATTGTGAAAAAAAAAATTTCGTGGAAGGGTAAAATTTTAATAAATTTATTTGAAACCAACTTCGATTTTTTTTAATTTTGTTGAGTATTTTTGTTGTAGGATCTATATTTGAGTAAATTTAGATGAAAATAACTTCAATTTTTGGGATTGTGAAAAAAATTTTAGTTGGAAGTGTCAAATTTTAATAAATTTATTTGAGACTAACTACGATTTTTGTGGATTTTGTTGAGTATTTTTGTTGTAGGATGCATATTTGAGTAAATTTAGATGAAATTATCTTCAATTTTTTGGATTGTTAAAAAAAAGTTAGTTGGAAGTGTCGAATTTTATTAAATTTATTTGAAACCAACTTCGATTATTTTGGATTTTGTTGAGTATTTTTGTTGTAGGATCTATATTTCAGTAAATTTAGATGAAAATAACGACAATTTTTTGGATTGTGAAAAAAATTTTAGTTGGAAGTGTCAAATTTTAATAAATTTATTTGAGACCTACTTCGATTTTTGTGGATTTTGTTGAGTATTTTTGTTGTAGGATGCATATTTGAGTAAATTTAGATGATATTATCTTCAATTTTTTGGATTGTGAAAAAAAATTTAGTTGGATGTGTCAAATTTTAATAAATTTATTTGAGACCAACTTCGATTTTTGTGGATTTTGTTGAGTATTTTTGTTGTAGGATCTATATTTGAGTAAATTTAGAATGAAAATAACTTCAATTTTTAGGATTGTGAAAAAAAATTTAGTTGGAAGTGTCAAAGTTTAATAAATTTATTGGTACCAACATCGATTTTTTTTTATTTTGTTGAGTATTTTTGTTGTAGGATCTATATTTGAGTAAATTTAGATGAAAATAACGAAAATTTTTTGGGTTGTGAAAAAAAAATTTACATGGAAGTGTCAAATTTTAATAAATTTATTTGAGACCTACTTCGATTTTTGTGGATTTTGTTGAGTATTTTTGTTGTAGGATGCATATTTGAGTAAATTTAGATGATATTATCTTCAATTTTTTGGATTGTGAAAAAAAATTTAGTTGGAAGAGTCAAATTTTAATAAATTTATTTGAAACCAACTCCGATTTCTTTGGATTTTGTCGAGTATTTTTGTTGTAGGATCAATATTTGAGTAAATTTAGATGAAAATAACTTCAATTTTTAGGATTGTGAAAAAAATTTAGTTGGAAGTGTCAAATTTTAATAAATTTATTTGAAACCAACTCCGATTTCTTTGGATTTTGTCGAGTATTTTTGTTGTAGGATCAATATTTGAGTAAATTTAGATGAAAATAACTTCAATTTTTTGGATTGTGATAAAAATTTTAGTTGGAAGAGTCAAAATTTAATAAATTTATTTGAAACCATCATCGATTTTTTGGGATTTTGTCGAGTATTTTTGTTGTAGGATCTATATTTGAGTAAATTTAGATGAAAATAACTTCAATTTTTTGGATTGTGAAAAAAATGTTAGTTGGAAGTGTCAAATTTTAATAAATTTATTTGAAACCAACACCGATTTTTTTTTATTTTGTTGAGTATTTTTCTTGTAGGATCTATATTTGAGTAAATTTAGATGAAAATAACTACATTTTTTAGGATTGCGAAAAAAAATTTAGTTGGAAGTGTCAAATTTTAATAAATTTATTTGAGACCTACTTCGATTTTTGTGGATTTTGATGAGTATTTTTGTTGTAGGATCTATATTTGAGTAAATTTAGATGAAAATAACTTCAATTTTTAGGATTGTGAAAAAAAAATTTTCGTGGAAGGGTAAAATTTTAATAAAATTATTTGAAATCAACTTCGATTATTTTGGAATTTGTTAAGTATTTTTGTGGTAGGATCTATATTTGAGTAAATTTAGATGAAAATAACTTCAATTTTTTGGATTGTGAAAAAAATTTTAGTTGGATGTGTCAAATTTTAATAAATTTATTTGAAACCAACACCGATTTTTTTTTATTTTGTTGAGTATTTTTCTTGTAGTATCTATATTTGAGTAAATTTAGATGAAAATAACTACATTTTTTAGGATTGCAAAAAAAAATTTAGTTGGAAGTGTCAAATTTTAATAAATTTATTTGAGACCAACTTCGATTTTTGTGGATTTTGTTGAGTATTTTTGTTGTAGGATCTATATTTGAGTAAATTTAGATGAAAATAACGGCAATTTTTTGGGTTGTGAAAAAAAAATTTACATGGGAGTGTCAAATTTTAATAAAATTATTTGAAATCTACTTCGATTATTTTGGAATTTGTTAAGTATTTTTGTTGTAGGATCTATATTTGAGTAAATTTAGATGAAAATAACGGCAATTTTTTGGATTGTGAAAAAAATTTTAGTTGGAAGTGTCAAATTTTAAAAAATTTATTTGAAACCAACACCGATTTTTTTTTATTTTGTTGAGTATTTTTCTTGTAGGATCTATATTTGAGTAAATTTAGATGAAAATAACGACAATTTTTTGGGTTGTGAAAAAAAAATTTACATGGAAGTGTAAAATTTTAATAAATTTATTTGAAACCAACTTCGACTTTTTTGGATTTTGTTGAGTATTTTTGTTGTAGGATCTATATTTGAGTAAATTTAGATGAAAATAACTTCAATTTTTAGGATTGTGAAAATAATTTAGTTGGAATGTCAAATTTTAATAAATTTATTTGAAACCAACTCCGATTTCTTTGGATTTTGTCGAGTATTTTTGTTGTAGGATCAATATTTGAGTAAATTTAGATGAAAATAACTTCAATTTTTAGGATTGTGAAAAAAATTTAGTTGGAAGTGTCAAATTATAATTAATTTATTTGAGACCTACTCCGATTTCTTTGGATTTTGTCGAGTATTTTTGTTGTAGGATCAATATTTGAGTAAATTTAGATGAAAATAACTTCAATTTTTAGGATTGTGAAAAAAAAATTTTCGTGGAAGGGTAAAATTTTAATAAATTTATTTGAAACCAACTTCGATTTTTTTTAATTTTGTTGAGTATTTTTCTTGTAGGATCTATATTTGAGTAAATTTAGATGAAAATAACTTCAATTTTTAGGATTGTGAAAAAATTTTTAGTTGGAAGAGTCAAATTTTAATAAATTTATTTGAAACCAACTCCGATTTTTTTGGATTTTGTCGAGTATTTTTGTTGTAGGATGTATATTTGAGTAAATTTAGATGAAAATAACTTCAATTTTTTGGATTGTGAAAAAAATTTTAGTTGGAAGTGTCAAATTTTAATAAAATTATTTGAAATCAACTTCGATTATTTTGGAATTTGTTAAGTATTTTTGTTGTAGGATCTATATTTGAGTAAATTTAGAATGAAAATAACTTCAATTTTTAGGATTGTGAAAAAAAATTTAGTTGGAAGTGTCAAGGTTTAATAAATTTATTGGTACCAACATCGATTTTTTTTTATTTTGTTGAGTATTTTTGTTGTAGGATCTATATTTGAGTAAATTTAGATGAAAATAACTTCAATTTTTTGGGTTGTGAAAAAAAAATTTACATGGAAGTGTCAAATTTTAATAAATTTATTTGAGAACTACTTCGATTTTTGTGGATTTTGTTGAGTATTTTTGTTGTAGGATGCATATTTGAGTAAATTTAGATGATATTATCTTCAATTTTTTGGATTGTGAAAAAAAATTTAGTTGGAAGAGTCAAATTTTAATAAATTTATTTGAAACCAACTCCGATTTCTTTGGATTTTGTCGAGTATTTTTGTTGTAGGATCAATGTTTGAGTAAATTTAGATGAAAATAACTTCAATTTTTAGGATTGTGAAAAAAATTTTAGTTGGAAGTGTCAAATTTTAATAAAATTATTTGAAATCAACTTCGATTATTTTGGAATTTGTTAAGAATTTTTGTTGTAGGATCTATATTTGAGTAAATTTAGATGAAAATAACTTCAATTTTTAGGATTGTGAAAAAAAATTTAGTTGGAAGTGTCAAAGTTTAATAAATTTATTGGTACCAACATCGATTTTTTTTTATTTTGTTGAGTATTTTTGTTGTAGGATGCATATTTGAGTAAATTTAGATGATATTATCTTCAATTTTTTGGATTGTGAAAAAAAATTTAGTTGGAAGTGTCAAATTTTAATAAATTTATTTGAGACCTACTTCGATTTTTGTGGATTTTGTTGAGTATTTTTGTTGTAGGATATATATATTTGAGTAAATTTAGATGAAAATAACTTCAATTTTTAGGATTGTGAAAAAAAAAATTTCGTGGAAGGGTAAAATTTTAATAAATTTATTTGAAACCAACTTCGATTTTTTTTAATTTTGTTGAGTATTTTTGTTGTAGGATCTATATTTGAGTAAATTTAGATGAAAATAACTTCAATTTTTAGGATTGTGAAAAAAATTTAGTTGGAAGTGTCAAATTTTAATAAATTTATTTGAAACCAACTCCGATTTCTTTGGATTTTGTCGAGTATTTTTGTTGTAGGATCAATATTTGAGTAAATTTAGATGAAAATAACTTCAATTTTTTGGATTGTGATAAAAATTTTAGTTGGAAGAGTCAAAATTTAATAAATTTATTTGAAACCATCTTCGATTTTTTGGGATTTTGTCGAGTATTTTTGTTGTAGGATCTATATTTGAGTAAATTTAGATGAAAATAACTTCAATTTTTTGGGATTGTGAAAAAAATTTTAGTTGGAAGTGTCAAATTTTAATAAATTTATTTGAGACTAACTACGATTTTTGTGGATTTTGTTGAGTATTTTTGTTGTAGGATGCATATTTGAGTAAATTTAGATGAAATTATCTTCAATTTTTTGGATTGTTAAAAAAAAGTTAGTTGGAAGTGTCGAATTTTATTAAATTTATTTGAAACCAACTTCGATTATTTTGGATTTTGTTGAGTATTTTTGTTGTAGGATCTATATTTCAGTAAATTTAGATGAAAATAACGACAATTTTTTGGATTGTGAAAAAAATTTTAGTTGGAAGTGTCAAATTGTAATAAATTTATTTGAGAACTACTTCGATTTTTGTGGATTTTGTTGAGTATTTTTGTTGTAGGATGCATATTTGAGTAAATTTAGATGATATTATCTTCAATTTTTTGGATTGTGAAAAAAAATTTAGTTGGATGTGTCAAATTTTAATAAATTTATTTGAGACCAACTTCGATTTTTGTGGATTTTGTTGAGTATTTTTGTTGTAGGATCTATATTTGAGTAAATTTAGAATGAAAATAACTTCAATTTTTAGGATTGTGAAAAAAAATTTAGTTGGAAGTGTCAAAGTTTAATAAATTTATTGGTACCAACATCGATTTTTTTTTATTTTGTTGAGTATTTTTGTTGTAGGATCTATATTTGAGTAAATTTAGATGAAAATAACGAAAATTTTTTGGGTTGTGAAAAAAAAATTTACATGGAAGTGTCAAATTTTAATAAATTTATTTGAGACCTACTTCGATTTTTGTGGAGTTTGTTGAGTATTTTTGTTGTAGGATGCATATTTGAGTAAATTTAGATGATATTATCTTCAATTTTTTGGATTGTGAAAAAAAATTTAGTTGGAAGAGTCAAATTTTAATAAATTTATTTGAAACCAACTCCGATTTCTTTGGATTTTGTCGAGTATTTTTGTTGTAGGATCAATATTTGAGTAAATTTAGATGAAAATAACTTCAATTTTTAGGATTGTGAAAAAAATTTAGTTGGAAGTGTCAAATTTTAATAAATTTATTTGAAACCAACTCCGATTTCTTTGGATTTTGTCGAGTATTTTTGTTGTAGGATCAATATTTGAGTAAATTTAGATGAAAATAACTTCAATTTTTTGGATTGTGATAAAAATTTTAGTTGGAAGAGTCAAAATTTAATAAATTTATTTGAAACCATCTTCGATTTTTTGGGATTTTGTCGAGTATTTTTGTTGTAGGATCTATATTTGAGTAAATTTAGATGAAAATAACTTCAATTTTTTGGATTGTGAAAAAAATGTTAGTTGGAAGTGTCAAATTTTAATAAATTTATTTGAAACCAACACCGATTTTTTTTTATTTTGTTGAGTATTTTTCTTGTAGGATCTATATTTGAGTAAATTTAGATGAAAATAACTACATTTTTTAGGATTGCGAAAAAAAATTTAGTTGGAAGTGTCAAATTTTAATAAATTTATTTGAGACCTACTTCGATTTTTGTGGATTTTGATGAGTATTTTTGTTGTAGGATCTATATTTGAGTAAATTTAGATGAAAATAACTTCAATTTTTAGGATTGTGAAAAAAAAATTTTCGTGGAAGGGTAAAATTTTAATAAATTTATTTGAAACCAACTTCGATTTTTTTTAATTTTGTTGAGTATTTTTCTTGTAGGATCTATATTTGAGTAAATTTAGATGAAAATAACTTCAATTTTTAGGATTGTGAAAAAATTTTTAGTTGGAAGAGTCAAATTTTAATAAATTTATTTGAAACCAACTCCGATTTTTTTGGATTTTGTCGAGTATTTTTGTTGTAGGATGTATATTTGAGTAAATTTAGATGAAAATAACTTCAATTTTTTGGATTGTGAAAAAAATTTTAGTTGGAAGTGTCAAATTTTAATAAAATTATTTGAAATCAACTTCGATTATTTTGGAATTTGTTAAGTATTTTTGTTGTAGGATCTATATTTGAGTAAATTTAGATGAAAATAACTTCAATTTTTTGGATTGTGAAAAAAATTTTAGTTGGATGTGTCAAATTTTAATAAATTTATTTGAAACCAACACCGATTTTTTTTTATTTTGTTGAGTATTTTTCTTGTAGGATCTATATTTGAGTAAATTTAGATGAAAATAACGACAATTTTTTGGGTTGTGAAAAAAAAATTTACATGGAAGTGTAAAATTTTAATAAATTTATTTGAAACCAACTTCGACTTTTTTGGATTTTGTTGAGTATTTTTGTTGTAGGATCTATATTTGAGTAAATTTAGATGAAAATAACTTCAATTTTTAGGATTGTGAAAAAAATTTAGTTGGAATGTCAAATTTTAATAAATTTATTTGAAACCAACTCCGATTTCTTTGGATTTTGTCGAGTATTTTTGTTGTAGGATCAATATTTGAGTAAATTTAGATGAAAATAACTTCAATTTTTAGGATTGTGAAAAAAATTTAGTTGGAAGTGTCAAATTTTAATAAATTTATTTGAGACCTACTTCGATTTTTGTGGATTTTGATGAGTATTTTTGTTGTAGGATCTATATTTGAGTAAATTTAGATGAAAATAACTTCAATTTTTTGGGTTGTGAAAAAAAAATTTAGTTGGAAGTGTCAAGGTTTAATAAATTTATTGGTACCAACATCGATTTTTTTTTATTTTGTTGAGTATTTTTGTTGTAGGATGCATATTTGAGTAAATTTAGATGATATTATCTTCAATTTTTTGGATTGTGAAAAAAAATTTAGTTGGAAGAGTCAATTTTAATAAATTTATTTGAAACCAACTCCGATTTCTTTGGATTTTGTCGAGTATTTTTGTTGTAGGATCAATGTTTGAGTAAATTTAGATGAAAATAACTTCAATTTTTAGGATTGTGAAAAAAATTTTAGTTGGAAGTGTCAAATTTTAATAAAATTATTTGAAATCAACTTCGATTATTTTGGAATTTGTTAAGTATTTTTGTTGTAGGATCTATATTTGAGTAAATTTAGATGAAAATAACTTCAATTTTTAGGATTGTGAAAAAAAATTTAGTTGGAAGTGTCAAAGTTTAATAAATTTATTGGTACCAACATCGATTTTTTTTTATTTTGTTGAGTATTTTTGTTGTAAGATCTATATTTGAGTAAATTTAGATGAAAATAACGAAAATTTTTTGGGTTGTGAAAAAAAAATTTACATGGAAGTGTCAAATTTTAATAAATTTATTTGAGACCTACTTCGATTTTTGTGGATTTTGTTGAGTATTTTTGTTGTAGGATGCATATTTGAGTAAATTTAGATGATATTATCTTCAATTTTTTGGATTGTAGGAAAAAAATTTAGTTGGAAGAGTCAAATTTTAATAAATTTATTTGAATCCAACTCCGATTTCTTTGGATTTTGTTGAGTATTTTTGTTGTAGGATCAATATTTGAGTAAATTTAGATGAAAATAACTTCAATTTTTAGGATTGTGAAAAAAATTTAGTTGGAAGTGTCAAATTTTAATAAATTTATTTTAGACCTACTTCGATTTTTGTGGATTTTGATGAGTATTTTGGTTGTAGGATCTATATTTGAGTAAATTTAGATGAAAATAACTTCAATTTTTAGGATTGTGAAAAAAAAATTTTCGTGGAAGGGTAAAATTTTAATAAATTTATTTGAAACCAACTTCGATTTTTTTTAATTTTGTTGAGTATTTTTTTTGTAGGATCTATATTTGAGTAAATTTAGATGAAAATAACTTCAATTTTTAGGATTGTGAAAAAATTTTTAGTTGGAAGAGTCAAATTTTAATAAAATTATTTGAAATCAACTTCGATTATTTTGGAATTTGTTAAGTATTTTTGTTGTAGGATCTATATTTGAGTAAATTTAGATGAAAATAACTTCAATTTTTTGGATTGTGAAAAAAATTTTAGTTGGAAGTGTCAAATTTTAATAAATTTATTTGAAACCAACACCGATTTTTTTTTATTTTGTTGAGTATTTTTCTTGTAGGATCTATATTTGAGTAAATTTAGATGAAAATAACGACAATTTTTTGGGTTGTGAAAAAAAAATTTACATGGAAGTGTAAAATTTTAATAAATTTATTTGAAACCAACTTCGACTTTTTTGGATTTTGTTGAGTATTTTTGTTGTAGGATCTATATTTGAGTAAATTTAGATGAAAATAACTTCAATTTTTAGGATTGTGAAAAAAATTTAGTTGGAATGTCAAATTTTAATAAATTTATTTGAAACCAACTCCGATTTCTTTGGATTTTGTCGAGTATATTTGTTGTAGGATCAATATTTGAGTAAATTTAGATGAAAATAACTTCAATTTTTAGGATTGTGAAAAAAATTTAGTTGGAAGTGTCAAATTTTAATTAATTTATTTGAGACCTACTCCGATTTCTTTGGATTTTGTCGAGTATTTTTGTTGTAGGATCAATATTTGAGTAAATTTAGATGAAAATAACTTCAATTTTTAGGATTGTGAAAAAAAAATTTTCGTGGAAGGGTAAAATTTTAATAAATTTATTTGAAACCATCTTCGATTTTTTTTAATTTTGTTGAGTATTTTTCTTGTAGGATCTATATTTGAGTAAATTTAGATGAAAATAACTTCAATTTTTAGGATTGTGAAAAAATTTTTAGTTGGAAGAGTCAAATTTTAATAAATTTATTTGAGACCTACTTCGATTTTTGAGGATTTTGTTGAGTATTTTTGTTGTAGGATGCATATTTGAGTAAATTTAGATGATATTATCTTCAATTTTTTGGATTGTGAAAAAAAATTTAGTTGGAAGAGTCAAATTTTAATAAATTTATTTGAAACCAACTCCGATTTCTTTGGATTTTGTCGAGTATTTTTGTTGTAGGATCAATATTTGAGTAAATTTAGATGAAAATAACTTCAATTTTTAGGATTGTGAAAAAAATTTAGTTGGAAGTGTCAAATTTTAATAAATTTATTTGAGACCTACTTCGATTTTTGTGGATTTTGTTGAGTATTTTTGTTGTAGGATATATATATTTGAGTAAATTTAGATGAAAATAACTTCAATTTTTAGGATTGTGAAAAAAAAAATTTCGTGGAAGGGTAAAATTTTAATAAATTTATTTGAAACCAACTTCGATTTTTTTTAATTTTGTTGAGTATTTTTGTTGTAGGATCTATATTTGAGTAAATTTAGATGAAAATAACTTCAATTTTTGGGATTGTGAAAAAAATTTTAGTTGGAAGTGTCAAATTTTAATAAATTTATTTGAGACTAACTACGATTTTTGTGGATTTTGTTGAGTATTTTTGTTGTAGGATGCATATTTGAGTAAATTTAGATGAAATTATCTTCAATTTTTTGGATTGTGAAAAAAAATTTAGTTGGAAGTGTCGAATTTTATTAAATTTATTTGAAACCAACTTCGATTATTTTGGATTTTGTTGAGTATTTTTGTTGTAGGATCTATATTTCAGTAAATTTAGATGAAAATAACGACAATTTTTTGGATTGTGAAAAAAATTTTAGTTGGAAGTGTCAAATTTTAATAAATTTATTTGAGACCTACTTCGATTTTTGTGGATTTTGTTGAGTATTTTTGTTGTAGGATGCATATTTGAGTAAATTTAGATGATATTATCTTCAATTTTTTGGATTGTGAAAAAAAATTTAGTTGGATGTGTCAAATTTTAATAAATTTATTTGAGACCAACTTCGATTTTTGTGGATTTTGTTGAGTATTTTTGTTGTAGGATCTATATTTGAGTAAATTTAGAATGAAAATAACTTCAATTTTTAGGATTGTGAAAAAAAATTTAGTTGGAAGTGTCAAAGTTTAATAAATTTATTGGTACCAACATCGATTTTTTTTTATTTTGTTGAGTATTTTTGTTGTAGGATCTATATTTGAGTAAATTTAGATGAAAATAACGAAAATTTTTTGGGTTGTGAAAAAAAAATTTACATGGAAGTGTCAAATTTTAATAAATTTATTTGAGACCTACTTCGATTTTTGTGGATTTTGTTGAGTATTTTTGTTGTAGGATGCATATTTGAGTAAATTTAGATGATATTATCTTCAATTTTTTGGATTGTGAAAAAAAATTTAGTTGGAAGAGTCAAATTTTAATAAATTTATTTGAAACCAACTTCGATTTTTTTTAATTTTGTTGAGTATTTTTTTTGTAGGATCTATATTTGAGTAAATTTAGATGAAAATAACTTCAATTTTTAGGATTGTGAAAAAATTTTTAGTTGGAAGAGTCAAATTTTAATAAAATTATTTGAAATCAACTTCGATTATTTTGGAATTTGTTAAGTATTTTTGTTGTAGGATCTATATTTGAGTAAATTTAGATGAAAATAACTTCAATTTTTTGGATTGTGAAAAAAATTTTAGTTGGAAGTGTCAAATTTTAATAAATTTATTTGAAACCAACACCGATTTTTTTTTATTTTGTTGAGTATTTTTCTTGTAGGATCTATATTTGAGTAAATTTAGATGAAAATAACGACAATTTTTTGGGTTGTGAAAAAAAAATTTACATGGAAGTGTAAAATTTTAATAAATTTATTTGAAACCAACTTCGACTTTTTTGGATTTTGTTGAGTATTTTTGTTGTAGGATCTATATTTGAGTAAATTTAGATGAAAATAACTTCAATTTTTAGGATTGTGAAAAAAATTTAGTTGGAATGTCAAATTTTAATAAATTTATTTGAAACCAACTCCGATTTCTTTGGATTTTGTCGAGTATATTTGTTGTAGGATCAATATTTGAGTAAATTTAGATGAAAATAACTTCAATTTTTAGGATTGTGAAAAAAATTTAGTTGGAAGTGTCAAATTTTAATTAATTTATTTGAGACCTACTCCGATTTCTTTGGATTTTGTCGAATATTTTTGTTGTAGGATCAATATTTGAGTAAATTTAGATGAAAATAACTTCAATTTTTAGGATTGTGAAAAAAAAATTTTCGTGGAAGGGTAAAATTTTAATAAATTTATTTGAAACCATCTTCGATTTTTTTTAATTTTGTTGAGTATTTTTCTTGTAGGATCTATATTTGAGTAAATTTAGATGAAAATAACTTCAATTTTTAGGATTGTGAAAAAATTTTTAGTTGGAAGAGTCAAATTTTAATAAATTTATTTGAGACCTACTTCGATTTTTGAGGATTTTGTTGAGTATTTTTGTTGTAGGATGCATATTTGAGTAAATTTAGATGATATTATCTTCAATTTTTTGGATTGTGAAAAAAAATTTAGTTGGAAGAGTCAAATTTTAATAAATTTATTTGAAACCAACTCCGATTTCTTTGGATTTTGTCGAGTATTTTTGTTGTAGGATCAATATTTGAGTAAATTTAGATGAAAATAACTTCAATTTTTAGGATTGTGAAAAAAATTTAGTTGGAAGTGTCAAATTTTAATAAATTTATTTGAGACCTACTTCGATTTTTGTGGATTTTGTTGAGTATTTTTGTTGTAGGATATATATATTTGAGTAAATTTAGATGAAAATAACTTCAATTTTTAGGATTGTGAAAAAAAAAATTTCGTGGAAGGGTAAAATTTTAATAAATTTATTTGAAACCAACTTCGATTTTTTTTAATTTTGTTGAGTATTTTTGTTGTAGGATCTATATTTGAGTAAATTTAGATGAAAATAACTTCAATTTTTGGGATTGTGAAAAAAATTTTAGTTGGAAGTGTCAAATTTTAATAAATTTATTTGAGACTAACTACGATTTTTGTGGATTTTGTTGAGTATTTTTGTTGTAGGATGCATATTTGAGTAAATTTAGATGAAATTATCTTCAATTTTTTGGATTGTGAAAAAAAATTTAGTTGGAAGTGTCGAATTTTATTAAATTTATTTGAAACCAACTTCGATTATTTTGGATTTTGTTGAGTATTTTTGTTGTAGGATCTATATTTCAGTAAATTTAGATGAAAATAACGACAATTTTTTGGATTGTGAAAAAAATTTTAGTTGGAAGTGTCAAATTTTAATAAATTTATTTGAGACCTACTTCGATTTTTGTGGATTTTGTTGAGTATTTTTGTTGTAGGATGCATATTTGAGTAAATTTAGATGATATTATCTTCAATTTTTTGGATTGTGAAAAAAAATTTAGTTGGATGTGTCAAATTTTAATAAATTTATTTGAGACCAACTTCGATTTTTGTGGATTTTGTTGAGTATTTTTGTTGTAGGATCTATATTTGAGTAAATTTAGAATGAAAATAACTTCAATTTTTAGGATTGTGAAAAAAAATTTAGTTGGAAGTGTCAAAGTTTAATAAATTTATTGGTACCAACATCGATTTTTTTTTATTTTGTTGAGTATTTTTGTTGTAGGATCTATATTTGAGTAAATTTAGATGAAAATAACTTCAATTTTTTGGGTTGTGAAAAAAATTTTAGTTGGAAGTGTCAAATTTTAATAAATTTATTTGAAACCAACACCGATTTTTTTTTATTTTGTTGAGTATTTTTCTTGTAGGATCAATATTTGAGTACATTTAGATGAAAATAACTTCAATTTTTAGGATTGTGAAAAAAATTTAGTTGGAAGTGTCAAATTTTAATAAATTTATTTGAAACCAACTCCGATTTCTTTGGATTTTGTCGAGTATTTTTGTTGTAGGATCAATATTTGAGTAAATTTAGATGAAAATAACTTCAATTTTTAGGATTGTGAAAAAAATTTAGTTGGAAGTGTCAAATTTTAATAAATTTATTTGAGACCTACTTCGATTTTTGTGGATTTTGATGAGTATTTTGGTTGTAGGATCTATATTTGAGTAAATTTAGATGAAAATAACTTCAATTTTTAGGATTGTGAAAAAAAAATTTTCGTGGAAGGGTAAAATTTTAATAAATTTATTTGAAACCAACTTCGATTTTTTTTAATTTTGTTGAGTATTTTTTTTGTAGGATCTATATTTGAGTAAATTTAGATGAAAATAACTTCAATTTTTTGGATTGTGAAAAAAATTTTAGTTGGAAGTGTCAAATTTTAATAAATTTATTTGAAACCAACACCGATTTTTTTTTATTTTGTTGAGTATTTTTCTTGTAGGATCTATATTTGAGTAAATTTAGATGAAAATAACGACAATTTTTTGGGTTGTGAAAAAAAAATTTACATGGAAGTGTAAAATTTTAATAAATTTATTTGAAACCAACTTCGACTTTTTTGGATTTTGTTGAGTATTTTTGTTGTAGGATCTATATTTGAGTAAATTTAGATGAAAATAACTTCAATTTTTAGGATTGTGAAAAAAATTTAGTTGGAATGTCAAATTTTAATAAATTTATTTGAAACCAACTCCGATTTCTTTGGATTTTGTCGAGTATTTTTGTTGTAGGATCAATATTTGAGTAAATTTAGATGAAAATAACTTCAATTTTTAGGATTGTGAAAAAAATTTAGTTGGAAGTGTCAAATTTTAATTAATTTATTTGAGACCTACTCCGATTTCTTTGGATTTTGTCGAGTATTTTTGTTGTAGGATCAATATTTGAGTAAATTTAGATGAAAATAACTTCAATTTTTAGGATTGTGAAAAAAAAATTTTCGTGGAAGGGTAAAATTTTAATAAATTTATTTGAAACCATCTTCGATTTTTTTTAATTTTGTTGAGTATTTTTCTTGTAGGATCTATATTTGAGTAAATTTAGATGAAAATAACTTCAATTTTTAGGATTGTGAAAAAATGTTTAGTTGGAAGAGTCAAATTTTAATAAATTTATTTGAAACCAACTCCGATTTTTTTGGATTTTGTCGAGTATTTTTGTTGTAGGATGTATATTTGAGTAAATTTAGATGAAAATAACTTCAATTTTTTGGATTGTGAAAAAAATTTTAGTTGGAAGTGTCAAATTTTAATAAAATTATTTGAAATCAACTTCGATTATTTTGGAATTTGTTAAGTATTTTTGTTGTAGGATCTATATTTGAGTAAATTTAGAATGAAAATAACTTCAATTTTTAGGATTGTGAAAAAAAATTTAGTTGGAAGTGTCAAGGTTTAATAAATTTATTGGTACCAACATCGATTTTTTTTTATTTTGTTGAGTATTTTTGTTGTAGGATCTATATTTGAGTAAATTTAGATGAAAATAACGAAAATTTTTTGGGTTGTGAAAAAAAAATTTACATGGAAGTGTCAAATTTTAATAAATTTATTTGATACCTACTTCGATTTTTGTGGATTTTGTTGAGTATTTTTGTTGTAGGATGCATATTTGAGTAAATTTAGATGATATTATCTTCAATTTTTTGGATTGTGAAAAAAAATTTAGTTGGAAGAGTCAAATTTTAATAAATTTATTTGAAACCAACTCCGATTTCTTTGGATTTTGTCGAGTATTTTTGTTGTAGGATCAATGTTTGAGTAAATTTAGATGAAAATAACTTCAATTTTTAGGATTGTGAAAAAAATTTTAGTTGGAAGTGTCAAATTTTAATAAAATTATTTGAAATCAACTTCGATTATTTTGGAATTTGTTAAGTATTTTTGTTGTAGGATCGATATTTGAGTAAATTTAGATGAAAATAACTTCAATTTTTAGGATTGTGAAAAAAAATTTAGTTGGAAGTGTCAAAGTTTAATAAATTTATTGGTACCAACATCGATTTTTTTTTATTTTGTTGAGTATTTTTGTTGTAGGATCTATATTTGAGTAAATTTAGATGAAAATAACGAAAATTTTTTGGGTTGTGAAAAAAAAATTTACATGGAAGTGTCAAATTTTAATAAATTTATTTGAGACCTACTTCGATTTCTTTGGATTTTGTAGAGTATTTTTGTTGTAGGATCAATATTTGAGTAAATTTAGATGAAAATAACTTTAATTTTTAGGATTGTGAAAAAAATTTAGTTGGAAGTGTCAAATTTTAATAAATTTATTTGAGACCTACTTCGATTTTTGTGGATTTTGATGAGTATTTTTGTTGTAGGATCTATATTTGAGTAAATTTAGATGAAAATAACTTCAATTTTTAGGATTGTGAAAAAAAATTTTCGTGGAAGGGTAAAATTTTAATAAATTTATTTGAAACCAACTTCGATTTTTTTTAATTTTGTTGAGTATTTTTGTTGTAGGATGCATATTTGAGTAAATTTAGATGATATTATCTTCAATTTTTTGGATTGTGAAAAAAAATTTAGTTGGAATTGTCAAATTTTAATAAAATTATTTGAGACCAACTTCGATTTTTTTGGATTTTGTCGAGTATTTTTGTTGTAGGATCTATATTTGAGTAAATTTAGATGAAAATAACTTCAATTTTTTGGATTGTGAAAAAAATTTTAGTTGGAAGTGTCAAATTTTAATAAATTTATTTGAAACCAACACCGATTTTTTTTTATTTTGTTGAGTATTTTTCTTGTAGGATCTATATTTGAGTAAATTTAGATGAAAATAACTACATTTTTTAGGATTGCGAAAAAAAATTTAGTTGGAAGTGTCAAATTTTAATAAATTTATTTGAGACCAACTTCGATTTTTGTGGATTTTGTTGAGTATTTTTGTTGTAGGATCTATATTTGAGTAAATTTAGATGAAAATAACGACAATTTTTTGGGTTGTGAAAAAAAAATTTACATGGAAGTGTAAAATTTTAATAAATTTATTTGAAACCAACTTCGATTTTTTTGGATTTTGTTGAGTATTTTTGTTGTAGGATCTATATTTGAGTAAATTTAGATGAAAATAACTTCAATTTTTAGGATTGTGAAAAAAATTTTAGTTGGAAGTGTCAAATTTTAATAAATTTATTTGAGACCAACTTCGATTTTTGTGGATTTTGTTGAGTATTTTTGTTGTAGGATCTATATTTGAGTAAATTTAGATGAAAATAACTTCAATTTTTAGGATTGTGAAAAAAATTTTAGTTGGAAGTGTCAAATTTTAATAAATTTATTTGAGACCAACTTCGATTTTTGTGGATTTTGTTGAGTATTTTTGTTGTAGGATCTATATTTGAGTAAATTTAGAATGAAAATAACTTCAATTTTTAGGATTGTGAAAAAAAATTTAGTTGGAAGTGTCAAAGTTTAATAAATTTATTGGTACCAACATCGATTTTTTTTTATTTTGTTGAGTATTTTTGTTGTAGGATCTATATTTGAGTAAATTTAGATGAAAATAACGAAAATTTTTTGGGTTGTGAAAAAAAATTTACATGGAAGTGTCAAATTTTAATAAATTTATTTGAGACCTACTTCGATTTTTGTGGATTTTGTTGAGTATTTTTGTTGTAGGATGCATATTTGAGTAAATTTAGATGATATTATCTTCAATTTTTTGGATTGTGAAAAAAAATTTAGTTGGAAGAGTCAAATTTTAATAAATTTATTTGAAACCAACTCCGATTTCTTTGGATTTTGTCGAGTATTTTTGTTGTAGGATCAATATTTGAGTAAATTTAGATGAAAATAACTTCAATTTTTAGGATTGTGAAAAAAATTTAGTTGGAAGTGTCAAATTTTAATAAATTTATTTGAAACCAACTCCGATTTCTTTGGATTTTGTCGAGTATTTTTGTTGTAGGATCAATATTTGAGTAAATTTAGATGAAAATAACTTCAATTTTTTGGATTGTGATAAAAATTTTAGTTGGAAGAGTCAAAATTTAATAAATTTATTTGAAACCATCTTCGATTTTTTGGGATTTTGTCGAGTATTTTTGTTGTAGGATCTATATTTGAGTAAATTTAGATGAAAATAACTTCAATTTTTTGGATTGTGAAAAAAATGTTAGTTGGAAGTGTCTAATTTTAATAAATTTATTTGAAACCAACACCGATTTTTTTTTATTTTGTTGAGTATTTTTCTTGTAGGATCTATATTTGAGTAAATTTAGATGAAAATAACTACATTTTTTAGGATTGCGAAAAAAAATTTAGTTGGAAGTGTCAAATTTTAATAAATTTATTTGAGACCAACTTCGATTTTTGTTGAGTATTTTGGTTGTAGGATCTATATTTGAGTAAATTTAGAATGAAAATAACTTCAATTTTTAGGATTGCGAAAAAAAATTTAGTTGGAAGTGTCAAATTTTAATAAATTTATTTGAGACCAACTTCGATTTTGTGGATTTTGTTGAGTATTTTTGTTGTAGGATGCATATTTGAGTAAATTTAGATGAAATTATCTTCAATTTTTTGGATTGTGAAAAAAAATTTAGTTGGAAGTGTCAAATTTTAATAAATTTATTTGAAACGAACTTCGATTATTTTGGATTTTGTTGAGTATTTTTGTTGTAGGATCTATATTTCAGTAAATTTAGATGAAAATAATTTCAATTTTTTAGGATTGCGAAAAAAATTTTAGTTGAAAGTGTCCAATTTTAATAAAATTATTTGAGACCAACTTCGATTTTTTTGGATTTTGTTGAGAATTTTTGTTGTAGGATGTATATTTGAGTAAATTTAGATGAAAATAACTTCAATTTTTAGGATTGTGAAAAAAAATTTAGTTGGAAGTGTCAAAGTTTAATAAATTTATTGGGACCAACACCGATTTTTTTTTATTTTGTTGAGTATTTTTCTTGTAGGATCTATATTTGAGTAAATGTAGATGAAAATAACTACATTTTTTAGGATTGCGAAAAAAAATTTAGTTGGAAGTGTCAAATTTTAATAAATTTATTTGAGACCAACTTCGATTTTTGTTGAGTATTTTGGTTGTAGGATCTATATTTGAGTAAATTTAGAATGAAAATAACTTCAATTTTTAGGATTGCGAAAAAAAATTTAGTTGGAAGTGTCAAATTTTAATAAATTTATTTGAGACCAACTTCGATTTTGTGGATTTTGTTGAGTATTTTTGTTGTAGGATGCATATTTGAGTAAATTTAGATGAAATTATCTTCAATTTTTTGGATTGTGAAAAAAAATTTAGTTGGAAGTGTCAAATTTTAATAAATTTATTGGTACCAACATCGATTTTTTTTTATTTTGTTGAGTATTTTTGTTGTAGGATCTATATTTGAGTAAATTTAGATGAAAATAACGAAAATTTTTTGGGTTGTGAAAAAAAAATTTACATGGAAGTGTCAAATTTTAATAAATTTATTTGAGACCTACTTCGATTTTTGTGGATTTTGTTGAGTATTTTTGTTGTAGGATGCATATTTGAGTAAATTTAGATGATATTATCTTCAATTTTTTGGATTGTGAAAAAAAATTTAGTTGGAAGTGTCAAATTTTAATAAAATTATTTGAGACCAACTTCGATTTTTTTGGATTTTGTTGAGAATTTTTGTTGTAGGATGTATATTTGAGTAAATTTAGATGAAAATAACTTCAATTTTTTTGATTGTGATAAAAATTTTAGTTGAAAGAGTCAAATTTTAATAAATTTATTTGAAACCATCTTCGATTTTTTGGGATTTTGTCGAGTATTTTTGTTGTAGGATCTATATTTGAGTAAATTTAGATGAAAATAACTTCAATTTTTTGGATTGTGAAAAAAATTTTAGTTGGAAGTGTCAAATTTTAATAAAATTATTTGAGACCAACTTCGATTTTTTTGGATTTTGTTGAGAATTTTTGTTGTAGGATGTATATTTGAGTAAATTTAGATGAAAATAACTTCAATTTTTTTGATGGTGATAAAAATTTTCGTTGGAAAAGTCAAATTTTAATAAATTTATTTGAAACCAACTCCGATTTCTTTGGATTTTGTCGAGTATTTTTGTTAAAGGATCAATATTTGAGTAAATTTAGATGAAAATAACTTCAATTTTTAGGATTGTGAAAAAAATTTAGTTGGAAGTGTCAAATTTTAATATATTTATTTGAGACCAACATCGATTTTTTTTTATTTTGTTGAGTATTTTTCTTGTAGGATCTATATTTGAGTAAATTTAGATGAAAATAACTACATTTTTTAGGATTGCGAAAAAAAATTTAGTTGGAAGTGTCAAATTTTAATAAATTTATTTGAGACCAACTTCGATTTTTGTGGATTTTGTTGAGTATTTTTGTTGTAGGATGCATATTTGAGTAAATTTAGATGAAATTATCTTCAATTTTTTGGATTGAGAAAAAAAATTTAGTTGGAAGTGTCAAATTTTAATAAATTTATTGGGACCAACATCGATTTTTTTTTATTTTGTTGAGTATTTTTGTTGTAGGATCTATATTTGAGTAAATTTAGATGAAAATAACGAAAATTTTTTGGGTTGTGAAAAAAAAATTTACATGGAAGTGTCAAATTTTAATAAATTTATTTGAGACCTACTTCGATTTTTGTGGATTTTGTTGAGTATTTTTGTTGTAGGATCTATATTTGAGTAAATTTAGATGAAAATAACTTCAATTTTTAGGATTGTGAAAAAAATTTTAGGTGGAAGTGTCAAATTTTAATAAATTTATTTGAGACCTACTTCGATTTTTGTGGATTTTGTTGAGAATTTTTGTTGTAGGATCTATATTTGAGTAAATTTGATGAAAATAACGACAATTTTTTGGATTGTGAAAAAAAAATTTACATGGAAGGGTAAAATTTTAATAAATTTATTTGAAACCAACTTCGATTTTTTTTAATTTTGTTGAGTATTTTTGTTGTAGGATCTATATTTGAGTAAATTTAGATGAAAATAACTTCAATTTTTAGGATTGTGAAAAAAATTTTAGTTGGAAGTGTCAAATTTTAATAAATTTATTTGAGACCAACTTCGATTTTTGTGGATTTTGTTGAGTATTTTTGTTGTAGGATCTATATTTGAGTAAATTTAGAATGAAAATAACTTCAATTTTTAGGATTGTGATAAAAATTTTAGTTGAAAGAGTCAAATTTTAATAAATTTATTTGAAACCAACTCCGATTTTTTTTGATTTTGTCGAGTATTTTTGTTGTAGGATGTATATTTGAGTAAATTTTGATTAAAATAACTTCAATTTTTTGGATTGTGATAAAAATTTTAGTTGGAAGAGTCAAATCTTAATAAATTTATTTGAAATCAACTTCGATTATTTTGGATTTTGTTGAGTATTTTTGTTGTGGGATCTATATTTGAGTAAATTTAGATGAAAATAACGACAATTTTTTGGACTGTGAAAAAAAAATTTACATGAAAGGGTAAAATTTTAATAAATTTATTTGAAACCAGCTTCGATTTTTTTTAATTTTGTTGAGTATTTTTGTTGTAGGATCTATATTTGAGTAAATTTAGATGAAAATAACTTCAATTTTTAGGATTGTGAAAAAAATTTTAGTTGGAAGTGTCAAATTTTAATAAATTTATTTGAGACTAACTTCGATTTTTGTGGATTTTGTTGAGTATTTTTGTTGTAGGATGCATATTTGAGTAAATTTAGATGAAATTATCTTCAATTTTTTGCATTGTGAAAAAAAATTTAGTTGGAAGTGTCAAATTTTAATAAATTTATTTGAAACCAACTTCGATTATTTTGGATTTTGTTGAGTATTTTTGTTGTAGGATCTATATTTGAGTAAATTTAGATGAAAATAACTACATTTTTTAGGATTGCGAAAAAAAATTTAGTTGGAAGTGTCAAATTTTAATAAATTTATTGGGACCAACATCGATTTTTTTTTATTTTGTTGAGTATTTTTGTTGTAGGATCTATATTTGAGTAAATTTAGATGAAAATAACGAAAATTTTTTGGGTTGTGAAAAAAATTTTAGTTGGAAGTGTCAAATTTTAATAAATTTATTTGAGACTAACTTCGATTTTTGTGGATTTTGTTGAGTATTTTTGTTGTAGGATGCATATTTGAGTAAATTTAGATGAAATTATCTTCAATTTTTTGCATTGTGAAAAAAAATTTAGTTGGAAGTGTCAAATTTTAATAAATTTATTTGAAACCAACTTCGATTATTTTGGATTTTGTTGAGTATTTTTGTTGTAGGATCTATATTTCAGTAAATTTAGATGAAAATAACGACCATTTTTTGGATTGTGAAAAAAATTTTAGTTGGAAGTGTCAAATTTTAATAAATTTATTTGAGACCTACTTCGATTTTTTTGGATTTTGTTGAGAATTTTTGTTGTAGGATGTATATATGAGTAAATTTAGATGAAAATAACTTCAATTTTTTTGATGGTGATAAAAATTTTAGTTGGAAGAGTCAAATTTTAATAAATTTATTTGAAACCAACTCCGATTTTTTTGGATTTTGTCGAGTATTTTTGTTGTAGGATGTATATTTGAGTAAATTTTGATTAAAATAACTTCAATTTTTTGGATTGTGATAAAAATTTTAGTTGGAAGAGTCCAATTTTAATAAATTTATTTGAAACCAACTCCGATTTTTTTTGATTTTGTCGAGTATTTTTGTTGTAGGATGTATATTTGAGTAAATTTTGATTAAAATAACTTCAATTTTTTGGATTGTGATAAAAATTTTAGTTGGAAGAGTCAAATCTTAATAAATTTATTTGAAATCAACTTCGATTATTTTTGATTTTGTTGAGTATTTTTGTTGTGGGATCTATATTTGAGTAAATTTAGATGAAAATAACGACAATTTTTTGGACTGTGAAAAAAAAATTTACATGAAAGGGTAAAATTTTAATAAATTTATTTGAAACCAGCTTCGATTTTTTTTAATTTTGTTGAGTATTTTTGTTGTAGGATCTATATTTGAGTAAATTTAGATGAAAATAACTTCAATTTTTAGGATTGTGAAAAAAATTTTAGTTGGAAGTGTCAAATTTTAATAAATTTATTTGAGACTAACTTCGATTTTTGTGGATTTTGTTGAGTATTTTTGTTGTAGGATGCATATTTGAGTAAATTTAGATGAAATTATCTTCAATTTTTTGCATTGTGAAAAAAAATTTAGTTGGAAGTGTCAAATTTTAATAAATTTATTTGAAACCAACTTCGATTATTTTGGATTTTGTTGAGTATTTTTGTTGTAGGATCTATATTTGAGTAAATTTAGATGAAAATAACTACATTTTTTAGGATTGCGAAAAAAAATTTAGTTGGAAGTGTCAAATTTTAATAAATTTATTGGGACCAACATCGATTTTTTTTTATTTTGTTGAGTATTTTTGTTGTAGGATCTATATTTGAGTAAATTTAGATGAAAATAACGAAAATTTTTTGGGTTGTGAAAAAAATTTTAGTTGGAAGTGTCAAATTTTAATAAATTTATTTGAGACCAACTTCGATTTTTGTGGATTTTGTTGAGTATTTTTGTTGTAGGATGTATATTTGAGTAAATTTAGATGAAAATAATTTCAATTTTTTAGGATTGCGAAAAAAATTTTAGTTGAAAGAGTCCAATTTTAATAAATTTATTTGAAACCAACTCCGATTTCTTTGGATTTTGTCGAGTATTTTTGTTGTAGGATCAATATTTGAGTAAATTTAGATGAAAATAACTTCAATTTTTTGGATTGTGAAAAAAAAATTTACATGGAAGTGTCAAATTTTAATAAATTAATTTGAAACCAACTTCGATTATTTTGGAATTTGTTAAGTATTTTTGTTGTAGGATCTATATTTTAGTAAATTTAGATGAAAATAACTTCAATTTTTTGGATTGTGAAAAAAATGTTAGTTGGAAGTGTCAAATTTTAATAAATTTATTTGAAACCAACACCGTTTTTTTTGGATTTTGTTGAGAATTTTTGTTGTAGGATGTATATTTGAGTAAATTTAGATGAAAATAATTTCTATTTTTTGGATTGTGAAAAAATTTTAGTTGGAAGTGTCAAATTTTAATAAAATTATTTGAGACCAACTTCGATTTTTTTTTATTTTGTTGAGAATTTTTGTTGTAGGATGTATATTTGAGTAAATTTAGATGAAAATCACTTCAATTTTTTTGATTGTGATAAAAATTTTAGTTGAAAGAGTCAAATTTTAATAAATTTATTTGAAACCAACTCCGATTTCTTTGGATTTTGTCGAGTATTTTTGTTGTAGGATCAATATTTGAGTAAATTTAGATGAAAATAACTTCAATTTTTAAGATTGTGAAAAAAATTTTAGTTGGAAGTGTCAAATTTTAATACATTTATTTGAAATTAACTTCGATTATTTTGGAATTTGTTGAGTATTTTTGTTGTAGGATCTATATTTGAGTAAATTTAGATGAAAATAACTACATTTTTTAGGATTGCGAAACAAAATTTAGTTGGAAGTGTCAAATTTTAATAAATTTATTTGAGACCAACTTCGATTTTTGTGGATTTTGTTGAGTATTTTTGTTGTAGGATGTATATTTGAGTAAATTTAGATGAAAATAATTTCAATTTTTTAGGATTGCGAAAAAAATTTTAGTTGAAAGTGTCCAATTTTAATAAAATTATTTGAGACCAACTTCGATTTTTTTTTATTTTGTTGAGAATTTTTGTTGTAGGATGTATATTTGAGTAAATTTAGATGAAAATAACTTCAATTTTTTTGATGGTGATAAAAATTTTAGTTGGAAGAGTCAAATTTTAATAAATTTATTTGAAACCAACTCCGATTTTTTTGGATTTTGTCGAGTATTTTTGTTGTAGGATGTATATTTGAGTAAATTTTGATTAAAATAACTTCAATTTTTTGGATTGTGATAAAAATTTTAGTTGGAAGAGTCAAAATTTAATAAATTTATTTGAAACCATCTTCGATTTTTTGGGATTTTGTCGAGTATTTTTCTTGTAGGATCTATATTTGAGTAAATTTAGATGAAAATAACTACATTTTTTAGGATTGCGAAAAAAAATTTAGTTGGAAGTGTCAAATTTTAATAAATTTATTTGAGACCAACTTCGATTTTTGTGGATTTTGTTGAGTATTTTTGTTTTAGGATCTATATTTGAGTAAATTTAGAATGAAAATAACTTCAATTTTTAGGATTGTGAAAAAAAATTTAGTTGGAAGTGTCAAAGTTTAATAAATTTATTGGGACCAACACCGATTTTTTTTTATTTTGTTGAGTATTTTTCTTGTAGGATCTATATTTGAGTAAATGTAGATGAAAATAACTACATTTTTTAGGATTGCGAAAAAAAATTTAGTTGGAAGTGTCAAATTTTAATAAATTTATTTGAGACCAACTTCGATTTTTGTTGAGTATTTTGGTTGTAGGATCTATATTTGAGTAAATTTAGAATGAAAATAACTTCAATTTTTAGGATTGCGAAAAAAAATTTAGTTGGAAGTGTCAAATTTTAATAAATTTATTTGAGACCAACTTCGATTTTGTGGATTTTGTTGAGTATTTTTGTTGTAGGATGCATATTTGAGTAAATTTAGATGAAATTATCTTCAATTTTTTGGATTGAGAAAAAAAATTTAGTTGGAAGTGTCAAAGTTTAATAAATTTATTGGGACCAACATCGATTTTTTTTTATTTTGTTGAGTATTTTTGTTGTAGGATCTATATTTAAGTAAATTTAGATGAAAATAACGAAAATTTTTTGGGTTGTGAAAAAAAAATTTACATGGAAGTGTCAATTTTAATAAATTTATTTGAGACCTACTTCGATTTTTGTGGATTTTGTTGAGTATTTTTGTTGTAGGATGCATATTTGAGTAAATTTAGATGATATTATCTTCAATTTTTTGGATTGTGAAAAAAATTTTAGTTGGAAGTGTCAAATTTTAGTAAAATTATTTGAGACCAACTTCGATTTTTTTGGATTTTGTTGAGAATTTTTGTTGTAGGATGTATATTTGAGTAAATTTAGATGAAAATAACTTCAATTTTTTTGATTGTGATAAAAATTTAAGTTGAAAGAGTCAAATTTTAATAAATTTATTTGAAACCAACTCCGATTTCTTTGGATTTTGTAGAGTATTTTTGTTGTAGGATCAATATTTGAGTAAATTTAGATGAAAATAACTTTAATTTTTAGGATTGTGAAAAAAATTTAGTTGGAAGTGTCAAATTTTAATAAATTTATTTGAGACCTACTTCGATTTTTGTGGATTTTGATGAGTATTTTTGTTGTAGGATCTATATTTGAGTAAATTTAGATGAAAATAACTTCAATTTTTAGGATTGTGAAAAAAAATTTTCGTGGAAGGGTAAAATTTTAATAAATTTATTTGAAACCAACTTCGATTTTTTTTAATTTTGTTGAGTATTTTTGTTGTAGGATGCATATTTGAGTAAATTTAGATGATATTATCTTCAATTTTTTGGATTGTGAAAAAAAATTTAGTTGGAATTGTCAAATTTTAATAAAATTATTTGAGAACAACTTCGATTTTTTTGGATTTTGTCGAGTATTTTTGTTGTAGGATCTATATTTGAGTAAATTTAGATGAAAATAACTTCAATTTTTTGGATTGTCAAAAAAATTTTAGTTGGAAGTGTCAAATTTTAATAAATTTATTTGAAACCAACACCGATTTTTTTTTATTTTGTTGAGTATTTTTCTTGTAGGATCTATATTTGAGTAAATTTAGATGAAAATAACTACATTTTTTAGGATTGCGAAAAAAAATTTAGTTGGAAGTGTCAAATTTTAATAAATTTATTTGAGACCAACTTCGATTTTTGTGGATTTTGTTGAGTATTTTTGTTGTAGGATCTATATTTGAGTAAATTTAGATGAAAATAACGACAATTTTTTGGGTTGTGAAAAAAAAATTTACATGGAAGTGTAAAATTTTAATAAATTTATTTGAAACCAACTTCGATTTTTTTGGATTTTGTTGAGTATTTTTGTTGTAGGATCTATATTTGAGTAAATTTAGATGAAAATAACTTCAATTTTTAGGATTGTGAAAAAAATTTTAGTTGGAAGTGTCAAATTTTAATAAATTTATTTGAGACCAACTTCGATTTTTGTGGATTTTGTTGAGTATTTTTGTTGTAGGATCTATATTTGAGTAAATTTAGATGAAAATAACTTCAATTTTTAGGATTGTGAAAAAAATTTTAGTTGGAAGTGTCAAATTTTAATAAATTTATTTGAGACCAACTTCGATTTTTGTGGATTTTGTTGAGTATTTTTGTTGTAGGATCTATATTTGAGTAAATTTAGAATGAAAATAACTTCAATTTTTAGGATTGTGAAAAAAAATTTAGTTGGAAGTGTCAAAGTTTAATAAATTTATTGGTACCAACATCGATTTTTTTTTATTTTGTTGAGTATTTTTGTTGTAGGATCTATATTTGAGTAAATTTAGATGAAAATAACGAAAATTTTTTGGGTTGTGAAAAAAAAATTTACATGGAAGTGTCAAATTTTAATAAATTTATTTGAGACCTACTTCGATTTTTGTGGATTTTGTTGAGTATTTTTGTTGTAGGATGCATATTTGAGTAAATTTAGATGATATTATCTTCAATTTTTTGGATTGTGAAAAAAAATTTAGTTGGAAGAGTCAAATTTTAATAAATTTATTTGAAACCAACTCCGATTTCTTTGGATTTTGTCGAGTATTTTTGTTGTAGGATCAATATTTGAGTAAATTTAGATGAAAATAACTTCAATTTTTAGGATTGTGAAAAAAATTTAGTTGGAAGTGTCAAATTTTAATAAATTTATTTGAAACCAACTCCGATTTCTTTGGATTTTGTCGAGTATTTTTGTTGTAGGATCAATATTTGAGTAAATTTAGATGAAAATAACTTCAATTTTTTGGATTGTGATAAAAATTTTAGTTGGAAGAGTCAAAATTTAATAAATTTATTTGAAACCATCTTCGATTTTTTGGGATTTTGTCGAGTATTTTTGTTGTAGGATCTATATTTGAGTAAATTTAGATGAAAATAACTTCAATTTTTTGGATTGTGAAAAAAATGTTAGTTGGAAGTGTCTAATTTTAATAAATTTATTTGAAACCAACACCGATTTTTTTTTATTTTGTTGAGTATTTTTCTTGTAGGATCTATATTTGAGTAAATTTAGATGAAAATAACTACATTTTTTAGGATTGCGAAAAAAAATTTAGTTGGAAGTGTCAAATTTTAATAAATTTATTTGAGACCAACTTCGATTTTTGTTGAGTATTTTGGTTGTAGGATCTATATTTGAGTAAATTTAGAATGAAAATAACTTCAATTTTTAGGATTGCGAAAAAAAATTTAGTTGGAAGTGTCAAATTTTAATAAATTTATTTGAGACCAACTTCGATTTTGTGGATTTTGTTGAGTATTTTTGTTGTAGGATGCATATTTGAGTAAATTTAGATGAAATTATCTTCAATTTTTTGGATTGTGAAAAAAAATTTAGTTGGAAGTGTCAAATTTTAATAAATTTATTTGAAACGAACTTCGATTATTTTGGATTTTGTTGAGTATTTTTGTTGTAGGATCTATATTTCAGTAAATTTAGATGAAAATAATTTCAATTATTTAGGATTGCGAAAAAAATTTTAGTTGAAAGTGTCCAATTTTAATAAAATTATTTGAGACCAACTTCGATTTTTTTGGATTTTGTTGAGAATTTTTGTTGTCGGATGTATATTTGAGTAAATTTAGATGAAAATAACTTCAATTTTTAGGATTGTGAAAAAAAATTTAGTTGGAAGTGTCAAAGTTTAATAAATTTATTGGGACCAACACCGATTTTTTTTTATTTTGTTGAGTATTTTTCTTGTAGGATCTATATTTGAGTAAATGTAGATGAAAATAACTACATTTTTTAGGATTGCGAAAAAAAATTTAGTTGGAAGTGTCAAATTTTAATAAATTTATTTGAGACCAACTTCGATTTTTGTTGAGTATTTTGGTTGTAGGATCTATATTTGAGTAAATTTAGAATGAAAATAACTTCAATTTTTAGGATTGCGAAAAAAAATTTAGTTGGAAGTGTCAAATTTTAATAAATTTATTTGAGACCAACTTCGATTTTGTGGATTTTGTTGAGTATTTTTGTTGTAGGATGCATATTTGAGTAAATTTAGATGAAATTATCTTCAATTTTTTGGATTGTGAAAAAAAATTTAGTTGGAAGTGTCAAAGTTTAATAAATTTATTGGGACCAACATCGATTTTTTTTTATTTTGTTGAGTATTTTTGTTGTAGGATCTATATTTAAGTAAATTTAGATGAAAATAACGAAAATTTTTTGGGTTGTGAAAAAAAAATTTACATGGAAGTGTCAATTTTAATAAATTTATTTGAGACCTACTTCGATTTTTGTGGATTTTGTTGAGTATTTTTGTTGTAGGATGCATATTTGAGTAAATTTAGATGATATTATCTTCAATTTTTTGGATTGTGAAAAAAATTTTAGTTGGAAGTGTCAAATTTTAGTAAAATTATTTGAGACCAACTTCGATTTTTTTGGATTTTGTTGAGAATTTTTGTTGTAGGATGTATATTTGAGTAAATTTAGATGAAAATAACTTCAATTTTTTTGATTGTGATAAAAATTTAAGTTGAAAGAGTCAAATTTTAATAAATTTATTTGAAACCAACTCCGATTTCTTTGGATTTTGTCGAGTATTTTTGTTGTAGGATCAATATTTGAGTAAATTTAGATGAAAAAAACTTTAATTTTTAGGATTGTGAAAAAAATTTAGTTGGAAGTGTCAAATTTTAATAAATTTATTTGAGACCTACTTCGATTTTTGTGGATTTTGATGAGTATTTTTGTTGTAGGATCTATATTTGAGTAAATTTAGATGAAAATAACTTCAATTTTTAGGATTGTGAAAAAAAATTTTCGTGGAAGGGTAAAATTTTAATAAATTTATTTGAAACCAACTTCGATTTTTTTTAATTTTGTTGAGTATTTTTGTTGTAGGATGCATATTTGAGTAAATTTAGATGATATTATCTTCAATTTTTTGGATTGTGAAAAAAAATTTAGTTGGAATTGTCAAATTTTAATAAAATTATTTGAGACCAACTTCGATTTTTTTGGATTTTGTCGAGTATTTTTGTTGTAGGATCTATATTTGAGTAAATTTAGATGAAAATAACTTCAATTTTTTGGATTGTGAAAAAAATTTTAGTTGGAAGTGTCAAATTTTAATAAATTTATTTGAAACCAACACCGATTTTTTTTTATTTTGTTGAGTATTTTTCTTGTAGGATCTATATTTGAGTAAATTTAGATGAAAATAACTACATTTTTTAGGATTGCGAAAAAAAATTTAGTTGGAAGTGTCAAATTTTAATAAATTTATTTGAGACCAACTTCGATTTTTGTGGATTTTGTTGAGTATTTTTGTTGTAGGATCTATATTTGAGTAAATTTAGATGAAAATAACGACAATTTTTTGGGTTGTGAAAAAAAAATTTACATGGAAGTGTAAAATTTTAATAAATTTATTTGAAACCAACTTCGATTTTTTTGGATTTTGTTGAGTATTTTTGTTGTAGGATCTATATTTGAGTAAATTTAGATGAAAATAACTTCAATTTTTAGGATTGTGAAAAAAATTTTAGTTGGAAGTGTCAAATTTTAATAAATTTATTTGAGACCAACTTCGATTTTTGTGGATTTTGTTGAGTATTTTTGTTGTAGGATCTATATTTGAGTAAATTTAGATGAAAATAACTTCAATTTTTAGGATTGTGAAAAAAATTTTAGTTGGAAGTGTCAAATTTTAATAAATTTATTTGAGACCAACTTCGATTTTTGTGGATTTTGTTGAGTATTTTTGTTGTAGGATCTATATTTGAGTAAATTTAGAATGAAAATAACTTCAATTTTTAGGATTGTGAAAAAAAATTTAGTTGGAAGTGTCAAAGTTTAATAAATTTATTGGTACCAACATCGATTTTTTTTTATTTTGTTGAGTATTTTTGTTGTAGGATCTATATTTGAGTAAATTTAGATGAAAATAACGAAAATTTTTTGGGTTGTGAAAAAAAAATTTACATGGAAGTGTCAAATTTTAATAAATTTATTTGAGACCTACTTCGATTTTTGTGGATTTTGTTGAGTATTTTTGTTGTAGGATGCATATTTGAGTAAATTTAGATGATATTATCTTCAATTTTTTGGATTGTGAAAAAAAATTTAGTTGGAAGAGTCAAATTTTAATAAATTTATTTGAAACCAACTCCGATTTCTTTGGATTTTGTCGAGTATTTTTGTTGTAGGATCAATATTTGAGTAAATTTAGATGAAAATAACTTCAATTTTTAGGATTGTGAAAAAAATTTAGTTGGAAGTGTCAAATTTTAATAAATTTATTTGAAACCAACTCCGATTTCTTTGGATTTTGTCGAGTATTTTTGTTGTAGGATCAATATTTGAGTAAATTTAGATGAAAATAACTTCAATTTTTTGGATTGTGATAAAAATTTTAGTTGGAAGAGTCAAAATTTAATAAATTTATTTGAAACCATCTTCGATTTTTTGGGATTTTGTCGAGTATTTTTGTTGTAGGATCTATATTTGAGTAAATTTAGATGAAAATAACTTCAATTTTTTGGAATGTGAAAAAAATGTTAGTTGGAAGTGTCAAATTTTAATAAATTTATTTGAAACCAACACCGATTTTTTTTTATTTTGTTGAGTATTTTTCTTGTAGGATCTATATTTGAGTAAATTTAGATGAAAATAACTACATTTTTTAGGATTGCGAAAAAAAATTTAGTTGGAAGTGTCAAATTTTAATAAATTTATTTGAGACCAACTTCGATTTTTGTTGAGTATTTTGGTTGTAGGATCTATATTTGAGTAAATTTAGAATGAAAATAACTTCAATTTTTAGGATTGCGAAAAAAAATTTAGTTGGAATTGTCAAATTTTAATAAATTTATTTGAGACCAACTTCGATTTTGTGGATTTTGTTGAGTATTTTTGTTGTAGGATGCATATTTGAGTAAATTTAGATGAAATTATCTTCAATTTTTTGGATTGTGAAAAAAATTTTAGTTGAAAGAGTCAAATTTTAATAAATTTATTTGAAACCAACTCCGATTTCTTTGGATTTTGTCGAGTATTTTTGTTGTAGGATCAATATTTGAGTAAATTAGGATGAAAATAACTTCAATTTTTTGGATTGTGAAAAAAAAATTTACATGGAAGTGTCAAATTTTAATAAATTAATTTGAAACCAACTTCGATTATTTTGGAATTTGTTAAGTATTTTTGTTGTAGGATCTATATTTGAGTAAATTTAGATGAAAATAACTTCAATTTTTTGGATTGTGAAAAAAATGTTAGTTGGAAGTGTCAAATTTTAATAAATTTATTTGAAACCAACACCGATTTTTTTTTATTTTGTTGAGTATTTTTCTTGTAGGATCTATATTTGAGTAAATTTAGATGAAAATAACTACATTTTTTAGGATTGCGAAAAAAAATTTAGTTGGAAGTGTCAAATTTTAATAAATTTATTTGAGACCAACTTCGATTTTTGTGGATTTTGTTGAGTATTTTTGTTGTAGGATCTATATTTGAGTAAATTTAGATGAAAATAACGACAATTTTTTGGGTTGTGAAAAAAAAATTTACATGGAAGTGTAAAATTTTAATAAATTTATTTGAAACCAACTTCGATTTTTTTGGATTTTGTTGAGTATTTTTGTTGTAGGATCTATATTTGAGTAAATTCAGATGAAAATAACTTCAATTTTTTGGATTGTGAAAAAAAAATTTACATGGAAGTGTCAAATTTTAATAAATTAATTTGAAACCAACTTCGATTATTTTGGAATTTGTTAAGTATTTTTGTTGTAGGATCTATATTTGAGTAAATTTAGATGAAAATAACTTCAATTTTTTGGATTGTGAAAAATATTTTAGTTGGAAGTGTCAAATTTTAATAAAATTATTTGAGACCAACTTCGATTTTTGTGGATTTTGTTGAGTATTTTTGTTGTAGGATCTATATTTGAGTAAATTTAGATGAAAATAACGACAATTTTTTGGGTTGTGAAAAAAAAATTTACATGGAAGTGTAAAATTTTAATAAATTTATTTGAAACCAACTTCGATTTTTTTGGATTTTGTTGAGTATTTTTGTTGTAGGATCTATATTTGAGTAAATTCAGATGAAAATAACTTCAATTTTTTGGATTGTGAAAAAAAAATTTACATGGAAGTGTCAAATTTTAATAAATTAATTTGAAACCAACTTCGATTATTTTGGAATTTGTTAAGTATTTTTGTTGTAGGATCTATATTTGAGTAAATTTAGATGAAAATAACTTCAATTTTTTGGATTGTGAAAAATATTTTAGTTGAAAGAGTCAAATTTTAATAAATTTATTTGAAACCAACTTCGATTTCTTTGGATTTTGTCCAGTATTTTTGTTGTAGGATCAATATTTGAGTAAATTTAGATGAAAATAACTTCAATTTTTTTTATGGTGATAAAAATTTTAGTTGGAAGAGTCAAATTTTAATAAATTTATTTGAAACCAACTCCGATTTCTTTGGATTATGTCGAGTATTTTTGTTGTAGGATCAATATTTGAGTAAATTTAGATGAAAATAACTTCAATTTTTAGGATTGTGAAAAAAATTTTAGTTGGGAGTGTCAAAGATTAATAAATTTATTTGAGACCAACATCGATTTTTTTTTATTTTGTTGAGTATTTTTCTTGTAGGATCTATATTTGAGTAAATTTAGATGAAAATAACTACATTTTTTAGGATTGCGAAAAAAAATTTAGTTGGAAGTGTCAAATTTTAATAAAATTATTTGAGACCAACTTCGATTTTTGTGGATTTTGTTGAGTATTTTTGTTGTAGGATGCATATTTGAGTAAATTTAGGTGAAATTATCTTCAATTTTTTGGATTGTGAAAAAAAATTTAGTTGGAAGTGTCAAATTTTTATAAATTTATTTGAAACCAACTTCGATTATTTTGGATTTTGTTGAGTATTTTTGTTGTAGGGTCTATATTTCAGTAAATTTAGATGAAAATAACGACAATTTTTTGGATTGTGAAAAAAATTTTAGTTGGAAGTGTCAAATTTTAATAAATTTATTTGAGACCTACTTCGATTTTTGTGGATTTTGTTGAGTATTTTTGTTGTAGGATGCATATTTGAGTAAATTTAGATGAAAATAACTTCAATTTTTTTGATTGTGATAAAAATTTTAGTTGAAAGAGTCAAATTTTAATAAATTTATTTGAGATCAACTTCGATTTTTTTGGAATTTGTTAAGTATTTTTGTTGTAGGATCTATATTTGAGTAAATTTAGATGAAAATAACTTCAATTTTTTGGATTGTGAAAAAAATGTTAGTTGGAAGTGTCAAATTTTAATAAATTTATTTGAAACCAACACCGATTTTTTTTTATTTTGTTGAATATTTTTCTTGTAGGATCTATATTTGAGTAAATTTAGATGAAAATAACTACATTTTTTAGGATTGCGAAAAAAAATTTAGTTGGAAGTGTCAAATTTTAATAAATTTATTTGAGACCAACTTCGATTTTTGTGGATTTTGTTGAGTATTTTTGTTGTAGGATCTATATTTGAGTAAATTTAGATGAAAATAACGACAATTTTTTGGGTTGTGAAAAAAAAATTTACATGGAAGTGTAAAATTTTAATAAATTTATTTGAAACCAACTTCGATTTTTTTGGATTTTGTTGAGTATTTTTGTTGTAGGATCTATATTTGAGTAAATTCAGATGAAAATAACTTCAATTTTTTGGATTGTGAAAAAAAAATTTACATGGAAGTGTCAAATTTTAATAAATTAATTTGAAACCAACTTCGATTATTTTGGAATTTGTTAAGTATTTTTGTTGTAGGATCTATATTTGAGTAAATTTAGATGAAAATAACTTCAATTTTTTGGATTGTGAAAAATATTTTAGTTGGAAGTGTCAAATTTTAATAAAATTATTTGAGACCAACTTCGATTTTTTTGGATTTTGTTGAGAATTTTTGTTGTAGGATGTATATTTGAGTAAATTTAGATGAAAATAATTTCAATTTTTTGGATTGTGAAAAAATTTTAGTTGGAAGTGTTAAATTTTAATAAAATTATTTGAGACCAACTTCGATTTTTTTTGATTTTGTTGAGAATTTTTGTTGTAGGATGTATATTTGAGTAAATTTAGATGAAAATAACTTCAATTTTTAGGATTGTGAAAAAAATTTTAGTTGGAAGTGTCAAATTTTAATAAATTTATTTGAGACCAACTTCGATTTTTGTGGATTTTGTTGAGTATTTTTGTTGTAGGATCTATATTTGAGTAAATTTAGAATGAAAATAACTTCAATTTTTAGGATTGTGAAAAAAAATTTAGTTGGAAGTGTCAAAGTTTAATAAATTTATTGGTACCAACATCGATTTTTTTTTATTTTGTTGAGTATTTTTGTTGTAGGATCTATATTTGAGTAAATTTAGATGAAAATAACGAAAATTTTTTGGGTTGTGAAAAAAAAATTTACATGGAAGTGTCAAATTTTAATAAATTTATTTGAGACCTACTTCGATTTTTGAGGATTTTGTTGAGTATTTTTGTTGTAGGATGCATATTTGAGTAAATTTAGATGATATTATCTTCAATTTTTTGGATTGTGAAAAAAAATTTAGTTGGAAGAGTCAAATTTTAATAAATTTATTTGAAACCAACTCCGATTTCTTTGGATTTTGTCGAGTATTTTTGTTGTAGGATCAATATTTGAGTAAATTTAGATGAAAATAACTTCAATTTTTAGGATTGTGAAAAAAATTTAGTTGGAAGTGTCAAATTTTAATAAATTTATTTGAGACCTACTTCGATTTTTGTGGATTTTGTTGAGTATTTTTGTTGTAGGATATATATATTTGAGTAAATTTAGATGAAAATAACTTCAATTTTTAGGATTGTGAAAAAAAAATTTTCGTGGAAGGGTAAAATTTTAATAAATTTATTTGAAACCAACTTCGATTTTTTTTAATTTTGTTGAGTATTTTTGTTGTAGGATCTATATTTGAGTAAATTTAGATGAAAATAACTTCAATTTTTGGGATTGTGAAAAAAATTTTAGTTGGAAGTGTCAAATTTTAATAAATTTATTTGAGACTAACTACGATTTTTGTGGATTTTGTTGAGTATTTTTGTTGTAGGATGCATATTTGAGTAAATTTAGATGAAATTATCTTCAATTTTATGGATTGTGAAAAAAAATTTAGTTGGAAGTGTCGAATTTTATTAAATTTATTTGAAACCAACTTCGATTATTTTGGATTTTGTTGAGTATTTTTGTTGTAGGATCTATATTTCAGTAAATTTAGATGAAAATAACGACAATTTTTTGGATTGTGAAAAAAATTTTAGTTGGAAGTGTCAAATTTTAATAAATTTATTTGAGACCTACTTCGATTTTTGTGGATTTTGTTGAGTATTTTTGTTGTAGGATGCATATTTGAGTAAATTTAGATGATATTATCTTCAATTTTTTGGATTGTGAAAAAAAATTTAGTTGGAATTGTCAAATTTTAATAAAATTATTTGAGACCAACTTCGATTTTTTTGGATTTTGTTGAGAATTTTTGTTGTAGGATGTATATTTGAGTAAATTTAGATGAAAATAACTTCAATTTTTTTGATGGTGATAAAAATTTTAGTTGGAAGAGTCAAATTTTAATAAATTTATTTGAAACCAACTCCGATTTCTTTGGATTTTGTCGAGTATTTTTGTTGTAGGATCAATATTTGAGTAAATTTAGATGAAAATAACTTCAATTTTTAGGATTGTGAAAAAAATTTAGTTGGAAGTGTCAAATTTTAATAAATTTATTTGAGACCAACATCGATTTTTTTTTATTTTGTTGAGTATTTTTCTTGTAGCATCTATATTTGAGTAAATTTAGATGAAAATAACTACATTTTTTAGGATTGCGAAAAAAAATTTAGTTGGAAGTGTCAAATTTTAATAAATTTATTTGAGACCAACTTCGATTTTTGTGGATTTTGTTGAGTATTTTTGTTGTAGGATGCATATTTGAGTAAATTTAGATGAAAATAACGACAATTTTTTGGGTTGTGAAAAAAAAATTTACATGGAAGTGTCAAATTTTTATAAATTTATTTGAAACCAACTTCGATTATTTTGGATTTTGTTGAGTATTTTTGTTGTAGGGTCTATATTTCAGTAAATTTAGATGAAAATAACGACAATTTTTTGGATTGTGAAAAAAATTTTAGTTGGAAGTGTCAAATTTTAATAAATTTATTTGAGACCTACTTCGATTTTTGTGGATTTTGTTGAGTATTTTTGTTGTAGGATGCATATTTGAGTAAATTTAGATGAAAATAACTTCAATTTTTTTGATTGTGATAAAAATTTTAGTTGAAAGAGTCAAATTTTAATAAATTTATTTGAAACCAACTCCGATTTCTTTGGATTTTGTCGAGTATTTTTGTTGTAGGATCAATATTTGAGTAAATTTAGATGAAAATAACTTCAATTTTTTGGATTGTGAAAAAAAAATTTACATGGAAGTGTCAAATTTTAATAAATTAATTTGAAACCAACTTCGATTATTTTGGAATTTGTTAAGTATTTTTGTTGTAGGATCTATATTTGAGTAAATTTAGATGAAAATAACGACAATTTTTTGGATTGTGAAAAAAATTTTAGTTGGAAGTGTCAAATTTTAATAAATTTATTTGAGACCTACTTCGATTTTTGTGGATTTTGTTGAGTATTTTTGTTGTAGGATGCATATTTGAGTAAATTTAGATGATATTATCTTCAATTTTTTGGATTGTGAAAAAAAATTTAGTTGGAATTGTCAAATTTTAATAAAATTATTTGAGACCAACTTCGATTTTTTTGGATTTTGTTGAGAATTTTTGTTGTAGGATGTATATTTGAGTAAATTTAGATGAAAATAACTTCAATTTTTTTGATGGTGATAAAAATTTTAGTTGGAAGAGTCAAATTTTAATAAATTTATTTGAAACCATCTCCGATTTCTTTGGATTTTGTCGAGTATTTTTGTTGTAGGATCAATATTTGAGTAAATTTAGATGAAAATAACTTCAATTTTTAGGATTGTGAAAAAAATTTAGTTGGAAGTGTCAAATTTTAATAAATTTATTTGAGACCAACATCGATTTTTTTTTATTTTGTAGAGTATTTTTCTTGTAGGATCTATATTTGAGTAAATTTAGATGAAAATAACTACATTTTTTAGGATTGCGAAAAAAAATTTAGTTGGAAGTGTCAAATTTTAATAAATTTATTTGAGACCAACTTCGATTTTTGTGGATTTTGTTGAGTATTTTTGTTGTAGGATGCATATTTGAGTAAATTTAGATGAAATTATCTTCAATTTTTTGGATTGAGAAAAAAAATTTAGTTGGAAGTGTCAAATTTTAATAAATTTATTGGGACCAACATCGATTTTTTTTTATTTTGTTGAGTATTTTTGTTGTAGGATCTATATTTGAGTAAATTTAGATGAAAATAACGAAAATTTTTTGGGTTGTGAAAAAAAAATTTACATGGAAGTGTCAAATTTTAATAAATTTATTTGAGACCAACTTCGATTTTTCTGGATTTTGTTGAGTATTTTTGTTGTAGGATGCATATTTGAGTAAATTTAGATGAAATTATCTTCAATTTTTTGGATTGTGAAAAAAAATTTAGTTGGAAGTGTCAAATTTTTATAAATTTATTTGAAACCAACTTCGATTATTTTGGATTTTGTTGAGTATTTTTGTTGTAGGATCTATATTTCAGTAAATTTAGATGAAAATAACTTCAATTTTTTGGATTGTGAAAAAAAAATTTACATGGAAGTGTCAAATTTTAATAAATTAATTTGAAACCAACTTCGATTATTTTGGAATTTGTTAAGTATTTTTGTTGTAGGATCTATATTTGAGTAAATTTAGATGAAAATAACTTCAATTTTTTGGATTGTGAAAAATATTTTAGTTGGAAGTGTCAAATTTTAATAAAATTATTTGAGACCAACTTCGATTTTTTTTTATTTTGTTGAGAATTTTTGTTGTAGGATGTATATTTGAGTAAATTTAGATGAAAATAATTTCAATTTTTTGGATTGTGAAAAAATTTTAGTTGGAAGTGTCAAATTTTAATAAAATTATTTGAGACCAACTTCGATTTTTTTTTATTTTGTTGAGAATTTTTGTTGTAGGATCTATATTTGAGTAAATTTAGATGAAAATAATTTCAATTTTTTGGATTGTGAAAAAATTTTAGTTGGAAGTGTCAAATTTTAATAAAAGTATTTGAGACCAACTTCGATTTTTTTTTATTTTGTTGAGAATTTTTGTTGTAGGATGTATATTTGAGTAAATTTAGATGAAAATAACTTCAATTTTTTGGATTGTGAAAAAATTTTAGTTGGAAGTGTCAAATTTTAATAAAATTATTTGAGACCAACTTCGATTTTTTTTGATTTTGTTGAGAATTTTTGTTGTAGGATGTATATTTGAGTAAATTTAGATGAAAATAACTACATTTTTTAGGATTGCGAAAAAAAATTTAGTTGGAAGTGTCAAATTTTAATAAATTTATTTGAGACCAACTTCGATTTTTGTGGATTTTGTTGAGTATTTTTGTTGTAGGATCTATATTTGAGTAAATTTAGATGAAAATAACGACAATTTTTTGGGTTGTGAAAAAAAATTTACATGGAAGTGTAAAATTTTAATAAATTTATTTGAAACCAACTTCGATTTTTTTGGATTTTGTTGAGTATTTTTGTTGTAGGATCTATATTTGAGTAAATTCAGATGAAAATAACTTCAATTTTTTGGATTGTGAAAAAAAAATTTACATGGAAGTGTCAAATTTTAATAAATTAATTTGAAACCAACTTCGATTATTTTGGAATTTGTTAAGTATTTTTGTTGTAGGATCTATATTTGAGTAAATTTAGATGAAAATAACTTCAATTTTTTGGATTGTGAAAAATATTTTAGTTGGAAGTGTCAAATTTTAATAAAATTATTTGAGACCAACTTCGATTTTTTTGGATTTTGTTGAGAATTTTTGTTGTAGGATGTATATTTGAGTAAATTTAGATGAAAATAATTTCAATTTTTTGGATTGTGAAAAAATTTTAGTTGGAAGTGTCAAATTTTAATAAAATTATTTGAGACCAACTTCGATTTTTTTTTATTTTGTTGAGAATTTTTGTTGTAGGATGTATATTTGAGTAAATTTAGATGAAAATAACTTCAATTTTTAGGATTGTGAAAAAAATTTTAGTTGGAAGTGTCAAATTTTAATAAATTTATTTGAGACCAACTTCGATTTTTGTGGATTTTGTTGAGTATTTTTGTTGTAGGATCTATATTTGAGTAAATTTAGAATGAAAATAACTTCAATTTTTAGGATTGTGAAAAAAAATTTAGTTGGAAGTGTCAAAGTTTAATAAATTTATTGGTACCAACATCGATTTTTTTTTATTTTGTTGAGTATTTTTGTTGTAGGATCTATATTTGAGTAAATTTAGATGAAAATAACGAAAATTTTTTGGGTTGTGAAAAAAAAATTTACATGGAAGTGTCAAATTTTAATAAATTTATTTGAGACCTACTTCGATTTTTGAGGATTTTGTTGAGTATTTTTGTTGTAGGATGCATATTTGAGTAAATTTAGATGATATTATCTTCAATTTTTTGGATTGTGAAAAAAAATTTAGTTGGAAGAGTCAAATTTTAATAAATTTATTTGAAACCAACTCCGATTTCTTTGGATTTTGTCGAGTATTTTTGTTGTAGGATCAATATTTGAGTAAATTTAGATGAAAATAACTTCAATTTTTAGGATTGTGAAAAAAATTTAGTTGGAAGTGTCAAATTTTAATAAATTTATTTGAGACCTACTTCGATTTTTGTGGATTTTGTTGAGTATTTTTGTTGTAGGATATATATATTTGAGTAAATTTAGATGAAAATAACTTCAATTTTTAGGATTGTGAAAAAAAAATTTTCGTGGAAGGGTAAAATTTTAATAAATTTATTTGAAACCAACTTCGATTTTTTTTAATTTTGTTGAGTATTTTTGTTGTAGGATCTATATTTGAGTAAATTTAGATGAAAATAACTTCAATTTTTGGGATTGTGAAAAAAATTTTAGTTGGAAGTGTCAAATTTTAATAAATTTATTTGAGACTAACTACGATTTTTGTGGATTTTGTTGAGTATTTTTGTTGTAGGATGCATATTTGAGTAAATTTAGATGAAATTATCTTCAATTTTATGGATTGTGAAAAAAAATTTAGTTGGAAGTGTCGAATTTTATTAAATTTATTTGAAACCAACTTCGATTATTTTGGATTTTGTTGAGTATTTTTGTTGTAGGATCTATATTTCAGTAAATTTAGATGAAAATAACGACAATTTTTTGGATTGTGAAAAAAATTTTAGTTGGAAGTGTCAAATTTTAATAAATTTATTTGAGACCTACTTCGATTTTTGTGGATTTTGTTGAGTATTTTTGTTGTAGGATGCATATTTGAGTAAATTTAGATGATATTATCTTCAATTTTTTGGATTGTGAAAAAAAATTTAGTTGGAATTGTCAAATTTTAATAAAATTATTTGAGACCAACTTCGATTTTTTTGGATTTTGTTGAGAATTTTTGTTGTAGGATGTATATTTGAGTAAATTTAGATGAAAATAACTTCAATTTTTTTGATGGTGATAAAAATTTTAGTTGGAAGAGTCAAATTTTAATAAATTTATTTGAAACCAACTCCGATTTCTTTGGATTTTGTCGAGTATTTTTGTTGTAGGATCAATATTTGAGTAAATTTAGATGAAAATAACTTCAATTTTTAGGATTGTGAAAAAAATTTAGTTGGAAGTGTCAAATTTTAATAAATTTATTTGAGACCAACTTCGATTTTTGTGGATTTTGTTGAGTATTTTTGTTGTAGGATCTATATTTGAGTAAATTTAGATGAAAATAACGACAATTTTTTGGGTTGTGAAAAAAAAATTTACATGGAAGTGTAAAATTTTAATAAATTTATTTGAAACCAACTTCGATTTTTTTGGATTTTGTTGAGTATTTTTGTTGTAGGATCTATATTTGAGTAAATTCAGATGAAAATAACTTCAATTTTTTGGATTGTGAAAAAAAAATTTACATGGAAGTGTCAAATTTTAATAAATTAATTTGAAACCAACTTCGATTATTTTGGAATTTGTTAAGTATTTTTGTTGTAGGATCTATATTTGAGTAAATTTAGATGAAAATAACTTCAATTTTTTGGATTGTGAAAAATATTTTAGTTGGAAGTGTCAAATTTTAATAAAATTATTTGAGACCAACTTCGATTTTTTTGGATTTTGTTGAGAATTTTTGTTGTAGGATGTATATTTGAGTAAATTTAGATGAAAATAATTTCAATTTTTTGGATTGTGAAAAAATTTTAGTTGGAAGTGTCAAATTTTAATAAAATTATTTGAGACCAACTTCGATTTTTTTTTATTTTGTTGAGAATTTTTGTTGTAGGATGTATATTTGAGTAAATTTAGATGAAAATAACTTCAATTTTTAGGATTGTGAAAAAAATTTTAGTTGGAAGTGTCAAATTTTAATAAATTTATTTGAGACCAACTTCGATTTTTGTGGATTTTGTTGAGTATTTTTGTTGTAGGATCTATATTTGAGTAAATTTAGAATGAAAATAACTTCAATTTTTAGGATTGTGAAAAAAAATTTAGTTGGAAGTGTCAAAGTTTAATAAATTTATTGGTACCAACATCGATTTTTTTTTATTTTGTTGAGTATTTTTGTTGTAGGATCTATATTTGAGTAAATTTAGATGAAAATAACGAAAATTTTTTGGGTTGTGAAAAAAAAATTTACATGGAAGTGTCAAATTTTAATAAATTTATTTGAGACCTACTTCGATTTTTGAGGATTTTGTTGAGTATTTTTGTTGTAGGATGCATATTTGAGTAAATTTAGATGATATTATCTTCAATTTTTTGGATTGTGAAAAAAAATTTAGTTGGAAGAGTCAAATTTTAATAAATTTATTTGAAACCAACTCCGATTTCTTTGGATTTTGTCGAGTATTTTTGTTGTAGGATCAATATTTGAGTAAATTTAGATGAAAATAACTTCAATTTTTAGGATTGTGAAAAAAATTTAGTTGGAAGTGTCAAATTTTAATAAATTTATTTGAGACCTACTTCGATTTTTGTGGATTTTGTTGAGTATTTTTGTTGTAGGATATATATATTTGAGTAAATTTAGATGAAAATAACTTCAATTTTTAGGATTGTGAAAAAAAAATTTTCGTGGAAGGGTAAAATTTTAATAAATTTATTTGAAACCAACTTCGATTTTTTTTAATTTTGTTGAGTATTTTTGTTGTAGGATCTATATTTGAGTAAATTTAGATGAAAATAACTTCAATTTTTGGGATTGTGAAAAAAATTTTATTTGGAAGTGTCAAATTTTAATAAATTTATTTGAGACTAACTACGATTTTTGTGGATTTTGTTGAGTATTTTTGTTGTAGGATGCATATTTGAGTAAATTTAGATGAAATTATCTTCAATTTTTTGGATTGTGAAAAAAAATTTAGTTGGAAGTGTCGAATTTTATTAAATTTATTTGAAACCAACTTCGATTATTTTGGATTTTGTTGAGTATTTTTGTTGTAGGATCTATATTTCAGTAAATTTAGATGAAAATAACGACAATTTTTTGGATTGTGAAAAAAATTTTAGTTGGAAGTGTCAAATTTTAATAAATTTATTTGAGACCTACTTCGATTTTTGTGGATTTTGTTGAGTATTTTTGTTGTAGGATGCATATTTGAGTAAATTTAGATGATATTATCTTCAATTTTTTGGATTGTGAAAAAAAATTTAGTTGGAATTGTCAAATTTTAATAAAATTATTTGAGACCAACTTCGATTTTTTTGGATTTTGTTGAGAATTTTTGTTGTAGGATGTATATTTGAGTAAATTTAGATGAAAATAACTTCAATTTTTTTGATGGTGATAAAAATTTTAGTTGGAAGTGTCAAATTTTAATAAATTTATTGGGACCAACATCGATTTTTTTTTATTTTGTTGAGTATTTTTGTTGTAGGATCTATATTTGAGTAAATTTAGATGAAAATAACGAAAATTTTTTGGGTTGTGAAAAAAAAATTTACATGGAAGTGTCAAATTTTAATAAATTTATTTGAGACCTACTTCGATTTTTGTGGATTTTGTTGAGTATTTTTGTTGTAGGATGCATATTTGAGTAAATTTAGATGATATTATCTTCAATTTTTTGGATTGTGAAAAAAAATTTAGATGGAAGTGTCAAATTTTAATAAAATTATTTGAGACCAACTTCGATTTTTTTGGATTTTGTTGAGAATTTTAGTTGTAGGATGTATATTTGAGTAAATTTAGATGAAAATAACTTCAATTTTTTTGATTGTGATAAAAATTTTAGTTGAAAGAGTCAAATTTTAATAAATTTATTTGAAACCAACTTCGATTTCTTTGGATTTTGTCCAGTATTTTTGTTGTAGGATCAATATTTGAGTAAATTTAGATGAAAATAACTTCAATTTTTTTTATGGTGATAAAAATTTTAGTTGGAAGAGTCAAATTTTAATAAATTTATTTGAAACCAACTCCGATTTCTTTGGATTATGTCGAGTATTTTTGTTGTAGGATCAATATTTGAGTAAATTTAGATGAAAATAACTTCAATTTTTAGGATTGTGAAAAAAATTTTAGTTGGGAGTGTCAAAGATTAATAAATTTATTTGAGACCAACATCGATTTTTTTTTATTTTGTTGAGTATTTTTCTTGTAGGATCTATATTTGAGTAAATTTAGATGAAAATAACTACATTTTTTAGGATTGCGAAAAAAAATTTAGTTGGAAGTGTCAAATTTTAATAAAATTATTTGAGACCAACTTCGATTTTTGTGGATTTTGTTGAGTATTTTTGTTGTAGGATGCATATTTGAGTAAATTTAGGTGAAATTATCTTCAATTTTTTGGATTGTGAAAAAAAATTTAGTTGGAAGTTTCAAATTTTTATAAATTTATTTGAAACCAACTTCGATTATTTTGGATTTTGTTGAGTATTTTTGTTGTAGGGTCTATATTTCAGTAAATTTAGATGAAAATAACGACAATTTTTTGGATTGTGAAAAAAATTTTAGTTGGAAGTGTCAAATTTTAATAAATTTATTTGAGACCTACTTCGATTTTTGTGGATTTTGTTGAGTATTTTTGTTGTAGGATGCATATTTGAGTAAATTTAGATGAAAATAACTTCAATTTTTTTGATTGTGATAAAAATTTTAGTTGAAAGAGTCAAATTTTAATAAATTTATTTGAAACCAACTCCGATTTCTTTGGATTTTGTCGAGTATTTTTGTTGTAGGATCAATATTTGAGTAAATTTAGATGAAAATAACTTCAATTTTTTGGATTGTGAAAAAAAAATTTACATGGAAGTGTCAAATTTTAATAAATTAATTTGAAACCAACTTCGATTATTTTGGAATTTGTTAAGTATTTTTGTTGTAGGATCTATATTTGAGTAAATTTAGATGAAAATAACTTCAATTTTTTGGATTGTGAAAAAAATGTTAGTTGGAAGTGTCAAATTTTAATAAATTTATTTGAAACCAACACCGATTTTTTTTTATTTTGTTGAATATTTTTCTTGTAGGATCTATATTTGAGTAAATTTAGATGAAAATAACTACATTTTTTAGGATTGCGAAAAAAAATTTAGTTGGAAGTGTCAAATTTTAATAAATTTATTTGAGACCAACTTCGATTTTTGTGGATTTTGTTGAGTATTTTTGTTGTAGGATCTATATTTGAGTAAATTTAGATGAAAATAACGACAATTTTTTGGGTTGTGAAAAAAAAATTTACATGGAAGTGTAAAATTTTAATAAATTTATTTGAAACCAACTTCGATTTTTTTGGATTTTGTTGAGTATTTTTGTTGTAGGATCTATATTTGAGTAAATTCAGATGAAAATAACTTCAATTTTTTGGATTGTGAAAAAAAAATTTACATGGAAGTGTCAAATTTTAATAAATTAATTTGAAACCAACTTCGATTATTTTGGAATTTGTTAAGTATTTTTGTTGTAGGATCTATATTTGAGTAAATTTAGATGAAAATAACTTCAATTTTTTGGATTGTGAAAAATATTTTAGTTGGAAGTGTCAAATTTTAATAAAATTATTTGAGACCAACTTCGATTTTTTTGGATTTTGTTGAGAATTTTTGTTGTAGGATGTATATTTGAGTAAATTTAGATGAAAATAATTTCAATTTTTTGGATTGTGAAAAAATTTTAGTTGGAAGTGTCAAATTTTAATAAAATTATTTGAGACCAACTTCGATTTTTTTTTATTTTGTTGAGAATTTTTGTTGTAGGATGTATATTTGAGTAAATTTAGATGAAAATAACTTCAATTTTTTTGATTGTGATAAAAATTTTAGTTGAAAGAGTCAAATTTTAATAAATTTATTTGAAACCAACTCCGATTTCTTTGGATTATGTCGAGTATTTTTGTTGTAGGATCAATATTTGAGTAAATTTAGATGAAAATAACTTCAATTTTTAGGATTGTGAAAAAAATTTAGTTGGAAGTGTCAAATTTTAATAAATTTATTTGAGACCTACTTCGATTTTTGTGGATTTTGTTGAGTATTTTTGTTGTAGGATATATATATTTGAGTAAATTTAAATGAAAATAACTTCAATTTTTAGGATTGTGAAAAAAAAATTTTCGTGGAAGGGTAAAATTTTAATAAATTTATTTGAAACCAACTTCGATTTTTTTTAATTTTGTTGAGTATTTTTGTTGTAGGATCTATATTTGAGTAAATTTAGATGAAAATAACTTCAATTTTTGGGATTGTGAAAAAAATTTTAGTTGGAAGTGTCAAATTTTAATAAATTTATTTGAGACTAACTACGATTTTTGTGGATTTTGTTGAGTATTTTTGTTGTAGGATGCATATTTGAGTAAATTTAGATGAAATTATCTTCAATTTTTTGGATTGTGAAAAAAAATTTAGTTGGAAGTGTCAAATTTTAATAAATTTATTGGGACCAACATCGATTTTTTTTTATTTTGTTGAGTATTTTTGTTGTAGGATCTATATTTGAGTAAATTTAGATGAAAATAACGAAAATTTTTTGGGTTGTGAAAAAAAAATTTACATGGAAGTGTCAAATTTTAATAAATTTATTTGAGACCTACTTCGATTTTTGTGGATTTTGTTGAGTATTTTTGTTGTAGGATGCATATTTGAGTAAATTTAGATGATATTATCTTCAATTTTTTGGATTGTGAAAAAAAATTTAGATGGAAGTGTCAAATTTTAATAAAATTATTTGAGACCAACTTCGATTTTTTTGGATTTTGTTGAGAATTTTTGTTGTAGGATGTATATTTGAGTAAATTTAGATGAAAATATCTTCAATTTTTTGGATTGTGAAAAAAAATTTAGTTGGAAGTGTCAAATTTTTATAAATTTATTTGAAACCAACTTCGATTATTTTGGATTTTGTCGAGTATTTTTGTTGTAGGATCAATATTTGAGTAAATTTAGATGAAAATAACTTCAATTTTTTGGATTGTGAAAAAAAAATTTACATGGAAGTGTCAAATTTTAATAAATTAATTTGAAACCAACTTCGATTATTTTGGAATTTGTTAAGTATTTTTGTTGTAGGATCTATATTTGAGTAAATTTAGATGAAAATAACTTCAATTTTTTGGATTGTGAAAAAAATGTTAGTTGGAAGTGTCAAATTTTAATAAATTTATTTGAAACCAACACCGATTTTTTTTTATTTTGTTGAATATTTTTCTTGTAGGATCTATATTTGAGTAAATTTAGATGAAAATAACTACATTTTTTAGGATTGCGAAAAAAAATTTAGTTGGAAGTGTCAAATTTTAATAAATTTATTTGAGACCAACTTCGATTTTTGTGGATTTTGTTGAGTATTTTTGTTGTAGGATCTATATTTGAGTAAATTTAGATGAAAATAACGACAATTATTTGGGTTGTGAAAAAAAAATTTACATGGAAGTGTAAAATTTTAATAAATTTATTTGAAACCAACTTCCATTTTTTTGGATTTTGTTGAGTATTTTTGTTGTAGGATCTATATTTGAGTAAATTCAGATGAAAATGACTTCAATTTTTTGGATTGTGAAAAAAAAATTTACATGGAAGTGTCAAATTTTAATAAATTAATTTGAAACCAACTTCGATTATTTTGGAATTTGTTAAGTATTTTTGTTGTAGGATCTATATTTGAGTAAATTTAGATGAAAATAACTTCAATTTTTTGGATTGTGAAAAATATTTTAGTTGGAAGTGTCAAATTTTAATAAAATTATTTGAGACCAACTTCGATTTTTTTTTATTTTGTTGAGAATTTTTGTTGTAGGATGTATATTTGAGTAAATTTAGATGAAAATAATTTCAATTTTTTGGATTGTGAAAAAATTTTAGTTGGAAGTGTCAAATTTTAATAAAATTATTTGAGACCAACTTCGATTTTTTTTTATTTTGATGAGAATTTTTGTTGTAGGATCTATATTTGAGTAAATTTAGATGAAAATAATTTCAATTTTTTGGATTGTGAAAAAATTTTAGTTGGAAGTGTCAAATTTTAATAAAAGTATTTGAGACCAACTTCGATTTTTTTTGATTTTGTTGAGAATTTTTGTTGTAGGATGTATATTTGAGTAAATTTAGATGAAAATAACTTCAATTTTTTGGATTGTGAAAAAATTTTAGTTGGAAGTGTCAAATTTTAATAAAATTATTTGAGACCAACTTCGATTTTTTTTGATTTTGTTGAGAATTTTTGTTGTAGGATGTATATTTGAGTAAATTTAGATGAAAATAACTTCAATTTTTTTGATTGTGATAAAAATTTTAGTTGAAAGAGTCAAATTTTAATAAATTTATTTGAAACCAACTCCGATTTCTTTGGATTATGTCGAGTATTTTTGTTGTAGGATCAATATTTGAGTAAATTTAGATGAAAATAACTTCAATTTTTAGGATTGTGAAAAAAATTTAGTTGGAAGTGTCAAATTTTAATAAATTTATTTGAGACCTACTTCGATTTTTGTGGATTTTGTTGAGTATTTTTGTTGTAGGATATATATATTTGAGTAAATTTAGATGAAAATAACTTCAATTTTTAGGATTGTGAAAAAAAAATTTTCGTGGAAGGGTAAAATTTTAATAAATTTATTTGAAACCAACTTCGATTTTTTTTAATTTTGTTGAGTATTTTTGTTGTAGGATCTATATTTGAGTAAATTTAGATGAAAATAACTTCAATTTTTGGGATTGTGAAAAAAATTTTAGTTGGAAGTGTCAAATTTTAATAAATTTATTTGAGACTAACTACGATTTTTGTGGATTTTGTTGAGTATTTTTGTTGTAGGATGCATATTTGAGTAAATTTAGATGAAATTATCTTCAATTTTTTGGATTGTGAAAAAAAATTTAGTTGGAAGTGTCGAATTTTATTAAATTTATTTGAAACCAACTTCGATTATTTTTTATTTTGTTGAGTATTTTTGTTGTAGGATCTATATTTGAGTAAATTTAGATGAAAATAACGAAAATTTTTTGGGTTGTGAAAAAAAAATTTACATGGAAGTGTCAAATTTTAATAAATTTATTTGAGACCTACTTCGATTTTTGAGGATTTTGTTGAGTATTTTTGTTGTAGGATGCATATTTGAGTAAATTTAGATGATATTATCTTCAATTTTTTGGATTGTGAAAAAAAATTTAGTTGGAAGAGTCAAATTTTAATAAATTTATTTGAGACTAACTACGATTTTTGTGGATTTTGTTGAGTATTTTTGTTGTAGGATGCATATTTGAGTAAATTTAGATGAAATTATCTTCAATTTTTTGGATTGTGAAAAAAAATTTAGTTGGAAGTGTCAAATTTTAATAAATTTATTGGGACCAACATCGATTTTTTTTTATTTTGTTGAGTATTTTTGTTGTAGGATCTATATTTGAGTAAATTTAGATGAAAATAACGAAAATTTTTTGGGTTGTGAAAAAAAAATTTACATGGAAGTGTCAAATTTTAATAAATTTATTTGAGACCTACTTCGATTTTTGTGGATTTTGTTGAGTATTTTTGTTGTAGGATGCATATTTGAGTAAATTTAGATGATATTATCTTCAATTTTTTGGATTGTGAAAAAAAATTTAGATGGAAGTGTCAAATTTTAATAAAATTATTTGAGACCAACTTCGATTTTTTTGGATTTTGTTGAGAATTTTTGTTGTAGGATGTATATTTGAGTAAATTTAGATGAAAATATCTTCAATTTTTTGGATTGTGAAAAAAAATTTAGTTGGAAGTGTCAAATTTTTATAAATTTATTTGAAACCAACTTCGATTATTTTGGATTTTGTCGAGTATTTTTGTTGTAGGATCAATATTTGAGTAAATTTAGATGAAAATAACTTCAATTTTTTGGATTGTGAAAAAAAAATTTACATGGAAGTGTCAAATTTTAATAAATTAATTTGAAACCAACTTCGATTATTTTGGAATTTGTTAAGTATTTTTGTTGTAGGATCTATATTTGAGTAAATTTAGATGAAAATAACTTCAATTTTTTGGATTGTGAAAAAAATGTTAGTTGGAAGTGTCAAATTTTAATAAATTTATTTGAAACCAACACCGATTTTTTTTTATTTTGTTGAATATTTTTCTTGTAGGATCTATATTTGAGTAAATTTAGATGAAAATAACTACATTTTTTAGGATTGCGAAAAAAAATTTAGTTGGAAGTGTCAAATTTTAATAAATTTATTTGAGACCAACTTCGATTTTTGTGGATTATGTTGAGTATTTTTGTTGTAGGATCTATATTTGAGTAAATTTAGATGAAAATAACGACAATTTTTTGGGTTGTGAAAAAAAAATTTACATGGAAGTGTAAAATTTTAATAAATTTATTTGAAACCAACTTCGATTTTTTTGGATTTTGTTGAGTATTTTTGTTGTAGGATCTATATTTGAGTAAATTCAGATGAAAATAACTTCAATTTTTTGGATTGTGAAAAAAAAATTTACATGGAAGTGTCAAATTTTAATAAATTAATTTGAAACCAACTTCGATTATTTTGGAATTTGTTAAGTATTTTTGTTGTAGGATCTATATTTGAGTAAATTTAGATGAAAATAACTTCAATTTTTTGGATTGTGAAAAATATTTTAGTTGGAAGTGTCAAATTTTAATAAAATTATTTGAGACCAACTTCGATTTTTTTGGATTTTGTTGAGAATTTTTGTTGTAGGATGTATATTTGAGTAAATTTAGATGAAAATAATTTCAATTTTTTGGATTGTGAAAAAATTTTAGTTGGAAGTGTCAAATTTTAATAAAATTATTTGAGACCAACTTCGATTTTTTTTTATTTTGTTGAGAATTTTTGTTGTAGGATATATATTTGAGTATATTTAGATGAAAATAACTTCAATTTTTTTGATTGTGATAAAAATTTTAGTTGAAAGAGTCAAATTTTAATAAATTTATTTGAAACCAACTCCGATTTCTTTGGATTATGTCGAGTATTTTTGTTGTAGGATCAATATTTGAGTAAATTTAGATGAAAATAACTTCAATTTTTAGGATTGTGAAAAAAATTTAGTTGGAAGTGTCAAATTTTAATAAATTTATTTGAGACCTACTTCGATTTTTGTGGATTTTGTTGAGTATTTTTGTTGTAGGATATATATATTTGAGTAAATTTAAATGAAAATAACTTCAATTTTTAGGATTGTGAAAAAAAAATTTTCGTGGAAGGGTAAAATTTTAATAAATTTATTTGAAACCAACTTCGATTTTTTTTAATTTTGTTGAGTATTTTTGTTGTAGGATCTATATTTGAGTAAATTTAGATGAAAATAACTTCAATTTTTGGGATTGTGAAAAAAATTTTAGTTGGAAGTGTCAAATTTTAATAAATTTATTTGAGACTAACTACGATTTTTGTGGATTTTGTTGAGTATTTTTGTTGTAGGATGCATATTTGAGTAAATTTAGATGAAATTATCTTCAATTTTTTGGATTGTGAAAAAAAATTTAGTTGGAAGTGTCAAATTTTAATAAATTTATTGGGACCAACATCGATTTTTTTTTATTTTGTTGAGTATTTTTGTTGTAGGATCTATATTTGAGTAAATTTAGATGAAAATAACGAAAATTTTTTGGGTTGTGAAAAAAAAATTTACATGGAAGTGTCAAATTTTAATAAATTTATTTGAGACCTACTTCGATTTTTGTGGATTTTGTTGAGTATTTTTGTTGTAGGATGCATATTTGAGTAAATTTAGATGATATTATCTTCAATTTTTTGGATTGTGAAAAAAAATTTAGATGGAAGTGTCAAATTTTAATAAAATTATTTGAGACCAACTTCGATTTTTTTGGATTTTGTTGAGAATTTTTGTTGTAGGATGTATATTTGAGTAAATTTAGATGAAAATATCTTCAATTTTTTGGATTGTGAAAAAAAATTTAGTTGGAAGTGTCAAATTTTTATAAATTTATTTGAAACCAACTTCGATTATTTTGGATTTTGTCGAGTATTTTTGTTGTAGGATCAATATTTGAGTAAATTTAGATGAAAATAACTTCAATTTTTTGGATTGTGAAAAAAAAATTTACATGGAAGTGTCAAATTTTAATAAATTAATTTGAAACCAACTTCGATTATTTTGGAATTTGTTAAGTATTTTTGTTGTAGGATCTATATTTGAGTAAATTTAGATGAAAATAACTTCAATTTTTTGGATTGTGAAAAAAATGTTAGTTGGAAGTGTCAAATTTTAATAAATTTATTTGAAACCAACACCGATTTTTTTTTATTTTGTTGAATATTTTTCTTGTAGGATCTATATTTGAGTAAATTTAGATGAAAATAACTACATTTTTTAGGATTGCGAAAAAAAATTTAGTTGGAAGTGTCAAATTTTAATAAATTTATTTGAGACCAACTTCGATTTTTGTGGATTTTGTTGAGTATTTTTGTTGTAGGATCTATATTTGAGTAAATTTAGATGAAAATAACGACAATTATTTGGGTTGTGAAAAAAAAATTTACATGGAAGTGTAAAATTTTAATAAATTTATTTGAAACCAACTTCCATTTTTTTGGATTTTGTTGAGTATTTTTGTTGTAGGATCTATATTTGAGTAAATTCAGATGAAAATGACTTCAATTTTTTGGATTGTGAAAAAAAAATTTACATGGAAGTGTCAAATTTTAATAAATTAATTTGAAACCAACTTCGATTATTTTGGAATTTGTTAAGTATTTTTGTTGTAGGATCTATATTTGAGTAAATTTAGATGAAAATAACTTCAATTTTTTGGATTGTGAAAAATATTTTAGTTGGAAGTGTCAAATTTTAATAAAATTATTTGAGACCAACTTCGATTTTTTTTTATTTTGTTGAGAATTTTTGTTGTAGGATGTATATTTGAGTAAATTTAGATGAAAATAATTTCAATTTTTTGGATTGTGAAAAAATTTTAGTTGGAAGTGTCAAATTTTAATAAAATTATTTGAGACCAACTTCGATTTTTTTTTATTTTGTTGAGAATTTTTGTTGTAGGATCTATATTTGAGTAAATTTAGATGAAAATAATTTCAATTTTTTGGATTGTGAAAAAATTTTAGTTGGAAGTGTCAAATTTTAATAAAAGTATTTGAGACCAACTTCGATTTTTTTTGATTTTGTTGAGAATTTTTGTTGTAGGATGTATATTTGAGTAAATTTAGATGAAAATAACTTCAATTTTTTGGATTGTGAAAAAATTTTAGTTGGAAGTGTCAAATTTTAATAAAATTATTTGAGACCAACTTCGATTTTTTTTGATTTTGTTGAGAATTTTTGTTGTAGGATGTATATTTGAGTAAATTTAGATGAAAATAACTTCAATTTTTTTGATTGTGATAAAAATTTTAGTTGAAAGAGTCAAATTTTAATAAATTTATTTGAAACCAACTCCGATTTCTTTGGATTATGTCGAGTATTTTTGTTGTAGGATCAATATTTGAGTAAATTTAGATGAAAATAACTTCAATTTTTAGGATTGTGAAAAAAAAATTTTCGTGGAAGGGTAAAATTTTAATAAATTTATTTGAAACCAACTTCGATTTTTTTTAATTTTGTTGAGTATTTTTGTTGTAGGATCTATATTTGAGTAAATTTAGATGAAAATAACTTCAATTTTTGGGATTGTGAAAAAAATTTTAGTTGGAAGTGTCAAATTTTAATAAATTTATTTGAGACTAACTACGATTTTTGTGGATTTTGTTGAGTATTTTTGTTGTAGGATGCATATTTGAGTAAATTTAGATGAAATTATCTTCAATTTTTTGGATTGTGAAAAAAAATTTAGTTGGAAGTGTCGAATTTTATTAAATTTATTTGAAACCAACTTCGATTATTTTTTATTTTGTTGAGTATTTTTGTTGTAGGATCTATATTTGAGTAAATTTAGATGAAAATAACGAAAATTTTTTGGGTTGTGAAAAAAAAATTTACATGGAAGTGTCAAATTTTAATAAATTTATTTGAGACCTACTTCGATTTTTGAGGATTTTGTTGAGTATTTTTGTTGTAGGATGCATATTTGAGTAAATTTAGATGATATTATCTTCAATTTTTTGGATTGTGAAAAAAAATTTAGTTGGAAGAGTCAAATTTTAATAAATTTATTTGAAACCAACTCCGATTTCTTTGGATTTTGTCGAGTCTTTTTGTTGTAGGATCAATATTTGAGTAAATTTAGATGAAAATAACTTCAATTTTTAGGATTGTGAAAAAAATTTAGTTGGAAGTGTCAAATTTTAATAAATTTATTTGAGACCAACATCGATTTTTTTTTATTTTGTTGAGTATTTTTCTTGTAGCATCTATATTTGAGTAAATTTAGATGAAAATAACTACATTTTTTAGGATTGCGAAAAAAAATTTAGTTGGAAGTGTCAAATTTTAATAAATTTATTTGAGACCAACTTCGATTTTTGTGGATTTTGTTGAGTATTTTTGTTGTAGGATGCATATTTGAGTAAATTTAGATGAAATTATCTTCAATTTTTTGGATTGAGAAAAAAAATTTAGTTGGAAGTGTCAAATTTTAATAAATTTATTGGGACCAACATCGATTTTTTTTTATTTTGTTGAGTATTTTTGTTGTAGGATCTATATTTGAGTAAATTTAGATGAAAATAACGAAAATTTTTTGGGTTGTGAAAAAAAAATTTACATGGAAGTGTCAAATTTTAATAAATTTATTTGAGACCTACTTCGATTTTTGTGGATTTTGTTGAGTATTTTTGTTGTAGGATGCATATTTGAGTAAATTTAGATGATATTATCTTCAATTTTTTGGATTGTGAAAAAAAATTTAGATGGAAGTGTCAAATTTTAATAAAATTATTTGAGACCAACTTCGATTTTTTTGGATTTTGTTGAGAATTTTTGTTGTAGGATGTATATTTGAGTAAATTTAGATGAAAATAACTTCAATTTTTTTGATTGTGATAAAAATTTTAGTTGAAAGAGTCAAATTTTAATAAATTTATTTGAAACCAACTTCGATTATTTTGGAATTTGTTAAGTATTTTTGTTGTAGGATCTATATTTGAGTAAATTTAGATGAAAATAACTTCAATTTTTTGGATTGTGAAAAAAATGTTAGTTGGAAGTGTCAAATTTTAATAAATTTATTTGAAACCAACACCGATTTTTTTTTATTTTGTTGAATATTTTTCTTGTAGGATCTATATTTGAGTAAATTTAGATGAAAATAACTTCAATTTTTTGGATTGTGAAAAATATTTTAGTTGGAAGTGTCAAATTTTAATAAAATTATTTGAGACCAACTTCGATTTTTTTGGATTTTGTTGAGAATTTTTGTTGTAGGATGTATATTTGAGTAAATTTAGATGAAAATAATTTCAATTTTTTGGATTGTGAAAAAATTTTAGTTGGAAGTGTCAAATTTTAATAAAATTATTTGAGACCAACTTCGATTTTTTTTGATTTTGTTGAGAATTTTTGTTGTAGGATGTATATTTGAGTAAATTTAGATGAAAATAACTTCAATTTTTTTGATTGTGATAAAAATTTTAGTTGAAAGAGTCAAATTTTAATAAATTTATTTGAAACCAACTCCGATTTCTTTGGATTATGTCGAGTATTTTTGTTGTAGGATCAATATTTGAGTAAATTTAGATGAAAATAACTTCAATTTTTAAGATTGTGAAAAAAATTTTAGTTGGAAGTGTCAAATTTTAATACATTTATTTGAAATTAACTTCGATTATTTTGGAATTTGTTGAGTATTTTTGTTGTAGGATCTATATTTGAGTAAATTTAGATGAAAATAACTACATTTTTTAGGATTGCGAAAAAAAATTTAGTTGGAAGTGTCAAATTTTAATAAATTTATTTGAGACCAACTTCGATTTTTGTGGATTTTGTTGAGTATTTTTGTTGTAGGATCTATATTTGAGTAAATTTAGATGAAAATAATTTCAATTTTTTGGATTGTGAAAAAATTTTAGTTGGAAGTGTCAAATTTTAATAAAAGTATTTGAGACCAACTTCGATTTTTTTTGATTTTGTTGAGAATTTTTGTTGTAGGATGTATATTTGAGTAAATTTAGATGAAAATAACTTCAATTTTTTTGATTGTGATAAAAATTTTAGTTGAAAGAGTCAAATTTTAATAAATTTATTTGAAACCAACTCCGATTTCTTTGGATTATGTCGAGTATTTTTGTTGTAGGATCAATATTTGAATAAATTTAGATGAAAATAACTTCAATTTTTAGGATTGTGAAAAAAATTTAGTTGGAAGTGTCAAATTTTAATAAATTTATTTGAGACCTACTTCGATTTTTGTGGATTTTGTTGAGTATTTTTGTTGTAGGATATATATATTTGAGTAAATTTAAATGAAAATAACTTCAATTTTTAGGATTGTGAAAAAAAAATTTTCGTGGAAGGGTAAAATTTTAATAAATTTATTTGAAACCAACTTCGATTTTTTTTAATTTTGTTGAGTATTTTTGTTGTAGGATCTATATTTGAGTAAATTTAGATGAAAATAACTTCAATTTTTGGGATTGTGAAAAAAATTTTAGTTGGAAGTGTCAAATTTTAATAAATTTATTTGAGACTAACTACGATTTTTGTGGATTTTGTTGAGTATTTTTGTTGTAGGATGCATATTTGAGTAAATTTAGATGAAATTATCTTCAATTTTTTGGATTGTGAAAAAAAATTTAGTTGGAAGTGTCAAATTTTAATAAATTTATTGGGACCAACATCGATTTTTTTTTATTTTGTTGAGTATTTTTGTTGTAGGATCTATATTTGAGTAAATTTAGATGAAAATAACGAAAATTTTTTGGGTTGTGAAAAAAAAATTTACATGGAAGTGTCAAATTTTAATAAATTTATTTGAGACCTACTTCGATTTTTGTGGATTTTGTTGAGTATTTTTGTTGTAGGATGCATATTTGAGTAAATTTAGATGATATTATCTTCAATTTTTTGGATTGTGAAAAAAAATTTAGATGGAAGTGTCAAATTTTAATAAAATTATTTGAGACCAACTTCGATTTTTTTGGATTTTGTTGAGAATTTTTGTTGTAGGATGTATATTTGAGTAAATTTAGATGAAAATATCTTCAATTTTTTGGATTGTGAAAAAAAATTTAGTTGGAAGTGTCAAATTTTTATAAATTTATTTGAAACCAACTTCGATTATTTTGGATTTTGTCGAGTATTTTTGTTGTAGGATCAATATTTGAGTAAATTTAGATGAAAATAACTTCAATTTTTTGGATTGTGAAAAAAAAATTTACATGGAAGTGTCAAATTTTAATAAATTAATTTGAAACCAACTTCGATTATTTTGGAATTTGTTAAGTATTTTTGTTGTAGGATCTATATTTGAGTAAATTTAGATGAAAATAACTTCAATTTTTTGGATTGTGAAAAAAATGTTAGTTGGAAGTGTCAAATTTTAATAAATTTATTTGAAACCAACACCGATTTTTTTTTATTTTGTTGAATATTTTTCTTGTAGGATCTATATTTGAGTAAATTTAGATGAAAATAACTACATTTTTTAGGATTGCGAAAAAAAATTTAGTTGGAAGTGTCAAATTTTAATAAATTTATTTGAGACCAACTTCGATTTTTGTGGATTTTGTTGAGTATTTTTGTTGTAGGATCTATATTTGAGTAAATTTAGATGAAAATAACGACAATTTTTTGGGTTGTGAAAAAAAAATTTACATGGAAGTGTAAAATTTTAATAAATTTATTTGAAACCAACTTCGATTTTTTTGGATTTTGTTGAGTATTTTTGTTGTAGGATCTATATTTGAGTAAATTCAGATGAAAATAACTTCAATTTTTTGGATTGTGAAAAAAAAATTTACATGGAAGTGTCAAATTTTAATAAATTAATTTGAAACCAACTTCGATTATTTTGGAATTTGTTAAGTATTTTTGTTGTAGGATCTATATTTGAGTAAATTTAGATGAAAATAACTTCAATTTTTTGGATTGTGAAAAATATTTTAGTTGGAAGTGTCAAATTTTAATAAAATTATTTGAGACCAACTTCGATTTTTTTTTATTTTGTTGAGAATTTTTGTTGTAGGATGTATATTTGAGTAAATTTAGATGAAAATAATTTCAATTTTTTGGATTGTGAAAAAATTTTAGTTGGAAGTGTCAAATTTTAATAAAATTATTTGAGACCAACTTCGATTTTTTTTTATTTTGTTGAGAATTTTTGTTGTAGGATCTATATTTGAGTAAATTTAGATGAAAATAATTTCAATTTTTTGGATTGTGAAAAAATTTTAGTTGGAAGTGTCAAATTTTAATAAAAGTATTTGAGACCAACTTCGATTTTTTTTGATTTTGTTGAGAATTTTTGTTGTAGGATGTATATTTGAGTAAATTTAGATGAAAATAACTTCAATTTTTTGGATTGTGAAAAAATTTTAGTTGGAAGTGTCAAATTTTAATAAAATTATTTGAGACCAACTTCGATTTTTTTTGATTTTGTTGAGAATTTTTGTTGTAGGATGTATATTTGAGTAAATTTAGATGAAAATAACTTCAATTTTTTTGATTGTGATAAAAATTTTAGTTGAAAGAGTCAAATTTTAATAAATTTATTTGAAACCAACTCCGATTTCTTTGGATTATGTCGAGTATTTTTGTTGTAGGATGTATATTTGAGTAAATTTAGATGAAATTATCTTCAATTTTTTGGATTGTGAAAAAAAATTTAGTTGGAAGTGTCGAATTTTATTAAATTTATTTGAAACCAACTTCGATTATTTTTTATTTTGTCGAGTATTTTTGTTGTAGGATCTATATTTGAGTAAATTTAGATGAAAATAACGAAAATTTTTTGGGTTGTGAAAAAAAAATTTACATGGAAGTGTCAAATTTTAATAAATTTATTTGAGACCCACTTCGATTTTTGAGGATTTTGTTGAGTATTTTTGTTGTAGGATGCATATTTGAGTAAATTTAGATGATATTATCTTCAATTTTTTGGATTGTGAAAAAAAATTTAGATGGAAGTGTCAAATTTTAATAAAATTATTTGAGACCAACTTCGATTTTTTTGGATTTTGTTGAGAATTTTTGTTGTAGGATGTATATTTGAGTAAATTTAGATGAAAATAACTTCAATTTTTTTGATTGTGATAAAAATTTTAGTTGAAAGAGTCAAATTTTAATAAATTTATTTGAAACCAACTTCGATTTCTTTGGATTTTGTCCAGTATTTTTGTTGTAGGATCAATATTTGAGTAAATTTAGATGATATTATCTTCAATTTTTTGGATTGTGAAAAAAAATTTAGATGGAAGTGTCAAATTTTAATAAAATTATTTGAGACCAACTTCGATTTTTTTGGATTTTGTTGAGAATTTTTGTTGTAGGATGTATATTTGAGTAAATTTAGATGAAAATAACTTCAATTTTTTTGATTGTGATAAAAATTTTAGTTGAAAGAGTCAAATTTTAATAAATTTATTTGAAACCAACTTCGATTTCTTTGGATTTTGTCCAGTATTTTTGTTGTAGGATCAATATTTGAGTAAATTTAGATGAAAATAACTTCAATTTTTTTTATGGTGATAAAAATTTTAGTTGGAAGAGTCAAATTTTAATAAATTTATTTGAAACCAACTCCGATTTCTTTGGATTATGTCGAGTATTTTTGTTGTAGGATCAATATTTGAGTAAATTTAGATGAAAATAACTTCAATTTTTAGGATTGTGAAAAAAATTTTAGTTGGGAGTGTCAAAGATTAATAAATTTATTTGAGACCAACATCGATTTTTTTTTATTTTGTTGAGTATTTTTCTTGTAGGATCTATATTTGAGTAAATTTAGATGAAAATAACTACATTTTTTAGGATTGCGAAAAAAAATTTAGTTGGAAGTGTCAAATTTTAATAAAATAATTTGAGACCAACTTCGATTTTTGTGGATTTTGTTGAGTATTTTTGTTGTAGGATGCATATTTGAGTAAATTTAGGTGAAATTATCTTCAATTTTTTGGATTGTGAAAAAAAATTTAGTTGGAAGTGTCAAATTTGTATAAATTTATTTGAAACCAACTTCGATTATTTTGGATTTTGTTGAGTATTTTTGTTGTAGGGTCTATATTTCAGTAAATTTAGATGAAAATAACGACAATTTTTTGGATTGTGAAAAAAATTTTAGTTGGAAGTGTCAAATTTTAATAAATTTATTTGAGACCTACTTCGATTTTTGTGGATTTTGTTGAGTATTTTTGTTGTAGGATGCATATTTGAGTAAATTTAGAAGAAAATAACTTCAATTTTTTTGATTGTGATAAAAATGTTAGTTGGAAGTGTCAAATTTTAATAAATTTATTTGAAACCAACACCGATTTTTTTTTATTTTGTTGAATATTTTTCTTGTAGGATCTATATTTGAGTAAATTTAGATGAAAATAACTACATTTTTTAGGATTGCGAAAAAAAATTTAGTTGGAAGTGTCAAATTTTAATAAATTTATTTGAGACCAACTTCGATTTTTGTGGATTTTGTTGAGTATTTTTGTTGTAGGATCTCTATTTGAGTAAATTTAGATGAAAATAACGACAATTTTTTGGGTTGTGAAAAAAAAATTTACATGGAAGTGTAAAATTTTAATAAATTTATTTGAAACCAACTTCGATTTTTTTGGATTTTGTTGAGTATTTTTGTTGTAGGATCTATATTTGAGTAAATTCAGATGAAAATAACTTCAATTTTTTGGATTGTGAAAAAAAAATTTACATGGAAGTGTCAAATTTTAATAAATTAATTTGAAACCAACTTCGATTATTTTGGAATTTGTTAAGTATTTTTGTTGTAGGATCTATATTTGAGTAAATTTAGATGAAAATAACTTCAATTTTTTGGATTGTGAAAAAAATGTTAGTTGGAAGTGTCAAATTTTAATAAATTTATTTGAAACCAACACCGATTTTTTTTTATTTTGTTGAATATTTTTCTTGTAGGATCTATATTTGAGTAAATTTAGATGAAAATAACTTCAATTTTTTGGATTGTGAAAAATATTTTAGTTGGAAGTGTCAAATTTTAATAAAATTATTTGAGACCAACTTCGATTTTTTTGGATTTTGTTGAGAATTTTTGTTGTAGGATGTATATTTGAGTAAATTTAGATGAAAATAATTTCAATTTTTTGGATTGTGAAAAAAATTTAGTTGGAAGTGTCAAATTTTAATAAATTTATTTGAGACCTACTTCGATTTTTGTGGATTTTGTTGAGTATTTTTGTTGTAGGATATATATATTTGAGTAAATTTAAATGAAAATAACTTCAATTTTTAGGATTGTGAAAAAAAAATTTTCGTGGAAGGGTAAAATTTTAATAAATTTATTTGAAACCAACTTCGATTTTTTTTAATTTTGTTGAGTATTTTTGTTGTAGGATCTATATTTGAGTAAATTTAGATGAAAATAACTTCAATTTTTGGGATTGTGAAAAAAATTTTAGTTGGAAGTGTCAAATTTTAATAAATTTATTTGAGACTAACTACGATTTTTGTGGATTTTGTTGAGTATTTTTGTTGTAGGATGCATATTTGAGTAAATTTAGATGAAATTATCTTCAATTTTTTGGATTGTGAAAAAAATTTAGTTGGAAGTGTCAAATTTTAATAAATTTATTGGGACCAACATCGATTTTTTTTTATTTTGTTGAGTATTTTTGTTGTAGGATCTATATTTGAGTAAATTTAGATGAAAATAACGAAAATTTTTTGGGTTGTGAAAAAAAAATTTACATGGAAGTGTCAAATTTTAATAAATTTATTTGAGACCTACTTCGATTTTTGTGGATTTTGTTGAGTATTTTTGTTGTAGGATGCATATTTGAGTAAATTTAGATGATATTATCTTCAATTTTTTGGATTGTGAAAAAAAATTTAGATGGAAGTGTCAAATTTTAATAAAATTATTTGAGACCAACTTCGATTTTTTTGGATTTTGTTGAGAATTTTTGTTGTAGGAGGTATATTTGAGTAAATTTAGATGAAAATATCTTCAATTTTTTGGATTGTGAAAAAAAATTTAGTTGGAAGTGTCAAATTTTTATAAATTTATTTGAAACCAACTTCGATTAGTTTGGATTTTGTCGAGTATTTTTGTTGTAGGATCAATATTTGAGTAAATTTAGATGAAAATAACTTCAATTTTTTGGATTGTGAAAAAAAAATTTACATGGAAGTGTCAAATTTTAATAAATTAATTTGAAACCAACTTCGATTATTTTGGAATTTGTTAAGTATTTTTGTTGTAGGATCTATATTTGAGTAAATTTAGATGAAAATAACGACAATTTTTTGGGTTGTGAAAAAAAATTTACATGGAAGTGTAAAATTTTAATAAATTTATTTGAAACCAACACCGATTTTTTTTTATTTTGTTGAATATTTTTCTTGTAGGATCTATATTTGAGTAAATTTAGATGAAAATAACTACATTTTTTAGGATTGCGAAAAAAAATTTAGTTGGAAGTGTCAAATTTTAATAAATTTATTTGAGACCAACTTCGATTTTTGTGGATTTTGTTGAGTATTTTTGTTGTAGGATCTATATTTGAGTAAATTTAGATGAAAATAACGACAATTTTTTGGGTTGTGAAAAAAAAATTTACATGGAAGTGTAAAATTTTAATAAATTTATTTGAAACCAACTTCGATTTTTTTGGATTTTGTTGAGTATTTTTGTTGTAGGATCTATATTTGAGTAAATTCAGATGAAAATAACTTCAATTTTTTGGATTGTGAAAAAAAAATTTACATGGAAGTGTCAAATTTTAATAAATTAATTTGAAACCAACTTCGATTATTTTGGAATTTGTTAAGTATTTTTGTTGTAGGATCTATATTTGAGTAAATTTAGATGAAAATAACTTCAATTTTTTGGATTGTGAAAAATATTTTAGTTGGAAGTGTCAAATTTTAATAAAATTATTTGAGACCAACTTCGATTTTTTTGGATTTTGTTGAGAATTTTTGTTGTAGGATGTATATTTGAGTAAATTTAGATGAAAATAATTTCAATTTTTTGGATTGTGAAAAAATTTTAGTTGGAAGTGTCAAATTTTAATAAAATTATTTGAGACCAACTTCGATTTTTTTTGATTTTGTTGAGAATTTTTGTTGTAGGATGTATATTTGAGTAAATTTAGATGAAAATAACTTCAATTTTTTTGATTGTGATAAAAATTTTAGTTGAAAGAGTCAAATTTTAATAAATTTATTTGAAACCAACTCCGATTTCTTTGGATTATGTCGAGTATTTTTGTTGTAGGATCAATATTTGAGTAAATTTAGATGAAAATAACTTCAATTTTTAAGATTGTGAAAAAAATTTTAGTTGGAAGTGTCAAATTTTAATACATTTATTTGAAATTAACTTCGATTATTTTGGAATTTGTTGAGTATTTTTGTTGTAGGATCTATATTTGAGTAAATTTAGATGAAAATAACTTCAATTTTTTTGATTGTGATAAAAATTTTAGTTGAAAGAGTCAAATTTTAATAAATTTATTTGAAACCAACTCCGATTTCTTTGGATTTTGTCGAGTATTTTTGTTGTAGGATCAATATTTGAGTAAATTTAGATGAAAATAACTTCAATTTTTTGGATTGTGAAAAAAAAATTTACATGGAAGTGTCAAATTTTAATAAATTAATTTGAAACCAACTTCGATTATTTTGGAATTTGTTAAGTATTTTTGTTGTAGGATCTATATTTGAGTAAATTTAGATGAAAATAACTTCAATTTTTTGGATTGTGAAAAAAATGTTAGTTGGAAGTGTCAAATTTTAATAAATTTATTTGAAACCAACACCGATTTTTTTTTATTTTGTTGAATATTTTTCTTGTAGGATCTATATTTGAGTAAATTTAGATGAAAATAACTACATTTTTTAGGATTGCGAAAAAAAATTTAGTTGGAAGTGTCAAATTTTAATAAATTTATTTGAGACCAACTTCGATTTTTGTGGATTTTGTTGAGTATTTTTGTTGTAGGATCTATATTTGAGTAAATTTAGATGAAAATAACGACAATTTTTTGGGTTGTGAAAAAAAATTTACATGGAAGTGTAAAATTTTAATAAATTTATTTGAAACCAACTTCGATTTTTTTGGATTTTGTTGAGTATTTTTGTTGTAGGATCTATATTTGAGTAAATTCAGATGAAAATAACTACATTTTTTAGGATTGCGAAAAAAAATTTAGTTGGAAGTGTCAAATTTTAATAAATTTATTTGAAACCAACACCGATTTTTTTTTATTTTGTTGAATATTTTTCTTGTAGGATCTATATTTGAGTAAATTTAGATGAAAACAACTACATTTTTTAGGATTGCGAAAAAAAATTTAGTTGGAAGTGTCAAATTTTAATAAATTTATTTGAGACCAACTTCGATTTTTGTGGATTTTGTTGAGTATTTTTGTTGTAGGATCTATATTTGAGTAAATTTAGATGAAAATAACGACAATTTTTTGGGTTGTGAAAAAAAATTTACATGGAAGTGTAAAATTTTAATAAATTTATTTGAAACCAACTTCGATTTTTTTGGATTTTGTTGAGTATTTTTGTTGTAGGATCTATATTTGAGTAAATTCAGATGAAAATAACTTCAATTTTTTGGATTGTGAAAAAAAAATTTACATGGAAGTGTCAAATTTTAATAAATTAATTTGAAACCAACTTCGATTATTTTGGAATTTGTTAAGTATTTTTGTTGTAGGATCTATATTTGAGTAAATTTAGATGAAAATAACTTCAATTTTTTGGATTGTGAAAAAAATGTTAGTTGGAAGTGTCAAATTTTAATAAATTTATTTGAAACCAACACCGATTTTTTTTTATTTTGTTGAATATTTTTCTTGTAGGATCTATATTTGAGTAAATTTAGATGAAAATAACTTCAATTTTTTGGATTGTGAAAAATATTTTAGTTGGAAGTGTCAAATTTTAATAAAATTATTTGAGACCAACTTCGATTTTTTTGGATTTTGTTGAGTATTTTTGTTGTAGGATCTATATTTGAGTAAATTTAGATGAAAATAATTTCAATTTTTTGGATTGTGAAAAAATTTTAGTTGGAAGTGTCAAATTTTAATAAAAGTATTTGAGACCAACTTCGATTTTTTTTGATTTTGTTGAGAATTTTTGTTGTAGGATGTATATTTGAGTAAATTTAGATGAAAATAACTTCAATTTTTTTGATTGTGATAAAAATTTTAGTTGAAAGAGTCAAATTTTAATAAATTTATTTGAAACCAACTCCGATTTCTTTGGATTATGTCGAGTATTTTTGTTGTAGGATCAATATTTGAGTAAATTTAGATGAAAATAACTTCAATTTTTGGGATTGTGAAAAAAATTTTAGTTGGAAGTGTCAAATTTTAATAAATTTATTTGAGACTAACTACGATTTTTGTGGATTTTGTTGAGTATTTTTGTTGTAGGATGCATATTTGAGTAAATTTAGATGAAATTATCTTCAATTTTTTGGATTGTGAAAAAAAATTTAGTTGGAAGTGTCAAATTTTAATAAATTTATTGGGACCAACATCGATTTTTTTTTATTTTGTTGAGTATTTTTGTTGTAGGATCTATATTTGAGTAAATTTAGATGAAAATAACGAAAATTTTTTGGGTTGTGAAAAAAAAATTTACATGGAAGTGTCAAATTTTAATAAATTTATTTGAGACCTACTTCGATTTTTGTGGATTTTGTTGAGTATTTTTGTTGTAGGATGCATATTTGAGTAAATTTAGATGATATTATCTTCAATTTTTTGGATTGTGAAAAAAAATTTAGATGGAAGTGTCAAATTTTAATAAAATTATTTGAGACCAACTTCGATTTTTTTGGATTTTGTTGAGAATTTTTGTTGTAGGATGTATATTTGAGTAAATTTAGATGAAAATATCTTCAATTTTTTGGATTGTGAAAAAAAATTTAGTTGGAAGTGTCAAATTTTTATAAATTTATTTGAAACCAACTTCGATTATTTTGGATTTTGTCGAGTATTTTTGTTGTAGGATCAATATTTGAGTAAATTTAGATGAAAATAACTTCAATTTTTTGGATTGTGAAAAAAAAATTTACATGGAAGTGTCAAATTTTAATAAATTAATTTGAAACCAACTTCGATTATTTTGGAATTTGTTAAGTATTTTTGTTGTAGGATCTATATTTGAGTAAATTTAGATGAAAATAACTTCAATTTTTTGGATTGTGAAAAAAATGTTAGTTGGAAGTGTCAAATTTTAATAAATTTATTTGAAACCAACACCGATTTTTTTTTATTTTGTTGAATATTTTTCTTGTAGGATCTATATTTGAGTAAATTTAGATGAAAATAACTACATTTTTTAGGATTGCGAAAAAAAATTTAGTTGGAAGTGTCAAATTTTAATAAATTTATTTGAGACCAACTTCGATTTTTGTGGATTTTGTTGAGTATTTTTGTTGTCGGATCTATATTTGAGTAAATTTAGATGAAAATAACGACAATTTTTTGGGTTGTGAAAAAAAATTTACATGGAAGTGTAAAATTTTAATAAATTTATTTGAAACCAACTTCGATTTTTTTGGATTTTGTTGAGTATTTTTGTTGTAGGATCTATATTTGAGTAAATTCAGATGAAAATAACTTCAATTTTTTGGATTGTGAAAAAAAAATTTACATGGAAGTGTCAAATTTTAATAAATTAATTTGAAACCAACTTCGATTATTTTGGAATTTGTTAAGTATTTTTGTTGTAGGATCTATATTTGAGTAAATTTAGATGAAAATAACTTCAATTTTTTGGATTGTGAAAAATATTTTAGTTGGAAGTGTCAAATTTTAATAAAATTATTTGAGACCAACTTCGATTTTTTTGGATTTTGTTGAGAATTTTTGTTGTAGGATGTATATTTGAGTAAATTTAGATGAAAATAATTTCAATTTTTTGGATTGTGAAAAAAATGTTAGTTGGAAGTGTCAAATTTTAATAAATTTATTTGAAACCAACACCGATTTTTTTTTATTTTGTTGAATATTTTTCTTGTAGGATCTATATTTGAGTAAATTTAGATGAAAATAACTACATTTTTTAGGATTGCGAAAAAAAATTTAGTTGGAAGTGTCAAATTTTAATAAATTTATTTGAGACCAACTTCGATTTTTGTGGATTTTGTTGAGTATTTTTGTTGTCGGATCTATATTTGAGTAAATTTAGATGAAAATAACGACAATTTTTTGGGTTGTGAAAAAAAATTTACATGGAAGTGTAAAATTTTAATAAATTTATTTGAAACCAACTTCGATTTTTTTGGATTTTGTTGAGTATTTTTGTTGTAGGATCTATATTTGAGTAAATTCAGATGAAAATAACTTCAATTTTTTGGATTGTGAAAAAAAAATTTACATGGAAGTGTCAAATTTTAATAAATTAATTTGAAACCAACTTCGATTATTTTGGAATTTGTTAAGTATTTTTGTTGTAGGATCTATATTTGAGTAAATTTAGATGAAAATAACTTCAATTTTTTGGATTGTGAAAAATATTTTAGTTGGAAGTGTCAAATTTTAATAAAATTATTTGAGACCAACTTCGATTTTTTTGGATTTTGTTGAGAATTTTTGTTGTAGGATGTATATTTGAGTAAATTTAGATGAAAATAATTTCAATTTTTTGGATTGTGAAAAAATTTTAGTTGGAAGTGTCAAATTTTAATAAAATTATTTGAGACCAACTTCGATTTTTTTTGATTTTGTTGAGAATTTTTGTTGTAGGATGTATATTTGAGTAAATTTAGATGAAAATAACTTCAATTTTTTTGATTGTGATAAAAATTTTAGTTGAAAGAGTCAAATTTTAATAAATTTATTTGAAACCAACTCCGATTTCTTTGGATTATGTCGAGTATTTTTGTTGTAGGATCAATATTTGAGTAAATTTAGATGAAAATAACTTCAATTTTTTTGATTGTGATAAAAATTTTAGTTGAAAGAGTCAAATTTTAATAAATTTATTTGAAACCAACTCCGATTTCTTTGGATTTTGTCGAGTATTTTTGTTGTAGGATCAATATTTGAGTAAATTTAGATGAAAATAACTTCAATTTTTTGGATTGTGAAAAAAAAATTTACATGGAAGTGTCAAATTTTAATAAATTAATTTGAAACCAACTTCGATTATTTTGGAATTTGTTAAGTATTTTTGTTGTAGGATCTATATTTGAGTAAATTTAGATGAAAATAACTTCTATTTTTTGGATTGTGAAAAAAATGTTAGTTGGAAGTGTCAAATTTTAATAAATTTATTTGAAACCAACACCGATTTTTTTTTATTTTGTTGAATATTTTTCTTGTAGGATCTATATTTGAGTAAATTTAGATGAAAATAACTACATTTTTTAGGATTGCGAAAAAAAATTTAGTTGGAAGTGTCAAATTTTAATAAATTTATTTGAGACCAACTTCGATTTTTGTGGATTTTGTTGAGTATTTTTGTTGTAGGATCTATATTTGAGTAAATTTAGATGAAAATAACGACAATTTTTTGGGTTGTGAAAAAAAAATTTACATGGAAGTGTAAAATTTTAATAAATTTATTTGAAACCAACTTCGATTTTTTTGGATTTTGTTGAGTATTTTTGTTGTAGGATCTATATTTGAGTAAATTCAGATGAAAATAACTTCAATTTTTTGGATTGTGAAAAAAAAATTTACATGGAAGTGTCAAATTTTAATAAATTAATTTGAAACCAACTTCGATTATTTTGGAATTTGTTAAGTATTTTTGTTGTAGGATCTATATTTGAGTAAATTTAGATGAAAATAACTTCAATTTTTTGGATTGTGAAAAAAATGTTAGTTGGAAGTGTCAAATTTTAATAAATTTATTTGAAACCAACACCGATTTTTTTTTATTTTGTTGAATATTTTTCTTGTAGGATCTATATTTGAGTAAATTTAGATGAAAATAACTTCAATTTTTTGGATTGTGAAAAATATTTTAGTTGGAAGTGTCAAATTTTAATAAAATTATTTGAGACCAACTTCGATTTTTTTGGATTTTGTTGAGAATTTTTGTTGTAGGATGTATATTTGAGTAAATTTAGATGAAAATAATTTCAATTTTTTGGATTGTGAAAAAATTTTAGTTGGAAGTGTCAAATTTTAATAAAATTATTTGAGACCAACTTCGATTTTTTTTGATTTTGTTGAGAATTTTTGTTGTAGGATGTATATTTGAGTAAATTTAGATGAAAATAACTTCAATTTTTTTGATTGTGATAAAAATTTTAGTTGAAAGAGTCAAATTTTAATAAATTTATTTGAAACCAACTCCGATTTCTTTGGATTATGTCGAGTATTTTTGTTGTAGGATCAATATTTGAGTAAATTTAGATGAAAATAACTTCAATTTTTAAGATTGTGAAAAAAATTTTAGTTGGAAGTGTCAAATTTTAATACATTTATTTGAAATTAACTTCGATTATTTTGGAATTTGTTGAGTATTTTTGTTGTAGGATCTATATTTGAGTAAATTTAGATGAAAATAACTACATTTTTTAGGATTGCGAAAAAAAATTTAGTTGGAAGTGTCAAATTTTAATAAATTTATTTGAGACCAACTTCGATTTTTGTGGATTTTGTTGAGTATTTTTGTTGTAGGATCTATATTTGAGTAAATTTAGATGAAAATAATTTCAATTTTTTGGATTGTGAAAAAATTTTAGTTGGAAGTGTCAAATTTTAATAAAAGTATTTGAGACCAACTTCGATTTTTTTTTATTTTGTTGAGAATTTTTGTTGTAGGATGTATATTTGAGTAAATTTAGATGAAAATAACTTCAATTTTTTTGATTGTGATAAAAATTTTAGTTGAAAGAGTCAAATTTTAATAAATTTATTTGAAACCAACTCCGATTTCTTTGGATTATGTCGAGTATTTTTGTTGTAGGATCAATATTTGAGTAAATTTAGATGAAAATAACTTCAATTTTTAGGATTGTGAAAAAAATTTAGTTGGAAGTGTCAAATTTTAATAAATTTATTTGAGACCTACTTCGATTTTTGTGGATTTTGTTGAGTATTTTTGTTGTAGGATATATATATTTGAGTAAATTTAAATGAAAATAACTTCAAATTTTAGGATTGTGAAAAAAAAATTTTCGTGGAAGGGTAAAATTTTAATAAATTTATTTGAAACCAACTTCGATTTTTTTTAATTTTGTTGAGTATTTTTGTTGTAGGATCTATATTTGAGTAAATTTAGATGAAAATAACTTCAATTTTTGGGATTGTGAAAAAAATTTTAGTTGGAAGTGTCAAATTTTAATAAATTTATTTGAGACTAACTACGATTTTTGTGGATTTTGTTGAGTATTTTTGTTGTAGGATGCATATTTGAGTAAATTTAGATGAAATTATCTTCAATTTTTTGGATTGTGAAAAAAAATTTAGTTGGAAGTGTCAAATTTTAATAAATTTATTGGGACCAACATCGATTTTTTTTTATTTTGTTGAGTATTTTTGTTGTAGGATCTATATTTGAGTAAATTTAGATGAAAATAACGAAAATTTTTTGGGTTGTGAAAAAAAAATTTACATGGAAGTGTCAAATTTTAATAAATTTATTTGAGACCTACTTCGATTTTTGTGGATTTTGTTGAGTATTTTTGTTGTAGGATGCATATTTGAGTAAATTTAGATGATATTATCTTCAATTTTTTGGATTGTGAAAAAAAATTTAGATGGAAGTGTCAAATTTAATAAAATTATTTGAGACCAACTTCGATTTTTTTGGATTTTGTTGAGAATTTTTGTTGTAGGATGTATATTTGAGTAAATTTAGATGAAAATATCTTCAATTTTTTGGATTGTGAAAAAACATTTAGTTGGAAGTGTCAAATTTTTATAAATTTATTTGAAACCAACTTCGATTATTTTGGATTTTGTCGAGTATTTTTGTTGTAGGATCAATATTTGAGTAAATTTAGATGAAAATAACTTCAATTTTTTGGATTGTGAAAAAAAAATTTACATGGAAGTGTCAAATTTTAATAAATTAATTTGAAACCAACTTCGATTATTTTGGAATTTGTTAAGTATTTTTGTTGTAGGATCTATATTTGAGTAAATTTAGATGAAAATAACTTCAATTTTTTGGATTGTGAAAAAAATGTTAGTTGGAAGTGTCAAATTTTAATAAATTTATTTGAAACCAACACCGATTTTTTTTTATTTTGTTGAATATTTTTCTTGTAGGATCTATATTTGAGTAAATTTAGATGAAAATAACTACATTTTTTAGGATTGCGAAAAAAAATTTAGTTGGAAGTGTCAAATTTTAATAAATTTATTTGAGACCAACTTCGATTTTTGTGGATTTTGTTGAGTATTTTTGTTGTAGGATCTATATTTGAGTAAATTTAGATGAAAATAACGACAATTTTTTGGGTTGTGAAAAAAAAATTTACATGGAAGTGTAAAATTTTAATAAATTTATTTGAAACCAACTTCGATTTTTTTGGATTTTGTTGAGTATTTTTGTTGTAGGATCTATATTTGAGTAAATTCAGATGAAAATAACTTCAATTTTTTGGATTGTGAAAAAAAAATTTACATGGAAGTGTCAAATTTTAATAAATTAATTTGAAACCAACTTCGATTATTTTGGAATTTGTTAAGTATTTTTGTTGTAGGATCTATATTTGAGTAAATTTAGATGAAAATAACTTCAATTTTTTGGATTGTGAAAAAAATGTTAGTTGGAAGTGTCAAATTTTAATAAATTTATTTGAAACCAACACCGATTTTTTTTTATTTTGTTGAATATTTTTCTTGTAGGATCTATATTTGAGTAAATTTAGATGAAAATAACTTCAATTTTTTGGATTGTGAAAAATATTTTAGTTGGAAGTGTCAAATTTTAATAAAATTATTTGAGACCAACTTCGATTTTTTTGGATTTTGTTGAGAATTTTTGTTGTAGGATGTATATTTGAGTAAATTTAGATGAAAATAATTTCAATTTTTTGGATTGTGAAAAAATTTTAGTTGGAAGTGTCAAATTTTAATAAAATTATTTGAGACCAACTTCGATTTTTTTTGATTTTGTTGAGAATTTTTGTTGTAGGATGTATATTTGAGTAAATTTAGATGAAAATAACTTCAATTTTTTTGATTGTGATAAAAATTTTAGTTGAAAGAGTCAAATTTTAATAAATTTATTTGAAACCAACTCCGATTTCTTTGGATTATGTCGAGTATTTTTGTTGTAGGATCAATATTTGAGTAAATTTAGATGAAAATAACTTCAATTTTTAAGATTGTGAAAAAAATTTTAGTTGGAAGTGTCAAATTTTAATACATTTATTTGAAATTAACTTCGATTATTTTGGAATTTGTTGAGTATTTTTGTTGTAGGATCTATATTTGAGTAAATTTAGATGAAAATAACTACATTTTTTAGGATTGCGAAAAAAAATTTAGTTGGAAGTGTCAAATTTTAATAAATTTATTTGAGACCAACTTCGATTTTTGTGGATTTTGTTGAGTATTTTTGTTGTAGGATCTATATTTGAGTAAATTTAGATGAAAATAATTTCAATTTTTTGGATTGTGAAAAAATTTTAGTTGGAAGTGTCAAATTTTAATAAAAGTATTTGAGACCAACTTCGATTTTTTTTTATTTTGTTGAGAATTTTTGTTGTAGGATGTATATTTGAGTAAATTTAGATGAAAATAACTTCAATTTTTTTGATTGTGATAAAAATTTTAGTTGAAAGAGTCAAATTTTAATAAATTTATTTGAAACCAACTCCGATTTCTTTGGATTATGTCGAGTATTTTTGTTGTAGGATCAATATTTGAGTAAATTTAGATGAAAATAACTTCAATTTTTAGGATTGTGAAAAAAATTTAGTTGGAAGTGTCAAATTTTAATAAATTTATTTGAGACCTACTTCGATTTTTGTGGATTTTGTTGAGTATTTTTGTTGTAGGATATATATATTTGAGTAAATTTAAATGAAAATAACTTCAATTTTTAGGATTGTGAAAAAAAAATTTTCGTGGAAGGGTAAAATTTTAATAAATTTATTTGAAACCAACTTCGATTTTTTTTAATTTTGTTGAGTATTTTTGTTGTAGGATCTATATTTGAGTAAATTTAGATGAAAATAACTTCAATTTTTGGGATTGTGAAAAAAATTTTAGTTGGAAGTGTCAAATTTTAATAAATTTATTTGAGACTAACTACGATTTTTGTGGATTTTGTTGAGTATTTTTGTTGTAGGATGCATATTTGAGTAAATTTAGATGAAATTATCTTCAATTTTTTGGATTGTGAAAAAAAATTTAGTTGGAAGTGTCAAATTTTAATAAATTTATTGGGACCAACATCGATTTTTTTTTATTTTGTTGAGTATTTTTGTTGTAGGATCTATATTTGAGTAAATTTAGATGAAAATAACGAAAATTTTTTGGGTTGTGAAAAAAAAATTTACATGGAAGTGTCAAATTTTAATAAATTTATTTGAGACCTACTTCGATTTTTGTGGATTTTGTTGAGTATTTTTGTTGTAGGATGCATATTTGAGTAAATTTAGATGATATTATCTTCAATTTTTTGGATTGTGAAAAAAAATTTAGATGGAAGTGTCAAATTTTAATAAAATTATTTGAGACCAACTTCGATTTTTTTGGATTTTGTTGAGAATTTTTGTTGTAGGATGTATATTTGAGTAAATTTAGATGAAAATAATTTCAATTTTTTGGATTGTGAAAAAATTTTAGTTGGAAGTGTCCAATTTTAATAAAATTATTTGAGACCAACTTCGATTTTTTTTGATTTTGTTGAGAATTTTTGTTGTAGGATGTATATTTGAGTAAATTTAGATGAAAATAACTTCAATTTTTTTGATTGTGATAAAAATTTTAGTTGAAAGAGTCAAATTTTAATAAATTTATTTGAAACCAACTCCGATTTCTTTGGATTATGTCGAGTATTTTTGTTGTAGGATCAATATTTGAGTAAATTTAGATGAAAATAACTTCAATTTTTAAGATTGTGAAAAAAATTTTAGTTGGAAGTGTCAAATTTTAATACATTTATTTGAAATTAACTTCGATTATTTTGGAATTTGTTGAGTATTTTTGTTGTAGGATCTATATTTGAGTAAATTTAGATGAAAATAACTACATTTTTTAGGATTGCGAAAAAAAATTTAGTTGGAAGTGTCAAATTTTAATAAATTTATTTGAGACCAACTTCGATTTTTGTGGATTTTGTTGAGTATTTTTGTTGTAGGATCTATATTTGAGTAAATTTAGATGAAAATAATTTCAATTTTTTGGATTGTGAAAAAATTTTAGTTGGAAGTGTCAAATTTTAATAAAAGTATTTGAGACCAACTTCGATTTTTTTTTATTTTGTTGAGAATTTTTGTTGTAGGATGTATATTTGAGTAAATTTAGATGAAAATAACTTCAATTTTTTTGATTGTGATAAAAATTTTAGTTGAAAGAGTCAAATTTTAATAAATTTATTTGAAACCAACTCCGATTTCTTTGGATTATGTCGAGTATTTTTGTTGTAGGATCAATATTTGAGTAAATTTAGATGAAAATAACTTCAATTTTTAGGATTGTGAAAAAAATTTAGTTGGAAGTGTCAAATTTTAATAAATTTATTTGAGACCTACTTCGATTTTTGTGGATTTTGTTGAGTATTTTTATTGTAGGATATATATATTTGAGTAAATTTAAATGAAAATAACTTCAATTTTTAGGATTGTGAAAAAAAAATTTTCGTGGAAGGGTAAAATTTTAATAAATTTATTTGAAACCAACTTCGATTTTTTTTAATTTTGTTGAGTATTTTTGTTGTAGGATCTATATTTGAGTAAATTTAGATGAAAATAACTTCAATTTTTGGGATTGTGAAAAAAATTTTAGTTGGAAGTGTCAAATTTTAATAAATTTATTTGAGACTAACTACGATTTTTGTGGATTTTGTTGAGTATTTTTGTTGTAGGATGCATATTTGAGTAAATTTAGATGAAATTATCTTCAATTTTTTGGATTGTGAAAAAAAATTTAGTTGGAAGTGTCAAATTTTAATAAATTTATTGGGACCAACATCGATTTTTTTTTATTTTGTTGAGTATTTTTGTTGTAGGATCTATATTTGAGTAAATTTAGATGAAAATAACGAAAATTTTTTGGGTTGTGAAAAAAAAATTTACATGGAAGTGTCAAATTTTAATAAATTTATTTGAGACCTACTTCGATTTTTGTGGATTTTGTTGAGTATTTTTGTTGTAGGATGCATATTTGAGTAAATTTAGATGATATTATCTTCAATTTTTTGGATTGTGAAAAAAAATTTAGATGGAAGTGTCAAATTTTAATAAAATTATTTGAGACCAACTTCGATTTTTTTGGATTTTGTTGAGAATTTTTGTTGTAGGATGTATATTTGAGTAAATTTAGATGAAAATTTCTTCAATTTTTTGGATTGTGAAAAAAAATTTAGTTGGAAGTGTCAAATTTTTATAAATTTATTTGAAACCAACTTCGATTATTTTGGATTTTGTCGAGTATTTTTGTTGTAGGATCAATATTTGAGTAAATTTAGATGAAAATAACTTCAATTTTTTGGATTGTGAAAAAAAAATTTACATGGAAGTGTCAAATTTTAATAAATTAATTTGAAACCAACTTCGATTATTTTGGAATTTGTTAAGTATTTTTGTTGTAGGATCTATATTTGAGTAAATTTAGATGAAAATAACTTCAATTTTTTGGATTGTGAAAAAAATGTTAGTTGGAAGTGTCAAATTTTAATAAATTTATTTGAAACCAACACCGATTTTTTTTTATTTTGTTGAATATTTTTCTTGTAGGATCTATATTTGAGTAAATTTAGATGAAAATAACTACATTTTTTAGGATTGCGAAAAAAAATTTAGTTGGAAGTGTCAAATTTTAATAAATTTATTTGAGACCAACTTCGATTTTTGTGGATTTTGTTGAGTATTTTTGTTGTAGGATCTATATTTGAGTAAATTTAGATGAAAATAACGACAATTTTTTGGGTTGTGAAAAAAAAATTTACATGGAAGTGTAAAATTTTAATAAATTTATTTGAAACCAACTTCGATTTTTTTGGATTTTGTTGAGTATTTTTGTTGTAGGATCTATATTTGAGTAAATTCAGATGAAAATAACTTCAATTTTTTGGATTGTGAAAAAAAAATTTACATGGAAGTGTCAAATTTTAATAAATTAATTTGAAACCAACTTCGATTATTTTGGAATTTGTTAAGTATTTTTGTTGTAGGATCTATATTTGAGTAAATTTAGATGAAAATAACTTCAATTTTTTGGATTGTGAAAAATATTTTAGTTGGAAGTGTCAAATTTTAATAAAATTATTTGAGACCAACTTCGATTTTTTTGGATTTTGTTGAGAATTTTTGTTGTAGGATGTATATTTGAGTAAATTTAGATGAAAATAATTTCAATTTTTTGGATTGTGAAAAAATTTTAGTTGGAAGTGTCAAATTTTAATAAAATTATTTGAGACCAACTTCGATTTTTTTTGATTTTGTTGAGAATTTTTGTTGTAGGATGTATATTTGAGTAAATTTAGATGAAAATAACTTCAATTTTTTTGATTGTGATAAAAATTTTAGTTGAAAGAGTCAAATTTTAATAAATTTATTTGAAACCAACTCCGATTTCTTTGGATTATGTCGAGTATTTTTGTTGTAGGATCAATATTTGAGTAAATTTAGATGAAAATAACTTCAATTTTTAAGATTGTGAAAAAAATTTTAGTTGGAAGTGTCAAATTTTAATACATTTATTTGAAATTAACTTCGATTATTTTGGAATTTGTTGAGTATTTTTGTTGTAGGATCTATATTTGAGTAAATTTAGATGAAAATAACTTCAATTTTTTTGATTGTGATAAAAATTTTAGTTGAAAGAGTCAAATTTTAATAAATTTATTTGAAACCAACTCCGATTTCTTTGGATTTTGTCGAGTATTTTTGTTGTAGGATCAATATTTGAGTAAATTTAGATGAAAATAACTTCAATTTTTTGGATTGTGAAAAAAAAATTTACATGGAAGTGTCAAATTTTAATAAATTAATTTGAAACCAACTTCGATTATTTTGGAATTTGTTAAGTATTTTTGTTGTAGGATCTATATTTGAGTAAATTTAGATGAAAATAACTTCAATTTTTTGGATTGTGAAAAAAATGTTAGTTGGAAGTGTCAAATTTTAATAAATTTATTTGAAACCAACACCGATTTTTTTTTATTTTGTTGAATATTTTTCTTGTAGGATCTATATTTGAGTAAATTTAGATGAAAATAACTACATTTTTTAGGATTGCGAAAAAAAATTTAGTTGGAAGTGTCAAATTTTAATAAATTTATTTGAGACCAACTTCGATTTTTGTGGATTTTGTTGAGTATTTTTGTTGTAGGATCTATATTTGAGTAAATTTAGATGAAAATAACGACAATTTTTTGGGTTGTGAAAAAAAATTTACATGGAAGTGTAAAATTTTAATAAATTTATTTGAAACCAACTTCGATTTTTTTGGATTTTGTTGAGTATTTTTGTTGTAGGATCTATATTTGAGTAAATTCAGATGAAAATAACTACATTTTTTAGGATTGCGAAAAAAAATTTAGTTGGAAGTGTCAAATTTTAATAAATTTATTTGAAACCAACACCGATTTTTTTTTATTTTGTTGAATATTTTTCTTGTAGGATCTATATTTGAGTAAATTTAGATGAAAACAACTACATTTTTTAGGATTGCGAAAAAAAATTTAGTTGGAAGTGTCAAATTTTAATAAATTTATTTGAGACCAACTTCGATTTTTGTGGATTTTGTTGAGTATTTTTGTTGTAGGATCTATATTTGAGTAAATTTAGATGAAAATAACGACAATTTTTTGGGTTGTGAAAAAAAATTTACATGGAAGTGTAAAATTTTAATAAATTTATTTGAAACCAACTTCGATTTTTTTGGATTTTGTTGAGTATTTTTGTTGTAGGATCTATATTTGAGTAAATTCAGATGAAAATAACTTCAATTTTTTGGATTGTGAAAAAAAAATTTACATGGAAGTGTCAAATTTTAATAAATTAATTTGAAACCAACTTCGATTATTTTGGAATTTGTTAAGTATTTTTGTTGTAGGATCTATATTTGAGTAAATTTAGATGAAAATAACTTCAATTTTTTGGATTGTGAAAAAAATGTTAGTTGGAAGTGTCAAATTTTAATAAATTTATTTGAAACCAACACCGATTTTTTTTTATTTTGTTGAATATTTTTCTTGTAGGATCTATATTTGAGTAAATTTAGATGAAAATAACTTCAATTTTTTGGATTGTGAAAAATATTTTAGTTGGAAGTGTCAAATTTTAATAAAATTATTTGAGACCAACTTCGATTTTTTTGGATTTTGTTGAGTATTTTTGTTGTAGGATCTATATTTGAGTAAATTTAGATGAAAATAATTTCAATTTTTTGGATTGTGAAAAAATTTTAGTTGGAAGTGTCAAATTTTAATAAAAGTATTTGAGACCAACTTCGATTTTTTTTGATTTTGTTGAGAATTTTTGTTGTAGGATGTATATTTGAGTAAATTTAGATGAAAATAACTTCAATTTTTTTGATTGTGATAAAAATTTTAGTTGAAAGAGTCAAATTTTAATAAATTTATTTGAAACCAACTCCGATTTCTTTGGATTATGTCGAGTATTTTTGTTGTAGGATCAATATTTGAGTAAATTTAGATGAAAATAACTTCAATTTTTGGGATTGTGAAAAAAATTTTAGTTGGAAGTGTCAAATTTTAATAAATTTATTTGAGACTAACTACGATTTTTGTGGATTTTGTTGAGTATTTTTGTTGTAGGATGCATATTTGAGTAAATTTAGATGAAATTATCTTCAATTTTTTGGATTGTGAAAAAAAATTTAGTTGGAAGTGTCAAATTTTAATAAATTTATTGGGACCAACATCGATTTTTTTTTATTTTGTTGAGTATTTTTGTTGTAGGATCTATATTTGAGTAAATTTAGATGAAAATAACGAAAATTTTTTGGGTTGTGAAAAAAAAATTTACATGGAAGTGTCAAATTTTAATAAATTTATTTGAGACCTACTTCGATTTTTGTGGATTTTGTTGAGTATTTTTGTTGTAGGATGCATATTTGAGTAAATTTAGATGATATTATCTTCAATTTTTTGGATTGTGAAAAAAAATTTAGATGGAAGTGTCAAATTTTAATAAAATTATTTGAGACCAACTTCGATTTTTTTGGATTTTGTTGAGAATTTTTGTTGTAGGATGTATATTTGAGTAAATTTAGATGAAAATATCTTCAATTTTTTGGATTGTGAAAAAAAATTTAGTTGGAAGTGTCAAATTTTTATAAATTTATTTGAAACCAACTTCGATTATTTTGGATTTTGTCGAGTATTTTTGTTGTAGGATCAATATTTGAGTAAATTTAGATGAAAATAACTTCAATTTTTTGGATTGTGAAAAAAAAATTTACATGGAAGTGTCAAATTTTAATAAATTAATTTGAAACCAACTTCGATTATTTTGGAATTTGTTAAGTATTTTTGTTGTAGGATCTATATTTGAGTAAATTTAGATGAAAATAACTTCAATTTTTTGGATTGTGAAAAAAATGTTAGTTGGAAGTGTCAAATTTTAATAAATTTATTTGAAACCAACACCGATTTTTTTTTATTTTGTTGAATATTTTTCTTGTAGGATCTATATTTGAGTAAATTTAGATGAAAATAACTACATTTTTTAGGATTGCGAAAAAAAATTTAGTTGGAAGTGTCAAATTTTAATAAATTTATTTGAGACCAACTTCGATTTTTGTGGATTTTGTTGAGTATTTTTGTTGTCGGATCTATATTTGAGTAAATTTAGATGAAAATAACGACAATTTTTTGGGTTGTGAAAAAAAATTTACATGGAAGTGTAAAATTTTAATAAATTTATTTGAAACCAACTTCGATTTTTTTGGATTTTGTTGAGTATTTTTGTTGTAGGATCTATATTTGAGTAAATTCAGATGAAAATAACTTCAATTTTTTGGATTGTGAAAAAAAAATTTACATGGAAGTGTCAAATTTTAATAAATTAATTTGAAACCAACTTCGATTATTTTGGAATTTGTTAAGTATTTTTGTTGTAGGATCTATATTTGAGTAAATTTAGATGAAAATAACTTCAATTTTTTGGATTGTGAAAAATATTTTAGTTGGAAGTGTCAAATTTTAATAAAATTATTTGAGACCAACTTCGATTTTTTTGGATTTTGTTGAGAATTTTTGTTGTAGGATGTATATTTGAGTAAATTTAGATGAAAATAATTTCAATTTTTTGGATTGTGAAAAAAATGTTAGTTGGAAGTGTCAAATTTTAATAAATTTATTTGAAACCAACACCGATTTTTTTTTATTTTGTTGAATATTTTTCTTGTAGGATCTATATTTGAGTAAATTTAGATGAAAATAACTACATTTTTTAGGATTGCGAAAAAAAATTTAGTTGGAAGTGTCAAATTTTAATAAATTTATTTGAGACCAACTTCGATTTTTGTGGATTTTGTTGAGTATTTTTGTTGTCGGATCTATATTTGAGTAAATTTAGATGAAAATAACGACAATTTTTTGGGTTGTGAAAAAAAATTTACATGGAAGTGTAAAATTTTAATAAATTTATTTGAAACCAACTTCGATTTTTTTGGATTTTGTTGAGTATTTTTGTTGTAGGATCTATATTTGAGTAAATTCAGATGAAAATAACTTCAATTTTTTGGATTGTGAAAAAAAAATTTACATGGAAGTGTCAAATTTTAATAAATTAATTTGAAACCAACTTCGATTATTTTGGAATTTGTTAAGTATTTTTGTTGTAGGATCTATATTTGAGTAAATTTAGATGAAAATAACTTCAATTTTTTGGATTGTGAAAAATATTTTAGTTGGAAGTGTCAAATTTTAATAAAATTATTTGAGACCAACTTCGATTTTTTTGGATTTTGTTGAGAATTTTTGTTGTAGGATGTATATTTGAGTAAATTTAGATGAAAATAATTTCAATTTTTTGGATTGTGAAAAAATTTTAGTTGGAAGTGTCAAATTTTAATAAAATTATTTGAGACCAACTTCGATTTTTTTTGATTTTGTTGAGAATTTTTGTTGTAGGATGTATATTTGAGTAAATTTAGATGAAAATAACTTCAATTTTTTTGATTGTGATAAAAATTTTAGTTGAAAGAGTCAAATTTTAATAAATTTATTTGAAACCAACTCCGATTTCTTTGGATTATGTCGAGTATTTTTGTTGTAGGATCAATATTTGAGTAAATTTAGATGAAAATAACTTCAATTTTTTTGATTGTGATAAAAATTTTAGTTGAAAGAGTCAAATTTTAATAAATTTATTTGAAACCAACTCCGATTTCTTTGGATTTTGTCGAGTATTTTTGTTGTAGGATCAATATTTGAGTAAATTTAGATGAAAATAACTTCAATTTTTTGGATTGTGAAAAAAAAATTTACATGGAAGTGTCAAATTTTAATAAATTAATTTGAAACCAACTTCGATTATTTTGGAATTTGTTAAGTATTTTTGTTGTAGGATCTATATTTGAGTAAATTTAGATGAAAATAACTTCTATTTTTTGGATTGTGAAAAAAATGTTAGTTGGAAGTGTCAAATTTTAATAAATTTATTTGAAACCAACACCGATTTTTTTTTATTTTGTTGAATATTTTTCTTGTAGGATCTATATTTGAGTAAATTTAGATGAAAATAACTACATTTTTTAGGATTGCGAAAAAAAATTTAGTTGGAAGTGTCAAATTTTAATAAATTTATTTGAGACCAACTTCGATTTTTGTGGATTTTGTTGAGTATTTTTGTTGTAGGATCTATATTTGAGTAAATTTAGATGAAAATAACGACAATTTTTTGGGTTGTGAAAAAAAAATTTACATGGAAGTGTAAAATTTTAATAAATTTATTTGAAACCAACTTCGATTTTTTTGGATTTTGTTGAGTATTTTTGTTGTAGGATCTATATTTGAGTAAATTCAGATGAAAATAACTTCAATTTTTTGGATTGTGAAAAAAAAATTTACATGGAAGTGTCAAATTTTAATAAATTAATTTGAAACCAACTTCGATTATTTTGGAATTTGTTAAGTATTTTTGTTGTAGGATCTATATTTGAGTAAATTTAGATGAAAATAACTTCAATTTTTTGGATTGTGAAAAAAATGTTAGTTGGAAGTGTCAAATTTTAATAAATTTATTTGAAACCAACACCGATTTTTTTTTATTTTGTTGAATATTTTTCTTGTAGGATCTATATTTGAGTAAATTTAGATGAAAATAACTTCAATTTTTTGGATTGTGAAAAATATTTTAGTTGGAAGTGTCAAATTTTAATAAAATTATTTGAGACCAACTTCGATTTTTTTGGATTTTGTTGAGAATTTTTGTTGTAGGATGTATATTTGAGTAAATTTAGATGAAAATAATTTCAATTTTTTGGATTGTGAAAAAATTTTAGTTGGAAGTGTCAAATTTTAATAAAATTATTTGAGACCAACTTCGATTTTTTTTGATTTTGTTGAGAATTTTTGTTGTAGGATGTATATTTGAGTAAATTTAGATGAAAATAACTTCAATTTTTTTGATTGTGATAAAAATTTTAGTTGAAAGAGTCAAATTTTAATAAATTTATTTGAAACCAACTCCGATTTCTTTGGATTATGTCGAGTATTTTTGTTGTAGGATCAATATTTGAGTAAATTTAGATGAAAATAACTTCAATTTTTAAGATTGTGAAAAAAATTTTAGTTGGAAGTGTCAAATTTTAATACATTTATTTGAAATTAACTTCGATTATTTTGGAATTTGTTGAGTATTTTTGTTGTAGGATCTATATTTGAGTAAATTTAGATGAAAATAACTACATTTTTTAGGATTGCGAAAAAAAATTTAGTTGGAAGTGTCAAATTTTAATAAATTTATTTGAGACCAACTTCGATTTTTGTGGATTTTGTTGAGTATTTTTGTTGTAGGATCTATATTTGAGTAAATTTAGATGAAAATAATTTCAATTTTTTGGATTGTGAAAAAATTTTAGTTGGAAGTGTCAAATTTTAATAAAAGTATTTGAGACCAACTTCGATTTTTTTTTATTTTGTTGAGAATTTTTGTTGTAGGATGTATATTTGAGTAAATTTAGATGAAAATAACTTCAATTTTTTTGATTGTGATAAAAATTTTAGTTGAAAGAGTCAAATTTTAATAAATTTATTTGAAACCAACTCCGATTTCTTTGGATTATGTCGAGTATTTTTGTTGTAGGATCAATATTTGAGTAAATTTAGATGAAAATAACTTCAATTTTTAGGATTGTGAAAAAAATTTAGTTGGAAGTGTCAAATTTTAATAAATTTATTTGAGACCTACTTCGATTTTTGTGGATTTTGTTGAGTATTTTTGTTGTAGGATATATATATTTGAGTAAATTTAAATGAAAATAACTTCAAATTTTAGGATTGTGAAAAAAAAATTTTCGTGGAAGGGTAAAATTTTAATAAATTTATTTGAAACCAACTTCGATTTTTTTTAATTTTGTTGAGTATTTTTGTTGTAGGATCTATATTTGAGTAAATTTAGATGAAAATAACTTCAATTTTTGGGATTGTGAAAAAAATTTTAGTTGGAAGTGTCAAATTTTAATAAATTTATTTGAGACTAACTACGATTTTTGTGGATTTTGTTGAGTATTTTTGTTGTAGGATGCATATTTGAGTAAATTTAGATGAAATTATCTTCAATTTTTTGGATTGTGAAAAAAAATTTAGTTGGAAGTGTCAAATTTTAATAAATTTATTGGGACCAACATCGATTTTTTTTTATTTTGTTGAGTATTTTTGTTGTAGGATCTATATTTGAGTAAATTTAGATGAAAATAACGAAAATTTTTTGGGTTGTGAAAAAAAAATTTACATGGAAGTGTCAAATTTTAATAAATTTATTTGAGACCTACTTCGATTTTTGTGGATTTTGTTGAGTATTTTTGTTGTAGGATGCATATTTGAGTAAATTTAGATGATATTATCTTCAATTTTTTGGATTGTGAAAAAAAATTTAGATGGAAGTGTCAAATTTAATAAAATTATTTGAGACCAACTTCGATTTTTTTGGATTTTGTTGAGAATTTTTGTTGTAGGATGTATATTTGAGTAAATTTAGATGAAAATATCTTCAATTTTTTGGATTGTGAAAAAACATTTAGTTGGAAGTGTCAAATTTTTATAAATTTATTTGAAACCAACTTCGATTATTTTGGATTTTGTCGAGTATTTTTGTTGTAGGATCAATATTTGAGTAAATTTAGATGAAAATAACTTCAATTTTTTGGATTGTGAAAAAAAAATTTACATGGAAGTGTCAAATTTTAATAAATTAATTTGAAACCAACTTCGATTATTTTGGAATTTGTTAAGTATTTTTGTTGTAGGATCTATATTTGAGTAAATTTAGATGAAAATAACTTCAATTTTTTGGATTGTGAAAAAAATGTTAGTTGGAAGTGTCAAATTTTAATAAATTTATTTGAAACCAACACCGATTTTTTTTTATTTTGTTGAATATTTTTCTTGTAGGATCTATATTTGAGTAAATTTAGATGAAAATAACTACATTTTTTAGGATTGCGAAAAAAAATTTAGTTGGAAGTGTCAAATTTTAATAAATTTATTTGAGACCAACTTCGATTTTTGTGGATTTTGTTGAGTATTTTTGTTGTAGGATCTATATTTGAGTAAATTTAGATGAAAATAACGACAATTTTTTGGGTTGTGAAAAAAAAATTTACATGGAAGTGTAAAATTTTAATAAATTTATTTGAAACCAACTTCGATTTTTTTGGATTTTGTTGAGTATTTTTGTTGTAGGATCTATATTTGAGTAAATTCAGATGAAAATAACTTCAATTTTTTGGATTGTGAAAAAAAAATTTACATGGAAGTGTCAAATTTTAATAAATTAATTTGAAACCAACTTCGATTATTTTGGAATTTGTTAAGTATTTTTGTTGTAGGATCTATATTTGAGTAAATTTAGATGAAAATAACTTCAATTTTTTGGATTGTGAAAAAAATGTTAGTTGGAAGTGTCAAATTTTAATAAATTTATTTGAAACCAACACCGATTTTTTTTTATTTTGTTGAATATTTTTCTTGTAGGATCTATATTTGAGTAAATTTAGATGAAAATAACTTCAATTTTTTGGATTGTGAAAAATATTTTAGTTGGAAGTGTCAAATTTTAATAAAATTATTTGAGACCAACTTCGATTTTTTTGGATTTTGTTGAGAATTTTTGTTGTAGGATGTATATTTGAGTAAATTTAGATGAAAATAATTTCAATTTTTTGGATTGTGAAAAAATTTTAGTTGGAAGTGTCAAATTTTAATAAAATTATTTGAGACCAACTTCGATTTTTTTTGATTTTGTTGAGAATTTTTGTTGTAGGATGTATATTTGAGTAAATTTAGATGAAAATAACTTCAATTTTTTTGATTGTGATAAAAATTTTAGTTGAAAGAGTCAAATTTTAATAAATTTATTTGAAACCAACTCCGATTTCTTTGGATTATGTCGAGTATTTTTGTTGTAGGATCAATATTTGAGTAAATTTAGATGAAAATAACTTCAATTTTTAAGATTGTGAAAAAAATTTTAGTTGGAAGTGTCAAATTTTAATACATTTATTTGAAATTAACTTCGATTATTTTGGAATTTGTTGAGTATTTTTGTTGTAGGATCTATATTTGAGTAAATTTAGATGAAAATAACTACATTTTTTAGGATTGCGAAAAAAAATTTAGTTGGAAGTGTCAAATTTTAATAAATTTATTTGAGACCAACTTCGATTTTTGTGGATTTTGTTGAGTATTTTTGTTGTAGGATCTATATTTGAGTAAATTTAGATGAAAATAATTTCAATTTTTTGGATTGTGAAAAAATTTTAGTTGGAAGTGTCAAATTTTAATAAAAGTATTTGAGACCAACTTCGATTTTTTTTTATTTTGTTGAGAATTTTTGTTGTAGGATGTATATTTGAGTAAATTTAGATGAAAATAACTTCAATTTTTTTGATTGTGATAAAAATTTTAGTTGAAAGAGTCAAATTTTAATAAATTTATTTGAAACCAACTCCGATTTCTTTGGATTATGTCGAGTATTTTTGTTGTAGGATCAATATTTGAGTAAATTTAGATGAAAATAACTTCAATTTTTAGGATTGTGAAAAAAATTTAGTTGGAAGTGTCAAATTTTAATAAATTTATTTGAGACCTACTTCGATTTTTGTGGATTTTGTTGAGTATTTTTGTTGTAGGATATATATATTTGAGTAAATTTAAATGAAAATAACTTCAATTTTTAGGATTGTGAAAAAAAAATTTTCGTGGAAGGGTAAAATTTTAATAAATTTATTTGAAACCAACTTCGATTTTTTTTAATTTTGTTGAGTATTTTTGTTGTAGGATCTATATTTGAGTAAATTTAGATGAAAATAACTTCAATTTTTGGGATTGTGAAAAAAATTTTAGTTGGAAGTGTCAAATTTTAATAAATTTATTTGAGACTAACTACGATTTTTGTGGATTTTGTTGAGTATTTTTGTTGTAGGATGCATATTTGAGTAAATTTAGATGAAATTATCTTCAATTTTTTGGATTGTGAAAAAAAATTTAGTTGGAAGTGTCAAATTTTAATAAATTTATTGGGACCAACATCGATTTTTTTTTATTTTGTTGAGTATTTTTGTTGTAGGATCTATATTTGAGTAAATTTAGATGAAAATAACGAAAATTTTTTGGGTTGTGAAAAAAAAATTTACATGGAAGTGTCAAATTTTAATAAATTTATTTGAGACCTACTTCGATTTTTGTGGATTTTGTTGAGTATTTTTGTTGTAGGATGCATATTTGAGTAAATTTAGATGATATTATCTTCAATTTTTTGGATTGTGAAAAAAAATTTAGATGGAAGTGTCAAATTTTAATAAAATTATTTGAGACCAACTTCGATTTTTTTGGATTTTGTTGAGAATTTTTGTTGTAGGATGTATATTTGAGTAAATTTAGATGAAAATAATTTCAATTTTTTGGATTGTGAAAAAATTTTAGTTGGAAGTGTCCAATTTTAATAAAATTATTTGAGACCAACTTCGATTTTTTTTGATTTTGTTGAGAATTTTTGTTGTAGGATGTATATTTGAGTAAATTTAGATGAAAATAACTTCAATTTTTTTGATTGTGATAAAAATTTTAGTTGAAAGAGTCAAATTTTAATAAATTTATTTGAAACCAACTCCGATTTCTTTGGATTATGTCGAGTATTTTTGTTGTAGGATCAATATTTGAGTAAATTTAGATGAAAATAACTTCAATTTTTAAGATTGTGAAAAAAATTTTAGTTGGAAGTGTCAAATTTTAATACATTTATTTGAAATTAACTTCGATTATTTTGGAATTTGTTGAGTATTTTTGTTGTAGGATCTATATTTGAGTAAATTTAGATGAAAATAACTACATTTTTTAGGATTGCGAAAAAAAATTTAGTTGGAAGTGTCAAATTTTAATAAATTTATTTGAGACCAACTTCGATTTTTGTGGATTTTGTTGAGTATTTTTGTTGTAGGATCTATATTTGAGTAAATTTAGATGAAAATAATTTCAATTTTTTGGATTGTGAAAAAATTTTAGTTGGAAGTGTCAAATTTTAATAAAAGTATTTGAGACCAACTTCGATTTTTTTTTATTTTGTTGAGAATTTTTGTTGTAGGATGTATATTTGAGTAAATTTAGATGAAAATAACTTCAATTTTTTTGATTGTGATAAAAATTTTAGTTGAAAGAGTCAAATTTTAATAAATTTATTTGAAACCAACTCCGATTTCTTTGGATTATGTCGAGTATTTTTGTTGTAGGATCAATATTTGAGTAAATTTAGATGAAAATAACTTCAATTTTTAGGATTGTGAAAAAAATTTAGTTGGAAGTGTCAAATTTTAATAAATTTATTTGAGACCTACTTCGATTTTTGTGGATTTTGTTGAGTATTTTTATTGTAGGATATATATATTTGAGTAAATTTAAATGAAAATAACTTCAATTTTTAGGATTGTGAAAAAAAAATTTTCGTGGAAGGGTAAAATTTTAATAAATTTATTTGAAACCAACTTCGATTTTTTTTAATTTTGTTGAGTATTTTTGTTGTAGGATCTATATTTGAGTAAATTTAGATGAAAATAACTTCAATTTTTGGGATTGTGAAAAAAATTTTAGTTGGAAGTGTCAAATTTTAATAAATTTATTTGAGACTAACTACGATTTTTGTGGATTTTGTTGAGTATTTTTGTTGTAGGATGCATATTTGAGTAAATTTAGATGAAATTATCTTCAATTTTTTGGATTGTGAAAAAAAATTTAGTTGGAAGTGTCAAATTTTAATAAATTTATTGGGACCAACATCGATTTTTTTTTATTTTGTTGAGTATTTTTGTTGTAGGATCTATATTTGAGTAAATTTAGATGAAAATAACGAAAATTTTTTGGGTTGTGAAAAAAAAATTTACATGGAAGTGTCAAATTTTAATAAATTTATTTGAGACCTACTTCGATTTTTGTGGATTTTGTTGAGTATTTTTGTTGTAGGATGCATATTTGAGTAAATTTAGATGATATTATCTTCAATTTTTTGGATTGTGAAAAAAAATTTAGATGGAAGTGTCAAATTTTAATAAAATTATTTGAGACCAACTTCGATTTTTTTGGATTTTGTTGAGAATTTTTGTTGTAGGATGTATATTTGAGTAAATTTAGATGAAAATTTCTTCAATTTTTTGGATTGTGAAAAAAAATTTAGTTGGAAGTGTCAAATTTTTATAAATTTATTTGAAACCAACTTCGATTATTTTGGATTTTGTCGAGTATTTTTGTTGTAGGATCAATATTTGAGTAAATTTAGATGAAAATAACTTCAATTTTTTGGATTGTGAAAAAAAAATTTACATGGAAGTGTCAAATTTTAATAAATTAATTTGAAACCAACTTCGATTATTTTGGAATTTGTTAAGTATTTTTGTTGTAGGATCTATATTTGAGTAAATTTAGATGAAAATAACTTCAATTTTTTGGATTGTGAAAAAAATGTTAGTTGGAAGTGTCAAATTTTAATAAATTTATTTGAAACCAACACCGATTTTTTTTTATTTTGTTGAATATTTTTCTTGTAGGATCTATATTTGAGTAAATTTAGATGAAAATAACTACATTTTTTAGGATTGCGAAAAAAAATTTAGTTGGAAGTGTCAAATTTTAATAAATTTATTTGAGACCAACTTCGATTTTTGTGGATTTTGTTGAGTATTTTTGTTGTAGGATCTATATTTGAGTAAATTTAGATGAAAATAACGACAATTTTTTGGGTTGTGAAAAAAAAATTTACATGGAAGTGTAAAATTTTAATAAATTTATTTGAAACCAACTTCGATTTTTTTGGATTTTGTTGAGTATTTTTGTTGTAGGATCTATATTTGAGTAAATTCAGATGAAAATAACTTCAATTTTTAAGATTGTGAAAAAAATTTTAGTTGAAAGAGTCAAATTTTAATAAATTTATTTGAAACCAACTCCGATTTCTTTGGATTATGTCGAGTATTTTTGTTGTAGGATCAATATTTGAGTAAATTTAGATGAAAATAACTTCAATTTTTAAGATTGTGAAAAAAATTTTAGTTGGAAGTGTCAAATTTTAATACATTTATTTGAAATTAACTTCGATTATTTTGGAATTTGTTGAGTATTTTTGTTGTAGGATCTATATTTGAGTAAATTTAGATGAAAATAACTACATTTTTTAGGATTGCGAAAAAAAATTTAGTTGGAAGTGTCAAATTTTAATAAATTTATTTGAGACCAACTTCGATTTTTGTGGATTTTGTTGAGTATTTTTGTTGTAGGATCTATATTTGAGTAAATTTAGATGAAAATAATTTCAATTTTTTGGATTGTGAAAAAATTTTAGTTGGAAGTGTCAAATTTTAATAAAAGTATTTGAGACCAACTTCGATTTTTTTTTATTTTGTTGAGAATTTTTGTTGTAGGATGTATATTTGAGTAAATTTAGATGAAAATAACTTCAATTTTTTGGATTGTGAAAAAATTTTAGTTGGAAGTGTCAAATTTTAATAAAATTATTTGAGACCAACTTCGATTTTTTTTTATTTTGTTGAGAATTTTTGTTGTAGGATGTATATTTGAGTAAATTTAGATGAAAATAACTTCAATTTTTTTGATTGTGATAAAAATTTTAGTTGAAAGAGTCAAATTTTAATAAATTTATTTGAAACCAACTCCGATTTCTTTGGATTATGTCGAGTATTTTTGTTGTAGGATCAATATTTGAGTAAATTTAGATGAAAATAACTTCAATTTTTAAGATTGTGAAAAAAATTTTAGTTGGAAGTGTCAAATTTTAATACATTTATTTGAAATTAACTTCGATTATTTTGGAATTTGTTGAGTATTTTTGTTGTAGGATCTATATTTGAGTAAATTTAGATGAAAATAACTACATTTTTTAGGATTGCGAAAAAAAATTTAGTTGGAAGTGTCAAATTTTAATAAATTTATTTGAGACCAACTACGATTTTTGTGGATTTTGTTGAGTATTTTTGTTGTAGGATCTATATTTGAGTAAATTTAGATGAAAATAATTTCAATTTTTTGGATTGTGAAAAAATTTTAGTTGGAAGTGTCAAATTTTAATAAAAGTATTTGAGACCAACTTCGATTATTTTGGAATTTGTTGAGTATTTTTGTTGTAGGATCTATATTTGAGTAAATTTAGATGAAAATAACTACATTTTTTAGGATTGCGAAAAAAAATTTAGTTGGAAGTGTCAAATTTTAATAAATTTATTTGAGACCAACTTCGATTTTTGTGGATTTTGTTGAGTATTTTTGTTGTAGGATCTATATTTGAGTAAATTTAGATGAAAATAATTTCAATTTTTTGGATTGTGAAAAAATTTTAGTTGGAAGTGTCAAATTTTAATAAAAGTATTTGAGACCAACTTCGATTTTTTTTTATTTTGTTGAGAATTTTTGTTGTAGGATGTATATTTGAGTAAATTTAGATGAAAATAACTTCAATTTTTTTGATTGTGATAAAAATTTTAGTTGAAAGAGTCAAATTTTAATAAATTTATTTGAAACCAACTCCGATTTCTTTGGATTATGTCGAGTATTTTTGTTGTAGGATCAATATTTGAGTAAATTTAGATGAAAATAACTTCAATTTTTAAGATTGTGAAAAAAATTTTAGTTGGAAGTGTCAAATTTTAATACATTTATTTGAAATTAACTTCGATTATTTTGGAATTTGTTGAGTATTTTTGTTGTAGGATCTATATTTGAGTAAATTTAGATGAAAATAACTACATTTTTTAGGATTGCGAAAAAAAAATTTTCGTGGAAGGGTAAAATTTTAATAAATTTATTTGAAACCAACTTCGATTTTTTTTAATTTTGTTGAGTATTTTTGTTGTAGGATCTATATTTGAGTAAATTTAGATGAAAATAACTTCAATTTTTGGGATTGTGAAAAAAATTTTAGTTGGAAGTGTCAAATTTTAATAAATTTATTTGAGACTAACTACGATTTTTGTGGATTTTGTTGAGTATTTTTGTTGTAGGATGCATATTTGAGTAAATTTAGATGAAATTATCTTCAATTTTTTGGATTGTGAAAAAAAATTTAGTTGGAAGTGTCAAATTTTAATAAATTTATTGGGACCAACATCGATTTTTTTTTATTTTGTTGAGTATTTTTGTTGTAGGATCTATATTTGAGTAAATTTAGATGAAAATAACGAAAATTTTTTGGGTTGTGAAAAAAAAATTTACATGGAAGTGTCAAATTTTAATAAATTTATTTGAGACCTACTTCGATTTTTGTGGATTTTGTTGAGTATTTTTGTTGTAGGATGCATATTTGAGTAAATTTAGATGATATTATCTTCAATTTTTTGGATTGTGAAAAAAAATTTAGATGGAAGTGTCAAATTTTAATAAAATTATTTGAGACCAACTTCGATTTTTTTGGATTTTGTTGAGAATTTTTGTTGTAGGATGTATATTTGAGTAAATTTAGATGAAAATAATTTCAATTTTTTGGATTGTGAAAAAATTTTAGTTGGAAGTGTCAAATTTTAATAAAATTATTTGAGACCAACTTCGATTTTTTTTGATTTTGTTGAGAATTTTTGTTGTAGGATGTATATTTGAGTAAATTTAGATGAAAATAACTTCAATTTTTTTGATTGTGATAAAAATTTTAGTTGAAAGAGTCAAATTTTAATAAATTTATTTGAAACCAACTCCGATTTCTTTGGATTATGTCGAGTATTTTTGTTGTAGGATCAATATTTGAGTAAATTTAGATGAAAATAACTTCAATTTTTAAGATTGTGAAAAAAATTTTAGTTGGAAGTGTCAAATTTTAATACATTTATTTGAAATTAACTTCGATTATTTTGGAATTTGTTGAGTATTTTTGTTGTAGGATCTATATTTGAGTAAATTTAGATGAAAATAACTACATTTTTTAGGATTGCGAAAAAAAATTTAGTTGGAAGTGTCAAATTTTAATAAATTTATTTGAGACCAACTTCGATTTTTGTGGATTTTGTTGAGTATTTTTGTTGTAGGATCTATATTTGAGTAAATTTAGATGAAAATAATTTCAATTTTTTGGATTGTGAAAAAATTTTAGTTGGAAGTGTCAAATTTTAATAAAAGTATTTGAGACCAACTTCGATTTTTTTTTATTTTGTTGAGAATTTTTGTTGTAGGATGTATATTTGAGTAAATTTAGATGAAAATAACTTCAATTTTTTTGATTGTGATAAAAATTTTAGTTGAAAGAGTCAAATTTTAATAAATTTATTTGAAACCAACTCCGATTTCTTTGGATTATGTCGAGTATTTTTGTTGTAGGATCAATATTTGAGTAAATTTAGATGAAAATAACTTCAATTTTTAGGATTGTGAAAAAAATTTAGTTGGAAGTGTCAAATTTTAATAAATTTATTTGAGACCTACTTCGATTTTTGTGGATTTTGTTGAGTATTTTTGTTGTAGGATATATATATTTGAGTAAATTTAAATGAAAATAACTTCAATTTTTAGGATTGTGAAAAAAAAATTTTCGTGGAAGGGTAAAATTTTAATAAATTTATTTGAAACCAACTTCGATTTTTTTTAATTTTGTTGAGTATTTTTGTTGTAGGATCTATATTTGAGTAAATTTAGATGAAAATAACTTCAATTTTTGGGATTGTGAAAAAAATTTTAGTTGGAAGTGTCAAATTTTAATAAATTTATTTGAGACTAACTACGATTTTTGTGGATTTTGTTGAGTATTTTTGTTGTAGGATGCATATTTGAGTAAATTTAGATGAAATTATCTTCAATTTTTTGGATTGTGAAAAAAAATTTAGTTGGAAGTGTCAAATTTTAATAAATTTATTGGGACCAACATCGATTTTTTTTTATTTTGTTGAGTATTTTTGTTGTAGGATCTATATTTGAGTAAATTTAGATGAAAATAACGAAAATTTTTTGGGTTGTGAAAAAAAAATTTACATGGAAGTGTCAAATTTTAATAAATTTATTTGAGACCTACTTCGATTTTTGTGGATTTTGTTGAGTATTTTTGTTGTAGGATGCATATTTGAGTAAATTTAGATGATATTATCTTCAATTTTTTGGATTGTGAAAAAAAATTTAGATGGAAGTGTCAAATTTTAATAAAATTATTTGAGACCAACTTCGATTTTTTTGGATTTTGTTGAGAATTTTTGTTGTAGGATGTATATTTGAGTAAATTTAGATGAAAATATCTTCAATTTTTTGGATTGTGAAAAAAAATTTAGTTGGAAGTGTCAAATTTTTATAAATTTATTTGAAACCAACTTCGATTATTTTGGATTTTGTCGAGTATTTTTGTTGTAGGATCAATATTTGAGTAAATTTAGATGAAAATAACTTCAATTTTTTGGATTGTGAAAAAAAAATTTACATGGAAGTGTCAAATTTTAATAAATTAATTTGAAACCAACTTCGATTATTTTGGAATTTGTTAAGTATTTTTGTTGTAGGATCTATATTTGAGTAAATTTAGATGAAAATAACTTCAATTTTTTGGATTGTGAAAAAAATGTTAGTTGGAAGTGTCAAATTTTAATAAATTTATTTGAAACCAACACCGATTTTTTTTTATTTTGTTGAATATTTTTCTTGTAGGATCTATATTTGAGTAAATTTAGATGAAAATAACTACATTTTTTAGGATTGCGAAAAAAAATTTAGTTGGAAGTGTCAAATTTTAATAAATTTATTTGAGACCAACTTCGATTTTTGTGGATTTTGTTGAGTATTTTTGTTGTAGGATCTATATTTGAGTAAATTTAGATGAAAATAACGACAATTTTTTGGGTTGTGAAAAAAAAATTTACATGGAAGTGTAAAATTTTAATAAATTTATTTGAAACCAACTTCGATTTTTTTGGATTTTGTTGAGTATTTTTGTTGTAGGATCTATATTTGAGTAAATTCAGATGAAAATAACTTCAATTTTTTGGATTGTGAAAAAAAAATTTACATGGAAGTGTCAAATTTTAATAAATTAATTTGAAACCAACTTCGATTATTTTGGAATTTGTTAAGTATTTTTGTTGTAGGATCTATATTTGAGTAAATTTAGATGAAAATAACTTCAATTTTTTGGATTGTGAAAAATATTTTAGTTGGAAGTGTCAAATTTTAATAAAATTATTTGAGACCAACTTCGATTTTTTTGGATTTTGTTGAGAATTTTTGTTGTAGGATGTATATTTGAGTAAATTTAGATGAAAATAATTTCAATTTTTTGGATTGTGAAAAAATTTTAGTTGGAAGTGTCAAATTTTAATAAAATTATTTGAGACCAACTTCGATTTTTTTTGATTTTGTTGAGAATTTTTGTTGTAGGATGTATATTTGAGTAAATTTAGATGAAAATAACTTCAATTTTTTTGATTGTGATAAAAATTTTAGTTGAAAGAGTCAAATTTTAATAAATTTATTTGAAACCAACTCCGATTTCTTTGGATTATGTCGAGTATTTTTGTTGTAGGATCAATATTTGAGTAAATTTAGATGAAAATAACTTCAATTTTTAAGATTGTGAAAAAAATTTTAGTTGGAAGTGTCAAATTTTAATACATTTATTTGAAATTAACTTCGATTATTTTGGAATTTGTTGAGTATTTTTGTTGTAGGATCTATATTTGAGTAAATTTAGATGAAAATAACTACATTTTTTAGGATTGCGAAAAAAAATTTAGTTGGAAGTGTCAAATTTTAATAAATTTATTTGAGACCAACTTCGATTTTTGTGGATTTTGTTGAGTATTTTTGTTGTAGGATCTATATTTGAGTAAATTTAGATGAAAATAATTTCAATTTTTTGGATTGTGAAAAAATTTTAGTTGGAAGTGTCAAATTTTAATAAAAGTATTTGAGACCAACTTCGATTTTTTTTTATTTTGTTGAGAATTTTTGTTGTAGGATGTATATTTGAGTAAATTTAGATGAAAATAACTTCAATTTTTTGGATTGTGAAAAAATTTTAGTTGGAAGTGTCAAATTTTAATAAAATTATTTGAGACCAACTTCGATTTTTTTTTATTTTGTTGAGAATTTTTGTTGTAGGATGTATATTTGAGTAAATTTAGATGAAAATAACTTCAATTTTTTTGATTGTGATAAAAATTTTAGTTGAAAGAGTCAAATTTTAATAAATTTATTTGAAACCAACTCCGATTTCTTTGGATTATGTCGAGTATTTTTGTTGTAGGATCAATATTTGAGTAAATTTAGATGAAAATAACTTCAATTTTTAAGATTGTGAAAAAAATTTTAGTTGGAAGTGTCAAATTTTAATACATTTATTTGAAATTAACTTCGATTATTTTGGAATTTGTTGAGTATTTTTGTTGTAGGATCTATATTTGAGTAAATTTAGATGAAAATAACTACATTTTTTAGGATTGCGAAAAAAAATTTAGTTGGAAGTGTCAAATTTTAATAAATTTATTTGAGACCAACTTCGATTTTTGTGGATTTTGTTGAGTATTTTTGTTGTAGGATCTATATTTGAGTAAATTTAGATGAAAATAATTTCAATTTTTTGGATTGTGAAAAAATTTTAGTTGGAAGTGTCAAATTTTAATAAAAGTATTTGAGACCAACTTCGATTTTTTTTGATTTTGTTGAGAATTTTTGTTGTAGGATGTATATTTGAGTAAATTTAGATGAAAATAACTTCAATTTTTTGGATTGTGAAAAAATTTTAGTTGGAAGTGTCAAATTTTAATAAAATTATTTGAGACCAACTTCGATTTTTTTGGATTTTGTTGAGAATTTTTGTTGTAGGATGTATATTTGAGTAAATTTAGATGAAAATAACTTCAATTTTTTTGATTGTGATAAAAATTTTAGTTGAAAGAGTCAAATTTTAATAAATTTATTTGAAACCAACTTCGATTTCTTTGGATTTTGTCCAGTATTTTTGTTGTAGGATCAATATTTGAGTAAATTTAGATGAAAATAACTTCAATTTTTTTTATGGTGATAAAAATTTTAGTTGGAAGAGTCAAATTTTAATAAATTTATTTGAAACCAACTCCGATTTCTTTGGATTATGTCGAGTATTTTTGTTGTAGGATCAATATTTGAGTAAATTTAGATGAAAATAACTTCAATTTTTAGGATTGTTAAAAAAATTTTAGTTGGGAGTGTCAAAGATTAATAAATTTATTTGAGACCAACATCGATTTTTTTTTATTTTGTTGAGTATTTTTCTTGTAGGATCTATATTTGAGTAAATTTAGATGAAAATAACTACATTTTTTAGGATTGCGAAAAAAAATTTAGTTGGAAGTGTCAAATTTTAATAAAATAATTTGAGACCAACTTCGATTTTTGTGGATTTTGTTGAGTATTTTTGTTGTAGGATGCATATTTGAGTAAATTTAGGTGAAATTATCTTCAATTTTTTGGATTGTGAAAAAAAATTTAGTTGGAAGTGTCAAATTTTTATAAATTTATTTGAAACCAACTTCGATTATTTTGGATTTTGTTGAGTATTTTTGTTGTAGGGTCTATATTTCAGTAAATTTAGATGAAAATAACGACAATTTTTTGGATTGTGAAAAAAATTTTAGTTGGAAGTGTCAAATTTTAATAAATTTATTTGAGACCTACTTCGATTTTTGTGGATTTTGTTGAGTATTTTTGTTGTAGGATGCATATTTGAGTAAATTTAGATGAAAATAACTTCAATTTTTTTGATTGTGATAAAAATTTTAGATGAAAGAGTCAAATTTTAATAAATTTATTTGAAACCAACTCCGATTTCTTTGGATTTTGTCGAGTATTTTTGTTGTAGGATCAATATTTGAGTAAATTTAGATGAAAATAACTTCAATTTTTTGGATTGTGAAAAAAAAATTTACATGGAAGTGTCAAATTTTAATAAATTAATTTGAAACCAACTTCGATTATTTTGGAATTTGTTAAATATTTTTGTTGTAGGATCTATATTTGAGTAAATTTAGATGAAAATAACTTCAATTTTTTGGATTGTGAAAAAAATGTTAGTTGGAAGTGTCAAATTTTAATAAATTTATTTGAAACCAACACCGATTTTTTTTTATTTTGTTGAATATTTTTCTTGTAGGATCTATATTTGAGTAAATTTAGATGAAAATAACTACATTTTTTAGGATTGCGAAAAAAAATTTAGTTGGAAGTGTCAAATTTTAATAAATTTATTTGAGACCAACTTCGATTTTTGTGGATTTTGTTGAGTATTTTTGTTGTAGGATCTATATTTGAGTATATTTAGATGAAAATAATTTCAATTTTTTGGATTGTGAAAAAATTTTAGTTGGAAGTGTCAAATTTTAATAAAAGTATTTGAGACCAACTTCGATTTTTTTTTATTTTGTTGAGTATTTTTGTTGTAGGATGTATATTTGAGTAAATTTAGATGAAAATAACTTCAATTTTTTTGATTGTGATAAAAATTTTCGTGGAAGGGTAAAATTTTAATAAATTTATTTGAAACCAACTTCGATTTTTTTTAATTTTGTTGAGTATTTTTGTTGTAGGATCTATATTTGAGTAAATTTAGATGAAAATAACTTCAATTTTTGGGATTGTGAAAAAAATTTTAGTTGGAAGTGTCAAATTTTAATAAATTTATTTGAGACTAACTACGATTTTTGTGGATTTTGTTGAGTATTTTTGTTGTAGGATGCATATTTGAGTAAATTTAGATGAAATTATCTTCAATTTTTTGGATTGTGAAAAAAAATTTAGTTGGAAGTGTCAAATTTTAATAAATTTATTGGGACCAACATCGATTTTTTTTTATTTTGTTGAGTATTTTTGTTGTAGGATCTATATTTGAGTAAATTTAGATGAAAATAACGAAAATTTTTTGGGTTGTGAAAAAAAAATTTACATGGAAGTGTCAAATTTTAATAAATTTATTTGAGACCTACTTCGATTTTTGTGGATTTTGTTGAGTATTTTTGTTGTAGGATGCATATTTGAGTAAATTTAGATGATATTATCTTCAATTTTTTGGATTGTGAAAAAAAATTTAGTTGGAAGTGTCAAATTTTAATAAAATTATTTGAGACCAACTTCGATTTTTTTGGATTTTGTTGAGAATTTTTGCTGTAGGATGTATATTTGAGTAAATTTAGATGAAAATATCTTCAATTTTTTGGATTGTGAAAAAAAATTTAGTTGGAAGTGTCAAATTTTTATAAATTTATTTGAAACCAACTTCGATTATTTTGGATTTTGTCGAGTATTTTTGTTGTAGGATCAATATTTGAGTAAATTTAGATGAAAATAACTTCAATTTTTTGGATTGTGAAAAAAAAATTTACATGGAAGTGTCAAATTTTAATAAATTAATTTGAAACCAACTTCGATTATTTTGGAATTTGTTAAGTATTTTTGTTGTAGGATCTATATTTGAGTAAATTTAGATGAAAATAACTTCAATTTTTTGGATTGTGAAAAAAATGTTAGTTGGAAGTGTCAAATTTTAATAAATTTATTTGAAACCAACACCGATTTTTTTTTATTTTGTTGAATATTTTTCTTGTAGGATCTATATTTGAGTAAATTTAGATGAAAATAACTACATTTTTTAGGATTGCGAAAAAAATTTAGTTGGAAGTGTCAAATTTTAATAAATTTATTTGAGACCAACTTCGATTTTTGTGGATTTTGTTGAGTATTTTTGTTGTAGGATCTATATTTGAGTAAATTTAGATGAAAATAACGACAATTTTTTGGGTTGTGAAAAAAAAATTTACATGGAAGTGTAAAATTTTAATAAATTTATTTGAAACCAACTTCGATTTTTTTGGATTTTGTTGAGTATTTTTGTTGTAGGATCTATATTTGAGTAAATTCAGATGAAAATAACTTCAATTTTTTGGATTGTGAAAAAAAAATTTACATGGAAGTGTCAAATTTTAATAAATTAATTTGAAACCAACTTCGATTATTTTGGAATTTGTTAAGTATTTTTGTTGTAGGATCTATATTTGAGTAAATTTAGATGAAAATAACTTCAATTTTTTGGATTGTGAAAAAAATGTTAGTTGGAAGTGTCAAATTTTAATAAATTTATTTGAAACCAACACCGATTTTTTTTTATTTTGTTGAATATTTTTCTTGTAGGATCTATATTTGAGTAAATTTAGATGAAAATAACTTCAATTTTTTGGATTGTGAAAAATATTTTAGTTGGAAGTGTCAAATTTTAATAAAATTATTTGAGACCAACTTCGATTTTTTTGGATTTTGTTGAGAATTTTTGTTGTAGGATGTATATTTGAGTAAATTTAGATGAAAATAATTTCAATTTTTTGGATTGTGAAAAAATTTTAGTTGGAAGTGTCAAATTTTAATAAAATTATTTGAGACCAACTTCGATTTTTTTTGATTTTGTTGAGAATTTTTGTTGTAGGATGTATATTTGAGTAAATTTAGATGAAAATAACTTCAATTTTTTTGATTGTGATAAAAATTTTAGTTGAAAGAGTCAAATTTTAATAAATTTATTTGAAACCAACTCCGATTTCTTTGGATTATGTCGAGTATTTTTGTTGTAGGATCAATATTTGAGTAAATTTAGATGAAAATAACTTCAATTTTTAAGATTGTGAAAAAAATTTTAGTTGGAAGTGTCAAATTTTAATACATTTATTTGAAATTAACTTCGATTATTTTGGAATTTGTTGAGTATTTTTGTTGTAGGATCTATATTTGAGTAAATTTAGATGAAAATAACTACATTTTTTAGGATTGCGAAAAAAAATTTAGTTGGAAGTGTCAAATTTTAATAAATTTATTTGAGACCAACTTCGATTTTTGTGGATTTTGTTGAGTATTTTTGTTGTAGGATCTATATTTGAGTAAATTTAGATGAAAATAATTTCAATTTTTTGGATTGTGAAAAAATTTTAGTTGGAAGTGTCAAATTTTAATAAAAGTATTTGAGACCAACTTCGATTTTTTTTTATTTTGTTGAGTATTTTTGTTGTAGGATGTATATTTGAGTAAATTTAGATGAAAATAACTTCAATTTTTTTGATTGTGATAAAAATTTTAGTTGAAAGAGTCAAATTTTAATAAATTTATTTGAAACCAACTCCGATTTCTTTGGATTATGTCGAGTATTTTTGTTGTAGGATCAATATTTGAGTAAATTTAGATGAAAATAACTTCAATTTTTAGGATTGTGAAAAAAATTTAGTTGGAAGTGTCAAATTTTAATAAATTTATTTGAGACCTACTTCGATTTTTGTGGATTTTGTTGAGTATTTTTGTTGTAGGATATATATATTTGAGTAAATTTAAATGAAAATAACTTCAATTTTTAGGATTGTGAAAAAAAAATTTTCGTGGAAGGGTAAAATTTTAATAAATTTATTTGAAACCAACTTCGATTTTTTTTAATTTTGTTGAGTATTTTTGTTGTAGGATCTATATTTGAGTAAATTTAGATGAAAATAACTTCAATTTTTAGGATTGTGAAAAAAATTTAGTTGGAAGTGTCAAATTTTAATAAATTTATTTGAGACTAACTACGATTTTTGTGGATTTTGTTGAGTATTTTTGTTGTAGGATGCATATTTGAGTAAATTTAGATGAAATTATCTTCAATTTTTTGGATTGTGAAAAAAAATTTAGTTGGAAGTGACAAATTTTAATAAATTTATTGGGACCAACATCGATTTTTTTTTATTTTGTTGAGTATTTTTGTTGTAGGATCTATATTTGAGTAAATTTAGATGAAAATAACGAAAATTTTTTGGGTTGTGAAAAAAAAATTTACATGGAAGTGTCAAATTTTAATAAATTTATTTGAGACCTACTTCGATTTTTGTGGATTTTGTTGAGTATTTTTGTTGTAGGATGCATATTTGAGTAAATTTAGATGATATTATCTTCAATTTTTTGGATTGTGAAAAAAAATTTAGTTGGAAGTGTCAAATTTTAATAAAATTATTTGAGACCAACTTCGATTTTTTTGGATTTTGTTGAGAATTTTTGTTGTAGGATGTATATTTGAGTAAATTTAGATGAAAATATCTTCAATTTTTTGGATTGTGAAAAAAAATTTAGTTGGAAGTGTCAAATTTTTATAAATATATTTGAAACCAACTTCGATTATTTTGGATTTTGTCGAGTATTTTTGTTGTAGGATCAATATTTGAGTAAATTTAGATGAAAATAACTTCAATTTTTTGGATTGTGAAAAAAAAATTTACATGGAAGTGTCAAATTTTAATAAATTAATTTGAAACCAACTTCGATTATTTTGGAATTTGTTAAGTATTTTTGTTGTAGGATCTATATTTGAGTAAATTTAGATGAAAATAACTTCAATTTCTTGGATTGTGAAAAAAATGTTAGTTGGAAGTGTCAAATTTTAATAAATTTATTTGAAACCAACACCGATTTTTTTTTATTTTGTTGAATATTTTTCTTGTAGGATCTATATTTGAGTAAATTTAGATGAAAATAACTACATTTTTTAGGATTGCGAAAAAAAATTTAGTTGGAAGTGTCAAATTTTAATAAATTTATTTGAGACCAACTTCGATTTTTGTGGATTTTGTTGAGTATTTTTGTTGTAGGATCTATATTTGAGTAAATTTAGATGAAAATAACGACAATTTTTTGGGTTGTGAAAAAAAAATTTACATGGAAGTGTAAAATTTTAATAAATTTATTTGAAACCAACTTCGATTTTTTTGGATTTTGTTGAGTATTTTTGTTGTAGGATCTATATTTGAGTAAATTCAGATGAAAATAACTTCAATTTTTTGGATTGTGAAAAAAAAATTTACATGGAAGTGTCAAATTTTAATAAATTAATTTGAAACCAACTTCGATTATTTTGGAATTTGTTAAGTATTTTTGTTGTAGGATCTATATTTGAGTAAATTTAGATGAAAATAACTTCAATTTTTTGGATTGTGAAAAATATTTTAGTTGGAAGTGTCAAATTTTAATAAAATTATTTGAGACCAACTTCGATTTTTTTGGATTTTGTTGAGAATTTTTGTTGTAGGATGTATATTTGAGTAAATTTAGATGAAAATAATTTCAATTTTTTGGATTGTGAAAAAATTTTAGTTGGAAGTGTCAAATTTTAATAAAATTATTTGAGACCAACTTCGATTTTTTTTGATTTTGTTGAGAATTTTTGTTGTAGGATGTATATTTGAGTAAATTTAGATGAAAATAACTTCAATTTTTTTGATTGTGATAAAAATTTTAGTTGAAAGAGTCAAATTTTAATAAATTTATTTGAAACCAACTCCGATTTCTTTGGATTATGTCGAGTATTTTTGTTGTAGGATCAATATTTGAGTAAATTTAGATGAAAATAACTTCAATTTTTAAGATTGTGAAAAAAATTTTAGTTGGAAGTGTCAAATTTTAATACATTTATTTGAAATTAACTTCGATTATTTTGGAATTTGTTGAGTATTTTTGTTGTAGGATCTATATTTGAGTAAATTTAGATGAAAATAACTTCAATTTTTTTGATTGTGATAAAAATTTTAGTTGAAAGAGTCAAATTTTAATAAATTTATTTGAAACCAACTCCGATTTCTTTGGATTTTGTCGAGTATTTTTGTTGTAGGATCAATATTTGAGTAAATTTAGATGAAAATAACTTCAATTTTTTGGATTGTGAAAAAAAAATTTACATGGAAGTGTCAAATTTTAATAAATTAATTTGAAACCAACTTCGATTATTTTGGAATTTGTTAAGTATTTTTGTTGTAGGATCTATATTTGAGTAAATTTAGATGAAAATAACTTCAATTTTTTGGATTGTGAAAAAAATGTTAGTTGGAAGTGTCAAATTTTAATAAATTTATTTGAAACCAACACCGATTTTTTTTTATTTTGTTGAATATTTTTCTTGTAGGATCTATATTTGAGTAAATTTAGATGAAAATAACTACATTTTTTAGGATTGCGAAAAAAAATTTAGTTGGAAGTGTCAAATTTTAATAAATTTATTTGAGACCAACTTCGATTTTTGTGGATTTTGTTGAGTATTTTTGTTGTCGGATCTATATTTGAGTAAATTTAGATGAAAATAACGACAATTTTTTGGGTTGTGAAAAAAAATTTACATGGAAGTGTAAAATTTTAATAAATTTATTTGAAACCAACTTCGATTTTTTTGGATTTTGTTGAGTATTTTTGTTGTAGGATCTATATTTGAGTAAATTCAGATGAAAATAACTTCAATTTTTTGGATTGTGAAAAAAAAATTTACATGGAAGTGTCAAATTTTAATAAATTAATTTGAAACCAACTTCGATTATTTTGGAATTTGTTAAGTATTTTTGTTGTAGGATCTATATTTGAGTAAATTTAGATGAAAATAACTTCAATTTTTTGGATTGTGAAAAATATTTTAGTTGGAAGTGTCAAATTTTAATAAAATTATTTGAGACCAACTTCGATTTTTTTGGATTTTGTTGAGAATTTTTGTTGTAGGATGTATATTTGAGTAAATTTAGATGAAAATAATTTCAATTTTTTGGATTGTGAAAAAATTTTAGTTGGAAGTGTCAAATTTTAATAAAATTATTTGAGACCAACTTCAATTTTTTTTGATTTTGTTGAGAATTTTTGTTGTAGGATGTATATTTGAGTAAATTTAGATGAAAATAACTTCAATTTTTTTGATTGTGATAAAAATTTTAGTTGAAAGAGTCAAATTTTAATAAATTTATTTGAAACCAACTCCGATTTCTTTGGATTATGTCGAGTATTTTTGTTGTAGGATCAATATTTGAGTAAATTTAGATGAAAATAACTTCAATTTTTAAGATTGTGAAAAAAATTTTAGTTGGAAGTGTCAAATTTTAATACATTTATTTGAAATTAACTTCGATTATTTTGGAATTTGTTGAGTATTTTTGTTGTAGGATCTATATTTGAGTAAATTTAGATGAAAATAACTACATTTTTTAGGATTGCGAAAAAAAATTTAGTTGGAAGTGTCAAATTTTAATAAATTTATTTGAGACCAACTTCGATTTTTGTGGATTTTGTTGAGTATTTTTGTTGTAGGATCTATATTTGAGTAAATTTAGATGAAAATAATTTCAATTTTTTGGATTGTGAAAAAATTTTAGTTGGAAGTGTCAAATTTTAATAAAAGTATTTGAGACCAACTTCGATTTTTTTTGATTTTGTTGAGAATTTTTGTTGTAGGATGTATATTTGAGTAAATTTAGATGAAAATAACTTCAATTTTTTGGATTGTGAAAAAATTTTAGTTGGAAGTGTCAAATTTTAATAAAATTATTTGAGACCAACTTCGATTTTTTTTTATTTTGTTGAGAATTTTTGTTGTAGGATGTATATTTGAGTAAATTTAGATGAAAATAACTTCAATTTTTTTGATTGTGATAAAAATTTTAGTTGAAAGAGTCAAATTTTAATAAATTTATTTGAAACCAACTCCGATTTCTTTGGATTATGTCGAGTATTTTTGTTGTAGGATCAATATTTGAGTAAATTTAGATGAAAATAACTTCAATTTTTAAGATTGTGAAAAAAATTTTAGTTGGAAGTGTCAAATTTTAATACATTTATTTGAAATTAACTTCGATTATTTTGGAATTTGTTGAGTATTTTTGTTGTAGGATCTATATTTGAGTAAATTTAGATGAAAATAACTACATTTTTTAGGATTGCGAAAAAAAATTTAGTTGGAAGTGTCAAATTTTAATAAATTTATTTGAGACCAACTTCGATTTTTGTGGATTTTGTTGAGTATTTTTGTTGTAGGATCTATATTTGAGTAAATTTAGATGAAAATAATTTCAATTTTTTGGATTGTGAAAAAATTTTAGTTGGAAGTGTCAAATTTTAATAAAAGTATTTGAGACCAACTTCGATTTTTTTTGATTTTGTTGAGAATTTTTGTTGTAGGATGTATATTTGAGTAAATTTAGATGAAAATAACTTCAATTTTTAGGATTGTGAAAAAAATTTAGTTGGAAGTGTCAAATTTTAATAAATTTATTTGAGACTAACTACGATTTTTGTGGATTTTGTTGAGTATTTTTGTTGTAGGATGCATATTTGAGTAAATTTAGATGAAATTATCTTCAATTTTTTGGATTGTGAAAAAAAATTTAGTTGGAAGTGTCGAATTTTATTAAATTTATTTGAAACCAACTTCGATTATTTTGGATTTTGTTGAGTATTTTTGTTGTAGGATCTATATTTCAGTAAATTTAGATGAAAATAACGACAATTTTTTGGATTGTGAAAAAAATTTTAGTTGGAAGTGTCAAATTTTAATAAATTTATTTGAGACCTACTTCGATTTTTGTGGATTTTGTTGAGTATTTTTGTTGTAGGATGCATATTTGAGTAAATTTAGATGATATTATCTTCAATTTTTTGGATTGTGAAAAAAAATTTAGTTGGAATTGTCAAATTTTAATAAATTTATTTGAAACCAACTCCGATTTCTTTGGATTATGTCGAGTATTTTTGTTGTAGGATCAATATTTGAGTAAATTTAGATGAAAATAACTTCAATTTTTAAGATTGTGAAAAAAATTTTAGTTGGAATTGTCAAATTTTAATACATTTATTTGAAATTAACTTCGATTATTTTGGAATTTGTTGAGTATTTTTGTTGTAGGATCTATATTTGAGTAAATTTAGATGAAAATAACTACATTTTTTAGGATTGCAAAAAATATTTAGTTGGAAGTGTCAAATTTTAATAAATTTATTTGAGACCAACTTCGATTTTTGTGGATTTTGTTGAGTATTTTTGTTGTAGGATCTATATTTGAGTAAATTTAGATGAAAATAACTTCAATTTTTAGGATTGTGATAAAAATTTTAGTTGGAAGTGTCAAAGTTTAATAAATTTATTTGAGACCAACATCGATTTTTTTTTATTTTGTTGAGTATTTTTGTTGTAGGATGTATATTTGAGTAAATTTAGATGAAAATAACTTCAATTTTTTGGATTGTGAAAAAATTTTAGTTGGAAGTGTCAAATTTTAATAAAATTATTTGAGACCAACTTCGATTTTTTTTTATTTTGTTGAGAATTTTTGTTGTAGGATGTATATTTGAGTAAATTTAGATGAAAATAACTTCAATTTTTTTGATTGTGATAAAAATTTTAGTTGAAAGAGTCAAATTTTAATAAATTTATTTGAAACCAACTCCGATTTCTTTGGATTATGTCGAGTATTTTTGTTGTAGGATCAATATTTGAGTAAATTTAGATGAAAATAACTTCAATTTTTAAGATTGTGAAAAAAATTTTAGTTGGAAGTGTCAAATTTTAATACATTTATTTGAAATTAACTTCGATTATTTTGGAATTTGTTGAGTATTTTTGTTGTAGGATCTATATTTGAGTAAATTTAGATGAAAATAACTACATTTTTTAGGATTGCGAAAAAAAATTTAGTTGGAAGTGTCAAATTTTAATAAATTTATTTGAGACCAACTTCGATTTTTGTGGATTTTGTTGAGTATTTTTGTTGTAGGATCTATATTTGAGTAAATTTAGATGAAAATAATTTCAATTTTTTGGATTGTGAAAAAATTTTAGTTGGAAGTGTCAAATTTTAATAAAAGTATTTGAGACCAACTTCGATTTTTTTTGATTTTGTTGAGAATTTTTGTTGTAGGATGTATATTTGAGTAAATTTAGATGAAAATAACTTCAATTTTTTTGATTGTGATAAAAATTTTAGTTGAAAGAGTCAAATTTTAATAAATTTATTTGAAACCAACTCCGATTTCTTTGGATTATGTCGAGTATTTTTGTTGTAGGATCAATATTTGAGTAAATTTAGATGAAAATAACTTCAATTTTTAGGATTGTGAAAAAAATTTAGTTGGAAGTGTCAAATTTTAATAAATTTATTTGAGACTAACTACGATTTTTGTGGATTTTGTTGAGTATTTTTGTTGTAGGATGCATATTTGAGTAAATTTAGATGAAATTATCTTCAATTTTTTGGATTGTGAAAAAAAATTTAGTTGGAAGTGTCGAATTTTATTAAATTTATTTGAAACCAACTTCGATTATTTTGGATTTTGTTGAGTATTTTTGTTGTAGGATCTATATTTCAGTAAATTTAGATGAAAATAACGACAATTTTTTGGATTGTGAAAAAAATTTTAGTTGGAAGTGTCAAATTTTAATAAATTTATTTGAGACCTACTTCGATTTTTGTGGATTTTGTTGAGTATTTTTGTTGTAGGATGCATATTTGAGTAAATTTAGATGATATTATCTTCAATTTTTTGGATTGTGAAAAAAAATTTAGTTGGAATTGTCAAATTTTAATAAATTTATTTGAAACCAACTCCGATTTCTTTGGATTATGTCGAGTATTTTTGTTGTAGGATCAATATTTGAGTAAATTTAGATGAAAATAACTTCAATTTTTAAGATTGTGAAAAAAATTTTAGTTGGAATTGTCAAATTTTAATACATTTATTTGAAATTAACTTCGATTATTTTGGAATTTGTTGAGTATTTTTGTTGTAGGATCTATATTTGAGTAAATTTAGATGAAAATAACTACATTTTTTTGGATTGTGAAAAAAATGTTAGTTGGAAGTGTCAAATTTTAATAAATTTATTTGAAACCAACACCGATTTTTTTTTATTTTGTTGAATATTTTTCTTGTAGGATCTATATTTGAGTAAATTTAGATGAAAATAACTACATTTTTTAGGATTGCGAAAAAAAATTTAGTTGGAAGTGTCAAATTTTAATAAATTTATTTGAGACCAACTTCGATTTTTGTGGATTTTGTTGAGTATTTTTGTTGTAGGATCTATATTTGAGTAAATTTAGATGAAAATAACGACAATTTTTTGGGTTGTGAAAAAAAAATTTACATGGAAGTGTAAAATTTTAATAAATTTATTTGAAACCAACTTCGATTTTTTTGGATTTTGTTGAGTATTTTTGTTGTAGGATCTATATTTGAGTAAATTCAGATGAAAATAACTTCAATTTTTAAGATTGTGAAAAAAATTTTAGTTGAAAGAGTCAAATTTTAATAAATTTATTTGAAACCAACTCCGATTTCTTTGGATTATGTCGAGTATTTTTGTTGTAGGATCAATATTTGAGTAAATTTAGATGAAAATAACTTCAATTTTTAAGATTGTGAAAAAAATTTTAGTTGGAAGTGTCAAATTTTAATACATTTATTTGAAATTAACTTCGATTATTTTGGAATTTGTTGAGTATTTTTGTTGTAGGATCTATATTTGAGTAAATTTAGATGAAAATAACTACATTTTTTAGGATTGCGAAAAAAAATTTAGTTGGAAGTGTCAAATTTTAATAAATTTATTTGAGACCAACTTCGATTTTTGTGGATTTTGTTGAGTATTTTTGTTGTAGGATCTATATTTGAGTAAATTTAGATGAAAATAATTTCAATTTTTTGGATTGTGAAAAAATTTTAGTTGGAAGTGTCAAATTTTAATAAAAGTATTTGAGACCAACTTCGATTTTTTTTTATTTTGTTGAGAATTTTTGTTGTAGGATGTATATTTGAGTAAATTTAGATGAAAATAACTTCAATTTTTTGGATTGTGAAAAAATTTTAGTTGGAAGTGTCAAATTTTAATAAAATTATTTGAGACCAACTTCGATTTTTTTTTATTTTGTTGAGAATTTTTGTTGTAGGATGTATATTTGAGTAAATTTAGATGAAAATAACTTCAATTTTTTTGATTGTGATAAAAATTTTAGTTGAAAGAGTCAAATTTTAATAAATTTATTTGAAACCAACTCCGATTTCTTTGGATTATGTCGAGTATTTTTGTTGTAGGATCAATATTTGAGTAAATTTAGATGAAAATAACTTCAATTTTTAAGATTGTGAAAAAAATTTTAGTTGGAAGTGTCAAATTTTAATACATTTATTTGAAATTAACTTCGATTATTTTGGAATTTGTTGAGTATTTTTGTTGTAGGATCTATATTTGAGTAAATTTAGATGAAAATAACTACATTTTTTAGGATTGCGAAAAAAAATTTAGTTGGAAGTGTCAAATTTTAATAAATTTATTTGAGACCAACTACGATTTTTGTGGATTTTGTTGAGTATTTTTGTTGTAGGATCTATATTTGAGTAAATTTAGATGAAAATAATTTCAATTTTTTGGATTGTGAAAAAATTTTAGTTGGAAGTGTCAAATTTTAATAAAAGTATTTGAGACCAACTTCGATTATTTTGGAATTTGTTGAGTATTTTTGTTGTAGGATCTATATTTGAGTAAATTTAGATGAAAATAACTACATTTTTTAGGATTGCGAAAAAAAATTTAGTTGGAAGTGTCAAATTTTAATAAATTTATTTGAGACCAACTTCGATTTTTGTGGATTTTGTTGAGTATTTTTGTTGTAGGATCTATATTTGAGTAAATTTAGATGAAAATAATTTCAATTTTTTGGATTGTGAAAAAATTTTAGTTGGAAGTGTCAAATTTTAATAAAAGTATTTGAGACCAACTTCGATTTTTTTTTATTTTGTTGAGAATTTTTGTTGTAGGATGTATATTTGAGTAAATTTAGATGAAAATAACTTCAATTTTTTTGATTGTGATAAAAATTTTAGTTGAAAGAGTCAAATTTTAATAAATTTATTTGAAACCAACTCCGATTTCTTTGGATTATGTCGAGTATTTTTGTTGTAGGATCAATATTTGAGTAAATTTAGATGAAAATAACTTCAATTTTTAGGATTGTGAAAAAAATTTAGTTGGAAGTGTCAAATTTTAATAAATTTATTTGAGACCTACTTCGATTTTTGTGGATTTTGTTGAGTATTTTTGTTGTAGGATATATATATTTGAGTAAATTTAAATGAAAATAACTTCAATTTTTAGGATTGTGAAAAAAAAATTTTCGTGGAAGGGTAAAATTTTAATAAATTTATTTGAAACCAACTTCGATTTTTTTTAATTTTGTTGAGTATTTTTGTTGTAGGATCTATATTTGAGTAAATTTAGATGAAAATAACTTCAATTTTTGGGATTGTGAAAAAAATTTTAGTTGGAAGTGTCAAATTTTAATAAATTTATTTGAGACTAACTACGATTTTTGTGGATTTTGTTGAGTATTTTTGTTGTAGGATGCATATTTGAGTAAATTTAGATGAAATTATCTTCAATTTTTTGGATTGTGAAAAAAAATTTAGTTGGAAGTGTCAAATTTTAATAAATTTATTGGGACCAACATCGATTTTTTTTTATTTTGTTGAGTATTTTTGTTGTAGGATCTATATTTGAGTAAATTTAGATGAAAATAACGAAAATTTTTTGGGTTGTGAAAAAAAAATTTACATGGAAGTGTCAAATTTTAATAAATTTATTTGAGACCTACTTCGATTTTTGTGGATTTTGTTGAGTATTTTTGTTGTAGGATGCATATTTGAGTAAATTTAGATGATATTATCTTCAATTTTTTGGATTGTGAAAAAAAATTTAGATGGAAGTGTCAAATTTTAATAAAATTATTTGAGACCAACTTCGATTTTTTTGGATTTTGTTGAGAATTTTTGTTGTAGGATGTATATTTGAGTAAATTTAGATGAAAATAATTTCAATTTTTTGGATTGTGAAAAAATTTTAGTTGGAAGTGTCAAATTTTAATAAAATTATTTGAGACCAACTTCGATTTTTTTTGATTTTGTTGAGAATTTTTGTTGTAGGATGTATATTTGAGTAAATTTAGATGAAAATAACTTCAATTTTTTTGATTGTGATAAAAATTTTAGTTGAAAGAGTCAAATTTTAATAAATTTATTTGAAACCAACTCCGATTTCTTTGGATTATGTCGAGTATTTTTGTTGTAGGATCAATATTTGAGTAAATTTAGATGAAAATAACTTCAATTTTTAAGATTGTGAAAAAAATTTTAGTTGGAAGTGTCAAATTTTAATACATTTATTTGAAATTAACTTCGATTATTTTGGAATTTGTTGAGTATTTTTGTTGTAGGATCTATATTTGAGTAAATTTAGATGAAAATAACTACATTTTTTAGGATTGCGAAAAAAAATTTAGTTGGAAGTGTCAAATTTTAATAAATTTATTTGAGACCAACTTCGATTTTTGTGGATTTTGTTGAGTATTTTTGTTGTAGGATCTATATTTGAGTAAATTTAGATGAAAATAATTTCAATTTTTTGGATTGTGAAAAAATTTTAGTTGGAAGTGTCAAATTTTAATAAAAGTATTTGAGACCAACTTCGATTTTTTTTTATTTTGTTGAGAATTTTTGTTGTAGGATGTATATTTGAGTAAATTTAGATGAAAATAACTTCAATTTTTTTGATTGTGATAAAAATTTTAGTTGAAAGAGTCAAATTTTAATAAATTTATTTGAAACCAACTCCGATTTCTTTGGATTATGTCGAGTATTTTTGTTGTAGGATCAATATTTGAGTAAATTTAGATGAAAATAACTTCAATTTTTAGGATTGTGAAAAAAATTTAGTTGGAAGTGTCAAATTTTAATAAATTTATTTGAGACCTACTTCGATTTTTGTGGATTTTGTTGAGTATTTTTGTTGTAGGATATATATATTTGAGTAAATTTAAATGAAAATAACTTCAATTTTTAGGATTGTGAAAAAAAAATTTTCGTGGAAGGGTAAAATTTTAATAAATTTATTTGAAACCAACTTCGATTTTTTTTAATTTTGTTGAGTATTTTTGTTGTAGGATCTATATTTGAGTAAATTTAGATGAAAATAACTTCAATTTTTGGGATTGTGAAAAAAATTTTAGTTGGAAGTGTCAAATTTTAATAAATTTATTTGAGACTAACTACGATTTTTGTGGATTTTGTTGAGTATTTTTGTTGTAGGATGCATATTTGAGTAAATTTAGATGAAATTATCTTCAATTTTTTGGATTGTGAAAAAAAATTTAGTTGGAAGTGTCAAATTTTAATAAATTTATTGGGACCAACATCGATTTTTTTTTATTTTGTTGAGTATTTTTGTTGTAGGATCTATATTTGAGTAAATTTAGATGAAAATAACGAAAATTTTTTGGGTTGTGAAAAAAAAATTTACATGGAAGTGTCAAATTTTAATAAATTTATTTGAGACCTACTTCGATTTTTGTGGATTTTGTTGAGTATTTTTGTTGTAGGATGCATATTTGAGTAAATTTAGATGATATTATCTTCAATTTTTTGGATTGTGAAAAAAAATTTAGATGGAAGTGTCAAATTTTAATAAAATTATTTGAGACCAACTTCGATTTTTTTGGATTTTGTTGAGAATTTTTGTTGTAGGATGTATATTTGAGTAAATTTAGATGAAAATATCTTCAATTTTTTGGATTGTGAAAAAAAATTTAGTTGGAAGTGTCAAATTTTTATAAATTTATTTGAAACCAACTTCGATTATTTTGGATTTTGTCGAGTATTTTTGTTGTAGGATCAATATTTGAGTAAATTTAGATGAAAATAACTTCAATTTTTTGGATTGTGAAAAAAAAATTTACATGGAAGTGTCAAATTTTAATAAATTAATTTGAAACCAACTTCGATTATTTTGGAATTTGTTAAGTATTTTTGTTGTAGGATCTATATTTGAGTAAATTTAGATGAAAATAACTTCAATTTTTTGGATTGTGAAAAAAATGTTAGTTGGAAGTGTCAAATTTTAATAAATTTATTTGAAACCAACACCGATTTTTTTTTATTTTGTTGAATATTTTTCTTGTAGGATCTATATTTGAGTAAATTTAGATGAAAATAACTACATTTTTTAGGATTGCGAAAAAAAATTTAGTTGGAAGTGTCAAATTTTAATAAATTTATTTGAGACCAACTTCGATTTTTGTGGATTTTGTTGAGTATTTTTGTTGTAGGATCTATATTTGAGTAAATTTAGATGAAAATAACGACAATTTTTTGGGTTGTGAAAAAAAAATTTACATGGAAGTGTAAAATTTTAATAAATTTATTTGAAACCAACTTCGATTTTTTTGGATTTTGTTGAGTATTTTTGTTGTAGGATCTATATTTGAGTAAATTCAGATGAAAATAACTTCAATTTTTAAGATTGTGAAAAAAATTTTAGTTGGAAGTGTCAAATTTTAATACATTTATTTGAAATTAACTTCGATTATTTTGGAATTTGTTGAGTATTTTTGTTGTAGGATCTATATTTGAGTAAATTTAGATGAAAATAACTACATTTTTTAGGATTGCGAAAAAAAATTTAGTTGGAAGTGTCAAATTTTAATAAATTTATTTGAGACCAACTTCGATTTTTGTGGATTTTGTTGAGTATTTTTGTTGTAGGATCTATATTTGAGTAAATTTAGATGAAAATAATTTCAATTTTTTGGATTGTGAAAAAATTTTAGTTGGAAGTGTCAAATTTTAATAAAAGTATTTGAGACCAACTTCGATTTTTTTTTATTTTGTTGAGAATTTTTGTTGTAGGATGTATATTTGAGTAAATTTAGATGAAAATAACTTCAATTTTTTGGATTGTGAAAAAATTTTAGTTGGAAGTGTCAAATTTTAATAAAATTATTTGAGACCAACTTCGATTTTTTTTTATTTTGTTGAGAATTTTTGTTGTAGGATGTATATTTGAGTAAATTTAGATGAAAATAACTTCAATTTTTTTGATTGTGATAAAAATTTTAGTTGAAAGAGTCAAATTTTAATAAATTTATTTGAAACCAACTCCGATTTCTTTGGATTATGTCGAGTATTTTTGTTGTAGGATCAATATTTGAGTAAATTTAGATGAAAATAACTTCAATTTTTAAGATTGTGAAAAAAATTTTAGTTGGAAGTGTCAAATTTTAATACATTTATTTGAAATTAACTTCGATTATTTTGGAATTTGTTGAGTATTTTTGTTGTAGGATCTATATTTGAGTAAATTTAGATGAAAATAACTACATTTTTTAGGATTGCGAAAAAAAATTTAGTTGGAAGTGTCAAATTTTAATAAATTTATTTGAGACCAACTTCGATTTTTGTGGATTTTGTTGAGTATTTTTGTTGTAGGATCTATATTTGAGTAAATTTAGATGAAAATAATTTCAATTTTTTGGATTGTGAAAAAATTTTAGTTGGAAGTGTCAAATTTTAATAAAAGTATTTGAGACCAACTTCGATTTTTTTTGATTTTGTTGAGAATTTTTGTTGTAGGATGTATATTTGAGTAAATTTAGATGAAAATAACTTCAATTTTTTGGATTGTGAAAAAATTTTAGTTGGAAGTGTCAAATTTTAATAAAATTATTTGAGACCAACTTCGATTTTTTTGGATTTTGTTGAGAATTTTTGTTGTAGGATGTATATTTGAGTAAATTTAGATGAAAATAACTTCAATTTTTTTGATTGTGATAAAAATTTTAGTTGAAAGAGTCAAATTTTAATAAATTTATTTGAAACCAACTTCGATTTCTTTGGATTTTGTCCAGTATTTTTGTTGTAGGATCAATATTTGAGTAAATTTAGATGAAAATAACTTCAATTTTTTTTATGGTGATAAAAATTTTAGTTGGAAGAGTCAAATTTTAATAAATTTATTTGAAACCAACTCCGATTTCTTTGGATTATGTCGAGTATTTTTGTTGTAGGATCAATATTTGAGTAAATTTAGATGAAAATAACTTCAATTTTTAGGATTGTTAAAAAAATTTTAGTTGGGAGTGTCAAAGATTAATAAATTTATTTGAGACCAACATCGATTTTTTTTTATTTTGTTGAGTATTTTTCTTGTAGGATCTATATTTGAGTAAATTTAGATGAAAATAACTACATTTTTTAGGATTGCGAAAAAAAATTTAGTTGGAAGTGTCAAATTTTAATAAAATAATTTGAGACCAACTTCGATTTTTGTGGATTTTGTTGAGTATTTTTGTTGTAGGATGCATATTTGAGTAAATTTAGGTGAAATTATCTTCAATTTTTTGGATTGTGAAAAAAAATTTAGTTGGAAGTGTCAAATTTTTATAAATTTATTTGAAACCAACTTCGATTATTTTGGATTTTGTTGAGTATTTTTGTTGTAGGGTCTATATTTCAGTAAATTTAGATGAAAATAACGACAATTTTTTGGATTGTGAAAAAAATTTTAGTTGGAAGTGTCAAATTTTAATAAATTTATTTGAGACCTACTTCGATTTTTGTGGATTTTGTTGAGTATTTTTGTTGTAGGATGCATATTTGAGTAAATTTAGATGAAAATAACTTCAATTTTTTTGATTGTGATAAAAATTTTAGTTGAAAGAGTCAAATTTTAATAAATTTATTTGAAACCAACTCCGATTTCTTTGGATTTTGTCGAGTATTTTTGTTGTAGGATCAATATTTGAGTAAATTTAGATGAAAATAACTTCAATTTTTTGGATTGTGAAAAAAAAATTTACATGGAAGTGTCAAATTTTAATAAATTAATTTGAAACCAACTTCGATTATTTTGGAATTTGTTAAATATTTTTGTTGTAGGATCTATATTTGAGTAAATTTAGATGAAAATAACTTCAATTTTTTGGATTGTGAAAAAAATGTTAGTTGGAAGTGTCAAATTTTAATAAATTTATTTGAAACCAACACCGATTTTTTTTTATTTTGTTGAATATTTTTCTTGTAGGATCTATATTTGAGTAAATTTAGATGAAAATAACTACATTTTTTAGGATTGCGAAAAAAAATTTAGTTGGAAGTGCCAAATTTTAATAAATTTATTTGAGACCAACTTCGATTTTTGTGGATTTTGTTGAGTATTTTTGTTGTAGGATCTATATTTGAGTATATTTAGATGAAAATAATTTCAATTTTTTGGATTGTGAAAAAATTTTAGTTGGAAGTGTCAAATTTTAATAAAAGTATTTGAGACCAACTTCGATTTTTTTTTATTTTGTTGAGTATTTTTGTTGTAGGATGTATATTTGAGTAAATTTAGATGAAAATAACTTCAATTTTTTTGATTGTGATAAAAATTTTCGTGGAAGGGTAAAATTTTAATAAATTTATTTGAAACCAACTTCGATTTTTTTTAATTTTGTTGAGTATTTTTGTTGTAGGATCTATATTTGAGTAAATTTAGATGAAAATAACTTCAATTTTTGGGATTGTGAAAAAAATTTTAGTTGGAAGTGTCAAATTTTAATAAATTTATTTGAGACTAACTACGATTTTTGTGGATTTTGTTGAGTATTTTTGTTGTAGGATGCATATTTGAGTAAATTTAGATGAAATTATCTTCAATTTTTTGGATTGTGAAAAAAAATTTAGTTGGAAGTGTCAAATTTTAATAAATTTATTGGGACCAACATCGATTTTTTTTTATTTTGTTGAGTATTTTTGTTGTAGGATCTATATTTGAGTAAATTTAGATGAAAATAACGAAAATTTTTTGGGTTGTGAAAAAAAAATTTACATGGAAGTGTCAAATTTTAATAAATTTATTTGAGACCTACTTCGATTTTTGTGGATTTTGTTGAGTATTTTTGTTGTAGGATGCATATTTGAGTAAATTTAGATGATATTATCTTCAATTTTTTGGATTGTGAAAAAAAATTTAGTTGGAAGTGTCAAATTTTAATAAAATTATTTGAGACCAACTTCGATTTTTTTGGATTTTGTTGAGAATTTTTGCTGTAGGATGTATATTTGAGTAAATTTAGATGAAAATATCTTCAATTTTTTGGATTGTGAAAAAAAATTTAGTTGGAAGTGTCAAATTTTTATAAATTTATTTGAAACCAACTTCGATTATTTTGGATTTTGTCGAGTATTTTTGTTGTAGGATCAATATTTGAGTAAATTTAGATGAAAATAACTTCAATTTTTTGGATTGTGAAAAAAAAATTTACATGGAAGTGTCAAATTTTAATAAATTAATTTGAAACCAACTTCGATTATTTTGGAATTTGTTAAGTATTTTTGTTGTAGGATCTATATTTGAGTAAATTTAGATGAAAATAACTTCAATTTTTTGGATTGTGAAAAAAATGTTAGTTGGAAGTGTCAAATTTTAATAAATTTATTTGAAACCAACACCGATTTTTTTTTATTTTGTTGAATATTTTTCTTGTAGGATCTATATTTGAGTAAATTTAGATGAAAATAACTACATTTTTTAGGATTGCGAAAAAAATTTAGTTGGAAGTGTCAAATTTTAATAAATTTATTTGAGACCAACTTCGATTTTTGTGGATTTTGTTGAGTATTTTTGTTGTAGGATCTATATTTGAGTAAATTTAGATGAAAATAACGACAATTTTTTGGGTTGTGAAAAAAAAATTTACATGGAAGTGTAAAATTTTAATAAATTTATTTGAAACCAACTTCGATTTTTTTGGATTTTGTTGAGTATTTTTGTTGTAGGATCTATATTTGAGTAAATTCAGATGAAAATAACTTCAATTTTTTGGATTGTGAAAAAAAAATTTACATGGAAGTGTCAAATTTTAATAAATTAATTTGAAACCAACTTCGATTATTTTGGAATTTGTTAAGTATTTTTGTTGTAGGATCTATATTTGAGTAAATTTAGATGAAAATAACTTCAATTTTTTGGATTGTGAAAAAAATGTTAGTTGGAAGTGTCAAATTTTAATAAATTTATTTGAAACCAACACCGATTTTTTTTTATTTTGTTGAATATTTTTCTTGTAGGATCTATATTTGAGTAAATTTAGATGAAAATAACTTCAATTTTTTGGATTGTGAAAAATATTTTAGTTGGAAGTGTCAAATTTTAATAAAATTATTTGAGACCAACTTCGATTTTTTTGGATTTTGTTGAGAATTTTTGTTGTAGGATGTATATTTGAGTAAATTTAGATGAAAATAATTTCAATTTTTTGGATTGTGAAAAAATTTTAGTTGGAAGTGTCAAATTTTAATAAAATTATTTGAGACCAACTTCGATTTTTTTTGATTTTGTTGAGAATTTTTGTTGTAGGATGTATATTTGAGTAAATTTAGATGAAAATAACTTCAATTTTTTTGATTGTGATAAAAATTTTAGTTGAAAGAGTCAAATTTTAATAAATTTATTTGAAACCAACTCCGATTTCTTTGGATTATGTCGAGTATTTTTGTTGTAGGATCAATATTTGAGTAAATTTAGATGAAAATAACTTCAATTTTTAAGATTGTGAAAAAAATTTTAGTTGGAAGTGTCAAATTTTAATACATTTATTTGAAATTAACTTCGATTATTTTGGAATTTGTTGAGTATTTTTGTTGTAGGATCTATATTTGAGTAAATTTAGATGAAAATAACTACATTTTTTAGGATTGCGAAAAAAAATTTAGTTGGAAGTGTCAAATTTTAATAAATTTATTTGAGACCAACTTCGATTTTTGTGGATTTTGTTGAGTATTTTTGTTGTAGGATCTATATTTGAGTAAATTTAGATGAAAATAATTTCAATTTTTTGGATTGTGAAAAAATTTTAGTTGGAAGTGTCAAATTTTAATAAAAGTATTTGAGACCAACTTCGATTTTTTTTTATTTTGTTGAGTATTTTTGTTGTAGGATGTATATTTGAGTAAATTTAGATGAAAATAACTTCAATTTTTTTGATTGTGATAAAAATTTTAGTTGAAAGAGTCAAATTTTAATAAATTTATTTGAAACCAACTCCGATTTCTTTGGATTATGTCGAGTATTTTTGTTGTAGGATCAATATTTGAGTAAATTTAGATGAAAATAACTTCAATTTTTAGGATTGTGAAAAAAATTTAGTTGGAAGTGTCAAATTTTAATAAATTTATTTGAGACCTACTTCGATTTTTGTGGATTTTGTTGAGTATTTTTGTTGTAGGATATATATATTTGAGTAAATTTAAATGAAAATAACTTCAATTTTTAGGATTGTGAAAAAAAAATTTTCGTGGAAGGGTAAAATTTTAATAAATTTATTTGAAACCAACTTCGATTTTTTTTAATTTTGTTGAGTATTTTTGTTGTAGGATCTATATTTGAGTAAATTTAGATGAAAATAACTTCAATTTTTAGGATTGTGAAAAAAATTTAGTTGGAAGTGTCAAATTTTAATAAATTTATTTGAGACTAACTACGATTTTTGTGGATTTTGTTGAGTATTTTTGTTGTAGGATGCATATTTGAGTAAATTTAGATGAAATTATCTTCAATTTTTTGGATTGTGAAAAAAAATTTAGTTGGAAGTGACAAATTTTAATAAATTTATTGGGACCAACATCGATTTTTTTTTATTTTGTTGAGTATTTTTGTTGTAGGATCTATATTTGAGTAAATTTAGATGAAAATAACGAAAATTTTTTGGGTTGTGAAAAAAAAATTTACATGGAAGTGTCAAATTTTAATAAATTTATTTGAGACCTACTTCGATTTTTGTGGATTTTGTTGAGTATTTTTGTTGTAGGATGCATATTTGAGTAAATTTAGATGATATTATCTTCAATTTTTTGGATTGTGAAAAAAAATTTAGTTGGAAGTGTCAAATTTTAATAAAATTATTTGAGACCAACTTCGATTTTTTTGGATTTTGTTGAGAATTTTTGTTGTAGGATGTATATTTGAGTAAATTTAGATGAAAATATCTTCAATTTTTTGGATTGTGAAAAAAAATTTAGTTGGAAGTGTCAAATTTTTATAAATTTATTTGAAACCAACTTCGATTATTTTGGATTTTGTCGAGTATTTTTGTTGTAGGATCAATATTTGAGTAAATTTAGATGAAAATAACTTCAATTTTTTGGATTGTGAAAAAAAAATTTACATGGAAGTGTCAAATTTTAATAAATTAATTTGAAACCAACTTCGATTATTTTGGAATTTGTTAAGTATTTTTGTTGTAGGATCTATATTTGAGTAAATTTAGATGAAAATAACTTCAATTTCTTGGATTGTGAAAAAAATGTTAGTTGGAAGTGTCAAATTTTAATAAATTTATTTGAAACCAACACCGATTTTTTTTTATTTTGTTGAATATTTTTCTTGTAGGATCTATATTTGAGTAAATTTAGATGAAAATAACTACATTTTTTAGGATTGCGAAAAAAAATTTAGTTGGAAGTGTCAAATTTTAATAAATTTATTTGAGACCAACTTCGATTTTTGTGGATTTTGTTGAGTATTTTTGTTGTAGGATCTATATTTGAGTAAATTTAGATGAAAATAACGACAATTTTTTGGGTTGTGAAAAAAAAATTTACATGGAAGTGTAAAATTTTAATAAATTTATTTGAAACCAACTTCGATTTTTTTGGATTTTGTTGAGTATTTTTGTTGTAGGATCTATATTTGAGTAAATTCAGATGAAAATAACTTCAATTTTTTGGATTGTGAAAAAAAAATTTACATGGAAGTGTCAAATTTTAATAAATTAATTTGAAACCAACTTCGATTATTTTGGAATTTGTTAAGTATTTTTGTTGTAGGATCTATATTTGAGTAAATTTAGATGAAAATAACTTCAATTTTTTGGATTGTGAAAAATATTTTAGTTGGAAGTGTCAAATTTTAATAAAATTATTTGAGACCAACTTCGATTTTTTTGGATTTTGTTGAGAATTTTTGTTGTAGGATGTATATTTGAGTAAATTTAGATGAAAATAATTTCAATTTTTTGGATTGTGAAAAAATTTTAGTTGGAAGTGTCAAATTTTAATAAAATTATTTGAGACCAACTTCGATTTTTTTTGATTTTGTTGAGAATTTTTGTTGTAGGATGTATATTTGAGTAAATTTAGATGAAAATAACTTCAATTTTTTTGATTGTGATAAAAATTTTAGTTGAAAGAGTCAAATTTTAATAAATTTATTTGAAACCAACTCCGATTTCTTTGGATTATGTCGAGTATTTTTGTTGTAGGATCAATATTTGAGTAAATTTAGATGAAAATAACTTCAATTTTTAAGATTGTGAAAAAAATTTTAGTTGGAAGTGTCAAATTTTAATACATTTATTTGAAATTAACTTCGATTATTTTGGAATTTGTTGAGTATTTTTGTTGTAGGATCTATATTTGAGTAAATTTAGATGAAAATAACTTCAATTTTTTTGATTGTGATAAAAATTTTAGTTGAAAGAGTCAAATTTTAATAAATTTATTTGAAACCAACTCCGATTTCTTTGGATTTTGTCGAGTATTTTTGTTGTAGGATCAATATTTGAGTAAATTTAGATGAAAATAACTTCAATTTTTTGGATTGTGAAAAAAAAATTTACATGGAAGTGTCAAATTTTAATAAATTAATTTGAAACCAACTTCGATTATTTTGGAATTTGTTAAGTATTTTTGTTGTAGGATCTATATTTGAGTAAATTTAGATGAAAATAACTTCAATTTTTTGGATTGTGAAAAAAATGTTAGTTGGAAGTGTCAAATTTTAATAAATTTATTTGAAACCAACACCGATTTTTTTTTATTTTGTTGAATATTTTTCTTGTAGGATCTATATTTGAGTAAATTTAGATGAAAATAACTACATTTTTTAGGATTGCGAAAAAAAATTTAGTTGGAAGTGTCAAATTTTAATAAATTTATTTGAGACCAACTTCGATTTTTGTGGATTTTGTTGAGTATTTTTGTTGTCGGATCTATATTTGAGTAAATTTAGATGAAAATAACGACAATTTTTTGGGTTGTGAAAAAAAATTTACATGGAAGTGTAAAATTTTAATAAATTTATTTGAAACCAACTTCGATTTTTTTGGATTTTGTTGAGTATTTTTGTTGTAGGATCTATATTTGAGTAAATTCAGATGAAAATAACTTCAATTTTTTGGATTGTGAAAAAAAAATTTACATGGAAGTGTCAAATTTTAATAAATTAATTTGAAACCAACTTCGATTATTTTGGAATTTGTTAAGTATTTTTGTTGTAGGATCTATATTTGAGTAAATTTAGATGAAAATAACTTCAATTTTTTGGATTGTGAAAAATATTTTAGTTGGAAGTGTCAAATTTTAATAAAATTATTTGAGACCAACTTCGATTTTTTTGGATTTTGTTGAGAATTTTTGTTGTAGGATGTATATTTGAGTAAATTTAGATGAAAATAATTTCAATTTTTTGGATTGTGAAAAAATTTTAGTTGGAAGTGTCAAATTTTAATAAAATTATTTGAGACCAACTTCAATTTTTTTTGATTTTGTTGAGAATTTTTGTTGTAGGATGTATATTTGAGTAAATTTAGATGAAAATAACTTCAATTTTTTTGATTGTGATAAAAATTTTAGTTGAAAGAGTCAAATTTTAATAAATTTATTTGAAACCAACTCCGATTTCTTTGGATTATGTCGAGTATTTTTGTTGTAGGATCAATATTTGAGTAAATTTAGATGAAAATAACTTCAATTTTTAAGATTGTGAAAAAAATTTTAGTTGGAAGTGTCAAATTTTAATACATTTATTTGAAATTAACTTCGATTATTTTGGAATTTGTTGAGTATTTTTGTTGTAGGATCTATATTTGAGTAAATTTAGATGAAAATAACTACATTTTTTAGGATTGCGAAAAAAAATTTAGTTGGAAGTGTCAAATTTTAATAAATTTATTTGAGACCAACTTCGATTTTTGTGGATTTTGTTGAGTATTTTTGTTGTAGGATCTATATTTGAGTAAATTTAGATGAAAATAATTTCAATTTTTTGGATTGTGAAAAAATTTTAGTTGGAAGTGTCAAATTTTAATAAAAGTATTTGAGACCAACTTCGATTTTTTTTGATTTTGTTGAGAATTTTTGTTGTAGGATGTATATTTGAGTAAATTTAGATGAAAATAACTTCAATTTTTTGGATTGTGAAAAAATTTTAGTTGGAAGTGTCAAATTTTAATAAAATTATTTGAGACCAACTTCGATTTTTTTTTATTTTGTTGAGAATTTTTGTTGTAGGATGTATATTTGAGTAAATTTAGATGAAAATAACTTCAATTTTTTTGATTGTGATAAAAATTTTAGTTGAAAGAGTCAAATTTTAATAAATTTATTTGAAACCAACTCCGATTTCTTTGGATTATGTCGAGTATTTTTGTTGTAGGATCAATATTTGAGTAAATTTAGATGAAAATAACTTCAATTTTTAAGATTGTGAAAAAAATTTTAGTTGGAAGTGTCAAATTTTAATACATTTATTTGAAATTAACTTCGATTATTTTGGAATTTGTTGAGTATTTTTGTTGTAGGATCTATATTTGAGTAAATTTAGATGAAAATAACTACATTTTTTAGGATTGCGAAAAAAAATTTAGTTGGAAGTGTCAAATTTTAATAAATTTATTTGAGACCAACTTCGATTTTTGTGGATTTTGTTGAGTATTTTTGTTGTAGGATCTATATTTGAGTAAATTTAGATGAAAATAATTTCAATTTTTTGGATTGTGAAAAAATTTTAGTTGGAAGTGTCAAATTTTAATAAAAGTATTTGAGACCAACTTCGATTTTTTTTGATTTTGTTGAGAATTTTTGTTGTAGGATGTATATTTGAGTAAATTTAGATGAAAATAACTTCAATTTTTAGGATTGTGAAAAAAATTTAGTTGGAAGTGTCAAATTTTAATAAATTTATTTGAGACTAACTACGATTTTTGTGGATTTTGTTGAGTATTTTTGTTGTAGGATGCATATTTGAGTAAATTTAGATGAAATTATCTTCAATTTTTTGGATTGTGAAAAAAAATTTAGTTGGAAGTGTCGAATTTTATTAAATTTATTTGAAACCAACTTCGATTATTTTGGATTTTGTTGAGTATTTTTGTTGTAGGATCTATATTTCAGTAAATTTAGATGAAAATAACGACAATTTTTTGGATTGTGAAAAAAATTTTAGTTGGAAGTGTCAAATTTTAATAAATTTATTTGAGACCTACTTCGATTTTTGTGGATTTTGTTGAGTATTTTTGTTGTAGGATGCATATTTGAGTAAATTTAGATGATATTATCTTCAATTTTTTGGATTGTGAAAAAAAATTTAGTTGGAATTGTCAAATTTTAATAAATTTATTTGAAACCAACTCCGATTTCTTTGGATTATGTCGAGTATTTTTGTTGTAGGATCAATATTTGAGTAAATTTAGATGAAAATAACTTCAATTTTTAAGATTGTGAAAAAAATTTTAGTTGGAATTGTCAAATTTTAATACATTTATTTGAAATTAACTTCGATTATTTTGGAATTTGTTGAGTATTTTTGTTGTAGGATCTATATTTGAGTAAATTTAGATGAAAATAACTACATTTTTTAGGATTGCAAAAAATATTTAGTTGGAAGTGTCAAATTTTAATAAATTTATTTGAGACCAACTTCGATTTTTGTGGATTTTGTTGAGTATTTTTGTTGTAGGATCTATATTTGAGTAAATTTAGATGAAAATAACTTCAATTTTTAGGATTGTGATAAAAATTTTAGTTGGAAGTGTCAAAGTTTAATAAATTTATTTGAGACCAACATCGATTTTTTTTTATTTTGTTGAGTATTTTTGTTGTAGGATGTATATTTGAGTAAATTTAGATGAAAATAACTTCAATTTTTTGGATTGTGAAAAAATTTTAGTTGGAAGTGTCAAATTTTAATAAAATTATTTGAGACCAACTTCGATTTTTTTTTATTTTGTTGAGAATTTTTGTTGTAGGATGTATATTTGAGTAAATTTAGATGAAAATAACTTCAATTTTTTTGATTGTGATAAAAATTTTAGTTGAAAGAGTCAAATTTTAATAAATTTATTTGAAACCAACTCCGATTTCTTTGGATTATGTCGAGTATTTTTGTTGTAGGATCAATATTTGAGTAAATTTAGATGAAAATAACTTCAATTTTTAAGATTGTGAAAAAAATTTTAGTTGGAAGTGTCAAATTTTAATACATTTATTTGAAATTAACTTCGATTATTTTGGAATTTGTTGAGTATTTTTGTTGTAGGATCTATATTTGAGTAAATTTAGATGAAAATAACTACATTTTTTAGGATTGCGAAAAAAAATTTAGTTGGAAGTGTCAAATTTTAATAAATTTATTTGAGACCAACTTCGATTTTTGTGGATTTTGTTGAGTATTTTTGTTGTAGGATCTATATTTGAGTAAATTTAGATGAAAATAATTTCAATTTTTTGGATTGTGAAAAAATTTTAGTTGGAAGTGTCAAATTTTAATAAAAGTATTTGAGACCAACTTCGATTTTTTTTGATTTTGTTGAGAATTTTTGTTGTAGGATGTATATTTGAGTAAATTTAGATGAAAATAACTTCAATTTTTTTGATTGTGATAAAAATTTTAGTTGAAAGAGTCAAATTTTAATAAATTTATTTGAAACCAACTCCGATTTCTTTGGATTATGTCGAGTATTTTTGTTGTAGGATCAATATTTGAGTAAATTTAGATGAAAATAACTTCAATTTTTAGGATTGTGAAAAAAATTTAGTTGGAAGTGTCAAATTTTAATAAATTTATTTGAGACTAACTACGATTTTTGTGGATTTTGTTGAGTATTTTTGTTGTAGGATGCATATTTGAGTAAATTTAGATGAAATTATCTTCAATTTTTTGGATTGTGAAAAAAAATTTAGTTGGAAGTGTCGAATTTTATTAAATTTATTTGAAACCAACTTCGATTATTTTGGATTTTGTTGAGTATTTTTGTTGTAGGATCTATATTTCAGTAAATTTAGATGAAAATAACGACAATTTTTTGGATTGTGAAAAAAATTTTAGTTGGAAGTGTCAAATTTTAATAAATTTATTTGAGACCTACTTCGATTTTTGTGGATTTTGTTGAGTATTTTTGTTGTAGGATGCATATTTGAGTAAATTTAGATGATATTATCTTCAATTTTTTGGATTGTGAAAAAAAATTTAGTTGGAATTGTCAAATTTTAATAAATTTATTTGAAACCAACTCCGATTTCTTTGGATTATGTCGAGTATTTTTGTTGTAGGATCAATATTTGAGTAAATTTAGATGAAAATAACTTCAATTTTTAAGATTGTGAAAAAAATTTTAGTTGGAATTGTCAAATTTTAATACATTTATTTGAAATTAACTTCGATTATTTTGGAATTTGTTGAGTATTTTTGTTGTAGGATCTATATTTGAGTAAATTTAGATGAAAATAACTACATTTTTTAGGATTGCAAAAAATATTTAGTTGGAAGTGTCAAATTTTAATAAATTTATTTGAGACCAACTTCGATTTTTGTGGATTTTGTTGAGTATTTTTGTTGTAGGATCTATATTTGAGTAAATTTAGATGAAAATAACTTCAATTTTTAGGATTGTGATAAAAATTTTAGTTGGAAGTGTCAAAGTTTAATAAATTTATTTGAGACCAACATCGATTTTTTTTTATTTTGTTGAGTATTTTTGTTGTAGGATGTATATTTGAGTAAATTTAGATGAAAATAACTTCAATTTTTTGGATTGTGAAAAAAATTTTAGTTGGAAGTGTCAAATATTCATATAATACCAGCGAACACGAAGGGACGAAATACACCCCCTATGAACTCATATATGGGAAAAAGGCAAGGCTACCGTCGAGCATAACGCCGAATGATTCTTTAAACACATATCCAGACTTCGTAGACAGGCTAGTAACTAGATTGTTTAATATTCGCGAAACAGGCCGAAATAACTTGGAAAATTCAAAACATCGTCAAAAATACTATTACGATAGAAGAGTAACCACTATTAACTACCAAAGAGGAGAACAAGTCTTGGTTCTAAAACCAAAAAGGAATAAATTCAGCGATGAATATGACGGACCGTACAAAATAATAGAAATTCTAGATTCTAATAACGTAAAGTTGGCGATAGGTCCCCACCGAACTAAGATCGTCCATAAGGACCGAATCAAACGAGCCTATGTGTCACAGGACCAAAGGAAATTCTAGGGAAACCCCTCCCCACCAAGAGGACACCGAGACCATGTGTCCATAAATTCGGGCGCAATCAGCGCAGGAGCTCATTCGCGAAACCAGTACTCTAAGCATCAATTGTTAATTCTGAAAGTATAACCTGCCAAAAGGGAGTTAAAATCATCACCTATACGTGAAAGGAAAGGCCATTCCACGCACGAACGATGGGAAATAGGAAGTGAGTACACCCCTTTTTAGAATTAAAAGTGAATCGGGACAGTACTCTTACAAAAAAAAAAAATATATTGTACGATAGATTATCGTCACTGCAAGAGGAGTGGCAGTTCCGCCCATACGAGGAGGAAGAAAACCCGAGAGGAGGATACTACGGACGCCTAATGAGCCTGACCTGCCTCCAGGCGATGGGGCCAGCGTTCACGAATCGAAATGACCTCTACAGACGGAAGGTGTGCAAGAACTGCCATGACAGCATGACAGATCAGGACAGGGCATACCACACGCCAGCCAGCAACCATCTCGTCACGCTTCATAGGAATTTAATAAATTACAAGTATTGTATGCGTTGTACAGAGCCGCTATACGCCCGAGGAAGTTCGAGTCAATGCCCCGATTGCATAGAGGCGTTCGTGCATCTGCGCCACGAAAATTGGAGGGCGTTAGCACTCGGGTTGGCATTAAATGTGCTAGAATTCGACCATAATCAAGGAATAGAACGCTAAAAGAAAATTTCGAATAAACCCTCCTTTTACCTAATATAATCGAATCTGATTCTATCACCTTCACCTCCGTTACTCCAAAACCCAAGCGAAACCGTTCGATTAATTAAAGGTCTTATACGATATATATCACACTACGACAAGCTTCATTCAATTCAGCGAAAATGACGCGTAAGAAAAGTAGGTCAATCAGCCGGTGTAGTAAACAGACCACACTCCTGAACCGTAGGAAACTAGGTCGCGAAACAAGGAACCTTAGGGGACGCATAGACAATCAATGGGGGGTAACATCATAACATGACACGAGTAGTATTCAGTCACAAGCTTCATTCAGTATCGACATTTAATAACGCGCAGACATACCTTCAGAATTTAAATCGAGAATGCCGAAAAAAGGAGGCAAGTGGAGAACGATAAAAAGGGCGGCAAAGCTACGTCAGTGGAATTTACGTAAATTAACCGTGCCAGAAGTCGATTGGCAACAATATCTTAAACTCCCTCATTCCGATCCGCGGCAGCGCGCGTGGAAGTATATATTTTTGTTCGGTACCGGCAACGTACCACCCCAAACGATGGGAGTGTCAGGAAATTTGAACGAGGATGCGAAAGCATTCCAACAAATGGAGGAAGTAATCGAGCGCCAAACCTCCTCCACCGATGTACAAATTCAAAGCGTAAGCGATTCTAAAATCTCATCTCTCGAGACGAGAGATAAACCGGGCGGCGAGGTGTAACGTCCTGCGACGAGCCGCCACAAAAATTCTTTCTTTTATTATATTAATTCTTATTCTATATCCTTATTATTCTATATTCTTCATATCCTATACCTAAGACATTGTATTAGTAGTAAGACTTGAATGCACGTATGGAGAATGCAAGTATGAACGAATGCAACCTAGTGGTCAGTGAACAAACCAAGTGAAGTGAACGCATGCGCAGTATCATTCAACGGAGCGAGTGAACCGAGTGCGGACCGCGAGCGGATCAAGTGCGCATGCGCGAGACGCACGATCGGCCGAACGGCAAGTGAAACACGAGTGTAACGCCTGATTGGCGCCAGCTAAATACAAAAGCTAATTGGTGCGCGCAAAGTGCGACATGTGATTGGACCGAGCTAGGTTCACCAAATAGGTATAAATATGGGCCCGCCAGCAGTAGGAAAGCAGAGATCCTCGAGATACCATTGAGAGATCCTCAAGATATCATAAGTACGCACCACTTAAAACAACCCAACTAACTAACATTCACTCCGTGGCGCTAGAATAGGCACCACGCTTAAAACTCCACATCCAAGCCAAATTTCACTCCAAGGCGCTTGAGCCGGCATCTTGGATTTCCAAAGACATTCAATATCATTCACAAATCTACCATCTAAGGCTGCTTGAGTAGGCACCTTGGCTACCATCTGGGTATGCTCTAATCAAGCTACCTGGCTACCATCTGAGGCGCTCCACTAGGCACCTCGGCTACCATCTTAGGCTGTTCTTGACAAAGCACCTGAGCAACGTGGAATCTACAACTAAGGAGGCTTTTAACGGAGCACCTTAGCACCAATCCTAGAAAGCGTGGGCAAGCTGATAGGCAACTGGAAGCTATTGAAACCCGAGAGAAGGAACCCTCTCATTCTCTTCACTTAAACATTCTAAATCGACCAAAGTGTCATCCTTTATATATACCGACCTAGCGTCAAATTTATATCATAATTCTATTTCTTTTCGACTAAGCGTCTATTACTATTTCTTTTCGACTAAGCGTCTATTTCTATTTCTTTTCGACCGAGCGTTAAATGCTATTTTCTTTCGTTCGAAACGATATTTCGAACTCTTACCGATCGGAGCGATATATATATATAGGTTAGTTAATTTTCTGTTCTATCGACTTAGCGTCACGAGCGAAAATCGAGTAATATTCTGTTTAACCGACCAACGAGTCGTCACGTAATCATTTTCGACACCGCGTCGTACTTGTTTAAACCAAATCAATTCTTTTGAATAAACCATTTTTGTTATTTATCGTTAAAAGAAGGACTCTAGTTTCATGAAATTCATTTCTTTATCGCACGCCACCCGAACCAGTCCCATAATTTCACAGGTAAACCGCTCTACTTGTGGAATCGCCTGCAACTAACGGCACAGTCTCGTTTGAGAACGTTACAGGTTAAAATTTTGGTGACAATCGGTGGGATAATAATTGCTTTAAACCGCAAACGTGTGGCAAGGGAGAATATACTCTCCTAGCGAAAAGCAAGACTCCTTCTTTCTAATCAGACACATTTTCGAAAAAAAAAAATTTTTAATCATGCCTACCGACGGAGCAACCGGTAGCACCCCAACTCAGGTAGACGCAGTTGTAGAAGAACTACAACGCCTACAAATTAGTCAGGATAGTTCGCGTCAACCGCATACTAGGATCCGCGATGCCGCAGACACGGTTCCAGCCTTTGACGGGCGAAACATTACGATTCATCAATTTACAAAATGCTGTAGGAACGCGAAAAATATGATCACGCCGAACGCCGAATATGGCTTAGTACAATTAATCAAATGCAAATTGTTCGGGCAAGCCTCTAGAGTTATATTAAACGGGGATTACAATACTATAGAGGAAGTAATTAAGGTCCTCAACGCCCGTTTCGCACCACTATATTCTTCAATCCAATTATATGGAGACATGTCAAAGGTAGCTCAGATGCAGAATGAAGCCACTGTAGATTATAGTAGTAGAGTCTCCGGGATTTTTCTACAATTAAAACACTGTAACGAAATAGAGGTTCCTTTACACGTTGCGCAATACAATCAATCCGCTGAAATAAATTCAATTAAGGCATTTTTAACGGGTTTAAAACCAGAAATCTACGCACGAATGCGAACAGTCGAATTCACTGACCTCGATACCGCCATAGAATCCGCTATAAAAGCTGAAGCCGAATGTCAGGAGAACTTAATGAGAAATAAATTCGCGGAAGGACTATCACACTCCGCACATTGCACAAATTGTTATGGGTACGGGCACTCAGCGAATGACTGTAGCAGTAAATTCCCAGTAGGGCAAATAGCACAAATTAGTTGGCAATCAAAATACTGTGATCATTGTCGAAAGGTAGGACACACAGTTCAGGAATGCCAGAAGATAAACTCCGCGCCGCGATCAACACCGTATACAGGGTGTCCCAAAAATGTCGGACTTCCTTGAAAGGGGTTACTCAGGGGGTGATTTGAAACAACTTTTTCCTTAGCGAAAATATTGTCCGAAGCTTCGTTAAGGAGATATTAACCAAAAACCCCGACCAATCAGAGCGCGCGCCTTCCGCCTGAGTTCCCGCGGTAGCGTTGGCTACGAGGTAGGCGACCGCGCTTGTGCTACGAACGTACGAACAAGCAAGTCGGCATGCATCGAAGGAAACCGCGTTACACATTTTTTTTTTAAAGCAGAATCTTAAATAAGAATAATTTGAAGTGAGAGGACAAGAAGTACGTAAATTTCGTTTTTAAATAAGGCATAAACGAAAAGCTAACGTAACAGAAAATGTACGACAAGTGATCGTAATTCGTTATTGAGGTAAAAATCCGTAGTTTAACAACGGCCAACACAACTAAATTTAAAAAATAATATTAGGTGTATGAATAAATTCTTTCCGACTGGAATTTCTATCGCGGTGGTATTCAGAAGCTGCCAGAAAAATGGCAAAAGGTAATGAACAATAATGGAAATTATTGCGATGATCGAGTTGTTTTCATATTTTTTAAATCGAACTGTTATTGTACCCTAAAATCGGAAAGAATTTATTTTCACACCTAATAATCACCAATAAATTAAATAAAACTCACCCTTTCTGGACATTCCTTTCCTTGCTTTCCTTCCCTTTTCGGAAACCTTGCCACTGTACCGATCCTGGTCATCGGCGTCCAGTGCTCAGCTGATCGCAGGGTCAATGTACCGAATATTCACTTCACTGCACGGCTACTAACACTGATCACTGAACCGATCCTGGTCATCGATGGACGAGCCCAGTGCACAGCTGGTTTCAGGTACACGACACCATCCAAGGTTAATGTGCCGAATATTCACTTTACTGCACGGCTACTAACACTGATCACTGAATTCATTTTTCACGGAACGTGTTGTTCCTACGTTATAAAAATTGGTGGCCGCGAAAGGGGCCGATTACTGTTAATTACTGGGACGAGATTACTACTATTACCCGGCGAAAAGAAAACTCGTGGCAGACTGTCACGGGCTGTGCAGTCCGCTGCTGTGCAGCGATCAGATACGGATCCGACCGACGATCGTCAAAACAAAAGCGTAGGCTACGCTTGGTCAAATCGCTCTATCCCACTCGATCTCGTGTTTCGTTCGATCTCTTCGTCGCGCGGTGCGACAATGTATGTGGCAACTTCAGCCAATAACCAAAATACGTGTGTCCCGTCTTTAAAAGTGTGCCCAAATAGGTGACTCGACCAATCGTCACAGCAGCGGACTGCACAGCCCGAGACAGTCTGCCACGAGTTTTCTTTTCGCCGGGTAATAGTAGTAATCTCGTCCCAGTAATTAACAGTAATCGGCCCCTTTCGCAGCCACCAATTTTTATAACGTAGGAACAACACGTTGCGTGAAAAATAAATTCAGTGATCAGTGTTAGTAGCCGTGCAGTAAAGTGAATATTCGGCACATTAACCTTGGATGGTGTCGTGTACCTGAAACCAGCTGTGCACTGGGCTCGTCCATCGATGACCAGGATCGGTTCAGTGATCAGTGTTAGTAGCCGTGCAGTGAAGTGAATATTCGGTACATTGACCCTGCGATCAGCTGAGCACTGGACGCCGATGACCAGGATCGGTACAGTGGCAAGGTTTCCGAAAAGGGAAGGAAAGCAAGGAAAGGAATGTCCAGAAAGGGTGAGTTTTATTTAATTTATTGGTGATTATTAGGTGTGAAAATAAATTATTTCCGATTTTAGGGTACAATAACAGTTCGATTTAAAAAATATGAAAACAACTCGATCATCGTAATAATTTCCATTATTGTTCATTACCTTTTGCCATTTTTCTGGCAGCTTCTGAATACCACCGCGATAGAAATTCCAGTCGGAAAGAATTTATTCATACACCTAATATTATTTTTTAAATTTAGTTGTGTTGGCCGTTATTAAACTACGGATTTTTACCTCAATAACGAATTACGATCACTTGTCGTACATTTTCTGTACGCTACCGCGGGAACTCAGGCGGAAGGCGCGCGCTCTGATTGGTCGGGGTTTTTGGTTAATATCTCCTTAACGAAGCTTCGGACAATATTTTCGCTAAGGAAAAAGTTGTTTCAAATCACCCCCTGAGTAACCCCTTTCAAGGAAGTCCGACATTTTTGGGACACCCTGTAGTTCTGGGCCAAGGCCGTCGTCACACAACACCGGTTCACGAATGGCACCACGTAATACCGCGCCGCGTAAATCACAACAACTCGAATGCAGATATTGCAAGAATAGGGGACACACAATCGAGGAATGTAGAAAGAAAATGTATAACGATAGGCGAAGGTCCGAGAATTCACTAAATCCCAAAGAATCGTCAAATCCTTCTCAAAATCCCGTACGCAGGCAAGCCGTCTTAAGGGGGTAGACACGGGGTAAAACAGCGATCTGTATACCGACACAATGTGGCCCGAAACATGGGTTTGCGGGAATACGTTGTTTGTCCTTATATGAGCAGATTTTGAGCTGGGTGAGGTCTCACTCGAAAGAGGAAGGTCCGATGCAGCCCGCTCTGGTCATGGTTCGACGAGATTGTGTTAATATCTAATAATATGAGTGTTGAAAGTAGAGCAAAAGTCGAAAAAAAAAGAGTTTTGTGACTCAAACGATTACCAGAGCGGGCTGTATCGAACCTTCCTCTTTCGAATGAGACCTCACCCAGCCCAAAATGTGCTCATATAAGGACAAACAACGTATTCCCGTGACTGCATTCCCAATACGAGTTCCGCCATATTGGCGATAATACAGAGCAAGTCACGTGACAAATTTAGTTCAGCTAGTGGATTCGAGATGGCGCCTACTCGGGAGGACTGCCAACGTGGAATCATAGTAAATGTGTACAAATACCGGAAAATGTGTACATCTACCGATTTTATACTTTTACCGTAACACATACATCATTTGAAATCGCTGTCGAATTTATGTTATAGTAATTGAGGCAGTGAGAGCACCAACGGCCTAATCCATATTAAAAAAAAAAAAAAAATTTCCCTATTTTATATGATTAGTAGAGCATATTAGAATACGTTATTGCTAACTCAATTTAAAAAAAAATGTGGGTTAGTCCGTTGTTGCTCTCACTGCCTCAATTATATGGCAAAATACCAGAGATGGGCATTACTTAAATAACCTGAGTCAATTTCTATTTGAAGCGCTATGATTGAATTAATTTAATCATGGGGAATTCAATTGCCGGCCATGAATAATTTTCTCGTATTTATTCGTACTTTCTCGACTGAATATATATGATTTTCGACTAAAGTACGAATAAATACGAGAATATTATTTATGGTCGATGGATGAAAGGCTTTGGAATACAAAAATGAATGACTAAATATATGATTTCCGATTATACAATTATTATCTTTTATTATTAATTAAAATTAAAAAAAATTTGTACACCCACTCTTCCTCCTCTTCCCCCTCTTCCTCCTCTCCCCCCTCTTCCACCTCTTGCTCCTCTCCCACCTCTTCCTCCTCTTTCATACTCCCACTGCCGCAGCTTCCTTTTCATGTCCCTGTTCTGTAATATGAAAAATAAACATAAATCTTATGTTAATTACTGCAATTTTCAGTTAATTACTGTTAATTTCACACTTTCGTGAGAATGTAAGAAATTAAAAAAAGATCGTTTTGCGTGAGATCGCCTACGTATCTACATACCTCCTTCTTCATGCGCAACGCCAGGTGCCAGTAGGCTGTTGCCATTTCCCGGGAACTACGCCCCGACGACGGAGTTCGGCCGCTCGATGGACTTCTGGACGGACTCCGTCGTCGAGACGGAGTCTGCCGGCTGCTAGGACTCCGTCTTCGAGACGGATTCCCTTCCTTTTTTCCCATCTGCTTATTTTCTTTCCCAGACATCTAAAAAATAATCGAAGAAACGGTGAAACTATTGAACGTAATTAAAATGAATTTGAAAGTGTAGTAGAAGAGCCAGAGTTGGCCAAAATGTAATCTAATTACAAATTACAAATTACGATTAAAATGTAATTGTGTGATTGATTACACATTATTTTTTGTAATCGTTAATTTAGGTAGTTGACCACAATTTTGTCAACTACCTAAATTAACGATTACAGAAAATAATGTGTAATCAATCACACAATTACATTTTGTAATTTATGATTTGTAATTAGATTACATTTTGCCAAACTCTGAGAAGAGTACACGTTTATCAAGTTAGTACATTTGGGTACAATATAGGCTTCCTTTAGCCAAGATTTAGCGGATGAGGAGAATCTTCAGATTTCTAAATTCTGGAATTTCCAAGTACGAAAGCTTTGAAATTCAAACATTTCCAAAATTTGTAATTGTGAGATTATCACGTTTCAAAATATTTGTATTTTTAATTATCCAACATTTGTGATCTTAAAATTTCTAATTTTTCCAATTCTGATGTTTAGCAACTGTTTTTCATCACTTGTCTACACTTTCAACTAAAGGAAGCCTATATTGCACCCGAATGTACCTTTTCTAGACATTTCGCGGGTAAATTATAACAGAACTTTCCTATTTTACGTGAGAATGAATACGCGAATCTCTGAGTGTGAAGCTGCGTATCGACATTGTAGGGATGCCGCGCGAGGCACGCTTCGCGGAGCGGAGAGTCTGGAGACTACCTCGATCATGATCACTTTGCGAGGCTGCCGCGCGAGGCACGCTTCGCGGAGTGGAGAGTCTGGAGACTGCCTCGATCATGATCACTTTGCGAGGGAGGCGCGTGCGACAGTCTCGCGCTACCTCCAGCATGATATTTGCGTTGCCCGAGCCATGCGATTTTTGATCATGGGGCTGCGAGGTACCTTTGAGCACGTCGAAAAATCGACTGCCGATGCCTCGTAAAGTAATCATGGTCGAGGTAGTCTCCAGACTGTCCACTCCGCGAGGTGTGCCATGCGAGGCAGCCTCGCAATGGCGATACGCAGCTTCAGAAGCTCGCGGACACTCAAACAATCACAGTTCACACGATAGATTTTACACAAAAAATTACAACAATACTATGACGCTAATGAAACTTCACCCGAAATATGTCTAAATACAGTCTTAGGTTGGAAGTAAAATGTAGAAGTGTGTCAGTTATTATGAAAGTGGCGTCGGTCGAAATTTAAAAAAAAATAAATTGAACTTTACGTTTATTATGTATCATGTTGATATAATACGTAAAAAAGAAGTGAAATGTAATAAACGAAAAATTTGGACTTAGACCACTTTCACAATAACCGGTACATATAGTGAAAAAGACAGGGGTAATAAGCGTGAAGGTACTTACGATCTATATGGCTCAACAGTCGCTCGTATATCTGACGATCGAGCCTTTGCTAGCCTCCAGGGCCAGCGTTGCCGGAAAACAATCGCTTGCGTCGGTTTACGCATACATTAACACCCACTAATGTAGGTGATCCTACTACACAACTTGCGATTCTTTCCTGAACCCGCTGGACAGGGCCTAAACTGTCTTTCTCACTCACTCAATATTTTGTATTTCACTTGCACCAAGGACCGAGCGACACGTCTCGGCCCGCGTAAAGGTTCAAACGCGCAAAGGTGATACGTGAAAATTATAAGCACAGGATAATCAAAAATCCTTTCCTGTGCACATTTTTGCACCAAAAAGTATTCCCGGAAGTACATAATCAATGTAAATGTATCAGCATACACCAATCCTAATGAGAAGGAGAGGAACAGAACGCATATATCCGTCCTTTTCCCACTATCTTTTGTTCTGCTTCTCAGCATCTGTAACTAATGCAGCGACAACGCTAGCTGATCAGTTTTCTGCCGTTTGCACTACGGTGAAGACGCAGAAAGCAATCGGGTTTTTATTTACTGCGTAGATATTGATACATATGGAATATTCATAATTGGTGAATTGTTCCATTCCTGCGTGGTTAGTTACTGTAGTGTTGATAAGTGTGTGTGATCATTCCATTGCCATGGAATCAAAGAAGGAAGCCGCAGATGCAAGGAACAAGCGCTATTTGAAGGGTCATGTAAAAGCGAAGCAGCCCAACTTATATGCAAAGCGTTTGTCAAGAAATGAAAAACGTCGAGAAATGTAAGTTGTGTTTTATGGTACAGATTGGTATGCAGTTACAGTTTGTGATGTAGTAGTAGCAGCACGATATTTTGGTGTATATAATACAGTATTATTCATATTCTTCAAATATGTATATCAACAGCTATCTTTGACACTTTAAGCCGGATCCAGACTTGAATGCGTATACGCTGAGCAAGGCCGAACGCGCACGAATGCCGCATGCGGAGGGTTCGAAAGTGCCATGTTTCTTTCGTCACCAACTTCTGTGCTTAGCTTAGCCCACTCCGCAGTCGTAAAGATGGCATCGAAGGAACAACTCCTTATTGCGAGCGCAGCGTTTCTTTTAACGTACAAAATATTAAAAGAAAAGCGAACTAAAAAAAAGTAGAGAGACGATGGTGGATTACAGAACTTTATAAACACCGAAAGGAAGAGGGACACAATATTCTGAATCAATTAAAAGTGGAAATTAGCACGGGACAGTTTCAAAATTTTGTACGAATGTCCTGTGAGGATTTTTAAGTGCTGATTCAGATGATCGGACCTAAAGTGGTGAAGAAAGACACTCGGTTCAGGGACGCTATTCCCATTTCAGTGAGGTTGGCAATAACTTTACGCTTTCTAGCAACAGGCGATTCGTATACAAGCTTGCAATATGTGTTTAAAGTATCGAAGCAAGCAATATCGACTATCATAATGGAAGTTTGTCCTGCGCTAATTGAAGGTTTAAGAAGTTGTGTAAAGGTAAGTACAAACTACAAATTTCAATTTAAAATAATTTTATTGTGGGTGTGGGGAATATGTATAATGTATATTTGCATGGTCTGTGGGAGTCATGGGGTTATGTGTGAATGTAGTCGGGCTCGGGGGATAAATGGGAGTGGGATATGATGTGAAAGGGGTTGTGGGGGGGATAGCATAGGTGACATAATTTTCGCAGTGCCCCATATCCGCCTGGAACATAATATTATTTATTTGGTGTTCAACAATCGATGCGACCCTCGCAGAATATAAACGCAATTTGTGCGCTATATGCTCCCCGTACGTTGCAAATCTGTCGCCTTTCGCTGACGTATTGACTTGTGCATACGTGTCTTGTAATATTTGGAACGTCTGTTCCAGTCGAGGATCTTCCTCGTTTCGTTTTTTTTCGTGTTGCTGGTGGTGGTGGTGGTGGTGACGGTGATGGTGATGGTGGTGATGGTGGTGGTGATGGGGCTGAATTAATATTATTTCTTATTCCGGACGGTCCACCAATTTCGCCATCGTTCGGAGTAGATGGCCTGGTTTGACCGCAGTCAGCCTCCGCCTCCGTATCCAATAAAGTTTCCTGTAAAATAATATATTGAATTAGATTACTGTTTCAATCTCAATTAGTGTTCTTAAAATGTGTGTTCTTCATTTCTTTGTCATGTATACCAGTTTTATAGTGATCCTTCCAGATCTTTATACAGGGTGAGTTAATAATAACTGTCTGTTGAAATAACTCGTTACTTATTGTTTTTAGAAAAAAGTCTTTTATATGAAATATATTGTATTCGGTAGTGCTTGTCCAGGGACACATTTTTTTTATATATTATATTGTCTGAGATATCATTGTGGCCTTCAGTTTTTAAAATGACACCGCTTATTTTTCGAAGTACTATGTTGTAATCGATAATTTTTGCTCAAATCAATAAATAACGAGTTATTTCAGATGATATTTGTTATTCATTAACCCTGTATACATTCATACATCGCGTCTTTTATATAGTTATGTGTTTTTCTAGATGCCGTCAACTACGGAAGAGTGGGAAAGCATAGCTTCCCAGTTCGAAAGTAAATGGAATTTCCCGCACTGCGTGGGGGCAATGGATGGGAAACACATAATGTTACAATGTCCTATGAACAGTGGCAGTGAATACTACAATTACAAATCGTTTTTCAGTATTGTATTGTTTGCACTTGTCGATGCAGATTATAATTTTCTATTTGTGGATGTAGGCTGCCAAGGGAGAATTTCGGATAGTGGTGTTTTCAAACACACTGAACTGTACAAACGAATTGAGAGTAAAAATTTAGCTTTGCCCGAAAAAACTCCACTGCCGGGAAGAAATATGAACATGCCGTACGTCATACTAGGTGACGAGGCATTTCCTCTCACCGAAAATATCATGAAACCGTATTCGGGAAATCACAATAAAGGAACCAGAGAGAGAATATATAATTATCGCCTAAGTAGGGCTCGACGAGTAGTAGAGAATGTTTTTGGTATATGCTCTTCAGTGTTTCGGATTTTAAGGAAACCAATGCTATTGCAGCCGGAAAAAGCTGAGATAATAACTCTAACAATTGTGTATCTACACAATTTTCTGAGAAAATCGACCACTTCGAGAGCATCATACTGCCCATCAGGGATGTTGGACAATGAACGTAATGGGGAAATAGTAGTAGGAAGCTGGAGGACTTTAACACAAACCACTGCCAACAATTCATCGTTTCTGCCACTTAACAATGTACCTCGGAGACCGTCACAAAACTCACAGAACATTAGACGAGAATTTACAGACTATTTCGTTACCAACGGAACTGTCCCTTGGCAGAATAACTGTGCATGACGGAAATTGTTTAAATACACCCATTTTGTAAAACCGTATTTTACTTACATTTTCCGTATTTATGGTTTGCCTAGGTTTATTCCTGTCCAGTAAAAAATGCATTCTGGGGAATGCGAACCATTTTGATTTATATACTTCTTTCCTTCCTGCAATGTAACAATTATTTCAATAATTAAATAAAGACTGTGAATGATATATTCTTCGAATACAGATAGTACTACAATACGTTATGGAAGACCAACAGTTTTTTTCGACTTACCTTTCCCAGTACCTACGGAATGTTTTCCTTTCGCCCTTTGCTGACGAAATGAGCCCAACAAGCTGGTCATTTTTTGCCGCACTATTTCCTCAAGAACTCCAATTTGTTTGGAGATTTTGCTCCATGCATCGTTTTATTTTATTTTTAGAAAAGTAATTTTTATTCTTTGGATTCCATAGAACTGGATATTTCTCATATTCCCCGATTAATCCTAGACAATCCTCGGGTGCCCATTCTTCCATTGTTGTATACTGTACATAAAGATATATTTGTATTAATTGAATTAAATCGAACTCCTTTTAATTTAGTTGAGGGGGGTCAGAATTAGTTTCAGGGTTTCATCATTAACATTTTAGAGAGACATTTACTTTAACTTTTATAGCTGAATATTTGAGAATTATTTGTATAGGATTTTTTATTTCATTAATATTTATTATATATCAATTAAATTCATTTCGGAAAAAGATTTCGGATGTTGGTGAAACTCAGATATGTTGTAGTCTTTAGTGATATATAAACGTACCTCGAAGGATTTTTCAAAATTTTAACAATTGTGGATCTTACAGCTCTTTGAAACATAGAGTTGAACTTTCTACAATAAATTATAACTGTTGAACTAAGAAAGTGATAAAATATGAGCTTTTGGGAGCATACAGTGGAGACAAGAGTACATAATAATAATTATTTAATTTTGAAGAAACAAATTTTTGACCATTTCTTTTGCAATTATTCTAAATAAATGCAATTTTCTCAAAATACGTACCTTTTTAAACATTTGAAAAAATGAGGATATAGCCCTCTTTACGGACACGTTTTCAAAACTATGAACACTTTAAAATTGGCCAAATTAAATTATTTGAATGCGGCGCTGCGTTGCCAACACAGACTGGACTGGCGTGAGATATATTTTGAACTATCTATCGAGTAGGTACTGGCGACGCAGCGTCGCATTCAAATAATTTCATTTGGCCAATTTTAAAGTGTCTATAGTTTTGAAAACGTGTCCGTAAGGTCAACTCTAAGTTTCAAACAGCTATAAGATCCATAATTGTTTAAATTCTGAAAAATCCTTCGAGGTACGTTTATATATCACTAAAGACTACAACATATCTGAGTTTCACCAACATCCGAAATCTTATTCCGAAAAGTGTGCGATTTCGCGTGGAATGATCATATAATAGATACAGATATAGATACATAGAAGTAGTATTAAAAAAAAATATTAATAACTTTCAATACTTACGATTGAAGTCGAACTGTTAGGACAAAATATCCCATGTTTGTTTACACTTGTGGAGTCGAATGAACTATTGGTACACGTGTCACGTCCCGGGTTGAGGTCTTAGGGAAATGACATTGTTGGGGTAGGTTAAGAAGAGGTTTCGGCACGAAAATGTATTTCGCGGCACAAAACGGGTAGGAGCCTCGGCACGAAAATGTATTTCGCGTCACGAGGAGGGTAAGAGTCTCGGCACAAAAATGTATTTCGCGACACAAGACGGGTAGGAGCCTCGGCACGAAAATGTATTTCGCGTCACGAGGAGGGTAAGAGTCTCGGCACGAAAATGTATTTCGCGTCACAAGACGGGTAGGAACCTCGGCACAAAAATGTATTTCGCGTCACGAGTTGGGCAGGCGTCTCGGCACGAAAATGTATTTCGCGGCACAAAACGACCAGGGAAGGTTTAAATGGTTAATATGTATTTGGGAGACACCCGTTAGGACGCTAATAGCTTTGTTTTGATTTACCGTTGCATTATTTCAAAGAACCCCTCGCGATATTCCGCGGACTACGTTTAGATGTGCTGATTCGGGAAAAGTCATGTAAACATAACAAGAGCTCTCGTGTTCGCGAGACGAGATCAGCTGTTGCACCGGCGTGTTATGTATTGTAATCTTTATTATCGTAGGATTTAGGCAATAATACGAGGCGTGTTTAGGAAATAGTAACGTTTGTTTATTTTGGGCACCGTCTTGTTTTGACGTGTACCGTTAGGAACATATGATTTAAATATAATAATAGTGATACGCATGAATATTAGTAATGAAGGTGCAATACAAAATAGACCGATAGGTCTTAACAATAAGTGGGTGATACAAATTAACCAATAGGCTTTAAGCAATAAGCAAACACACGTAATAGGCCAATAGGCTTTAAGCAATAAACAAGTAATAGAAAATAAGCCAATAGGCTTTAACAGCAAGCAAGAAACGAAAATAAATGAATAAGCTTTAGTAGCATTTAATGTTATAAATGAATAATTATATAAACAGGTATGATAAACAATACGCATTAGTAATATAAATGAATATGACATACAGTGTTATATATATATATTAATAATAATAGCAACTTACAATAAGTAAAGCAGGACGTTTCTCCTTCTTGGAGGGTTCGCACTGAATTTGGTATAATGAAAAATGAGATTCGTCGATTCGTTGTCACTTTTATAGTCGCGAGGTTTATATAGACACTTGTCACCAAAAATGGTAAACATGGTAATGAGCTCCGGCCTTTATGGACCTCATATTTATAGTAAAGATTGGAATGTCAGGTATGAAGGGTAAGCGCGGTAATTCGCCATGGCACGTACGCCAAATATGCGTCGTAGTAAATAACTGAGTGATGACTAATGCGCAAAGTATGCGTCGCAATTACATTTTTGGGGTTTTTATATGGGAATACTCAATCCGACGGATTTGGAGTAGCTGGATGGGTACAGGGGTAAGAGTGGAGTCAAATTAAAGGGCAGTTTGAGGGGGTGAGACGTGGTCTCGAATTAGTAAGTTTTTGGGGCGAGGGATTCGTTTAAATTGACAGATAGGGAGGAAATCGTGCCTCGTAGGCCGAATAAGGGGAGGGAATTTCTTGACTGACCGTTTAGAAATAGGGACCACTAAGGTATATCGTCTAAATGATCGGTTGGGTGAGGGAGTAGGGTATGACTCGAGATTGAAGGTTTTAATGGAGTTGTGAATTGATTTTCGAAGAGATGGTGGAATAATACCGCGCGAAAAATAGTGGGACGTCACACCTCCCCCCTTACATGAAGAAATTTTTACATTTCTTAACATAAGGTTCGGGTGGCTTGAAATGAGAAAAAAAAATTTAAACGAAAATTAGTGGGACATCACACACGGTACACTGCACTGGAGATATTTGCTTCACTGTTCTCTAAGAACTGATTTTGCCGTGCAAGCTTTCTTCGCAAGTTGACACTGAAACGACGCTATTGGTTTGCATACCGAAAAACGGGGATGAAATGAGCTTTCTGATTAGTCATTTCTGAGAAAGGTGGGCGGAGAAGGAAGAACTGTCGTTCGCTGGAGGAAAGGGAAAAATTAGGGTTTTTCCCGGTTCGCGGTTCCGATGGATCAGAAAACCGCGTAGGGTACCGAACGGAAAAACTTTGCCCCGAACCTGGTCCGCAGCTGACGAAGTCGGGATTATTGTACCGACCCTGAAACAATTTATAGAAATAGATTTCCGTCTAGGTATAGTGATGTATCTACACAAATGGCCGTAATACATTTGAATTAATTTGCGCCCTGACGCGCCCTTTAAACGTTCAATATTATTGTACAATATATTGCAGTCCCTCTGACGATAAGTGAAGAATCGAGTAAAGACACCAATTGATGTCAATAGATGACGACTGTGTCATCCTGAAAAAGGCCGAAGTCCTTATCTCGTAATATTCCTGTCACTTCCGTAATCCCAAATCCCGAATTATGTTTGTTTTAATATGCTACCGATTTCACGACCTTTCGGGAGTCTCTACTGTTCAATGCTGCCAAGATGTCTTGCGGGGGGAACCTGGAAGAAAACGGGTAGTCCGCTCACTGCTCGTGACCCCGCCTGCATTGTCTTCCCTTCAAATTGGAGACGGATCCCTTACCTCTCGAGTATATACACGCGCTCGATTTTCAAAACAAAAGCACGCGTTGGCGTATTCCGTGCGAGAGAAGGTAGGCTTGAACTCCGGTTGGTCCCAACCTAACCAATCTGCCCTGCATCCGTCCCAAAAGGCCACTCTCTTGAAGAAGCCCTCTTCACAGCAATATCTCCTCCCTGAGGGCCACCTTTCCTCGCACGCAATACGTCAACGCGAGCTTCTGCTTTGAAATTCGAGCGCGTGTTTATACTCGAGAGATAAGGGATCCGTCTCCAATTTGAAGGAAGGACGACGCAGGCGGAACCACGCGCCATCAGCGGACTACCCCTTTTCTTCCTGTGTCTCTCCACGAAGCGTACGGGTTGTGGGTAATACTTTCTAATTTCTGTATTGGTGGCATCTTTCTCACGTGCGTCGGGACAAAAGCGGCATCAGAGCCAACTGAGAATTCGTTCGTTGTTTACGATCGATAATGTCGTATTTTTCCAATAACGTTTCGGCAACATCTGTTTGCCAGCATTTCTAAACGACAATCAAGAACGTTGTGCCGTTTTTAAGAATTCTAGGCATTCTTCAGTCTGACAATGAGTTAATCCGTATATTGCTGTGTCGGAGGGTAGTGCGTACGATGACTTTGGACTCGTACGTACCCAACCGTTGTCTACCTCCGACTCGCGGAACAATACGGCCATAAACCGCGACCCTGGCGAGACGCTGCAGCCAATCAGCCTGGTTCGTTTTTGGCAACCAGATGTGGCATTTTCTTCCTCTACTTCGTCAAGAGGGAGAGAGTTCCTCCTCTGCTGACGAATTCACTGAGGGAAGGGCCCCCTCTTCGAGAAACAGTGTTTCCAATGTGTGTTTCATAATTATATTAAAAGAACAATTACTTTCATATTATTTTATCTTCTTCGCACAATAAAGTGACAAATAAAAAATAGTTGAAAGCGGAAACCTTGTACTGTCTGAACTCCTGGTGTCGGTATACCTGACTCTTGAGGGGTATTGTTTCATGCATGGGCATACAGTATGATATTTATAATACGATATCTATCATTTGTTCAGACAAAATAAACGAGATGTGGCATAAGTTTAGTTAATATGGCGTGGGGTTGTAAATTATTATGAATAAATTGTAAAATAGCGGTTTCAGCTTTCAACTATTTTTTATTTGTCATTTTATTGTGCGAAGAAGATAAAATAATATGAAAGTAATTGTTGTTTTAATATAATTATGAAACACACATTGGAAACACTGTTCCTCGAAGAGGGGGCCCTTCCCTCAGTGAATTCGTCAGCAGAGGAGGAACTCTCTCCCTCTTGACGAAGTAGAGGAGGAAAATGCCACATACAGCGTATTCCGTGCGAGAGAAGGTGGGCCTTGTGGAGGAGATATCGCTGTGAAGAGGGCCTCTTCAGGACAGTGGCCGTTTGGGAGGGATGCAGGGCAGATTGGTTAGTTTGGGGCCAATCGGACCTCAAGCCCACAGTCTCTCGCACCGAATACGTCGATGCGTGCTTGTGTTTTGAAATTCGAGCACGTGTTTATACTCGAGAGATAAGGGATCAGTCTTTAATTTGAGGGTAGGACGAAGCAGGCGGGACTACGCGCAGTCAGCGGACTATCCCTTCTTTTCCTGTATCTCTCCGCGAGACGTATTGATGCTGGATAATACTCTGTAATTTCTAGTTCTCCAAAATTAATCAGGTTGATCAGCCAGAGCATTTCGCCAGGGTCGCGGTTTATGACCGTATCGTCCCGTAAGTCGGCGGTAGAGAACGGTTTCCTACAGTTTCGGATAATTTATGACTTACTTGGTTCCGCCTCGTAGCAGACGTGAACTCAGGGTATCGGAAAAGGGAAACAGGAAGCAGGATTTTTTTCTTTATAGGAACTCGAAGACTTTCTGTTTCTCTTCTCTTCGGACCCTTTCGAACCGATACACGTGGTGTCTGTTTTCTATCTCGAAGCAATGGGTACATTGGCAGTAGAAGGACGGAGCGCGGGCTTTTGTGAAAGTTTTCGTTGCACTTCTGCAAAACACGTGTGTTCCGAAAGTGTGCTGGCTTCTTTTTACCTGAAGCCTCTTGGCCTGTTGGGGGTCAACTCATAATGGAACTAGAGAAACTATTTGGGGGTAGAAGAAGTCGCTTGGAAAAAATCTTGTCAGTCAGCAGTCAGCAATCGCGTCGCAGACAAATGTTCTCTGCTCGAGAGTATTACGCGATGTTCTGTGTGTACCCCCCGAACAACGAGGACGCAAGTGCTGCAGCGTGAGAATTTGCGCGGGAATTACCCACGGCTCCAAACGCCAAGTAAAAATTCATTTCCACCAATTTTTATAACGTAGCAACAACACGTTCTATGAAAAATAAATTAAGTGATCAGTATTAGTAGCCGTGCAGTGAAGTGAATATTCGGTGCATTAACCCGGACGCACTTGACGTTGCGACTAGGGCTGTAGCTGTGGACCGGGAACACGAGATACCCGGGTACCCGGGTACCCGTGAGATACCCGGGACGAAGAAAATTCCCGGATAAGCGCTACCCGGGAAAACTACCCGAGACTCTCGAGAATCTCGAGAACTTACAGAGTACAGAACGTAATTCTGGAGCGATGCCTGTCAGAGAGATGTCGTCTGGCACCCTGTGGCGAGGTCAACCCCCTGCGGTACCTCACCGAATTTTATGGCTTTCGACCCTCGAAGGGGTTCGAATAACATTAAGAAGTGAGAAATGCCCAGGATTTCCGCATTTCTCATCAGATCTTTGCGAAAACGACGCCAATCGATTCCTTATGTTTCTCCGATGAAAATAATACCAAGAACGACGTAATTTGGACCATAATGAAGGAAATTCCATGAACAAATGTTTTTCATTTGCAGATTCATTTCGTTAAAAATAGCCTGATTTACATGAAATTTGGTATGATTTTCATCGGAAAAACATAAGATATCCATCGGTGTCACTTCCATATCGATACGATAAAGAGTTAAGAATTATTTTATTTCTGAATCAGGTATTATGAATCCTCGGCCGACCGCAGCGAATCGAGGTCGGCCCCCCCGTACTCGAGGGTAAAATATTCATTACAGTATATTAAGAAGCTATTTAATGTTCATCGTATCGATATGGAAGTGACACCGATGGATTCCTTATGTTTTTCCGATGAAAATCATACCAAATTTCGTGTAAATCGAGCTATTTTTAACGAAGTGAATTTGAAATTATGCAAATCATTTGTTCATGGAATTTTCTTCATTGTGGTCCGAATTATGTCGTTCTTGGTATTATGTTCATCGGAGAAACATAAGGAATCGATTGGCGTCGTTTTCGTAAAGACCTGATGAGAAATTCGGAGCTGGAGATTCCTCACTTCGTAATGGGTATTCCTGTCTCCCCGGGGGTCGAAGCCTTCGACTCGAAGGCCATGACGCTCGGTGTGGCTTCAATTATGGAACGGTACTCTATGAGATCTCGAGAGTCTCGAGTATCTCGGGTAGTTTACCCGGGTAGCGCCTACCCGGGAATTTTTTTTCTCCCGGGTATCTCACGGGTACCCGGGTACCCGTTCTCCCGGGTATCAACAGCTCTAGTTGCGACCCTTAACTTTGGATGGTGTCGTGTACCTGAGATCAGCTGTGCACTCGACGCGTCTGTCGATGACCAGGATCGGTTCAGTGACCTAGTCACCCAGGTTTTTAAGCTGCAGGTGAATTTCCGAAAGGGTGAGTTTTAGTTACATTATTGGCGACTATTATTTTTTAAATTTAACGCAGGCTACGGCTTATTTCCGGAGATAATTCTTCAAATTTCCGTACGTAAATTTTTCTTCCGAGTTTTTAAACCAATTTATTCATTATCAACAACAGTGTTGGCCGTTATTCAACTACGGATTTTTATCACAATAACGAACTACGATCACTTTTCGTTCGTTCCCTGTTGCATTACCTTTTCGTTTGTACGTTATTAAAAAAGGAAATTTACGTGCTCCTTATCCCCTCACTCAAAATAATTATTATTTTCGATTCTTCTAAAAAAAAACTTTGTATTCGTTTCTTTACGTTACACATGATTTTCATCCATTTATCCTTTATTCATTATTCACTTTAAATGGCAAACAAACCATGGCAAAAGGTTCGATTTTTTTGTTACGTCTTTTTCATTTGCCATTCTACGCAATTTCCTTCGATGCATGCCGCCTAGCTTGTTCGTAGTCGCAGCGCGGCCCGGCGCGCGGCCACGCTACCGCGGGAGCTCGGGCGGAACGCGCGCGCTCTGATTGGTCGGGGTTTTTTGTTAATATCTCGAAAACGAAACCCCGGATCCCAAAACGGCTAAGGACTTTTCGATGTCCTTTTGCATCAGGATATTGCATGTTCCGGGATGTCCCTCAATTCTGGGACACCCTGTATACTCGAGAGATAAGGGATCCGTCTCCAATTTGAAGGAAAGACGACGTAGGCGGAACCACGTGCCGTCAGTTTACTACCCCTTTTCTTCCTGCGTCCCTCCACGAAGCATATTGCCGTTCCCCACGAGTAATCTCGTGTGATTTTTTAATACAACAGCGAGTCGGTCAGGTTGTATGAATTGAGAACAATACAGGGTGTAGTGAAGAAAAGAAAGACAAATTATTCATTAAAATGGAGCTTTAAAGTCTATCATATGTTAAATGCATTATATTGTTAAAAATATAATTTTCTTATTTTTCATCAACTGTTTATAACTATATTAGTAATGGATTAAATTCATTCACATAGATCCATCCTTCACGATTAAAAAGAAAAACGCAAGATCATGCCTTCAATAATTTAGGTCATTAAAATTCATTTCTGAAGGCGGGTTTCGTAAAAATCGCCGAAAGCAGAGAACTTCGAAGATTTGAATTTGTTAGACAATATGAAACTAGAAAAATGAGTACTTAGCTCTCCCTAATTTCATATGGACTCCAATTCAATATTTCAATATCATGAAAATCCGGGACATCGAGGATTTGAGAAAAGTATCCCATCTGCTTCTATCAACCACGCTGAGCGCAATACGCTCCAAACTTCCTTTGATGTGCGGAAGAAAACCGACAACGGTCGGCTCAGGCCATGTGCCTTCGTCGGCATTCGCGAGTGGGGCCGCTTGCCTCGAGTCACCACGAATGACACGTCCACACTAGCATGTGCGTTCACGCTCACCCTTTCTAACGTAGAAGCATGCGGCCCTGGCTACCGTTTCACCCGTCCACATCAGAATATTCGTGCGCATTCGGCCTTGCTCAGCGTATACTCATTCAAGTCTGGATCCGGCTTTACGTACACATGTTCGATGCTATGCGCACCGCGACGCATGTCATTACTTTACCCCTCTTGCCCCACTTATTCTTTTCCAATTCGTATGTTCATATTGTTAATTATTATTTAATTAATTAATAATCCGATGTATACCGTGTTTGGACTCATTTTCATGTGAAAAATGTCAGCAGCACGTTCCTGCAACTTTCCTGTCGATGAAACGAAGTGTAGGAATTTTAAATTTCGTTATATATGTTATTACAAACTATATGCGTTTTGTTAGTATCAAACGTTCAAACCACTATACGCGTTTCGTTAGATATGCTTCCTTTATAACGCAATTGTGGTTATTTTCAATTCAAGATAATTCAGATTTTATATTTGTGATGTAGAAGATAACACAGTTCGACAAATTTTGACTTTTTTTCGGACTTGTAACATTCAATAGCCGTTTCTTATAGGTTTTCGTGTGCTGAAAACGAATCCACAAACCGTTTTTCGCCATCACCCTCAGTTTTTAAGAAATTCGGTTTTGAAGAAAACTGCAAATTTTCAACTTTGAACGTCTTTTGTGTCGAAACGGTAATAGTTATTCGGTTGCTCGTTGCGTCAAATTATTCTATGAATCCTCCCGAATACAACTATGTAAGTTATTATTGCGTTATGAACATTTAAATATGTTTAAACAACGATCAAAGGGAAAAAGACACCCGAAATGCACCAATTTTTGCAGATATCTTTCAATTTATTTCCAAAACTAAGGGTCTCGTAGAAAATCTGACCACTACACGCAATGCAGCAGACAGTTTTCCTTCGGAAAGCATCAACAGATGAACAGAAGTGGTATGTCACGTTTTGTTTTCAATACAGAAACGAAATAGTTTGGCAAAACGCGCGGTGCCGACAGTGGTAGTCAACGGCGGCGCGCGATCCACTGCCGCTCAGCGTAACACAATCACTCAACGCGCGTGACTACCACTGTCGGCACCGCGCGTTGTGCCAAACTATTTCGCTTCTGTATTGAAAACGAAATGTGACATACCACTTCTGTTCATCTGTTGATGCTTTCCGAAGGAAAACTGTCTGCTGCATCGCGTGTAGTGGTCAGATTTTCTACAAGACCCTTAGTTTTGGAAATAAATTGAAAGATATCTGCAAAAATTGGTGCATTTCGGGTGTCTTTTTCCCTTTGATCGTTGTTTAAACATATTTAAATGTTCATAACGCAATAATAACTTACATCGTTGTATTCGGGAGGATTCATAGAATAATTTGACGCAACGAGCAACCGAATAACTATTACCGTTTCGACACAAAAGACGTTCAAAGTTGAAAATTTGCAGTTTTCTTCAAAATCGAATTTCTCAAAAACTGAGGGTGATGGCGAAAAACGGTTTGCGGATTCGTTTTCAGCGCACGAAAACCTATAAGAAACGGCTATTGAATGTTACAAGTTCAGATGGCTGTCGAACTGTTTAATGTTTAAAATTAGCAACAGTTATCGATGCTTTGCGATTCGATGTTGAGCATATGTAGTTACTTGTTGAATACGAAATATGTACACATTGCTTCTTCTTTTGTCGATTTTTGATCGCAATATGTACGTCAATATGTGTACCTTTAGTGAAATTGTCTCATTGAAAAGCCCAGTCTTCAGGTGAAGTCAGACGGCGAGTCGGCTCGGCTCGGCTCGGCTCGGCTCGGCTCGGCTCGGCTCGGCTCGGCTCGGCTCGGCTCGCTCAGGCTCGGCAAGTCAGCTTGGCGAGCGCGAGTCGGCCGCTTACATAGTAACCCTGATTGTTGGAATGCGTCAGTATCAGCTATATATCAAAACTTGCTCAATTGTATCGCGATTTATTTATTTTTATTTTAAATAATGAATTGCAGAGGTACAAATAAGTAGTAAATCAAGCTTCAGCTATGAGTATTTACATTTCCAACGAACAGAATTAAAATATAATCATAAAAATGGTGGAATTTTTAATAACTTACGTTGGAAAAGGTCTAGATATCCAGGAACCTCATGGAACCTGAAAATTTTTGTGCTATTTGTTCTATTTGCTTTATAGAGTACATATTCAAAAGTCATAGCGACAAATATTTGCAACGCTACGTAATTTTTATACATAATTAAAATAATTCTATCTCCAAAAATGATGATGTTAGGAGCTAAAATGTGTAATTCATTCTAAATAACGTGGTCGTAAATAATTGTTCTCTACAAAACACAGTTCATATTGGCTTTCTGCAATTCTAAGAAACCCCTAGTTTTTTAATTAATATGTTAGCAGATTGTCTGTTTAGCGGCCATCTTTTATTCGAAGCAGAATTTATTCGATATTTTATTCAAATAACGCCCAACTCTGATTGTAAGCAATGGCTTTGAATGACCAGGGATCGGTTGACTCCAGCTGTCGCTGACGCGTACAGGAGCGGTGGTAATGTGTGCGTGAATTGACTCCAGCTACGCGAGCTAGAGTCGGCCGAAGCTACGCTAGCAGCGAATCAACGTTGTAGTGACGTAAAAGCATGTGACGTCACATACGCTTCGCGTTGTCGTCAATTCACGCACACATTACCACCGCTCCTGTACGTGTCAGCGAGAGCTGGAGTCAGCCGATCCCTGCCGCTGACTTCCGATGCGTGCTACGCAGAGTCGTCGAAACGAATCCCTCTGAAACCCTCGTCGATGACCCTGACGTCATCGGCTTTGCTTGTGCGTCGAAACAACATTATACTTATGCATCCTCCTGGGCCTCGCCTTTCAAGACGGCGAGCAATACCCAGTGTTGTTTTCAATATTCCCGCATTGGGCGTTATATGACTTCCTTACAGAATTGTGAACAGTTCGAAAAACTGTTTGCAGAAATGTTTCTAACAATGTAATGGGTCTGATTTCTGTTACCGGCACGGTCAAGTACCTTCACGAAAGGCACATGACACGAGTTTATCGGACCTTTCGTTTCTTCGTTATTTTACAACGTTCCATAAAGCGAAATACCACCCTGTGGCCCCTCGTTGAATTTTAAGAGATACAACGTTACAATTATGATAATGATTTGAGAGTTGATTAAGAAATTATTGTTAACTTCTTTACAAATTATTTTTTTGAACTGCATACACGTAGTCCTAAAGCGGCCTGTAGACGGTCAATATTATTGTGCAATATTGAATATTAGATAAACGGCACATGTATTGTCCAATATTGAATATTGCGCAATAATATTGAACGTCTACAGGCCGCTGTACGGGGATCCATCCTGCCCTTCTTACCTCCGCGTGCCCCTCCGGTGGCTAAATGGCACGCGTATTTAGCTGAAATTCAAAGCCAATTTTCACGAAAACGAAGCGCGATATTAAAAAATTGTATTCTATATTTTCGTCTTATTTTGGCCCATAGAATCACCCCTAGAGTATTGACTATCAATACAGTAACAGGTATCCATCCTGTTTAATAGTATTTCTGGTTCAAATCTGCAAACTCACATCGGCTCGCTACCACGATTTACGCGACCGCAAGCGGGAGGCGCATACAATGTTGTACCATTCCAATTATATTATTACCAACTCTCTCTCTCTCTCTACAGTATTCTAAACTTTCAAGCAGGGTCATTTCACGCGAAATAGGACACTTTTCGGAGTAACATTTCGGATTTTTGTGAAACGTGGATATGTTGTAGTCTTTAGTGATACATAAACGTATTTCAGAGGATTTTTAAAAATTTTCAAAATTGTGGAAATTGACTTTCTTTCATTAAATTATAACTGTTGAACTAAGAGGCAGATAATGAGCTTTTGGGAGCTTACACTAGGGAAGTAAGAGTACCTAATAAAAATTACGTCACTTGAAAAACAAATTTTAGACCATTTATGCTGCAATTGTTTTAAACAAGGATATAGCCCTACTTGTGCTCTTTACGGACACGTTTTCAGAAACGCGGACACTTTAAACTTGGTCACATGAAAATTAATTGTATGTGACGCTCCGTCGGCCTGTACCGGCTCGACTGGCTGATTGTGAGCAGTGCGTGCTACAATATTCAACTATCTACTTCTTTCATTCCTAATCTTGCGTGTTACAGTATGCCATACGGTTGAATTTGTCTTGACAGTCACTTTCATATCGGGTAATCAAATATGTAGTATTCCATTTAAAAAACTGAAGATCACCTTCGGGTCACGGAAATGATCGCGAACACCAAAAGTTGACATACCGTATTATGTTGGGTATAAAAAGTAGTAATAGTTTTCCTGTTTCAGTTTTTTTTCAAATACTTACCATTTGCGAGAACCCTATATAACAATATCAGGTATAGCCACTTGGCCGCTGCTAGTACCGCGCACGGCTTAGCCAGTCCAGCCGGTATTTGGCGACACAGCGTCACATTCAATTAATTTTCATGCGACCAATTTTAAAGCGTCCGCGATTCTGAAAAGGTATCCGTAAAGAGCACCAGTAGGGCTATATCCTCATTTTGTTTTCAAATGTGTAAATAGTGCCCTGCTAGTACAAAATGGCATTTGTTTAAAACAATTGCAGCATAAATGGTCTAAAATTTGTTTTTTTAAGTGACGTAATTTTTATTAGGTACTCTTACTTCCCCAGTGTAAGCTCCCAAAAGCTCATTATCTGCCTCTTAGTTCAACAGTTATAATTTAATGAAAGAAAGTCAATTTCCACAATTTTGAAAATTTTTAAAAATCCTTTGAAATACTACACATATGCAAGTTTTACAAAAAGCCCAAATGTTTATCCGAATAGTATCCGAATTTGCGTGGAATGACCCAGGATTGAAATGCGAAAAGTATTATTTTCACACACCGGTCAAGTGCACGCGTGCCTGTATACTCACACAGCCGCGTATCGCAACGCAAACATGTCTGCTTGTGGCTGCCTTCGCTTGCGAGTAGCGGAGATGGTTCTGCAGATGTGTCCGTGTGTAAAGAAAACGGGCCAAATGTGCATTTACTTGGGTTTGCGTAGCGAGGGAATCACGTTGTCTAAGGCCCGGTCCAGATCTGAACCGAACGCCACTTGAGTAGTTAGATGGAGTAATGCCGCGTCCAGATCTGAACCGAACGGCGAACCGAACGCCACTTGAGACTCCCTAATGCCCCGTTCCTACGTGTGGAACGTATATTTCTAGCGATCTTGGCCAGTTTCGACAGAGTCTCGTGGCTCGCGACAGCTAAAGATTGAAGGACAGAGAGTGTTTAGAGTAGTGCAGACCAAAGGTTTGTCTGCCATATGACACCGAGGAAGGGACCTCGGGAGGCTCGCCGCGATGTTCGGGCTGTTCCCAGCCGATGTCGGTAAAGTCCCGTCGCATCAAAGGAATGGCTCACTAGCTACTGTCGTCCTTGCCATTGAAAGTGTGTAGTTAGAAGGAGAAAGACAAATTGGTCATAAACGCTCGAGAATTTATTATATTTGCCGAATGTCTCGAAAGCCTCCAAGAAATTGAACAAGATGGAACAAATGTAGAGATTTGAAATATTGCAACAACTAGAATCGGAATAATTACTTAAATGTTTCCACATTTGAGTATTTCATACTATTCAATTGTATGATGTCCAATGCATAAAACTTTTGTAAAGTCCACCGGTAGTTTGAAACCGTAAGTCCGACAATAACGCGGTACCACTATAAATTTATTTATTTGAAAATAATCGTCTCTGCCACCACCGTCGTTGCTGCTTCTGTTTTTTTTTTTTTTTTTAATAAATGTAATACATGCAGATATACGCAGCGACTGCTTGATCTGCGGACATGGTGCTCGTGCGAACGGTGAAACTATTCTGAGAGTCCCGTAGACATTTCGAACCGTAGGTGTAGGTACGCTTGGAAATGTCTGTGGGACACTCTTCGTTTATCACCAACTTGTCTTGTTTCTTTAAACTACTTGACACCCCCAATGGCCAGGACGAAAACAAGTCATGGTGGTGTAAGGGACAGGGATGCACCACTACAATTGCTTACCCTATGTGGGTGAGCCATTCCTTTGATGCGACGTGACTTTACCGACATCGGCTGGGAACAGCCCGAACATCGCGGCGAGCCTGACTTCCCTTTGGTCGAGAGTCCCGAGGTCCCTTCCTCGGTGTCATATGGCAGACAAACCTTTGGTCTGCACTACTCTAAACACTCTCTATCCTTCGATCTTTAGCTGTCGCGAGCCACGAGACTCTGTCGAAACTGGCCAAGATCGCTAGAAATATACGTTCCACACGTAGGAACGGGGCATTAGGAAGTCTCAAGTGGCGTTCGGTTCGGCGTTCGGTTCAGATCTGGACGCGGCCTTAGAAGAGGAACAATTGTATCAAGTAACGTCCCTCTTCGTATCACCAAGATATATATTAGAATGATGTTCAAACTAATGTAATAATAATAATAATATTTTCATAAATAAAGCATCGTAACATTTGTGATGTTTTCGTAATGATTAATTACACCAAACACGGTATAATTTGGATAATACATATTTACTGGTAATAAGTTTCGGCCGCAGAGAAGGATAGCGAATGAAAAAGAAAGAGACAATCGGCAGTCCTTTTCTCCACTCGCTCTCTTCTCTAACGTTCGAGACTGTCGACAAATTTCTAAAAATGTAGGATCTACAGTAAAATCTCGATTAGAGTTCAAAATTGTGACCATGTAACATTTGTGTTAATTTCTATCACCACTAGTTGGACTGGTCCCCCTTCCAACCAGTGAAGCATGTAATACGGCTAGCGCGCCGATCGTGTAACTCGTTCCGAAATCGAAAATCGGTGAGAGACTACACCGATGCAAACGAGGTTGGCAATTAAAAGTATTTTATTTTTGGTTCTTTTTTTTTTTTTAATTTTTACCACCACATAAGGTAAATGTCCCAATGGCGAAACAGTTAAGGAAGCAGTTGAGATGATTGCAATTTTTTTTATATTTAAATAGTATAAAATTATAACTAAATATAATTATTCGAAAGCGTAAAATTTCTACTTTCACATAACGTAACAAGAATCTACATTTGTTAAAGCAAAAGTTTTAAATTAATTAAAACATGAAACTGTTCATATGGCCCAGTAATTAAATAAAATTCATAGCGTGTCCCAGTCATTAATTAACAGTGTCCCAATTATTGAATATGTATTTAATTTAACTATTTCTATCAGTTAATGAAAAGAAATCAATATGATAATATTTTAGGGTAATAAAAACATATCTTTCTGACTGTAGTTCTTCTTCCATACGTAAAAACAGGAGGAGCAGGTACGAGTACACAAGAAAGTACATAAAACGATGGATGACAACATCGCAATAGCACCAGCGAGTGCATTCAGCGCATATGAAGAGCTGTCGAATAAGCAATTGTAATCCAAAGTGACTATTGCACCGGCGAGTGCAGCCAGCGCATATGAAGAGCTGTCGAATAAGCAATTGAAATCCAAAGTGACTATTGCACCGGCGAGTGCATCCAGCGCATATGAAGAGCTGTCGAATAAGCAATTGTAATCCAAAGTGACTATTGCACCGGCGAGTGCATCCAGCACATATGAAGAGCTGTCGAATAATCAATTGCTATTCAAGGTCACTATTGCACCGGCGAGTGCATCCAGCACATATGAAGAGCTGTCGAATAATCAATTGCTATTCAAGGTCACTACTGCACCGGCGAGTGCATCCAGCACATATGAAGAGCTGTCGAATAAGCAATTGCTATTCAAGGTCACTATTGCACCGGTGAGTGCGTTCAGCGCATATGAAGAGCTGTCGAATAAGCAATGTTCCAAAATGTAAGTATAAGCATGTAGTTTACAAAGTATGTAGAAGATACATACGGAGAGTGAAGAGGACCGTCTATGACGGGGGTGGTGGTGGGTCTCTTCACACTCTCCTAATAATAAATACCTGTAGCTATTCTTTCATATCTGTTGTTTGAATATTTTATTGTACATACGTCTGTTCTTGGCAGAGACCTTTTACAAAGAGAGCCTCTCGCATACCTCACACATTCACACTTCACACTCATCAATCATGCTCTGCATTCACTCGATACATTCAGACGCGGGCAATACGAAATTGCTTCCAACACTTCCTCTCAATTTTGGCTTTGCCCAATGTCTTTCGCTACGCTTGCTTCATACTCTACATTTCCATTTAGCAGTTTCTGTTTGTAATAGTGTAACAAACCCCCAAAATGCCCTTTTCTTTTTTTTTTTCTTGTCTTAATAAACGTAATTAGTAACTATTATAATACTTATATTCTTATTATTCTTACTTTAATAAGCGCGTTAGCATTAATATTAATATTAGCTCAGAGTACCGCGAGACGAGAGTGCAATGAGAGAGAGAATCGAATGTTGAGAGTGGGGAGAATTGAACGCATGCGCGATCCTCAGTCGATCGGCGGATCGGCGAGAGCAAGGATCGGGAGCAGAAAAGTGTGCAGAGCAATGAGTGGGAGAACGGAGCGTTTAACACGCGCCTGCGCATTAGTCAGTCGCTCTGTAGGCCGACTGGAGAGCGGACCATGCGAGAGCAGAATTGTCAATGCGTAATAGTCGAGCTCCATTCCTATTGGTGCGCTCCCAGTATCCAGAATATGTATAAATACGGGCACGATAGCCCAGAGAGATTCATTCGATCAATTCGATTCATTCGACTCGAAGCATTTAATGCTATTAACTCGACACAATTCATTCAAAGACATACAAGGATCATTTAAGGCAAATAGCCGATCCCGACGTAAATTAATGCTCCAACTTTGGAAGCCGCTTTGTAGGCCCCTCGGTTCTGTTGAGCGTTCCAACCAAGGCCATAGTCGCCAGGTTTGATGAGACGTTCCAGCCTTGGAAGCCGCCTTGTAGGCCCCTTTGTTTGAAGAAGCAAAGTTGTTAAATTCTTATTCTCAGGTTAGTAATATTACTCCTGAGCAACGTGGGAGGAAGATTATTCCAAGTGGCAAAATCCGCCCTTGACGAAACGGAGAAACAATTAAGAACGAGTCTCGACTTAAACATATTCAATCCTAAATCCTAAGCTATTACATAATTCCTAAGTCTTTCTACATCGACCAAAAGAGTCACTATCTATAAGCTAATTCCTAGATCCATAAGCTAATTCCTTCAATCGACTAAGACGTCGCTATTAGTTATTTAAGTTATATTACTCTAAATCGATCGATCAAACGGGCGTTCTTTTGTACCGACCAAGAGTCGCAACCCAAGACGATCAACTATATCCTTTTGTACCGACCGAGAGTCGCAACATAATTATCCTAATTTCTTTAATATTATAAAGCGTTAATTTTTGTTTGTTTGTATAATTTAGAAGTGTTTTATTGAATAAACACTGTTAAGATTAATTCTGGTTCTTGAATTTTAATTCTTTATCGCACGCCACTCGAACCAATCCCGAAATCCTGTAAAACGCGTTACGCCACGCGTGGAAACATTACAATAGTTAAATTTTGTTGCCCCTAGAGACTTTGTGAATATGTCAGCAATTTGCTCTCCCGTGGGCACGTATTCTACATTTATTTTATTTTTCTTAACAGTTTCATGAACGACTCGATATTTCACATCGATATGTCTCGAACGCTTATTTATTGCTCCAGTTTTAATCAGCGTTATTGCACTTTGATTGTCCATTTTAAGAGTTATTTTGATTGTCTTGTCTATCAGTTCACCTAACACCATTTTACAGTGGAGGACCTCATTACAGCATTCGGCTGCTGCGATGAATTCAGCTTCCGTGCTTGAAGTGGCGACCAGTGTCTGTCTCCTTGATGACCATAGGACAGGACCCCCTGCGTAGTAGATAACGTATCCTGTTGTGCTGCGTCTCGTCATCGGGTCTCCAGCGAAGTCCGAGTCGCTGTAGGCTACTAGTGTGTCATCTCTACTGTCTTTCCTATAGGTTATGCCGTCCTTCCTTGTCCCTTTTATGTACCTTAAAATACGTTTTACACCTGTTATACAACTGTCATCGGGGTGTTCAACATACCTGCTGGCGTATCCGACCGCATACGCAATGTCGGGTCTTGTTTTTGTTGACAGGTAGAGTAAACTTCCAATTACTTCCCGATACGGATAGGTTAGGTTCGATGCCTCTGTTTCTTCTTGTTCTTCCGCTTTGTATATCGGAGTATTCACTGGTCTGCTGTCTTCCATTCTATAGCTTTCCAGTATTTTGTTTGCGTAGTTTGCTTGTTCAGTCACCAGACCATCTTTTGTTCTTTGCAGTTGCAATCCTAGAAACGTCTTTGGCTTGATGTGCGTGGTCATCTGAAATTCTTTTCCCAGTTCCTTCAGGAGCTCTTGCATTTCCTTCTGATTATCTCCGACCAGCAGTCCGTCGTCTACGTACAGCGCTAGAATCAGATTGCTGTTCTCCCCTTTAAAGATGCATGGCTCGGCTTTCAGTGGTTTCAGACCTGTCTTTACTAGGAAGGATGTAAATCTATCGTTCCATCTCATGGGCGCCTGTTTTAAACCGTATATGGCTTTGTTCAGTTTTAATAGTTTGTTGTTGTATTTGTATCCCTCTGGAGGGTATATATATATATCCTCTTCTAGAGTTCCATATAGGAACGCCGTTTTTATATCCAGGGTTATTAAATGGTAATTTCTTATTGTCGCTAGACCTAGTAATATACGTAATGAGTGAGTACTCACCACTGGGCTGTATATTTCATTATAGTCTATTCCTTCCTTTTCTTCGCATCCTCTTATTACTAGTCGAGCCTTGTATCTTCCATCAAGTAGTAAGGTAATGCCGATTCTAACTCAGGTCCTCTGAGGGGAGCGCGGGGGCGGGGGGAAGTGAGGGCGCGCGGGGGAGTGCGGTGGAGGGAAACATGGGCACGGGGGGGAAGCGGGGGAAGTGCGGAATGGATGACCGGTTGCGCGCGCATGAGCCGCGGAGTGGGGGAAGCCGCAATCGTGGAGGGGATCAGTCCAGACGGAACCGCCGCGGAGACCTCTCCACGTCGGACCCACCCCCAAAAACTTCGGAGGGTCATCCCCTCCCTCTAAAAAAATTTCTGGGGCCGGGTCTTGTATGAAAAAATCTTTTTTCAGACTCGATCCAGCCCCTGAAATTTTTTTCCCCAAATATTTTTTTTTTCAAACCATTATAAAGCTGAAATTGCTTAATACTTTATCGGATGACGTCAGACAATTATTATCCACATATTAAGATCGACATTTTACAAACCACGTATTCGGAGGAGGGAAAGAGAGAGCATTACATTAAAATCTAAATTCGGAGGAAGGAAAGAGAGAGCAATACTTAACGTCGCAGCGTCTCGCGCGATCGCGTGTAACTCGAATCCTCTGGATCAGCCGTGCAGGGTGACGTCATTTGACAGCGCGAAGAATGAACGAATGAAATAAGATTATGTAGCATCAGCAGAAATGCTGAATCTTAAAATTAGGTTGCGAGAGAAGGAGGCGGAAGCCGAGTAAATAAAATGTAGAAATAATATAGGATTAAGAAATTTTATTTAAAATTAAAAGAATATAATTTAACATTTTTCCTACGAGCATCAGCTAGAATATCATTGATGGCGCATGCTAACAGTTCGCAATCTATATGATAATCCTCACAGTAATGTTCACTATCACGTATTATATTAGCAGCATGACGCGCGTCTAACGTTTCGCAGGCAACATCACTCTGCTGTAGCACGTTAACAAAAGTTTTAAATTTCGTCTGCACATCTCTTACATTTTGATTCAGCCGCGAATATACATAGTCTATACATGGTTCAAGATTTAATAAAAATGTTATTGTATCCGGTTTGAAATACAACGGCTTATCATGTAGCGTCATCCTTACAATTGGAGAATTATAGATCTTACAAAAATCTATCGTTAATTTATCCATATGCATCGAAGGTGATCTAGGTAATCGTGAACGTTCTTCAATGGCTGTACGACTGCTGCATAACGCACGCCATGTACACCATGGTAAAGTAAGATACATCCCACGATTGTCGCCGAGAACAATTTCTACATCGATCGTAGATCCTACGCTGATTCCAATTTCCAAATATTTGCTGCCCATGAATGTTAATGCGTATCTTCTGACCATGATACGCGATGTTCGGTGCGGACTAAGAGAACAATCAAAGATATGAAATTGTTTGCACAAACATAAAAAAAATTTAAGAATATGTAAAAATTAAACCTTACCAAACAACTGTATCCTCCCCGCATTGAGCTACACCATCATCCTGCATGATCGGAACGTAATAATTCATACGTCTGGCGTTTCCTTCGACACTAGTACTGCACTTTTTTTTTATGGAGTACCGTCTGTTTCGTCAAAGTCACTGAGGCTACAGAGCGATTGATGGAATAGCGTCGGAGAGCGGGCTTAAATAGTGGTGTGATTGCTTCCCCCACCACCACATTTTATTTTAAAACTTCCAACTTTTCCATAATGTTTTTTCAATCCTAATGATGCTGCATATTGCACGATCGCATGTAATTTGAGTCTCACCCTCAAGGATAAAAGTCTTGGCACGTGTTGAATGTAATATAATACTTTTGAAAGCGTCGAATCTTAGAATTAGGTGTCAGCAGAAACTGTGTCGTAGATTTTGCGTGCTATTTCGTCATAAGCGTGAACCATAGAAAGAATTATGCTACATCAACAGAAACTGTAGAGAACCATGTTGGGACGGATCGCCATTTTTTTTTACATGCAATGCATTCGAGGGAGAGGGTATACCGAAAGAGTTAGACAGAGATATCGAATCGAGGTACCTAGTTATAAAAGCGCGCTCCAAACTGCACAAAGCCTCAAATCGTTGCAACGCGTTGCGCGGAAAAGATATCACATTTACATTCCATTTACGATCATGGAAGAATTCACGCAAGCAGAACGCCAATTGTTGGATCAATCCGAACGATTGATTTCGCGAGAAGAATACCTCGCGTGGGAAGAACGGTGCAACGAGTGTATAGAATCGTTGGAAGAACACAGTCGAGTGAAACGTCCCCGATTATCGATTGGGGTTCAACAATCGTTGGTTGCTCGAATCGCGCGGCTCGAAGGACTAAAATATTGTGCAGGTGCAGGACATTCGAGCACAGGACTTTTGTGGCGCGAAATAGACACTGCGTTCGAAAGCCGCGTATTAACTGGTGCCGTGCTAAATTCAAATTACATCGAACCGCGCAACTTCCTCCAAGATGCAGCGACCATTGTGTTGGAGCATGTGCAGGATGCTTTGAGGAAACATCGAAGCCTCAAAGTGAACACGGTGTTCAACGGTGAATTTGTGGCGGGTGACAAGCATGCTTGTAAAAGCATCAATACCCGAAACTGTGAACTCTTCCGCACATCCGATCTGCAGGAGTGGTACCAACGATGCGTTATCGAACCCACCCTGGCATCGTTGGAAGAGTTCCAGGAACGCGATAGTGGATGGGCATTGACGAGAATTCTGAATCTGACAGTCAATGTTAACAAGTACAATCCACTGCGCGCGGGGTGTAACTGCAAGTTACCGCAGAAATTGTCACTAAAGAAGGCAACAATTAGTGTACAATCCACAGACAATGCATGTTTCGCGTGGGCAGTGGTCGCCGCTCTTCATCCAGCCGAACGAAATGCAGATCGCCAATGTCCCTGGAGCAAATTGGGAAGTTTGAGCGGCAGAACGAAATCTCCATCAACGTGTACAGTTTCGAGGAGCGATTGGAGAAGGACAATGAGAAGATAACTGTTGCAGTCTTTCCGCTGCGTCTCACCAACCAAAAGAGGGATCGACACGTCAACCTGCTCTACACACCGTATCAAGAGCACGGCGATGTAGGGCACTTTGTGCTAATCAAGAACTTGTCCCGGTTGGTGAGCATGCAGCTGAGCAAGCATGGAAAAAAGAAATTCATCTGTGACCGGTACGTATATAAACTTGTGAAATGTTGAAATGTCTCGCGGAAAAAAATAAATAACATTTTTTTCTGGTTTTGCAGATGCTTGCACTACTTTGGATCCGTCGAGAAGTTGGAGGCCCATGCAGTGGACTGCAGGAATATGAATGACTGTGCCATTCTGCTGCCCAGCGAAGGCAACAATTTCCTCAGTTTCAAGAACCACTGCATGAAGGAGCGACATCCATTCGTGGTGTATGCAGATCTCGAGTGCATCATCGAGAAAACGGAAGACCGCATGATGGGTGATGCGGATTCTAAATTACACGCGTTCCAGCAACATAAAGTGCACAGCATTGCATATTATATGCATTGTTCGTACGATACATCGCTATCGATATATCGATGTCGCCGCGACGCGGATTGTATTTCATGGTTCGTCAACGAACTAAAAAATTTTGCAGAGTTTGCCAAACCCATTCTAGCCAATAATGCTTCTATGGAAAGGTTGACGAAAGATCAGTGGATGACATTTCGCAATGCAACAAATTGTCATATTTGCGAAGAGCCATTCGAGGCTGATGATATACGAGTTCGCGATCATTGTCATATATCCGGACGGTTTAGAGGACCCGCACATTCGAAATGCAATTTAAAATATAGAAATGCGTTTTACATCCCCATAGTTTTTCATAATTTATCTGGCTATGATTCACATTTCATTATCATGGAAATAGCTGCCGCTTTCAAAGGTCACGTTGATGTATTACCAATAACTAAGGAAAAGTATATTTCTTTCACAAAAAATGTTGAAGATTCGGCTGAATCAGACTCGCGAAATCATATTAAATTGCGATTCATTGATTCATACAAATTTCTCAATACGAGTCTCGACAAATTAGCATCTTTTCTTAACACAGATCAATTAAAAATTTTACGATCCCAATTTGAAACATTATCCATTGAAGATTTTAATTTATTAACGCGAAAGGGTGTATTTCCGTACGAATATCTTGATTGCGCCAACAAGCTGCAGGACCCGTGCTTACCACCGCGCGAGTCATTCTACAGTTCGTTAACGGGTGAGACTGTATCTGAAAGCGATTACGCGCATGCCGAGACTGTTTGGCAACGTTTCGGGATTAGAACCTTGGGCGAATACAGCGATTTGTATTTGAAAACAGATGTCTTGTTATTGGCAGATATTTTTGAAAATTTTCGCGAAAGTTGTATCAAGAGTTACGGATTAGATTCAGCGCATTATTATACACTACCTGGTTTTACGTGGGATGCTATGTTAAAACATACCAAAATTACATTCGAATTGCTCACCGACGTCGATATGGTCATGTTTATCGAACGTGGTATACGCGGGGGTTTAAGTCAATGTTCCGGAAGATACGCACATGCTAATAACAAGTACATGTCATCTTACGACGCATCGGAACAGTCATCGTACTTGATGTATTTTGACGTGAACAATTTGTATGGATGGGCAATGTGTCAGCCCCTGCCATATGCTAAATTTCAATGGGTCGAAGATGCTGCAAATTTTGACGTGTCTTCGATCGCTGTCGATTCGCCCACGGGATATATTCTCGAGGTAGATCTGGAATATCCACAACGACTGCACGATGCTCATGCAGATCTACCGTTCTGCCCGACGCGTACTAAACCACCTGGCAGCAGACAGGACAAATTACTCGCGACATTATACGATAAGCAGCGTTACGTTATCCACTATCGCAACCTGCAGCAGTGCACGCGACACGGTCTTCGTATTACAAAGATACATCGCGTGCTTCAATTCGCTCAATCTCCCTGGCTCCACGATTACATCGAACTAAATACACGGCTCAGAACAGCCGCGACAAACGATTTTGAGAAAAATTTATATAAATTGATGAACAACGCGGTATTTGGTAAAACTATGGAAAACGTGCGAAACCACGTGGATGTAAAACTTTTAACACATTGGGATGGACGTTTTGGTGCAGAGGCAATGATTGCGAAACCGAATTTCCACAGCAGAAGTGTTTTTTTTTCGGAAAATTTAATAGCTGTTGAATTGCGCAAAGTCGAGGTGAATTTCAACAAACCGATATACGTGGGTATGTGCATTCTGGATATATCGAAAATTTGTTTGTATGAATTTCATCACGATTACATGTCTCCACTGCTAGCTCAAAATTGTAAAATTCTGTATACCGACACTGACAGCCTCATTTATCACATTCAATGCGAAGATATCTACGAGACCATGAAACGCAATATCGATAGATTCGACACATCCGATTATCTCATCGACAATACATATAATATGCCGCGCCTAAATAAGAAGGTTCCAGGGTTGATGAAGGACGAGAATAATGGTGCGATAATGACCGAATTCGTAGGTCTTAGAGCGAAAATGTATGCACTCCGCGTAGATGGTAAAAAAGATACGAAAAAGGCAAAAGGCGTCAAGACCAACATCATAGCCAGAACGATAACTTTCGACGACTACGCGGAGTGTTTGCAAAAGGAGATCGAAATGGTTCGCAGGCAATCATGTATACGGTCTAAATTGCACAAAGTGTACACCATTTCCGAATCCAAAATCGCTCTAAGCCCATACGACGACAAGCGGTATATCGTACCCGATTCGATCGACACTCTACCCTAGGGACATTATAAAATTCCGCTATAAAATTCCTTTGTAAAAATATCATTGTAAAAAAAGAAATTTTAAAACTTCATATCGATATGATGTATAGTTTCAGAGAAAAGTTGACAATAAAAATAGCATTATGGAATATCCATGTATCTGGCAGACCTATGATATCCAATTGTTCTATGAAGAATTATATATATTTCTTTACTATCCATGGGCTAATAATGAAATATACATAATTCTTCATAGAACAATTGGATATCATATGGTTGACTGAGACATGGATATTCCAGAATCCTATTTTTATTGTCAGCTTTTCTCCCTCGCTCTTTATGAAACTATACATCATATCGATATGAAGTTTTCAAATTTTGTGAGCGTATTACAACAGCGTGATGTCATTGATGAAACTGGCAAATCTCTTGTTGATTGCGAACTGCCGGCATATGTCTTGAATGATTGGTAGCGACATTACTCGCAGCAAATGTTAAATAAATTGTACACATGTATTTATTTTATCCACACATTATTTTTATTTGTTCATGTATTATTATTATTATTTTACAATACATTATTGTTATTTATCCATGAATTGTGTGATTTATCAAACCCCAGCCACTTGACGTATACCTTATCCCCCTTCCTACGCAACACTTTTTCCACTAAATATACATCAGGATCGGCGACGCGTTGCAGCTCGTGTTCATAGAATCCTCCGGCAACTGGTTTTCCATAGGAATCGACGAGCAGATACGTCGCGGGATTAGTTGCCTGTACTTTCGCTATCTTGAACACCTCCGTTGTCCAATTCGGTGTATAGCCTTTATCGAAGATGGTTTTAAATTTGCTTACGCGCACAAACTCGCCCAATTTGAATCTCGCTGGAGCAGCGATCTTTATGTTGTTGTATACGGTGGCTAGCAGCTTATCGGCGATCGCAGGAGTAACATCGCGAGGACGCATTTTGATGGTTCTATGTTTTCGTGCGTTATACTCTGCAAGTAGACGCGGTAGCGCATCGGTCCATTTATAGGTTCCATTGAGCGTAAACATTTTCCACATATTGTTCGTCAAAGTTCGATTGAAACGTTCTACGACGGAGGCCTTCATCACCGAATACGTCGAATAATGATTAATGTCATGCTTTGTCAAGAGTTTCTGCACATCGGCGTTGTAAAATTCTTTTCCTTGATCGGTTTGCAAATTTTTCGGATATCGATCTCTAAATATCTTTGCAAACGCTTTAGTCACCTCAGCACCACTTTTAGTCTTGAGCGGTAACGCCCATGCATACTTGCTCAGCACATCGATGATGGTGAGTATGTAGTGGTAACCTTGGTTGAATCGCGAGTATGGACGCATTTCTACAACGTCAGCTTGCCACAGATCATCGTATCCATGCACTATGACGTGCCTCCGTGGGAAGTGTCTTCGAGCTGGAGCATGCAATTCCTCAACAAGTTGTTGCTTCTTGTGGCCGTGGTTTTCTTCTTTACTCTTGGATTTCGATAATGACAGCATGTTTGATCGCAGAGGTGTCTTTGACACGAATGGTGCGATAATTATCGTGCACATGCATTATGTGCTCCCCATTGGTCCCAGGAAATTCTGAATAAGTTGCTGCTCCGTAGCAAAAGCGGTTATAGCCTCTTTAACTTTTCGATTTTCAGTGTCCTGCTGCGGTATAGAATTCAACGCCTGTGATATCTTTTGAACGCTGTTTTGCAACGTCAGCATATCTCTCTGAAGCACGATCAGTTTCCTCTCTAATTCTTCCTGCTGCTCTCTCAAAAGTTTAATGCTCTTTTCCATGTATAGTTTATTGACGGCATCGGTATCGACCGTGGGGTGAGCTACGCGTCGTATCTTGCGTGATTTTGCATCAAAGTCGGCACCAACCACGCAAAGAGCGTTATCCCGCATATAATTTCGAAGCAAACCGTTCCATTTGTAATAGTCCATTGTAGCTGCTCCACTCTTCTCGAGCGATACGCCAAATTTGTTGATCGGCATCTCGATGCATACAGTGCACATCATCGTTGCGCGGTTTAATTTATAATGAGGCCTACCTCGCGGAGTTCCTCGATAATCGATAGAATTTCGTTGTCGTGCGAGTTGTTACCCGCCTGACGCGACGCTTCCAGCAAACGGAATCGGTCCACCAGCTCGTTGGGATCGTCCCAGTGCACGTAATCGATCTTGTTATCGTTTACCACCATGACTCGCGGTGCAGTTAGACCTTTCCCTGCTTTATTGGTTGATGCGCGAGGGAGTAGCGGTGCAATTACATGTTTGTACTTGTATCCCTTGTTGCTCAATATGGGCTTTTTAGCGATATGATCGCGTCTGTGGGCATTCGTCGCCAGCAGTATACTTTTGTACTTTTGTTTATCGGCATCGGTGTATGTGGTATCGTCGGGAATTCTCTTGAAAATCAGTTGGTAAAGACCGGGTGTTCCTCCATATTTTACACCATCTATGATTATATTGTCATCCTTGTCTATATCGAAAGCCTTATCCCCAAGCATCGTTCGGCTATTGCCAAAGTATACACCATACACATAGTCCATTGACGTATCCGTATCACTACTTAGGATTGCGCTCATGTATTTTTGCCCCAGCGGACCGAAATAGTTGCGAAACGTTTCTTGTCCCTTGGATTTTTGGAGTTGTTGTCTAACAGATGTTGCCAACGACTCATTGGGACTAGTTTCGAAAACGTCATCACCAATGGCTGAGAGCGATTGTACAAGAGGAAATGTATTTATTGGTGTAGAAGAAACCGAGGAATTGTTTGACGTGACATTCTGTCGTTTCCGCTTCGATTGAACTGGTGTGGAGGTTACGAGTGAATATTCCGATGACGTGTGTGGTTTCCTCTTTGCCTTGCATGGTATGTTCCTATTCGGATGAGTTTTTGTTTTAGGCGTTAATGTTTCATTCTCTTCGATGTTTGTGCTCATCAACGACGATTTGTCAACTTCTGCCACTGCGGTATTTTCCACGATATGTTTTAGGGGTTCTACGATAGGTTTAAAGTATCTCTCCAACGCGATATCTTCCTCCATCTTGCCAGTCTTCAAAGCCAGATATTTCTTGCGAATGGCTTCGCTGGTTTTTGCAATTTCCTTCACTATTCTCTCGCGATCCTTAATCTCCAGACTATCGATATCAATCATCGTTGTACCGCAGACGTTGCTTTCCCACCGACGTGTCGACGACAATTGACAATCTCATGGTATTGCAAACTCGTTAAATCCCTTTCTATAACGTCCATTGGACATCGCGCTATCCTTGTCTATTACCATGAAACCATACTCCCGTTGCCAACAATTACGACACAATGCGCAGAAATCCTCGTAGGACATATCAGTGTATACGTGATCGTTGTACACATGTTTCAAGTTGGTACCATCCTGCTTAAACAGAATCAATAGATTCGCATTGTCGCGTATAAGATGTTTGGGAATCTTTGCATATGTCTAACAGAGATAGAAGCAGTCCACGTTCGAGTGACGCCCCATTGCAAAGTATTCCCTTATCGTATCTTGCTTGTCACATGCCACATCATCAAAGATAAAAATAGAATTAGGAAGCGATTCGCTCGGTGGGATGACGTCACTGTTATTCGAAAACGTAAAGTAGCCAATTTCATCTATCGGAGTCAATATATTCTCCAAATACTGATATTTCGGCTGTTGCAACGACTTGGAATACACGTACACGTTCTCGAAGCGGATGCCGTGTGAACTTTCCAACAAGCTCACCAACACGTTTGTCTTTCCGCAATTTGATGGACCACAAATCAGGCAGCGTATAGTGTTTGGCAACATGGTACCATGTCTGCGCATTGTTTTCGGACACATCACTCGCGATTTATCGTCAAAATTTGTCACGCGTATCGTTACAGGTTGCCGTACGAATCGCATCCTCTCCGCGAACTGTGAAAAAATGATTTTGATACGTCGAAGCGGCGACGCGCCCTATTTATAGGTCCGCGCCGAAGCAAAACTGCGCAGTATTCAAAATGCTTCTGATCCTGTCAGATAATTGCGATATTCGAGACCTAACCTCTGAGCAGTTGAAATATATACCAAAGATTATTCTACTGCGAGAGTTTGGCAGACACATTCATCAGTTGTGGGACAGACTCCCCGAGCATATAAAAGCCGATCCTGAGGTTCAGCAGTATCGTCGGTGTCTTGAACATTATAATCGCCCTTGGCAGCGAACGCATATCGACGGTCCAGCACCATTGATTAAAAACTGTGGCGAATGTCACCAACGAGAGTAAAGAAAGGTCGTGGTTTGTTAAATCGGGTGATAAACGCGCTACCTATCGAATTACATATTCCGGGATATCAGTTTTGCGGTCCAGGAACTCATCTGGCAAAACGATGGGCTAGAGGTGATCAAGGCATCAATCCGTTGGACGCAGCGTGTCGCGAACACGATATTGCATATTCGCGTAAGTAGTAAGGCAAAGCCGATTCTAACCCAGGTCCTCTGAGGGGAGCGCGGGGGCGGGGGGGAAGTGAGGGCGCGCGGGGGAGTGCGGTGGAGGGAACTATGGGCGCGGGGAGAGCTGGGGAGTGGAAGACCGGTTGCGCGCGCACGAACCGCAGAGTGGGGGAAGCTGTAATCGTGGTGGGGATCAGTCCGGGCCGAGCCGCCGCGGAGACCTCTCCAGACCTGACCCATTGTTGGAAAATTTTCAGAGGGTCGTCCCCTCCCTCTAAAAATTTCTGGGGCCGGGTCTTGTATGAAAAAATCTTTTTTTCAGACTCGATCCGGCCCCCAGAAATTTTTTCCCCCAAATATTGGTTCTAAATCAGATCTACCGCCAGAATATTTTTTTCCAAACCAACCGAGCAAACAAATATGCATCATACATTCTAAAGCTACCAATTTTTCAAACTCCAGCAAACAAATATGCATCATGCATTCATAGCACTGTGAAGAAATGGTATCATCTCAGCGTTCCGATTTAACATCGCAGCATATCGCGCGATTATGCGTAATTTGACTCCTCTGGAGCAGTCGTGCAGGATGTCATTTTCGCGGCGCGAAGAACGTACGAATCACAGAAAGAATTATGCAGCGTCGGCAGAAATGTTTTTTCCATACATATATATGATATAAATTTTTCCCCAACGCAGAGAAATAATACTTTTTAGAAACGTTGAATCTTAAAATTAGGTGGCGAGAAGGAGGAAGGTGGGTAAATAAAATGTAGAGGAAAGAAGGAGGATGGGTGACGAGTAAATAAATAATACTTTTTAGAAACGTTGAATCTTAAAATTAGGTGGCGAGAAGGAGGAAGGTGGGTAAATAAAATGTAGAGGAAAGAAGGAGGATGGATGACGAGTAAATAAAATTGAGAAGTATTGTATGTTCAAGAAATTATATATTGTTACATAATAAAAGGAAAATATATATATTGTTACAAAGAATAATTGTACAATTTAACATCAACTGGATATCATTGGGCTAACAGAGACATGGGTGGAGGAAAAAACTGAGAGCAAGTAAAACACAAGCTATCAAACAAATTTCATTGGAAATTCCAGCTTGTAGAGAGATAGTGTTCCCTCAATAACAAATCTTATACGTGCGCGATGTATGAGTCTAGAGTTTCATCGACGGCATCGCACCGCTATAACACGCTCACAAAATATGAAAACGTCGTATCGATTTGCTGCGAGCGACATCGATAATATCATTCAAGGTACACGCCAGCAGTTCACAATCAACAAGAGATTTACCATCAAAATATTCACTATCGCATATGGCTTTAGCAGCGCAGCATGAGTCTAAAGTTTCATCGATGGTATCACACAGCTGTAACACGCTCACAAAATTTGAAAACTTCGTATCGACATAATGTATAGTTTCATAAAGCTGCATATATACATGATTGATACAGCGCTCGAGATTAAATAAACAGATTAATGTAGCAGGTTTTAAATATAGCGACTTATTATGCCGCATCATCTTTACCATTTGCGAATTATACATTACACAAAATTTCACCACCAAATCATTAATCTGTAGTGATGATCCGCTTGACCGCATGCGCTGCTCGATGTCGGTACGTTTTTCAATTAATCCTTTCCATGTTGGAATAGACAATATCAACCGATTCCCTCGATTGCCACATTCATTTTCTTCTTCGCTAACCATCCTCTCAATATTCACATACATCTTCTTCGAATTCTTCTTTAGATACATTATTCGACTAGATCATACCACTCTGAACGTGTATCAAACCACTTTGATCACGTATCAAACATCTATCGAACCACTTTGAACATCTATCGAACCACTTTGAACATCTATCGAACGTATATTGAACCACTTTGATCGTGTATTGAACGTGTATCACACCACTCTGAACGTGAATCGAACGTGAATTGCACCACTTTGAACATGAATCGTACCACTGTGAACGTGAATCGAACGTGAATCGAACGTGAATCGAACGTGAATCGAACGTGTATGGTATCACTCTGAACGTGTATCGAACATGAATCGTACAACTATGAACGCTAATCGAACGTGAATTGTACCACTCTGAACGTGAATTGAACATGTATGATACCACTCTGAACGTGAATTGAACGTGAATCGTACTACTCTGAACATCTATCGAACATGTATCGTACCACTTTGAACATCTATCGAACGTATATCGAACCGCTCTAAACGTGAATTGAACGTGAATCGTACCACTCTGAACGTGAATCGAACGTGTATCGAACCACTTTGAACATCTATCGAACGTGTATGATACCATTTTGAACATCTATCGAACGTGAATTGAACGTGTATGGTATCACTCTGAACGTGTATCGAACGTGAATCGAACGTGTATGGTACCACTCTGAACGTGTATCGTCTAAATAGATCTGGAATATCCGCAACGTCTGCATGATGCTCATGCAGATCTACCGTTCTGCCCGACGCGTGCCAAACCACCTGGTAGCAGACAGAACAAGTTACTCGCGACATTATACGATAAGCAGCGTTACATTATCCACTATCGCAACCTGTAGCAGTGCACGCGACATTATGAGTACATGTCTCCCCTGCTCGCTCAAAATTGTAAAATTCTGTATACAGACACTGACTGTACATACATGTATAGAACATACAATTGTATTTATTAACTCATCCTTATAAATAGTGGAATTATATCAAATAAAATTGTACACATGTATTTATTTTACCAATACATTATTTTTATTGAACCATGCATTTATTTTTTTACAATACATTATTTTTATTTATCCATGAATTGTGTGATTTATCAAACCCCAGCCACTTAACGTATACCTTATCCCCCTTCCTTCGCAACACTTTTTCCACCAGATACACATCAGGATCAGTGACGCGCTGCAGCTCGTGATCATAGAATCCTCCGGCGACTGGTTTTCCACAGGAATCGACGAGCAGATACGTCGCGGGATTACGATACATGTTCGATAGATGTTCAGAGTAGTACGATTCACGTTCAATTCACGTTCAGAGTGGTATCATACATGTTCAATTCACGTGCAGAGTGGTACAATTCACGTTCGATTAGCGTTCATAGTTGTACGATTCATGTTCGATACACGTTCATAGTGATACCATACACGTTCGATTCACAAGACTAAAAGTGGTGCAGAGGTGACTAAAGCGTTTGCAAAGATATTTAGAGATCGATATCCAAAAAATTTGCAAACCGATCATGGAAAAGAATTTTACAACACCGATGTGCAGAAACTCTTGACAAAGCATGACATTAATCATTATTCGACGTATTCGGTGATGAAGGCCTCCGTCGTAGAACGTTTCAATCGAACTTTGAAGAACAATATGTGGAAACTGTTTACGCTCAATGGAACCTATAAATGGATCGATGCGCTACCGCGTCTACTTTCAGAATATAACGCACGAAAACATAGAACCATCAAAATGTGTCCTCGCGATGTTACCCCTGCGATCGCCGATAAGCTGCTAGCCACCATATACGGCAACATAAAGATTGCTGCTCCAGCGAGATTCAAATTGGGCGAGTTTGTGCGTGTGAGCAAATTCAAAACCATATTCGATAAAGGCTATACACCGAATTGGACAACGGAGGTGTTCAAGATAGCGAAAGTACAGACAACTAATCCCGCGACGTATCTGCTCATCGATTCTTGTGGAAAACCTGTTGCTGGAGGATTCTATGAATACGAGCTGCAACGCGTCACCGATCCTGATGTATATCTAGTGGAAAAAGTGTTGCGTAGGAAGGGGGATAAGGTATACGTTAAGTGGTTGGGGTTTGATAAATCACACAATTCATGGATAGTGAAAAATAATGTATTGTAAAATAATACATGGTTCAATAAATACAATGATATACATATACATATGTAAATGTACAATGATACATATGCAATAATTCCACTATTTATAATAATTTCCATACATGTTATATTATACAATAAATACAAAATAATTTTCTATTTTACATCAATATTTTTTTTACAATGGAATTTTGTAATGTCCCCAGGGCAGAGTGTCGATCGAATCAGGTACGATATACCGCTTGTCGTCGTGTGGACTTAGAGCGATTTTGGATTCCGAAATGGTGTACACTTTGTGCAATTTAGACCGTATACATGATTGTCTGCGAACCATTTCGATCTCCCATTGCAAACACTGCGCGTAGTCGTCGAAAGTTATCGTTCTGGCTATGACGTTGGTCTTGACGCCTTTCGCCTTTTTTGTATCTTTTTTACCGTCTACGCGAAGTGCATACATTTTCGCTCTAAGACCTACGAATTCGGTCATTATCGCACCATTATTTTCATCCTTCATCAACCCTGGAACCTTCTTATTTAAGCGCGGCATATTATATGGATTGTTGATAGGATAATCGGATGTGTCAAATCTATCGATATTGTATTTCATAGTTTCATAGATATCTTCACACTGAATATGATAAATGAGACTGTCTGTGTCTGTGTATAGAATTTTACAATTTTGTCTGTGCAGGGGAGACATGTACTCGTGATGAAATTCATACAAACAAATTTTTGATATGTCCAGAATGCACATACCCACATATATCGGTTTGTTGAATTTCACCTCGACTTTTCGCAATTCAACAGCTATTAAATTTTCCGAAAATACACTTCTGCTGTGGAAATTCGGTTTAGCGATCATTGCCTCTGCGCCATATCGTCCATCCCATTGTGTTAAAAGTTTTACATCCACGTGATTTCGCACGTTTTCCATAGTTTTACCAAATACCGCGTTGTTCATCAATTTGTATAAATTTTTTTCAAAATCGTTTGTCGCATCTGTTCTGAACCGTGTATTTAGTTCGATGTAATCGCGGAGCCAGGGAGATTGCGCGAATTGAAGCACGCGGTGTATCTTTGTAATACGAAGACCGTGACGCGTACACTGCTGCAGGTTGCGATAATGGATAATGTAACGCTGCTTATCGTATAATGTCGCGAGTAACTTTTCCTGTCTGCTGCCTGGCGGTTTGGCACGCGTCGGGCAGAATGGTAGATCAGCATGAGCATCATGCAGACGTTGCGGATATTCTAGATCTACCTCGAGAATGTATCCCGTGGGCGAATCGACAGCGATTGAAGACACATCAAAATTTGCGACATCTTCGACCCATTGAAATTGGGCATATGGCAGGGCCTGACACATTGCCCATCCATACAAATTGTTTACGTCAAAGTACATCAAGTATGATGATTGTTCCGACGCATCGTAAGATGACATGTACTTGTTATTGGCATGTGCATATCTTCCAGAACATTGACTTAAACCCCCACGTATACCGCGTTCGATAAACATGACCATATCAACATCAGTGAGCAATTCGAATGTAATTTTGGTATGTTTTAGCATGGCATCCCATGTGAAACCAGGTAATGTATAATAATGTGCTGAATCTAATCCATAACTCTTGATACAACTTTCGCGAAAATTTTCAAAAATATCTGCCAACAACAAGACATCTGTTTTCAAATACAAGTCGCCGTATTCGCCCAAGGTTTTAATCCCGAAACGTTGCCAAACAGTCTCAGCGTGCGCGTAATCACTCTCGGATACAGTCTCACCCGTTAACGAACTGTAGAATGACTCGCGCGGTGGTAAGCATGGATCCTGCAGCTTGTCTACACAATCAAGATATTCGTATGGAAAGACACCCTTTCGCGTTAATAAATTGAGATCTTCAATGGACAATGTTTCAAATTGGGATCGTAAAATTTTTAATTTATTTGTGCTAAGAAAAGATGCTAATTTGTCGAGACTGGTATTGAGAAATTTGTACGAATCGATGAATCGCAATTTAATACAATTTCGCAGGTCTGATTCAACCTGATCTTCGACATTTTTTGTGAACGAAATATACTTTTCCTTAGTTATAGGCAATACGTCAACACGACCTTTGAAAGCGGTAGATATTTCTTCGATAATGAAATGTGAATCATAGCCTGATAAATTATGAAAAACTATGGGGATGTAAAACGCATTTTTATATTTTAAATTGCACTCCGAATGTGCAGGTCCTCTAAACCGTCCGGATAAATGGCAATGATCGCGAACTCGTTTATCACCAGCCTCAAATGGCTCTTCACAAATATGACAATGTGACGCATTGCGAAATGTCGCCCACTGGTCTTTCGTCAACTTTTCCATGGAAGCATTATTGGTTAGAATGGGCTTGGCAAAATTTGAAAAATGTTTTAATTCGTCGACGAACCATGAAATACAATTCACATTGCGGCGACATCGATATATCGACAGTGATGTATCATATGAACAATGCATATAATATGCAATGCTATGCACTTTATGGTGTTGATATGTGTGTAATTTATCATCACCCATTCGATTGTTCCCCGTTTTCTCGATGATGCATTCGAGATCTGCATAAACCACGAAAGGGAGCCGCTCCTTCATGCAGTGGTTCTTAAAACTGAGCAAGTTGTTGTTTTCGCTGGGCAGCAGAATTGCACAATCATTCATTTTTCCACAGTCTAGCGAATGCATCTCCAACTTCTCGACGGATCCAAAGTAGTGCAGACATCTGCAAAAACCAAAATTTTTTCTTTAATTTTTTTCGCGTGACATTTCAACATTTCAACATTTCAACATTTCGCAAGTTTATATACATACCGATCACAGATGAATTTCTTTTTCCCATGCTTGCTCAGCTGCATGCTCACCAGCCTGGACAAGTCCTTGATTAGTACAAAGTGCCCTACATCCCCATGCTCTTTATTTGGTGTGTAGAGCAGATTGACATGTCGATCCCTCTTGCAGCTAGTGAGATGCAGTGGAAACACTGCGACAATTATCTTCTCGGTCTTCTTCTCCAATCGCTCCTCGAAGCTGTACACATTGACCGAGATGTTGTTCAGCTGTTCAAACTTCCCAATCTGTTTCATGGACATTGGAAACTCAATGCCATGGAGATTTAATATGGTGTCATAATTGGGGTATGAACTTGGACGGTCAACATGTCTTTCGACAGGATGTAGTGCGGCAACCACTGCCCATGCGAAACAGGCGTTGTCTGAGGATTGTATGCTAATCGTCGCTTTCTTCAGCAATAATTCTCGTGGCAACTTGTGGTGACACCCTGCATGCAGTGGATTATACTTGTTGACATTGACAGTCAGATTGAGGATTCTCGTCAATGCCCATCCACTGTCGCGTTCCTGGAACTCTTCCAGCGATGACAGGGTGGGTTCGATGACACATCGCTGGTACCACTCATGTAGATCAGATGTACCGAAGAGTTCACAGTTTCGGGTATTGATGCTTTTACAAGCATGCTTGTCCCCCGCAACAAATTCACCATTGAACATTGTATTCACTTTGAGGTTCAGATGTTTCCTCAAAGCATCTCGTACATGTTCCAACACAATGGTCTCCGCATCCTTGAGGAAGTTGCGCGGTTCGATGTAGTTGGAATTTAGCACGACACCAGTTAATATGCGGCTTTCGAATGCAGTGTCTATTTCACGCCATGAAAGTCCTGTGCTCGAATGCCCGGCACCTTCACGCATGAAACGTCCACGCAACGACAGCTTCAGTCCTTCGAGTCGCGCGATTCGAGCAACCAATGATTGCCGAACACCAATCGATAATCGAGGACGTTTTACTCGGCTGTGTTCTTCCAACGATTCGATACACTCGTTGCACCGTTCTTCCCACGTGAGGTATTCTTCCCGTGAAATCAATCGTTCAGATTGATCTGACAATTGGCGTTCTACTTGCGCGAATTCTTCCATGATCATTGATAGAGTGTAAATGTAATGTCTTTTTCTATGCAACACGATGCAACGATTTGAGGCTTTGTGCAGAGTAGAGCATGCTTTTATAGCTTGTGCAGCGATTTGGTATCTCTGTTGAACTCTTTCAGTGTTTCTCCCTCGAATGCATTGCATGCAAAAACGAAGATTCCATGTGATACACATATGACGAATTAGTGTGCAAAAAATCATCCGACACAGTTTCTACCAACACCGCATAATTCTAAGATTCGACGCTTCCAAAGGTATTATATTACATTCGACGCGTGTCAAGTCTTCCATCCTCCTTCTGTGACACACGTATGACGAATTAGTGTGTAAAAATCATCCGACACAGTTTCTACCAACATCACATAATTCTAAGATTTGACGCTTCCAAAAGTATTATATTACATTCGACACGTGTCAAGTCTTCCATCCTCCTTCTTTCCTCATTTCCATCACATATATGTATGGAAAAAATATTTTTTGCCGATGTTGCAAAAACAATCGTTCAGATTGTTCCAACATTTTGCGTTCTACTTGCGCGAATTCTTCCATTATCCCAGTTTCTGCTGATGCTGTTACATTCAACATGTGTCGAAACTTTTAATCTTGAGGATGGGAACTGAAATTGCAATCGTGTGATATGCTATGATGTTCTCCCTCGAATGCATTGCATGCAAAAACTGATGACCCATCCCAATATTCTATGGAGGGGATGGTGCTATGCACCTCTATTTAATCCAGCTCCTCGTGTGGTGTTACATTAATCGCTCAGTAGCTCTCCAGTGACGTTCGACATATACAAGCACAGTGCTCCAAAAATGTATAACGCTAGTGTTGGGAATTATTACACACCAATAATCGCAGACGATAATGCATGTTCAAACATTACGACTACATCTAACAGGTATGATATAATTTTTTTCATATCCTCTCATGATTTTTAGTTGTGTTTTCTCGATAGTAGTGATCATTTTCATAACTTTTATTGTTCTTTTTTAGCTCCCATTACACAGCTCGCATCATGGTTAGAAGATATGCGCTAACATCTACGGCATATAAGTACTTGGAAATCGGAATCAGTGTGCGGCCTATAACACAAGTAGAAATCGTTCTCGGCGACAATCGAGGGAATCGGTTGATATTGTCTATTCCAACATGGAAAGGATTAATTGAAAAACGTACCGACATCGAGCAGCGCATGCGGTCAAGCGGATCATCACTACAGATTAATGATTTGGTGGTGGAATTTTGTGTAATGTATAATTCGCAAATGGTAAAGATGATGCGGCATAATAAGTCGCTATATTTAAAACCTGCTACATTAATCTGTTTATTTAATCTCGAGCGCTGTATCAATCATGTATATATGCAGCTTTATGAAACTATACATTATGTCGATACGAAGTTTTCAAATTTTGTGAGCGTGTTACAGCTGTGTGATATCATCGATGAAACTTTAGACTCATGCTGCGCTGCTAAAGCCATATGCGATAGTGAATATTTTGATGGTAAATCTCTTGTTGATTGTGAACTGCTGGCGTGTACCTTGAATGATATTATCGATGTCGCTCGCAGCAAATCGATACGACGTTTTCAAATTTTGTGAGCGTGTTATAGCGGTGCGATGCCGTCGATGAAACTCTAGACTCATATATCGCGCACGTATAAGATTTGTTATTGAGGGAACACTATCTCTCTACAAGCTGGAATTTCCAATGAAATTTGTTTGATAGCTTGTGTTTTACTTGCTCTCAGTTTTTTCCTCCACCCATGTCTCTGTTAGCCCAATGATATCCAGTTGATGTTAAATTGTACAATTATTCTTTGTAACAATATATATATTTTCCTTTTATTTATTTATTATTATGTAACAATATATAATTTCTTGAACATACAATACTTCTCAATTTTATTTACTCGTCATCCATCCTCCTTCTTTCCTCTACATTTTATTTACCCACCTTCCTCCTTCTCGCCACCTAATTTTAAGATTCAACGTTTCTAAAAAGTATTATTTATTTACTCGTCATCCATCCTCCTTCTTTCCTCTACATTTTATTTACCCGCCTTCCTCCTTCTCGCCACCTAATTTTAAGATTCAACGTTTCTAAAAAGTATTATTTCTCTGTGTTGGGGAAAAACATTTCTGTCGACGCCACATAATTCTTTCTGTGATTCGTACGTGCTTCGCGCCGCGAAAATGACGTCCTGCGCGACTGCTCCAGAGGAGCCAAATTACGCGTAATATAATTTCTTGAACATACATTACTTCTCAATTTTATTTACTCGTCATCCATCCTCCTTCTTTCCTCTACATTTTATTTACCCACCTTCCTCCTTCTCTCACCACCTAATTTTAAGATTCAACGTTTCTAAAAAGTATTATTTCTCTGCGTTGGGGAAAAATTTATATCATATATATGTATGGAAAAAACATTTCTGCCGACGCTGCATAATTCTTTCTGTGATTCGTACGTTCTTCGCGCCGCGAAAATGACATCCTGCACGACTGCTCCAGAGGAGTCAAATTACGCGTAATCGCGCGATATGCTGCGATGTTAAATCGGAACGCTGAGATGATACCATTTCTTCACAGTGCTATGAATGCATGATGCATATTTGTTTGCTGGAGTTTGAAAAATTGGTAGCTTTAGAATGTATGATGCATATTTGTTTGCTCGGTTGGTTTGGAAAAAAATATTCTGGCGGTAGATCTGATTTAGAACCAATATTTGGGGGAAAAAATTTCTGGGGGCCGGATCGAGTCTGAAAAAAAGATTTTTTCATACAAGACCCGGCCCCCAGAAATTTTTAGAGGGAGGGGACGACCCTCTGAAAATTTTCCAACAATGGGTCAGGTCTGGAGAGGTCTCCGCGGCGGCTCGGCCCGGACTGATCCCCACCACGATTACAGCTTCCCCCACTCTGCGGTTCGTGCGCGCGCAACCGGTCTTCCACTCCCCAGCTCTCCCCGCGCCCATAGTTCCCTCCACCGCACTCCCCCGCGCGCCCTCACTTCCTCCCCCCGCCCCGCGCTCCCCTCAGAGGACCTGGGTTAGAATCGGCTTTGCCTTACTACTCGCGTAGCAACGATCTCGGTGAAAGGCACGCGGCAGATAAGGTACTCGCTGACAAAGCGCGAAAACGCATCGTTGCGCGAGACTCGACTCTGGGTGAAAGAGGTGCTGCTACGGCTGTTTGGGCAGCTATGAAGGCCAAGACGAAAATTGGGATTGGAATAAAAACAAAAACCCGCAAAAGGACTCCAAAGAAAGCATCGCAAAAACGGATTCTTCCTGTAGCAAAACGAGGTGGTATATTGCCACTTCTCCCGCTGCTAGGTGTACTCGGATCATTAGCTGGTGGAGCGGCAGGGATCGCCAAGGCGGTAAACGATAATAAGGCGGCGCAACATCAGCTGCGGGAAATGCAACGCCATAATCGCTCCATGGAAGGTCGTGGACTTTATCTCGCACCGTACAAGCGCGGACAGGGAATATCAAAACTAACCGATGCGCAATTGGAGGAGTTGGCAAAACGTATGCATATTCCATTCTTTAGGGGTGTTTTCATGCGCAATGCACTACCAGTCGGAGGAGTACGTCGAAATGAAAGTGGTATCGTAAATTTGGACAATGTCGAGGGACCGGGGACTCATTGGGTGGCGTATGCGAAGAGAGGGTGTCGAGCTATATATTTCGACAGCTTCGGGAATCTTCGACCACGTAGGGAATTGGTACAATATCTGGATAAAGATGCTGTGAAAATTGAATACAATCGAACGTCGTATCAAAAGTACAATCAGAGCAATTGTGGACAACTATGTCTACGCTTTCTACAAACGATCGGCACCAAATTTAAGGATTGACTTCCACCGCTCTGATTCAGTACTAGTGGAGCAGTTTCAGCGGAATATGTCGTTAACATTCACTCTAACCGGCAAGAGTAGCACCCTCGCGGTGAGCTACTTTCCACCCATAGATTTGAGCGACGATGATTACGAGCTTGGCCTAACAACCTTTGAAACTTATCATACAATACCGAACATCGACTCGAGCAACGATAAATTCTACTTCGCTGTAAACTATAACATCAACAGCAGTGTCGACACCAGTCATGAATACATTGCGATTCCCCACGGCTCCTACGAACTAGACGCCATTGCCAAGTACCTGAAGCAGCGATTACTCGAACGATATCCTAAAAATCTCGATGACACCGATGACAACAACGATAGCGATGTGTATCCTATAGTGTTGCATCCCAACAACAACACCATGAAAAGTGAACTGTACTGCTCGTTCGCTGTAGATTTTACAAAATCCAACAACATTGGATCGCTACTGGGATTCTCGATGAATCGGATATTAGAACCTGGACAATGGCACGAATCGGACGATCCAATTAATATCATGAACGTGAACATTATTCGCATAGAATGTACGATACATGAATTTTCTCCGAGAGTCCCACCAGGATATAAGATATCGGAAACGCCCGCACAGATCATTTACCTTCCGATCACCGCACGAGTCATTACGGATCTAACGATACGCGTTGTGGATCAAGACGGACGGTTGCTCGATTTTCGAGGTGAAGAGATTACCATCAGACTGCACGTACGACGGCGTCAACGATAATACATGTGGCGCGAATGAAAGAAATGCTTGTGTTGAACGACTTCAGAAACACATTTCTTCCAAGCGAAATTGTTTGCAGCAGCAGCAACAACAACAACAACAACAACAACAACAACAACAACAACAACGACGACGACGACGACGACGACGACGACGACGACGACGACGACGACGACGACGACGACGACGACGACGACGACGACGACGACAACACCTGCAACAGCTCTGATTACGCTAAAAAGAAGAGACTCAGTGCTGTAAACATTGCATTTTTGAAATCGTTGGGATTCATTGTACGCATATAAGTTGAAAATAATGGCTGACATTCTAAGCCTTGGAGTGAAGCCGACGTTTGATAATCGCATCGTCAAGCTCGAGACTCACACGTACAACCCATACGTCAACACAACGTTTGGATACAGCGATGAGATAAGAATACCTATACAGCAGCAGAATTTATACACATTACCGTGTGAAAGTTTCCTCTACGTGGAGGGGAAATTAAAGATAAATAAGCCAAACGAAGCATCAACGACGACGTTGGGAAATAATTGCATGGCGTTCTTATTTGATGAGATTCGATACGAGCTGAATGGTGTGGAGATTGACCGCAACAGAAACGTTGGAATAACTAGCACGCTTAAAAACTATGTATCGCTGACATCTGACGAAGACAAAAATATGGAGAATGCAGGATGGGGCGTGAAACGACACGATGGACCAATATTGAAAAATCATTTCAATTTTTGCATCTCACTCAAATATTTGTTGGGATTTTGCGAGGACTACAAACGCATGATTATTAATGCACGTCACGAATTGGTTTTAATACGATCGCGCAACGATAACAATTCTCTAATAGGATCACCAATGTTGGAACCTGAAATTGAATTACTTAAAGTGCAATGGCGAATGCCTCATGTGACGCTGAACGACGTTAATAAGCTATCGTTGCTACGTGCTTTGGAAAGTGGACAAAACCTGAACATTTGTTTTCGCTCGTGGGATCTGTACGAGTATCCTCTCTTACAGAGCACAACCAAGCATTCGTGGGCTGTGAAGGCAGCTGCTCAGCTGGAGAAACCGCGATACGTTATCTTTGCTCTACAGACTGCTCGAAAGAATGTGATGACCGAAGATGTTACTAAGTTTAACAATTGCAAATTGACTAATGTAAAACTTTTTCTCAACTCGGATTTTTATCCATACGATGATCTGAACTTGAACTTTGACAAGAATAAGCACGCCATCTTGTTTCACATGTATACACATTTCCGTAAATCGTATTATGGACATAGTTGCAACGAGGCGTTATTCACTGTGGCTGAATTTTTACAATTTGGCCCCCTCGTGGTGATTGATTGCTCGCGACAAAATGAGTCGATTAAAAATGGTACCGTGGACGTGCGCATAGAATTTCAGTGTAAAGAGAATGTACCTGCAAATACTACGGCCTACTGTCTGATTCTGCACGATCGGGTGGTTGAATACAATCCGCTAACAAACGTGGTGCGCAAAATAAATTAAATTGCCATACTACTTGCCCGCCCTCTCCTGTATCAAATTCGTACAACAATTTCATTCTAAAAATCGAGATGTTTTACGAGAAAGATTGCATTCTCTCATCTGTCTTGGAAGCGAGCAGACCTCTAAAATTATATCGACAATGGTTGTACCAACATTTGTTGACCTGCAAGGATTCATCGTCGATGGAAGATTTGTCGTCAAGGAAGTGGCTGTCCTACGAATGGGAACAATTCTCTCACACTATATTTTTGGGAGTTCGATACACGTTCGATACACGTTCAAAGTGGTTCGATTCACGTTCAATACACGTTGAAAGTGGTTCGATTCACGTTCGATACACGTTCAAAGTGGTTCGATTCACGTTCAATACACGTTCAAAGTGGTTCGATTCACGTTCAATACACGTTGAAAGCGGTTCGATACATGTTCGATACACGTTCAGAGTGGTTCGATACACGTTCGATACACGTTCAAAGTGGTTCGATACACGTTCGATACACGTTCAAAGTGGAACGATACATGTTCAATACACGTTCAAAGTGGTTCGATTCACGTTCGATTTAGGAATGATCAGTGAATAATTCGAAGAAGAAGATGGTCAGCGAAAATGCAGGTGGAGCACATAGAAGGAGAGGGTGGCTAGTGAAGAAGAAGGTGAAGAACAAAGGCATCTTACTTTGCAACGTATGCAACTTTAGGCATGGGTGACAAATTGTACGAACGCTGTGGGACCAGTTGCTCATCAAACTCGACGACTGCCAGTCGCCGAGGAGTTTTTGTGTGTTCACTGTTTAAAAAAAAGACATGGGAGTAGAACGAATCGCGCCGGAGTGTGACCCCGAGGTGTGTACAAAAGAATATTTTTAACATTTATCGCGTTTAATTTTTTAAATCGAGCTCTAGTCATGCCGTTGTGCAAATATTTAATCATGGATTACGTGGATTACGAACCATCGCCTACGTGGTCGTCAGATTGGGGAGAAGTACCGTCGCCGTCTTCGCCGCCGCGTTGGTCGCCGCAGCCGTCGCCGCAGTCGTCGCCGCCTTCGTCGCCACCACAGGTTGGTAATACTTTACATTGTTTTATGTTTAATATGTTTAATGTATTAAAATTATATCAACGTTTGTATCTGTGTTGTAGGACGCGCATATTTTGCTGGATGTGTGGTTGATGGACGAGGAGGCGGTAGATGTAGTTGAGCCGCCGCAAGAGGTATGTATCACACTGCATTGTTTTGTGTGTTTTATGTTTAATATGTTTAATATGTTTAATGTGGTAATATTATATCGATGTTTGTGTTTGTATTACAGGAACATCGAATGCGGCGACGTTTGAGGGCCGCGCGGTCGCGGCCATATTCGAGGCGCCGTCCGTCACCCCCATCGCCCCAGTCGCCCTCTTCGCCCCCGTCGCCGTCGTGGATCGACGTGCGACGGGTGCCGCAACCTGCATCGCCGTCATCATCATCACCGTCACCCCCCTCGCCGCCATCGCCACCCTCTCCTTAGTTTTTTAATTTTTACATTTTTTCTATTTTTTTCATTTATTTTATTTTCATTTTTATATTTTCTTTTTCTTTTCTTTTATTTCATATTCTTTTATATTTTTATTATTATATTTATATTCTTTTTATATTGTATTCTTTTTTATTATATTTATACTTATATTTTTTAATTTTATATTCTATTTTATTCTATTTTTTCTTTTATTTTATTTCATATTCTTTTATATTTTTATTATTATATTTATATTCTTTTTTATATTGTATTCTTTTTTATTATATTTATATTTATATTTTTTAATTTTATATTCTATTTTATTCTATTTTTTATTTTTTATTTTTATTATTTCTTTTGTAACAATATATATTCTTATACATATATTATTTCTACATTTTATTTACCCGCCTTCCGCCTCCTTCTCTCACCATCTAATTTTAAGATTCAGCGTTTCTGCTGATGCTACATAATCTTATTTCATTCGTTCATTCTTCGCGCTGTCAAATGACGTCACCTTCACGGTTGCTCCAGAGGATTAAAATTACACGCGATCGCGCGAGTGCTCTCTCTCTCTTTCTCTCCTCCGAATTTAGATTTTAATGTAATGCTCTCTCTTTCCCTCCTCCGAATACGTGGTTTGTAAAATGTCGATCTTAATATGTGGATAATAATTGTCCGACGTCATCCGATAAAGTATTAAGCAATTTCAGCTTTATAATGGTTTGAAAAAAAAAATATTTGGGGGAAAAAATTTCAGGGGCTGGATCGAGTCTGAAAAAAGATTTTTCATACAAGACCCGGTCCCAGAAATTTTTTTAGAGGGAGGGGATGACCCTCCGAAGTTTTTGGGGGTGGGTCCGACGTGGAGAGGTCTCCGCGGCGGTTCGGTCTGGACTGATCCCCTCCACGATTGCGGCTTCCCCCACTCCGCGGCTCATGCGCGCGCAACCGGTCATCCATTCCGCACTTCCCCCGCTTCCCCCCCGCGCCCATGTTTCCCTCCACCGCACTCCCCCGCGCGCCCTCACTTCCCCCCCGCCCCCGCGCTCCCCTCAGAGGACCTGAGTTAGTATCGGCATTACCTTACTACTCCATCATCTTTTATTTTTAGGACCCATCTGGTTGTTAGTGGCCTTACATCTAATACTTCATCTGCGTTTATTTCAGTCCATGTTTTGTTCGCCTTCATTGCTTGTTTTTCTTCTTCTACGGCTGCAGTCCACTTTTCTTTGTCATCACCTGTAACAGCTTGTTCATAAGACAAAAAGGCATTATAATTAAGTCTCATTGGTGGTCTGCTTTCTCTTTGTGTTCTCCTCGGAGTTTGCTCTTGAATGGATTCTTCGGGTGGTTCTTCCTTTAGGTCGTCGGATTCGATGTCATCCATGCTTGTGTCTTCCTCTTCAGTTTCACATTCAAGGTTATTATTCGTCTCCTCTTCTATTATTCGAACTGCTACAGTCTTTCGTTCCTTATCCGTTTCCTTGGGCGTTTCGTCGAATATAACATCTCTTGATATTGTTATTTTTATTTTCTTCTCGTCCCAGAGTCTGTAGCCATTGGTTGCGTATCCTATTAGTTTCAGCTTTTCACTTCGTTCATCGAGCTTCTTCAATGGTTTTGTTATTTTTCTATATGCGTCACATCCAAACAATTTCACATATTTGAGGTTAGGTTTCTTACCGTTTAGTTTTTCAGTTGGTGTGACATCTGTGGCTTTGGTGGGCGATCTGTTCAGCAGATGGGCTGTCGTGTAGACCGCTTCTCCCCACATGTGTTTTGCCAATTTCGATTAGAAGATTAAAGCTCTGGCCCTTTCCATTATGGTACGGTTCAGTCTTTCGGCTTTTCCGTTCAGCTGTGGTGTGTAAGGGACTGAGTAGTCCATTTTTATTCCCTTTTGTTGACACCAGCTTTGCAGAGTCTGGTTCACATATTCTCTGCCGTTGTCACTTCTTAGTTTCTTTACTCGCAGTCCGTGTTGTGTCTCTGCCTCGTTCACATATGTTCTTATTATTTTTGGAACCTCACTTTTGTTCTTGAGTAGGTAGACAGTGGTGAAGTTGGTGTAGTCGTCTAACAGTGTTATAAAGTAGTTTTTGTTGTCCCATGTTCTGGGTTTAATGGGGCCGCAGAGATCTGTATGTATAATCTCCAACGGTCTGCTTGCTCTTTCTCTATCATTGTCGAATTTGAGACGTGTCTGCTTTGCCTTCATACAGACTTCACATTTCTCCGTCAGCATGTCGACCTCCTTAGTGCTGTAGTTTAATCCCTCTGATATTTTTAGCAACTGTTTCATTGCATTTGGGTGCATGTGTCCAAGCCTTTTGTGCCAGAGTCTTGCTTTTGCAGCTTCGCTTGCCAGGCAGGAAGTTTCACCAATTTCCATTTTTAATTTTATCTGGTACAGATTGTTTTCTGCCCTTTTTCCTTTCAATACGACTTCATTGTTATATTTTATTCTTACCTCACCATGTTCAAAAATCACCTTTCCGCCATTTTCCTCTATTGCAGACACAGAAAGTAGGTTAGATTCTAATTGTGGTACATACAGTACCTTTTTTAGGATGAGTTCCTCGCATTCAGCGGTTCCAAAACCTTCTGCTATCATCATTTGGTCCCTTTTTGCCACATTAATCTCCGTTTTTTGCCTTTTAAAGTTTTTTAATATATTTAGTGCATTTGTCATATGAGACGTAGTACCTGAGTCAACAATCCAGCAATCTGGTGCAGTGCGTTGTTCACTGGAGAGAAATGATATCTTGCCCGTATTTTTCTGTTTCTCTGTTTTATTTCTAAAGAAGCAGTCTTTGTCCGTGTGGTTAGTTTTTTTGCAAATATTACATGGGGCGTTACCTGACTGTCTGATTACGCTGCCTCCTTTATGCCTGCAGTTCTTTGCCATGTGGCCACTCCTGCCACATTTGTAGCACCTTATTCCTCGTGCTGTGAAAGCCACTGGACTTTCCTTTGCTTCATCTTGACCTTCCCTTTGTTCTTCCAGTAGTAGCCTTGCTGTTAGATTTTCCAAGGTCTTCTCTTTATCATCCGTGGATTCCCAGGCTGTCACAAAATGCTTATATCTGTTAGGAAGAACTGTTAGGATTTTAGAGATCAGTAGTTTTTCACCAATTTGTTCATCTAGAGATTTTAGTCTGTGGACTAGGTTTTCAAGTCTGGTGATATGCGTCGCTAGATTCTCATTTTCCTGAAATTGGAATGAGAAGAATTCCTGCATTAGAGTGTATTTCTGCTGCTCACTCCTTTGCTCGTAAATTGCCGTCAGTTTTTCCCACATCTCAAAAACCGTTTCGCAGCTCATGATGTGCGGTAGCACTTTCTTATCCAACGACATTACGATTATTTTTTTAGCTTTGGAGTCCCTTTTATTCCAATCTGCGGTTCTGTTTTCTTCGGTGGTATTACTTTCCACGGTTTTGATTAAGTCACTTGCTTTCAACAAGACTTTTACTTGAAATTTCCAGACGTTATAGTTTTCGGCATCTAGAAGCTTCTCCACGTGGCCGATCTCTGTATCCGATGGTTGCGTAATCTTTTCCGTTGTTTCACGCAGGCCTTTTCCTCCTTGTAGGTTTTACTGGTTTTGATTTTTTTTAGGTGGATTAATTAATCCTCTTCTTCTTAGTGTGTGTGTGTTTAATTTTAAAACAAGACTTTTGGTTCGATTGTACCTGGGCCCATAACCTGTTGTTTGAATATTTTATTGTACATACGTCTGTTCTTGGCAGAGACCTTTTACAAAGAGAGCCTCTCGCATACCTCACACATTCACACTTCACACTCATCAATCATGCTCTGCATTCACTCGATACATTCAGACGCGGGCAATACGAAATTACTTCCAACAATATCAAGTGGAAATGACATGTATAAAAGCGTAAGTATGACACATACTTTTGTTATGCAAATAATTGGATTAATTAGAAATCATCATGAATGTTTCTTTCATACATGAATTTGCTTTAGATATTTCCATCAACCAGTATCAAAGGTGAAAATCATGCTCTATGAAGCAAGGAAAGGAAGGGAGTCTTCTCCGCAAGCATAAAGATAAGTAAATAACATACATACATTTACATTTTTATTGCATTCAGATCGATTACAACTCGTTATAACTTTTTATCACAGGTTCCATGACAACTAACTGTAATCGAAAGGAGTAAGTGCCATTCCGAGAAAATATGTATGAAAAATAGGAAACAATAATAATGGATTCTTCAGGAAGTGTAAGTATCAGTTTTTACATTCAAGTGGTATAAACACAAAAAGTAATTTTTATTAAATTCATTTATTTTTACAGATCAAACCAGGGTGTACATATGTACCAAAAATGCAGGGAGGAGGAGGTACCCCTTCCATGACGCCAACCGCGTTAGTGAAAATGCGCAGGTTGGATGCGCGTGATTATTATATTGTGGTCCCCTTCTCGAAGTGACAGAAAATGTAACCTATGTATATGCTGTATGACAATAAATGTTGAGCGGCTGTTTCGTTTTGTTGCGCTACATTTGTGAACTTTTTATCATCCTTCCGAAACATTCTTATTACGCCGCAATAGTATCTTTAGGAAATAGGGTCTAACATATAGGTTATATTTTCTGTCACTTCGAGGACAGAAAATCCGCTCCTCCATTTTATATTTTCTGTCACTTGGAAGAGCGGATTTTTTGTCCTCGAAGTGACAGAAAATATAACCTATATGCTAGACCCGATTTCCTAAAGATACTATTGCGGCGTAATAAGAATGTTTCGGAAGGATGATAAAAAGTTCACAAATGTAGTGCAAAAGAACGAAATAGCCGCTAAACATGTATTGTCATATAACAGATACATAGGTTATATTTGCTGTCACTTTGAGGAGGGGACCACATAATAATCACGCTCATCCATCCTGCGTATTTTCATTAGCCCCAATTCAACATCCAACACAATTTTATACTATAATGTTTGTTCATAACTGCTTTCTGCATAAGACGTTTAATTATCTTGTAATAAGCGTATTTCATGTTCTGTTTCAGTGTTTTGCTAATAAAAAAATGTCTAACCTAACATACTTCATTTTCTGGGGATATCCCCTCATCTATTTTTCCTTTTCACTTATATAATTCCTTACTGCCAACGTAGCATATTGTAGCATAAGCACATTTTAAATAATTAAAATGTATGTACAATGAATTTTCTACGTTTGCTCTATCAGCAGACATTCCATTTAAATATTTACATGTACAACGCAACAGCTGAGAATTTATTTCCTTATTCAGAATAGAATACGGAAATAGCAAACAGCTCCCTCTCGCGTGCACCAGGCAGCCGCGTATCTATGGGTATTACCATTTCTGTGCAGAAAAATCTGCTGTAATACCGACCTGCCGAATCGGCCAGGTCACGTGACGTGTCTACCCCCTTAGTAGTTAGGCTATGAGAGTTCTGGATCAAGTGTGGGCAAGGGGGTGAGGCGGGGCGGGGGGTACCGCGCGCTCTTCGGCGAGGGCGAGGGGGTGAGGTGGAGAGGGGGGTATCGCGCGCTCTTCGGCAAGGGTGAGGGGGTGAGGTGGGGAGGGGGTACCGTCTTCGTTGGTGAGGGGGTGAGGCGGGGAGGGGGTACCACGTTCGTGGGTGAGGGGGATGACGTCACAGGGGAGGGGGATTTTCAAGTTTCAAAATGGCGGTCGAATTCGTGGGTGAGGGGGATAACGTTACAGGGGAGGGGGAGAATTTTCAAAATTTCAAGATGGCATCGCGCGCATTTCGTATTGGCGCCATCTATTGGATGTTTAAGGTACTTTGGATCCACGTCGATATTTGGGCATGCGTTGATAAATTTCCTAGTTTTTTAGTACATTTCGTATTGGCGCCACCTGTTGGATGTTTAAGGTACTTTGAACACGAGTCGCCGCCGCGCAATCTCCGCACGCGTGTGGGAACGGAGCGCAGGCGCGACCGCGAGCGAATCGTGGAATTTCGAATTTCGTCTTCGATGCTGATTTCTGAGAAAGAGAGTGGTATAGAATTTCTGAGAAAAGATAATGAATCATGGCGTGCGATAGGATTGAACACGTTTTGATACCTATGTGCACACCATTCATGCCGGATGTTTATATCGTGACATAAACATAGAACGATAATTATTATAAATCAATCGTCGCGGCAGCCAATGGAGTAAATAATATATAGCGATAAGTATTTGGTTGAGAGTTCCGAATATTCATAGTTCCGAGTATTTAATTTATGTAGTAAACATAACATTGCACCGCGCCATGCAGTGTGTATATATTTGAGCAGGATTGAACGCGTTTTGATCTTTGAATCGTGGGATCGATACAGCGCACGTGCAATGACGTAAACATATAGCGATAATTATTATAAATCAATCGGCGCGGCAGCCCATGGAGTAAATATATACAGAGTGTCCCAAAAATGTCGGACTTCCTTGAAAGGGGTTACTCAGGGGGTGATTTGAAACAACTTTTTCCTTAGCGAAAATATTGTCCGAAGCTTCGTTAAGGAGATATTAACCAAAAACCCCGACCAATCAGAGCGCGCGCCTTCCGCCTGAGTTCCCGCGGTAGCGTTGGCTACGAGGTAGGCGACCGCGCTTGTGCTACAAACGTACGAACAAGCAAGTCGGCATGCATCGAAGGAAACCGTGTTACACATTTTTTTTTTAAAGCAGAATCTTAAATAAGAATAATTTGAAGTGAGAGGACAAGAAGTACGTAAATTTCGTTTTTAAATAAGGCATAAACGAAAAGCTAACGTAACAGAAAATGTACGACAAGTGATCGTAATTCGTTATTGAGGAAAAAATCCGTAGTTTAACAACGGCCAACACAACTAAATTTAAAAAATAATATTAGGTGTATGAATAAATTCTTTCCGACTGGAATTTCTATCGCGGTGGTATTCAGAAGCTGCCAGAAAAATGGCAAAAGGTAATGAACAATAATGGAAATTATTGCGATGATCGAGTTGTTTTCATATTTTTTAAATCGAACTGTTATTGTACCCTAAAATCGGAAAGAATTTATTTTCACACCTAATAATCACCAATAAATTAAATAAAACTCACCCTTTCTGGACATTCCTTTCCTTGCTTTCCTTCCCTTTTCGGAAACCTGGCCACTGTACCGATCCTGGTCATCGGCGTCCAGTGCTCAGCTGATCGCAGGGTCAATGTACCGAATATTCACTTCACTGCACGGCTACTAACACTGATCACTGAACCGATCCTGGTCATCGATGGACGAGCCCAGTGCACAGCTGGTTTCAGGTACACGACACCATCCAAGGTTAATGTGCCGAATATTCACTTTACTGCACGGCTACTAACACTGATCACTGAATTTATTTTTCACGGAACGTGTTGTTCCTACGTTATAAAAATTGGTGGCCGCGAAAGGGGCCGATTACTGTTAATTACTGGGACGAGATTACTACTATTACCCGGCGAAAAGAAAACTCGTGGCAGACTGTCTCGGGCTGTGCAGTCCGCTGCTGTGCAGCGATCAGATACGGATCCGACCGACGATCGTCAAAACAAAAGCGTAGGCTACGCTTGGTCAAATCGCTCTATCCCACTCGATCTCGTGTTTCGTTCGATCTCTTCGTCGCGCGGTGCGACAATGTATGTGGCAACTTCAGCCAATAACCAAAATACGTGTGTCCCGTCTTTAAAAGTGTGCCCAAATAGGTGACTCGACCAATCGTCACAGCAGCGGACTGCACAGCCCGAGACAGTCTGCCACGAGTTTTCTTTTCGCCGGGTAATAGTAGTAATCTCGTCCCAGTAATTAACAGTAATCGGCCCCTTTCGCAGCCACCAATTTTTATAACGTAGGAACAACACGTTCCGTGAAAAATAAATTCAGTGATCAGTGTTAGTAGCCGTGCAGTAAAGTGAATATTCGGCACATTAACCTTGGATGGTGTCGTGTACCTGAAACCAGCTGTGCACTGGGCTCGTCCATCGATGACCAGGATCGGTTCAGTGATCAGTGTTAGTAGCCGTGCAGTGAAGTGAATATTCGGTACATTGACCCTGCAATCAGCTGAGCACTGGACGCCGATGACCAGGATCGGTACAGTGGCAAGGTTTCCGAAAAGGGAAGGAAAGCAAGGAAAGGAATGTCCAGAAAGGGTGAGTTTTATTTAATTTATTGGTGATTATTAGGTGTGAAAATAAATTCTTTCCGATTTTAGGGTACAATAACAGTTCGATTTAAAAAATATGAAAACAACTCGATCATCGCAATAATTTCCATTATTGTTTTCATTACCTTTTGCCATTTTTCTGGCAGCTTCTGAATACCACCGCGATAGAAATTCCAGTCGGAAAGAATTTATTCATACACCTAATATTATTTTTTAAATTTAGTTGTGTTGGCCGTTGTTAAACTACGGATTTTTTCCTCAATAACGAATTACGATCACTTGTCGTACATTTTCTGTTACGTTAGCTTTTCGTTTATGCCTTATTTAAAAACGAAATTTACGTACTTCTTGTCCTCTCACTTCAAATTATTCTTATTTAAGATTCTGCTTTAAAAAAAAAATGTGTAACGCGGTTTCCTTCGATGCATGCCGACTTGCTTGTTCGTACGTTCGTAGCACAAGCGCGGTCGCCTACCTCGTAGCCAACGCTACCGCGGGAACTCAGGCGGAAGGCGCGCGCTCTGATTGGTCGGGGTTTTTGGTTAATATCTCCTTAACGAAGCTTCGGACAATATTTTCGCTAAGGAAAAAGTTGTTTCAAATCACCCCCTGAGTAACCCCTTTCAAGGAAGTCCGACATTTTTGGGACACCCTGTATATCGAACTCTTTTCACCCTTACACGGTCGCTGTACCGCTGCCACTTACCTACTATAAACATACTGCATCACGTGCTTACTCCATGGGCTATCGCGACGATTGACTTACAGCCTCATCGATAAGGACGCTCGCCCTATTCCCAATCAGCAAAATACTCGGAAGTCAAGTCCGAATAATTATCACTCTATGTTTACATTGGTTGCTTAGGCGAACGCAACGTCGAATTCATTTATCCATTGCATGTGCGCTGTATCGCTCCCACGGCTCAAATATAAACACACGGTGCAATGTCGTGTTTACTCCAATGGCTGCCGCGACGATTGACTTACAGCCTCCTCGATCATTAAAATATTCGAACCTACACTTCGAATAATTATCGCTCTATATTTTAGTCGTGTGATGTTTACACGAATGTAACGTCCCACGGGGACACAAACCGGTAAAAACCGACTGTCGGTAAAACAGAACCGATCTTCATTACCATACAACTGTATTCCATTACCACGCAAACGCATTGTAAAGACTTTTGTACATAATTTATAATTTAAGCAAATATTAGAGCAACAAATATTATAGAAATGTTAAGAATAATTAATTATAAGTATTAGTTAAAGCGCAAGACAAAATAATAAGTAATAAGCAAGCAAAACACGAAATAACAAACAGCGACTCACTGCGCATGCGCCAGCCCGCCAATTCTCGGGTATAAAAGGTGACGCGCGCAGCACAGAGCGCGCTCATTCGAATACGTTCTTGCGACCAACGAATGCTAGTGCCTGGAGGCAGCTTAAGTACCATCCAGCAGAATTTCAGCACGCTCCGGAAACGGTAGCGACTGGTTCTCAGTGTTAAAAAGGTACGGGTGCTCCTCTTTGGACCTACCATTTGAAGGTTGAGAACTTTGTCTTCACGGAGGTTTCAAGCGTTGCTCCTATTAGTAGGTAGCAGCTTAACCGCTTAGCGAAGGCAAAGTCTACAGAACCTTAGAATAAAACTCTGCCAAAAGAATTGGGACCCGCTCCGGAAACGGCAGCAGACCGATCTTACTGCAGAAGCCTAGACTAAAAACTCTGCCAAAAGAATTGGGACCCGCTCCGGAAACGGCAGCAGACCGATCTTACTGCAGAAGTACATATCTTAATACATATATTATTATTATTATTAATTAGCGTATTAGAATAAACATAAAAACATAAAAAACAAAAAAAGAGTATAAGTAATCATAGATCGTAAGCAATATTAATTCATTATTATTATCATTACTAGAATAAGTTTTATTAAATAAATAAGCATTGTTAAGTTTCAAGCCATAGATATTACTCTTTCATCTGTAGAATAGAACCCCACCTTTCCTACACTCGAGGGGACGCCGCTCTCCTCTCGGGGATCTGTCGACGCTCAGTTGTCCCCGGACAGCCGAACGTTACACGAACGCAACGTCGGATTCTCTCACGGTGAACAGGGTGGGGTTACGTCAATTAAATACTCGGAACTAGAGTGAACGCCACGTATAATTCGTTTCTTCGTTACACGTGTACTGTATCGGTTCCACGAATCAAATATTACGAGCATGCACGTAGGCGCCAAAACGCGTTCAATCCTGCTCAAATATAAACACACTGCATGGCGCGGTGCAATGTTATGTTTACTACATAAATTAAATACTCGGAACTATGAATATTCGGAACTCTCCACCAAATACTTATCGCTATATATTTACTCCATGGGCTGCCGCGACGATTGATTTATAATAATTATCGTTCTATGTTTATGTCACGATATAAACATCCTGCATGAATGGTGTGCACATAGGTATCAAAACGTGTTCAATCCTATCGCACGCCATGATTCATTATCTTTTCTCAGAAATTCTATACTCACCCTCTTTCTCAGAAATCAGCATCGAAGACGAAATTCGAAATTCCACGATTCGCTCGCGGTCGCGCCTGCGCCCCGATCCCACACGCCTGCGGAGATTGCGCGGCGGCGACTCGTGTTCAAAGTACCTTAAACATCCAATAGGTGGCGCCAATACGAAATGTACTAAAAATCTAAGAAATTTATCAACGCATGCCCAAATATCGACGTGGATCCAAAGTACCTTAAACATCCAATAGATGGCGCCAATACGAAATGCGCGCGACGCCATCTTGAAATTTTGAAAATTCTCCCCCTCCCCTGTGACGTTATCCCCCTCACCCACGAACGTGGTACCCCCCCCCCCTCCTCAGCCCCTCACCAACGAACACGGTACCCCCCTCCCCACCTCACCCCCTCACCTTCGCCGAAGAGCGCGCGGTACCCCCCTCCCCACCTCACCCCCTCGCCCTAGCTGAAGAGCGCGCGGTACCCCCCGCCCCGCCTCACCCCCTCGCCCACACTTGATCCAGAACTCTCATAGCCTAACTACTCCCCTTAACACTTCAACCAATCGGGAGAGCCCCCAGCATAGCATTGACAAGTTCAGAGTTTAGACAGAACAAAGTATTAATGATGATCGACACGGGAGCTGATCTAAGCGTGATAAAACAAGATGCCGTATCTCCAGGAACACAGATTTATAACGACGTCGTGTACGATCTAAGGGGAATAACAGAGGGTTCTCTACCTACTTTAGGATACATAAAAACGAAAATATTAGACACAGTAGTTGAAATTCACGTAGTAAAGACTCTGCCTCTCGCGCAGGATGGAATTTTGGGAACAGATTTTTTCCGAGGAATCGGAGCAACAATAGACTACTCTAGGCTAGGCGTCGTGATAGGAAATGAGATACTTCCATTTAAAGACGGGGAAATAACAATTCCGGGCCGAATGCGTTACCAAATACCAATAAAAATTTTAGTTTTTGGCGGGACGGCAGGCTACTAATTGCTGATTAACTCGTAAGATGGCATCTACTAAGAAGGCCATATGCAAAGGATGTACTGCAACTGTCGCTAAACCCGTGACCTGTATTACCTGTGGTATCGCCTCGCACCCAGGCCCGACATGTTTGCAGCGCTGTGGGCATCCATGGTATACTGGTGGATTGATTGATTGCGGCGCCTTGTCTGTCAGCACTTCTTCATCAGAGTCTCAAATTGACGGTGGTAATCCCTCACCCTCATCCTCACAGGATTTGTTGGTAGGGATACAAATTCTTCTAAAAGATGAGGTGGGTCGATTGGAAAATCGCATCGTGTCCTTCCAAAATCAGATGGAGCAAGTCATTAGCACCATGTCAAATTTTTCGGAGCGACTATCCAGGTTGGAAGCTTCACGAGAACCGCCTCCATCAGAGGATATCATTGAAGAGATCAACGAGAGACAACGCCGGTCTAAAAACATTATAGTATTCGACGCTCCTGAATCCACGAATACTTCGGATGTTACAACTGTCCGTGGTATTTTGTCGCAAATTCTTCCTGACGCTGATTTAAACAGCATATCTTTGAAGCGTCTCGGCAAAAGCACTGGGGGCAAACCGAGGCCTATCTGCGTTTCTTTTCCGTCTGCCGAACTACCAGTGCAGATATTGAAGAACATGAACAAATACGCGGGCCCTGTTCACTTATCGCAGGACAGAACACCGAAACAACGGCAACATTTATTGGAACTCCGACGTGAACTGAGCGAGCTGAAGGACGACACGAAGACTATTAGATATGTCCGCGGTGTGCCTAGGATAGTTTCGCACAGACCAGCGCGGTCTCAGAATCCAAAAAACGCATAAAGAGCCCTTTAGTTTACTACCAGAATGTTCGTGGGCTTAGGACTAAACTAACGACCCTTCACACTGCTCTAGTCTCGTCCAGCATACGTTATGATGTTATTATTTTGGTTGAAACCTGGCTCACTGATCAAATCTCGGATGCTGAGCTGCTTCTTAGCGGTTACACTATATATCGTTGCGATAGAAATATCAGTACTAGTTCTTGTTCTCGCGGCGGCGGGGTACTAATTGCGGTAGATGATAAGATACATAGCGAACATATTGATATCAGAGAGAAAGTCGTTGAGCAACTCTTCGTAAAGGTGCCTTTTGGAAGCTCGTCTTATATTTTTGGAGCGGTATATCTTCCTCCTCTCTCTGATGTCGTTTTGTACGAGAAGCATTGCTCGACTGTCATCGATGTGTGTACGTCAACACCACATTCAAACATCTATATCTTTGGCGATTATAACCTTCGGCACACCAGCTGGTATACCGACGTCATGAACTCTTTAAACTACACGTCTACCGTCTCATTCGTGCGCGCTGCTGCCAACATTCTGTGCGAATTTTTTAATGTTTTACACTTTTCTCAGATGAACATTATTTGTAATACGTATGGTTCTTTCCTCGACCTATTATTTACCAGTGACAGCTCGTGTAGTGTCAGCCTCCCGATGGAGGCCTTTCTTCCATGCGATGCGTATCATCCGGCACTAGTTCTTAGCATTTCTGCGCCGATCGTACGTGTGTCTGAGCCAACCTGTGCAATCAAACTGGACTTCAATAACGCCGATTACAACTCGATCGTCAACTATTTGAACCATATAAACTGGGACCTGGTTTTCGATGGCCTTTCCGTGGATGAGGCCGTTGATGTTTTGTACTCGCATCTGTATAGTGTTATTGATCGTTATGTACCCAAACTCCGAGTTGGCACCTCTTCCTATCCGAGGTGGTTTACTTGACCATACGTTAAGACACTAGTTAAGAGGAAGAAAATCGCGCATGCTAGGTATAAACGAAGTAACCTATACGCTGACTACCTAACTTTTTCCAATCTCAGGGCTGAATGTAAAGTGGCATGCCGCGTTAGTTTATATGAGTACACACGTAGGGTGGAAACCATGATACCGCGGAATACCAAATGTTTTTGGAAATTCATTAACCTTTAAAGGAGACAAAATTCTTTTCCGTCTGCAATGCATTATGACGGTCGCGTCATGCATGACAGCGCAGAGATTGCTAATCGCTTCGCTGATTACTTCGAATCAGTTTTTGTATCTGATAGCGCATGTGTTCCATCCTTCAATTCGACGTCTAGTGTTGATGTCTCCACGCTGGATATTAGTGCGAGCGAAGTTTTCCACAAAATAGCCACACTTGACACTAATAAGGGTCCGGGCGATGATTTAATTCCACCTGCCTTTTTCAAGCCCTGTAAATATATCATGTCCTATATCTTAGGTATTATTTTTAATTTATCGTTAAAATCCGGGATCTTTCCGTCACAGTGGAAATCCAGTATTGTGTCACCCATTTTTAAAGCCAAAGATAAGTCCAATATTATTAATTACAGGCCCATCAGTATTCTCAATGTCATGTCTCAAATCTTTGAAAGTATAGTTACGGAAAAACTTGCTTCGCTGACCAAGGGCTACGTGATAAAAGAGCAACATGGCTTTACCTCTGGACGCTCGACTACCACCAATCTCTTACTGTATCACCATCATATACTAGGCGAAATGGAACGTGGCTATCAGGTGGATGCCGTGTATACTGATTTCCGGAAAGCTTTTGATACTGTCAAGCACGCCGTTCTAATAAAAAAGCTGAACGCTTTTGGTATTCACGGCGAACTGTTGTCATGGTTATCATGCTACCTATCAAATCGCTCTCAGTGTGTTAAATTTAATGGTTGTGTGTCCAGGGCGTATGCGGTTACTTCCGGAGTACCCCAAGGTTCCCATCTCGGACCTCTTCTATTCATCCTCTTTGTAAACGACATTGCGAGCGTATTCCACCACTGTAGGTTCCTACTCTACGCCGATGATTTAAAAATTTTTCGCAAAATTTTCGTTGCGTGCGATGCTGACCTTATACAGAGTGACCTAGACAGGCTTGCGGATTGGTGCATAACCAATGATATGTCTCTTAACGTATCCAAATGTCACGTCATGCGTTTTACGCGCAAGAAGCGGAATTTCGAAAGTTCTTATAGTTTGAATGGTAGCGCGCTTAGCTCTGTCGGTACTATACGAGACCTTGGAGTAATCTTTGACCCCTCATTATCTTTTCGCGAACACTTCCTCTCTGTGAAAAACGTAGCATCTAGAATGTTGGGCTTTGTCATGCGGGTGTCATCCGACTTTGTCCTGTCACTTTTATTACTTTATATAATGCTCTTGTGGTCCCGCATTTGCTATATGCATCACCGGTCTGGAATCCATTCCACAAGAAGTACTCGACGTCATTAGAATCCGTACAGCATACATTTTTGCGGCTGCTTGCGCCCAAACTTGGGGTTGCTATGGCGAGATTTTCGCATGACTACACCCAAGTGTTAAAGGCCTGCGGGTTCCTTACGCTGGAGGACCGAAGATCTTTGTCCGATCTTGCTATCGTTTTCAACCTTCTTAATGGTTTCATTGACTCTCCTGATCTTCTGGAGCTTTTAAATTTCCGCGTGCCGTGCTCGGCACTAAGATCATCGGAACTTTCAGATCATCGGAATAAGCAGAATGTGTAGGCTAGCAAATACATATAGCAATGTGATTGATTTTTTCTGCGGCACACCAGGAACTTTCAAGATTCACCTGCGCGGTCTGATGCGAGAAAATCCTTTGCTTTATGGCCTCTAAGCGTCGTTCTCATCCCCTTTTTCCTTCTTTCTTTGTGTTAGTTTTAAGTTTCAGTTAAATTTAAAGTTTAAGCTTTTAGTTTTAAGTTTTAGTCTATAAGTAATCCATTTTTCTTCTGTTTATGCTCCTTTTCTGTAAACTAAAGGGCGAGATGCCCGTTAATAATAATAATAATAATAATAATAATAATAATAATAATAATAATAAATCCAGGCCTGAAAACAGGATACGTTCCTAAATTAAACGTACACCCCAATATCCTAATGGGCAATGCCATATTCACAAACGATGACGGAATAGGATATCTATACGCAATAAATACATCCTCCAAGGACATAGAAATACCTTCTGTTGAAATAGAACCATACGAGGAAGTAAAATTCGAAGGGGAAACTGCATCGCCAGACCATGTTAACCAAGTACTAGAACTGCTTCGTCTAAATCACCTAAACCCAGAAGAAAGAGCCAATATAGAAAATTTAATCGATCAGTACGCTGACAGATTCCACCTCCCGGGAAATAAATTAGAAGCAACAAATGCCGTGTCCCACAGAATAATCACAGAAAACGAGGCACCAATAAACTTCAAACAGTACCGTTATCCCCAAGTCCATAAGGAGGAGATTATTAGACAGATGAACGAACTTTTACAAAATAAAATAATCGAGCATTCAACTTCTCCGTACAATTCAGCGTTATTTGTAGTAACCAAGAAAGAAGATAGTCAAGGAAATAAACGCTGGAGGATAGTAATAGACTTCCGTCAATTAAACGAAAGAACAATAGGCGACGCGTACCCTTTACCTAATATAGTAGAAATATTAGATCAGTTAGGCAGCGCAAAATATTTTTCAGTATTCGATTTAGCATCAGGGTTCCATCAGATACCAATGCATCCGGAAGACAAGCATAAAACTGCATTTTCAACACCCTATGGGCATTATCAATTTAACCGAATGCCTTTCGGTCTTAAAAACGCCCCTGCGACATTTCAAAGGTTGATGGACCAAGTACTGACTGGATTACAGGGAATAGAACTATTTGTATACCTGGAAGACATAGTAATTTATGCTAGCTCACTTCAAAAACACGCGACTAAGTTTATACGACTAATGAAACGGCTAAGAGAAGCAAATCTATGTTTACAACCAGACAAATGTGAGTTCCTAAAAAGAGAAGTGTGTTACTTAGGGCATATTATTAGTGACGAAGGGGTTAGGCCAGACCCGAAGAAACTAGAGGCAGTTAAACAATTCCCACGACCCACAGTGGTTTGAACCGAGGAAAAAAGTCATTTTTGGAATGTTAAGTACGCAGAATTTTTTCAATACAATTCCATAGTAGGATAATTGAAGCACCAGAACCAACAAGAATTTTCTGTAAATACCATTAATTTCTGGGGAAATTATAATATTAAAGTTGGGGAACAGAATACTTGCAAGTTTGAGTTACAAACGCACTATCTTACAAGTAAAACTTAAAGTATTTACAAATTAAAAAAAATCGCAATTTTGTAATTTGATTATGTTCATACTGAACAAATAAATTACATGAATTAAGTCAATGATACAATCGTTGATTTCAGTGGGACACAAGTTGAACAAAGAGGTATTTTTAATAATAGAATCGAAGTTTACTTAGACATAACTTTTTTGCGACAACTAGCGTCAAGGTAAGACTTAATACTAGTGGTGCATTATATCTTTGAGTACATAACCAAACAGGTTTCATCTGCGTAAACTTGCGGCTTTGGTGTCGGGAGCATTTTTTCTATAACTTTTATCAGTATTTGGAGTACCTTGTTTTCATTTTTCATAATATTGAAAAATGTTTTAGATAAAAGTTGAATGGTTCCTAGGAGGCCATAATTTAATGTAATTAGTTTTTTTTATATGTGGACGCATAGAGGTCGCAGAGAAGTAATTACTGAATCATACCATTTCAAGGATTTTAAAAAATAAAACCGAAGAACTTGAAAATATAGGAAGTGACACAATGACTCTTGTTTCTAAATGAGGGCGTGACGGTTCATCTGGACACAGTGAATATAAGCAGGGTTTTGATAAAGAAAACGTCACAGATGCAAATATGTTTCTCACATCTCTGGTTCCATGAGAAAGAACATGATTCTCTGGTGCTGTGGAAGAATACAAGACCTTCCTCTACTAGATTTTGTAGACCTGTTAAATTTCAATTTGCTTCAGAAACACCTCTCAAAACATCGTTAACGCAGATTATTGTTTCACTTTGGATAAGCCATTTTGTTTTTAGTAATTTTGACTTCAGATTTGTAAACAGCGACCTCAACAACCCCGGGATCACCAAGTTTGGTATAAATTGAAGGTTTCACATTGATGTTATCATATTTTTTCCTTGGTATGTGGATTTCGGACCACTGTGCGACCCAAAACAGCGAAAAACATAAGACAATTTATAGGGTTAGGCGGATACTACCGGAGATTTATTAAGAATTTTTCAAAAATTGCAAAACCATTGTCCGACTTAACTAGGAAAGACCGCCGATTTGAGTGGACAACAAAACAACAAACCGCTTTCGAAACATTACGGGACGCATTATGCGAGGAACCGATACTACAATATCCAGATTTTGAAAAGCCTTTTATTATAACTACAGATGCCTCTGGTTATGCAGTAGGCGCGGTTCTAAGTCAGGGAGAAATTGGGAAAGATCTACCAATAGCTTATGCCTCAAGAATATTAAATGATGCCGAAACACGCTACGCTCCAACCGAACGCGAATTACTCGCGTTAATATACGCCGTTCAGCATTTTCGCACGTACATATACGGTAGACGTTTTTCTTTAGTCATGGACCATAAACCATTAGAATGGCTCCATACTCTAGCTAATCCAACCTCAAGACTTATGCGCTGGAAAATAAAGCTAGCAGAATATAATTATAAAATAATATACAAGCCAGGAAAGTATAACACTAATGCAGACGCACTGTCACGGACTCCGGTAAACGCACTCCTGTTGCAAGTGGAAAGAAAACGTGAGCGTTCCCAAACCGCCACTGCTCCAGAATCACCAAATCCAAGCTCCGCGAAACAACCAAGAGGAGACGGATCGACCTCATCATCGTCATCCGAATTTAATCCAGCCCAAATATCAGTAAAAAGGAAATTAAAAAGGAAACTTAGAACCACAACGACCACATCATCAAACCAACCAGTGGAAAAGAAAAGGGGAATTACTGCAAAATTTATGCAGATCAGAAATGGAGGTGTCTACCAGTAGTTCTGAGGCAGCAAAGGACATTCAGGCGTCAGTAGAGGTTCACCCCTCCCCTGGACAAATCGGTCATCCACCGACAGCCCCTAAACCAACCACCATTAACCGCCCTCGCCGCCCACACCGCATGGAAATAGATACTATGCAAAAAGATTGGGATCAAATAATGGAAATCACCGAAAATGAGGAAGTGCCGGGAAGCCACGTTTATAGAGAGCCTCCCAAAATAAACTCTAGCAATAGTAGTAGCAGCAAGAGAAATAGTCCACCAATCAGGGAAAGGAAATACTGTACAAGGGAATCTAGTGGAACATTAACAGGACCAATATCTCCAGTAACAATAAGGAAAGACTCAATCAATAATTTCAAAACATTTATCGGTCCACCCCGACAGCAAATCCCACCCGACAACAAATATCCCAGCGACAGCAAATATCACAGCGACAGCAAATATCACCACGACAACAAATTCCGCCACAACTGCAAGCATTACCAAAAATAGTATACCAAGAATTGCTTCAAGGTAGGGTCAAGGAAATCTCAGATCATTTATGGATGAGAAGGGAAACCGCATGAATATTCATCACTATACACGGCAAACCAGTGGGCGAGGAAAGCACAGAGTTTATAACTAACGAGCAAATTAAGATTACCTTACCTCTGCCACTACAGGCAGGAAATGTTATAGAAATTCCTAAGCCAGGACGGACTATTTTAGGAATGGTAATGCCAGATCCACCAACTGAAGAAGCCTACCACACCATAATTAGGAACCTATACATTAAATTAACACAAGAAAACATTAACAAAATTTCATTACCCAAAACAGAAATTAATATATCATGGGAAAAATTAAAACAGATGATCACACTAAGGTTCTTACAAACAAATATCAGCATCACAATCTGCAATGGCACTATACAAATGCCATCAGAACAGGATCGCCTAAGGATAATTAAGGAAAACCACGAGTCACCAGTAGGAGGCCATAAAGGGATAACCAAAACCTATAACAGAATTAGGAACCTATACCATTGGCCAAATATGAAGAAGGATGTAAGGCAACACATTAAAACATGTATAAGTTGTCAAAAGAAAAAACTAGTGCGAGTTAAAACTAAGGAACCAATGGTAATTACAGATACGCCACTAGATGCCTTTGACAAAATATCTATGGATATCGTGGGACCATTGCCACTCACAAAATCAGGGAAAACATATATACTCACCATACAGGATAATTTAACAAAATTCTCACTAGCAATACCATTAGTCTCATTCACAAGCGAAGAAATAGCTCAAGCATTCACCACACATTTCATATGTCAATTCGGATGCCCAAAAGCCATTCTCACGGATCAAGGATCTTCACTAGTCAGTTCTCTCATGCAAAAGTTAGCAAGGACTCTTAACATCAGGCAGTATAAAACCTCAGCGTTCCATCCACAGTCAAACGGTTCCCTGGAAAGAAGCCATCATGTCTTGATTGAATATTTAAAGCATTACATAACCAAAGAAAAACAATGGGACCAGTGGTTACCACAAGCAATGTTCTCTTATAATACAAGTATACACGAGGGCACCAAATATACCCCTCATGAATTATTATACGGTAGAAAGGCCAGACAGCCATAAAGTTTAACACCCAACGATTCATTAGCAACATACCCAGACTTTGTAGATAGGTTAGTTACTAAAGTGTTCAATATTCGCGAATTGGGACGGCACAATTTAAAAAACTCAAAATATCGCGAAAAATATTACTACGATCGAAAGATATCATCAATCAAGTATCACAAGGGCGAGAGAGTTATGCTTCTAAACCCAAAAAGGCACAAATTTAGCGACGAATACACCGGGCCATACACAATCGTGGAGATCTTGAATAACAACAATGTAAAGATAGCCGTGAGCCCCCGTCGAACTAAGGTTGTCCACCAGGACAGAGTTAAAAAGGCCTATACGCCAATAAAAGATGGCGGCCCTAGGGATATTTCAGTAATCCACCAGAAATTTTGCAAAACTACAAAATCCAAAAAGTGGTAGGGGACCGTACTCACGGAACCATTCAGAAATAGTTCATCTTAGTGAAAGGACGCGCGTTCTAAAAAAGAAAAAAAAATAAGAAGAGAGAACAAAGAGAGTCAACCAAAGGGAATTATTAAGAAAAGTAAGGTAGGAACAACAGAAAATGCATACTTATTAAGTGAATGAACTCTAACTAAATAAAATCAAATTATTAAAATAAAAACGTGGTGTGCCGGTACAGAAAAATGCCAAATAAATCGCCGGAGGAGAAGTGGCTTACCCGCCCTCGCAAGGAGGAGGCAAATAAGGACCATTACTTGAAATTATTGGAAATGGTTTGCCTAAAAGCCAAATGGCCAGGCTTTCGCACGGATCGCAGCGACCTTTTCCGCCGAAAAATATGTTATCCATGCTACAAGAATCTGGACGCAGAGGACACCGAGTACTACACCCCCGCTACCCGACAACTGCTTACGTTACGCAGTAACCTTATAAATTTCAAATATTGCATGATCTGTACGAGACAGATCCACAACTGGGGGGGTGGCGGCGCAATGTGCGGATTGTGTGGAAACATTCATGCATATTAGCCAAAATAACCAGGAAGCCCTTGATTTGGGATTATCGTTAAATGTATTAGAGGCTCATGAGCGAGGCCAACCTCGGCCTCAATAAATTTTTCACCTTTTTCTACCTAAATACCGAATTCTAACATAATTATTTCAACCTTTACCTTCATATCCTCTCCAAACGAATGATAACGTTAGTATTACGTCGAAACCTTTTATGAATAAGCATAAGAAGGATAAGTATATACCGCGGTCAACGGGACAAGGACAAAAACAAACCGCGCATTCCTGAACAATAGATAAACAAAGTAACATAGAAATAGAGTAAGCCAGAAAACTTTCGCGGAATCCTGTACCCCAAACAATGAAAGAGGGAGTCGCATTCTTAATAAAAGAAGACACGAGACAAGAGGGGAACATGTAGTAAATAATGGGAATAGTACCGTGTAAGGAGAATCATAACGACAGGCTTCATTCGATCTCGAGTACACTTAACAACCAGTTGTATTATTCGGTAATATACAGGGTGTCCCAAAAATGCTGCGGTTTCTTAAAGGGGGTGATTGCAAACAACTTTTTCCTTTGCGAAAATGCCCTCCGAGGTTTCGTTAACGAGATATTAATAAAAAGCACCGACCAATCAGAGCGCGAGCCTTCCGCTAAAGCTCCCGCGCTAGCGTGGCCGCGCAGCGACTACGAACAAGCAAGGCGGCATGCATCGAAGGAAATTGCGTAGAATGGCAAATGAAAAAGACGTAACAAAAAAATCGAACCTTTTGCCACGGTTTGTTTGCCATTTAAAGTAAGTAATGAATAAAGGATAAATGGATGAAAATCGCGTGTAACGTAAAAAGACGAATACACATTTTTTTTAGAAGATTCGAAAATAATAATTATTTGAAGTGGGAGGATAAGGAATACGTAAAATTCCTTGTGTTAATAACATATCCACGAAAAGGTAATGTAGCAGGAAATTAACGAAAAGTGATCGTAGTTCGTTGTTGTGATAAAAATCCGTAACTCAACAACGGCCAGCACTGTTGCTGATAACGAATAAGTCTGTTTAAAAAGCCCGAATAAATATTTTCGTACGAGAATTTTGAGAATTATCGCCGGAAATAAGCCATAGCTTGCGTTAAATTTAAAAATGAATGATCACCATTAAAGTAACTAAAACTCACCCTTGTCGAAAATTTACCTGCAATTTGAAAACTTGTGTCACTGGGTCACTGAACCGATCCTGGTCATCGATGGACGAGCCCAGTGCACAGCTGATCCCAGGTAAACGACACTACCCAAAGTTAAGGGTCGCAATGTCAGGTGCGTCCAGGTCAACGTACCGAATATTCACTTCACTGCACGGCTACTAACACTGATCACTTAATTTACTTTTCATGGAACGTGTTGTTCCTACGTTATAAAAATTGGTGGAAATGAATTTTTACTTGGCGTTCGGAGCTGTGGGTAATCCCCGCGCAAATTCTCACGCTGCAGCACTTGCGTCCTCGTTGTTCGGGGGGTACACACAGAACATCGCGTAATACTCTCGAGCAGAGAACATTTGTCTGCGACGCGATTGCTGACTGCTGACTGACAAGATATTTTCCAAGCGACTTCTTCTACCCCCAAATAGTTTCTCTCGTTCCATTATGAGTTGACCCCCACCAGGCCAAGAGGCTTCAGGTAAAAAGAAGCCAGCACATTTTCGGAACACACGTGTTTTGCAGAAGTGCAACGAAAACTTTCACAAAATCCCGCGCTCCGTCCTTCTACTGCCAATGTACCCATTGCTTCGAGATAGAAAACAGACACCACGTGTATCGGTTCGAAAGGGTCCGAAGGGAAGAGACGCAGAAAGTCTTCGAGTTGCTATAGAGAAGAAAATGCATACCATTCCTGTTTCCCCTTTCTGACACCCTGAGTTCACGTCTGCTACGAGGCAGAACCAATTAAGTCATAAATTATCCGAAACTGTAGGAAACCGTTCTCTACCCCCGACTTGCGGGACAATACGGTCATAAACCGCGACCCTGGCGAAATGCTCTGGCTGATCAGCCTGATTAATTTTGGAGAACTAGAAATTACAGAGTATTATCCAGCATCAATACGTCCCGCGGAGAGACACAGGAAAAGAAGGGATAGTCCGCTGACTGCGCGTAGTCCCGCCTGCTTCATCCTACCCTCAAATTAAAGACGCATCCCTTATCTCTCGAGTATAAACACGTGCTCGAATTTCAAAACACAAGCACGCGTCGACGTATTCGGTGCGAGAGACTGTGGGCTTGAGGTCCGATTGGCCCCAAACTAACCAATCGGGCCTGCTTATCTCTCGTGTCTAAACACGCGCTCGCATTTCAAAACAAAAGCATGCGTCGACGTATTCGGTGCGAGAGAAGGTGGGCCTTGGGGAGGAGATATTGCTGTGAAGAGGGCCTCTTCAGGACAGTGGCCATTTGGGAGGGATGCAGGGCAGACAATTACAAATTTTGGAAATGTTTGAATTTCAAACCTTTCGTACTTGGAAATTCCAGCATTTAGAAATCTGAAGATTCTCCTCATCCGCTAAATCTTGGCTAAAGGAAGCCTATATTGTACCCAAATGTACTAACTTGATAAACTTGTACTCTTCTCAGAGTTTGGCAAAATGTAATCTAATTACAAATCATAAATTACAAAATGTAATTGTGTGACCACAATTTTGTCAACTGTCTAAATTAACGATTACAGAAAATAATGTGTAATCAATCACACAATTACATTTTAATCGTAATTTGTAATTAGATTACATTGTGGCCAACTCTGGCTCTTCTACTATACTTTCAAATTCATTTTAATTACGTTCAATAGTACCACTGTTTCTTCGACTCTTTTTTAGATGTCTGGAAAAGAAAATAAGCAGAAGGGAGAAAAGGAAGGGACTCCGTCCCGAAGACGGAGTCCTAGCAGCCGGCAGACTCCGTCACGATGACGGAGTCCGTCCATAAGTTCTTCGAGCGGCCGAACTCCGTCTGTGACGAAGTCATGTCACGCGCCGCGCAAGCCGATAAGCCGAGTTCGCGCCGCGGCCGCCTAGCGGCCGCGAAGCTGCGAACTGTCTCGCGAGCGAAGATGTGCGGCCTCCCGGTATAAAGGCCGCGGCGAGCGAAACTGGTAGCTCTCGTACCGTATGTATTAGTGGGTCACACTGCCGGACCATACACCCGAGACGCTCTTTTTGCTATCCGTGAGGTGTGCACGCGTCGACCATCGTCACGCTGTGCCGAAAACCAACCTCTTTCCGAAATAGGCCGAGAGCAATCTTGCGCCCTACCTTGCCTGTGAGGTGTCTCCGCGCCCTATAGGCCAGAGCCCTATTGCACACGGGAACTCCGCTGTACGACTCTCGAACGAACGTGCCTCTTAAGGCCATTCCGAGCAGAACGTTCCACAAACTCCGCATCCTTGATCCCCCAGGTCGTCGCCAGCGCCGCCGCCAGCGCCGCCGCCGCGAATTTTACCGAGTCGAGTCTCCGCACCCGCAACCGTACGCGGAAAGAATTGTAAACACAGCTTACAGCCAAATAAACATTGTTACTGTTTACCACGCATTACTCATTTGACGAACCCGGCCTTACCGACTGAATCGGCATCTAACTCCTCCGTCCCACCGGTAACCGTCTCGCAAACCGGACGCGGTCACAGGTCGTCGGGGCGGAGTGGCCGGGAAATGGCTACTGCTTATTGGCAACTGGCGTTGCGCTTGAAGAAGGAGGTATGTAGATACGTAGGCGATATTCGCAAATCACGCAAAACGATATTTTTTTAATTTCTTACATTCTCACAAAACTGTGAACACGTTTAGACATTATTGCAGTAATTAACATAAGATTTATGTTTATTTTTCATATTACAGAACAGGGACATGAAAAGAAAGCTGCGGCAGTGGGAGTATGAGAGAGGAGGAAGAGGAGGAATAGGGGGAGAGGAGGAAGAGGGGGGAGAGGAGGAAGAGGGGGAAGAGGGGGTTTACAAAATTTTTTTTTTTTAATTAACAATGTTTTCTTTCTTAAATAAATTGTATAATCGAAAATCATATATTTAGTCATTCATTTTTGTATTCCAAAGCCTTTCATCCATCGACCATAAATAATTTTCTCGTATTTATTCGGACTTTAGTCGAAAATCATATATATTCAGTCGAGAAAGTACGAATAAATACGAGAAAATTATTCATGGCCGGCAACTGAATTCCCCATGATTAAATTAATTCAATCATAGCGCTTCAAATAGAAATTGACTCAGGTTATTTAAGTAATGCCCATCACTGGTATTTTGCCATATAATTGAGGCAGTGAGAGCAACAACGGACTAACCCACATTTTTTTTAAATTGAGTTAGTACCAATAACGTGTTCTAATATGCTCTACTAATCATATAAAATGGGGAAATTTTTTTTTTAATTTGGTTTAGTCCGTTGGTGCTCACACTGCCTCAATTACTATAACATAAATTCAACAGCGATTTCAAATGATGTATGTGTTACGGTAAAAGTATAAAATCGGTAGATGTACACATTTTCCGGTATTAGTACACATTTACCAGTCAACCAAGCTGGTATATGTATACATTTACCTAACTATGTACTTTTACCGAAATATATGTATGTCTCACGGTAAAACCGTTAATTTAGTAATTGTACAGTCAACCCTCCTATAACCAGTGTTCACGGGAAATTCCCTGCGTAGTAGGATACTCTCGTCGCAGGAAGGGGGAACGCATGCGTGGGATGACGCGGTGACGTCAAACCAATCAACGCCAAGACGGGAAAGGATGGGAAACGAAACGGCGTCACGTCACTCGCTCGGCTTGACTTGATGGTGACGCCGTTTCGTTTCCCATCCTTTCCCGTCTTGGCATTGATTGGTTTGACGTCACCGCGTCATCGCGCGCATGCGTTCCTCCTCCCTGCGACGGTAGTATCCTACTACGCAGGGAATTTCCCGTGAACACTGCCTATAACGCGGTACTTTCATAACGCGGAGCAAAAATTGCGACAGTCCTCCCATAACGCGGTACTCTCATAACGCGGTTTCCATATAACGCGGTACGAATTAATCGCGTTATAGGAGGGTTGACTGTATACAGTTCCCAGCAGTTCCTAGTCAATGTATGCCTAAAATGCATATAACCTAACCTACAATCGTACAAAAATATATACATTGACTGCATCACGCTTTTACTGTGGCACATGTATTCAGCTGACGCTTCAGTTTTGCTATGATTCCACGTTGGCAGTCCTCCCGAGTAGGCGCCATCTCGAATCCACTAGCTGAACTAAATTTGTCACGTGACTTGCTCTGTATTATCGCCAATATGGCGGAACTCGTATTGGGAATGCAGTCACGGGAATACGTTGTTTGTCCTTATATGAGCACATTTTGGGCTGGGTGATGTCTCATTCGAAAGAGGAAGGTTTGATACAGCCCGCTCTGGTCATCGTTTGAGTCACAAAACTCTTTTTTTTTTGTCGACTTTTGCTCTACTTTCAACACTCATATTATTAGATATTAACACAATCTCGTCGAACCATGACCAGAGCGGGCTGCATCGGACCTTCCTCTTTCGAGTGAGACCTCACCCAGCTCAAAATCTACTCATATAAGGACAAACAACGTATTCTCCCAAACCCATGTTTCGGGCCAAATTGTGTCGGTTACAGAGCGCTGTTTTACCCCGTGTCTACCCCCTTAAAATACTATAATCTTAGGATTGAAGTGTGTAGGTCGAGGGGGGGGGGTCGGGGGGAGGGAACAATGGGGTAGGGTTGCAGTGTAGGATAGCTGTGGAAGTCTCAGGAAACAGGAATAAGGGGGGGGGGAGTACTAGGGCGTTGAGTCAACGGGGGGAGTAGGAGGGTGGGATAGCTAGCCTTATAAGGGTAAACAAGCCGTCATCCTAGCAAGCTGGAGGTATGGTATGCGCGTGCCCGCGCAGCTTAAGGGTGCTTCCAGCGGGGACGTGAAGGGGACCTGGCTACGCCGGGTTCAGGACAACGAGTAAAAGCGAGTTTACGGGGTTGATAGGAGACCTGGTAGAGCGGCGTCGAGACACGGTTCCATATACCGCGAATCTATTTAGCGACGGGCTGGTACCGTCAAGACCGGAGAGGGTGGCTTGCGCAACGCATAATGACTCTGGCGCACCTATGCGTGCGTCTTAGGTAGGGATCGCCCACCCTTGTTGATGGTCACCCCCGCGAGTACGGTCCGTCCGCAAGCCGGCCCGGGCCTATAAAAAGCGGACGCGTACCCGAGAAACGGGGTAGAATCCTGGCGGGTTAATGTGTACCATGAGGAGGCGGCCATCCATAGCCATCCCCTCCCCCCTGGGGGGAGGCCCGTCTTCCCAGGCCGTGCAGGGTAGAGGGTGTGGTCCTCTGGACTAGGTGGCAAGTCGTCCCTCCCTCCTCGGCCTCGGCCGTTGAAGGGAGGCTCTCTAACCCCGAGGCAGCGCAGGGGAAAGAGATGCGGTCATACCGGGCGGCAGGATCAGCTCTGGGGGAACTCCCGCTCTCCGAATGTTTGTACACTCACTGGCTGCATGGCCCGAGTGACGCCCGGGACCTCGGCACGTGCCGTATGCTCCCCCCGCTGTATGTCGCAACTAAATCGACTAAATCGACTAATGGAGGACCAAAAAACTTGTGTTCGGGAATCGACGTTTGCTTCGAAAAGATTTTTCCCGAGCCCAAGATAAATTTACCGGTTCTTCGCGAGAAAAGGATCCCTCCCGAATATAACTTTTTCCCAACTCCGAATCGCAAGGAGGTATCGACACCAACGACGAACGCCGTTTTAAAATTAAACTGTTTATTTTCGGATCACTCGAGACACGAGATATACCGTGTCGTCGCTACTAAGACAATAGCTCGCTCGACAGAGATCGGCGGTAATTAGGGGGGGGGGCAACCGTGCTCCCCCCGCGGCACCCACGAGAACCGAGCTACTCGATCCACCCGGGGTCCCGCGGGACGCGGGGGGCACGCGGCTGCCGATGCCTCAATTCCGCCTTGCGAGCGCTGCTATTGATAACATAAAATTGTCTGTACAAATAAGATAAGATAGGATAAGTATAGTATAAAATAGTATAAGTATAGTATAAGTATAGTATAAGTATAGTATAAGTATAGTATAAGTATAGTATAAGTATAGTATAAGTATAGTATAAGTATAGTATAAGTATAGTATAAGTATAGTATAAGTATAGTATAAGTATAGTATAAGTATAGTATAAGTATAATATAAGTATAGTATAAGTATAGTATAAGGATAGTATAAGTATAGTATAAGTATAGTGTAAGTATAGTATAAGAATAAAGACGTAAGTACAATGAATCGTACCGCGACGCGAGTCACAGACCCCAAATCCCCCACTACTATCTGTTTCCGAAACACTTGTGTTGTCCCAGATGAATTTATATTATTTGTAAGAAACTTCTACGCGCTTTGTTCTGCTGTGGCAAAAGATTGTACACCTGCAACCAGGAAATGTAACGGTCAAATAGACTGTCCCGATGGCAGCGATGAATTAGGCTGCCCAGCTTGTACACCGTGATCAGTTCACATGTCCAAGTGATCACTGCATTGGTAAGAATATTAAAGTGTGAAATTAATAAGAACTGATAACGGACCTGATTTAATTTTTAATTATAAATTAAAACATGAAAGGATGCATTTAAAAGAATTTAAAAGAATTTTTAACCTTCTAGACACGGCCTTGGTGCGGAGTGGAACAGTCCAGTGCCCCGATGGCCTAGACCAGGCCTGCACAGCGAGCCTTTTACAGTGCCTAGCGGCAAGCTACTTAGTAACGGCGTACGGCTGGTTGCTTGCCGCTAGGCGCTGAAAAAGGCTCGCTGTGCAGGCCTGGCCTACGTGATACTGCGGACACAGTTCCGTCTTTCGATGGTAGAAATATACCAATACATCAATTTATTAAAAGTTGTCGACATGCACGACGCATGGTTAATCCGAACGCAGAGTATGGATTAGTTCAACTCATAAAAAATAAACTTTTCGGACAAGCTTCTAGAGTAGTTTTGAGCGGATATTATAATTCAATCGATGACCTTATTTCAGTATTAGAGTTACGATTTGCACCATTGCATATATCCATTCAGTTATATGGTGAATTATCAAAAATTGCACAATTACATAACGAAAGAACAGTAGATTACAGCAATCGCGTATCCAATCTCTTACTTCAGATTAAACATTGCAACGCAATAGCGGTACCGACGCACGTAATACAATTTAATATAACCGCAGAACAAAATGCCATTCAAGCCTTTCTAACGGCTTTAAAAACAGAAATTCATAATAGAATATACGACCACACCTTCAACAATCTTGACCGCGCTATCAATGTCGTCATTAAAGCAGAGGCAGAATATAATGAAAATCAACTACGAACAAGAGAAGCAGCAGGAATACCACCAACTAATCAATGTGCAAATTGCCTTGGATACGGCCATATTGCCACCGCTTGCAGCAGCCGAATTTCACGAACCAACTGGCAACAAAAAACCTGTCAACATTGTAATAGGACGGGACATACGACGCAAGAATGTAGAAACCGAAACGGAGCACGGAACGATACATTCTGTGACTTCTGCCGAAGGTCAGGTCACATGACGCAAGATTGTAGAAACCGAAGTTACACGAATAGAGCCCCTCAATCTACCGCATATTGTAATAACTACCGAAGGCCAGGTCACACGACGCAAGATTGTAGAAGCCAAAGTTACACGAACAGAGCTCCTCAATCGAACGTATATTGTGATTACTGTCGAAGATCGGGTCACAGGATGCAAAAATGTAGAAGTAAAAATTATGCAGATAGGATGCAAAAACCAGAAATATTCTGCGAGTATTGTAAATTCAGAGGCCATACAGTAGACCAGGGCTGCACAAGGAGCTGTTTTTGGCGCCTAGCGACGAGCAACCGACCTGTCTCGTTGCTAAGGTTAGAATCGGTGAGGAGAACTGCAGTAGTGTATGTGCGTGCCCGTAGGCTCGTAGCGTAAGTATATATGGCTGGGTTCCTTGTGGGGCCCCAGTGCAGAACAGGTCCCGTAATAAAATTCAGGGGGTCATGAAATTTCCAAAACATTTGCTACTGCCGGCATTTGGTATGACTTGACGGTTCGATTTTACTGATAATGAAACATTTATTGCTAATAATACTTATCTTTTCACCTAAAATAATCGTCTTAAAAGCGATCAGTGCTCTTGCACCCTTCCTTTTTGATGGTGATGCCATTTGCTCTATATTTTGCACACTTATGTATATTTCGTACAATGATATTTCGGTATATAGTGGAATGTAGATACTTACCGATTGATAGGTTAGTGCCGGAAATTTGCCGTATTTGTCGAAACGCAATTCATAAAAGAAATTTATTGATTATCATTTCGCATTTGTCAATCGACAAATGTTTTAACGTGCAATAACCCCTGTTCTACTTTGCTTTACCAATTTTTTTCCGGTGATCAATCATTGTTTTAAGATTCATTATAGTAATTCATTGTTTTGATCGTAGGAAAATACTCCCATTACGAGTGTAGATGGAATTAAATCATCGTATAAAATCGCGCTGGAGATAGCCAGAGCGTCCCGTCCCTACACAGATGGGGAATTTGTAAAGAGCTGTCTATTGGCAACAGTCAATAAAAATGCAGAGGACCGCACAAGATACAAAAGGATCAACCTCTCGCGGATGACAGTAATGCGGCGGATTCAGGAGATGGCTGCAGACGTAACGCGCCAATTACGGGAGTTGGCGAAAACGTTTGTGGTGTATAGTTTAGCCCTCGATGAATCCACGGACATCTCCGGCACCGCGCAAATGGCAATTTTTATTCGGGGGGTCAACGAAAATTTAGTAGTAACTGAGGAACTGCTAGATTTTTGTTCGTTAAAAGGAACCACGACAGGGGGAGACATATTGTCGTGTGTGGAGGAGGCGGTTACTGATCTTAACTTAGATTGGACAAAATTAGTGTCGGTCACCACCGATGGTGCCCCTGCCATGACTGGGAAAAACATAGGTTTTATTGGTCGCCTCCGAAGAAAGTTACAAAATCTAGCAGTTCCTCAGGAAATTTGCGTAATACACTGTACAATCCATCAACAGAATTTATGCGCAAAGAGTATCGAGATGGAGCATGTAATGTGTGTAGTTTTGTGACCGTCTCCGGTTTGCGAGACGGTTTCCGGTGGGACGGAGAAGGAGTTAGATGCCGACTCAGTCGGTAAGGCCGGGTTCGTGAAATGAGTAATGCGTGGTAAACAGTAACAATGTTTATTGCTATTAAATGTTTATGTTTACATTTATTTCCGCGTAACGGTTGCGGGTGCGGAGACTCGACTCGGTAAAATCGCGGCGGCGTTATTCTCGCGGCGGCGGCGCTGGCGACGAGTTGGGGGATCAAGGATGCGGAGTTTGTGGAACGTTCTGCTCAGAAGGGCCTTAAAAAGGCACGATCGTTCGAGAGTCGTACAGCGGAGTTCCCGTGTGCAATAGGGCTCTGGCCTATAGGGCGCGGAGACACCTTACAGGCAAGGTAGGGCGCAAGATTGCTCTCGGCCTATTTCGGAAAGAGGCTGGTTAATGGCACAACGTGACGATTGGTCGACGCGTGCACACCTCATGGAGTCAAAAATATGAGCGTCTTGAACGTACGGTACGGCAGCGTAAGCGGCTAATGCGTGCGGGACAAGAGCTATCAGTTTCGCTCGCCGCGGTCCTTATATCGGGAGGCCGTACATCTTCGCCCGCGAGACAGTTCGCGGTTTCGCGGCCGCCTAGCGGCCGCGGCGCGAACTCGGCTTATCGGCTCGGCGCCGTACGCCTGCGCGGCGCGTGACGTGACTTCGTCACAGTTTTACGAATTACAATTTCAATCATTTTTAAAAGATTTGGATTCGGAGTACGGCGAAATTCCTTTGTACACGGAAGTGCGGTGGCTTAGCCGTGGAGACACAATGGATAGATTCTTCCACCTCCGAAATGATATTTCCCTCTTTTTGGAAATGATAGGGTACTCTGCACCCGAATTACATAATGCAGATTGGCAGAGTGACTTGGGATTTTTTTCAGATGTGGCAGACCATATGAATGGTTTAAATCTCCAGCTACAAGGAAAAGAATAAATCATTTGTCAATATTACAATTCCATTCGGGAATTCAAACTAAAAATTGAATTGTGGAAAACAGAATTGGCCTCGGAAGATCTGAGCCACTTTCCTAAATTAGAATCCCTCGTCACACAGAATACAAAAATTTGATCGGTATCAAACTGCATTATGTAATTTGGGTGAAGAGTTTGCGAAACGGTACGAAGACCTATACCAACTGGAAAATGAAATGAAACTAATTATTTCGCCATTTTCAATAGACCTAAAAACCGTATCACCTCACTTGGAGGCAGATTTGATCAATTTAAGGAAGGATGAATTAATGCAAAAGAGATTTCTTGAAAAAAAATATTCTAGATTTTTATGAAAACCTAAACCAAAACATATATCCACATTTATACTGCTCCGTGTCGAAATTATTCGCTATTTTCGGATCCACGTATTGTTGTGAACAATTGTTTTCAACTATGAAAAAAGCTAAATCATCATACCGGGCTAGCATCACAGACCAAAATTTAAAATGTGGTATGCTTTTAAGCACCGATCGTACGCTGACACCGCGAATTGAAAATTTAGTCCACCAAAAATAGTTACCAGCAGCATGGCGCACTAATAAGTAAACAAAAAAAATTATCATTTGTATAAGCTTTTCTTATTACCTTCACTTATGAATTCGTTCGTTCGATTCCTTCAGTTATCAATGTGAATACACTTATATACTCCATCTCGTATTCGTCATGAATTCTGCGTGTATTGTTCAGTGTATATACATACTAGAATGTATATAATTTTGCAATTCTAAAACTATTACTATATGCGTACAGATGCGTACTGTACATATGTACATATTGTTATTAGTGGACCATACTACATTTTCGTTAATTCCCCGTATATTATTGTGTGTACAGATTTATTAGATGCCATTTTCTGCTTGTAAATATCTCTAAGTATCGCTAAGGTCCTCCTAGTATATTGTTACATGTATATATTTATTACTTATATAATTTTGTACTTGTAAATAATATGTATATTGGTTTTTTCCCCCGATAAACAGACTTGTAAATAATGCTAAATGCAATTGTGGGCTCAACATGCGTGTACATACGTGTATTTATCATTTATTCGTTTATAACTTTCTAACTTTTATAAATGATATATATCGTTAATTAAAATTTGGTTTTCTTTGTATCCGAGTTATTTATTTGTATAGTATTAACTTTCTAAATATATTATGTGAAATTATTTTAGGTGAAAAGATAAGTATTATTAGCAATAAATGTTTCATTATCAGTAAAATCGAACCGTCAAGTCATACCAAATGCCGGCAGTAGCAAATGTTTTGGAAATTTCATGACCCCCTGAATTTTATTACGGGACCTGTTCTGCACTGGGGCCCCACAAGGAACCCAGCCATATATACTTACGCTACGAGCCTACGGGCACGCACATACACTACTGCAGTTCTCCTCGCCGATTCTAACCTTAGCAACGAGACAGGTGGGTTGCTCGTCGCTAGGCGCCAAAAACAGCTCCTTGTGCAGCCCTGCAGTAGACCAATGTAGAAAGAAGATGTACTTTGACAGGAGGGAAAAAGAAGAAGCACAACCCCGTATGGTACGTAGGCAGGCCATACTCAGATTAAAAACGGATCAAATAAGGAAACCTCCTAGTATCCTTCTTTCTGATATAGGATTCAGCGAGGACCAATCAACGTTAATGATCGACACTGGATCTGATCTAAATGTAATCAAGAGGAGTGCTGTCTCTCCTGATATACCAATCTACACGGACACTTTGTTCGACCTCAATGGTATTACGGACGGCCTACTCAGCACAATAGGATATATTAAAATAAGAACCTTAAATACGGAAATCATCATCCATGTCGTGGAGGATCTCCCTATCAAACAGGATGGAATATTAGGAACAGAATTTTTTCAAACCAACGGAGCAACCATTGACTACATGAAATCAGCTATAACCATTGGAATTGAAACTATTCCATTTATTGACCCAGAAATGGTCACGATACCAGCAAGAGCAAGAAGCCAAATATATGTACGAGTCCTTAATACGCAGTCTAAAACAGGGTATATCCCAAAAATTAAAATTCATCCTAACATACATATGGGAAACGCAGTAGTTTCAAATAATAACGGCGTAGCATATCTCTTTGCAATAAATACATCCACAAAGGACATTAAAATTCCTGTACCATCAGTTGAATTAGAACCATTTAAAGAAGTACCTGTAGAAGAAGAGACGACAAATACATACAGAAGAACTGACAGAACGTACCAATTACTACAACTATTACGGGTAGACCATTTAAGTTCAGAAGAACGAGCCAGCGTTGAACAATTGATTAAAGAACATGCAGATAGATTTTATCTTCCGGGAGAAAAATTAGGAGCCACAAATAAAGCCTCTTATAGAATAATAACGGAAAATGACGTCCCAGTCTTTACAAAACAATACAGATACCCTTAAACGTATAAAGAAGAAGTTAGAATACAAACTAAAGAATTACTCGAGAAAGGAATAATACTGTTATATTTTCGGGAAGACATAGTAAGACTCAAAAGCAACACAAGTATATTGGAACATGGACAGAACGAACAGTGATATAATCAACGATATGTAACAGTAATACAAAGGCAAAGGGGACAAGTTATTCAGTAATACGTCTGCTTGCAATGGCGTCTGTATCAGGAATGACAGCTTGACAGGCGATCAACCCGATCGCCTTCTTCTCGCTGTCTTCTTGTCTTTGTCGCGAGCACCAGCGGGCCATGGAATTCCATCCATAGGGTGCTCGCAACACTGCTCCCCCCTCCGGAGGAGCGGTCGTCCCGACCGCTGTAGCTTCTGTGTGTCCTGCAGCCGTACCCTGGTCCGGAAGAGTGGAAAAGACACTGCGTGGCCTCTTCCGTCCGTCGCCTCGGCATTTGCCTTCCTGCCCAAGGGGAAAACCACCCAAAAACCCTGGGCAAGGCGTGGGTACGTGGACCTTCCCAAATCCTCTGCATCTCTACCCTCCACTTGCATCTTCGGACTTGTGGGCTTCTTTCTTGAGAGAGGTTTCCTCTTCTTCGACGACGCATCTTCTTCTGGGGTAGAGACTCCTGTCGTCTGGCTGTCGGGACTTGAAGTTTGTTTTGGAATATCGCCTCGTCTCGTATGTGGTCTTCTTGTTTGCTTCTATAATTCCTGGTCCGACGTCCGGTCCCCCGTTGTCCGGTCTTCGTTTCGGTCCCCCGTTGTCCGGTCCTCGTTCCAACAATACAGTCATCATTATCACCTTATAACTCACCAATTTGAATCGTACCGAAAAAAGAAGACGCACAAGGAAAGAAGAAATCTCGAATTGTAATCGACTTCAGGAAATTAAATGAGAAAACAATTGGATACGCCTACCCTCTGCCAAATATAACTGATATACTAGATCAGTTAGGAAGTGCAAAGTATTTCTCTATATTTGATCTCGCATCTGGATTTCACCAAATTCCTATGCATCCTGATGATCGACATAAGACAGCGTTCTCTACAATCTATGGACATTATGAATTTAATAGAATGCCGTTTGGACTATAAAACGCACCAGCCACCTTCCAGAGATTAATGGACCAGGTCTTAACTGGGCTTCAAGGAATAGAACTCTTCGTATACTTAGACGATATCGTTATATATGCCAGTTCACTAAAAGAACATGCAACTAAATTCAAACGACTAATGAACAGACTAAGAGACGCAGATCTCCACCTTCAACCGGACAAGTGTGAATTTTTAAAAAAAGAAGTATCGTACTTAGGACACATAATAGGAGAGGAAGCAATTAAGGGGGTAGACACGTCACGTGACCTGGCCGATTCGGCAGGTCGGTATTACAGCAGATTTTTCTGCACAGAAATGGTAATACCCATAGATACGCGGCTGCCTGGTGCACGCGAGAGGGAGCTGTTTGCTATTTCCGTATTCTATTCTGAATAAGGAAATAAATTCTCAGCTGTTGCGTTGTACATGTAAATATTTAAATGGAATGTCTGCTGATAGAGCAAACGTAGAAAATTCATTGTACATACATTTTAATTACTTAAAATGTGCTTATGCTACAATATGCTACGTTGGCAGTAAGGAATTATATAAGTGAAAAGGAAAAATAGATGAGGGGATATCCCCAGAAAATGAAGTATGTTAGGTTAGACATTTTTTTATTAGCAAAACACTGAAACAGAACATGAAATACGCTTATTACAAGATAATTAAACGTCTTATGCAGAAAGCAGTTATGAACAAACATTATAGTATAAAATTGTGTTGGATGTTGAATTGGGGCTAATGAAAATACGCAGGATGGATGAGCGTGATTATTATGTGGTCCCCTCCTCAAAGTGACAGCAAATATAACCTATGTATCTGTTATATGACAATACATGTTTAGCGGCTATTTCGTTCTTTTGCACTACATTTGTGAACTTTTTATCATCCTTCCGAAACATTCTTATTACGCCGCAATAGTATCTTTAGGAAATCGGGTCTAGCATATAGGTTATATTTTCTGTCACTTCGAGGACAAAAAATCCGCTCTTCCAAGTGACAGAAAATATAAAATGGAGGAGCGGATTTTCTGTCCTCGAAGTGACAGAAAATATAACCTATATGTTAGACCCTATTTCCAAAAGATACTATTGCGGCGTAATAAGAATGTTTCGGAAGGATGATAAAAAGTTCACAAATGTAGCGCAACAAAACGAAACAGCCGCTCAACATTTATTGTCATACAGCATATACATAGGTTACATTTTCTGTCACTTCGAGAAGGGGACCACAATATAATAATCACGCGCATCCAACCTGCGCATTTTCACTAACGCGGTTGGCGTCATGGAAGGGGTACCTCCTCCTCCCTGCATTTTTGGTACATATGTACACCCTGGTTTGATCTGTAAAAATAAATGAATTTAATAAAAATTACTTTTTGTGTTTATACCACTTGAATGTAAAAACTGATACTTACACTTCCTGAAGAATCCATTATTATTGTTTCCTATTTTTCATACATATTTTCTCGGAATGGCACTTACTCCTTTCGATTACAGTTAGTTGTCATGGAACCTGTGATAAAAAGTTATAACGAGTTGTAATCGATCTGAATGCAATAAAAATGTAAATGTATGTATGTTATTTACTTATCTTTATGCTTGCGGAGAAGACTCCCTTCCTTTCCTTGCTTCATAGAGCATGATTTTCACCTTTGATACTGGTTGATGGAAATATCTAAAGCAAATTCATGTATGAAAGAAACATTCATGATGATTTCTAATTAATCCAATTATTTGCATAACAAAAGTATGTGTCATACTTACGCTTTTATACATGTCATTTCCACTTGATATGAAAGAATAGCTACAGGTATTTATTATTAGGAGAGTGTGAAGAGACCCACCACCACCCCCGTCATAGACGGTCCTCTTCACTCTCCGTATGTATCTTCTACATACTTTGTAAACTACATGCTTATACTTACATTTTGGAACATTGCTTATTCGACAGCTCTTCATATGCGCTGGTTGCATTCGCCGGTGCAATAGTCACTTTGGATTGCAATTGATTATTCGATGGTTTTTCATATGCGCTAATGCACTCGCCGGTGGTATTGCGATGTTGTCATCGATTATACAGAAACAGAATTTGTTTATTTTTCATCGCAGCAATAAGAAAGTGACATCAATGGATTCCTCGCATTCTCCCGATTAAATTGACAGAAAATTATTTAAATCTGACTATTTTTAACGAAATAGGCTTTCAATTCCGCAAACAAATATTTCACGTAATTTCCTTAATTATGATCCGAGTTATATCATTTTTGGGGCCAATTTGATCGAGAAAGCATAAGGAATCGATTGACGCCACTTTCGTAAAGATCGGATTAGAAATTGCAAAACTTCAGATTCATCAGTGCTTAGTGCGCAACATTGTATGGCCCCGCTGGTTTCGAGCGTCGAAGCCGATGAAACTCAGCGAGACACATGATTGCTGGCGAGCATCGCGTTTGACGACTCTGGCTAAAGAATCACCTTGTACAAATGCTAAGAAACGATAGTGTGAAGTGGCGGCGCGTTTCAATTGCACATTGGCAATACCGTAGATTCTAGGGCCTATAATATTAGCTCCGCGTTACGATGTTCGTAATCAGAGTACTGCATTAATAAATTAAAAAATAAATGAATTAGTCAATTAGTTTGTAAAAATGTGAGGTTAGGTTGGGCACAAGGTTGCTGGATAGGTTAGGATCGGCGATTGGCACTAAAACACTGAGTTGCACACAGGAATGTGACGTCTTTATTTGTAAAGAGTGTGCCAACGGGTGAGCCGTTGTGCGCACTTGAAATTAGAGGGTTGAGCCCCCGTACACTCTCTTGTACAATTCACACGTGTAAAAACGTGCACACGCGGACACGCACAATCGCGAATGCACACTCTCTTGATAAATGCACCCGAACTGTGTCGTGAACACCGTGTTTGAGCTTACAGATTAACTTGAAATGATATGAACACAATAATTGCTTGTTGAGCAACGCGGTAAAAGGACAATGAACAAAACGTGTTGTACGTTGCGCACGGTTGTGAACAGAGTGAAAAACAAGATGGATGCGCATTTTCGACCCGGCGTCTTCTCGAACCTTCTCGAGCGTCGATCGACAAGACGGACGATGATTGGTTGATCGACCGCGGATCGACCGCGACTTCCGCCGCCCAGGAGGTGCTGCGGTGATCTAGAGTGCGGCGGCGCAGAGAACTATTCATTCCCAAACATGCTCCCGCCATCAACAGCTGATGGAGGATGTTGATGTTGAATCTGTAACAGGCAAAATTGCCAATTTTGCAATTGGCCTGATTAGTGTTGTAGTGGCGGTCTTGAGCGTCACGACTCGGGTGAGTCCATCCTTCCCTGGATGCAAGGTGATGACCCTCGCAAGTGGCCACTTGCTTGGTGGAAATCGCTCATCTGTGATGAGCACCAGGGATCCGATCTTCAAGTCGTTGGTTGGATGATGCCATTTGGTGATGGATAGTTGTCTCTGCAGGTAGTGGGATGACCGCTGAGTCCAGAATTGTTGCATCTTTTTTTGAATGAATTGCCACCTGGCTGATGGCAAGATTGATGAATTCTCCACTGACGGTTCCGGAAGCGCTGAGAGTGGTTGTCCAACGAGAAAGTGCGCTGGTGTGAGTGCAGTGATGTCATCTGGGTCGTCACTGAGGGGCTCAAGCGGTCGTGAGTTGAGCATCGCTTCTATTTGTGTGAGAAGTGTGCTGAACTCCTCGTATGTGAGCACCGTCTCACTGACTGTGCGCCGGAGATGGTGTTTGACTGACTTCACGACCGCTTCCCACTTGCCTCCCATGTGTGGTGCGGCTGGTGGGTTGAAGTGCCATTCTGTCTTGTCATTGACGAACAGCTGGTTCAAGCGTTGATGTGCCTCAGTCCCCTGGGTGAACATTCTCTTAAGGACGGTGTCAGCTCCAACGTAGTTGGTTCCGCAATCAGAGTGAAGAGTGAGAGGAATCCCTCTCCTGGAGACAAATCTCCTGTAGGTGGCGATGAACCCTTCTGTTGTATAATCTGTCACCAGTTCTAGGTGAACAGCTGATGTGGTGAGGCACACAAAGACACAGATCCAGCCCTTTTGTGTCTTGGCACCTCTTCCTCTCCACGTCTTCAGTGTGATTGGACCCGCATAATCGGTGCCAGTATTGTTGAACGGTCGTGAGGGTGTAACTCTCGAAAGAGGTAGTTGGCCCATCAGTTGATGGGCACGGATCCCTCTTTGTCGAGCACACACAACACACCGCAGGATGTGTGATTTTACTGGCGCTCGCCCTCCAATGATCCAGTAGTTTTGTCGAATCTGGGCGAGGGTGAGCTGGGTCCCTCCATGGAGAGTTTGTCGATGTGCATGGTCTATAATCAGTTTAGACAAATGTGAATGACGAGGTAAGATTGCAGGATGCTTACTCTCGTAGCTCGTGAAACATTGTTGAGTCTGCCTCCAACTCTAATGACTCCACTCTCATCGATGAATGCGGTGAGTCGATTGAAGACATGAGCAGGTAATGTTGAGCCTGTGCTGAGCATCTTCATCTCGCTGGAGAAATAAAGCGCCTGCGTTGCTTTGATCCAGAAGATCCTGGCCCATTCTATGTTGATGGGTGTTCGTTGTAAGAATTGTTCTTGTTTTAATTCTAGCGTAGTTTTAAGTAGAGAATAAGTAGGTTTAATTAATTGTAGGTGGAATTCTAGTTTTAACTAGCATGAGTATCGTCACTGTATTTAGCGGTTTATTCACAGCGAATTCTTTAATCACCATAAACTAGCACTAGGAAACTAGTAAGAAGCGAGAATATTTTCTTTGTCGAGCACTGCTGTTCTCTCCGGTTCTCTTTCGAGCGAGTTCGAGTATCAAAGCGTAAGTAAGCAATTAGCGGTTGTCAAGTACCGATTCCAGAAGATCGACTGCCAGATTTAGTCGCGATCGAGGAAACGGAGCTCGCTGAGAAGAGTGGGGAGAGAACACTGCTTCGCAGGTAATTAGAGAGATGGTGACACCGTAATCACCTGTGGTCGCGGATCACGGCAGCCATAGCGGACTGTCGCATGTCGAGTGACGAGAAACTTTCTTAAAACTAATAAAACGCGCTATTTAACTTAAGTCTAATATATACAGTATATACATCTAAACATTCCGCCCGCCTTCGTCGCGGGTACGCGACGAATGTTATTCGCTAGCGCGCGGTGACGCGGAAAGTTCAGGCTTGGATGGCGAGAATCGCCTCGGATCGCTTCCGCCTGGCTCGGAGGGAAAAATGCTGATCTTCGCGATCGGCCGTTGTAGTGTCGTATACGGTGTTTTTACAGTAACGACTCGGACAAGGTCGTCTTTTCCCGGATGCACAGCGGTGATCCGTCCGATGGGCCAGTGTGTTGGAGGCGCAGCTTCGTTCCGCACGAGACAAAGGTCGCCCACCTGTACGTTTGGGTGGCCCGTTACCCATTTGTGTCGACCTTGCAATGTTTGCAAATATTCTGCTGCCCAGCGTTTCCAGTAGTGGTCTCTCATCTGTTGAACCAATTGCCAGCGCGTCAGTCGATTGCTTGGTTCAGCGGCTAGACACGGCTCCGGTACGGCTATCAAAGGAGAGCCTACAAGAAAGTGCGCGGGTGTTAAAAAGTTAAAATCGTCCGGTTCGTCACTCAGCGGAAAGAGTGGTCTAGAGTTGAGGCAGGCTTCGATTTGCGTCAACAACGTAGACATCTCCTCGAAAGTCATCGGGGTATCCCCGATAACTCTACGCAAGTGAAATTTCATGGATTTCACCGCGGCCTCCCAGATTCCGCCGAAGTGAGGAGCGGCTGGTGGATTGAAAATCCACGTAGTACCCATGTCAGCTAGTAGTGAGGCTAGCTCGCCCAGTTCGGAGGTTGCAGCGGAGAACCACTGCCGAAGCTCCTTGTCGGCGCCTACAAAGTTAGTTCCGCAATCGCTACGCATGGAAGCGCAATGGCCGCGGCGAGAGACAAATCGTCGAAACGCGGCTAAGAAAGCGGCCGTGGTATAATCTGACACGAGTTCTAAGTGTAGCGCTCTAGTGGATAGACATATAAATACTGCTACGTAAGATTTTCGCGTGCGTTGACCGCGCCCGGGAGACGTTTTCGTATGAAAGGGACCGGCATAGTCAACTCCTGAGTTGAGGAAAGGTCGCGTAGCAGTCACGCGGGAGGAAGGTAGATTCCCCATTTGTTGTTGCGACGCCTTGGCTCGCCATCGCCAGCAATTCACGCAAGAGTTTATGTATGTACGGACAGCTCGACGTCCACGAAGAATCCAGTAACTCTGCCGCAGCATACTTAAAGTAAGTTGCGTACCACCATGAAGCGCTTTCTCATGGTGATCGCGTATGATTAAAATAGTAAAATTTCCCTTTTCCGGTAGGATAATTGGGTGTCTTTCGTCGAAGTCAAGCGTAGAATGCTTTAGTCGACCGCCGACCCTAAGGATGCCCTCGGCATCCACAAATGGAGCAAGACGCGAGAGAGGGCCTCGGGAGACAAAAGCGGATTTTTCCAAAGTCGAGATTTCTCGAGCAAAGGCATAGCGCTGCACCACTCGAATCAAGGTAAGTCGGGCTACCTCTAATTCAGGAACAGTCAGGTAACTGCACTGACTTGCGAGCGAAGACTTTCGTTGAAGTCGAGAAACAAAGCGAAGGCACCACGCTGTGATGCGATTTAGTTTCTTAAACGAGGAATATTTGACTACGACTTCCCATATCGGGGAATCGTCGTCTAGTTTAGTCGTGTGATTAACCGACTTCGTGCGTGTTTCCTCCGTCGTGCTGAACTCGACCACTCGGGCAGACTCGAAGGCTGTCTGACCTTGTGTTAGGAAACACGGTCCTTGCCACCAGAGAGTGTTGTTGACTAGCATATCTCCATGTATACCTCGCGAAGCACAGTCCGCGGGATTTTCCTTTGTCCTAACGTGATGCCACCTCGCATTTGGCAATGTCGTCTGAATTTCAGAGACGCGGTTGGCGACAAAGGTCGTCCATTGAAAGGGCTGTTTCTGTAGCCAGCTCAATACGATCGTGGAATCTGACCATAAATGTACATCGCTCAGAGGTAATTTCAGAGCTTGTACTACGCGTATTACTAGTCGAGCAAGTAGTGTGGCGGCACATAATTCGAGCCGTGGCAAAGAAATTTGCCTTAGAGGCGCGACTCTAGTTTTGGCCGCGACCAGATTAATGCGAGGGGGCTCATCTTCGTAGGACAAGGAACGTAGATAAATTACTGCGGCGTACGCCTTTTCCGACGCGTCGGCGAAGCCGTGTAATTCATAAGTACCGGATTCCGTTCTAACGGCAAGCCATCGAGGTATCCTCAATGAGGAGAGAGCGCCCAACCCGTCGTAGTAACGCTCCCAGGTTTCAGTAAGATTTAAAGGGAGAGGCTCATCCCATCCCAGTTTTATAAGCCAGAGAGATTGAACGAAAATTTTCGCTGCGATTATTACCGGAGCTAGAAATCCCAACGGGTCGTACAAACTCGCGGTTTCCCTGAAGACAATACGCTTTGTAAGAGCGTTTTCTCGGTTTTTAGGCGTAGCGGAAAACAAGAAACAATCTGAAGTGGTTTGCCACTTCAGTCCCAGCAAGGAAAAGGTGCCCTCGAAGTTGCACGACAATTCCGGAGTGACTGCCACATAGTCGTGCGGCAGCGACTCGAGTAGCTCGGGCATGTTCGATGACCATTTTCGCAGTTTGAAACCGCCCGCCTTGAGCAAAGAAAGTAGCTCCTTTTGAAGATGGAACGCCGCGGTAATTGTATCGGCTCCCGAAATTACGTCGTCCATATAGACGTCGTTAAGCAAGCACGACGCGGCAGAAGGGTACCGTTCAACTTCGTCCGCGCTCAATTGTCTTAGTGTACGAATGGCCAAGTAAGGCGCACACGCCATCCCGTATGTGACAGTGAGCAGTCGATAAGCCTGCAACGGTTCTGACGCGTTCTTCCGCCAAAGAATTCTTTGGAAGTCGCAATCGTCCGGATGCACTCGTATTTGGCGGTACATTTTTTCTATGTCCGCTGAGAACACTACGGGGTGAAGACGCCATCGTACCAAGATATCGAATATCTCCGGAAGCAAATTAGGACCCTTGTGTACGAGGTCGTTGAGCGAGAGACCAGAGGTCGTTTTACACGACGCGTTAAAAACTACACGAAGTTTCGTGGTAGTACTAGAAGAGCGGATTACCCCATGATGAGGTAGATAATAGTGACTCGAACTATCACGAGAGTCTCCCGTGACCATAGTCATATGGTCAAGGGATTCATACTCTTCCATAAATTGGCGGTACGCCGTTTCCAGTTCGGAAGAATTCCGGAATCGTTTTTCGAGCTTTATCAAGAGCGCCTCGGCAGTCGCGCGAGAGAAACCGAGGCTGGATTTTGAACGCGAGAAAGGCAGTCTCACGACATACCTGCCACTGTCATCCCGAGAATGCGTTTGCGCGAAGTGCTCCTCGCAAACCCTTTCGTCGTTAGTAATCGAAGTAAGTGGTGTCGATACCTCTTCAATTGCCCAGAATCGTTGCAAAAGTTCTGAGATATCGGCATCCGTCGAGCACTGTAATGTGACAGCGGCTTTCCGGCCAGAGAGCATTCCCCGATCAGTGATCGGGCCAGTAAGTATCCAACCTAGCTTTGTAGCTTGAGGTACGGGTGTGCGAGGAGGGCCATGTATTAACCCTTCGAGTATAATTTGCGAGTATACGTCCGCGCCTAAGAGTAACTCTACTTTCCTGCAGGATAAGAATTCCGGGTCAGCAAGTTCGAGACCCGTCAAGTGCGGCATTGAAGTAGACAATTGAGCGGGACTGGGTTGGTAAGAAGACAGCCGTGGAAGTACCAGGGCCTGTACAAAGAGATTCACCGACTCGTTTTTTCGGTGAAAGACCGTTAGATTTACCGAACCCTTCGAGTATGTTTTGCTTTTCGCCACGCCTATTACCGGAATATTTGATTGCGACCTGGGAAGCCTTAATAGTTGTGCGATACTCTCACCTATCAAGGAAACCTCGGAGCACGGGTCGATCAGCGCCCGGACAGTCACTTCTTCCCCTGTCACGGAAGCCACGCGAACCAAGGCCGTTGCGAGAAGTATTGCAGCGCCCATATTTTGAGTCTGAGCGCAATGTGTCGTCGGAGAGGTCGAGTTCAGCGAGGGAGGTACACCTTGACTAGCAAGTCCCGTTTGCAGAGTCACCTGTGAATCAGTTCGAGAACCAGTACCTTGTTCTAATGGAATATGAATCGTAGTATGATGCTTACCCAGACAGAGTTGGCAGCGCTTGCTTGATTTGCAATCTCGAGATGAATGTGCTGCTAAACAATTAAAGCACAATTTCTTTTGTATTACCCGATCTTTTCTCTCCCGAGGACCCAGAGTTTTGTACGACGGACAGAACAGGATAAAGTGTTCTCCTTCGCACAGCGCACACTTCGGACTCTTCTTCTCGTTGCTGGTCACACAGTGCGTCTTGGGGTGACGCGTCGCCCCGCTGGAGGCCGGCTGCATTCGTCGATCTCCTCGAGGTCCAGATGATCCAGTGGGTTGCTGGCCAGCTGATCTGCTGGCGCTGCCTTCCGACGCCACTGCGCCCAGGACTTGAGTGCTGAGGAAATCCAGGATCTGCGTGAACGTGGGGTGCTCCTTTGAAGGCCCGAGGGACGTTTCCCATTCCTTCCTCGTTTCGGCGTCTAAACGTCCCGCCGTCAGGAATACCAGCCACGCACTCCAGTGCTGGACCGGTAGCTGCAGTGTTTCCAGCGCTTCCACTGCATCTCGAGTTCCATGCAACAAGTTCCTCAATTCTTGCGCGGATCCATTGCTCATTGAGGGCAAAGACATGAGCGCCTTTAATTGAGCGTGAATTAATAGACGTGGCACATCATACTGATCGGAGATCGCTGTCCACGCGCGTTTGAAATTATTCGCCGTGATTGTCACGTTTTGAATTAAACGTGCAGCTTCTCCCGAGAGACTTGTTTTCAGGTAATGCAGTTTATCTACTGCCGAGAGGGACGAGTTTTTTATTATCAGAGAACGGAAAAGGTCTCGAAAACTTGGCCAGTGCTGGTAGTCGCCTGAGAAGATTGGAAGTGCGATCTTTTGTAACGTTCTCCCATGAGAAGAGTCGTTGCCGTCGGAGTCGGTTCCAGATTGTTCTGTCTCCTTTCTTCGGACAGGGAGAGAGTCCCGAATGTCGAGAAGGTCAGCCTTTTGGTTGAGGTACGCATCTTCGCAGAGGCTCATGTAGTCTTCAGTGAAGTACAAACTCTCCCTTTGGGTTTCGGTGGCACCTCCCGTTAGAGTTGCATCGTTCTTGCAAAACGTAGTCCAGTATGTCTCTAAGAGGTCCACCCGAGATGTGATTGCTCCTCTCGTTATCTTCTTTTTCCCTAGCTTCAGCATGTTCTCTTTTAAATTTGAAATTCGTTTGAACAAGGTACACTGCTCGTTTATAAGCTTATCCATTGTTTTTCAGGTTCAAGAACGTTCGGTCGCTGAAAAACTGCTACGACCGGCACTGTTTACGAGGTCAAACTGGTCGAGAACGTTCGAAGCCTCGTGGATCAACGGATTACGCGACAAATTCCTTTGTTCTTTTAGAGTGATTTTTCAATCACCGCGATAAAATCCGGCTCGAAGGACCACTTTGTTCGTTGTAAGAATTGTTCTTGTTTTAATTCTAGCGTAGTTTTAAGTAGAGAATAAGTAGGTTTAATTAATTGTAGGTGGAATTCTAGTTTTAACTAGCACGAGTATCGTCACTGTATTTAGCGGTTTATTCACAGCGAATTCTTTAATCACCATAAACTAGCACTAGGAAACTAGTAAGAAGCGAGAATATTTTCTTTGTCGAGCACTGCTGTTCTCTCCGGTTCTCTTTCGAGCGAGTTCGAGTATCAAAGCGTAAGTAAGCAATTAGCGGTTGTCAAGTACCGATTCCAGAAGATCGACTGCCAGATTTAGTCGCGATCGAGGAAACGGAGCTCGCTGAGAAGAGTGGGGAGAGAACACTGCTTCGCAGGTAATTAGAGAGATGGTGACACCGTAATCACCTGTGGTCGCGGATCACGGCAGCCATAGCGGACTGTCGCATGTCGAGTGACGAGAAACTTTCTTAAAACTAATAAAACGCGCTATTTAACTTAAGTCTAATATATACAGTATATACATCTAAACAATGGGCGATAAGGTGAAGAGCGGCAGCGTGACTGGAGCCTTCTTCAACCTTGAAACAAATCTGAAACAAACTGATGTGATGCGAATGAGTTTGTTAAGAGATGAATATTTGTAGATGAGGTCCCAGTGATATTCAATCTTTTGAATATTGAGCAGCTTTGAAATGCCTGGACGAGCCTCTAGTGCACTCAAGTCTTCGTCTAGCATTGGTTGTGATGGCCATGTTTCACTGGGTTGCGCAAGCCATGGTGGTCCCGTCCACCAAAGCTTATGATGTTCAAGCTGCGATGTTGATAAGCCTCTTGATGCGCAATCCGCTGGGTTTGAAGTCCCTGGAACGTGTCTCCAATGTGCGCCTTGGGTGATCTCTTGAATTTGAGACACACGATTCCTTACGTAGTCCTTCCAGCGTGATGCGTGTGTTTTGATCCAGGTTAGTGTCACTTGTGAGTCCGTCCACAGATATGTTGTAGCAATGTTGAGCTTGAGCGTTGCTTGAACATATTTGGTGAGCTTCGCCAGCATCAATGCTGCAGTAAGCTCGAGTCTCGGGATTGTGAGCTTCTTTAGTGGTGCTACCTTAGTTTTGGAGCACACCAATGTCGCGACCTTGTGAGTTGTGGACGGTGATGCTACGGTAATGTAAATTACCGCTGCCATGGCGAGTTGTGAGGTATCAGAAAAGCCGTGTAGTTCCACTGTAGAGTTGCTGAAGGTGTTGAACCACCTTGGACATGAAAGCTTGCGCAAGCTTGTTAAATCTTCTCTAATGATGAGCCATTGTGACGTTACTTGGGAAGGCAGTGGATCATCCCAGTTGAGCTTGTGCAGCCACAACTCTTGCAACAGTGTTTTTGCTCGAATTATGACCGGCGCTAGAAAACCTAAAGGATCAAATATTTGTGCTACTTCTGATAAGATGAGGCGTTTGGTGAGCCTTGAATTTGAGCTTGGTTTTGAGGTGAAAGAAAATTCGTCGTTGATCACATTCCATTGAAGTCCGAGAATTTTGGTATTGCAGTCGTCTAATGATATAACTGAGCCTTGGGCTCGTTGGGTTTGAGAAATTGCATCAAGCAACGGAGGAAAGGTTGAATGCCATTTGGCTAGTGGAAACCCTCCCGCGTTGCACAGATCTTTTAATTGGTGAGCAATTGTAATGAGCATCTCACCTGTGTCTGCACCTCCAAAGATGTCATCAACGTATCTGGCATGCGTGATTGATGGCACCGCCAGAGGAAAGCGATGACCTTCATCTTCCGTCAATTGAAGCAAAGCTCTGACCGCCAGAAATGGAACAGCCTTGGTCCCATATGTGACCGTTGTGAGCTTGTAGGGCACCTCCTTTGAATCGTCATCGATCCACAGTATTCGTTGAAGATCCTGATCATCCTCGTGAATCTTGACTTGACGATACATTTTTGTCACGTCTGTGGCAAAAATGTACTTGTGCTGGCGTATCCACAGCAGCACGTCGGTGATGTTGAGGAGTAGATTTGCACCCGTATGCATCAAATCGTTGACAGAATACCCAGTTGACGTAGGGCTCGATCCATTGAAGACGACTCTCAGTTTTGTCGTCTGGCTGTCAGGCTTCAATACTCCATGATGTGGAAGATAAAACACAGAGTGAGTATTAGGTGAAAGGGATGGTGCTTTTACCATGTGACGGAGCTCCTCGTACTCTTGCATGAAGCCTTGATAGAGGTTGCGATACTCGCCGTTCCTATTGAGTTTGACGAGCGTACGCTTCAAGCAAGCATGAGCTGCTTGATAAGAATTACCCAGCAGCTTTGGAGTCTCCTTCAGAGGGATGCGCACGGTGTATCGTCCTGTGGAATCACGAGTGTGTGTCGCTCGAAAGTGATCCTCACACTGTTGATCCTCAGGTGTGAGCTTCATGGGTGCATCTGTTGGGAGCTCTTCTTGAATCCAAAATCGTGTCAGCATGTCTTGTAAAGAATTGTCGTCATGCTGCACGACTGCAGAGTGGTGTGCTGTGACCGTACGCCGGTCCACTGTAACTGGTCCAAGAATGAGCCACCCAAAAATGGACAGCTGTCCAATCGGCATTGAAGAGTCACCCTTCTTGAGGGTGGGCTTGATCACTTGCCCATACACGTCTGCGCCAATCACGATATCTATCGGTCTTGATTTAAGAAAGTCTGGATCGGCCAGCGGAAGGCCATTCAAATGTGGCCATTCTTGACGTGGCGGTTCCACCGATGGTAAACTTGTCGTCAGTGCTCGCAGAACATGTGCTTGAAAGTGCACTGTTGACATATCGTAGTTGGAGCGCAGAGTTAGTAGTGCGACTCCTCTGGTTTGAATTGATGTGTTACCCCCAATGCCAGTGATCGTGATGGATGCATGGATGCGTTGAATCCTAAGCCGGTTGATGAGCTCTTCTGTAACAAATGTCAGTTCCGAGCCCGAATCAATCAATAATCTGACTGGTGTAGATGACACTGAAGTGATCAGCTGGGCGTTGGCTGTTGCCAACAGGGTAACTGAAACGTATGGGGTGAGCACTGGCGATGATTGGTTGAGCCTCCTTCGTTCTGTTGAGCATGCTGTGTGCGTCTGAATTGTGCGCTGTTGTGTGAGTGATGGTGGATTGACGACTGCACCGAAACTTCAATGGGTTGCGCCACTTGTTGAAAGTTCCTCTTCTGTGCGAGGCTTGGACAGAGCAGCGGTGTGAGCTGAAGGCTTGGTCATGTGCAGCATCGTGTGATGGTTGACTCCACACGTCTTGCACCGACGGGTGGAATTACAGTCCTCGGTGCGGTGCCTACCACAACAATTCCTGCACAGTTTATTGACGGTGATCACCTTCCGCCTGTCTTCCACCGACAGCTCTCGAAACCTGGGGCACATCACCACAAAGTGGTCTTCCTTGCAATAGTCGCACGGGTAGCTGTAGGGCGACGCAGCTGGTTGAGCCTTCGGCTTCGTCTTCGATGCCGTGTGAGCAGCGCCCCGGCTGGGGTATGATCTGCTCGGTTGAGCTACAGGCGGTTGAGCCTTCTTTCCTGCTTGAGCCGCTGCTTCCATCCTTTCCAAGGCGACCACCTTGGCCCCGATGAAGGACTCTAGTTGCGTCAGCCTTGGATATTCTTTTGATGAGCCCACCGAAGTTTCCCAGGCTTCCCTGGTGGACTTGTCCATCCAGCTGGTCGCCTGGTGGACGAGCAAGATATTGCCCATGTCCTCGATGGCGCCCAAAGTGGTGAGTGTCTTGTGCACCTTATTGATCGTTGTCACAATCTCATTCAATGATTTTGCACTGCGGGTTGCTATTGGGGAGACATTGAGCAATTTGTCGAGTTGTTCCTCGATGAGCACGCGCTTGTTGGTGTACTTCTTGCTCAGCTCTTCCCAGCAAGACTGAAACGATGCACCAGTTAGTGGATACGAGTTGACTAACCTCGCAGGTTCTCCTGTGAGGCTGGATCGTAGATAGTGGAGTCGATCAATCGCCATCAGCTGCTGGTCCTGAATAATCAGTGAGGTGAACAACTCACTGTAAGCTGGCCATTCAGTGTATGCACCAGAGAATGCGGGCAGGGCGATCTCTGGCAGCTTCGAGGCCCTTGACGTGGTGCTCAATGCAGCTTGTGGACGCTGCTGTATTGCCCTGACGTCCTCTCGGAGACGGTTGAGCTTAATTTTAGTTGTTAAGAACAGTTGCGACTCCTGTACAGCGTAATTGGCCTCGAAGTATGGGTGGTTGAGGAATTTAACCGGCCACGTTTCTTCGAAGTGCGCATGTTCACGTGTGAACGCGAGGTGCAGTTCGTCTACGTGGGCGGCAATTAGTTCCACCTCGTCGACGGATGTAGTGTGTGCTTGTGACGGCATGTGCATCTGCAAGGCCTGTAGCGAGTCAAAGCGGCCGATTTGCGTTTTGGCCTTGATGACGAGCTGTGAGGGCAACGTTGATGAGGATGTCGCCCTCGGTGGCTTCTTGTCCCCACTAGACCCCAGAGCCTCGGTGGGGATGGTGAGCACAATCGGTGCTGGGGAGGACGCCCTTGACGAACCCGCCGACTTCGCGACCTTTTGATCTTCTTGATCCGCCATTTCGAAGCACACGAGATGAGCTTGTGAGCCCTCTAACACAAACTACACAGCACTGTAGTACACAATCACCGCTCCGGCTCGAAGGACCAAACTGTAAAAATGTGAGGTTAGGTTGAGCACAAGGTTGCTGGATAGGTTAGGATCGGCGATTGGCACTAAAACACTGAGTTGCACACAGGAATGTGACGTCTTTATTTGTAAAGAGTGTGCCAACGGGTGAGCCGTTGTGCGTACTTGAAATTAGAGGGTTGAGCCCCCGTACACTCTCTTGTACAATTCACACGTGTAAAAACGTGCACACGCGGACACGCACAATCGCGAATGCACACTCTCTTGATAAATGCACCCGAACTGTGTCGTGAACACCGTGTTTGAGCTTACAGATTAACTTGAAATGATATGAACACAATAATTGCTTGTTGAGCAACGCGGTAAAAGGACAATGAACAAACCGTGTTGTACGTTGCGCACGGTTGTGAACAGAGTGAAAAACAAGATGGATGCGCATTTTCGACCCGGCGTCTTCTCGAACCTTCTCGAGCGTCGATCGACAAGACGGACGCTGATTGGTTGATCGACCGCGGATCGACCGCGACTTCCGCCGCCCAGGAGGTGCTGCGGTGATCTAGAATGCGGCGGCGCAGAGAACTATTCATTCCCAAACATAGTTAAAATTAATTAACTGTGCATGATTTTAATGACGCCTAATTTAATAGCACTTACAAACTGAATTACTAATTGTAATTAAAAGAATACTTTTTGTCGTGCAACATGAAGCCACGCACGCAAATGGTTGCGCGTATTGTCGAGAGCATCAGAAAGTATATGTACAGTCTTCCAATTGTTGAGAAGCCTTTGGGCTCAGATTATCGGGAAAGTCCTACCCACCCCACTGTTTTGCTTTCTCGCTGCGAGCGAGGACCTTCGGGCCCTAGTAGACCGCCCGTTGACAGTCGAGAGCAAGAAAACTGACGAGCTAGATAAAATACCCAGTACAGAAAAATAAAATGCTCATGTTTTTGATAAGTGTTGATGAAAGTATTACCGATGGATTTTTTAGGATTTCCCGATGAAAATGATATCAAACATGGTGCAATTCGGTCAATTTTTAGTGAACGTAGAGTGTGTCCTAATCATGTATTCATAAGAAAAAATAACATTTCAATAGGTACATGCATGAAACTCTGAGATCAGGAATTCCGAACCAAATGGGGCATATGTAAGAACTGGCGAAATTCAACAATACTTCATCGTCTAAATTTTACAATTAAAGTATTTATTTGACGCGAATATAAAGTCGGCCAGCAAAGTCTTTCTCGATTTGAGTTCTGTAGAAGGCTGATTTTCCTTCGCCATCGAAAGTCCCCTCTTGTCCGTCTCGCTGGCAATCATGCGACTCGCTGAGTTTCGTGGGTTCGGCGCTCGAAACCAGTGGGGCCATACAATGTTGCGCACTAAGCAGTGACGAATCTGCAGTTATGCATTTATAATCAGATCTTTGCGAAAGTGACGCCAATCGATTCCTCATATTTTCTCGACCAAATTGGCCCCAAAAATGATATAATTCGGACCATAATTAAGAAAATTACGTGAAAAATTTGTTTATAGAAGTGAAAGCCCGTTTCGTTAAAAATAGTTCGATTTAAATTATTTTCTGTCAATATAACCGGGAGAATGCCAGAAATCCAGTGGTGTCACTTTCATATTGATGCGATGAAAAATAAACAAATTCTGCTTCTGTATAATCGATGACGCATCGCCGAGCAACGGCGCTCTCGCGCGGCTCGGGCCACAAAGGTTTTCGTCCGTTATTCGAGCTTCTAAGGTCGTATTCAGATACAGTGGGTCAAAAAAGTATTGGCACACCCAGTTTTCTTGGAATATCTTTAAACTATAAAGTAATCTATCATTATTAACTATGTTTATTAGTGTCTGTTGACACACATAAATATTATGTTTACTAAGAATTCTCAGTTATTTGGTATAAGGAAGTAAAGTAAAGAAAATGAGAAATCCATAATCAAATAAGTATTGGCACACGTACGTGTAACGTTCGGCTGTCCGGGGACAACTGAGCGTCGACAGATCCCCGAGAGGAGAGCGGCGTCCCCTCGAGTGTAGGAAAGGTGGGGTTCTATTCTACAGGTGAAAGAGTAAAATCTATGGCTTGAAACTTAACAATGCTTATTTATTTAATAAAACTTATTCTAGTAATGATAATAATAATGAATTAATATTGCTTACGATCTATGATTACTTATACTCTTTTTTGGTTTTTTATGTTTTTATGTTTATTCTAATACGCTAATTAATAATAATAATAATATATGTATTAAGATATGTACTTCTGCAGTAAGATCGGTCTGCTGCCGTTTCCGGAGCGGGTCCCAATTCTTTTGGCAGAGTTTTATGCTAGGCTACTGCAGTAAGATCGGTCTGCTGCCGTTTCCGGAGCGGGTCCCAATTCTTTTGGCAGAGTTTTATTCTAGGGTTCTGTAGACTTTGCCTTCGCTAAGCGGCTAAGCTGCTACCTACTAATAGGAGCAACGCTTGAAACCTCCGTGAAGACAAAGTTCTCAACCTTCAAATGGTAGGTCCAAAGAGGAGCACCCGTACCTTTTTAACACTGAGAACCAGTCGCTACCGTTTCCGGAGCGTGCTGAAATTCTGCTGGATGGTACTTAAGCTGCCTCCAGGCACTAGCATTCGTTGGTCGCAAGAACGTATTCGAATGAGCGCGCCCTGTGCTGCGCGCGTCACCTTTTATACCCGAGAATTGGCGGGCTGGCGCATGCGCAGTGAGTCGCTGTTTGTTATTTCATGTTTGTTCGCTTATTACTTATTATTTTGTCTTGCGCTTTAACTAATACTTATAATTAATTATTCTTAACATTTCTATAATATTTGTTTCTCTAATATTTGCTTAAATTATAAATTATGTACAAAAGTCTTTACAATGCGTTTGCGTGGTAATGGAATACAGTTGTATGGTAATGAAGATCGGTTCTGTTTTACCGACAGTCGGTTTTTACCGGTTTGAGTCCCCGTGGGACGTTACAGTCTCATCAACCGATTTTATTTAGCTACGATCCTCTGTTTGTTGGTATGTTTGATTCAAATCTGGAAACTCAATTTTAATCCACTTCCCACCACCCAATTGTCTCGAAACATTGCAGAGGTGCGTAGTTTGGATGACAATACAAAACTGTGAAAAAACTCCGAGGGGGTGAAAAAATTACCTAGTCACCAATAAATAATAATCCATAACAACAAATCCAATCGACATAAAATCAACCATTCTTTATGTTACCGTTCTTTACGAACTTTTAGCACTGTAGGGTTCGAGCAAACTGTTAAACTGCATACAGCAATAAGAGATTTTTGTAAAGAAGTTTGAGCTGTGAAATGTAAATCCACAAACACTAAAAACTAAAAAAAAAGTATATTAAAAAATTTATAATAAACGATTTTATGAAAAATGCATTAAAAACTAAAAAATAATTATTTTCTTATACTACAATTTCGATGGTGTATTTTCACATAAAATCGTGGAGCAGGATATCTCGCAACAAATTCATTTCGACACTTGATGCTGTACTAAATTGATTCATATTCTGTTATGAAATATCCTGCTCCATGTTTTTATTTAAAGTTAAAAAAACACCATTGAAATTGTAGTACAAGAATAGAAGTATTTTGTAGTTGTTAGTGCCTTTTTGACAAAATCGTTTAATAGAACATTTTTTTATATATTTTTTTTGTTTCTAATCAAGTTACAGTCATTACAATAAATCAATCCAACTTCATTGGAGAATTGAAATTCGACATTCAAGCTTTCGCCCCCTTGAAATGGACAATTACAGATGAAAAAGTATATATTTTTCGAATAATACAGTATTGTCTCTTTAGCGGCTCGGTTTGGTGTACACGAAGTGGACTTTTCGCTATGCCCACCACTGAAACCGAGCGAGAACGGTACGAGACAGGCGACGCGTTGATGTTTTGTCTCGCTCCGTCTTTCGGACGCCGTGACACTCCGTCCTTTGCGTTCGCGCCCGTCGCTCATACCGAAAGATGATGTAGGCAGTGTGGATCTGTAACACATTATGAAGTACATTAGGAAATACTTAATTGTAGTTTTGTAAGCGTACAAAATTTTACTGTAGATTTATAAGGTGTTAAACTTTACCTGAAATATGGTACTTATTATTCCATTTGTTCTGGCATTACTGTCCTATACACCATGTTTGCAGTAATTTGGTAAAAAGTCCGCCTGTAACAAATGATCGCAGACATTTCGATAAGTTTGGTATAAAAGTAAAAGTTTGTTTCAATAATTCGTCGAACATCATGTATACCTGCGACGCACAGTGGGGCAAAGTGACAAAGTTTATGTCAAAATCAAAGAACTTTTGATAGAAATGAGATAGAGCGATGATTTTTTTTGTAGGTTAAAGCTGAAACATTTCAGAATAAGGGAAAATTGCCGAGATTGTGGTACGAACGTTTTTTCACTGTGAAAATCTGTGTTAAACTTGAAATTTTTCATCAAAATTGTGATTAATCCAATACCATGCACGGTAGGATTTTTTTCTTGACATGTTGTACCTCATTTCCTGTAGATTTTGTCACGCTGATTTCAAATCCGTTCGCAAAATTTGTCTACTACCTCAGGATTTTGAAAAAAATCGATTTATGTGAAAGACTAATGAAATCATATTTTTTTCGTTGAAATGATTTGATAACCCACTGGTTTGAAGGTATATTGTATTCCCATATATGGAACACAATCAAAATAAGAATAATGAAGTATTTGAATGTTTTTAGTTACTTACAAAGCACTTCACATCTCGTGATCACTTGACGTATCGCTGTCCTGGTCACTGGCACTCTCTGTAGGCTGTGTGTGGCTGCAATGTAATTTAAATTAGATATCTATTTTCCATAATTATATTTTCATTTACACATGAAGTAAGGTAAGTATTTAATCTTTTTAACTTACTTCTCATCAACGAATTTTTTAATTTCTGGTGATACATTATTTTGTTTGTACAACTTTATTCGATTTTTTATTAATATAATTGAAATTTTCGGGTCCGTTAAGTATATTGCTCGATTAAAAACGTCTAACATTCTATTCCTTCGACTATTTTGTCGTGAATGCAGCAACATATTTTTCCTATACAGTTTATGCCAGGATTCATTTGCATCTTCGGAATAGTACGCTATTGGTAGTGGAAACTGTCTTGCTACTTAACCGACCCGAAAATTTCAATTATATTAGTAAAAAATCGAATAAAGTTGTACAAATAAAATAATGTATCACCAGAAATTAGAAAATTCGTTGATGAGAAGTAAGTTAAAAAGATTAAATACTTACCTTACTTCATGTGTAAATGAAAATATAATGGAAAATAGATATCTAATTTAAATTACATTGCAGCCACACACAGCCTACAGAGAGTGCCAGTGACCAGGACAGCGATACGTCAAGTGATCACGAGATGTGAAGTGCTTTGTAAGTAACTAGAAACATTCAAATACTTCATTATTCTTATTTTGATTGTGTTCCATATATGGGAATACAATATACCTTCAAACCAGTGGGTTATCAAATCATTTCAACGAAAAAAATAGGATTTCATTAGTCTTTCACATAAATCGATTTTTTTCAAAATCCTGAGGTAGTAGACAAATTGTGCGAACGGATTTGAAATCAGCGTGACAAAATCTACAGGAAATGAGGTACAACATGTTAAGAAAAAAATCCTACCGTGCATGGTATTGGATTAATCACAATTTTGTTGAAAAATTTCAAGTTTAACACAGATTTTCACAGTGAAAAAACGTTCGTACCATAATCTCGGCAATTTTCCCTTATTCTGCAATGTTTCAGCTTTAACCTACAAAAAAATCATCGTTCTATCTCATTTCTATCAAAAGTTCTTTGATTTTGACACAAACTTTGTCACTTTGCCCCACTGTGCGGCGCCCGTGTGTATCAGCCTGGCGCATTTTGACCGAGCCGGATTCCGTCTGTCTGCTCCTGTGAACTTAGAAATGTGTCTGAAAAAATTAAAGAGTGAATTAAATTTATTATTTCCTTCGTCACTTTCTTGGAGAAGTGACGGCGGCGTCGATCGACTCGCGTGATCGTATGATCCGCGAGTAAAAGTGCCATTGCTGGCACTTGTGACCACTGACAAGAGTCAGCGGTGCGACGCCGGATCGATCATATTTATTATTTCCTTCGTCACTTTCTTGGGGAAGTGACGGCGGCGTCGATCGACTCGCGTGATCGTATGATCCGCGAGTAAAAGTGCCATTGCTGGCACTTGTGACCACTGACAAGAGTCAGCGGTGCGACGCCGGATCGATCATATTTATTATTTCCTTCGTCACTTTCTTGGGGAAGTGACGGCGGCGTCGATCGACTCGCGTGATCGTATGATCCGCGAGTAAAAGTGCCATTGCTGGCACTTGTGACCACTGATAGAGTCAGTGGTACCGCGCTTTGCAGCGCGGTGCGACGCCGGACCGTTACAATAGTTTCACTATTTTCGGAGGGAGACCTTTTTCGCTTTTTCAAGCTTTTCGGTTTTTCTTTCGCTCTCTCTGCTAGTATAAATTGTGGCTCCCGAATAGGCATGCACCTATTGTGCCGACTATCTATTAATTCGGGTAGCATGCATTCTAAATAAAATTGAACCAGTTTTGGCTCCATTTCTCTTTTCCAAAACGCATCATCTGTCTCTACTTTTATAGATTTCAGCCCCTTCGGGGTCCAAAGGCAAAATATACAGTACTTTCTGTCAGTAATATGTAACTGGCCTTGTACTTGATAAAAATAGTGATGCGTTTTGCTCATTGAAATACCTCTGTTACGTGTGAACATGCGCCGGACAGCGGGAACTTGTTTAATAGCTTCTTCCGGCGTAAAGTCCTCCGCTGATTTGGGGCATTTGATTTCCAAAATACCCTCTTGACCGATGATTCCATCCGGTGAAGCTCCTAAGAAGGGGATGCGGCTGTCGATGAAAATTCCACATTCTTCAATATCTTTATATTGCTTCTTCAATTCTTCGCGAGCAATTTTTTCACATTCTTTTCCGTATTCCACCGCTGGTGCACTGATCAACTTTGGATACACAAATGATTTTACAGCATTTGCGCATAGCGTGTCAGGTCGGCGACGGCACACTTGTCCAAAATTGGATGCTGTCAACAATTTGGATCTGTACTGCAACCATCTGCGGTTCTTTGCTTGTCCCATGGTTTCATCTTCAATAGCGTGTCTTTTCTCTTGCCAGTCACTGAGCATTTGCATATGCTTTTCCCGCTCCAGTTCATATATTTCGAATGGCATGTCTGGCTTCTGTGCATTTTGTCCATAATCAGAATCTTTCTGCGAGGGCAAATGCTTGCGTACATATCGCGCAGCCTTTGTTTCCTTCCGTTTTGCAGCTCTCTTTTCCTTTTCTTTCTTCTTCTTTTCTTCCATTTGGCGCACAACATCGGGCGTTTTCTTCTTCATTACCGCATTCAATCGCGAGTGCACTTGGTTACTGTTGTACTCCACGACAGCAGCAGCACATCTCCCTGCATACGATCCTCTTTCGGCGAAATTTAATCTTTTTCCGCCAGTGTACTTAGCAATTAGTCCGTTCAAACTTTCCACAGCGTTATTAGTAGTATTATAGAGTAAGCTCTCCGCATGAGCTAATAGTGGACGAAGTATTTCTTTTACGTCCTGGTACACTCCAATTTTCATCAATTCTGGGACGATGTTTTTTTCATTCTCTTTATTGTTTCCATCGCAGAAATATTCTAGTCTTGCACACTCTGCGTGTTCACCAAACACGTGGCTTGGAACATTCTGTATGTCGGCATACAAATTCTTCGTTTTCTCGTCGATTGATACATTCTGATTGTATCTAAACTTTGCGGCTTTTACGATGTCCGTGCGCATCCGACGAATACTACTTTCCACAACTTGCCTCAATGGTCCAGGTGTAGTCTTCTTCACAATCGCTTTCATTTTTGTGCAGAAGTTTCGCAACAAATGATTCGTGCATTCAATTTTTTTTACGCGAATCTGTCTCTTATATGGGTCAGCATCAATAATCTTCTTATACACGCTACTGTCCCCATCAGCAATCAGAGTAGAATAAACGAGCCCACGTTTTTCTACGCTAGTGTTAAATCCTTCTACTATGGCATCGCTTTCCATAGCAGTCGATGCTCGAGATGTATTCCAGTTTTTGAAGCATGTGTGCTTTCGGGGTTCTTTCTCGTTTTTCGGAGCAATCCGACAAATTCTGCAAACTTTATTTCGAACGCCGTAAAATAAAACTTTTTTCGTGTGATAGCCAACTATCACGCCGACTCCAGACGCAGAATCGTAACATCCACTGCGGTAGGATCTCTTCATCCAGCTTCCGTCGGCCACAACGGGGATGTGAGGGGTCCCTGATCCGAGAAGAACGTCGCCTCTTTCAATGGCCAAACGTTTTTCTTCTTCAGCCGCTGCTAACATCTCTTCTTCTGCAGCGGCAATTGCAGACTTGATGAATTCATCTTGATTCTTCACGAAGTCTTTCTTCGACATGCAACGTATGTTTACTCCTGCAAAAGTATGTTCCAACTGGGCAAAACTGCCTCCACATAAAATTGTTGCATTAACGGCGCCCTGATTGCTATCCACTTCTTCGGCTTCGTCCGATTGATTGCGGATTTCAGCTTTGTAATGGCATAAAGTGCACATTACGCTGAAGATGCTCTTGAAGCCACACCGTTTCACACCAGTTATTCGTAGGTGTTCAATGCCACAGTCTTCCCTATGTTTTGCATGCTTACCTATTTTCTGCAATTGAGCAAGCACATTTTTGAAATTCATTATATCGTTGCTATTTAGGAGACGCGATTGTACTTGCGACTCGCTCTTCGCAACTTTTTCTACAACGAAGTTTTCTTCTTCGTTGCTTTCTACATCCGTGCCTTCTGGTATTTCGGTTGTCAGTTCATCCACCGCCTCTTCAGTTTCTCCCGAACTGACCGTATCAGTGTCTTCATCGGATGGCGAGTGTATTATCTCTTGGGACGTATGATTTCGTCCATCGGATGTTGATGCTTCCTCCACCATACGTTCCTCAGCCACATCTTCTGAATGTTGTCCTGCGGCAGTGTCGTCTGCCGCTTTTGCCCTTTCCTGTTTCTTCTGAAGGGTCTCGATAATCTTCTTGCGTACGAACGTAATTTTCGCGGACGAGACGCAGATTTATTCTCCATATCTTCTTGCACATCCTGCATATTCACATTTAGAGTGTCAGTGTCTCTCATCGTGCACTAAACCAACAAACACAACACAAACACAAACACAATACAAGACCACTCAAAATCCTTCTGCCCGTTATAAAAAACGTAAACGCGAACCGTGAACGTGAAACGTGAATCAGAAGATTCGTCTGTGGTGCTGAAACAAATGACGCTTTTCACAAACCAGCCAACGCCGAGCTCCAGATGTCTTTCTCTCCCGCACGATTTGGACCTCTATACTTCTCTCTCTCGCACCAGTTCGCACATGTATTTCTCTCTCGCGTGATGTTGGCGACAGTTTCGAGGCAGTCAACCTTGGGCAATGGAGGGGGACACACCTACAGGAGCGGTGGTTATGTAGCATGAACTGTGCCTGCGTCAGTCCCGCAAACATAACCACCGCTCCTGTAGGTGTGTCCCCCTCCATCAGCGGTAGCTGGAGCTCGCCGTTGCCTGCCAGGCAGTCCGTTGCAAGTGGTTCCTTAGTAAGGTGACGTCGCGGACCAGTAATCGAAATTGAGGAAATGATGAATCCGAAAAATGTAAGTATTATATTGTATACTATTATACAGAGTGACTCTCTGGCTAGAGTATTCAAAGGCGATGCCGCCAATAAGCTGCGCCTCGCTGAGTTTCGTGGATTTCGACGCTCGCGACGAGATTATTCACTACGGCATATTCTTTATTCTTCATCGAATCGATATGGCAGTGATACCAATGAATTCCTGGCGTTCTCCCGATTAAAATCATGTCTTGTAAATTGGACTATTTTTAACGAAATTAGCTTGGGGCCATTTTCATCCGGACGACGGAATCGGTAGACGCAATTTTCGCAAAGATCTGATGAGAAATGCGGAACGTGAAATTCGTCACTTCCACGAAACTCTGCGAGGCGCGGTTTATTCGCGGCATTATCTTTATAGTCTAAGAACTGGCTACATAGGGGTTAACGTGACTCAATGCAGTCACAGTTGTTATTTAAAAATGTTGGATTAGTGTTGGCGAATACGAAATCGCCTGTCTGCCGCGACAGTCCGGGGAACTAACGCGGGGGTGGACGGTAAAACACGTAAAATTTCTAGCGCAATAACGTCATTCTTGCCGTTGTGGCTTGCGCGCTAGTGCAAGGGAGAAGTATACATCTGTTTCTCCCTTGCACTAGTAGGACTGCCGCCGGCCGCATATTGGAACGGCAGCCGTACGGCAGCCTGTAGGGCCGTTCCAATATGCGGCCGGCGGCAGTCCTACTACGGCAGACCATTCGGTTTTGTCAACTATCTAAATGAACGATTACAGAAAATAATGTGTAATCAATTACACAATTACAGTTTAATCGTAATTTGCAATTTGTAATTAGATTACATTTTGCCCAACTCTGGTTTGGTATGAACGGCGAATATTTTTGAAATTCACTATATGAGCCGTTGTTTTTGAAAGTGGTACAAGTCGATCTGTAGCTAAAAAATCGTTTATTTTCTTTAACATTTTTATTGATTATTATTCCATAATAAACTGTAACAAGTTTATAGTTTTAAAGACATTACCCGATTTGTTTAACGAATGCGAATATTTTTCAGTTGATTCAAACGCAAACCCTTAAATATCTCAATGTATGAATAAATGGACTTATGCCACTTTCAAAAATAACGGCTCATATGTACGGGTAGAACTAGAAAATATAATTTTTATGGTACTGTTTCAGATGAAAAAGGAGCTAAATCGCCTCAAATATGGGTCATGGCGCCGAGGAGGGCGCCGTGGTTGGCGCCGTGGAGGAGGCCGTGGAGGAGGCCGTTCAATTATTATTAATAATTATTAGTTCATAAAATAAAGTCAACATGATTGCTGAATGATTGTTTATTTTGTTTGATTTAATAGAATGTAAAACTTTCACACTTTCTATCGTGTCGGCATGAACGTTTCAATAACATACTGCTGCAATTTTCCAGATGAAAATGAATTTAAACACGGTATAAATCGGATTATTTTTAGCATTATTAGATTAGAAATGTTACGCATTTATATTTATTATCTAGTACAGTTCTAGAAATAATCCGATTTATACCGTGTTTGAACTCGTGCAAATCTCAGCAGTATGTTACTGAATACTGAAAACGTCACGTTTTACATTTTATCAACATCCACCACAAGCAACACTGTATGCCTCTCCAACCGACATTACACCCGCCGCCGAACAGCCCAAGTCCTCAGCTCGAAGAGATATCTCACATAATTCGAAAATTTTGAATTTCTTTTATTTCAGTTTATCTAGATACATATCGACGTACGTTACGAAAAGTAGCACGTTTCAATTTTCTTATGAACAGTAGCACGTTTTGGTTTGCCACGAAAAGAAGCACGTTCCATGGTTTCTGACGAATATTAGCACGTTTGGTCTTCTGCCGCGAAGACTAACACATTTGACTGCCTCGCCACGAAGAATAGCACATTTCGTACTGTTGCGAAGAAAACTAGCACGTTATACTGTTTCGCCACGAATAATAGCACGTTTGGGAATTTATGGCGAAAACTAACATATTATCCGGTTTGGCCACAAAGAATAGCTCGTTTTGGATTATCCTGCAGACTGCAGAAACTATCGCGTTTCAGCGCGTGGGCAGTTTAAAAGAATTCCATTGTTGAAAATATTGTTTAATAAATAATAATTCCATCTAATCTCCAAAAGACAACACATATGAATATTTTAGTCTACATAATTTAAGTAGGGGAGGGTGGGGGAATTGCGAACGCGGGGTAAACGCGTACATGCTACTTTTCGTGGCAAACCGCTCTAACGTGCTAGTTTTCGCGGCGAAAACCGAAACGTGATACTTTTCGTGAGAACGAAGGCAAACGTGCTACTTTTCGTAGGAAAATTGAAACGTGCTACTTTTCGTAACGCACGTCGATATTATCTTTGCCAATCTCTGTTCTCCATCCGCTTCGCCGTGATTCATTCAAGCCTTCTTGACGACAAAATAGTAATAGGGGAAATGCGGCAACAGCGCGATCTGACTCTCGATACGTATCGGCAACTAAGTATTTCCTACATTTATCGGCTAGCTTAGACTTCCACCGGTTCTGGTGGTACATGGCACGAATATACCATCAACGCCGGTGACGGAGGAACCTTGAAGCTTCATTCTGTCATTTTTCGGGCTGTCCTGAGTACACGATTCATAAATTCATTATTATTTCAACGTGCGATGCTTATTAGCATTCAAACGCACCGTTCCACCCTGCACTGATGTCTACTGGAGGCAACTATACCCGCAAAAACTTAATTCTTGCCGATTCCAGGACGAATTTTGGTTGAAACGGTTTCGCGTATACGTACACGCTTTTCCTAGCTTGTGTGAGCGTACGCACACATTCAACGCCCGCTGAGACGGCCCCCTTAAACCTGACCCAAAGATTTTTTTGGCAGTAAAGGAATTTCCAACACCCACAACGGTCAAAAATGTCAAGCAGTTCCTAGGACTAAGTGGATATTATAGAAGATTTATAAAAGACTTCTCAAAAATTGCAAGACCATTATCGAATCTTACTAAAAAAGACTACCAATTCGAGTGGACCTACAAACAACAGAAAGCATTTGAAACTCTGCGGGAAACTCTCTGCAAGGAACCCATCCTACAATTTCCAGACTTCGATAAGATATTTAATATCACGACAGACGCCTCGGGTATTGCTGTAGGTGCGATTCTTAGTCAAGGGGAAATAGGGGAAGATTTGCCAGTAGCTTACGCATCTCGTGATTTAAATGATGCAGAAACGCGATATTCTCCCACAGAACGAGAATTATTAGCAATAATATATGCAGTATTTCACTTTAGACCTTACATTTATGGAAGAAAATTTTATCTGATAATAGATCATAAACCATTAGAATGGCTTCAAAATATCTCTCGTCCTACATCTCGATTAATGCGTTGGAAAATTAGATTAGCGGAATACGATTATAAAATTTTATACAAACCCGGGAAATACAACACAAACGCGGACGCATTGTCTAGGAATCCGATTGCACTACCATTGAACGCGAAAAGAGCTCATTCAGACACAAATTCGCATGAAAATAAAAAACCAAAAGAATTTCATCAATTTAAAACCCGACAACGGGAAACGACAGCTTCAACTTCGGGAAACCCAGCTCCACATAAGCAATTAATAATTAGCTCTTCAGAATCCGATTCCTCTTGATATGACGAAAGCGATGCGTTAAATTAAAAGCAGAAAAAATTAAAGCGGAAGAAACAAAAAACGAACACCTCCTCCTCTCACCCCGAAGCTAAAAAACAAAATATCGAAGCGGAAATTATCGAAACACATACAGCCCCTCGTTACGCAGAAGTATTCATACCGAGTCAAAACACGCCTCATCAAATCTCTGTACCCGTTGAAGTACACGCACCCCCTCAAGAGATACGTTCGCCCCCCCCCCAAATCTCAAAACACACACCCCCGCAAGTCGTGACACCCCAAATATATAAACAGCCCCAAGACAACATGCGAACAGTCAAGAAACCTCACATCAAGAGAGAAGAGGACTTAATCGAAGATATTGATGACACGGTCATAATACCAAAACATAACTATAAGGACCCTCCCAAAATCGACGCAAAATCAAGTTCAGAAAAGAGCCCTCACCATACACCTAAAAAAAAAAAAAAAAAAAAAAATTAAAATCTAGCACGGACACAGGTCCCATTACACCAATAAAGATAAGGAAAGGGAAGATACTTACTCCTCCTCCATCATTTTCTCTCTCTCTCCACGGCATAAACAAACATCAACAAAGCCGAGAATAGTTTCAAATATTCCAATCAGACAGCAACATACAGAAATAGAAGATCACCTATGGATGGGTAAAGGATATATTGCAACATTCATAAACACACAAGGCAGACCAATAGGACCAGCAGGAGAAAAATTATATAGAGAAAAAAATATAAAACCTCACAAGATTTCACATTCGTTAGAAGTTGGAGAGTTAGTAAAACTTAAGGAAGGGAAACACACAATCCTTGGACTCATCACACAAGAACACCCAACAGAAGAAGATGTATACAACTCACTGAGGTCACTTCAGACATACCTGGTATCTGAAAAAACCACAAAAGTATACATATCATCAGAAGAGAATAAAATTTTATTAAATCAACTACGAAATTTAATAGAAATAATATTCATACAAGAAGATATCCAATTCATCTTCTACAAAGGCACCCTCCTAACACCTCCTGTGCAAGAGACACCAGATCATCCAGGAGAATCACCAGTCACCTATAGGCGGACATAAGGGAATAACTAAGACATATCATCGCATAAGAAGCAAATACTACTGGAAGAACATGAAATACGAGATAACACAATTTATAAAGACTTGCTTAGAATGCCAGAAAACTAAACTGGTACGAGTAACGAACAAGGAACCCATGATACTAACAGATACACCTGTTGATGCTTTTGATAAGATTTCTATGGATATAGTAGGACCATTACCTTTTACAAATATAGGAAATAGTTATATACTCACTATCCAAGACAACTTGACAAAATACTCTCTCGCTATTCCATTGGCAAGCATTACCTCATAGCTAAGGCATTTACAGAGCATTTCATCTGTAAGTTTGGAAGTCCTAAAGCAATCCTTACTGATCAGGGACCAAATTTTATGAGTGCCCTCATGAAGAAATTTGCTAGAGCGTTTCACATCAAACAGTATCGAACCTCTGCATTTCATCCTCAGTCCAATGGATCTTTAGAGAGAAGTCACCACGTCCTTGTCGAATACCTACGACATTACGTATCAAAAGAAAAGCAATGGGATCAGTGGTTACCTCAAGCAATGTTCTCGTATAATACCAGCACTCACGAAGGCACGAAATTTACGCCTCACGAACTTGTTTTCGGAAGAAAAGCACGTCTTCCTTCAAGTATTCCCTCAACAGACAACATTAAAACGTATCCGGACTATGTCGACAAGTTGATAGACAAGTTATATCACATCCGACAAATGGCGCGAAAAAACCTGGAAGAATCAAAAGTTCGCCAGAAACATTACTACGATCAGAAGATTCAACCACAAAACTACAAGATAGGGGACTACGTATGGTTATTGCAACCAAGAAAGGAAAAATTGGGACCGGAATACAGCGGACCCTACCGGATTATCGAAATCCTGGAGAAAAGCAACTTAAAAATAAAAATTAATTCGAAACAAACTAGGATCGTCCATAAAAACCGCGTAAAACAGGCGAATTTACCGTAAAAAGTTGCAACCCTGCATGGGAAGACTATATAAGGAGGTGCAGACAAAAGATTCCTCTATTGTAGCAAAAGTATACATACGAAATACATACAGACAGTTTTTTTTTATATATATAAAAAAATAAAGATATGGCGAGCCAAACATGCCTTAAGAAAATTTATGACAAGGATATTTATTATTATAAGAATAATATAGTGTGCGTGATGTGCACACAAAGAGTGGACATCATAGAGGAAGATCCTCTAGAAAATCATTTAGTAGCAAAACAGAACCTGCGACGATGGCGAATTTGCCGTTTCTGTCGGCGCACTTTATACATCGCGCAACCAGTACTACACTGCAATGAATGCACAAAAATATTGAAGCTTTAAATCATCTTTATACTACACACCACACTCTACAGGTACACGACCCACACACCCATAAAATGTATTTAACACACACACCTTTTTTATTACCTTTTTATATTATCATTCATCTCATTCTACATTACACTTTACAGCTACACACTACACACACACACAGAATGTAGTAAATACCCACACTATTCATCTTTCATCATTCTTTTAATAAACATTTTATTTTTCTACATAAAACAAAGAAATTAGTCCTAACCTATAACCTAAGAAAAAATAGATTAAGTAGCAGACGAATATAAATGCGTAGGCAACATAGTTGCAAGAAAAACTATTTTTTGTAAAACCCGCTAGAGGGCACCCGAAAGAATTGTACCGTTCAAAACCGCGTCTGCGCCACACTTCATTGCAACCAAAATGCCGAAACGTTCAGGCTCACGCAAGTCAAAAGCAAAGAAAGGTAGAGACACATTAATTGCTCCACTCCCGAAATCTCCACGGAAAATGGTAATGTAATAACAGCTTTCCTTTTTATATCAAAACCTAACAAAATCATTCCTATAAAGACACCACCTCATACTCCTCCGGATTCTCTTCCGACGACTCCGAAATACCCAACCACTCCAGACTTCGTTCTTCCGAGCACCCCAGAGTTTAAAATCCCGGAAGTCCCACCGAGGAGATGGCCGGAATTAATTCCGATCCATATACCAGAACCGGACTGGGAAACATACAGGGCTTTACCCAAGGAAGACCCGCGACGGCGGATATGGAGGCTGTTAGGTCTATTTGGTACGAGAGCAGCAAATCCATACAGACCCAAATAATAAAAAATATATAATAAACGTTTTATATATATATATATATCGGCCATTCCATTCCCCACCTCCGTTCTAATCTCTCGAGGACGAGAGATCCCCCAGGGGGGGAGGTGTAACGTCCCACGGGAACTCAAACCGGTAAAAACCAACTGTCGGTAAAACAGAACCGATCTTCATTACCATACAACTGTATTCCATTACCACGCAAACGCATTGTAAAGACTTTTGTACATAATTTATAATTTAAGCGAATATTGGAGAAACAAATATTATAGAAGTGTTAAGAATAATTAATTATAGATACTGACAAAAACATAGAACAAACTATAATGTAATAAGCGAGCAAAATATGAAATAACAAATAGCGACTCACTGCGCATGCGCCAGCCCGCCAATTCTCGGGTATAAAAGGTGACGCGCGCAGCACAGAGCGCGCTCATTCGAATACGTTCTTGCGACCAACGAATGCTAGTGCCTGGAGGCAGCTTAAGTACCATCCAGCAGAATTTCAGCACGCTCCGGAAACGGTAGCGACTGGTTCTCAGTGTTAAAAAGGTACGGGTGCTCCTCTTTGGACCTACCATTTGAAGGTTGAGAACTTTGTCTTCACGGAGGTTTCAAGCGTTGCTCCTATTAGTAGGTAGCAGCTTAACCGCTTAGCGAAGGCAAAGTCTACAGAACCCTAGAATAAAAACTCTGCCAAAAGAATTGGGACCCGCTCCGGAAACGGCAGCAGACCGATCTTACTGCAAAAGCCTAGACTAAAAACTGTGCCAAAAGAATTGGGACCCGCTCTGGAAACGGCAGCAGACCGATCTTACTGCAGAAGTACATAACACAATACATATATTACATATTAACTAGCGTATTAAACATAAAAAACACATAAAACCCAAAAATAAGAATATTACTCATAGTTGTAAGCAATATTAATTAATCGTTATTGTTATTAGAGTAAGTTTTATTAAATAAATAAGTATTGTTGAGTTTAAAAGCCTTAGATTTAAATCTTTAATCTGTAGAGTAGAACCCCCACCTATCCTATACTTGAGGGGACGCCGCTCTCCCCTCAGGGACCTCACGTCAGTTGTTCCTGAACAGCCGAACGTTACAGGTCGGATATTTTTTGGTGACAGCGATAGGATTTCTCGCTTGGTTTAGAGGAATAAATTCATTTCGAGGAACTATTTCGTTAGAGAAATCACTCCATAAGTGAGTATTTTCCAAGAAATTTTTCTTCCTTTTTCTCTAAATCTTACAGAGGCTTTAAAAACTTCACAATGCCTAATACAATTGGAGAAGCAATGGCTAACCTAACAATAAATCCAGAAACTCAAACTCAGGAGACTACAGAAACTCCACAAAATATTACAGTAGACTCAAATGCTCCAGGACCTTCAAATCCACAAATTAATATGAATACATCTACGAGTACATATTCTCAATTACCACATATTAGCCTACGCGACACTGCGGACACAGTCCCTTCTTTTGACGGTAGAAACAAACCGATACATCAATTTATAAAAAGCTGCCGACATGCACGGCGCATGGTTAATCCGAACGCAGAGTATGGATTAGTACAACTTATAAAGAACAAGCTTTTCGGACAAGCTTCTAGAGTAGTATTAAGCGGAGACTATAATTTAATCGATGAGCTCATTTCGGTATTAGAGTCACGATTTGCTCCATTACATACGTCTATTCAATTATATGGCGAATTATCAAAAATAGCACAGCTACATAATGAAACAACGGTAGATTACAGTAGTCGCGTATCCAATCTCTTACTTCAGATTAAACATTGCGTTGCAATAGAGGTACCGACTCATGTAAAACAATTTAATACAAACGCGGAACAAAACGCCATTAAAGCCTTTCTAACGGGACTCAGAACAGAAATTCATAATATAATACAGGGTGTCCCAAAAATGTCGCGTTTCCTTGAGAGGGGTGACTCAGGGGGTGATTTGAAACAACTTTTTCCTTAGCGAAAATATTGTCCGAAGCTTCGTTAAGGAGATATTAAGCAAAAACCCCGACCAATCAGAGCGCGCGCCTTCCGCCTGAGTTCCCGCGGTAGCGTTGGCTACGAGGTAGGCGACCGCGCTTGTGCTACGAACGTACGAACAAGCAAGTCGGCATGCATCGAAGGAAACCGCGTTACACATTTTTTTTTTTTAAGCAGAATCTTAAATAAGAATAATTTGAAGTGAGAGGACAAGAAGTACGTAAATTTCGTTTTTAAATAAGGCATAAACGAACAGCTAACGTAACAGAAAATGTACGACAAGTGATCGTAATTCGTTATTGAGGTAAAAATCCGTAGTTTAAGAACGGCCAACACAACTAAATTTAAAAAATAATATTAGGTGTATGAATAAATTCTTTCCGACTGGAATTTCTATCGCGGTGGTATTCAGAAGCTGCCAGAAAAATGGCAAAAGGTAATGAACAATAATGGAAATTATTGCGATGATCGAGTTGTTTTCATATTTTTTAAATCGAACTGTTATTGTACCCTAAAATCGGAAAGAATTTATTTTCACACCTAATAATCACCAATAAATTAAAGAAAACTCACCCTTTCGGACATTCCTTTCCTTGCTTTCCTTCCCTTTTCGGAAACCTGTGTCACTGGATCACTGTACCGATCCTGGTTATCGGTGGACGAAAAGATTTATGGTTAGGTAGCGCCCAATGCTCAGCTGATCACAGTGCGTCCGGGTTAATGTACCGAATATTCACTTCACTACATGGCTACTAACACTGATCACTGAATTTATTTTTCACGGAACGTGTTGTTCCTACGTTATAAAAATTAGTGGCTGCGAAAGGGGCCGATTACTGTTAATTACTGGGACGAGATTACTACTATTACCCGGCGAAAAGAAAACTCGTGGCAGACTGTCTCGGGCTGTGCAGTCCGCTGCTGTGCAGCGATCAGATACGGATCCGACCGACGATCGTCAAAACAAAAGCGTAGGCTACGCTTGGTCAAATCGCTCTATCCCACTCGATCTCGTGTTTCGTTCGATCTCTTCGTCGCGCGGTGTGACAATGTATGTGGCAACTTCAGCCAATAACCAAAATACGTGTGCCCCGTCTTTAAAAGTGTGCCCAAATAGGTGACTCGACCAATCGTCACAGCAGCGGACTGCACAGCCCGAGAAAGTCTGCCACGAGTTTTCTTTTCGCCGGGTAATAGTAGTAATCTCGTCCCAGTAATTAACAGTAATCGGCCCCTTTCGCAGCCACCAATTTTTATAACGTAGGAACAACACGTTCCGTGAAAAATAAATTCAGTGATCAGTGTTAGCAGCCGTGCAGTGAAGTGAATATTCGGTACATTAACCCGGACGCAGTGTGATCAGCTGAGCACTGGGCGCTACCCAACCATAAATCTTTTCGTCCACCGATAACCAGGATCGGTACAGTGACCCAGTGACACAGGTTTCCGGAAAGGGAAGGAAAGCAAGGAAAGGAATGTCCGAAAGGGTGAGTTTTCTTTAATTTATTGGTGATTATTAGGTGTGAAAATAAATTCTTTCCGATTTTAGGGTACAATAACAGTTCGATTTAAAAAATATGAAAACAACTCGATCATCGCAATAATTTCCATTATTGTTCATTACCTTTTGCCATTTTTCTGGCAGCTTCTGAATACCACCGCGATAGAAATTCCAGTCGGAAAGAATTTAGTCATACACCTAATATTATTTTTTAAATTTAGTTGTGTTGGCCGTTGTTAAACTACGGATTTTTTCCTCAATAACGAATTACGATCACTTGTCGTACATTTTCTGTTACGTTAGCTTTTCGTTTATGCCTTATTTAAAAACGAAATTTACGTACTTCTTGTCCTCTCACTTCAAATTATTCTTATTTAAGATTCTGCTTTAAAAAAAAAATGTGTAACGCGGTTTCCTTCGATGCATGCCGACTTGCTTGTTCGTACGTTCGTAGCACAAGCGCGGTCGCCTACCTCGTAGCCAACGCTACCGCGGGAACTCAGGCGGAAGGCGCGCGCTCTGATTGGTCGGGGTTTTTGCTTAATATCTCCTTAACGAAGCTTCGGACAATATTTTCGCTAAGGAAAAAGTTGTTTCAAATCACCCCCTGAGTAACCCCTTTCAAGGAAGTCCGACATTTTTGGGACACCCTGTATATATTAACTACATTACACTTTACAGATACACGCCATACACACGAACAAAATGTAATTAACACACACACCTTTTTTATACTACTTTCTTATATATTACTTTTATTTAACACATTACACTTTACAGCTACACACTACGCCACGAACAGAATGTAATTAATACTCACACCTTTTTTTTTAATAAATATATTTTCTATTTTTTATATAAAACAAACGGAAATTATAACTTAACCTAAATCTAAAAAGAAAACTAAGTAGCAAAAGATATAATTGCGTAGGACAACTTTGTTGCGAAAGAAATTATTAGAAATTCCGCCAGAGGGCACCATTACAGATGTACCGATCAAATCGTTTACCGTTCAAACTCGCGCTTGCGCAGCACCTTATGTTCAGTCAGCCATTATTCTTTACGAAAATGCCAAGACGTTCGGGCAACCGCCACCTAAAAATTAAAAAGAATAAGGAAGAATTGGAGGAAATATTTCAGGAAATGATTTCAATTCCTCCGATAGTTACCCCACTCCCGGGCTCTCCACATGAAATGGTAAAAACCTCTTTAAATTCAAAATATTTCATTACAAAATCATTACAAAAATAACGAAAAATCTCTCCAACTCAAGACGCCACCCCATACTCCTCCGGATTCCCTCCCAACGACTCCAGAATTCCCGAGGACCCCGGACTATAATAATTCATCGCCGGCGAAGTTCAAGGTACCAGATATACCAGCCAGGAAATGGCCGAAATTAATCTCTGTCGACATCCCCGACCCAGATTGGGAAACGTATAGGGCCCTGTCAAAGACAGACCCACGGAAGAAATTATGGCGGCTCCTCGCGTTATTAACAATTTAAAATAGATTTGCAATAAATCATTATATATATACATAAAACTTCAATTCATTTCATTCCACCTGCGTTCCAATCTCTCGAGGACGAGAGATCCCCCAGGGGGGAAGGTGTAACGCCTCACGGGGACTCAAACCGGTAAAAACCGACAGTCGATAAAGTAGAACCGATCCGCATTACCATGTAAACCATCTCCTGTTACCGCGCAAATGTATTGTGAAGACTTTTATATATAATTTATGATTTAGATAAATGTTAGAAAAATAAGTATTATAAAAATGTTAGGAATAATTAATTATAAGTACTAGCAAAAGCGCAAGACAAACTATAATGTACTAAGCAAGCAAAATACGAAATAACAAATAGCGACTCACTGCGCATGCGCCAGCCCGCCAATTCTCCAGTATAAAAGGAGGCGCACGCAGCACAGCACGCAGGACATTCAAGCTACGAATACGCTCACTTGGCTGACGAATGCTCAAACCTAGAGGCAGCTTAAGTTTCAACCAGTGAGATTCAGCTCGCTCCGGAGACGGCAGCGGCGGATCTCCAGTGTATAAAAGTTACTGGTGCTCCTTTTTGGTTTGCACATTTGAAAGTTATAGAACCTCGTTCTTACAAAGGCATCGAGCTCGCTCCGGAAACGGCAGCGGCCGATCTTACTACAGAGATTGCCAAGAGTCTTCGAGCTTGCTCCGGAAATGGCAGCGGCCGAACTCTGCAATATATATATATTCATAACTACGTAGCATTAACATAAAACCCATAAAAACATAAAAAGATATAGATATAAATTCATAGTTGTATGTAATATTAAAATTGTTGTTATTAGACTAACAATAAGTGTTGTTAAATAAATAGCCATTATTAAGTTTAAAGCCGTAGATTTTAATCTTTTACAGTAGTAAAGAACCCCACCTATGCTACACTCGAGGGGACGCCGCTCTCCCCTTGGGAACCTGTCGACGCTCAGTTGTCCCCGGACAGTTGAACGTTACAGCGGTATGCACCATGACTTAGGTGCGAAATATGCGGTCTATAATTAGATTGTATTTATGACTAATGCGCAAAATATGCGTCGCAATAGGACTTCCGGGGTTTTTATTTGGGCGTTCGAAAAGGGGATACTCAGCATATTGGATGGGTTTTACGTGGTTTGATTGGAGGGCGAGGGTGGCGTTGATTTGGTGGGTTGTAGAGGGGTTTTGAGACGTGGTCTCTAGGTAAGAGGGTTTTTGGGACGAGGGACTTGTATATAATTAAACGTGTGGAAAGGAGATTGTGCCTCGTAGGGCGAAGAGGGGAAGGGAATTTTACAGTTGACCATCTCGAGATAGGGCCCGCTAAGGTACATCTTCGGAATGGCCCGCTGTTTGGTAAAAGGGGTAAAAGTTGAGGTTTAGTGATTTTGGCGGAGTTATGGAGTGATTTTTAGGGAAGATGCTAATTAATACCGCGCGAAAAATAGTGGGACGTCACAGTATGGAGAACAGAATATTTCATATAATTCAACTTAATGGTGGAAATACATCTTATATTATTATTATACTTTTTATGTTTTTTGTATTAATGTTTTGTTTCTAATACACTGTGCCTATGCAAATTTCGTTAGTTTTCTCTACTTTAAAGTATTATATATAGTTTATAACAAAAATACGATTTTTTTATTCTTAATACTTTTTCTTACTTTGTATACTTCCGTAACTATTTCATAGCCTTCCATTAATTGTATTAGCACATTACTTGACATTTTGTATTAAAAATAGTAGTGTTCTTATAGAAATTTCGTCCACTGTATGCTTTTAGAAGGCTTAAAAATGGGTCTACATTTAAATAAAAACAAAATATTTTACTAATTTTTTTTATATTTTACTAATTACAGAACCGTACGTAGCGCGTCACAGACGCAGCGGCCGGAGGGTGAGGGCCCAGCAAGAGGACTGGGCCTTCCTCAAGGCTATCAAGGAACAGACCACCTCCCTCCGGGCCTGGGCCATGGAGCGGTACAGCCGTGGCGGTGGCCGTGGCGGTCGTGGCGGTCATGAATAAATTTGTTTTATTCTCTTATATACTACTGTCAAAAATGACAAAACTCTAAAATAAATAAAAAAAATTCTTTATTATTCTTTATTTTTTACTAGCTTTACCACCCGGCTTCGCTCGGAATTTAGATTCTGATTTTAGTAGCGGCAGCAAACTTCTAATAGCCGTATCATACTAGCTGCTGCTTTCGCCGCTCGCGGCTGCCGCAGCCGCTGCGGCCGGCTGTTTCCCAATCACACACGATCGGCGGTTGTTGCAGCCAGCAGAAGACAAAGATGCTCGATTTGTCTGCTAGCCGTTTTATTTACATTCACGATGAACATGAAAAAAAGACCTTGTATTATGAAGAGAATGCGAGGAAACGAAAATTGGCAACTGTTTTTTTCATGATGGTCTTGGCGTTTTATCATTCTCGATCCCCTGAACGTAGCACTGAGCATTACGGATACTGCTGACACTTTTTTTAACCTATCTTGAATGACAGCTCGAAAACCCTGCACCCTGATTGGCTGCAGCTGCCGCTGCGGCTCGGAAAAATAGCCCGTCGGCTATCCTGGCCGCAGCGTCGACTGCTTCACTTTGATTGGTCGGACGCAGGCCGCAGCAGCTAGTGTGAGATACGGCTATAAAACAATCAAGTTGGTTTCAATGAACCGTGGCGACGCCGCACAGTGGGGTATTTGGCCGCAAAAGCTGGCCAAAAGTCGATTTCAAAAATTTCGCGTAAGTCGTAAAATTTTTGCTGCTCGTGGCAGTTGAATATGTGAGGAACAATGTAGTAATATTGTTTTTTTCATTTGTGCACTCATGAAGCAACGGGCTTCGTCGAAAGTTAGAAGATTTTAGAGCACGCATTTCTTTCTTAACCATCCTCTGAAACATCGTTAGCTTATTAGTGATTTTTACATGTTGTAAGGAAAGTGTGTGAATTCTTCCATTATGGAAGCTTTTCAGGTAAGTATATACTGCACTTTCGAACAGGTTTTAGTTTTTCATCATATATATTTGTATAGTTATTAACGTTTGAAGATAATCGAGAGTTCAGTAAATTTTCTTTACGATTATAAGAATTCATTAACGATTTTGTTATACTTCCGGGTGCGTCCGGATGCTTTTCTTGGTGTCATTACATTTGATAAAGATTTGTGATCACAATGCAAAAAAAATTGGTTCCGGATTCGTCCGGATGGTAGTTTTATAGCTAATTTAGCTAGAAATGACAATCGAGTCCGCAGCCGAATCGCTGAATAAAACAGTTGTTGCTAACCAGCCGAACGAACGACACGTCTTTTATTAACCTTTCCCGATTAACTCTTACATATTCTAGTTTTTCTTTCAATTTATTCAGTTTAAGTTTCATTTTGTATAGTTTATATCTAGTGTGTGTTATATATTTATCCTGCGTTCATTAAGTTAATTAGTTTTGTTCATATATAAGTGCTTTGAAACTTTGTTACATCTTTCGTACAAGTTGCCCGTAAAAAAATGGCAACTGAGATCTGAGAGTCACAAAGCAATTGCCAAAGAACGAAAACTCAATATACAAAAAGCCTTTAGAGAAAAAATGGGATTAATTGTCGATGTTCCTAAACCTGGGTTTGGGAACACAAACGATGGAAATTCTAGCAGAAGATTCTTCATAGATTCAGAGTTAGCAGCGGAAATCACAGGTGTTGACTCGCAACTAATCTACCGCTTCAGAGTAATTTTGGAGGCAATATCTAGTGGTTTCAAAATTAATATAGAAAAGTTTAGTTCATATACCATGGATACTACAACACTATACATTCAATTATATCCCTGGTATCCAATGACTCCTACTGTTCACAAGATACTCATTCACGGTCCAACAGTTATTGAAAAGCCTTACTACCAATCGGCCAACTGTCTGAGGAGGCTGCTGAAGCGCGTAATAAACACTTCCGTTTATTCAGACAAAATTACGCGAGGAATTTTGCGAGGAAATCTTGTAATTTCGACGTACTCAATAGATTACTGCTTAGCTCAGATCCCGTGTTAACAGGTATGAGACCCATACCACGAAAAAAAAGTAATCCCTTCCTCAAAGAAACCATAGAAATGCTTCTTGGTGACTCGGACAGGCCCTTGGACACGCAAGATTCATGTTCCCATGATGAAGAGGACGTAGCTGAGGTGTCTTCCGACGAGGAGCCGTGGACATCATCATCTGATTGATCTTGAATTATTTTATTGTAACACAACTATATTTTTTTAGATCAATGAGGTATTTCTGTTTTTCATTGAACAACAAAAAAAAAATTTGGCCAATTTTCTACAATTATTGACGCTATATTGGAGCTGTCATTTTGAATTTTGAAGTTTTGACATCAGATTCAAAATCAGCGACCCCAAAAACTCTTATATACCAAGTTTGAACAAATTCTAAAGTATCTAGAATTTTGGCCAGCTTTTGAGGCCAAATACCCCACTGTGCGCCGCACAGTGGGACAAACTGCTCCTTTTTGTGTCAAAATCGTAGAACTTTTGATAGGAATAAGATAGAGGGATGAATCTTATTGGAGATTAAAGCTAAGATGTTGCAGATTAAGGGAAAAATGTTGAGAATGTATGACAAACAAGTTTTGACCTTGAAAATCTAAGTCAAAGTTGACATTTTCGAAGAAAATTTCGGGTTTTCCGTTATAACTTGTGCTTGAAGTTTTTCCTTTACTTGTTATACATCATTTCCTATAGATTTTGACGTGCTGAATTCAAATCCGGCCGCGGAATTGGTCTTGCCCTTCAGGATTCGAAGAAAAATGCGATTTAAGTTGAAAAAATCGATAAAAAACTGTGTTTTTTCTGGTTTACGTGCTTTGATAACAATATTTTAGATTTATTTATTGTATTTATTCATATGGAGTATAAAAAGATAACAGAATACTCGAGTACTTTGAATTGTGCTATATAAAGGGTTTACATGTCGTAACCTGTTGCGTACTATATGCTCGCAACTCGATTGCCGAACCGTATACACATCTCACACGCGAAATTAACTTGGTAGGAGATAGTTAAGAAAGGAAAATGAATATACTCGTGGATAACTTAACAACGTTTCAACATATTTGTACGCGACTTTTCACGCACCTTTAATCGTGACATACGCGTACTTGTGTATTATATATAAGTGTTAGAGTGTTTTTAGTGTTTCCACAATGAAATTTCACAATCTAATGGACTAAATAGTTTCACGTAAGTACACTTTACAATATCATATTACTCTATTAACACGTGTAAATAAAAAAATTCAATGTATAAAGATTCTTTTATTTAAGCACTAGCTTAAAGTACCCGGCGTTGCCCGGGTAAAACTTCGATTATCACGGAGTGTCAAGGGGGTGAAATAAGGGGGAAAGGGTGGTATGTCCAGATTTCATGGTAGCCTATATTTTCCGCAGGGTTCTAGAGAGTAATTATGCAAAATTTGGTTCAGATAGGGTAAAAAAATCGGGATAAAAAGTATCCCGTATGTTATTCCTGTTCCTAGATTACGTATATTCAAAATTTCAGAAAGATCCGTTTCGTAATTCCGACGTGATTGAGTAACAAACATCCAAACACACTTTCACATTTATTATAATATATTATATAATATTATATTATATATTATATTATATATTATATTATATATTATATTATATATTATATATTATATATTATATTATATATTATATTATATTATATATGAAATCGGAACAGGTCTATATGCGCATAGTGTTCTACGCTCTGCGCGAAAGAGATCCGCGTGACGGTTGCCCGTACAGTGGTGGGGATGCGAGTCCCATCGTTAGCTGTTCTGTGAGCGCTGCGATTCACGAAAACCTTGCTTCACTAAAATCGTCATTGCTCGGCTTCTATTTGTCATAGCTTAATGTCGCATACACATAAACCTTCCTCGAGAAATGCTTTACACAACGGTGCAACCCGCATCACAATCCGTCCAGTGGTTTCGGAGGTTTAAGATTTTGAACAAACGAACAGTTACATTTTTATTTATATAGATATTATATAATATTATATTATATATTATATTATATATTATATTTTATATTATATTATATATTATATTATATATTATATATTATATTATATTATATATTATATTATATATTATATTATATTATATTATATATGAAATCGGAACAGGTCTATATGCGCATAGTGTTCTACGCTCTGCGCGAAAGAGATCCGCGTGACGGTTGCCCGTACAGTGGTGGGGATGCGAGTCCCATCGTTAGCTGTTCTGTGAGCGCTGCGATTCACGAAAACCTTGCTTCACTAAAATCGTCATTGCTCGGCTTCTATTTGTCATAGCTTAATGTCGCATACACATAAACCTTCCTCGAGAAATGCTTTACACAACGGTGCAACCCGCATCACAATCCGTCCAGTGGTTTCGGAGGTTTAAGATTTTGAACAAACGAACAGTTACATTTTTATTTATATAGATTAGGGGAAAGCGGAGTAATTCCGGCCAGTGGGTAATTCCCGCCACTTCTATTTTTTTAAATAAAAACCGCGTAACTTGACTATGTATGGTACTGCTACCTGTTAATGATGGGGCGAGTTAAGATTCATGGTTTCCATGACGATAGCAGTCTTTTATTTCAAACAAATCCGGGAACGTTCATTTCGCACCGTAATCTTATTACAGAGGTCGATTGTTAAGCAAGGTAAGTTAGTACATGGAATAGATATGAATTATTAATATTAATCTCATTAAATAGAGAAATGTTTCTACTTTCAAACTCACGTTTGGTTTTTGGTGATATGTAAATTTTAGAATGGATAATAAAGAAAATTTAAAACGGAAAACAAAACAAAAAGGTCGTCCACGAAAGAGGAGTAAGAAAAGTGACAATGCGGGTAGAACACGTGTATCTGTTGAAGAAGCCTCAAGAAGCACTGTGTATAGACGGGCTAGAGAATTACTAGAAAATAACTCATATAATTTAGTAATTATTGAGTTAGCAGCTAGAATGAGCAAAGATCGTGCTGCTTGTGTAAATGAACAAGTCAATTCCAGTGAAAATGATGAATTACGTTACACCAAAGAATCAGCGTTGGCATTTTACTTGGAGCACGATTATAGTAAAAGTAGATATGTAGGATTAGTAAAAGATTCTCGATCGAGGAACTGTGCAATTTATCCGGCCTACCAATCTATCAGAGAAGCTATGACTGAATGTCAACTGCAAAATTATAGAATATCGGAAATATAAGTTATCGTGCCATTACAAGATATGCTCAATAAAACAACTGAGCGTTTGTGTAGTGCAGTGGCTGTAAATTGGGATCAGCATAATTTACTGAATTTAAAATTAATTGTCACCTTAGGGTTTGATAGCTCGTCAGGTCATACGAACCCCCATCAACCGTATGAAAATACAGAAAATGAGGTGCCAAATGCCCAACATTCACTTTTGTAAGCATGATAATCATACAATTAAACAGTGATATGTCAGACGAATGTTCTTGGGTCAATCCCATTCCGCAGAGCATTCGCTTTTGCAGACCATTAAGAATTGCAGTGGAAATGGAGGACGATTCTACAATTATTCGAGAGTACAACAGACTAAATAAAGAAATAAATGATCTTGTCGCATATAAATTTAAACTTCTCAACAAGAAAGCAGTCAAAATTAAATTCGAAGTTTCACAAACATTATTTGATGGGAAATGTATTAATACAATTATTGGAAATCGTGCAAGTAGCACATGCCCACTATGCCTCCGAACGTCGCACAATTTTGGCAAACTAACAGATAATTTTCAACCAAAACAATCATCATTGAAATTTGGATTAGGATTGTTGCATGATGAAATACGAGCATTTTTGAACATCTACTTCACATTTCATATCGACAAACACTTAAAACCTGGGATATATGGAAACATCTAAGAGGTAAGTTGACATTTTTTATTTATCAATTATATTTCATTAAAATAAAATTTGCATTAGTAGTGGGTATAAGGGGATTCTAACGCAAATTTGAGTTTGAAGGCCATTTCCCCCACCCCTCCCCCGACCTTGAAATCCAAATTTGAGTTTCAAGACCAGCGGAAAATTCCTCGCGGGCGGCGGCGGCGGCGCGGCGGTGGATGACGTCATCGAGATGACGGAGTAGTGGGGGTATAGCGCGTGAACAGATATCGATACCGAATCGATATCGAGGAGGAACCGCAGGTAAAGTCTCACGCAAGCGGGTCGCGCGGCGGATGACGTCACCGAGATGACAGAGTGGTGGGGGTGCTACTCTGGAGCGTGGTACCAGTCGGTAAGGTAGGAAATATTAATTTATGATTTTAATATAAATGAAAAAACAGAATCTCGGGCGACGGGGCTCGAACCCAAGACCTCCGCGGTACGAGTCAGCCGCCTAACCAACTCCCCCAACGCCCACTCTCTGACATTAGTCTTTAACGAATGGTACATATACCAAACGCCAAAGCATAATAATTATCGGATGATGTTTCAGGCAATGTCGGGAAAGATCGGCATTTTACGAACCGCGTCTTCGGGGAGGGAAAGAGACAGCATGCATTTTTAGTTCGAGAGAGGGAAAGAGAGAGCAATACTTAGCGTCGCAGCGTCTCGCGCGATCGTGTATAATTTTAATCCTCTGGAGCAGCCGTGTAGGGTGATGTCATTTGGCAGCGCGAAGAACGAAATAGAATTATGTGGCGTCAGCAAATCTTAAAATTAAGTGGTGAGGAGGATGATGGGTGAATAAAATGGGGAAACGATATGTGTTTAAAATGATAATTTATTTAAAATTAAAAGAATATAATTTAACATTTTGTACTACAAGCATCATCCACAATATGATTGATTGCACATGCTAACAATTCACAATCGATCAATGAATGCTGTTCGAAGTGTTCGCTTTCAGAAATTAATTTTACATAATCTGTTGGCGCGGTAGCGCTACGTAGAACGTCTACGAAAGCGGCATATTTACTGCTTACAGAGTATATATTTTCACTTAGCCAGGTGTAACGTCCCACGGGGACTCAAACCGGTAAAAACCGACTGTCGGTAAAACAGAACCGATCTTCATTACCATACAACTGTATTCCATTACCACGCAAACGCATTGTAAAGACTTTTGTACATAATTTATAAATATTAGAGAAACAAATATTATAGAAATGTTAAGAATAATTAATTATAAGTATTAGTTAAAGCGCAAGACAAAATAATAAGTAATAAGCAAGCAAAACACGAAATAACAAACAGCGACTCACTGCGCATGCGCCAGCCCGCCAATTCTCGAGTATAAAAGGTGACGCGCGCAGCACAGGGCGCGCTCATTCGAATACGTTCTTGCGACCAACGAATGCTAGTGCCTGGAGGCAGCTTAAGTACCATCCAGCAGAATTTCAGCACGCTCCGGAAACGGTAGCGACTGGTTCTCAGTGTTAAAAAGGTAAGGGTGCTCCTCTTTGGACCTACCATTTGAAGGTTGAGAACTTTGTCTTCACGGAGGTTTCAAGCGTTGCTCCTATTAGTAGGTAGCAGCTTAACCGCTTAGCGAAGGCAAAGTCTACAGAACCCTAGAATAAAACTCTGCCAAAAGAATTGGGACCCGCTCCGGAAACGGCAGCAAACCGATCTTACTGCAGTAGCCTAGCATAAAACTCTGCCAAAAGAATTGGGACCCGCTCCGGAAACGGCAGCAGACCGATCTTACTGCAGAAGTACATATCTTAATACATATATTATTATTATTATTAATTAGCGTATTAGAATAAAAGAAAAACATAAAAAACCAAAAAAGAGTATAAGTAATCATAGATCGTAAGCAATATTAATTCATTATTATCATTACTAGAATAAGTTTTATTAAATAAATAAGCATTGTTAAGTTTCAAGCCATAGATTTTACTCTTTCACCTGTAGAATAGAACCCCACCTTTCCTACACTCGAGGGGACGCCGCTCTCCTCTCGGGGATCTGTCGACGCTCAGTTGTCCCCGGACAGCCGAACGTTACAGGTCGGATATTTTTGGTGACAGCGGTGGGATTTCTCATTCGTTTAGAGAATAAATTCAATTTGAAGAACTATTTCGTTAGTGAAATCACTCCATAAGTGAGTATTTTCCAAGAAATTTTTTCTTTCTCTAAATTTTACAGAGGCTTTAAAACTTCACAATGCCTAACACAATTGGAGAAGCAATGGCTAACCTCACAATAAATACAGAAACTCAAACTCAGGAGACTACAGAAACTCCAGGAAATATTACAGTAGACGCTCCAGGACCTTCAAATCCACAGATTAATATGAATACATCTACGAGTACATATTCTCAATTACCACATATTAGCCTACGCGACACTGCGGACACAGTCCCTTCTTTCGACGGTAGAAACATACCGATACACCAATTTATAAAAAGCTGCCGACATGCACGGCGCATGGTTAATCCGAACGCAGAGTATGGATTAGTTCAACTCATAAAGAATAAGCTTTTCGGACAAGCTTCTAGAGTAGTATTAAGCGGAGACTATAATTCAATCGATGATCTCATTTCGGTATTAGAGTCACGATTTGCTCCATTACATACGTCTATTCAATTATATGGCGAATTATCGAAAATAGCACAGCTACATAACGAAACAGCGGTAGATTACAGCAGTCGCGTATCCAATCTCTTACTTCAGATTAAACATTGCAATGCAGTAGAGGTACCGACGCATGTAAAACAATTTAATACAAACGCGGAACAAAACGCCATTAAAGCCTTTTTAACGGGACTCAAAACAGAAATACATAATAGAATACACGAATACACCTTCAGCAATCTTGATCGCGCTATCAACGTCGCCATTAAAGCTGAAGCAGAATATAACGAAAACCAGATACGAGCAAGAGAAGCAGCAGGAATAACACAGGCTAACCAGTGTACGAATTGCCTTGGATACGGCCATATTGCCACCGCTTGCAGCAGCCGAATCTCACGAACCAACTGGCAGCAAAAAACCTGTCAACAATGTAATAGAACGGGACATACAACGCAAGAATGTAGGAGTCGAAGCGGAACACAAAACGGAGCACGAAACCAAGCGTGGAACGATACATTCTGTGACTTCTGCCGAAGGCCAGGTCACATGACGCAAGATTGTAGGAGCCGAAGTTACACGAATAGAGCCCCTCAATCTACCGTATACTGTGATAATTGCCGAAGGCCAAGTCACACCACACGAGATTGTAGAAGCCAAAGTTACACGAACAGAGCTCCTCAATCCAACGTGTACTGTGATTACTGTAAAAGACCAGGTCACACGATACAAGAATGCCGAAGCAAAAGTTATGCAGAAAGAGTACAGAGACCAGAAATATTTTGCGAATATTGCAAATTTAGAGGACATACGATAGACCAATGTAGGAAAAAGATATACTTTGATAGAAAGGAAAAAGAAGAAAAACACCCCGTATGGTACGTAGGCAGGCCATACTTCGATTAAAAACAGAACAAATAAGGAAACCTCCTAGCATCCTTCTTTCTGATGTAGGATTCAGCGAGAACCACGCAACGTTGATGATCGACACCGGATCCGATTTAAATGTCATCAAGAGAAGTGCTGTTTCACCGAATATACCAATTTATACGGACACTCTGTTCGACCTTAATGGTATTACGGACGGCCTACTTAGTACAATAGGATATATTAAAATAAGAACTTTAAACACGGAAATCATTATCCATGTCGTAGAAGATCTTCCTATCAAACAAGACGGAATACTAGGTACGGAATTCTTCCAAACAAATGGAGCAACCATCGACTACATGAAGTCAGAGATAATAATTGGAATGGAAATTATTCCATTTATCGATCCAGAAATGATTACGATACCAGCAAGAGCACGAAGCCAAATATATGTGCGAGTGCTTAATACACAGTCTAAAACAGGATACATTCCAAAAATAAATATTCATCCTAACATACACATGGGAAACGCACTAGTTTCGAATAACAACGGTGTAGCATTTCTTTTTGCTATAAATACATCCACAAAGGACATCAAAATACCAGTATCATCCGTTGAATTAGAAGAATTCGAAGAAATACCTGCAGAAGAAGAAACAACAACCACATATAAAAGAACTGATAGAACACACCAATTATTACAATTATTACGGTTGGACCACCTAAACTCAGAGGAACGGGCCAGCGTGGAACAACTAATAAAGGAACATGCAGACAGATTCTACCTTCCAGGAGAAAAACTGGAAGCAACAAACAAAACATACCACAGGATAATTACAGAAAACAACGTTCCTGTTTTTACAAAGCAATACAGGTATCCTCAAGCATATAAGGAAGAAGTTAGAGTACAGACTAAAGAATTGCTTGAAGAAGGAATCATACAGTCATCAACTTCGCCTTATAATTCACCGATCTGGATTGTACCCAAGAAAGAAGACGCTCAAGGAAATAAAAAGTCCAGAGTCGTAATTGACTTTAGAAAATTAAATGAACTAACAATTGGAGATGCTTATCCTCTGCCAAATATAACTGATATACTAGATCAGTTAGGAAGTGTAAAGTACTTTTCTGTATTCGATCTTGCATCTGGATTTCATCAAATACCAATGCATCCAGACGATCGACATAAAACAGCATTTTCCACAATTTACGGGCACTACGAATTCACCAGAATGCCATTTGGACTAAAAAATGCACCAGCCACCTTCCAGAGACTAATGGACCAAGTCTTAACTGGGCTTCAAGGAATAGAGCTGTTCGTATACTTAGACGATATTGTCATATACGCCAGTACATTAAAAGAACATGCAACTAAATTTAAACGACTAATGGACAGACTAAGAGAAGCGGATCTTCACCTTGTTGCGGCCGAACTCCAGCGCTCAGCTGGTGCGCGAATTTAAATGTGCGTGCGAGAGCGTGTCAACACGGTGACGCACCGTTCGTCAAGACGGTTACGCGCGTCACCCGTTTTTGCACGGCTCGAGCGTTGGCCTTCCCGGAATCCGACCGTTAGTTCCTCGAACACCTTCGAACAAAGGCAACACGCTCTCGCACGCACAATCTTGAAGATCTCTTGTCGCCCAGCGACCCCCCGGTTTTTGAGCCCCATAAAACGGCCCTTCGAGCCATCGCGCCCAGCGCCCTGTACATAGTTTGTACATATTCGTGTCTCGTGTTGACTGCGTGTTTTGTGAGTAGTGTTTTGTTCGTGATTTCTCTGCGTGTTGTATATATACTCATTGTTACAACGACGCCCCTTCGGCCAATAAACGTGCCGTCACCAATTTGGAGTGCATCTATTCTCTGGCCAGTCCCAGCGATCCACACCGCCTCCACTAGGCAACCGGTTAAACATTTTGGTCCTTCGAGCCGGATTCGCTTTGAAAGATGACTCCAACCAACCGGCATGGAGATACCGAGGATACCCCGACAGCCCCTCCAAAATGGCAGTCGTTAGTGAAGGAGATTCGGTTGCTCCTCCAGGGATCAGTTCGCCTCCTCGCGAACTTCAAGAAGATGGGGAGGGCGAAGTTCACGGAGGAGAATGCCGAGGACCGCCTGGCCAAGATGACCGAGACGTGGGCCCGGTGCGAGGCCCTCAACCTGGAGCTGGAGCTCCTGCTGCCGGACGCCGAAAGGACGGCGTGCCCGTTCGTCGCGCAGGAGGAGTTCGTCCGGGCTGAGGACGAGTATTGGGCAGCGCGGGACTTCCTGCGGGAGGTCATCCGGTCCTTCCAGACGCCGCCAACTTCGGGAGCATCGGAGACGACCAGCGGGGAATCCAGCAAAGGCCTGGCGCGCCTTCCGCATATCGCGTTGCCGAAGTTTTCAGGTGCGTACACGGAGTGGCCGAGTTTTCGCGACTTGTTTACGTCGTTGGTCATCGGGAACGCGACCCTCAGCAATGCGACACGGCTGCAGTATTTGCAGTCGGCGGTGGAGGGACAGGCGGCCGAGACGATCGCTCACATTACCATCACCGAGGCCAATTTCGGCACCGCGTGGTCCCTGTTGACCCAGGAGTTCGACAACAAACGAGCGATCGTCTCGGCACACCTGCGCGACCTTCTCACTCTGCCGCCGATGGCGGGCGCGTCGGCCGCGGAGCTGCAGCGGTTGCGGGCCCCCACCAACCGAGCGCTCTCTCTCCTCGCCAACCTAGGTCGCCCCACCGAACACTGGGATGATGTCATCGTCGCTCTGACGACGATGAAGCTCGATCCCGAGCTGATAGAGGAGTGGGAGCTCTCGCTTGGCGTCAGCACCGACCCCCCTTCTTACGCGCAGCTCGATACCTTTATGAAGTCTCGCATTCAATCGCTTGACGCCGCGCGACTCGCGAAGGAAGCCGCCAAACCGGATCGAGGCCAGGCTGGAAAATCGTCGCGCGGGTCCGTCGCTCGGGTCTGCACGACCAACCCTGCGCCAGACCCTTCGTCATACGGGACGAGATCCCAATGTCCTGTGTGCCGGGCGCGACATGCCCTTTACAGATGCACGGCGTTCAAAGCCCTCAGACTCGAGCAGCGCCGCGAACTCGCGGCTGACAAGCGCGTCTGCTTCAATTGTCTCGCGCCCGGTCACATGGCCCCGTCCTGCCCCGTCGCAGCCACTTGTTCGCGATGCGGCCGTCGGCATCACTCGCTGCTCCATCCACCGACCTCCGACACGGCACTCGGTCCCGACATTGCTGCTGCGGGCACGGCCGCTAGCGGTAACCAGGCCCCCACAGCCGCCCTAAACTCCATCGCGTCGCCCGCGTCTTCGGATGGAGCGCCCGTGGTGCTGGCCACCGCGATCGTCGGCGTTCGGTCATCGGGCGGCGACTTGCTGACCATCCGCGCGCTGCTGGACCAAGGGGCACAGGTGTCCCTCGTGTCGGAGTCAGTGGTTCAGACTCTGCGACTTCCCCGACACCCGCACGTGACCAATTTCATCGGCGCTCTGGATGGCAAATTGGGAGCCTCGCATTCGCAGGTGAAGTTGACCTTAGCGCCGCTTGCTGGAGCTCCTCCAGCCTCCATCACCATCCTCGCCCACGTTGTGCCCAAGGTATCTTCATACGCGCCAGAGTGGACACCGACCACCCAGCGGAACGACTTCGATGGCCTGACCTTCGCGGATCCCGATCCGTCAGCACGTCGTCCGATTGACCTGATCGTCGGCGCCGATTATTTCGGAGCCCTTCTGCTCCCCGGACTGCGTCGCGGCAACCCGTCGGCCCTGATCGCGCAACAAACCATTTTCGGGTGGATCCTCTCTGGTCCGACCGGCCCTTCGCCCGCCGCCGGTGTGTTGCACCACGTCACGGCGCAAGCCGTGGCCCCGGCCGAAACCATAGACGCGTTGCTCCGGAAGTTCTGGGAGGTCGAAGAGGTAGCCGTGCCAGCGACCCTCGCCCCAGACGACGAACGCTGCGAACAACATTTCGCGAGCACGCACTCACGGCGGGCGGACGGTCGGTACATCGTCCGACTTCCCCTGAAGGCCGGACATCCACTCGATATCGGCGATTCGTTGCCGCGCGCGACCGCGCTATTGCGTGCCCTCGACCGACGCCTCGCGAGGGACGCGCCGCTGGAGAAGGCATATCACGACTTCCTCGCGGAGTATGAAGCGCTCGGGCACATGGAGGAGGTCGATGGCCCTCGGAGGGCCGGCGCGACGCCCCGGCTGGTGTACTTACCTCACCACGCGGTCGTAAAGCGGGCTCCGGGCGCGGCATCAAAGTTACGCGTGGTGTTTAATGCCTCGAGCCCAACGTCAAACGGAACGTCCCTCAATGACCACATGATGATCGGCCCGAAACTTCAGCGCGACATCATGACCGTCCTTCTCCAATGGCGCCTCCCTCGTTTCGCCCTCAAGGCCGATATCGAGAAAATGTACCGGCAAATCCTCGTGCATCCGAGCGACGCGAACCTCCAGTGCATCCTGTGGCACCGTCGCCCTGACAGCGCGCCCACCTCATTTCGGCTCCGGACCGTCACTTACGGCACCGCCGCCGCGCCCTATCTAGCCCTGCGTGTCCTACAGCAGCTGGCCGCCGACGAAGGAGAGCGATATCCGCGAGGACGACGAATCCTCGAGACTCAATTCTATGTCGACGACGTGCTATTTGGGGCGGACGAGGTTTCGTCGGCGCTCGCGGATCGCGACGAGCTCTGCGCTTTGCTTGCGCGGGGAGGGTTTGTGTTGCGGAAGTGGGCGGCCAATCACCCGTCGTTGCTTCCGGAATGCGCGACTTCGGCTACGCCCGAGTCGCCCGTACGCTGTGCCCCGGAGGACTCGGATGTACAATCGGTGCTGGGAATCCACTGGCTCCCCCAGACGGACGCGTTCCGTTACCTGATTGGCCCTCCTTCCGCTCCCGCGACAACGAAGCGCACCATCCTGTCGGTGGCCGCGCGGCTGTACGACCCGCTCGGCTGGATATCGCCCGCGGTGGTGGTCGCAAAAATATTATTACAGGACTTGTGGGTGCGAGGCGCGGACTGGGATGCTCCGCTTCCGCTGGATGTGCTGCGGGAGTGGCAGGATCACGTCTCGTCCCTTCCCCTTCTGGAGTCGCTGCGCATCCCCCGCTGGTGCGGACACGACGCCTCCATCGCAGCCTGCGAGCTGCACGGTTTCGCCGACGCGTCCTCCAGGGCCTACGGCGCAGTCGTGTACTCCAGGATCGTTCGCCGACACGGGGAGCCGGCGTACGTCACCCTCCTTGCCGCCAAAACGAAGGTCGCGCCGGTCCAGACCATGAGCATCCCGCGACTCGAGTTGAGCGCCGCCGTCCTCCTAGCGCGCCTCCTCCGGCGAATACACTCAGAAACCCCCTGGCCCCTCTCGACGACGCACGCCTGGACGGACTCTCGCGTGGTGCTTGCGTGGCTACAGCGTCACCCCTCCCATTGGAATGTGTTCGTCGCGAACCGCGTCTCCGAAATTCAGGCCACGCTGCCGGCGGCCGCGTGGCGTCACGTTCCGACGCATGACAACCCGGCCGATTGCGCCTCGCGAGGCATGCACCCTCGCGACCTGCTGCTCCATGAACTGTGGTGGAAGGGGCCGACGTGGCTTCCGCTGGCACCATCCGAGTGGCCGGCGCGTCCGTCGGAGGACTCGCGGCCAATAGAGGACGAAATGCGACGCACCGTGACCCACGTCACCGCGTCGCCCGCGCACTGCCCATTAGACCCGCTGCCGACCAGCGTCTCATCGTGGCCGCGACTCCTCCGAATCACGGCGCGCATCTTCACTTTCGCGCGGCTGTGTCGTCGGGGGACCACGGGGGGTGGGGGGTCGCGACTGTCGGAGGTGCAGCGGGCACGCATCTGGTGGCTCCGATGGCTCCAGGGTACGGCATTCGCGGACGACATCGCCGCGATTAAAATCGGAAAGCCCGTACGAAGGGCCAGCCCGCTCCGTCAGCTGGCCCCGTTCATGGACGAGGACGGCTTGATTCGCGTGGGGGGAAGGTTGCAGAATGCCCCCCTCCCTTACGACGCTCGGCACCCGGTGGTGCTTCCGACGCACTATGTATCGCACCTGATCATCGGGCACGCGCACCTCAGAGCGTTGCACGGTGGGCCCCAGCTCACCCTCAGCGTTCTGAGGAATAACTACTGGGTGCTGCGCGCGAGGGAGGAAGTTCGCGCGATCGTGCACCGGTGCACGGTATGCGCCCGGTTCCGGGCCACAGCCGGGACGCAGATCATGGCCGACCTCCCCGCTGCGCGAGTCTCACCGTCTCGTCCCTTCGAGAACACCGGCGTGGACTACGCGGGTCCGATAATGGCACGACCGGCCAAGGGACGCGGGTATAAGGCCCATAAGGCATATATCGCACTGTTTGTATGCATGTCGACGCGGGCCGTGCACTTGGAGCTGGTGTCGGATTACACCTCCGCGACTTTCCTCGCCGCGTTTCAGCGGTTCGTCTCCCGCCGCGGCCGCCCTCAACGCGTGTATAGCGATAACGGGACGAATTTCAGAGGCGCCGCGCGGGAGCTCGGCGCCGCGATCCGCGGCGCGGTGGGCTCGCCGGCCCTCGCTGCATTCTCCGACACCGAGGAAATCCGGTGGAGTTTCATTCCTCCAGCCGCGCCGCATTTCGGAGGACTATGGGAGGCAGGAGTGAGGAGCGCGAAACACCACCTGCATCGGGTCGTACGAGACCACACTCTGTCATACGAGGAGCTGACGACGGTGCTCTGCATGGTCGAGGCATGTCTCAACTCGCGACCGCTCGCCCCTACGCCGGGCGACGACGACGACCTCGCGCTCACTCCAGCTCATTTCGTGACCGGCGCGCCTCCGTTGGCGTTGCCCCCGTTAGCGTCGGCGACCGGTCCTGCGTCGCTCAGGGACCGATGGCAGATCGTCCAGCGGATGCGTGACCACTTCTGGAGGCGGTGGCACGCGGACTACCTCCACTCCCTTCAGCCGCGGCGTAAGTGGACCAGCCCCGAGAGGAGCCTCTGTGTTGGCGATGTCGTTGTCCTCAAGGGCGACGACACTCCGCCGGCGCAGTGGCGACTCGGCCGCGTTTCGCGCGTCCATCCTGGTCCGGACGGCCGCGTCCGAGTGGTGACGGTGCGCACCGCACATGGCGATTCCATGCGTCCGATCACTCGCGTCGTGCTCCTTCCGTGCCCCCCCGCGCCTGCTGACGTGGCCACGACGTAAACAACATATGTATACCACCGCCACCAATGTACCGCGCCACTCCGGTCCACCTTGTCGCGTCATTGCTTGTCACGGCGGGCGGACGCCCTGCGTCGGCGTCCGCCAAGGTCGGCCCGGGCCTCCGGGCCGAGGCGGGCGGAATGTTGCGGCCGAACTCCAGCGCTCAGCTGGTGCGCGAATTTAAATGTGCGTGCGAGAGCGTGTCAACACGGTGACGCACCGTTCGTCAAGACGGTTACGCGCGTCACCCGTTTTTGCACGGCTCGAGCGTTGGCCTTCCCGGAATCCGACCGTTAGTTCCTCGAACACCTTCGAACAAAGGCAACACGCTCTCGCACGCACAATCTTGAAGATCTCTTGTCGCCCAGCGACCCACCGGTTTTTGAGCCCCATAAAACGGCCCTTCGAGCCATCGCGCCCAGCGCCCTGTACATAGTTTGTACATATTCGTGTCTCGTGTTGACTGCGTGTTTTGTGAGTAGTGTTTTGTTCGTGATTTCTCTGCGTGTTGTATATATACTCATTGTTACAACGACGCCCCTTCGGCCAATAAACGTGCCGTCACCAATTTGGAGTGCATCTATTCTCTGGCCAGTCCCAGCGATCCACACCGCCTCCACTAGGCAACCGGTTAAACAACCTTCAACCGGACAAATGTGAATTTTTGAAGAAAGAAGTTTCGTATTTGGGACACATAATAGGAGAGGACGGAGTCAAACCTGACCCAAAAAAAGTAATAGCTGTAAAGGAATTTCCAACACCTACTACGGTCAAAAACGTCAAACAATTCCTAGGACTAAGTGGATATTATAGGCGATTCATAAAAGATTTTTCAAAAATTGCAAGACCACTTTCCAATCTCACTAGGAAGAATTACCAATTCGAGTGGACCTACAAACAGCAGAAGGCATTTGAAACTTTACGGGAAATTCTCTGCAAGGAACCTATATTACAATTCCCGGACTTCGATAAAGTATTCAACATCACGACAGACGCCTCAAATATTGCTGTAGGTGCGGTCCTCAGTCAAGGGGAAATAGGAAAAGATTTACCGGTAGCTTACGCATCTCGCGTTTTGAATGATGCCGAAACGCGATATTCTCCTACAGAACGAGAATTATTGGCAATAATATATGCAGTCTTTCACTTCAGACCCTACATTTACGGACGAAAATTCTATCTAATAACAGACCATAAACCATTAGAATGGCTTCAAAATCTTTCTAATCCTACGTCTCGATTAATGCGCTGGAAAATTAGATTAGCAGAATACGATTACAAAATTTTATATAAACCCGGGAAATACAACACAAACGCGGACGCATTGTCTAGGAATCCGATTTCATTACCATTGCACGCGAAAAGAGCCCATTCAGATACAAATTCTCACGAGAATAAAAAATTAAAAGAATTTCACCAATTTCCAACCCGACAAAGGGAAACTACAGCATCAACCTCTGGAAATCCAGCTCCACATAAACAATTAATAGTTAACTCATCAGAAACCGATTCCTCTTCATATGACGAAAGCGATGCGTTAAATTTAATGCGAAAGAAATTAAAACGGAAAAAACAAAGCACGAACACCTCCTCTTCTCGCCCCGAGACCAAGAAACGGAATATTGAAGCGGAAACGCATACACCCCCTCGTTACGCGCCTCATCAAATCTCCGTTCCCATCCAAATACACGCACCGCCGCAAGTCGTTACCCCCCAAGTCCAAATACACGCACCCCCGCAAGTCGTGACACCCCAAAACTATAAACCCCCTCGCATCAAGAAACCTCGCATCAAGAAAGAAGAGGATGCAATAGAAGAAATTGACGAAACAGTCATAATACCGAAACACAATTATAAGGATCCTCCGAAAATAGACGCGGAATCAAGTTCAGAAAAGAACACTCACCATACACCTAAAAAGAAGAAATTAAAATCAAAATCCAGCACGGACACAGGTCCCATAACGCCAATAACAATAAGGAAAGGAAGGATACTTACTCCTCCTCCACCATCCTCTCATCCTCCACCATTACTATCTCTTCCCCCACATTCTCCACGGCACAAACAACCCACACCAGCCAAACCAAAGATAGTATCAAATATTCCTGTTAAAAACCAAAATGTAGAGGTGGAAGATCATTTATGGATGGGCAAAGGATACGTAGTAACATTCATAAACACACAAGGCAGGCCAATCGGACCATCAGGAGGAAAATTATATAAGGAAAAGAATATAAAACCTCACAAAATTCCACAGCCATTAAGAGTTGGAGAATTAGTAAAAATTAAAGAAGGGAAGCACACAATCCTTGGACTCATCACACCAGACCATCCAACCGAAGAAGACGTATACAATTCACTGAGGTCACTTCATACATACCTGGTATCTGAAAAAGCCACAAAAGTATACATCTCATCAGAAGAGGACAAAATTTTATTAAATCAATTACGAAATTTAATAGAACTAATATTCATACAAGAAGATATCCAATTCATCTTCTGCAAAGGCACCCTCCTAACACCTCCTATACAAGAAAGACAGCAGATCATCCAGGAGAATCACCAATCACCTATAGGCGGACACAAGGGAATTACAAAAACATACCATCGAATAAGAAGCAAATACTACTGGAAAAATATGAAATACGAAATAACACAGTTTATTAAGACTTGCTTGGAATGCCAGAAGACTAAACTGGTACGAGTAAAAAATAAGGAACCCATGATACTAACAGACACACCTGTTGACGCTTTTGACAAAATTTCAATGGATATAGTAGGACCATTACCTTTCACAAACATAGGAAATAGTTATATACTTACTATCCAGGACAATTTGACTAAATACTCTCTCGCTATTCCATTGGCAAGTGTCACTTCAGAAGATATAGCTAAGGCATTTACAGAACATTTCATCTGTAAGTTTGGAAGTCCTAAAGCAATCCTTACTGATCAGGGACCAAATTTTATGAGTGCCCTCATGAAGAAATTTGCCAGAGCGTTTCACATTAAACAATATCGAACCTCTGCATTTCATCCACAATCTAATGGACCTTTAGAGAGAAGTCACCATGTCCTCGTCGAATATCTACGACATTATGTGTCAAAAGAAAAGCAATGGGATCAGTGGTTACCTCAAGCAATGTTCTCGTATAATACAAGCACTCACGAAGGCACGAAATTTACGCCTCACGAACTTGTTTTCGGAAGAAAAGCACGTCTTCCTTCCAGTATTCCCTCAACGGACAACATTAAAACATATCCGGACTATGTCGACAAGTTGATAGACAAACTATATCACATTCGACAAATGGCGCGAAAAAACCTGGAAGAATCAAAAATCCGCCAGAAACATTACTACGATCGAAAGATCCAACCACAAACATACAAAGTAGGGGTTACGTATGGTTACTGCAACCAAGAAGAGAAAAACTGGGACCGGAATACAGCGGACCCTACCGGATCATTGAAATCTTGGAGAAAAGCAATTTAAAAATAGTAATAAATTCGAAACAAACTAGGATCGTCCATAAGAACCGCGTAAAACAGGCAAATTTACCATAAGAAGTTGCAACCCTGCATGGGAAGCCTATATAAGGAGGTGCGAACAAAGGATTTCTCCATTGTAACAAAAGTATATACGAAGCACGAAATACATATATATATACCTAAAATGTCAGGACCTGTGTGCTTAAAAAAGGTATACGACAGGGATGTTTTTTATTATAAACACTCCGTAATTTGTGTCATGTGCACACAGAGAGTGGAGATCGAGGAGGAGGATGCACTGGCAACACACTTGTACTCAAAGTACAACCTACGACGTTGGCGAATTTGCCGTATTTGTCGGAGAATACTATACGTAGCACAACCAGTGCAGGAATGCAGGGAATGCAAAGATGCACTAAATCTTTAAAGCATATATATATATATCACACACCACACTCTACATATACACGCCTCACACACATCCAGTATGTATTTAACACTCACACTTTTTTTTTATATATTTTACTTTTTATATTATCATTCATTCCATTTCACATCACACTATACAATTACACAGCCCACACACGAACATAATGTAGTAAATACTCACACTTTTCATTCCTCATTTTAATAAACATATATTTTTTTATACAAAAAACCAATGACACTTAACCTAAAAACCCATAGAATTAAGAAAAAATATATATATACTAAGTAGACCGATAGCATAGGCAACATACATGGTTGCAGAAAACTGTAACTTCCATAAAAACCGCTAGAGCGCGCCAAAAAGAATCGTTCTGTTCAAAACCGCGTCTGCGCCGCACTTCATTTCATTGCTACCAAAATGCCGAAACGCTCAGGCTCGCGCAAATCGAAAGCAAAGAAAGATAGAAACGAATTAGAGGAAATATTTGCGGAGATGATCCCCATTCCCGCATTAATTGCTCCACTCCCGACATCTCCACAAAAATTGGTAATGTATTAATACCTTCTCCTTTTTATCAAAACCTAATAAAATCATTCCATTAAAGACGCGACCTCATACTCCTCCGGACCTGATACTTCCAAAGACACCGGAATATCCCACTACTCCAGACTTTGTTCTTCCGAGCACCCCGGAGTTCAAAATCCCAGAAGTCCCACCACGGAGATGGCCAGAATTGATCCCAATCCGGATCCCTGATCCAGACTGGGAAACGTATCGAGCATTACCAAAAACGGATCCCAGGAAAAAATTATGGAGACTCCTTGCTCTGTTCGGCTCAGGAGCGGCATGCCCGTATAAGCCTACCAAATAAATAATCCCATATATATAAAATTATAAGATTGTCCATTTCGTTCCCCACCTCCGTTCCAATCTCTCGAGGACGAGAGATTCCCCAGGGGGGGGAGGTGTAACGTCCCACGGGGACTCAAACCGGTAAAAACCGACTGTCGGTAAAACAGAACCGATCTTCATTACCATACAACTGTATTCCATTACCACGCAAACGCATTGTAAAGACTTTTGTACATAATTTATAAATATTATAGAAACAAATATTATAGAAATGTTAAGAATAATTAATTATAAGTATTAGTTAAAGCGCAAGACAAAATAATAAGTAATAAGCAAGCAAAACACGAAATAACAAACAGCGACTCACTGCGCATGCGCCAGCCCGCCAATTCTCGGGTATAAAAGGTGACGCGCGCAGCACAGAGCGCGCTCATTCGAATACGTTCTTGCGACCAACGAATGCTAGTGCCTGGAGGCAGCTTAAGTACCATCCAGCAGAATTTCAGCACGCTCCGGAAACGGTAGCGACTGGTTCTCAGTGTTAAAAAGGTACGGGTGCTCCTCTTTGGACCTACCATTTGAAGGTTGAGAACTTTGTCTTCACGGAGGTTTCAAGCGTTGCTCCTATTAGTAGGTAGCAGCTTAACCGCTTAGCGAAGGCAAAGTCTACAGAACCCTAGAATAAAACTCTGCCAAAAGATTTGGGACCCGCTCCGGAAACGGCAGCAGACCGATCTTACTGCAGTAGCCTAGCATAAAACTCTGCCAAAAGAATTGGGACCCGCTCCGGAAACGGCAGCAGACCGATCTTACTGCAGAAGTACATATCTTAATACATATATTATTATTATTATTAATTAGCGTATTAGAATAAAAGAAAAACATAAAAAACCAAAAAAGAGTATAAGTAATCATAGATCGTAAGCAATATTAATTCATTATTATCATTACTAGAATAAGTTTTATTAAATAAATAAGCATTGTTAAGTTTCAAGCCATAGATTTTACTCTTTCACCTATAGAATAGAACCCCACCTTTCCTACACTCGAGGGGACGCCGCTCTCCTCTCGGGGATCTGTCGACGCTCAGTTGTCCCCGGACAGCCGAACGTTACACAGGTGTACATATGTTCAATGCAATGGTTGTATGCGAATAGTTTACACATCGTGGCTTCAGTCATATATATGACAACGCGATTATCGGCGATTTTAATAAGTTGAGCATCATGCACACGTGTGAACTCTAGTCGTAAATGATCAATTATAATGTGAGTTTGGGGCGATGTTGCGTTGCTGCGTAATCGTTGGAGTATGTCCGCCTCGTTTTGTAGCAGGAGCTTCCACGTAGACATTGAAAAGCTCAACTCGTTGCCTTTATTGTCGGCTATGGAGATCTCGACGTGGCACGAATCCTTGCCAATACGAATCCCAATAGTTAGACGTTTATAAGCTGTTGCAGTCAACGGATAATCACGTCCCAGGATCCGTACGATCGACGGTTTCGGTGTTTTCAACGTTTTTGGCGTTGCGGTTCCGGAACTGTAAGAAACATGTACATGAAATTAATACTTTGATCGTTTGCGTTTACAGTGAATGAAGTAAATGAAAAGTGTATAGTAACGCGTACGTACCTCATATTGAACTGTTGATGATGATTTTGTTGTTGACGTTTATTTGGAAACCCACCATCGTTGCCAGCTGCGCAGGATGAATCGTTTAAGCTGTGTTTGTACATTTTGATGTGCACTATATTTTTTATGGAGCACCGTCTGTTTCGTCAAAGTCACTGAGGCTACTGAGCGATTGATGGAATAGCGTCCGAGAGCTCGGCTTAAATAGAGGTGCAATTGCCTCCCCCAACCACAGCATTTTATTTTAAAGGTACCAATTTTTCCATTACGTTTTTTCAATCTTAACATCGCAGCATATCGCGCGATTGCATGTAATGTGAGCCCCACCTTCAAGGATAAAAGTCTCGACACGTGTCGAATGTAATATGATACTTTTGGGAACATCGAATCTTAGAAATAGGTGTCAGCAGAAACATTGATTCTTAGAAAATAGGTGTCAGCAGAAACTGTGTTGGATGATCTCGCGCGCTAATTCGTCATACGCGTGAATCATGGAACGAATTATGCGATATCAGCAGAAACTGCATAGAACCATATTAGGATGGATCGTCGTTTTTGCATGCAATGCATTCGAGGGAGGGGGTACGCCAAAAGAGTTAGACGGAGATACCAAATCACGGTGTCGACCATAAAAGCGCGCTCCAAACTGAGGAAAAAGCATTTACATTTACGACCATGGGAGAATTCGCGCAAGTAGAACGCCAATTGTTGGATCAATCTGCACGATTGATTTCACGGGAAGAATACCTCGCGTGGGAAGAACGATGCAACGAATGCATCGAATCTTTGGAAGAACACAGCCGCGTAAAACACCCGCGATTATCGATCGGTGCTCGGCAATCGTTGGTTGCTCGAATCGCGCGGTTCGAAGGACTGAAAAATTCGTTGCGTGGTCGTTTCGTGCGCTAAGGTGCAGGACATTCGAGCACGGGACTTTTGTGGCGCGAAATAGACGCTGCGTTCAATAGTCGCGTGTTAACTGGTGCCGTGTTAAATTCGAATTATATCGAGCCGCGCAACTTCCTCCAGGATGCGGGGACCATTGTGCTGGAGCATGTGCGGGGTGCTTTGAGGAAACATCGAAACCTCAAAGTGAACACGGTGTTTAACGGTGAATTTGTGGCCGGTGACAAGCATGCTTGTAAAAGCATCAACACCCAAAACCGCGAACTCTTCCGCACATCTGATCTGCAGGAGTGGTACCAACGATGCATTATCGTACCCACCCTGGCATCGCTGGAAGAGTTCCAGGAACGCGACAGCGGATGGGCATTGACGCGAATCCTCAACCTTACCGTCAATGTCAATAAGTACAATCCGTTGCGCGCGGGATGCCGCTACAAGTTGCCGCAGGATTTATTGTTGAAGAAGGCAACAATTAGCGTGCAATACTCGGACAATGCCTGTTTCGCGTGGGCAGTGGTCGCAGCTGTCCATCCTGCCGAACGAGACACCGCACGCCCAAGCTCATATCCACACTATACATTGGTGCTAAATCTCCAGGGCATTGAGTTCCCAATGTCCCTAGCACAAATTGGAAAATTTGAGCAGCAGAACAACATCTCCATCAATGTGTACACCTTCGAGACGGAGAAACGGTCGACGGTCTTTCCATTGCGCCTCACCAGCCAAAAGAGGGATAGGCACGTCAACCTGCTCTACACACCGAATCAAGAGCACGGCGATGTAGGGCACTTTGTACTGATCAAGGACTTGTCCCGACTGGTGAGCATGCAGCTGAGCAGGCACAAGGAAAAGAAATTCATTTGCGACCGGTACGTATATAAACTTATGAAATATTGAAATGTCTCGCGAAACAAATTAAATGAAAAAAAAAATTTGTTTTATTACAGATGCATGCACTACTTTAGCTCAACCGAGAAGCTGGAGGCACATGCAGTGGACTGTGGGCAAATGAACGACTGCGCCATCCTGCTGCCCAGCGAAGGCAAAAATCTGCTCAGCTTCGGCAACCACTGTAGGAAGCAGAGATGGGCAAAAATTTATCTAAAAGTTTTAAGGAAAGATAACTTTCGGTTATCCTTTATTCGTACTTGTTTTTCTGAAGAATATATTCAACCTAGTTTATCTGTGAGATTTTATATCAGGAAATACATTCGTCACGTACAGTTTATTCGAAGTTCGATGTAACGCGTATCCGTATTCGACGCCTCTATAGCGGCGAGACGGTATTCGAGAGGCATTATCCGTGACAGTGTAGCCGAGAGTTTCAGCTTATCTTTTACCATTATTCGACAGTCGAAGGCAGCGCCATCATGTATCTTACGGTTGTATTCGTCAGGATTTGGCTACGGAAGTTTATCTGTGAGATTTCAATAGAACGAGTTCCTTCTTAACCCTTATACGTTATTCGAAGCTCGATATAACAAGATAATTTATTCGACGCTTTTATTCGTAACGAGTTACTCGGAAAGGATAAAATCACATGTTATCTTGATTCGTAATTTTTATTCGTTGGCTTCGAATAACTGGACATTGCAATCCTACGTTGCCAGATCGTAATACATACATATGTATAAATGAACGGTTTAAAAACTATGAAGCTCGAGAATGTTGTAGCTGCTAGAAAGGAAAATTGTAGAAACTGGCCATTTTTGGATCTGTGTGGCAACGAGACATTTTTACAGCATGGGTACAGATCGCGCGATATAACTTTGCCTCCGAGCGGCCACTGAGTAGGCCGTGAGTTTGCCGTGCGTGCGAGAGAGTCCGACCGTCGCGTCGTCGTTCTTTTAATTCGATTCGGAAAACATACGATCGCACACGCATGAGTATCACGCCTAACCTGTTACTTTGTATGATACTCGCCTGTGTGCGATCGCACGTTTTTCCAAACGAATTAAAAGAACGCCGACGGTCAGACTCTCTCGCACGCATGGCCTACTCAGTGGTCACTCGGAGGCAAAGTTATATTGCGCAATCTGTACTACGAACAAGCAAATCGGCATGCATCGAAGAAAACCGCGCAAAATAACAAATGAAAAAGACGTAACATACAAAATCGAATTTTTTATCATGTTTTGGTTGTCATTTAAAGTGAATAATTAATGAAGGATACCTAAATTGAGAAAAATCATGTCAAACTTAAAAAGACGAATACAGTTTTTTTTTTACAACAGAGTCGAAAATAATAATTATTTGAAGTGAGAGGATAAGAAATACACAAATTTCCTTTTTAACCAACTTCAAAAAGGAGGAAGTTATAGATTCGACCCGTTTGTTTGTTTCTTTATACACTCCTCACATTAATTAGCGGATCACTTCTAGGAGCCCGAAAAATAGGGCCAAGTTCACATGGTCATAACTCCGGTAAAAATAGTCGTATTGATATTTTGAAAACATGGTTTGAAAGCGTGGAACCTCTACTTTCAGCTGCTTTTTCCAAATTTTAGATGCATTGATTTTCGGTAAAGTTATAGGAATATAAAGAGCACTTGGTCAATTTTAAAAATTTTTCTTAAACTTTGCGATGTTCCACGGCGTGCATTAAATTTTTTACACACATTCCATTTACACCAATCGAAAGCGGCTACTTTCCTGTGTAAAAAGCGAGTAATAAATTGCTTGTGCGATTTTTTTGGCCGAGTTATTCAACTTTGAAACAAAAACCGTTTTTTTTACTTTAGTTGCTTCTAGCATGCGAAGAGATCATCGTAGAACGTTCCTTAAAAAACAAATAGAAAGATCAGACTTTCCTCTTTAAGACGCATCTTCGACTTTTTCGATTCGGTTAAAATTTCGGTCTCTGATGTCCTTTCCAAAATATGCTTAAAAATTGCACAAATTCCATTTTCTCTTCAACTCGCTGTATCTTCGCGAGGGATGATCGGAACATCAATGTCTTAAGCCCATTTTAAAGCGGAGGGTCTGCCGATTCTTTTGAGTGCCACCGGAACCCGCTTCGATAATTTTTTACCTGTGGCCTTTATGTTTGAAGTTACCGTTTCGGAAAAATAAGGCTACAATGGTAATGTGCCGGACTGTCGTTCCCGCGAGGGCGATCGGCTCTTGTTTCTATCACCACTCGCCTACTTACGTAGGCGAAAGCAAATCGAGCTACGGCGACTTGTAAGCACATGTGCAGCTCACTGATGTTTCAACTTCTGCTACTGCCAGATACCACTGAATACGCTGTTAATATGCCACCGGAACTCGCTGCGATAATTTTTACCTGTGGCCTTTATGTTTGAAGTTACCGTTTCGGAAAAAGCTGTGGCATCAGCGGCCGCGTAACAGCCGTGAATGCAGTACCGCCGGCATTGGCGTCACCCAAGACATACCGCGTGGAGGTTGCTCGGTCGGATCTATGCCTCTTTTGTGAGTGTGTGTGTTGGAGATGGGGGCGAATCGATGGATTCGCAGGTAATTCAAAATCTTAATATGGTGTATTACCACCGCGATTTTGGATAACAGCCCGCAATCGCTGTTTCATGTTAATACAGCGACGTATTAGACGTTGAGGTAATCTGCGCCAAATTTCCTGTAATGCTGCCACTACCTGTGGCAGAGTTGTGGGACGAGGATTGTATCGGCGCAGTCGACGACCAAGCATGTCCCAGACATGCTCGATCGGATTCAAGTCAGGGCTTACAGGAGGATGAGGTAACACGGCAATGCGGTTTTCTCGAAGAAACCGTCGTGTAAAAAGTGCTGTGTGACAACGAGCATTGTCTTGCATTATTATGAATCGGTTCCCAATTCTTGCGCGTATTGGAAGGACGTGCGGTTCAATTATCTCAGCCACATACCGTTCAGAAGTTAATCCAGGAGGTGGTACCACGACAAACGGTGTTCGAGTAAACCTGGATATGCCGGCCCAAACCATTATCGAACCGCCATTGTAAGCAACAATGGGCTGGTTACAGTTCTGGTGAAACCGCTCCCCACGACGGCGCCAGATACGTACACGCCTATCGTTACCATGCAAACAAAATCTGGATTCATCCGTAAATAAAACATTTGACCAATGCATCTGTCTCCATCGCATATAACGGCGAGCATAGTCTAAACGCAACATCCTATGAGTCCTGTTTAGCATAGGAACGCGTACTGGTCGACGGAAACGAATACATCTCTCTTTAAGCCGATTTCGGACGGTCTGCGTAGAAACAGCACGCTGCAACCTACGATTCATCGTATTACGAGCCACATCTATTGCAGATACGTCACGGTGACGAAGAACGTGTCTTACAATACTTCTATCGTCCCTCGCGGTTGTCTCGCGTCTGCGGCCCTGCCCGCGTTGTCTGCCGAACAGGTCAGTCTGCTGAAATCGAGAATGTGCTCGACTAATAACTGATTGGCTTACGCCCATCTCACGAGCAACCTATCGTTGACTCGAACCATTTTCTAAAAGTGTAATGACACGCATTACTTCCACTTCGGTAAGCGAGCGCAGTGGCATATTAACAGCGTATTCAGTGGTATCTGGCAGTAGCAGAAGTTGAAACATCAGTGAGCTGCACATGTGCTTACAAGTCGCCGTAGCTCGATTTGCTTTCGCCTACGTAAGTAGGCGAGTGGTGATAGAAACAAGAGCCGATCGCCCTCGCGGGAACGACAGTCCGGCACATTACCATTGTAGCCTTATTTTTCCGAAACGGTAACTTCAAACATAAAGGCCACAGGTAAAAAATTATCGAAGCGGGTTCCGGTGGCACTCAAAAGAATCGGCAGACCCTCCGCTTTAAAATGGGCTTAAGACATTGATGTTCCGATCATCCCTCGCGAAGATACAGCGAGTTGAAGAGAAAATGGAATTTGTGCAATTTTTAAGCATATTTTGGAAAGGACATCAGAGACCGAAATTTTAACCGAATCGAAAAAGTCGAAGATGCGTCTTAAAGAGGAAAGTCTGATCTTTCTATTTGTTTTTTAAGGAACGTTCTACGATGATCTCTTCGCATGCTAGAAGCAACTAAAGTAAAAAAAACGGTTTTTGTTTCAAAGTTGAATAACTCGGCCAAAAAAATCGCACAAGCAATTTATTACTCGCTTTTTACACAGGAAAGTAGCCGCTTTCGATTGGTGTAAATGGAATGTGTGTAAAAAATTTAATGCACGCCGTGGAACATCGCAAAGTTTAAGAAAAATTTTTAAAATTGACCAAGTGCTCTTTATATTCCTATAACTTTACCGAAAATCAATGCATCTAAAATTTGGAAAAAGCAGCTGAAAGTAGAGGTTCCACGCTTTCAAACCATGTTTTCAAAATATCAATACGACTATTTTTACCGGAGTTATGACCATGTGAACTTGGCCCTATTTTTCGGGCTCCTAGAAGTGATCCGCTAATTAATGTGAGGAGTGTATGCTTGTCGCCGCATAACTCCTCAGCATATGGACCGATTTTGATGATCTTATTTTTATTTGAAAGAGGGCGATGCCCCGGTGATCCCATCCTACACTGCACCAAAATTGGCCGAATATTTTGTCACTTCTGGTTAATAATAAAGACTATTGTCACCTAATTATTATTATTTTATGTACGTACCGCGCATATCTCCTCAGCATGTGATGTCAATATATGTATATAAAACTAAAAAGTTAAAAATAAGCAAAAATTATAAAAAATTTAAAACCGACTTAAAAAAAATAAAATTGCACTAAAAAGTAAAAAAAATCATTTTTTCCCTTATTTAATCTACGAATCTCATATTATTTAAGTCGGAGCCTCATCATTTACACTGTGTAAATCTGGAGACGACTTAAAAAATATGACAGTCGTAGATTAAATAAGGGAAAAAATGATTTTTTTTAGTTTTTAGTGCAATTTTATTTTTTTGAACTCGATTTTAATTTTTATTAAATTTTTTTTGTTAATATCGTACAGACGGTATCTTACGACAACAAACGACAGACTCTAGGGCACTCACAAGGGAAGATCGGGTGAGTGACACGCCGATTTACGAAAATGAAACAAAATATTTTTTCGAAAATTGTTTGCGGCAGATATATAGACCTTCAGAAACGGTATAACATTTATTTGCATGTTTTTTTTTATATCTTTCGTAATTTACGAGTTATCTTATCTTATCTTATACTATAAAGCGGAAAGTGTGTGTTTGTCTGTCGCCGAAAAACTTTCTAACGGTAAAGTCTGGGGTCACGAAAGGTATCTCGGCTCATTATGCCTGGCTAATCCAGATGATTGTGACTATTTTCAGCTCGCTACGTCCTTCCCTTCTCGAGTTATTAATTAAAATAAACGAATAGTGTCTACGATTCCAAGCCGCCGATGGCTCGCGAGAGAGAGACAGAGCGTAGGCACGTGAAAGACGAAAGGAGACAGAGTATCTCTCTACGTAGCAAACGGTAACGCCGCGCGACTCATTCGTCACCTCTCGCTCGCTCTCGGGTACCTCGGGTTTTCTCACTCTCGACCGAATAATTCCAAGAAGTGGTGCAGATAGCAACAACCGCTTAACGCATACATTGTTGAGAATGTTGGGATGATCCCAGAGCAAGAGATTCTCAATAAATAATTTGTGGATGACTGAATTAGTACAATTGATTTGTTTTGAAGTTTCTTTCTTGCAAGCATCAACTTTTTGTCAGAGAAATATTATTTGGGACGGTAAAATTAGAATCTAAATTTCGGGCGAAGCCGGGTAATAAAGCTAGTAAGCGCATAAGTAAAAGAGGCGACTCGGATAAAAGGGGTAATTTCTCCCTTGAAGGGCGAAACTAGCACGAATCGAATACGGCAAAGTTCTTAGGTTGGTCCTACAAACAATCCAGAAAATTTGCATGAAAATCGTCGTGTATTTGACTGGAGGGTCACATTTTCCCGTAAGAGATTAACGAAAAAGAAGTTGCGTTGATGAGAAACAAAACCCTGCGAGTTAAAGAATTATGCATTTTGGACTTCCTAACACCTGTAGAAACATAAACATCGCGCAATATAACTTTGCCTCCGAGTGACCACTGAGTAGGCCGTGCGTGCGAGAGAGTCTGACCGTCGGCGTTCTTTTAATTCGTTTGGAAAAACGTGCGATCGCACACGGACGAGCATCATACAAAGTAACAGGTTAGGCGTGATACTCATGCGTGTGCGATCGTATGTTTTCCGAATCGAATTAAAAGAACGACGACGCGACGGTCGGACTCTCTCGCACGCACGGCAAACTCACGGCCTACTCAGTGGCCGCTCGGAGGCAAAGTTATATCACGCGATCTATACCCATGCTGTAAAAATGTCTCGTTGCCACACAGATCCAAAAATGGCCAGTTTCTACAATTTTCCTTTCTAGCAGCTACAACATTCTCGAGCTTCATAGTTTTTAAACCGTTCATTTATACATATGTATGTATTACGATCTGGCAACGTAGGATCGCAATGTCCAGTTATTCGAAGCCAACGAATAAAAATTACGAATCAAGATAACATGTGATTTTATACTTTCCGAGTAACTCGTTACGAATAAAAGTGTCGCATTGTTACGTCCCTACTGCCTATCAGGGGGGCGCGATCTTGCGGGAGTTTATATTTTCGATCCGCTTTTGAGCTAGTCCCGGGACTTTACGCTCTGGGATAGTTGAGAGTGATTAGGATGCATTTTATTGGTTGTTTACCTTAAGATTCTTTTGGTGAGGGTATGTCCACCGGAATCAACTTCCAGTCGACTGGACTGGTTGGGATTCCGTTGATTTCGGGCGCGCTGTCGAGTTTCGGTCTGGCCCAATCGCCGCAGTTTATCACCAGGTTGGTGGTGGTCGGGGTGTAAGCGGTGACACCTAATAGTTCAAAATTCTCAGCCGGTGCACTCGCGTACGCCGCCGCTAAACGGCGCAACTGGACGCGTCGTCCCGCACGGTGGTTCCGTGGCATTCGTCCTTTATAAATTATTTATTATTTATTTGATTGATAAATCACTCTTTAAACTTCCACGCCAGGCGCTACCGCGGGCAATGTTCTGCCCTTCAGTGGCACCATCGGGGAAGGAGAGAGTGATTTTTATATATTCGTAACATTTATTAGCTAGATCGCACGCTATGCTCAATTTCTGATTAAACCTTGGGCAACGTTCTGCTCGTAGGTATAACCGTCAATCGGCACGACCCACGATCTGTCACTATATTTGGTGTGGATTTTAACATGATCGCGTTGCTCGTGTTTTACGCCTAATTACGGATTAAACCTTGGGCAACGTTCTGCTCGTAGGTATAACCGTCAATTAACGCAACCCACGAACTGCCAATGCACATTTTTGTTCACGTTGCAAAATAAAAGGCGAATGCACGGTTAAGGAGATGGGTAGTTAGGAAAAGGAAACACTTTACTCACTGTGTAAAATATTAGGTTAAGTTGAGCACGAGGAGGCTGGTGAGGTTAGGATCGGCGATTGGCACTAAAACACTGGGTTGCACAAAGGTATGTGAAGTCTTTATTTTAAAGCAGTGTGCCAACGGGTGAGCCGTTGTGCGCACTGGAATTGAAAGAGTTGAGCCCCCGTACACTCTATCGTACAATTCCCACGCTTCAAACACGCGGACACGCGAACACGCACAGGTGCGAATACGCGATGAATTAATGAAACGTACACGCCGGCAGTGTCGCGATCACCGTGTTGAGCTTACTGATTAAACTGGTATGAAATGCACAATACAATTGCTTGTTGAGCAAGGCTGTTGAACAATGAACGAACACGTTGTTCTTTGCGCACGGTTCTGAACAGAATGTGATACAAGATGGATGCGCATTTCCGCCTCGGCGTCTTCTCGAACATTCTCGAGCGTCGATCGACAAGACGGACGCTGATTGGTTGATCGATCGCGGATCGACCGCGACTTCCGCCGCCCAGGAGGTGCTGCGGTGAACGAGAGTGCGGCGGCGCAGAGAACTATTCATTCCCAAACACACTGATTTAAAAAAATAACAAAAATCACCTTTATTCTCCCTGAATGGGTGAATACACCGTTTTTAGAGTTCTTGACACTTAGTTCGACGATTTACAACGGTAATACACTGTAATTAAAACTGCAATGGTTGAAACTGTAATGAGGCCATTAATAATACTGCGCTCTGCGGGTGGTCAGTCCCTTTTTATAGGGCACTTGGTCACTCCTTCTCTAGGATTTGTCACATGACAAATCCTAGGTGGGAGGACCTCATCCCACAGTTTCTGCCTGGGATCGTCCAGAAAGAATCTTTCCATCGTTCTTATCTGCGAATGCGTTTACCAGTTAGTCACGTACTTTCTGCACCCTTTAGGTGTGTTTTCTCGCGACTAATACGCGTCATTCTATTTAATTCCCAGTGGTGACGATAGTAAGATTCTTATATTAATTCGTATTTCATACTTCTACGCTATTGGTCATAATGCGCTCTGTACGATCGGCATCGTACAGTTTACTTACTAAGGGTTGAAGCTAATATATTTGGGTTAGTATCGGTGATCGATTTGCGTGGAATAACGGGGGCAATCTTCTGGCGAGGATCAGGGGCACAGCTCTGTTAAGGTGTCGACTCCGCTGGCGGATGGGGCCTCTGACCCATCAGCTGGTGTCCACTGGTTTCCTTAGTGTGAGTGCGGCTGGCTAGCTGGTGTGCGGCTGGCTGGCCACTACCTCCTTGATGCTGGCTCTCCTGTTCGCTGTTGCAGTGCGTGTTCACTTGCTCGATCTCTTCTTATCGTGGTGGTGAGATAATGCCTTATCGGCGATACTTTGTGTAATGTTTTTATATATGTTTTTCATACGAGGTGGTTATAATACCTCTGAGTACGAAGTAGTAAATATTGTATGTTTAAAGGGTTAATTAGTTGTAGACTCCACGTCGCGGGACGTGACACGCATAAATCATATCGGTAGATCGAGCTTCGAATAACAGATAAAGGATAACGGATAAACCTTGCGCGACATCTGGACGTTCGAATAACCCACAAGGTTACGCATGAACTTCTTCCAGTAAAATCTGACGGATCAACTATGTGACCAAGTTCCGAGAGATACGGGCGTCGGATATATGGTGGCACTGTATTCGACTGTCGAATAACAGTTGAAGATATCGAGAAACCTCTCGGATAGACGGAACGAATAAACTCTCTAAACCAAGCTCTGACGGATAGAAGTTACAGATAAACTCTCGCGCTACATCCGTCTTCGAATAACGAACAAAAGATACAGTAACTTTTATCTAAAGTGTATTTTAATAATTTTTTATTTAGATAATGCTCATCTCTGGTAGGAAGGAGCGACTCCCCTTCGTTGTATACGCCGATCTCGAGTGCATCATCGAAAAAACAGAAGACAACCGAGTGGGTGATAATAAATTACATACATACCAGCACCATAAAGTGCACAGCATTGCATATTATATGCATTGTTCGTACGATACATCGCTATCAACGTATCGATGTCGCCGCGACGCGGATTGTGTTTCGTGGTTCGTAGACGAACTTAAATATTTTGCAAACTTTGTCAAACCCATCTTGGCCGGTAATGTTCCAATGCTGGATTTAACTCCCAAACAGTTGACGACATTTCACGATGCAACACACTGTCATATTTGCGAAGAACCATTCGAGGCTGATGATATACGAGTTCCCCAGCACGGATCAAATTGTAAAATTCAATACACAGACACAGACAGCCTCATTTATCACATTCGATGCTAAGATATCTACGAGTCCATGAAGCGCAATATCGATAGATTCGACACGAGCGATTATCCCATCGACAATGCATATAATATGCCGCGCGTAAATAAGAAGGTTCTGGGGCTGATGAAGGACGAAAATAACGGTGTGATAATGACCGAATTCGTAGGTCTTAGAGCGAAAATGTATGCACTTCGCGTAGACGGTAAAAAAGATACGAAAAAGGCGAAAGGCGTCAAGACCAACGTCATAGCCAGGACGATAACTTTCGACGACTACGCGCAGTGTTTGCAAAAGGAGATCGAAATGGTTCGCAGGCAATCATGCATACGGTCTAAATTGCACAAAGTGTACACCATTTCCGAATCCAAAATCGTTCTAAGTCCATACGACGACAAGCGGTATATCGTACCCGATTCGACCGACACTCTGCCCTGGGGACATTACAAAATTCCATTGTAAAAATATCGATGTAAAATAGAAAATTATTTTATTTATTGTATAATATAACATGCTTCACACATGTATGGAAATTATTATAAATAGTGGAATTATTGCATATGTATCATTGTATATATTGTTTGGGATTGGCCCAAACGGCCACAGGCCATGCTCGGTGCGGATTCGCCGCCGGACGCGCGCGATTTGACCCGCTAACGAAAACGACTAAATGTATGCACGATCGCGGTGATGAGGTCGGTCGGGCCATCTGTTGCCGCTTTGTTGCCTCGTATCAACGTACCGACCTTTGACGGTCGATACAGCGACTGGACGCCGTTCCACGATCTATTCGTGTCCCTGGTAATACAAGATACGTCGTTAAAAAATGTAGACCGTTTCCATTATCTCCGGGGCTGCCTGAAAGGCGAAGCGGCCGGTCTAATCCGGAACATTAAGACGACGGAGTCAAATTTCAAACGCGCTTGGACGGCGCTCCAGGAGCGATTTCAAAACAAGCGCCGCTTGGTGCGAGCACAGCTAGCGAGCCTCGGCGCCCTTCAGCCAGCTAAGAAGGAGTCATCTACCGAGCTGAAGCGTATCTATTACGCAACGTGGGACGTCGTCGACGCACTCGCCGACATGGGTCGTCCCGACCCGACAGACTGGATCGTCTATCTGACGGTTGAACGACTGGATCTCCAATCGCAGCGCGAATGGGATATCGAACTCGGATCGTCGACGGAGCCACCTACCTTAGACGAGCTGAAGAAGTTCATCGATGCCCGCATCCACAGCGTGGAGGCTCTAGAGGAACGACGCGGTGAAAAGCGAGTGGAGGAACCGATCGAGAAGCGAGGCAGCGGTAAGCCTGCTCAGGTGCACCAAGTCGCTACGAGAAAGGAGTCCACCAAGACGTGCGGGCTATGCACGGGGGCGCACTACCTGCTCTTCTGCCCTCGCTACCAGGAGAAGTCGCAGTCTTCCAGGAGGGATGCTCTCACCTCCCTTCAACGCTGCCTGAACTGCTTAGGTAAGCACAAAGTTGTTAACTGCCCTTCTAACAAGCGTTGCCAAAAGTGTTCAGAGAAACATCATACCTCCATCCACGAGACGTTTGATGAAACGCACGACGCGACCGTCAACCACGTGGCACCCTTTCTCATCGGCTCTCCGCGGACCGTGATACTAGGAACGGCCCGAGTGCGTGCGTATACTCCAGCTGGACAATACGCCGTCGTTCGCGCCCTGATCGACCCTGGAAGCGAAGTCTCTCTTATTTCCGACCAGCTCGTCAAGCAGCTTGGACTCAAGCGACAACGCGCAAGGATCCCGCTGGCTTTCGCGGGCGGCGTACGCTCTCGCTGCACTCGCGGCTTAGTGTGGCTTGATGTAACAGCTGATCAGGAGAAGAAACTTACGGTACGAGTGCCAGCCTTCGCTTTAGCTAATCTTTCCAGCTACAAGCCGCGTGCGCTACCTGACTTGGCTCGCTGGTCGCATCTGCACGGCCTGCAATGGGCCGACCCGCTTCAGGCCAATCAGGACCCAGTGGAGCTGCTACTGGGAGCCGACGTCTACAACGACATCCTGATGGACGGCGTCCGCAAGGGACCACCGGACTCGCCACTGGCTCAGGAGACCGTCTTCGGCTGGATCCTCACTGGAGGAATCAAGGGACTTCACGCCCTGGATCAAGACCAACGGAGTCCTACAGTTCAATTTTGTTCCACACATGCGGACTTGACGCGCGTGCTGGAGCGATTTTGGGAGCAGGAAGAGGTACGAGTGACACCTACCCTGAGCCTCGACGAGCAAGCCTGCGAGGAGCACTTCCTCACAACTCATCGGCGTACTTCGGAGGGTCGGTTCGTCGTGCGACTCCCGTTCAAAAGCAGTCCTGAGCTGGGCGTGTCGAGGACTGCAGCGTTGCGCACCTTGGGCTCGATGCAACGTCGATTCTCCAAGGACGCTGAATTCCACAAGGCCTACACCGAGTTCATGAAGGAGTATGAAAACCTCGGACACATGCAGGCAACCAGACGTTCCCCGAGCGGCACGGGGTACTACTTACCTCACCATGGAGTCATGCGAGCAGCAAGCACGACGACGAAGCTTCGCGTCGTGTTCAACGGCTCTATGCCAACTAGCTCGGGTAAGTCGCTCAACGACTTCTTTCATATCGGGACTAACCTGTTGCCAGCTCTGGCTGACGTCCTTCTCCGCTGGCGGCGGCACCGCATCGCTTTCGTCGCCGACGTAGAAAAGATGTACCGGCAAATAGTGGTACACCCGGACGACCGGGACTTTCAGCGGATACTCTGGAACAAGGGACCTGGCAAGAAAACGACGGAGTAACAGTTGTGCACCGTAACCTACGGCCTCGCTTGCGCACCGTACTTGGCGCTGCGCTGCTTGCAGCAACTAACCAAGGATGAGGCCATACTGTACCCTGCCGGCTCCCAGACGCTACTATCGGACGTCTACATGGACGACATCCTATCTGGGGCCTCCACGCTCGAGGAAGCCCAGCTGCTACAACGAGAGCTGAATCTACTCAGCAAGGCGGGCGGTTTCCGGCTTCGGAAGCGGGCCTCCAACTCGCAGGACTTCCTGCAGCCTATCGCTAGCGCCGACCTGGGTACCACGCGTCAGTGGGACACTAGCACAGCGTGCTAGGTATCCAGGGGCTGCCGGAGAGCGATCGCTTCCAGATTCGCTGTCTTCAGGGCTGCTCATCAGCGAAGGTCACGAAGCGCAACGTACTCAGCTCGGCGGCGCAGATCTTTGACCCGGCGGGCTGGCTCGCACCGGTCACAGTGCGTGCAAAAATCTTTATCCAGTCACTCTGGTTACTTAAGACGGACTGGGACGAACCTCTCGCGCCAACGGAGGAGAGTCTATGGCGCGACTTCATCAATGCCCTACCAGCTCTGCGAGACATCCAAATCCCTCGGTGGTTGGGCCTGACGACGGCACAGCAACACCTGCAGGTCCACGGCTTCTCGGACGCTTCCGAGCGAGCTTTCTCAGCCGTGGTCTACCTGCAAGTCGTCGAGGACAATGTACAGGGGCAACTCAGCCTCATCACCGCGAAGACCAAGGTCTCCCCACTCAAACGGGTGTCCATCCCGAGACTCGAGCTGTGCGGTGCTCAACTGCTCACTCGACTGACCGCACGGACACTGGAGGCGCTGGGGCTGACAGTCGACGCGGTACACCTGTGGACGGATTTACTGGTCACTCTGGGGTGGATCCAATCACACTCAAGCCGGTGGCAAACCTACGTGGCCAACAGGGTAGCTGACATCCAGCGCACGCTGCCGACAGCCCAGTGGCATCACGTGAGGGGCCAGGATAATCCAGCGGACTGCGCTTCCCGAGGGCTGTCACCGGCGGAACTTCCTAACCATCCGCTGTGGTGGAACGGACCGGAGTGGCTGGCTGCGACGACTCACTGGGGCGCCGAAGCCGTCCCTGCACCGGACTTGGACCTGGAGGAACAACGGCAGGCTCTACACATCCAGGCAGCACCAGAAGGCGAGGTGAGCATACATCTGGCCAGATTTTCTAACAACCGGCGGCTCCTTAGAGTCACCGCTTGGTGCTGTCGATGGCTGCCAAAGCATCGGGACACTCGGACACCCTACCTTCGAGGCCACGAACTCCAGGAGGTGCAGCGCCGACTGGTTCGATTGGTGCAGCACCAGTTCTTCGCCCAGGAGGTCGCCTGCCTCGCAGCGAAGCGACCTCTCCCGAGCAAGAGTCGTCTTCCGCGACTCAACCCATTCCTCGACACAACCGAGGATCTGGACGGCATCCTGCGTGTCGGCGGGCGGCTGCAGCACTCGCTGCTTACCTTCAGCCGCAAGCATCCAATCATCCTGCCAGATGAGTCCCACTTGGCCGCGCTCTACATAGACGAGGCTCACCGACGCTGCCTGCATGGCGGCATCCAGCTTACGCTGTCCACACTGCGTCAACGATGCTGGATTCTTCGCGGACGGCCGATGGTGAAGGCGTTCATCCACCGCTGTCCCACCTGCGTGCGTTGGAAGGGCAACAGCATGAGTCAACTGATGGGTAATCTCCCCGCGGTTCGCGTAACCCCCAGCCGACCTTTCTCGCGCGTAGGCATCGACTATGCCGGTCCCATTCTTTTACGTACTAGCAAAGGACGGGGCCAACATGCATACAAAGGCTACATTGCGCTCTTTGTATGCCTTGCGACAAGGGCAGTGCACTTGGAGGTGGTGTCTGACGGCACGACGGACGCCTTCCTCGCAGCACTGAGACGCTTCATCTCACGACGAGGACGATGCAGCCACATCCTAAGCGACTGCGGCACCGCGTTCGTGGGAGCTGACAGGGAGCTAAGAGCCCTACTGCAGGTCGTCAACTCAACCCGACTACTGGACGCGGTGGCCTCTGAGGGAATTGAGTGGACCTTCAATCCACCGGCGGCGCCTCACTTCGGCGGAATCTGGGAGGCGGCCGTCAAATCCGTCAAACACCACCTCCGTCGTGTTATAGGTGAGCACAAGCTCACGTACGAGGAAATGGCCACGCTCCTCGTCGAAATCGAGGCCTGTTTAAATTCACGTCCACTACAGCCCTTGTCCGACGATCCTGAGGACCTCCACGCGCTTACGCCCGGTCAACTTCTTGATTGGGGAGGCCCTCACCGCGCTGCCCGAACCGAATTTAGAGGAGCTCCCAGTGAATCGGTTATCCCGGTGGCAACTCGTGCAGAAAATGCAGCAGCACTTCTGGCGAGTATGGGCTCGCGATTACTTAAACACACTACAAACGCGAGGTAAATGGACGCGCGCGCAAGGCTCTATCAAACCAGGCGACTTGTGCCTTATTAGAAACGAGCTGCAGCCTCCTTCTAGGTGGCCGCTCGCCCGCGTACTACAAGTGCATCCGGGCACGGATGGTCACGTTCGAGTCGTCACGCTTAAGACGGCAACTTCAGAATTCACGCGCCCTATACAGAAAGTTATTCTGCGGCCGAATAACGATGCCACCGGGACCGATCCTGGGAGAAACGCTATCAACAACTACAACAGTCGCGACCTGCATTCCGACTCACTCGAGAACGCGTGATCAAATTCCGAGAAACACGCTAGACTAAATTTTCCGCGGTGCTTACCGTTCTTTGTTCGCGCGATCGATCCACGAATCTAGAGTTTACGATCTACGATCAATAGCATCACTCGATGTACACTCCGCGCACTCGCGTCGACAACGATGCAATTGTCACTGTTAAAACTTATAATTAGTCAATCTCACGCATTCACGATCACCGCTATTCACCGTCCCGCATTTCACGCTGAATGAAAGGCTCAGCCAATAGGCACAGACCCATTTCGTCATACTGACGAGGCGGGCGGGAATGTTTGGGATTGGCCCAAACGGCCACAGGCCAAGCTCGGCGCGGATTCGCCGCCGGACGCGCGCGATTTGAACCGCTAACGAAAACGACTAAATGTATGCACGATCGCGGTGATGAGGTCGGTCGGGCCATCTGTTGACGCGTCCCCCAGCTAATTGGTCAGCCGTCTCGCTCTGTCGCGCGCCAGGCTTTGTCTCGCCGGCGCGGCCTGGCCCGACACGAGACGAACAGCTGTTGAGTGGGGGACTGACGTCACAGAGAATTCTGCGGAAACGGCCGATTCGTCACTGCGATCGCTCTCCCCTTCCTGGAAACGTCGACTAGACTAGTACCGTAAGATTCTCTCGCGCGCTCGCGAAAAACTGGAACTTGCCAGATCTTCCGCTACCGAACTTCTCGATTCGTGTGTTAACTCGCGGTCTTACGCGTAAGTTAAGTAAAACGTATATTAATAGTGCTTGGTTATTCAATACTCTTGTAACGTCCCACGGGGACTTAAACCGTTAGATACCGACAGTCGGTAATATAGGAACCGATCTCCGTTACCATATAACCATATTCTGTTACCGCGTAAATATATTATAAGACTTTTATATATAATTAATGATTTAGATAAATATTAGAGGAACAATTATTATAAGAATATTAGGAATAATTAGTTATAAGTATTAGTAAAAGCGCAAGACAAAATAATATGTAATAAGCAAGCAAAACGTAAAATAACAGATAGCGATTCACTGCGCATGCGCCAGCCCGCCAATTTCTCAGTATAAATAGAGGCGCACGCAGCACAGCGGGACATTCAAGCTACGAATACGCTCAAGTGACGAACGAATGCTCAAACCTAGAGGCAGCTTAAGTTTCAACCAGTGGGATCCAGCTTCGCTCCGGAAACGGCAGCGGCGGATCTCCAGTGTATAAAAATTACTGGTGCTCCTCTTTGGTTTGCTCATTTGAAGTCATAGAACCTCGTTCTTGCAAAGCCATCGAGCTTCGCTCCGAAAACGGTAGCGGCCGAAGTGCTTGGTAAAAACAAGGTCTGTAGAGCATAGAATAGAACTCTGTCACAAGAATCGAGCTTCGCTCCGGAAACGGCAGCGGCCGATCTTACTACAGAGATTGCCAAGAGTATTCGAGCTTCGCTCCGGAAACGGCAGCGGCCGAGCTCTGCAATATACATATATCTATATATTTTAAAATACGTAGCGTTAGAGTCAGAAAAACATAAAAACCCAAAAAGAGCATATTTAATCGTAGATTGTAAGCTATATTAATTATTATTTCATTGTTGTAATTATATTAATTATTGATTTATTAAATAAATAAGCATTATTAAGTTTAAAAGCCTTAGATTTAAATCTTTAGTCTGTAGAATAGAACCCCCACCATCCTATACTTGAGGGGACGCCGCTCTCCCCTCAGGGACCTCAACCTTCAGTTGTTCTCGAACAGCCGAACGTTACAGGTCGGATATTTTTTGGTGACAGCGGTGGGATTTCTCATTCGTTTAGAGGATAAAATTCAATTTGAAGAATTATTTCGTTAGTGAAATCACTCCATAAGTGAGTATTTTCCAAGAAATTTTTTCTTTCTCTAAATTTTACAGAGGCTTTAAAACTTCACAATGCCTAACACAATTGGAGAAGCAATGGCTAACCTCACAATAAATACAGAAACTCAAACTCAGCAGACTACAGAAACTCCACAAAATATTACAGTAGACTCAAATGCTCCAGGACCTTCAAATCCACAAATTAATATGAATACATCTACGAGTACATATTCTCAACTACCACATATTAGCCTACGCGACACTGCGGACACAGTCCCTTCTTTCGACGGTAGAAACATACCGATACACCAATTTATAAAAAGCTGCCGACATGCACGGCGCATGGTTAATCCGAACGCAGAGTATGGATTAGTCCAACTTATAAAGAATAAGCTTTTCGGACAAGCTTCTAGAGTAGTATTAAGCGGAGACTATAATTCAATCGATGATCTCATTTCGGTATTAGAGTCACGATTTGCTCCATTACATACGTCTATTCAATTATATGGCGAATTATCAAAAATAGCACAGCTACATAATGAAACGACGGTAGACTACAGCAGTCGCGTATCCAATCTCTTACTTCAGATTAAACATTGCAATGCAGTAGAGGTACCGACACATGTAATACAATTCAATACAACCGCAGAACAGAACGCCATTAAAGCCTTTCTAACGGGATTAAGAACTGAAATACATAATAGAATACACGAATACACCTTCAGCAATCTTGATCGCGCTATCAACGTCGCCATTAAAGCTGAAGCAGAATATAACGAAAACCAGATACGAGCAAGAGAAGCAGCAGGAATAACACAGGCTAACCAATGTACGAATTGCCTTGGATACGGCCAAATTGCCACCGCTTGCAGCAGCCGAATCTCACGAACCAACTGGCAGCAAAAAACCTGTCAACAATGTAATAGAACGGGACATACAACGCAAGAATGTAGGAGTCGAAGCGGAACACAAAACGGAGCACGAAACCAAGCGTGGAACGATACATTCTGTGACTTCTGCCGAAGGCCAGGTCACATGACGCAAGATTGTAGGAGCCGAAGTTACACGAATAGAGCCCCTTAATCTACAGTATACTGTGATAATTGCCGAAGACCCGGTCACACAACACGAGATTGTAGAAGCCAAAGTTACACGAACAGAGCTCCTCAATCCAACGTGTACTGTGACTACTGTAAAAGACCAGGTCACACGATACAAGAATGCCGAAGCAAAAGTTATGCAGAAAGAGTACAAAGACCAGAAGTATTCTGCGAGTATTGCAAATTTAGAGGTCACACGATAGACCAATGCAGAAAGAAGATATACTTCGATAGGAAGGAAAAAGAAGAGAAACAACCCCGTATGGTACGTAGGCAGGCCATACTTCGATTAAAAACGGAGCAAATAAGGAAACCTCCTAGCATCCTTCTTTCTGATGTAGGATTCAGCGAGAACCACGCAACGTTGATGATCGACACCGGATCCGATTTAAATGTCATCAAGAGAAGTGCTGTTTCACCGAATATACCAATCTATACGGACACTCTGTTCGACCTTAATGGTATTACGGACGGCCTACTTAGTACAATAGGATATATTAAAATAAGAACTTTAAATACGGAAATTATTATCCATGTTGTGGAGGATCTTCCTATCAAACAAGACGGAATACTTGGAACGGAATTTTTTCAAACAAACGGAGCAACCATCGACTATATGAAGTCAGAGATAATAATTGGAATGGAAATTATTCCATTTATCGATCCAGAAATGATTACGATACCAGCGAGAGCACGAAGTCAAATATATGTGCGAGTGCTTAATACACAGTCTAAAACGGGATATATTCCAAAAATCAATATTCACCCTAACATACACATGGGAAATGCACTGGTTTCAAATAACAACGGTGTAGCATTTCTTTTTGCTATAAATACATCCACAAAGGACATCAAAATACCAGTACCATCCGTTGAATTAGAAGAATTCGAAGAAATACCTGCAGAAGAAGAAACAACAACCACGTATAAAAGAACTGATAGAACACACCAATTACTACAATTATTACGGTTGGACCACCTAAACTCAGAGGAACGGGCCAGCGTGGAACAATTAATAAAGGAACATTCAGACAGATTTTACCTTCCAGGAGAAAAACTGGAAGCAACAAACAAAACATACCACAGGATAATTACAGAAAACAACGTTCCTGTTTTTACAAAGCAATACAGGTATCCTCAAGCATATAAGGAAGAAGTTAGAGTACAGACTAAAGAATTGCTTGAAAAAGGAATCATACAGTCATCAACTTCACCTTATAATTCGCCAATTTGGATTGTACCCAAGAAAGAAGACGCTCAAGGAAATAAAAAGTCCAGAGTCGTAATTGACTTTAGAAAATTAAATGAACTAACAATTGGAGATGCTTATCCTCTGCCAAATATAACTGATATACTAGATCAGTTAGGAAGTGCAAAGTACTTTTCTGTATTTGATCTTGCATCTGGATTTCATCAAATTCCAATGCATCCAGACGATCAACATAAAACAGCATTCTCTACAATTTACGGGCACTACGAATTCACTAGAATGCCATTTGGACTTAAAAATGCACCAGCCACCTTCCAGAGACTAATGGACCAAGTCTTAACCGGGCTTCAAGGAATAGAGCTGTTCGTATACTTAGACGATATTGTCATATACGCCAGCACATTAAAAGAACATGCAACTAAATTTAAACGACTAATGGACAGACTAAGAGAAGCGGATCTTCACCTTCAACCGGACAAATGTGAATTTTTGAAGAAAGAAGTTTCGTATTTGGGACACATAATAGGAGAAGACGGAGTCAAACCTGACCCAAAAAAAGTAATAGCTGTAAAGGAATTTCCAACACCTACTACGGTCAAGAACGTCAAACAATTTTTGGGATTAAGCGGATATTATAGGCGATTCATAAAGGATTTTTCAAAAATTGCAAGACCACTTTCTAATCTCACTAGGAAGAATTATCAATTCGAATGGACCTACAAACAACAGAAGGCATTTGAAACCTTACGAGAAATTCTCTGCAAAGAACCTATATTACAATTCCCGGACTTCGACAAGGTATTCAATATCACGACAGATGCCTCAAGTATTGCTGTAGGTGCGGTTCTCAGTCAAGGAGAAATAGGCAAAGATTTACCGGTAGCTTACGCATCTCGCGTTTTGAATGATGCCGAAACACGATATTCTCCTACAGAACGAGAATTATTGGCGATAATATATGCAGTTTTTCACTTCAGACCTTATATTTACGGACGAAAATTCTATCTAATAACAGACCATAAACCATTAGAATGGCTTCAAAATCTCTCTAATCCTACGTCTCGGTTAATGCGCTGGAAAATTAGATTAGCGGAATACGATTACAAAATTTTATATAAACCCGGGAAATACAACACAAACGCGGACGCATTGTCTAGGAATCCGATTTCACTACCATTACACGCGAAAAGAGCTCACTCGGATACGAATTCACATGAGAACAAAAAATTAAAAGAATTTCACCAATTTCCAACCCGACAAAGGGAAACGACAGCATCAACCTCTGGAAATCCAGCTCCACATAAGCAATTAATAGTTAACTCATCAGAAACCGATTCCTCTTCATATGACGAAAGCGATGCGTTAAATTTAATGCGAAAGAAATTAAAACGGAAAAAACAAAGCACTGTAACCGGTCCTCGTGGAGGTTACTCGGTGTGCGGTGGAGGAACCGCGATTATGCCGGCTCAGACCGGGTGTCCAGGGCCGTCGAGTGAATGACTCAGGTGTCGTGGGTAAAATGGGCTTTATTGTTGAAGCTAACACGTATTCAAATGTCCCGGCCAGGTCCAGCTGACTTACAGGGTCAGTGCGGCTTAATTTAACGCTTAACCTACGGTGTCGTCCGCGTCGTTCGCGTCGGTCGCGTCGGTCGCGTCGGTCGCGTCGGTCGCGTCGTGGAGGTCGAATGCTCCAACGGTCCGGCGGTAATGTAAGGAGTGGGGGCAGTGGTCGTTCTGGTGCCTTGGCTGTGGTCTCCACCAGTGGCCCTGACCGGGAAACCTTGAGTCCGTCCGTCCAGTGGGTAAAACCCGCGGAAGGTACGGAGGCTATGGGATGTCCTCCGGGGCAAGCGAAGCTTGTCCCTAAGATTGACAGCGGATATCGACCTGCGTCCAAAGGTCGGCGTACTCGCGTTCCTTTGGGAGCCGTGGAGGTAGTGGGATTCAAAAGTACACAAAGATGCAGCCTGGTTATACAGGAAATCTTTGGGAGAGCGCTAGCCGGTTGCCTGTACCGCTCGTGGTAGACTCTGCCTAACGGGCCCGTCGCGCTGGCTTATAGGCGGTCGCGCGCCAACTTCGCAAGCGAGAGCGCCGCCCGGCGCGCGGCCATCTCGCGGCCGCGCTCGGTAGCGGCGGGCCGCGCTAGGCACGCGTGGTGGGGGAAGACCCGCGTCCCACCGGTTCTAACTCGTTACATCTCCCCCCCCCCCCTCGGAGGACGCGGTCTTCCCCTGTCTTTGTTTTTATATATTTGCTTACTTACTAATATTTATAATGTAACTTACAACTACTATTTACATGCTTATGGACTACCCACCACCTCTGAACAAACTTAGAATTAAATGTCTGGCGCGTCGGAGGGCCCGCCTCCCGGCTGAGGCGCGGGGCCAAATCGGACCCGGAGCTGCTGCCTCCGCAGCATCTTGAACTCCAGGTACCCCCCTGGAGTGGGCACCCGGAACTTCTGGCCCTCGCGGAGTGCTGGGACGTCGATCCTTAGCTCCGGCGGGTCGGGGGTTAGTCGCCAGGGGGGTCCCGGGGACGTGGCTGGGGTGGAGGGCCTGGCTGGGGCATGGTTGGTGGACGGGGCTGTGACGGCGGGTGCTGTCGTCCGGCGTTGGGCTTCTGCTGGGGTCGGGGGGCAAAGGGGAAGTAGGGGTTGTGTCGCGGGTGGCTCCTCCACCTGGGCGCTCCGTGCCGGGGGGGCCTGGTGTGGCGACGCTCTTGGCTGCGGTGGCCGTGATGCCGGTGGCGGCCGTGGCGCTGGTGGTCGGGTGGGGGGCTGCGTCCTGCGTGGCGGCGCCTGTGGCGGTGGAGGTGTCGTCGGTGGCCGTTGGGCCGTTGTGGTCATCGTCGGCCACGGCGGTGGTGGCGCCTGTAGGAGGGTCGCCAGAAGTGACGGCCCTCTTCCTTCCTGCGATGTCAGGCTGCGGTCCTCTATTACCCTTGGGGTTGGGCGGGCTGGCTGCGGAACCATCGGTGGAGGTAGTTGGCTCTGCTCGACTGCCTCCGCGATCGCCACCGTCCTGGAGGTGGTTATTGCGGCCCTTGGTGGTGGGCGCGACCTCTGGGGTGGCCCTCTCGTCGGCGGGGGAGGTCCGCCGAATTCCAAACGCCTTTTGGCTGCGGGCGCTAAAGGCGCTCCCACTCTCCTTCTGACTCGGCACTCCATGGGCCGATTCTCGGGGTGGTGGATTATCGGTCTTGCCGCCTCCTGAATTGCGTCGTGTGCGATTCGCCTTCTTATGGGCATGATTCGGCGTCGCAAGCTGGCTTGCTTCTGTTTGGCAAGCCCGTTGCTCGGCCTTATACATGCCCTGTTGACAATTTCGCCAGCGAGAATCCTGTACCGTATTGTTTATCGCCGTAGCCCCCTGGGGTCGGCGATCGGCGGCTACGGTTGTACGGGAGTGTCTTGTGGTGGTATTGTTGTTTACTTCCGCGGCGGTATCCGCGGTTGGGTGTCTTGTGTTATTACGGGGCCCTGTGGTCAGAGAATCTTCCTCTTTCCCTCCACAGGGTTTGAGGTCCTGGATATGGGCCCTCTTGGTCTTCCGCCCGTACCGCAGGACGACCAGATTTGGCCCGATGTACTCGCGCACTTTGTGCGGGCCGGAGTATTTGGGCGCTAATTTGGCCGCGAAATTTTTCTCGGCGGAGGATTGGGGATGCTCTCGGAGCATGACGGACTCTCCGAGGCGTGGCCGCCAGTCCCGCCGGCGGAGGTTGTAGGCCTTCTTCTGGGCCTCCGTGGCCAGGGCTTGGGCGTGCCGGGCGAGACGGATGGCCTCCCCTAGGCGGTCCAGATCTTCGGATCGTGCGCCCTGCGCGTCCTCGTCATTCTCCTCGGCGATTCCCGTGGTTGGTTGGTGGAGTGCTCCGGGGGTGGCCGGCTCCCTTCCGTAGTTGAGGTAGGCTGGCGAGTATCCCGTGGCGTCGTGGCGGGCAGAGTTGTATGCAAAGCTCACCTCGGGCAGCCATTTGTCCCAATCCCGATGGTTCCCGTCTATCAACTGGGCAATCATGGTCTTAATGACCCTGTTAACTCGTTCGACGGGATTGCATTGCGGGGTGTACGGAGGGGTCTTGCGGTGCTCGATCCCGTATCCCCGGAGCATCTCGGTGAAGTCCTTGCTTTCGTACTGTTTCCCGTTGTCCGAGATCACGCGTCTGGGGCAGCCGAAGCGGAGGACTATCCTCTCCTTGAAGGCCCTGGTGACGGCTGGAGCGGTGGCTTGTCGTAGTGGTTGGAGTTCGACCCACTTGGTGAACTTGTCCTGCATCACGGCCAGCATGGTGAAGCCTTTTGCTGACCGTGGCAGGGGTCCTACCAGGTCGACTGCCACCACGTCCCAGGGGTTCGCCGCCGGTGTCGTCTGCATGCCCCCTGCGGGTGGCTGCTGGAGCACCTTGTGCTCCAGGCACTTCTGGCAGCGCTGGACGTGCCGTGTTGCGTCGCGGACTATTCCGGGCCAGAAATACTGTTGTGTCAGTCGGGCCGCGGTTTTGCGGGTGCCCAGGTGGCCCGCGGTAGGGGCGTCGTGCGTCTCTCGGAGTACCGCTTCTCGGAGGGGTTGGGGAACGCACATCCTCCATTCCGCCTCTGCTCGGGGACCGTGGGTGTCCGGAATGTGCCGGTATAGTTTCCCTCCTATTACGCGGTACTCCGGGTAGCGATGTGGCTCGTCCTGAGCGGCGGCCCTCATCTTATCGTACCAGGCGCACCCGGTTGGCGTATCCACGCTGTCGACTTCCTCTGGGAGGGGGGTTGATTCTTCCTCTGGCTGTCGGGAGAGGGCGTCTGCTACCACATTGCTGGTTCCTCGGCGGTACTGGAGCTCGTAATCGTACTGTTGGAGCTCCAGGCCCCAACGGGCCAAACGGCCGGAAGGGTTGTCCATTGTGTGTAGCCACCTGAGGGACTGATGGTCGGTGAGGACGGTGAAACGATATCCCTCCAGATATGGTCGCATCTTGCGGATGCCCCATACTACCGCGAGACATTCCTTTTCCGTCACCGAGTAGTTGCGTTCCGCGGGGTTGAGCGTGCGACTTGCGTACGCTATTACACGTTCCTCTCCGCCTATATTCTGCGTGAGTACGGCCCCGAGGCCTTCGTTACTCGCGTCGGTCTGGAGAGTGAACGGCTGGCTGAAGTCCGGGCACGTCAGGATGGGGGCGGTGGCCAGCTGTTGACGGAGAGCGTCAAATGCTGCCGTTTCCTCGGGGCCCCAACCCCACTTCTGTCTTTTCTGCAGAAGTCGGGTTAGGGGCGCGGCTAGGTCGGCGAACCTGGGGATGTAACGTCGGTACCAGGATACCATCCCCAGGAACCGTTGTAGTTCCTTGACCGATGTTGGGGGGGGTATCCGGGCGATGGCCTGTACTTTTTCGGGGTCGGTGGCCACGCCTTCGCTGGTGATGGTGTGCCCCAGGTACTGTAGTTTAGGGCGGCAGAACTGGCATTTTTCCTGGTTTAGTTTCAGGCCCGCCGCCCTCAGTCGCTGTAGTACCTCCCTCAGGTTATCGAGGTGTTCCTCGAACGTCGCCCCGAGCACGATGATGTCGTCGAGGTATGCGAACGCTCTAGGTTCTAGCCGGGGGCCGATAACCTGGTCCAGGAGGCGTTGGAAAGTTGCTGGGGCGGAGTGTAGTCCGAACGGCATCACACGGAACTGAAAGAGGCCTCGTCCCGGCACGGTGAAGGCGGTGATTGGCCGACTTTCAGGGTCTAGGGGCACTTGCCAGTACCCATTGGCCAGGTCCAGGGTGGAGATGAATCGGGCTTGTCTCAGTTTCTCCAGTGTAGCCTGGACCTGGGGCAGTGGGTACGCGTCCTTTTCCGTGGCCTCGTTGACCCGGCGGAAGTCGATGCAGAACCTCTTCTTGCCATTTTTCTTCCGGACGATGACCACGGAGGAGCTCCATGGGCTGTTGGATGGCTCGATTACTCCTTCCGCGAGCATCCGCGTGACTTCCTCATCGATGATGGCCTGTATGGCCGGGTTGCGCGGGGTGTATCGGTGCTTTATTGGCTCTGCACCGGTTTTCAACCGGAGGCGATGCGTTGCCATGTGGGTCCGCCCCGGCAGCCGCTCGAAGGGTGGCAACTCCTGTGCGAGGAAGGCTTCGAGTCGTCGTGCTTGCTCGGGGGTACACTCTTGTAGGCCGAGCGTTTTTTCGATGGTGGCGGCCTCCTGTGCCGGCGTCCATTGATGCCTCCGGACCTGTATCGTGAATCCGAGGGCCCGGAGGGCGTCTATCCCCAACAACACATCCTGTGTTAGGTTAGGGAGTACCGCACACGGGAGCGTCAGGGTACAGTCTCCCACACGTACCGTGATTTCCAGTTCTTCCTCCAGTGGTACGGTGGCTCCGTTAGCTACCTGTGCCCACCTATCCGTGGGGGTGCCCGGGTTGCCGTGTTGGTGACACCAGTCTGCCACTGACCGGTTGACGTAGGACAGCGACGCTCCGGTGTCTACCAAGGCCTGGAACCACCGACCGTGTATTTGTACTGGCAGGAATGGCCGGCTGTCTTTGCCTAATTCTGGCGTGGCCGGGGGAGTTGCAATTGGAGCAGGGGTCGTGGTGGTGGCAGTTGGGGTTGGGGGGACCGGCCGTAGCCTCTTCCGCCGGTCCCGGCGTCGTTTCCCGACGCCGTAGTGCATCCGCATTCGCGGCTGAGGCGGCCTTCCTGGCCGCAGTGGCTGCAAAAGCGTTTGGTTGGACGCCGACAGTCCCGTCGCTGGTGGCCTCGCTGTCCGCAGTTCCAGCAGCATTCATCGCGGGCGTATCGGTCGCCAACCTCATTGAGTCGGGTGGCGGGTCGGGGCGGGGTTTGAGCGGCCTCTTCCTGTCGGGCTCGCTCGTGATCTGTAGTTAGATCGAGGAGGTCGGGTAATGTTTGGAAGTCCGCTCGATGGATAAAGAGGCGGTACTCCGGGCGTAGATTGGAGTAAACCCACTCGAGTTGGCTCTCTTCTGACATATTTCCGTGTCGGTGCATTAGAAGCCGTATCGAGGAGGCAAAATCAGCGGCGGTTTCGGTGGGTTGTTGCAGGCGCTTGTGGATGGCTTTTTCCAGTTCGTGTTGCCTTTGCCTTGGCATGAACCGCCGTTTGAAGGCCCGCATGAACGCCTCCCATGTTGGGAGGTGTTTCTTTTCTACGCGGTACCACTCGAGTGCCGTGCCTTTCAGAATTGTCGTGAGGCATCTCTGAACTTGCTCGGGGTTGACCTCATAGCTATCCTGGAGGTCTTCTAGTTGCTCCAGGAACTCTTCCGCGCTCTTCCCTCCGTCGTAGTGGCCTCCCCACCTTCGTACCCTGTCCATCATGCCTTGGGCGGGGGGTGGGTAAGTGTCACTTGTTGGTCTAGCTTTCTCCTTGGTTTCGGGGGAGAAACTGACCAACGGCGTCTCGGAGGGGATGGGTGTGGCGGGTACCTCTGTTTTTTCGTCGCTCCCTCCAGCCGTGGGTTCGGCTGCTGTACCATCCTTGTGCCCCGTCATAGTTTCTCGTAGATGTACTACGACGCGTGCACGCAGTGTGTCGAGATCTCCCGTGTTGTTGAGCCCGTGCTCCTTGGCCCACTCGGCGAGTTTGGCCTTTGGTAGCCCGTATACCCAGGAGACTCCGGTCATTCGCTCGTCCTCCGTGGAACTGTAAGTCCCTGTTTGGGCGCCAGATGTAACCGGTCCTCGTGGAGGTTACTCGGTGTGCGGTGGAGGAACCGCGATTATGCCGGCTCAGACCGGGTGTCCAGGGCCGTCGAGTGAATGACTCAGGTGTCGTGGGTAAAATGGGCTTTATTGTTGAAGCTAACACGTATTCAAATGTCCCGGCCAGGTCCAGCTGACTTACAGGGTCAGTGCGGCTTAATTTAACGCTTAACCTACGGTGTCGTCCGCGTCTTTCGCGTCGGTCGCGTCGGTCGCGTCGGTCGCGTCGTGGAGGTCGAATGCTCCAACGGTCCGGCGGTAATGTAAGGAGTGGGGGCAGTGGTCGTTCTGGTGCCTTGGCTGTGGTCTCCACCAGTGGCCCTGACCGGGAAACCTTGAGTCCGTCCGTCCAGTGGGTAAAACCCGCGGAAGGTACGGAGGCTATGGGATGTCCTCCGGGGCAAGCGAAGCTTGTCCCTAAGATTGACAGCGGATATCGACCTGCGTCCAAAGGTCGGCGTACTCGCGTTCCTTTGGGAGCCGTGGAGGTAGTGGGATTCAAAAGTACACAAAGATGCAGCCTGGTTATACAGGAAATCTTTGGGAGAGCGCTAGCCGGTTGCCTGTACCGCTCGTGGTAGACTCTGCCTAACGGGCCCGTCGCGCTGGCTTATAGGCGGTCGCGCGCCAACTTCGCAAGCGAGAGCGCCGCCCGGCGCGCGGCCATCTCGCGGCCGCGCTCGGTAGCGGCGGGCCGCGCTAGGCACGCGTGGTGGGGGAAGACCCGCGTCCCACCGGTTCTAACTCGTTACAGCACAAACACCTCCTCTTCTCGTCCCGAGACTAAGAAACGGAATATTGAAGCGGAAACGCATACACCCCCTCGTTACGCGCCTCATCAAATTTCCGTTCCCGTCCAAATACACGCACCCCCTCAAGTACACGCACCCCCGCAAGTCGTGACCCCCCAAGTCCAAGTACACGCACCCCCGCAAGTCGTGATACCTCAAAAATATAAACCCCCTCACATCAAGAAAGGGACATCCTGGGTTTTCGCACGGTTTCCCCAGGAACGCGGAAACGTGGATGAATTTCGGAGAGGGTGACTTTGGGCGGCCGTGCAGCTATTTCACCCCAGGTCACGGGCATTCGTGGAGACAACGACGCCTGGATCAGGACTTCATCGCTCAAGATCTCTGCAAAAGATAAGAATTAAGAATTACCATTTAATCGTCCGTTATTGCGTTACTGTTTAATTGTTCGTCATTATCTAATCGTTCATTACTGTTTAATCGTTCGTTACTGTTCAACCGTTCAAATTGTAATTCGTCCGTCGTATTCATCGTATTATTAAAATGTTGCGAAATCCTAGAAAAATGTTAAAATTAAGGAAAAAGCGCCTGCTTAGCGCGAGTAGATTACGGGAGTTTGACGTGGAAGACATACCCGCGGAAATATTACGTACAGATAGTCTCGAAACTAGTCTACAATCCCGAGAATTGAGTTTAAGTTTTTTACCGACGCAAATGAGCACCCCCGTAAATTCTACCGAACCGATTAGTCGATCACCTAGTCCGATCGTGAATGCTACTCCGATCGTTTGTGAATCTCAAATTTGTCCGATCGTGCCCGCTCCGGTCGTTAACGATTCTCGAATCGAGCAAGTGCAATCCCAAGGTCCTAATCTTACTCAGACGACTGAATCGAATGCTCAGCCGAGTTTTGCAAATTTGACCGTGCGACAAAATTCTATTCTGCCTACTCCGCTCAAACCTTATCTTTCATTGAAATTAATAAAAGATTCAATCCCCAAACGATCTACTAAAAAACACCGCCATGCTTAGTTCTATCAAAGGAATTTCTAACAATACTATTTGGTTTTATTTAAATAGGGAAAATGACAATAAAAAACTGCTGAATCTCGAGTCTACAATCTCAATCGCAAACAATTTAACTGAAGAACAAACTGAGCATTTGAATTCGAATTCGTTGTTTCAGAGCTCGAAAATTTTTAAAGCCGATCTTATTGATCATAATCATAAGACCCACAAGGAAAACTTGAATACCTTTTAATCTCTTGACGAACGTTCTCGTTCGAATAATTTAGACTCGTTGAATGTCCCGTTTATATCTTGCTAGGAGCGTTATCCCTCTTTTCGTATGCCTGCATAATTTAATGCACTAGGTCCAGACCCTTGACGTACTTGACTTCTGGAAACACTCTTAACACCCTTGTTCCTTGTATCCCTATAGGCAAATTTTACAACAAGATAGCCTTCGATATCGACATAATAAATCCATAACAGTAAAACATACATGAAACATTTCTTTTCTAATATCATGGGTCTCTTGTTCCCCAAAAGTTACAAATGTCCTCTATGGTTTACGTCGGCTGGAACGCCGCAATGAGGTGCTATATCTCCTACGATGCAATCTGCTAGGTCAAAAATTTACCCCATATATAATCCTCATTATTCTCACTTCTCCCTCAAGTGTATTCTAACACTGGCACTCACTCTTTTCATAACCCCTCCAAGTTTGTCAGTTTGTCGAATATGATCACAATTTCCATAAATCCTCACATCAAAACCGACGAAATTGACACCTTTCTTCTGATCATCTGCTGGGGGTCGTCGTAGGCGCAAACGATTTGCCACCTGCAGATGTTGAAGGAGTAAGGGACGAAGACGAAAGTTACCCTACAACAGACAGAAATGAACAGGCTCTAGCCAAAGTTTTTGTAACATATGGTAAATCACACAATGTTAATGAAGTCGAAATCTATTCTAAGGACATAAATACAGACCATCACTCTACAGACAATGACAGCGATGAGTATCATACGGCAGATGAAGGAGAAATAGAAATTTTAGAGAGAGGAGGATTGCTCTCTGAAAGCACCGGGGATATAGCACACTTGATGGAGCCGATGGACTGCGGTGAAGGGCATCAAGTATCTCCGTGGCTTAGGTGTGGTGTCATGTTGGCGGGGGAGGATGCGGTTTCCCGGCGTAAGCTTGTGGGGCCGACCTCATGGCCGTCCTTGACTGGAGAAGGTGTCATGTTGGCGGGGGAGGATGCGGTTTCCCGGCGTAAGCTCGTGGGGCCGACCTCATGGCCGTCCTTGACTGGAGAGGGTGTCATGTTGGCGGGGGAGGATGCGGTTTCCCAGCGTAAGCTTGTGGGGCCGACCTCATGGCCGCCCTTGACTGTGTTAACGGGAGAGGAGACGCAATCCTCCGTGAAGTCGACTTCAACTGAAATAAATCCATATGTCAAGATTTTAGCATCAACAGTTACAGACTCATCCTCACCTCATCCCCTCAAAATTCCCAGTTTCAACTTCTGTAAGGACCATCTGTACATGCGCAGAGATAATCTTGTAAACTTTCTTTCGAGCGATTTCAGTGTTACTTCCCAGACAAGCAGAGACCTATTAAATCGTAATAAATTCTCTATTTCTCAAATGAAACAGTATCAAATCCATACAGGAAATGCAATGGTTTTCCCTGGCAGTACTTATTTAATTTTTCACTTATTCCACAAAACCAACCCAATAGAAACGCAGAACACCGATCATTTGTCTTCTTGTTTCACATCACTTAAACACCTCATGCGATCACAGAACGTCTCAACCTTTAGTATTTCGAAATTTAACAATAATTTAGAGCCTGTCAGTTGGGACTTTATAGAAAATCTTTTGAAACAAATCTTTAATGACTCAAAATACATTATTACAATATGCACCGGAGAGATTACTATTCCTCATTCTTCAGAGACTCTATCCATTGTACGGGAGCACCACGAATCTGCGGTGGGAGGTCATCAGGGCATAACCAAAGTGCTAAAACGAATTAGGGAAAACTTCTATTGGCCACAAATGGAGAAAGAGATTGCGAAATTCATACGTACTTGCTCTAGCTGTCAAAGAAATAAGGTACTAGTCCCAGAGGTTAAGCAGCCCATGAGGATCACGGACACACCTAAGAGAGCGTTTGAAAAGGTCCAAATGGATATAGTTGGCCCACTTCCAGTCACTCAGAGAGGAAACCGTTATTTGCTTACTCTCCAGGATAATTTAACCAAATATTCCGACGCGATTCCTCTCCCAAATACCGATTCCATATCAATAGCAGTTGTTCTTGCCGAACAGTTCATCAGTAGGTTTGGTTGTCCTCGGACCATCCACACTGATCAAGGTAGTAATTTTACAAGTAAAATAATGAACAATGTATGTAAAATTTTCAAAATTCAGAAAATAACGTCCACGGCTTTTCACCCACAATCTCTGGGATCACTCGAGAGAGCGCATCGTGTTTTTGTAGACTACCTTAAACATTATTGTACCCAAAATAACTGGGATGACTGGATCCGATTTGGCCTCTTTTCATATAACACCTCGATCCATGAAGCCACTGGGTTTACTCCGCATGAACTCGTATTCGGGTGCAAGGCCTTGATACCTTCAGAGTTCGCCAATCAGGAAGTTCCTAAGACATTTATTAAATACTTAGATGATTTGCTTTTGAGAATTACTACCACCCAAGCTACAGCAGCAGAAAATTTAGAAAAGGCAAAACGAAAAAGTAAATTGAATTTTGACAAAAATAAGAATCCTCATAAGTTCAATGTCGGAGATCATGTTTATCTTGTGAAAGAACCAAAGGTATCCAAGTTCGATCCTGCGTGGGTAGGCCCTTATGAAATTATAAGAATGTTTAATGACCTCACTGTCGAGATAAAGATCGCTAATAAAGTAAAGGTAGTTCATACTAATAAACTCAAGTTAGCCTTCGTAAGATTGGATCCTCAATAACTATTTAGAATATTGTCATAAAATTTACGTAAAGTTTAGAAGAAATGAAATTGTAAATAAGAAGATGTACTCCGCTTACTAATTATTCTTGATTCAGCGCTGTCTTCCTCTCTATGTACGATAAGAACCAATGTATTCCGATAACTAAAATGAAATCATGAAAATGTAAATTACTTGTAACGTGCCAAGCACTCAGCTGGGCCCTTCGACTTACCTTTCTATAGGAACCCGGGTGGACCGAGTAGCTCGGCTACTGTGGGAAGGCGGGAAGAAGGAAACTCAGTAATGATGCTTGGAACGATGTGACAATCCATGTTGGAACACTTCTTTAACTTCTTTAACTTTAAAAAGTTGTTCTCATAGAGAACACCTTTTGTATAAGGGGGGAGGTGTTGCGAGTTGCGATCCTCGCTCTAGCGGCGTTCGACACAAACTGTAGAAGCGCGAAGTTCGAAACGGATCACACGAATGTAATAGGAAAGGGAAACAAAGCGAAGTTCGCACAAGCCCGAGGGGTTTGAAAATAGTTAGAGATTCTTCTAATGAGAAAACTTCAAGATTATAAATTAATCAATACCCGCTTGGAAACGGGTGTTTGAATAAATGAACTGCACTTTGATCCCTTCTCCTAGGTGTGCAATTCCAGCGCAATGTTGTTAAACGCTTGTTATATAAAAAATCAATAACCGAAACGAATCGGATCAACGAATAGGAATTTTGCTAACTAATTAAGAAATTTGCGATTGGTTCTTAGAAACCAAGACATTTTGTAAATAACAAAATAATGTAAAACTGAGGGACCTCTGAAAGAGACACTTGAATCTGGAAAGCCATCGCGAGTGGACGCATTAATAAAAGTTCTACTTAGATTGAAATTGTGTTCAGAATCGTTTACTTTCTTTCATTAAAGTTACAAATTTACTAAGTTCAAGTTGTTTATTCCAATCTTATTACTATTTTCATTACATTTATCGTTCAAAACCACTGCGTCCAAGGAGCAGAGTGCCTTAGCACTCCACGGACGTCGACCCTAGCCGAATTCCCTACCAGGGATCCAGAGGACCCAAACGGCCGCGCAACAGCACCATATGAACAGGATTTTTTTGTTTATGGATTGTCATCTGTATACTAGGAATTTTATTTCCATTATATATTGGTTTCCTTGTATGTTGTTGTTTGCATGGTTTAGTTTTTTAATAAGGTGCTTAGCGTCTGATATTATTTTGCAAGATTTGTAAATGCTGGTCTTGAAAAATTGGATCGCTTCTATTATTGCTATTGCTTCTACCATTCTGATGAGTGTTCATTGTTTATTTTAAATGTTTCACATTTATTTATTTGTGGAACGTAAAATGCTGCGCCTGCTTTTGTGTTTTCCTCATTTGCATTATTTCCTATTGTTTTTTTGTGTCCAGATCCACCTGTGTATATTTCTATTTCATGCTGTGGGAGATCAATTAATTTTTTGTTGAATGTTTCATTTGGTTTGTCTGCTTGTTTTGTGATTTCGCCTATTTCTGTATTTACTTCTATTTCATTGAATTGTATTTGTATTGGTAATTCATATATTATAGGTAGGTTTGTATGATGTATTTTATGCAATATAGATTTTATGTTATTCCACTTTTTATTAAGAAGAAGTTGTATCTATGGGTTGCTGATTTTTTGAGTAGGTTGTCTATATATTTTAATTTTGTTTTTAATTTATGTGATGTATGTGTGTAGCAACTTGCTAGGTAATTGTTTGTTAGAATTTCTGCTCTTTGGTATATGTTCATTTCCTTTGACATATGCCATACTATTGCATTTGGGGTTGATGGCATCAGTCCTAAACATTTTCTTAAAGCGATTTGAGTTACAGAGTTGATTCCTTTTAGATTGGTGTTTGATGCATTTGTGTATTGTGGTAATCCCCATTCTATCATTGTTCTTATGGTTGCTTTGTATATTATCAATAGGGTTTCTGGGTGTGCCCCCCAATATACTCCCGATAGCCATTTTAATATTGTTGTTGCTTTAACTATTTTTCCTTTAAGGTATTTAATGTGCGATAACCAGTTTAATTTGTTGTCCATCGTTAGTCGCAGGAATTTTGCTTCTGTAGTTGGTGTAATTGTTGTTCTTTCTATGTCGATGTTAAAGTCTTGGGATTCTCTTTTCCTGGTAGATATTACTAGTTTCGTTTTTTCTGCAGATATGTTTAAGTTTATTGATTTAAGCCATTTCTTGAGGATTTTTATTGAGTCTGTTAGGTTCCTTTTTATTATTGTTTTGTCTGCGGTTTTGCACTAAATCACTATGTCGTCTGCAAACTGAAGGATGGAGCAGTTGTCTCCTATGTTGTTTAATATTTTATGTAGATATCCCTAGTAGCATTTTTGGTTGGCCAACGGTTGCCAACAGTTGGGAATTAGTTGGGATATAGTTAGTGTTTGTGCCTACAAATTCCCAACACAGGGCCTACGGCAAAAAAGTTACGACAGTTTGCCAACGACTATTCAATGTTGGGCCTATAATTGTTATGGTTGGTTAATTAACAAAAAGTTACGACAGTTTGCCAACGAATATTCAATGTTGGGCCTACAATTGTTATGGTTGGTTAATTAACAAAAAGTTACGACAGTTTGCCAACGAATATTTAATGTTTGGCCTACAATTATTATGGTTGGTTAATTAACAAAAAGTTACGACAGTTTGCCTACGAATATCCAATGTTGGGCCTACAATTACTATGGTTGGTTAATTAACAAAAAATTTACAACGATGATTAAATGTCGTCTTACAAACGTCAGAAAATTTGCTACATCAAAAAACCTGTTGTGATTTTTCTTTTCTTATTTATAAATACGTGATGAGGACGTCTGTCTTAAGACAAAAATGTGAAATTTTAAGGAATGAGTCTAAAGGTCGGATGATGATATTTTGTAGAATATTTCGCATCACTGCACAGTTTTCATAAACAATTAATACTAGTTATGTAACTAGAAATTATAAGTGTTTACAAGGAAGTGTGTTGGTCAGCTGCGAACAGCGGTTGCTTTGTAAGCGGAAAGCTTGGGTTCGATTCTCCTCACCGCGAATTTTTTTTTTTTTTTCCTAAACCAGACCTGAAGAAGACGTATTTACGACGTCTTTTGAAGTTCTTTAAGACGCCTTCTGGACGTTTTTAAGACGTCTTTTGGAAAGAAGCCTTCAGTTGGGCCCAGTTGGGCCTATGGAAAGAAACCTTCGGTTGGGCCTTCGTGTTAAGTGACGTTGGGCCTACGTTGGTTACAATCGTTGGCCCATTTAAAAATAGCGCGACACTTCAACAGTTGGCCAACGGATAACACGTCATTGGCCCAACAAACTCCCAACAAATAAATGCTACTAGGGATATGTTGAATAGTAGTGGACTCAAGATAGATCCTTGTGGTAGGCCTTTTCTACATGTTCTCGTATCGTTCCATTTAAGTAAAAATGAATTGGTCTTTCTGTTATTGTATTTTTTATGAAACTAACTATGTTGGATGGTATTTTCATTTTATTTAATTCGTTGATTAATATTGCTGGGTTGGCGTTATCGAAGGCACCTTCTACGTCTATAAACAGTGCTCCCAATGATTCCTTTTTTATAAAAGCTAGGTAAATATCTGTGGTGAACAGGTTGTGGCTGTCTTGGCATGATTTATTCTTCCTAAAACCAAATTGAATATTTGGTAAAATGAGGTAATTTTCAATATAGTGATCCAGTCTGTTTTTAATTATTTTTTCTGTTAGTTTTAAGATATTTGATGCTAATGATATTGGTCTATAACTGCCCTTCTTTTGTTTTGGTATTAGGGTGGTGTTATATACTTTCCAGTCTGGTGGTATCTGTCCTTGCTCGATAATTTGTGATATGATATCGTTAAGTCTATTTATTATATTGTCTGGAAGGCTTTTTAATATTTCATTTGTGATGTTGTCAGCTCCTGGTGCCGTGTGTAGTTTTAAGGTTTTTATTATTTCCTTTATTTCTTCTATTGAGGCTTTTTGCTTCCATACTGATGGTAATTCCTCTTCTTTGTTTTTAATCTGTATGTTATTTGTTGTTAATGGTGGAGCAAATTTTTCTGCATATATCTTTGCTGCCTTTATCTGTTCTTCCGGTGTGCTGTTGCTCGATGTGTTCCATATTTTGCTATTTTTGAATGATTTTATTATGTTCCAGATATCCTTTAGCTTAGTATTTGGGTTCATTTTATTTATTGTTTCTTTAAAACTATTTGATTTATCATTTTTTATTATTTTTCGTGTCTTGTTTATTTCTTCTTTCCATTTGGATAAATTTTCGATTGTTGGATGGTTTTTATATTCCTGGTATGCTATTTTCCTGTTGTTTGTTGCTTCTTGATATTCATCATTCCACCATCTGAGTGCTGGTCTACTATTTTTGTTCCCTCTTATTGCTTTCATATTGCTGTTATTTATGTTGTTTTGATTTTGCTGTTGGGTGTTTAGCTGTTTTGCACCATTTTTTATGAGTGTGTCTTGTATAATGTTGACTAGTGCCTTGTATTGTTCTAGATAGTTAGTTTGTTGTATTTTATTTCCAAATGTTTTTCTTTCCAAATCATCTTTTGTTTTAGCCCAATCAACTTTTGTTGTTGTTAATTTCGATCTGTTGCTAGTAAATTTTTGTGGTTGAGTGTTGGTTTCGATGTTGATTGGGTGATGATCGCTATTCATAGGGTCCGTTGTGTTATTAACTTCCGTATTGTTAAATAGGTCTAATGAAACTATTTGTAGGTCTGGGGCGGGTGGTCTGTAGTTTGCTTTAGGTATCATTGTTGGTTCCCTTTTTGGGATTATTGTTAAATCTAATTTGTTTACCGCATACATTAGATTTTTACCTGTAATATTATCAACTTCGCTTCCCCATATTCTGTGGTTGGCATTGAAGTCTCCGCATATTATGTGATTTCTGTAGTTTGAGATGTTTCCTATTTTATTTAGTAGTTTATACCATGTTTTTCCTGTTGACTTTATTTGCGGGGGTTTATACAGGGTGTCCCAAAAATGTCGCGTTTCCTTGAAAGGGGTGACTCAGGGGGTGATTTGAAACAACTTTTTCCTTGTCGAAAATATTGTCCGAAGCTTCGTTAAGGAGATATTAACCAAAAACCCCGACCAATCAGAGCGCACGCCTTCCGCCCGAGCTCCCGCGGTAGCGTTGGCTACGCGGTAGGCGACCGCGCTTGTACTGCGAACGTACGAACAAGCAAGTCGGCATGCATCGAAGGAAACCGCGTTACACAGTTTTTTTTTTAAAGCAGAATCTTAAATAAGAATAATTTGAAGTGAGAGGACAAGAAGTACGTAAATTTCGTTTTTAAATAAGGCATAAGCGAAAAGGTAACGTAACAGAAATTGTACGACAAGTGATCGTAATTCGTTATTGAGGTAAAAATCCGTAGTTTAACAACGGCCAACACAACTAAATTTAAAAAATAATATTAGGTGTATGAAAAAATTATTTCCGACTGGAATTTCTATCGCGGTGGTATTCAGAAGTTGCCAGAAAAATGGGAGAAGGTAGTTAACAATAATGGAAATTATTTCGATGATCGAGTTGTTTTCATATTTTTTAAATCGAACTGTTATTGTACCCTAAAATCGGAAAGAATTTATTTTCACACCTAATAATCACCAATAAATTAAATAAAACTCACCCTTTCGGACATTCCTTTCCTTGCATTCCTTCCCCTTTCGGAAACCTGCGTGACTAGGCCACTGTACCGATCCTGGTCATCGGCGTCCAGTGCTCAGCTGATCGCAGGGTCAATGTACCGAATATTCACTTCACTGCACGGCTACTAACACTGATCACTGAATTTATTTTTCACGGAACGTGTTGTTCCTACGTTATAAAAATTGGTGGCCGCGAAAGGGGCCGATTACTGTTAATTACTGGGACGAGATTACTACTATTACCCGGCGAAAAGAAAACTCGTGGCAGACTGTCTCGGGCTGTGCAGTCCGCTGTTGTGCAGTGTGCAGCGATCAGATACGGATCCGACCGACGATCGTCAAAACAAAAGCGTAGGCTACGCTTGGTCAAATCGCTCTATCCCACTCGATCTCGTGTTTCGTTCGATCTCTTCGTCGCGCGGTGCGACAATGTATGTGGCAACTTCAGCCAATAACCAAAATACGTGTGCCCCGTCTTTAAAAGTGTGCCCAAATAGGTGACTCGACCAATCGTCACAGCAGCGGACTGCACAGCTCGAGACAGTCTGCCACGAGTTTTCATTTCGCCGGGTTATAGTAGTAATCTCGTCCCAGTAATTAACAGTAATCGGCCCCTTTCGCAGCCACCAATTTTTATAACGTAGGAACAACACGTTCCGTGAAAAATAAATTCAGTGATCAGTGTTAGTAGCCGTGCAGTGAAGTGAATGTTCGGTACATTAACCCGGACGCAGTGTGATCAGCTGAGCACTGGACGCTACCCAACCATAAATCTTTTCGTCCACCGATAACCAGGATCGGTACAGTGACCCAGTGACACAGGTTTCCGACAAGGGAAGGAAAGCAAGGAAAGGAACGTCCGAAAGGGTGAGTTTTATTTAATTTATTGGTGATTATTAGGTGTGAAAATAAATTCTTTCCGATTTTAGGGTACAATAACAGTTCGATTTAAAAAATATGAAAACAACTCGATCATCGAAACAATTTCCATTATTGTTAATTACCTTTTGCCATTTTTCTGGCAGCTTCTGAATACCTCCGCGATAGAAATTCCAGTCGGAAAGAATTTATTCATACACCTAATATTATTTTTTAAATTTAGTTGTGTTGGCCGTTGTTAAACTACGGATATTTACCTCAATAACGAATTACGATCACTTGTCGTACATTTTCTGTTACGTTACCTTTTCGTTTATGCCTTATTTAAAAACGAAATTTACGTACTTCTTGTCCTCTCACTTCAAATTATTCTTATTTAAGATTCTGCTTTAAAAAAAAAACTGTGTAACGCGGTTTCCTTCGATGCATGCCGACTTGCTTGTTCGTACGTTCGTAGCACAAGCGCGGTCGCCTACCGCGTAGCCAACGCTACCGCGGGAGCTCGGGCGGAAGGCGCGCGCTCTGATTGGTCGGGGTTTTTGGTTAATATCTCCTTAACGAAGCTTCGGACAATATTTTCGCCAAGGAAAAAGTTGTTTCAAATCACCCCCTGAGTCACCCCTATCAAGGAAACGCGACATTTTTGGGACACCCTGTATAGATTAGTTATGTAAAAATCTTTATTTTGTTTGGTTTTTATTTTTACTGTTTGAATTTCAAATTTATTGAAATTTGAGAAATCTTCATTAATTTTATCGTATATTATGTTTTTATTTATAGCAAGTAACGTTCCTCCGCCATGATGTATGGCTTGTCTGTCGTTTCTTTCTATGTTAAAGTTCCCAATGTTGATGTAGTTTCCATCTTCTAACCAGGTTTCTTGGAGAGCGATTATGTCGTAGTCTTGTGCTATATTTCTTAGATCCTCAATTTTATTTTTAATTCCTCTACAATTCCATTGAAGTATTTTCATTTTAATTAATCCTCTTTTCTTTTTCTTTTTATTTATTTCTTTTATAGTGTTTTTGGTACATCTATGTTAGTTATATCTTCTAATGTTCTGGATCTATGTTTCTGATCATTTGTGATTTTTTTATTTTCCATTGAGTTATTATGTTTTACTATTCCTTTGAGTCTAGAATACTCAGGTGTTGTAATTAATGTGTGGGTTTTGTTTGTCGTTATTTTCCCTTTCCTAGTGTAAGGGAAAGTGTTGTTTGAATGTGAAGCTCTTACGTGGATCTCTTCTAATCTTGTGTTCTTGTCTTTATTTTCATTTGTTTTGTCTTCTATTGAGTTTTGATCACCTTGTGTGATTAATTTTATATTTCTTATATTTCTATTTATATCCACTTGTGCCTCTATGGCTCTGTTAGTTATGTTGTTTTTAAAATTCTTCTCGGTTGCAGTCTCTTTTATCCTGGGTTTTGTAATTTCTATTTCTTCTAATGTTAGCGGGTTTAGAAACTGTTTTTCATTCCAGTTATATAATGTTGTTTGCATTGCATAATGCATTTTGTATAATGCATTTTTGTTTATTTCTTTGAAGTATAAGCCTATTATTTGGTTTTCGCTTAAAATATTGTTTTTTCTTATTATTTCTTTGGCTTTTTTATGGTCTATGTTATAGTAGCTCATAGTGGTTGCCAGTATTTTTTGGTATTGTAAGGAGGGACAATTTATGACGAATGTTTTATGATTTCCTTTGCAGTTATAACATTTGAATCCTGCCTTGCATTCGTATTTTCCTTGGTGGTCTATTTCATTGCACATTTGGCATCTTTTTTGCCCCCTACACTGTGCAGATATATAGGGTGTTCCAAAAATGCTACGGGTCCTTAAAGGGTGTGATTCGCGGGATGATTGCAAACAACTTTTTCCTTTGCGAAAATGCCCTCCGAGGTTTCGTTAACGAGATATTAATAAAAAGCACCGACCAATCAGAGCGCGAGCCTTCCGCTGAAGCTCCCGCGCTAGCGTGGCCGCGCGCCGGGCCGCGCTGCGACTACGAACAAACAAGGCGGCATGCATCGAAGGAAATTGCGTAGAATGGCAAATGAAAAAGACGTAACAAAAAAATCGAACCTTTTGCCATGGTTTGTTTGCCATTTAAAGTGAATAATGAATAAAGGATAAATGGATGAAAATCACGTGTAACGTAAAAAGACGAATACACATTTTTTTTAGAAGATTCGAAAATAATAATTATTTGAAGTGGGAGGATAAGGAGCACGTAAATTTCCTTTTTTAATAACGTACAAACGTACAGTCACAAAAATATTATGCGTGCAATGCGCACACTATAACGAAATGGACGAAGAGAAAATGGGATACCCCCATTTAATCGTCATGGAGAATAGAAGAAGCTATAGAATATGCCACAGTTGCCGCCGGATTTTGTATGTAGCAAAACCAGCAAGCCAGTGTGGATTATGCACACTCCTAATCCCGCAGATACACCCCGTGTATTTGGATGAATTAAATAGAGGAGGGAGTTATCCGGTAATTCGAGATATGGTCCTGGAAGATTTGTAAATATGTAAAGATATGTAGACACGTAATTTTCTTTAAAAATGTATCGTCTTTTATTTTCTTATTTATATTATATCTTTATTTTCTTATTCTTTTATTATTATTGTTACACACCACACTCACAGATACTCACACACACATACACACATTCTAGTTAATACTCACACCTAGTTTTAAGCATTTTTGTACAAATTATTACTAAAATATATACATATACATAATCCCCATAAAAAAGGAAAAGTTCATATCCTAATAATATTATAACATAAGAAAGCATAATCGCGAAATAATGTAAGAAAAAAAGAATCTACGAAAGAAGCCAACGAGCTAATTCAAAACTCGCGCCTGCGTCAAACGTATTAAACTGTCATTAGCGCCACATTTAACTCATCACCGTTCAAATCCGCGCTTGCGCCATACTTCACAAACAACTTTAAAATGCCAAAGCGATCACGAACACGTCACTCTAAGACCGAGAAAAGCAAGAAGCAGTTGGAGGAAATATTTAACGAGATGATCCCGATACCACCACTGATTACCCCGCTCCCGAGATCTCCAGAGGAAATGGTAAAACCCTTATAAATATTCCTTTTCCTTTCGAAACTAATAAAATTTCAAGAAACTTAAGATACCACCTCCTATTCCTCCGGAATCCCTCCCAACGCCGCCTAGATCAACACCGGAATTCAAAATTCCGAAAATACCACCGATAAAAAAGAAGAAAGACGATATTCAGAAGTACCCGAAGTTAATCCCCATCGATATTCCTCAACCGGACTGGGAAGCATACGAAACCTTACCCACAACGGATCCCAGGCAATGGGTCTGGAAAATATTAAGAAGAGTTGGAACGGGAGCGACGGAAAAATACGTTCCACCAACAAAAAAAGAAGAAAAAATCTATTAATAAAAACAAATTGTGTAAATATCATTATGTATAAATAAATATAATACTTATAAATCTGTTCAAATCTTTCGAGGACGAAAGATCACCTAGCGTTACCGACCGTAGGTAAAACAGTACCGTTCTATATTATCAGACCTTTTGTGCATACCTTATATAGGGTGCGTTCCGTTATTCACTGCAAGTACTTCTTATATGACGTCACGTGAGTGTGCTGCTAACAGCGTTCCGTTTTAATTTCGTGCATTTCGAAGCTATTGCGAAATTGTAAAACGGAACGCAGCTGCAGTTGGTTGCATTCAGCATCTCATAGCGTCTGTCATCTGGTATCCAATATTGTTCTAATAACCTACAAAATGAGTGGAAGAAATAACAAAAATACAATAGTTGCGTTATTATTTACGGATATAATTAAAGAAAATATAGAGGACTCAAGTAGTTCCAGCGACGATGAATTAGAAATAGAAATATGCAGAAGATTAAATCGAACTGGAGTACCAAGAATACGGTGCAGAAATTATGTAGAAGATATTGTTTCTGCATATTCGGATGCAGAGTTTAAAACTCATTTTCGGTAAAATTGCAGGATTCATTTTGAAATCGTTGTGTGGTCACGTGATCACTGCGACTGCTGTACCCGGCCGGCTGCAGCAGTTACAACAGGAAGTGACGTCGAAGTTCGTGACGTCATACATCTGTAGCAGTGCTTCAGCAGTGAACTGCTATCTATATCGGAACGCTATTGTCAGCACTGCCAGTACTTGCAGTGAATAACGGAACGCACCCTAAGTAATTAAGGGGGTAGATACGGGGTAAAACAGCGCTCTGTAACCGACACAATTTGGTCCGAAATATGGGTTTGGGAAATTACGTTGTCTGTCCTTATATGAGCAGATTTTGAGCTGGGTGATGTCTCACTCGAAAGAGGAAGGTCCGATGCTGGCCGTTCTGGTCATGGTTCGACGAGATTGTGTTAATATCTAATAATATGAGTGTCCAAAGGAGAGCAAAATCCGACAAAAAAAAGAGTTTTGTGACTCAAACGATGACCAGAGCGGGCTGTATCGAACCTTCCTCTTTCGAATGAGACCTCACCCAGCCCAAAATGTGCTCATATAAGGACAAACAACGTAATTTCGTGACTGCATTCCCAATACGAGTTCCGCCATATTGGCGATAATACAGAGCAAGTCACGTGACAAATTTAGTTCAGCTAGTGGATACGAGATGGCGCCTACTCGGGAGGACTGCCAACGTGGAATCATAGCAAAACTGAAGCGTTAGCTGGAAAAACTTCAATAAAGTAAAAAAAATACGCCAAGTACACGAAATCAAATAAATCACAAAAAATAGAAGATAATTGCAAAATAAAAAAAAATGTGAAATCAAAATGAGCTGCAAGTACATAAAGGTGCTTTCCCGCAGTATGCAAAGGCGACACTGGTGTAACGCAATGTAAGATTCGGTGCTTTCCAACTGCGCTTAATAATATTAAGCAGATATACTTTTATAGAAATAAATATTTCAATGTCACGTCCTGGGTGGAGGTTAGGACAATGACACAAGGAGTTCTTGCCCCGCTGCCTCCAACGTACCGTCGCGCCCTAAGGCCGGCCGGATTACGCCGCAATGGAGTAAACTGTGCGGGGCGGGTGGATTGGCTTTTTAAAGGATCGAGGAGGAAAAGAAGAGGTGTGTTTCGTCTTGGGACCGTCAGCTAGACTCATCGGTAGGGCTACAGCTGACGGCCCCTGCCCTAGACACACACGGGGACACAGAGGATATGATTTTGGAACTTGTATATATACTAATGGATTGGAGATTGAGAGCTAGCGAGAAGATTAGACCTCTGGTGGCGCTCGCCGACACTAAGTCGCGATACCGTGGTGGGGCCGGGACGTCACATCAATACCAATAAATATTTTATTCAATATACTTGGCGCTGCGAAACCGAAAAAATGTTAATTGTCTTATTAATAATAAATTAATAATTTACAATAACTCACTTACAGTCTAAAATACATTACGAACGCACACACAAGAAAAAGAGAAAAAGATTAATGCAATTTATACATATTTATTCAGTTTAGCAACACCAATTCGAGGCGCAGCGCCAAGTATTTTGAATAAAATATTTATTGGTATTGAAATATTTATTTCTATAAAAATATATCTGCTTAATATTATTAAGCGCAGTTGGAAAGCACCGAATCATACATTGCGTTACACCAGTGTCGCCTTTGCACGCTGCGGGAAAGCACCTTTATGTACTTGCAGCTCATTTTGATTTCACATTTTTTTTTATTTTGCAATTATCTTCTATTTTTTGTGATTTATTTGATTTCATGTACTTGGCGTATTTTTTTTTACTGTTTTGAAGTTTTTATGGGGATCTCACTTCTTTTTACAAAGATAATTTCCATAGGGAATGACTTCAAATAATTTTTAATATCATATTATTACCGGCGCCGTGGGGGCCGTCAGTAATAAAAATAATCCCCATAATATATTTATATAATAACATAAATATTATAATAATTTTAAAGAAATAAATCTTTTATTTTATACATATACATGAAAAAGTGCTTATTTCATTTGCTCGTGCAGCAGAGTTACTTTCTTTTTCAGCTGTGCTGAAATAATTCTCTTCGTCTGCATCGTTAACTGAAATAGGACACATTTACTAATTATTTATAAATTATCATACGTGCTCATATGTCAAGATAAGTGAATGAATAATTGCGTATGCAAAACCCTACCTTCAAATTTGTGCATACATAGTCTGACGTAGATCACACTACATCATCTTCTGCTTCGATTATCTGTAAATATATGAAAGTCACATTTTTTTTAGTTATACGACTTAACGTAGAATTTATATAGAAATATAGAAATAGAGTGGCCTTTTGCTATAGTAAGTGTAGAGACTACATAATGTGTCCGAAGGAGGTGAGAGCGTATGGCAGAAAGTCTTGTTGCAGGAAATTTAAATTAAATGCTAATGGTAATAATTCAGGGAAAATGAACGAAGCGATCCAATATTTTTAACGCACAATTTATTGGTGTTGGTATAATATTAATTTAGTATGTTTATTGGTGAATTGAAATATTGTTAATGGGAATCTAAAACATTAATGAATTAATGAATAGCGTGGCAACTACTATGGATTTTATATATTAAAGTATTACGAATGTCTTTCACAAAAGATTGAAAAGCATCAAGGGAGAAGTGTTTTCAGCATACTTTCTTCACTAATGTGATTTGCTCTACATTGCAAGCAGTCCCCCATAATCTATTTTCTTAATAATTCGTAATGCTAGTATGTCGTTTGACAAATTTTGTAGATTTACCTTATTTGACAAATTTCCAGAAACTTGTGCGAAACAAGATGCTCTGTCTATCTATCTAATCGTCTCCGGACAACCTCCAATCCTGTGCGTCCCCTTCATTTTTATCCAAGTCCTGTGCGTCCCCTTTATTTCTATAATATATCTATAAGCTTTACATAAAAATTCTAAATTGCTGGTATACAAATAAATATCTGGTAATTTAATGCAAAATGCAATGCAATTTTTTGTTACCACAATATTTATTTTGTACATGCATGGTACAAATTTCCAGAAACTTATGCGAAAGAAGATACTTCTCTGTCGAATCTTCTCCGGACAACATCCAAGTCTGCGAGTCTGCATAAAAAATCTATTAAAAAATTTTGGCGACCCACCTTGTTAATTGAGACAATAATTCAGTCTCCCATGTAGTATAAAAACTCGTGACATTTCAAATTTTGACAACTTACCTTATTTGACACTTGGCAGGTTTTGATGAATTGACACTTGGTAGATTATAAAGCGATGACACTTGGTAGGTTATAATTCAATAGTATACGCCGATCCCTGCCGAATGATCCCGAGAGTCGACGAACGAAACATACACTAGTTTCTTTTGGCTGAAGGTGTGCGTGTAACGCGTATATACGTATTATGTTGACGAAAATTTGGTTGAAGGAGAATCAGAATCAGAAGAAAATCTTACCGTTTTCGACTGATTCATGAGACGATATTATGATATCTCTGTCATGCGTGGACAGATTTTATTGAAATTTGGTCTTATTCGAAAGCTTATATGCGTGTTACATAAGAAAAATGCCATTAAATTTAGAAAATATTGCAGGCGTGATGAGATATTAATCAAATAAGTTTCAGGTTAGGTTGGATTAGCCCGGCGACGAGTAAATGATAGCGGTAGCGACAGTCGACATATACAGGGTGTCTTTCCTGTACTTGGCGTCGAGACGCTACCGCGTCTCTAGATACATGTGCCACAGTAAAAGCGTGATGTCAGTCAATTTATGCATTTTCGTACGATTAGAGGTTAGGTTATATGCATTTTAGGCATACATTGACTAGGAACTGCTGGGAACTCTATACATTTACTAAATTAACTTATTTTATAATTATATGGCCACATTATTTAAAATAACAAAATAGAGACTGGAACTTTTTTATTAATACTGGAAGTAGTGATTTACTGCTATCATATTTTCAGAATGTGGTAAACTTACAACAATTATTTGAAATTATTGCTCTTATTATTCTTTTTTATTTTTCTGACGATTGTATAAAACATGTAATAAGGAATAGTCTCAAAATCAGTGAACAGTTGACACCTTGATTCTTTTTGTAATTCTTTACGGTCCTATCTCCTATAGTCCTTAGTTAATATTTAAAGTGTAGACAGGGTAAAAAAGAAATAAAAAATAAAACAACTAGATGTGACTTATACCAATTTCACTCAGAAAATATATTGTAAAATAGGAAAACGTTTTTGTTTGAAGCGTAAAGTTTAAATTACAACACGATCGGCTGGTGAAATCCAGGGTTCAGTGTAAACGAATTTCAGCAGAAAGAAATGAAAATTTACCAAAATAAATTTATTCCTACTGATATTCATACAAGCTATTGATTAAAATATACTATTGTATTGGCTCCTCTTCCTCCTCTTCTTCCTCTTTCTCCTCTTCCTCCTCTTCCTCCTCTTCCTCCTCTTCCTCCTCTTCCTCCTCTTCCTCCTCTTCCTCCCATTCCTCCTCTTCCTCCTCTTCCTCCTCTTCCTCCTCTTCCTCCTCTTCCTCCCCTTCCTCCTCTTCCTCCTCTTCCTCCTCTTCCTCCATTCCTCCTCTTCCTCCTCTTCCTCCTCTTCCTCCTCTTCCTCCTTTTCCTCCTCTTCCTCCTCTTCCTCCTCTTCCTCCTCTTCCTCCTCTTCCTCCTCTTCCTCCTCTTCCTCCTCCTCCTCCTCCTCCTCCTCCTCCTCCTCCTCCTCCTCCTCTTCCTCCTCTTCCTCCTCTTCCTCCTCTGCCATGCTGCATCTCCGCCGCTTCTTTTTAAACGACTTCAAAAAGGAGGAGGTTATGTATTCGACCCGTATGTATGTTTTTGTTTTTTTTATGTTTGTCCTCGCATAACTCCTCAGCATATGGACCGATTTTGATGATCTTTTTTTATTCGAAAGGGGGCGATGCCCCGGTGGTCCCATCCTACACTGCATCAACATTGGCCCAATATTTTGCCCGTTATGGTTAATAATAAAGACTATTGTCACCTAATTATTATTATTTTATGTACGTACGCGCATATCTCCTCAGCATGTTGTGTCAATATATATAAAACTAAAAAGTTAAAAATAAACAAATTTTAAAAAAAAATTAAAACCGACTTCAAAAAAATAAAGTTGCACTAAAAAGAAAAAAATAATTCTTTCCCTTATTTAATCTATGACTCATATTTTTCAAGTCGGTGCCTCATCATTTGCACTGTGTAAATCTGGCGCCGGCTTAAAAAATATGAGACGTAGATTAAATAAGAGAAATAATTATTTTTTACTTTTTAGTGCAACTTTATTTTTTTGAAGTCGGTTTTAATTTTTCAGTTCGCTGTTCTGTAATATGAAAAATAAACATTGCAATAATGTCTTGACGTTTTCACACTTTCATGAGAATGTAAGAATTTAAAAAAAGATTGTTTTGCGTGAGATCGCCTACGTATCTACATACCTCCTTCTTGTACTTCAATACAAGTTCGCGGTACAAGACCGCAATTTCTCGTGAACTCCGTCCCGACGACGGAGTTCGGCCGCTGCTGGAACTTCTGGACCGACTCCGTCGTTGGGACGGAGTCCGGGTGCTCCTTGCCGTCCGTCTATGGGACGTAGTCCGTTGTCGGGACGGACTCGGTTCCGGAGTCCGCCCCCCCCCTCCTTGCGTATTTTCTTTGCCAGATATCTAAAAACGAGTCGAAGAAACAGTGAAACTATTGAACGTAAAAATGGATTTGAAAGTGCAGTAGAAGAGTACACGTTTATCAATTTGGTACATTCGGGCACAATATAGGCTTCCTTCAGCCAAGATTTAGCGCAGGAGAAGAATCTTCAGATTTCAAAATGCTGGAATTTCCAAGTTCGAAAGCTTTGAAATTCAACCATTTCAAAAATTTCTAATTTAATTATCAAATGTCCAACATTCGTGATTTTAAAATTTTCGATTTTTCCACTTCTGATGTTTAGAAACTTCAATTTTCATCACTAGCCTTCTGTTTCAACTAACGGAGGCCTACAGGGTGTCCCAAAAATGCTGCGGTTCCTTAAAGGGGGTGATTCGGGGGGTGATTGCAAACAACTTTTTCCTTTGCGAAAATGCCCTCCGAGGTTTCGTTAACGAGATATTAATAAAAAGCACCGACCAATCAGAGCGCGAGCCTTCCGCTGGAGGTCCCGCGCTAGCGTGGCCGCGCGCCGGGCCGCGCTGCGACTACGAACAAGCAAGGCGGCATGCATCGAAGGAAATTGCGTAGAATGGCAAATGAAAAAGACGTAACAAAAAATCGAACCTTTTGCCATGGTTTGTTTGCCATTTAAAGTGAATAATGAATAAAGGATAAATGGATGAAAATCGCGTGTAACGTAAAAAGACGAATACACATTTTTTTAGAAGATTCGAAAATAATAATTATTTGAAGTGGGAGGATAAGGAATACGTAAAATTCCTTGTGTTAATAACATATCCACGAAAAGGTAATGTAACAGGAAATTAACGAAAAGTGATCGTAGTTCGTTATTGTGATAAAAATCCGTAACTCAATAACGGCCAGCACTGTTGCTGATAACGAATAAGTCGGTTTAAAAAGCCCGAATAAATATTTTCGTACGAGAATTTTGAGAATTATCGCCGGAAATAAGCCATAGCTTGCGTTAAATTTAAAAATGAATGATCACCATTAAAGTAACTAAAACTCACCCTTGTCGAAAATTCACCTGCAACTTGAAAACTTGTGTCACTGGGTCACTGAACCGATCCTGGTCATCGATGGACGAGCCCAGTGCACAGCTGATCCCAGGTATACGACACTACTCAAAGTTAAGGGTCGCAATGTCAGGTGCGTCCAGGTCAACGTACCGAAATATTCACTTCACTGCACGGCTACTAACACTGATCACTTTATTTACTTTTTATGGAACGTGTTGTTCCTACGTTTTAAAGCCGCGACGCTAACCGACGAAACGTATCCTCGCTTGGTGTTTCGATATTGGGATATTCTAGCGCAAATGCTCGCGCAGCAGCACTTGCGTTCCCGTCGTTCCGGGCGTAGACCCAGAACATACGGTAGTATTCCTGGGCTGTGAACATTTCTGCAACGCGATTTCTAGCTGACTGACAGGATTTTTTCCAAGCAACTTCCGCTACCCCCAAGTAGCTTCTCTGGTTCCATTATGAGTTAACTCCAACCAAGCCAAGAGGCTTTAGGTAAAAAGAAGCCAGCACATTTTCGGAACACACGTGTTTTGCAGAAGTGCAACGAAAACTTTCACAAAAGCCCGCGCTCCGTCCTTCTACTGCCAATGTACCCATTGCTTCGAGATAGAAAACAGACACCACGTGTATCGGTTCGAAAGGATCCGAAGGGAAGAGACGCAGAAAGTCTTCGAGTTGCTATAAAGAAGAAAATGCATACCATTCCTGTTTCCCCTTTCTGACACCCTGAGTTCACGTCTGCTACGAGGCGGAACCAATTAAGTCATAAATTATCCGAAACTGTAGGAAACCGTTCTCTACCGCCGACTTGCGGGACAATACGGTCATAAATCGCGACCCTGGCGAAATGCTCTGGCTGATCAGCCTGATTAATTTTGGAGAACTAGAAATTACAGAGTATTATCCAGCATCAATACGTCTCGCGGAGAGACACAGGAAAAGGAGGGATAGTCCGCTGACTGCGCGTAGCCCGCCTGCTTCGTCCTACCCTCAAATTAAAGACGGATCCCTTATCTCTCGAGTATAAACACGTGCTCGAATTTCAAAACACAAGCACGCATCGACGTATTCGGTGCGAGAGAAGGCGGGCTTGAAGTTCGATTGGTCCTGAACTAACCATTTGGGCCTACTTATCTCTCGTGTCTAAACACGCGCTCGAATTTTCAAACAAAAGCACGCGTCGACGTATTCCGTTGGAGAGAAGGCGGGTTTGAAGTTCGATTGGTCCTGAACTAACCAATCGGGCCTGCTTATCTCTCGTGTCTAAACACGCGCTCGAATTTCCAAACAAAAGCGTGCGTCGACGTATTCCGTGCGAGAGAAGGTGGGCCTTGTGGAGGAGATATCGCTGTGAAGAGGGCCTCTTCAGGACAGTGGCCGTTTGGGAGGGATGCAGGGCAGATTGGTTAGTTTGGGGCCAATCGGACCTCAAGCCCACAGTCTCTCGCACCGAATACGTCGATGCGTGCTTGTGTTTTGAAATTCGAGCACGTGTTTATACTCGAGAGATAAGGGATCCGTCTTTAATTTGAGGGTAGGACGAAACAGGCGGGACTACGCGCAGTCAGCGGACTATCCCTTCTTTTCCTGTGTCTCTCCGCGAGACGTATTGATGCTGGATAATACTCTGTAATTTCTAGTTCTCCAAAATTAATCAGGCTGATCAGCCAGAGCATTTCGCCAGGGTCGCGGTTTATGACCGTATTGTCCCGCACGTCGGCGGTAGACAACGGTTTCCTACAGTTTCGGATAATTTATGACTTACTTGGTTCCGCCTCGTAGCAGACGTGAACTCAGGGTATCGGAAAAGGGAAACAGGAAGCAGGATTTTTTTCTTTATAGCAACTCGAAGACTTTCAGTTTCTCTTCTCTTCGGACCCTTTCGAACCGATACACGTGGTGTCTGTTTTCTATCTCGAAGCAATGGGTACATTGGCAGTAGAAGGACGGAGCGCGGGCTTTTGTGAAAGTTTTCGTTGCACTTCTGCAAAACACGTGTGTTCCGAAAATGTGCTGGCTTCTTTTTACCTGAAGCCTCTTGGCCTGGTGGGGGTCAACTCATAATGGAACGAGAGAAACTATTTGGGGGTAGAAGAAGTCCCTTGGAAAAAATCTTGTCAGTCAGCAGTCAGCAATCGCGTCGCAGACAAATATGTTCTGTGTGTACCCCCCGAACAACGAGGACGCACGTGCTGCAGCGTGAGAATTTGGGCGGGAATTACCCACGGCTCCGAACGCCAAGTAAAAATTCATTTCCACCAATTTTTATAACGTAGCAACAACACGTTCCATGAAAAATAAATTAAGTGATCAGTGTTAGTAGCCGTGCAGTGAAGTGAATATTCGGTACATTAACTCGGACGCACTTGACGTTGCGACCCTTAACTTTGGATGGTGTCGTGTACCTGAGATCAGCTGTGCACTCGGCGATGACCAGGATCGGTTCAGTGACCTAGTGGACACAGGTTTTTAAGCTGCAGGTGAATTTCCGAAAGGGTGAGTTTTAGTTACATTATAGGCGACTATTATTTTTTAAATTTAACGCAGGCTACGGCTTATTTCCGGAGATAATTCTCCAAATTTCCGTACGTAAATTTTTCTTCCGAGTTTTTAAACCTACTTATTCATTATCAACAACAGTGTTGGGCGTTATTGAACTACGGATTTTTATCACAATAACGAACTACGATCACTTTTCGTTAATTTCCTGTTACATTACCTTTTCGTGGATATGTTATTAACACAAGGAATTTTACGTATTCCTTATCCTCCCACTTCAAATAATTATTATTTTCGAATCTTCTAAAAAAAATGTGTATTCGTCTTTTTACGTTACACGTGATTTTCATCCATTTATCCTTTATTCATTATTCACTTTAAATGGCAAACAAACCATGGCAAAAGGTTGGATTTTTTTGTTACGTCTTTTTCATTTGCCATTCTACGCAATTTCCTTCGATGCATGCCGCCTTGCTTGTTCGTAGTCGCAGCGCGGCCCGGCGCGCGGCCACGCTAGCGCGGGACCTCCAGCGGAAGGCTCGCGCTCTGATTGGTCGGTGCTTTTTATTAATATCTCGTTAACGAAACCTCGGAGGGCATTTTCGCAAAGGAAAAAGTTGTTTGCAATCACCCCCCGAATCACCCCCTTTAAGGAACCGCAGCATTTTTGGGACACCCTGTATATTGCACCCGAATGTATATACCTTTTCTAGACATTTCGCGGGAAAACTGTAACACAACACTCTTATTCTACGTAGGAATGAATGCACGAATCTCTGAGCGTGAAGTTGCGTATCGACATTGCGAGGATGCCGCGCGAGGCAGGCTTTGCGGAGTGGAGAGTCTGGAGACTACCTCGATCATGATCACTTTGCGAGGGAGGCGCGTGCGACAGTCTCGCGCTACCTCCAGCATGATATTTGCATCGCCCGAGCCATGCGATTTTTGATCATGGGGCTGCGAGGCACCTTTGAGCACGTCGAAAAATCGACTGCTGATGCCTCGTAAAGTAATCATGGTCGAGGTAGTCTCCAGACTGTCCACTCCGCGAGGTGTGCCATGCGAGGCAGCCTCGCAATGGCGATACGCAGCTTGAGTAGCACGCGGACACTCAAACAATCACAGTTCTGTCACGTCCCGGGTGGAGGTCTTTAGGTTCATGACATAGCGGGGTTGTATGGGAATGGTTAGGCACGAATGCGAGATTCGTAGCACTGAGGGTAAATGGGAGTTCAGGCGCGAATGCCAGATTCGTAGCACAGAACTGTAGAGGGAGTACAGGCGCGAATGCAAGAATCGTAGCACTGAGGGTAAGTGGGAAACAGGCGCGAATGCGAGATTCGTAGCACTGGACGCCCAGGGAAGGTTTAAACAGTAATCACTCCGGTGGTGACACCAGTTAGGGCACTTTATGTTTGTTTTGGCTTGGTAATTGGATTTACCGTTGCATTTATTTAAGAAGCCAGACGAAATATTTCCGCGAAATACATCTAGACATATGGCTGTACACGGCCTATGCGAAAGTACGTAGGTAAACACTGTAAGAACTCTCGCTTTCGCGAACCGAAATCAGCTGTTGCAGTGGTCTGTTTTGATTTGGGATTTTCGTAGCCGAAGGATCGTTAAAATAACTCGAAACGTTATTCAGGAACAAGAGCGTTTGTTTATTTTAAAAGCACTCAGATATGTATATATAATAATGCGTTGGACGTTAAGCATCGGCACAAGAACATTTATATAAATGGTTATCAATAGCGAAATATTTGTATGAACATGAAACACATGAATATAAGCAATAGAGGATTATAATGTATACAATATGCAATTAGCAATGATAACTAGTAAATTCAATAAGTATAAGATGGTAAAGCAATAAGTATACGATAATAAAGCAATAAGCGTTAGCAAAAATAATACGATAATAAAGCAATAAACATTAGCAAAATAATGGTATGAAGATGATATGTCGTTAGCAAAAATAAGAAATAATTGCTTACAGTAGTTCTTGTAGATTTATAATGATTTGTTGGATACTGAATTGACTGTTAGAATGTTACAGTAAAAATGATCTATCAAACGAGGTACTTCACGAGAGAGTTTCCGTAGAAGAGAGCTCCGGCCTCTCAGGTCCTTGTATTTATGTGATTTACAGGATTGTTAGGGGTAAAGGGTATGCGCGGTATGCACCTTGACCTATTTACGAATATGCGTCGCAATACAAAGTTATTAATAGAGTAAGTCTTCTGGGGTTTTTATGTGGCCTTGTGCTAAATATTTGCCGCAAGGACTTCCGGGTTCTTACTTAGGCTTTCGAAAAGGGAACACTCAACCCATTTGATGGATTCTGGGTAGCTTGATTGGAAAGGGGTAAATGTGGCTTTGACTTGGAGGGTCGTAGAGAGGGGTGAAACGGGATTTGGATTTAAGAGGGGGGGTAAAAAATAAAAAATGGCGGAGATATAAGCCGATAAGTAGGATAAGTACCTTGCTGATGGTGTACTTGATTTCTCTGTTAGGCATCGTCTAAAACATAAAAAATAAATTTTTTCTTATTTAAAATGGTAATAGCTAAAATGTGACGAAGGATTTTTGTGATTGGGTGCCATGTTCGAAAGTTATAAATTTTTTAAACTCAAAATTTCGATACAAATTCGAGGTTTTTTTTTCAAACAGCTGTCAATGCTACAAAAATTTTTTTAAAAAATTTTCCCTACGTCACATTTAACTATTACCCTTTTAAATAAGAAAAAAATTATTTTTTATGTTTGAGACGATGCCTAACAGAGAAATCAAGTACACCATCAGCAAGGATTTTCAAAAGAGAGTCCTACTTATCGGCTTATATCTCCGCCATTTTTTTTTAATCGTTAATATTGTAAATTGTTCATAAAACTACTATATACAGGGTGTCCCAAAAATGCTGCGGTTCCTTAAAGAGGTGATTCGGGGGGTGATTGCAAACAATTTTTTCCTTTGCGAAAATGCCCTCCGAGGTTTCGTTAACGAGATATTAATAAAAAGCACCGACCAATCAGAGCGCGAGTCTAACGGCCGAGTTGCCGCGCTGCGACTGCGAACAAGCAACTCGGCATGCATGGAAGAAAATTGCGTAGAATGGGAAATGAAAAAGATGTAACAAATAAAATCGAACATGTTGTTATGGATTGATCGTCTTTTAAAGTGAATAATGAATAAAGGATAATGATAAGGAATACGTAAATGTCCTTGTGTTAATAACATGGCCACGAAAAGGTAATGTAACAGGAAATTAACGGAAAGTGATCGTAGTTCGTTATTGTGATAAAAATCCGTAATTTCATAACGGCCAACACTGTTGTTGATAATGAATAAGTTCGTTTAAAAACTCCGAAGAAAAATTTACGTAGGGAAATTTGGAGAATTATCTCCGGAAATAAGCCGTAGCCTGCGTTAAATTTAAAAAATAATAGTCGCCAATAATGTAACTAAAACTCACTCTTGTTGGAAATTCACCTGCAGCTTGAAAACCTGTGTCACTGGGTCACTGAACCGATCCTGGTCATCGATGGACGAGCTCAGTGCACAGCTAGTCCCAGGTATACGACACTACCCAAAGTTAAGGGTCGCAATGTCAGGTGCGTCCAGGTCAACGTACCGAATATTCACTTCACTGCACGGCTACTAACACTGATCACTTAATTTATTTTTCATGGAACGTGTTGCTCCTACGTTCTAAAAATTGGTGTTCAAATCGAACTTCAAGCCTGCCTTCTCTCGCACGGAATACGTCGACGCGTGCTTTTGTTTTGAAATTCGAGCGCGTGTTTAGACACGAGAGATAAGCAGGCCCGATTGGTTAGTTTGGGGCCAATGGGACTTCAAGCCCACAGTCTCTCGCACCGAATACGTCGACGCGTGCTTGTGTTTTGAAATTCGAGCGCGTGTTTATACTCGACAGATAAGGGATCCGTCTTTAATTTGAGGGTAGGACGAAGCAGGCGGGACTACGCGCAGTCAGCGAACTACATGGTCTCCTTCTTCCTGTGTCTCTTCGCGAGCCGTATTGATGTTGAATAATACTTTTTAATTGCTAGTTCCCAAAAACTAATCAGCCTGATGGGCCAGAGGATTTCGCCAGGGTCGCGGTTTATGATCGTATTGTCCCACGAGTCGGCGGTAGAGAACGATTTCCTACAGTTTACGGTAATTTACGACATAGTTGGTTCCGCCTCGTAGCAGACGTGAACTCGGGATATCGGAAAAGGGAAACAGGAAACAGCATTTTTTTCTTTATAGCAAGTCGAAGACTTTCAGTTTCTCTTCTCTTCGGACCCTTTCGAACCGATACACGTGGTGTCTGTTTTCTATCTCGAAGCAATGGGTACATTGGCAGTAGAAGGACGGAGCGCGGGCTTTTGTGAAAGTGTAGGATGGTTCGTTCGTTGCACTTCTGCAAAGCACGTGTGTCTCGAAAATGTGCTGGCTTCTTTTTACCTAAAACATCTTGTCCTGGTGCGACAATAAATTAGGTGATCAGTGTTAGTAACCGTGCATTGAAGTGAATATTCCGTATCTACATTAACCCGATCGCACTTGATGTTGCGACCCTTTTACTTTGGGTGGTGTCGCATACCTGGGACCAGCTGTGCACTGGACGCATCCGTTGCTGACCAGGATGAGTTCAGTGATCTAGTGACGCAGGTTTTCAAGCTGCAGGTGAATTTCTGAAACGGTGAGTTTTAGTTAGTTTATTGGTGATTATTAGTATTTAAATTTAACGCAGGCTATGACTTATTTCCGGCGATAATAACCCATTTTTTCCTGTGTCCGAACGCGAGACGTAGGTATTGATGGTGAATAATACTTTTTTATTGATATATTGGTGTTTCGAAAAATAATTAAGCTGACCGGCTAAAGCGGTTCGTCAGGGTCACGGTTTATAACCGTATTGCCCCACGAGTCGGCGAACGACAACGGTACATGCGGGTCCGAAGTCATCGCATGTACTACCCATCGATACAGCAATATACCGATTAACTCAGGCCGAGGAATGTCTAAAATTCTTAAAGATCGCGTCACGTTCTTGATTGTCGACAGTATTAATGTTCATATATTCCGAAAAGTCAATGTTCATATCTTCCGGAAAGAAGCTAGCGTTCTTGCCGTGATTGATTGGTGGTGCCTTCAAATTAAAGACGGATCCCTTATCTCTCGAGTGTTAACACGCGCTCGAATTTCAAAACAAAAGCACGCGTCGACGTATTCCGTTCGAGAGAAGGTGGCATTTAAGTCCGATTGGTCCCAACCTAACCAATCTGCCCTGCATCCCTCCCAAATGGCCACTGTCTTGAGGAGGCTTCACAGGAATTTCTCCTCCCCAAGGCCCACCTTCTCTCGCACGGAATACGTCAACGCGTGCTTTTGTTTTTATATTCGAGCACGTGTTTATACTCCAGAGATAAATCTTTAATTTGAAGGGAGGACGAAGCAGGAGGGCCCACGCGCTGTCAGCGGACTACCCCCCTCTATCCTGTGTCTGAACGCGAGGCGTATTGATGATGGATAATCCTTTTTTATTGCTATATTGGTGGCATGTTTCTCACATCTGGCATATTTAGCTGATCGGCTAAAGCGTTTTGTCAGGGTCGCGTCATAAACGCGTGACCGTTTTAAAGGACTCCAAGGTCGGGTACGCGACTCTGGCCACTCGCGGTGAAAGGTCTAGGGGGTCGTAAGACTACCAGCCCTTTACGTACAATCCGGATGTCCGTGTTTTCCGCGCGTCAGAAAAACACACTTCCACTAGCAGGTATCCGCCACCGAACTGCCAATCAGGGTTCACACGAAGTCCCTCACCAACCCTGATTGGCTAAGGAAATCACTACCTCTGCGACCAAGTTCCACGTTGGTGTTTTCTTTGGCCATGGAAAACGCAGAAAACTCAGTCAAGACACAGCAGTCACCACCCTCGGTCTCCGAAACCTAACAAGACGTTTCCATTTTGGTGACACTATCCGTGCGAAATCGCTGATCGTGCGACACGTGCTCGCGAATTCCTTTTAAGTGAAAAAGTGTGAAAGTGATTTTGTCAAGCATGGACACCAATGCGGGATATTCGTGCAACGAAATGTTTAACATGATTATCATGTATGGGGAGGCTAACTGCAGCTCATTAGGTGCGAAGCAATTATACGCGGAACGGTATCCTCATCTGCGACAACCCTCCCGGTAGTTTATCGTCAATTTGTGTGAAACATTACACACTACGGGTTCCTTTTTCCCTCGCATCGAAGGAAGAGGGCCAAGAAGGAATATCGACAGGGAAGTTGAAATCCTTGAACATATTCATAATAACTCTGCCCGCAGTACGAGGAGTATTGCTCGAGAAATGGGACCCTCCCATACGTATGTCCATCGCACATTGCGTGATGAAGGTTTGTAGGAGTTTAGTTGTATAAAGTGACATTTCTTTATAAATTTACCTATGCTTACTTTAAATTCACATTTCATTGTAGCTGTAAATTCTTCACTAAATGTATCGCCAAATTTTTATTAAGTGCACCCCCCCCCCCCCCGGTGAAAAAATCCATTTTTTGCAATTTTCATTCCACAACATGTCAAGAATAATCAGGTAAAATTTTAGGGCGAAATTCCTGACGGTAAAGATTTTACATGCAGTTCAGGGGGATTAACAGTGTGACGCTCTTGAAATAGGTGTTTGTTTGTGCGTGTGCGTGTGTGCGTGAGCGGCGTGCGTTGTTTTAAACGAATAAACGCATGGAAAATGGGGCGCTCACTCAATAGGATTCTACTCGTACTTACATTGCCTTCCGTGCTACCCTCTATTGCGAATATTCATACAGTCAACTTTTTTTAAGAAACATTTTTGTGTGAGAAAACCCCATGTTTCAGGGACTCTACCGTTTAACCATTTAGCCATCATCGCCCAGTTGTTCCTTAACATTCCCCGAAGATAACGCGATAACCACACATGTGTAATTAAGGAATATCTTTGGTTTTTTAATTTGGATGATCCTGTCTAAAGCAGAGTTGAGCATAATCAATTACAAGTGTAATTCCTTTCATTACAATTACAGAGTTATTCCGATTAAAAAGTAATAGCAATTAGATGTAATTGTCCTGCACACTTACAATTACAATTACAATTGTAATTGTGGTCAACTAAATTAACGATTACAGAAAGTAATCTGTAATTGAATTACACAATTACATTTCAATCGTAATTTGTAATTACATTACATTTTGCCCAACTCTGATTTGTAGCAGAATAAAGTGCAAAAAGTTTTAGACTCATACATTGTATACCATTTTCTACAAAATATCATAAAAGTCACCTATGTTTTCGCGCGATTTAACCGGGGGATGCCTTTAATACCTGAGTCACTGACGTTATCCTGGCTATCGACTAATGATTAGATACTTATTATTTTATCTTTTGTTTTCGCATATTTCATTAATAACACGAACTACCATTAATTAAAGAATTATTAATCCAAAATCCCACAGGTTTATACCCTTATCACTCACAACGGGTGCAAAATTTATTACCGGAGGATTTTGAGAGACGGCGGACTTGCTGCCGGTGGTTCCTCGATAGAGTGGAAGAGGATGGCCATTTTCCGGCGATGATACTCGCAGCAGATGAGTCAACGTTCACACGTTCCGGAATATTGAATTTTCGCAATTCCCACGCGTGGGAACCCATGAATCCCCACAATGTTGTAACGGGGCACTTCCAGCACGAGCTGAGGCTAAACATATGGGCTGGGGTAGTAGGCGATCATCTCCTCGGACCGCATATTTTGCCGGCGCTTCTAGATAGCGCAAAATATGCTAGATTTCTTCGCCGGGATTTGCCACTTCGGCTAGAAGATATTTGCCTGGCCACCCGAAGAAATATGTGGTTTCTTCATGACGGCGCCCCAGCCCATATGGGAAGAGCTATACCAGCTATAGGCCGAATATGGGGGAACCGCGTAATTGCACCGAATGGTGCGGTTGCGTGGCCGCCAAGAAGCCCAGATTTAAATCCAATGGATTTTTACGTATGGGGCCACATGAAAGCATTAGTGTACGTCGACACCGATTTTGAAACCTTAGAGGAATTGCGAGATAGAGTATTTCATGCTGGTAACATTATACGCGAGCAGCCAGGAATATTCGCCCGCGTTCGCGACAATTGGTTGCGTCGGTGTCAGGCGTGTCTGGATGCAAACGGCAACCATTTCGAGCATCTTTTGTAAATAAATGTAGGTAGCGAAATTTGTATTTCTTTACTATACATTCAGATCAGGGTAGCCACGCATTGACAGTAGCTTGTTGCGTGACAGTTTAGTCACACTAAAAGGAAAGAAACAGTTTTATCACTTCCTGAAAAAAAAACAACACGTTTTGCAGTCACGTCGTCAAAGGAGTTTACTTCCATGTAAATCAATGCATTTTTCGTGAGCATCAAAACTGTCACGCAACAAATTGCCACCACTGCGCACCTGGCCTAAGAACACGTGTAGAGTTGTCGTTCACTTGTTTCTTATTTTCTAGCTGACGACCCTAAGTGCCTCCGTTACTCCAAACAGATCCTCAATGGGACCGCTACTGTAAGGGGCCTGTAGTGACTTGGTTACTGGGTCATCTTGAACAGCTCACAACGGGCGGTCTTTGTGCTACGGCTCATCTGTGTGCGTGTAGCGACGATCTTTTCCACAAACATCTCCGATGTTTAAACGTTTATAGCAGCTAAACTATACGAGATACAACAAAACGTATTCAGCCAATTTTACCCTACTGGTGATCTCCAATGTATGTGCAAAATTATGGAATCCTGCGACTATTAGCTTAGCATATAGACATGTTAACTTTGAGGCATTATTACTGTAAAATGGAGACCGATCGGACATTATGTCATAGGACTTTTATGGTCCATTGGACCTCCCCTACCACCCCCTAAAATATTGCTACGTATACCGTTTACACCCTGTATATATATATATATACATATTCACATATTACGTAGCATTAGTATAAAAAACATAGAAAACCAAAAAAGAGCATATTTAATCGTAGACTGTAAGTAATATTAATTAATTGTTATTGTTGTTGATATTCAAACTAAGAATTAATAAATAAATAGGCATTGTTAAACTTAAAGCCACAGATTTTAATCTTTAATCCATAGAGTAGAACCCCCACCTATCCTATACTTGAGGGGACGCCGCTCTCCCCTCAGGGACCTCGACGCTCACAAGGGGACACTAAGGTCGACGGGAAACGGATTTTCCTGAACCTTGCAGTATTTGAAGATGTCGCCTCCGAAGTTAATTTGGCAAAGCTGTAGGGCGCGCTTCTTAAGATTTTCCGAGAAAATTGCATTTGAAAATCGAATTATTTTCGCAATTAGCTTTCTTCGAGTTTCAGTTTATTTTTTTTTTTTTTTTTTTTTTTTACTTTCCCTTTTTTACTTACATGCTAGTATGACACGAGCCAGGGTGATATTCATCATAAAAGCATGGAAAACAATAATTTTTGCGGCACCTAGCACACACTATAAACGAAGCATTCGTACAAGAGCACGCATTTCTGAGGACGTCTACCGAAAAACATACTTCATTAACGTTTAGGTTTACGATATGGTCAGTTGTTTGGACGAAAAACTTAACTATTATTACGGTGAAATTGCACACTGTAAAAAAATAAACTGAAACTCGAAAAAAGCTAATTGCGAAAATAATTCGATTTTCAAATGCAATTTTCTCGGAAAATCTTGAGAAGCGCGCCCTACTGCTTTGCCAAATTAACTTCGGAGGCGACATCTTCAAATACTGCAAGGTTCAGGAAACTCCGTTTCCCGTCGACCTTAGTGTCCCCTTGTCAGTTGTTCCTGAACAGTTGAACGTTAGACACTGGTTCACCAACTTTAAGCAAAAACCAAATAGGAAAACAATATCAACAGACGCGGTCGCGTCTGGAAGCTAATTCCCCTTCCCCCTCTACCCATAGGCACACTGAGCGACCACGTCTCTATACACGAATGATAGCGAAATTGACAGGTCCCCGTAGGTATTTTGGCCTTTTATCTTATCTTATGACATAGTCCCGGTGTTTTAAAATGATTAAGCGAATAATTATTTTTTTTCGAACTCATTTGTCGTTTTACTTAATGTATCAAGCTGTTTTTCTAAAAGATAAAAGAATTATTCTGAATTAATAGTTATCAAAATGATACTTTTTTTACGAGACAGTCAGACAGCACGTAGCGCTAGTTATTGACGCCAGTAGATGTCGCCATTCTCATTTTGCTTCTCCAATTGTCGCAGGTAGATGTCGCCTTACGTAAGTTGAAGTTATCCGGAATGGTTTTGCTGAAAATGCGGTTGCGCAGTTGACGAAAAAGGCAAAAAGTCCCTGCTTTCGGTTCGCTAGTAAATGTCACCTAGCTGTCAATCAATCATAACCTGCCTGTGTCAGTTATCAAAATTTTTGAAATGTCACGAGATTTTCCACCATATAGGACATTGAATTATTGTCTCAATTAACAAGGTAAGTCGCTAAAATTGATAGAAACGAAGGAGACGCACAGACTTGGAAGTTGTCCGGAGAAGGTTCGACAGAGAAGCATCTTCATACGCGCAAGATTCTGGAAATTTGTCAAATGAGGTAAATCGACAACATTTGTCAAAAGACAAATATATTTTTGTTGTATTATTTGTTATACAGTTACGGTCTATGTCCACTGATACTTAACGTATGGCTTTCTTCTATCTTAGGGTAAACTTTACCTCTGGGAAACCTTTTTTTTCACCGGAAATTTATATAGATTGAAAGCAGGTATCAAATAACATGCAAAAATAACAATTTTGAATTTAGGAATCTATTCAGTGAAAAGTTATTAAGTAAAAGAGACCAGCTACCAGGCTTTACGCGCCCGCAAGCGGGCGCCCCCCCCCCCCTAATCTAACCCAAACCAATATTAATACTCTGGACAAAATAGAAAGTGGAATGTGTTGTGTCGGTATAAGTCAACAGAACTGTACAGAGTAGAATACTTTTTAAAAAATACTTTTATTAGTTTTTCCTTTTGCTTTTCCGTCGTACGCACATAAAACGTCCAGCACCATGCTGTCCTGTTTCAAATAACTGCATCGGTTTGCGATGAACACCACAATTTTTACTAATTCTCAGCAGACCTTGCTCCCGCAACCATACTAGAGCACTTTCCTCAGTCTGTGGTAAAGAACACAAGTTCCACGTTACCATTTTATATTTCTGCAAGTTTCGAAAAACAAAGAAACACTACAAACTCCTATCCCTTTAACCTCCAACAACGAATCATGTGCGACAACCACTGTAACTGTCACAATAAAGGTTAGAAAATATGTCAAAATTTTGCAACTTTTTCACCTCATAACGTTTGAACGAATAGATTCCTAAACTCAAAATTGTTATTTTTGCATGTTATTTGATACCTGCTTTCGATCTATATAAATTTCCGGTGAAAAAAAAAGGTTTCCCAGAGGAAAAGTTCACATCTATCTTACGCCACTTTTATGAACTCTGGATGATTTTTTGGTTAATTAATTGTTTATTAATTTTTGTAGAAAATGCGGGAGGCCGCTCTACTTGATGGTGAGTTTTATTAACGATAAGCTTACAGAAGAATTAAATAATAATAAAAAAAATTTATATATACGTTTATTCAAATTCATTTTTCCAGACTCGAATGATGCCGAAATACTAATGGCAGCGAACAAGGTGCCGAGAACGGCGGCGTCGCCACCACCACTACAGTGTTGCGAGTTGCGATCCTCGCTCTAGCGGCGTTCAACACAAACTTTAGAAGCGCGAAGTTCGAGAGTGTAATAGGAAAGGGAAACAAAGCGAAGTTCGCACGAGCCCCGAAGGGTTTGAAAATAGTTAGAGATTCTTCTAATGAGAAAACTTCAAGATTATAAATTAATCAATACCCGCTTGGAAACTTGTGTTTGAATAAATGAACTACACTTTGATCCCTTCTCCTAGATGTAATTCCAGAGCAATGTTGTTAAACGCTTGATTCCAAAAATCAATAACTATGAAGGAAATAGATTGACCAATAAGAATTTAGTTGATAAATATATTATTGGCTCTTAGATTTTAAGGACATCTTGTAATGAACAAAAGATGTAAAAGCGTTTGCCTTTGAATCTTCACTTGAATCCCGAGAGCGAAAGTGAATGGACGTGCAGAAATAAATCTTACAAAATACTTATTTGTATCGTTTAAATTCGTTTACTGAGTTTATTAAAGTTATCAGTTATTTGTGTTCCAATTGTTCTATCCTATATAATCGTCTTTATTATTATCGTTTTCATCATATTATCATTTTAAAATCCACGTCCTGCGAGCAGAACGCTTTAGCGTTCCACGGACATCGTCCCGCGCCTGAGTTCCCCACCAGAAGGCTACTATTCCCAGACGGCCACGCAACAAAATTTTGGTGACAGCGGTGGGATACTTTTCGTCGGCTCGTGGACGTGGTTCAAGAGATCATCGCGATTGCAGCTTCTCCTTCCTGGGTTTTCGCACGGTTTCCCCAGGAACGTGGAAACGTGGATGAATTTCGGAGAGGGTGACTTCGGGCGGCCGTGCAGCTATTCCCCCCCCCCCCCCAGGTCACGCGCATTCGTGGAGACAACGACGCCTGGATCAGGACTTCATCGCTCAAGATCTCTGCAAAAGATAAGAGTTAAGAGCTATCATTTAATCGTCCGTTATTGCGTTACTGTTTAACTGTTCAAATTGTAATTCGTTCGGTCGTTAAATATCATATTATATTAAAATGTTGCGAAATCCTAAAAAGATGTTAAGGATGTTAAAATTAAAGAAAAAGCGCCTACTTAGCGCGAGTAGATTGCGGGAATTTGACGTGGAGGTCACATCCATGGAAATATTACGTACAGATAGTCTCGAAACTAGTCCACAATCCCGAGAATTGAGTTTAAGTTTTTTACCGACGCAAATGAGCACCCCCGTAGATTCCACCGAACCGATTAACCAGCTTTCTAGTCCGGTCGCTGGCGAGTCCCGAATTTGCCCGATTGTGGCCGCTCCGGTCGCGGTCACTGGTGAATCTCGAATTTTTCCGATCGTGGCCGCTCCGGTCGTTAACGATTCTCGAATCGAGCAAGCGCAATCCCAAGGTCCTAATCTTACTCAGACGACTGAATCGAATGCTCAGCCGAGTTCTGCAAATTTGACCGTGCGACAAAATTCTATTCTGCCTACTCCGCTCAAACCTTATCTTTCATTGAAATTAATAAAAGATTCAATCCCCAAATTTGACGGGAAATCTAGTTCGTTAATTCATTTCATCAAACAGTGTAGACTATTAAATTCAATGGTTAAACCCGAAGACCACGATAACCTACTCTTTTTAATTAGAAACAAGATCGAAGGGCACGCTAAACTAGTGTTGTCTAATAGCAAGGAACCCGAGACATTAGATGAATTATTTGCACTTCTGAAAAGATTTTATATTCAGTCATTTAACGTCCATAATCTAAATTCACAATTGATGCAATTACGTCAAAATACCAACGAACCGGTAGACGCGTTTGGGAACAGGGTAAGCGAAATTCTAAATGGCGGACTAGAAACCGCTAAGGACATTTATAACGCAGAACAATTGGTGGGGGTAAACGATGTACTAAAAAACATCGCCATGCTTAGTTTTATTAAGGGAATTTCTAACAATACTATTCGGTTTTATTTAAATCGGGAAAATGACAATAAAAAACTGCTGAATCTCGAGTCTGCAATCTCAATCGCAAGCAATTTAACTGAGGAACAAACTGAGCATTCGAATTCAAAGTCGCCGTTTATTCAGAGCGCGAAAATCTTTAAAGCTGATTTTACCGATCATAAGACCCGCGAAGACCGCATATGTTTCCGATGCAACCAGACCGGTCACTTCAGCTATCACTGCCCATCTGGTCAATCTGTCAGGAGAAATCAAACAAGATTAAGGAATGGTATAGAAATCAGATGCAGATTCTGTAAGAAAAGTGATCATACAGAAATGAATTGTTTTAAAAAGCGGAACTTGGATACTTTGGATACCTTTCAATCTCGCAGCGAAAATTCTCGTTCGAATGATTTAAACTCCAAATCGACTCCGCGGAAAGGCGCGACACGGAGCGAACCCCTGATTGCCAGCGCCAAACCCAGCATGCTTGTTACAAAATCCAAGTGAAAGGGTCCAGTCACCTGCCAATAGTTAAACTAATTCATGGACGTTTTCGAAACAATTACGCTAATTTTCTCATTGATACTGGCTCACAAACCAATTTAATAAAGCGAAATAGTTTAAAATCTAGTGAAGTAATGAACACTGATATCACCTATGATCTTACTGGAATTGAGTCGGGAAGCTTGCGCACTCTTGGTGAAGTCATTCTCCCAGTACATAATGTTGATGTTAAATTTCAAGTGGTTGACGTAGATTTTCCGATCGTTGAAGCAGGCATACTAGGCATGCCATTCCTAGAGAACGGAAACGCTATATTGAAATTTGGTAACAATGAATCTAATACCCTCCAAATTGATAACGATCATTTCCTCCTTTCATCATCTTCCTTTAAATTACCTCCCCGTTCGAAACGCCTAATAGCTTTGCCCGTCCGAAATCCGGAAGCTAAGGAGGGTTATATAAGGAAAATTATAACAGACCCAGGTGTTTATATTGGGGAAGTATTAGCTGCTCAACAACACGGGTTTGCCAAAATTTTTGCGATTAATACTATCCCCAACCATGTTAACGTCATTGTTCCTCCTATCGAATTAGAAGAGTTCACGGAGGGTCAATCAAGGCCGCGCTCTCCTCGAAAGAAAGAAACTAATTTTGACCGGTCAAAGTCTATTGCTTCTAGATTAGCTGAAATAGTAAAGCTTTTAGATTTAGCTGACCTTAAACCGCCGGCAGGCGCGCGTGTGTACTCAGTACACGGATGTCAGTTTTTGGCTGAAAAACCGTTTTACCGTGATGTATTGTACCCAGCACCCCTATGTATTCTTCCAGCGAACATTTCTGCATAATTCTACGTACTTGTCAGGTTAAAATTCGGATTGAAAGTGTCTCTAATTGAATGAAAACGAAAGTATGCCGCTATCCTACCGGCGTGCGCGCCCGTGTACTCACAAGTTTCCCAGGTGTACGCCTCCGATTATACGTATTTTTTTATTTCGGCCTGTTTGCATCTTTACGGGGTGAAACCACCCCTCAAAGGTTTTCAGGTGTTCGTCTCCGATTGTTCTGGTTTTTGGATATGTTTTAGGGGACAGAAAAATAAGATATACGTATTTTTTCATTTCGGCCTGTTTGCATCTTTAGGGGGTGAAACCACCCCTCAAATGTTTTCAGGTGTTCGTCTCCGATTGTTCTGGTTTTTTTTATATGTTTTAGGGGACAGAAAAATAAGATATACGTATTTTTTTATTTCGGCCTGTTTGCATCTTTAGGGGGTGAAACCACCCCTCAACTGTTTTCAGATGTTCGTCTCCGATTGTTTTGGTTTTTGGATATGTTTTAGAGGACCGAAAAATAAGATACACGTGTTTTTTTATTTTGACGCGTTTGCATGTTTAGGGGGTGAAACCACCCCTCGATGGTATTCAGGTGTTCGTCTCCGATTGTTCTGGTTTTTGGATATGTTTTAGAGGACCGGAAAATAAGATATACGTGTTTTTTTATTTTCACCCGTTTGCATGTTTAGGGGGTGAAGCCACCCCTCAAAAGTTTTCAGGTGTTCGCTTCCGATTGTTCTGATTTTTGGATACGTTTTAGAGGACCGAAAAATAAGATATACGTGTTTTTTTATTTTGGCCTGTTTGCATGTTAGTTAGCAGTCCAATATACTCTTTGGTTAATAATGGACGTGATATTTTCTCTATCTTGATAAACTGTAGTTTAAATCTATAAATTTATAAACAATTGAATTAAATTTTTTGACAGGAGCTTCTTTTCGCCTTTGAATAAGCTGACATAAACTGAACAATTATACAGCAACAAAAGTGACCACTGATACTATAGATGAAGTGTGTGTCAAAAGCTTAGTATCTCGAGTCTGGAGGAGGTATGTCCACTTGTGTTCATTTTTATTTTCTACAATACAGTTGATATTAAAATTTCAAATTTATATTTTGATAAGGGTCGTAACAATCTGTGTCGACAAAAGATATTTAGATTAGTGCTAACATATGAAAAATCATTTTGTTGCAAGAACAAATAAAAGTATTATATACACAAGTATCACTGTGTATTCGAAATTGTAGTAATATATATGAAGTATTTTAAAATAGCCGAAAAAAAGTGATTGTCCGTTATAATAAATAAATGTGAACATAATTTGTTCATAAAACTATATAGAACTATCACACCTGACATAATGTATAAACTATATGTAGGGTAAAGGCACCAGTAGTTGACCATGTATCAGTAGTCGACTATTGTTCAGAAAAACATGAATGTTTGGGAATGAATAGTTCTCTGCGCCGCCGCACTCTCGATCACCGCAGCACCTCCTGGGCGGCGGAAGTCGCGGTCGATCCGCGATCGATCAACCAATCAGCGTCCGTCTTTTCGATCGACGCTCGAGAATGTTCGAGAAGACGCCGAGACGGAAAGGCGCATCCATGTTGAATTCATTCTGTTCACAACCGTGCGCAACGTACAACACGTTTTGTTCATTGTCCTTTTACCGCGTTGCTCAACAAGCAATTATTGTGTGCATATCATTTCAAGTCAATCGGTAAGCTCAACCACGGTGTTCACGACACAGTTCGGGTGCAGTTATCACGAGAGTGTGCATTCGCGATTGTGCGTGTCCGCGTGGGCACGTTTTCACACGTGTGAATTGTACAAGAGAGTGTACGGGGGCTCAACCCTCTAATTTCAAGTGCGCACAACGGCTCACCCGTTGGCACACTCTTTACGAATAAAGACGTCACATTCCTGTGTGCAACTCAGTGTTTTAGTGCCAATCGCCGATCCTAACCTATCCAGCAACCTTGTGCTCAACCTAACCTCACATTTTTACAATGAAAAATAAGGTTTTTAGAAGTGACGATCTTTTGAACAAGTGCAGTTGGAGAACTAAAAACCTTATTTTTCATGTTTTTCTGAAAAGTAGTCAACTACTGATACATGGTCAACGACTGGTGCCGTTACCCTATTATATTAGTATATTTTTTATATATTTATCAATATAAAATCACATATTACTATATAAATTATAAACTATAATTTTTAAGGTGAAGAATAATCTCCTTCTTCAGTGGCTTGCAAGCAAGGTAAACATATTGTTTTTGTAGTGGAATGCTTCTTGCATATAAAATATTTGCAGGTCTCACATTTTATAGTCGTGGTACTATTAGGACAGATTCTACATCGCCCTCGTTTTGATGTTGATGAAGGTAGATTTGTTTCTTCTTCTGTACAATGCTGTTTCAAATATGCTGTTACATCTGCTGGTAATGTATACATATTTTCTCTTGCAACCAAATGTTCTTTTGTAAGTCTTAGAGCTAAATTTTTTAAAAATATTCTTCTTCTAAGATGACTTTCGTCATTTCCTAAACAATATAAGATTTGTGCATTTATACCGGCTATATTCAATAAAATAAAAAATAATGCAAGTGGCCATCTTTTCGAAATTCGTGACACTGAATACTGTGAACACATGCGGTCGACAGTATCTACTGCTCCTTTTGTTGCATTATAATCTAATATAATCTGCGGTTTTTGTGTTTCAGCATCAATGTCTAACGATTGATGCATTGTGGACAACAAAAGGACGGCTTTATTTCTGCGAGGACAATATGATACCAGTGTCATATCTTTCTGGAATCCAAAAATTGTTGTTCCTTCTTGTCTCTCTTTATGTGGTAAAAATTGAGGTGGTATTTCTTTTTTGTTTTTTCTTATCGTCCCTATCAATGTTATTTTATTTTTTAATAAATCGGTAGCTAATGGATGACTAGTAAGTAGTAAGACAAAGCGGGTTCTAACTCTGGTCCTCTGAGGGGAGCGCGGGGGCGGGAGGAAGTGAGGACGCGCGGGGGAGTGCGGTGGAGGGAACTATGGGCGTGGGGGGAGCGGGGAGTGGAAGACCGGTTGCGCGCGCATGAGCCGCGGAGTGGGGGAAGCCGCAATCGTGGAGGGGATCAGTCCGGGCCGAGCCGACGCGGAGACCTCTCCAGACCTGACTCGCTGTTGGAAAATTTTCAGAGGGTCGCCCCCTCCCTCTAAAAAATTTCTGGGGCCGGGTCTTGTATGAAAAAGTCTTTTTTCAGACTCGATCCGGCCCCAGAAAATTTTTTCCCCCAAATATTGTTTCTAAATCAGATCTACCGCCAGAATATTTTTTCCAAACCAACCGAGCAAACAAATATGCATCATACATTCTAAAGCTACCAATTTTTTCAAACTCTAGCAAACAAATATGCATCATATATTCTTAGCACTGTGAAAAACGGCATCGTCTCGCGCGATAACGCGTGTAATTTGACTCTTCTGGCGCAGTCGCGCGAGACGATACCATTTTTTCACCGTGCGAAGAATACATGAGTGAAATATAATCCTTTTTTATAAAACGTCGAATCTTAAAATTATGCGAAGAGGAAAGAAGGAGGATGGATGGCGAGTAAATAAAATTGAGAAGTAATGTATGTTTATGATATATATATTGTTACAAAAAAAAATAAATGGAAAAATAATAAAGAATATAATGATAATGATTATATAGATGATAAATATAAATATAAATATAAATATAAATATAAATGATAAAAATGAATATAAATGATAATAACGAATATAAATGATAATAATGAATATAAATGATAATAATGAATATAAATATAAATGAAACTAATGAATATAAAGAATATAAAGAATATAAAGAATATAAAGAATATAATGATAATGATAATATAGATTATAAATATAAATGATAATATAAATGATAATATAGAATATGAATATAAATGATAATAATGAATATAAATGAATATAAATGAATATAAATGAATATAAATGAATATAAATGAATATAAATGAATATAAATGAATATAAATGAATATAAATGAATATAAATGAATATAAATGAATATAAATGATAATAATGAATATAAATGATAATAATGAACATAAATATAAATGAAAATAATGAATACAATGAAAAAATTATTACTCCGGCGACAATGGTGGCGACGGCGGTGGTGAGAATAGCCCCTCGGACCACTCGGGAGGCGGTGGTGGTGGAGACGGCGGTGGTGTGAATAGCCCGAGGGGCCATTCAGGGGATGGTGATGGTGGCAATGCTCGCCATGATGCCGACGATGGTTGAGGCAACGCCGACGCCGATGGTGGCTGAGGCAACGTCGACGCCGATGGCGGTTGAGGCAACGCCGACGTCGACGGTGGCTGCGGCAACGACGCCGACGGGGGCTGCGGCAACGACGCCGACGGGGGCTGCGGCTGGTTCAACCGCGGTCGCAACCATCGCACGTCGATCCAAGGCGGCGACGGCGGCGATGGGGGCCGTGGTCGCCTCAGCTGTAGGGGCCCCAGTCGCCTATATGGCACCCATGGCTGCCGCAGCCGAGCCGCCATCATTGACCCAACCACTTGGCCCGAATGTCGCCGCATCGTTGGCTCCTGGCGGGGCATCACGGAGGGCGCAGCCGCCACCGGGGGTGCAGCATCCGCCAGGATGCTCGCCAATAGTCGTAATCGCGCCATCAATAATTGATTGTCCTAGAACACAAACGCCGGTATAAGAATAATGCAACACAATACACACACACACACACACCAATGCAATGTATTACATACCACTGAAGGCAGCGGCGGCGAAGGCGATGGCGAATGCGAAGGCGATGGCGAATGCGAAGGCGATGGCGAATGCGAAGGCGATGGCGAATGCGAAGGCGATGGCGAATGCGAAGGCGATGGCGAATGCGAAGGCGATGGCGAATGCGAAGGCGATGGCGAATGCGAAGGCGATGGCGAATGCGAAGGCGATGGCGAATGCGAAGGCGATGGCGAATGCGAAGGCGATGGCGAATGCGAAGGCGATGGCGAATGCGAAGGCGATGGCGAATGCGAAGGCGATGGCGAATGCGAAGGCGATGGCGAATGCGAAGGCGATGGCGAATGCGAAGGCGATGGCGAATGCGAAGGCGATGGCGAATGCGAAGGCGATGGCGAATGCGAAGGCGATGGCGAATGCGAAGGCGATGACGCCGACGACGATGACGACGACGACGACGACGGCATCGGTGGCAAGTGCTAAAACATAGAAACCCGCGAACGATATAGTATTGGTACGATCGTCTGATTTAATCTCACTCGATTTTCTCACTCGATTTAAATGGCTAAACACGATAAAATGTTAAAAAAATATTGGTATGTACATACCTCTCGACTATCCTGACACGGCTCGGGGTCGGAATCGGGTGCAATTCTCGCGACACCCATTTTTTATAACTGTCTGACTCACTGTTTTACTGTTTTACACTGAAGCTTTGAAAGACAACTAGTCTCGCTACATCTCCAAGCTCTCGCATGTAGAAACTCCTCCAAGCTCACGCATGCAAAAACCCCTACTATCATGAAATCGAGAAGTGCGTAGCTTTGCAAAGTAAGATGCTGCTGTTCTCCACCTTCATTTTCTTCTTCGTTGACCATCCTCTCAATATTCACATGCATCTTCTTCGAATTTTTCTTTGGACACATTATTCGACTAGATCATACCACTCTGAACGTGTATCAAACGTGCATCAAACCACTTTGATCACGTATCAAACATCTATCGAACCACTTTGAACATCTATCGAACGTATATTGAACCACTTTGATCGTGTATTGAACGTGTATCACACCACTCTGAACGTGAATTGAACGTGAATTGTACCACTTTGAACATGAATCGTACCACTGTGAACGTGAATCGAACGTGAATCGAACGTGAATTGAACGTGTATGGTATCACTCTGAACGTGTATCGAACGTGAATCGAACGTGAATCGAACGTGTATGGTACCACTCTGAACGTGTATCGTCTAAAGTTGCATATGGTGCAAAGTAGGATGCCTTTGTTCTTCACCTTCTTCTTCACTGGTCACCCTCTTCTTCTATGTGCTCCACCTGTATTTTTCGCTGATCATCTTCACCATCTACATCTTCTTCGAATTATTCACTGACCATCCTATCCTTCTTCGTTTGCATCATTCGATTATATCGAACATGTATCGTACCACTTTGAACATGTATCGAACGTGTATCGAACCACTTTGAACATCTATCGAACATCTATCGTACCACTTTCAACATCTATCGAACGTGAATTGAACGTGTATGGTATCACTCTGAACGTGTATCGAACATGAATCGTACCACTATGAACGCTAATCGAACATGAATTGTACCACTCTGAACGTGAATTGAACGTGAATCGTACCACTCTGAACATGAATCGAACGTGAATCGGACCACTCTGAACGTGAATCGAACGTGTATCGAACCACTTTGAACATCTATCGAACGTGTATGGTACCACTTTGAACATGTATCGAACGTGAATTGAACGTGTATGGTATCACTCTGAACGTGTATCGAACGTGAATCGAACGTGTATGGTATCACTCTGAACGTGTATCGTCTAAATAGATCTGGAATATCCGCAACGTCTGCATGATGCTCATGCAGATCTACCGTTCTGCCCGACGCGTGCCAAACCACCTGGTAGCAGACAGAACAAGTTACTCGCGACATTATACGATAAGCAGCGTTACATTATCCACTATCGCAACCAGTAGCAGTGCACGCGACATTATGAGTACATGTCTCCCCCTGCTCGCTCAAAATTGTAAAATTCTGTATACAGACACTGACTGTACATACATGTATAGAACACTAAAGCGTTTGCAAAGATATTTAGAGATCGATATCCAAAAAATTTGCAAACCGATCAAGGAAAAGAATTTTACAACGCCGATGTGCAGAAACTCTTGGCAAAGCATGACATTCATCATTATTCGACGTATTCGGTGATGAAGGCCTCCGTCGTAGAACGTTTCAATCGAACTTTGAAGAACAATATATGGAAACTGTTTACGCTCAATGGAACCTATAAATGGATCGATGCGCTACCGCGTCTACTTTCAGAGTATAACGCACGAAAACACAGAACCATCAAAATGTGTCCTCGCGATATTACCCCTGCGATCGCCGATAAGCTGCTAGCCACCGTATACAGCAACATAAAGATTGCTGCTCCAGCGAGATTCAAATTGGGCGAGTTTGTGCGTGTGAGCAAATTCAAAACCATCTTCGATAAAGGCTATACACCGAATTGGACAACGGAGGTGTTCAAGATAGTCAAAGTACAGGCAACTAATCCTGCGACGTATCTGCTCGTCGATTCCTGTGGAAAACCTGTTGCTGGAGGATTCTATGAATACGAGCTGCAACGCGTCACCGATCCTGATGTATATCTAGTGGACACAGTGTTGCGTAGGAAGGGGGATAAGGTATACGTTAAGTGGTTGGGGTTTGATAAATCACACAATTCATGGATAATGAAAAATAATGTATTGTAAAATAATAATAATAATTTTACAATGATATTTAAATAAAATAATGTATTGTAAAATAATACATGTGTAAGAGTTAATCGGGGAAGGTTAATAAAAGACGTGTCGTTCGTTCGGCTGGTTAGCAACAACTGTTTTATTCCGCGAGTCGGCTGCGGACGGAGGCCCACACCGATCGTCCTCTGTTTTCGGCCAGACGCTCTACGGCGAACGCCATATCGGTTGGCGCGTTTTGCAAATAATACTCTCCTTACAATTCGGCCAGACCTGACAATCGTCCGACCTCGGACGCCGGACTAAGACGAAAGAATTACCGCTGTAAATTGACAATAACTAAAAAAAATTAAAATGAACATTTTCCAATGCTAAATACTAAGTAAAATAAAAAGGTATTTACATATATATACATATAATCACTCCGTTGGTAGCCAAGGTCTCATATTTCTGGCCTCCCAAACGCCTTGGTACTTTTTTTGAGTTTGCTGGAATCCGTCTATATCCGAAATCAAGTACCTATCATTACGCAGTTCTTTTCCGACGAGGTAAGGACCTTTAAACTGGGGAATCAGTTTACGCGCAGCCCCCGGAGTGCTGTCAAAATTCCGCAGCATAACGTACTCTCCCTCACGATACTTGTGTGGAGGCTTATGTTTCGCATTAAAATGATTCTCGTTATATTTTTGGGTTACGATAATTTTCTCGGCAGCCTTTGCCCGCACAGCGTCTAAATCGCGTTCCCTTGGCATAGTGCCTTTAAAATAATCTTTTATTTTGTCGTCAACTTGACCGCGCTGATCTTGTCCGAATAATAATTTGCTCGGCGTTTCCCCGGTTGATTTATTGATGGTGTTATTTAAACAGTACTCAATATTTCCTAGCGTCTTGTACCAGTAAAGACCAATGTCGTCGTCAGTGAGTTTAGATAACATGGGCGTCAATACCCTATTCACCCTTTCGACCTGGCCGTTTGCTTGGGGTGAGCCCGTGGCTACCATGACATGTTTTACAGAGTTTTCCGCGAGAAACGTTGCAAATTCCTGTGACGTAAAACACGATCCTCGATCCGAAATTATAGTGTGCGGTTTGCTATAATTCCTAAAATAATCACTTAAACAACTAATTGCCTCCTTACTCGACGTAGCTTAGTACTATACAATCTAACGTATTTCGTAAATGAATCTATAGCTAGAAGTACATATCGTTTTATCAATCGTTTTTTGTCAATAGGACCATAATGATCTATGTGTAATGTCGAGAACGGGGTGTTACCCTTCGGTATGCTATGTAGCACTCCTTCAGGCTTTCCTGTGCGCGGAGAAAACGCAATGCACTTCAGACAGTTTTGAATGTGCTCGCTTACCTTTGTACCCATTTTGGGGAACCAATAATTCTGCGAAATTGTGGTCACTGTCTTTTCTTTACCCAAATGACCCATCGAGTCGTGATAACTGAAGATAATATTGCTTTCCATTTTCTCCGGCACGTAAAACAAGTGATTGTTCGTTTTTCGATATACGAGGCCGCCCCGCATCTCGAACAGCTGATCCTCAGAGTTTTCCAATTTTTTCCTAATTTCGACTATTTTCGGGTCTTGCGTCTGGCAGATCGCTAGATCTTGTTCCAGCGTATTTGCCTCGACTACCAAGATACAAGTAGCACGACTCAATGCGTCCACATGTCTCATGCGATCACCCGATCTATGTTCTACCTGAGAGTCGAAATTTTGTAGCTCTAACGCCCAATCGGGCGATTCGTGGATTGATATCCTTCTTATTGAGAGCCATTTTCAGAGAGTCGCAGTCCGTAACAATCTTAAATTTAATTCCGTGTAGGTATACGCGAAAACGTCGCAACGCATAAATTATTGCAAGAGTTTCGAGTTCGAAGCTATGATAGCGTGCTTCTACGTCAGTTGTTCGCTTCGAGAAGTAAAATATAGGGTGGAACTTCAGATCACTTTTTCGCTGCAACAATGTCGACCCGAATCCTATTGAACTCGCATCACAGTGGAGCTCTGTTTCGTCTTTCGGACTATATATGGCCAATACTGGTCCACAAATTAATTGTGTTTTCAGTGTATCGATCGCGCGTAATTCTGGTTCACTGATGTGAAACTCCACACCTTTTCGCAAGAGATCATACAGTGGTTTCGCTATGACAGCAAAATTTTGAATGAACTTTCTAAAGTATGAGCACAGACCGACGAAACTTTGTACATCGCGTACGCATTGTGGAACAGGAAAACGTTCTATCGCTTCGAGACCACTTTTTGCAGGACTAACGCCGTGCTGCGTAACTATATATCCTAAATATTCTATTTTAGTAAACAAGAAACGACATTTATCTAATCTTAGCTCTAGCTTATTTTCAACCAATAGTTTGAACACTCGTTTCAACACAGTAAAGTGAAACTCGAGGTTTTGTGTTGCAATTAACAAGTCGTCCATGTAAACTACAACGTCCCCGGATTTAATCAATTCTGCGAAAACAGTGTCAATAAATCTTTGAAATTTAGAGGGTACAGTCTTCAGGCCAAATGGCATTTTTAAGTACTCGTATTGCCCTAGCGGTGTAATGAATGACGTGTACTTTATGGACTCCTCGGTTATGCTGATGTGATGAAAACCTTCTTTCAAGTCCAGTGTCGTGTAATACCTTTTGTCGCGCAAAATATCTAAGTGATCTTCTATGAGTGGAAGGGGGTAATTATCTCTAGCGATGATCTTATTCAGAATTCTGTAGTCAATGCATAGCCTAATTGTGCCGTCTTTCTTAATCACTAAAACGATGGGAGAGGCGTATTCTGATTGGCTGGGACGTATAATTCCCCTGCGTACCAGATCGTCTAAAATTATGCGTAATTTCTCCTTTTCTACATAAGACAGCCTGCGGGGCCCGACATGAAAAGGCTTCGTATCATGCAGTACAATAACAAATTCGGTTTTCGTTGCCGGTGTATCCGGTCGCTTTGGCTCGACATATTCCGATACAAACAGGTTCTTTAATCTTGTTTGATCCTTATGGTCTATCTCGTCGTTTATTATTACTTTGTCGCGGATACTATTACTTTCATCCACTTCAATGTTTAAAATTTCTGCTGAAGCATTGTCTACGTCGTCTATCGAATCGCGCTTTGTTAACGCGAAGCTAAATATCTTTAACGCGTCCCTGCCTAACACGACAGGCATCAACATTGTATCATCCGGGACGACGCTGAGTATAACGTTTTTTCTGACCACGCCGTCTAGAGTTACATTCATTTTGATCTGACCCTTAGTCGTTAATTCAGATCCATTTATGCCGCAGAACCGTTTCATACAATGTGTGTTTTCTCGCGTATGGTCTATTACAAATCTTTCTTTAATAAAGCTTATCGGACTCCCGGTGTCCAGCAAAGTTTCAAGACAGAGCGTAAATGGTCGATCCGATAAGGTCACCTCGTACTTTACTTCTTTACGAAAACTATCATCGTCCGCGTATCGTACAGTGCTAATCGTGTTACCTTTTTTGGGGCAATTTCTTATCTGATGGTCGCTCTCGCCGCACGCATAGCAGGTCCCACGTTCTCGCTTCGGTTGTCGGCAGTACCTCGTGGCGTGTCCATTTTTGTAACAGTTGTAACAACGCAGTGGCCTCCTTGGCTTTGATCCTTCTTCCGTGGAGTCTTGTTTGGACGGATGAGCTTCCTTCTCCTTATCCTTCTCCTTCTCCTCCTCCTGCGTGGTCACCTCTCGTCTGGTGGTAGTCTTCTCTCCGGGCAGAGACAGCTTTTTGAATGCCTCTATCAATAAAGCGGTGCTGGCAAAGCTCTGCATCCTCGCCTGATTCTGCAGTTGCGTGTCCTCGATGCCATCGATAACATAGTCCACCAATTCGTCGTCGGGCACCGATGTTTTGCTCGCCAGCAGCAGTTTCTCGTGTGCGTAATCCGAAAAGGTTTCGCCCTTTTTCCACCTTCGCTGTTCGAAGGTTCTTCTTAGTTGTAACTTTGCCCTTCAGCTTGCTTGCGATTAGGATTTTAGTCTGTCCCTCGTCGAGCGTGTACGAGTCACGCACCAGCTTAATTTGTTGCTCCCATTGTAAAAACGTTCCCTCGGAGCCCTCGAAATCAGCCACTAAGTCTCCGATGGCTTTAATATTCACGTTCGATCGCGGGCCAAGCGTCGAGTTGTCCGAACGCGGGGAGTTCCTTAACATTTCGTTCTCCCTCTGCGCTAGTTGCAATTCGCGAAGAGTCAATCCGTTCTCCTGCCTTAGGAAATCCATCTCCCTCATCAGGACGTCTCGTTCCGACGGTGAAATGTTTGGTGCCCAGTCATTCAGCGAGACCGACGCACCCTCACCGGCGGTCGCACCCTCGTCGGCGACGCGCTGCTCGCCCTGCGCTGCGTCAGGGATATATCCATCCGGGAAAACGGACATTAGTCTAGCGGCCAATTCTGCCTTCGCTCCTGAGGTGATCAGACCAGCTTGCCGAAGCTTCTCCTTCAGCTCGTTTACCGATAATTCACTCACAGTTTTCATGGTGACACGTCAGCGTAATGCACTTCCCGACAAAGCACTGTCAATAACCGGTGACGCCAAACACGTAAATGGTTCACCAAGTCACCAACAACGTAACTGCGTAAATCTGTACCAACGTCGCTCAGTACCCGATCCGAATCCGCACTAGATTCGCGACGTAACAATGCAACGCACGAAAATGATCAAATGCAGCGTAACGCAATAAGATCTGCGGAATACGGCACGTAATAATACAGGCACTGAACCACTAACCACAGGATAGGGCACTTTATCCCACTTCTGAGATTGTAAGAGTTAATCGGGGAAGGTTAATAAAAGACGTGTCGTTCGTTCGGCTGGTTAGCAATAACTGTTTTATTCCGCGAGTCGGCTGCGGACGGAGGCCCACACCGATCGTCCTCTGTTTTCGGCCAGACGCTCTACGGCGAACGCCATATCGGTTGGCGCGTTTTGCAAATAATACTCTCCTTACACATGGTTTACAATGATATTTTTACAATTAAATTTTTATAGCGGAATTTTGTAATGTCCCCAAGGCAATAAAATAATATATTGTAAAATAATGATAATACATGGTTTACAATGATATTTAAATAAAATAATGTATTGTAAAATAATACATGGTTTACAATGATATTTTTACAATTAAATTTTTTATAGCGGAATTTTGTAATGTCCCCAAGGCAGAGTGTCGATCGAATCGGGTACGATATGCCGCTTGTCGTCGTGTGGACTTAGAGCGATTTTGGATTCCGAAATGGTGTACACTTTGTGCAATTTAGACCGTATGCATGATTGTCTGCGAACCATTTCGATCTCCCTTTGTAAACACTGCGCGTAGTCGTCGAAAGTTATCGTTCTAGCTATGACGTTGGTCTTGACGCCTTTCGCCTTTTTTGTATCTTTTTTACCGTCTACGCGAAGTGCATACATTTTCGCTCTAAGACCTACGAATTCAGTCATTATCGCACCATTATTTTCATCCTTCATCAACCCCGGAATCTTCTTATTTAAGCGCGGCATATTATATGGATTGTCAATAGGATAATCAGATGTGTCAAATCTATCGATATTGTATTTCATAGTCTCGTAGATATATTCGCACTGAATATGATAAATGAGGCTGTCTGTGTCTGTGTATAGAATTTTACAATTTTGTCCGCAGGGGAGACATGTACTCATGATGAAATTCATACAAACAAATTTTTGATATGTCCAAAATGCACATACCCACATATATCGGTTTGTTGAATTTCACCTCAACTTTTCGCAATTCAACAGCTATTAAATTTTCCGAAAATACGCTTCTGCTGTGGAAATTCGGTTTCGCAATCATTGCCTCCGCACCATATCGCCCTTCCCAATGCGTCAAAAGTTTTACATCCACATGATTTCGTACATTTTCCATAGTTTTACCGAATACCGCGTTGTTCATCAATTTGTACAAATTTTTTTCAAAATCGTTTGTCGCGCCTGTTCTAAACCGTGTATTTAGTTCGATGTAATCGCGGAGCCAGGGAGATTGAGCGAACTGAAGCACGCGGTGTATCTTTGTAATACGAAGACCGTGATGCGTGCACTGCTGCAGGTTGCGATAATGGATAATGTAACGCTGCTTATCGTATACCGTCGCGAGTAACTTGTCCTGTCTGCTGCCTGGCGGTTTGGCACGCGTCGGGCAGAACGGTAGATCAGCATGAGTGTCGTGCAGACGTTGCGGATATTCCAAATCTACCTCGAGAATGTATCCCATGGGCGAATCGATAGCGATTGAAGACACGTCAAAATTTGCAACATCTTCGACCCATTGAAAATCAGCACATGGCAGGGGCTGACACATTGCCCATCCATACAAATTGTTTACGTCGAAGTACATCAAGTACGATGATGGTTTCGATGGATCGTGAGACTGCATGTACTTGTTATTGGCTTGCGCATATCTGCCGGAACATTCACTTAAACCCCCACGTATACCGCGTTCGATAAACATGACTATATCGACGTCGGTGAGCAATTCGAATGTAATTTTGGTATGTTTTAGCATGGCATCCCACGTGAAACCAGGTAAAGTATAATAATGTGCTGAATCTAATCCATAACTCTTGATACAACTTTCGCAAAAATTTTCAAAAATATCTGCCAATAACAAGACATCCGTTTTCAAATACAAGTCACTGTATTCGCCCAAGGTTCTAATCCCGAAACGCTGCCAGATAGTCTCGCCATGCGCGTAATCGCTCTCGGATACAGTATCACCTGTCAACGAACTGTAGAATGACTCGCACGGTGGTAAGCATAGATCCCGCAGCTTGTTCTCGCAATCAATATATTCATACGGAAAGACACCCTTTCGCGTTAATAAATTGAAATCCTCATTGGATAATGTTTCAAATTTGGTTCGTAAAATTTTTAGTTTATCTGCGCTGAGAAAAGATGCTAATTTGTCGAGACTGGTATTTAGAAATTTGTACGAATCAATGAATCGCAATTTAATACAATTTCGTGAGTCTGATTCAATCGTATTTTCCACATTTTTTGTGAAAGAAATATACTTTTCTTTAGTTATAGGCAATACGTCAACGCTGCCTTCGAAAGCGGTAGCTATTTTCTCGATAATAAAATGTGAATCGTAGCCGGATAAATTATGAAAAACTATGGGCATGTAAAACGCATTTTTATAATTTAAATTGCACTCTGAATGTGCTGGGCCTCTAAACCGTCCGGATAGATGGCAATGATCGCGGACTCGTATATCACTAGCCTCGAATGGTTCTTCGCAAATGTGGCAATGTGTTGTATTGCGAAATGTAATCCACTGGTCTTTCGTCAACTTTTCTATAGAAGCATTACTAGTCAGAATGAGTTTGGCAAAATTCGAAAAATATTTTAATTCGTCGACGAACCATGAAATACAATCTGCGTCGCGGCGACATCGATACATCGACAGTGATGTATCATACGAACAATGCATATAATATGCAATGCTGTACACTTTATGGGGCTGATATGCATGCAATTTATTATCACCCATTCGATTGTCATCCGTTTTCTCGATGATGCACTCGAGATCTGCATAAACCACGAAGGGGAGTCGTTCCTTCCTACCGTGGTTCTCGAAACTGAGCAAGTTGTTGCCTTCGCTGGGTAGCAGAATGGCGCAGTTATTCATATTCCCACAGTCTAGCGAATGAAGCTCCAATTTCTCAGCAGATCCGAAGTAGTGCATGCATCTGCAAAACAAAAAAAAAATTATTTAATATGTTTCGCGAGATATTTCAATATTTCAATATTTCATAAGTTTATATACGTACCGATCGCAGATGAATTTCTTTGCCTTGTTCTTGCTCAGCTGTGCGGTCACCAGTCGGGACAAGTCCTTGATTAATACAAAGTGTCCTACATCGCCATGCTCTTGATTCGGCGTGTAGAGCAAGTTTACATGCCGATCCCTCTTTTGGCTGGTGAGACGCAGCGGAAACACTGCAACAATTCTCTTCTCGGTCTTCTTCTCCAATCGCTCCTCGAAACTATAGATATTGATGGAGATGTCGTTCAACCGCTCAAACTTCCCAATCTGCTCCAGGGACATTGGAAACTCAATGCCCTGGAGATTTAATATGGAAGCATAGTTGGGGTATGAACTTGGACAATCGACATTTCGTTCTGCAGGATGTAGCGCGGCGACCACTGCCCATGCGAAACATGCATTGTCCGGGGATTGTACACTAATTGTCGCTCTCTTTAGCAACAATTCCCGCGGCAACTTGTAGTGGCACCCTGCGTGCAGCGGATTGTACTTGTTGACATTGACGGTTAGGTTGAGAATCCTCGTCAATGCCCATCCACTGTCGCGTTCCTGGAACTCTTCCAGCGATGCCAAGGTAGGTTCGATAACACATCGCTGGTACCACTCCTGCAGATCGGATGTGTGGAAGAGTTCACAGTTTCGGGTGTTGATGCTTTTACAAGCATGCTTGTCACCTGTCACAAATTCGCCGTTGAACACCGTGTTCACTTTGAGGTTCAGCTGTTTCCTCAAAGCGCTCCGCACATGCTCCAACACAATGATCGCTGCATCTTGAAGGAAATTGCGCGGCTCGATGTAATTGGAATTTAACACTGCGCCAGTGAATACGCGGCTATTGAATGCAGTGTCTATTTCGCGCCACAAAAGTCCTGTGCTCGAATGCCCGGCACCTTCACGCTCGAAGCGTCCGCGCAACGAATACTTCAGTCCTTCGAGTCGCGCGATTTGAGCAACCAATGATTGTCGAACACCAATCGATAATCGAGGACGTTTCACTCGGCTGTGTTCTTCCAACGATTCGATACACTCGTTGCACCGTTCTTCCCACGTGAGGTATTCTTCCCGTGAAATCAATCGTTCAGATTGATCTGACAATTGGCGTTCTACTTGCGTGAATTCTTCCATGATCATAGATGGAATGTAAATGTAATGTCTTTTTTCTATGCAACACGATGCAACGATTTAAGGCTTCGTGCAGAGTAGAGCATGCTTTTATAGCTGGTGCCGCGATTTGGCATCTCTGTTGAACTCTTTCTGTGTTTCTCCCTCGAATGGATTGCATGCAAAAACGAAGATTCTATGTGACACACGTATGACGAATTAATGCGCAAAAAAATCATGCGACACAGTTTCTGCCGACATCGCATAATTCTAAGATTCGACGCTTCCAAAAGTATTATATTACATTCAACACGTGTCAAGTCTTCCATCCTCCTTCTTTCCTCATTTCCATCACATATATGTATGGAAAAAATACTTCTGCTGACGCTGCAAAAACAATCGTTCAGATTATTCCAACATTTGGCGTTCTACTTGCGCGAATTCTTCCATTATCATAGTTTCTGCTGATGCTATTACATTCAACACGTGTCGAAACTTTTAATCTTGAGGGTGGGGTTGAAATTGCAATCATGTGATATGCTATGATGTTCTCCCTCGGATGCTGTTTGGGAATGAATAGTTCCCTGCGCCGCCGCACTCTCGATCACCGCAGCACCTCCTGGGCAGCGGAAGTCGCGGTCGATCCGCGATCGAACAACCAATCAGCGTCCGTCTTGTCGATTGACGCTCTAGAATGTTCGAGAAGACGCCGAGGCGGAAATGCGCATCCATCTTCTTTTCATTCTGTCCACAACCGTGCGCAACGTAACACATGCTCTTTACTTGTATTGATCAAAGTTTTGCTCATCAACCATAAGTAGCTAGTTAATCATTGTGCATCACAAATAGACTCAACGCGGAGTTCGCGACACAGCCGGCGTGTACGTTTCAATTATCGTTCGCGTATTCGCACCTGTGCGTGTTCACGTTTCCGCGTGCTTGAAACGCGTGAATTGTTGTACAAGAGAGTGTACGGGGGCTCAACCCTCTATTTTCACGTGCGCACAACGACGATTCGTTGGCACACGCTTTTACAATAAAGACTTCACATTACTTGTGCAATCAGTGTCTGTGTGGCTCAACGCCGATCCTAACCTCACCAGCCTCCTCGTGCTCACATAACCTAACATTAATTTTACAGATGCATTGCATGCAAAAACTGATGACCCAGCATTCTATGGAGGGGATGGTGCTATGCACCTCTATTTAATCCAGCTCCTCGTACGGTATTACATTAATCGCTCAGTAGCTCTCCAGTGACGTTCGACATACATATACGAACACAGTGCTCCAAAAAAATGTATAACGCTAGTGTTGGGAATTATTACACTCCAATAATCGCAGACGATAATGCATCTTCAAACATGATGACTACATCTAACAGGTATGATATAATTTTTTTTCATATCCTCTCATGATTTTTAGTTGTGTTTTCTTTTCTCGATAATAGTGATCATTTTCATAGCTTTTATTGTTATTTTTTAGCTCGCGTTACACAGCTCGCATCATGGTTAGAAGATATGCGCTAACATCTACAGCATATAAGTATCTGGAAATCGGAATCAGTGTGCGGCCTATAACACAAGTAGAAATCGTTCTCGGCGACAATCGTGGGAATCAGTTGGTATTGCCTATTCCAACATGGAAAGGATTAATTGATAAACGTACCGACATCGAGCAGCGCATGCGGTCCAGCAGATCATCACTATGGATTAATGATTTGGCGGTGGAATTTTGTGTAATGTATAATTCGCAAATGGTAAAGATGATGCGATGTAATAAGTCGCTATATTTCAAACCTGCCACATTAATCTGTTTATTTAATCTCGAGCGCTGTATCAATCATGTATATATGCAGCTTTATGAAACTATACATTATGTCGATACGAAGTTTTCAAATTTTGTGAGCGTGTTACAGCGGTGCGATGCCGTCGATGAAACTTAAACTCATGCTGCGCTGCTAAAGCTATATGCGATAGTGAATATTTTGATGGTAAATCTCTTGTTGATTGCGAACTGCTGGCGTGTGCCTTGAATGATATTATCCATGTCGCTCGCAGAAAATCGATACGAAGTTTTCAAATTTTGTGAGCGTGTTACAGCGGTGCGATATCGATGAAACTTTAGACTCATGCTGCGCTGCTAAAGCTATACGCGATAGTGAATATTTCGATGGTAAATCTCTTGTTGATTGCGAACTGCTGGTGTGTGTGTGTCTTGAATGATATTATCGAAGTCTCTTGCAGCAAAATGTTAAATTGTACAATTATTCTTTGTAACAATATATATATTTTTTCCTTTTATTTATTTATTATTATGTAACAATATATATGTGACGTCCCACTATTTTTCGCGCGGTATTTTAACACCACTTCCCCACAAATCCATCCACAACTCCATCAAAAACCATCGAACTCAAGCCTTACCCCTTTTTCAAACCCAACCGATCATTTAGACGATATACCTTAGTGGTCCCTATCTCTAAACGGTCAATCCAGATTCCTGATCACCTTGGAGATGTACCTTAGCGGTCCCCATCTCAGGATGGTCAACCAGACCTTAAAATCCCCTCTTCAACTTACGTGGCATGACCACTTCCTTCCAAATCTACGTTTAAACAAATCCCTCATCCTTAAAACCCTCTTTCAAATCGAGACTACGTCTCACGCCCTTACTATGACCACAGAAGTCAGTACCCCGTTTACCCCATTCCGATACGACCTCCTAAACTCCACCAAATGGGTTGAGTATTCCGCTTCAAAGCCCCATGCAAAAACCCCAGAAATGTTACTGCGACACAAATTTACAAACGTGATCAACACGTGATCATTACTGCGACGCAGATTTGGCGTACGTGTCATGAAACACACCGCACATACCCTTCACCCATTACCAGTACAAGACAAGGCCACATAAAACCCCTAAACACAAAACTATTAATAAGCTGTAATGCGTCGCATCTCGAAGATCAGTCAAGGTGCATACCGCGCACACTCTTCACCCCTAACAATCCCGACAATACTATAAATACGAGGCCCAAAACGGGCAGAGGACTCTTCTACGGAAACCACTCACGTGAAGTGCTTCATTAATGTTACAACATTTCACAAGTGTTACCATATCAAAGTGTTAAACTCAGTGCTCTACGGCAACTACCGTAAGAATTTATAATTATTCATTAATATATACTGTACATCACCCTCATATCATTTACTATATCTTTCATATTAATAACATTTATTACTATATATATGTATATATTTTGTATTACTACGTTAACATATTACTTCACGTTAAATCATTAACGCTTATTATATTCATATTACTCTTGTCTACTCACGCTTATTGCGATTAATCATTCACATTTTATATTATTGTTCATATTGGTTTTCATATTATTGTACGTTACCAACGCTTATTAATAGCATATATTTCTACCTTATTATCGTATATTCTATCTCATGTCCATACAGAAATTCTATTAATTACATCTGTTTATATAAATGTTATGTGCCTATGCTCGTTGTCCAACGCATTTCATGTCACCTACGACAAGCGCATACAGACGTGCTTGAAATAATAAATCGTTCTTTGCTTTTAAATCTCTCCATATTATTGTGTATGCCTTTCGGGTACGAAACTTCCTAGTCCAAACAGACGGCTGCAACAGCTGATCTCGCGTGGCGCTAACAGTGTTTACAAACGTACTTTTACATAGGCTGCGGATAGCCGTATGTCCAGGCGGATTTCGCGGAAACATTACGTATAACTTTTACGAGAATGCAACAGTAAATCCTATTATCAAGCCAAATCAAAACAAGAGTGCTAACGGGTGTCCCTCAAGTACTAATTCGCTTTAAAACCTTCCCTGGTCGATTAGAGTGTCGGATTAAAGATTCGCGCCTGATCTCCTCCTCAATTACTTTCTGTGTGACGGATTCAATATTCGCGCCTAAATTCCTCTCAAACCCTCAGTGTGCCGGATTTTAGATTCGCGCCTGGTCTTCCTTTCAAACCCACAGTGTGACGGATTATAGATTCGCGCCTGGCTTCCCCTCAAAACCTTCAGAGTGCTGGATTTTAGATTCACGCCTGGTCTTCCTTTCAAACCCACAGTGTGACGGATTATAGATTCGCGCCTGGCTTCCCCTCAAAACCTTCAGAGTGCTGGATTTTAGATTCACGCCTGGTCTTCCTTTCAAACCCACAGTGTGACGGATTTTAGATTCGCGCCTGGCTTCTCCTCAAAACCTTCAGAGTGCTGGATTTTAGATTCACGCCTGGTCTTCCTCCAAACCCTCAGTGTGACGGATTTTAGATTCGCGCCTGGCTTTCCCTCAGAACCTTCAGAGTGCTGGATTTTAGATTCACGCCTTGTCTTTTCCTCCCCATAGTCACCGTTCCAAAAACCCTCACCCGGGACGTGACATATATAATTTCTTGAACATACATTACTTCTCAATTTTATTTACTCGTCATCCATCCTCCTTCTTTCCTCTACATTTTATTTACCCACCTTCCTCCTTCTCTCGCCACCTAATTTTAAGATTCAACGTTTCTAAAATGTATTATTTCTCTGCGTTTGGGAAAAATTTCTATCATATATATATATATATATGTATGGAAAAAAAACATTTCTGCCGACGCCGCATAATTCTTTCTGTGATTCGTACGTTCTTCGCGCCGCGAAAATGACATCCTGCACGACTGCTCCAGAGGAGTCAAATTACGCGTAATCGCGCGATACGCTGCGATGTTAAATCGGAACACTTTAGAATGCTGCATATTTGTTTGAAAAAAAAATTTATTTACTCGTCATCCATCCTCCTTCTTTCCTCTTCGCATAATTTTAAGATTCGACGTTTTATAAAAAAGGATTATATTTCACTCATGCATTCTTCGCACGGTGAAAAAATGGTATCGTCTCGCGCGACTTGCGCCAGAAGAGTCAAATTACACGCGTTATCGCGCGAGACGATGCCGTTTTTCACAGTGCTAAGAATGTATGATGCATATTTGTTTGCTCGGTTGGTTTGGAAAAAAATATTCTGGCGGTAGATCTGATTTAGAAACAATATTTGGGGGAAAAAAAATTTCTGGGGCCGGATCGAGTCTGAAAAAAGATTTTTTCATACAAGACCCGGCCCCAGAAATTTTTTAGAGGGAGGGGGCGACCCTCTGAAAATTTTCCAACAGCGGGTCAGGTCTGGAGAGGTCTCCGCGGTGGCTCAGCCCGGACTGATCCCCTCCACGATTGCGGCTTCCCCCACTCCGCGGCTCATGCGCGCGCAACCGGTCTTCCACTCCCCGCTCCCCCCCGCGCCCATAGTTCCCTCCACCGCACTCCCCCGCGCGTCCTCACTTCCTCCCTTCCCCGCGCTCCCCTCAGAGGACCTGAGTTAGAACCCGCTTTGCCTTACTACTCTAGTATACCAGTTGTCGACTGTTAAGTTTCTATTTTCGTTTTTTATATAATCTGTCAATCTTTTTACCACGTCTAAAGCTGAATTTGATACCTTATAAGGACCGTCCACTTGTTGCCCACAATACACTTCCAATTTCCCCGTATAATAAGTTTTGGCGTCGCAGCATGCCATTACTTGTAGTCCATATTTCGCGGGCTTCATGGGCATATACTGAATAAAACCACAACGGCCTCTGAATGGATGTAACATTTCGTCTATCGTTACATATTCCCCCATGATATAATTATTTTTGCAATTGACAGTGAACTTATCTAAAATAAACCGTATAGCCGCCAGTTTTTGTCGAGTATTTTTGTTGTAGGATCTACAATTGAGTAAATTTAGATGAAAATAACTTCAATTTTTAAGATTGTGAAAAAAATTTTAGTTGGAAGTGTCAAATTTTAATAAAATTATTTGAAATCAACTTCGATTATTTTGGAATTTGTTAAGTATTTTTGTTGTAGGATCTATATTTGAGTAAATTTAGATGAAAATAACTTCAATTTTTAGGATTGTGAAAAAAATTTTAGTTGGAAGTGTCAAATTTTAATAAATTTATTTGAGACCTACTTCGATTTTTGTGGATTTTGTTGAGTATTTTTGTTGTAGGATCTATATTTGAGTAAATTTAGATGAAAATAACTACATTTTTTAGGATTGCGAAAAAAAATTTAGTTGGAAGTGTCAAATTTTAATAAATTTATTGGGACCAACATCGATTTTTTTTTATTTTGTTGAGTATTTTTGTTGTAGGATCTATATTTGAGTAAATTTAGATGAAAATAACGAAAATTTTTTGGGTTGTGAAAAAAATTTTAGTTGGAAGTGTCAAATTTTAATAAATTTATTTGAGACTAACTTCGATTTTTGTGGATTTTGTTGAGTATTTTTGTTGTAGGATGCATATTTGAGTAAATTTAGATGAAATTATCTTCAATTTTTTGCATTGTGAAAAAAAATTTAGTTGGAAGTGTCAAATTTTAATAAATTTATTTGAAACCAACTTCGATTATTTTGGATTTTGTTGAGTATTTTTGTTGTAGGATCTATATTTCAGTAAATTTAGATGAAAATAACGACCATTTTTTGGATTGTGAAAAAAATTTTAGTTGGAAGTGTCAAATTTTAATAAATTTATTTGAGACCTACTTCGATTTTTTTGGATTTTGTTGAGAATTTTTGTTGTAGGATGTATATATGAGTAAATTTAGATGAAAATAACTTCAATTTTTTTGATGGTGATAAAAATTTTAGTTGGAAGAGTCAAATTTTAATAAATTTATTTGAAACCAACTCCGATTTTTTTGGATTTTGTCGAGTATTTTTGTTGTAGGATGTATATTTGAGTAAATTTTGATTAAAATAACTTCAATTTTTTGGATTGTGATAAAAATTTTAGTTGGAAGAGTCCAATTTTAATAAATTTATTTGAAACCAACTCCGATTTTTTTTGATTTTGTCGAGTATTTTTGTTGTAGGATGTATATTTGAGTAAATTTTGATTAAAATAACTTCAATTTTTTGGATTGTGATAAAAATTTTAGTTGGAAGAGTCAAATCTTAATAAATTTATTTGAAATCAACTTCGATTATTTTGGATTTTGTTGAGTATTTTTGTTGTGGGATCTATATTTGAGTAAATTTAGATGAAAATAACGACAATTTTTTGGACTGTGAAAAAAAAATTTACATGAAAGGGTAAAATTTTAATAAATTTATTTGATACCAGCTTCGATTTTTTTTAATTTTGTTGAGTATTTTTGTTGTAGGATCTATATTTGAGTAAATTTAGATGAAAATAACTTCAATTTTTAGGATTGTGAAAAAAATTTTAGTTGGAAGTGTCAAATTTTAATAAATTTATTTGAGACTAACTTCGATTTTTGTGGATTTTGTTGAGTATTTTTGTTGTAGGATGCATATTTGAGTAAATTTAGATGAAATTATCTTCAATTTTTTGCATTGTGAAAAAAAATTTAGTTGGAAGTGTCAAATTTTAATAAATTTATTTGAAACCAACTTCGATTATTTTGGATTTTGTTGAGTATTTTTGTTGTAGGATCTATATTTGAGTAAATTTAGATGAAAATAACTACATTTTTTAGGATTGCGAAAAAAAATTTAGTTGGAAGTGTCAAATTTTAATAAATTTATTGGGACCAACATCGATTTTTTTTTATTTTGTTGAGTATTTTTGTTGTAGGATCTATATTTGAGTAAATTTAGATGAAAATAACGAAAATTTTTTGGGTTGTGAAAAAAATTTTAGTTGGAAGTGTCAAATTTTAATAAATTTATTTGAGACCAACTTCGATTTTTGTGGATTTTGTTGAGTATTTTTGTTGTAGGATGTATATTTGAGTAAATTTAGATGAAAATAATTTCAATTTTTTAGGATTGCGAAAAAAATTTTAGTTGAAAGAGTCCAATTTTAATAAATTTATTTGAAACCAACTCCGATTTCTTTGGATTTTGTCGAGTATTTTTGTTGTAGGATCAATATTTGAGTAAATTTAGATGAAAATAACTTCAATTTTTTGGATTGTGAAAAAAAAATTTACATGGAAGTGTCAAATTTTAATAAATTAATTTGAAACCAACTTCGATTATTTTGGAATTTGTTAAGTATTTTTGTTGTAGGATCTATATTTTAGTAAATTTAGATGAAAATAACTTCAATTTTTTGGATTGTGAAAAAAATGTTAGTTGGAAGTGTCAAATTTTAATAAATTTATTTGAAACCAACACCGTTTTTTTTGGATTTTGTTGAGAATTTTTGTTGTAGGATGTATATTTGAGTAAATTTAGATGAAAATAATTTCAATTTTTTGGATTGTGAAAAAATTTTAGTTGGAAGTGTCAAATTTTAATAAAATTATTTGAGACCAACTTCGATTTTTTTTTATTTTGTTGAGAATTTTTGTTGTAGGATGTATATTTGAGTAAATTTAGATGAAAATCACTTCAATTTTTTTGATTGTGATAAAAATTTTAGTTGAAAGAGTCAAATTTTAATAAATTTATTTGAAACCAACTCCGATTTCTTTGGATTTTGTCGAGTATTTTTGTTGTAGGATCAATATTTGAGTAAATTTAGATGAAAATAACTTCAATTTTTAAGATTGTGAAAAAAATTTTAGTTGGAAGTGTCAAATTTTAATACATTTATTTGAAATTAACTTCGATTATTTTGGAATTTGTTGAGTATTTTTGTTGTAGGATCTATATTTGAGTAAATTTAGATGAAAATAACTACATTTTTTAGGATTGCGAAACAAAATTTAGTTGGAAGTGTCAAATTTTAATAAATTTATTTGAGACCAACTTCGATTTTTGTTGAGTATTTTGGTTGTAGGATCTATATTTGAGTAAATTTAGAATGAAAATAACTTCAATTTTTAGGATTGCGAAAAAAAATTTAGTTGGAAGTGTCAAATTTTAATAAATTTATTTGAGACCAACTTCGATTTTTGTGGATTTTGTTGAGTATTTTTGTTTTAGGATCTATATTTGAGTAAATTTAGAATGAAAATAACTTCAATTTTTAGGATTGTGAAAAAAAATTTAGTTGGAAGTGTCAAAGTTTAATAAATTTATTGGGACCAACACCGATTTTTTTTTATTTTGTTGAGTATTTTTCTTGTAGGATCTATATTTGAGTAAATGTAGATGAAAATAACTACATTTTTTAGGATTGCGAAAAAAAATTTAGTTGGAAGTGTCAAATTTTAATAAATTTATTTGAGACCAACTTCGATTTTTGTTGAGTATTTTGGTTGTAGGATCTATATTTGAGTAAATTTAGAATGAAAATAACTTCAATTTTTAGGATTGCGAAAAAAAATTTAGTTGGAAGTGTCAAATTTTAATAAATTTATTTGAGACCAACTTCGATTTTGTGGATTTTGTTGAGTATTTTTGTTGTAGGATGCATATTTGAGTAAATTTAGATGAAATTATCTTCAATTTTTTGGATTGAGAAAAAAAATTTAGTTGGAAGTGTCAAAGTTTAATAAATTTATTGGGACCAACATCGATTTTTTTTTATTTTGTTGAGTATTTTTGTTGTAGGATCTATATTTAAGTAAATTTAGATGAAAATAACGAAAATTTTTTGGGTTGTGAAAAAAAAATTTACATGGAAGTGTCAATTTTAATAAATTTATTTGAGACCTACTTCGATTTTTGTGGATTTTGTTGAGTATTTTTGTTGTAGGATGCATATTTGAGTAAATTTAGATGATATTATCTTCAATTTTTTGGATTGTGAAAAAAATTTTAGTTGGAAGTGTCAAATTTTAGTAAAATTATTTGAGACCAACTTCGATTTTTTTGGATTTTGTTGAGAATTTTTGTTGTAGGATGTATATTTGAGTAAATTTAGATGAAAATAACTTCAATTTTTTTGATTGTGATAAAAATTTAAGTTGAAAGAGTCAAATTTTAATAAATTTATTTGAAACCAACTCCGATTTCTTTGGATTTTGTAGAGTATTTTTGTTGTAGGATCAATATTTGAGTAAATTTAGATGAAAATAACTTTAATTTTTAGGATTGTGAAAAAAATTTAGTTGGAAGTGTCAAATTTTAATAAATTTATTTGAGACCTACTTCGATTTTTGTGGATTTTGATGAGTATTTTTGTTGTAGGATCTATATTTGAGTAAATTTAGATGAAAATAACTTCAATTTTTAGGATTGTGAAAAAAAATTTTCGTGGAAGGGTAAAATTTTAATAAATTTATTTGAAACCAACTTCGATTTTTTTTAATTTTGTTGAGTATTTTTGTTGTAGGATGCATATTTGAGTAAATTTAGATGATATTATCTTCAATTTTTTGGATTGTGAAAAAAAATTTAGTTGGAATTGTCAAATTTTAATAAAATTATTTGAGAACAACTTCGATTTTTTTGGATTTTGTCGAGTATTTTTGTTGTAGGATCTATATTTGAGTAAATTTAGATGAAAATAACTTCAATTTTTTGGATTGTCAAAAAAATTTTAGTTGGAAGTGTCAAATTTTAATAAATTTATTTGAAACCAACACCGATTTTTTTTTATTTTGTTGAGTATTTTTCTTGTAGGATCTATATTTGAGTAAATTTAGATGAAAATAACTACATTTTTTAGGATTGCGAAAAAAAATTTAGTTGGAAGTGTCAAATTTTAATAAATTTATTTGAGACCAACTTCGATTTTTGTGGATTTTGTTGAGTATTTTTGTTGTAGGATCTATATTTGAGTAAATTTAGATGAAAATAACGACAATTTTTTGGGTTGTGAAAAAAAAATTTACATGGAAGTGTAAAATTTTAATAAATTTATTTGAAACCAACTTCGATTTTTTTGGATTTTGTTGAGTATTTTTGTTGTAGGATCTATATTTGAGTAAATTTAGATGAAAATAACTTCAATTTTTAGGATTGTGAAAAAAATTTTAGTTGGAAGTGTCAAATTTTAATAAATTTATTTGAGACCAACTTCGATTTTTGTGGATTTTGTTGAGTATTTTTGTTGTAGGATCTATATTTGAGTAAATTTAGATGAAAATAACTTCAATTTTTAGGATTGTGAAAAAAATTTTAGTTGGAAGTGTCAAATTTTAATAAATTTATTTGAGACCAACTTCGATTTTTGTGGATTTTGTTGAGTATTTTTGTTGTAGGATCTATATTTGAGTAAATTTAGAATGAAAATAACTTCAATTTTTAGGATTGTGAAAAAAAATTTAGTTGGAAGTGTCAAAGTTTAATAAATTTATTGGTACCAACATCGATTTTTTTTTATTTTGTTGAGTATTTTTGTTGTAGGATCTATATTTGAGTAAATTTAGATGAAAATAACGAAAATTTTTTGGGTTGTGAAAAAAAAATTTACATGGAAGTGTCAAATTTTAATAAATTTATTTGAGACCTACTTCGATTTTTGTGGATTTTGTTGAGTATTTTTGTTGTAGGATGCATATTTGAGTAAATTTAGATGATATTATCTTCAATTTTTTGGATTGTGAAAAAAAATTTAGTTGGAAGAGTCAAATTTTAATAAATTTATTTGAAACCAACTCCGATTTCTTTGGATTTTGTCGAGTATTTTTGTTGTAGGATCAATATTTGAGTAAATTTAGATGAAAATAACTTCAATTTTTAGGATTGTGAAAAAAATTTAGTTGGAAGTGTCAAATTTTAATAAATTTATTTGAAACCAACTCCGATTTCTTTGGATTTTGTCGAGTATTTTTGTTGTAGGATCAATATTTGAGTAAATTTAGATGAAAATAACTTCAATTTTTTGGATTGTGATAAAAATTTTAGTTGGAAGAGTCAAAATTTAATAAATTTATTTGAAACCATCTTCGATTTTTTGGGATTTTGTCGAGTATTTTTGTTGTAGGATCTATATTTGAGTAAATTTAGATGAAAATAACTTCAATTTTTTGGATTGTGAAAAAAATGTTAGTTGGAAGTGTCTAATTTTAATAAATTTATTTGAAACCAACACCGATTTTTTTTTATTTTGTTGAGTATTTTTCTTGTAGGATCTATATTTGAGTAAATTTAGATGAAAATAACTACATTTTTTAGGATTGCGAAAAAAAATTTAGTTGGAAGTGTCAAATTTTAATAAATTTATTTGAGACCAACTTCGATTTTTGTTGAGTATTTTGGTTGTAGGATCTATATTTGAGTAAATTTAGAATGAAAATAACTTCAATTTTTAGGATTGCGAAAAAAAATTTAGTTGGAAGTGTCAAATTTTAATAAATTTATTTGAGACCAACTTCGATTTTGTGGATTTTGTTGAGTATTTTTGTTGTAGGATGCATATTTGAGTAAATTTAGATGAAATTATCTTCAATTTTTTGGATTGTGAAAAAAAATTTAGTTGGAAGTGTCAAATTTTAATAAATTTATTTGAAACGAACTTCGATTATTTTGGATTTTGTTGAGTATTTTTGTTGTAGGATCTATATTTCAGTAAATTTAGATGAAAATAATTTCAATTATTTAGGATTGCGAAAAAAATTTTAGTTGAAAGTGTCCAATTTTAATAAAATTATTTGAGACCAACTTCGATTTTTTTGGATTTTGTTGAGAATTTTTGTTGTCGGATGTATATTTGAGTAAATTTAGATGAAAATAACTTCAATTTTTAGGATTGTGAAAAAAAATTTAGTTGGAAGTGTCAAAGTTTAATAAATTTATTGGGACCAACACCGATTTTTTTTTATTTTGTTGAGTATTTTTCTTGTAGGATCTATATTTGAGTAAATGTAGATGAAAATAACTACATTTTTTAGGATTGCGAAAAAAAATTTAGTTGGAAGTGTCAAATTTTAATAAATTTATTTGAGACCAACTTCGATTTTTGTTGAGTATTTTGGTTGTAGGATCTATATTTGAGTAAATTTAGAATGAAAATAACTTCAATTTTTAGGATTGCGAAAAAAAATTTAGTTGGAAGTGTCAAATTTTAATAAATTTATTTGAGACCAACTTCGATTTTGTGGATTTTGTTGAGTATTTTTGTTGTAGGATGCATATTTGAGTAAATTTAGATGAAATTATCTTCAATTTTTTGGATTGTGAAAAAAAATTTAGTTGGAAGTGTCAAAGTTTAATAAATTTATTGGGACCAACATCGATTTTTTTTTATTTTGTTGAGTATTTTTGTTGTAGGATCTATATTTAAGTAAATTTAGATGAAAATAACGAAAATTTTTTGGGTTGTGAAAAAAAAATTTACATGGAAGTGTCAATTTTAATAAATTTATTTGAGACCTACTTCGATTTTTGTGGATTTTGTTGAGTATTTTTGTTGTAGGATGCATATTTGAGTAAATTTAGATGATATTATCTTCAATTTTTTGGATTGTGAAAAAAATTTTAGTTGGAAGTGTCAAATTTTAGTAAAATTATTTGAGACCAACTTCGATTTTTTTGGATTTTGTTGAGAATTTTTGTTGTAGGATGTATATTTGAGTAAATTTAGATGAAAATAACTTCAATTTTTTTGATTGTGATAAAAATTTAAGTTGAAAGAGTCAAATTTTAATAAATTTATTTGAAACCAACTCCGATTTCTTTGGATTTTGTCGAGTATTTTTGTTGTAGGATCAATATTTGAGTAAATTTAGATGAAAAAAACTTTAATTTTTAGGATTGTGAAAAAAATTTAGTTGGAAGTGTCAAATTTTAATAAATTTATTTGAGACCTACTTCGATTTTTGTGGATTTTGATGAGTATTTTTGTTGTAGGATCTATATTTGAGTAAATTTAGATGAAAATAACTTCAATTTTTAGGATTGTGAAAAAAAATTTTCGTGGAAGGGTAAAATTTTAATAAATTTATTTGAAACCAACTTCGATTTTTTTTAATTTTGTTGAGTATTTTTGTTGTAGGATGCATATTTGAGTAAATTTAGATGATATTATCTTCAATTTTTTGGATTGTGAAAAAAAATTTAGTTGGAATTGTCAAATTTTAATAAAATTATTTGAGACCAACTTCGATTTTTTTGGATTTTGTCGAGTATTTTTGTTGTAGGATCTATATTTGAGTAAATTTAGATGAAAATAACTTCAATTTTTTGGATTGTGAAAAAAATTTTAGTTGGAAGTGTCAAATTTTAATAAATTTATTTGAAACCAACACCGATTTTTTTTTATTTTGTTGAGTATTTTTCTTGTAGGATCTATATTTGAGTAAATTTAGATGAAAATAACTACATTTTTTAGGATTGCGAAAAAAAATTTAGTTGGAAGTGTCAAATTTTAATAAATTTATTTGAGACCAACTTCGATTTTTGTGGATTTTGTTGAGTATTTTTGTTGTAGGATCTATATTTGAGTAAATTTAGATGAAAATAACTTCAATTTTTAGGATTGTGAAAAAAATTTTAGTTGGAAGTGTCAAATTTTAATAAATTTATTTGAGACCAACTTCGATTTTTGTGGATTTTGTTGAGTATTTTTGTTGTAGGATCTATATTTGAGTAAATTTAGAATGAAAATAACTTCAATTTTTAGGATTGTGAAAAAAAATTTAGTTGGAAGTGTCAAAGTTTAATAAATTTATTGGTACCAACATCGATTTTTTTTTATTTTGTTGAGTATTTTTGTTGTAGGATCTATATTTGAGTAAATTTAGATGAAAATAACGAAAATTTTTTGGGTTGTGAAAAAAAAATTTACATGGAAGTGTCAAATTTTAATAAATTTATTTGAGACCTACTTCGATTTTTGTGGATTTTGTTGAGTATTTTTGTTGTAGGATGCATATTTGAGTAAATTTAGATGATATTATCTTCAATTTTTTGGATTGTGAAAAAAAATTTAGTTGGAAGAGTCAAATTTTAATAAATTTATTTGAAACCAACTCCGATTTCTTTGGATTTTGTCGAGTATTTTTGTTGTAGGATCAATATTTGAGTAAATTTAGATGAAAATAACTTCAATTTTTAGGATTGTGAAAAAAATTTAGTTGGAAGTGTCAAATTTTAATAAATTTATTTGAAACCAACTCCGATTTCTTTGGATTTTGTCGAGTATTTTTGTTGTAGGATCAATATTTGAGTAAATTTAGATGAAAATAACTTCAATTTTTTGGATTGTGATAAAAATTTTAGTTGGAAGAGTCAAAATTTAATAAATTTATTTGAAACCATCTTCGATTTTTTGGGATTTTGTCGAGTATTTTTGTTGTAGGATCTATATTTGAGTAAATTTAGATGAAAATAACTTCAATTTTTTGGAATGTGAAAAAAATGTTAGTTGGAAGTGTCAAATTTTAATAAATTTATTTGAAACCAACACCGATTTTTTTTTATTTTGTTGAGTATTTTTCTTGTAGGATCTATATTTGAGTAAATTTAGATGAAAATAACTACATTTTTTAGGATTGCGAAAAAAAATTTAGTTGGAAGTGTCAAATTTTAATAAATTTATTTGAGACCAACTTCGATTTTTGTTGAGTATTTTGGTTGTAGGATCTATATTTGAGTAAATTTAGAATGAAAATAACTTCAATTTTTAGGATTGCGAAAAAAAATTTAGTTGGAATTGTCAAATTTTAATAAATTTATTTGAGACCAACTTCGATTTTGTGGATTTTGTTGAGTATTTTTGTTGTAGGATGCATATTTGAGTAAATTTAGATGAAATTATCTTCAATTTTTTGGATTGTGAAAAAAAATTTAGTTGGAAGTGTCAAATTTTAATAAATTTATTTGAAACGAACTTCGATTATTTTGGATTTTGTTGAGTATTTTTGTTGTAGGATCTATATTTCAGTAAATTTAGATGAAAATAACGTCAATTTTTTGGATTGTGAAAAAAATTTTAGTTGGAAGTGTCCAATTTTAATAAATTTATTTGAGACCTACTTCGATTTTTGTGGATTTTGTTGAGTATTTTTGTTGTAGGATGCATATTTGAGTAAATTTAGATGAAAATAACTTCAATTTTTTTGGTTGTGATAAAAATTTTAGTTGAAAGAGTCAAATTTTAATAAATTTATTTGAAACCAACTCCGATTTCTTTGGATTTTGTCGAGTATTTTTGTTGTAGGATCAATATTTGAGTAAATTTAGATGAAAATAACTTCAATTTTTTGGATTGTGAAAAAAAAATTTACATGGAAGTGTCAAATTTTAATAAATTAATTTGAAACCAACTTCGATTATTTTGGAATTTGTTAAGTATTTTTGTTGTAGGATCTATATTTGAGTAAATTTAGATGAAAATAACTTCAATTTTTTGGATTGTGAAAAAAATGTTAGTTGGAAGTGTCAAATTTTAATAAATTTATTTGAAACCAACACCGATTTTTTTTTATTTTGTTGAGTATTTTTCTTGTAGGATCTATATTTGAGTAAATTTAGATGAAAATAACTACATTTTTTAGGATTGCGAAAAAAAATTTAGTTGGAAGTGTCAAATTTTAATAAATTTATTTGAGACCAACTTCGATTTTTGTGGATTTTGTTGAGTATTTTTGTTGTAGGATCTATATTTGAGTAAATTTAGATGAAAATAACGACAATTTTTTGGGTTGTGAAAAAAAAATTTACATGGAAGTGTAAAATTTTAATAAATTTATTTGAAACCAACTTCGATTTTTTTGGATTTTGTTGAGTATTTTTGTTGTAGGATCTATATTTGAGTAAATTCAGATGAAAATAACTTCAATTTTTTGGATTGTGAAAAAAAAATTTACATGGAAGTGTCAAATTTTAATAAATTAATTTGAAACCAACTTCGATTATTTTGGAATTTGTTAAGTATTTTTGTTGTAGGATCTATATTTGAGTAAATTTAGATGAAAATAACTTCAATTTTTTGGATTGTGAAAAATATTTTAGTTGGAAGTGTCAAATTTTAATAAAATTATTTGAGACCAACTTCGATTTTTGTGGATTTTGTTGAGTATTTTTGTTGTAGGATCTATATTTGAGTAAATTTAGATGAAAATAACGACAATTTTTTGGGTTGTGAAAAAAAAATTTACATGGAAGTGTAAAATTTTAATAAATTTATTTGAAACCAACTTCGATTTTTTTGGATTTTGTTGAGTATTTTTGTTGTAGGATCTATATTTGAGTAAATTCAGATGAAAATAACTTCAATTTTTTGGATTGTGAAAAAAAAATTTACATGGAAGTGTCAAATTTTAATAAATTAATTTGAAACCAACTTCGATTATTTTGGAATTTGTTAAGTATTTTTGTTGTAGGATCTATATTTGAGTAAATTTAGATGAAAATAACTTCAATTTTTTGGATTGTGAAAAATATTTTAGTTGAAAGAGTCAAATTTTAATAAATTTATTTGAAACCAACTTCGATTTCTTTGGATTTTGTCCAGTATTTTTGTTGTAGGATCAATATTTGAGTAAATTTAGATGAAAATAACTTCAATTTTTTTTATGGTGATAAAAATTTTAGTTGGAAGAGTCAAATTTTAATAAATTTATTTGAAACCAACTCCGATTTCTTTGGATTATGTCGAGTATTTTTGTTGTAGGATCAATATTTGAGTAAATTTAGATGAAAATAACTTCAATTTTTAGGATTGTGAAAAAAATTTTAGTTGGGAGTGTCAAAGATTAATAAATTTATTTGAGACCAACATCGATTTTTTTTTATTTTGTTGAGTATTTTTCTTGTAGGATCTATATTTGAGTAAATTTAGATGAAAATAACTACATTTTTTAGGATTGCGAAAAAAAATTTAGTTGGAAGTGTCAAATTTTAATAAAATTATTTGAGACCAACTTCGATTTTTGTGGATTTTGTTGAGTATTTTTGTTGTAGGATGCATATTTGAGTAAATTTAGGTGAAATTATCTTCAATTTTTTGGATTGTGAAAAAAAATTTAGTTGGAAGTGTCAAATTTTTATAAATTTATTTGAAACCAACTTCGATTATTTTGGATTTTGTTGAGTATTTTTGTTGTAGGGTCTATATTTCAGTAAATTTAGATGAAAATAACGACAATTTTTTGGATTGTGAAAAAAATTTTAGTTGGAAGTGTCAAATTTTAATAAATTTATTTGAGACCTACTTCGATTTTTGTGGATTTTGTTGAGTATTTTTGTTGTAGGATGCATATTTGAGTAAATTTAGATGAAAATAACTTCAATTTTTTTGATTGTGATAAAAATTTTAGTTGAAAGAGTCAAATTTTAATAAATTTATTTGAGATCAACTTCGATTTTTTTGGAATTTGTTAAGTATTTTTGTTGTAGGATCTATATTTGAGTAAATTTAGATGAAAATAACTTCAATTTTTTGGATTGTGAAAAAAATGTTAGTTGGAAGTGTCAAATTTTAATAAATTTATTTGAAACCAACACCGATTTTTTTTTATTTTGTTGAATATTTTTCTTGTAGGATCTATATTTGAGTAAATTTAGATGAAAATAACTACATTTTTTAGGATTGCGAAAAAAAATTTAGTTGGAAGTGTCAAATTTTAATAAATTTATTTGAGACCAACTTCGATTTTTGTGGATTTTGTTGAGTATTTTTGTTGTAGGATCTATATTTGAGTAAATTTAGATGAAAATAACGACAATTTTTTGGGTTGTGAAAAAAAAATTTACATGGAAGTGTAAAATTTTAATAAATTTATTTGAAACCAACTTCGATTTTTTTGGATTTTGTTGAGTATTTTTGTTGTAGGATCTATATTTGAGTAAATTCAGATGAAAATAACTTCAATTTTTTGGATTGTGAAAAAAAAATTTACATGGAAGTGTCAAATTTTAATAAATTAATTTGAAACCAACTTCGATTATTTTGGAATTTGTTAAGTATTTTTGTTGTAGGATCTATATTTGAGTAAATTTAGATGAAAATAACTTCAATTTTTTGGATTGTGAAAAATATTTTAGTTGGAAGTGTCAAATTTTAATAAAATTATTTGAGACCAACTTCGATTTTTTTGGATTTTGTTGAGAATTTTTGTTGTAGGATGTATATTTGAGTAAATTTAGATGAAAATAATTTCAATTTTTTGGATTGTGAAAAAATTTTAGTTGGAAGTGTTAAATTTTAATAAAATTATTTGAGACCAACTTCGATTTTTTTTGATTTTGTTGAGAATTTTTGTTGTAGGATGTATATTTGAGTAAATTTAGATGAAAATAACTTCAATTTTTAGGATTGTGAAAAAAATTTTAGTTGGAAGTGTCAAATTTTAATAAATTTATTTGAGACCAACTTCGATTTTTGTGGATTTTGTTGAGTATTTTTGTTGTAGGATCTATATTTGAGTAAATTTAGAATGAAAATAACTTCAATTTTTAGGATTGTGAAAAAAATTTAGTTGGAAGTGTCAAATTTTAATAAATTTATTTGAGACCTACTTCGATTTTTGTGGATTTTGTTGAGTATTTTTGTTGTAGGATATATATATTTGAGTAAATTTAGATGAAAATAACTTCAATTTTTAGGATTGTGAAAAAAAAATTTTCGTGGAAGGGTAAAATTTTAATAAATTTATTTGAAACCAACTTCGATTTTTTTTAATTTTGTTGAGTATTTTTGTTGTAGGATCTATATTTGAGTAAATTTAGATGAAAATAACTTCAATTTTTGGGATTGTGAAAAAAATTTTAGTTGGAAGTGTCAAATTTTAATAAATTTATTTGAGACTAACTACGATTTTTGTGGATTTTGTTGAGTATTTTTGTTGTAGGATGCATATTTGAGTAAATTTAGATGAAATTATCTTCAATTTTATGGATTGTGAAAAAAAATTTAGTTGGAAGTGTCGAATTTTATTAAATTTATTTGAAACCAACTTCGATTATTTTGGATTTTGTTGAGTATTTTTGTTGTAGGATCTATATTTCAGTAAATTTAGATGAAAATAACGACAATTTTTTGGATTGTGAAAAAAATTTTAGTTGGAAGTGTCAAATTTTAATAAATTTATTTGAGACCTACTTCGATTTTTGTGGATTTTGTTGAGTATTTTTGTTGTAGGATGCATATTTGAGTAAATTTAGATGATATTATCTTCAATTTTTTGGATTGTGAAAAAAAATTTAGTTGGAATTGTCAAATTTTAATAAAATTATTTGAGACCAACTTCGATTTTTTTGGATTTTGTTGAGAATTTTTGTTGTAGGATGTATATTTGAGTAAATTTAGATGAAAATAACTTCAATTTTTTTGATGGTGATAAAAATTTTAGTTGGAAGAGTCAAATTTTAATAAATTTATTTGAAACCAACTCCGATTTCTTTGGATTTTGTCGAGTATTTTTGTTGTAGGATCAATATTTGAGTAAATTTAGATGAAAATAACTTCAATTTTTAGGATTGTGAAAAAAATTTAGTTGGAAGTGTCAAATTTTAATAAATTTATTTGAGACCAACATCGATTTTTTTTTATTTTGTTGAGTATTTTTCTTGTAGCATCTACATTTGAGTAAATTTAGATGAAAATAACTACATTTTTTAGGATTGCGAAAAAAAATTTAGTTGGAAGTGTCAAATTTTAATAAATTTATTTGAGACCAACTTCGATTTTTGTGGATTTTGTTGAGTATTTTTGTTGTAGGATGCATATTTGAGTAAATTTAGATGAAATTATCTTCAATTTTTTGGATTGAGAAAAAAAATTTAGTTGGAAGTGTCAAATTTTAATAAATTTATTGGGACCAACATCGATTTTTTTTTATTTTGTTGAGTATTTTTGTTGTAGGATCTATATTTGAGTAAATTTAGATGAAAATAACGAAAATTTTTTGGGTTGTGAAAAAAAAATTTACATGGAAGTGTCAAATTTTAATAAATTTATTTGAGACCTACTTCGATTTTTGTGGATTTTGTTGAGTATTTTTGTTGTAGGATGCATATTTGAGTAAATTTAGATGATATTATCTTCAATTTTTTGGATTGTGAAAAAAAATTTAGATGGAAGTGTCAAATTTTAATAAATTTATTTGAAACCAACTTCGATTTCTTTGGATTTTGTCCAGTATTTTTGTTGTAGGATCAATATTTGAGTAAATTTAGATGAAAATAACTTCAAATTTTTTTATGGTGATAAAAATTTTAGTTGGAAGAGTCAAATTTTAATAAATTTATTTGAAACCAACTCCGATTTCTTTGGATTATGTCGAGTATTTTTGTTGTAGGATCAATATTTGAGTAAATTTAGATGAAAATAACTTCAATTTTTAGGATTGTGAAAAAAATTTTAGTTGGGAGTGTCAAAGATTAATAAATTTATTTGAGACCAACATCGATTTTTTTTTATTTTGTTGAGTATTTTTCTTGTAGGATCTATATTTGAGTAAATTTAGATGAAAATAACTACATTTTTTAGGATTGCGAAAAAAAATTTAGTTGGAAGTGTCAAATTTTAATAAAATTATTTGAGACCAACTTCGATTTTTGTGGATTTTGTTGAGTATTTTTGTTGTAGGATGCATATTTGAGTAAATTTAGATGAAAATAACGACAATTTTTTGGGTTGTGAAAAAAAAATTTACATGGAAGTGTCAAATTTTTATAAATTTATTTGAAACCAACTTCGATTATTTTGGATTTTGTTGAGTATTTTTGTTGTAGGGTCTATATTTCAGTAAATTTAGATGAAAATAACGACAATTTTTTGGATTGTGAAAAAAATTTTAGTTGGAAGTGTCAAATTTTAATAAATTTATTTGAGACCTACTTCGATTTTTGTGGATTTTGTTGAGTATTTTTGTTGTAGGATGCATATTTGAGTAAATTTAGATGAAAATAACTTCAATTTTTTTGATTGTGATAAAAATTTTAGTTGAAAGAGTCAAATTTTAATAAATTTATTTGAAACCAACTCCGATTTCTTTGGATTTTGTCGAGTATTTTTGTTGTAGGATCAATATTTGAGTAAATTTAGATGAAAATAACTTCAATTTTTTGGATTGTGAAAAAAAAATTTACATGGAAGTGTCAAATTTTAATAAATTAATTTGAAACCAACTTCGATTATTTTGGAATTTGTTAAGTATTTTTGTTGTAGGATCTATATTTGAGTAAATTTAGATGAAAATAACGACAATTTTTTGGATTGTGAAAAAAATTTTAGTTGGAAGTGTCAAATTTTAATAAATTTATTTGAGACCTACTTCGATTTTTGTGGATTTTGTTGAGTATTTTTGTTGTAGGATGCATATTTGAGTAAATTTAGATGATATTATCTTCAATTTTTTGGATTGTGAAAAAAAATTTAGTTGGAATTGTCAAATTTTAATAAAATTATTTGAGACCAACTTCGATTTTTTTGGATTTTGTTGAGAATTTTTGTTGTAGGATGTATATTTGAGTAAATTTAGATGAAAATAACTTCAATTTTTTTGATGGTGATAAAAATTTTAGTTGGAAGAGTCAAATTTTAATAAATTTATTTGAAACCAACTCCGATTTCTTTGGATTTTGTCGAGTATTTTTGTTGTAGGATCAATATTTGAGTAAATTTAGATGAAAATAACTTCAATTTTTAGGATTGTGAAAAAAATTTAGTTGGAAGTGTCAAATTTTAATAAATTTATTTGAGACCAACATCGATTTTTTTTTATTTTGTAGAGTATTTTTCTTGTAGGATCTATATTTGAGTAAATTTAGATGAAAATAACTACATTTTTTAGGATTGCGAAAAAAAATTTAGTTGGAAGTGTCAAATTTTAATAAATTTATTTGAGACCAACTTCGATTTTTGTGGATTTTGTTGAGTATTTTTGTTGTAGGATGCATATTTGAGTAAATTTAGATGAAATTATCTTCAATTTTTTGGATTGAGAAAAAAAATTTAGTTGGAAGTGTCAAATTTTAATAAATTTATTGGGACCAACATCGATTTTTTTTTATTTTGTTGAGTATTTTTGTTGTAGGATCTATATTTGAGTAAATTTAGATGAAAATAACGAAAATTTTTTGGGTTGTGAAAAAAAAATTTACATGGAAGTGTCAAATTTTAATAAATTTATTTGAGACCAACTTCGATTTTTCTGGATTTTGTTGAGTATTTTTGTTGTAGGATGCATATTTGAGTAAATTTAGATGAAATTATCTTCAATTTTTTGGATTGTGAAAAAAAATTTAGTTGGAAGTGTCAAATTTTTATAAATTTATTTGAAACCAACTTCGATTATTTTGGATTTTGTTGAGTATTTTTGTTGTAGGATCTATATTTCAGTAAATTTAGATGAAAATAACTTCAATTTTTTGGATTGTGAAAAAAAAATTTACATGGAAGTGTCAAATTTTAATAAATTAATTTGAAACCAACTTCGATTATTTTGGAATTTGTTAAGTATTTTTGTTGTAGGATCTATATTTGAGTAAATTTAGATGAAAATAACTTCAATTTTTTGGATTGTGAAAAATATTTTAGTTGGAAGTGTCAAATTTTAATAAAATTATTTGAGACCAACTTCGATTTTTTTTTATTTTGTTGAGAATTTTTGTTGTAGGATGTATATTTGAGTAAATTTAGATGAAAATAATTTCAATTTTTTGGATTGTGAAAAAATTTTAGTTGGAAGTGTCAAATTTTAATAAAATTATTTGAGACCAACTTCGATTTTTTTTTATTTTGTTGAGAATTTTTGTTGTAGGATCTATATTTGAGTAAATTTAGATGAAAATAATTTCAATTTTTTGGATTGTGAAAAAATTTTAGTTGGAAGTGTCAAATTTTAATAAAAGTATTTGAGACCAACTTCGATTTTTTTTTATTTTGTTGAGAATTTTTGTTGTAGGATGTATATTTGAGTAAATTTAGATGAAAATAACTTCAATTTTTTGGATTGTGAAAAAATTTTAGTTGGAAGTGTCAAATTTTAATAAAATTATTTGAGACCAACTTCGATTTTTTTTGATTTTGTTGAGAATTTTTGTTGTAGGATGTATATTTGAGTAAATTTAGATGAAAATAACTACATTTTTTAGGATTGCGAAAAAAAATTTAGTTGGAAGTGTCAAATTTTAATAAATTTATTTGAGACCAACTTCGATTTTTGTGGATTTTGTTGAGTATTTTTGTTGTAGGATCTATATTTGAGTAAATTTAGATGAAAATAACGACAATTTTTTGGGTTGTGAAAAAAAATTTACATGGAAGTGTAAAATTTTAATAAATTTATTTGAAACCAACTTCGATTTTTTTGGATTTTGTTGAGTATTTTTGTTGTAGGATCTATATTTGAGTAAATTCAGATGAAAATAACTTCAATTTTTTGGATTGTGAAAAAAAAATTTACATGGAAGTGTCAAATTTTAATAAATTAATTTGAAACCAACTTCGATTATTTTGGAATTTGTTAAGTATTTTTGTTGTAGGATCTATATTTGAGTAAATTTAGATGAAAATAACTTCAATTTTTTGGATTGTGAAAAATATTTTAGTTGGAAGTGTCAAATTTTAATAAAATTATTTGAGACCAACTTCGATTTTTTTGGATTTTGTTGAGAATTTTTGTTGTAGGATGTATATTTGAGTAAATTTAGATGAAAATAATTTCAATTTTTTGGATTGTGAAAAAATTTTAGTTGGAAGTGTCAAATTTTAATAAAATTATTTGAGACCAACTTCGATTTTTTTTTATTTTGTTGAGAATTTTTGTTGTAGGATGTATATTTGAGTAAATTTAGATGAAAATAACTTCAATTTTTAGGATTGTGAAAAAAATTTTAGTTGGAAGTGTCAAATTTTAATAAATTTATTTGAGACCAACTTCGATTTTTGTGGATTTTGTTGAGTATTTTTGTTGTAGGATCTATATTTGAGTAAATTTAGAATGAAAATAACTTCAATTTTTAGGATTGTGAAAAAAAATTTAGTTGGAAGTGTCAAAGTTTAATAAATTTATTGGTACCAACATCGATTTTTTTTTATTTTGTTGAGTATTTTTGTTGTAGGATCTATATTTGAGTAAATTTAGATGAAAATAACGAAAATTTTTTGGGTTGTGAAAAAAAAATTTACATGGAAGTGTCAAATTTTAATAAATTTATTTGAGACCTACTTCGATTTTTGAGGATTTTGTTGAGTATTTTTGTTGTAGGATGCATATTTGAGTAAATTTAGATGATATTATCTTCAATTTTTTGGATTGTGAAAAAAAATTTAGTTGGAAGAGTCAAATTTTAATAAATTTATTTGAAACCAACTCCGATTTCTTTGGATTTTGTCGAGTATTTTTGTTGTAGGATCAATATTTGAGTAAATTTAGATGAAAATAACTTCAATTTTTAGGATTGTGAAAAAAATTTAGTTGGAAGTGTCAAATTTTAATAAATTTATTTGAGACCTACTTCGATTTTTGTGGATTTTGTTGAGTATTTTTGTTGTAGGATATATATATTTGAGTAAATTTAGATGAAAATAACTTCAATTTTTAGGATTGTGAAAAAAAAATTTTCGTGGAAGGGTAAAATTTTAATAAATTTATTTGAAACCAACTTCGATTTTTTTTAATTTTGTTGAGTATTTTTGTTGTAGGATCTATATTTGAGTAAATTTAGATGAAAATAACTTCAATTTTTGGGATTGTGAAAAAAATTTTAGTTGGAAGTGTCAAATTTTAATAAAATTATTTGAGACCAACTTCGATTTTTTTGGATTTTGTTGAGAATTTTTGTTGTAGGATGTATATTTGAGTAAATTTAGATGAAAATAATTTCAATTTTTTGGATTGTGAAAAAATTTTAGTTGGAAGTGTTAAATTTTAATAAAATTATTTGAGACCAACTTCGATTTTTTTTGATTTTGTTGAGAATTTTTGTTGTAGGATGTATATTTGAGTAAATTTAGATGAAAATAACTTCAATTTTTAGGATTGTGAAAAAAATTTTAGTTGGAAGTGTCAAATTTTAATAAATTTATTTGAGACCAACTTCGATTTTTGTGGATTTTGTTGAGTATTTTTGTTGTAGGATCTATATTTGAGTAAATTTAGAATGAAAATAACTTCAATTTTTAGGATTGTGAAAAAAAATTTAGTTGGAAGTGTCAAAGTTTAATAAATTTATTGGTACCAACATCGATTTTTTTTTATTTTGTTGAGTATTTTTGTTGTAGGATCTATATTTGAGTAAATTTAGATGAAAATAACGAAAATTTTTTGGGTTGTGAAAAAAAAATTTACATGGAAGTGTCAAATTTTAATAAATTTATTTGAGACCTACTTCGATTTTTGAGGATTTTGTTGAGTATTTTTGTTGTAGGATGCATATTTGAGTAAATTTAGATGATATTATCTTCAATTTTTTGGATTGTGAAAAAAAATTTAGTTGGAAGAGTCAAATTTTAATAAATTTATTTGAAACCAACTCCGATTTCTTTGGATTTTGTCGAGTATTTTTGTTGTAGGATCAATATTTGAGTAAATTTAGATGAAAATAACTTCAATTTTTAGGATTGTGAAAAAAATTTAGTTGGAAGTGTCAAATTTTAATAAATTTATTTGAGACCTACTTCGATTTTTGTGGATTTTGTTGAGTATTTTTGTTGTAGGATATATATATTTGAGTAAATTTAGATGAAAATAACTTCAATTTTTAGGATTGTGAAAAAAAAATTTTCGTGGAAGGGTAAAATTTTAATAAATTTATTTGAAACCAACTTCGATTTTTTTTAATTTTGTTGAGTATTTTTGTTGTAGGATCTATATTTGAGTAAATTTAGATGAAAATAACTTCAATTTTTGGGATTGTGAAAAAAATTTTAGTTGGAAGTGTCAAATTTTAATAAATTTATTTGAGACTAACTACGATTTTTGTGGATTTTGTTGAGTATTTTTGTTGTAGGATGCATATTTGAGTAAATTTAGATGAAATTATCTTCAATTTTATGGATTGTGAAAAAAAATTTAGTTGGAAGTGTCGAATTTTATTAAATTTATTTGAAACCAACTTCGATTATTTTGGATTTTGTTGAGTATTTTTGTTGTAGGATCTATATTTCAGTAAATTTAGATGAAAATAACGACAATTTTTTGGATTGTGAAAAAAATTTTAGTTGGAAGTGTCAAATTTTAATAAATTTATTTGAGACCTACTTCGATTTTTGTGGATTTTGTTGAGTATTTTTGTTGTAGGATGCATATTTGAGTAAATTTAGATGATATTATCTTCAATTTTTTGGATTGTGAAAAAAAATTTAGTTGGAATTGTCAAATTTTAATAAAATTATTTGAGACCAACTTCGATTTTTTTGGATTTTGTTGAGAATTTTTGTTGTAGGATGTATATTTGAGTAAATTTAGATGAAAATAACTTCAATTTTTTTGATGGTGATAAAAATTTTAGTTGGAAGAGTCAAATTTTAATAAATTTATTTGAAACCAACTCCGATTTCTTTGGATTTTGTCGAGTATTTTTGTTGTAGGATCAATATTTGAGTAAATTTAGATGAAAATAACTTCAATTTTTAGGATTGTGAAAAAAATTTAGTTGGAAGTGTCAAATTTTAATAAATTTATTTGAGACCAACTTCGATTTTTGTGGATTTTGTTGAGTATTTTTGTTGTAGGATCTATATTTGAGTAAATTTAGATGAAAATAACGACAATTTTTTGGGTTGTGAAAAAAAAATTTACATGGAAGTGTAAAATTTTAATAAATTTATTTGAAACCAACTTCGATTTTTTTGGATTTTGTTGAGTATTTTTGTTGTAGGATCTATATTTGAGTAAATTCAGATGAAAATAACTTCAATTTTTTGGATTGTGAAAAAAAAATTTACATGGAAGTGTCAAATTTTAATAAATTAATTTGAAACCAACTTCGATTATTTTGGAATTTGTTAAGTATTTTTGTTGTAGGATCTATATTTGAGTAAATTTAGATGAAAATAACTTCAATTTTTTGGATTGTGAAAAATATTTTAGTTGGAAGTGTCAAATTTTAATAAAATTATTTGAGACCAACTTCGATTTTTTTGGATTTTGTTGAGAATTTTTGTTGTAGGATGTATATTTGAGTAAATTTAGATGAAAATAATTTCAATTTTTTGGATTGTGAAAAAATTTTAGTTGGAAGTGTCAAATTTTAATAAAATTATTTGAGACCAACTTCGATTTTTTTTATTTTGTTGAGAATTTTTGTTGTAGGATGTATATTTGAGTAAATTTAGATGAAAATAACTTCAATTTTTAGGATTGTGAAAAAAATTTTAGTTGGAAGTGTCAAATTTTAATAAATTTATTTGAGACCAACTTCGATTTTTGTGGATTTTGTTGAGTATTTTTGTTGTAGGATCTATATTTGAGTAAATTTAGAATGAAAATAACTTCAATTTTTAGGATTGTGAAAAAAAATTTAGTTGGAAGTGTCAAAGTTTAATAAATTTATTGGTACCAACATCGATTTTTTTTTATTTTGTTGAGTATTTTTGTTGTAGGATCTATATTTGAGTAAATTTAGATGAAAATAACGAAAATTTTTTGGGTTGTGAAAAAAAAATTTACATGGAAGTGTCAAATTTTAATAAATTTATTTGAGACCTACTTCGATTTTTGAGGATTTTGTTGAGTATTTTTGTTGTAGGATGCATATTTGAGTAAATTTAGATGATATTATCTTCAATTTTTTGGATTGTGAAAAAAAATTTAGTTGGAAGAGTCAAATTTTAATAAATTTATTTGAAACCAACTCCGATTTCTTTGGATTTTGTCGAGTATTTTTGTTGTAGGATCAATATTTGAGTAAATTTAGATGAAAATAACTTCAATTTTTAGGATTGTGAAAAAAATTTAGTTGGAAGTGTCAAATTTTAATAAATTTATTTGAGACCTACTTCGATTTTTGTGGATTTTGTTGAGTATTTTTGTTGTAGGATATATATATTTGAGTAAATTTAGATGAAAATAACTTCAATTTTTAGGATTGTGAAAAAAAAATTTTCGTGGAAGGGTAAAATTTTAATAAATTTATTTGAAACCAACTTCGATTTTTTTTAATTTTGTTGAGTATTTTTGTTGTAGGATCTATATTTGAGTAAATTTAGATGAAAATAACTTCAATTTTTGGGATTGTGAAAAAAATTTTATTTGGAAGTGTCAAATTTTAATAAATTTATTTGAGACTAACTACGATTTTTGTGGATTTTGTTGAGTATTTTTGTTGTAGGATGCATATTTGAGTAAATTTAGATGAAATTATCTTCAATTTTTTGGATTGTGAAAAAAAATTTAGTTGGAAGTGTCGAATTTTATTAAATTTATTTGAAACCAACTTCGATTATTTTGGATTTTGTTGAGTATTTTTGTTGTAGGATCTATATTTCAGTAAATTTAGATGAAAATAACGACAATTTTTTGGATTGTGAAAAAAATTTTAGTTGGAAGTGTCAAATTTTAATAAATTTATTTGAGACCTACTTCGATTTTTGTGGATTTTGTTGAGTATTTTTGTTGTAGGATGCATATTTGAGTAAATTTAGATGATATTATCTTCAATTTTTTGGATTGTGAAAAAAAATTTAGTTGGAATTGTCAAATTTTAATAAAATTATTTGAGACCAACTTCGATTTTTTTGGATTTTGTTGAGAATTTTTGTTGTAGGATGTATATTTGAGTAAATTTAGATGAAAATAACTTCAATTTTTTTGATGGTGATAAAAATTTTAGTTGGAAGTGTCAAATTTTAATAAATTTATTGGGACCAACATCGATTTTTTTTTATTTTGTTGAGTATTTTTGTTGTAGGATCTATATTTGAGTAAATTTAGATGAAAATAACGAAAATTTTTTGGGTTGTGAAAAAAAAATTTACATGGAAGTGTCAAATTTTAATAAATTTATTTGAGACCTACTTCGATTTTTGTGGATTTTGTTGAGTATTTTTGTTGTAGGATGCATATTTGAGTAAATTTAGATGATATTATCTTCAATTTTTTGGATTGTGAAAAAAAATTTAGATGGAAGTGTCAAATTTTAATAAAATTATTTGAGACCAACTTCGATTTTTTTGGATTTTGTTGAGAATTTTAGTTGTAGGATGTATATTTGAGTAAATTTAGATGAAAATAACTTCAATTTTTTTGATTGTGATAAAAATTTTAGTTGAAAGAGTCAAATTTTAATAAATTTATTTGAAACCAACTTCGATTTCTTTGGATTTTGTCCAGTATTTTTGTTGTAGGATCAATATTTGAGTAAATTTAGATGAAAATAACTTCAATTTTTTTTATGGTGATAAAAATTTTAGTTGGAAGAGTCAAATTTTAATAAATTTATTTGAAACCAACTCCGATTTCTTTGGATTATGTCGAGTATTTTTGTTGTAGGATCAATATTTGAGTAAATTTAGATGAAAATAACTTCAATTTTTAGGATTGTGAAAAAAATTTTAGTTGGGAGTGTCAAAGATTAATAAATTTATTTGAGACCAACATCGATTTTTTTTTATTTTGTTGAGTATTTTTCTTGTAGGATCTATATTTGAGTAAATTTAGATGAAAATAACTACATTTTTTAGGATTGCGAAAAAAAATTTAGTTGGAAGTGTCAAATTTTAATAAAATTATTTGAGACCAACTTCGATTTTTGTGGATTTTGTTGAGTATTTTTGTTGTAGGATGCATATTTGAGTAAATTTAGGTGAAATTATCTTCAATTTTTTGGATTGTGAAAAAAAATTTAGTTGGAAGTGTCAAATTTTTATAAATTTATTTGAAACCAACTTCGATTATTTTGGATTTTGTTGAGTATTTTTGTTGTAGGGTCTATATTTCAGTAAATTTAGATGAAAATAACGACAATTTTTTGGATTGTGAAAAAAATTTTAGTTGGAAGTGTCAAATTTTAATAAATTTATTTGAGACCTACTTCGATTTTTGTGGATTTTGTTGAGTATTTTTGTTGTAGGATGCATATTTGAGTAAATTTAGATGAAAATAACTTCAATTTTTTTGATTGTGATAAAAATTTTAGTTGAAAGAGTCAAATTTTAATAAATTTATTTGAAACCAACTCCGATTTCTTTGGATTTTGTCGAGTATTTTTGTTGTAGGATCAATATTTGAGTAAATTTAGATGAAAATAACTTCAATTTTTTGGATTGTGAAAAAAAAATTTACATGGAAGTGTCAAATTTTAATAAATTAATTTGAAACCAACTTCGATTATTTTGGAATTTGTTAAGTATTTTTGTTGTAGGATCTATATTTGAGTAAATTTAGATGAAAATAACTTCAATTTTTTGGATTGTGAAAAAAATGTTAGTTGGAAGTGTCAAATTTTAATAAATTTATTTGAAACCAACACCGATTTTTTTTTATTTTGTTGAATATTTTTCTTGTAGGATCTATATTTGAGTAAATTTAGATGAAAATAACTACATTTTTTAGGATTGCGAAAAAAAATTTAGTTGGAAGTGTCAAATTTTAATAAATTTATTTGAGACCAACTTCGATTTTTGTGGATTTTGTTGAGTATTTTTGTTGTAGGATCTATATTTGAGTAAATTTAGATGAAAATAACGACAATTTTTTGGGTTGTGAAAAAAAAATTTACATGGAAGTGTAAAATTTTAATAAATTTATTTGAAACCAACTTCGATTTTTTTGGATTTTGTTGAGTATTTTTGTTGTAGGATCTATATTTGAGTAAATTCAGATGAAAATAACTTCAATTTTTTGGATTGTGAAAAAAAAATTTACATGGAAGTGTCAAATTTTAATAAATTAATTTGAAACCAACTTCGATTATTTTGGAATTTGTTAAGTATTTTTGTTGTAGGATCTATATTTGAGTAAATTTAGATGAAAATAACTTCAATTTTTTGGATTGTGAAAAATATTTTAGTTGGAAGTGTCAAATTTTAATAAAATTATTTGAGACCAACTTCGATTTTTTTGGATTTTGTTGAGAATTTTTGTTGTAGGATGTATATTTGAGTAAATTTAGATGAAAATAATTTCAATTTTTTGGATTGTGAAAAAATTTTAGTTGGAAGTGTCAAATTTTAATAAAATTATTTGAGACCAACTTCGATTTTTTTTTATTTTGTTGAGAATTTTTGTTGTAGGATGTATATTTGAGTAAATTTAGATGAAAATAACTTCAATTTTTTTGATTGTGATAAAAATTTTAGTTGAAAGAGTCAAATTTTAATAAATTTATTTGAAACCAACTCCGATTTCTTTGGATTATGTCGAGTATTTTTGTTGTAGGATCAATATTTGAGTAAATTTAGATGAAAATAACTTCAATTTTTAGGATTGTGAAAAAAATTTAGTTGGAAGTGTCAAATTTTAATAAATTTATTTGAGACCTACTTCGATTTTTGTGGATTTTGTTGAGTATTTTTGTTGTAGGATATATATATTTGAGTAAATTTAAATGAAAATAACTTCAATTTTTAGGATTGTGAAAAAAAAATTTTCGTGGAAGGGTAAAATTTTAATAAATTTATTTGAAACCAACTTCGATTTTTTTTAATTTTGTTGAGTATTTTTGTTGTAGGATCTATATTTGAGTAAATTTAGATGAAAATAACTTCAATTTTTGGGATTGTGAAAAAAATTTTAGTTGGAAGTGTCAAATTTTAATAAATTTATTTGAGACTAACTACGATTTTTGTGGATTTTGTTGAGTATTTTTGTTGTAGGATGCATATTTGAGTAAATTTAGATGAAATTATCTTCAATTTTTTGGATTGTGAAAAAAAATTTAGTTGGAAGTGTCAAATTTTAATAAATTTATTGGGACCAACATCGATTTTTTTTTATTTTGTTGAGTATTTTTGTTGTAGGATCTATATTTGAGTAAATTTAGATGAAAATAACGAAAATTTTTTGGGTTGTGAAAAAAAAATTTACATGGAAGTGTCAAATTTTAATAAATTTATTTGAGACCTACTTCGATTTTTGTGGATTTTGTTGAGTATTTTTGTTGTAGGATGCATATTTGAGTAAATTTAGATGATATTATCTTCAATTTTTTGGATTGTGAAAAAAAATTTAGATGGAAGTGTCAAATTTTAATAAAATTATTTGAGACCAACTTCGATTTTTTTGGATTTTGTTGAGAATTTTTGTTGTAGGATGTATATTTGAGTAAATTTAGATGAAAATATCTTCAATTTTTTGGATTGTGAAAAAAAATTTAGTTGGAAGTGTCAAATTTTTATAAATTTATTTGAAACCAACTTCGATTATTTTGGATTTTGTCGAGTATTTTTGTTGTAGGATCAATATTTGAGTAAATTTAGATGAAAATAACTTCAATTTTTTGGATTGTGAAAAAAAAATTTACATGGAAGTGTCAAATTTTAATAAATTAATTTGAAACCAACTTCGATTATTTTGGAATTTGTTAAGTATTTTTGTTGTAGGATCTATATTTGAGTAAATTTAGATGAAAATAACTTCAATTTTTTGGATTGTGAAAAAAATGTTAGTTGGAAGTGTCAAATTTTAATAAATTTATTTGAAACCAACACCGATTTTTTTTTATTTTGTTGAATATTTTTCTTGTAGGATCTATATTTGAGTAAATTTAGATGAAAATAACTACATTTTTTAGGATTGCGAAAAAAAATTTAGTTGGAAGTGTCAAATTTTAATAAATTTATTTGAGACCAACTTCGATTTTTGTGGATTTTGTTGAGTATTTTTGTTGTAGGATCTATATTTGAGTAAATTTAGATGAAAATAACGACAATTATTTGGGTTGTGAAAAAAAAATTTACATGGAAGTGTAAAATTTTAATAAATTTATTTGAAACCAACTTCCATTTTTTTGGATTTTGTTGAGTATTTTTGTTGTAGGATCTATATTTGAGTAAATTCAGATGAAAATGACTTCAATTTTTTGGATTGTGAAAAAAAAATTTACATGGAAGTGTCAAATTTTAATAAATTAATTTGAAACCAACTTCGATTATTTTGGAATTTGTTAAGTATTTTTGTTGTAGGATCTATATTTGAGTAAATTTAGATGAAAATAACTTCAATTTTTTGGATTGTGAAAAATATTTTAGTTGGAAGTGTCAAATTTTAATAAAATTATTTGAGACCAACTTCGATTTTTTTTTATTTTGTTGAGAATTTTTGTTGTAGGATGTATATTTGAGTAAATTTAGATGAAAATAATTTCAATTTTTTGGATTGTGAAAAAATTTTAGTTGGAAGTGTCAAATTTTAATAAAATTATTTGAGACCAACTTCGATTTTTTTTTATTTTGATGAGAATTTTTGTTGTAGGATCTATATTTGAGTAAATTTAGATGAAAATAATTTCAATTTTTTGGATTGTGAAAAAATTTTAGTTGGAAGTGTCAAATTTTAATAAAAGTATTTGAGACCAACTTCGATTTTTTTTTATTTTGTTGAGAATTTTTGTTGTAGGATGTATATTTGAGTAAATTTAGATGAAAATAACTTCAATTTTTTGGATTGTGAAAAAATTTTAGTTGGAAGTGTCAAATTTTAATAAAATTATTTGAGACCAACTTCGATTTTTTTTGATTTTGTTGAGAATTTTTGTTGTAGGATGTATATTTGAGTAAATTTAGATGAAAAAAACTTCAATTTTTTTGATTGTGATAAAAATTTTAGTTGAAAGAGTCAAATTTTAATAAATTTATTTGAAACCAACTCCGATTTCTTTGGATTATGTCGAGTATTTTTGTTGTAGGATCAATATTTGAGTAAATTTAGATGAAAATAACTTCAATTTTTAGGATTGTGAAAAAAATTTAGTTGGAAGTGTCAAATTTTAATAAATTTATTTGAGACCTACTTCGATTTTTGTGGATTTTGTTGAGTATTTTTGTTGTAGGATATATATATTTGAGTAAATTTAGATGAAAATAACTTCAATTTTTAGGATTGTGAAAAAAAAATTTTCGTGGAAGGGTAAAATTTTAATAAATTTATTTGAAACCAACTTCGATTTTTTTTAATTTTGTTGAGTATTTTTGTTGTAGGATCTATATTTGAGTAAATTTAGATGAAAATAACTTCAATTTTTGGGATTGTGAAAAAAATTTTAGTTGGAAGTGTCAAATTTTAATAAATTTATTTGAGACTAACTACGATTTTTGTGGATTTTGTTGAGTATTTTTGTTGTAGGATGCATATTTGAGTAAATTTAGATGAAATTATCTTCAATTTTTTGGATTGTGAAAAAAAATTTAGTTGGAAGTGTCGAATTTTATTAAATTTATTTGAAACCAACTTCGATTATTTTTTATTTTGTTGAGTATTTTTGTTGTAGGATCTATATTTGAGTAAATTTAGATGAAAATAACGAAAATTTTTTGGGTTGTGAAAAAAAAATTTACATGGAAGTGTCAAATTTTAATAAATTTATTTGAGACCTACTTCGATTTTTGAGGATTTTGTTGAGTATTTTTGTTGTAGGATGCATATTTGAGTAAATTTAGATGATATTATCTTCAATTTTTTGGATTGTGAAAAAAAATTTAGTTGGAAGAGTCAAATTTTAATAAATTTATTTGAGACTAACTACGATTTTTGTGGATTTTGTTGAGTATTTTTGTTGTAGGATGCATATTTGAGTAAATTTAGATGAAATTATCTTCAATTTTTTGGATTGTGAAAAAAAATTTAGTTGGAAGTGTCAAATTTTAATAAATTTATTGGGACCAACATCGATTTTTTTTTATTTTGTTGAGTATTTTTGTTGTAGGATCTATATTTGAGTAAATTTAGATGAAAATAACGAAAATTTTTTGGGTTGTGAAAAAAAAATTTACATGGAAGTGTCAAATTTTAATAAATTTATTTGAGACCTACTTCGATTTTTGTGGATTTTGTTGAGTATTTTTGTTGTAGGATGCATATTTGAGTAAATTTAGATGATATTATCTTCAATTTTTTGGATTGTGAAAAAAAATTTAGATGGAAGTGTCAAATTTTAATAAAATTATTTGAGACCAACTTCGATTTTTTTGGATTTTGTTGAGAATTTTTGTTGTAGGATGTATATTTGAGTAAATTTAGATGAAAATATCTTCAATTTTTTGGATTGTGAAAAAAAATTTAGTTGGAAGTGTCAAATTTTTATAAATTTATTTGAAACCAACTTCGATTATTTTGGATTTTGTCGAGTATTTTTGTTGTAGGATCAATATTTGAGTAAATTTAGATGAAAATAACTTCAATTTTTTGGATTGTGAAAAAAAAATTTACATGGAAGTGTCAAATTTTAATAAATTAATTTGAAACCAACTTCGATTATTTTGGAATTTGTTAAGTATTTTTGTTGTAGGATCTATATTTGAGTAAATTTAGATGAAAATAACTTCAATTTTTTGGATTGTGAAAAAAATGTTAGTTGGAAGTGTCAAATTTTAATAAATTTATTTGAAACCAACACCGATTTTTTTTTATTTTGTTGAATATTTTTCTTGTAGGATCTATATTTGAGTAAATTTAGATGAAAATAACTACATTTTTTAGGATTGCGAAAAAAAATTTAGTTGGAAGTGTCAAATTTTAATAAATTTATTTGAGACCAACTTCGATTTTTGTGGATTTTGTTGAGTATTTTTGTTGTAGGATCTATATTTGAGTAAATTTAGATGAAAATAACGACAATTTTTTGGGTTGTGAAAAAAAAATTTACATGGAAGTGTAAAATTTTAATAAATTTATTTGAAACCAACTTCGATTTTTTTGGATTTTGTTGAGTATTTTTGTTGTAGGATCTATATTTGAGTAAATTCAGATGAAAATAACTTCAATTTTTTGGATTGTGAAAAAAAAATTTACATGGAAGTGTCAAATTTTAATAAATTAATTTGAAACCAACTTCGATTATTTTGGAATTTGTTAAGTATTTTTGTTGTAGGATCTATATTTGAGTAAATTTAGATGAAAATAACTTCAATTTTTTGGATTGTGAAAAATATTTTAGTTGGAAGTGTCAAATTTTAATAAAATTATTTGAGACCAACTTCGATTTTTTTGGATTTTGTTGAGAATTTTTGTTGTAGGATGTATATTTGAGTAAATTTAGATGAAAATAATTTCAATTTTTTGGATTGTGAAAAAATTTTAGTTGGAAGTGTCAAATTTTAATAAAATTATTTGAGACCAACTTCGATTTTTTTTTATTTTGTTGAGAATTTTTGTTGTAGGATGTATATTTGAGTAAATTTAGATGAAAATAACTTCAATTTTTTTGATTGTGATAAAAATTTTAGTTGAAAGAGTCAAATTTTAATAAATTTATTTGAAACCAACTCCGATTTCTTTGGATTATGTCGAGTATTTTTGTTGTAGGATCAATATTTGAGTAAATTTAGATGAAAATAACTTCAATTTTTAGGATTGTGAAAAAAATTTAGTTGGAAGTGTCAAATTTTAATAAATTTATTTGAGACCTACTTCGATTTTTGTGGATTTTGTTGAGTATTTTTGTTGTAGGATATATATATTTGAGTAAATTTAAATGAAAATAACTTCAATTTTTAGGATTGTGAAAAAAAAATTTTCGTGGAAGGGTAAAATTTTAATAAATTTATTTGAAACCAACTTCGATTTTTTTTAATTTTGTTGAGTATTTTTGTTGTAGGATCTATATTTGAGTAAATTTAGATGAAAATAACTTCAATTTTTGGGATTGTGAAAAAAATTTTAGTTGGAAGTGTCAAATTTTAATAAATTTATTTGAGACTAACTACGATTTTTGTGGATTTTGTTGAGTATTTTTGTTGTAGGATGCATATTTGAGTAAATTTAGATGAAATTATCTTCAATTTTTTGGATTGTGAAAAAAAATTTAGTTGGAAGTGTCAAATTTTAATAAATTTATTGGGACCAACATCGATTTTTTTTTATTTTGTTGAGTATTTTTGTTGTAGGATCTATATTTGAGTAAATTTAGATGAAAATAACGAAAATTTTTTGGGTTGTGAAAAAAAAATTTACATGGAAGTGTCAAATTTTAATAAATTTATTTGAGACCTACTTCGATTTTTGTGGATTTTGTTGAGTATTTTTGTTGTAGGATGCATATTTGAGTAAATTTAGATGATATTATCTTCAATTTTTTGGATTGTGAAAAAAAATTTAGATGGAAGTGTCAAATTTTAATAAAATTATTTGAGACCAACTTCGATTTTTTTGGATTTTGTTGAGAATTTTTGTTGTAGGATGTATATTTGAGTAAATTTAGATGAAAATATCTTCAATTTTTTGGATTGTGAAAAAAAATTTAGTTGGAAGTGTCAAATTTTTATAAATTTATTTGAAACCAACTTCGATTATTTTGGATTTTGTCGAGTATTTTTGTTGTAGGATCAATATTTGAGTAAATTTAGATGAAAATAACTTCAATTTTTTGGATTGTGAAAAAAAAATTTACATGGAAGTGTCAAATTTTAATAAATTAATTTGAAACCAACTTCGATTATTTTGGAATTTGTTAAGTATTTTTGTTGTAGGATCTATATTTGAGTAAATTTAGATGAAAATAACTTCAATTTTTTGGATTGTGAAAAAAATGTTAGTTGGAAGTGTCAAATTTTAATAAATTTATTTGAAACCAACACCGATTTTTTTTTATTTTGTTGAATATTTTTCTTGTAGGATCTATATTTGAGTAAATTTAGATGAAAATAACTACATTTTTTAGGATTGCGAAAAAAAATTTAGTTGGAAGTGTCAAATTTTAATAAATTTATTTGAGACCAACTTCGATTTTTGTGGATTTTGTTGAGTATTTTTGTTGTAGGATCTATATTTGAGTAAATTTAGATGAAAATAACGACAATTATTTGGGTTGTGAAAAAAAAATTTACATGGAAGTGTAAAATTTTAATAAATTTATTTGAAACCAACTTCCATTTTTTTGGATTTTGTTGAGTATTTTTGTTGTAGGATCTATATTTGAGTAAATTCAGATGAAAATGACTTCAATTTTTTGGATTGTGAAAAAAAAATTTACATGGAAGTGTCAAATTTTAATAAATTAATTTGAAACCAACTTCGATTATTTTGGAATTTGTTAAGTATTTTTGTTGTAGGATCTATATTTGAGTAAATTTAGATGAAAATAACTTCAATTTTTTGGATTGTGAAAAATATTTTAGTTGGAAGTGTCAAATTTTAATAAAATTATTTGAGACCAACTTCGATTTTTTTTTATTTTGTTGAGAATTTTTGTTGTAGGATGTATATTTGAGTAAATTTAGATGAAAATAATTTCAATTTTTTGGATTGTGAAAAAATTTTAGTTGGAAGTGTCAAATTTTAATAAAATTATTTGAGACCAACTTCGATTTTTTTTTATTTTGTTGAGAATTTTTGTTGTAGGATCTATATTTGAGTAAATTTAGATGAAAATAATTTCAATTTTTTGGATTGTGAAAAAATTTTAGTTGGAAGTGTCAAATTTTAATAAAAGTATTTGAGACCAACTTCGATTTTTTTTGATTTTGTTGAGAATTTTTGTTGTAGGATGTATATTTGAGTAAATTTAGATGAAAATAACTTCAATTTTTTGGATTGTGAAAAAATTTTAGTTGGAAGTGTCAAATTTTAATAAAATTATTTGAGACCAACTTCGATTTTTTTTGATTTTGTTGAGAATTTTTGTTGTAGGATGTATATTTGAGTAAATTTAGATGAAAATAACTTCAATTTTTGGGATTGTGAAAAAAATTTTAGTTGGAAGTGTCAAATTTTAATAAATTTATTTGAGACTAACTACGATTTTTGTGGATTTTGTTGAGTATTTTTGTTGTAGGATGCATATTTGAGTAAATTTAGATGAAATTATCTTCAATTTTTTGGATTGTGAAAAAAAATTTAGTTGGAAGTGTCGAATTTTATTAAATTTATTTGAAACCAACTTCGATTATTTTTTATTTTGTTGAGTATTTTTGTTGTAGGATCTATATTTGAGTAAATTTAGATGAAAATAACGAAAATTTTTTGGGTTGTGAAAAAAAAATTTACATGGAAGTGTCAAATTTTAATAAATTTATTTGAGACCTACTTCGATTTTTGAGGATTTTGTTGAGTATTTTTGTTGTAGGATGCATATTTGAGTAAATTTAGATGATATTATCTTCAATTTTTTGGATTGTGAAAAAAAATTTAGTTGGAAGAGTCAAATTTTAATAAATTTATTTGAAACCAACTCCGATTTCTTTGGATTTTGTCGAGTCTTTTTGTTGTAGGATCAATATTTGAGTAAATTTAGATGAAAATAACTTCAATTTTTAGGATTGTGAAAAAAATTTAGTTGGAAGTGTCAAATTTTAATAAATTTATTTGAGACCAACATCGATTTTTTTTTATTTTGTTGAGTATTTTTCTTGTAGCATCTATATTTGAGTAAATTTAGATGAAAATAACTACATTTTTTAGGATTGCGAAAAAAAATTTAGTTGGAAGTGTCAAATTTTAATAAATTTATTTGAGACCAACTTCGATTTTTGTGGATTTTGTTGAGTATTTTTGTTGTAGGATGCATATTTGAGTAAATTTAGATGAAATTATCTTCAATTTTTTGGATTGAGAAAAAAAATTTAGTTGGAAGTGTCAAATTTTAATAAATTTATTGGGACCAACATCGATTTTTTTTTATTTTGTTGAGAATTTTTGTTGTAGGATCTATATTTGAGTAAATTTAGATGAAAATAACTTCAATTTTTGGGATTGTGAAAAAAATTTTAGTTGGAAGTGTCAAATTTTAATAAATTTATTTGAGACTAACTACGATTTTTGTGGATTTTGTTGAGTATTTTTGTTGTAGGATGCATATTTGAGTAAATTTAGATGAAATTATCTTCAATTTTTTGGATTGTGAAAAAAAATTTAGTTGGAAGTGTCAAATTTTAATAAATTTATTGGGACCAACATCGATTTTTTTTTATTTTGTTGAGTATTTTTGTTGTAGGATCTATATTTGAGTAAATTTAGATGAAAATAACGAAAATTTTTTGGGTTGTGAAAAAAAAATTTACATGGAAGTGTCAAATTTTAATAAATTTATTTGAGACCTACTTCGATTTTTGTGGATTTTGTTGAGTATTTTTGTTGTAGGATGCATATTTGAGTAAATTTAGATGATATTATCTTCAATTTTTTGGATTGTGAAAAAAAATTTAGATGGAAGTGTCAAATTTTAATAAAATTATTTGAGACCAACTTCGATTTTTTTGGATTTTGTTGAGAATTTTTGTTGTAGGATGTATATTTGAGTAAATTTAGATGAAAATATCTTCAATTTTTTGGATTGTGAAAAAAAATTTAGTTGGAAGTGTCAAATTTTTATAAATTTATTTGAAACCAACTTCGATTATTTTGGATTTTGTCGAGTATTTTTGTTGTAGGATCAATATTTGAGTAAATTTAGATGAAAATAACTTCAATTTTTTGGATTGTGAAAAAAAAATTTACATGGAAGTGTCAAATTTTAATAAATTAATTTGAAACCAACTTCGATTATTTTGGAATTTGTTAAGTATTTTTGTTGTAGGATCTATATTTGAGTAAATTTAGATGAAAATAACTTCAATTTTTTGGATTGTGAAAAAAATGTTAGTTGGAAGTGTCAAATTTTAATAAATTTATTTGAAACCAACACCGATTTTTTTTTATTTTGTTGAATATTTTTCTTGTAGGATCTATATTTGAGTAAATTTAGATGAAAATAACTACATTTTTTAGGATTGCGAAAAAAAATTTAGTTGGAAGTGTCAAATTTTAATAAATTTATTTGAGACCAACTTCGATTTTTGTGGATTTTGTTGAGTATTTTTGTTGTAGGATCTATATTTGAGTAAATTTAGATGAAAATAACGACAATTTTTTGGGTTGTGAAAAAAAAATTTACATGGAAGTGTAAAATTTTAATAAATTTATTTGAAACCAACTTCGATTTTTTTGGATTTTGTTGAGTATTTTTGTTGTAGGATCTATATTTGAGTAAATTCAGATGAAAATGACTTCAATTTTTTGGATTGTGAAAAAAAAATTTACATGGAAGTGTCAAATTTTAATAAATTAATTTGAAACCAACTTCGATTATTTTGGAATTTGTTAAGTATTTTTGTTGTAGGATCTATATTTGAGTAAATTTAGATGAAAATAACTTCAATTTTTTGGATTGTGAAAAATATTTTAGTTGGAAGTGTCAAATTTTAATAAAATTATTTGAGACCAACTTCGATTTTTTTTTATTTTGTTGAGAATTTTTGTTGTAGGATGTATATTTGAGTAAATTTAGATGAAAATAATTTCAATTTTTTGGATTGTGAAAAAATTTTAGTTGGAAGTGTCAAATTTTAATAAAATTATTTGAGACCAACTTCGATTTTTTTTTATTTTGTTGAGAATTTTTGTTGTAGGATCTATATTTGAGTAAATTTAGATGAAAATAATTTCAATTTTTTGGATTGTGAAAAAATTTTAGTTGGAAGTGTCAAATTTTAATAAAAGTATTTGAGACCAACTTCGATTTTTTTTGATTTTGTTGAGAATTTTTGTTGTAGGATGTATATTTGAGTAAATTTAGATGAAAATAACTTCAATTTTTTGGATTGTGAAAAAATTTTAGTTGGAAGTGTCAAATTTTAATAAAATTATTTGAGACCAACTTCGATTTTTTTTGATTTTGTTGAGAATTTTTGTTGTAGGATGTATATTTGAGTAAATTTAGATGAAAATAACTTCAATTTTTTTGATTGTGATAAAAATTTTAGTTGAAAGAGTCAAATTTTAATAAATTTATTTGAAACCAACTCCGATTTCTTTGGATTATGTCGAGTATTTTTGTTGTAGGATCAATATTTGAGTAAATTTAGATGAAAATAACTTCAATTTTTAGGATTGTGAAAAAAAAATTTTCGTGGAAGGGTAAAATTTTAATAAATTTATTTGAAACCAACTTCGATTTTTTTTAATTTTGTTGAGTATTTTTGTTGTAGGATCTATATTTGAGTAAATTTAGATGAAAATAACTTCAATTTTTGGGATTGTGAAAAAAATTTTAGTTGGAAGTGTCAAATTTTAATAAATTTATTTGAGACTAACTACGATTTTTGTGGATTTTGTTGAGTATTTTTGTTGTAGGATGCATATTTGAGTAAATTTAGATGAAATTATCTTCAATTTTTTGGATTGTGAAAAAAAATTTAGTTGGAAGTGTCGAATTTTATTAAATTTATTTGAAACCAACTTCGATTATTTTTTATTTTGTTGAGTATTTTTGTTGTAGGATCTATATTTGAGTAAATTTAGATGAAAATAACGAAAATTTTTTGGGTTGTGAAAAAAAAATTTACATGGAAGTGTCAAATTTTAATAAATTTATTTGAGACCTACTTCGATTTTTGAGGATTTTGTTGAGTATTTTTGTTGTAGGATGCATATTTGAGTAAATTTAGATGATATTATCTTCAATTTTTTGGATTGTGAAAAAAAATTTAGTTGGAAGAGTCAAATTTTAATAAATTTATTTGAAACCAACTCCGATTTCTTTGGATTTTGTCGAGTCTTTTTGTTGTAGGATCAATATTTGAGTAAATTTAGATGAAAATAACTTCAATTTTTAGGATTGTGAAAAAAATTTAGTTGGAAGTGTCAAATTTTAATAAATTTATTTGAGACCAACATCGATTTTTTTTTATTTTGTTGAGTATTTTTCTTGTAGCATCTATATTTGAGTAAATTTAGATGAAAATAACTACATTTTTTAGGATTGCGAAAAAAAATTTAGTTGGAAGTGTCAAATTTTAATAAATTTATTTGAGACCAACTTCGATTTTTGTGGATTTTGTTGAGTATTTTTGTTGTAGGATGCATATTTGAGTAAATTTAGATGAAATTATCTTCAATTTTTTGGATTGAGAAAAAAAATTTAGTTGGAAGTGTCAAATTTTAATAAATTTATTGGGACCAACATCGATTTTTTTTTATTTTGTTGAGTATTTTTGTTGTAGGATCTATATTTGAGTAAATTTAGATGAAAATAACGAAAATTTTTTGGGTTGTGAAAAAAAAATTTACATGGAAGTGTCAAATTTTAATAAATTTATTTGAGACCTACTTCGATTTTTGTGGATTTTGTTGAGTATTTTTGTTGTAGGATGCATATTTGAGTAAATTTAGATGATATTATCTTCAATTTTTTGGATTGTGAAAAAAAATTTAGATGGAAGTGTCAAATTTTAATAAAATTATTTGAGACCAACTTCGATTTTTTTGGATTTTGTTGAGAATTTTTGTTGTAGGATGTATATTTGAGTAAATTTAGATGAAAATAACTTCAATTTTTTTGATTGTGATAAAAATTTTAGTTGAAAGAGTCAAATTTTAATAAATTTATTTGAAACCAACTTCGATTATTTTGGAATTTGTTAAGTATTTTTGTTGTAGGATCTATATTTGAGTAAATTTAGATGAAAATAACTTCAATTTTTTGGATTGTGAAAAAAATGTTAGTTGGAAGTGTCAAATTTTAATAAATTTATTTGAAACCAACACCGATTTTTTTTTATTTTGTTGAATATTTTTCTTGTAGGATCTATATTTGAGTAAATTTAGATGAAAATAACTTCAATTTTTTGGATTGTGAAAAATATTTTAGTTGGAAGTGTCAAATTTTAATAAAATTATTTGAGACCAACTTCGATTTTTTTGGATTTTGTTGAGAATTTTTGTTGTAGGATGTATATTTGAGTAAATTTAGATGAAAATAATTTCAATTTTTTGGATTGTGAAAAAATTTTAGTTGGAAGTGTCAAATTTTAATAAAATTATTTGAGACCAACTTCGATTTTTTTTGATTTTGTTGAGAATTTTTGTTGTAGGATGTATATTTGAGTAAATTTAGATGAAAATAACTTCAATTTTTTTGATTGTGATAAAAATTTTAGTTGAAAGAGTCAAATTTTAATAAATTTATTTGAAACCAACTCCGATTTCTTTGGATTATGTCGAGTATTTTTGTTGTAGGATCAATATTTGAGTAAATTTAGATGAAAATAACTTCAATTTTTAAGATTGTGAAAAAAATTTTAGTTGGAAGTGTCAAATTTTAATACATTTATTTGAAATTAACTTCGATTATTTTGGAATTTGTTGAGTATTTTTGTTGTAGGATCTATATTTGAGTAAATTTAGATGAAAATAACTACATTTTTTAGGATTGCGAAAAAAAATTTAGTTGGAAGTGTCAAATTTTAATAAATTTATTTGAGACCAACTTCGATTTTTGTGGATTTTGTTGAGTATTTTTGTTGTAGGATCTATATTTGAGTAAATTTAGATGAAAATAATTTCAATTTTTTGGATTGTGAAAAAATTTTAGTTGGAAGTGTCAAATTTTAATAAAAGTATTTGAGACCAACTTCGATTTTTTTTGATTTTGTTGAGAATTTTTGTTGTAGGATGTATATTTGAGTAAATTTAGATGAAAATAACTTCAATTTTTTTGATTGTGATAAAAATTTTAGTTGAAAGAGTCAAATTTTAATAAATTTATTTGAAACCAACTCCGATTTCTTTGGATTATGTCGAGTATTTTTGTTGTAGGATCAATATTTGAATAAATTTAGATGAAAATAACTTCAATTTTTAGGATTGTGAAAAAAATTTAGTTGGAAGTGTCAAATTTTAATAAATTTATTTGAGACCTACTTCGATTTTTGTGGATTTTGTTGAGTATTTTTGTTGTAGGATATATATATTTGAGTAAATTTAAATGAAAATAACTTCAATTTTTAGGATTGTGAAAAAAAAATTTTCGTGGAAGGGTAAAATTTTAATAAATTTATTTGAAACCAACTTCGATTTTTTTTAATTTTGTTGAGTATTTTTGTTGTAGGATCTATATTTGAGTAAATTTAGATGAAAATAACTTCAATTTTTGGGATTGTGAAAAAAATTTTAGTTGGAAGTGTCAAATTTTAATAAATTTATTTGAGACTAACTACGATTTTTGTGGATTTTGTTGAGTATTTTTGTTGTAGGATGCATATTTGAGTAAATTTAGATGAAATTATCTTCAATTTTTTGGATTGTGAAAAAAAATTTAGTTGGAAGTGTCAAATTTTAATAAATTTATTGGGACCAACATCGATTTTTTTTTATTTTGTTGAGTATTTTTGTTGTAGGATCTATATTTGAGTAAATTTAGATGAAAATAACGAAAATTTTTTGGGTTGTGAAAAAAAAATTTACATGGAAGTGTCAAATTTTAATAAATTTATTTGAGACCTACTTCGATTTTTGTGGATTTTGTTGAGTATTTTTGTTGTAGGATGCATATTTGAGTAAATTTAGATGATATTATCTTCAATTTTTTGGATTGTGAAAAAAAATTTAGATGGAAGTGTCAAATTTTAATAAAATTATTTGAGACCAACTTCGATTTTTTTGGATTTTGTTGAGAATTTTTGTTGTAGGATGTATATTTGAGTAAATTTAGATGAAAATATCTTCAATTTTTTGGATTGTGAAAAAAAATTTAGTTGGAAGTGTCAAATTTTTATAAATTTATTTGAAACCAACTTCGATTATTTTGGATTTTGTCGAGTATTTTTGTTGTAGGATCAATATTTGAGTAAATTTAGATGAAAATAACTTCAATTTTTTGGATTGTGAAAAAAAAATTTACATGGAAGTGTCAAATTTTAATAAATTAATTTGAAACCAACTTCGATTATTTTGGAATTTGTTAAGTATTTTTGTTGTAGGATCTATATTTGAGTAAATTTAGATGAAAATAACTTCAATTTTTTGGATTGTGAAAAAAATGTTAGTTGGAAGTGTCAAATTTTAATAAATTTATTTGAAACCAACACCGATTTTTTTTTATTTTGTTGAATATTTTTCTTGTAGGATCTATATTTGAGTAAATTTAGATGAAAATAACTACATTTTTTAGGATTGCGAAAAAAAATTTAGTTGGAAGTGTCAAATTTTAATAAATTTATTTGAGACCAACTTCGATTTTTGTGGATTTTGTTGAGTATTTTTGTTGTAGGATCTATATTTGAGTAAATTTAGATGAAAATAACGACAATTTTTTGGGTTGTGAAAAAAAAATTTACATGGAAGTGTAAAATTTTAATAAATTTATTTGAAACCAACTTCGATTTTTTTGGATTTTGTTGAGTATTTTTGTTGTAGGATCTATATTTGAGTAAATTCAGATGAAAATAACTTCAATTTTTTGGATTGTGAAAAAAAAATTTACATGGAAGTGTCAAATTTTAATAAATTAATTTGAAACCAACTTCGATTATTTTGGAATTTGTTAAGTATTTTTGTTGTAGGATCTATATTTGAGTAAATTTAGATGAAAATAACTTCAATTTTTTGGATTGTGAAAAATATTTTAGTTGGAAGTGTCAAATTTTAATAAAATTATTTGAGACCAACTTCGATTTTTTTTTATTTTGTTGAGAATTTTTGTTGTAGGATGTATATTTGAGTAAATTTAGATGAAAATAATTTCAATTTTTTGGATTGTGAAAAAATTTTAGTTGGAAGTGTCAAATTTTAATAAAATTATTTGAGACCAACTTCGATTTTTTTTTATTTTGTTGAGAATTTTTGTTGTAGGATCTATATTTGAGTAAATTTAGATGAAAATAATTTCAATTTTTTGGATTGTGAAAAAATTTTAGTTGGAAGTGTCAAATTTTAATAAAAGTATTTGAGACCAACTTCGATTTTTTTTGATTTTGTTGAGAATTTTTGTTGTAGGATGTATATTTGAGTAAATTTAGATGAAAATAACTTCAATTTTTTGGATTGTGAAAAAATTTTAGTTGGAAGTGTCAAATTTTAATAAAATTATTTGAGACCAACTTCGATTTTTTTTGATTTTGTTGAGAATTTTTGTTGTAGGATGTATATTTGAGTAAATTTAGATGAAAATAACTTCAATTTTTTTGATTGTGATAAAAATTTTAGTTGAAAGAGTCAAATTTTAATAAATTTATTTGAAACCAACTCCGATTTCTTTGGATTATGTCGAGTATTTTTGTTGTAGGATCAATATTTGAGTAAATTTAGATGAAAATAACTTCAATTTTTAGGATTGTGAAAAAAATTTAGTTGGAAGTGTCAAATTTTAATAAATTTATTTGAGACCTACTTCGATTTTTGTGGATTTTGTTGAGTATTTTTGTTGTAGGATATATATATTTGAGTAAATTTAGATGAAAATAACTTCAATTTTTAGGATTGTGAAAAAAAAATTTTCGTGGAAGGGTAAAATTTTAATAAATTTATTTGAAACCAACTTCGATTTTTTTTAATTTTGTTGAGTATTTTTGTTGTAGGATCTATATTTGAGTAAATTTAGATGAAAATAACTTCAATTTTTGGGATTGTGAAAAAAATTTTAGTTGGAAGTGTCAAATTTTAATAAATTTATTTGAGACTAACTACGATTTTTGTGGATTTTGTTGAGTATTTTTGTTGTAGGATGCATATTTGAGTAAATTTAGATGAAATTATCTTCAATTTTTTGGATTGTGAAAAAAAATTTAGTTGGAAGTGTCGAATTTTATTAAATTTATTTGAAACCAACTTCGATTATTTTTTATTTTGTCGAGTATTTTTGTTGTAGGATCTATATTTGAGTAAATTTAGATGAAAATAACGAAAATTTTTTGGGTTGTGAAAAAAAAATTTACATGGAAGTGTCAAATTTTAATAAATTTATTTGAGACCCACTTCGATTTTTGAGGATTTTGTTGAGTATTTTTGTTGTAGGATGCATATTTGAGTAAATTTAGATGATATTATCTTCAATTTTTTGGATTGTGAAAAAAAATTTAGATGGAAGTGTCAAATTTTAATAAAATTATTTGAGACCAACTTCGATTTTTTTGGATTTTGTTGAGAATTTTTGTTGTAGGATGTATATTTGAGTAAATTTAGATGAAAATAACTTCAATTTTTTTGATTGTGATAAAAATTTTAGTTGAAAGAGTCAAATTTTAATAAATTTATTTGAAACCAACTTCGATTTCTTTGGATTTTGTCCAGTATTTTTGTTGTAGGATCAATATTTGAGTAAATTTAGATGATATTATCTTCAATTTTTTGGATTGTGAAAAAAAATTTAGATGGAAGTGTCAAATTTTAATAAAATTATTTGAGACCAACTTCGATTTTTTTGGATTTTGTTGAGAATTTTTGTTGTAGGATGTATATTTGAGTAAATTTAGATGAAAATAACTTCAATTTTTTTGATTGTGATAAAAATTTTAGTTGAAAGAGTCAAATTTTAATAAATTTATTTGAAACCAACTTCGATTTCTTTGGATTTTGTCCAGTATTTTTGTTGTAGGATCAATATTTGAGTAAATTTAGATGAAAATAACTTCAATTTTTTTTATGGTGATAAAAATTTTAGTTGGAAGAGTCAAATTTTAATAAATTTATTTGAAACCAACTCCGATTTCTTTGGATTATGTCGAGTATTTTTGTTGTAGGATCAATATTTGAGTAAATTTAGATGAAAATAACTTCAATTTTTAGGATTGTGAAAAAAATTTTAGTTGGGAGTGTCAAAGATTAATAAATTTATTTGAGACCAACATCGATTTTTTTTTATTTTGTTGAGTATTTTTCTTGTAGGATCTATATTTGAGTAAATTTAGATGAAAATAACTACATTTTTTAGGATTGCGAAAAAAAATTTAGTTGGAAGTGTCAAATTTTAATAAAATAATTTGAGACCAACTTCGATTTTTGTGGATTTTGTTGAGTATTTTTGTTGTAGGATGCATATTTGAGTAAATTTAGGTGAAATTATCTTCAATTTTTTGGATTGTGAAAAAAAATTTAGTTGGAAGTGTCAAATTTGTATAAATTTATTTGAAACCAACTTCGATTATTTTGGATTTTGTTGAGTATTTTTGTTGTAGGGTCTATATTTCAGTAAATTTAGATGAAAATAACGACAATTTTTTGGATTGTGAAAAAAATTTTAGTTGGAAGTGTCAAATTTTAATAAATTTATTTGAGACCTACTTCGATTTTTGTGGATTTTGTTGAGTATTTTTGTTGTAGGATGCATATTTGAGTAAATTTAGATGAAAATAACTTCAATTTTTTTGATTGTGATAAAAATGTTAGTTGGAAGTGTCAAATTTTAATAAATTTATTTGAAACCAACACCGATTTTTTTTTATTTTGTTGAATATTTTTCTTGTAGGATCTATATTTGAGTAAATTTAGATGAAAATAACTACATTTTTTAGGATTGCGAAAAAAAATTTAGTTGGAAGTGTCAAATTTTAATAAATTTATTTGAGACCAACTTCGATTTTTGTGGATTTTGTTGAGTATTTTTGTTGTAGGATCTCTATTTGAGTAAATTTAGATGAAAATAACGACAATTTTTTGGGTTGTGAAAAAAAAATTTACATGGAAGTGTAAAATTTTAATAAATTTATTTGAAACCAACTTCGATTTTTTTGGATTTTGTTGAGTATTTTTGTTGTAGGATCTATATTTGAGTAAATTCAGATGAAAATAACTTCAATTTTTTGGATTGTGAAAAAAAAATTTACATGGAAGTGTCAAATTTTAATAAATTAATTTGAAACCAACTTCGATTATTTTGGAATTTGTTAAGTATTTTTGTTGTAGGATCTATATTTGAGTAAATTTAGATGAAAATAACTTCAATTTTTTGGATTGTGAAAAAAATGTTAGTTGGAAGTGTCAAATTTTAATAAATTTATTTGAAACCAACACCGATTTTTTTTTATTTTGTTGAATATTTTTCTTGTAGGATCTATATTTGAGTAAATTTAGATGAAAATAACTTCAATTTTTTGGATTGTGAAAAATATTTTAGTTGGAAGTGTCAAATTTTAATAAAATTATTTGAGACCAACTTCGATTTTTTTGGATTTTGTTGAGAATTTTTGTTGTAGGATGTATATTTGAGTAAATTTAGATGAAAATAATTTCAATTTTTTGGATTGTGAAAAAAATTTAGTTGGAAGTGTCAAATTTTAATAAATTTATTTGAGACCTACTTCGATTTTTGTGGATTTTGTTGAGTATTTTTGTTGTAGGATATATATATTTGAGTAAATTTAAATGAAAATAACTTCAATTTTTAGGATTGTGAAAAAAAAATTTTCGTGGAAGGGTAAAATTTTAATAAATTTATTTGAAACCAACTTCGATTTTTTTTAATTTTGTTGAGTATTTTTGTTGTAGGATCTATATTTGAGTAAATTTAGATGAAAATAACTTCAATTTTTGGGATTGTGAAAAAAATTTTAGTTGGAAGTGTCAAATTTTAATAAATTTATTTGAGACTAACTACGATTTTTGTGGATTTTGTTGAGTATTTTTGTTGTAGGATGCATATTTGAGTAAATTTAGATGAAATTATCTTCAATTTTTTGGATTGTGAAAAAAATTTAGTTGGAAGTGTCAAATTTTAATAAATTTATTGGGACCAACATCGATTTTTTTTTATTTTGTTGAGTATTTTTGTTGTAGGATCTATATTTGAGTAAATTTAGATGAAAATAACGAAAATTTTTTGGGTTGTGAAAAAAAAATTTACATGGAAGTGTCAAATTTTAATAAATTTATTTGAGACCTACTTCGATTTTTGTGGATTTTGTTGAGTATTTTTGTTGTAGGATGCATATTTGAGTAAATTTAGATGATATTATCTTCAATTTTTTGGATTGTGAAAAAAAATTTAGATGGAAGTGTCAAATTTTAATAAAATTATTTGAGACCAACTTCGATTTTTTTGGATTTTGTTGAGAATTTTTGTTGTAGGAGGTATATTTGAGTAAATTTAGATGAAAATATCTTCAATTTTTTGGATTGTGAAAAAAAATTTAGTTGGAAGTGTCAAATTTTTATAAATTTATTTGAAACCAACTTCGATTATTTTGGATTTTGTCGAGTATTTTTGTTGTAGGATCAATATTTGAGTAAATTTAGATGAAAATAACTTCAATTTTTTGGATTGTGAAAAAAAAATTTACATGGAAGTGTCAAATTTTAATAAATTAATTTGAAACCAACTTCGATTATTTTGGAATTTGTTAAGTATTTTTGTTGTAGGATCTATATTTGAGTAAATTTAGATGAAAATAACTTCAATTTTTTGGATTGTGAAAAAAATGTTAGTTGGAAGTGTCAAATTTTAATAAATTTATTTGAAACCAACACCGATTTTTTTTTATTTTGTTGAATATTTTTCTTGTAGGATCTATATTTGAGTAAATTTAGATGAAAATAACTACATTTTTTAGGATTGCGAAAAAAAATTTAGTTGGAAGTGTCAAATTTTAATTAATTTATTTGAGACCAACTTCGATTTTTGTGGATTTTGTTGAGTATTTTTGTTGTAGGATCTATATTTGAGTAAATTTAGATGAAAATAACGACAATTTTTTGGGTTGTGAAAAAAAAATTTACATGGAAGTGTAAAATTTTAATAAATTTATTTGAAACCAACTTCGATTTTTTTGGATTTTGTTGAGTATTTTTGTTGTAGGATCTATATTTGAGTAAATTCAGATGAAAATAACTTCAATTTTTTGGATTGTGAAAAAAAAATTTACATGGAAGTGTCAAATTTTAATAAATTAATTTGAAACCAACTTCGATTATTTTGGAATTTGTTAAGTATTTTTGTTGTAGGATCTATATTTGAGTAAATTTAGATGAAAATAACTTCAATTTTTTGGATTGTGAAAAATATTTTAGTTGGAAGTGTCAAATTTTAATAAAATTATTTGAGACCAACTTCGATTTTTTTGGATTTTGTTGAGAATTTTTGTTGTAGGATGTATATTTGAGTAAATTTAGATGAAAATAATTTCAATTTTTTGGATTGTGAAAAAATTTTAGTTGGAAGTGTCAAATTTTAATAAAATTATTTGAGACCAACTTCGATTTTTTTTGATTTTGTTGAGAATTTTTGTTGTAGGATGTATATTTGAGTAAATTTAGATGAAAATAACTTCAATTTTTTTGATTGTGATAAAAATTTTAGTTGAAAGAGTCAAATTTTAATAAATTTATTTGAAACCAACTCCGATTTCTTTGGATTATGTCGAGTATTTTTGTTGTAGGATCAATATTTGAGTAAATTTAGATGAAAATAACTTCAATTTTTAAGATTGTGAAAAAAATTTTAGTTGGAAGTGTCAAATTTTAATACATTTATTTGAAATTAACTTCGATTATTTTGGAATTTGTTGAGTATTTTTGTTGTAGGATCTATATTTGAGTAAATTTAGATGAAAATAACTTCAATTTTTTTGATTGTGATAAAAATTTTAGTTGAAAGAGTCAAATTTTAATAAATTTATTTGAAACCAACTCCGATTTCTTTGGATTTTGTCGAGTATTTTTGTTGTAGGATCAATATTTGAGTAAATTTAGATGAAAATAACTTCAATTTTTTGGATTGTGAAAAAAAAATTTACATGGAAGTGTCAAATTTTAATAAATTAATTTGAAACCAACTTCGATTATTTTGGAATTTGTTAAGTATTTTTGTTGTAGGATCTATATTTGAGTAAATTTAGATGAAAATAACTTCAATTTTTTGGATTGTGAAAAAAATGTTAGTTGGAAGTGTCAAATTTTAATAAATTTATTTGAAACCAACACCGATTTTTTTTTATTTTGTTGAATATTTTTCTTGTAGGATCTATATTTGAGTAAATTTAGATGAAAATAACTACATTTTTTAGGATTGCGAAAAAAAATTTAGTTGGAAGTGTCAAATTTTAATAAATTTATTTGAGACCAACTTCGATTTTTGTGGATTTTGTTGAGTATTTTTGTTGTAGGATCTATATTTGAGTAAATTTAGATGAAAATAACGACAATTTTTTGGGTTGTGAAAAAAAATTTACATGGAAGTGTAAAATTTTAATAAATTTATTTGAAACCAACTTCGATTTTTTTGGATTTTGTTGAGTATTTTTGTTGTAGGATCTATATTTGAGTAAATTCAGATGAAAATAACTACATTTTTTAGGATTGCGAAAAAAAATTTAGTTGGAAGTGTCAAATTTTAATAAATTTATTTGAAACCAACACCGATTTTTTTTTATTTTGTTGAATATTTTTCTTGTAGGATCTATATTTGAGTAAATTTAGATGAAAATAACTACATTTTTTAGGATTGCGAAAAAAAATTTAGTTGGAAGTGTCAAATTTTAATAAATTTATTTGAGACCAACTTCGATTTTTGTGGATTTTGTTGAGTATTTTTGTTGTAGGATCTATATTTGAGTAAATTTAGATGAAAATAAAGACAATTTTTTGGGTTGTGAAAAAAAATTTACATGGAAGTGTAAAATTTTAATAAATTTATTTGAAACCAACTTCGATTTTTTTGGATTTTGTTGAGTATTTTTGTTGTAGGATCTATATTTGAGTAAATTCAGATGAAAATAACTTCAATTTTTTGGATTGTGAAAAAAAAATTTACATGGAAGTGTCAAATTTTAATAAATTAATTTGAAACCAACTTCGATTATTTTGGAATTTGTTAAGTATTTTTGTTGTAGGATCTATATTTGAGTAAATTTAGATGAAAATAACTTCAATTTTTTGGATTGTGAAAAAAATGTTAGTTGGAAGTGTCAAATTTTAATAAATTTATTTGAAACCAACACCGATTTTTTTTTATTTTGTTGAATATTTTTCTTGTAGGATCTATATTTGAGTAAATTTAGATGAAAATAACTTCAATTTTTTGGATTGTGAAAAATATTTTAGTTGGAAGTGTCAAATTTTAATAAAATTATTTGAGACCAACTTCGATTTTTTTGGATTTTGTTGAGTATTTTTGTTGTAGGATCTATATTTGAGTAAATTTAGATGAAAATAATTTCAATTTTTTGGATTGTGAAAAAATTTTAGTTGGAAGTGTCAAATTTTAATAAAAGTATTTGAGACCAACTTCGATTTTTTTTGATTTTGTTGAGAATTTTTGTTGTAGGATGTATATTTGAGTAAATTTAGATGAAAATAACTTCAATTTTTTTGATTGTGATAAAAATTTTAGTTGAAAGAGTCAAATTTTAATAAATTTATTTGAAACCAACTCCGATTTCTTTGGATTATGTCGAGTATTTTTGTTGTAGGATCAATATTTGAGTAAATTTAGATGAAAATAACTTCAATTTTTGGGATTGTGAAAAAAATTTTAGTTGGAAGTGTCAAATTTTAATAAATTTATTTGAGACTAACTACGATTTTTGTGGATTTTGTTGAGTATTTTTGTTGTAGGATGCATATTTGAGTAAATTTAGATGAAATTATCTTCAATTTTTTGGATTGTGAAAAAAAATTTAGTTGGAAGTGTCAAATTTTAATAAATTTATTGGGACCAACATCGATTTTTTTTTATTTTGTTGAGTATTTTTGTTGTAGGATCTATATTTGAGTAAATTTAGATGAAAATAACGAAAATTTTTTGGGTTGTGAAAAAAAAATTTACATGGAAGTGTCAAATTTTAATAAATTTATTTGAGACCTACTTCGATTTTTGTGGATTTTGTTGAGTATTTTTGTTGTAGGATGCATATTTGAGTAAATTTAGATGATATTATCTTCAATTTTTTGGATTGTGAAAAAAAATTTAGATGGAAGTGTCAAATTTTAATAAAATTATTTGAGACCAACTTCGATTTTTTTGGATTTTGTTGAGAATTTTTGTTGTAGGATGTATATTTGAGTAAATTTAGATGAAAATATCTTCAATTTTTTGGATTGTGAAAAAAAATTTAGTTGGAAGTGTCAAATTTTTATAAATTTATTTGAAACCAACTTCGATTATTTTGGATTTTGTCGAGTATTTTTGTTGTAGGATCAATATTTGAGTAAATTTAGATGAAAATAACTTCAATTTTTTGGATTGTGAAAAAAAAATTTACATGGAAGTGTCAAATTTTAATAAATTAATTTGAAACCAACTTCGATTATTTTGGAATTTGTTAAGTATTTTTGTTGTAGGATCTATATTTGAGTAAATTTAGATGAAAATAACTTCAATTTTTTGGATTGTGAAAAAAATGTTAGTTGGAAGTGTCAAATTTTAATAAATTTATTTGAAACCAACACCGATTTTTTTTTATTTTGTTGAATATTTTTCTTGTAGGATCTATATTTGAGTAAATTTAGATGAAAATAACTACATTTTTTAGGATTGCGAAAAAAAATTTAGTTGGAAGTGTCAAATTTTAATAAATTTATTTGAGACCAACTTCGATTTTTGTGGATTTTGTTGAGTATTTTTGTTGTCGGATCTATATTTGAGTAAATTTAGATGAAAATAACGACAATTTTTTGGGTTGTGAAAAAAAATTTACATGGAAGTGTAAAATTTTAATAAATTTATTTGAAACCAACTTCGATTTTTTTGGATTTTGTTGAGTATTTTTGTTGTAGGATCTATATTTGAGTAAATTCAGATGAAAATAACTTCAATTTTTTGGATTGTGAAAAAAAAATTTACATGGAAGTGTCAAATTTTAATAAATTAATTTGAAACCAACTTCGATTATTTTGGAATTTGTTAAGTATTTTTGTTGTAGGATCTATATTTGAGTAAATTTAGATGAAAATAACTTCAATTTTTTGGATTGTGAAAAATATTTTAGTTGGAAGTGTCAAATTTTAATAAAATTATTTGAGACCAACTTCGATTTTTTTGGATTTTGTTGAGAATTTTTGTTGTAGGATGTATATTTGAGTAAATTTAGATGAAAATAATTTCAATTTTTTGGATTGTGAAAAAATTTTAGTTGGAAGTGTCAAATTTTAATAAAATTATTTGAGACCAACTTCGATTTTTTTTGATTTTGTTGAGAATTTTTGTTGTAGGATGTATATTTGAGTAAATTTAGATGAAAATAACTTCAATTTTTTTGATTGTGATAAAAATTTTAGTTGAAAGAGTCAAATTTTAATAAATTTATTTGAAACCAACTCCGATTTCTTTGGATTATGTCGAGTATTTTTGTTGTAGGATCAATATTTGAGTAAATTTAGATGAAAATAACTTCAATTTTTTTGATTGTGATAAAAATTTTAGTTGAAAGAGTCAAATTTTAATAAATTTATTTGAAACCAACTCCGATTTCTTTGGATTTTGTCGAGTATTTTTGTTGTAGGATCAATATTTGAGTAAATTTAGATGAAAATAACTTCAATTTTTTGGATTGTGAAAAAAAAATTTACATGGAAGTGTCAAATTTTAATAAATTAATTTGAAACCAACTTCGATTATTTTGGAATTTGTTAAGTATTTTTGTTGTAGGATCTATATTTGAGTAAATTTAGATGAAAATAACTTCAATTTTTTGGATTGTGAAAAAAATGTTAGTTGGAAGTGTCAAATTTTAATAAATTTATTTGAAACCAACACCGATTTTTTTTTATTTTGTTGAATATTTTTCTTGTAGGATCTATATTTGAGTAAATTTAGATGAAAATAACTACATTTTTTAGGATTGCGAAAAAAAATTTAGTTGGAAGTGTCAAATTTTAATAAATTTATTTGAGACCAACTTCGATTTTTGTGGATTTTGTTGAGTATTTTTGTTGTAGGATCTATATTTGAGTAAATTTAGATGAAAATAACGACAATTTTTTGGGTTGTGAAAAAAAAATTTACATGGAAGTGTAAAATTTTAATAAATTTATTTGAAACCAACTTCGATTTTTTTGGATTTTGTTGAGTATTTTTGTTGTAGGATCTATATTTGAGTAAATTCAGATGAAAATAACTTCAATTTTTTGGATTGTGAAAAAAAAATTTACATGGAAGTGTCAAATTTTAATAAATTAATTTGAAACCAACTTCGATTATTTTGGAATTTGTTAAGTATTTTTGTTGTAGGATCTATATTTGAGTAAATTTAGATGAAAATAACTTCAATTTTTTGGATTGTGAAAAAAATGTTAGTTGGAAGTGTCAAATTTTAATAAATTTATTTGAAACCAACACCGATTTTTTTTTATTTTGTTGAATATTTTTCTTGTAGGATCTATATTTGAGTAAATTTAGATGAAAATAACTTCAATTTTTTGGATTGTGAAAAATATTTTAGTTGGAAGTGTCAAATTTTAATAAAATTATTTGAGACCAACTTCGATTTTTTTGGATTTTGTTGAGAATTTTTGTTGTAGGATGTATATTTGAGTAAATTTAGATGAAAATAATTTCAATTTTTTGGATTGTGAAAAAATTTTAGTTGGAAGTGTCAAATTTTAATAAAATTATTTGAGACCAACTTCGATTTTTTTTGATTTTGTTGAGAATTTTTGTTGTAGGATGTATATTTGAGTAAATTTAGATGAAAATAACTTCAATTTTTTTGATTGTGATAAAAATTTTAGTTGAAAGAGTCAAATTTTAATAAATTTATTTGAAACCAACTCCGATTTCTTTGGATTATGTCGAGTATTTTTGTTGTAGGATCAATATTTGAGTAAATTTAGATGAAAATAACTTCAATTTTTAAGATTGTGAAAAAAATTTTAGTTGGAAGTGTCAAATTTTAATACATTTATTTGAAATTAACTTCGATTATTTTGGAATTTGTTGAGTATTTTTGTTGTAGGATCTATATTTGAGTAAATTTAGATGAAAATAACTACATTTTTTAGGATTGCGAAAAAAAATTTAGTTGGAAGTGTCAAATTTTAATAAATTTATTTGAGACCAACTTCGATTTTTGTGGATTTTGTTGAGTATTTTTGTTGTAGGATCTATATTTGAGTAAATTTAGATGAAAATAATTTCAATTTTTTGGATTGTGAAAAAATTTTAGTTGGAAGTGTCAAATTTTAATAAAAGTATTTGAGACCAACTTCGATTTTTTTTTATTTTGTTGAGAATTTTTGTTGTAGGATGTATATTTGAGTAAATTTAGATGAAAATAACTTCAATTTTTTTGATTGTGATAAAAATTTTAGTTGAAAGAGTCAAATTTTAATAAATTTATTTGAAACCAACTCCGATTTCTTTGGATTATGTCGAGTATTTTTGTTGTAGGATCAATATTTGAGTAAATTTAGATGAAAATAACTTCAATTTTTAGGATTGTGAAAAAAATTTAGTTGGAAGTGTCAAATTTTAATAAATTTATTTGAGACCTACTTCGATTTTTGTGGATTTTGTTGAGTATTTTTGTTGTAGGATATATATATTTGAGTAAATTTAAATGAAAATAACTTCAAATTTTAGGATTGTGAAAAAAAAATTTTCGTGGAAGGGTAAAATTTTAATAAATTTATTTGAAACCAACTTCGATTTTTTTTAATTTTGTTGAGTATTTTTGTTGTAGGATCTATATTTGAGTAAATTTAGATGAAAATAACTTCAATTTTTGGGATTGTGAAAAAAATTTTAGTTGGAAGTGTCAAATTTTAATAAATTTATTTGAGACTAACTACGATTTTTGTGGATTTTGTTGAGTATTTTTGTTGTAGGATGCATATTTGAGTAAATTTAGATGAAATTATCTTCAATTTTTTGGATTGTGAAAAAAAATTTAGTTGGAAGTGTCAAATTTTAATAAATTTATTGGGACCAACATCGATTTTTTTTTATTTTGTTGAGTATTTTTGTTGTAGGATCTATATTTGAGTAAATTTAGATGAAAATAACGAAAATTTTTTGGGTTGTGAAAAAAAAATTTACATGGAAGTGTCAAATTTTAATAAATTTATTTGAGACCTACTTCGATTTTTGTGGATTTTGTTGAGTATTTTTGTTGTAGGATGCATATTTGAGTAAATTTAGATGATATTATCTTCAATTTTTTGGATTGTGAAAAAAAATTTAGATGGAAGTGTCAAATTTTAATAAAATTATTTGAGACCAACTTCGATTTTTTTGGATTTTGTTGAGAATTTTTGTTGTAGGATGTATATTTGAGTAAATTTAGATGAAAATATCTTCAATTTTTTGGATTGTGAAAAAACATTTAGTTGGAAGTGTCAAATTTTTATAAATTTATTTGAAACCAACTTCGATTATTTTGGATTTTGTCGAGTATTTTTGTTGTAGGATCAATATTTGAGTAAATTTAGATGAAAATAACTTCAATTTTTTGGATTGTGAAAAAAAAATTTACATGGAAGTGTCAAATTTTAATAAATTAATTTGAAACCAACTTCGATTATTTTGGAATTTGTTAAGTATTTTTGTTGTAGGATCTATATTTGAGTAAATTTAGATGAAAATAACTTCAATTTTTTGGATTGTGAAAAAAATGTTAGTTGGAAGTGTCAAATTTTAATAAATTTATTTGAAACCAACACCGATTTTTTTTTATTTTGTTGAATATTTTTCTTGTAGGATCTATATTTGAGTAAATTTAGATGAAAATAACTACATTTTTTAGGATTGCGAAAAAAAATTTAGTTGGAAGTGTCAAATTTTAATAAATTTATTTGAGACCAACTTCGATTTTTGTGGATTTTGTTGAGTATTTTTGTTGTAGGATCTATATTTGAGTAAATTTAGATGAAAATAACGACAATTTTTTGGGTTGTGAAAAAAAAATTTACATGGAAGTGTAAAATTTTAATAAATTTATTTGAAACCAACTTCGATTTTTTTGGATTTTGTTGAGTATTTTTGTTGTAGGATCTATATTTGAGTAAATTCAGATGAAAATAACTTCAATTTTTTGGATTGTGAAAAAAAAATTTACATGGAAGTGTCAAATTTTAATAAATTAATTTGAAACCAACTTCGATTATTTTGGAATTTGTTAAGTATTTTTGTTGTAGGATCTATATTTGAGTAAATTTAGATGAAAATAACTTCAATTTTTTGGATTGTGAAAAAAATGTTAGTTGGAAGTGTCAAATTTTAATAAATTTATTTGAAACCAACACCGATTTTTTTTTATTTTGTTGAATATTTTTCTTGTAGGATCTATATTTGAGTAAATTTAGATGAAAATAACTTCAATTTTTTGGATTGTGAAAAATATTTTAGTTGGAAGTGTCAAATTTTAATAAAATTATTTGAGACCAACTTCGATTTTTTTGGATTTTGTTGAGAATTTTTGTTGTAGGATGTATATTTGAGTAAATTTAGATGAAAATAATTTCAATTTTTTGGATTGTGAAAAAATTTTAGTTGGAAGTGTCAAATTTTAATAAAATTATTTGAGACCAACTTCGATTTTTTTTGATTTTGTTGAGAATTTTTGTTGTAGGATGTATATTTGAGTAAATTTAGATGAAAATAACTTCAATTTTTTTGATTGTGATAAAAATTTTAGTTGAAAGAGTCAAATTTTAATAAATTTATTTGAAACCAACTCCGATTTCTTTGGATTATGTCGAGTATTTTTGTTGTAGGATCAATATTTGAGTAAATTTAGATGAAAATAACTTCAATTTTTAAGATTGTGAAAAAAATTTTAGTTGGAAGTGTCAAATTTTAATACATTTATTTGAAATTAACTTCGATTATTTTGGAATTTGTTGAGTATTTTTGTTGTAGGATCTATATTTGAGTAAATTTAGATGAAAATAACTACATTTTTTAGGATTGCGAAAAAAAATTTAGTTGGAAGTGTCAAATTTTAATAAATTTATTTGAGACCAACTTCGATTTTTGTGGATTTTGTTGAGTATTTTTGTTGTAGGATCTATATTTGAGTAAATTTAGATGAAAATAATTTCAATTTTTTGGATTGTGAAAAAATTTTAGTTGGAAGTGTCAAATTTTAATAAAAGTATTTGAGACCAACTTCGATTTTTTTTTATTTTGTTGAGAATTTTTGTTGTAGGATGTATATTTGAGTAAATTTAGATGAAAATAACTTCAATTTTTTTGATTGTGATAAAAATTTTAGTTGAAAGAGTCAAATTTTAATAAATTTATTTGAAACCAACTCCGATTTCTTTGGATTATGTCGAGTATTTTTGTTGTAGGATCAATATTTGAGTAAATTTAGATGAAAATAACTTCAATTTTTAGGATTGTGAAAAAAATTTAGTTGGAAGTGTCAAATTTTAATAAATTTATTTGAGACCTACTTCGATTTTTGTGGATTTTGTTGAGTATTTTTGTTGTAGGATATATATATTTGAGTAAATTTAAATGAAAATAACTTCAATTTTTAGGATTGTGAAAAAAAAATTTTCGTGGAAGGGTAAAATTTTAATAAATTTATTTGAAACCAACTTCGATTTTTTTTAATTTTGTTGAGTATTTTTGTTGTAGGATCTATATTTGAGTAAATTTAGATGAAAATAACTTCAATTTTTGGGATTGTGAAAAAAATTTTAGTTGGAAGTGTCAAATTTTAATAAATTTATTTGAGACTAACTACGATTTTTGTGGATTTTGTTGAGTATTTTTGTTGTAGGATGCATATTTGAGTAAATTTAGATGAAATTATCTTCAATTTTTTGGATTGTGAAAAAAAATTTAGTTGGAAGTGTCAAATTTTAATAAATTTATTGGGACCAACATCGATTTTTTTTTATTTTGTTGAGTATTTTTGTTGTAGGATCTATATTTGAGTAAATTTAGATGAAAATAACGAAAATTTTTTGGGTTGTGAAAAAAAAATTTACATGGAAGTGTCAAATTTTAATAAATTTATTTGAGACCTACTTCGATTTTTGTGGATTTTGTTGAGTATTTTTGTTGTAGGATGCATATTTGAGTAAATTTAGATGATATTATCTTCAATTTTTTGGATTGTGAAAAAAAATTTAGATGGAAGTGTCAAATTTTAATAAAATTATTTGAGACCAACTTCGATTTTTTTGGATTTTGTTGAGAATTTTTGTTGTAGGATGTATATTTGAGTAAATTTAGATGAAAATAATTTCAATTTTTTGGATTGTGAAAAAATTTTAGTTGGAAGTGTCCAATTTTAATAAAATTATTTGAGACCAACTTCGATTTTTTTTGATTTTGTTGAGAATTTTTGTTGTAGGATGTATATTTGAGTAAATTTAGATGAAAATAACTTCAATTTTTTTGATTGTGATAAAAATTTTAGTTGAAAGAGTCAAATTTTAATAAATTTATTTGAAACCAACTCCGATTTCTTTGGATTATGTCGAGTATTTTTGTTGTAGGATCAATATTTGAGTAAATTTAGATGAAAATAACTTCAATTTTTAAGATTGTGAAAAAAATTTTAGTTGGAAGTGTCAAATTTTAATACATTTATTTGAAATTAACTTCGATTATTTTGGAATTTGTTGAGTATTTTTGTTGTAGGATCTATATTTGAGTAAATTTAGATGAAAATAACTACATTTTTTAGGATTGCGAAAAAAAATTTAGTTGGAAGTGTCAAATTTTAATAAATTTATTTGAGACCAACTTCGATTTTTGTGGATTTTGTTGAGTATTTTTGTTGTAGGATCTATATTTGAGTAAATTTAGATGAAAATAATTTCAATTTTTTGGATTGTGAAAAAATTTTAGTTGGAAGTGTCAAATTTTAATAAAAGTATTTGAGACCAACTTCGATTTTTTTTTATTTTGTTGAGAATTTTTGTTGTAGGATGTATATTTGAGTAAATTTAGATGAAAATAACTTCAATTTTTTTGATTGTGATAAAAATTTTAGTTGAAAGAGTCAAATTTTAATAAATTTATTTGAAACCAACTCCGATTTCTTTGGATTATGTCGAGTATTTTTGTTGTAGGATCAATATTTGAGTAAATTTAGATGAAAATAACTTCAATTTTTAGGATTGTGAAAAAAATTTAGTTGGAAGTGTCAAATTTTAATAAATTTATTTGAGACCTACTTCGATTTTTGTGGATTTTGTTGAGTATTTTTATTGTAGGATATATATATTTGAGTAAATTTAAATGAAAATAACTTCAATTTTTAGGATTGTGAAAAAAAAATTTTCGTGGAAGGGTAAAATTTTAATAAATTTATTTGAAACCAACTTCGATTTTTTTTAATTTTGTTGAGTATTTTTGTTGTAGGATCTATATTTGAGTAAATTTAGATGAAAATAACTTCAATTTTTGGGATTGTGAAAAAAATTTTAGTTGGAAGTGTCAAATTTTAATAAATTTATTTGAGACTAACTACGATTTTTGTGGATTTTGTTGAGTATTTTTGTTGTAGGATGCATATTTGAGTAAATTTAGATGAAATTATCTTCAATTTTTTGGATTGTGAAAAAAAATTTAGTTGGAAGTGTCAAATTTTAATAAATTTATTGGGACCAACATCGATTTTTTTTTATTTTGTTGAGTATTTTTGTTGTAGGATCTATATTTGAGTAAATTTAGATGAAAATAACGAAAATTTTTTGGGTTGTGAAAAAAAAATTTACATGGAAGTGTCAAATTTTAATAAATTTATTTGAGACCTACTTCGATTTTTGTGGATTTTGTTGAGTATTTTTGTTGTAGGATGCATATTTGAGTAAATTTAGATGATATTATCTTCAATTTTTTGGATTGTGAAAAAAAATTTAGATGGAAGTGTCAAATTTTAATAAAATTATTTGAGACCAACTTCGATTTTTTTGGATTTTGTTGAGAATTTTTGTTGTAGGATGTATATTTGAGTAAATTTAGATGAAAATTTCTTCAATTTTTTGGATTGTGAAAAAAAATTTAGTTGGAAGTGTCAAATTTTTATAAATTTATTTGAAACCAACTTCGATTATTTTGGATTTTGTCGAGTATTTTTGTTGTAGGATCAATATTTGAGTAAATTTAGATGAAAATAACTTCAATTTTTTGGATTGTGAAAAAAAAATTTACATGGAAGTGTCAAATTTTAATAAATTAATTTGAAACCAACTTCGATTATTTTGGAATTTGTTAAGTATTTTTGTTGTAGGATCTATATTTGAGTAAATTTAGATGAAAATAACTTCAATTTTTTGGATTGTGAAAAAAATGTTAGTTGGAAGTGTCAAATTTTAATAAATTTATTTGAAACCAACACCGATTTTTTTTTATTTTGTTGAATATTTTTCTTGTAGGATCTATATTTGAGTAAATTTAGATGAAAATAACTACATTTTTTAGGATTGCGAAAAAAAATTTAGTTGGAAGTGTCAAATTTTAATAAATTTATTTGAGACCAACTTCGATTTTTGTGGATTTTGTTGAGTATTTTTGTTGTAGGATCTATATTTGAGTAAATTTAGATGAAAATAACGACAATTTTTTGGGTTGTGAAAAAAAAATTTACATGGAAGTGTAAAATTTTAATAAATTTATTTGAAACCAACTTCGATTTTTTTGGATTTTGTTGAGTATTTTTGTTGTAGGATCTATATTTGAGTAAATTCAGATGAAAATAACTTCAATTTTTAAGATTGTGAAAAAAATTTTATTTGAAAGAGTCAAATTTTAATAAATTTATTTGAAACCAACTCCGATTTCTTTGGATTATGTCGAGTATTTTTGTTGTAGGATCAATATTTGAGTAAATTTAGATGAAAATAACTTCAATTTTTAAGATTGTGAAAAAAATTTTAGTTGGAAGTGTCAAATTTTAATACATTTATTTGAAATTAACTTCGATTATTTTGGAATTTGTTGAGTATTTTTGTTGTAGGATCTATATTTGAGTAAATTTAGATGAAAATAACTACATTTTTTAGGATTGCGAAAAAAAATTTAGTTGGAAGTGTCAAATTTTAATAAATTTATTTGAGACCAACTTCGATTTTTGTGGATTTTGTTGAGTATTTTTGTTGTAGGATCTATATTTGAGTAAATTTAGATGAAAATAATTTCAATTTTTTGGATTGTGAAAAAATTTTAGTTGGAAGTGTCAAATTTTAATAAAAGTATTTGAGACCAACTTCGATTTTTTTTTATTTTGTTGAGAATTTTTGTTGTAGGATGTATATTTGAGTAAATTTAGATGAAAATAACTTCAATTTTTTGGATTGTGAAAAAATTTTAGTTGGAAGTGTCAAATTTTAATAAAATTATTTGAGACCAACTTCGATTTTTTTTTATTTTGTTGAGAATTTTTGTTGTAGGATGTATATTTGAGTAAATTTAGATGAAAATAACTTCAATTTTTTTGATTGTGATAAAAATTTTAGTTGAAAGAGTCAAATTTTAATAAATTTATTTGAAACCAACTCCGATTTCTTTGGATTATGTCGAGTATTTTTGTTGTAGGATCAATATTTGAGTAAATTTAGATGAAAATAACTTCAATTTTTAAGATTGTGAAAAAAATTTTAGTTGGAAGTGTCAAATTTTAATACATTTATTTGAAATTAACTTCGATTATTTTGGAATTTGTTGAGTATTTTTGTTGTAGGATCTATATTTGAGTAAATTTAGATGAAAATAACTACATTTTTTAGGATTGCGAAAAAAAATTTAGTTGGAAGTGTCAAATTTTAATAAATTTATTTGAGACCAACTACGATTTTTGTGGATTTTGTTGAGTATTTTTGTTGTAGGATCTATATTTGAGTAAATTTAGATGAAAATAATTTCAATTTTTTGGATTGTGAAAAAATTTTAGTTGGAAGTGTCAAATTTTAATAAAAGTATTTGAGACCAACTTCGATTATTTTGGAATTTGTTGAGTATTTTTGTTGTAGGATCTATATTTGAGTAAATTTAGATGAAAATAACTACATTTTTTAGGATTGCGAAAAAAAATTTAGTTGGAAGTGTCAAATTTTAATAAATTTATTTGAGACCAACTTCGATTTTTGTGGATTTTGTTGAGTATTTTTGTTGTAGGATCTATATTTGAGTAAATTTAGATGAAAATAATTTCAATTTTTTGGATTGTGAAAAAATTTTAGTTGGAAGTGTCAAATTTTAATAAAAGTATTTGAGACCAACTTCGATTTTTTTTTATTTTGTTGAGAATTTTTGTTGTAGGATGTATATTTGAGTAAATTTAGATGAAAATAACTTCAATTTTTTTGATTGTGATAAAAATTTTAGTTGAAAGAGTCAAATTTTAATAAATTTATTTGAAACCAACTCCGATTTCTTTGGATTATGTCGAGTATTTTTGTTGTAGGATCAATATTTGAGTAAATTTAGATGAAAATAACTTCAATTTTTAGGATTGTGAAAAAAATTTAGTTGGAAGTGTCAAATTTTAATAAATTTATTTGAGACCTACTTCGATTTTTGTGGATTTTGTTGAGTATTTTTGTTGTAGGATATATATATTTGAGTAAATTTAAATGAAAATAACTTCAATTTTTAGGATTGTGAAAAAAAAATTTTCGTGGAAGGGTAAAATTTTAATAAATTTATTTGAAACCAACTTCGATTTTTTTTAATTTTGTTGAGTATTTTTGTTGTAGGATCTATATTTGAGTAAATTTAGATGAAAATAACTTCAATTTTTGGGATTGTGAAAAAAATTTTAGTTGGAAGTGTCAAATTTTAATAAATTTATTTGAGACTAACTACGATTTTTGTGGATTTTGTTGAGTATTTTTGTTGTAGGATGCATATTTGAGTAAATTTAGATGAAACTATCTTCAATTTTTTGGATTGTGAAAAAAAATTTAGTTGGAAGTGTCAAATTTTAATAAATTTATTGGGACCAACATCGATTTTTTTTTATTTTGTTGAGTATTTTTGTTGTAGGATCTATATTTGAGTAAATTTAGATGAAAATAACGAAAATTTTTTGGGTTGTGAAAAAAAAATTTACATGGAAGTGTCAAATTTTAATAAATTTATTTGAGACCTACTTCGATTTTTGTGGATTTTGTTGAGTATTTTTGTTGTAGGATGCATATTTGAGTAAATTTAGATGATATTATCTTCAATTTTTTGGATTGTGAAAAAAAATTTAGATGGAAGTGTCAAATTTTAATAAAATTATTTGAGACCAACTTCGATTTTTTTGGATTTTGTTGAGAATTTTTGTTGTAGGATGTATATTTGAGTAAATTTAGATGAAAATAATTTCAATTTTTTGGATTGTGAAAAAATTTTAGTTGGAAGTGTCAAATTTTAATAAAATTATTTGAGACCAACTTCGATTTTTTTTGATTTTGTTGAGAATTTTTGTTGTAGGATGTATATTTGAGTAAATTTAGATGAAAATAACTTCAATTTTTTTGATTGTGATAAAAATTTTAGTTGAAAGAGTCAAATTTTAATAAATTTATTTGAAACCAACTCCGATTTCTTTGGATTATGTCGAGTATTTTTGTTGTAGGATCAATATTTGAGTAAATTTAGATGAAAATAACTTCAATTTTTAAGATTGTGAAAAAAATTTTAGTTGGAAGTGTCAAATTTTAATACATTTATTTGAAATTAACTTCGATTATTTTGGAATTTGTTGAGTATTTTTGTTGTAGGATCTATATTTGAGTAAATTTAGATGAAAATAACTACATTTTTTAGGATTGCGAAAAAAAATTTAGTTGGAAGTGTCAAATTTTAATAAATTTATTTGAGACCAACTTCGATTTTTGTGGATTTTGTTGAGTATTTTTGTTGTAGGATCTATATTTGAGTAAATTTAGATGAAAATAATTTCAATTTTTTGGATTGTGAAAAAATTTTAGTTGGAAGTGTCAAATTTTAATAAAAGTATTTGAGACCAACTTCGATTTTTTTTTATTTTGTTGAGAATTTTTGTTGTAGGATGTATATTTGAGTAAATTTAGATGAAAATAACTTCAATTTTTTTGATTGTGATAAAAATTTTAGTTGAAAGAGTCAAATTTTAATAAATTTATTTGAAACCAACTCCGATTTCTTTGGATTATGTCGAGTATTTTTGTTGTAGGATCAATATTTGAGTAAATTTAGATGAAAATAACTTCAATTTTTAGGATTGTGAAAAAAATTTAGTTGGAAGTGTCAAATTTTAATAAATTTATTTGAGACCTACTTCGATTTTTGTGGATTTTGTTGAGTATTTTTGTTGTAGGATATATATATTTGAGTAAATTTAAATGAAAATAACTTCAATTTTTAGGATTGTGAAAAAAAAATTTTCGTGGAAGGGTAAAATTTTAATAAATTTATTTGAAACCAACTTCGATTTTTTTTAATTTTGTTGAGTATTTTTGTTGTAGGATCTATATTTGAGTAAATTTAGATGAAAATAACTTCAATTTTTGGGATTGTGAAAAAAATTTTAGTTGGAAGTGTCAAATTTTAATAAATTTATTTGAGACTAACTACGATTTTTGTGGATTTTGTTGAGTATTTTTGTTGTAGGATGCATATTTGAGTAAATTTAGATGAAATTATCTTCAATTTTTTGGATTGTGAAAAAAAATTTAGTTGGAAGTGTCAAATTTTAATAAATTTATTGGGACCAACATCGATTTTTTTTTATTTTGTTGAGTATTTTTGTTGTAGGATCTATATTTGAGTAAATTTAGATGAAAATAACGAAAATTTTTTGGGTTGTGAAAAAAAAATTTACATGGAAGTGTCAAATTTTAATAAATTTATTTGAGACCTACTTCGATTTTTGTGGATTTTGTTGAGTATTTTTGTTGTAGGATGCATATTTGAGTAAATTTAGATGATATTATCTTCAATTTTTTGGATTGTGAAAAAAAATTTAGATGGAAGTGTCAAATTTTAATAAAATTATTTGAGACCAACTTCGATTTTTTTGGATTTTGTTGAGAATTTTTGTTGTAGGATGTATATTTGAGTAAATTTAGATGAAAATATCTTCAATTTTTTGGATTGTGAAAAAAAATTTAGTTGGAAGTGTCAAATTTTTATAAATTTATTTGAAACCAACTTCGATTATTTTGGATTTTGTCGAGTATTTTTGTTGTAGGATCAATATTTGAGTAAATTTAGATGAAAATAACTTCAATTTTTTGGATTGTGAAAAAAAAATTTACATGGAAGTGTCAAATTTTAATAAATTAATTTGAAACCAACTTCGATTATTTTGGAATTTGTTAAGTATTTTTGTTGTAGGATCTATATTTGAGTAAATTTAGATGAAAATAACTTCAATTTTTTGGATTGTGAAAAAAATGTTAGTTGGAAGTGTCAAATTTTAATAAATTTATTTGAAACCAACACCGATTTTTTTTTATTTTGTTGAATATTTTTCTTGTAGGATCTATATTTGAGTAAATTTAGATGAAAATAACTACATTTTTTAGGATTGCGAAAAAAAATTTAGTTGGAAGTGTCAAATTTTAATAAATTTATTTGAGACCAACTTCGATTTTTGTGGATTTTGTTGAGTATTTTTGTTGTAGGATCTATATTTGAGTAAATTTAGATGAAAATAACGACAATTTTTTGGGTTGTGAAAAAAAAATTTACATGGAAGTGTAAAATTTTAATAAATTTATTTGAAACCAACTTCGATTTTTTTGGATTTTGTTGAGTATTTTTGTTGTAGGATCTATATTTGAGTAAATTCAGATGAAAATAACTTCAATTTTTAAGATTGTGAAAAAAATTTTAGTTGAAAGAGTCAAATTTTAATAAATTTATTTGAAACCAACTCCGATTTCTTTGGATTATGTCGAGTATTTTTGTTGTAGGATCAATATTTGAGTAAATTTAGATGAAAATAACTTCAATTTTTAAGATTGTGAAAAAAATTTTAGTTGGAAGTGTCAAATTTTAATACATTTATTTGAAATTAACTTCGATTATTTTGGAATTTGTTGAGTATTTTTGTTGTAGGATCTATATTTGAGTAAATTTAGATGAAAATAACTACATTTTTTAGGATTGCGAAAAAAAATTTAGTTGGAAGTGTCAAATTTTAATAAATTTATTTGAGACCAACTTCGATTTTTGTGGATTTTGTTGAGTATTTTTGTTGTAGGATCTATATTTGAGTAAATTTAGATGAAAATAATTTCAATTTTTTGGATTGTGAAAAAATTTTAGTTGGAAGTGTCAAATTTTAATAAAAGTATTTGAGACCAACTTCGATTTTTTTTTATTTTGTTGAGAATTTTTGTTGTAGGATGTATATTTGAGTAAATTTAGATGAAAATAACTTCAATTTTTTGGATTGTGAAAAAATTTTAGTTGGAAGTGTCAAATTTTAATAAAATTATTTGAGACCAACTTCGATTTTTTTTTATTTTGTTGAGAATTTTTGTTGTAGGATGTATATTTGAGTAAATTTAGATGAAAATAACTTCAATTTTTTTGATTGTGATAAAAATTTTAGTTGAAAGAGTCAAATTTTAATAAATTTATTTGAAACCAACTCCGATTTCTTTGGATTATGTCGAGTATTTTTGTTGTAGGATCAATATTTGAGTAAATTTAGATGAAAATAACTTCAATTTTTAAGATTGTGAAAAAAATTTTAGTTGGAAGTGTCAAATTTTAATACATTTATTTGAAATTAACTTCGATTATTTTGGAATTTGTTGAGTATTTTTGTTGTAGGATCTATATTTGAGTAAATTTAGATGAAAATAACTACATTTTTTAGGATTGCGAAAAAAAATTTAGTTGGAAGTGTCAAATTTTAATAAATTTATTTGAGACCAACTACGATTTTTGTGGATTTTGTTGAGTATTTTTGTTGTAGGATCTATATTTGAGTAAATTTAGATGAAAATAATTTCAATTTTTTGGATTGTGAAAAAATTTTAGTTGGAAGTGTCAAATTTTAATAAAAGTATTTGAGACCAACTTCGATTATTTTGGAATTTGTTGAGTATTTTTGTTGTAGGATCTATATTTGAGTAAATTTAGATGAAAATAACTACATTTTTTAGGATTGCGAAAAAAAATTTAGTTGGAAGTGTCAAATTTTAATAAATTTATTTGAGACCAACTTCGATTTTTGTGGATTTTGTTGAGTATTTTTGTTGTAGGATCTATATTTGAGTAAATTTAGATGAAAATAATTTCAATTTTTTGGATTGTGAAAAAATTTTAGTTGGAAGTGTCAAATTTTAATAAAAGTATTTGAGACCAACTTCGATTTTTTTTTATTTTGTTGAGAATTTTTGTTGTAGGATGTATATTTGAGTAAATTTAGATGAAAATAACTTCAATTTTTTTGATTGTGATAAAAATTTTAGTTGAAAGAGTCAAATTTTAATAAATTTATTTGAAACCAACTCCGATTTCTTTGGATTATGTCGAGTATTTTTGTTGTAGGATCAATATTTGAGTAAATTTAGATGAAAATAACTTCAATTTTTAGGATTGTGAAAAAAATTTAGTTGGAAGTGTCAAATTTTAATAAATTTATTTGAGACCTACTTCGATTTTTGTGGATTTTGTTGAGTATTTTTGTTGTAGGATATATATATTTGAGTAAATTTAAATGAAAATAACTTCAATTTTTAGGATTGTGAAAAAAAAATTTTCGTGGAAGGGTAAAATTTTAATAAATTTATTTGAAACCAACTTCGATTTTTTTTAATTTTGTTGAGTATTTTTGTTGTAGGATCTATATTTGAGTAAATTTAGATGAAAATAACTTCAATTTTTGGGATTGTGAAAAAAATTTTAGTTGGAAGTGTCAAATTTTAATAAATTTATTTGAGACTAACTACGATTTTTGTGGATTTTGTTGAGTATTTTTGTTGTAGGATGCATATTTGAGTAAATTTAGATGAAATTATCTTCAATTTTTTGGATTGTGAAAAAAAATTTAGTTGGAAGTGTCAAATTTTAATAAATTTATTGGGACCAACATCGATTTTTTTTTATTTTGTTGAGTATTTTTGTTGTAGGATCTATATTTGAGTAAATTTAGATGAAAATAACGAAAATTTTTTGGGTTGTGAAAAAAAAATTTACATGGAAGTGTCAAATTTTAATAAATTTATTTGAGACCTACTTCGATTTTTGTGGATTTTGTTGAGTATTTTTGTTGTAGGATGCATATTTGAGTAAATTTAGATGATATTATCTTCAATTTTTTGGATTGTGAAAAAAAATTTAGATGGAAGTGTCAAATTTTAATAAAATTATTTGAGACCAACTTCGATTTTTTTGGATTTTGTTGAGAATTTTTGTTGTAGGATGTATATTTGAGTAAATTTAGATGAAAATAATTTCAATTTTTTGGATTGTGAAAAAATTTTAGTTGGAAGTGTCAAATTTTAATAAAATTATTTGAGACCAACTTCGATTTTTTTTGATTTTGTTGAGAATTTTTGTTGTAGGATGTATATTTGAGTAAATTTAGATGAAAATAACTTCAATTTTTTTGATTGTGATAAAAATTTTAGTTGAAAGAGTCAAATTTTAATAAATTTATTTGAAACCAACTCCGATTTCTTTGGATTATGTCGAGTATTTTTGTTGTAGGATCAATATTTGAGTAAATTTAGATGAAAATAACTTCAATTTTTAAGATTGTGAAAAAAATTTTAGTTGGAAGTGTCAAATTTTAATACATTTATTTGAAATTAACTTCGATTATTTTGGAATTTGTTGAGTATTTTTGTTGTAGGATCTATATTTGAGTAAATTTAGATGAAAATAACTACATTTTTTAGGATTGCGAAAAAAAATTTAGTTGGAAGTGTCAAATTTTAATAAATTTATTTGAGACCAACTTCGATTTTTGTGGATTTTGTTGAGTATTTTTGTTGTAGGATCTATATTTGAGTAAATTTAGATGAAAATAATTTCAATTTTTTGGATTGTGAAAAAATTTTAGTTGGAAGTGTCAAATTTTAATAAAAGTATTTGAGACCAACTTCGATTTTTTTTTATTTTGTTGAGAATTTTTGTTGTAGGATGTATATTTGAGTAAATTTAGATGAAAATAACTTCAATTTTTTTGATTGTGATAAAAATTTTAGTTGAAAGAGTCAAATTTTAATAAATTTATTTGAAACCAACTCCGATTTCTTTGGATTATGTCGAGTATTTTTGTTGTAGGATCAATATTTGAGTAAATTTAGATGAAAATAACTTCAATTTTTAGGATTGTGAAAAAAATTTAGTTGGAAGTGTCAAATTTTAATAAATTTATTTGAGACCTACTTCGATTTTTGTGGATTTTGTTGAGTATTTTTGTTGTAGGATATATATATTTGAGTAAATTTAAATGAAAATAACTTCAATTTTTAGGATTGTGAAAAAAAAATTTTCGTGGAAGGGTAAAATTTTAATAAATTTATTTGAAACCAACTTCGATTTTTTTTAATTTTGTTGAGTATTTTTGTTGTAGGATCTATATTTGAGTAAATTTAGATGAAAATAACTTCAATTTTTGGGATTGTGAAAAAAATTTTAGTTGGAAGTGTCAAATTTTAATAAATTTATTTGAGACTAACTACGATTTTTGTGGATTTTGTTGAGTATTTTTGTTGTAGGATGCATATTTGAGTAAATTTAGATGAAATTATCTTCAATTTTTTGGATTGTGAAAAAAAATTTAGTTGGAAGTGTCAAATTTTAATAAATTTATTGGGACCAACATCGATTTTTTTTTATTTTGTTGAGTATTTTTGTTGTAGGATCTATATTTGAGTAAATTTAGATGAAAATAACGAAAATTTTTTGGGTTGTGAAAAAAAAATTTACATGGAAGTGTCAAATTTTAATAAATTTATTTGAGACCTACTTCGATTTTTGTGGATTTTGTTGAGTATTTTTGTTGTAGGATGCATATTTGAGTAAATTTAGATGATATTATCTTCAATTTTTTGGATTGTGAAAAAAAATTTAGATGGAAGTGTCAAATTTTAATAAAATTATTTGAGACCAACTTCGATTTTTTTGGATTTTGTTGAGAATTTTTGTTGTAGGATGTATATTTGAGTAAATTTAGATGAAAATATCTTCAATTTTTTGGATTGTGAAAAAAAATTTAGTTGGAAGTGTCAAATTTTTATAAATTTATTTGAAACCAACTTCGATTATTTTGGATTTTGTCGAGTATTTTTGTTGTAGGATCAATATTTGAGTAAATTTAGATGAAAATAACTTCAATTTTTTGGATTGTGAAAAAAAAATTTACATGGAAGTGTCAAATTTTAATAAATTAATTTGAAACCAACTTCGATTATTTTGGAATTTGTTAAGTATTTTTGTTGTAGGATCTATATTTGAGTAAATTTAGATGAAAATAACTTCAATTTTTTGGATTGTGAAAAAAATGTTAGTTGGAAGTGTCAAATTTTAATAAATTTATTTGAAACCAACACCGATTTTTTTTTATTTTGTTGAATATTTTTCTTGTAGGATCTATATTTGAGTAAATTTAGATGAAAATAACTACATTTTTTAGGATTGCGAAAAAAAATTTAGTTGGAAGTGTCAAATTTTAATAAATTTATTTGAGACCAACTTCGATTTTTGTGGATTTTGTTGAGTATTTTTGTTGTAGGATCTATATTTGAGTAAATTTAGATGAAAATAACGACAATTTTTTGGGTTGTGAAAAAAAAATTTACATGGAAGTGTAAAATTTTAATAAATTTATTTGAAACCAACTTCGATTTTTTTGGATTTTGTTGAGTATTTTTGTTGTAGGATCTATATTTGAGTAAATTCAGATGAAAATAACTTCAATTTTTTGGATTGTGAAAAAAAAATTTACATGGAAGTGTCAAATTTTAATAAATTAATTTGAAACCAACTTCGATTATTTTGGAATTTGTTAAGTATTTTTGTTGTAGGATCTATATTTGAGTAAATTTAGATGAAAATAACTTCAATTTTTTGGATTGTGAAAAATATTTTAGTTGGAAGTGTCAAATTTTAATAAAATTATTTGAGACCAACTTCGATTTTTTTGGATTTTGTTGAGAATTTTTGTTGTAGGATGTATATTTGAGTAAATTTAGATGAAAATAATTTCAATTTTTTGGATTGTGAAAAAATTTTAGTTGGAAGTGTCAAATTTTAATAAAATTATTTGAGACCAACTTCGATTTTTTTTGATTTTGTTGAGAATTTTTGTTGTAGGATGTATATTTGAGTAAATTTAGATGAAAATAACTTCAATTTTTTTGATTGTGATAAAAATTTTAGTTGAAAGAGTCAAATTTTAATAAATTTATTTGAAACCAACTCCGATTTCTTTGGATTATGTCGAGTATTTTTGTTGTAGGATCAATATTTGAGTAAATTTAGATGAAAATAACTTCAATTTTTAAGATTGTGAAAAAAATTTTAGTTGGAAGTGTCAAATTTTAATACATTTATTTGAAATTAACTTCGATTATTTTGGAATTTGTTGAGTATTTTTGTTGTAGGATCTATATTTGAGTAAATTTAGATGAAAATAACTACATTTTTTAGGATTGCGAAAAAAAATTTAGTTGGAAGTGTCAAATTTTAATAAATTTATTTGAGACCAACTTCGATTTTTGTGGATTTTGTTGAGTATTTTTGTTGTAGGATCTATATTTGAGTAAATTTAGATGAAAATAATTTCAATTTTTTGGATTGTGAAAAAATTTTAGTTGGAAGTGTCAAATTTTAATAAAAGTATTTGAGACCAACTTCGATTTTTTTTTATTTTGTTGAGAATTTTTGTTGTAGGATGTATATTTGAGTAAATTTAGATGAAAATAACTTCAATTTTTTGGATTGTGAAAAAATTTTAGTTGGAAGTGTCAAATTTTAATAAAATTATTTGAGACCAACTTCGATTTTTTTTTATTTTGTTGAGAATTTTTGTTGTAGGATGTATATTTGAGTAAATTTAGATGAAAATAACTTCAATTTTTTTGATTGTGATAAAAATTTTAGTTGAAAGAGTCAAATTTTAATAAATTTATTTGAAACCAACTCCGATTTCTTTGGATTATGTCGAGTATTTTTGTTGTAGGATCAATATTTGAGTAAATTTAGATGAAAATAACTTCAATTTTTAAGATTGTGAAAAAAATTTTAGTTGGAAGTGTCAAATTTTAATACATTTATTTGAAATTAACTTCGATTATTTTGGAATTTGTTGAGTATTTTTGTTGTAGGATCTATATTTGAGTAAATTTAGATGAAAATAACTACATTTTTTAGGATTGCGAAAAAAAATTTAGTTGGAAGTGTCAAATTTTAATAAATTTATTTGAGACCAACTTCGATTTTTGTGGATTTTGTTGAGTATTTTTGTTGTAGGATCTATATTTGAGTAAATTTAGATGAAAATAATTTCAATTTTTTGGATTGTGAAAAAATTTTAGTTGGAAGTGTCAAATTTTAATAAAAGTATTTGAGACCAACTTCGATTTTTTTTGATTTTGTTGAGAATTTTTGTTGTAGGATGTATATTTGAGTAAATTTAGATGAAAATAACTTCAATTTTTTGGATTGTGAAAAAATTTTAGTTGGAAGTGTCAAATTTTAATAAAATTATTTGAGACCAACTTCGATTTTTTTGGATTTTGTTGAGAATTTTTGTTGTAGGATGTATATTTGAGTAAATTTAGATGAAAATAACTTCAATTTTTTTGATTGTGATAAAAATTTTAGTTGAAAGAGTCAAATTTTAATAAATTTATTTGAAACCAACTTCGATTTCTTTGGATTTTGTCCAGTATTTTTGTTGTAGGATCAATATTTGAGTAAATTTAGATGAAAATAACTTCAATTTTTTTTATGGTGATAAAAATTTTAGTTGGAAGAGTCAAATTTTAATAAATTTATTTGAAACCAACTCCGATTTCTTTGGATTATGTCGAGTATTTTTGTTGTAGGATCAATATTTGAGTAAATTTAGATGAAAATAACTTCAATTTTTAGGATTGTTAAAAAAATTTTAGTTGGGAGTGTCAAAGATTAATAAATTTATTTGAGACCAACATCGATTTTTTTTTATTTTGTTGAGTATTTTTCTTGTAGGATCTATATTTGAGTAAATTTAGATGAAAATAACTACATTTTTTAGGATTGCGAAAAAAAATTTAGTTGGAAGTGTCAAATTTTAATAAAATAATTTGAGACCAACTTCGATTTTTGTGGATTTTGTTGAGTATTTTTGTTGTAGGATGCATATTTGAGTAAATTTAGGTGAAATTATCTTCAATTTTTTGGATTGTGAAAAAAAATTTAGTTGGAAGTGTCAAATTTTTATAAATTTATTTGAAACCAACTTCGATTATTTTGGATTTTGTTGAGTATTTTTGTTGTAGGGTCTATATTTCAGTAAATTTAGATGAAAATAACGACAATTTTTTGGATTGTGAAAAAAATTTTAGTTGGAAGTGTCAAATTTTAATAAATTTATTTGAGACCTACTTCGATTTTTGTGGATTTTGTTGAGTATTTTTGTTGTAGGATGCATATTTGAGTAAATTTAGATGAAAATAACTTCAATTTTTTTGATTGTGATAAAAATTTTAGTTGAAAGAGTCAAATTTTAATAAATTTATTTGAAACCAACTCCGATTTCTTTGGATTTTGTCGAGTATTTTTGTTGTAGGATCAATATTTGAGTAAATTTAGATGAAAATAACTTCAATTTTTTGGATTGTGAAAAAAAAATTTACATGGAAGTGTCAAATTTTAATAAATTAATTTGAAACCAACTTCGATTATTTTGGAATTTGTTAAATATTTTTGTTGTAGGATCTATATTTGAGTAAATTTAGATGAAAATAACTTCAATTTTTTGGATTGTGAAAAAAATGTTAGTTGGAAGTGTCAAATTTTAATAAATTTATTTGAAACCAACACCGATTTTTTTTTATTTTGTTGAATATTTTTCTTGTAGGATCTATATTTGAGTAAATTTAGATGAAAATAACTACATTTTTTAGGATTGCGAAAAAAAATTTAGTTGGAAGTGTCAAATTTTAATAAATTTATTTGAGACCAACTTCGATTTTTGTGGATTTTGTTGAGTATTTTTGTTGTAGGATCTATATTTGAGTATATTTAGATGAAAATAATTTCAATTTTTTGGATTGTGAAAAAATTTTAGTTGGAAGTGTCAAATTTTAATAAAAGTATTTGAGACCAACTTCGATTTTTTTTTATTTTGTTGAGTATTTTTGTTGTAGGATGTATATTTGAGTAAATTTAGATGAAAATAACTTCAATTTTTTTGATTGTGATAAAAATTTTCGTGGAAGGGTAAAATTTTAATAAATTTATTTGAAACCAACTTCGATTTTTTTTAATTTTGTTGAGTATTTTTGTTGTAGGATCTATATTTGAGTAAATTTAGATGAAAATAACTTCAATTTTTGGGATTGTGAAAAAAATTTTAGTTGGAAGTGTCAAATTTTAATAAATTTATTTGAGACTAACTACGATTTTTGTGGATTTTGTTGAGTATTTTTGTTGTAGGATGCATATTTGAGTAAATTTAGATGAAATTATCTTCAATTTTTTGGATTGTGAAAAAAAATTTAGTTGGAAGTGTCAAATTTTAATAAATTTATTGGGACCAACATCGATTTTTTTTTATTTTGTTGAGTATTTTTGTTGTAGGATCTATATTTGAGTAAATTTAGATGAAAATAACGAAAATTTTTTGGGTTGTGAAAAAAAAATTTACATGGAAGTGTCAAATTTTAATAAATTTATTTGAGACCTACTTCGATTTTTGTGGATTTTGTTGAGTATTTTTGTTGTAGGATGCATATTTGAGTAAATTTAGATGATATTATCTTCAATTTTTTGGATTGTGAAAAAAAATTTAGTTGGAAGTGTCAAATTTTAATAAAATTATTTGAGACCAACTTCGATTTTTTTGGATTTTGTTGAGAATTTTTGCTGTAGGATGTATATTTGAGTAAATTTAGATGAAAATATCTTCAATTTTTTGGATTGTGAAAAAAAATTTAGTTGGAAGTGTCAAATTTTTATAAATTTATTTGAAACCAACTTCGATTATTTTGGATTTTGTCGAGTATTTTTGTTGTAGGATCAATATTTGAGTAAATTTAGATGAAAATAACTTCAATTTTTTGGATTGTGAAAAAAAAATTTACATGGAAGTGTCAAATTTTAATAAATTAATTTGAAACCAACTTCGATTATTTTGGAATTTGTTAAGTATTTTTGTTGTAGGATCTATATTTGAGTAAATTTAGATGAAAATAACTTCAATTTTTTGGATTGTGAAAAAAATGTTAGTTGGAAGTGTCAAATTTTAATAAATTTATTTGAAACCAACACCGATTTTTTTTTATTTTGTTGAATATTTTTCTTGTAGGATCTATATTTGAGTAAATTTAGATGAAAATAACTACATTTTTTAGGATTGCGAAAAAAATTTAGTTGGAAGTGTCAAATTTTAATAAATTTATTTGAGACCAACTTCGATTTTTGTGGATTTTGTTGAGTATTTTTGTTGTAGGATCTATATTTGAGTAAATTTAGATGAAAATAACGACAATTTTTTGGGTTGTGAAAAAAAAATTTACATGGAAGTGTAAAATTTTAATAAATTTATTTGAAACCAACTTCGATTTTTTTGGATTTTGTTGAGTATTTTTGTTGTAGGATCTATATTTGAGTAAATTCAGATGAAAATAACTTCAATTTTTTGGATTGTGAAAAAAAAATTTACATGGAAGTGTCAAATTTTAATAAATTAATTTGAAACCAACTTCGATTATTTTGGAATTTGTTAAGTATTTTTGTTGTAGGATCTATATTTGAGTAAATTTAGATGAAAATAACTTCAATTTTTTGGATTGTGAAAAAAATGTTAGTTGGAAGTGTCAAATTTTAATAAATTTATTTGAAACCAACACCGATTTTTTTTTATTTTGTTGAATATTTTTCTTGTAGGATCTATATTTGAGTAAATTTAGATGAAAATAACTTCAATTTTTTGGATTGTGAAAAATATTTTAGTTGGAAGTGTCAAATTTTAATAAAATTATTTGAGACCAACTTCGATTTTTTTGGATTTTGTTGAGAATTTTTGTTGTAGGATGTATATTTGAGTAAATTTAGATGAAAATAATTTCAATTTTTTGGATTGTGAAAAAATTTTAGTTGGAAGTGTCAAATTTTAATAAAATTATTTGAGACCAACTTCGATTTTTTTTGATTTTGTTGAGAATTTTTGTTGTAGGATGTATATTTGAGTAAATTTAGATGAAAATAACTTCAATTTTTTTGATTGTGATAAAAATTTTAGTTGAAAGAGTCAAATTTTAATAAATTTATTTGAAACCAACTCCGATTTCTTTGGATTATGTCGAGTATTTTTGTTGTAGGATCAATATTTGAGTAAATTTAGATGAAAATAACTTCAATTTTTAAGATTGTGAAAAAAATTTTAGTTGGAAGTGTCAAATTTTAATACATTTATTTGAAATTAACTTCGATTATTTTGGAATTTGTTGAGTATTTTTGTTGTAGGATCTATATTTGAGTAAATTTAGATGAAAATAACTACATTTTTTAGGATTGCGAAAAAAAATTTAGTTGGAAGTGTCAAATTTTAATAAATTTATTTGAGACCAACTTCGATTTTTGTGGATTTTGTTGAGTATTTTTGTTGTAGGATCTATATTTGAGTAAATTTAGATGAAAATAATTTCAATTTTTTGGATTGTGAAAAAATTTTAGTTGGAAGTGTCAAATTTTAATAAAAGTATTTGAGACCAACTTCGATTTTTTTTTATTTTGTTGAGTATTTTTGTTGTAGGATGTATATTTGAGTAAATTTAGATGAAAATAACTTCAATTTTTTTGATTGTGATAAAAATTTTAGTTGAAAGAGTCAAATTTTAATAAATTTATTTGAAACCAACTCCGATTTCTTTGGATTATGTCGAGTATTTTTGTTGTAGGATCAATATTTGAGTAAATTTAGATGAAAATAACTTCAATTTTTAGGATTGTGAAAAAAATTTAGTTGGAAGTGTCAAATTTTAATAAATTTATTTGAGACCTACTTCGATTTTTGTGGATTTTGTTGAGTATTTTTGTTGTAGGATATATATATTTGAGTAAATTTAAATGAAAATAACTTCAATTTTTAGGATTGTGAAAAAAAAATTTTCGTGGAAGGGTAAAATTTTAATAAATTTATTTGAAACCAACTTCGATTTTTTTTAATTTTGTTGAGTATTTTTGTTGTAGGATCTACATTTGAGTAAATTTAGATGAAAATAACTTCAATTTTTAGGATTGTGAAAAAAATTTAGTTGGAAGTGTCAAATTTTAATAAATTTATTTGAGACTAACTACGATTTTTGTGGATTTTGTTGAGTATTTTTGTTGTAGGATGCATATTTGAGTAAATTTAGATGAAATTATCTTCAATTTTTTGGATTGTGAAAAAAAATTTAGTTGGAAGTGACAAATTTTAATAAATTTATTGGGACCAACATCGATTTTTTTTTATTTTGTTGAGTATTTTTGTTGTAGGATCTATATTTGAGTAAATTTAGATGAAAATAACGAAAATTTTTTGGGTTGTGAAAAAAAAATTTACATGGAAGTGTCAAATTTTAATAAATTTATTTGAGACCTACTTCGATTTTTGTGGATTTTGTTGAGTATTTTTGTTGTAGGATGCATATTTGAGTAAATTTAGATGATATTATCTTCAATTTTTTGGATTGTGAAAAAAAATTTAGTTGGAAGTGTCAAATTTTAATAAAATTATTTGAGACCAACTTCGATTTTTTTGGATTTTGTTGAGAATTTTTGTTGTAGGATGTATATTTGAGTAAATTTAGATGAAAATATCTTCAATTTTTTGGATTGTGAAAAAAAATTTAGTTGGAAGTGTCAAATTTTTATAAATTTATTTGAAACCAACTTCGATTATTTTGGATTTTGTCGAGTATTTTTGTTGTAGGATCAATATTTGAGTAAATTTAGATGAAAATAACTTCAATTTTTTGGATTGTGAAAAAAAAATTTACATGGAAGTGTCAAATTTTAATAAATTAATTTGAAACCAACTTCGATTATTTTGGAATTTGTTAAGTATTTTTGTTGTAGGATCTATATTTGAGTAAATTTAGATGAAAATAACTTCAATTTCTTGGATTGTGAAAAAAATGTTAGTTGGAAGTGTCAAATTTTAATAAATTTATTTGAAACCAACACCGATTTTTTTTTATTTTGTTGAATATTTTTCTTGTAGGATCTATATTTGAGTAAATTTAGATGAAAATAACTACATTTTTTAGGATTGCGAAAAAAAATTTAGTTGGAAGTGTCAAATTTTAATAAATTTATTTGAGACCAACTTCGATTTTTGTGGATTTTGTTGAGTATTTTTGTTGTAGGATCTATATTTGAGTAAATTTAGATGAAAATAACGACAATTTTTTGGGTTGTGAAAAAAAAATTTACATGGAAGTGTAAAATTTTAATAAATTTATTTGAAACCAACTTCGATTTTTTTGGATTTTGTTGAGTATTTTTGTTGTAGGATCTATATTTGAGTAAATTCAGATGAAAATAACTTCAATTTTTTGGATTGTGAAAAAAAAATTTACATGGAAGTGTCAAATTTTAATAAATTAATTTGAAACCAACTTCGATTATTTTGGAATTTGTTAAGTATTTTTGTTGTAGGATCTATATTTGAGTAAATTTAGATGAAAATAACTTCAATTTTTTGGATTGTGAAAAATATTTTAGTTGGAAGTGTCAAATTTTAATAAAATTATTTGAGACCAACTTCGATTTTTTTGGATTTTGTTGAGAATTTTTGTTGTAGGATGTATATTTGAGTAAATTTAGATGAAAATAATTTCAATTTTTTGGATTGTGAAAAAATTTTAGTTGGAAGTGTCAAATTTTAATAAAATTATTTGAGACCAACTTCGATTTTTTTTGATTTTGTTGAGAATTTTTGTTGTAGGATGTATATTTGAGTAAATTTAGATGAAAATAACTTCAATTTTTTTGATTGTGATAAAAATTTTAGTTGAAAGAGTCAAATTTTAATAAATTTATTTGAAACCAACTCCGATTTCTTTGGATTATGTCGAGTATTTTTGTTGTAGGATCAATATTTGAGTAAATTTAGATGAAAATAACTTCAATTTTTAAGATTGTGAAAAAAATTTTAGTTGGAAGTGTCAAATTTTAATACATTTATTTGAAATTAACTTCGATTATTTTGGAATTTGTTGAGTATTTTTGTTGTAGGATCTATATTTGAGTAAATTTAGATGAAAATAACTTCAATTTTTTTGATTGTGATAAAAATTTTAGTTGAAAGAGTCAAATTTTAATAAATTTATTTGAAACCAACTCCGATTTCTTTGGATTTTGTCGAGTATTTTTGTTGTAGGATCAATATTTGAGTAAATTTAGATGAAAATAACTTCAATTTTTTGGATTGTGAAAAAAAAATTTACATGGAAGTGTCAAATTTTAATAAATTAATTTGAAACCAACTTCGATTATTTTGGAATTTGTTAAGTATTTTTGTTGTAGGATCTATATTTGAGTAAATTTAGATGAAAATAACTTCAATTTTTTGGATTGTGAAAAAAATGTTAGTTGGAAGTGTCAAATTTTAATAAATTTATTTGAAACCAACACCGATTTTTTTTTATTTTGTTGAATATTTTTCTTGTAGGATCTATATTTGAGTAAATTTAGATGAAAATAACTACATTTTTTAGGATTGCGAAAAAAAATTTAGTTGGAAGTGTCAAATTTTAATAAATTTATTTGAGACCAACTTCGATTTTTGTGGATTTTGTTGAGTATTTTTGTTGTCGGATCTATATTTGAGTAAATTTAGATGAAAATAACGACAATTTTTTGGGTTGTGAAAAAAAATTTACATGGAAGTGTAAAATTTTAATAAATTTATTTGAAACCAACTTCGATTTTTTTGGATTTTGTTGAGTATTTTTGTTGTAGGATCTATATTTGAGTAAATTCAGATGAAAATAACTTCAATTTTTTGGATTGTGAAAAAAAAATTTACATGGAAGTGTCAAATTTTAATAAATTAATTTGAAACCAACTTCGATTATTTTGGAATTTGTTAAGTATTTTTGTTGTAGGATCTATATTTGAGTAAATTTAGATGAAAATAACTTCAATTTTTTGGATTGTGAAAAATATTTTAGTTGGAAGTGTCAAATTTTAATAAAATTATTTGAGACCAACTTCGATTTTTTTGGATTTTGTTGAGAATTTTTGTTGTAGGATGTATATTTGAGTAAATTTAGATGAAAATAATTTCAATTTTTTGGATTGTGAAAAAATTTTAGTTGGAAGTGTCAAATTTTAATAAAATTATTTGAGACCAACTTCAATTTTTTTTGATTTTGTTGAGAATTTTTGTTGTAGGATGTATATTTGAGTAAATTTAGATGAAAATAACTTCAATTTTTTTGATTGTGATAAAAATTTTAGTTGAAAGAGTCAAATTTTAATAAATTTATTTGAAACCAACTCCGATTTCTTTGGATTATGTCGAGTATTTTTGTTGTAGGATCAATATTTGAGTAAATTTAGATGAAAATAACTTCAATTTTTAAGATTGTGAAAAAAATTTTAGTTGGAAGTGTCAAATTTTAATACATTTATTTGAAATTAACTTCGATTATTTTGGAATTTGTTGAGTATTTTTGTTGTAGGATCTATATTTGAGTAAATTTAGATGAAAATAACTACATTTTTTAGGATTGCGAAAAAAAATTTAGTTGGAAGTGTCAAATTTTAATAAATTTATTTGAGACCAACTTCGATTTTTGTGGATTTTGTTGAGTATTTTTGTTGTAGGATCTATATTTGAGTAAATTTAGATGAAAATAATTTCAATTTTTTGGATTGTGAAAAAATTTTAGTTGGAAGTGTCAAATTTTAATAAAAGTATTTGAGACCAACTTCGATTTTTTTTGATTTTGTTGAGAATTTTTGTTGTAGGATGTATATTTGAGTAAATTTAGATGAAAATAACTTCAATTTTTTGGATTGTGAAAAAATTTTAGTTGGAAGTGTCAAATTTTAATAAAATTATTTGAGACCAACTTCGATTTTTTTTTATTTTGTTGAGAATTTTTGTTGTAGGATGTATATTTGAGTAAATTTAGATGAAAATAACTTCAATTTTTTTGATTGTGATAAAAATTTTAGTTGAAAGAGTCAAATTTTAATAAATTTATTTGAGACCAACTTCGATTTCTTTGGATTATGTCGAGTATTTTTGTTGTAGGATCTATATTTGAGTAAATTTAGATGAAAATAATTTCAATTTTTTGGATTGTGAAAAAATTTTAGTTGGAAGTGTCAAATTTTAATAAAAGTATTTGAGACCAACTTCGATTTTTTTTGATTTTGTTGAGAATTTTTGTTGTAGGATGTATATTTGAGTAAATTTAGATGAAAATAACTTCAATTTTTAGGATTGTGAAAAAAATTTAGTTGGAAGTGTCAAATTTTAATAAATTTATTTGAGACTAACTACGATTTTTGTGGATTTTGTTGAGTATTTTTGTTGTAGGATGCATATTTGAGTAAATTTAGATGAAATTATCTTCAATTTTTTGGATTGTGAAAAAAAATTTAGTTGGAAGTGTCGAATTTTATTAAATTTATTTGAAACCAACTTCGATTATTTTGGATTTTGTTGAGTATTTTTGTTGTAGGATCTATATTTCAGTAAATTTAGATGAAAATAACGACAATTTTTTGGATTGTGAAAAAAATTTTAGTTGGAAGTGTCAAATTTTAATAAATTTATTTGAGACCTACTTCGATTTTTGTGGATTTTGTTGAGTATTTTTGTTGTAGGATGCATATTTGAGTAAATTTAGATGATATTATCTTCAATTTTTTGGATTGTGAAAAAAAATTTAGTTGGAATTGTCAAATTTTAATAAATTTATTTGAAACCAACTCCGATTTCTTTGGATTATGTCGAGTATTTTTGTTGTAGGATCAATATTTGAGTAAATTTAGATGAAAATAACTTCAATTTTTAAGATTGTGAAAAAAATTTTAGTTGGAATTGTCAAATTTTAATACATTTATTTGAAATTAACTTCGATTATTTTGGAATTTGTTGAGTATTTTTGTTGTAGGATCTATATTTGAGTAAATTTAGATGAAAATAACTACATTTTTTAGGATTGCAAAAAATATTTAGTTGGAAGTGTCAAATTTTAATAAATTTATTTGAGACCAACTTCGATTTTTGTGGATTTTGTTGAGTATTTTTGTTGTAGGATCTATATTTGAGTAAATTTAGATGAAAATAACTTCAATTTTTAGGATTGTGATAAAAATTTTAGTTGGAAGTGTCAAAGTTTAATAAATTTATTTGAGACCAACATCGATTTTTTTTTATTTTGTTGAGTATTTTTGTTGTAGGATGTATATTTGAGTAAATTTAGATGAAAATAACTTCAATTTTTTGGATTGTGAAAAAATTTTAGTTGGAAGTGTCAAATTTTAATAAAATTATTTGAGACCAACTTCGATTTTTTTTTATTTTGTTGAGAATTTTTGTTGTAGGATGTATATTTGAGTAAATTTAGATGAAAATAACTTCAATTTTTTTGATTGTGATAAAAATTTTAGTTGAAAGAGTCAAATTTTAATAAATTTATTTGAAACCAACTCCGATTTCTTTGGATTATGTCGAGTATTTTTGTTGTAGGATCAATATTTGAGTAAATTTAGATGAAAATAACTTCAATTTTTAAGATTGTGAAAAAAATTTTAGTTGGAAGTGTCAAATTTTAATACATTTATTTGAAATTAACTTCGATTATTTTGGAATTTGTTGAGTATTTTTGTTGTAGGATCTATATTTGAGTAAATTTAGATGAAAATAACTACATTTTTTAGGATTGCGAAAAAAAATTTAGTTGGAAGTGTCAAATTTTAATAAATTTATTTGAGACCAACTTCGATTTTTGTGGATTTTGTTGAGTATTTTTGTTGTAGGATCTATATTTGAGTAAATTTAGATGAAAATAATTTCAATTTTTTGGATTGTGAAAAAATTTTAGTTGGAAGTGTCAAATTTTAATAAAAGTATTTGAGACCAACTTCGATTTTTTTTGATTTTGTTGAGAATTTTTGTTGTAGGATGTATATTTGAGTAAATTTAGATGAAAATAACTTCAATTTTTTTGATTGTGATAAAAATTTTAGTTGAAAGAGTCAAATTTTAATAAATTTATTTGAAACCAACTCCGATTTCTTTGGATTATGTCGAGTATTTTTGTTGTAGGATCAATATTTGAGTAAATTTAGATGAAAATAACTTCAATTTTTAGGATTGTGAAAAAAATTTAGTTGGAAGTGTCAAATTTTAATAAATTTATTTGAGACTAACTACGATTTTTGTGGATTTTGTTGAGTATTTTTGTTGTAGGATGCATATTTGAGTAAATTTAGATGAAATTATCTTCAATTTTTTGGATTGTGAAAAAAAATTTAGTTGGAAGTGTCGAATTTTATTAAATTTATTTGAAACCAACTTCGATTATTTTGGATTTTGTTGAGTATTTTTGTTGTAGGATCTATATTTCAGTAAATTTAGATGAAAATAACGACAATTTTTTGGATTGTGAAAAAAATTTTAGTTGGAAGTGTCAAATTTTAATAAATTTATTTGAGACCTACTTCGATTTTTGTGGATTTTGTTGAGTATTTTTGTTGTAGGATGCATATTTGAGTAAATTTAGATGATATTATCTTCAATTTTTTGGATTGTGAAAAAAAATTTAGTTGGAATTGTCAAATTTTAATAAATTTATTTGAAACCAACTCCGATTTCTTTGGATTATGTCGAGTATTTTTGTTGTAGGATCAATATTTGAGTAAATTTAGATGAAAATAACTTCAATTTTTAAGATTGTGAAAAAAATTTTAGTTGGAATTGTCAAATTTTAATACATTTATTTGAAATTAACTTCGATTATTTTGGAATTTGTTGAGTATTTTTGTTGTAGGATCTATATTTGAGTAAATTTGATGAAAATAACGACAATTTTTTGGATTGTGAAAAAAAAATTTACATGGAAGGGTAAAATTTTAATAAATTTATTTGAAACCAACTTCGATTTTTTTTAATTTTGTTGAGTATTTTTGTTGTAGGATCTATATTTGAGTAAATTTAGATGAAAATAACTTCAATTTTTAGGATTGTGAAAAAAATTTTAGTTGGAAGTGTCAAATTTTAATAAATTTATTTGAGACCAACTTCGATTTTTGTGGATTTTGTTGAGTATTTTTGTTGTAGGATCTATATTTGAGTAAATTTAGAATGAAAATAACTTCAATTTTTAGGATTGTGATAAAAATTTTAGTTGAAAGAGTCAAATTTTAATAAATTTATTTGAAACCAACTCCGATTTTTTTTGATTTTGTCGAGTATTTTTGTTGTAGGATGTATATTTGAGTAAATTTTGATTAAAATAACTTCAATTTTTTGGATTGTGATAAAAATTTTAGTTGGAAGAGTCAAATCTTAATAAATTTATTTGAAATCAACTTCGATTATTTTGGATTTTGTTGAGTATTTTTGTTGTGGGATCTATATTTGAGTAAATTTAGATGAAAATAACGACAATTTTTTGGACTGTGAAAAAAAAATTTACATGAAAGGGTAAAATTTTAATAAATTTATTTGAAACCAGCTTCGATTTTTTTTAATTTTGTTGAGTATTTTTGTTGTAGGATCTATATTTGAGTAAATTTAGATGAAAATAACTTCAATTTTTAGGATTGTGAAAAAAATTTTAGTTGGAAGTGTCAAATTTTAATAAATTTATTTGAGACTAACTTCGATTTTTGTGGATTTTGTTGAGTATTTTTGTTGTAGGATGCATATTTGAGTAAATTTAGATGAAATTATCTTCAATTTTTTGCATTGTGAAAAAAAATTTAGTTGGAAGTGTCAAATTTTAATAAATTTATTTGAAACCAACTTCGATTATTTTGGATTTTGTTGAGTATTTTTGTTGTAGGATCTATATTTGAGTAAATTTAGATGAAAATAACTACATTTTTTAGGATTGCGAAAAAAAATTTAGTTGGAAGTGTCAAATTTTAATAAATTTATTGGGACCAACATCGATTTTTTTTTATTTTGTTGAGTATTTTTGTTGTAGGATCTATATTTGAGTAAATTTAGATGAAAATAACGAAAATTTTTTGGGTTGTGAAAAAAATTTTAGTTGGAAGTGTCAAATTTTAATAAATTTATTTGAGACTAACTTCGATTTTTGTGGATTTTGTTGAGTATTTTTGTTGTAGGATGCATATTTGAGTAAATTTAGATGAAATTATCTTCAATTTTTTGCATTGTGAAAAAAAATTTAGTTGGAAGTGTCAAATTTTAATAAATTTATTTGAAACCAACTTCGATTATTTTGGATTTTGTTGAGTATTTTTGTTGTAGGATCTATATTTCAGTAAATTTAGATGAAAATAACGACCATTTTTTGGATTGTGAAAAAAATTTTAGTTGGAAGTGTCAAATTTTAATAAATTTATTTGAGACCTACTTCGATTTTTTTGGATTTTGTTGAGAATTTTTGTTGTAGGATGTATATATGAGTAAATTTAGATGAAAATAACTTCAATTTTTTTGATGGTGATAAAAATTTTAGTTGGAAGAGTCAAATTTTAATAAATTTATTTGAAACCAACTCCGATTTTTTTGGATTTTGTCGAGTATTTTTGTTGTAGGATGTATATTTGAGTAAATTTTGATTAAAATAACTTCAATTTTTTGGATTGTGATAAAAATTTTAGTTGGAAGAGTCCAATTTTAATAAATTTATTTGAAACCAACTCCGATTTTTTTTGATTTTGTCGAGTATTTTTGTTGTAGGATGTATATTTGAGTAAATTTTGATTAAAATAACTTCAATTTTTTGGATTGTGATAAAAATTTTAGTTGGAAGAGTCAAATCTTAATAAATTTATTTGAAATCAACTTCGATTATTTTGGATTTTGTTGAGTATTTTTGTTGTGGGATCTATATTTGAGTAAATTTAGATGAAAATAACGACAATTTTTTGGACTGTGAAAAAAAAATTTACATGAAAGGGTAAAATTTTAATAAATTTATTTGAAACCAGCTTCGATTTTTTTTAATTTTGTTGAGTATTTTTGTTGTAGGATCTATATTTGAGTAAATTTAGATGAAAATAACTTCAATTTTTAGGATTGTGAAAAAAATTTTAGTTGGAAGTGTCAAATTTTAATAAATTTATTTGAGACTAACTTCGATTTTTGTGGATTTTGTTGAGTATTTTTGTTGTAGGATGCATATTTGAGTAAATTTAGATGAAATTATCTTCAATTTTTTGCATTGTGAAAAAAAATTTAGTTGGAAGTGTCAAATTTTAATAAATTTATTTGAAACCAACTTCGATTATTTTGGATTTTGTTGAGTATTTTTGTTGTAGGATCTATATTTGAGTAAATTTAGATGAAAATAACTACATTTTTTAGGATTGCGAAAAAAAATTTAGTTGGAAGTGTCAAATTTTAATAAATTTATTGGGACCAACATCGATTTTTTTTTATTTTGTTGAGTATTTTTGTTGTAGGATCTATATTTGAGTAAATTTAGATGAAAATAACGAAAATTTTTTGGGTTGTGAAAAAAATTTTAGTTGGAAGTGTCAAATTTTAATAAATTTATTTGAGACCAACTTCGATTTTTGTGGATTTTGTTGAGTATTTTTGTTGTAGGATGTATATTTGAGTAAATTTAGATGAAAATAATTTCAATTTTTTAGGATTGCGAAAAAAATTTTAGTTGAAAGAGTCCAATTTTAATAAATTTATTTGAAACCAACTCCGATTTCTTTGGATTTTGTCGAGTATTTTTGTTGTGGGATCTATATTTGAGTAAATTTAGATGAAAATAACGACAATTTTTTGGACTGTGAAAAAAAAATTTACATGAAAGGGTAAAATTTTAATAAATTTATTTGAAACCAGCTTCGATTTTTTTTAATTTTGTTGAGTATTTTTGTTGTAGGATCTATATTTGAGTAAATTTAGATGAAAATAACTTCAATTTTTAGGATTGTGAAAAAAATTTTAGTTGGAAGTGTCAAATTTTAATAAATTTATTTGAGACTAACTTCGATTTTTGTGGATTTTGTTGAGTATTTTTGTTGTAGGATGCATATTTGAGTAAATTTAGATGAAATTATCTTCAATTTTTTGCATTGTGAAAAAAAATTTAGTTGGAAGTGTCAAATTTTAATAAATTTATTTGAAACAAACTTCGATTATTTTGGATTTTGTTGAGTATTTTTGTTGTAGGATCTATATTTGAGTAAATTTAGATGAAAATAACTACATTTTTTAGGATTGCGAAAAAAAATTTAGTTGGAAGTGTCAAATTTTAATAAATTTATTGGGACCAACATCGATTTTTGTGGATTTTGTTGAGTATTTTTGTTGTAGGATCTATATTTGAGTAAATTTAGATGAAAATAACGACAATTTTTTGGGTTGTGAAAAAAAAATTTACATGGAAGTGTAAAATTTTAATAAATTTATTTGAAACCAACTTCGATTTTTTTGGATTTTGTTGAGTATTTTTGTTGTAGGATCTATATTTGAGTAAATTCAGATGAAAATAACTTCAATTTTTTGGATTGTGAAAAAAAAATTTACATGGAAGTGTCAAATTTTAATAAATTAATTTGAAACCAACTTCGATTATTTTGGAATTTGTTAAGTATTTTTGTTGTAGGATCTATATTTGAGTAAATTTAGATGAAAATAACTTCAATTTTTTGGATTGTGAAAAATATTTTAGTTGGAAGTGTCAAATTTTAATAAAATTATTTGAGACCAACTTCGATTTTTTTGGATTTTGTTGAGAATTTTTGTTGTAGGATGTATATTTGAGTAAATTTAGATGAAAATAATTTCAATTTTTTGGATTGTGAAAAAATTTTAGTTGGAAGTGTCAAATTTTAATAAAATTATTTGAGACCAACTTCGATTTTTTTTGATTTTGTTGAGAATTTTTGTTGTAGGATGTATATTTGAGTAAATTTAGATGAAAATAACTTCAATTTTTTTGATTGTGATAAAAATTTTAGTTGAAAGAGTCAAATTTTAATAAATTTATTTGAAACCAACTCCGATTTCTTTGGATTATGTCGAGTATTTTTGTTGTAGGATCAATATTTGAGTAAATTTAGATGAAAATAACTTCAATTTTTAAGATTGTGAAAAAAATTTTAGTTGGAAGTGTCAAATTTTAATACATTTATTTGAAATTAACTTCGATTATTTTGGAATTTGTTGAGTATTTTTGTTGTAGGATCTATATTTGAGTAAATTTAGATGAAAATAACTTCAATTTTTTTGATTGTGATAAAAATTTTAGTTGAAAGAGTCAAATTTTAATAAATTTATTTGAAACCAACTCCGATTTCTTTGGATTTTGTCGAGTATTTTTGTTGTAGGATCAATATTTGAGTAAATTTAGATGAAAATAACTTCAATTTTTTGGATTGTGAAAAAAATGTTAGTTGGAAGTGTCAAATTTTAATAAATTTATTTGAAACCAACACCGATTTTTTTTTATTTTGTTGAATATTTTTCTTGTAGGATCTATATTTGAGTAAATTTAGATGAAAATAACTACATTTTTTAGGATTGCGAAAAAAAATTTAGTTGGAAGTGTCAAATTTTAATAAATTTATTTGAGACCAACTTCGATTTTTGTGGATTTTGTTGAGTATTTTTGTTGTCGGATCTATATTTGAGTAAATTTAGATGAAAATAACGACAATTTTTTGGGTTGTGAAAAAAAATTTACATGGAAGTGTAAAATTTTAATAAATTTATTTGAAACCAACTTCGATTTTTTTGGATTTTGTTGAGTATTTTTGTTGTAGGATCTATATTTGAGTAAATTCAGATGAAAATAACTTCAATTTTTTGGATTGTGAAAAAAAAATTTACATGGAAGTGTCAAATTTTAATAAATTAATTTGAAACCAACTTCGATTATTTTGGAATTTGTTAAGTATTTTTGTTGTAGGATCTATATTTGAGTAAATTTAGATGAAAATAACTTCAATTTTTTGGATTGTGAAAAATATTTTAGTTGGAAGTGTCAAATTTTAATAAAATTATTTGAGACCAACTTCGATTTTTTTGGATTTTGTTGAGAATTTTTGTTGTAGGATGTATATTTGAGTAAATTTAGATGAAAATAATTTCAATTTTTTGGATTGTGAAAAAATTTTAGTTGGAAGTGTCAAATTTTAATAAAATTATTTGAGACCAACTTCAATTTTTTTTGATTTTGTTGAGAATTTTTGTTGTAGGATGTATATTTGAGTAAATTTAGATGAAAATAACTTCAATTTTTTTGATTGTGATAAAAATTTTAGTTGAAAGAGTCAAATTTTAATAAATTTATTTGAAACCAACTCCGATTTCTTTGGATTATGTCGAGTATTTTTGTTGTAGGATCAATATTTGAGTAAATTTAGATGAAAATAACTTCAATTTTTAAGATTGTGAAAAAAATTTTAGTTGGAAGTGTCAAATTTTAATACATTTATTTGAAATTAACTTCGATTATTTTGGAATTTGTTGAGTATTTTTGTTGTAGGATCTATATTTGAGTAAATTTAGATGAAAATAACTACATTTTTTAGGATTGCGAAAAAAAATTTAGTTGGAAGTGTCAAATTTTAATAAATTTATTTGAGACCAACTTCGATTTTTGTGGATTTTGTTGAGTATTTTTGTTGTAGGATCTATATTTGAGTAAATTTAGATGAAAATAATTTCAATTTTTTGGATTGTGAAAAAATTTTAGTTGGAAGTGTCAAATTTTAATAAAAGTATTTGAGACCAACTTCGATTTTTTTTGATTTTGTTGAGAATTTTTGTTGTAGGATGTATATTTGAGTAAATTTAGATGAAAATAACTTCAATTTTTTGGATTGTGAAAAAATTTTAGTTGGAAGTGTCAAATTTTAATAAAATTATTTGAGACCAACTTCGATTTTTTTTTATTTTGTTGAGAATTTTTGTTGTAGGATGTATATTTGAGTAAATTTAGATGAAAATAACTTCAATTTTTTTGATTGTGATAAAAATTTTAGTTGAAAGAGTCAAATTTTAATAAATTTATTTGAAACCAACTCCGATTTCTTTGGATTATGTCGAGTATTTTTGTTGTAGGATCAATATTTGAGTAAATTTAGATGAAAATAACTTCAATTTTTAAGATTGTGAAAAAAATTTTAGTTGGAAGTGTCAAATTTTAATACATTTATTTGAAATTAACTTCGATTATTTTGGAATTTGTTGAGTATTTTTGTTGTAGGATCTATATTTGAGTAAATTTAGATGAAAATAACTACATTTTTTAGGATTGCGAAAAAAAATTTAGTTGGAAGTGTCAAATTTTAATAAATTTATTTGAGACCAACTTCGATTTTTGTGGATTTTGTTGAGTATTTTTGTTGTAGGATCTATATTTGAGTAAATTTAGATGAAAATAATTTCAATTTTTTGGATTGTGAAAAAATTTTAGTTGGAAGTGTCAAATTTTAATAAAAGTATTTGAGACCAACTTCGATTTTTTTTGATTTTGTTGAGAATTTTTGTTGTAGGATGTATATTTGAGTAAATTTAGATGAAAATAACTTCAATTTTTAGGATTGTGAAAAAAATTTAGTTGGAAGTGTCAAATTTTAATAAATTTATTTGAGACTAACTACGATTTTTGTGGATTTTGTTGAGTATTTTTGTTGTAGGATGCATATTTGAGTAAATTTAGATGAAATTATCTTCAATTTTTTGGATTGTGAAAAAAAATTTAGTTGGAAGTGTCGAATTTTATTAAATTTATTTGAAACCAACTTCGATTATTTTGGATTTTGTTGAGTATTTTTGTTGTAGGATCTATATTTCAGTAAATTTAGATGAAAATAACGACAATTTTTTGGATTGTGAAAAAAATTTTAGTTGGAAGTGTCAAATTTTAATAAATTTATTTGAGACCTACTTCGATTTTTGTGGATTTTGTTGAGTATTTTTGTTGTAGGATGCATATTTGAGTAAATTTAGATGATATTATCTTCAATTTTTTGGATTGTGAAAAAAAATTTAGTTGGAATTGTCAAATTTTAATAAATTTATTTGAAACCAACTCCGATTTCTTTGGATTATGTCGAGTATTTTTGTTGTAGGATCAATATTTGAGTAAATTTAGATGAAAATAACTTCAATTTTTAAGATTGTGAAAAAAATTTTAGTTGGAATTGTCAAATTTTAATACATTTATTTGAAATTAACTTCGATTATTTTGGAATTTGTTGAGTATTTTTGTTGTAGGATCTATATTTGAGTAAATTTAGATGAAAATAACTACATTTTTTAGGATTGCAAAAAATATTTAGTTGGAAGTGTCAAATTTTAATAAATTTATTTGAGACCAACTTCGATTTTTGTGGATTTTGTTGAGTATTTTTGTTGTAGGATCTATATTTGAGTAAATTTAGATGAAAATAACTTCAATTTTTAGGATTGTGATAAAAATTTTAGTTGGAAGTGTCAAAGTTTAATAAATTTATTTGAGACCAACATCGATTTTTTTTTATTTTGTTGAGTATTTTTGTTGTAGGATGTATATTTGAGTAAATTTAGATGAAAATAACTTCAATTTTTTGGATTGTGAAAAAATTTTAGTTGGAAGTGTCAAATTTTAATAAAATTATTTGAGACCAACTTCGATTTTTTTTTATTTTGTTGAGAATTTTTGTTGTAGGATGTATATTTGAGTAAATTTAGATGAAAATAACTTCAATTTTTTTGATTGTGATAAAAATTTTAGTTGAAAGAGTCAAATTTTAATAAATTTATTTGAAACCAACTCCGATTTCTTTGGATTATGTCGAGTATTTTTGTTGTAGGATCAATATTTGAGTAAATTTAGATGAAAATAACTTCAATTTTTAAGATTGTGAAAAAAATTTTAGTTGGAAGTGTCAAATTTTAATACATTTATTTGAAATTAACTTCGATTATTTTGGAATTTGTTGAGTATTTTTGTTGTAGGATCTATATTTGAGTAAATTTAGATGAAAATAACTACATTTTTTAGGATTGCGAAAAAAAATTTAGTTGGAAGTGTCAAATTTTAATAAATTTATTTGAGACCAACTTCGATTTTTGTGGATTTTGTTGAGTATTTTTGTTGTAGGATCTATATTTGAGTAAATTTAGATGAAAATAATTTCAATTTTTTGGATTGTGAAAAAATTTTAGTTGGAAGTGTCAAATTTTAATAAATTTATTTGAGACCTACTTCGATTTTTGTGGATTTTGTTGAGTATTTTTGTTGTAGGATGCATATTTGAGTAAATTTAGATGATATTATCTTCAATTTTTTGGATTGTGAAAAAAAATTTAGTTGGAATTGTCAAATTTTAATAAATTTATTTGAAACCAACTCCGATTTCTTTGGATTATGTCGAGTATTTTTGTTGTAGGATCAATATTTGAGTAAATTTAGATGAAAATAACTTCAATTTTTAAGATTGTGAAAAAAATTTTAGTTGGAATTGTCAAATTTTAATACATTTATTTGAAATTAACTTCGATTATTTTGGAATTTGTTGAGTATTTTTGTTGTAGGATCTATATTTGAGTAAATTTAGATGAAAATAACTACATTTTTTAGGATTGCAAAAAATATTTAGTTGGAAGTGTCAAATTTTAATAAATTTATTTGAGACCAACTTCGATTTTTGTGGATTTTGTTGAGTATTTTTGTTGTAGGATCTATATTTGAGTAAATTTAGATGAAAATAACTTCAATTTTTAGGATTGTGATAAAAATTTTAGTTGGAAGTGTCAAAGTTTAATAAATTTATTTGAGACCAACATCGATTTTTTTTTATTTTGTTGAGTATTTTTGTTGTAGGATGTATATTTGAGTAAATTTAGATGAAAATAACTTCAATTTTTTGGATTGTGAAAAAAATTTTAGTTGGAAGTGTCAAATATTCATATAATACCAGCGAACACGAAGGGACGAAATACACCCCCTATGAACTCATATATGGGAAAAAGGCAAGGCTACCGTCGAGCATAACGCCGAATGATTCTTTAAACACATATCCAGACTTCGTAGACAGGCTAGTAACTAGATTGTTTAATATTCGCGAAACAGGCCGAAATAACTTGGAAAATTCAAAACATCGTCAAAAATACTATTACGATAGAAGAGTAACCACTATTAACTACCAAAGAGGAGAACAAGTCTTGGTTCTAAAACCAAAAAGGAATAAATTCAGCGATGAATATGACGGACCGTACAAAATAATAGAAATTCTAGATTCTAATAACGTAAAGTTGGCGATAGGTCCCCACCGAACTAAGATCGTCCATAAGGACCGAATCAAACGAGCCTATGTGTCACAGGACCAAAGGAAATTCTAGGGAAACCCCTCCCCACCAAGAGGACACCGAGACCATGTGTCCATAAATTCGGGCGCAATCAGCGCAGGAGCTCATTCGCGAAACCAGTACTCTAAGCATCAATTGTTAATTCTGAAAGTATAACCTGCCAAAAGGGAGTTAAAATCATCACCTATACGTGAAAGGAAAGGCCATTCCACGCACGAACGATGGGAAATAGGAAGTGAGTACACCCCTTTTTAGAATTAAAAGTGAATCGGGACAGTACTCTTACAAAAAAAAAAAATATATTGTACGATAGATTATCGTCACTGCAAGAGGAGTGGCAGTTCCGCCCATACGAGGAGGAAGAAAACCCGAGAGGAGGATACTACGGACGCCTAATGAGCCTGACCTGCCTCCAGGCGATGGGGCCAGCGTTCACGAATCGAAATGACCTCTACAGACGGAAGGTGTGCAAGAACTGCCATGACAGCATGACAGATCAGGACAGGGCATACCACACGCCAGCCAGCAACCATCTCGTCACGCTTCATAGGAATTTAATAAATTACAAGTATTGTATGCGTTGTACAGAGCCGCTATACGCCCGAGGAAGTTCGAGTCAATGCCCCGATTGCATAGAGGCGTTCGTGCATCTGCGCCACGAAAATTGGAGGGCGTTAGCACTCGGGTTGGCATTAAATGTGCTAGAATTCGACCATAATCAAGGAATAGAACGCTAAAAGAAAATTTCGAATAAACCCTCCTTTTACCTAATATAATCGAATCTGATTCTATCACCTTCACCTCCGTTACTCCAAAACCCAAGCGAAACCGTTCGATTAATTAAAGGTCTTATACGATATATATCACACTACGACAAGCTTCATTCAATTCAGCGAAAATGACGCGTAAGAAAAGTAGGTCAATCAGCCGGTGTAGTAAACAGACCACACTCCTGAACCGTAGGAAACTAGGTCGCGAAACAAGGAACCTTAGGGGACGCATAGACAATCAATGGGGGGTAACATCATAACATGACACGAGTAGTATTCAGTCACAAGCTTCATTCAGTATCGACATTTAATAACGCGCAGACATACCTTCAGAATTTAAATCGAGAATGCCGAAAAAAGGAGGCAAGTGGAGAACGATAAAAAGGGCGGCAAAGCTACGTCAGTGGAATTTACGTAAATTAACCGTGCCAGAAGTCGATTGGCAACAATATCTTAAACTCCCTCATTCCGATCCGCGGCAGCGCGCGTGGAAGTATATATTTTTGTTCGGTACCGGCAACGTACCACCCCAAACGATGGGAGTGTCAGGAAATTTGAACGAGGATGCGAAAGCATTCCAACAAATGGAGGAAGTAATCGAGCGCCAAACCTCCTCCACCGATGTACAAATTCAAAGCGTAAGCGATTCTAAAATCTCATCTCTCGAGACGAGAGATAAACCGGGCGGCGAGGTGTAACGTCCTGCGACGAGCCGCCACAAAAATTCTTTCTTTTATTATATTAATTCTTATTCTATATCCTTATTATTCTATATTCTTCATATCCTATACCTAAGACATTGTATTAGTAGTAAGACTTGAATGCACGTATGGAGAATGCAAGTATGAACGAATGCAACCTAGTGGTCAGTGAACAAACCAAGTGAAGTGAACGCATGCGCAGTATCATTCAACGGAGCGAGTGAACCGAGTGCGGACCGCGAGCGGATCAAGTGCGCATGCGCGAGACGCACGATCGGCCGAACGGCAAGTGAAACACGAGTGTAACGCCTGATTGGCGCCAGCTAAATACAAAAGCTAATTGGTGCGCGCAAAGTGCGACATGTGATTGGACCGAGCTAGGTTCACCAAATAGGTATAAATATGGGCCCGCCAGCAGTAGGAAAGCAGAGATCCTCGAGATACCATTGAGAGATCCTCAAGATATCATAAGTACGCACCACTTAAAACAACCCAACTAACTAACATTCACTCCGTGGCGCTAGAATAGGCACCACGCTTAAAACTCCACATCCAAGCCAAATTTCACTCCAAGGCGCTTGAGCCGGCATCTTGGATTTCCAAAGACATTCAATATCATTCACAAATCTACCATCTAAGGCTGCTTGAGTAGGCACCTTGGCTACCATCTGGGTATGCTCTAATCAAGCTACCTGGCTACCATCTGAGGCGCTCCACTAGGCACCTCGGCTACCATCTTAGGCTGTTCTTGACAAAGCACCTGAGCAACGTGGAATCTACAACTAAGGAGGCTTTTAACGGAGCACCTTAGCACCAATCCTAGAAAGCGTGGGCAAGCTGATAGGCAACTGGAAGCTATTGAAACCCGAGAGAAGGAACCCTCTCATTCTCTTCACTTAAACATTCTAAATCGACCAAAGTGTCATCCTTTATATATACCGACCTAGCGTCAAATTTATATCATAATTCTATTTCTTTTCGACTAAGCGTCTATTACTATTTCTTTTCGACTAAGCGTCTATTTCTATTTCTTTTCGACCGAGCGTTAAATGCTATTTTCTTTCGTTCGAAACGATATTTCGAACTCTTACCGATCGGAGCGATATATATATATAGGTTAGTTAATTTTCTGTTCTATCGACTTAGCGTCACGAGCGAAAATCGAGTAATATTCTGTTTAACCGACCAACGAGTCGTCACGTAATCATTTTCGACACCGCGTCGTACTTGTTTAAACCAAATCAATTCTTTTGAATAAACCATTTTTGTTATTTATCGTTAAAAGAAGGACTCTAGTTTCATGAAATTCATTTCTTTATCGCACGCCACCCGAACCAGTCCCATAATTTCACAGGTAAACCGCTCTACTTGTGGAATCGCCTGCAACTAACGGCACAGTCTCGTTTGAGAACGTTACAGGTTAAAATTTTGGTGACAATCGGTGGGATAATAATTGCTTTAAACCGCAAACGTGTGGCAAGGGAGAATATACTCTCCTAGCGAAAAGCAAGACTCCTTCTTTCTAATCAGACACATTTTCGAAAAAAAAAAATTTTTAATCATGCCTACCGACGGAGCAACCGGTAGCACCCCAACTCAGGTAGACGCAGTTGTAGAAGAACTACAACGCCTACAAATTAGTCAGGATAGTTCGCGTCAACCGCATACTAGGATCCGCGATGCCGCAGACACGGTTCCAGCCTTTGACGGGCGAAACATTACGATTCATCAATTTACAAAATGCTGTAGGAACGCGAAAAATATGATCACGCCGAACGCCGAATATGGCTTAGTACAATTAATCAAATGCAAATTGTTCGGGCAAGCCTCTAGAGTTATATTAAACGGGGATTACAATACTATAGAGGAAGTAATTAAGGTCCTCAACGCCCGTTTCGCACCACTATATTCTTCAATCCAATTATATGGAGACATGTCAAAGGTAGCTCAGATGCAGAATGAAGCCACTGTAGATTATAGTAGTAGAGTCTCCGGGATTTTTCTACAATTAAAACACTGTAACGAAATAGAGGTTCCTTTACACGTTGCGCAATACAATCAATCCGCTGAAATAAATTCAATTAAGGCATTTTTAACGGGTTTAAAACCAGAAATCTACGCACGAATGCGAACAGTCGAATTCACTGACCTCGATACCGCCATAGAATCCGCTATAAAAGCTGAAGCCGAATGTCAGGAGAACTTAATGAGAAATAAATTCGCGGAAGGACTATCACACTCCGCACATTGCACAAATTGTTATGGGTACGGGCACTCAGCGAATGACTGTAGCAGTAAATTCCCAGTAGGGCAAATAGCACAAATTAGTTGGCAATCAAAATACTGTGATCATTGTCGAAAGGTAGGACACACAGTTCAGGAATGCCAGAAGATAAACTCCGCGCCGCGATCAACACCGTATACAGGGTGTCCCAAAAATGTCGGACTTCCTTGAAAGGGGTTACTCAGGGGGTGATTTGAAACAACTTTTTCCTTAGCGAAAATATTGTCCGAAGCTTCGTTAAGGAGATATTAACCAAAAACCCCGACCAATCAGAGCGCGCGCCTTCCGCCTGAGTTCCCGCGGTAGCGTTGGCTACGAGGTAGGCGACCGCGCTTGTGCTACGAACGTACGAACAAGCAAGTCGGCATGCATCGAAGGAAACCGCGTTACACATTTTTTTTTTAAAGCAGAATCTTAAATAAGAATAATTTGAAGTGAGAGGACAAGAAGTACGTAAATTTCGTTTTTAAATAAGGCATAAACGAAAAGCTAACGTAACAGAAAATGTACGACAAGTGATCGTAATTCGTTATTGAGGTAAAAATCCGTAGTTTAACAACGGCCAACACAACTAAATTTAAAAAATAATATTAGGTGTATGAATAAATTCTTTCCGACTGGAATTTCTATCGCGGTGGTATTCAGAAGCTGCCAGAAAAATGGCAAAAGGTAATGAACAATAATGGAAATTATTGCGATGATCGAGTTGTTTTCATATTTTTTAAATCGAACTGTTATTGTACCCTAAAATCGGAAAGAATTTATTTTCACACCTAATAATCACCAATAAATTAAATAAAACTCACCCTTTCTGGACATTCCTTTCCTTGCTTTCCTTCCCTTTTCGGAAACCTTGCCACTGTACCGATCCTGGTCATCGGCGTCCAGTGCTCAGCTGATCGCAGGGTCAATGTACCGAATATTCACTTCACTGCACGGCTACTAACACTGATCACTGAACCGATCCTGGTCATCGATGGACGAGCCCAGTGCACAGCTGGTTTCAGGTACACGACACCATCCAAGGTTAATGTGCCGAATATTCACTTTACTGCACGGCTACTAACACTGATCACTGAATTCATTTTTCACGGAACGTGTTGTTCCTACGTTATAAAAATTGGTGGCCGCGAAAGGGGCCGATTACTGTTAATTACTGGGACGAGATTACTACTATTACCCGGCGAAAAGAAAACTCGTGGCAGACTGTCTCGGGCTGTGCAGTCCGCTGCTGTGCAGCGATCAGATACGGATCCGACCGACGATCGTCAAAACAAAAGCGTAGGCTACGCTTGGTCAAATCGCTCTATCCCACTCGATCTCGTGTTTCGTTCGATCTCTTCGTCGCGCGGTGCGACAATGTATGTGGCAACTTCAGCCAATAACCAAAATACGTGTGTCCCGTCTTTAAAAGTGTGCCCAAATAGGTGACTCGACCAATCGTCACAGCAGCGGACTGCACAGCCCGAGACAGTCTGCCACGAGTTTTCTTTTCGCCGGGTAATAGTAGTAATCTCGTCCCAGTAATTAACAGTAATCGGCCCCTTTCGCAGCCACCAATTTTTATAACGTAGGAACAACACGTTGCGTGAAAAATAAATTCAGTGATCAGTGTTAGTAGCCGTGCAGTAAAGTGAATATTCGGCACATTAACCTTGGATGGTGTCGTGTACCTGAAACCAGCTGTGCACTGGGCTCGTCCATCGATGACCAGGATCGGTTCAGTGATCAGTGTTAGTAGCCGTGCAGTGAAGTGAATATTCGGTACATTGACCCTGCGATCAGCTGAGCACTGGACGCCGATGACCAGGATCGGTACAGTGGCAAGGTTTCCGAAAAGGGAAGGAAAGCAAGGAAAGGAATGTCCAGAAAGGGTGAGTTTTATTTAATTTATTGGTGATTATTAGGTGTGAAAATAAATTATTTCCGATTTTAGGGTACAATAACAGTTCGATTTAAAAAATATGAAAACAACTCGATCATCGTAATAATTTCCATTATTGTTCATTACCTTTTGCCATTTTTCTGGCAGCTTCTGAATACCACCGCGATAGAAATTCCAGTCGGAAAGAATTTATTCATACACCTAATATTATTTTTTAAATTTAGTTGTGTTGGCCGTTATTAAACTACGGATTTTTACCTCAATAACGAATTACGATCACTTGTCGTACATTTTCTGTACGCTACCGCGGGAACTCAGGCGGAAGGCGCGCGCTCTGATTGGTCGGGGTTTTTGGTTAATATCTCCTTAACGAAGCTTCGGACAATATTTTCGCTAAGGAAAAAGTTGTTTCAAATCACCCCCTGAGTAACCCCTTTCAAGGAAGTCCGACATTTTTGGGACACCCTGTAGTTCTGGGCCAAGGCCGTCGTCACACAACACCGGTTCACGAATGGCACCACGTAATACCGCGCCGCGTAAATCACAACAACTCGAATGCAGATATTGCAAGAATAGGGGACACACAATCGAGGAATGTAGAAAGAAAATGTATAACGATAGGCGAAGGTCCGAGAATTCACTAAATCCCAAAGAATCGTCAAATCCTTCTCAAAATCCCGTACGCAGGCAAGCCGTCTTAAGGGGGTAGACACGGGGTAAAACAGCGATCTGTATACCGACACAATGTGGCCCGAAACATGGGTTTGCGGGAATACGTTGTTTGTCCTTATATGAGCAGATTTTGAGCTGGGTGAGGTCTCACTCGAAAGAGGAAGGTCCGATGCAGCCCGCTCTGGTCATGGTTCGACGAGATTGTGTTAATATCTAATAATATGAGTGTTGAAAGTAGAGCAAAAGTCGAAAAAAAAAGAGTTTTGTGACTCAAACGATGACCAGAGCGGGCTGTATCGAACCTTCCTCTTTCGAATGAGACCTCACCCAGCCCAAAATGTGCTCATATAAGGACAAACAACGTATTCCCGTGACTGCATTCCCAATACGAGTTCCGCCATATTGGCGATAATACAGAGCAAGTCACGTGACAAATTTAGTTCAGCTAGTGGATTCGAGATGGCGCCTACTCGGGAGGACTGCCAACGTGGAATCATAGTAAATGTGTACAAATACCGGAAAATGTGTACATCTACCGATTTTATACTTTTACCGTAACACATACATCATTTGAAATCGCTGTCGAATTTATGTTATAGTAATTGAGGCAGTGAGAGCACCAACGGCCTAATCCATATTAAAAAAAAAAAAAAAATTTCCCTATTTTATATGATTAGTAGAGCATATTAGAATACGTTATTGCTAACTCAATTTAAAAAAAAATGTGGGTTAGTCCGTTGTTGCTCTCACTGCCTCAATTATATGGCAAAATACCAGAGATGGGCATTACTTAAATAACCTGAGTCAATTTCTATTTGAAGCGCTATGATTGAATTAATTTAATCATGGGGAATTCAATTGCCGGCCATGAATAATTTTCTCGTATTTATTCGTACTTTCTCGACTGAATATATATGATTTTCGACTAAAGTACGAATAAATACGAGAATATTATTTATGGTCGATGGATGAAAGGCTTTGGAATACAAAAATGAATGACTAAATATATGATTTCCGATTATACAATTATTATCTTTTATTATTAATTAAAATTAAAAAAAATTTGTACACCCACTCTTCCTCCTCTTCCCCCTCTTCCTCCTCTCCCCCCTCTTCCACCTCTTGCTCCTCTCCCACCTCTTCCTCCTCTTTCATACTCCCACTGCCGCAGCTTCCTTTTCATGTCCCTGTTCTGTAATATGAAAAATAAACATAAATCTTATGTTAATTACTGCAATTTTCAGTTAATTACTGTTAATTTCACACTTTCGTGAGAATGTAAGAAATTAAAAAAAGATCGTTTTGCGTGAGATCGCCTACGTATCTACATACCTCCTTCTTCATGCGCAACGCCAGGTGCCAGTAGGCTGTTGCCATTTCCCGGGAACTACGCCCCGACGACGGAGTTCGGCCGCTCGATGGACTTCTGGACGGACTCCGTCGTCGAGACGGAGTCTGCCGGCTGCTAGGACTCCGTCTTCGAGACGGATTCCCTTCCTTTTTTCCCATCTGCTTATTTTCTTTCCCAGACATCTAAAAAATAATCGAAGAAACGGTGAAACTATTGAACGTAATTAAAATGAATTTGAAAGTGTAGTAGAAGAGCCAGAGTTGGCCAAAATGTAATCTAATTACAAATTACAAATTACGATTAAAATGTAATTGTGTGATTGATTACACATTATTTTTTGTAATCGTTAATTTAGGTAGTTGACCACAATTTTGTCAACTACCTAAATTAACGATTACAGAAAATAATGTGTAATCAATCACACAATTACATTTTGTAATTTATGATTTGTAATTAGATTACATTTTGCCAAACTCTGAGAAGAGTACACGTTTATCAAGTTAGTACATTTGGGTACAATATAGGCTTCCTTTAGCCAAGATTTAGCGGATGAGGAGAATCTTCAGATTTCTAAATTCTGGAATTTCCAAGTACGAAAGCTTTGAAATTCAAACATTTCCAAAATTTGTAATTGTGAGATTATCACGTTTCAAAATATTTGTATTTTTAATTATCCAACATTTGTGATCTTAAAATTTCTAATTTTTCCAATTCTGATGTTTAGCAACTGTTTTTCATCACTTGTCTACACTTTCAACTAAAGGAAGCCTATATTGCACCCGAATGTACCTTTTCTAGACATTTCGCGGGTAAATTATAACAGAACTTTCCTATTTTACGTGAGAATGAATACGCGAATCTCTGAGTGTGAAGCTGCGTATCGACATTGTAGGGATGCCGCGCGAGGCACGCTTCGCGGAGCGGAGAGTCTGGAGACTACCTCGATCATGATCACTTTGCGAGGCTGCCGCGCGAGGCACGCTTCGCGGAGTGGAGAGTCTGGAGACTGCCTCGATCATGATCACTTTGCGAGGGAGGCGCGTGCGACAGTCTCGCGCTACCTCCAGCATGATATTTGCGTTGCCCGAGCCATGCGATTTTTGATCATGGGGCTGCGAGGTACCTTTGAGCACGTCGAAAAATCGACTGCCGATGCCTCGTAAAGTAATCATGGTCGAGGTAGTCTCCAGACTGTCCACTCCGCGAGGTGTGCCATGCGAGGCAGCCTCGCAATGGCGATACGCAGCTTCAGAAGCTCGCGGACACTCAAACAATCACAGTTCACACGATAGATTTTACACAAAAAATTACAACAATACTATGACGCTAATGAAACTTCACCCGAAATATGTCTAAATACAGTCTTAGGTTGGAAGTAAAATGTAGAAGTGTGTCAGTTATTATGAAAGTGGCGTCGGTCGAAATTTAAAAAAAAATAAATTGAACTTTACGTTTATTATGTATCATGTTGATATAATACGTAAAAAAGAAGTGAAATGTAATAAACGAAAAATTTGGACTTAGACCACTTTCACAATAACCGGTACATATAGTGAAAAAGACAGGGGTAATAAGCGTGAAGGTACTTACGATCTATATGGCTCAACAGTCGCTCGTATATCTGACGATCGAGCCTTTGCTAGCCTCCAGGGCCAGCGTTGCCGGAAAACAATCGCTTGCGTCGGTTTACGCATACATTAACACCCACTAATGTAGGTGATCCTACTACACAACTTGCGATTCTTTCCTGAACCCGCTGGACAGGGCCTAAACTGTCTTTCTCACTCACTCAATATTTTGTATTTCACTTGCACCAAGGACCGAGCGACACGTCTCGGCCCGCGTAAAGGTTCAAACGCGCAAAGGTGATACGTGAAAATTATAAGCACAGGATAATCAAAAATCCTTTCCTGTGCACATTTTTGCACCAAAAAGTATTCCCGGAAGTACATAATCAATGTAAATGTATCAGCATACACCAATCCTAATGAGAAGGAGAGGAACAGAACGCATATATCCGTCCTTTTCCCACTATCTTTTGTTCTGCTTCTCAGCATCTGTAACTAATGCAGCGACAACGCTAGCTGATCAGTTTTCTGCCGTTTGCACTACGGTGAAGACGCAGAAAGCAATCGGGTTTTTATTTACTGCGTAGATATTGATACATATGGAATATTCATAATTGGTGAATTGTTCCATTCCTGCGTGGTTAGTTACTGTAGTGTTGATAAGTGTGTGTGATCATTCCATTGCCATGGAATCAAAGAAGGAAGCCGCAGATGCAAGGAACAAGCGCTATTTGAAGGGTCATGTAAAAGCGAAGCAGCCCAACTTATATGCAAAGCGTTTGTCAAGAAATGAAAAACGTCGAGAAATGTAAGTTGTGTTTTATGGTACAGATTGGTATGCAGTTACAGTTTGTGATGTAGTAGTAGCAGCACGATATTTTGGTGTATATAATACAGTATTATTCATATTCTTCAAATATGTATATCAACAGCTATCTTTGACACTTTAAGCCGGATCCAGACTTGAATGCGTATACGCTGAGCAAGGCCGAACGCGCACGAATGCCGCATGCGGAGGGTTCGAAAGTGCCATGTTTCTTTCGTCACCAACTTCTGTGTTTAGCTTAGCCCACTCCGCAGTCGTAAAGATGGCATCGAAGGAACAACTCCTTATTGCGAGCGCAGCGTTTCTTTTAACGTACAAAATATTAAAAGAAAAGCGAACTAAAAAAAAGTAGAGAGACGATGGTGGATTACAGAACTTTATAAACACCGAAAGGAAGAGGGACACAATATTCTGAATCAATTAAAAGTGGAAATTAGCACGGGACAGTTTCAAAATTTTGTACGAATGTCCTGTGAGGATTTTTAAGTGCTGATTCAGATGATCGGACCTAAAGTGGTGAAGAAAGACACTCGGTTCAGGGACGCTATTCCCATTTCAGTGAGGTTGGCAATAACTTTACGCTTTCTAGCAACAGGCGATTCGTATACAAGCTTGCAATATGTGTTTAAAGTATCGAAGCAAGCAATATCGACTATCATAATGGAAGTTTGTCCTGCGCTAATTGAAGGTTTAAGAAGTTGTGTAAAGGTAAGTACAAACTACAAATTTCAATTTAAAATAATTTTATTGTGGGTGTGGGGAATATGTATAATGTATATTTGCATGGTCTGTGGGAGTCATGGGGTTATGTGTGAATGTAGTCGGGCTCGGGGGATAAATGGGAGTGGGATATGATGTGAAAGGGGTTGTGGGGGGGATAGCATAGGTGACATAATTTTCGCAGTGCCCCATATCCGCCTGGAACATAATATTATTTATTTGGTGTTCAACAATCGATGCGACCCTCGCAGAATATAAACGCAATTTGTGCGCTATATGCTCCCCGTACGTTGCAAATCTGTCGCCTTTCGCTGACGTATTGACTTGTGCATACGTGTCTTGTAATATTTGGAACGTCTGTTCCAGTCGAGGATCTTCCTCGTTTCGTTTTTTTTCGTGTTGCTGGTGGTGGTGGTGGTGGTGACGGTGATGGTGATGGTGGTGATGGTGGTGGTGATGGGGCTGAATTAATATTATTTCTTATTCCGGACGGTCCACCAATTTCGCCATCGTTCGGAGTAGATGGCCTGGTTTGACCGCAGTCAGCCTCCGCCTCCGTATCCAATAAAGTTTCCTGTAAAATAATATATTGAATTAGATTACTGTTTCAATCTCAATTAGTGTTCTTAAAATGTGTGTTCTTCATTTCTTTGTCATGTATACCAGTTTTATAGTGATCCTTCCAGATCTTTATACAGGGTGAGTTAATAATAACTGTCTGTTGAAATAACTCGTTACTTATTGTTTTTAGAAAAAAGTCTTTTATATGAAATATATTGTATTCGGTAGTGCTTGTCCAGGGACACATTTTTTTTATATATTATATTGTCTGAGATATCATTGTGGCCTTCAGTTTTTAAAATGACACCGCTTATTTTTCGAAGTACTATGTTGTAATCGATAATTTTTGCTCAAATCAATAAATAACGAGTTATTTCAGATGATATTTGTTATTCATTAACCCTGTATACATTCATACATCGCGTCTTTTATATAGTTATGTGTTTTTCTAGATGCCGTCAACTACGGAAGAGTGGGAAAGCATAGCTTCCCAGTTCGAAAGTAAATGGAATTTCCCGCACTGCGTGGGGGCAATGGATGGGAAACACATAATGTTACAATGTCCTATGAACAGTGGCAGTGAATACTACAATTACAAATCGTTTTTCAGTATTGTATTGTTTGCACTTGTCGATGCAGATTATAATTTTCTATTTGTGGATGTAGGCTGCCAAGGGAGAATTTCGGATAGTGGTGTTTTCAAACACACTGAACTGTACAAACGAATTGAGAGTAAAAATTTAGCTTTGCCCGAAAAAACTCCACTGCCGGGAAGAAATATGAACATGCCGTACGTCATACTAGGTGACGAGGCATTTCCTCTCACCGAAAATATCATGAAACCGTATTCGGGAAATCACAATAAAGGAACCAGAGAGAGAATATATAATTATCGCCTAAGTAGGGCTCGACGAGTAGTAGAGAATGTTTTTGGTATATGCTCTTCAGTGTTTCGGATTTTAAGGAAACCAATGCTATTGCAGCCGGAAAAAGCTGAGATAATAACTCTAACAATTGTGTATCTACACAATTTTCTGAGAAAATCGACCACTTCGAGAGCATCATACTGCCCATCAGGGATGTTGGACAATGAACGTAATGGGGAAATAGTAGTAGGAAGCTGGAGGACTTTAACACAAACCACTGCCAACAATTCATCGTTTCTGCCACTTAACAATGTACCTCGGAGACCGTCACAAAACTCACAGAACATTAGACGAGAATTTACAGACTATTTCGTTACCAACGGAACTGTCCCTTGGCAGAATAACTGTGCATGACGGAAATTGTTTAAATACACCCATTTTGTAAAACCGTATTTTACTTACATTTTCCGTATTTATGGTTTGCCTAGGTTTATTCCTGTCCAGTAAAAAATGCATTCTGGGGAATGCGAACCATTTTGATTTATATACTTCTTTCCTTCCTGCAATGTAACAATTATTTCAATAATTAAATAAAGACTGTGAATGATATATTCTTCGAATACAGATAGTACTACAATACGTTATGGAAGACCAACAGTTTTTTTCGACTTACCTTTCCCAGTACCTACGGAATGTTTTCCTTTCGCCCTTTGCTGACGAAATGAGCCCAACAAGCTGGTCATTTTTTGCCGCACTATTTCCTCAAGAACTCCAATTTGTTTGGAGATTTTGCTCCATGCATCGTTTTATTTTATTTTTAGAAAAGTAATTTTTATTCTTTGGATTCCATAGAACTGGATATTTCTCATATTCCCCGATTAATCCTAGACAATCCTCGGGTGCCCATTCTTCCATTGTTGTATACTGTACATAAAGATATATTTGTATTAATTGAATTAAATCGAACTCCTTTTAATTTAGTTGAGGGGGGTCAGAATTAGTTTCAGGGTTTCATCATTAACATTTTAGAGAGACATTTACTTTAACTTTTATAGCTGAATATTTGAGAATTATTTGTATAGGATTTTTTATTTCATTAATATTTATTATATATCAATTAAATTCATTTCGGAAAAAGATTTCGGATGTTGGTGAAACTCAGATATGTTGTAGTCTTTAGTGATATATAAACGTACCTCGAAGGATTTTTCAAAATTTTAACAATTGTGGATCTTACAGCTCTTTGAAACATAGAGTTGAACTTTCTACAATAAATTATAACTGTTGAACTAAGAAAGTGATAAAATATGAGCTTTTGGGAGCATACAGTGGAGACAAGAGTACATAATAATAATTATTTAATTTTGAAGAAACAAATTTTTGACCATTTCTTTTGCAATTATTCTAAATAAATGCAATTTTCTCAAAATACGTACCTTTTTAAACATTTGAAAAAATGAGGATATAGCCCTCTTTACGGACACGTTTTCAAAACTATGAACACTTTAAAATTGGCCAAATTAAATTATTTGAATGCGGCGCTGCGTTGCCAACACAGACTGGACTGGCGTGAGATATATTTTGAACTATCTATCGAGTAGGTACTGGCGACGCAGCGTCGCATTCAAATAATTTCATTTGGCCAATTTTAAAGTGTCTATAGTTTTGAAAACGTGTCCGTAAGGTCAACTCTAAGTTTCAAACAGCTATAAGATCCATAATTGTTTAAATTCTGAAAAATCCTTCGAGGTACGTTTATATATCACTAAAGACTACAACATATCTGAGTTTCACCAACATCCGAAATCTTATTCCGAAAAGTGTGCGATTTCGCGTGGAATGATCATATAATAGATACAGATATAGATACATAGAAGTAGTATTAAAAAAAAATATTAATAACTTTCAATACTTACGATTGAAGTCGAACTGTTAGGACAAAATATCCAATGTTTGTTTACACTTGTGGAGTCGAATGAACTATTGGTACACGTGTCACGTCCCGGGTTGAGGTCTTAGGGAAATGACATTGTTGGGGTAGGTTAAGAAGAGGTTTCGGCACGAAAATGTATTTCGCGGCACAAAACGGGTAGGAGCCTCGGCACGAAAATGTATTTCGCGTCACGAGGAGGGTAAGAGTCTCGGCACAAAAATGTATTTCGCGACACAAGACGGGTAGGAGCCTCGGCACGAAAATGTATTTCGCGTCACGAGGAGGGTAAGAGTCTCGGCACGAAAATGTATTTCGCGTCACAAGACGGGTAGGAACCTCGGCACAAAAATGTATTTCGCGTCACGAGTTGGGCAGGCGTCTCGGCACGAAAATGTATTTCGCGGCACAAAACGACCAGGGAAGGTTTAAATGGTTAATATGTATTTGGGAGACACCCGTTAGGACGCTAATAGCTTTGTTTTGATTTACCGTTGCATTATTTCAAAGAACCCCTCGCGATATTCCGCGGACTACGTTTAGATGTGCTGATTCGGGAAAAGTCATGTAAACATAACAAGAGCTCTCGTGTTCGCGAGACGAGATCAGCTGTTGCACCGGCGTGTTATGTATTGTAATCTTTATTATCGTAGGATTTAGGCAATAATACGAGGCGTGTTTAGGAAATAGTAACGTTTGTTTATTTTGGGCACCGTCTTGTTTTGACGTGTACCGTTAGGAACATATGATTTAAATATAATAATAGTGATACGCATGAATATTAGTAATGAAGGTGCAATACAAAATAGACCGATAGGTCTTAACAATAAGTGGGTGATACAAATTAACCAATAGGCTTTAAGCAATAAGCAAACACACGTAATAGGCCAATAGGCTTTAAGCAATAAACAAGTAATAGAAAATAAGCCAATAGGCTTTAACAGCAAGCAAGAAACGAAAATAAATGAATAAGCTTTAGTAGCATTTAATGTTATAAATGAATAATTATATAAACAGGTATGATAAACAATACGCATTAGTAATATAAATGAATATGACATACAGTGTTATATATATATATTAATAATAATAGCAACTTACAATAAGTAAAGCAGGACGTTTCTCCTTCTTGGAGGGTTCGCACTGAATTTGGTATAATGAAAAATGAGATTCGTCGATTCGTTGTCACTTTTATAGTCGCGAGGTTTATATAGACACTTGTCACCAAAAATGGTAAACATGGTAATGAGCTCCGGCCTTTATGGACCTCATATTTATAGTAAAGATTGGAATGTCAGGTATGAAGGGTAAGCGCGGTAATTCGCCATGGCACGTACGCCAAATATGCGTCGTAGTAAATAACTGAGTGATGACTAATGCGCAAAGTATGCGTCGCAATTACATTTTTGGGGTTTTTATATGGGAATACTCAATCCGACGGATTTGGAGTAGCTGGATGGGTACAGGGGTAAGAGTGGAGTCAAATTAAAGGGCAGTTTGAGGGGGTGAGACGTGGTCTCGAATTAGTAAGTTTTTGGGGCGAGGGATTCGTTTAAATTGACAGATAGGGAGGAAATCGTGCCTCGTAGGCCGAATAAGGGGAGGGAATTTCTTGACTGACCGTTTAGAGATAGGGACCACTAAGGTATATCGTCTAAATGATCGGTTGGGTGAGGGAGTAGGGTATGACTCGAGATTGAAGGTTTTAATGGAGTTGTGAATTGATTTTCGAAGAGATGGTGGAATAATACCGCGCGAAAAATAGTGGGACGTCACACCTCCCCCCTTACATGAAGAAATTTTTACATTTCTTAACATAAGGTTCGGGTGGCTTGAAATGAGAAAAAAAAATTTAAACGAAAATTAGTGGGACATCACACACGGTACACTGCACTGGAGATATTTGCTTCACTGTTCTCTAAGAACTGATTTTGCCGTGCAAGCTTTCTTCGCAAGTTGACACTGAAACGACGCTATTGGTTTGCATACCGAAAAACGGGGATGAAATGAGCTTTCTGATTAGTCATTTCTGAGAAAGGTGGGCGGAGAAGGAAGAACTGTCGTTCGCTGGAGGAAAGGGAAAAATTAGGGTTTTTCCCGGTTCGCGGTTCCGATGGATCAGAAAACCGCGTAGGGTACCGAACGGAAAAACTTTGCCCCGAACCTGGTCCGCAGCTGACGAAGTCGGGATTATTGTACCGACCCTGAAACAATTTATAGAAATAGATTTCCGTCTAGGTATAGTGATGTATCTACACAAATGGCCGTAATACATTTGAATTAATTTGCGCCCTGACGCGCCCTTTAAACGTTCAATATTATTGTACAATATATTGCAGTCCCTCTGACGATAAGTGAAGAATCGAGTAAAGACACCAATTGATGTCAATAGATGACGACTGTGTCATCCTGAAAAAGGCCGAAGTCCTTATCTCGTAATATTCCTGTCACTTCCGTAATCCCAAATCCCGAATTATGTTTGTTTTAATATGCTACCGATTTCACGACCTTTCGGGAGTCTCTACTGTTCAATGCTGCCAAGATGTCTTGCGGGGGGAACCTGGAAGAAAACGGGTAGTCCGCTCACTGCTCGTGACCCCGCCTGCATTGTCTTCCCTTCAAATTGGAGACGGATCCCTTACCTCTCGAGTATATACACGCGCTCGATTTTCAAAACAAAAGCACGCGTTGGCGTATTCCGTGCGAGAGAAGGTAGGCTTGAACTCCGGTTGGTCCCAACCTAACCAATCTGCCCTGCATCCGTCCCAAAAGGCCACTCTCTTGAAGAAGCCCTCTTCACAGCAATATCTCCTCCCTGAGGGCCACCTTTCCTCGCACGCAATACGTCAACGCGAGCTTCTGCTTTGAAATTCGAGCGCGTGTTTATACTCGAGAGATAAGGGATCCGTCTCCAATTTGAAGGAAGGACGACGCAGGCGGAACCACGCGCCATCAGCGGACTACCCCTTTTCTTCCTGTGTCTCTCCACGAAGCGTACGGGTTGTGGGTAATACTTTCTAATTTCTGTATTGGTGGCATCTTTCTCACGTGCGTCGGGACAAAAGCGGCATCAGAGCCAACTGAGAATTCGTTCGTTGTTTACGATCGATAATGTCGTATTTTTCCAATAACGTTTCGGCAACATCTGTTTGCCAGCATTTCTAAACGACAATCAAGAACGTTGTGCCGTTTTTAAGAATTCTAGGCATTCTTCAGTCTGACAATGAGTTAATCCGTATATTGCTGTGTCGGAGGGTAGTGCGTACGATGACTTTGGACTCGTACGTACCCAACCGTTGTCTACCTCCGACTCGCGGAACAATACGGCCATAAACCGCGACCCTGGCGAGACGCTGCAGCCAATCAGCCTGGTTCGTTTTTGGCAACCAGATGTGGCATTTTCTTCCTCTACTTCGTCAAGAGGGAGAGAGTTCCTCCTCTGCTGACGAATTCACTGAGGGAAGGGCCCCCTCTTCGAGAAACAGTGTTTCCAATGTGTGTTTCATAATTATATTAAAAGAACAATTACTTTCATATTATTTTATCTTCTTCGCACAATAAAGTGACAAATAAAAAATAGTTGAAAGCGGAAACCTTGTACTGTCTGAACTCCTGGTGTCGGTATACCTGACTCTTGAGGGGTATTGTTTCATGCATGGGCATACAGTATGATATTTATAATACGATATCTATCATTTGTTCAGACAAAATAAACGAGATGTGGCATAAGTTTAGTTAATATGGCGTGGGGTTGTAAATTATTATGAATAAATTGTAAAATAGCGGTTTCAGCTTTCAACTATTTTTTATTTGTCATTTTATTGTGCGAAGAAGATAAAATAATATGAAAGTAATTGTTGTTTTAATATAATTATGAAACACACATTGGAAACACTGTTCCTCGAAGAGGGGGCCCTTCCCTCAGTGAATTCGTCAGCAGAGGAGGAACTCTCTCCCTCTTGACGAAGTAGAGGAGGAAAATGCCACATACAGCGTATTCCGTGCGAGAGAAGGTGGGCCTTGTGGAGGAGATATCGCTGTGAAGAGGGCCTCTTCAGGACAGTGGCCGTTTGGGAGGGATGCAGGGCAGATTGGTTAGTTTGGGGCCAATCGGACCTCAAGCCCACAGTCTCTCGCACCGAATACGTCGATGCGTGCTTGTGTTTTGAAATTCGAGCACGTGTTTATACTCGAGAGATAAGGGATCCGTCTTTAATTTGAGGGTAGGACGAAACAGGCGGGACTACGCGCAGTCAGCGGACTATCCCTTCTTTTCCTGTGTCTCTCCGCGAGACGTATTGATGCTGGATAATACTCTGTAATTTCTAGTTCTCCAAAATTAATCAGGCTGATCAGCCAGAGCATTTCGCCAGGGTCGCGGTTTATGACCGTATTGTCCCGCACGTCGGCGGTAGACAACGGTTTCCTACAGTTTCGGATAATTTATGACTTACTTGGTTCCGCCTCGTAGCAGACGTGAACTCAGGGTATCGGAAAAGGGAAACAGGAAGCAGGATTTTTTTCTTTATAGCAACTCGAAGACTTTCAGTTTCTCTTCTCTTCGGACCCTTTCGAACCGATACACGTGGTGTCTGTTTTCTATCTCGAAGCAATGGGTACATTGGCAGTAGAAGGACGGAGCGCGGGCTTTTGTGAAAGTTTTCGTTGCACTTCTGCAAAACACGTGTGTTCCGAAAATGTGCTGGCTTCTTTTTACCTGAAGCCTCTTGGCCTGGTGGGGGTCAACTCATAATGGAACGAGAGAAACTATTTGGGGGTAGAAGAAGTCCCTTGGAAAAAATCTTGTCAGTCAGCAGTCAGCAATCGCGTCGCAGACAAATATGTTCTGTGTGTACCCCCCGAACAACGAGGACGCACGTGCTGCAGCGTGAGAATTTGGGCGGGAATTACCCACGGCTCCGAACGCCAAGTAAAAATTCATTTCCACCAATTTTTATAACGTAGCAACAACACGTTCCATGAAAAATAAATTAAGTGATCAGTGTTAGTAGCCGTGCAGTGAAGTGAATATTCGGTACATTAACTCGGACGCACTTGACGTTGCGACCCTTAACTTTGGATGGTGTCGTGTACCTGAGATCAGCTGTGCACTCGGCGATGACCAGGATCGGTTCAGTGACCTAGTGGACACAGGTTTTTAAGCTGCAGGTGAATTTCCGAAAGGGTGAGTTTTAGTTACATTATAGGCGACTATTATTTTTTAAATTTAACGCAGGCTACGGCTTATTTCCGGAGATAATTCTCCAAATTTCCGTACGTAAATTTTTCTTCCGAGTTTTTAAACCTACTTATTCATTATCAACAACAGTGTTGGGCGTTATTGAACTACGGATTTTTATCACAATAACGAACTACGATCACTTTTCGTTAATTTCCTGTTACATTACCTTTTCGTGGATATGTTATTAACACAAGGAATTTTACGTATTCCTTATCCTCCCACTTCAAATAATTATTATTTTCGAATCTTCTAAAAAAAATGTGTATTCGTCTTTTTACGTTACACGTGATTTTCATCCATTTATCCTTTATTCATTATTCACTTTAAATGGCAAACAAACCATGGCAAAAGGTTGGATTTTTTTGTTACGTCTTTTTCATTTGCCATTCTACGCAATTTCCTTCGATGCATGCCGCCTTGCTTGTTCGTAGTCGCAGCGCGGCCCGGCGCGCGGCCACGCTAGCGCGGGACCTCCAGCGGAAGGCTCGCGCTCTGATTGGTCGGTGCTTTTTATTAATATCTCGTTAACGAAACCTCGGAGGGCATTTTCGCAAAGGAAAAAGTTGTTTGCAATCACCCCCCGAATCACCCCCTTTAAGGAACCGCAGCATTTTTGGGACACCCTGTATATTGCACCCGAATGTATATACCTTTTCTAGACATTTCGCGGGAAAACTGTAACACAACACTCTTATTCTACGTAGGAATGAATGCACGAATCTCTGAGCGTGAAGTTGCGTATCGACATTGCGAGGATGCCGCGCGAGGCAGGCTTTGCGGAGTGGAGAGTCTGGAGACTACCTCGATCATGATCACTTTGCGAGGGAGGCGCGTGCGACAGTCTCGCGCTACCTCCAGCATGATATTTGCATCGCCCGAGCCATGCGATTTTTGATCATGGGGCTGCGAGGCACCTTTGAGCACGTCGAAAAATCGACTGCTGATGCCTCGTAAAGTAATCATGGTCGAGGTAGTCTCCAGACTGTCCACTCCGCGAGGTGTGCCATGCGAGGCAGCCTCGCAATGGCGATACGCAGCTTGAGTAGCACGCGGACACTCAAACAATCACAGTTCTGTCACGTCCCGGGTGGAGGTCTTTAGGTTCATGACATAGCGGGGTTGTATGGGAATGGTTAGGCACGAATGCGAGATTCGTAGCACTGAGGGTAAATGGGAGTTCAGGCGCGAATGCCAGATTCGTAGCACAGAACTGTAGAGGGAGTACAGGCGCGAATGCAAGAATCGTAGCACTGAGGGTAAGTGGGAAACAGGCGCGAATGCGAGATTCGTAGCACTGGACGCCCAGGGAAGGTTTAAACAGTAATCACTCCGGTGGTGACACCAGTTAGGGCACTTTATGTTTGTTTTGGCTTGGTAATTGGATTTACCGTTGCATTTATTTAAGAAGCCAGACGAAATATTTCCGCGAAATACATCTAGACATATGGCTGTACACGGCCTATGCGAAAGTACGTAGGTAAACACTGTAAGAACTCTCGCTTTCGCGAACCGAAATCAGCTGTTGCAGTGGTCTGTTTTGATTTGGGATTTTCGTAGCCGAAGGATCGTTAAAATAACTCGAAACGTTATTCAGGAACAAGAGCGTTTGTTTATTTTAAAAGCACTCAGATATGTATATATAATAATGCGTTGGACGTTAAGCATCGGCACAAGAACATTTATATAAATGGTTATCAATAGCGAAATATTTGTATGAACATGAAACACATGAATATAAGCAATAGAGGATTATAATGTATACAATATGCAATTAGCAATGATAACTAGTAAATTCAATAAGTATAAGATGGTAAAGCAATAAGTATACGATAATAAAGCAATAAGCGTTAGCAAAAATAATACGATAATAAAGCAATAAACATTAGCAAAATAATGGTATGAAGATGATATGTCGTTAGCAAAAATAAGAAATAATTGCTTACAGTAGTTCTTGTAGATTTATAATGATTTGTTGGATACTGAATTGACTGTTAGAATGTTACAGTAAAAATGATCTATCAAACGAGGTACTTCACGAGAGAGTTTCCGTAGAAGAGAGCTCCGGCCTCTCAGGTCCTTGTATTTATGTGATTTACAGGATTGTTAGGGGTAAAGGGTATGCGCGGTATGCACCTTGACCTATTTACGAATATGCGTCGCAATACAAAGTTATTAATAGAGTAAGTCTTCTGGGGTTTTTATGTGGCCTTGTGCTAAATATTTGCCGCAAGGACTTCCGGGTTCTTACTTAGGCTTTCGAAAAGGGAACACTCAACCCATTTGATGGATTCTGGGTAGCTTGATTGGAAAGGGGTAAATGTGGCTTTGACTTGGAGGGTCGTAGAGAGGGGTGAAACGGGATTTGGATTTAAGAGGGGGGGTAAAAAATAAAAAATGGCGGAGATATAAGCCGATAAGTAGGATAAGTACCTTGCTGATGGTGTACTTGATTTCTCTGTTAGGCATCGTCTAAAACATAAAAAATAAATTTTTTCTTATTTAAAATGGTAATAGCTAAAATGTGACGAAGGATTTTTGTGATTGGGTGCCATGTTCGAAAGTTATAAATTTTTTAAACTCAAAATTTCGATACAAATTCGAGGTTTTTTTTTCAAACAGCTGTCAATGCTACAAAAATTTTTTTAAAAAATTTTCCCTACGTCACATTTAACTATTACCCTTTTAAATAAGAAAAAAATTATTTTTTATGTTTGAGACGATGCCTAACAGAGAAATCAAGTACACCATCAGCAAGGATTTTCAAAAGAGAGTCCTACTTATCGGCTTATATCTCCGCCATTTTTTTTTAATCGTTAATATTGTAAATTGTTCATAAAACTACTATATACAGGGTGTCCCAAAAATGCTGCGGTTCCTTAAAGAGGTGATTCGGGGGGTGATTGCAAACAATTTTTTCCTTTGCGAAAATGCCCTCCGAGGTTTCGTTAACGAGATATTAATAAAAAGCACCGACCAATCAGAGCGCGAGTCTAACGGCCGAGTTGCCGCGCTGCGACTGCGAACAAGCAACTCGGCATGCATGGAAGAAAATTGCGTAGAATGGGAAATGAAAAAGATGTAACAAATAAAATCGAACATGTTGTTATGGATTGATCGTCTTTTAAAGTGAATAATGAATAAAGGATAATGATAAGGAATACGTAAATGTCCTTGTGTTAATAACATGGCCACGAAAAGGTAATGTAACAGGAAATTAACGGAAAGTGATCGTAGTTCGTTATTGTGATAAAAATCCGTAATTTCATAACGGCCAACACTGTTGTTGATAATGAATAAGTTCGTTTAAAAACTCCGAAGAAAAATTTACGTAGGGAAATTTGGAGAATTATCTCCGGAAATAAGCCGTAGCCTGCGTTAAATTTAAAAAATAATAGTCGCCAATAATGTAACTAAAACTCACTCTTGTTGGAAATTCACCTGCAGCTTGAAAACCTGTGTCACTGGGTCACTGAACCGATCCTGGTCATCGATGGACGAGCTCAGTGCACAGCTAGTCCCAGGTATACGACACTACCCAAAGTTAAGGGTCGCAATGTCAGGTGCGTCCAGGTCAACGTACCGAATATTCACTTCACTGCACGGCTACTAACACTGATCACTTAATTTATTTTTCATGGAACGTGTTGCTCCTACGTTCTAAAAATTGGTGTTCAAATCGAACTTCAAGCCTGCCTTCTCTCGCACGGAATACGTCGACGCGTGCTTTTGTTTTGAAATTCGAGCGCGTGTTTAGACACGAGAGATAAGCAGGCCCGATTGGTTAGTTTGGGGCCAATGGGACTTCAAGCCCACAGTCTCTCGCACCGAATACGTCGACGCGTGCTTGTGTTTTGAAATTCGAGCGCGTGTTTATACTCGACAGATAAGGGATCCGTCTTTAATTTGAGGGTAGGACGAAGCAGGCGGGACTACGCGCAGTCAGCGAACTACATGGTCTCCTTCTTCCTGTGTCTCTTCGCGAGCCGTATTGATGTTGAATAATACTTTTTAATTGCTAGTTCCCAAAAACTAATCAGCCTGATGGGCCAGAGGATTTCGCCAGGGTCGCGGTTTATGATCGTATTGTCCCACGAGTCGGCGGTAGAGAACGATTTCCTACAGTTTACGGTAATTTACGACATAGTTGGTTCCGCCTCGTAGCAGACGTGAACTCGGGATATCGGAAAAGGGAAACAGGAAACAGCATTTTTTTCTTTATAGCAAGTCGAAGACTTTCAGTTTCTCTTCTCTTCGGACCCTTTCGAACCGATACACGTGGTGTCTGTTTTCTATCTCGAAGCAATGGGTACATTGGCAGTAGAAGGACGGAGCGCGGGCTTTTGTGAAAGTGTAGGATGGTTCGTTCGTTGCACTTCTGCAAAGCACGTGTGTCTCGAAAATGTGCTGGCTTCTTTTTACCTAAAACATCTTGTCCTGGTGCGACAATAAATTAGGTGATCAGTGTTAGTAACCGTGCATTGAAGTGAATATTCCGTATCTACATTAACCCGATCGCACTTGATGTTGCGACCCTTTTACTTTGGGTGGTGTCGCATACCTGGGACCAGCTGTGCACTGGACGCATCCGTTGCTGACCAGGATGAGTTCAGTGATCTAGTGACGCAGGTTTTCAAGCTGCAGGTGAATTTCTGAAACGGTGAGTTTTAGTTAGTTTATTGGTGATTATTAGTATTTAAATTTAACGCAGGCTATGACTTATTTCCGGCGATAATAACCCATTTTTTCCTGTGTCCGAACGCGAGACGTAGGTATTGATGGTGAATAATACTTTTTTATTGATATATTGGTGTTTCGAAAAATAATTAAGCTGACCGGCTAAAGCGGTTCGTCAGGGTCACGGTTTATAACCGTATTGCCCCACGAGTCGGCGAACGACAACGGTACATGCGGGTCCGAAGTCATCGCATGTACTACCCATCGATACAGCAATATACCGATTAACTCAGGCCGAGGAATGTCTAAAATTCTTAAAGATCGCGTCACGTTCTTGATTGTCGACAGTATTAATGTTCATATATTCCGAAAAGTCAATGTTCATATCTTCCGGAAAGAAGCTAGCGTTCTTGCCGTGATTGATTGGTGGTGCCTTCAAATTAAAGACGGATCCCTTATCTCTCGAGTGTTAACACGCGCTCGAATTTCAAAACAAAAGCACGCGTCGACGTATTCCGTTCGAGAGAAGGTGGCATTTAAGTCCGATTGGTCCCAACCTAACCAATCTGCCCTGCATCCCTCCCAAATGGCCACTGTCTTGAGGAGGCTTCACAGGAATTTCTCCTCCCCAAGGCCCACCTTCTCTCGCACGGAATACGTCAACGCGTGCTTTTGTTTTTATATTCGAGCACGTGTTTATACTCCAGAGATAAATCTTTAATTTGAAGGGAGGACGAAGCAGGAGGGCCCACGCGCTGTCAGCGGACTACCCCCCTCTATCCTGTGTCTGAACGCGAGGCGTATTGATGATGGATAATCCTTTTTTATTGCTATATTGGTGGCATGTTTCTCACATCTGGCATATTTAGCTGATCGGCTAAAGCGTTTTGTCAGGGTCGCGTCATAAACGCGTGACCGTTTTAAAGGACTCCAAGGTCGGGTACGCGACTCTGGCCACTCGCGGTGAAAGGTCTAGGGGGTCGTAAGACTACCAGCCCTTTACGTACAATCCGGATGTCCGTGTTTTCCGCGCGTCAGAAAAACACACTTCCACTAGCAGGTATCCGCCACCGAACTGCCAATCAGGGTTCACACGAAGTCCCTCACCAACCCTGATTGGCTAAGGAAATCACTACCTCTGCGACCAAGTTCCACGTTGGTGTTTTCTTTGGCCATGGAAAACGCAGAAAACTCAGTCAAGACACAGCAGTCACCACCCTCGGTCTCCGAAACCTAACAAGACGTTTCCATTTTGGTGACACTATCCGTGCGAAATCGCTGATCGTGCGACACGTGCTCGCGAATTCCTTTTAAGTGAAAAAGTGTGAAAGTGATTTTGTCAAGCATGGACACCAATGCGGGATATTCGTGCAACGAAATGTTTAACATGATTATCATGTATGGGGAGGCTAACTGCAGCTCATTAGGTGCGAAGCAATTATACGCGGAACGGTATCCTCATCTGCGACAACCCTCCCGGTAGTTTATCGTCAATTTGTGTGAAACATTACACACTACGGGTTCCTTTTTCCCTCGCATCGAAGGAAGAGGGCCAAGAAGGAATATCGACAGGGAAGTTGAAATCCTTGAACATATTCATAATAACTCTGCCCGCAGTACGAGGAGTATTGCTCGAGAAATGGGACCCTCCCATACGTATGTCCATCGCACATTGCGTGATGAAGGTTTGTAGGAGTTTAGTTGTATAAAGTGACATTTCTTTATAAATTTACCTATGCTTACTTTAAATTCACATTTCATTGTAGCTGTAAATTCTTCACTAAATGTATCGCCAAATTTTTATTAAGTGCACCCCCCCCCCCCCCGGTGAAAAAATCCATTTTTTGCAATTTTCATTCCACAACATGTCAAGAATAATCAGGTAAAATTTTAGGGCGAAATTCCTGACGGTAAAGATTTTACATGCAGTTCAGGGGGATTAACAGTGTGACGCTCTTGAAATAGGTGTTTGTTTGTGCGTGTGCGTGTGTGCGTGAGCGGCGTGCGTTGTTTTAAACGAATAAACGCATGGAAAATGGGGCGCTCACTCAATAGGATTCTACTCGTACTTACATTGCCTTCCGTGCTACCCTCTATTGCGAATATTCATACAGTCAACTTTTTTTAAGAAACATTTTTGTGTGAGAAAACCCCATGTTTCAGGGACTCTACCGTTTAACCATTTAGCCATCATCGCCCAGTTGTTCCTTAACATTCCCCGAAGATAACGCGATAACCACACATGTGTAATTAAGGAATATCTTTGGTTTTTTAATTTGGATGATCCTGTCTAAAGCAGAGTTGAGCATAATCAATTACAAGTGTAATTCCTTTCATTACAATTACAGAGTTATTCCGATTAAAAAGTAATAGCAATTAGATGTAATTGTCCTGCACACTTACAATTACAATTACAATTGTAATTGTGGTCAACTAAATTAACGATTACAGAAAGTAATCTGTAATTGAATTACACAATTACATTTCAATCGTAATTTGTAATTACATTACATTTTGCCCAACTCTGATTTGTAGCAGAATAAAGTGCAAAAAGTTTTAGACTCATACATTGTATACCATTTTCTACAAAATATCATAAAAGTCACCTATGTTTTCGCGCGATTTAACCGGGGGATGCCTTTAATACCTGAGTCACTGACGTTATCCTGGCTATCGACTAATGATTAGATACTTATTATTTTATCTTTTGTTTTCGCATATTTCATTAATAACACGAACTACCATTAATTAAAGAATTATTAATCCAAAATCCCACAGGTTTATACCCTTATCACTCACAACGGGTGCAAAATTTATTACCGGAGGATTTTGAGAGACGGCGGACTTGCTGCCGGTGGTTCCTCGATAGAGTGGAAGAGGATGGCCATTTTCCGGCGATGATACTCGCAGCAGATGAGTCAACGTTCACACGTTCCGGAATATTGAATTTTCGCAATTCCCACGCGTGGGAACCCATGAATCCCCACAATGTTGTAACGGGGCACTTCCAGCACGAGCTGAGGCTAAACATATGGGCTGGGGTAGTAGGCGATCATCTCCTCGGACCGCATATTTTGCCGGCGCTTCTAGATAGCGCAAAATATGCTAGATTTCTTCGCCGGGATTTGCCACTTCGGCTAGAAGATATTTGCCTGGCCACCCGAAGAAATATGTGGTTTCTTCATGACGGCGCCCCAGCCCATATGGGAAGAGCTATACCAGCTATAGGCCGAATATGGGGGAACCGCGTAATTGCACCGAATGGTGCGGTTGCGTGGCCGCCAAGAAGCCCAGATTTAAATCCAATGGATTTTTACGTATGGGGCCACATGAAAGCATTAGTGTACGTCGACACCGATTTTGAAACCTTAGAGGAATTGCGAGATAGAGTATTTCATGCTGGTAACATTATACGCGAGCAGCCAGGAATATTCGCCCGCGTTCGCGACAATTGGTTGCGTCGGTGTCAGGCGTGTCTGGATGCAAACGGCAACCATTTCGAGCATCTTTTGTAAATAAATGTAGGTAGCGAAATTTGTATTTCTTTACTATACATTCAGATCAGGGTAGCCACGCATTGACAGTAGCTTGTTGCGTGACAGTTTAGTCACACTAAAAGGAAAGAAACAGTTTTATCACTTCCTGAAAAAAAAACAACACGTTTTGCAGTCACGTCGTCAAAGGAGTTTACTTCCATGTAAATCAATGCATTTTTCGTGAGCATCAAAACTGTCACGCAACAAATTGCCACCACTGCGCACCTGGCCTAAGAACACGTGTAGAGTTGTCGTTCACTTGTTTCTTATTTTCTAGCTGACGACCCTAAGTGCCTCCGTTACTCCAAACAGATCCTCAATGGGACCGCTACTGTAAGGGGCCTGTAGTGACTTGGTTACTGGGTCATCTTGAACAGCTCACAACGGGCGGTCTTTGTGCTACGGCTCATCTGTGTGCGTGTAGCGACGATCTTTTCCACAAACATCTCCGATGTTTAAACGTTTATAGCAGCTAAACTATACGAGATACAACAAAACGTATTCAGCCAATTTTACCCTACTGGTGATCTCCAATGTATGTGCAAAATTATGGAATCCTGCGACTATTAGCTTAGCATATAGACATGTTAACTTTGAGGCATTATTACTGTAAAATGGAGACCGATCGGACATTATGTCATAGGACTTTTATGGTCCATTGGACCTCCCCTACCACCCCCTAAAATATTGCTACGTATACCGTTTACACCCTGTATATATATATATATACATATTCACATATTACGTAGCATTAGTATAAAAAACATAGAAAACCAAAAAAGAGCATATTTAATCGTAGACTGTAAGTAATATTAATTAATTGTTATTGTTGTTGATATTCAAACTAAGAATTAATAAATAAATAGGCATTGTTAAACTTAAAGCCACAGATTTTAATCTTTAATCCATAGAGTAGAACCCCCACCTATCCTATACTTGAGGGGACGCCGCTCTCCCCTCAGGGACCTCGACGCTCACAAGGGGACACTAAGGTCGACGGGAAACGGATTTTCCTGAACCTTGCAGTATTTGAAGATGTCGCCTCCGAAGTTAATTTGGCAAAGCTGTAGGGCGCGCTTCTTAAGATTTTCCGAGAAAATTGCATTTGAAAATCGAATTATTTTCGCAATTAGCTTTCTTCGAGTTTCAGTTTATTTTTTTTTTTTTTTTTTTTTTTTACTTTCCCTTTTTTACTTACATGCTAGTATGACACGAGCCAGGGTGATATTCATCATAAAAGCATGGAAAACAATAATTTTTGCGGCACCTAGCACACACTATAAACGAAGCATTCGTACAAGAGCACGCATTTCTGAGGACGTCTACCGAAAAACATACTTCATTAACGTTTAGGTTTACGATATGGTCAGTTGTTTGGACGAAAAACTTAACTATTATTACGGTGAAATTGCACACTGTAAAAAAATAAACTGAAACTCGAAAAAAGCTAATTGCGAAAATAATTCGATTTTCAAATGCAATTTTCTCGGAAAATCTTGAGAAGCGCGCCCTACTGCTTTGCCAAATTAACTTCGGAGGCGACATCTTCAAATACTGCAAGGTTCAGGAAACTCCGTTTCCCGTCGACCTTAGTGTCCCCTTGTCAGTTGTTCCTGAACAGTTGAACGTTAGACACTGGTTCACCAACTTTAAGCAAAAACCAAATAGGAAAACAATATCAACAGACGCGGTCGCGTCTGGAAGCTAATTCCCCTTCCCCCTCTACCCATAGGCACACTGAGCGACCACGTCTCTATACACGAATGATAGCGAAATTGACAGGTCCCCGTAGGTATTTTGGCCTTTTATCTTATCTTATGACATAGTCCCGGTGTTTTAAAATGATTAAGCGAATAATTATTTTTTTTCGAACTCATTTGTCGTTTTACTTAATGTATCAAGCTGTTTTTCTAAAAGATAAAAGAATTATTCTGAATTAATAGTTATCAAAATGATACTTTTTTTACGAGACAGTCAGACAGCACGTAGCGCTAGTTATTGACGCCAGTAGATGTCGCCATTCTCATTTTGCTTCTCCAATTGTCGCAGGTAGATGTCGCCTTACGTAAGTTGAAGTTATCCGGAATGGTTTTGCTGAAAATGCGGTTGCGCAGTTGACGAAAAAGGCAAAAAGTCCCTGCTTTCGGTTCGCTAGTAAATGTCACCTAGCTGTCAATCAATCATAACCTGCCTGTGTCAGTTATCAAAATTTTTGAAATGTCACGAGATTTTCCACCATATAGGACATTGAATTATTGTCTCAATTAACAAGGTAAGTCGCTAAAATTGATAGAAACGAAGGAGACGCACAGACTTGGAAGTTGTCCGGAGAAGGTTCGACAGAGAAGCATCTTCATACGCGCAAGATTCTGGAAATTTGTCAAATGAGGTAAATCGACAACATTTGTCAAAAGACAAATATATTTTTGTTGTATTATTTGTTATACAGTTACGGTCTATGTCCACTGATACTTAACGTATGGCTTTCTTCTATCTTAGGGTAAACTTTACCTCTGGGAAACCTTTTTTTTCACCGGAAATTTATATAGATTGAAAGCAGGTATCAAATAACATGCAAAAATAACAATTTTGAATTTAGGAATCTATTCAGTGAAAAGTTATTAAGTAAAAGAGACCAGCTACCAGGCTTTACGCGCCCGCAAGCGGGCGCCCCCCCCCCCCTAATCTAACCCAAACCAATATTAATACTCTGGACAAAATAGAAAGTGGAATGTGTTGTGTCGGTATAAGTCAACAGAACTGTACAGAGTAGAATACTTTTTAAAAAATACTTTTATTAGTTTTTCCTTTTGCTTTTCCGTCGTACGCACATAAAACGTCCAGCACCATGCTGTCCTGTTTCAAATAACTGCATCGGTTTGCGATGAACACCACAATTTTTACTAATTCTCAGCAGACCTTGCTCCCGCAACCATACTAGAGCACTTTCCTCAGTCTGTGGTAAAGAACACAAGTTCCACGTTACCATTTTATATTTCTGCAAGTTTCGAAAAACAAAGAAACACTACAAACTCCTATCCCTTTAACCTCCAACAACGAATCATGTGCGACAACCACTGTAACTGTCACAATAAAGGTTAGAAAATATGTCAAAATTTTGCAACTTTTTCACCTCATAACGTTTGAACGAATAGATTCCTAAACTCAAAATTGTTATTTTTGCATGTTATTTGATACCTGCTTTCGATCTATATAAATTTCCGGTGAAAAAAAAAGGTTTCCCAGAGGAAAAGTTCACATCTATCTTACGCCACTTTTATGAACTCTGGATGATTTTTTGGTTAATTAATTGTTTATTAATTTTTGTAGAAAATGCGGGAGGCCGCTCTACTTGATGGTGAGTTTTATTAACGATAAGCTTACAGAAGAATTAAATAATAATAAAAAAAATTTATATATACGTTTATTCAAATTCATTTTTCCAGACTCGAATGATGCCGAAATACTAATGGCAGCGAACAAGGTGCCGAGAACGGCGGCGTCGCCACCACCACTACAGTGTTGCGAGTTGCGATCCTCGCTCTAGCGGCGTTCAACACAAACTTTAGAAGCGCGAAGTTCGAGAGTGTAATAGGAAAGGGAAACAAAGCGAAGTTCGCACGAGCCCCGAAGGGTTTGAAAATAGTTAGAGATTCTTCTAATGAGAAAACTTCAAGATTATAAATTAATCAATACCCGCTTGGAAACTTGTGTTTGAATAAATGAACTACACTTTGATCCCTTCTCCTAGATGTAATTCCAGAGCAATGTTGTTAAACGCTTGATTCCAAAAATCAATAACTATGAAGGAAATAGATTGACCAATAAGAATTTAGTTGATAAATATATTATTGGCTCTTAGATTTTAAGGACATCTTGTAATGAACAAAAGATGTAAAAGCGTTTGCCTTTGAATCTTCACTTGAATCCCGAGAGCGAAAGTGAATGGACGTGCAGAAATAAATCTTACAAAATACTTATTTGTATCGTTTAAATTCGTTTACTGAGTTTATTAAAGTTATCAGTTATTTGTGTTCCAATTGTTCTATCCTATATAATCGTCTTTATTATTATCGTTTTCATCATATTATCATTTTAAAATCCACGTCCTGCGAGCAGAACGCTTTAGCGTTCCACGGACATCGTCCCGCGCCTGAGTTCCCCACCAGAAGGCTACTATTCCCAGACGGCCACGCAACAAAATTTTGGTGACAGCGGTGGGATACTTTTCGTCGGCTCGTGGACGTGGTTCAAGAGATCATCGCGATTGCAGCTTCTCCTTCCTGGGTTTTCGCACGGTTTCCCCAGGAACGTGGAAACGTGGATGAATTTCGGAGAGGGTGACTTCGGGCGGCCGTGCAGCTATTCCCCCCCCCCCCCCAGGTCACGCGCATTCGTGGAGACAACGACGCCTGGATCAGGACTTCATCGCTCAAGATCTCTGCAAAAGATAAGAGTTAAGAGCTATCATTTAATCGTCCGTTATTGCGTTACTGTTTAACTGTTCAAATTGTAATTCGTTCGGTCGTTAAATATCATATTATATTAAAATGTTGCGAAATCCTAAAAAGATGTTAAGGATGTTAAAATTAAAGAAAAAGCGCCTACTTAGCGCGAGTAGATTGCGGGAATTTGACGTGGAGGTCACATCCATGGAAATATTACGTACAGATAGTCTCGAAACTAGTCCACAATCCCGAGAATTGAGTTTAAGTTTTTTACCGACGCAAATGAGCACCCCCGTAGATTCCACCGAACCGATTAACCAGCTTTCTAGTCCGGTCGCTGGCGAGTCCCGAATTTGCCCGATTGTGGCCGCTCCGGTCGCGGTCACTGGTGAATCTCGAATTTTTCCGATCGTGGCCGCTCCGGTCGTTAACGATTCTCGAATCGAGCAAGCGCAATCCCAAGGTCCTAATCTTACTCAGACGACTGAATCGAATGCTCAGCCGAGTTCTGCAAATTTGACCGTGCGACAAAATTCTATTCTGCCTACTCCGCTCAAACCTTATCTTTCATTGAAATTAATAAAAGATTCAATCCCCAAATTTGACGGGAAATCTAGTTCGTTAATTCATTTCATCAAACAGTGTAGACTATTAAATTCAATGGTTAAACCCGAAGACCACGATAACCTACTCTTTTTAATTAGAAACAAGATCGAAGGGCACGCTAAACTAGTGTTGTCTAATAGCAAGGAACCCGAGACATTAGATGAATTATTTGCACTTCTGAAAAGATTTTATATTCAGTCATTTAACGTCCATAATCTAAATTCACAATTGATGCAATTACGTCAAAATACCAACGAACCGGTAGACGCGTTTGGGAACAGGGTAAGCGAAATTCTAAATGGCGGACTAGAAACCGCTAAGGACATTTATAACGCAGAACAATTGGTGGGGGTAAACGATGTACTAAAAAACATCGCCATGCTTAGTTTTATTAAGGGAATTTCTAACAATACTATTCGGTTTTATTTAAATCGGGAAAATGACAATAAAAAACTGCTGAATCTCGAGTCTGCAATCTCAATCGCAAGCAATTTAACTGAGGAACAAACTGAGCATTCGAATTCAAAGTCGCCGTTTATTCAGAGCGCGAAAATCTTTAAAGCTGATTTTACCGATCATAAGACCCGCGAAGACCGCATATGTTTCCGATGCAACCAGACCGGTCACTTCAGCTATCACTGCCCATCTGGTCAATCTGTCAGGAGAAATCAAACAAGATTAAGGAATGGTATAGAAATCAGATGCAGATTCTGTAAGAAAAGTGATCATACAGAAATGAATTGTTTTAAAAAGCGGAACTTGGATACTTTGGATACCTTTCAATCTCGCAGCGAAAATTCTCGTTCGAATGATTTAAACTCCAAATCGACTCCGCGGAAAGGCGCGACACGGAGCGAACCCCTGATTGCCAGCGCCAAACCCAGCATGCTTGTTACAAAATCCAAGTGAAAGGGTCCAGTCACCTGCCAATAGTTAAACTAATTCATGGACGTTTTCGAAACAATTACGCTAATTTTCTCATTGATACTGGCTCACAAACCAATTTAATAAAGCGAAATAGTTTAAAATCTAGTGAAGTAATGAACACTGATATCACCTATGATCTTACTGGAATTGAGTCGGGAAGCTTGCGCACTCTTGGTGAAGTCATTCTCCCAGTACATAATGTTGATGTTAAATTTCAAGTGGTTGACGTAGATTTTCCGATCGTTGAAGCAGGCATACTAGGCATGCCATTCCTAGAGAACGGAAACGCTATATTGAAATTTGGTAACAATGAATCTAATACCCTCCAAATTGATAACGATCATTTCCTCCTTTCATCATCTTCCTTTAAATTACCTCCCCGTTCGAAACGCCTAATAGCTTTGCCCGTCCGAAATCCGGAAGCTAAGGAGGGTTATATAAGGAAAATTATAACAGACCCAGGTGTTTATATTGGGGAAGTATTAGCTGCTCAACAACACGGGTTTGCCAAAATTTTTGCGATTAATACTATCCCCAACCATGTTAACGTCATTGTTCCTCCTATCGAATTAGAAGAGTTCACGGAGGGTCAATCAAGGCCGCGCTCTCCTCGAAAGAAAGAAACTAATTTTGACCGGTCAAAGTCTATTGCTTCTAGATTAGCTGAAATAGTAAAGCTTTTAGATTTAGCTGACCTTAAACCGCCGGCAGGCGCGCGTGTGTACTCAGTACACGGATGTCAGTTTTTGGCTGAAAAACCGTTTTACCGTGATGTATTGTACCCAGCACCCCTATGTATTCTTCCAGCGAACATTTCTGCATAATTCTACGTACTTGTCAGGTTAAAATTCGGATTGAAAGTGTCTCTAATTGAATGAAAACGAAAGTATGCCGCTATCCTACCGGCGTGCGCGCCCGTGTACTCACAAGTTTCCCAGGTGTACGCCTCCGATTATACGTATTTTTTTATTTCGGCCTGTTTGCATCTTTACGGGGTGAAACCACCCCTCAAAGGTTTTCAGGTGTTCGTCTCCGATTGTTCTGGTTTTTGGATATGTTTTAGGGGACAGAAAAATAAGATATACGTATTTTTTCATTTCGGCCTGTTTGCATCTTTAGGGGGTGAAACCACCCCTCAAATGTTTTCAGGTGTTCGTCTCCGATTGTTCTGGTTTTTTTTATATGTTTTAGGGGACAGAAAAATAAGATATACGTATTTTTTTATTTCGGCCTGTTTGCATCTTTAGGGGGTGAAACCACCCCTCAACTGTTTTCAGATGTTCGTCTCCGATTGTTTTGGTTTTTGGATATGTTTTAGAGGACCGAAAAATAAGATACACGTGTTTTTTTATTTTGACGCGTTTGCATGTTTAGGGGGTGAAACCACCCCTCGATGGTATTCAGGTGTTCGTCTCCGATTGTTCTGGTTTTTGGATATGTTTTAGAGGACCGGAAAATAAGATATACGTGTTTTTTTATTTTCACCCGTTTGCATGTTTAGGGGGTGAAGCCACCCCTCAAAAGTTTTCAGGTGTTCGCTTCCGATTGTTCTGATTTTTGGATACGTTTTAGAGGACCGAAAAATAAGATATACGTGTTTTTTTATTTTGGCCTGTTTGCATGTTAGTTAGCAGTCCAATATACTCTTTGGTTAATAATGGACGTGATATTTTCTCTATCTTGATAAACTGTAGTTTAAATCTATAAATTTATAAACAATTGAATTAAATTTTTTGACAGGAGCTTCTTTTCGCCTTTGAATAAGCTGACATAAACTGAACAATTATACAGCAACAAAAGTGACCACTGATACTATAGATGAAGTGTGTGTCAAAAGCTTAGTATCTCGAGTCTGGAGGAGGTATGTCCACTTGTGTTCATTTTTATTTTCTACAATACAGTTGATATTAAAATTTCAAATTTATATTTTGATAAGGGTCGTAACAATCTGTGTCGACAAAAGATATTTAGATTAGTGCTAACATATGAAAAATCATTTTGTTGCAAGAACAAATAAAAGTATTATATACACAAGTATCACTGTGTATTCGAAATTGTAGTAATATATATGAAGTATTTTAAAATAGCCGAAAAAAAGTGATTGTCCGTTATAATAAATAAATGTGAACATAATTTGTTCATAAAACTATATAGAACTATCACACCTGACATAATGTATAAACTATATGTAGGGTAAAGGCACCAGTAGTTGACCATGTATCAGTAGTCGACTATTGTTCAGAAAAACATGAATGTTTGGGAATGAATAGTTCTCTGCGCCGCCGCACTCTCGATCACCGCAGCACCTCCTGGGCGGCGGAAGTCGCGGTCGATCCGCGATCGATCAACCAATCAGCGTCCGTCTTTTCGATCGACGCTCGAGAATGTTCGAGAAGACGCCGAGACGGAAAGGCGCATCCATGTTGAATTCATTCTGTTCACAACCGTGCGCAACGTACAACACGTTTTGTTCATTGTCCTTTTACCGCGTTGCTCAACAAGCAATTATTGTGTGCATATCATTTCAAGTCAATCGGTAAGCTCAACCACGGTGTTCACGACACAGTTCGGGTGCAGTTATCACGAGAGTGTGCATTCGCGATTGTGCGTGTCCGCGTGGGCACGTTTTCACACGTGTGAATTGTACAAGAGAGTGTACGGGGGCTCAACCCTCTAATTTCAAGTGCGCACAACGGCTCACCCGTTGGCACACTCTTTACGAATAAAGACGTCACATTCCTGTGTGCAACTCAGTGTTTTAGTGCCAATCGCCGATCCTAACCTATCCAGCAACCTTGTGCTCAACCTAACCTCACATTTTTACAATGAAAAATAAGGTTTTTAGAAGTGACGATCTTTTGAACAAGTGCAGTTGGAGAACTAAAAACCTTATTTTTCATGTTTTTCTGAAAAGTAGTCAACTACTGATACATGGTCAACGACTGGTGCCGTTACCCTATTATATTAGTATATTTTTTATATATTTATCAATATAAAATCACATATTACTATATAAATTATAAACTATAATTTTTAAGGTGAAGAATAATCTCCTTCTTCAGTGGCTTGCAAGCAAGGTAAACATATTGTTTTTGTAGTGGAATGCTTCTTGCATATAAAATATTTGCAGGTCTCACATTTTATAGTCGTGGTACTATTAGGACAGATTCTACATCGCCCTCGTTTTGATGTTGATGAAGGTAGATTTGTTTCTTCTTCTGTACAATGCTGTTTCAAATATGCTGTTACATCTGCTGGTAATGTATACATATTTTCTCTTGCAACCAAATGTTCTTTTGTAAGTCTTAGAGCTAAATTTTTTAAAAATATTCTTCTTCTAAGATGACTTTCGTCATTTCCTAAACAATATAAGATTTGTGCATTTATACCGGCTATATTCAATAAAATAAAAAATAATGCAAGTGGCCATCTTTTCGAAATTCGTGACACTGAATACTGTGAACACATGCGGTCGACAGTATCTACTGCTCCTTTTGTTGCATTATAATCTAATATAATCTGCGGTTTTTGTGTTTCAGCATCAATGTCTAACGATTGATGCATTGTGGACAACAAAAGGACGGCTTTATTTCTGCGAGGACAATATGATACCAGTGTCATATCTTTCTGGAATCCAAAAATTGTTGTTCCTTCTTGTCTCTCTTTATGTGGTAAAAATTGAGGTGGTATTTCTTTTTTGTTTTTTCTTATCGTCCCTATCAATGTTATTTTATTTTTTAATAAATCGGTAGCTAATGGATGACTAGTAAGTAGTAAGACAAAGCGGGTTCTAACTCTGGTCCTCTGAGGGGAGCGCGGGGGCGGGAGGAAGTGAGGACGCGCGGGGGAGTGCGGTGGAGGGAACTATGGGCGTGGGGGGAGCGGGGAGTGGAAGACCGGTTGCGCGCGCATGAGCCGCGGAGTGGGGGAAGCCGCAATCGTGGAGGGGATCAGTCCGGGCCGAGCCGACGCGGAGACCTCTCCAGACCTGACTCGCTGTTGGAAAATTTTCAGAGGGTCGCCCCCTCCCTCTAAAAAATTTCTGGGGCCGGGTCTTGTATGAAAAAGTCTTTTTTCAGACTCGATCCGGCCCCAGAAAATTTTTTCCCCCAAATATTGTTTCTAAATCAGATCTACCGCCAGAATATTTTTTCCAAACCAACCGAGCAAACAAATATGCATCATACATTCTAAAGCTACCAATTTTTTCAAACTCTAGCAAACAAATATGCATCATATATTCTTAGCACTGTGAAAAACGGCATCGTCTCGCGCGATAACGCGTGTAATTTGACTCTTCTGGCGCAGTCGCGCGAGACGATACCATTTTTTCACCGTGCGAAGAATACATGAGTGAAATATAATCCTTTTTTATAAAACGTCGAATCTTAAAATTATGCGAAGAGGAAAGAAGGAGGATGGATGGCGAGTAAATAAAATTGAGAAGTAATGTATGTTTATGATATATATATTGTTACAAAAAAAAATAAATGGAAAAATAATAAAGAATATAATGATAATGATTATATAGATGATAAATATAAATATAAATATAAATATAAATATAAATGATAAAAATGAATATAAATGATAATAACGAATATAAATGATAATAATGAATATAAATGATAATAATGAATATAAATATAAATGAAACTAATGAATATAAAGAATATAAAGAATATAAAGAATATAAAGAATATAATGATAATGATAATATAGATTATAAATATAAATGATAATATAAATGATAATATAGAATATGAATATAAATGATAATAATGAATATAAATGAATATAAATGAATATAAATGAATATAAATGAATATAAATGAATATAAATGAATATAAATGAATATAAATGAATATAAATGAATATAAATGAATATAAATGAATATAAATGATAATAATGAATATAAATGATAATAATGAACATAAATATAAATGAAAATAATGAATACAATGAAAAAATTATTACTCCGGCGACAATGGTGGCGACGGCGGTGGTGAGAATAGCCCCTCGGACCACTCGGGAGGCGGTGGTGGTGGAGACGGCGGTGGTGTGAATAGCCCGAGGGGCCATTCAGGGGATGGTGATGGTGGCAATGCTCGCCATGATGCCGACGATGGTTGAGGCAACGCCGACGCCGATGGTGGCTGAGGCAACGTCGACGCCGATGGCGGTTGAGGCAACGCCGACGTCGACGGTGGCTGCGGCAACGACGCCGACGGGGGCTGCGGCAACGACGCCGACGGGGGCTGCGGCTGGTTCAACCGCGGTCGCAACCATCGCACGTCGATCCAAGGCGGCGACGGCGGCGATGGGGGCCGTGGTCGCCTCAGCTGTAGGGGCCCCAGTCGCCTATATGGCACCCATGGCTGCCGCAGCCGAGCCGCCATCATTGACCCAACCACTTGGCCCGAATGTCGCCGCATCGTTGGCTCCTGGCGGGGCATCACGGAGGGCGCAGCCGCCACCGGGGGTGCAGCATCCGCCAGGATGCTCGCCAATAGTCGTAATCGCGCCATCAATAATTGATTGTCCTAGAACACAAACGCCGGTATAAGAATAATGCAACACAATACACACACACACACACACCAATGCAATGTATTACATACCACTGAAGGCAGCGGCGGCGAAGGCGATGGCGAATGCGAAGGCGATGGCGAATGCGAAGGCGATGGCGAATGCGAAGGCGATGGCGAATGCGAAGGCGATGGCGAATGCGAAGGCGATGGCGAATGCGAAGGCGATGGCGAATGCGAAGGCGATGGCGAATGCGAAGGCGATGGCGAATGCGAAGGCGATGGCGAATGCGAAGGCGATGGCGAATGCGAAGGCGATGGCGAATGCGAAGGCGATGGCGAATGCGAAGGCGATGGCGAATGCGAAGGCGATGGCGAATGCGAAGGCGATGGCGAATGCGAAGGCGATGGCGAATGCGAAGGCGATGGCGAATGCGAAGGCGATGGCGAATGCGAAGGCGATGGCGAATGCGAAGGCGATGGCGAATGCGAAGGCGATGACGCCGACGACGATGACGACGACGACGACGACGGCATCGGTGGCAAGTGCTAAAACATAGAAACCCGCGAACGATATAGTATTGGTACGATCGTCTGATTTAATCTCACTCGATTTTCTCACTCGATTTAAATGGCTAAACACGATAAAATGTTAAAAAAATATTGGTATGTACATACCTCTCGACTATCCTGACACGGCTCGGGGTCGGAATCGGGTGCAATTCTCGCGACACCCATTTTTTATAACTGTCTGACTCACTGTTTTACTGTTTTACACTGAAGCTTTGAAAGACAACTAGTCTCGCTACATCTCCAAGCTCTCGCATGTAGAAACTCCTCCAAGCTCACGCATGCAAAAACCCCTACTATCATGAAATCGAGAAGTGCGTAGCTTTGCAAAGTAAGATGCTGCTGTTCTCCACCTTCATTTTCTTCTTCGTTGACCATCCTCTCAATATTCACATGCATCTTCTTCGAATTTTTCTTTGGACACATTATTCGACTAGATCATACCACTCTGAACGTGTATCAAACGTGCATCAAACCACTTTGATCACGTATCAAACATCTATCGAACCACTTTGAACATCTATCGAACGTATATTGAACCACTTTGATCGTGTATTGAACGTGTATCACACCACTCTGAACGTGAATTGAACGTGAATTGTACCACTTTGAACATGAATCGTACCACTGTGAACGTGAATCGAACGTGAATCGAACGTGAATTGAACGTGTATGGTATCACTCTGAACGTGTATCGAACGTGAATCGAACGTGAATCGAACGTGTATGGTACCACTCTGAACGTGTATCGTCTAAAGTTGCATATGGTGCAAAGTAGGATGCCTTTGTTCTTCACCTTCTTCTTCACTGGTCACCCTCTTCTTCTATGTGCTCCACCTGTATTTTTCGCTGATCATCTTCACCATCTACATCTTCTTCGAATTATTCACTGACCATCCTATCCTTCTTCGTTTGCATCATTCGATTATATCGAACATGTATCGTACCACTTTGAACATGTATCGAACGTGTATCGAACCACTTTGAACATCTATCGAACATCTATCGTACCACTTTCAACATCTATCGAACGTGAATTGAACGTGTATGGTATCACTCTGAACGTGTATCGAACATGAATCGTACCACTATGAACGCTAATCGAACATGAATTGTACCACTCTGAACGTGAATTGAACGTGAATCGTACCACTCTGAACATGAATCGAACGTGAATCGGACCACTCTGAACGTGAATCGAACGTGTATCGAACCACTTTGAACATCTATCGAACGTGTATGGTACCACTTTGAACATGTATCGAACGTGAATTGAACGTGTATGGTATCACTCTGAACGTGTATCGAACGTGAATCGAACGTGTATGGTATCACTCTGAACGTGTATCGTCTAAATAGATCTGGAATATCCGCAACGTCTGCATGATGCTCATGCAGATCTACCGTTCTGCCCGACGCGTGCCAAACCACCTGGTAGCAGACAGAACAAGTTACTCGCGACATTATACGATAAGCAGCGTTACATTATCCACTATCGCAACCAGTAGCAGTGCACGCGACATTATGAGTACATGTCTCCCCCTGCTCGCTCAAAATTGTAAAATTCTGTATACAGACACTGACTGTACATACATGTATAGAACACTAAAGCGTTTGCAAAGATATTTAGAGATCGATATCCAAAAAATTTGCAAACCGATCAAGGAAAAGAATTTTACAACGCCGATGTGCAGAAACTCTTGGCAAAGCATGACATTCATCATTATTCGACGTATTCGGTGATGAAGGCCTCCGTCGTAGAACGTTTCAATCGAACTTTGAAGAACAATATATGGAAACTGTTTACGCTCAATGGAACCTATAAATGGATCGATGCGCTACCGCGTCTACTTTCAGAGTATAACGCACGAAAACACAGAACCATCAAAATGTGTCCTCGCGATATTACCCCTGCGATCGCCGATAAGCTGCTAGCCACCGTATACAGCAACATAAAGATTGCTGCTCCAGCGAGATTCAAATTGGGCGAGTTTGTGCGTGTGAGCAAATTCAAAACCATCTTCGATAAAGGCTATACACCGAATTGGACAACGGAGGTGTTCAAGATAGTCAAAGTACAGGCAACTAATCCTGCGACGTATCTGCTCGTCGATTCCTGTGGAAAACCTGTTGCTGGAGGATTCTATGAATACGAGCTGCAACGCGTCACCGATCCTGATGTATATCTAGTGGACACAGTGTTGCGTAGGAAGGGGGATAAGGTATACGTTAAGTGGTTGGGGTTTGATAAATCACACAATTCATGGATAATGAAAAATAATGTATTGTAAAATAATAATAATAATTTTACAATGATATTTAAATAAAATAATGTATTGTAAAATAATACATGTGTAAGAGTTAATCGGGGAAGGTTAATAAAAGACGTGTCGTTCGTTCGGCTGGTTAGCAACAACTGTTTTATTCCGCGAGTCGGCTGCGGACGGAGGCCCACACCGATCGTCCTCTGTTTTCGGCCAGACGCTCTACGGCGAACGCCATATCGGTTGGCGCGTTTTGCAAATAATACTCTCCTTACAATTCGGCCAGACCTGACAATCGTCCGACCTCGGACGCCGGACTAAGACGAAAGAATTACCGCTGTAAATTGACAATAACTAAAAAAAATTAAAATGAACATTTTCCAATGCTAAATACTAAGTAAAATAAAAAGGTATTTACATATATATACATATAATCACTCCGTTGGTAGCCAAGGTCTCATATTTCTGGCCTCCCAAACGCCTTGGTACTTTTTTTGAGTTTGCTGGAATCCGTCTATATCCGAAATCAAGTACCTATCATTACGCAGTTCTTTTCCGACGAGGTAAGGACCTTTAAACTGGGGAATCAGTTTACGCGCAGCCCCCGGAGTGCTGTCAAAATTCCGCAGCATAACGTACTCTCCCTCACGATACTTGTGTGGAGGCTTATGTTTCGCATTAAAATGATTCTCGTTATATTTTTGGGTTACGATAATTTTCTCGGCAGCCTTTGCCCGCACAGCGTCTAAATCGCGTTCCCTTGGCATAGTGCCTTTAAAATAATCTTTTATTTTGTCGTCAACTTGACCGCGCTGATCTTGTCCGAATAATAATTTGCTCGGCGTTTCCCCGGTTGATTTATTGATGGTGTTATTTAAACAGTACTCAATATTTCCTAGCGTCTTGTACCAGTAAAGACCAATGTCGTCGTCAGTGAGTTTAGATAACATGGGCGTCAATACCCTATTCACCCTTTCGACCTGGCCGTTTGCTTGGGGTGAGCCCGTGGCTACCATGACATGTTTTACAGAGTTTTCCGCGAGAAACGTTGCAAATTCCTGTGACGTAAAACACGATCCTCGATCCGAAATTATAGTGTGCGGTTTGCTATAATTCCTAAAATAATCACTTAAACAACTAATTGCCTCCTTACTCGACGTAGCTTAGTACTATACAATCTAACGTATTTCGTAAATGAATCTATAGCTAGAAGTACATATCGTTTTATCAATCGTTTTTTGTCAATAGGACCATAATGATCTATGTGTAATGTCGAGAACGGGGTGTTACCCTTCGGTATGCTATGTAGCACTCCTTCAGGCTTTCCTGTGCGCGGAGAAAACGCAATGCACTTCAGACAGTTTTGAATGTGCTCGCTTACCTTTGTACCCATTTTGGGGAACCAATAATTCTGCGAAATTGTGGTCACTGTCTTTTCTTTACCCAAATGACCCATCGAGTCGTGATAACTGAAGATAATATTGCTTTCCATTTTCTCCGGCACGTAAAACAAGTGATTGTTCGTTTTTCGATATACGAGGCCGCCCCGCATCTCGAACAGCTGATCCTCAGAGTTTTCCAATTTTTTCCTAATTTCGACTATTTTCGGGTCTTGCGTCTGGCAGATCGCTAGATCTTGTTCCAGCGTATTTGCCTCGACTACCAAGATACAAGTAGCACGACTCAATGCGTCCACATGTCTCATGCGATCACCCGATCTATGTTCTACCTGAGAGTCGAAATTTTGTAGCTCTAACGCCCAATCGGGCGATTCGTGGATTGATATCCTTCTTATTGAGAGCCATTTTCAGAGAGTCGCAGTCCGTAACAATCTTAAATTTAATTCCGTGTAGGTATACGCGAAAACGTCGCAACGCATAAATTATTGCAAGAGTTTCGAGTTCGAAGCTATGATAGCGTGCTTCTACGTCAGTTGTTCGCTTCGAGAAGTAAAATATAGGGTGGAACTTCAGATCACTTTTTCGCTGCAACAATGTCGACCCGAATCCTATTGAACTCGCATCACAGTGGAGCTCTGTTTCGTCTTTCGGACTATATATGGCCAATACTGGTCCACAAATTAATTGTGTTTTCAGTGTATCGATCGCGCGTAATTCTGGTTCACTGATGTGAAACTCCACACCTTTTCGCAAGAGATCATACAGTGGTTTCGCTATGACAGCAAAATTTTGAATGAACTTTCTAAAGTATGAGCACAGACCGACGAAACTTTGTACATCGCGTACGCATTGTGGAACAGGAAAACGTTCTATCGCTTCGAGACCACTTTTTGCAGGACTAACGCCGTGCTGCGTAACTATATATCCTAAATATTCTATTTTAGTAAACAAGAAACGACATTTATCTAATCTTAGCTCTAGCTTATTTTCAACCAATAGTTTGAACACTCGTTTCAACACAGTAAAGTGAAACTCGAGGTTTTGTGTTGCAATTAACAAGTCGTCCATGTAAACTACAACGTCCCCGGATTTAATCAATTCTGCGAAAACAGTGTCAATAAATCTTTGAAATTTAGAGGGTACAGTCTTCAGGCCAAATGGCATTTTTAAGTACTCGTATTGCCCTAGCGGTGTAATGAATGACGTGTACTTTATGGACTCCTCGGTTATGCTGATGTGATGAAAACCTTCTTTCAAGTCCAGTGTCGTGTAATACCTTTTGTCGCGCAAAATATCTAAGTGATCTTCTATGAGTGGAAGGGGGTAATTATCTCTAGCGATGATCTTATTCAGAATTCTGTAGTCAATGCATAGCCTAATTGTGCCGTCTTTCTTAATCACTAAAACGATGGGAGAGGCGTATTCTGATTGGCTGGGACGTATAATTCCCCTGCGTACCAGATCGTCTAAAATTATGCGTAATTTCTCCTTTTCTACATAAGACAGCCTGCGGGGCCCGACATGAAAAGGCTTCGTATCATGCAGTACAATAACAAATTCGGTTTTCGTTGCCGGTGTATCCGGTCGCTTTGGCTCGACATATTCCGATACAAACAGGTTCTTTAATCTTGTTTGATCCTTATGGTCTATCTCGTCGTTTATTATTACTTTGTCGCGGATACTATTACTTTCATCCACTTCAATGTTTAAAATTTCTGCTGAAGCATTGTCTACGTCGTCTATCGAATCGCGCTTTGTTAACGCGAAGCTAAATATCTTTAACGCGTCCCTGCCTAACACGACAGGCATCAACATTGTATCATCCGGGACGACGCTGAGTATAACGTTTTTTCTGACCACGCCGTCTAGAGTTACATTCATTTTGATCTGACCCTTAGTCGTTAATTCAGATCCATTTATGCCGCAGAACCGTTTCATACAATGTGTGTTTTCTCGCGTATGGTCTATTACAAATCTTTCTTTAATAAAGCTTATCGGACTCCCGGTGTCCAGCAAAGTTTCAAGACAGAGCGTAAATGGTCGATCCGATAAGGTCACCTCGTACTTTACTTCTTTACGAAAACTATCATCGTCCGCGTATCGTACAGTGCTAATCGTGTTACCTTTTTTGGGGCAATTTCTTATCTGATGGTCGCTCTCGCCGCACGCATAGCAGGTCCCACGTTCTCGCTTCGGTTGTCGGCAGTACCTCGTGGCGTGTCCATTTTTGTAACAGTTGTAACAACGCAGTGGCCTCCTTGGCTTTGATCCTTCTTCCGTGGAGTCTTGTTTGGACGGATGAGCTTCCTTCTCCTTATCCTTCTCCTTCTCCTCCTCCTGCGTGGTCACCTCTCGTCTGGTGGTAGTCTTCTCTCCGGGCAGAGACAGCTTTTTGAATGCCTCTATCAATAAAGCGGTGCTGGCAAAGCTCTGCATCCTCGCCTGATTCTGCAGTTGCGTGTCCTCGATGCCATCGATAACATAGTCCACCAATTCGTCGTCGGGCACCGATGTTTTGCTCGCCAGCAGCAGTTTCTCGTGTGCGTAATCCGAAAAGGTTTCGCCCTTTTTCCACCTTCGCTGTTCGAAGGTTCTTCTTAGTTGTAACTTTGCCCTTCAGCTTGCTTGCGATTAGGATTTTAGTCTGTCCCTCGTCGAGCGTGTACGAGTCACGCACCAGCTTAATTTGTTGCTCCCATTGTAAAAACGTTCCCTCGGAGCCCTCGAAATCAGCCACTAAGTCTCCGATGGCTTTAATATTCACGTTCGATCGCGGGCCAAGCGTCGAGTTGTCCGAACGCGGGGAGTTCCTTAACATTTCGTTCTCCCTCTGCGCTAGTTGCAATTCGCGAAGAGTCAATCCGTTCTCCTGCCTTAGGAAATCCATCTCCCTCATCAGGACGTCTCGTTCCGACGGTGAAATGTTTGGTGCCCAGTCATTCAGCGAGACCGACGCACCCTCACCGGCGGTCGCACCCTCGTCGGCGACGCGCTGCTCGCCCTGCGCTGCGTCAGGGATATATCCATCCGGGAAAACGGACATTAGTCTAGCGGCCAATTCTGCCTTCGCTCCTGAGGTGATCAGACCAGCTTGCCGAAGCTTCTCCTTCAGCTCGTTTACCGATAATTCACTCACAGTTTTCATGGTGACACGTCAGCGTAATGCACTTCCCGACAAAGCACTGTCAATAACCGGTGACGCCAAACACGTAAATGGTTCACCAAGTCACCAACAACGTAACTGCGTAAATCTGTACCAACGTCGCTCAGTACCCGATCCGAATCCGCACTAGATTCGCGACGTAACAATGCAACGCACGAAAATGATCAAATGCAGCGTAACGCAATAAGATCTGCGGAATACGGCACGTAATAATACAGGCACTGAACCACTAACCACAGGATAGGGCACTTTATCCCACTTCTGAGATTGTAAGAGTTAATCGGGGAAGGTTAATAAAAGACGTGTCGTTCGTTCGGCTGGTTAGCAATAACTGTTTTATTCCGCGAGTCGGCTGCGGACGGAGGCCCACACCGATCGTCCTCTGTTTTCGGCCAGACGCTCTACGGCGAACGCCATATCGGTTGGCGCGTTTTGCAAATAATACTCTCCTTACACATGGTTTACAATGATATTTTTACAATTAAATTTTTATAGCGGAATTTTGTAATGTCCCCAAGGCAATAAAATAATATATTGTAAAATAATGATAATACATGGTTTACAATGATATTTAAATAAAATAATGTATTGTAAAATAATACATGGTTTACAATGATATTTTTACAATTAAATTTTTTATAGCGGAATTTTGTAATGTCCCCAAGGCAGAGTGTCGATCGAATCGGGTACGATATGCCGCTTGTCGTCGTGTGGACTTAGAGCGATTTTGGATTCCGAAATGGTGTACACTTTGTGCAATTTAGACCGTATGCATGATTGTCTGCGAACCATTTCGATCTCCCTTTGTAAACACTGCGCGTAGTCGTCGAAAGTTATCGTTCTAGCTATGACGTTGGTCTTGACGCCTTTCGCCTTTTTTGTATCTTTTTTACCGTCTACGCGAAGTGCATACATTTTCGCTCTAAGACCTACGAATTCAGTCATTATCGCACCATTATTTTCATCCTTCATCAACCCCGGAATCTTCTTATTTAAGCGCGGCATATTATATGGATTGTCAATAGGATAATCAGATGTGTCAAATCTATCGATATTGTATTTCATAGTCTCGTAGATATATTCGCACTGAATATGATAAATGAGGCTGTCTGTGTCTGTGTATAGAATTTTACAATTTTGTCCGCAGGGGAGACATGTACTCATGATGAAATTCATACAAACAAATTTTTGATATGTCCAAAATGCACATACCCACATATATCGGTTTGTTGAATTTCACCTCAACTTTTCGCAATTCAACAGCTATTAAATTTTCCGAAAATACGCTTCTGCTGTGGAAATTCGGTTTCGCAATCATTGCCTCCGCACCATATCGCCCTTCCCAATGCGTCAAAAGTTTTACATCCACATGATTTCGTACATTTTCCATAGTTTTACCGAATACCGCGTTGTTCATCAATTTGTACAAATTTTTTTCAAAATCGTTTGTCGCGCCTGTTCTAAACCGTGTATTTAGTTCGATGTAATCGCGGAGCCAGGGAGATTGAGCGAACTGAAGCACGCGGTGTATCTTTGTAATACGAAGACCGTGATGCGTGCACTGCTGCAGGTTGCGATAATGGATAATGTAACGCTGCTTATCGTATACCGTCGCGAGTAACTTGTCCTGTCTGCTGCCTGGCGGTTTGGCACGCGTCGGGCAGAACGGTAGATCAGCATGAGTGTCGTGCAGACGTTGCGGATATTCCAAATCTACCTCGAGAATGTATCCCATGGGCGAATCGATAGCGATTGAAGACACGTCAAAATTTGCAACATCTTCGACCCATTGAAAATCAGCACATGGCAGGGGCTGACACATTGCCCATCCATACAAATTGTTTACGTCGAAGTACATCAAGTACGATGATGGTTTCGATGGATCGTGAGACTGCATGTACTTGTTATTGGCTTGCGCATATCTGCCGGAACATTCACTTAAACCCCCACGTATACCGCGTTCGATAAACATGACTATATCGACGTCGGTGAGCAATTCGAATGTAATTTTGGTATGTTTTAGCATGGCATCCCACGTGAAACCAGGTAAAGTATAATAATGTGCTGAATCTAATCCATAACTCTTGATACAACTTTCGCAAAAATTTTCAAAAATATCTGCCAATAACAAGACATCCGTTTTCAAATACAAGTCACTGTATTCGCCCAAGGTTCTAATCCCGAAACGCTGCCAGATAGTCTCGCCATGCGCGTAATCGCTCTCGGATACAGTATCACCTGTCAACGAACTGTAGAATGACTCGCACGGTGGTAAGCATAGATCCCGCAGCTTGTTCTCGCAATCAATATATTCATACGGAAAGACACCCTTTCGCGTTAATAAATTGAAATCCTCATTGGATAATGTTTCAAATTTGGTTCGTAAAATTTTTAGTTTATCTGCGCTGAGAAAAGATGCTAATTTGTCGAGACTGGTATTTAGAAATTTGTACGAATCAATGAATCGCAATTTAATACAATTTCGTGAGTCTGATTCAATCGTATTTTCCACATTTTTTGTGAAAGAAATATACTTTTCTTTAGTTATAGGCAATACGTCAACGCTGCCTTCGAAAGCGGTAGCTATTTTCTCGATAATAAAATGTGAATCGTAGCCGGATAAATTATGAAAAACTATGGGCATGTAAAACGCATTTTTATAATTTAAATTGCACTCTGAATGTGCTGGGCCTCTAAACCGTCCGGATAGATGGCAATGATCGCGGACTCGTATATCACTAGCCTCGAATGGTTCTTCGCAAATGTGGCAATGTGTTGTATTGCGAAATGTAATCCACTGGTCTTTCGTCAACTTTTCTATAGAAGCATTACTAGTCAGAATGAGTTTGGCAAAATTCGAAAAATATTTTAATTCGTCGACGAACCATGAAATACAATCTGCGTCGCGGCGACATCGATACATCGACAGTGATGTATCATACGAACAATGCATATAATATGCAATGCTGTACACTTTATGGGGCTGATATGCATGCAATTTATTATCACCCATTCGATTGTCATCCGTTTTCTCGATGATGCACTCGAGATCTGCATAAACCACGAAGGGGAGTCGTTCCTTCCTACCGTGGTTCTCGAAACTGAGCAAGTTGTTGCCTTCGCTGGGTAGCAGAATGGCGCAGTTATTCATATTCCCACAGTCTAGCGAATGAAGCTCCAATTTCTCAGCAGATCCGAAGTAGTGCATGCATCTGCAAAACAAAAAAAAAATTATTTAATATGTTTCGCGAGATATTTCAATATTTCAATATTTCATAAGTTTATATACGTACCGATCGCAGATGAATTTCTTTGCCTTGTTCTTGCTCAGCTGTGCGGTCACCAGTCGGGACAAGTCCTTGATTAATACAAAGTGTCCTACATCGCCATGCTCTTGATTCGGCGTGTAGAGCAAGTTTACATGCCGATCCCTCTTTTGGCTGGTGAGACGCAGCGGAAACACTGCAACAATTCTCTTCTCGGTCTTCTTCTCCAATCGCTCCTCGAAACTATAGATATTGATGGAGATGTCGTTCAACCGCTCAAACTTCCCAATCTGCTCCAGGGACATTGGAAACTCAATGCCCTGGAGATTTAATATGGAAGCATAGTTGGGGTATGAACTTGGACAATCGACATTTCGTTCTGCAGGATGTAGCGCGGCGACCACTGCCCATGCGAAACATGCATTGTCCGGGGATTGTACACTAATTGTCGCTCTCTTTAGCAACAATTCCCGCGGCAACTTGTAGTGGCACCCTGCGTGCAGCGGATTGTACTTGTTGACATTGACGGTTAGGTTGAGAATCCTCGTCAATGCCCATCCACTGTCGCGTTCCTGGAACTCTTCCAGCGATGCCAAGGTAGGTTCGATAACACATCGCTGGTACCACTCCTGCAGATCGGATGTGTGGAAGAGTTCACAGTTTCGGGTGTTGATGCTTTTACAAGCATGCTTGTCACCTGTCACAAATTCGCCGTTGAACACCGTGTTCACTTTGAGGTTCAGCTGTTTCCTCAAAGCGCTCCGCACATGCTCCAACACAATGATCGCTGCATCTTGAAGGAAATTGCGCGGCTCGATGTAATTGGAATTTAACACTGCGCCAGTGAATACGCGGCTATTGAATGCAGTGTCTATTTCGCGCCACAAAAGTCCTGTGCTCGAATGCCCGGCACCTTCACGCTCGAAGCGTCCGCGCAACGAATACTTCAGTCCTTCGAGTCGCGCGATTTGAGCAACCAATGATTGTCGAACACCAATCGATAATCGAGGACGTTTCACTCGGCTGTGTTCTTCCAACGATTCGATACACTCGTTGCACCGTTCTTCCCACGTGAGGTATTCTTCCCGTGAAATCAATCGTTCAGATTGATCTGACAATTGGCGTTCTACTTGCGTGAATTCTTCCATGATCATAGATGGAATGTAAATGTAATGTCTTTTTTCTATGCAACACGATGCAACGATTTAAGGCTTCGTGCAGAGTAGAGCATGCTTTTATAGCTGGTGCCGCGATTTGGCATCTCTGTTGAACTCTTTCTGTGTTTCTCCCTCGAATGGATTGCATGCAAAAACGAAGATTCTATGTGACACACGTATGACGAATTAATGCGCAAAAAAATCATGCGACACAGTTTCTGCCGACATCGCATAATTCTAAGATTCGACGCTTCCAAAAGTATTATATTACATTCAACACGTGTCAAGTCTTCCATCCTCCTTCTTTCCTCATTTCCATCACATATATGTATGGAAAAAATACTTCTGCTGACGCTGCAAAAACAATCGTTCAGATTATTCCAACATTTGGCGTTCTACTTGCGCGAATTCTTCCATTATCATAGTTTCTGCTGATGCTATTACATTCAACACGTGTCGAAACTTTTAATCTTGAGGGTGGGGTTGAAATTGCAATCATGTGATATGCTATGATGTTCTCCCTCGGATGCTGTTTGGGAATGAATAGTTCCCTGCGCCGCCGCACTCTCGATCACCGCAGCACCTCCTGGGCAGCGGAAGTCGCGGTCGATCCGCGATCGAACAACCAATCAGCGTCCGTCTTGTCGATTGACGCTCTAGAATGTTCGAGAAGACGCCGAGGCGGAAATGCGCATCCATCTTCTTTTCATTCTGTCCACAACCGTGCGCAACGTAACACATGCTCTTTACTTGTATTGATCAAAGTTTTGCTCATCAACCATAAGTAGCTAGTTAATCATTGTGCATCACAAATAGACTCAACGCGGAGTTCGCGACACAGCCGGCGTGTACGTTTCAATTATCGTTCGCGTATTCGCACCTGTGCGTGTTCACGTTTCCGCGTGCTTGAAACGCGTGAATTGTTGTACAAGAGAGTGTACGGGGGCTCAACCCTCTATTTTCACGTGCGCACAACGACGATTCGTTGGCACACGCTTTTACAATAAAGACTTCACATTACTTGTGCAATCAGTGTCTGTGTGGCTCAACGCCGATCCTAACCTCACCAGCCTCCTCGTGCTCACATAACCTAACATTAATTTTACAGATGCATTGCATGCAAAAACTGATGACCCAGCATTCTATGGAGGGGATGGTGCTATGCACCTCTATTTAATCCAGCTCCTCGTACGGTATTACATTAATCGCTCAGTAGCTCTCCAGTGACGTTCGACATACATATACGAACACAGTGCTCCAAAAAAATGTATAACGCTAGTGTTGGGAATTATTACACTCCAATAATCGCAGACGATAATGCATCTTCAAACATGATGACTACATCTAACAGGTATGATATAATTTTTTTTCATATCCTCTCATGATTTTTAGTTGTGTTTTCTTTTCTCGATAATAGTGATCATTTTCATAGCTTTTATTGTTATTTTTTAGCTCGCGTTACACAGCTCGCATCATGGTTAGAAGATATGCGCTAACATCTACAGCATATAAGTATCTGGAAATCGGAATCAGTGTGCGGCCTATAACACAAGTAGAAATCGTTCTCGGCGACAATCGTGGGAATCAGTTGGTATTGCCTATTCCAACATGGAAAGGATTAATTGATAAACGTACCGACATCGAGCAGCGCATGCGGTCCAGCAGATCATCACTATGGATTAATGATTTGGCGGTGGAATTTTGTGTAATGTATAATTCGCAAATGGTAAAGATGATGCGATGTAATAAGTCGCTATATTTCAAACCTGCCACATTAATCTGTTTATTTAATCTCGAGCGCTGTATCAATCATGTATATATGCAGCTTTATGAAACTATACATTATGTCGATACGAAGTTTTCAAATTTTGTGAGCGTGTTACAGCGGTGCGATGCCGTCGATGAAACTTAAACTCATGCTGCGCTGCTAAAGCTATATGCGATAGTGAATATTTTGATGGTAAATCTCTTGTTGATTGCGAACTGCTGGCGTGTGCCTTGAATGATATTATCCATGTCGCTCGCAGAAAATCGATACGAAGTTTTCAAATTTTGTGAGCGTGTTACAGCGGTGCGATATCGATGAAACTTTAGACTCATGCTGCGCTGCTAAAGCTATACGCGATAGTGAATATTTCGATGGTAAATCTCTTGTTGATTGCGAACTGCTGGTGTGTGTGTGTCTTGAATGATATTATCGAAGTCTCTTGCAGCAAAATGTTAAATTGTACAATTATTCTTTGTAACAATATATATATTTTTTCCTTTTATTTATTTATTATTATGTAACAATATATATGTGACGTCCCACTATTTTTCGCGCGGTATTTTAACACCACTTCCCCACAAATCCATCCACAACTCCATCAAAAACCATCGAACTCAAGCCTTACCCCTTTTTCAAACCCAACCGATCATTTAGACGATATACCTTAGTGGTCCCTATCTCTAAACGGTCAATCCAGATTCCTGATCACCTTGGAGATGTACCTTAGCGGTCCCCATCTCAGGATGGTCAACCAGACCTTAAAATCCCCTCTTCAACTTACGTGGCATGACCACTTCCTTCCAAATCTACGTTTAAACAAATCCCTCATCCTTAAAACCCTCTTTCAAATCGAGACTACGTCTCACGCCCTTACTATGACCACAGAAGTCAGTACCCCGTTTACCCCATTCCGATACGACCTCCTAAACTCCACCAAATGGGTTGAGTATTCCGCTTCAAAGCCCCATGCAAAAACCCCAGAAATGTTACTGCGACACAAATTTACAAACGTGATCAACACGTGATCATTACTGCGACGCAGATTTGGCGTACGTGTCATGAAACACACCGCACATACCCTTCACCCATTACCAGTACAAGACAAGGCCACATAAAACCCCTAAACACAAAACTATTAATAAGCTGTAATGCGTCGCATCTCGAAGATCAGTCAAGGTGCATACCGCGCACACTCTTCACCCCTAACAATCCCGACAATACTATAAATACGAGGCCCAAAACGGGCAGAGGACTCTTCTACGGAAACCACTCACGTGAAGTGCTTCATTAATGTTACAACATTTCACAAGTGTTACCATATCAAAGTGTTAAACTCAGTGCTCTACGGCAACTACCGTAAGAATTTATAATTATTCATTAATATATACTGTACATCACCCTCATATCATTTACTATATCTTTCATATTAATAACATTTATTACTATATATATGTATATATTTTGTATTACTACGTTAACATATTACTTCACGTTAAATCATTAACGCTTATTATATTCATATTACTCTTGTCTACTCACGCTTATTGCGATTAATCATTCACATTTTATATTATTGTTCATATTGGTTTTCATATTATTGTACGTTACCAACGCTTATTAATAGCATATATTTCTACCTTATTATCGTATATTCTATCTCATGTCCATACAGAAATTCTATTAATTACATCTGTTTATATAAATGTTATGTGCCTATGCTCGTTGTCCAACGCATTTCATGTCACCTACGACAAGCGCATACAGACGTGCTTGAAATAATAAATCGTTCTTTGCTTTTAAATCTCTCCATATTATTGTGTATGCCTTTCGGGTACGAAACTTCCTAGTCCAAACAGACGGCTGCAACAGCTGATCTCGCGTGGCGCTAACAGTGTTTACAAACGTACTTTTACATAGGCTGCGGATAGCCGTATGTCCAGGCGGATTTCGCGGAAACATTACGTATAACTTTTACGAGAATGCAACAGTAAATCCTATTATCAAGCCAAATCAAAACAAGAGTGCTAACGGGTGTCCCTCAAGTACTAATTCGCTTTAAAACCTTCCCTGGTCGATTAGAGTGTCGGATTAAAGATTCGCGCCTGATCTCCTCCTCAATTACTTTCTGTGTGACGGATTCAATATTCGCGCCTAAATTCCTCTCAAACCCTCAGTGTGCCGGATTTTAGATTCGCGCCTGGTCTTCCTTTCAAACCCACAGTGTGACGGATTATAGATTCGCGCCTGGCTTCCCCTCAAAACCTTCAGAGTGCTGGATTTTAGATTCACGCCTGGTCTTCCTTTCAAACCCACAGTGTGACGGATTATAGATTCGCGCCTGGCTTCCCCTCAAAACCTTCAGAGTGCTGGATTTTAGATTCACGCCTGGTCTTCCTTTCAAACCCACAGTGTGACGGATTTTAGATTCGCGCCTGGCTTCTCCTCAAAACCTTCAGAGTGCTGGATTTTAGATTCACGCCTGGTCTTCCTCCAAACCCTCAGTGTGACGGATTTTAGATTCGCGCCTGGCTTTCCCTCAGAACCTTCAGAGTGCTGGATTTTAGATTCACGCCTTGTCTTTTCCTCCCCATAGTCACCGTTCCAAAAACCCTCACCCGGGACGTGACATATATAATTTCTTGAACATACATTACTTCTCAATTTTATTTACTCGTCATCCATCCTCCTTCTTTCCTCTACATTTTATTTACCCACCTTCCTCCTTCTCTCGCCACCTAATTTTAAGATTCAACGTTTCTAAAATGTATTATTTCTCTGCGTTTGGGAAAAATTTCTATCATATATATATATATATATGTATGGAAAAAAAACATTTCTGCCGACGCCGCATAATTCTTTCTGTGATTCGTACGTTCTTCGCGCCGCGAAAATGACATCCTGCACGACTGCTCCAGAGGAGTCAAATTACGCGTAATCGCGCGATACGCTGCGATGTTAAATCGGAACACTTTAGAATGCTGCATATTTGTTTGAAAAAAAAATTTATTTACTCGTCATCCATCCTCCTTCTTTCCTCTTCGCATAATTTTAAGATTCGACGTTTTATAAAAAAGGATTATATTTCACTCATGCATTCTTCGCACGGTGAAAAAATGGTATCGTCTCGCGCGACTTGCGCCAGAAGAGTCAAATTACACGCGTTATCGCGCGAGACGATGCCGTTTTTCACAGTGCTAAGAATGTATGATGCATATTTGTTTGCTCGGTTGGTTTGGAAAAAAATATTCTGGCGGTAGATCTGATTTAGAAACAATATTTGGGGGAAAAAAAATTTCTGGGGCCGGATCGAGTCTGAAAAAAGATTTTTTCATACAAGACCCGGCCCCAGAAATTTTTTAGAGGGAGGGGGCGACCCTCTGAAAATTTTCCAACAGCGGGTCAGGTCTGGAGAGGTCTCCGCGGTGGCTCAGCCCGGACTGATCCCCTCCACGATTGCGGCTTCCCCCACTCCGCGGCTCATGCGCGCGCAACCGGTCTTCCACTCCCCGCTCCCCCCCGCGCCCATAGTTCCCTCCACCGCACTCCCCCGCGCGTCCTCACTTCCTCCCTTCCCCGCGCTCCCCTCAGAGGACCTGAGTTAGAACCCGCTTTGCCTTACTACTCTAGTATACCAGTTGTCGACTGTTAAGTTTCTATTTTCGTTTTTTATATAATCTGTCAATCTTTTTACCACGTCTAAAGCTGAATTTGATACCTTATAAGGACCGTCCACTTGTTGCCCACAATACACTTCCAATTTCCCCGTATAATAAGTTTTGGCGTCGCAGCATGCCATTACTTGTAGTCCATATTTCGCGGGCTTCATGGGCATATACTGAATAAAACCACAACGGCCTCTGAATGGATGTAACATTTCGTCTATCGTTACATATTCCCCCATGATATAATTATTTTTGCAATTGACAGTGAACTTATCTAAAATAAACCGTATAGCCGCCAGTTTGTCTGTTTCCTTTCGCTCCGGTCTCGTGACCGCGTCATCAAAACGTTGTAACCGTTAAGCCGCGGGGTTACCGGTGGGACGGTGGAGGAACCGTATCGCTAGCTCAGGACGGTGGTCCAGGGCTGCCGATCGAATGACTTAGTACGCAGAGGTAAGGTAGAGTACGACAATTTATTTAAGCTGTTGTACAAGGTATCCCGGCCAGGTCTATGCTGGCAAACAGTGTGTGTATGGCTTAAACCTAGACTTAGCCTACCGCGGATCTCGGTGTGTATCGCGGCGCGCGGTTCGGCGCGGATCGCGTCGCGTACTTCGGTGCGTTGGTCGGCGATGTGTATCGCGGTGTGTATCGCGGCGCGTATCTCGGTCGTCGGTAACGTTTCGGCGAGAGTGGAGAGGATAGACGATTTGACCCTTTGGTGTCCAGGCGGGCCAACCCTGCCAATGGACCCTGGTCGGAGAGTCGGGGGGGTCCGGTCACCCAGTGGGCACAGCCCGCGGGTGATTCGGCGACTGTAAGGACGCTCTCGAGAACAGAGATAACTCTGTTCGGGAGGTCGATGGCGGTTATCGGTATTGCGTCCAGAGGATGGCTCACGCTGTCCTTCTGGGAACCGTGGAGGTGTGGAGTCGAAAAATGCACAGAGACTCAGTCTGTGGACGCACAAGAACTGGTGTGAAACACGGGCGCTTGTCTTTCGCAAGAACGAGTGTTACGGCACAAGAACGTGGAATCGCACAGGAGGTCTCCGGGAGAGGCGTACTGTCCGTACTAACGCTCTAGGCGGTCTCTGCCAAATAGGCCTATGCCCCCGACCTGTATGTCCTCGTCCGCACATTTTCGGCAGCGAGAGAGTCTCTCGTTGCGAAACCCTCTCGCGCCAGTTCTCGGTATTGCGGACGAGTGGTGGGGGGCAAGACCGTTGGCGTAGCGCGGTACGCGCTACCTCGGTCGGGCGCGTGGTGGGGGGTAAGATCGTCGTCCCACCGGCGTAACTCGTTACACGTAAGGACCGCAATAAAAATAAAAACCTTTTATAACTCATTATACCTCGCAATGCCAACAGTCCTGTGCCATCTCTGTTCCACAATTCTAACACGTTTGCATGATTGGCATGTTTAACTCCGATAAGGAATAACGCTTCAATTAGGGCAAGAAGTTCCGCATTTGACGTTAATTTACAATCTCTATCTCGCACGTACAGCAAAGTATTTCGCTCAATATGCATATTTGTATATTTTACGATTTCCTCGATCATACTGCTATCAAACATTTTTTCAAAGGCGCTAAATTCATCCGTGATGTTTATAGCGCAGGGAGCTAATCCAGTCTTAAATTTAATTATATTTCGAGCACTTATTTTACTTGTATTAGTGTATGGACTTTTTTCCACTTATATTTCTGCTCAATATCCGAAAAATTGCTCCACGCTGCTTCTTCCGTTTACCACGTGCTAGTGACTTTTCTCCCTCTTTGGCAATATAAAAGTCTTCATTTTCGGTTCCTGGCTCCACAATATTAGATGTCGATTCCTCTTCCAATGCTTCTTGCTCAGTATTGCTGTCTATGTTGCATTCCTCCACAACCTCCTCTTCGGTATCAGATGCATTGTCATCTATCTCCTCATGCTTATCTTCATCCAAGTCCAGGAGTGCTCTCACATCAATTCGTGATCTATAAAAAGTAGAACACATAAATGAGAGATACAGAATGTATTTGCAAGACTACGCATTCTAAGTATATAATTGCAACAAATGCTAAAGTTATAGTTTTTGCGTTGTACCAGCTTTCTTCCAAAATAGTGATATGAAAGGACAAGATAACGACTTCGTATGAAAAATAAAACAGAAATATACTTACTGCGATGTGGATGCCATTTTAGTAGTTGCTTCTTATTTTGCTGGGGAGTTATATATAAACCAAAGTATATCACTATATACACTATATAGTGTGTATTAGTTACTATGTGCACGTATATGTACGTGTTAATACTCGCGAAATAGCGATACTTGCTGATTAGCGAATCCACGAATTATACAGCAGAAACGGTAAACGGTAAATCACGAACTTGACGACACGGTACCTCAGAGGGCTAGTACAAGAGTGAGAAACCGCGTCACCTTTGGAGGGCTATTTATACAGCCCTCGCAGAGGTACGCGTCCCTCAAGCGACGCCAAAAACGCGCGGGAAAAATCGGCACGAAATGCGTGGGCAGCGGAAGGTATCCACTTCCACACGCCGAAAAATACTGACCTGAGCAAGTCTGGCTGCCAGATGCTCACGGGGGAAAACCGAGAGTACCTAACGGTGAGTCCCATATAAAATATGGAGACATGTTAGTGACGAAGCCGCTACAACTATAGCAGAAAATTACATATAAAATTGAGTGTTTAGGACAGGCATGTCCAGGGAGTTTCTCGCACGAGCAACCGCGAGTTCCTCTTCGAAGGCAAGAGCACAAGTTGGACGTGCCTGGTTTAGAGTCTCCAGTTCGAATACCTTCCAAGGTTGAATGCTTTCGCTAGCGAAATTCATAGAGTTCAACTTATATACTATTTGCATATGCAGTGGCGGTGACTAATCACCGAACGCAAACGTTTTGTAGCGGCCATCGGCACGACCAAATACGAACATTTGGCGTGCAGATGGTCGGCATGGTTTATGACACGCGCGCCAGCAGAACTATTTTTGAGTAAGCCGCTTTCCGTTCCATTCGTGATTGAATTTTAAACAAAGCATTTTTTTCCTGCGAGACTTTCGTTTACAGCCTCAATAGTTATTGTGGGTATCATAAACCTCGAGTTTCCGAAGGGAACAGGATGTGAGGCCGGGCGGCCTGTGACCGGCCACGTCATACGCCTCGGGGGCCTTGAGGAAATCCCGCTGCATTGCCAAGAGTATTTCTTCCGCCAAATCTCACACCTTTATGGTGGAAGCACGCCGAAGACACGCGAAACAGGTGACGCGATTTTGAGCCTGAAAATAACCGATTGGTTGTCACCGGCATCGGGTCAACCAATTAGGTCGCGCGCGTCTTGCCGGAAAATGTGTGTCCGGCAGACGCCAGTCTTCGCCCACACCTAGGCAAGGTATAACATCTTGTCCGCCATAGGCATTGAAAATAAAGATTAATTCTATAAGGGACATAGCCTACCTTCTATTCCTTTAGTTTCTATTGGTGCAGGCGTTGCTTCGATTCTCGGCTCGGCTATCTAGTCGAACATCGTCGGAGGGTCCGCGGTACAAAAAATCGGGAAAGCCGGCCCTAACGGCGCCAGTCCGGCGACTCACGATTTTTCTGAAGTAAATTGGTGAAATAATACTATAAAGATAATAAAATAAATATTTTTCCCCGGAAGGCGAGCTTGTGCCCCCTGCACCCCTTCTTTGGATCCGCGGCTGGAGCAGGTAGAATGGGCTAATCCTGATGCGGAGGTAGAAGACCGTCCGCCCGCTTCAGCTCGGCGTCGTATAGTACCAATAAAATAATTAAACGCTTTGCACCCAGCACAGAAAATAAAAATTTCCAACATCCGATGTGCTAGTCTGCTAGTCGTCGTTATGGAATTGTATGTACGTATCCTAAAATTTATTCTATAAAGACGTTGAAATCATCGTCACTTTGGTAGATTAGTAGGACTGAAGCTTATTACTCCAAAATAGAGCTAGGCATTATATGAAATGTTTCGAATATTTGTCTAAGATAATCATCCATATAAATTCTTATTAGTTGAATATTTTAACCGAATATTAATTATACGTTACGTGTGGTAAATTATTCTGACAATTTATTCCAATAACTCGTCATTATTTATTCACGTAATAATATCGATCAGTCATTACTCAGATAACATTAGGAACAATAAACATTGAGTATTATTCCAATTACCGACTTGAAATAAATATTTATTTTCGGTCAACAGTTGAATCAATTCCTTTTAGTCGAGTATTTCATTTCTATGTAAATTATTTGTCAACATAAATTACTCGGATCACTTATTTTTCAAAACAGGGTTGGACGTTAGGTAAATAAAATTTGAAATTGTGATTACTAGAATAATATTACATGGCTATACTTGGTTAGAAATTATTTTGGAATAATTACATCGTCTCCGATTGCTTTGGTTTTTTATATTCTTATGAAAATGGAGGGGTAGTTTCACCCCCTAAAGATGCAAACGGGTGAAAATAAAATAACACGTATATCTTATTCTTCTGTCCTCTAAAACATATCCAAAAACCAGAACAATCGGAGACGAACACCTGAAAACTTTTGAGGGGTGGTTTCACCCCCTAAAGATGCAAACAGGCTGAAATAAAAAAAACACGTATATCTTATTCTTCTGTCCCCTAAAACATATCCAAAAACCAGAACAATCGGAGACGAACACCTGAAAACCTTTGAGGGGTGGTTTCACCCCCTAAACATGCAAACAGGCCGAAATACAAAAACACGTATAATCGGAGGCGTACACCTGGGAAACTTGTGAGTACACGGGCGCGCACGCCGGTAGGATACGCGGCATACTTTCGTTTTCATTCAATTAGAGACACTTTCAATCCGAATTTGAACCGGACAAGTACGTAGAATTATGCAGAAATGTTCGCTGGAAGAATACATAGGGGTGCTGGGTACAATACATCACGGTAAAACGGTTTTTTCAGCCAAAAACTGACCTCCGTGTACTGAGTACACACGCGCGCCTGCCGGCGGTTTAAGGTCAGCTAAATCTAAAAGCTTTACTATTTCAGCTAATCTAGAAGCAATAGACTTTGACCGGTCAAAATTAGTTTCTTTCTTTCGAGGAGAGCGCGGCATTGATTGACCCTCCGTGAACTCTTCTAATTCGATAGGAGGAACAATGACGTTAACATGGTTGGGGATAGTATTTTCTTATACAACGCCCGCTAATTCCTTAAAACCGAAGCTGAAAATCTGAGCACTGAATTGATTTGTGGCCAATAAAGGAATGTCAAGTATAAAAAGTGACAGAGGAATCAGTGTTCGAGCGGAGAACGAGAATACAATTGGAATTATCAAAGTTGATTTCACAATCTTTGCGTGAGAACTTTTTTAATTTTTTTCGTGAATTAAAGGTACAATTGGAATTAGCAAAGATGATTTCACAATCCTTGCGTGAGAACTTTTTTCGTGAATTAAAGGGTTAAAGGTACAATTGGAATTAGCAAAGATGATTTCACAATCTTTACGTGCGAACTTTTTTAATTTTTTTCGTGAATTAAAGATGATTTCACAATCTTTGCATGTGAACTTTTTTCGTGAATTAAAGGGAATTAGCTTCTTTCATACATGAGTCATGTTTATGGGGGGGGGGGGGGGGAGGATTTCATCACTTTTTTCATATAAATTACTAAGTGCTTATACATACAGCTAAATCTAACGTAGAAGTACAAATAATACTGTTTTTTGTCCCTTTTTTTTAAATACCTTTTTCATGTATTTGAGGGGGGTAGAGCAGAGGAGGGACATTATAAGATTTCTGGAAAAGGTTGACGGAAAGAACCTCGTGGAGGTGAAAATTGTACCCAATCAGCAATATTCAATAAAAATATTACCCATTACCACAAATCCAAACGACTTGAAATCAGTCACTCGCGGTTTTACGAAAAAGACAAAACGACGCTGAGTTCGGGTCGCTAGTCGCATCCCGAGTTCCGTAAATCTTCTTTACCATCGTGACATTTCAAAAATGTTAACAACTAGCAGGTTATGATTGAATGACAGCCAAATGACATTTATAAATTATGCTTTCGAGGCGACACCTACTGGCGTCAAGTGGAGGAGAACAACGTGACGTCATACCTCGTAATCCTAAAAGTATCATTTTTATAACTATTAATTCAGAATAAATCTTATATCTTTTAGACAAATAGCTTGATACATTAAGTAAAACGACATATGGGTTAAAAAGAAAAAAATGATTCGCTTAATCATGTAAAAACACCGGGACTATGTCATAAAATAAGATAATAAGGCTAAAATAGCTCCGACGACCTGTCAATTTCGCTATCTTTCGTGTATAGATACGTGGTCGCTCAGTGTGCCTATGGGTAGAGGGGAAGGGGGGAATTAGCTTCCAGACGCGACCGCGTCTGTTGATAATCACTTTTTTCTCGTCGCTCTCTTTAACAATGGAACTCTTGATGTTGATTTTCATATATTTATATGGATCGGAGCTTATTAATAAATTATTTAGAATGTTACGAGCCGGGGCTGCGGCAACGCGAGAGGCCGGCGATAGGAGTATTTCACAAGGAATACGGTTTATGAATTTGTTAGTTAGAGGGCGGACGAACCTGATGCGAAATCAGGGAGCCGCAGGATTATCAGAAACGAGGACGAACCTGATGCGAAATCAGGGAGCCTCTAGGAATGGAGTCACTCACGGACGAACCTGATGCGAAATCAGGGAGCCGCAGGAGGGTGATTATTCGTGAACGAACCCGATGCGAAATCGGGGAGTCACTAGGATGATGTTCACAGACGAACTCGACGCGAAGTCGAGGAGCTGTTAGGAGGTTGGATTATTCACAGACGAACCTGGTGCGTAACCAGGGAGCTGTTCGGAAGGTGGTTGACTTACAGACGAACCTGATGCGAAATCAGGGAGCTGTAGGATACGGACGAACCTGATGCGAAATCAGGGAGCTGTAGGATACGGACGAACCTGATGCGAAATCAGGGAGCCGCAGGAGAGGTTAAACGTGGACGAACCCGATGCGAAATCGGGGAGCCACTGGGTTGGAGAAGATTCCTTGTTTTGGTATTGGATGCGAACGACCCTGATTTGAAATCAGGGAGCCGCGGGAAATGTTAGTATTAACTCTTATATAACTCTTAATTAATATTTGATACAACTCGAGCGGTAAAGTTGTATCGGTTTGTATATGCTACTAATATTATAAGGATCGCTGGGTAAAAGATGGGTTTAAACGAATCTACTCGATTTACAAACGAACACCATATATTCAATAATTAGTTATTGTACAAATGTAAGTGTCGCGATTAAATAGTTGAGTAAAATAGAGTGAATTACCACTAAGGTTGCACGGTGTTGACGCACTGACGATGCGGGGCGTACGAGTGGTTATTTGGAGAAGCCAAATAGAATTTAACCGAACTCGCGGATTCAACTAGGTTAACTATGATTCTGACTGGGACTCGAGCCCGGTCTCACTGGATATAACCAACTCTGTACGAGCGTGACGCGACGTGACTCTACGCGTGACTGTATAGCTTTTAACCAAAGAGGGTAGAAACCAAAGGGTTTATATAGTCCCAAAAATGAGTGGGGATTCGTTGGAAATCTCCATATAAGGAAATCCTTCTGGGTCGTCGTCGTGTCACTCCCGTTCCCATGATCGTCATCCAGCTGGTCGAGATCACGACCCCCATTAGTGGTGTGTGATAAGCGAAAGGATTTTAGGGCGTTTTCCCTTCGCAGACGCGAGCACGAAAAACGGTTGAGAGCGGCGTATGGGAAAATTCCACATACGTAACAAGAAGATCTTGATTTGTCATTTTTCGGCTGCTCTTTTTGCGTATAATTCGCAGTAGTTTTTGAAATCTTTATTTCGGGGTTTCTGGACTTCCTCTGTTAAATATACTAAAAAAAATTTTACATTTCCATTTCTAGAAAATGAGCAGCTTTTTACATTGGAATAGTTTTAGTTAGTCTTTTTCTTGTAATGAAAAATATAAATCCTTATATTCTATTGTCAAATTAAGATTTCTTGTTACAATTTTCGTATTTTTCTACATTAAAACCATTGTTCGAATTTGTTCGTAAATTCAAGCATACCTCTTAATTCTGGATAGACTTCAATTTCACAAAATTCAATTTTTATATCCGTCCGCATCCGACCCTTTGAAAAATTGATATTTTTTTGCACAAAAGCAGGTGCAAGTCTGGAAAATGTACTATTTTGCTTCAATTTATTATTTTCAATAATAATGGTGCAAACTGAATGTTTTTAACTTCAAAATACTCTAATTGAGTAATTTTCAAATATAAGTAATATATGTTGGAAGTGAAGCACACAGAGGTGTGAAACGTGCAAAAGTATGAATGAAACGCTACATAAATAAGAATGAATCATGTAACCAGAGAGTGATTGGAATCGACTTTTGGGGAAACAAATAAAAAGGAAGCAAGCAAGTTCTAATAATGACCCATGACAATCCGCTCCTGAATTCAACAATTGACTATCGTTTGCCAGCCAATAGCTGAAATCCCTTGCATCTATCACGTTGTTAACATGCGATTCTTTTCTTTACCTATATACTGACCACTGACTTGACTCGTTGCGTTGGACGGAGTTCATAATTTAGTTATAGCTGTGTTACACATCAGATATATTTCATACCAATGGATACATTTAAAACCAATAGAGATATTTTCCTTCTATTTAAAAGAGACGGAAAAATAGTGATAGACCATACTTTGTTAGTGGAAAGTTGTTTAAATTGTTGTGCTCCATTAAATGAAAATCAATTAAGTGAATTGGAAAACCAACTACGACTTTTTTGCATTCGATCTAAAAAGCGTTGGGTGGAATCAAGCTACAATGAAAAACGTTTTTTGGAGAAAAACGAGGACTGGTTGGACCGTGAGTACAATTGGCCAAGTTTTGCGTGTAGTAATAACCATAATCCATCATGTTCTAATGACGAATCACGAACATTAATCAACAAAATGTTCAAAGGATGTTCTTTGCGAACAAAGAAAATGAGAACTGAATCCTTAAGAAATGAATACACGGTTGAAGAACTGACTTTTGCAAGTGGAATGAAATTGAGAGCAGAAGGAAAGGCGAGTATTTGTAAGATTCTTGATTTTTTATTAGAAAACTCCGACAGAATAAAAGATGTCGAAGGTTTTTGTAAAAATTTATATAAAAATAAAAACATAAAACATCGAGTGAAATGTCAAAAGAAAAAGGTTTTTCCCTTTTCATAACGACTAAATTGTCCAAAGGGCAATATAATTTGTTAAGAGAAACTGGCCTTAAAGAAGGAACGAATATTTATCCGTCCTATTACTAAATTAAGCAAGCAAAAGAAGATTGTTACTGTAAGAAAGAAACACGTGGAAGGAAAGGGTGGTCGCTAATTCGAAAACTATACAACTCGCGCCTTATTGTACTGCAATTTATTATTCAGTCGCCGTGATACACGCGAGTATATTGCCAATCGTGAACAACGAACTCCGTCTCGCCGGTCACCTCGCTTGTTTCGCGCGTCATTTGTTTTAACGCGCGATCCTAGGCCCACGTGATCGTCGGTCAGAGCGGGCTCTCTTCTTATCCTCGCCTTTTGGGTTGCGCTATGGATTCGGTTGGAATCTGGAGACGCGGTAGCGTCTCGACGCCAAGTACAAGAAAGACACCCTGTATACATGAAAGACACCCTGTATAAAACACCCTGTATAAATGTCGATCGACTGCCCCTGCCGTTTATCCATGTTCCGAGACCCTGCATATATATGTCGACTGTCGCTACCGCTATCCTTTACTCGTCGCCAGGCTATTCTGAAACTTATTTCATTAATATCTCATCACCCCTGCAATATTTTTTAAATTTAAAGGCATTTTTCTTATGTAAACCGCATATAAGCTTTCGAATAAGACCAATTCCGAAAAAAATCGGTCCACGCATGCTAGAGATATCGTAATATCGTCTCATGAAATTTCAGAAATTAAGAGAAAATTTTTCTTCTTCAGTCGAAATTTTGTCGTCGTCGACATAATACGTATACACACACACCTATCAGTTTCGCACACATGTTTCGTTCGTCGACTCTCGGGATCATTCCACAGAGTATATATCCTTATACAGGGTGTCCCAAAAATGTCGCGTTTCCTTGAAAAGGGTGACTCAGGGGGTGATTTGAAACAACTTTTTCCTTAGGGAAAATATTGTCCGAAGCTTCGTTAAGGAGATATTAAGCAAAAACCCCGACCAATCAGAGCGCGCGCCTTCCGCCTGAGTTCCCGCGGTAGCGTTGGCTACGAGGTAGGCGACCGCGCTTGTGCTACGAACGTACGAACAAGCAAGTCGGCATGCATCGAAGGAAACCGCGTTACACATTTTTTTTTTAAAGCAGAATCTTAAATAAGAATAATTTGAAGTGAGAGGACAAGAAGTACGTAAATTTCGTTTTTAAATAAGGCATAAACGAAAAGCTAACGTAACAGAAAATGTACGACAAGTGATCGTAATTCGTTATTGAGGTAAAAATCCGTAGTTTAAGAACGGCCAACACAACTAAATTAAAAAAATAATATTAGGTGTATGAATAAATTCTTTCCGACTGGAATTTCTATCGCGGTGGTATACAGAAGCTGCCAGAAAAATGGCAAAAGGTAATGAAAAATAATGGAAATTATTGCGATGATCGAGTTGTTTTCATATTTTTTAAATCGAACTGTTATTGTACCCTAAAATCGGAAAGAATTTATTTTCACACCTAATAATCACCAATAAATTAAAGAAAACTCACCCTTTCGGACATTCCTTTCCTTGCTTTCCTTCCCTTTTCGGAAACCTGTGTCACTAGGCCACTGTACCGATCCTGGTCATCGGCGTCCAGTGCTCAGCTGATCGCAGGGTCAATGTACCGAATATTCACTTCACTGCACGGCTACTAACACTGATCACTGAATTTATTTTTCACGGAACGTGTTGTTCCTACGTTATAAAAATTGGTGGCCGCGAAAGGGGCCGATTACTGTTAATTACTGGGACGAGATTACTACTATTACCCGGCGAAACGAAAACTCGTGGCAGACTGTCTCGGGCTGTGCAGTCCGCTGCTGTGCAGCGATCAGATACGGATCCAACCGACGATCGTCAAAACAAAAGCGTAGGCTACGCTTGGTCAAATCGCTCTATCCCACTCGATCTCGTGTTTCGTTCGATCTCTTCGTCGCGCGGTGTGACAATGTATGTGGCAACTTCAGCCAATAACCAAAATACGTGTGTCCCGTCTTTAAAAGTGTGCCCAAATAGGTGACTCGACCAATCGTCACAGCAGCGGACTGCACAGCCCGAGACAGTCTGCCACGAGTTTTCTTTTCGCTGGGTAATAGTATTAATCTCGTCCCAGTAATTAACAGTAATCGGCCCCTTTCGCAGCCACCAATTTTTATAACGTAGGAACAACACGTTCCGTGAAAAATAAATTCAGTGATCAGTGTTAGTAGCCGTGCAGTGAAGTGAATATTCGGTACATTAACCCGGACGCAGTGTGATCAGCTGAGCACTGGGCGCTACCCAACCATAAATCTTTTCGTCCACTGATAACCAGGATCGGTACAGTGACCCAGTGACACAGGTTTCCGGAAAGGGAAGGAAAGCAAGGAAAGGAATGTCCGAAAGGGTGAGTTTTCTTTAATTTATTGGTGATTATTAGGTGTGAAAATAAATTCTTTCCGATTTTAGGGTACAATAACAGTTCGATTTAAAAAATATGAAAACAACTCGATCATCGCAATAATTTCCATTATTGTTCATTACCTTTTGCCATTTTTCTGGCAGCTTCTGAATACCACCGCGATAGAAATTCCAGTCGGAAAGAATTTATTCATACACCTAATATTATTTTTTAAATTTAGTTGTGTTGGCCGTTCTTAAACTACGGATTTTTACCTCAATAACGAATTACGATCACTTGTCGTACATTTTCTGTTACGTTAGCTTTTCGTTTATGCCTTATTTAAAAACGAAATTTACGTACTTCTTGTCCTCTCACTTCAAATTATTCTTATTTAAGATTCTGCTTTAAAAAAAAAATGTGTAACGCGGTTTCCTTCGATGTATGCCGACTTGCTTGTTCGTACGTTCGTAGCACAAGCGCGGTCGCCTACCTCGTAGCCAACGCTACCGCGGGAACTCAGGCGGAAGGCGCGCGCTCTGATTGGTCGGGGTTTTTGCTTAATATCTCCTTAACGAAGCTTCGGACAATATTTTCCCTAAGGAAAAAGTTGTTTCAAATCACCCCCTGAGTCACCCCTTTCAAGGAAACGCGACATTTTTGGGACACCCTGTATATACCCTTATACCCTTATACCCTTACACCCTTATATACCGTTATACCCTTATACCCTTATACCCATATACTCATATATATTTGTATATGCAACATTTGATCCAAATGTTTCGATCTAATCGTCTGGAAGATTTTCCATGCATTCAGGATAAAGAAACAATTAATACGTGTGTATGAATATGAATTTGCAAATAATAGTACAATTAATCTTTGAAAAAAGAAGTGAGATCCCCTCAAAAACTTCAAAAAAGTAAAAAAATTACGCCAAGTACATCAAATCAAGTAAATCACAAAACATAGAAGATAATAATAATTACAAAATTAAAAAAAGATGTGAAATCAGAATGAGCTGCAAGTACATAAAGGTGCTTGCCAATGTATTAAATAATATTAAGCAGATATATTTTTATAGAAATAAATATTTTAATACGAATAAATATTTTATTCAAAACACTTGGCGCTGCGAAACCGAAAAAATGTTAATTGTCTAAGTATTAATTAATAATTTACAATAACTCCCGTACAATCTAAAATACATAAACATATAAATATTACAAACGCAGTCAGATTTATTCTACATATATACTCGAGCTCATTTTAGAAGGAACTTATTTCGCGCATGTTGAATGAGCTGTTCAACTGTCGCGAGGTCTCTGTTCCCCCACTTTACCATGCGCAGCCGAAAGACCATTGGTGGTGGCATAGCCAATGAGCGCCAACATGCGCAGAACCGATCTAAACTCGTCGGTCGGCAAGTTCCTTCTAAAATGAGCTCGAGTATACTTAACTCTCATATCATACGTAGCATATGCAAACGCACACATACACACATTCACACATTCACACATGCACACATTCACGAACTCACGCACAAGAAAGAAAGAAGAAGATTAATGCAATTTATACATATGTATTCAGTTTAGCATAACCAATTCGGGGCGCAGCGCCAAGTATTTTGAATAAAATATTTATTCGTATTAAAATATTTATTTCTATAAAAATATATCTGCTTAATATTATTTAATACATTGGCAAGCACCTTTATGTACTTGCAGCTCATTCTGATTTCACATCTTTTTTTAATTTTGTAATTATTATTATCTTCTATGTTTTGTGATTTACTTGATTTGATGTACTTGGCGTAATTTTTTTACTTTTTTGAAGTTTTTGAGGGGTAGTACTTTATTGTGCCCCTCGGGGATTACAATTCATATTACTCCTCCTCTCTTCTCTCGCTTAACCTATTCTCGCATCCTTAAATCTATTCCTTACCACTACTTCTTATATCTAATCCTTACACCTAACCGCCCGCTCGCTCGCTCGCCACCGCCTCGCCCGCTCCTCCCGCTCCCCCCTCCGGACCCCCGCTTCCGCACGCATCCTCTCACTCTCATTCCTTACCCATTCATTCCACCATCTTGCACCCCCCTCCACTCTTCCACCCTCCTCATCCAACTTTCCCCCAATCCATCATCTCCCAACACTTCCCCCACCATCCCCTGCCAACCCCTTCCCTCTCCCCATCCCGTACATTCCTCCCATATATGTTCCCATGTTTCCTCCCCCCATCCGCAAACCCTACATCTCCTTTTCTCCTTATCCTCCCAATATCTTCCCCCCCTCATCTCACTCCCCAACCTGAACCTAGCCACCCTCCTCCATCTGCTCTCCCCCCACCCCTTCTTTAGGTATCCAGGAACCCCCACCCCCTTTACCCTCCCATACCATCTATTATACCTAGCTTCCCTAATCCTTTCCCACCTATCCCCCTCCTGCAACCTCTTCTCCACACTTACCAGCTCTTCCCCCCTCATTTCTCCCCCATCCCTCATCCTTTCCACTTCCTCCACTGTCCATCCCCTCTCCTCATAAAACCCCTTCCTCTCCTCTTCCCATCCCTCCAGGACCCTCCCTCTCCTTGCCCGCCCTTTAATCTCCTCCCAACACATCCTTGCCACCTCCCCTCCTTGCCCCTCCTCCAACTTTCTCTCATACTCCCACGCCCTCATCCCCGCCCTTCCCTTCAACATCTCCCGCTGCAACTCTTCCCTAACCAAATATCCCGGCGTACACCATTCCACCCCCAAAACCCATCTCAAAAACCTGTCCTGTACCCCCTCCACCCTCTCCCTACTTTTCCAGCCCCATATTTCCACCCCATAATTTATCGTTGCCCACACTAACCTATCAAACAACCACACCCTTCTCCCCCAATCCTTTCCAAATCTCCTTTTACCAATCCCCCACACCTGCCCCATCACAGCCGCTGCCTTCCTCACTCTCTCTCTTACATGCGCCTCTTGCCCTCCATTTCCCATCAAAGTATATCCCAGATATTTGTATTCTCTCACCTCCGCCAGCTCCTTTCCCTTCCACCTCCAAAGCACCTTTTTCCATCTACCTCCACCCCTCCTGCACCTCATCACTTTTGATTTCTCCACATTCAACTGCAACCCCTTCTCATCCATATACTTTTCCAACTTTCCTAACATCCCCTTCATCCCTTCCTCATCCTCCGCCAACACCGCAATATCGTCCGCATACGCCAGGGTATATACCTTCTTCCCCCCAATCTCACCCCACCCCATCCTCCTTTTTCCAGCTCCTCGTCCAAATCCGCCAACAACAGGGTGAACATACAAGGACTAAGTGGGCACCCCTGCCTCACTCCTCTAGCCGTCCAAAACACCTTCCCTTCCTCCTCCCCTACTCTCACCCTAAATACCGTTTCCTTCAACACCTCCTCACACCTTTTAACTAACCCCTCCCTCACCCCTCTCTTCCTCATCGCTTTTATGAGTACCTCCCTATCCACCGAGTCGAATGCCGCCTTCAGGTCTATAAATAAAATAATCATTTTCTTCCCCTTCCTGTTGACCTGCCTACTTATCAGGTAGTTCAACGTATATACATTATCAATAGTTCCCCTTCCCTTCCTGAAGCCGGCCTGAGTCGGTGGTAGTAGCCCTTTTCCCTCCACCTCCTCCCTCAGTCTCTCCGCCAGTACCGACGCATAAATTTTGAGTTATATATTAAGTGAGTTATAGATTAATTTCGACAGTTTAATCTGGCACAGGTCATAAACCACATAATTCATATCTTCGGAGTTTGGGCAGCGTTAAATGCGTTAATACGAAATTACGAAGGGCCATACCCAGCTTTTACGGTGAGCCATAATCAAATAAATTAATCTATAAATAATTGTCAATACTTATTGTTGAAAAGAATGAGGTTGATATACATAGGTACACTTTAGTTTAACGCAAAGCAAGCTATATTTAGTGCAGCACAAAGTAGAGATTATTAATATACAAAAGGATTAGCAAAACAGGTGGCAAGCGCAATGTACAAGCGATAGCGGGACTGACACGATATCGATCTCGATCCTTCTAGTAGCATATAAACGCACTCCGCATCAGATGGCGCCAGTTTTGAATACGGGTAAACGCCATGAACATGTATACACATTTATGTAAACTCTAACATCCCCTCTTGTTCATGACGTCATTTTTAACATTCGCAAATAATTGACAATTTTTGTCCATGTTAGACTTTTCGTGAGTAAGTCACCTAATTGGTTTTTAGACGGTACATAATTAACAATCACGTTTCCGGCTTTTTGTTCTTGCCGGACTCTGTGAAAACGAATCCCAATGTGTTTCGTCCGTCTATGGAATTCTGGATTTCTCGACATCGCAATTGCCGCTTGGTTATCCACTCTTAACTCAGTATTCTTGGTTTGCATCAAACCAAGGGACTCCAGAAGAGGTCTCAGCCACAAAATCTCTTTCAAGGCTTCAGAAATGGACATATACTCAGCCTCTACCGACGAGAGAGCTGTTACTGGCTGCAGACTGGACGACCAGGCTATGGGTCCACCATATAGTACAAAAACATACCCAGAAGTCGACTTTCTCTCTTCCGGATCACCGGCAAAGTCGGAATCACAATACCCGATCAAATCATTGTCATAATTACTACTGTAACATAAAGAAAGATTAATCGTGCCCTTTAAATACCTCATGACATGCTTAACTTCCTTCCAGTGTGTTTCGGCAGGGTTGTTTGAGTATCTAGCAAGTGCATTGACAGCAAACGATATGTCCGGCCTTGAAATAAATGCAATATAATTTAGACACCCTACAGCTTCTCGATAAGGCCACCTTTTTTCGAAACTCTCCCCTTTTCGATTCATCTCTGGCAGCTTAGTGGAACTTAATGGCGACGTGGCATGTTTGCAATTTTCCATTCCAAAGCGATGCAAAACACGTGATATGTACCCTCGTTGATTCACGCTTATTGTCTTCATTTGTCGATCACGACTGATTTCCATACCGACATAGCAAGACGGTTCGTGACATGTGATTTCAAATTTTTTTTCTAATGATGACATGAAAACCTTCAGTAGTTCTCTATTTTTACACATTACTAACCCATCATCAACATATAGGCATAGAATCATCCAATTATTTGTGTTGATGTCCTTTGCAAATACACAAGGATCTGAAGCTGATCCTGTCATACCATACTCGGTTACAAAATCATTAAAGAGAGTATTCCAATTTTTGGATGCCTGCTTGAGCCCATACAAGCCCTTTTGTAAATGACAGACCCGATCAGTTCCATCTTCATATCCTTCAGGTTGTTTCATATAGATATCGTCTTCCAGGGGACCATTAAGGAAAACTGTCTTTATGTCGAATTGTGCCATGTCCATATTTTCTTTAGCAGCTATGGCCAACGCCGTTCTTACCGATTCATAGCGTACTACCGGTGAGAACGTCTCAAAGTAGTCTATTCCTTGTGTCTGACTAAACCCACGTGCAACCAACCTGGCCTTGTATCTTTCGACTGTTCCATCAGGTTTTACTTTCGATTTGAAAACCCATCGACAGGACACAAGTGGCTTGCCTTTTGGTAGTTCCTCCAGTCTCCATGTCTCATTTTTCGTTAACGCTAGTATTTCTTCGTCCATTGCCATTTTCCAAAAATTAGCATTGTTTCTACCGACTGCATCTTCATATGAGACTGGGTCCATGGACATTTTCATTTCAGCAATATTTACTGACTTCGATTGACTTCTTAATTTTCTATCCGTCCCCGGAGCTAACTTTTCAAAATTCTTTGAACCAAGTGGTCGCCCTTTCTTCTTTGTATTCCCGGGTGGGATTTCGTACTCATCTTCAGCATCCACAAAGACATCGTCATCAACATCGTCTGAACTAGTTTCTTTCTTACCGTTCGGACGAGGTGGCTCGTGTTCCTCACGTTCATAACCTGATAAAGGAAATAAAATCTTGTTTTCTGCATCAGTTACATCACGTATGATGACATCAGATGCTCTTTCCACAGTTTTCTTAATTGGATCAAAAACTCTAAAACCTCTTTCTGTTAAACGATCATATTCAACGAACACTGTCTTTTTAGCTTTGGCATCCATTTTATGCCTCATAGAACTAGGAACATGTACAAAAGCAACTGCACCAAAAACTCGGAGGTGAGATACGTTGGGTTTCTTCCCATACCACTCATAATATGGAGTTGTGTTCATATCACCACGATTCGGTACTCGATTTCGTAGATATGCTGCTGTGGCAATAGCTTCTGTCCAAAGCAGTTGGCGATCCCCTCTTGAGAGATCAGTGTTAAACAACAGAGAACGAGCAGTGTCACATAAAGTCCGACTCTCTCTCTCTGCCATTCCATTGCATTGTTTAACATTTGGCGGCGATAGCTCGTGAGTAATACCCATGCTCTTGAGAACATTTTTGACACTCTCATTCACATATTCAGTGCCATTGTCCGTTCGTAAGGAAATTGCTTTTCTTCCGGTTTCCTTTTCGGCATCCACAAAGAACAATTTTAAAGTACTTGATACTTGTTCCTTAGTTTTCATAAAGAATACTCTACGATAGCCTGATGCTTCATCTTTCATTGTCATAAAATATTTGCATCCATTCCATGACGGTGTCCCAACATGACATACATCGGAGTGAAAACATTGACCGGGTGCACAATCTCGTCTTTCCCTTGTAGGATGTGAACTAATGGTTTGTTTTCCAAAGTAACATGCATCACAAATGTTTCTTTTGGTAACTACTACCTCAAGACCATCAGACAGGTTCTTACTTAGCATTGCTTCAATTACCTTATCACCTACATGACCCAGGCGTTGATGCCACAAACCAATTGACTGAGCCATTTTCACAGAAATCGATGGTGGCTTAACACGTATTAATGGAATATACTGGTTTCCTATTTTTCTTCCACCCAAGACTGTATCTCGTCCGTTTGTCAACCGCATGACTCCATTTCCACGATGAAAAGCATATCCTTTCGTGCTTTCCATGTACGTTGTTGACAGCAGCGATTCATTACTCATGTTTTCAGAATAATATACATTTTCCCATACTCTGTCTTCCCATTTCTTACCGTCTATTGACTTCTCAATTTCGATATCACCGACATGTGTTGTCCAGAGAGTGGCATCATTTGCTGCATTTAGTTCTATTGATGAACTCAGTTTACGCAGCGAGGAAAACCATTCTATATTCTTTGTTAGATGAACGCTTGCTCCAGAATCTGCAATTATTTTGCCACTCTTATTCGAAACACTTAGTGACGAGGCTGACAGACCACTCGCACATTTTTGGGTTTCGTTAAGAGCTTTTTCATCGGACAGTTTTGATTTGTCGTCTTTTGACCAGCAATCACGTTGCATATGCCCCTTTTTACCACACTTATGACATTTACCAGGAAACTGCCTTGTCATAATTTTCTTCCCCTTACATGAATTTTCTCCTGTTTTCTTTCCTGAATATACTTTCGCTTTGAAAGCTTCATGTGGCGTGTCATCAATGCGCTCTGCAAAGCTTCTTTCTGCATTTGCGAGCTTTTCCAGGAAATATGCCAACGACACATCCTCTGATAAAAGTGACCAACTTGTTACAAAGTTATCAAATTCCTTCGACAGACAACCGAGAATTTTTGCCATTAAAAGTTTTTCATTGAAACTTTTGCCAAAATCCTGAGACTCTAACGCTTCAATCTTGCGAGCAATGACCTTGAGTCCTGCTACGAATGTACCAACCGTGCTATCCGGTTTCCACGAGTGCGTGAAAAACTCACGCAACAGTTCCAAGAGAACATTGAGCGTCTTTGGTTCAAATACGGTCCTAATTCTCGTCAGAATATCAGCGGAAGTTTCACAGTCACATACCTGATCGAATGTTGCATCATCTAAGGTTGACCGAATAATTGATCGAGCTTTACTGTCCTTTGCCGTCCAATTACTTAATTCCGTTAAGTTCTCTGCTTCTGGTTTAACCGCAGTGCCATTGGCGACCTCCCAAATTCGATGACTTTCCAATACGTCTCGAATTTCAATTTTCCAACGGCTGAATGTTGCCTTGGAAATTTTGGTCATCGAATCTCGCGATTAAAACTGTGATGTATCGGCGCCGCCTAGCGGACACGCGAACAAGGAAGCGTCTTGATTTCGCATTTCGCACCGGCAACACGTTCATTTTTGTAATGCATTATTGTATCTAGCACAAGTGTGCAATAACGCTATGCGTGAGTTGTCAATATATATATATACCAATACTCAATCATACGGCAATAAACTTTAAGTACACTACAAAAACCCAGATTTTCCTCAGCCGTCATGACTTTTCTTTAATTACCAGCTAGCGAACCAAATTTCGCTTAGCAAAAATGAACTCACGACCGTACTTTGAAAAATCACTGCACGTGTCTATATAACCTCAAAAAGTACATGCGTTTATACAAAGCACAAATAATAAGTCTCATAATCTGTTGAAAAGAATGAGGTTGATATTCATAAGTACACTTTAGTTTAACGCAAAGCAAGCTATATTTAGTGCAGCACAAAGTAGAGATTATTAATATACAAAAGGATTAGCAAAACAGGTGGCAAGCGCAATGTACAAGCGATAGCGGGACTGACACGATATCGATTTCGATCCGTCTAGTAGCATATAAACGCACTCCGCATCAGATGGCGCCAGTTTTGAATACGGGTAAACGCCATGAACATGTATACACATTTGTGTAAACTCTAACACTTATTAACTGAAAAACTAATTACTCTATATTCAATACATACACAATTAACAAGATACAAATCAGAAATATGATTATACCACTGCAAATAGTACAAAGGTTATTATTAAAGTAACAATAATTCCTGTTCACTGAACAACTAAATTAACTAATATCAATTATATATAGTAACGCAATTAACTAGAATAATAAAAATAAACATACAACAAAACAAACAAAAGGTGTGACGTCCCACTATTTTTCGCGCGGTATTATTTCACCACTTTCTCGTAAATCAATCCACAACTTCATCAAAAACCCTCCAACTCGAGTCATACCCCTCTTCCTCACCCAACTGATCGTTTGGACGATGTACCTTAGCGGACCCCATCTCGAAACGGTCAATCAAGAAATCCCCTCCCCCTCTTCGGCCTACGAGGCACGATTTCCTCCCTCTCTTTCAATCTAAACAAATCCCTCGCCCCAAAACTTACTAATTCGAGACCATGTCTCATCCCCTCTCCACGACCATCAATTTGACTCCACTCTTACTGTTTCAGCAAAATCATCTCTCTCTCTATTTATCTCTCTCTTTCCACATCAGCCGCAAGAAACCTGGATCAGCTGATGAACCTTGTATTTACTTTTCGCGATCATACCTACATATATACATACTGTTCAACACCATATCTCACTTACACTCCCATACACACTCTCGCTCTCATAACCGACCCGAGCGCTCGGTCATACCCAGCAGTAATCTCTCGTGTCTCGAGCTGATGAGCATCATTTGTATTACCTCAGTATTAATTCTCTTTCTCAATAAACTGTACTATTCTCAACATTTTTTGAGTTCTCTCTATACACTTACCCCTTTACCCATCGAACTACTCCAAATCCGTCGGGTTGAGTATTCCCTTTCAAAAACCCCATATAAAAACCCCGGAAGTGTTATTGCGACGCATATTTTGCGCCTTAGTCATCGACACGTGTTAATTACTGCGACGCATATTTGGCGTACGTGCCATGGTGAATTACCGCGCTCACCCTTCATACCTGACATTCCAACCTCGGCTATAAATATAAGATCCACAGAGGCCGGAGCTCATTACCATTTTTGCGAACAGTGTTATTACGATCCTCGGATTATATATTACCATTTTTGCGAACAGTGTTATTACAATCTGCGTATTCAATATTCATTGTCATAAAATCACAGCATTTATTGTAAGTCATTATTATTACCTATTATAAACATTGTACATCATCCTCATTTATATTACTAACGCTTATTGCGAATAATTTACTTTATCTAACTATTCATTTATATCGTTTCATATTGCTAAAGCTTATTGGTTTATTTTGTATTATTTGCTTATTACTAAAGCTTATTGGTTTATTTTGTATTATTTGCTTATTGCTAAAGCTTATTGGTTTATTTTTATATTGCTTGCTCATTGTTAATATTCATGAGTATCATTATTACAACACTTTAATCGTATGTGCATAACGGTACACGTCACAACCGGTACCTTGAAAATAAACAAACGTTCTTATTTACAAACCACGCTTCGAATTATTGCGTCGATCCTACGATAGTAAAGATTCCAATCCATAACAAGCCAGTGCAACAGCTGATCTTGTCTCGCGAACGCGAGAGCTCTTGTTATGTTTACAATGGCTGCGTTCAGCGGAACAAACCGCTACGTAGCCGCTCACTGATTTTTCGCTGAACGCTACCGCTAGGTTGCTGAGCGCTCAACATGTTTAGTGAGCGGTCGCCATTTTTTCGCGCGTAGATAAACTCCGCTACTTTTACGGAACGTGTTGAGCAGTAAGATGGCGTCACCCATGGACCGCAACAACCTCTACAGAGCAGAGTACATTTATAACAATATAACATACGCAATTACGGATAGGATAGATGTACATGAAAGATTATCGACAGTTATTGATTAAAAATATTTATTTATATTTGTTTCCGCCAAGAGCGTTGTTAAATTGCCGGTGCTGGTGGACTCGAGGGAAGAATGACGGGTGACGAAAACTCTCGCAGATGGACGACACGTCTTCTTTAATTGTCACTTCGTGATTCCACGGAGGTCGAACAGTACACTTTACAAACACGTCGGACAATACAATTTACACCGGCGGAGACGGAGACGGTACACAAATTCGTTGGCGCGTGGGCGCGAGACGACGAACAGGTCGCTGGTGGACAACTCCACGAAATCTTAACAAAGCGCAATGGGCGTGAGCAAAACTGTCTCTCTCGTACTGGTGTTATTGTCACGACGGTGCTGTTCTCAGAACTAACGGTCGCCGGGCGAGCGCTTCGCGATGATCGTTAGCGGTTAAAAACGTTACAAAGGTGCCGCGGCTGACTCGTCAGCTGTTGTGATGAGTCACCGGGCACAAATTCGAATCGCGCGGCGCGACGCGTTGCTCGCGGCCGCAACATTCCGCCCGCCTCGGACCCGCTTTGTGGGGCCGAATTTCGAAGAACAGCGCCCGCCCAGCGCCGCCCGCCGTGACAAGATGTGAAGGGCGTGGGTGCCTCGGAGTGGCGGCGTACAATCTCGGGGCTCGTTACAGGTGGCCTCTTCACGCCGAGACGGGGCCCTCGCCTGCCGCGGACGCGCACGGGAGGAGCACGACGCGGGTGATCGGTCGCAGTGTTTCGCCGCGGGCAGTGCGCACCGACACCACTCGAATCCAACCGTCCGGACCAGGGTGGACGTGCGAGACGCGTCCTCTTGGAGGACAACTACGTCCCCGACGCAGAGGCTGCGTTGAGGGCTAGTCCACTTGATACGAGATTGTCACGCGGGCGAATTTATATTGCGCGCCAATGCATGCGCTGGACGAACACGGCGTCTGTACCGTCCTTTGTTTTTCCTGGCGTTCACTACGCTGACTTCATGTTACTAGAATGTACTGTTCTTTTTCGTCCACGAGACGCGTGAGCTAATGTAAGCCATCAAATAAATATTCTTTTATACTTTTCAACCAACATGGTTATGGGCCCAGGAAGTATTCCATTGCGAAAGTAAGTCATAAAGGCAATGCGTTAACAATTAAATATAATGGGCAACAGTCGAATACTTATATTCGGACGAAATTAAATAAAAGTGAGGTTGTGTCGATTCTCGCCACGTGAGTTGCACGTGGAAGCAAACGAAAAGAAAAAGGGGGAATCAAGTAAAAATGAACTCACTAAATAACGCAGTCGATAGAATCGACAAATTAAAGGGAAGCAACTATCGGTCATGGAAATTCAATATGAGAATGGCACTTGTACAACGTGAATTGTGGAAACACGTGACGGGTGATGCAATCAGACCGGTGGATGAAGTTGCTGAATTGGAACAATTTAATCGCAGAGAAGAAAAGGCGTTGGCTGCGATTGCTCTGAGCGTTGAGCCTGAGCAACAAGTGCACATATTAGATAGCAAAACTGCATCTGATGCATGGGAAGCACTAAAGAAGGTTTTCGAACCAAAGTCGAGACCAAGGATATTACAATTAAAGAAGCAAATGATTTCGATAAAATTGGAATCTGATGAAACCATGACGTCGTACTTGGGAAGATTAAGGGCATGTAGTGATAGCCTGAAAGAAGCTGGGTACGAGATCAAGGACGACGACTTGGCATACGCAATGCTGTCTGGTTTGCCAGATAGTTATGAGGGTATCATTATGGCATTGGCAAGCCTGGATGATTCTAAATTCAAATCATCAGAAATCAGAGGTATACTACTAGCCGAATACGACAGGAAGACGGCGAAGGAGACGGACAAGGTTGGTCGTCAAAAGGAGGCATACCACCAAACCAAGGAAGCAACTCACCAACCAGCGGAACACAAAAGGGAGGATAGGAAGTGCTTCAAATGTGGCAAACAAGGACATATAGCGAGAAACTGTAGGGGATCAAATGTAAAAGTAAATTGGAAACATGGTACGTCCGCCCCACGTAAGCACAAAGATACATATTTATTAGAGGTTAATAATGCACAATTGGGTGATCATTGGCTGATAGATAGCGGTGCGACCCACCACATATGTAAATACAGATCTTGGTTTAATAATTATAAGGAAATTGCCAACGAGACGATCTATTCAGCTGATAATCACGCCAAGAATTACCTAAAAGCAGTAGGAATTGGTGATATTAATATAGAAACTCGTGTAAATAACAACGTGATTAGTGTGAATCTGCAGAATGTTTACTATGTACCTAATATAAGAAGGAATCTGCTATCAGTATCAGAAATAGAACGTAAGGGCAAAAGATTAATATTTGATAATGGAAAGGTAAAAATCATTAACAAACAGACTAAGATGGTAGTGGGGGAAGCGTTTAACAGGAACGGGTTGTATATTGTTAAAATGGAAGGTATTGGAAACAAGTTGAGTTCAGCCGAAACGCATATTGTAACTAACAACCAAACAAGCAAAAATCAGGTGTGGCACCAGAGGTTTGGCCACGTAAGCATGACAAATGTGAAAGAATTATATAAGAAAAATTTAGTCCGAGGTCTAGAAAATATAGGCAATGATAATATCCATTGCAATGGATGTAGTGTTGGTAAAGCTACTAAAGCACCGTGCAAGCAAATGAAATATAGACAAACAAAAGCAGTTTTAGAGTTAGTCCATTCGGATTTGTGCGGGCCTATGCCTTCAAAGTCAATAGGAGGGTCAAATTATTTTCTTACAATCACGGATGATTATTCGCGGAAAACCGTAGTTTATTGCTTAAAAGGTAAAGGTGAGGTAGCAAGTTATATCCGTAAATACATTGCTAGAGTGGAGCGAGAAACAGACAAGAAGGTAAAGAGAATTAGAACGGACAACGGGTTGGAGTTTTGTAACAACGAACTGAAAACATTATTCAATGACTTAGGTATAAGACATGAACGAACAAATACATATACGCCACAAATGAACGGGGTAGCAGAAAGAGTCAATCGAACGCTGTTAGATTTAGTGCGCGCGATGTTGAGGTCAGCCCAATTGCCTGAAAAATTCTGGGCGGAAGCATTGTTAACAGCATGCTATATTAAAAATAGAGTAATACATTCGGCGGTCGATAATGGCGTTCCGGAAAGTGTTTGGACCGGAAACGTACCAAGCGTAAGTGTTTGCGATTCGAGCAATAGTTCCCATCACCACCGCTCTCATCTCACCGCAGCACCTCACGGGCAGCGGATCACGACGGTAGATCGACGATCGATGGCCGAATCAGATCTGGCCGTCGGCGCGCTCATCCAATCGGACCAGCCGTCCGCGCGCTCACCCAATCAAAGCTCACTTCCGCTTGGCGCGTCTTCCAGAAGCTTCTGGAAGACACCAAGGCGGAAGCTAGCTTCGGGCCATTGTCCACTCTCGTTCGTAACGTTCACCGAATCAAACGTATCGCGCACGTGCTCATTGTTCTGTACAAACGCGCAATATCTCATTCTCTCAACGCTCACCGCTCATGTAAAGCGTTCTTGGCTCACCACGCGTATCAATCCGCTCAACAACCTAGTTGTAAATAAACGACGTGGCTAACGCTGAACTGCTGGGCTTTGAATTCACTTCGCCACCCTAACCTAAAATTCCGGCACGCGAAAAACATCTACTCGCGAACATTTGGTCCTTCGAGCCGGATCTGAAGTGCATCAAAGTGCAGTGAAAGTGCACCAGCTCACCCGCTCACCCGCTCACCACTCATCGCTCAGAGATGGAAAGTAAAGCTGCCACCTCATCGGCGTCGTCCAGGCCAACGACGCCCACGCCGACGCCCACGCCGTCGGTGCTCACACTCACCATCCCCGACGAGGCAACGGGAACCTCAGCACCGGCCGTTGCGAGACAAGGCAGGGAAACGAGGGCCACCTCACCGTCACTCATTCCGGCGGAGCTTCTCATCAAGGCGAAGACTCAGGTGGGTCGGTTCAACTCGCTCAATGATTTTCAATCTGAAATCCCCACACTCGCTCACACTACATCTCTCGACGAGGTACGCGTGCTCAGTTCTCACGTGGAAGATCTGCATCAGGCCTTTATAAGGGAGCACGCATATTTTGAGATCACCTGGCCAGTGAAGTGCCTCGATCACGAGTATTTCACCTCAGAGCTCGTCACTAAGGAGAGGCAGCTCCATCTAAAGACAAAACTCAGGCTCAACCGTCTTCGTGAAGACGTGGAGGCCATTGCTCAAGCAAAGGTCGCCGTCTCACCCGCTCAACCATCTTCTCGAGCGTCGAAGCTGCCCGAGATTGCGCTGCTGACCTTCTCAGGCAGCTACGTGGATTGGCCAGCGTACAGCGAACTTTTCACCTCGCTCATCATCAATGACACGCAGCTCATGGAGATCGATCGCCTACATTATCTGCGATCCAGCGTGACAGGCGAGCCAGCAAGGCATGTGAACGCCTACCCTCTCACCGGCTCATCCTTTCAAGCTTGCTGGGAGTATCTCACCAAGCGTTTCGCTAACAAGCGTGTTCTCATCCAGGAGCAGCTGAACAAATTGTTCAGCCTGCCCCACATATCCACTCGCAGCTCAACAGCCCTGGATGACCTGAGATCGTCCATCACCGAGGCCAACAAAACGCTCAAGGCGCTGGGTGCCGCAGAGGACATGCACAATTGCCTTCTTGTGCATCTCGCAACCAACTGTCTCGACAAGCACACCCGAGAGGCGTGGGAAACCTCGGTGGGCTCTGTCAACGAATATCCCAAGTACGAGCAGTTGGAAGCATTCATCGACAATAAAATTGTCGCTCTAGAGCAACTGGAGGCCTCTGCTCAAAAACAAGCTCAGCAAAAAAAGGCTCAACCTCCCTCTGCTGCACCCAGTCGCCCATCTCAACGCTCAGCCACCTCTCACGCAGCGACACAGCCTCAGAAGCGCTCACCGTCTGTCATCTCAGCGAACAGCTACCCGTGCGATTGCTGCTACGGACCGCATTTCGTGGTGATGTGTCCGGAGTTCCGCGAAATGTCGGTGGAAGCGAGGCGCAAGTTCATCACCAGGTACGAGCTGTGTCGTAACTGTTGTGGACGACACAACACAGAAGTGTGCAAATCGCCCCTCAAGTGCAAGACGTGTGGGGCTCGGCATCACACGATGCTGCACTTGAAGGGGACCCCAGCTCAACCATCTCAAACCTCCGCACCAGCTCAATCCTCATCTCAAGGCTCAGCTCAATGAGAAATTGGTGCAGTCGTCGCGCCCCGCTCAAGCTCAACATATCAGTCTCAAAGCTCACGCTCAAAAGGTTTTCCACGTTACTCGCTAGCTGTTCGCACATCATTCTCAACCATGTCACTCTTGGCCACGGCCAACGCTCAGCTCATCACTCCAGTATCATTCTCTCCAGTTCGGCTTCTCATCGACTCAGGCTCCGAGCTCACCTTTGTTAAGGAGGAGGTCATCAGCCAGCTCAACATTCCACGTGTGCAATCATCCATTTCAATCACTGGCCTTGGAGGCGCCAGCTCTCTCCAAACTAGAGGAATCGCACTGCTCACACTGCGCTCGAATTACGATTCGACAACGATACATGTTCAAGCTCATGTACTCAAGGCATTAACCTCTAATCTGCCATCGGTTGAAGCGCCTCATCAGGAGTGGCCACATCTCAACGGCATCATACTGGCTGATCCCGATTTTCTCACGCCCAGGCCCATCGACATGGTCATCGGCGCAGACACATACGGACAGATCATCAAACCTAACCTCATCAAGGCAGACCCGTCAATGCCAATTGCTCAATTATCAATGTTTGGGTGGCTCATTCTTGGACCAATCACCATTCACAATTCACAGATTGCAACATCTCATCACTCTGCTGTGGTACAGCATAGCAACAATGATCTCCAAGAAATGCTGACGAGGTTTTGGATTCAAGAAGAGCTTCCCGGTGATACCCCCACTCAGCTCACGCATGAAGAAGAGGAGTGCGAGGAGCACTTTCGAGCGACTCACTCGCGTGACTCAACAGGCAGATACATCGTCCGCATCCCGCTCAAGTTATCTCCAAAGCTCCTGGGCAATTCATACAACACGGCTCACGCATGCTTGATGCGTACACGCAACAGACTCAAGAAGGATGCTGGACTTCGTGAACTCTATGAAGGGTTCATGAACGAGTACCAAGATCTCCAGCACATGGTAAGAGCACCATCAATCTCTCCTAATTCTCATTCCATTTTCTATTTGCCACACCATGGAGTGCTCAAGCCCGACAGCCAGTCAACAAAGCTCAGGGTCGTCTTCAATGGCTCAAGCCCCTCGGGCTCCGGACACTCAATCAACGATCTCATGTACACCGGCAAAAATCTCCTGCTCAATGTCACCGACGTGCTGCTGTGGATACGTCAGCACAAATTCATATTGGCCACGGACGTGACGAAGATGTATCGTCAAGTCCAGGTGCATGAAGCCGATCAGGACCTGCAAAGGGTGCTGTGGTTCGACGGCAATCAGAAGGAGGTGCCATACAAGCTCACCACCGTCACATACGGATTGAAGGCTGCTCCATTCATGGCTGTCAGGGCTCTACTTCAACTTGTGGAAGACGAAGGCCATCGCTTCCCACTGGCAGTGCCATCGCTCACTCAAGCCAGATACGTCGACGACATATTCGGCGGAGCCGACACAGGTGAGAAACTCATTGAAATCGCTCAACAGTTACAAGACCTGTGCAACGCGGGAGGCTTTCCACTTGCCAAATGGCATGCAACTCACCCTCCGTTGCTTGATTCAATTTCCCCTACTCAGAGAGCTCTCGGCTCAATACTTTCACTAGACGACTGCAAAACCAAAGTTCTCGGATTACATTGGAACGTGCTCAAGGATAGCTTTTCATTCTCAGCCAAACCGGCAACGAGCTCAAAATTCACCAAACGCCTCATTCTCTCAGAAGTAGCTCAGATATTTGATCCGCTCGGCTTTTTGTCACCAGTCATCATTCAAGCAAAGGTGCTTTTACAAGAATTATGGCTGCACAAGCTCAGCTGGGATGATCCACTGCCATCCCAGGTCACGTCAAAATGGCTCACCATCAGAGAAAATCTTCAATGCCTGGCCAGGCTCTCAGTTCCTAGGTGGTTCACCACCTACAGCTACTCAACAGTGGAATTACATGGTTTCTCTGATGCTTCTCAACTCGCCATGGCGGCGGTAGTTTATATTACCGTCTTTTCACCGTCCACAAATCACAAGGTGTCGACACTAGTGTGCTCCAAAACAAAGGTAGCACCACTCAAAAAGCTCACCATCCCGAGGCTCGAGCTTACGGCATCATTGATGCTTGCAAAGCTCACAAAATATGTTCAAGCAACTCTCAAGCTCAATGTAGCTGCTACTCACCTGTGGACGGACTCTCAAGTGACACTCATATGGATCAAATCTCATGCATCACGCTGGAAGGACTATGTGAGGAATCGTGTCTCCCAGATTCAAGAGCTCACTCAACATGCACAATGGAGACACGTTCCAGGAACCTCAAATCCAGCGGACTGCGCCTCTCGAGGCGTGACCACATCTCAGCTTGAACAACACAAGCTGTGGTGGACGGGACCACCATGGCTCACTCAGCCCAGTGACTCATGGCCATCTCAACCAGAATTGAAGGACGACTCCAGTGCACAGGAGGCTCGTCCGGGAGTTTCAACTCTACTCAACGTTCAAAAGATCGAATATCACTGGGATCTCATTTACAGATATTCTTCTCTCAACAAACTCATTCGCATCACCTCAGTTTGTTTCAGAATTCTTGACAAGCTAAGGAGAGCTCCGATCTCATTGCCAATCATCTCACACTCACCAGAGGACCTGGAGAGAGCTAGAATCTTCTGGATTAAGGCAACGCAAGCTCTCTACTTCAACCAAGAGCTCAAAACACTCAGCCTCAATTCCAAGTTGCCACCATCTCACGCCTTCAATCGACTCACGGCGTTTGTCGATGAGCAAGGAGTGATTCGAGTTGGAGGCCGACTCAACAACGCTCACATGGATTACGGAAGTAAGCATCCCGTGATTCTACCTCGCAACTCACGCCTCTCTCATCTGATCATAGATAATGCTCACAAAACCACCCTTCATGGAGGGACTCAGCTCACGCTCTCTCACATTCGTCAACGGTATTGGATCCTCGGAGGAAGAGCTCCAGTCAAAACTCACGTTCTTCGCTGTGTGGTGTGTGCTCGGCAAAGGGGGATCCGTGCCCATCAGCTGATGGGCCAACTACCTCTTGCGCGAGTCACACCCTCACAGCCGTTCACCCGCACTGGACTGGACTACGCCGGACCAATTTCACTCAAAGCATGGAAGGGGCGAGGCTCCAAAACTCACAAAGGCTGGATTTGCGTTTTCACCTGTCTCACCACCTCAGCAGTTCATCTAGAATTGGTGACTGACTACTCAACAGAAGGATTCATCGCGACGTACCGCAGATTCATCTCAAGGAGAGGAATACCTCAATCACTCCATTCTGACTGCGGCACCAACTTCATTGGTGCAGATGCCGCGCTCAAGAGGCTATTCACTCAAGGCACGAAGGAACATCACTCTGTGTCACAGCTCTTTGTCAATGACAACACCAAATGGCTCTTCAACCCCCCTGCCGCACCTCACATGAGTGGAAAGTGGGAGGCGGTCGTGAAATCGATCAAACATCACCTCAGGCGCACCGTAAGTGATACTGTACTCACCTACGAGGAATTTAGCACTCTTCTCACTCAGATTGAAGCGATGCTCAACTCACGACCGCTAGAGCCACTCAGCGACGACTCTGAAGATGTCTCGCCACTCACCCCTGCTCACTTCCTCATCGGACAGCCACTATCAACGCTGCCCGAACCATCAGCAGAACACTCAACAATCTCACCATCAGCGAGATGGCAGCTCATTCAACAGAAGGCGCAGCGATTCTGGACCCAATGGTCATCACAATATCTACAACGTCAACTCTCAATCTCAAAGTGGCTCCACCCGTCCAACGACATCAAAATCGGTTCCCTGGTGCTCATCACTGATGAGCGCGTTCCACCGAGCAAGTGGCCACTTGCTCGGGTTCTCACCACTCACCCAGGGAAGGACGGACTCACCAGGGTCGCAACGCTCAAGACCGCCACCACCGTTCTAAAAAGACCAATTGCAAAATTGGCACCATTGAATGTTTCAGGCTCATCATCAACATCTCCTGGAAGCTGTTGATGGCGGGAGAATGTTTGCGATTCGAGCAATAGTTCCCATCACCACCGCTCTCATCTCACCGCAGCACCTCACGGGCAGCGGATCACGACGGTAGATCGACGATCGATGGCCGAATCAGATCTGGCCGTCGGCGCGCTCATCCAATCGGACCAGCCGTCCGCGCGCTCACCCAATCAAAGCTCACTTCCGCTTGGCGCGTCTTCCAGAAGCTTCTGGAAGACACCAAGGCGGAAGCTAGCTTCGGGCCATTGTCCACTCTCGTTCGTAACGTTCACCGAATCAAACGTATCGCGCACGTGCTCATTGTTCTGTACAAACGCGCAATATCTCATTCTCTCAACGCTCACCGCTCATGTAAAGCGTTCTTGGCTCACCACGCGTATCAATCCGCTCAACAACCTAGTTGTAAATAAACGACGTGGCTAACGCTGAACTGCTGGGCTTTGAATTCACTTCGCCACCCTAACCTAAAATTCCGGCACGCGAAAAACATCTACTCGCGAACAGTAAGACATTTGAGAGCGTACGGATGTCTGGCATACGCGCATGTACCAAAGCAGAATAGACATAAACTTAATCCTAGAGCAAGAGAAGTCATACTAGTAGGTTATTCAAATCAGACAAAGGGATATAGGTTATGGGATCCTAAAATCGAAGACATCATACAAACAAAACACGTAGAGTTCCTAGAAGACACATGTGGTTTCGAATATATTTATCAGAAGAAATCATACATTAGCAGAATTAATGATGAGGAGGGTGTAGATGAAACATTAGACGAAACAATGAAGGAGACATTAGATGAGACAGTGATCGAGAATGTAGGTGTAAAAATAGATGATCATGAGAAGTATGAAGCAAATGAACCACAAACAAACAATAAGCAAAAATCAGAATCTAATGAACGCGAAAATAAAGTAGGTAGTAGTTCGTATAACTTGAGAGAAACAGAGGCACGAAGGAGAAATATGGCAGGTAAAATATGACGCGGAAAGGTAGGAAGTGGCACTTCGGAAAATGCAGACGAACCCAAAGGCATTGAGATTAACTTAACCGAAATCAAAGAACCGATGACATTTGACCAAGCGATGACATCACCTCAAAGTGATGAATGGCAGACGGCCATGAAAGAGGAAATTCGTTGTTTAGAAAGTAGGAACACGTGGGAAGTAGTAAACAAAACAGATCAGGTTAAATGCATTGGTAGTAAGTGGATTTATAAAGTAAAAACAGATCCAACAGGAAAGGTAGTTAAGTATAAGGCCAGATTAGTTGCACAGGGTTTCAGTCAAAAGAAAGACATAGATTATTTCGAATCATATGCACCGGTTGCAGACATCTCAACCATTAGATTGTTATTAGCAATGTCAGTATCGCAAGGTTGGGAGGCACATCATTTGGACGTCAAGTGCGCGTATCTATACGGAGAACTCAACGAAGATGTATATATGAGATTACCGGCGGGATACGATGAGTCAGGCACGAAAATAGTTAAACTAAAAAGACCGATTTACGGATTGAAACAATCAGGTCGAAACTGGAACAACGCGATAGATTTATTTCTAACTGAAAGCGGTTGCCAAAGATTAAAGAGCAATAACTGTATATATATGTATGATAATGATGTTATAATAGCTATATATGTAGACGACATTATATTATTTACTAAGAACTTAGATAAGTTAGAGCGAGTTAAGTCAATGTTAATGTCAAAGTATGAGATGAGAGACTTGGGAAAGGTATCGTACCTATTAGGCATAAGAGTAGATTATATCGGACGAAATGTGAAATTGTCGCAGAAGTTATACATAGAAAAATTGTTAACTGAATATAATCTAAATGAGTGCAGAGGGACGAATACACCTATTGATCTAGGCATAAAATTGTCAAGAGATGACGGTCCGTCAACCGAAACAGAGAGGAAAGAGATGGAAAATGTACCATATAGAAAATTAGTTGGTTCTTTAATGTATGTAGCGCTGGCGACGCGACCGGACATATTACACGCTACGACCAAATTGTCACAATTCGTTTCGAATCCAGGAAAATTACACTGGCTGCAGGCTAAACGAGTGTTAAAGTATTTAGACACAACGAAAAATAAAGTATTAACGTACGGCCCAGGAAATGACGAGATAGAGATATTCAGTGACGCGGATTGGGCATCTGATATCGACGACAGGCATTCTTATAGCGGAATGGTAGTGTTTTTAGGTGGAAATGCCATTTCATGGAAATCAAATAAGCAGGCATCAATATCAACTTCCACGATGGAAGCGGAGTATGTAGCTTTAGCAAACGCTGTGAAGAAAATGATAGGCATGGACATGATGTTTGAAGAATTGAAAAACTCAACTAGCTTTGTCCCACCTTGTAAGCCATATGTCATCAGATGTGACAGTAAATCAGCTATCGACTTCACAATAAACAGAGTGGAGAGATCAAAGACTAGACATATAGATATTGCATATCACATAACCAGAGAAATGTACGAGAAAGAGTTTATAACGTTAAAATATGTTCCATCTGGAGACAATGTGGCAGATATTCTTACTAAAGGATTACCTTATACTGTAATGAAACCTCATGTACAAAAACTAAGACTGATTGAATGTAATGGTGTGCAGAGTGTCGACGCGTGCCAATAGTGGGGGATTGATACGAGATTGTCACGCGGGCGAATTTATATTGCGCGCCAATGCATGCGCTGGACGAACACGGCGTCTGTACCGTCCTTTGTTTTTCCTGGCGTTCACTACGCTGACTTCATGTTACTAGAATGTACTGTTCTTTTTCGTCCACGAGACGCGTGAGCTAATGTAAGCCATCAAATAAATATTCTTTTATACTTTTCAACCAACACCACTTACGCCGGGGCTGGAGGGAGTTCAGATAGTCTGATTGCTACCGTCTCCAGAAATAGTCGCGCATCCGCTGCACAAGCTGCCAACGGTCGCGGAGCGACGCAGGACCGCTCGACGAGGCCATTGGGGGCAGCGCTAGGGGGGGGGGGGGTGCTCCGGTCAGGAAGTGGCCAGGAGTAATCGCGAGGTCGTAGTCCTCGGCGGGAGCGGGGCCGAGGGGTCGCGAGTTGAGGCACGCTTCGACCATACAGAGGATAGTGGTCATCTCCTCGTAGGACAGCGTATGGTCCTGAACGACGCGATGGAGGTGATGTTTGGCGTTCTTGACGTCCGCCTCCCACAAACCGCCGAAGTGAGGAGCCGCGGGGGGAATAAACGACCACTGAATTTCCTCTGCATCGGGGAACGGTGTGACCTCCGGCGAAGCCGCCGCGCCGCGGATCGCGGCCCCGAGGTCGCGGGCCGCCCCTTTGAAAGTGGTACCGTGTGACAAAGTCACGTCACGCGCCGCGCGAGCGTACGGCGCCGAGTTGACAAGCCGAGTTCGCGCCGCGGTCGCTAGGCGGCCGCGAAACCGCGGGCTGTCACACGAGTGAAGATTCGCGGCCTCACCATATAAAGGCCGCGGCAAGCGAAACTGACAGCTCTTGTCCAGCACACATTAGCCGCTTACGCTGCCGTACCGTACGTTCAAGACGCTCGCATTTTTGGATATCCGTGAGGGGTGTACGCGTCGACCATAGCCACGCCGTGCCGAAAACCGACGTCGTTCCGAAATAGGTCGAGATTTATCTTGCGCCCTACCTACTAGGCCGGAGACCTATTGCACTTCGAACCTCCGCTATACGACTCTCGCAAGGACGCGCCTCTTAAGGCCGTTCAGGGCAGAACGTTCTTTACACCGCATCCCCGATCCTACTGCTCGCCGAAACCTCGCCGCCGCCGCGAAACGACGCGCCGAAACGCCGTAGCTCTTCCGACGCGATCGGAATCCATGTACAAACAAAACTGACAACCACACTTTTGTGAATAAACACCATTATTTATTGTAACCACAGCTTTGCTCATTCGCCGAACCCTGCCTTACCGACTGAGTCGGCAACCTATCCCTTCTCCGTCCCACCGGTAATCGTTCCGCAAACCAAACACGGTTACAACCGTTGTCACTGTGCATATGACTGGGGCGCCCGCACCGGGAGACGAACCGCTGAAACGCGGCAAGGAAGCTCGCCGAGGTGTAATCGGTGACGAGCTCCAGGTGTACGGCCCTGGTCGAGAGTCAGACGAAAAGTGCGATATAGGCCTTGTGCGCCTAATACCCGCGGCCCTTCCCCGGTTGCGTCATAACTGGTCCCGCGTAGTCGACGCCTGTCTGGTCGAAGGGACGGGACGGCGATACCCGCGCAGCGGGAAGATCGGCCATGATCTGCACCCCGGCGGTGGCTCGGTGACGGACGCAGACGGTGCACCGCCGCGCGGACCAGATCTCGAGCGCGCAGCACCCAGAAGTTGTTTCTCAGGACGCTGAGGGTGAGCTGGGGCCCCCCATGCAGCGCCCTGAGATGCGCGTGCTCAATAATTAGCGTGGCAAGGTGGTGCTCTGGTAGGACGACTGGGTGCCGCGCGTCATAGGGAAGCAAAGCATGGCGCAACCTCCCCCCCCCCCCCCCCCCCACGCGAACCAGGCCGTCCTCGTCCACGAAGGGAGCCAGCTGACGCAGGGGGCTGGACCTCCGGACGGGTTTCCCTTGCCGTATCGCGGCGATGTCCTCGACGAAGACCGTACCCTGGAGCCACCGGAGCCACCAGGTTCGCGCCCCTTGCAACTCCGGCACTCGCGAACCCTCGTTATCGGCGGCCCTGCGACCCCACCGACGCGCCGCACGCAGAACGCGCGCCGTGATGCGGAGAAGCCGCGGCGAGGAGGAGATCGAATATGGGAGAGGGTCCAGCGGACTGAGCGGCGGCGCGGTGGCGATATGGGCCACCGCCTTTCGCGTTTCCTCCTCCGCAGGCCACGGGTCGTCCGCACCCGGAGTCGCCGGCCACTTCGCGGGCGGTTTCGGCAACCACTCAGGCCCCCTCCACCAGAGCTCGTGACACAGCAAATCGCGGGGGTGCATGCCCCGAGAGGCGCAATCGGCCGGGTTGTCTCGCGTCGGGACTGTGATGTATTTGGGTGTCGGTATTAATTTACTCGCCGAGTTTAATTATTACTACTATTTAATCACTACGTCGAAGCACATTGCGGTTCTTACACGCGTGAACAATCTCGCGATTCCGGCATAACCGTTTCGTCAGGATCACTGTCTCTCCTACCTGTGCGCAGATCCTCGTGCGCAGCTGCTCACACTCATACGCTCATACATATAAACTCGTACGTCACATCACACATACGTCACAGGGACATGCCTCCACGTCGCTGCTGGAATCAGGGACTGAATTTCAGCCACCCGATTCGCGACGAATACCTGCCAGTGGGAGGGGTGCCTTTGTAGCCAGGCGAGTACCACTCGGGAGTCGGTCCAGCAGTGCAGCGCAGCGGGAGGCCAGGGGGCCTCGGACGCGACCCGCTGTACAAGACGCGCTAATAAAGTGCCTGCACAGAGTTCCAGCCGCGGAATGCTCACGGTCCTGACCGGTGCTACTTTCGTCTTGGCGACGAGCAGGGTGACTTGGGCCTCCTCCGCCTCGCGCCGAACGATCCTGGCGTACACGACCGCCGCGTATGCTCTTGACGACGCGTCGGCGAACCCGTGCAGCTCGCAGTGAATGGTGGTAGCGTCCAGGCCGCACCATCGTGGGATGCGCGCCGATTCCAGGAGAGGAAGGGCAGCGACGTGGTCATGCCAGCCCTCCAGCACGTCCGACGGGAGTGGAGCATCCCATTCCGCTCCCCGCAGCCACAGGTCCTGCAAAATAATTTTCGCCACCACCACCGCCGGCGATACCCAGCCGAGCGGGTCGTACAACCGCGCCGTCACCGACAGGACGGTGCGCTTTGTTGTCGCGGGGGGGGGGGGGGGGAGGGGGCTCGAGTTTATAACGGAATGCGTCCTGGCGGGGAGCCCAATGTATCCCCAGGACCGAGTGCGACTCCGGCCCTTCCGGTGCAGAGGGCACCGGTGACGCAGTCAGGGCCGGCCGCTCCTCGTCGGGGTTCAGGGAAGCATCGTTGGCTGCCCACTTCCGCAACACGAACCCGCCGCGAGCGAGCAAAGCGCAGAGCTCGTCGCGCACCGCAAGAGCTGACGCGACCTCGTCGGAGCCGAATAACACGTCATCGACGTAGAAATTGCTCTCGAGAACGCGTCGCCCGCGCGGATACTCCCCCCCCCCCCCCCTTCGTCGATGGCGAGCTGCTGCAGGACCCGCATGGCGAGGTAGGGCGCCGAGGTGGTGCCGTATGTTACTGTCTGCAATTCGAAGGTGGACGGCGCGTCTTCGGGGCGCCGATGCCACAGCACGCACTGCAAATGCACGTCGCTCGGGTGTACGCGGATTTGGCGGTACATCTTCTCGATGTCGGCCTTGAGGGCGTATCGAGGAAGGCGCCACTGGAGGAGGATGTTCAGCAGATCGCGCTGGAGCTTTGGGCCGACCAACATGTGGTCGTTCAAAGACGTCCCGTTCGTGGTCGTTCAAAGACGTCCCGTTCGTGGTCGGGCTCGACGTGTTAAATACGACTCGCAGCTTCCCGTCGGTGCTACGCACGACCGCGTGGTGAGGGAGATACACGCGTGTCGTGGGCTCGTCGCGTTGGGGTGAGGCCCCGATCTCCTCCATATGGCCCAGCGTCTCGTACTCCTCCATGAACTGCCGATACGCCGTCTCCAGCGCCACGTCCCCCGACAGCCGCCTGTCGAGCGCGCGGAGCATGGCGGAGGCGCGAGGCAGTGACGCGCCGACATCGGGAGGATGCCCGCCCTTGAAGGGGAGACGTACTACATATCGCCCGTCCGCCCGCCGCGAGTGCGTCGACCGGAAGTGCTGCTCGCACGCCTCATCTTCCGGCGAGCGCGACGCGGGCGCTCGCGTTTCTTCCAGCTCCCAAAATCTCTGCAGCTGCTCGTGCTCGTCGTCCGTGGGATCTCGCGTCGACACGTGATGTACGGCGCTCGCGGCGGACGGGCGACCGGTTGGGCCCGAGACTATCCAGCCGAAGAGCGTCTCTTGGGCTATAAGGGCCCGAGTCTTGCCGCGACGCAATCCGGCGCGCAACAAAGCGCCGAAATAGTCGGCCCCGACAATTAGATCGACGGGTCGGCGGGTGGACGGTTCCGGATCGGCGAGGTCGATGCCGGCCAACTGCTCCCCGAGCGTCGTCGATGGCGTCCAATCGGGCAGGTACGATGAGACCCTGGGAACGACCTTGGCCTTGATGTGGAGAGCCGTGCGGTCGTCCTGCAGTGGGGCCAGGGCGAGCTGCACCTGAGCTCGCGAAACTCCCAGTTGGCCATCCAGGGCTCCGGTGAGGTAGGTCCGTAACGGCTCGCGGGGCAGGCGGAGGGTCTGCACGACCGATTCGGAAACCAGGGACGTCTTCGCCCCCTAATCCAGCAGCGCGCGGATGAGGATCATATCTCCACCCGCCGACTTCGCACGAACAATCGGAGTGGCCAGCAACACCGGCTCTCCGCTCGGGCTCCCGTTACTCGAATATGCGCTATGCACCGCGGACGAGGCTTCAGCGCCGCCCGCCGTGGACGCAGTCGACACGTCACGCGCTGACGTGGACTCGGGAATTGTGGCCTTGTCATCGCCGTTCGTATGGAGCATCAAGTGGTGTCGCCGACCACACCGCGAGCAAGAGGCGGTGATGGGGCACGACGGGACCATGTGGCCGGGCGCGAGACAGTTAAAGCATAGTCGCTTGCTGCTGGCTAAATCACAACGTTGCTCTGGCTTCATGGCCCGAACGGCCGAGCAGCGGTATGCGGCGTGTCGTGCCCGGCACACAGGGCAGAACGCTGAATTCGCGGATTGGGGCGTATCGTCGGTCGCGTTCGTGGCGCACACCCGAACGTTCGAGGAATGTGCCGATTTGGAAGCTTTAGGCACCGCTCCGCGGGCGCGTGCCTTGGCTTCCTCAGCAGCTTGAGTGGCCTCCCGTGAGCGAATGCGCGACTCGAGAAACCGATCTAGCGCGTCATAGGTGGGGAGGTCGGTACTCGCGCCGAGCGAGGGCTCCCACTCCTCCAGCACTTCCGCGTCCAATTTCAGCGTCAGCTCCGCTATGACGATGTCGTCCCAATAAGTGGTGGGGCATCCTAGATTCGCGAGGAGCGCGAGGGATCGGTTGCACGTGTCGCGCACGCGCGTGAGTTCGTCGGCAGAATTTGACGTCATCGGCGGCAGCGATATCAACGTACGGAGGTGGGCCGACACAAGCGCGCGTTTGTTATCGTACCGCCGGGACAAGGTCGCCCAGGCGGTTGCAAAATTTGATTCGGAGGTCGTAAACTGCTCCACGATTTTTGCCGCGGAGCCCTCCACCGCCGTTTTCAGATATTGCAGTCGCTCGACGTCGTCGAGGATCCGGTCTTTTATCACGAGCGACGTGAAGAGGTCGCGAAAAGCTTGCCACTCTGAGTACTCACCCGAAAATCGCGGCAAGGTGAGGCGTGGAAGCTTGGCCCGGCTCTTCCTTTCTCCCGATGATGAGGCGGCTGGATCCTTGTCTGCTGCGGGGGAGGCACGGAGCGTCCGGACGACCTCCATCAGGAAGTCCAGGGTCTCCCAATATCCTTTCTCGGCCTGGGCGAACTCGTCGTTGAGGAAGTACGGGCAGGCGTCTCGCTCCACCTCCGGAATCAGGGCCTCCACCTCCATGTGCAACTGGGTGCACTGCTCCCACGTCGCCTTCAGGGTCGCAATCCTCTCCTGCGCGTTTTCCTCAGTAAACTTTGCCTGACCCATCTTCTTAAAATTGGTCAGGAGCCGTTGTGCAGACTGCATCAGCGCCCGGATCTTTTTCACGAGGGCCGACCATGAGAGTTGGGGCGCTCGATCCGTGGCTGATTCCTTCGTCATTGTTCACGAGTTTACTCCGTCTCGAAGGACCAATGTTTCCGCCAAGAGCGTTGTTAAATTGCCGGTGCTGGTGGACTCGAGGCAAGAATGACGTGTGACGAAAACTCTCGCAGATGGACGACACGTCTTCTTTAATTGTCACTTCGTGATTCCACGGAGGTCGAACAGTACACTTTACAAACACCTCGGACAATACAATTTACTCCGGCGGAGACGAAGACGGTACACAAATTCGTTGGCGCGTGGGCGCAAGACGACGAACAGGTCGCTGGTGGACAACTCCACGAAATCTTAACAAAGCGCAATGGGCGCGAGCAAAACTGTCTCTCTCGTACTGGTGTTATTGTCACGACGGTGCTGTTCTCAGAACTAACGGTCGCCGGGCGAGCGCTTCGCGATGATCGTTAGCGCTCAAAAACGTTACAAAGGTGCCGCGGCTGACTCGTCAGCTGTTGTGATGAGTCACCGGGCACAAATTCGAATCGCGCGGCGCGACGCGTTGCTCGCGGCCGCAACAATATTTATAATCTTTATTCCATTAACGCGTTGAATGTCGTGTAGGTTATGTGCAGTGGCGAGTCCGTATTTTACTGCACTTTGTTTAGTGTGCAATCGTCAAATTTGCAATACATCTGTACTATTTATAATTTTTATAATTACCTTCCAATCTTTCTTTTTAAAGTAATTTAAAATATTGTGCAGTAAAATTCAATGCAATAAAGGTTAATAAATTGTTTGTATTTGAATTTGATGCAACGTAGTAAACCCACCACTGGTTATATACAGGGTGTCCCAAAAATGTCGCGTTTCCTTGAAAGGGGTGACTCAGGGGGTGATTTGAAACAACTTTTTCCTTACCGAAAATATTGTCCGAAGCTTCGTTAAGGAGATATTAACCAAAAACCCCGACCAATCAGAGCGCGCGCCTTCCGCCCGAGCTCCCGCGATAACCAGGATCGGTACAGTGACCCAGTGACACAGGTTTCCGAAAAGGGAAGGAAAGCAAGGAAAGGAATGTCCGAAAGGGTGAGTTTTATTTAATTTATTGGTGATTATTAGGTGTGAAAATAAATTCTTTCCGATTTTAGGGTACAATAACAGTTCGATTTAAAAAATATGAAAACAACTCGATCATCGAAACAATTTCCATTATTGTTAATTAACTTTTGCCATTTTTCTGGCAGCTTCTGAATACCACCGCGATAGAAATTCCAGTCGGAAAGAATTTATTCATACACCTAATATTATTTTTTAATTTTAGTTGTGTTGGCCGTTATTAGACTACGGATTTTTACTTCAATAACGAATTACGATCACTTGTCGTACATTTTCTGTTACATTACCTTTTCGTTTATGCCTTATTTAAAAACGAAATTTACGTACTTCTTGTCCTCTCACTTCAAATTATTCTTATTTAAGATTCTGCTTTAAAAACAAAACTGTGTAACGCGGTTTCCGTCGATGCATGCCGACTTGCTTGTTCGTACGTTCGTAGCACAAGCGCGGTCGCCTACCGCGTAGCCAACGCTACGGCGGGAGCTCGTGCGGAAGGCGCGCGCTCTGATTGGTCGGGGTTTTTTGTTAATATCTCGTTAACGAAGCTTCGGGCAATATTTTTGATAAGGAAAAAGTTGTTTCAAATCACCCTCTGAGTCACCCCTTTCAAGGAAACGCGACATTTTTGGGACACCCTGTATGGTTACAGTTTTTCTGCTCTACAGGGTGTCCGCGGGAAGACTGGACAGCTGAATATCTCCTAAAGCATTGGAGATAAAAAATTAAAAAAAATATGTAAATTAATGATTCGATGGGGCTACTTAATTAGCCGCGACGGATTTTTTTTTCGATTATTATTTTAAAAGATACGATGGTCAAGTTCGGTTTTTCAAATCGCACTAACTTTTTTGAAGTCCTGAGTTGATAGTGCGTTCCAAGACGAATTCAATAAGCTTGAATGTATACACTTGATTTCCACTGGTTTTTTAGATATTGCGCTTGCAAATTTGCTGATTTTCACTTGAAGAAAACCCTCTGGAATAGCAAGGACCGGAGGCGGGCGTGTTGGCGCCACGGGTGGCCTTGCCTGTTGAAATAGATACCTACCTGCCAAAGGTATACGCAGGCCCAAAGGCTGGACAATTCTTTTCCGTCAGAAATGCTACTTAGGTAGGTACATCTGCGGTATCGAGAAGCGCACCGTTACTTTTATTTCGCACTTGCTTCTACGCTCGGATGGCCGGTTATTTTGGGAGGGATGCAAGTTCGATTGGGTAGGTTAGGAGGTGTGAAAGTTGCTAGACTAAATTTAAACCATAAGGAGCAGATTGTATTAGAACCAATCGGATTTGCATCCCTCACAAACGGCTGCTCTCTTCAAGAGGCACTCTTCACAGCAATGCCCACCTTCTCTCGCGCGGATACGTCAACGCATGCTTTAGGTTTTCATATTGAAGCTCGTGTTTATACTCGAGAGGACCACGCGTCGACAGCGGGCTACCCCTTTTCTTCCTGTGTTTCCACACGAGGAGTATTGCCGGTGGTTTGTAGGAGCGTAGATGTCTGGATGCCAGTTATAGAATTCAGGAGACGATAGAAACACTTTATTACAAAACACACATGTACTATAATTAAAGTAAATCGTATTCCTCTCGGGCAGGAGTACTGATAATTATCGAACTTGCGCTCCACTTCGCGCAGACCGATTACGCGGAGGGTAGTCTGGTGTCACACACTGCACAAATGATACAGGGTAATTCTGGAGCAACGCCCGTCAAGGAGATGCGGCCTGGTACCCCGTGGCGAGGATAGCCCTTCGCGGCTCCATATCAAAACTACACAGTACAAAACTACACATGCAATTTAGGACACATCAGAACAGTGCACAGAAAGTAGTGCACGTGCAATTTAAAGCACATTAAAATTATAGTGTACATACAATTTAGGACACATGCGATTTAGGACACATACAATTTAGGACACATGCGATTTAGGACACATACAATTTAGGACACATGCAATTTAGGACACATACAATTTAGGACACATGCAATTTAGGACACATGCGATTTATCATGGGCATAGCTAGGATTGCATTCGGGGACGGGGGGCCTAAAGCCCCTCTCATTTGGGGAGGGGGGGGGGGATAAAAGACTCCTTCGGCTTCCAATTCGGCCATTTGTGCACTGAATTTTGAATTTATGTACTTATGTAGGAACCAATATAACCGGGGTCGTGTAATGCGGAATTTGGTCACAATTGAATTTATTTTTATTTTATAATAGAGTAATTTAATTTTGGATGAACGTTTAAGTTATTTTTTTTCCGGTCAGGGGGGCAAGTGAAGACTACGCCCATGCGATTTATAGTGCACATACAATTTAGGACACATGCGATTTAGGACTAGGTCCGGCGGAACCCATTATGCAGGTAATGCATTGCATAAGGGCGCCAGTCGAAGGGGGCGCTAAAAACTATATCGCAGACTTAATAATAAAGGAATCCAACTCTCATATAAACGAAATGTAAACGTAATTCTGTTTTTATTGTACCTCGTAAAGGCAAAACATATTAAATAGAAAACAGGAGCAAAAATTTTGGAGCACCAAAAATTTTCTTGCATAAAGGCGCCAACCATCCTCGTGCCGGGCCTGTTTAGGACACATACAATTTATAACACATGCGATTTAGAACACATACAATTTGGAACACATGAAATATTTTAATTAATTGTAGTTATAATTTGAATAAGGTTTCGTACAGTAGTGTGGCATGCAAGATGGCGCGTATGCAATTAAACCTACAGTATATTTAAAATTCGGCACGCGTACACATTGACAGACAGCAAAATAGCATACACACAAAATTCGAAAGACATTTAAATGTTTCAAACGATGATCACAGTTTGGTAATAAACAATTCGGAAAGTAGCATCATGGAAAAGGAGCAATATGAATTAAACGCATTTATTTAATAAATTATGACAGGACGAGCGTGTGAACAGTTTCAACCTTCCGCTATAGATTCGCAAGCATAGTCTAGCGCTGTTCCTGACCCTGGTCGCCATAGGGTGGTCATAGATTGGTATATAGCTATATATATATATAGCAACAATATTAATATTAAACTGATGCTTCAAAGCAAAAATAACGAATATTAGTTAATAAATGATTAGTGCTTAAGGTGGATTATTCCATGGTATTGCGTGCAAAACCAATCAATGTAAAAATATATATAGCTATATATATAGCAACAATATTAATATTAAACTGATGCTTCAAAGCAAAAATAACGAATATTAGTTAATAAATGATTAGTGCTTAAGGTGGATTATTCCATGGTATTGCGTGCAAAACCAATCAATGTAAAAATATATATAGCTATATATATAGCAACAATATTAATATTAAACTGTTGCTTCAAAGCAAAAATGTCGAATATTAGTTAATAAATGATTAGTGCTTAAGGTGGATTATTCCATGGTATTGCGTGTGAAACTAATCAATGTAAAAATGCGACTAACCAATCTATGACCACCCTATGGCCACCAGGGTCAGGAACAGCGCTAGACTATGCTTGCGAATCTATAGCGGAAGGTTGAAACTGTTCACACGCTCGTCCTGTCATAATTTATTAAATAAATGCGTTTAATTCATATTGCTCCTTTTCCATGTTGCTACTTTCCGAATTGTTTATTACCAAACTGTGATCATCGTTTGAAACATTTAAATGTGTTTCGAATTTTGTGTGTATGCTATTTTGCTGTCTGTCAATGTGTACGCGCGCCGAATTTTAAATATACTGTAGTTTTAATTGCATACGCGCCATCTTGCATGCCACACTACTGTACGAAACCTTATTCAAATTATAACTACAATGAATTAAAATATTTCATGTGTTCCAAATTGTATGTGTTCTAAATCGCATGTGTCCTAAATTGCATGTGTAGTTTTGTACTGTGTAGTTTTGATATGGAGCCGCCCTTCGCAGTGCCTCGCCCGATTTTTATGGTTTTTTCCGGAAAAAGGTACGAATCCTGGGCCGAACGTAACGAATTGGGATCCAGCCCCCGCAGTCGAGGGTGAAATATCCATTACAGCGTATTAAGAAATTATTTTCTTCATCGTGTCGAAAGGGAAGTGACGCCAATGGATTCCTTATGTTTTTCTGATGAAAATCATACCAAATATCACGCAAATCGGACTACTTTGACACAAGCTATTTGTATTCCCTATGTAAAACGTGTCCGATTTACACGACATTTGTAATGATTTTCATCAGAAAACCCAAAGGAATCCATCGGCGACACTTCCATATCGATACGATAAAGAATAAAGAATTATATTATTTCCTAAACAGATACAGGGTAATTCTGGAGGTACGCCCGTCACCCCGTGGCGAGGACAACACCTCGCAGTGCCCATCTAATTTTATGGCTTTTTCCGGAAAGTCCGGAAAGCGCAAGTCCGATTATTATCAGTACTCCTACCCGGGAGGAATACGATTTACTTTAATTATAGTACATGTGTGTTTTGTAATAAAGTGTTTCTATCGTCTCCTGAATTGAATAAGTGGCATCCAGACATCTACGCTCCTACAATCCACCGGCAATACTCCTCGTGGGGAGACACAGGAAGATAAGGGGTAGCCCGCTGTCGACGCGTGGTCCTCTCGAGTACAAAACACGAGCTTCAATATCAAAACCTAAAGCATGCGTTGACGTATTCCGCGCGAGAGAAGGTGGGCATTGGGGAGGGGACATTGCCGTGAAGAGGGCCTCTTGAAGAGAGCAGCCGTGTGTGAGGGATGCAAATCCGATTGGTTCTAATACAATCTGCTCCCTATGGTTGAAATTTAGTCTAGCAACTTTCACACTTCCTAACCTAACCAATCGAACTTGCATCCCTCCCAAAATAACCGGCCATCCGAGCGTAGAAGCAAGTGCGAAATAAAAGTAACGGTGCGCTTCTCGATACCGCAGATGTACCTACCAAAGTAGCATTTCTGGCGGAAAAGAATTGTCCAGCCTTTGGGTCTACGTAGACCTTTGGCAGGTAGGTATCTATTTCAGCAGGCAATGCCACCCGTGGCGCCAGCAAGACCGACCCCGGTCCTTGCTCGTTCAGCGGGTTTTCTTCCAGTGAAAATCAGTATATCTGCAAGCGCAATATCTCAAAAACCAGTGGAAATCAAGTGTATACATTAAAGCTTATTGAATTCGTCTTGGAACGCACTATCAACTCAGGACTTCAAAAAAGTTAGTACAATTTGAAAAACCGAACTTGACCATCGTATCTTTTAAAATACTAATCGAAAAAAAAATCCGTCGCGGCTAATTAATCAGCCCCATCGAACCATTAATTTACTTTTTTTTTTTAATTTTTTATCTCCAATACTTTAGGAGATATTCAGCTGTCCAGTCTTCCCGCAGACGCCCTGTATAATTTTAAATATTTGTGCTGTCACGTCCCGGGTGAGGTCTTTAGGAACGATGACTATGGGGAAGGAAAAGACAGGCGTGAATGTTAAATCCAACACTCTGAGGATACTTGTGGAGGAAAGTCAGGCGCGAATCTTGAATCCAGCACTCTGGGGATTTTGAAGCGGAATACTCAGGCGCGAATATTAAATCCGTCACACTGAAGGTTTTGAAGGAACTTAGGCGCGAATATTAAATCAGTCACACTGAAGGTTTTGAAGGAACTTAGGCGCGAATATTAAATCCGTCATACTGAAGGTTTTGAAGGAACTTAGGCGCGAATATTAAATCCGTCACACGGAAAGTTTTGAAGGAACTTAGGCGCGAATATTAAATCCGTCACACTAAAGGTACTTGAGGAGGAACTTAGGCGCGAATCTTTAATCCAACACTCTAATCGACCAGGGAAGGTTTTAAAGCGAATTAGTATCTGAGGGACACCCGTTAGCACTCTTGTTTTGATTTGGCTCGATAATAGGATTTACTGTTGCATTCTCGTAAAAGTTATACGTAATGTTTCCGCGAAATCCGTCTGGACATACGGCTATACGCAGCCTATGTAAAAGTACGTTAGTAAACACTGTTAGCGCCACGCGAGATCAGCTGTTGCAGCCGTCTGTTTGGACTAGGAAGTTTCGTACCCAAAAGGCATACGCAATAATATGGAGAGATTTAAAAGCAAAGAACGATTTATTATTTCAAGTACGTTTGTATGCGCTTGTCGTAGGTGACATGAAATGCGTTGGACAACGAGCATAGGCACATAACATTTATATAAACGGATGTAAATAATAGAACTTCTGTATGGACATGAAATAGAATATACGATAATAAGATAGAAATATATACTAGTAATAAGCGTTGATAACGTACAATAATATGAAAACCAATATGAACAATAATATAAAATGTAAATGATTAATCGCAATAAGCGTTGGTAGGCAAGAATAATGTGAACATAGTAAGCGTTAATGATTTAACGTGAAATAATATGATAACGTAGTAATACAAAATAATATATAGCAATAAATGTTATTAATATGAAAGAAATAGTAAATGATATGAGGGTGATATGCAGTATATATTAATGAATAATAATAAATTCTTACGGTAGTTGCCGTAGTTCACTGAATTTAACACGTTTGAGATATACTTTATATGCGTTCTGTCACTGGTAACTTTCTATAGATGAAAGAGAGTCCTGGCCTCTCGATCCTTCGTATTTATATGATTTTACAGGAGAATTGCGGGGGTACGCGCGGTAAAGACCTTGACACATTTCGGAAACAAGACGCAGTAGATTTCTGGGGTTTTTGTAAACGGTATGGCTATTAATAGACGTATTTATGTCACGTACGCCAAATATGCGTCGCAATTAGATTTCTGGGACTTTTATGACTGCGGAAGGAGATACTCAACTCGTCGAATGGATTTTGGGTATTTTATAGGAAAGGGGTTAGAGTGGCTTGGACTCTGTGAGTCGTAAAGAGGGGATTGAGACGTGGTCTCGATTTAAGAGGGTTTTTGTAACGAGGGACTTGTTTGAATTCGTTTTAAAGGGAAGGATTCGTGCCTCATATGGCGAATAGGCGAAGGGGTTTTGTAACGATCATCTCGTGATGGGGATCTCTAAGATACATCATCGAGGTGGAGTTTTGTATAGGTCATCTTGTGTTGGTGACCGCTAAGGTACAACATCAAGGTGATCAGCGATTGAGGAGATGGGGTAAGAGTTGAGTTTGAGGTACTTTGGTGGAGTGATTTTGAGGTTTACTAATGGATTTTTTGGAATAGAAACGCGCGAAAAATGGTGGGACGTCACAGTGCTAAAACATGCTTCCAAAAATAAACAACATAATTATTTTTAAATAATACACTATTTTTGTATGAATTTTGTATATCGTTGTTAATTAATGAATGTATAAAATTGTACATTGTATAAGTATTTTTATTTATTTCAGACAAAGATTATTTTAATTCATACATGTCCCAAAATATTTGTGATAATGAATCTGAGAGACTTGAGGTCAATCAAGCTGAGAGACCTGAGTACAATGAAGATGAGAGACCTGAGTACAATGAAGATGAGAGACCTGAACAGGAACCATATAGTTCACCAGGTATGCAAAAAACTTTCCTGAATTAAACAATCTTTATCATCTTATTAATTTTGTATATCCATACTAATCTTTAGTTTGCTATTCAGATACTTTTAAGTGGACGACAAAAAGTACAAGTTTGTTGTTAGCTTGTTATCAAGAAAGGATAGCAAGATTTAGAAATCCGACAATAAAAAAGAAAACTTTGTGGAAGGAAATAGTTTGCAAATTCAACGATGTAGGAATTAAAATTAATGTGGAAATTTTAGACCGGAAAATGCGTAATATGAGGAAAACACATCGAGGCATAAAAGATAAAAATAAAAAAACTAGGAGAGGTCGAATTACGTGGGAGTATTTTAAGACATTCGAGAGCATATTCGCCGACGATCGCACAATTAACTTTGGCCCAACAATAGCGTCGCGAGCGCCATTAACACTGCCACCACCATTAGCTACACTACCAAATTCCAATAGTACACAAGATACACATATATTTATCTACATTGGTTATCAATCCAAAAATTCGCCATATATTCGAAATAATTAACTTTGCAGGTAACGCAACAAATATGTAATATCTAAAGGAATCCGATTATTCATCAGATTGTAATATTTTTGAACCACAAATTACAAATTACACACCTACACCGCTCTGCAGCCCTTCACAAGTGTCAATATCGAATGATTCAGGACAACAAAATAACAGTGAACCAAAAAAACGAAACAGAAGTTGTTAGAGTTTGAGGCGGCAGTTAGAATAAAGCGATTTGAGGTTTCCAGATTTCTGATTTATTGTTACTTGCTCGATGGTTGTGCGATAAGTGATTTGAAACGGAGAGGTCAGGGAAAGAAAGATTCAAGGAAGTAGATAGAGAAGGATCGTTAGCGGACTGACAAGGATATACATAGGAGGGGGAAACAACAAAGTAACGCAAGCGTCACGGTCGAGTCGGAACGATCACAGCTGATCGTTCCAACCTTGTTTGACAATCGTAAACAGAAGTTTATATAGTTTAAGGAAGCAGCAGCTGGAAATCGAAAAAGACAGAGTACAGGCAATTAGAGATATAAAGGAGTCAGACGATCAGTCGAATAAAATACAGGAAAACACAAACAAACTGTTAGAAATATTGATCCAGCAACAAGCAAATTGAAATTAAAAATATATTTTAGTTACTTTTATTTTACTTTTTTACTTTTTTACTTTTATTACGTATGTAGAAATAAGCACAAAATTAGGTTGCAATAAAAAATGTGAAAACAGAACTGTTTATTTTTAAAATAAAGAAATTAGAGAATTTCTTTTAGTTGTTGCATTATTTATAACATTCAAGTTTTCTTCATTCTCTAACTGTTCATATTGTAACTCTTGCTCTTCTACCGCGTCTATTTCGTATTCGTATTCATTTTCATTTTCATTCTCATTAATAATAAAGTTGTGCAGTATACAACTTGCAGCTATTATTTGATTACCTAATTCAAAGTCTGAAATATCTAGATATTTCAGCCTTCTAAATTTTCCCTTCAACAGAGCAAATGCTCGTTCAATTATTGACCTTATACAAGATAATTTTTTATTGTATGTGATCTGCGACGTGGATAAATATCGATTATCCTTAATTGGGGTCATACAGCTTTCTAATAATGGATAGGCTGTATCTCCAATTATGTGGTACCTTGGTGGATTCTCTTCATTCATTAAATCGATGTATAAGGTACTATTCCTAAACACCCTAGCGTCATGCATACGCCCAGGCATTCCAACGAAAATATCAATAAACCTTGCCTTATTGTCGCATACCCCTATACAGAAAGAAAATATGAATGAACTATTACTCATTATAAATATTTCATTTACACATACCTTGCAATATTATAGAATGGAAACCCTTCCAATTATAATAATCATTGGCATTATTTATTGGTTGCTTGCACGGTATGTGGCAACCATCAATTGCCCCTATCACGCCTGGAAAACCACGGGAACGTAGGTCAAACACCTGCAATTGATATATTATATTTGAGTAGTTCTATAAATATAGTAATATTCAGTATTATATACAGATTATAAACATACACGTGTGTAACGTCCCACGCGGACTCGAACCCGGTGTTACCGACAGTCGGTAAAACAGCGATATATTACGACACGCGTAGACTCACTATACATACTCTTACATACAAAATTATAATTGAAGCGAATGTAAAAAAGACGAACATTACAAAACACACTAGAAATAATTGATTATAAGCATCGTTAAGAATATAAGAGAAAATATAAGTTAATAAGCGAGAGAACCACTGCGCGTGCGCTAACCCGCCAAAATTATGGTATAAAATGAGGTGTACGTAGCACAGTAGTTCAGTCAAGACTCTGCTTGCGAGTGCACAAGTGTAGAGGTAGCTAAGGTCTGGCCAGTAAGATTTAGCTCGCTCCGGAGACGGTAGCGGCTGGTCTTCAGTGGATAAGATACGGGTGCTCCTTTTTCGGTTGTGTATTCAAAGGTTATAGAACCTCGCTCTTGCAAAGGCATTTAGCTCGCTCCGGAGACGGTAGCGGCTGGTGCACTTAGTAAAAGCAAGGTCATAAGAGTGTATAGCTCAAACTCTGCCACGAGTAACTAGCGCGCTCCGGAAACGGTAGCGCCTGTTCTTACTGCAGACGTTGCCAAGAGTATTAGCTCGCTCCGGAGACGGTAGCGGCTGTACACTGCAACACATTGACAGGGTCATCGTTTAATCCTGCATTTCCACTACCATTATGGCCGATACTTCCGCCATCTATGAGCTGTTGATGAAAGCGTACGGTCTTTTAGATGCCAGTAAAGAGCGCAAGGTGCTTTTGGCTTTCGCCAGAGGATATTAGATTTGACGTAGCAGACGGGGAAAAAAACAGTAGCCATTTTAAGAGTGCAATCGCACCGGTCCCGTTCTGCGTGGAAATATCTATGTTTGCGACGGTCCAGCTGCGGTATTAGACCACGCTGACGCGATAGGGCCCCGGGTTGAAGAATTTGGGGCCTTTTTTGTATAACTTTTGAACTATAAAAGATATCGGAATGCAATTTGCGCCGAAAAATGGGGGAAAATTATCCCCTCTTAACGATGGATAATGTAGCATATTTTTCGTTCCCTTAATTTTTATTTCATCAATATTTTGACCATAATTACTGTGAAAAGCGTTTGCAAACTGTTTATTTGATACTTTATTTAGTGCTCTTTATAAAATTCATGGGGTTGATAAACAATAGGCTGGTTGTTTCTGTATCATAACTTTCATAAATTGAGAAATTAAATTTTCATTCAATTATATATTGGTACAGCAGGTCTCTGAATCTAATGTTCTGGTTTTCTTTTTTATTTTTATATCTTTAAGCAGGGATTCTCGTCTAACAGTCCCAAAAGTAACTTATATTTAAGAATTTTTTTCGAAAAAACTGTTCGGCATATTGGATTAAACTCGTGTGTGATATAAGGAGGTATTTTTGAACTTGCAGAAAATATTTTTTTAATGTCGATTCTTCTTAATTATTTATTAGTTACTGGGGAATCTTCTCCACCTCTTCGCCGATGTAACTCCTGTTGGCGGGATGTGTAGCACCTGTCACAGTCGTCTGATCAACCGATCATAAAAGCTGAGCGCGCGGCTCGCTTACCTGAGCCGGGGAATTCCGAATAGCTCTTTGCGACGTTAATTTGAAAGAGACCATCCTAAAATTCTTGTAGCTCGGGCATCGCTGCTATCCAGCGGTCGCTGGCAGCTCCGAACGCCGAGCCGGTGCGAGGAGTGGCTTCGAGAAGTGTGCCTCCGTTTGAAAGTCGAACTTCGGGCACACTCGGGCCTCGTCGCGGGCAGACACCCGTTGCCTGGTCCGTTCGCACATGGTGTTCGGCCACGTTCGGAACGTGTCGCGTAACCGATCGTGGGGGGTCGTTCCAGCCCGAACGTCTTCAAATAATAATAACATAAATAGAGGGACGTAGTGTGAACTGATTCTTGCATAATTGTTTTGAGGAAACATTTTAACATGTAATTCGAATAAAATTCGAAGCGAATTCGAAACATTCGTCCGGAATTTGATGAGAATCTCGAGGTATCGAAATCTCACCCGAATTTTGCCAACCCTTCTTTGGCTCACGTGTGGCTGACAGGTTAAAATGTTTCCCCAAAACAATTATGCAAGTATCAGTTCCCACTTCTTCCCTCTATTCATGTTATTATTAATTGAAGACGTTCGCGCTGGAACGACCCCCTACGATCGGTGACGCGATGCGTTCCGAACGTGGCCGAACACCGAGCGCGAACGAATCAGGCAACGGGTGTCTGCCCGCGACGAGGCCCGAGTGTGACCGAAGTTCGACTTTCAAACGGAGGCACACTTCTCGAAGCCACTTCTCGCACCGGTCCGGCGTTTAGAGCTGCCAGCGACCGCTGGATAGCAGCGACGCCCGAGCTACGAGAATTTTAGGATGGTCTCTGTCAAATTAACGTCGCCAAGAGCTATTCGGAATTCCCCGGCTCAGGTAAGCGAGCCGCGCGCTCTGGTTTTATGATCGGTTTATTACTCGCACCCCAGATTACTGTAACGAGGATTGAAAACAATGTGTCGACTGGTCTCGTACCCGTCTCAATTTCAAAAATTTTAGCTACGACATGGTTGACCGCGGCGCTATGCCGGTGTATGGAATAATATGAAAAATTTGTCTAAGGAAAAAACTTATTTTTTCTCTCGGACGCTATAAGTCTTTCAATTTTTCATTTTTTTTCCTTTAAAGTGGACCAATCCCGCAGAAATTATCTAACTTTAAGAAACTTCTATTTTCTTTATTGCAATCAGATGACTGTGACAGGTGCTACACATCCCGCCAACAGGAGTTACATCGGCGCAGAGGTGGAGAAGATTCCGCAGTAACTAATAAATAATAAGAAGGATCGACATAAAAAAAATATTTCCTGCAAGTTCAAAAATGCCTCCTTATATCACAAACGAGTTTAATCCAATAAGCCAAACAGTTTTTTCGAAAAAAATTCTTAAATATAAGTTACTTTTGGGACTGTTAGACGAGAATCCCTGCTTAAAGATATAATCATAAAAAAGAAAACCAGAACATTAGATTCTGAGACCTGCTGTACCAATATATAATTGAATGAAAATTTAATTTCTCAATTTATGAAAGTTATGATACAGAAACCACCAGCCTATTGTTTATCAACCCCATGAATTTTATAAAGAGCACTAAATAAAGTATCAAATAAACAGTTTGCAAACGCTTTTCACAGTAATTATGGTCAAAATATTGATGAAATAAAAATTAAGGGAACGAAAAATATGCTAAATTATCCATCGTTAAGAGGGGATAATTTTCCCCCATTTTTCGGCGCAAATTGCATTCCGATATCTTTTATAGTTCAAAAGTTATACAAAAAAGACCCCAAATTCTTCAACCCGGGGCCCTATCGCGTCAGCGTGGTCTAATACCGCAGCTGGACCGTCGCAAAGGTAGATATTTCCACGCAGAACGGGACCGGTGCGATTGCACTCTTAAAATGGCTACCGTTTTCTTCCCCGTCTGCTACGTCAAAGCTAATATCCTCTGGCGAAAGCCAAAAGCACCTTGCGCTCTCTACTGGCATCTAAAAGACCGTACGCTTTCATCAACAGCTCATAGATGGTGGAAGTATCGGCCATAGTGGTAGTGGAAATGCGTCCGTGAGGCGCTGTTGCCATTTTACAAGTTCGCGCGAGCGCGGGTTGCAGGATTAAACGATGACCCTGTAGATAACTTGTACATAATACGACACACACACATATATATATATATATATAAATACATAAAATACAAAAAAAAAACCAAAAACATTATAATCATAGTTGTAATTAATATTGATTTGTTACTTAAAGTATAATTAGTTGTTGAATAAACAAGCCATTGTTAATGTTTAAGTTGGATTTTACTCCTTTACTCTGTAATAACGAAACCCCACCTATCCTATACTCGAGGGGACGCCGCTCTCCTCTCGAGAACCAGTAACGCTCAGTTGTCCCTGGCAATCGGACGTCACAGGTTGGATATTTTTGGTGACAGCGGTGGGATTTGATTTCGTTCAGAAGGATTGTTCGTTTAGAAGGAATATTTCGCATAGTAAAGATACTCCAAAAGTGAGTAATTTTCCAGAAATTTTTTCTCTCTTCTTAGTAAATTCTACAGAGGCTTAAAATTCACAATGGCTGACGGGGAACTTGATGAAGCAATGGCTAACCTAGCAATCAATACTACAGCTCAGTGAGCTACAGAAGTCATAGAAATTCCAGGAGATACAAACACTTCAGAAAATTTAAACCCTCAAATTAATATAAATACAGCTACGAGTACATATCCTCAACTACCACACATTAGCTCACACGATACAGCGGACACAGTCCCTTCTTTCAATGGCTGAAATATACCGATACATCAATTATTCGGTGTATGAAAAATGAAAAAATAAAAGATATGACTGATTCAGAAAAAAACAAAATTATAGCCTAAAACTAAAGAAATAAATGTGGTGAAAAAGGTTTATATATAGGGGATTATTTACAAGAAATGGAAAGGAAGGAAGGATTAGGAATTAGTGAGGGGGGTAGGAATATTCGAGGGTGGTGAGGAAGTCGGAATTTTCCAAGATGAACGTAAGGTCATAACCTCCCTGATAGAGGTCATCGAACAGTCTGAGAAACTCGGGTGTCAGCTCCGTGATATTTGGAATCCGGGTAGCTGACCCCGTGTCCAGAATCTCTACGACACCTGGCCAAGGAGGGATTGAGGAGGGAGTTTGGGAGGTGGAGGTTTGAGGAGGAGAGTGGTACAGAGGAGAGGTAGGGTGGGAGAGTACCTCCTTACTGCCTGATGCAGGTGAGGGAGGGCGATCCGGGGGCGGAGGGGTTCCGGCCTCTTGCATTGTTCCTCTTGTCGGCGTTGGCGGGGGGGGAGTCGTCGAGGGTGATCACCGGTATGGTTGTTTCTGCCTCCCTGATGACGATCGTGGAGGTCACTTTTGGGAGGAGGGGTAAGATGCTCCTTCCTTCTCTATCCGCCGTTCGGCGCAGCCATTTGATATGGGCTAGCCTCCTTTTGAGGCCAACCCCACCATGTTTGGGCCTATTAGGCTTGGGGGCCCTTTTGTGTGGCATGGTATTCTTCCTAAGAAATGATTAGATTAATACATGTTTTCTATATTAGGTTTAGGGTCAACCGGGATCCTCGCGCAATCGACCAAGACGCACTTTATTTGCGTGTATGATTTTAGTCTTTCCTTTCCAGGAAATTTTCAAATTTTGCGAAGAGATAACTTCTAATATTGTGTGCGGACCGGAGTATTGGTCCCCGAATTTCCCTTTCTTCGGTTCTATTAATACGAAGATTGGGTCGCCCGGTTTAAAGGTCTCTTCGTTTATGTGCCGATCATAATATTTCTTGTAACGAAGTTTTGACTGATTTAATTTTTCTGCAGCAGCGGTTTGCAGTTCTTGCACCCTCGTACTCAATTTCGAGAGGTATTGATTATAAGTTTCGTTTTCGAAATCTTCGGGTACCTTTTTTCGGCTGGGTACCCGGGCTATTTTCCCGAATATTAACTCGTGTGGAGTGTAACCAGTCCCCTCATGGACGCTGGTATTATAAGAGAATGCGGCTAAGTCAGTCCATTCGTCCCAGTCGCTATATTTATCAATATACATTTTTAGATATTCTGTTAAAACTAGATGTGATCGCTCTAAAGAGCCGTTTGTCTGTGGGTGAAAGGCTGTGGTTCGAAATTGTTCGATTTTAAATTTTTGCGCGATAGCCTTCATGAATTTACTAGTGAAATTTGCTCCTTGGTCGGTGAGGATGGCTCCGGGAGCTCCGAATTGACAGATAAATTTATTTATGAACGCATCTGCGATTTTTATTGCCGTGGATTGTTTAAGGGGTACGCATACGAAGTATTTTGTTAGTAAATCTTGTATGGTTAATATATAAGTATTTCCTTCTTTAGTGGTAGGTAATGGTCCTACTATATCTAATGCAACTTTGTCAAATGCTCGTCCAGGTGTGTCGGTGGTTTTGACACGGACGAGATTCTTCCGTTGACAATCCTCGCATTTTCTAATATAATCTTCCACGGCTTTCTTCATTCCTTTCCAAAAGTAATGGTGTCTAATTCGATTATATGTTTTGGTTACTCCTTTGTGTCCAGCTAATGCAGATGCGTGATTTTCTGCAATGATATTTTGTCTTTTTGATTCTTCGGGGATTTGAACTATTTGTAAACATATTGTGACCTCGATGTCTTCCTCGTCGATGGTTTCGAGAATGTCCATAATGATATCCTGCCAGGTTAATTGGTCGATATTTGTCGTTTTAGCTATACTGAATGAGTATATTACGAGTTCTTTTATTATGTTTTTAAAGGAAGATAGTGCTTCGCCCCAAGTTGTCGTGGTTAGAGGGGTGTTTTGTGTTTCTTTTATGACTAACCCAATGAGAATTCGTCCCTTGTTACATGTTACATGGGTCCTGCCCAAAGTGAATTCGTTTGTTTCTTCTAATTCTCCAGATTCTAGTAGTTGTTTGGCTCCATTGTCGCAAGGTTTCCCATCGGCACTTAAAAAGAAGATAAGCGTTTCTTTTCGTAGAGACAACGGGTCGCGACTAATTATTGGCGTTATTCTAATGTCCCTATCGGGATCCATTTCGTATGCTTCTTCAGGAGAATCGTTCAGCTCGATTAGTGATGATTCCGAATCAGTTGCTGATTCGTCCGACGCGTTGGATTCTACCTCGGAATCAGGATCTTCCTGTTCTTGTGGTGTTGGGGATTGCGGAGGTGAAACGGTTTGATACGGAATATTTAATTCCTGTTCTTCTTCTTTTCCCTGGTCCTCCCTTTCGATGCCACTCATTGGTTCTGGTGCGTTTACTGGGGAGACTTCGGGTGGTATTATTACAGGTGTTTGAGTTTTGCGCACCCTTCGGTGTGGTTGGATCCTCGTGGGCTTCGCCCTTGGGCGGTTGTTAGTTTCTTTAGTGATTCGAGGCCTTTTACTAGGCACCCAATCATCATCGGTTTCCTCTCGTGGTCTTATAGGACATGTATTCTTTACAGGAGGATTATGAGACAGGGCGTCGGCAAGTTTATTGCTTTTCCCTGGTTGATAGCGAATTTCGTAGTCGTATTCTGCTAACTTTAAGCGCCACCTAACGAGGCGTGACGTTGGATCTTTTACTCTATGCAACCAGATTAGGGGTTGGTGGTCAGTATATAAGATAAATTTCTTTCCATATAGATAAGGTCGGAAGTACCTGACACAATAAACAATGGCTAAAAGTTCCTTTTCGTTGGTTGCATAGTTTATTTCTGCTTTGTTCAGGAGGCGAGAAGCATAAGTGATGGGTAACTCTTTTCCCGCGATATTTTGACTCAATATTCCTCCTATAGCGTATTCAGAAGCGTCAGTGGTAACATGGAATTCCAGGTCAAAATTCAGGTATTGCAGGATAGGTTCTTTCTGCAATGTTAACCTTAAGTGGTCGAAAGCCATTTTCTGGGATGGTCCCCACTCGAAGATTGTGTCTTTCTTTAATAATTGGGTTAACGGGCGAGCTATTTTGGAAAAGTCTGGGATAAACCTCCTATAATATCCGGTTAATCCAAGGAATTGTTTGATTCCTTTTGGTGTACTTGGTGCCGGGTAGTTTCGGACGGCTTCAATTTTTCCCAGATCAGGTTTTACCCCTTGCTCGGTGATTATGTGTCCCAAATATGCGACTTCCTTGTGTAGGAATTTACATTTGGAAGGTTGGAGTTTACGGTTTGCCTCTCTTAGGCGCTGAGCAAGTTTTTTAAATTTAATTAAATGTTCCGTAAGGGAACTTGCGTAAAGGACAATATCATCCAGATACACGAACATTTCTGTGCCCTGGAGTCCCGTGAGTGTGTGATCCATTAAGCGTTGGAAGGTAGCTGGTGCATTACAAAGCCCAAACGGCATTCTGACAAACTCATAATGTCCATGAGGTGTAGAAAAAGCCGTTTAGGTGCGTCTTCCGGCTTCATAGGGATTTGGTGGAATCCAGAAGCAAGGTCGAATACGGAGAAATATTTTGCTCCTCCTAACTGATCTAATATCTCATTGATATTCGGAAGTGGGTATGCGTCGGGAACGGTCTTTTCGTTTAGATCCCTGAAGTCAATTACCATTCTCCACAAGGGTTCCCCATCTGGTCCGGGTTTCTTGGACACAATCCAGATAGGTGAGTTGTAGGGCGATAACGGCGGCTTTATAATTTCGTTTTCTAGTAGGTTCTTTAGTTGTTTGTCGATTTCCTTCTTATGTACTGGAGGGAAGCGATATTGTTTGGTATTAACAGGCACTGGGTCCATTGTCTGGATCCCATGTTGGATAGCGTTCGTATGGCCCAACTTCTCATCTGGTAGAGGTCATGGTATTTACATAAAATTCCTTGGACATGAAGTTTTTCCTCCGGATTCATATGTTCCGTTGAAATTAATTTGAGCACTTGTTCCATTCTTGTTGCGGTTTTTTTTCAGAAATTATCGATACTTCCTCACCCGACGCCATAGCAAGAGACTCTTGGAATTTTAGGGGAAGGGTTGTTTCGGCATAATGCCCTGGGGATGAGAGCGAGTGCACCTTCATGGGTACCTCTGGGTGGTGGATCGACGGATCCTGGGGTAAAAGGGGCTTGATTTTTGTTAGGGTTGGGATAGGAGTGACGCATTTAGACGTTTTAGTCTCTTTTGGTCGTCTTTGTTTGGGTTCTGGAATCACAATTTCGAATTCTTCCAATTCAACAGTAGGTATAGTGATCGTTGTGTCCATTTCATTAGAATTTATCATTTGTGAGTACGCTTTGCCGTCTTGATTACGGACAAGGGCATTACCTGCATGAATTCCAGTGCCTAAATCTAATCTGGGTAAATACCCTTCTTTAATGTCTGAATTTGATATATTTACAAAGCAGACTGTTTTTGATCTAGCGGGTAGCACGAGTTGATCCCTATTTACAAACGGAATGGAGTTTCCTTCGAACTCCAACTGTTTCCTTGAGTAATGTATTGAAGCATTCTGTTTTATAAAGAACTCAGTTCCTAGTATTCCGTGTGGTTTAATTGGGAAGTCGTTTTCGACTACGTGGAACGTGACATCGTTGCCCAATAGCATTATTTTTATTGTCCCAAGGGTGGAGACGAGGTCCTTAGCGATACCCCTAAGTTGCACCCGTTTGTTCATGTCTATATCTCGAGATTGCTTTACGGCGTGAATTTTCACTAAGTTCACTTCCGAGCCAGTATCAATCATTAATTCCGATGCTATTTCAAAGTCGGGGGACTGGATAATTACTGACGGGGCTTCGCCAGCAGTATCTAACCATGCGGTGGCGATCCTAGTTTTGGCATTCCCGGTTCCGCTTGTACTATTATTGGACGCGCTCCTGCTTGGCCCGTTCCACGGTATGCGTCCGCTGTCGACCGTAGGGGCAGAGCGTTTCCCGAGTCCCGTTCCTGGAAGGTTCCAGGGTTTCTCTCATTGTGGTTGAACATTCGTTTTCTACATTCTGAGATTAGGTGTCCTGGCTTTTTGCAATACGCACAGATGCGCAATAAGGGAGCAAAGGGTTAGATGCCTGATTACTATACCCTGCGACTCGGTTCTGGGGATATCGCTTGGACGGTTGGGCGGCTAATTTTTGGTTGCTTCTGCAGGACAGTGCGTCGTGTCCTGTCTTATTACAGATTTGACATACTAATTTGGGAGCCTTTTGTTCTGAAAACCTTAGTCGGTCCCTGTCGATCTTCTTATCCACGAGTACAGCCAAATCAAATGCTTCGTCGATCGTTTCGAAGGAATGTTGGAGTAACCTTGTCCTTATGTGGGGTGGAAGACCGTCGACGAACGAATCTAATGTCAGGCGATCTAAGTTTTCGGGGTGATTCCGTGCGAAATCGCGATAGTAGTCTCTATCCTCTTCCAAGATTGCGAATCGGAGATCTTTAACGCGGGAAATGTATTCTAATACATGTTCGTTTGTTCCTTTAATAATGTTGGCAAGTTCTCCACGGTAGTGGTCAGATGTTTTGGCAGGAGAAATGATGCGTTTGAGTTGTTTAATTAGGTCGTTTACGGAGTCAAGGACCCTATCCTCAACGGCCAAGCATGCATGGTCTTGCAGCTTGTTTCGTAACAACCTCGCTAGCTGGGGTTCGGCTTGCGAGGGAACCAGAGCCTTAGCCCTATTGCAAGCTCTCGCGAATTGCTCTACGGGTATGTTATGCCCGTTAAAACTTGGGACTGTCTCTATTGCGTCCTTTAATTTAATCTGAGGTGATGAATTCTGGTCCGGCGTTTGATTATGATTCAGTACTTCCGGAATATTATTACGATTTATTACCTCAGGAGTTTTATTGAAATTTAGCACCAGTTTTCTATCGAAACGAGAGGAACTCGGCGTGGCAAAATTATTTGTAATTGGCGGGGGTGCAAGAAGTTTCTCCATCATCACCTCGATATTTCGTATCTTATCGGAAAGGCCTTTAAACGTGGGGTCGAATGACCCGGTGGCTACGTCCGAATGCGTTTTGGTTTCTGGGTTTACTACAAATTTCGTGTGCAAACTTTCAATCTCGGCTTGTTTTTCGCGTAATACGTGTAGTTGTTCCATTATTTCGACGGTCGCGATTTCTATAGCGCTATTGGAAGGCCCCGCGTCTTGGTCGTTTACGCCGATATCGTCGGTTTCGCCGTACACAGACATGTTTAGTTAAGTTGTCGTTATTTAAACGGAATTAGGATATTTGATACTTTCGGCGCCCGTTAGCCGTTATTTAAATTCAGGGTGTTCTATCCCGGGAACCAAAAAGTATTAACCCGTAATGATTTCTATTTGAAAGGAGGAAATGTTCCGTGCATTCGGCGCAACTATTTAAAGGACGCGTTCGGAATAAGGGTTTTTTGCAACGAGGGCACCTTGGAAATATATTGTTTAATGAGTAATAATGTTCCTGATAGATTTCGTTCACTTCAATCGGATCCAGATCAAAGCAGTCTAGGCAAATTTTGTAGCCTCCCGTGATCGTTGCTACACCGCCCGAAACACAGGTCAGTTCATTAGTGTATTCCAATTGGTTCACAAATTGGCGGCACAGGTTTGACAGATGTTGTCGTTGAAATCTGTTACACATACTAGATATTGGGCTATTGTGGGCACCGTATGTTCGAGAATTTACTTCTATAAACAGTTAACGGATCCCACCGCTGTCACCAAAAATATGTCACGTCCCGGGTGAGGTCTTTAGGAACGATGACTATGCGGAAGGAAAAGACAGGCGTGAATGTTAAATCCAACACTCTGAGGATACTTGAGGAGGAAAGTCAGGCGCGAATCTTGAATCCAGCACTCTGGGGATTTTGAAGCGGAATACTCAGGCGCGAATATTAAATCCGTCACACTGAAGGTTTTGAAGGAACTTAGGCGCGAATATTAAATCCGTCACACTGAAGGTTTTGAAGGAACTTAGGCGCGAATATTAAATCCGTCACACTGAAGGTTTTGAAGGAACTTAGGCGCGAATATTAAATCCGTCACACTGAAGGTTTTGAAGGAATTTAGGCGCGAATATTAAATCCGTCAGACTGAAGGTTTTGAAGGAACTTAGGCGCGAATATTAAATCCGTCACACTGAAGGTTTTGAAGGAACTTAGGTGCGAATATTAAATCCGCCACACTGAAGGTTTTGAAGGAACTTAGGTGCGAATATTAAATCCGTCACACTAAAGGTACTTGAGGAGGAACTTAGGCGGGAATCTTTAATCCAACACTCTAATCGACCAGGGAAGGTTTTAAAGCGAATTAGTATCTGAGGGACACCCGTTAGCACTCTTGTTTTGATTTGGCTCGATAATAGGATTTACTGTTGCAATCTCGTAAAAGTTATACGTAATGTTTCCGCGAAATCCGTCTGGACATACGGCTATACGCAGCCTATGTAAAAGTACGTTAGTAAACACTGTTAGCGCCACGCGAGATCAGCTGTTGCAGCCGTCTGTTTGGACTAGGAAGTTTCGTACCCAAAAGGCATACGCAATAATATGGAGAGATTTATTACTTCAAGCACGTTTGTATGCGCTTGTCGTAGGTGACATGAAATGCGTTGGACAACGAGCATAGGCACATAACATTTATATAAACGGATGTAACGTCCCACGGGGACTCAAACCGTTAGAAACCGTCTGCCGGTAAAACAGAACCGATCCGCATTACCATATAACCATATTCTATTACCGCGCAAACGTATTGTAAAGACTTTTGTACATAATTTATAATTTAAGCATATATTAGAGAAACAATTATTATAGGAACATTAGGAATTATTAATTATAGATACTGACAAAAACATAGAACAAAATAATATGTAATAAGCAAACAAACACGAAATAACAAATAGCGACTCACTGCGCATGCGCCAGCCCGCCAATTCTCGAGTATAAAAGGTGACGCGCGCAGCACAGAGCGCGCTCATTCGAATACGTTCTTGCGACCAACGAATGTTAGTGCCTGGAGGCAGCTTAAGTACTACCCAGCAGAATTTCAGCACGCTCCGGAAACGGTAGCGACTGGTTCTCAGTGTTAAAAGGGTACTGGTGCTCCTCTTTGGACCTAACATTTGAAGGTTGAGAACTTTGTCTTCACGGAGGTTTCAAGCGTTGCTCCTATTAGTAGGTAGCAGCTTAGCCGCTTAGGGAAGGCAAGGTCTACAGAACCCTAGAATAAAACTCTGCCAAAAGAATTGGGACCCGCTCCGGAAACGGTAGCAGACCGATCTTACTGCAGAAGCCTAGACTAAAAACTCTGCCAAAAGAATTGGAACCCGCTCCGGAAACGGCAGCAGACCGATCTTACTGCAGAAGTACATAACACAATACATATATAATTAGCGTATTAAACACAAAAAAACACAGAAAACCCAAAAATAGAATATATAATCGTAGACTGTAAGCAATATTAATTAATCGTTATTGTTATTAGAGTAAGTTTTATTAAATAAATAAGCATTGTTAAGTTTAAAAGCCTTAGATTCTAATCTTTTGCTGTAGAGTAGAACCCCCACCTATCCTATACTTGAGGGGACGCCGCTCTCCCCTCAGGGACCTCGACGCTCAGTTGTTCCCGGACAGCCGAACGTTACACGGATGTAAATAATAGAACTTCTGTATGGACATGAAATCTAGAGACGCGGTAGCGTCTCGACGCCAAGTACAGGAAAGACACCCTGTATATGTCGACTGTCGCTACCGCTATCATTTACTCGTCGCCGGGCTAATCCAACCTAACCTGAAACTTATTTCATTAATATCTCATCACGCCTGCAATATTTTCTAAATTTAAAGGCATTTTTCTTATGTAAACCGCATATAAGCTTTCGAATAAGACCAAATTTCAATAAAATCCGTCCACGCATAACAGAGATATCATAATATCGTCTCGTGGATCTGTCAGAAACGGTAAGATTTTCTTTTCCTTATCCTTCCCCAAGCCAAATTTTCGTCAACATAATACGTATATGCGTTACACGCACACCTTCAGCCAAAAGAAACTAACACATGTTTCGTTCGCCATACGCGTTACACGCACACCTTCAGGTAACAGAAACTAACACATGTTTCGTTCGTCAAACGCTATTACGTTACCTTCACTATGCAATCTACTCCAAATTTTGACAGCTTACAGTCAGGTTATAAACCTGGCGAGTGTCAAATAAGGAAAGTTGTCAAAATTGTCTGAAATGTCACCAGTTTTTACACCACAATCCACACCAGGCACTGAATTATTGTGTCAATTAACAAGGTAAGTCGCCAAAATTTTTTAATAGAATTTTTATGGGGATTTGTTTTTATACCAGCAAATTATTTTTAATTTAGGATTTTTATGTAAAGCTTATCCCCATAAAAACTTCAAAAAAGTAAAAAAATTACGCCAAGTACATGAAATCAAATAAATTACAAAAAATATAATATAATATAATATATATTAAAAATTATCTGCAGTCAATCCCTATGCAAATTATCTTTGTAAAAAGAAGTGATATCCCCATAAAAAACTTTAAAAACGTAAAAAAATTACGCCGAGTACACGAAATCAAATAAATCACAAAAAATAGATGATAATATAATATTAAAAATTATCTGAAGTCATTCCCTATGCAAATTATCTTTGTAAAAAGAAGTGATATCCCCATAAAAAACTTTAAAAACGGAAAAAAAATACGCCAAGTACACGAAATCAAATAAATCACAAAAAATAGAAGATAATTACAAAATAAAAAAAAGTTGTGAAATCAAAATGAGCTGCAAGTACATAAAGGTGCTTTCCCGCAGCGTGCAAAGGCGACACTGTGTAACGCAATGTAAGATTCGGTGCTTTCCAACTGCGCTTAATAATATTAAGCAGATATATTTTTATAGAAATAAATATTTCAATACCAATAAATATTTTATTCAAAATACTTGGCGCTGCGAAACCGAAAAAATGTTAATTGTCTTATTAATAGTAAATTAAGAATTTACAATAACTCACTTACAATCTAAAATACATAAACATATAGGGTAGATGTCCCAATTACTGCCTCCTTAAGGGGGGATCCTGGTGTAGATTGCCGAAAATTAAGGAAAGTTTGGGAATTTATTTTAAAGAAAATATTTATTAAATTGCATTCGGAGCTATGCGGTTTTAATGCTTGTTGCTTAAACTATATAAAAATATTTTTTTTTGGTTTTAAAAAAATTGTATAGCAGAAGTAGAACGGCATATGTACAGTGTCTCGGCGTCGAACGTCTGAATTGGCGAGTGCTCTTGTTCCGTTTGTACTCGTCTGAAATAAAAATACAGAAATATTTCTTACTCTTTATAAACACAGTTTGTCGATGGGCCTTGAAAATTGAAAAAAAGTTGAAAATTGACAAATTGGCAGCACTTTGAAAATAAAACGCGATTTTTCGCTGGAACATTCATTTTTGTTCATGCAATAAAAATGCTTTAAATTAATTAATTTATTTATGTTTTATGCTCATCGACTAGTACGTGTAATAAGCTATATGTGTGTAAAATTGCAACCCGATTAGTCAAGTAGTTTTTGAGTTATTTGACCCGCCAATCGTAAGAAAGTAGTTTCGAGAAAAACACGTTTTAGTTTTCGGTACAGAAAAGTAGAAAAGGAAGTGATTTTTGGATACTTACAGCTGTTTTCTGTTAGTCTGCTATTCCAGGCCCGTATAGTATTCCTTCCGCTTCCTCGAACAATTCGTTTTGCTCGATTTGCAATTGTCTTCGAGCCATTCGAGCCTCTTTGCTGCTCCATGAACTGCGGCGCTCCTGCCTCTTCGTCCGCTCGTCTTTGTAAGTGTCGGCGTACAAGTTACACTGAGGTCCGATCGTTATTTCTAATCTTTCCATTATATTCAAAATAGCAGCATAACCTTCATTAAATATGCCAGCGGCTATATAGCTGGCGATTTCAATTATTTTTCGGCCCGAGTGCAAATGCTTTGGCGTTAGTCGCCAAACTGTAGCATTGAAGCTTTCATTGGCATTTTGTGTATGCCCGCCTAAGCATCTTTCTAATAGGTCGTGATTAGAAAGACTTTTGTAAATGGGGAAAATATTTTCCTCGACATCTGAATCAAGCGGAGGCGGGTGATTGAAATTTAGACCTGAGGCCTGAGCGGCACGATACCCGCACCAGCTGTCTGCACCTACCGGGCAATTATCGTGCCATGGATTTTCATTCGTAGAACATAAATGAAAATAAGTTGCCATTATGGCTTCCTCCATTTTATCAGCGGATTCAATGTTCCTCCTGATTGCTAATCCGTAGTATTTCGTTAGCTTTTTTATCAGGGTGTCAGTTAGCTTCCCTCTTCCGCCAAGTTTCTTTTCTTTTTTCACGTTTCGTAGCCGACTGCCCATTCGTTTTTCAACGTGGGAAATGCATTCACTTTTTGTAACTTCGAAATCATCTCCATACGGTTTTAAATCTAAAATAGCTTTAAATGTTTTCGAGTCTCCGTCTCCGATGTAGTTTCCGTACTTTACTCCATATTTTTCTTCGGATGTAGAAAACATTTCTGTGATGGAGTCGACCTCCATTTTTCCCGCCGAACCTTCATGGTTTGATGAGCACTCTTCTTTATGGTCTTCATACCAAGCGGCATACTCCTGTGTGTCTGATTTTTGTCGCCAAATCGTACATGCTTGGCAGTAGCTGCTTTTCACAACGAGATCTACCACTTTGCCGCTATAGTAGCCAATCAATGTTGTTACACCAAACAACGAAGTAAAGCCACGTTTTTTCCACGACCCATCGCCGGAAACTTTTAAATTTGTTGATCTTCCTTTTTTCGCGGTTTCTTCTTTTTCCTCGTGCACTGCTTTTTGGCATAAACTGTCGAATACAGTTTTCGTGACAGTATGAATATGCCCCACCACAAGGTCGTACATGGATTTACTGAGCCCTTGCCCGATGTCCATAATGCCGCAGAATAAATTTATCCCGTCTCTACCGACGCCTAAAAGTCGCATAGCGAAAACTATTCGTCGATTGATTTCATATCCGTTATGTATGAATGGCCCTGATGAAATTAGGCGGCGGCTGCAGTGGCACGAAACAACAACTTTAAATCCGAGGCCCCGAATGTTTTCTTCTTCGAATTTCACACCTTTTTTGCAATCTTTGCAAATAACTATATCTGACAGTACACCAAAAAAGCTTACGAATTCTATTATCCGATAAGAAAACTTAGGAGCAGATGTAATGTCAGAAGTACTCGCGGTCGATAATTTCCTAGCGGACGCACTTTCTCCTACAGGTTCATCTTCTTTTCCAACATATTGATTTCCGTAAAACTTTCGCTTTGGAGGCTTCGATGCACGAGTCTTGTCGTCTTTGCTTCCTTTTGGATAGGACATTTTGATGTACAAGTCTGCTGTTATGAGATGAAGAACTGAAGTGGAAGCCCTCGGGTTCACTAATTGCACTTTTAAAACAATTAACTTTAATAATAAAATACACTTAATTAATCAGGAAACGACAAGAGTATCCTCGAATACTCTGCTGCGCGTAAATAGCTTATAATGACTGCTCGCTAAATGTCACGGTTTGGAACTGACGGGGCAGTTGTTTTTGGGGTCCTATTATATGTACCAATTTTTGGTGGTGGGGTACAGGGTGATGCATCCATGGTGGCGCATCCACGATGACGTGGGTGCTGTGATACAAACCTAGTACCCTTTTGATAACGCGTCGGAGTCATGAACGAACCCCAGTAATTCGTCACCGCACAGCTAATAGTAAATACATTTGTGTTACCTAAACTAAAAATATACCTTTTATCAGGTATACAATGACTCACATAATGGTTCAAGAGTAGATCTGCTTAGCTATTGTGCCAGCGCAGGCCGAGCAACGGGTCCCGACGCAAAAGCCGCTGTGCGCGTGGCGCTCCCCTCAGCGCTCGTATACCTGCGCGCAAGAAATGGGCTGTGGGGCCCTTAAAACTTCGAATTTCCAATTGCAACTTGGGGAATATACTCTATGGAAGTAGTACTATACATTAAAGCAAAAAAAAAAATCGATTTTTACACCAGGATCCCCCCTTAAGATTATAACCCAACTTCATTTAATCATTTCGCGTGTTGTGTACCCTAAAAATTGTTTCAGTTTGAAACATAATATTATTTAACATCTCTTTTATTAAAAAAAAATAGTTTTATGAATTCAATATGAAGAATTTATTAATAATTAATTAAAATTCGCGAGCGATCCTAGTGTACCTATAACTGTCACCTCGAAAATCATCTTGTCCTAGGTACATATGAGTACATATATCTATTTATTTTAATGTAAATCAGAATCTCCATTTAATAATAACTATTTGTTGTACCTTTCTTTTTATACGTTACGATTTTATTATATATAATAAATCAAGTGGCAGTAATTGGGACACTGGCAGTAATTGTGACATCTACCCTACATATTAGAAACGCAGTCAGATTTATTCTACATATATTTAATTCTAATATCATACGTAGCATATGCACACGCACACATACACACATTCACGAATTCACGCACAAGAAGGAAAGAAAAAGATTAATGCAGTTTATACATATGTATTCAGTTTAACAACACCAATTCGGTGAGCAGCGCCAAGTATTTTGAATAAAATATTTATTGGTATTGAAATATTTATTTCTATAAAAATATATCTGCTTAATATTATTAAGCGCAGTTGGAAAGCACCAAATCTTACATTGCGTTACACAGTGTCGCCTTTGCACGCTGCGGGAAAGCACCTTTATGTACTTGCAGCTCATTTTGATTTCACAACTTTTTTTTATTTTGTAATTATCTTCTATTTTTTGTGATTTATTTGATTTCGTGTACTTGGCGTAATTTTTTTACGTTTTTAAAGTTAGAATATACGATAATAAGATAGAAATATATACTAGTAATAAGCGTTGATAACGTACAATAATATGAAAACCAATATGAACAATAATATAAAATGTAAATGATTAATCGCAATAAGCGTTGGTAGGCAAGAATAATGTGAACATAGTAAGCGTTAATGATTTAACGTGAAATAATATGATAACGTAGTAATACAAAATAATATATAGCAATAAATGTTATTAATATGAAAGAAATAGTAAATGATATGAGGGTGATATGCAGTATATATTAATGAATAATAATACATTCTTACGGTAGTTGCCGTAGTTCACTGAATTTAACACTTTTGAGATATACTTTATATGCGTTCTGTCACTGGTAACTTTCTATAGATGAAAGAGAGTCCTGGCCTCTCGATCCTTCGTATTTATATGATTTTACAGGAGAATTGCGGGGGTACGCGCGGTAAAGACCTTGACACATTTCGGAAACAAGACGCAGTAGATTTCTGGGGTTTTTGTAAACGGTATGGCTATTAATAGACGTATTTATGTCACGTACGCCAAATATGCGTCGCAATTAGATTTCTGGGACTTTTATGACTGCGGAAGGAGATACTCAACTCGTCGAATGGATTTTGGGTATTTTATAGGAAAGGGGTTAGAGTGGCTTGGACTCTGTGAGTCGTAAAGAGGGGATTGAGACGTGGTCTCGATTTAAGAGGGTATTTGTAACGAGGGACTTGTTTGAATTCGTTTTAAAGGGAAGGATTCGTGCCTCATATGGCGAATAGGCGAAGGGGTTTTGTAACGATCATCTCGTGATGGGGATCTCTAAGATACATCATCGAGGTGGAGTTTTGTATAGGTCATCTTGTGTTGGTGACCGCTAAGGTACAACATCAAGGTGATCAGCGATTGAGGAGATGGGGTAAGAGTTGAGTTTGAGGTACTTTGGTGGAGTGATTTTGAGGTTTACTAATGGATTTTTTGGAATAGAAACGCGCGAAAAATAGTGGGACGTCACAGTGCTAAAACATGCTTCCAAAAATAAACAACATAATTATTTTTAAATAATACACTATTTTTGTATGAATTTTGTATATCGTTGTTAATTAATGAATGTATAAAATTGTACATTGTATAAGTATTTTTATTTATTTCAGACAAAGATTATTTTAATTCATACATGTCCCAAAATATTTGTGATAATGAATCTGAGAGACTTGAGGTCAATCAAGCTGAGAGACCTGAGTACAATGAAGATGAGAGACCTGAGTACAATGAAGATGAGAGACCTGAACAGGAACAATATAGTTCACCAGGTATGCAAAAAACTTTCCTGAATTAAACAATCTTTATCATCTTATTAATTTTGTATATCCATACTAATCTTTAGTTTGCTATTCAGATACTTTTAAGTGGACGACAAAAAGTACAAGTTTGTTGTTAGCTTGTTATCAAGAAAGGATAGCAAGATTTAGAAATCCGACAATAAAAAAGAAAACTTTGTGGAAGGAAATAGTTTGCAAATTCAACGATGTAGGAATTAAAATTAATGTGGAAATTTGAGACCGGAAAATGCGTAATATGAGGAAAACACATCGAGGCATAAAAGATAAAAATAAAAAAACTAGGAGAGGTCGAATTACGTGGGAGTATTTTAAGACATTCGAGAGCATATTCGCCGACGATCGCACAATTAACTTTGGCCCAACAATAGCGTCGCGAGCGCCATTAACACTGCCACCACCATTAACCACACCGCCACCACCATTAGCTACACTACCAAATTCCAATAGTACACAAGATACACATATATTTATCTACATTTGTTATCAATCCAAAAATTCGCCATATATTCGAAATAATTAACTTTGCAGGTAACGCAACAAATATGTAATATCTAAAGGAATCCGATTATTCATCAGATTGTAATATTTTTGAACCACAAATTACAAATTACACACCTACACCGCTCTGCAGCCCTTCACAAGTGTCAATATCGAATGATTCAGGACAACAAAATAACACTGAACCAAAAAAACGAAACAGTAGTTGTTAGAGTTTGAGGCGGCAGTTAGAATAAAGCGATTTGAGGTTTCCAGATTTCTGATTTATTGTTACTTGCTCGATGGTTGTGCGATAACTGATTTGAAACGGAAAGGTCAGGGAAAGAAAGATTCAAGGAAGTAGATAGAGAAGGATCGTTAGCAGACTGACAAGGATATACATAGGAGAGGAAAACAACAAAGTAACGCAAGCGTCACAGTCGAGTCGGAACGATCACAGCTGATCGTTCCAACCTTGTTTGACAATCGTAAACAGAAGTTTATACAGTTTAAGGAAGCAGCAGCTGGAAATCGAAAAAGACAGGGTACAGGCAATTAGAGATATAAAGGAGTCAGTCGATCAGTCGAATAAAATACAGGAAAACACAAACAAACTGTTAGAAATATTGATCCAACAACAAGCAAATAGAAATTAAAAATATATTTTAGTTACTTTTATTTTACTTTTTTACTTTTATTACGTACGTAGAAATAAGGACAAAATTAGGTTGCAATAAAAAAGGTGAAAACAGAACTGTTTATTTTTAAAATAAAGAAATTAGAGAATTTCTTTTAGTTGTTGCATTATTTATAACATTCAAGTTTTCTTCATTCTCTAACTGTTCATTTTGTAACTCTTGCTCTTTGTTAGAAAGCTTATCAGCGGATCGGGCAAGGAATTACAGGAGCTTCTTAAAGCACGACGAGGAGGCTTTATCTCTTTGAGGCACGAGGACTTTAACGAAACGTTCACGATTATATTGAGTCTATGTACAATGTCACAATAAATTACACACTATTTACAATAACTAAACTATTATTTAGCAGAAGCGTTTGACGCAAGCAGGCGCGACAAACCCGAAAGCACTATAGCAAGTTACAGAGTGAATTAGTAACGTAGCGAAGCAGCTAGTGCAAGCAAAGCGTAGCGTAATATAAAGCGTGTATAGCGTAGCGAAGTCGCGAACGAACAGAGCGATCCAGGAAAACGCCGTCGGTTTCCTGGAAGGAAGAAGTCTCCCTGATCTCGTGATCGCTGCTCCACATGAGTCAGCGGGCTGAGCCGCTAATCGCCTAATTAGTGACGGTCCTGTAAGATGGCGCAAGAATGCCTCTTTTCTTGAACACTCTTCTACCGCGTCTATTTCGTATTCGTATTCATTTTCATTTTCATTCTCATTAATAATAAAGTTGTACAGTATACAACTTGCAGCTATTATTTTAATCGAGTTTAATCCAATATGCCGAACAGTTTTTTCGAAAAAAATTCTTAAATATAAGTTACTTTTGGGACTGTTAGACGAGAATCCCTGCTTAAAGATATAATCATAAAAAAGAAAACCAAAACATTAGATTCTGAGACCTGCTGTACCAATATGTAATTGAATGAAAATTTAATTTCTCAATTTATGAAAGTTATGATACAGAAACAACCAGCCTATTGTTTATCAACCCCATGAATTTTATAAAGAGCACTAAATAAAGTATCAAATAAACAGTTTGCAAACGCTTTTCACAGTAATTATGGTCAAAATATTGATGAAATAAAAATTAAGGGAACGAAAAATATGTTAAATTATCCATCGTTAAGAGGGGATAATTTCCCCCCATTTTTCGGCGCAAATTGCATTCCGATATCTTTTATAGTTCAAAAGTTATACAAAAAAGACCCCAAATTCTTCAACCCGGGGCCCTATCGCGTCAGCGTGGTCTAATACCGCAGCTGGACCGTCGCAAAGGTAGATATTTCTACGCAGAACGGGACCGGTGCGATTGCACTCTTAAAATTGCTACCGTTTTCTTCCCCGTCTGCTACGTCAAATCTAATATCCTCTGGCGAAAGCCAAAAGCACCTTGCGCTCTCTACTGGCATCTAAAAGACCGTACGCTTTCATCAACAGCTCATAGATGGCGGAAGTGTCGGCCATAGTGGTAGTGGAAATGCGTCCGTGAGGCGCTGTTGCCATTTTACAAGTTCGCGCGAGCGCGGGTTGCAGGATTAAACGATGACCCTGTAGATAACTTGTACATAATACGACACACACATATATATATATATATATATATATATATAAATACATAAAATACAAAAAAAAAAAAAAAACATTATAATCATAGTTGTAATTAATATTGATTTGTTACTTAAAGTATAATTAGTTGTTGAATAAACAAGCCATTGTTAATGTTTAAGTTGGATTTTACTCCTTTACTCTATAATAACGAAACCCCACATATCCTACACTCGAGGGGACGCCGCTCTCCTCTCGAGAACCAGTAACGATCAGTTGTCCCTGGCAATCGGACGTTACAGGTTGGATATTTTTGGTGACAGCGGTGGGATAGTTGATTTCGTTCAGAAGGATTGTTCATTTAGAAGAAATATTTCGCTTAGTAAAATACTCCAAAAGTGAGTAATTTTCCAGAAATTTTTTCTCTCTTCTTAGTAAATTCTACGGAGGCTTGAAAATTCACAATGGCTGACAAGGAACTTGACCAAGCAATGGCAAACCTAGCAATCAATACTACAGCTCAGGGAGCTACAGAAGCCATAGAAATTCCAGGAGATACAAACACTCCAGAAAATTTGAACCCTCAAATTAATATAAATACAGCTACGAGTACATATCCGCAACTACCACACATTAGCTTACGCGATACGGCAGACACAGTCCCTTCTTTCAATGGCAGGAATATACCGATACATCAGTTCGGTAAAAGTTGTCGACATGCACGGCGCATGGTAAACCCAAACGCGGAATACGGGCTAGTTCAACTCATTAAGAATAAGCTTTTCGGGCAAGCCTCAAGAGTAGTTTTAAGCGGGGAATATAATACAATCAACGACCTTATCTCCGTACTAAGCTCACGTTTTGCACCGTTACATACCTCCATTCAATTATACGGAGAACTATAAAAAATAGCGCAATTACCGACCGAAACAACGGTAGATTATAGCAGTCGTGTATCTAACTTACTCCTACAAATTAAACATTGTAACGCGATAGAAGTGCCTACACACGAAGCCCAATTCAATATAACTGCGGAGCAAAACTCGATTAAGGCCTTCCTAACGGGATTAAAAACCGAAATACATAACAGAATATACGAACACACCTTCAGTAGTCTTGATCGCGCTATCAACGTCGCTATCAAAGCAGAAGCAGAGTTCAACGAAAACCAAACGCGAACAAGAGTAGTGTAACGTCCCACGGGGACTCAAACCGTTAAGAACCGACCGCCGGTAAAGTAGGAACCGATCTCTATTACCATGTAACCTATTTTCTGTTAGCGCGTAAATGTATAATAAGACTTTTATGTATAATTAATGATTTAGATAAATATTAGAGGAATAATTATTATAAGAACATTAGGAATAATTAATTATAAGTATTAGTAAAAACGCAAAACATAATATTGTAAAATAAGTGAGTAAAACACAAAATAACAAACAGCGACCCACTGCGCATGCGCCAGCCCGCCAATTCTCGAGTATAAAATGAGGCGCACGCAGCTACGCGCTTCATTCGAAAGCTCTGCCAACAGAAGTGTGCTCGCCCCGGAAACGGTAGCGGTCTTCTAGCAGCAGACATAGCTAAGAGTACGAGCTCGCCCCGGAAACGGTAGCGGCCGTCTTGCAGCTAGTATTACAGAGTATGGAGCTCGCCCCGGAGACGGTAGCGGCCGTGCACTGTAATACACGAATCGACGTAAGAGTAAAACTCTGCCGACAGAAGTGTGCTCGCCCCGGAAACGGTAGCGGCCTTCTTGCAGCAGACCAAGAGTACCAAGAGTACGTTGCCAAGAGTACGAGCTCGCTCCGGAGACGGTAGCGGCCGTACACTGCGACATATCTCAATACATACATACATATATTCATACATATTAATTAACATATTAGAATCAAAAAAACATAAAAACCCAAAAAGAGAGTATATTTAATCGTAGATCGTAAGTTATATTAATTCATTATTGTTATTATTAAAGTAAACGTTATTAAATAAATAAGTATTGTTTAGTTTAAAAAAGCCGTAGATATTACTCTTTTACTGTAGAATAGAACCCCACCTTTCCTACACTCGAGGGGACGCCGCTCTCCTCTCGGGGATCTGTCGACGCTCAGTTGTCCCCGGACAGCCGAACGTTACAGGTCGGAAGTATTTTTGGTGACAGCGGTGGGATTTTTCATTCGTTTAGAGAATAAATTCAATTCAAGGAACTATTTCGTTGGAGAAATCACTCCATAAGTGAGTATTTTCCAAGAAATTTTTCTTCCTTTTTCTCTAAATCTTACAGAGGCTTTAAAAACTTCACAATGCCTAATACAATTGGAGAAGCAATGACTAACCTAACAATAAATCCAGAAACTCAAACTCAGGAGACTACAGAAACTCCACAAAATATTACAGTAGACTCAAATGCTCCAGGACCTTCAAATCCACAAATTAATATGAATACATCTACGAGTACATATTCTCAATTACCACATATTAGCCTACGCGACACTGCGGACACAGTCCCCTCTTTCGACGGTAGAAACATACCGATACACCAATTTATAAAAAGCTGCCGACATGCACGGCGCATGGTTAATCCGAACGCAGAGTATGGATTAGTTCAACTCATAAAGAATAAGCTTTTCGGACAAGCTTCTAGAGTAGTATTAAGCGGAGACTATAATTCAATGGATGATCTCATTTCGGTATTAGAGTCACGATTTGCTCCATTACATACTTCAATACAATTATATGGCGAATTATCGAAAATAGCACAATTACATAATGAAACGACGGTAGACTACAGCAGTCGCGTATCCAATCTCTTACTTCAGATTAAACATTGCAATGCAGTAGAGGTACCGACGCATGTAAAACAATTTAATACAAACGCGGAACAAAACGCCATTAAAGCCTTTCTAACGGGACTCAAAACAGAAATACATAATAGAATACACGAATACACCTTCAGCAATCTTGATCGCGCTATCAACGTCGCCATTAAAGCTGAAGCAGAATATAACGAAAACCAGATACGAGCAAGAGAAGCAGCAGGAATAACACAGGCTAACCAATGTACGAATTGCCTTGGATACGGCCATATTGCCACCGCTTGCAGTAGCCGAATATCACGAACCAACTGGCAGCAAAAAACCTGTCAACAATGTAATAGAACGGGACATACAACGCAAGAATGTAGGAGTCGAAGCGGAACACAAAACGGAGCACGAAACCAAGCGTGGAATGATACATTCTGTGACTTCTGCCGAAGGCCAGGTCACATGACGCAAGATTGTAGGAGCCGAAGTTACACGAATAGAGCCCCTCAACCTACCGTATACTGTGATAATTGCCGAAGGCCAGGTCACACAACACGAGATTGTAGAAGCCAAAGTTACACGAACAGAGCTCCTCAATCCAACGTGTACTGTGATTACTGTAAAAGACCAGGTCACACAATACAAGAATGCCGAAGTAAAAGTTATGCAGAAAGAGTACAGAGACCAGAAGTATTCTGCGAATATTGCAAATTTAGAGGTCACACGATAGACCAATGTAGGAAAAAGATATACTTCGATAGGAAGGAAAAAGAAGAAAAACAACCCCGTATGGTACGTAGGCAGGCCATACTTCGATTAAAAACGGAGGAAATAAGGAAACCTCCTAGCATCCTTCTTTCTGATACAGGATTCAGCGAGAACCACGCAACATTGATGATCGACACTGGATCCGACCTCAACGTCATCAAGAGAAGTGCTGTTTCACCGAATATACCAATCTACACGGTCACTTTGTTCCACCTTAATGGTATTACGGACGGCCTACTCAGTACAATAGGATACATTAAGATAAGAACTTTAAATACGGAAATTATTATCCATGTTGTGGAGGATCTTCCTATCAAACAAGACGGAATACTTGGAACGGAATTTTTTCAAACAAACGGAGCAACCATCGACTATATGAAGTCAGAGATAATAATTTGAATGGAAATTATTCCATTTATCAATCCAGAAATGATCACGATACCAGCGAGAGCACGAAGTCAAATATATGTGCGAGTGCTTAATACACAATCCAAAACAGGATACATTCCAAAAATCAATATTCATCCTAACATACACATGGGAATTGCACTAGTTTCGAATAACAACGGTGTAGCATTTCTTTTTGCTATAAATACATCCACAAAGGACATCAAAATTCCAGTACCATCCGTTGAATTAGAAGAATTCGAAGAAATACCTGCAGAAGAGGAAACAACAACCAAATATAAAAGAACTGATAGAACACACCAATTATTACAATTATTACGGTTGGACCACCTAAACTCAGAGGAACGGGCCAGCGTGGAACAACTAATAAAGGAACATGCAGACAGATTCTACCTTCCAGGGGAAAAACTGGAAGCAACAAACAGAACATACCACAGGATAATTACAGAAAATAACGTTCCTGTTTTTACAAAGCAATACAGGTATCCTTAAGCATATAAGGAAGAAGTTAGAAAACAGACTAAAGAATTGCTAGAAAAAGGAATCATACAGTCATCAACTTCACCTTATAATTCACCGATCTGGATTGTACCCAAGAAAGAAGACGCCCAAGGAAATAAAAAGTCCAGAGTCGTAATTGATTTTAGAAAATTAAATGAACTAACAATTGGAGATGCTTATCCTCTGCCAAATATAACTGACATACTAGATCAGTTAGGAAGTGCAAAGTACTTTTCTGTATTTGATCTTGCATCTGGATTTCATCAAATTCCAATGCATCCAGACGATCGACATAAAACAGCATTCTCTACAATTTACGGGCATTACGAATTCACCAGAATGCCATTTGGATTTAAGAATGCACCAGCCACCTTCCAGAGACTAATGGACCAGGTCTTGACTGGGCTTCAAGGAATTGAGCTGTTCGTATATTTAGACGATATTGTCATATACGCCAGTACATTAAAAGAACATGCAACTAAATTTAAACGACTAATGGACAGACTACGAGAAGCGGATCTTCACCTTCAACCGGACAAATGTGAATTTTTGAAGAAAGAAGTATCATACTTGGGACACACAATAGGAGAGGACGGAGTGAAACCTGACCCGAAAAAAGTAGTAGCAGTAAAGGAATTTCCAAAACCTACTACGGTCAAAAACGTCAAACAATTCCTAGGACTAAGTGGATATTATAGGCGATTCATAAAGGATTTTTCAAAAATTGCAAGACCACTTTCTAATCTCACTAGGAAGAATTATCAATTCGAGTGGACCTACAAACAACAAAAGGCATTTGAAACTTTGCGGGAAGTTCTCTGCAAAGAACCCATATTACAATTCCCGGACTTCGACAAGGTATTCAACATCACGACAGACGCCTCAAGTATTGCTGTAGGTGCGGTTCTCAGTCAAGGAGAAATACGCAAAGATCTGCCAATAGCCTATGCATCTCGCGTTTTAAATGATGCTGAAACACGATATTCTCCTACAGAACGGGAATTATTGGCAATAATATACGCAGTCTTTCACTTCAGACCTTACATTTACGGACGGAAATTCTATCTAATAACAGACCATAAACCATTAGAATGGCTTCAAAATCTTTCCAATCCTACATCTCGATTAATGCGCTGGAAAATTAGATTAGCGGAATACGATTACAAAATTTTATATAAACCCGGGAAATACAACACAAACGCGGACGCATTGTCTAGGAACCCGATTTCACTACCATTACATGCAAAAAGAGCTCATTCAGATACAAATTCACACGAGAATAAAAAATTAAAAGAATTTCACCAATTTCCAACCCGACAAAGGGAAACTACAGCATCAACCTCTGGAAATCCAGCTCCACACAAACAAGTAATAATTAACTCATCAGAAACCGATTCCTCTTCATATGACGAAAGCGATGCGTTAAATTTAAGACGGAAGAAATTAAAACGAAAAAAGCAAAGCACGAACACCTCCTCCTCTCGTCCCGAGATTAAAAAACGGAATGTTGAAGCGGAAACGCATACACCCCCTCGTTACGCGCCTCATCAAATCTCCGTTCCCGTTCAAATACACGCACCCCCGCAAGTCGTGACCCCCCAAGTCCAAATACACGCACCCCCGCAAGTCGTGATACCCCAAACATACAAATCTCCCCAAAGTCCAATACACGCACCCCCGCAAGTCGTGACACCCCAAACCTATAAACCCCCTCACATCAAGAAACCTCGCATCAAGAAAGAAGAAGATGCAATAGAAGCGATTGACGAAACAGTCATAATACCGAAACACAATTATAAGGATCCTCTCAAAATAGACGCAGAATCAAGATCAGAAAAGAACACTCACCATATACCTAAAAAGAAGAAACAAAAATTAAAATCCAGCACGGACACAGGCCCCATAACACCAATAACGATAAGGAAAGGAAGGATACTTATTCCTCCACCACCATCCTCTCATCCTCCACCATTACTATCTGTTCCCCCACATTCTCCACGACACAAACAACCCACACCAGTCAAACCAAGGATAGTATCAAATATCCCTGTCAAAAACCAAAATACAGAGGTAGAAGATCACTTATGGATGGGCAAAGGATACGTAGTGACATTTATAAACACACAAGGCAGGCCAATCGGACCATCAGGAGGGAAATTATATAAAGAAAAGAATATAAAACCTCACAAAATTCCACAACCATTAAGAATCGGAGAGTTAGTAAAAATCAAGGAAGGGAAACACACAATCCTTGGACTCATCACATCGGACCATCCAACCGAAGAAGACGTATACAATTCACTGAGGTCACTTCATACATACCTGGTATCTGAAAAAGCCACAAAAGTATACATCTCATCAAAAGAGGACAAAATTTTATTAAATCAATTACGAAATTTAATAGAATTAATATTCATACAAGAAGATATCCAATTCATCTTCTGCAAAGGCACTCTCCTAACACCTTCTGTGCAAGAAAGACACCAGATCATTCAGGAGAACCATCAGTCACCTATAGGCGGACATAAGGGAATTACAAAGACATACCATCGCATAAGAAGCAAATACTACTGGAAGAATATGAAGTATGAGATAACACAATTTATAAAGACTTGCTTAGAATGCCAGAAAACTAAACTGGTACGAGTAAAGAACAAGGAACCCATGATACTAACAGACACACCTGTTGATGCTTTTGATAAGATTTCTATGGATATAGTAGGACCATTACCTTTTACAAATATAGGAAATAGTTATATACTCACTATCCAAGACAACTTGACTAAATACTCTCTCGCTATTCCATTGGCAAGTGTCACCTCAGAGGATATAGCTAAGGCATTTACAGAGCATTTCATCTGTAAGTTTGGAAGTCCTAAAGCAATCCTTACTGATCAGGGACCAAATTTTATGAGTGCCCTCATGAAGAAATTTGCCAGAGCGTTTCACATTAAACAATATCGAACCTCTGCATTTCATCCACAATCTAATGGATCTTTAGAGAGAAGTCACCACGTCCTTGCCGAATACCTACGACATTACATATCAAAAGAAAAGCAATGGGATCAGTGGTTACCTCAAGCAATGTTCTCGTATAACACAAGCACTCACGAAGGTACAAAATTCACGCCTCACGAACTTGTTTTCGGAAGAAAAGCACGTCTTCCTTCAAATATTACCCCAACAGATAAAATCAAAACCTATCCGGATTTCGTCGATAAATTAATAGATAAACTTCACCACATCCGACAAATGGCGCGAAACAACTTGGAAGAATCGAAAGTTCGGCAGAAATATTACTATGACCGGAAGAATCAACCCGAAACGTACAAGATAGGAGATTGGATTTGGCTATTGAAACCAAGACGCGAAAAATTGGAACCAGAATACACCGGACCCTATCAAGTCATCGAAATTTTGAATAACAGCAATTTGAAAATAGCAACAAATCCTAAACAAATAAAAATCGTCCATATGAATAGAGTCAAAAAAGCCTATTTACCTTAAGAAGACTTGGCAACCATGCGCAGAAACTAGTATAAATGAGAGAGCAGATACAGGATACCTTCATTCTAGCCGAAACATTTGTACAAGTAACAACGTTCCGTAGCCACAGCAAGATGGACAAGTTTATATGCCTCGAGAAAATTTATAAGCAAGACGTATATTACTACGGCAAACATATTCTGTGCGAAGATTGTGCACACAGACTAGGGGAAATACATAGACAGCCAGCGTCAGAACACCTTCTTACGTTGGTCACTAGACAAAATAACGAGCATTGCCTTATTTGTCGACGGGTGCTCTATATAAGAAAAACTACAATTAATTGCACTCTATGCACCTTACTAACATTCCAAATAACGGCGACATCAAGAAATAATATGCAATTGGGATATGTATACCCCATCATTCGAGAGGAAATATTACGAAATCTCTAAACCAATAAGAATGATGCAACCTAAGGAAAACCCTAGGGACAAAAGAAGAATGAGAGGTTGCAACAATGCATAGAGTTATTCGAAAGGACGCTCGAACAAAGCTCAAACACGAAATTTCATAAAGTAACGAAAAATTAATAAAATGGCTAATTATACATGCCTACAAAAACTATACGACTTCAATGTGTACTATTACAAAGTCACCAAGGTACTGTGCATGCAATGCGCACGATTCAGTGAAATGGACGAAGATAATATCGGCTACCCGCATTTAATCGCAAAGGAAAACTTGAGAAGCTACAGAGTATGTCACCGGTGCCGCCGGATCCTCTACATAGCAAAACCAGCAAATAACTGTGCATTATGCACCATGTTAATTACCCAACTCCCTCCGGATATCAAACAGATATTGGAAATAGGAGGAACATACCCCGTGATTAGGGACATGATCCTCGAAGATTTATAGACATGTAAATATGTCATTTTCCGTAAACATATATTTCTTACTTTCTTATCCTTATTTCCTTATTTCCTTATTTTACAGACATACCCTGGAAAAGGAAGAGATTATTCTATACTTATAAATATGTTCTTTTCTTATACTTATTACACACCACACTCACAGATACACATACATACACAAACACATTGTAATTAACACTCACACTTAGTCTTAAGCAATATTATAATCAATAGTTAAAAATATACATATAATCCCGAAACGCTCAACAAATATTCATACCCCAAACTACAAATTTGCGAATCTACTATTCAAAAGTTCGCGCGGAAAAATATTATAAACGACATTGGCATCTAACTTCAGACCTCACTGTCAAAATTCGCGCTTGCACCACACTTCACTCATAGCTTTGAAAATGCCGCGACGAGCCGGTTCGCGTCACACGAAAACGCAAAAGGACAAAGAAAAATTGGAAGAAATCCTGAAAGAAATGGTCGAGATACCGCCATTGATCACTCCACTCCCAGAACCTCCAGGAGAAATGGTAAAAATAATCCCACTATAAAACAATTTCCAAATTTCCAAATTTCCAAATTTCCAAATTTCCAAATTTCCAAATTTCCAAATTTCCAAAATTCCAAATTTCCCAAAAAATTTAAGACGACCTCCCAAGCTCCTCCGGAATCCCTTCCCTCCACGTCAGGAAAGGCCCCGGAGTTCAAGATCCCAATAAAGCCTGCACCACGGAAGAAGAGGGTGTTCCCACCCCTCATCCCCATCGACGTTCCTCCGCCAGATTGGAAGGTGTATCAGGCCTTACCGGACACGGACCCACGTCAGTGGATATGGAAAGTCCTGAAGAGATGTGGAACAGGAGCAGCCCGGAAATATGTTCCATCATCAGGAGGGAATAATAAATAATAAATAATTCGATCATAATATATATAACATTTAATTATAAATAAATAACTATTCAACCTAACCTATATTTATTCAAATCTCTCGAGAACGAGAGATCGCCTAGGGGGGAGGTGTAACGTCCCACGCGGACTCAAACCCGGTATTACCGACAGTCGGTAAAACAGCGATACATTACGATACGCGTAGAATCACTGTACATATTATTACATATAAAATTATAATTAAGCGAATATATAAAAGACAAATATTACGAAACACATTAGGAATAATAGATTATAAGCGTTGTTAGGAATATAAGTTAAAATACAAGTTAATAAGCGAGAAAACCACTGCGCGTGCGCTAACCCGACAAAATCATGGTATAAAAGGAGGTGTACGTAGCACAGTGGTTCAGTCAAGACTCTGCTTGAGAGTGCACAAGCGTAGAGGTAGCTAAGGTCTGACCAGTAAGATTGAGCTCGCTCCGGAGACGGTAGCGGCTGGTCTTCAGTGGATAGATACAGGTGCTCCTTTATCGGTTGTGTATTCAAGGGTTATAGAACCTCGCTCTTGCAATGGCATTTAGCTCGCTCCGGAAACGGTAGCGGCTGGTGCACTTGGTAAAAGCAAGGTCATAAGAGTATAGAACTCAAACTCTGCCACGAGTAACTAGCTCGCTCCGAAAACGGTAGCGGCTGTTCTTACTGCAGACGTTGCCAAGAGTATTAGCTCGCTCCGGAGACGGTAGCGGCTGTACACTGCAACACACATACATGTCTTGTACATAATACGACACACACATATATATATATACATAAAATATAAGAAAACCAAAAATACTGTAATCATAGTTGTAATTAATATTGATTTGTTACTTAAAGTATAATTAGTTGTTGAATAAACAAGCCATTGTTAATGTTTAAGTTGGATTTTACTCCTTTACTCTATAATAACGAAACCCCACATATCCTACACTCGAGGGGACGCCGCTCTCCTCTCGAGAACCAGTAACGATCAGTTGTCCCTGGCAATCGGACGTTACACATGAATGTAGGAACCATAACAGAAGCCAATACAATACATTCTGTGACTTCTGCCGAAGATCAGGACACATGACACAGGATTGTAGAAGCCGAAGTTACACAAATAGAGCTCCACAATCCAATGTATACTGCGATCATTGCCGAAGACCAGGACACACAACGCGGGACTGCAGAAACCAGGGTTACGGAAACAAAGCCCCTCAATCCAACGCATATTGCGACCACTGCCGAAGACCAGGTCACACAATACAAGAGTATAGAAACAGAAATTATACAAACAGAACACAGCAGCCAGAAATATTCTGTGTAACGTTCTCAAACGAGACTGAGCCGTTAGTTGCAGACGATTCCACAAGTAGAGCGGTTTACCTGTGAAATTATGGGATTAGTTCGGGTGGCGTGCAATTAAGAAATGAATTTCACAAAACGAGAGTCCTTCTTTAACAATAATTAACAGTTGGTTTATTCAAGAATAAAGGCTTTGACTCTAGGTCACAAATAGAATATAATAATGTTTGAAACTATAACGGTAAGTATCATTATGAATCGACGTACAAGTCGATATTAAAGGATATTCCTTTGTGTTAGGTTTCGACGCTTGATCGGAAATAAAGAATACGTTTGATTTCGGTTACTGAATCGACATACAAGTCGATATTAAAGGATATTCCTTTGATTTAGGTTTCGACGCTTGTTCGGAAATAAGAATACGTTTGATTTCGGTTACTATGCTAACCCGGTAACTAAGTACAGTTTAACTGTTTGTTGATTAATATGATTGTTAGTATAATAGTACGATACTAAATCGTTTGATAATAATGACGCTTGGTCGATAAGTGGTTTTCTTCTGGTGCCTATGAGCTGGCCCACGCTTTCCAGGAAGGGAAGCTGAGGGGCTAGTTAAAGCGACCTCGGAAAGGTATTGAATGTAGGATTTTGAGGGGCTAGTTAAAGCGACCTCGGAAAGGTTGTTGAATGTAGGAGTTTGAGGGGCTAGTTAAAGCGACCTCGGAAAGATGTTGAGGGGCTAGTTAAAGCGACCTCGAAGGAAGTTGAGGGGCTAGTGAAAGCGACCTCGTAGGAAGTTGAGGGACTAGTTAAAGCGACCTCGGATAGGTGTTGAGGGGCTAGTTAAAGCGACCTCGAAGGAAGTTGAGGGGCTAGTGAAAGCGACCTCGTAGGAGTTTGAGGGGCTAGTTAAAGCGACCTCGGAAAGGTTGAATGTAGGAATTTGAATGTTGGAGATTGAATGTTGGTAGTCAGGACGTAGTATATATATAAACTTGTTGAGAGACTTCTATAAGCGGCGTGCTTATGGTCCGGTAGCAGAACACAGTCTCAATCTCCGCTGCTGGCAGGCTCGTATTTATACAGTTCTGCGATTCCTTGCTCCAGCCAATCACTAGTCGTCTGGACTAGTGCGCCAATTAAAAATGGGATCCGGTTCCCGCCGGTTCACGTACTACGCTCAGTTTATTCGGCGTCCGATTGAGTGCACCAATTAGAATTAGCTTCCGGTTCCTGCCTGTTCGCGTACTACGCTCAGTTCGTTCGGCGTCCGGTTAAGCGCGCGGTCTGTGCGCGCGCGCTTGGGTTATTCGCGGCAGTGAGTTCGCGGTTAGTTATGCGCATGCGTTGCGCGTCGCTTGGTTCATTGTTTCCCGCCGTATAATGGCGTCGCTCGCCCGCGTCATAAATGCTAGTTTACACTTTAGGTAAATGTAAGTACAATCGAATGGATTTAACACTTAGTTAGAAAAGAGATAGGAAAAATGTACGGCGGTTCGTAGCGGTACGTTACATCTGTGAATACTGCAAGTACAAGGGCCACACTATAGAGCAATGCAGGAAAAGATGTACTTCGATAGGAAGGAGAAGGAAGAAACACAACCTCGTACGGTACGTCAACAAGCCATACTTAGATTAAAAACTGAACAAGTAAGGAAACCTCCTAGTATCCTTCTTTTTGATGTAGGATTCAGCGAAGAACAGGCAACACTAATGATCGATACTGCATCCGACCTAAACGTAATTAAGAGGAGCGCCGTTTCATCTGACATTCCAATTTTTACGGACGTTCTCTTTGACCTCAATGGCATTACAAGCGGTTTACTCAGCACCATAGGGTATATCAAAATAAGGACTCTGAACACAGAAATTATCCTCCACGTCGTAGAGGACCTTCCTATCAAACAGGATGGAATATTGGGGACGGATTTCTTCCAAACCAACGGAGCAATGATCGACTACATGCATTCGGCAATAACCATTGGAAGAGAGACTGTTCCATTCATCGACCCAGAGACAATCACAATACCGGCAAGATCGAGAAGCCAAATATATGTACGAGTCCTTAATACACAATCTAGCACAGGGTACATTCCAAAAATGAAAATTCACCCTAACTTACATATGGGTAATGCACTTGTATCAAACAACAACGGTGTAGCATACCGATTTGCAATAAATACATCTACAAAAGACATCAAAATTCCTGTACCATCTGTCGAATTGGAACCATTTGAAGAGGTACCTGTAGGAGAAGAAACATCGGACAAATACGAAAAACCCAACAGAATACACCAGCTACTTCAACTACTACGATTGGAACATTTAACTTCAGAGGAACGCGCCAGCATCGAGGAACTAATAAAAGAACATTCGGATAGATTCTACCTCCCAGGAGAAAAATTGGAAGCTACAAACAGAGTATACGATAGAATAGTAACGGAAAGCAACGTTCCTGTCTTCACAAGGCAATATAGATACCCTCAAGCATATAAAGAAGAAGTAAGGAAACAAACCAAAGAATTACTCGAGAAGGAAATAATACAGGCTTCGTCATCTCCTTATAATTCACCGATATGGATCGTACCTAAGAAAGAGGATGCACAAGGAAATATAAAATCCAGAATCGTAATTAATTTCAGGAAACTGAACGAACTAACAATTGGAGATGCCTATCCTCTGCCAAACATAACTGACATATTAGATCAGTTGGGAAGCGCGAAATACTTCTCCGTAGTTGATCTAGCATCCGGATTCCATCAAATTCCGATGATAGACGATCGTCACAAAACAGCCTTCTCTACGATATATGGACACTATGAGTTCAACAGGATGCCATTCGGACTCAAAAATGCACCAGCTACCTTCCAAAGACTCATGGACCAAGTATTAACGGGCCTTCAAGGAATAGAACTCTTTGTATATCTGGATGACATCGTAATATATGCCAGCTCTCTTAAAGAACACGCAACAAAGTTTAAACGCCTGATGAATAGACTAACAGACGCCAACCTCTACCTCCAACCAGACAAACGTGAATTCCTGAAGAAGGAAGTATCATATCTAGGACACGTAATAGGAGAGGAAGGAGTCAAGCCTGACCCACGGAAGATAGTGGCCGTCAAGGAGTTTCCAACACCCACAACAGTCAAAAATGTAAAACAGTTCCTAGGACTGAGTGGTTATTACAGAAGATTCATCAAAGACTTCTCAAAAATTGCACGACCTCTGTCCAACTTAACCAAAAAGGACTACCAATTCGAATGGACTCACAAGCAACAAAAATCATTCGATATTCTGCGGGAAGCTCTCTGCAAGGAACATATTCTACAATATCCAGACTTCGAGAAGACGTTCAACATTACAACAGACGCCTCAGGTATTGCTGTAGGTGCAGTTCTTAGCCAGGGTGAAATCGGGAAAGATTTACCGATAGCCTACGCATCTCGTGTCTTAAATGATGCAGAAACTCGTTACTCTCCAACCGAACGAGAACTATTAGCAATTATATACGCAGTATTTCACTTCAGACCCTATGTTTATGGCAGGAAATTTTACTTAATAACGGATCATAAACCGTTGGAATGGTTACAAAATCTTTCAATCCAACATCTCGGTTAATGCGGTGGAAAATAAAACTTGCAGAATACGATTATAAAATCTTATATATACCAGGGAAGTACAATACAAACGCAGACGCATTGTCAAGAAATCCGATAGCATTACCTTTAGACGCCAAACAAGCGCATTCAGAAACAAATTCTCACGAGAATAAAAAACAAAAACGGTTTCATCAACATAACACGCGACAATGAGATACTACAGCCTCAACCTCAGGAAATTCAGCTCCACACAAACAACTTAAAATTATTTCAATAGATTCTGATTCTTCATCATACGACGAAAGCGACTCGATAAATACAAAACGACAAAAATTAAAACGGAAAATAAAAATAAATACCTCCTCATCTCAGCCAGAAGTAAAGAAACAAAACGTCGAAACTTATACACCTCCTCAAATCACAGTACCAATAGAAATACATGCGCCTCCTCAAGATATAGTTCCAGTAGAAGTACATATACCCTCTCAACATAAAAACCACACAAGAGCATCCAGAATACCTCACATCAAGGAAGACGAAGATTTAATAGAAGAAATAGTAGAGACATTCATAGTACCAAATCACAATTATAAAGACCCTCCCAAAATTGATGCAGAAACAGGCACAAGTACTCACCACACACCTAAAAGAAAGAAACGGAAATTAAAATCCAGTTCTGACACTGCTCCTATAACTCCCAAAAAAATTAAGAAGGGGAGAATACTTACACCACCATTATCTCCTCTTCCACCACCATTATCTCCTCTTTCACCATTATCTCCTCCTCCACCAGTATCACCCATTACTTCACAACATACAACAGGCAGACCAAGAATAGTGTCAAACATTCCTGTCAAAAAACAAATCATGGAAGTAGAGGATCATTTATGGATGGGCAAAGGATACATTGTAACATTCATTAACACAAAGGGTAAACCAATAGGACCAGCTGGAGATAAATTATACAAGGAGAAAAATATAAAAAGTAATAAACTGCCACTCCTACTAAAAACTGGAAAGTCAATCAAGCTTAAGGAAAAAAAACATACAATCCTCGGACTTGTTATAACAGACTATCCAACAGAAGAGGATTTATACAAATCATTAAGAGCACTTCATACCCAACTAATACTTGAAAACACCACAAGAGTATATATAGCAGGCGAGGAAAACAAAATTTCACTAAATAGACTATGGAATTTAAAAGACATAATATTCTTACAAGAGGACATTCAATTTATATTCTGTAAAGGCACACTAATAACTCCTTCTATACAAGAGAGACCACAAATTATTCAAGAAAATCACCAAACTCCTATAGGCGGATATAAGGGAATAACCAAGACATACCATCGAATAAGAAATCAGTATTATTGGAAAAACATGAAGTACGAAATAACGCAATTCATCAAAACTTGTTTAGACTGTCAAAAGACCAAATTAGTGAGAGTTAAAAATAAAGAACCTATGATATTGACAGACACACCAATTGATGCCTTCGATAAAATTTCTATAGATATTGTGGGACCACTACCTTTCACAGATACAGGAAATGGTTATATACTTACTATTCAAGATAACCTAACTAAATATTCTCTTGCAATACCATTGACAAACATCACCTCGGAGGACATAGCTAGGGCATTCCCAGAGCACTTCATCTGCAAGTTTGGAAGTCCTAAAGCCATTCTCACAGACCAAGGACTAAATTTCATGAGTGCCCTTATGAAGAAATTTGCCAAGGCATTCCATATAAAGCAGTACCGAACTTCTGCATACCATCCACAATCTAATGGATCCTTAGAAAGAAGTCATCACGTCCTTGTAGAATATTTACGACACTACGTATCAAAAGAGAAACAATGGGATCAATGGTTGCCACAAGCAATGTTTTCATATAACACAAGCACTCACGAAGGTACAAAATTCACGCCTCACGAGCTTGTTTTCGGTAGAAAAGCCCGCGTTCCTTCAAATATTCTTCCAGCAGATAAAACAAAACCTATCCAGATTTCGTCGACAAATTAATAGACAAACTTCATCACATCCGACAAATGGCGCGAAACAATTTAGAAGAATCAAAAGTTCGGCAGAAATACTACTATGATCGGAAGATTCAACCGGAAACGTACAAGATAGGAGATTGGATTTGGTTATTAAAACCAAGATGCGAAAAATTGGAACCGGAATACAGCGGACCCTATCAAGTCATCGAAATTTTTAATCATAGTAATTTAAAAATAGCAACAAATCCTAAACAAATAAAAATCGTTTATATGAATAGAGTCAAGAAATCTTATTTACCTTAAGTAGAAGACTTGGCAACCATGCGCAGAAACTAGTATAAATGGAAGAGCAGATACAGGATTCCTTCATTCTCACTGAACACTCACACGGGTAACAACGTTAATAGTCGCAGCGAGATGGACAAGTTCCTATGCCTAGAAAAAATTTATAAACGGGACGTATATTACTACGGCAAACATATTTTGTGCGAAGATTGTACACACAGACTAGGGGAAATACATAGACGACCAACACCAGAACACCTTCTTACACTGGTCACCAAACAGAATAACGAGCAGTGTCTCATTTGTCGGCGGGTACTTTACATAAGAAAGACTATAATTAATTGTACTCTGTGTACCCTATTTTCACACCAAATAACGGCAATATCCATGAATAATATGCAATTGGGATATGTGTATCCCGTCATTCGAGAAGAAATTTTAAGAAACCTCTGAGGACCAATAGGAATCATGCAATCCAGAAAAACCCTAGGGACTATAAGAAGAAAAGAGAGATTGCAACACTGCATAAGAATTATTCGTAAAGAAGCTTAGAACGAAGAATTTAACGCAACGATATTCCTTACAATAAAATGGCTAATTTTATATGCTTACAAAAAGTTTATGATTACAATGTGTACTATCACCGGATCACCAAAGTACTGTGCGTGCAATGTGCACATTTTTCTGAAATGGACGAGGAAAAAATAGGACATCAGCACTTAATTGTTAAAGAAAACAAGAAGAGCTATCGTGTATGCTACCGATGCCGCCGAATATTATATATGGCAAAACCAGTGGAACAGTGCACATTATGCACATTATTAGTCCCGCAAATCCATCCATTCTATTTGGATAAATTAAAAAAAGGAGGAAGCTATCCCGTAATAAAAGAGATGATACTGGAAGACTTATAATAGTTAATATTCTTTTCCTTATTATCTTTATTTAATCTTTTATCACCATTAGTAAATAGGTTTATTTTCTGCCTTTCGGCCTCAAAATGGGGTTACATGTGTTATGTGTGTAAGTGTATATGGGACTTCAAGATTGTGCTTTCGTTTTGACTTCTTTCTTCATCTTGTTCTTCTTTTCTTCTCCCTTTTTCCAGTACCATACGCATCCACTCCGCTCCTTCTTCTTCTCCCTTTAGTATCCCTCTGATCGTTGAATTTTCTCTTTTCAGCTCCTTACAGTCGTGTAGCATGTGACCCAGCGTCTCTCTAGCCCCATTACATAGTCTGCATACTATCTCTTTTTCTTCCTTCCAGTACTTGCTTCCCTGCTCTTCGTTCCCACATCTGAACCTCGCAATCATTCTTTGGTCTCTGCCTCTGTAATTTCCGTTTAGGTAATTTGCTCGCTGGTTATCCCTGATTTCTGTGTAATGTGTGTTATATTATTATTATTATTATTATTATTATTATTATTATTAGACGTCTTTATTACTCAAAGAGAATGAGAAAATAAAACTGAATATTACAAATGACATAGCCAATTAGAGTAAAGGCGAGGCTGCAATGGTGACACTGTTGTGAAGCCTAACCACGTACAATAAACTAAACTAAAGTAAGCAGGACAAAACAAACAAACGTTGAAAATAAACTATACTAAATTAAACTAGCTTAAGACTTAAGGCTAACATGAGTATAGCACAAGGAGTATAGTAATGTAGACAATTAAAAATATAGGAGAATGTGTTGCCGCACTGCAAGTTTGAAAGACTGGTAAGAGTCTAACTGTCGTATAGTAGCAGGAAGGGAATTGTAGTAATGTGCCGCAATATAAGAAAAAGAAGATTCGAATTTAGTGGTGCGATGAGCAGGAATGGAGATGAGAGATTCAGACCGAGTTGACAGAGAGTTAGTAGAGTGATATGAAAGGTTAGTGAGTAGGATATTGTAAAGATATGACGGACTACGAGTAGAGAGTACCTTAAACACGAGACAGCACACATGGAGTTTCCATCTTTGTGACATATGTAACCACGAGGACTTAACAAAAAACGGAGAGATGTGATCAAACTTACGGACGCAATAGGAGAAACGCAGACAGGAATTTTGAATACGCTGAACCAAGGAAGAGAGACGAGAGGTAAGAAAAGGACTATATACAACATCACAGTAGTCAAACAACGATACAACCAAAGATTGTGATAGGAGGAGTTTCTGTGAAGAGGAAAGAATATGCCGAGATGGATATAAAAGACGCAAACGGTTATAGGCTTGACGACATATAGTAGACACATGTTTCTCAAATGTAAGGGTAGAATCCAGAGTGAGTCCCAGATTCCGGATAGAGGTAACAGGATGCAGCTGAGTAGAGTCAAGTGTGACAGTAATGGGAGGAAGAGTACGTAGGAGGAAAGAAGAGCCAAGTACAAGAAGTGAAGATTTGGAAGAATTTAGCCTAAGCTCGTGTTGAACTGTCCAATCAACTATTAGAGCAAGATCAGATTCCAGATTAGCAACGGCTTCATTGAGGTTGTTCAGCGTAAAGGTGGAAATAATTTGCATGTCATCGGCGTACATGCACGAGATATTCGTATTGGTGAGACGCAGTAGATCAGCAACAAAAATGATAAATAACAGCGGACCTAACACAGATCCCTGCGGAACTCCACAAGCCACCTCGCGCAAAGAGGAGAAATGAGGCCCGTCACGACTGAGCATGACCTGCTGAGTGCGTCCAACCAGGTAAGAGCGAAACCATGAAAGAGCAAGAGGAGACAGTCCGTAAAATTTCAGTTTGGCAATCAGCAAGTCATGATCAACGGTATCAAAAGCTTTGGAAAAATCGAGAGATGTGATGAAAGCAAGGTTATGTGAGTCCAAGGCACGTAAAATGAAGTCCGTAATAAAAAGAAGAGCGGTGGTTGTGCTGTAACCGCGTCTAAAACCAGATTGGAAGTCAGGTATAGCATGTACAGATGAGATGAAATGTGAGAGCTGAGTGTGACAAAGTTTCTCTAGAAGTTTAGCAAGAAAGGGGGGCTGTGAGATAGGCCGAAGGTTGTTAAGGATCGACGCAAAGGATTGGCAGTCTTACGAAATTTCATACTCGCCAGATTACGCATACGCATGAGCTTACGTAAATTAACCGTTAACCATGGAGCAGGCGGTCGTGTAATACGTACACGTTCAATGGGAGCAAAGTGATCGAATAAGGTTAATATACACGAGTAGAATAAATCAACTTTGTCATCAATACAGCTAGTTTCGTATATAGACGACCAATCAATCTTAGCAGCGGCAGAGTTAAAAGCATCCAAAGGCATATCACGTAGATTTCGGCGCAAAACAAAACGAGCGGCTGTACGAGGTTTGACTATATCTAGTATGGCATAGACCAAAGCGTGATCGCTTGCATGGCTCATGTCATAGACACCGCTGGAGTTGACCGGAAGATCATTGCTAATCATTATTAGATCAATTAACGAGGAAGAGGTGTTAGTTACCCGTGTGGGTAGATTAATAACCTGATTTAGTGAAAGTAATGACATGAATAGTCTAATTGAGTCGAATCCAGGAGTGTCTGATGCATTGACATTAATATTAAAGTCGCCCAAGCAAATGATATGATCAGAGAAGTTATACACATGAAGCAAGTAATCAAGCAGCGAATCAATAGTAGATAGAGAACAAGTAGGTGGTCGATAAACAGTGAAAAGTGCCAAGCGCTTGGTGTTAATTGTAATGTGCAGGCCGACGAAATCAAACAGCGAATCGAATCCAGATACATCGTATTCAACGTTATTGTTAGTGATGGATGTACAACAAATGTCCCGTTTAACGTAGACAGCCACGCCTCCTCCGCGTTGTTTAAGGCAAGATTTACGGTCAGACCGAAAGAAGATGTAGTTCGGAATAGCAAGTGAGGACGAAGGTATAGCATCAGAAAGCCATGTTTCACTAATAGATAGAACGTCAAAATTAAGGGTAGAGAGCAAATCAATTACATCGGAGAAATGCGCAACAAGCGACCTGATATTTATGTGAGCGACAGAAAAATTCTTGGTATCAAGCACTAACGTATTATTTACTAAACTAGAGCTAGAAGCGGAAGCGTTGGGGGTATAATACGAAGAAGACGAACAGGACATATAGGTTGATGGTGAGAAGAACGTAGCAGATCTTGAAGATGCGGTGTTGGGAGTGAAGGGATGAGATGCCCTAGGAGAGTCGCACTCCAAAGCTGCCGGTGATCCATGAGTATACGAGCCGGTCAGAGTGGAAATAGCGTTACGTGGAGTGCTCACATCAACGTCCGAGACGGTCCGAGTAAGAGGAGAATTTAACGGTGTATAATGCATGTTGCTATGAGGATGGGACTGAGGTGAAATATTTTGCGATAGTCAATTGGTGGCACTTGGAGAACGGCGCAACGCAGGGATGTTCGGCGCAGATGTTCCAGCAGATGGTCCAGCTGATCCCTCTGCTCTGAGAAGCTCATTCCCAAATTGTGTAGCCTGGGGCAGGAGAAACCGTGTAGCCCTTGCACTGCTGTCCTTACGAATGTATGTGACTCCTCGTTTCATCCAGACGTGAAGGAAGTTGTGTGTGTTTGCAAATTCCTTCGCCTCAGCAAAGATTCGGCGCTCCTCCGCAGTTGATCTCTCATTTATATAGATCCTGGTTTCCGGCCAATTTGGGAAAACTTCAACAGCTTTGAGATCTTTTTTGGCTCGCTTCTTATTAAGCCAAGAATCCCGAATGATAGCAGACGTGAATCGTACTATCAACGTTTTACTATTAGATTTCTTGCTATTGATGGAGGTGGCTGCTGCTACATCAGTATTGACGAAGGGAACACTGATGGCAGTAGCAAGAGAGGAAATAACATCTGTTATAGAAGTATTTGGGAAATCTGGTAGTCCTGTGACGGCAAGTTCATGATGCCAGTTAACTTCTTCCAGTCGCTGTAGTCGCCGCGATATAGATGATATCGTCCCTGTTGTCGCAGAATCCGTTGTAGGCGGTCGGGAGGCGTCAACGCACGTAGCAATGCGCCGCTCAAGGTTGTCACATCGTGTTGTTAGTTGATGTTGAGCAGAGGATAAACCATCAACACGTCGAGAAACTTCATACAATGACCGCTGCAAATTTTCGACGTGCTCCATGCATTCCCTCAGCGAAGCAGTGATGTCGTCGAGCTTGGACAGACTCTGTTTTATATCGCCAAGACAGTTAAGCTGACCCCGTATGTCAGAAAAAGCAGCGTTTATATTGGGCAGATCATCGGGAATATGCGACATACGAGTCGAATAGTTACTATTAGGCTGCGAGACAGAGGCTGATGTTGCAGTAGTTGTATTAATCATCCTGCGATTGTTGTCTAGTCCGCAACCGGTGCACAGGCCTGACTTAGGTAAGAATTTGGAACATTGTGCACAAGTAGGCATGGTCCAACGTCGCCGATAAGTTAGAATTAGCGTTATTAATTGGGAACTCGTTATCCCAAATATAGATGGCACCTGACACCTGTGCAACGTTCAGCATTGGCCCACTGACCTAGTGATGTATTCTGCGTATTGTATGTAAACAGACTAGAGATACAAACACCTCAGCAGCTGATCACAATGGCTCACGACTAACGACTTCACAGAATTGGCAATATTCTTTCCAGAAATATACAGCAATAGCGACGAGAACCGGCACCACAGATTATGACCCACAATCACTTGCACTCTGACTATGTAATGAACTACATACACGCTAACAGAAAAGCGATTTGCCCGAGAAATTAAAGAAATAACGGAGAGCGATAATTATTATGTACGAACGTAAAGCCACCTGTCGGCTGTCCCCTAGTATATCTGCCTCCTAGTATTCTGTCGTATTGCCATTGAACCTGCTCTGCCCTGTCTCTTTGCGCTAGTTCCTCAGCAAACTCTCTTCCTCCCCTTCTTTCTATTTCCATTGCTTGGATATCCATCATTTTTTGCCTGTAGTATAAATCTCTCATTTCCTCCCATTTCGACTTTTTCTCTGTTTGCTTCGCGCCTATTTCCCACCAGCATTCTTGTACTATTTTATTCTTATTCAGCCGTTTCGATTTCTCCTCATATTTTATTGCTCTTTTCCCCGCTTCTATCCTTACTTTGTCCGTTTGTGTTTCCTCCAAAATTAGATACGCTGGTGTATTAAAGTCCAAACCTAAAGTCCACCTTATGTATTTCTCCTGTATTTTCTCTACCTTTTCTGCTTCCGTCCATCCCCAAATTTCTGACGCGTACAGCAAGATACTTTTCACTATGCTTCTGAATATTCTCATTCTTCTCGCAAAATTGTTCTTGAACATTCTTTGTCCTATTCCCCATATCTGCGCCATTGCTATTCTTGCTTTCTTTGTGACTTCCCTTATATGCATCTCTCTGCCCACATTTTTCTGGAAATTATACCCTAAATATTTGAACTCTTTTACTTCTTCCAGACTGTGCCCCTGCCAGCCCCATTCTTCTCTCTTCTTCTTTCCTCTTCCTTTATGGAAAATCAGCACCTTAGATTTCTCTGCATTCAGTTGCAACCCTTTCCTTTCCAGGTATTTTTCAAATCTTCGTATCATGTCCTTAAGATCTTTTGGTTCATTTGCTAGTAACGCTATATCGTCCGCATATGCTAGAGTCCAGATTTTTTCTTTTCCTATTCTTACTCCTCCCGCTTGGTTTTTCCTCATGGTTTCCTCCAAATCTGCTACATATATTGTAAATAACGTCGGGCTCAGTGGGCATCCCTGTCTTACCCCTTTTATTGTCCAGAATTTGGATGACATTTCTCCGTTTGCTTTTATAGTATTACTTGTTTCTGTGTAAATTTCTCCAATTCTCGTCCTCAAGCGTGTACTTATTTCCTTTCTCTTCATGATGTTCTGAAGTTTTACTCTATCCACTTTATCAAATGCAGCACTTAGATCCGCGAAAAAGGTATACAGCTTTCCCCCTTTTTTCTTTATTTCTCTGTTAGCTACATAGTTCAGAATAAAAATGTTATCTGTTGTCGACCTACCGCTCCGGAATCCTGCTTGTGTTTCTGGTATTATGTGGTTCTTTTCCAATTCCTCTTTTAATCTTTTTTCCAGGACCATAGCATATATTTTGTACGCTGTGTTTAGGATCGTTATCCCCCGGTAGTTGCTCACCTTTTCTCTATCTCCTTTTTTGAATATTGGTGAAATCACCCCTTCTTTCCACCTCTCCGGGAATCCTTCTCCCTTCCACACCTTATTGAAAATTTCTGTGATTCTTTTTACTATTTTCACGTTACCGTAAATCCAGGCTTCATTTTCTATTTTGTCTTCCCCAGCTGCTTTCTTCTTTTTTAATCTCCTGATTTGTTCCGTTACTTCTGTTTCTGTTATTTCCTCTTCCTCTTCTCCTTCCGTGTTTTCTATTTCTTCCAACTCTCCTACTTCTTTTTTACTGTCGACGCCTTCTAGCAATGTTTTAAAGTGATCCTTCCATTCTTTTAAATCTATTTTATTGGAGATTCCTATTCTTTTCTTTCTTTGTTTATTTATGTATTCCCATATTTGATTTTCTCCCTTTAATTGCATTATCTCATTTTCTGTATATTCTTGTAATTCCCTTCTTCTTTCTTCGCACACTTTTTTCTACTCCCTTCTTTTCTTCTGGTAGTCTTCTTTGTCTCCTTTACCCCTTCTCCAGTTCCTCAATGCTTTCCTAGCTTCTCTTTTCTTTTTTGTACAATTCGAATTCCACCACTTAAAGCGGCCCAATTTCAATTTTTTTATTTTTACTTCTTCTTTCCGTACTGTATTATTTATTTTTCCTACCATTTCATTCACCTCCGTCTTATTAAAGTTTATTTTGTTTAATTCCATTTGAAACTCTCTCTTCCCTTCCTCTGTCCAGACTCTTCTCTCTCTCCACCTCTCTTCCTGATTTCCCTCTCGTTCTCTCCTTTTATTTCCGGTTATTATAATCAATTACCGTGCTGCCTCTCGGCTCCGTATATGTGTACTCTCCTTTATCATCTCCCTCCATATTCCCGTTCAGAATATTCCATCCACTCTCCTCCACCATCTCTAATAACAACTTTCCCTCTGTGTTTTTAACTTTGTCTTTTGATATTGTTACGCCAAGGCGCCTGGGGTCGAGATTCTGGACAGAATCTCGGGGTGCTCCGGGTCGTCCTTCACAGTCGTCGTCCAGCGGGCTCCGAAAGGTTCGGGTGATAATGCCGGGACGAGGATATTCGGTTAGAAACCGAAGGTAGGGGATCGTTGCGGGTTAAAGAGTTAGAACTCACCGTAAGGTTAACAAGTTTATTCTGTCCCGATCTGGGTGACAGGAGTACTATAGCGTATGTCTGTTATTAATCTGTCTGCGCTCGTAGTTTGTACAGAGTCTTATAGTTAGTCCGGGGCGAAGCGGGGACCAGCGGGGTCGCCGCCTTCGGCTCGCTCTTGGGCGTTTTCGTTGGAAACGCTGACGGTGCTCGCGGGTTGTTGCCCGCGCTTTGACGCTCGCGCGTGCCATCGGAATGCGCGGCGGTTGTAACTCTAGGTCGTTGACTGGGTTACAACAATATCCTTTCGCCATACTTTTCTTCTATTCTAAAATCGCCCCCTTCCTGTCCAATTCTTGCATTGAAATCTCCGCCGATTATCAGTTTCACCACCTCCTTCTCCTCTATTATCTGATCAAGCTCTTCTTTCGTCTCCTTCATGTCTCTGCTGTATACTGTTATTTTTCTCCATTTTTCATTTTGTATCTTTATTCTTCTCTCTTGAATATGTTCCGTTCCCGCGTTCGATTCCTCCTCTTCTATGCCCTTTCTTATTCCTGTGATAATTCCGCCTATCGCTCTCCCTTTTTTTCTCTCTCTGGTGGCATATTTACATTTCCATGAGAATTCTCGTGGCAATTTATCTTTCAATCCTTCCCATTGTTTCTCTTCAATCCACGTTTCTACTAATCCTATTACAACGAGTTCTTTTAAGAAATCCCAAAACTGTTTGTCTTTGCTGAATAATCCAGCTACATTCCAGTATCCTATTTTAAATGTATCTATTTCTCTTTGACTTCTTATTCCTTTCCCAATTCTGTGTACCCCCTCTCCCCGCATATCTGCATCCGCAGGCGCGCGGGGAACGGGCGTTGGTACTGCCTTTTGTCGTGCTTTCGTTGTCCTTGTAAGCTCTGCGATCCTCCAATAATTTAAAGGATCACAGAACTTTGCCCACTCCAAAAATTTACTTCTTTCAGCCCACCATCCTCTTTCCAAATAAATGTTTTATCGTTGATTTTTACTTTCTTGTACCCAACCTTCACCTTTGCCCCTTGCTCCCTCTCCACCTTGGCAATATCTTTAATATTTCTTTGTATCTCCCTTTCCTTTTACGTCAGGTCATTGTCAATAAATAGCCTCTTATCTTTCAATGTACTCTTCTTTAGCATTACTGCTCTTTTCTGTTGCCAGCTTCTTAACTTCGCTATCAGTAGCCCTCTTTTATCTCCCATTCCTACCCAATATGCTTCCTCGATTTCTGCTTCTACCTGCAATTCGTGCCTTAACACATACTCCACCGTATCCTTTGGCGTCTCTTTACGCGGTAAATCCTCTCCCCTTAGGGTAATATTATTTCTTCTCTCTCTCTTTTCTCTAGCCTCTTCCTTCCTTTCTAACCCCTCCAGTCTTCCTGTCAGCGTTTCTGCCTGAACATTCTTGGCCTCCAGTACTTCTATCCTTCCTCTCATTTCGTTCCTTTCCTTCTCCCATATCTCATCCCTGCTCTTCCACTCGTCCCTCAGATCCTGCATTTCCTGCCTCAGATCTCTATTATCTTTTCTCAGCTCTTCCATGTCTTTCTTAACTGCCAGCACAGCTTCGATCAATTTGTCTAATTTTGCATTCATTTCTTTTTCCTGTTCTGTCTTCTGACTGTCCGGTGTTTCCGCAGTTCCTACAACTACCTCAGTTTTCTTCGTTGGAGGCGACCTCCCTACTTTCCTTGCTTTTAAGAATTCTTCTTCTATTTCCTTCTCGGCCCTTAACCTCTCCTGCTCCTCCTCGCCCTCCCGTTTTCTCTTGAATGAGTCCAGTATCGAGCCTTCGCTGTCCGCTCTTTTTCTTCCCTGCTGTTCTGCCAACGATGGTCTTCCCCTTCTTCTCGTTTCCTTTTGCACTTCCCCGCCTTCGCCTGCTCGGCTCATTAGAGTCTCCGCTCTTCTTTACCTACTGCTGTCTGCGCTTTGTCTTCTTACTTCTTCCACTCCCCTAGATGTCACTTATCCTTGCCACGTATCTTATACTTCGTGCACTCGTTTCACACCTTCACTTCTTCGCCTTTTATCTCACCCTTAGACCCTTTATTAACTGTCGCTTATACCGTCCACCAATACCTTGTCTAATCCCCTCGTTTTCGACCCAACCTCGTAATTTTCTGCGCACTTTTGCCACACTTTTCGTCTATTTCTTTCACCTGTCTGCATACACACGCTATTCTCTCGCGCACGTCACGTGGTTCCCCGTTTTATCACCATTATTACACACCATATTAACCTTACAGATATACCCTGGAAAAGGAAGGCAATTACCTTATGTATCTACTTATATTCTTTTCATTATTCTTATTTTTATATACTATTACACACCACACTTACAGATACACACACACACACACACATACACATTGTATTAAATACTCACACCTAGTTTTAAGCATTTTTATATAAAAATTATTAAATATGTACATTCATACCCTAAAAATTGCGGAATAATTTACAAAATCAAATTCAAAATTTGCGCCGAAAAATATTACAACCGACATTAGCACCAAACTTCATACCTCACTGCCAAAACCGCGCTTGCATCAAACTTCACTCATACAGCTTTGAAAATGCCGAAGCGATCAGGAACGCGACACGCAAAAGCAGAGAAAAGTAGGAGACAACTAGAAGATATCTTCGAAGAAATGAAACCAGTACCGCCGCTGATCACCCCCACTTCCAGAGGAAACGGTAACACCTTCCTAAATATTCCTTTCTTTCCAAATTAACAAAATTTCAAAACCTTAAAGACACCACCTCCTGTTCCCCCGGAACCCCTCCCGTCAACGTCACCGGAATTTAAAATTCCAAAAATTCCACCAAGGCGGAAGAAGAAACAAAATATTGGGGAGTACCCAGGACTGATCCCCATCGACATTCCCCCACCGGACTGGGAGGCATATAAGGCCCTGCCAGGGACAGATCCTCGACAATGGGTATGGCAGATACTACGACGAGCCGGAACAGGAGCCGCAGAAAAATACGTGCCAGCAAAGAAGGGAGAAGAGTAAAAAAATAAATAAAATACACATAATTGTAATAAATATTGTTATTTATAAATAAATATAATACTTATAAAAATTGTCCAAATTTTTCGAGGACGAAAGATCACTTAGGGGGGAAGTGTAACGTCCCACGCGGACTAGAACCCGGCGTTACCGACTGTCGATAAAACAGCGTCACTTAACCTATGTACATCTAATCTAGTAATTAAGCAAGTCGTAAGGAAACAAATATTAGAATAAGATTAAGAATAAACAAATACAAATACTAATAAAGATCTAGACTAAGAATGTAACGCGATAGGCAACCAAACTGTTAATTAAGAAAAGTAATATACAACGCATGCGCCAGTCCGCCAAAACTGGGGTATAAAAGGGAGTGCACGAAGCACAGTAGTCACTTCTACTCTGCCAACAGAAGCGAACTCGCCCCGGAGACGGAAGCGGCCGTTCTTACAGCAGACATAGCCAAGAGATCGAGCTCGCCCCGGAGACGCCAGCGGCCGTTCCTGAAGCTATCGTTGCCAAGAGTAAGAGCTCGCCCCGGAGACGGAAGCGGCATTACACTGCAACGCATATAGATAACTTGTACATAATTCAACACACACATATATACAGGGTGTCCCAAAAATGTCGGTTTTCCTTGAAAGGGGTGACTCAGGGGGTGATTTGAAACAACTTTTTCCTTAGCGAAAATATTGTCCGAAGCTTCGTTAAGGAGATATTAACCAAAAACCCCGACCAATCAGAGCGCGCATCTTCCGCCCGAGCTCCCGCGGTAGCGTTGGCTACGCGGTAGGCGACCGCGCTTGTGCTACGAACGTACGAATAAGCAAGTCGGTATGCATCGAAGGAAACCGCGTTACACAGTTTTTTTTTAAAGCAGAATCTTAAATAAGAATAATTTGAAGTGAGAGGACAAGAAGTACGTAAATTTCGTTTTTAAATAAGGCATAAACGAAAAGGTAACGTAACAGAAAATGTACGACAAGTGATCGTAATTCGTTATTGAGGTAAAAATCCGTAGTTTAACAACGGCCAACACAACTAAAATTAAAAAATAATATTAGGTGTATGAATAAATTCTTTCCGACTGGAATTTCTATCGCGGTGGTATTCAGAAGCTGCCAGAAAAATGGCAAAAGGTAATGAACAATAATGGAAATTATTGCGATGATCGAGTTGTTTTCATATTTTTTAAATCGAACTGTTATTGTACCCTAAAATCGGAAAGAATTTATTTTCACACCTAATAATCACCAATAAATTAAATAAAACTCACCCTTTCGGACATTCCTTTCCTTGCTTTCCTTCCGTTTTCGGAAACCTGGCCACTACCGATCCTGGTCATCGGCGTCCAGTGCTCAGCTGATCGCAGGGTCAATGTACCGAATATTCACTTCACTGCACGGTTACTAACACTGATCACTGAACCGATCCTGGTCATCGATGGACGAGCCCAGTGCACAGCTGGTTTCAGGTACACGACACCATCCAAGGTTAATGTGCCGAATATTCACTTCACTGCACGGCTACTAACACTGATCACTGAATTTATTTATCACGGAACGTGTCGTTCCTACGTTATAAAAATTGGTGGCCCCGAAAGGGGCCGATTGTTATTAATTGAGCCAGTGCTCGAAATGCCCGCCCTCCGCGTCTATGCACGCCTCGGCACGTGCGATCAGCTGGCTCTGCACGGCCCGCAATGTTTGCGGCGTGATGTTGGCCACCGCACCGTGAATTCGCGCCACAATGTCGTCCAGTGAATCCACTGGCTGACGGTACACCTCATCCTGAAATGATTGTTGTGCAACAAATACAAAACGTAAGTAAAAACAGAATACACTACTGCCTCGCCGAAAGGTCGGTTTGGCGTACACGATCTGGACTTTTCGCTATTCCCATCACTTCTGTCTCACTCTTGTCCGGCGAAGGTGAGAGCGAGTGAGGACGGTATGAGCAGACGACGCGTTGATGTTTTGTCTCGCTCCCTCCTTCTGAGGCCTGTCACTCCGTCCTTTGCGTGCGCGACGGTCGGAGACGAAATCATCGTAGAGACGAAAACGGCTTCCGCGAAAGTTGACGCAGGCCCGGCTCAAGTCTTTTTTGCGCCCAAGACGAACTTGTCAAATTGCGCCCTTATAATACATTCATTTGAGATTATGTGTGAAAATAAATTCTTTCCGATGTTAGGGTACAATAACAGTTCGATTTAAAAAATATGAAAACAACTCGATCATCGAAATAATTTCCATTATTGTTCATTACCTTTTGCCATTTTTCTGGCAGCTTTTGAATACCACCGCGATAGAAATTCCAGTCGGAAAGAATTTATTCATACACCTAATATTATTTTTTAAATTTAGTTGTGTTGGCCGTTGTTAAACTACGGATTTTTTCCTCAATAACGAATTACGATCACTTGTCGTACATTTTCTGTTACGTTACCTTTTCGTTTATGCCTTATTTAAAAACGAAATTTACGTACTTCTTGTCCTCTCACTTCAAATTATTCTTATTTAAGATTCTGCTTTAAAAAAAAAAATGTGCAACGCGGTTTCCTTCGATGCATGCCGACTTGCTTGTTCGTACGTTCGTAGCACAAGCGCGGTCGCCTACCGCGTAGCCAACGCTACCGCGGGAGCTCGGGCGGAAGGCGCGCGCTCTGATTGGTCGGGGTTTTTGGTTAATATCTCCTTAACGAAGCTTCGGACAATATTTTCGCTAAGGAAAAAGTTGTTTCAAATCACCCCCTGAGTCACCCCTTTCAAGGAACTCCGACATTTTTGGGACACCCTGTATACCAAATACTGTTCACAAAGTGTAAATACATTCCTGCGAAAGTATAAAATATTTTGGCAACCTTCCAATCGACCAATTGGGTGGACAGACCAAAGAAGAAGGCAGAAATAAAGATTTTAAAAATTATAGAAAAAATTGTAGCTCAAAATATTCCCACTGCAATATAGGCGAAGATGTTTTAAACTTTTTATGCATTTCTTTAGATCCAGTAATAGTTTTCTATCTTTGCCGAAAGAAAATCAAAAATCTTTTTTATAAAGTAGCTTAATATGATTCGGCATTTCGATTGCGAAAAATGGCATGTTGAATAGTTCCTCTATTTCTTGGGATTCTGCCCCACTGTGGCAATGGACTTGGTCGCAGGTAGGAGTGTGCGGATCGTCCCGAGGCTCGGGTTCCTGGCCCTCGGGACGGGTCGGGAAATTTCGGGTGGGGTCGGGCGGGGTCGCGATACTTTCGTATTGCTCGAGATCCCGAAGTTTTCGGGATCCCGAGACTCGTTTCGGGCTACAAGCAAAGAGGAGATATAATAAGAGGCGTCACTCGACAAGGACAGAAATAAACTAGGGAAATCACTAGACAACCAATTTAAATGCCCATTCGGCAATGATTGGTAAACTTCGGCAATAATCAGCAAACTGCGGTAAGGTACATTTAGTCGATTTGAATATCCCGCTCGAATAGACAACCAGTTTAAACGTCCGAGTTTTGCCGAGCCGACCTGAAATCAAATTGCCCGCTCATGGCGGCTATGCTTGTAGCCCGAATCGAGTCTCGGGATCCCGAAACCGTCGGAATCTCGGGCAATACGAAAGTATCGGGACCCCGCCCGATCGCGCCCGAAAGTTTCCGGCCCGACCCGGGCCCGAAAAGTCGGGTATCCGCACACCCCTGGTCGCAGGAAAGGAGATTCAGCCTGGGGCCAGTCCCTGGGTCAAATCGCTGCGACCAGTCGCAGCGACCAGTCGCAGCGACCAGTCGCGGGTAGGAGATCCTACCTTAACGTCCTGCGACGAGCCGCCATTAAAAATTATTTCTTTTATTATATTAATTCTTATTATTCTATACCTAAAACATTGTATTAGTAGTAAGACATGAATGCACGTATGGAGAATGCAAGTATGGACGAATGCAACCTAGTGATCAGTGAACAAACCAAGTGAAGTGAACGCATGCGCAATGTCATTCAACACAGCGAGTGAACCGAGTGCGGACCAAGTGCGCATGCGCGAGACGCACGTCGGCCGAACGGCAAGTGAAACGCGAGTGTAAAGGTGCGTATCGACGTCGCGCGGCTTGCTCGCGCGGCACGCCGCGCGGAGTGGAGACTCTGGACTCTGGAGAGACCAGGTCAGTTTGCAAAGCAGCCGCACGCTGCCTCGAGCAAAACTCGCAGGGTGATTCTCCAGCTACGCTCGTCACCCCGTGGCGAGGACAACACCCCGCAGTGCCTCATTGAATTTTATGGCTTTCGACCCTCGAAGGGTTTGGAATACCATTAAGAAATGAGAAATCTTCGACTTCGGCATTTCACATCAGATCTTTGCGAAAACGACGTCAATGCATTCCTGGTGTTCCGTCGATTAAAATCATACAAAATATCATGCAAATCGGACTACTTTGACACAGCTATTTGTATTCCCTATGCAAAAGTTGTCCGATTTACACGACATTTGGCATGATTTTCATCGGAAAACCCCAAGGAATCCATCGGCGACACTTCCATATCCATACTATAAAGAATGAAGAATTATTTTATTTCTTAAACAGATACAGGGTAATTCTGGAGCTACGCCCGTCACCCCGTGGCGAGGAACACACCCCGCAGTGCCCATCGAATTTTATGGCTTTTTCCGGAAAATGGTACGAATCCTAGGCCGAACGTAGCGAATTCAGGTCGAGCCCCCGCAGCCGAGGGTGAAATATCCATTACAGCGTATTAAGAAATTCTTTTCTTCATCGTATCGAGAGGGAAGTGACGCCAATGGATTCCTTATGTTTTTCCGATGAAAATCATACTAAATTTCATGCAAATCGGACTACATATTATTAACGAAATTAGCTTGAGGTTATGGAAATGAATTTTTCATGGAATTTCCTTCATTATGGTCCGAATTACGTTGTTCGTGGTGTCAGTTTCATCGGCGAAACATGAGGATTCAATGGGCGTCGTTTTCGCAAAGATCTGATGAGAAATGCCGAAGTCGAAGATTTCTCACTTCTTAATAGGCACTCCAACCCCTTCGAGGGTCGAAAGCCATGAAATTCGGTGAGGCACTGCGGGGGGTTGTCCTCGACACGGGGTGACGAGCGTAGCTGAAGAATCACCCTGCGAGTTTTGCTCGAGGCAGCGCGCGGCTGCTTTGCAAACTGACCTGGTTAACGCCTGATTGGCGCCAGCTAAATACGAAAGCTAATTGGTGAGCGCATAGTGCGACATGTGATTGGACCGAGCTAGGTTCACCAAATAGGTATAAATATGGTCCCGCCAGCAGCAGGAAAGCAGAGAGAGATCAGCAGAGATCCTCAAGATACCATAAGTACGCACCACTTAAAACAACCCAACTAACTAACATTCACTCCGAGGCGCTAGAATAGGCACCACGCTTAAAATTCCACATCCAAGCCAATTTTCACACCAAGACGCTTGTACCGGCATCTTGGATTTCCAAAGACATTCAATATCATTCATAATCTACCATCTAAGGCTGCTTAAGTAGGCACCTTGGCTACCATCTGGGTATGCTCTAATCAAGCTACTTGGCTACCATCTGGGGCGCTCAACTAGGCACCTCGGCTACCATCTTAGGCTGTTCTTGACAAAGCACCTGAGCAACGTGGAATCTACAACTAAGGAGGCTTTTAACGGAGCACCTTAGCACCAATCCTAGAAAGCGTGGGCAAGCTGATAGGCAACTGGAAGCTATCGAAACCTGAGAGAAGAAACCCTCTCATTATCTTGACTTAAACATTCTAAATCGACCAAAGTGTCATTCCTTATACATACCGACCTAGCGTCAAATTTATATCATATCTCTATTACTATTTCTTTTCGACTAAGCGTCTATTACTATTTCTTTTCGACCGAGCGTTAAATGCTATTTTCTTTCGTTCAAAGCGTTATTTCGAACTCTTACCGATCGGAGCGATATACATATATAGGTTAGTTAATTTTCTGTTCTATCGACTTAGCGTCACAAGCAAAAATCGGATAATATTCTGTTTAACAATTTCCGTTACAATTTCACGACACCGCGTCGTACCTGTTCAAACCAAACCAATTCTTTTGAATAAACCATTTTTGTTATTTATTGTTAAAAGAAGGACTCTAGTTTCATGAAATTCATTTCTTTATCGCACGCCACCCGAACCAATCCCACCATTCTACGAGTAAACCGCTCTACTTGTAGAATCCCCTGTAATTAACGGCAACGTCTCGTTCGAGAACGTTACACTCTTGTTGTTGTTCTTACTCGGAATCGGGGCATTCTAAAAACAAAAGTAAATTATAATAAAATATGAACGTATTAAAATTTCGTGTGGACGAAAGTAATATGTTACTTTCGTCCCCGTAGTGACGTGTTACTTTTGTCCCCAACCATGTTTTTCAGCATAGAACTGTTATAACGTACAAACTATACCAAACTTATTGAAATCAAATACAGGAACTAATAAAAACATTATCTAAGAACGCTCTAACAAATAATTGGATCAATGTCTATAGTTTAACTATGAATATTAACAAAAAAACCAACAGAGGAGACACTTACCTGAATGATCGAAATAATGAAATCAGCTTTCCCACGGTATACGAACCGTCGTATTGCTCAGCGTCACTCCGTGAAACAAAAGAAATACTATACACGCGTAACTATGTAAAGCATACGTTTTGGAAATTTTTGTGGAAAGCGGGGGAAGGCGTGTTACTTTCATGACGCCGTTACGTTTGTCCCCGCTCTCCCGTAACTATTGCATTTATGCATTTGATGTGCAATTACACGTCTATATAATTCTGGCGACACATGCGGTGATGGCAATCTGCAAGTGACGTATTTCATAATGAATGCTGCTACTTCTTCCTTCGAAGATTTATCGATTATAGGAGCATCTTCAATCCAAATTAAAAGATGAAAATGTTGTAATCCCCTGCTCTGATATTCTCTGCGCCAAAAGTAACGAGTGACCTTGCCAATCGGATTGTCAGGCAAACAAATGAAATCCAGCATAGCGTGGAATGTATTATCTATAAATCGAGAAGTTGAAACGGGATCAGAAGCAATGAGTTCGTTCGGCGACATTTTAGCCACCGATGTGCCGTTTACATCACGAAGATATTCTATTAAATCTGTCCATAGCCACTCACTTGGACTGAGCGTGAGGAACCATGTAGCTGGTCCATAATGGTGTATCATACAGTTCAAATCATTTCTCGGCTTTCGCCAATACTGTGCTGTATTACGTAATCTGGAAAATATAGTGTTCAAGTTCGTTTGTAGCTGATCTTTAGAGAGTTGCTCTAGAAAACCAGCAGCTGTGTATTTTTCACGCGGATTTACGACGTTCATTTTGTGAAAAATTCCAGCGTTCAATTGCCGCATATTGGTATCGTGTAATAAATGAAAAATATATTGCATGTTCAATCGAAATTGCGAATGCTTGGACATCAGTTTCGACTTAATGAATTCATGATCAGTCAAACGAACCAATCTTTCTTCATGCTGTCCGTTCACCCCATAAGGATATAAATCTGGGAAACATTTCACATCTAAGTGTTCAGCACGATGGCCCAACGGAATGTCCTGAACTTTAAGCATTTGATAGAGTGCGGTAGCAGATTCGTTAACCCTTTTGACATACATTGGATAAATCGTAAACTGATCATAATATGAATCAGATTGTGACATTTGCGTCAATAATGCAAGTTTGTGGTTTTCATCGATATTAAGTGTTTCACATTCAACGTCCTCGATAGATTCGTTATTATCATCATTGGCAACAACTTCTTCTTGAAATTCTGTATCTGGTAATTTCGCACTCAGCAATAAATCGTGCGATTGTGGTAAAACAATTTCTGAGAATAGAGGATTATTGGCTTTCAACCATACTAAGGCATTCCATACTTTCTTCAAGTCAACTAACTTTTCCCAAACTATTTTAGATTTTGTTGGAACGCCCCGCACCAATATGTATAATTCATGATTTTGATTTAAAGGTTCGGTCGAAGGACAGATTTTTTTTAAATTTTCTTCTAACGGCAAAGGAAGGTGAAATGTTCTCCCCTTTACTTTTGGAAACATATGTTTATGTGGCATATTTTTACGCATTACTGTATCCCTTCTCACAACCGTTTGAAACGGTTTAGCTCTTTGAATGAGAATTCGTTCGTAATCGTTCAACAGTGCTATTTCTGGAACTGAACGTACATCAAGCTTATTTAAAATACATTTTGGTGGTATGGAATCTTTGCGAATTTTATCGTGACAATATCGGCAAATAAAATGCATGTCACCAACTTTGTATCCAATATGATTTAACAATGTTTGCATTACATTTCCCTTATATGTTCTTTTAGAAATATCAAACTTAACCTCTCTTTGAAAACAGAGTTTCTCGCAGGAAACGCACGGGATGCGTGATGTGTCCATAGACCGCTTTGTGAAAGCTTTAAATGCTAAATAATATCGAGATATAATCTCTTCTTCGTTCAAGCTTACGTCAGTATTACATTTTCGTAACGCTTCAGCTTCTTTCCGAGCTTGCAGTGTTATTCGTCCAAGTGTTTCAAGGTCACTGTCGTTTAAAGCTTTGTCTAAATTATGTAATAGGTGTTTATCAGGGACCCTAACTGTTATAACCTAAATTTTAAAAGTTATGGCATAAGAATTAATATTTTTGTTTAAATGATTTTGGTTATGAATCTAGAGACGCGGTAGCGTCTCGACGCCAAGTACAGGAAAGACACCCTGTATATGTCGACTGTCGCTACCGCTATCATTTACTCGTCGTCGGGCTATTCCAACCTATCCTGAAACTTATTTCATTAATATCTCATGACGCCTGCAATATTTTCTAAATTTAAAGGCATTTTTCTTATGTAACCCGCATATAAGCTTTCGAATAAGACCAAATTTCAATAAAATCTGTCCACGCATAACAGAGATATCGTAATATCGTCTCAGGGATCTGTCGAAAACGGTAAGATATTTTTCTGATTCTGATTCTCCTTCAACCAAATTTTCGTCAACATAATACGTATACGCGTTACACGCACACCTTCAGCCAAAACGGAACTAATACATGTTTCGTTCGTCGATTCGTCGACTCTCGGAATGATTCGGCAGGGATCGTCGTCCGTAATTGTCATATATATATACCTGTAAAATATTAGGTTATGTTGAGCACGAGGTTGCTGGATAGGTTATGACCGGTGATTGGCACTAAAACACTGTGTTGCACAAAGGAATGTGAAGTCTTTATTTAAAAGCAATGCGCCAACGGAGGAGCCGTTGTGCGCACTGGAAACAGAGGGTTGAGCCCCCGTACACTCTCTTGTACTACAAATCACACGTGTGGAAACGTGGACACGCGGACATGCACAATCGCGAATGTACAATCAACGATTAATACACACGAACTGTGTCGCGAACACCGTGTTTGAGCTTACAGAATAGCGTGAAAACGAAATGGACAATACAATTGCTTGTTGAGCAGGGCCTTTAAACAATGAGCAAAAGACGTTGTTTGTTGCGCACGGTTATGAACAGAATGAATTACAAGATGGATGCGCATTTCCGCCCTGGCGTCTTCTCGAACCTTCTCGAGCGTCGATCGACAAGACGGACGCTGATTGGTTGATCGATCGCGGATCGACCGCGACTTCCGCCGCCCAGGAGGTGCTGCGGTGATCGAGAGTGCGGCGGCGCAGAGAACTATTCATTCCCAAACACCTGTGTATACTATTTTGAATTTTATAACCTACCAAGTGTCAAACCGTCATAACCTGCCAAGTGTCAAATAATGTAAGTGGTCCAAATTTGAAATGTCAGGAGCTTTTACACTAAATAGGAGACTGAATTATTGTCTCAATTAACAAGGTAAGTCGCCAAATTTTTTTTAGTAGATTTCTTATGCAGAGTCGCAGACTTGGAAATTGTCCGGAGAAGGTTCGACAAAGAAGTATCTTCTTTCGCATAAGTTTCTGGAAATTTGTACCATGCATGTACAAAATAATATATTGTAGTAAAAAATTGCATTGCATTTAAATTGCCAGATACTTGTATTTTTGTATATACCAGCAATGTAGAGTTTTTATGTAAAGCTTATTATATTATAGAAATGAAGGGGACGCACAGGACTTCGATAAAAATGAAGGGGACGCACAGGCTTGGATAGTAGAATTGAAGGGGACGCACAGGCTTGGATGGATAGAAATGACGAGAATGCACAGGCTTGGAGGTTGTCCGGAGAAGATTAGATACATAGACAGAGCATCTTGTTTCGCACAAGTTTCTGGAAATTTGTCAAATAAGGTAAATCGACAAAACTTGTCAAATTAGTGTAGCATTAAGAATTAAGATTAAGAATATTATGGCGTACCGCTTGCAATGTAGAGTCAGTCACATTAGTCAAGAAAGTACGTTGAAAATACATCTCCCTTGATACTTTCCAATCTTTTGTGAAAGATATTCATAATACTTTAATATATTAAATCCACAGTAGTTTCTACGCTATTCATTAATTTTACTAGTTTTCCATTAACAATATTTCAATTCACCAATAAATAAACTAAACCAACACCAATAAAAATATTGAATCTCTTCGTTCATTTTCGCTAAATTATTATTAGCATTTTTTAAATTTTCTCCAACAAGACTTTCTACCATATGTTCTCACTTCTTTCGGACACATTATGTAGTCGCTACGTTAAGTTGTATATAACTAAAATGTGGCTTTTATATTTATTTATTTATTTACAGATAATCAAAGCAGATGCAGTGTGATCTACGTCAGACTATGTACGCACAAATTTGCAGGTAGAGTTTTGCATATGCAATAAATAATTAGTAAATGGGTCCTATTTCAGTTAACGATGCAGACGAATCGTAATTACGCATACTTAAGTCCTAAGAATATAAAATAATACGATCAAATTAAACGTAAATAGATTTGTGATGTCCCACTATTTTTCGCGCGGTATTATAACACCATTCCTTGCAAATCAATCAACATAACTCCATCAAAAACCCTCATACTTAAGCCTCACCCCTTCTTCAAACCCAACTGACCGTTTGGACGATGCACCTTAGCGGTCCCCATCTCGAAACGGTCAATCCAGAAATAATCACTGATCACCTTGACGATGTACCTTAGCGGTCCCCATCTCAAGATGGTCAACGACGACCTCCAAATCCCCTCTTCGACTTACGTGGCATGACCACTTCCATCCAAATCTACTTTAAACAAGTCCCTCGTCCTTAAACCCCTCTCTTAAATCGAGACTACGTCTCACGCCCTCTCTATGACCAAAGAAGTCAGTATCCCGTTTACCCCTTTCCGATACGACCTCCTAAACTCCACCAAATGGGTTGAGTATTCCGCTTCAAAGCCCCATGTAAAAACCCCAGAAATGTTACTGCGACACAAATTTACAAACGTGATCAACACGTGAGCATTGCTGCGACGCAGATTTGGCGTACGTGCCATGGAACACACCGCACATACCCTTCACCCATTACCAGTACAAGACAAGGCCACATAAAACCCCTAAACACCGACTCTATTAATAAGTAATTGCAACGCATCTTCAAAGATCAGTCAAGGTGCATACCGCGCACACTCTTCACCCCTAACAATCCCGACAATAGTATAAATACAAGGCCCCAAAAGGCCAGCGCGCTCTTCTACGGAAATCACTCCCGCGAAGTGCCTCGTTGCTCTTGCAATATTTTACAAGTGTTAACTTACCACTACGTTAAATTCAGTGCTCTACGCCAATCACCGTAAGCATTTATTATTATTATCTACTGTACATCATCCTCATACCATAATTTTGTTCATGCTTATTGCTTTATTACCATATTGTTTTGCTTTATCATCTTATTCTCATTCCATTTACTAATTATTATTGCTAGTTATATATCTTATACATTATAAGCCTCTATCGCTGACATTCACATGTTTCATGTCCATACATATCATAAATGTCATAATCTTTATATTGTTGCGAGCACCCTATAGAGAGGATCCATGGCCCGCTGGTGCTCGCGACGAAGACAAGGGACAGCGAGAAGAAGGCGATCGGATTGATCGCCTGTCAAGCTGTCATTCGAAAGTCAGCCACCATTACTAGCAGACGTCTCGATATTACATTACATAACAGATTGTATTCGTTACCGGTTCCTGTATAGTTCTGTATTACTCTTGTTAACCCCTTATTACATGTTCTACTACCGTTGGCGTTCAGTTAACTTATATTATGCCGAACCAAATTCGTAACAATATAAATGTTATGTGCCAATGCTCAAAGTCCCACGCATTATTATAATTTAACGCTTCAGCAAAGCTAATAAACCGCTTTGTTTTAACCACGCTTCAAATTATTTGTGTTTACCCATTGGTTACGAAAGATAGAAAAATCCAAACAAACAAGCTAGTGAAACAGCTGATTCTAGTTCGCGAACGCAAGAGCAGTTACCGTGTTTACTAACATACTTTTGCATGGCCTGTGTATAGCCGCACGTTTAGACGAGTATCTCAGAAATATTACGTGTAACTTCTTTCGCCTATGCAACGGTAAATCCAATTAGTGAAACCAAAACAAAGTGCTCTAACGGGTGTCACCACAGGGATCATAACTATCTAAACCTTCCCTGGTCGTTCAGTGCTACGAATCTGGCATTCGCGCCTGAATCCTACACACCTTAGGGCTACGAATCACGTATTCGCGCCTAAATTCCGACTCTCCCTCAGAGCCACGAAGCACGTATTCGCGCCTGAATCCTCCTTACCTCGGAGCTACGAATCTGGCATTCGCGCCCGAAAATCTAGAGACGCGGCAGCGTCTCGACGCCAAGTACAGGAAAGACACCCTGTATATGTCGACTGTCGCTACCGCTATCATTTACTCGAGAAACGGCTATTCCAACCTAACCTGAAACTTATTTCATTAATATCTCATGACGCCTGCAATATTTTCTAAATTTAAAGGCATTTTTCTTATGTACACCGCATATAAGCTTTCGAATAAGACCAAATTTCAATAAAATCTGTCCACGCATGACAGAGATATCATAATATCGTCTCGTGAATCTGTCAGAAACGGTAAGATTTTTCTTCTGATTCTCCTTCTGATTCTCCAACCAAATTTCGTCAAACATAATACGTATATACGCGTTACACGCACACCTTCAGCCAAAAGAAACTAGTGTATGTTTCGTTCGTCGACTCTCGGGAATCGGGATCATGACGCCTCTCGCGACGGCCAGGGGAATTAAACAGATAACCTACCAAGTGTCATCGCTTTATAACCTACCAAGTGTCAAATATGAAAAGTTGTCAAAATTTTCTGAAATGTCACTAGTTTTTACACCACATAAGACTGAATTATTGTCTCAATTAACAAGGTAAGTCGCCAAAATTTTTTAATAGACTTTTTATGTAGAGTCACAGACTTGGAAGTTGTGCGGAAAAGGTTCGATTCGACAGAGAAGCATCTTCTTTCGCATAACTTTCTGAAAATTTGTACCATGCATGTACAAAATATTATATATATATTTTTACACCAGTAAACTATTTGTAATTTCGAGTTTTTATGTAAAGCTTATATATATATATATATATATATATATATATATATATATATATATATATAGAAATGAAGGGGACACAGAGGCTTGGATAAAAATGAAGGGGCCGCAGAGGCTTGGATAGATGAAGGGGACGCAGAGGCTTGAATAGAAAAATATAAATGAAGGGGACGCACAGGCTTGGACAGAAATGAAGGGGCCGCACAGGCTTGGATAGAAATGAAGGGGACGCACAGGCTTGGATAGAAATGAAGCATCTTCTTTTTCACAAGTTTCTGGAAATTTGCCAAATTAGGTAAATCAACAAAATTTGTCAAAAGACATAGCATTAAGAATTAAGAAAATTATGGCAGACTGCTTTCAACGTAGAGCAAGTCACATTAGTGAAGAAAGTACGCTGAAAACACATCTCCCTTGATACTTTTCAATCTTTTGTGAAAGATATTTTTATACTAGCAAACTATTTTTAATTCAGAGTTTTTATGTAAATCTTATACAAATGAATAGGACGCACAGGTTTGAATTAAAATGAAGGGGACGCAGAGGCTTGGATAAAAATGAAAGGGACGCACAGGCTTGGGTTAGTAGAAATGAAGGGGATGCACAGGCTTAAGGTAGGATCTCCTACCCGCGACTGGTCGCTGCGACTGGTCGCAGCGACCGGTCGCAGCGACCGGTCGCAGTATACTGGTGCAATGGGAAAGCATGTATCTGTTCTCCTACAAGCGACTGCGATCGTCGGGTATACGCCAGACGTAGGAGCCTGACGCGAGTCTGTTTGAGTACTAGCCTAGGCTACTCGAGAGGCAACACAATGCGATAGGGTCTGTTTCCCATTATACCTAGTCGCAGGCTGGGCACTGCGACCACCGGTCGCTTGACTCCCTCAGGAGGGAGTCTAGCGACCAGTCGCACTGCGACCCATTGCCACAGTGTGACAGAATCCCAAGAAATAAGGAAAGAAGTCAGAATTTAAAAGATATGGGAGTATGTATTTTTATGTTACCTGTAGACTACTAATATGAGCACATAAAAGCGGTAAAAATATCATGACGCCTACTTCTGATCTGTGTGCAAACACGTGTCTATGATTGTATGTATTTTTCGTGCAGAATTTTAAATCGCGTCTTTTAATTTTTGGTGACATAAAAGAAAACAATTTTTGGGCCCCCAAATGAGTAGTGTCGATTCTGCTAAGTAATAGCAAATAATTAGTTACATACAGTTTTTTTTCCATACGAAACCACTTGAAAAATTGTCAGCAATCATCCCCTTTTTAGTTCCACTTCCGGGAACTTCTGAACAAATTTTTTGTTTGTTTTCTAATCAACATAATCTAGGCCTTGCTACTGCGGAAAAAGCATTCGCGAATATTTGGCAGTTATGGATTAAGTGTATTCTACGTCGCACAGTGGGGGTAAATCCCAAAAAATGGGAAAAAATGCAACATCCTGTATTTTGCATTTAAAAATGCCGAATATTATTAAGGAAATTGATACTAAAAGTGTTAATATATAAGTTTTACGTTAATTAAGAAAATAACGTCAATTCGTCATGAATTAGCGTCAATAGTTCCAATAAAACTACAAGAATTTGATAAATATGCCATGGAAAGTGCAGTGTTCCTATCGACACACGCGCGAAGTTCCATGATGTAGCGTGATGAGTGATGCCCTAAACGGATTGTTAGCGGGCCACGGTTTACTACAGCTTTATGACAGACCTTTGGCCCCCTACACGATATAAAGTAATTAGGAAACATCTGCCAAGTAACTTGCAGAACATCGAAACAATTTTTAGGATTAATCCCCAATTGCTACAAGCTAATTCCTCTACGTTCGGCAGACAATAAACCGTGTTTCGCTACAGTATAAAAGAATAATAAGTATGGTCGGAACGTTGACCGTGCGGAAAATTAATTTTCAGGTCCGCACATATACCAAAAGATGTTCTTATGTTAGATCGAAGAATGTTTCCTTGGCAATGGTGTAGGAAACGAAATTATTCTGCAGAAAGACCAGTACGTCTCGCGGAGAGCCACAGGAAGAAAAGGGGTGGCCATGCGACATTAAATGACCTTATGTTCCAACTTCTTTACTTCGTCTCAACAAATCATATATTATGAATATAAATGTATGCCAATGCATGAAAGAATACCCCTTCAGAACCAGGTACAGTAAATCCTGGTTAGGAGCCCGTTTCTACCACGCGTTAGGAGCCCGGCGGCTATCCCCACCATTTCTTGGAATCCTTCGGACGAGAGTGAGAAACCCCAATGAGCGAGCGAGAGGAAACGAACGAGTCGGCTTTCGTTTCCTCTCGCTCGCTCATTGGGCTTTCTCACTCGTGCCAGTGGCCGCGCGGAATAGTGTCCAGTCGCGTTAGGCGCCCGCCGCCAGCCCCGTTCGACGGGCTCCTAACGAGGATTTACTGTATAACGATAACGAGAGTTCGTACAGTATCTTCAAGGTTTCTGCTTTCAACTATTTTATATTTTTAACTTTTTTGTATAAAGAAGAGAAAATGATATGGAAGTAATTGCTGTTTTGATATAATTATGAAACAAAAATTTTGGAAACACCGTTCTTCGAGAAGGGGGGACCCGCGCTCTGTGAATTCGTCGGCGGAGTAGGAACCCTCTCCCTGTTCACGAAGTGGGGGAGGAAAATACCTACCACATTTTGTTCCAAAATACTAAGCAGGCTGATCGGTCAAAGCGTCTCGCCAGGGTCACGGTTTATGGCGGTATGGTCCCGCGAGTCGACGGTAGTAGTATAGTAATGCTGATTCTAGACCACTTTCAAGGCCACGATTACGTCACAGGAAATCCAGTGAGGGCGCGGGGGGAGTGCGGTGGGGGGAAACATGGGCGCGGGGGGGGGGAGCGGGGAGTGGAAGACCGGTTGCGCGCGCATGAGCCGCGGAGTGGGGGAAGCCGGAATCGTGGAGGGGATCAGTCCGGACCGAGTCACCGCGGAGACCTCTCAAGACCGGACCCATCCCCGGAAATTTCCAGAGGGTCGTCCCCTCCCTCTAAAAAATTTCTGAGTCCGAATCTTGTATGAAAAAATCTTTTTCAGACTCGATCCGACCCCAAATATTTTTCTAAACCAATATATAGAGAAATAATTTATTTTTTATTGGATAATGCCGGAAAGATCGGGGAAAATCGGCTTTTTACAAACCAATATGCGACGGAAATTCCCCCCAACGCGGCGGATGACGTCACAGAGATGAAGCTTATCGCGCGATTACGCGTAATTTGACTCCTCTGGAGCAGTCGTGCAGGATGTAATATAATACTTTTTGGAAGCGTCAAATCTTAGAATTATGCGTCATCAGAAACTGCGTCGTATGATTTTGCGCGCTCGTTTTTGCTTGCAATGCATTCGAGGGAGAGGGTACGCCGAAAGAGTTAGACAGAGATACCAAATCATGGTGCCAGCCATAAAAGCGAGCTCTAAACTGTACAAAGCCTCAAATCGTTGCGACGTGTTGCGCGGAAAAGATATTACATTTACATTTACATTCCATTTACGATCATGGAAGAATTCGCGCAAGTAGAACGCCAATTGTTGGATCAATCTGTACGATTGATTTCGCGAGAAGAATACCTCGCGTGGGAAGAACGATGCAACGAGTGTATCGAATCTTTAGAAGAACACAGCCGAGTGAAACGTCCTCGATTATCGATCGGTGTTCGGCAATCGCTGGTTGCTCGAATCGCGCGGCTCGAAGGATTGAAGTATTCGTTGCGCGGACGTTTCGTGCGTGAAGGTGCCGGACATTCGAGCACAAGACTTTTGTGGCGTGAAATTGACACTGCGTTCGATACCCGCGTATTAACTGGTACAGTGCTAAATTCAAATTACATCGAGCCGCGCAACTTCCTTCAAGATGCGGCGACCATTGTGCTGGAGCATGTGCAGAATGCTTTGAGGAAACATCGAAACCTCAAAGTGAACACGGTGTTTAACGGCGAATTTGTGGCGGGTGACAAGCATGCTTGTAAAAGCATCAATACCCGAAACTGCGAACTCTTCCGCGCATCCGATCTGCAGGAGTGGTATCAGCGATGCGTTATCGAACCCACCTTGGCATCGTTGGAAGAGTTCCAGGAACGTGACAGTGGATGGGCATTGACGAGAATCCTGAATCTGACAGTCAATGTCAACAAGCACAATCCGCTGCGCGCGGGGTGTCAGTGCAAGTTGCCGCAGAAATTGTCGTTAAAGAAGGCTACAATTAATGTACAATCCGAGGACAATGCATGTTTCGCGTGGGCAGTGATCGCAGCTCTACATCCAGCCGAAAGACACGTTGACCGCCCAAGTTCATACCCGCACTATGCTTCCGTATTACGGCACGCGGCAGATAACGTTCTCGCTAACAAAGCGCGAAAACGCATCGTTGCACGAGACTCGACTCTGGGTGAAAGAGGTGCTGCTACAGCTATTTGGGCAACTATGAAGGCCAAGACGAAAATCGGAATGGGAATGAAAACAATAACTCGCAAAAGGACTCCAAAGAGAGCACCGAAAAAGCGGATTCTTCCGATAGCAAAACGTGGCGGTATATTACCACTTCTCCCGCTGCTAGGTGTTCTCGGATCGTTAGCTGGTGGAGCGGCGGGGATCGTCAAGGCGGTAAACGATAATAAGGCAGCGCAACATCAGCTGCGGGAAATGCAACGTCATAATCGCTCCATGGAAGGTCGTGGACTTTATCTCACACCGTACAAGCGCGGACAGGGAATATCGAAACGAAAAAAACAAAAAACGTCGAAAAGGAAATAAAAATGCTAGTGGGCGTAACTACCGATGCGCAATTAGAGAAGTTGGCAAAACGTATGCGTATTCCATTCTTTAGAGGTGTTTTTATGCGCAATGCACTACCTGTCGGAGGAGTACGTCGAAACGAGAGCGGTATCGTAAATTTGGACAATGTCGAGGGGTCGGGGACTCATTGGGTGGCATATGCGAAGAGAGGATGTCGAGCTATATATTTCGACAGCTTTGGGAATCTTCGACCGCCTAGAGAATTGGTACAATATCTGGATAAAGATGCTGTGAAAATCGAATACAATCGAACGTCGTATCAGAAGTACAATCAGAGCAATTGCGGACAAATATGTCTACGCTTTCTACAAACGATCGGCACCGAATTTAAGGATTGACTTCCACCACTCTGATTCAGTACTAGTCGAACAGTTTCAGCGGAATATGTCGTTAACATTCACTCTAACCGGTAAGAGTAGCACCCTCGCGGTGAGCTACTTTCCACCCATAGATTTGAGTGGTGATGATTACGAGCTTGGTCTAACAACCTTTGAAACTTATCATACAATACCGAACATCGACTGGAGCAACGATAAATTCTACTTCACTTCAAACTATGGCATCAAAAACAGCAGTGTTGCCCCCACTCCTGAAACTATTAGGATTCCACACGGCTCCTACGAACTAGATGCCATTGCCAAGTATTTGAGGCAGCGATTACTCGAGCGGTATCCTAAAAATCTCGATGACAACAAGGATGATGGTGACAACGATGTGTATCCTATAGTGTTGCGTCCCAACAACAACACCATGAAAAGCGAGCTGTACTGTTCGTTCACCGTAGATTTTACGAAGCGCAATAACATTGGATCGCTATTGGGATTCTCAATGAATCGGGTATTAGAACCAGGGCGGTGGCACGAATCGGACGATCCAATTAATATCATGAACGTGAACATTATTCGCGTAGAATGTAGCGTGACCACTGGCGCGTACAACAATGGGAGGCGCGTACATACGATACATGAATTTTCTCCGGGAGTCCGTCTAGGATATAAGATATCGGAAACGCCCGCACAGATCATTTACCTTCCGATCACCGCACGGGTCATTACGGATCTAACGATACGCGTTGTGGATCAATACGGACGGTTCCTCGATTTTCGAGGTGAAGAGATTACCATCAGACTGCACGTGCGACGACGGCGATAATACGCGTGGTGCGAACGAAAGAGATGCTTGTGCTGTACGACTCCAGAAACCCGTTTCTTCCAAGTGAAATTGTTTACAACAACAACAACTGCAACAGCTCTGATTACGCTAAAAAGAAGAGGCTCAGTGCTGCGAACATTGCATTTTTGAAATCATTGGGATTCGTTGTGCGCATATAAGTTAAAAAATGACTGACATTCTAAGCATTGGAGGGAAGCCGACGTTTGTTGATCGCATCGTCAAGCTCGAGACTCACACGTACAACCCATACGTCAACACGACGTTTGGATACAGCGATGAGATAAGAATACCTATACAGCATCAGGATTTATATACATTGCCGTGTGAAAGTTACCTCTACGTGGAGGGGAAATTGATGATAAATAAGCCAAACGATGCATTAACGATGACGATGGGAAATAATTGCATGGCGTTCTTATTTGACGAGATTCGATACGAGCTGAATGGCGTGGAGATTGATCGCAACAGAAACGTTGGAATAACTAGCACGCTTAAAAACTATGTATCACTGACATCTGACGAAGACAAAAATATGGAGAATGCCGGATGGGGCTTGAAACGACGCGATGGACTAAAAGTGAAAAATCATTTCAATTTTTGCATCCCGCTCAAATATTTGCTGGGATTTTGCGAGAACTATAAACGCATGATTATTAATGCGCGTCACGAATTGATTTTAATACGATCGCGCAACGATAACAATTCTCTAATAGGATCATCGACGTTGGAACCAGAAATTGAATTACTTAAAGTGCAATGGCGGATGCCTCATGTGACGCTGAACGATGTTAATAAGCTATCGTTGCTACATGCTTTGGAAAGTGGACAAAACCTGAGCATTAGTTTTCGCTCATGGGATCTGTACGAGTATCCTCTCTTACAGAGCACAACCAAGCATTCGTGGGCCGTGAAGGCATCTGCACAGCTGGAGAAGCCGCGATACGTTATCTTTGCTCTACAGACTGCTCGAAAGAATGTGATGATCGAAGATGTTACTCGGTTTGACCACTGCAAATTGGCCAACGCAAAACTTTTTCTCAACTCGGAATTTTACCCATACGATGATGTGAACTTGGACTTTGATAAGAATAGACATGCTATCTTGTTTAACATGTATACAAATTTCCGTAAATCGTATTATGGACATAGTTGCAACGAGGCATTATTCACCGTGGCTGAATTTTTACAATTTGGTCCTCTCGTGGTGATTGATTGTTCGCGACAAAATGAGTCGATCAAGAATGGTACCGTGGACGTGCGCATAGAATTCGAGTGTAAAGAGAATGTACCTGCAAATACTACGGCATACTGTCTGATTCTACACGATCGGGTGGTTGAATACAATCCGCTGACAAACGTGGTGCGCAAAATAAACTAAATTGTCACGCTACTTGCTCGCCCTCTCCTGTGTCAAATTCATACAAAATTTCATCGTAAAAATCGAGATGCTTTACAAGAAAGACTGCATTCTCCCATCTGTCTTGGAAGCGAGCGGACCTCTAAAATTGTATCGACAATGGATGTACCAACATTTGTTGACCTGCAAGGATTCATCGTCGACGGAAGATTTGTTGTCAAGGAAGTGGCTGTCCTACGAATGGGAACAATTCTCTCGCACTATATTTTTGGGAGTTCGATGCCGCAATATCTTCTTACAAAATCCGACAAATCAAGCATCCGATGGTTGGTGGCAAAACATCATGGACTACGGTGGGAAGATGGAGACGTTCCGTACAGTATGTCTAAACAGCTGATTACGAAAGCTGTAGCTGATGCGATCGACGAAGAAGATGATGCATCCCATATCGTATACGTTAAAGGGTTGCAGAAACGCGACTGGCTTGTGGATTTCCTCGATGAAAATACGAGAGCGGATGTATTCATTGAAACGCTGGACATTGACAATGAGGACATCAAATCTCTAAATAAGCTAAATGTAGTTAATACTCTGCGATGTGGCAGACACGTGAAGCACTGTGCTTTGCAAAATGTATTTAAAATACTCAACTGGTGGTCTAAACACCACCGTCTCGCGAGCGAAATGGTCCCGTCCGTCATTTTGTACATTGTTTAAGGCTACGGTTATACTGGATCTTAGAGCATATACGAAGAGAACTAGTTTAAAATGAGTCCACCTAACTTTTTAATTTTGCCAGACTTGTTGAGGAATTGCATGCTCCAGCTCGAAGACATTTCCCACGGAGGCGCGTCATAGTGCATGGATACGATGATTTGTGGCAAGCTGACATTGTAGAAATGCGCCCATACTCGCGATTCAACCAAGGTCACTACTACATACTCACCGTCATCGATGTGTTGAGCAAGTATGCATGGGCGTTGCCGCTCAAGACTAAAAGTGGTGCTGAGGTGACTAAAGCGTTTGCAAAGATATTTAGAGATCGATATCCGAAAAATTTGCAAACCGATCAAGGAAAAGAATTTTACAACGCCGATGTGCAGAAACTCTTGACAAAGCATGGCATTAATCATTATTCGACGTATTCGGTGATGAAGGCCTCCGTCGTGGAACGTTTCAATCGAACTTTGAAGAACAACATGTGGAAAATGTTTACGCTCAATGGAACCTATAAATGGACCGATGCGCTGCCGCGTCTACTTGCAGAGTATAACGCACGAAAACATAGAACCATCAAAATGTGTCCTCGCGATGTTACCCCTGCGATCGCCGATAAGCTGCTAGCCACCGTATACAGCAACATAAAGATCGCAGCTCCAGCAAGATTCAAATTGGACGAGTTTGTGCGCGTGAGCAAATTTAAAACCATCTTCGATAAAGGCTATACACCGAATTGGACAACGGAGGTGTTCAAGATAGCCAAAGTACTGGCAACTAATCCCGCGACGTATCTGCTCGTCGATTCCCGCGGAAAACCAGTCGCCGGAGGATTCTATGAACACGAGCTGCAGCGCGTCACCGATCCTGATGCGTATCTGGTGGAAAAAATGTTGCGTAGGAAGGGTGATAAGATATATGTCAAGTGGCTAGGGTTTGATAAATCATACAATTCATGGATAAATAAAAATAATGTATTGTAAAATAATAATAATACATGGTTCAATAAAAATAATGTATCGGTAAAATAAATACATGTGTATAATTTATTTAATATAATTCCATCATTTATAATGATGAGTTAATAAATACAATTGTATCTTCTATACATGTATATACAATTTTATTGTTATGCAATAATTCCAATATTTATAAGCACGAGTTAATAAATACAATAATCTCTATTCTACAACGGAATTTTATAATGTCCCCAGGGCAGAGTGTCGATCGAATCGGGTACGATATACCGCTTGTCATCGTATGGACTTAGAGCGATTTTGGATTCTGAAATGGTATACACTTTGTGCAATTTAGACCGAATGCATGATTGCCTGCGAACCATTTCGATCTCCTTTTGCAAACACTCCGCGTAGTCGTCAAAAGTTATTGTTCTGGCTATGACGTTAGTCTTGACGCCTTTCGCCTTTTTCATATCTTTTTTACCATCTACGCGGAGTGCGTACATTTTCGCTCTAAGACCTACGAATTCGGTCATTATCGCACCGTTATTTTCATCCTTCATCAACCCTGGAACCTTCTTATTTAAGCGCGGCATATTATATGTATTGTCGACGGGATAATCGCTTGTGTCGAATCTATCGATATTACGTTTCATGGTCTCATAGATATCTTCGCATTGAATGTTGTAAATGAGGCTGTCAGTGTCGGTATACAGAATTTTACAATTTTGAGCGAGTAGGGGAGACATGTATTCGTGGTGAAATTCATACAAGCAAATTTTCGATATGTCCAGAATGCACATACCCACGTATATCGGTTTGTTGAATTTCACCTCGAGTTTTCGCAATTCAACAGCTATTAAATTTTCTGAAAAAACACTTCTACTGTGGAAATTCGGTTTCGCGAGCATTGCCTCCGCACCGAAGCGTCCATCCCAATGTGTTAAAAGTTTTACATCCACATGGTTTCGCACATTTTCCATAGTTTTACCAAATACCGCGTTGTTCATCAATTTATACAAATTTTTCTCAAAATCGTTTGTCGCGCCTGTTCTGAACCGTGTATTTAGTTCGATGTAATCGCGGAGCCCGGGAGATTGAGCGAATTGAAGCACGCGGTGTATCTTTGTAATACGAAGACCGTGGCGTGCACTGCTGCAGGTTGCGATAATGGATAACGTAACGCTGCTTATCGTATAATGTCGCGAGTAATTTGTCCTGTCTGCTGCCAGGTGGTTTGGTACGCGTCGGGCAGAACGGTAGATCTGCATGAGCATCGTGCAGTCGTTGCGGATATTCCAGATCTACCTCGAGAATATATCCCGTGGGCGAATCGATAGCGATCGACGACACGTCAAAATTTACAACATCTTCGACCCATTGAAATTTAGCGTATGGCAGGGGCTGACACATCGCCCATCCATACAAATTGTTCACGTCAAAGTACATCAAGTACGATGACGGTTCCGATGCGTCGTAAGATGGCATGTACTTGTTATTGGCATGTGCGTATCTTCCGGAACATTGACTTAAACCACCGCGTATACCGCGTTCGATAAACATGACCATATCAATGTCGGTGAGCAATTCGAATGTAATTTTGGTATGTTTTAGCATGGCATCCCACGTGAAACCTGGTAATGTATAATAATGCGCTGAATCTAATCCGTAACTCTTGATACAACTTTCACGAAAATTTTCAAAAATATCTGCCAATAACAAGACATCTGTTTTCAAATACAAGTCGCTGTATTCACCCAAGCTTCTAATCCCGAAACGTTTCCAGACAGTCTCGGCGTGCGCGTAATCGCTCTCGGATACAGTCTCACCCGTTAACGAACTGTAGAATGACTCGCGCGGTGGTAAGCACGGGTCCTGCAGCTTGTTCGCACAATCAAGGTATTCATATGGAAAGACACCCTTTCGCGTTAATAAATTGAAATCTTCAATGGATAATGTTTCAAATTGGGATCGTAAAATTTTTAATTGATCTGTGTTAAGGAAAGATGCTAATTTGTCGAGACTGGTATTGAGAAATTTGTACGAATCGATGAATCGCAATTTAATATGATTTCGCGAGTCTGATTCAGCCGGATCTTCGACATTTTTTGTGAAAGAAATATACTTTTCCTTAGTTATAGGTAATACATCAACGTGACCTTTGAAAGCGGTAGCTATTTCCTCGATAATGAAATGTGAATCGTAGCCAGATAAATTATGAAAAACTATGGGGATGTAAAACGCATTTTTATATTTTAAATTGCATTTCGAATGTGCTGGTCCTCTAAACCGTCCGGATATATGACAATGATCGCGAACTCGTACATCATCAGCCTCGAATGGCTCTTCGCAAATATGACAATGTGATGCATTGCGAAATGTTATCCACTGGTCTTTTGTCAACTTTTCCATAGAAGTATTATTGGCCAGAGTGGGCTTGGTAAAATCTGCAAAATTTTTTAGTTCATCAACGAACCATGAAATACAATCCGCGTCGCGGCGACATCGATACATCGATAGTGATGTATCGTACGAACAATGCATATAATATGCAATGCTGTGCACTTTGTGGTGCTGGTACGCGTGTAATTTATTATCACCCATCCTGCGATCATCCGTTTTCTCGATGATGCACTCGAGATCTGCATACACCACGAATGCATGTCGCTCCTTCATGCAGTGGTTCTTGAAACTGAGGAAATTGTCGCCATCGCTGGGCAGCAGAATGGCGCAATCGTTCATTTTCCCGCAGTCCACTGCATGGGCCTCCAGCTTCTCGGCGGATCCAAAGTAATGCAAGCATCTGTAAAAAAACAAAAAATTTTTTATTTAATTTTTTCGCGAGACATTTCAATATGTCACAAGTTTATATAAGTACCGGTCGCAGATGAATTTCTTTTTCCCACGCTTGCTCAGCTGCATGCTCACCAGTCGGGACAAGTTCTTGATTAGCACGAAGTGCCCTACATCGTCATGGTCTTGATCCGGTGTGTAGAGTAGGTTGACGTGTCGATCCCTCTTTTGGTTGGTGAGACGCAGCGGAAAGACTGCAACAGTTATCCTCTCGGTGTTCTTCTCCAATCGCTCCTCAAAACTGTAGACGTTGATGGAGATTTCGTTCTGCCGCTCAAACTTTCCAATTTGCTTCAGAGACATTGGAAACTCAATACCTTGGAGATTTAATACGGAAGCATAGTGCGGGTATGAACTTGGGCGGTCAACGTGTCTTTCGGCTGGATGTAGAGCTGCGATCACTGCCCACGCGAAACATGCATTGTCCTCGGATTGTACATTAATTGTAGCCTTCTTTAACGACAATTTCTGCGGCAACTTGCACTGACACCCCGCGCGCAGCGGATTGTGCTTGTTGACATTGACTGTCAGATTCAGGATTCTCGTCAATGCCCATCCACTGTCACGTTCCTGGAACTCTTCCAACGATGCCAAGGTGGGTTCGATAACGCATCGCTGATACCACTCCTGCAGATCGGATGCGCGGAAGAGTTCGCAGTTTCGGGTATTGATGCTTTTACAAGCATGCTTGTCACCCGCCACAAATTCGCCGTTAAACACCGTGTTCACTTTGAGGTTTCGATGTTTCCTCAAAGCATTCTGCACATGCTCCAGCACAATGGTCGCCGCATCTTGAAGGAAGTTGCGCGGCTCGATGTAATTTGAATTTAGCACTGTACCAGTTAATACGCGGGTATCGAACGCAGTGTCAATTTCACGCCACAAAAGTCTTGTGCTCGAATGTCCGGCACCTTCACGCACGAAACGTCCGCGCAACGAATACTTCAATCCTTCGAGCCGCGCGATTCGAGCAACCAGCGATTGCCGAACACCGATCGATAATCGAGGACGTTTCACTCGGCTGTGTTCTTCTAAAGATTCGATACACTCGTTGCATCGTTCTTCCCACGCGAGGTATTCTTCTCGCGAAATCAATCGTACAGATTGATCCAACAATTGGCGTTCTACTTGCGCGAATTCTTCCATGATCGTAAATGGAATGTAAATGTAAATGTAATATCTTTTCCGCGCAACACGTCGCAACGATTTGAGGCTTTGTACAGTTTAGAGCTCGCTTTTATGGCTGGCACCATGATTTGGTATCTCTGTCTAACTCTTTCGGCGTACCCTCTCCCTCGAATGCATTGCAAGCAAAAACGAGCGCGCAAAATCATACGACGCAGTTTCTGATGACGCATAATTCTAAGATTTGACGCTTCCAAAAAGTATTATATTACATCCTGCACGACTGCTCCAGAGGAGTCAAATTACGCGTAATCGCGCGATAAGCTTCATCTCTGTGACGTCATCCGCCGCGTTGGGGGGAATTTCCGTCGCATATTGGTTTGTAAAAAGCCGATTTTCCCCGATCTTTCCGGCATTATCCAATAAAAAATAAATTATTTCTCTATATATTGGTTTAGAAAAATATTTGGGGTCGGATCGAGTCTGAAAAAGATTTTTTCATACAAGATTCGGACTCAGAAATTTTTTAGAGGGAGGGGACGACCCTCTGGAAATTTCCGGGGATGGGTCCGGTCTTGAGAGGTCTCCGCGGTGACTCGGTCCGGACTGATCCCCTCCACGATTCCGGCTTCCCCCACTCCGCGGCTCATGCGCGCGCAACCGGTCTTCCACTCCCCGCTCCCCCCCCCCCCCGCGCCCATGTTTCCCCCCACCGCACTCCCCCCGCGCCCTCACTGGATTTCCTGTGACGTCATCGTGGCCTTGAAAGTGGTCTAGAATCGGCATTACTATACTACTGACGGTAGACAACGGTACGTGCGGGTCCGAACTCATTATAGGTATGTACCATCCACCGACAGAGCAATCAACGGATTAACTGAGTGCGAAGAAAGTTGAAACCCTGTAAAAAACGACAGGGCGTTGATTGTCCCTGTTCGACATCAGGTACACAAATACTTCCCGACGAACGCTTCGAAAACAAACAATTGCTTACCGTAAACAAATGAAAAAATTTCGCTTCGAAAAATTCTAAATTACCGGCTGTAAAAGATAACTGGAATTTCCGCCTCGCGCTGAAATTTTGGTCCCGCAAGGCGAAACATGCAGAAATAGTGGTAAACCTGTATCCATGTTTGCCTATATACCAAATACTGTTCACAAAGTGTAAATACATTCCTGCGAAAGTATAAAATATTTTGGCAACCTTCCAATCGACCAATTGGGTGGACAGACCAAAGAAGAAGGCAGAAATAAAGATTTTAAAAATTATAGAAAAAATTGTAGCTCAAAATATTCCCACTGCAATACAGGCGAAGATGTTTTAAACTTTTTATGCATTTCTTTAGATCCAGTAATAGTTTTCTATCTTTGCCGAAAGAAAATCAAAAATCTTTTTTATAAAGTAGCTTAATATGATTCGGCATTTCGATTGCGAAAAATGGCATGTTGAATAGTTCCTCTATTTCTTGGGATTCTGCCCCACTGTGGCAATGGACTTGGTCGCAGGTAGGAGTGTGCGGATCGTCCCGAGGCTCGGGTTCCTGGCCCTCGGGACGGGTCGGGAAATTTCGGGTGGGGTCGGGCGGGGTCGCGATACTTTCGTATTGCTCGAGATCCCGAAGTTTTCGGGATCCCGAGACTCGTTTCGGGCTACAAGCAAAGAGGAGATATTGTTGCGAGCACCCTATGGATGGAATTCCATGGCCCGCTGGTGCTCGCGACAAAGACAAGAAGACAGCGAGAAGAAGGCGAGCGGATTGATCGCCTGTCAAGCTGTCATTCGAGAGTCAGCCGCCATTGCGTACAGACATACCGATCCCTCATTACTGAATATTAGAACTTGTATTCGTGTTACTAGTTATTGAGTATTGTTCATGTTCCGTTCTTATTGTTCTACAATAAACACTTATTATGTCGCACGGAAATCGTAACAATATAATAAGAGGCGTCACTCGACAAGGACAGAAATAAACTAGGGAAATCACTAGACAACCAATTTAAATGCCCATTTGGCAATGATTGGTAAACTTCGGCAATAATCAGCAAACTGCGGTAAGGTACATTTAGTCGATTTGAATATCCCGCTCGAATAGACAACCAGTTTAAACGTCCGAGTTTTGCCGAGCCGACCTGAAATCAAATTGCCCGCTCATGGCGGCTATGCTTGTAGCCCGAATCGAGTCTCGGGATCCCGAAACCGTCGGGATCTCGGGCAATACGAAAGTATCGGGACCCCGCCCGATCGCGCCCGAAAGTTTCCGGCCCGTCCCGAGCCCGAAAAGTCGGGTATCCGCACACCCCTGGTCGCAGGAAAGGAGATTCAGCCTGGGGCCAGTCGCTGGGTCAAATCGCTGCGACCAGTCGCGGGTAGGAGATCTTACCTTTAGATAGAAATGAAGGGGACGCACAGGCTTGGAGGTTGTCCGGAGAAGGTTATTACATAGACAGCGAAGCATCTTCTTTCGCGCAAGCTTTTGGAAATATCTCAAATAAGGTAAATGAACAAAATTTAGTTTAAACTTAGCAATGTGGAGCAAGTCACATTAGTGAACAAAGTACGCTGAAGACACATCCCCCTTGATACTTTTGAATTCAATCTTTCGTGAAAGACATTCATAATACTTTAAAATCCGCAGTAGTTGCCACGCGATTCATTAATTTTATAGGTTTCCCATTAACAAGATTTCACTTCTCCAATAAACATACTAAATTAATTTTATTCCAACACCCACAAATTGTGCGTTAAGAATATTGGATATCTTCGTTCATTTTCCTTGAATTATTACCATTAGTATTTAAATTTCCTGCAACAAGACTTTCTGTCATACGCTCTCACCTTCTTCGGATACATTTTGTAGTCTCTACATACACTCTCATCTTCTTCGAATATATTTTGTAGTCTCTATCTATACTTACTATAGCAAAATGCCACTCTATTTCTATAATAAAAAATACTACGTTTAGTTGTAACTAAAAAATAAAATGTGGATTTTATATATTATTTTATTTATATATATTATATATTTACTTTTATATTTACAGATAATCGAAGCAGAAGACGATTGAGTGTGATCTACGTCGGAGAAAATAATTTATTGGGACAGAGTATATATCATTATATATAATTTATTAAACAATTCAGCTTCGATCCTCTGTTTGCTTGTAAATTAATAATAATAATAATTAATTAAACGAGTTCAATAAACGATGTATATATTATTCAGCTTCGATCCTCTGCTTGTAAATTAATAATCCCATAAAAAAAATCCCATTTAAATTTCAGCTAATGATGCACACAAAAAGAATTATTATTTTATTATTACAATAGGTGAAAGAGAAAGTGTTATCCCCATAAAAAACTTTCAAAAAGTAAAAAAAATTACGCCAAGTACATGAATTATCTTTGTAAAAAGAAGTGAGATCCCCATAAAAAACTTTCAAAAAGTAAAAAAATTACGCCAAGTACATGAAACAAATAAATCACAAAAAATAAAAGATAATAATATAAATCACAAAAAAAAATAGAAGAAAATATATATCACAAAAAATAGAAAACAATAATATAAATCCCCCCAAAAAATAGAAGAAAATATACAATATAAAAAAAGATGTGAAATCAAAATGAGCTGCAAGTACATAAAGGTGCTTTCTAACTGCGCTTAAGATGACACAACTACATATACACAGCAAAAATGCTGCGTTCATACATTCCATTACTCATATCGCGGACATTTTAAATAACCAATCAAAAAGAATCCCAATTAAAAACATTGTCGTAAATTAATTAATAGCTTTACAAAATTAATATACAAAATTGCGCCAATTATAACAATGGCTATTTATAAAAAGAAAAAATGTATTAAATAATATTAAGCAGATATATTTTTATAAAAATAAATATTTCAATACCAATAAATATTTTATTCAAAATACTTGGCGCTGCGAAACCGAAAAAATGTTAATTGTCTTATTAATAGTAAATTAATAATTTACAATAACTCCCTTACAATCTAAAATACATAAACATATACATATTAGAAACGCAGTCAGATTTATTCTACATATATTTAATTCTAATATCATACGTAGCATATGCACACGCACACATACACACATTCACGAATGCACCCACAAGAAAGAAAGAAAAAGATTAAAGCAATTTATACATATGTATTCAGTTTAGCAACGCCAATGCGGTGAGCAGCGCCAAGTATTTTGAATAAAATATTTATTGGTATTGAAATATTTATTTCTATAAAAATATATCTGCTTAATATTATTTAATACATTTTTTCTTTTTATAAATAGCCATTGTTATAATTGGCGCAATTTTGTATATTAATTTTGTAAAGCTTTTTGATGGGATAATTAAAATGTCCGCGATATGAGTAATGGAATGTATGAACACAGCAATTTAGCTGTGTCTATGTAGTTGTGTCATCTTAAGGGCAGATGGAAAGCACCTTTATGTACTTGCAGCTCATTTTGATTTCACATCATTTTTTATATTGTATATTTTCTTCTATTTTGGGGGGGATTTATATTATTATCTTCTATTTTTTGTGATATATATTTTCTTCTATTTTTTGTGATTTATATTATTATCTTTTATTTTTTGTGATTTATTTGTTTCATGTATTTGGCGTAATTTTTTTACTTTTTGAACGTTTTTTATGGGGATAACAATTATCGATGACGGATATCGAATTTGGTCACTAATAACCATTATTGTCGACCGAATTATTTTTTGGTCACTAATAACTGTTATAGACGACGGAAATTATTCTTTTCGGTTACGAATAACCATTATTGACGACGGAAATTCTTTTCGGTTACGAATAACCATTACCGATGACCAGATTTTCTTTTTGGTTACGAATAACCGTTATCGTTGACGAGAAGTTTTTTTGGTTACGGTATAACCAATATGTGTTGTAGGAATTTTTTTTTGGTTACAGTATAACCAATATATTTTGCGGGAATTTTATTTTGGTTACGGTAAAACCAATATCTATTGCGGGATTTTTTTTTGGTTACGGCATAACCTATACAGGGTGTTCCGAAAATGCTGCGGTATCTTAAAGGGGGTGATTCGGGGGATGATTGCAAACAACTTTTTCCTTTGCGAAAATGCTCTCCGAGGTTTCGTTAACGAGATATTAATAAAAAGCACCGACCAATCAGAGCGCGAGCTATCCGCTGAAGGTCCCGCGCTAGCGTGGCCGCGCGCCGGGCCGCGCTGCGACTACGAACAAGCAAGGCGGCATGCATCGAAGGAAATTGCGTAGAATGGCAAATGAAAAAGACGTAACAAAAAAATCGAACCTTTTGCCATTTAAAGTGAATAATGAATAAAGGATAAATGGATGAAAATCACGTGTAACGTAAAAAGACGAATAAACATTTTTTTTAGAAGATTCGGAAATAATAATTATTTGAAGTGGGAGGATAAGGAATACGTAAAATTCCTTGTGTTAATAACATATCCACGAAAAGGTAATGTAACAGGAAATTAACGAAAAGTGATCGTAGTTCGTTATTGTGATAAAAATCCGTAGTTCAATAACGGCCAACACTGTTGTTGATAATGTATAAGTTGGTTTAAAAACTCGGAAGAAAAATTTACGTACGGAAATTTGGAGAATTATTTCCGGAAATAAGCCGTAGCCTGCGTTAAATTTAAAAAATAATAGTCGCCAATATTGTAACTAAAACTCACCCTTTCGGAAAATCACCTGCAGCTTAAAAACCTGTGTCCACTAGGTCACTTTTTTTTTTTTTTTTTTTTTTTTTTTGACGTGGAGAAATCCCTAACGGATACCCCGCCCCCCCCCCGGGGTGGGACTTGCACCCACTAAAACTCCACGGTGGTCGTCCTCGGGCGCGGAGTCGCGCGCTCGAGGGGAGGACTTTTTGCGGGAGCAAACTAGCGATTCATCCGCTACCTCCCTCTCAGCGCAGTGCAAACTCCGCGCTCAACAGCCCCGCGCGGCAACGCGCGGGGTCTTCCCAAAACTCCGGCGACGCGAGACGGACCACGCGTCCGCGTCGCCACTTCTGGGGGGGGTCGCATGATGTTGTGGAGGGGTGAGCGTGCCCCCCGGCACCCCCACCCCGCGACCCCCCGCGGTCGAGCAGTGACCCGGACGCGGCCCGAAGGGTCGCGGCCGGACGGGGAGGCGGCACTAGGTCATATGGTCAATTGACCGCCGCACTCACCCTGTACCTGCTCGACCGCCTTCCTCGGGAGCGCGCTAAAAACGGCGCCAATGGCGCGGCTCCCGGGGGAGCAGCAGATGGTCGGCTGCTCCCCCCGGGGGGGGGGGGCTTTGACACGAGGACCCCCCCTGATCGTATCTCCGCCGTCGCGCGTCGCGCCCTGCCACGACGCGACGCCGACGGCAACTCGCGGCTAAGCCGCCTCCTTCCCGAGGCGCCCTGAAAAGGGCGCCTCCAACCCGGGGTAATGCCGACGGGGAGCGGGGGTGATGCACGAAACTACGTCACCGCCCTACCTCCCCCGGCCCCGGGTCATCTCCTTCCCCTCCTGCTTCCGGCACTCCGAGGGGCGGCTATGCGGGACGGATGCCCGGTGCGGATCCGGTCCCGCTCGGCCTCCTCCTTCTCTTCCATCACCGCCTCCGCAAAAGCGAAACGTTCTAGAGTAATATAATATGTATAATGTATCATAGTGTGTGTAATACGCGTGCTTGGGCGTTGCCTGGGCACAACAAGCACGTGTTTATATTCGAGAGATAAGGGATCCGTCTTTAATTTGAGGGTAGGACGAAGCAGGCGGGACTACGCGCAGTCAGCGGACTATCCCTTCTTTTCCTGTGTCTCTCCGCGAGACGTATTGATGCTGGATAATACTCTGTAATTTCTAGTTCTCCAAAATTAATCAGGCTGATCAGCCAGAGTATTTCGCCAGGGTCGCGGTTTATGACCGTATTGTCCCGCAAGTCGGCGGTAGAGAACGGTTTCCTACAGTTTCGGATAATTTATGACTTAACACGTTGACTGCCCACCACACCGATCGGCGTGTTTTTTGTTCTTTGACCAACGCCGACTACACCGATCGGAGCAATCGGGCGGGTACGGGCTGACCGTAGGCCGATGCTGAGCACGCCAATCGGAGTGTCGCTTGTTTTGATACTTCACCGATTGGATGGTTTTGAAAGGTTAAATCAATTTACAACGTAGCTAATCATAAAAACAAAACACACGTATTTTTGTTATTGGCTGAACTGTCACATCACAGGCGGAGCGAGCGGAGTACCTCTTGCCCCTGTAAAACCGCTATAGCCCCCATCCCTTCTTTAAACAGTACACTCCCATCGGGGCGTTTTCGGCGTCGAGCATAGCACCTCCAGATTTCGTGGGCAGTCAACGTGTTAATTGGTTCCGCCTCGTAGCAGACGTGAACTCAGGGTGTCAGAAAGGGGAAACAGGAATGGTATGCATTTTCTTCTTTATAGCAACTCGAAGACTTTCTGCGTCTCTTCCCTTCGGACCCTTTCGAACCGATACACGTGGTGTCTGTTTTCTATCTCGAAGCAATGGGTACATTGGCAGTAGAAGGACGGAGCGCGGGCTTTTGTGAAAGTTTTCGTTGCACTTCTGCAAAACACGTGTGTTCCGAAAATGTGCTGGCTTCTTTTTACCTAAAGCCTCTTGGCTTGGTGGGAGTTAACTCATAATGGAACCAGAGAAGCTACTTGGGTAGCGGAAGTTGCCTGGAAAAAATCCTGTCAGTCAGCTAGAAATCGCGTTGCAGAAATGTTCACAGCCCAGGAATACTACCGTATGGTCTGGGTCTACGCCCGGAACGACGGGAACGCAAGTGCTGCTGCGCGAGCATTTGCGCTAGAATATCCCAATATCGAAACACCAAGCGAGGATACGTTTCGTCGGTTAGCGTCGTGGCTTTAAAACGTAGGAACAACACGTTCCATAAAAAGTAAATAAAGTGATCAGTGTTAGTAGCCGTCCAGTGAAGTGAATATTCGGTACGTTGACCTGGACGCACCTGACATTGCGACCCTTAACTTTGGGTAGTGTCGTATACCTGGGATCAGCAGTGCACTGGGCTCGTCCATCGATGACCAGGATCGGTTCAGTGACCCAGTGACACAAGTTTTCAAGTTGCAGGTGAATTTTCGACAAGGGTGAGTTTTAGTTACTTTAATGGTGATCATTCATTTTTAAATTTAACGCAAGCTATGGCTTATTTCCGGCGATAATTCTCAAAATTCTCGAACGAAAATATTTATTCGGGCTTTTTAAACAGACTTATTCGTTATCAGCAACAGTGCTGGCCGTTATTGAGTTACGGATTTTTATCACAATAACGAACTACGATCACTTTTCGTTAATTTCCTGTTACATTACCTTTTCGTGGATATGTTATTAACACAAGGAATTTTACGTATTCCTTGTCCTCCCACTTCAAATAATTATTATTTTCGAATCTTCAAAAAAAAATGTGTATTCGTCTTTTTACGTTACACGTGATTTTCATCCATTTATCCTTTATTCATTATTCACTTTAAATGGCAAACAAACTATGGCAAAAGGTTGGATTTTTTTGTTACGTCTTTTTCATTTGCCATTCTACGCAATTTCCTTCGATGCATGCCGCCTTGCTTGTTCGTAGTCGCAGCGCGGCCCGGCGCGCGGCCACGCTAGCGCTGGACCTCCAGCGGAAGACTCGCGCTCTGATTGGTCGGTGCTTTTTATTAATATCGCGTTAACGAAACCTCGGAGGGCATTTTCGCAAAGGAAAAAGTTGATTGCAATCATCCCCCGAATCACCCCCTTTAAGATACCGCAGCATTTTCGGAACACTCTGTGTATCTTTCGGGAATTTTTTTGGGTACGGTATAACCAATATACAGGGTGTCCCAAAAATGTCGCGTTTCCTTGAAAGGGGTGACTCAGGGGGTGATTTGAAACGACTTTTTCCTTAGCGAAAATATTGTCCGAAACTTCGTTAAGGAGATATTAACCAAAAACCCCGACCAATCAGAGCGCGCGCCTTCCGCCCGAGCTCCCGCGGTAGCGTTGGCTACGCGGTAGGCGACCGCGCTTGTGCTACGAACGTACGAACAAGCAAGTCGGCATGCATCGAAGGAAACCGCGTTACACATTTTTTTTTTAAAGCAGAATCTTAAATAAGAATAATTTGAAGTGAGAGGACAAGAAGTACGTAAATTTCGTTTTTAAATAAGGCATAATCGAAAAGGTAACGTAACAGAAAATGTACGACAAGTGATCGTAATTCGTCATTGAGGTAAAAATCCGTAGTTTAACAACGGCCAACACAACTAAATTTAAAAAATAATATTAGGTGTATGAATAAATTCTTTCCGACTGGAATTTCTATCGCGGTGGTATTCAGAAGCTGCCAGAAAAATGGCAAAAGGTAATGAACAATAATGGAAATTATTGCGATGATTGAGTTGTTTTCATATTTTTTAAATCGAACTGTTATTGTACCCTAAAATCGGAAAGAATTTATTTTCACACCTAATAATCACCAATAAATTAAATAAAACTCACCCTTTCGGACATTCCTTTCCTTGCTTTCCTTCCCTTTTCGGAAACCTGGCCACTGTACCGATCCTGGTCATCGGCGTCCAGTGCTCAGCTGATCGCAGGGTCAATGTACCGAATATTCACTTCACTGCACGGCTACTAACACTGATCACTGAATTTATTTATCACGGAACGTGTCGTTCCTACGTTATAAAAATTGGTGGCCCCGAAAGGGGCCGATTGTGTATCAATTGAGCCAGTGCTCGAAGTGCCCGCCCTCCGCGTCTATGCACGCCTCGGCACGTGCGATCAGCTGGCTCTGCACGGCCCACAATGTTTGCGGCGTGATGTTGGCCACCGCACCGTGAATTCGCGCCACAATGTCGTCCAGTGAATCCACTGGCTGACGGTACACCTCATCCTGAAATGATTGTTGTGCAACAAATACAAAACGTAAGTAAAAACAGAATACAGTACTCCCTCGCCGAAGGGTCGGTTTGGCGTACACGATCTGGACTTTTCGCTATTCCCATCACTTCTGTCTCACTCTTGTCCGGCGAAGGTGAGAGCGAGTGAGGACGGTATGAGCAGACGACGCGTTGATGTTTTGGCTCGCTCCCTCCTTCTGACGCCTGTCACTCCGTCCTTTGCGTGTGCGACGGTCGGAGACGAAATCATCGTAGAGACGAAAACTGCTTCCGCGAAAGTTGACGCAGGCTCGGCTCAAGTCTTTTTTGCGCCCAAGACGAACTTGTCAAATTGCGCCCTTATAATACATTTATTTGAGATTATTTGTTACTTTACTGTGAAAAATTAGGCAACTGCCTAGGGCATAAGATTGACAGGGGGCGCAAAATGGTCTTTTCATTGTTGACATTGTTGAAAATAAACTTTTAAATGAAATACTACAAATTGTACTGCAACTGTTTTAAACCACGAATAAAAATTCAGAGTAAGGTCATCAATAATCTCAAATAAATGTATTATAATAAAGGGGTCAATTGGACAAGTTCGCCTACGGCGCAAAAAAGGCTCGTGCTGTGCCTGGCTATCTGACCGTGGCGCGCATGCGTCGAGCAGTCACGATTTCATCTGAGCGCTCACGCCCGCCGCGCACGCCAAACTTTCCATCTCGCTCCCCCCTTCGGCCAGAAAGAAGGGAGAAACGAACACTCAGAATTAGGGCTCCGTTCACGATACGGGCTCAACGCCGGTCCCGAACAGCGAGCCCTCAGCGAGGAAATACTGTACCTATAAAAAAGTAAGAGCAATAATGAAATTACCTTCAGGTAGCCCCAGAAGAAAAAATCCAGCGGGGTCATATCCGGCAGAGTTGGGCATTATCTAGATAAAAAAATTATCTAATTAGCAAATCGAATAAAAGATACTATATCTTTATCTGTTATTCGAACTTCGAATAACCCCAAAGTATCTTTATTCGAAGCGCATCGGATGAAATATTTATTCGACGGGAATTCATTCGACGAGGCATAGATACTTTTTTTATTCGAAGGTCTTCCGCTCTGTGGTTCGAATACTTTTTTCTACTTTAACCGTATCTGTATTCGAAGGCTTCGAATACTTTCGGCAGGCGCTTGGGTCGTCCAAGGGCTGAGGCGTGCGAAGCAGCGGTCCCCTGTTACGGTCGCTCAGCCACGTGTCACCAATTTCGCAAGAAATTAAAGTTCTTTATTTTTCGTCGTATCGATCTGAAAGTAACATCAATGGATTCCTGATATTCTCCCGATTAAAAGGGCAAAATATCATGCAAATCGGACAATTTTTAACGAAGAAGGCTATAAATGCTGCAAACCAATTTTTCGTGCAACTTCGTTAATTATAGCCCGAATTATGTCGGGTTTGGTACCATTTTCATGAGGAAAACATTAAAACACAAGGAGTCGATTCATGACACTTTCGTAAAGATCCGACGAGAAATGTGGAAATCCACTTGTTAATGGTATTCCAGCCCCTTTGAGGGTCTAAAGCCATAAAATTCGGTGAGGCACCACGCGGGGTTGACATCGTCCCGGGGTACCAGGTGGCATCTCTATGACAGGTGCGTCTGGAAAATCACCATGTGGAAAAAGATCATCCAATTCTGTGGACGATGCGCGCCGAGCATTCGCTTGCGCGCGATGGCCCGCTTTTCGCTTTCGGCCGCGTCCAGATCTGAACCGAACGCCGAACCGAACGCCACTTGAAACTCCCTATGCCCCGTTCCTACGTGTGGAACGTATATTTCTAGCCATCTTCGCCAGTTTCGACAGAGTCTCGTGGCTCGCGACAGCTAAAGATTGAAGGACAGAGAGTGTTTAGAGTAGTGCAGACCAAAGGTTTGCCTGCCATATGACACCGAGGAAGGGACCTCGGGACCCTCGACCAAAGGAAAATCAGGCTCGCCGCGATGTTCGAGCTGTTCCCAGCCGATGTCGGTAAAGTCCCGTCGCATCAAAGGAATGGCTCACCCACATAGGGTAAGCAATTGTAGTGGTGCATCCCTGTCTCTCATACCACCATGACTTGTTTTCGTCCTTGCCATTGGGGGTGTGAAGTAGTTTAAAGAAGCAAGACAAGTTGGTGATAAACGAAGAGTGTCCCAGAGACATTTCCAAGCAGGGATTGTAACCGTAACCCTAGGCCGGTTCGGTTCTCAGTACCGTAGACTAATTTACATAACCGGGTAACCCGAGGCATCTAGGCACAGAGTTACCCGGTTAACCCGCTCTCGGAGCGGGTTACCCTAATCCGGTAGAGGGCGTAGTGTTTCCCTATTTTTGTGAAATCGACCTGTACTTATGAATTTTTATTTTAAAAACTATCTATCGCATTAGGTTCATCCTTTTTTTATTTTAATGCAGAAGATTTTGTCTATTTGAATAATATTTTTTTGAAATTGTAAAATTATTTATGTAACGTCAAATTATAAACAAATTTTTATTTTGCAAATTTCTCCTCGAGGGTGACATGTTTCTAAAGTTGAAAAATGTACTTAATATATTCCATGACCGTATAGTATAAACATTGTGTTTTCATTTTAACACTTGCATACTATTTTCTTACAAATCAGTAAATTTCATATACAGGGTGTCCCACGGGAGACTGGACAACGGGATATCTCGTAGCGTGTTGGAGATAAAAAAATAAAAAAAAATATGTAAATTAATGGTTCGATGGGGCTACTTAATTAGCCGCGACGGATTTTTTTTCGATATTATTTTAAAAGATACGATGGTCAAGTTCGGATTTTCAAATGGCACTAACTTTTCTGAAGTCCTGAGTTGATAGTGCGTTCCAAGACGAATTCAATAAGCTTTAATGTATACACTTGATTTCCACTGGTTTTTGAGATATTGCGCTTGCAAATTTGCTGATTTTCACTTGAAAAAAACCTCTGGAATAGCAAGGACCGGGGTCGGTCTTGTTGGCCCCACGGGTGGCAGTGCCTGCTGAAATAGATACCTACCTGCCAAAGGTCTACGCAGACCCAAGGCTGGACAATTCTTTTCCGTCAGAAATGCTACTTAGGTAGGTACATCTGCGGTATCGAGAAGCGCACCGTTACTTTTATTTCGCACTTGCTTCTACGCTCGGATGGCCGGTTATTTTGGGAGGGATGCAAGTTCGATTGGTTAGGTTAGGAGGTGTGAAAGTTGCTAGACTAAATTTCAACCATAGGGAGCAGATTATATTAGAACCAATCGGATTTGCATCCCTCACAAACGGCTGCTCTCTTGAAGAGGCCCTCTTCACGGCAATGTCCCCTCCTCAATGCCCACCTTCTCTCGCGCGGAATACGTCAACGCATGCTTTAGGTTTTGATATTGAAGCTCGTGTTTATACTCGAGAGGACCACGCGTCGACAGCGGGCTACCCCTTTTCTTCCTGTGTCTCCCCACGAAGAGTATTGCCGATGGATTGTAGGCGCGTAGATGTCTGGATGGCAGTTATTGAATTCAGGAGACGATAGAAACACTTTATTACAAAACACACATGTACTATAATGAAAGTAAATCGTATTCCTCTCGGGCAGGAGTACTGATAATGATCGAACTTGCGCCCCACTTCGCGCAGACCGATTACGCGAAGGGTAGTCGGGTGTCACACACTGCACAATTGATACAGGGTAACAATTCTGGAGCAACGCCCATCAAGGAGATGCGGCCTGGTACCCCGTGACGAGGATAGTCCTTCCCAGTGCCTCGCCCGATTTTTATGGCTTTTTTCGGAAAAAGGTACGAATCCTGGGCCGACTGTAACGAATTGAAGGGTTTCGACCCTCGAAGGGTTTGGAATATCATTAAGAAGTGAAAAATGTACAGGATTTCAAATGTTTGCTTCTTTTCTTCATCGTATCGAGAAGGAAGTGACGCCAATGGATTCCTTATGCTTTTCCGATGAAACTGACACCAAGAACGACGTAATTCGGAAAATAATGAAGGAAATGAACAATTCATTTCCATAACCTCAAGCTAATTTCGTTGATAATAGCCCGATTTACGTGAAATTTGGTATGATTTTCATCGGAAAAACATAAGGAATCCAGTGGTGCCACTATCATATCGATACGATAAAGAATAAAGAATTATTTTATTTCCTAAACAGATACAGGGTAATTCTGGAGGTACGCCCGTCACCCCGTGGCGAGGAAAACACCCCGCAGTGATTTTCTTTTACTTTAGGAGAGGCACCTCCGATTTGCAAAAACTTAGCTAAGACTAGAATTACCGAGTTGAACATTTATCAAAAACATGAACATTTTATTTTTCTCTACTGGGTATTTTACCTGGCCCGACGGTTTTATTGCTCTCCGCCGTTAACGGGCAGCCTACCCGGGACCGCAGGCCCTCGCTCGCAGCGAGGAGGCAAAACTATGGTATGGGTCTTTCTCGATAATCCGGGGGAAAAAGCATTTTAATAATCCGGAGAAGACTGTACACTATATTGAACTCGCTACGCGTAGGGGACGGCAACCCCAAGTATACATTTTCGTAAAGGATGTAAAAGTTTATTATATTTCGGGCCTAATGGAACCAGTTGTTTCTGAAAAACTAGCCAGGTTGATCGGCTAGGGCGGCTCATCAGAGTCGCGGTTTATGATCGTATTGTCCCGCACTTCGACGGTGGGCAACGGTGGGTACGGGAACGAAGTCACCATGCACCTATACCTACCACCCGCTAACAGAGCAATATACGGAGTAACGAAAAGGTCGCTTTTTATTGCATTTTCACATTTAATATTTAGGCCTTTATATTGTGTTCTATATTTTGCCTTTGTCTTACGTCCTTAATTATCCCAAACGAAGCGGACTCTGGGAGATAACAGTTAAGAGCGAAGCAAAAATTCATAAATCGTTTATGGTCGGAAATTCCGTATTTTCGAAGACGGCTTCGACAACATTTGGTTGCTAGCTTTCCAAAGGGCAATCATGAATTTGCCTTCGTCGTCTTTAACAATTTATAGATTATTCGCTGTGAACAAAAGCGCGAATTTTCATTAATCCGCGGGTGTCCGTGGGAACAGTTGGATATTTCCTAACGTATTTGAAATAGAAAAAAATTTCTCACATCTGGCATATTTGGGTAAAAGGGGAAGAGGTTAACTTGTGTCCCTAGCACGGTGGAATAGAGTTCAACAAGACGACCACCGCTGGTCGTCTAATCCTTAGTATGTAATTTACAACCCTATGCGACATTAAATGGCCTCATATTACACGTTGTTTATGTCGTCTGAATAAATGATATCGTAATATGAATACAATAATGTATGCCAATGCATGAGAGTGCATTGTACATATACGATACAAGGTTTCTTTTTTCAACTATTTTATATTTTTCACTTTATTGTATAATGCAGAAAAAATAATATGAAAGTAATTGTTGCTGTAATATAATTAATAAACACAAATTGGAAACACCCTGCAAATACGTCGACGGAGGAGGAACCCTCTCCCTCTTCACGAAGTAGAGGAGGAAAATGCCATATCTGGTTCCCAAAAATTAATAAGCCTGATCGGCCAGAGCGTCTGGCCAGGCGTTATGACCGTATATTCCCACGAGTCGGCGGTTAACAACGGTACCTGCGGGTCTGAACTCATCGTATGTACCTACTACCCACCGACAAAGCAATATGCAGATTAATTCAGATTAAAGAATGTCTAAAATCCTTAACGCCGGCACCAAATTCTTCATTGCTCTTAGAAATCTGGCAAACGTTCTTGCGAAAATATGAAATTACCTATTGTACACAACGAAAGACTTTTCGGTTCACTCTGAGCCCTCTTGTGTCCCAACGCTTTTGCCTCTCCTAAAGTAAACCGGGTCACAGCGAAAACCACGTCCACGCACGTGCAATGCGCGCTCGAATTTGCACTTGAGACCCTCCAAAAAGGTCGTTTTTAACAGCGACACGCGCAAATGTTCGTCGAAAGCGAAAAGCGGGCCATCGCGCGCAAGCGAATGCTCGGCGCTCATTGTCCACAGAATTGGAAGATCTTTTTCCACAGGGTGATTTTCCAGAGACGCCTTTCATAGAGATGCCACCTGATACCCCGGGACGATGTCAACCCCGCGTGGTGCCTCACCGAATTTTATGGCTTTAGACCCTCAAAGGGGCTGGAATACCATTAACAAGTGGATTTCCACATTTCTCGTCGGATCTTTACGAAAGTGTCATGAATCGACTCCTTGTGTTTTAATGTTTTCCCCATGAAAATGGTACCAAACCCGACATAATTCGGGCTATAATTAACGAAGTTGCACGAAAATTTGGTTTGCAGCATTTATAGCCTTCTTCGTTAAAAATTGTCCGATTTGCATGATATTTTGCCCTATTAATCGGGAGAATATCAGGAATCCATTGATGTTACTTTCAGATCGATACGACGAAAAATAAAGAACTTTAATTTCTGCGAAATTGGTGACACGTGGCTGAGCGACCGTAACAGGGGACCGCTGCCTCGCACGCCTCAGCCCTTGGACGACCCAAGCGCCTGCCGAAAGTATTCGAAGCCTTCGAATACAGATACGGTTAAAGTAGAAAAAAGTATTCGAACCACAGAGCGGAAGACCTTCGAATAAAAAAAGTATCTATGCCTCGTCGAATGAATTCCCGTCGAATAAATATTTCATCCGATGCGCTTCGAATAAAGATACTTCTGGTTTTTTTTTATTCGACGACGAACGAATAAAATTTTTCTGTTATTCGAATTTGAAATTTTTATTTAAAATAATTTTTTGCCCAACTCTGCCTTCAAATTACAAACGAATCCATCGCTCGAGTCTATACACGCGCTCGAATATCAAACACAGAAGGACGCGCGATGATTCGGTGCTAGAAGAGGTGGAAACTGCAAGGAATGCAACTCCAATTGGACATAATATAATCTCCTTCGTACGGCTTCCCTTCTCCCGCAGCGCATATGTGGAGGTAGTTTTTGTTTTGATATTTCAACGCTTGTTTATACTCGAGAGATAAGGAATCCGTTTTTAATTTGAAGGGAGGACGATGCAGGTGCAATCACGCGCGGTCACCGGACTACCCCTTTCCATTCTATGTCCTGTCTCCGCGAGGCGTATTGATGGTGGATAATACCTTTTAATTGCTATATTGGTGGCATCTTTCTTACATGCTTCGGGACAAAAGTGGGCTCAGAGCCAGGCGGAAATTCATTGGTTTATTACGATCGATAATGTATTATTTTTCCTAGAACGTTTCAACAACATCTGTTTGCCAGATTTCTAAAGGGCAATAAAAACGTGGTGATATTGTTCGGTCTGAGTTAATCCGTATATTGGTCTGTCGGTGGGTACTGCACACGATGACTTCGGACCCGAAGGTACCGTTGTCTACCGCCGACTCGCGGAACAATACGGCCATAAACCGCGACTTTGGCGAGTCGATCGGGCCGATCAGCCTGGTTGGTTTTCCCCAACCAGATGTGACATTTGCCACCTCTACTTCGAGGGAGAGGATTCCTCCTTTGCGGACGAATTCTCAGAGGGAAGGTACCCCCTCCTCGAGGAACGGTGTTTCCAATATAATAATGTATGCCCATGCATGAAACAATATCCCTTAAGAGTCAGGTATTATCCACAATCAATACGCCTCGCGGAGACAAGATACAGGAAGAGAAGGGGTAGTCCGCTGACCGCGCGTGGATCCGCCTGCGTCGTCCTCCCTTCAAATTCTCGATTCGCTGCGGTCGGCCAAGGATTCACACCTGTTTCAGAAAAACTGTATACTTTATTCTTTATCGTATCGATATGGAAGTGATATCGATGGATTCTTTACGTTTTTCAAATGAAAATTATACCAAATTTCATGTAAATTGGACTATGTTTAACGAAGTTATGGAAATCAATTTATTATGAAGATTCCTTAATTACAATCCGATTTGTGTCGTTTTTGGACCATTTTCATCGGAAAAACATAAGGAAACGATCCACGTCACTTTCCCCAAGATCCGGTGCGAAATGTAGAATTTTCGATTCGCCACGTCTTAGGGGGCAACATGGTACGGCCCCCCCTGGTCTCGAGGATCGAAGTCCTCGAAACCCATCGAGGCACGGCTTATCCTTGGCTGCCAGGATCGGCTGCCAGGATCGTCGCGCGCCTCAGACTCGTCCGCACTGTCGGAAATCCTGAGGCGCGCAACGAGCCTGGTTTCAAGTATCGTTTTCTCCTTTTCTAACTACCTTTTCTGTCTCTTATGCAAACTCTTCTGGATTCGAGGTTTGCGCGCGGGCAGGAGCGTGGTGCTTTCTGGCGCGCCGGCAGGACTGTGGTGCTTTCTTGCTGCGCGCCACGCAAGAGCGTGGGTGAAAAATTTGACCTGCATCACGAGCAATCAGAAGACTACCCCCCTTCTTCAAAACATCTTGCATATTACCTCTCTTCATCATTTATCTTAGATATAACATCACTTGCATACCTATATGTATTTATTGTCTATCAATATTAGTTTTTATATTAAAACAAGCAGTGACATGGTAATTATTGCCGTTGATAGTAATAATTATGATCGTCACAACAGTGAATGTGTTAACTGCAATTTCATTTGCCATCGCATTACCGGGGAAACATTTGGACATTTTTTAAAGTACCCTTGTAAAATTTTACAGTCGTTATAACTGAGTCATAAACCATTTCCAGAATTTATAGCACCTTCAGGTCAACCAAATGTAGCTTCCTAAAAACAGATGTTTCAGTGTACCCTACAGTAACAGCATTTATGATATCCTCTATAAGCCTGGTATATCGAGGAATTTGAGAAACTTTTCGCGAACGTATATCGCGATCGTGTCTTGCCGATCGTTTCGCAGATCGATGATATATATCGAACAAGTAGTACACAATACACCACTGCGGTGGATCGTGTAAAAAGCATGTGGAGTCCACGTAGAAATGGGAGCCCGAACTCGCTGTCTCTAAGTAGTGATGGGTACGACCTTCTGGCCCGCGCGAAGGACCGCCACGATCCGGCTTCACGTACTTTTGCGGGCCGCGCGCAAGACCGACCGTGTAAAGGGGCCTAATCTGATGCAATACCGTTGTGTCCACGGAACCTTCTTGAGGGTAGGCTACTATGGATGGTATATATTCTGGATTACTACGTACGTTAAAAACTTTAAATTACAATATCTCGAAAACGAAGGCCCATTCGACAAAAAGCCGAAATGGTACTTTCATACTACATGAGTATTACGACCCCCATATACTGTTGTTCCAAAAGCGATTTCCACATCCGTGGCGTCCCCTTGTTAGCTTCCCGGCTTAAAAATCAACAATTCAAAGAGCCCGCGACAGAGTGTTTCCGTGGGTTGCGTTCCGATTTTCGCAGTGAGTGCATGAAATTGGTGGCATCGTATTGGTGGCATCGTACGATTCCCTAGAATTTCTCTCACTTTCCACCAATACGATGCTACTTCCGGTGCAGCGAGCGTGCAGCAAACGCAGAATTTCGGAGGTGAAGCAGTCACTGCGCGCGCGCATGCGTATTTGTTTTTCCAATCTTTGATTATTTGAATTTCTCTATTGGAAATAGCTGATACAATTTAGTGAAAAGTAATAAAAACAATTAATTCTCTCATGATTACAATGCCACTTTTTTACGTTATTATTTTGAAGAAACTTCATGTGATGTTTTTTTTTAATACAAATGTATAATTACATACTTATTATCGAATATCCCAGAATAACCTCCATAATATTCTCCATAATCTGTCAATTTTTAGGCAAACATAATCTGTCCGAGTGTTTTGTTTACAATTAATGATATGTATATTAATTCCGATTCTAAATGGCAAGTTAATATCATCTTCATTTTCGGTTTCATTCGACGAATCACAGCTGCTGATTTCGTTATCACTATTATTTAATAGTATCGAGGTTATTGTAAACAACGTTTCTTTTTCCATAGTAGCATTTTTAAATTTCAAGACAGCACGAACCGTAGTAACGAAACGGAACGATACGTATGCGCGCAGTGACTGCGCTGCGATTTCTGCACTCACTGCGAAAATCGGAACGCACCCCGTATCTATGCCAAAAGCGGGCTCCTTGAAAAACAAAAGCGCAGCGGAGGAGCTCGCCTCATCGTTGCACGTGGCGAGAAAGCTCATTCTCTATCGTGACTCGAAACCGACCAATTGACCTACGACGTAACAACGATGCCTGGAAATGTAAGTAATAAAATATTCATATATTCATAGCAGAATTATCGTTATATTCATTAATACTCTAGCCCGGTTATCTGTATTCGATAGTTTTATTTGTGAGATGTTCGTGATTTATTTTTAATCGTTAGTTTTATAGTTTTGTTCGTGATTCATGAGATTTTTTCGTCACTTAAATTCTGATTACAAGCGGCGTATGATAGAAGGATAGAACAAAGTCATACATCTAGCGCAAGCATACATATTGTTCAATTGGAAATTCGGATTATAAAAATAAAAATTACATTACATTACAAATTACAAAATATATATTTCTTCTCATTACTTCACGAGCCTTTCCATTATATTATCAATACAAAAAACTATAACGTATTAAAACATTATTTTGTGAACGATTCGCAGTTGTAACTAGTAGTAAAACAAGAAGATATTGCACACGTTGAAGCATATTCTAACTTGTAACGCCAGCGATTAGAAGTATGAAATACATCTGAGTTAAAATATGCTTTTATGTATCCAATATGTTCTTGTTGTATTACTTGTTATACCATTCGACGTGCGTTACGAAAAGTAGCACGTTTCAATTTTCTTACGAAAAGTAGCACGTTTGCCTTCGTTCTCACGAAAACTATCACGTTTCGGTTTTCGCTGCGAAAACTAGCACATTTGAGCGGTTTGCCACGAAAAATAGCATGTTTCGTCTTTCGCTGCGAAAACTAGCACGCTTGAGCGGTTTGCCACGAAAACTATCACGTTTCGGTTTTTGCTACGAAAACTAGCACGTTTGAACGGTTTGCCACGAAAAATAATATGTTTCGTCTTTCGCTGCGAAAACTAGCACGTTTGAGCAGTTTGCCACGAAAAGTAGCATGTTCGCGTTTACCCCGCGTTCGCAATTCCCGCACCCTCCCTTACTTAAATTATGGAGATTAAAATTTTCATATGTGTTGTCTTTTGGAGATTAGATGGAATTATTATTTATTAAACAATATTTTCAACAGTTGAATTCTTTTAAACTGCCCACGCGCTGAAACGCGATAGTTTCTGCAGTCTGCAGTATAATCCAAAACGAGCTATTCTTCGTGGCCAAACCGGATAATATGTTAGTTTTTGCCATAAATTCCCAAACGTGCTATTATTCGTGGCGAAACAGTATAACGTGTTAGTTTTCGTCGCAACAGTACGAAATGTGCTATTCTTCGTGGCGAGGCAGTCAAATGTGTTAGTCTTCGCGGCAGAAGACCAAACGGGCTAATATTCGTCAGAAACGATGGAACGTGCTTCTTTTCGTGGCAAACCAAAACATGCTACTTTTCGTAAGAAAATTGAAACGTGCTACTTTTCGTAACGCACGTCGCATTATGGTGTACGCCCACTGATACTTAACGTAGGCAAAGTGCCTATCAAAGACTTTCATAATGTTATAGTTTACATGTTCGCTTACGTTCAACTCAGATATGTTTGATATTTCTAATCGTTGGCGTTATAAGTTAGAATATGCTTCAACGTGTCTCATATCTTCTTGTTGTATTACTTTATCCCCACAAAATTACCTTTTTTAAAAAAAGGTACAAAAAAGAGCGCCAAGTATATAACCCATTCAAAAAGAATCGCATTTAAAAACATTGTCGTAAATTAATATAAATTTATTAATGTGCTATATTTTTTAACTTTACAAAAGTAATGATATACTATAATTGCGCCAATTATCACAATGACTATTTATACAAAGACAAAATGTATTAAATAATATTAAGCAGATATATTTTTATACAAATAAATATTTTAATACGAATAAATATTTTATTCAAAATACTTGGCGCTGCTCTCCGAATTGATGTTGCTAAACTGAATAAATATGTATAAATTGCATTAAAATCTTTTTCTTTCTTTCTTGTCTCAGTGGTGTCTTGTCTTGTTTTATATTTATTAACTAAGACAATTAACATTTTTTTCGGAGAGCAGCGCCAAGTATTTTGAATAAAATATTTATTCGTATTAAAATATTTATTTGTATAAAAATATATCTGCTTAATATTATTTAATACATTTTGTCTTTGTCTTTTTTGCTTTTTTTTAATTTGCACGTCATCAGCTTTAATCCAACTACTAGTCATTCCTTCTTCTTTACATACGCTGGTGTAATGGCCATCCTCAATACATGAACCACTATGAAATATAGCATTCATCACTTTATATGATTGTCTAGCTATCAATACTTTGGTTGTGGGAATAGTACATATATTAAATTTACGTATTGCTTTGACTATTTTATCACCTTGCAATGAAAATAATAGTAAACGATTAATAACTATATCTTTCGTCAATATTAATTCATTCTTAAACATAATATAATTTCCTGTACACTGTTCACATGATCCGTTATCTGATTCATGCCAATGTGATGAAAATCATACCAAATATCATGTAAATCGGACTACTTTTACACAAGCAATTTGTATTCCTAATGTAAAAGTAGTCCGATTTACATGACATTTGGTATGATTTTCATCAGAAAAACATAAGGAATCTATTGGTGTAACTTCCATTTCGATACGATAAAGAATAAAGAATTTTTTAATACGCTGAAATTAGTGATCGGACCGATACCGATACTATTGATGATATTCAATCAATTCGATACTAAAGTACTCAATGGACAGTATCGATACGTATTGAAATTTTAGGTACTTGGTATCAATTTTCGATACTGATACTTCTTGAATCGATATCAATTCCAAAAGTGCTTACACCGAATCAATACCCGTTTGATACTTCATGAAAGTATCGATACCCGTTTGATACCTCATGAAAGTATCGATACTCGTTTGATACCTTACGAAAGTATCGATACTCGTTTGATACCGCAGAAATCAACAAACGCGTTGTTGAGCGTACTTCATATAGCAAAATAGTATACTTTCAGAGTTAAATAATTATTTAAAAGAGCCTCTTTTGGAGAGAAGAAAAGATCCATTGATCTGTTGGAAAAATAACGTGATGAAGTACAGCAAAATGTCCATCTTAGCCAAAAAATATTTTTGCATAATGGCAACTTCTGTACCGGCGGAACGCGTATTTTCAAAAGCCGGAGAATTATTATGTAAAAAGAGAAACAGACTGAAAGACACTACAGTTGATAAAATATTATTTCTTAATTCTTTATTATAATATGATATTATTAATATCTAGTGTTATTGATTTCGATGTATTATAATATTACCTAAGAATAAAAAAATTTAAATCAATGAATTTTAGGTTATTGAATGCTACTACTTCTCTGATTTAGATATTCATATTATGTACATTCAGTAATACGGTTTTATGAACAATATAGAGCAAAACTTTAGTAACACTACCTAAGTATTATCGTTTAGGGATGAAAATAAGTATGTACTTTAATTTAATATTATTGCCGTTGTTATTTTAACTGTTTTAAATATCAGATAAATATAAACGTTTCGTTGAAATGTTAAATGAGTATCCAAAACTTCGAAAAATATGAAACAGGTATTGCAATTTTCATAGAGGTATCAAATAGGTATCAACAGACGCGGTCGCGTCTGGAAGCTAATTCCCCCCTTCCCCTCTACCCATAGGCACACTGAGCGACCACGTATCTATACACGAAAGATAGCGAAATTGACAGGTCGTCGGAGCTATTTTAGCCTTATTATCTTATTTTATGACATAGTCCCGGTGTCTTTACATGATTATGCGAATCATTTATTTTTTTCGAACCCATATGTCGTTTTACTTAATGTATCAAGCTATTTGTCTAAAAGATATAAGATTTATTCTGAATTAATAGTTATCAAAATGATACTTTTTTGATTAAGACGTTTCGTGACGTCACGTTTTACTTTTACAATTGACGCAGGTAGATGTCGCCTAGATAGTTTCCTGAAGTTATCCGGAATGGTTTTGCTGAAAATGCGGTTGCGCAGTTGACGAAAAATGCAAAAAGTCGCTGCGTTCGGGTCTCTAGTAAATGTCACCTAGCTGTCACTCAATTATAACCTGCCAAGTGACAGTTATCAAAATGTTAGAAATATCACGATCACGAGTTTTTCGATCATATAGCACACTGCTTCAATTATTAATTGCCTCAATTAACAAGGTAAGTCGGTAAAATTTTTTAATAGACTTTTTTTGTTCAGCTTATAGAACCCAAATTATTTAATAGACTTATGTAGAGCTGATAGAAACGAAGGAGACGTACAGACTTGGAACTTGTCCGGGGAAGGTTCGACAGAGAAGCATTTTCTTACGTGCAAGTTTCTAGAAACTTGTCAAATAAGGTAAATCGACAACACATTATGAGTCACATTATTGAAGAAAGTACGCTGAAAACACATCTCGCTTGATACAAATATGTTTTTGTTGTATTATTTGTTATACAGTCACGGTCTATGTCCACGGATACTTAACGTATGACTTTCTTCTATCTTACGCCACTTTTATGAACTCTGGATGATTTTTTGGTTAATTAATTGTTTATTAATTTTTGTAGAAAATGCGGGAGGCCGCCCTACTTGATGGTGAGTTTTATTAACGATAAGCTTACAGAATAATTAAATAATAATAAAAAAAAATTATATATACATTTATTCAAATTCATTTTTCCAGACTCGAATGATGCCGAAATACTAATGGCAGCGAACAAGGTGCCGAGAACGGCGGCGTCGCCACCACCACCACAGCAGCCGGCGACAAACGGTATTAATTCTTAATAATATTAATTAATACTTTTTATCTTTTAACAATATAATAAAAATTGTTGACTTTAGCTTATATCAGGGGAGTCCAGGCCGGTTCGCTGTCGCTGGCAGCCGCAACTACGGCGCCGCCGCCGCCGCCGCCGCCACCACCACCACCACCACCACCGCCACCACCACTACCACCACCACAGGGCCCGGCCACGGCACATGGTATTATTTCTTAATACTTTAATTAAATACCTTTTTGTTTTTACAATATAAAAATTGTTCGGTTTAGCCTATATCAGGGGAGGCGAACATTTTTATCTGCGCGTGCCAAAAATTTATAAATTATTATAATATAATTGCTGACGTTTATTACTAACTAATTACAGGGGGATACACGTCGAAGCGCCATAAGAGGAGCGGCTGGAGGGTGCGGGCCCGTCAAGAGCATTGGGCCACCCTCCAGGCGGTACGGGCACAAGCCGTCAGCCTCCGCTCGCAGGCGAGTACCCTGCGAGATTTAGTGAAGACCCAGAGCCCTGACCGCGGCCGCGGCGGCCTATTTTGTAAATAAACAATTGTAAATAAATAGTTCCATTAAAATTATAATTAATATATACCTAATTTAAAATCGTTTAATTTATAATAATATAATACTATGTTCCAATTTTTTTTCTCCCTGAAATTATTCATTTTTCCTTTGCAATCTTGAGAACACCTTCAATGTTTTATTTTTTTTTTCTATTCGTTCGTAACGAATCATTTCTCGAAATAAATTGTGTATTTACGGAACTCGTGATGCTACTAGCGACCCGAACGCAGCGGCTTTTTGTCTTTTTCGTAAACCCGCGAGTGACTGATTTTAAGTCGTTTGGATTTGTGGTTATGGGTAATATTTTTATTGATTATTGCTGACTGGGTACAATTTTCACCTCCACGGGGTCCTTTCCGTCAACCTTTTCCAGAAATAATGTCACTCCTCTGCCCTACCCCCCCCCCCAATACATGAAAAAGTCGAGGACAAAAAACAGTATTATTTGTACTTCTACGTTAGATTTAGCTGTATGTATGATCCGAATAAATAAGGCTGGCGGCGTAACCAAAAGGCGATGGTACAGAAGACTTGATAAGATCAACACAACAAAAATTCACAAATTATGAAAAAAGTGATGAAATCCCCCCCCCCCCCCCCCTCCCCCCATAAACATGACTCATGTATGAAAGAAGCTAATTCCCTTTAATTCAAGAAAAAAATTAAAAAAGTTCACATGCAAAGATTGTGAAATCAACTTTGCTAATTCCAATTGTACCTTTAATTCAGGAAAAAAATTAAAAAAGTTCTCACGCAAAGATTGTGAAATCAACTTTGCTAATTCCAATTGTATTCTCGTTCTCCGCTCGAACACTGATTCCTCTGTCACTTTTTATACTTGACATTCCTTTATTGGCCACAAATCAATTCAGTGCTCAGATTTTCAGCTTCGGTTTTAAGGAATTAGCGGGCGTTGTATAAGAAAAAGCTATGAAGTAGAAGAGGCCTGCAGTTGACACAATAACTTTTATAAGAGGGGCATCTTCTGTTAAAAATGTCGTATGAAGATAATAAAGACTTGGTAGAGACTAATTTAAACAAATCAAAGTCGGTAATAGATTAATAATAGCACATTCGGCAACCTGCACTAGTGCGCACTGAATGCGAACTTTTTCGCTTCCAATTGGTGAAAATTCGCACCCAGTGCGCACCATTGCGACCGTCCGAATACGCTGTAAGAGAGATGCGGAGAATATGAAACTTTTTTTTCAGTCGACTTCATAGCTTTTTCTTATACAACGCCCGCTAATTCCTTAAAACCGAAGCTGAAAATCTGAGCACTGAATTGATTTGTGGCCAATAAAGGAATGTCAAGTATAAAAAGTGACAGAGGAATCAGTGTTCGAGCGGAGAACGAGAATACAATTGGAATTAGCAAAGTTGATTTCACAATCTTTGCGTGAGACCTTTTTTAATTTTTTTCCTGAATTAAAGGTACAATTGGAATTAGCAAAGTTGATTTCACAATCTTTGCATGTGAACTTTTTTTAATTTTTTTCTTGAATTAAAGGGAATTAGCTTCTTTCATACATGAGTCATGTTTATGGGGGGAGGGGGGGGTCAATACTTTCGTGAGGTATCAAACGGGTATCGATACTTTCATAGAAGTATCAAACGGGTATCGATACTTTCCTATATGTATCAAACGGGTATCGATACTTTCATAGAAGTATCGAACGGGTATCGATACTTTCATAGAAGTATCAAACGGGTATAAATATTTGTGATACCTACGTCTTAGATACTATTCGATACCGCATCATAATTTCCGGGCTGGTATCGATAGTATTGATTTGGTATCGGTCCGATCACTAGCTGAAATGAATATTTCAAGTTTTCACCTTCAACTGCGGGGGGTAGACCACGATTTGCCGGGGTGGACCGAGGATTTCATACCTGTTTCAGAAAAAAATAATTCTTTATTCTTTCTCGTATCGATATGGAAGTGATGCCGATGGATTCCATATGTTTTTCCGACGAAAATCATACCAAATTTCTTGTAAATCGGACTATTGTTAACGAAGTTAGCTTGAGGTTATGGAAATTAATTTTTCATGGAATTTCCTTCATTATTTTCCGAATTACGTCATTCTTGGTGTCAGTTTCATCGGCGAAACATAAGGAATCAATTGGCGTCGTTTTCGCAAAGATCTGATGAGAAATGCGGAAGTTGAAGATTTCTCACTTCTTAATAGGCACTCCAACCCCTTCGAGTCTCGAAAGCCCTAAAATTCGGTGGGGCACTGCGGGGGCTTGACCTCGCCACGGGGTACCAGGACGCTCCAGAATCATCCTGTAGAAACTCTAAATTAAAAATGGCTTACTGGTATAAAAATATCTGGCAATTTAAATGCATTATTATTATTTTGTACATGCCTGGTATAATAGAAACTTGTGCGTAAGAAGATATTTCTCTATCGAACCTTATCCGGGCAATGTCCAAGCTGTGCGCCCCCTTCGTTTCTAGAAGCTCAACAAAAAAATGTATTAAAAAAATTTAGCGACTTACCTTGTTAATTGAGACAATAATTCAATCTCCTATATGGAGTAAAAACTCGTGACATTGGAAAAATGTTGACTAATTACCTCATTTGACATTTGGCAGGTTATGATGGTTTGACACTACCAAGGTTACGTTTTCCTTGACAGATGTGCTGTCTGGCTGTCACGTGACAACAATTTGTTACGCGATAGGCCGGAACCTTCATCCAATGAACGACGTGCCAGAGACATTTCCTCTCCCTTTCATGTTCCCCTCTGGCCCACACTTGACGATGGAGAAAAATCTCTTAACATAAAATTCGGCAAATTGCAACTTTGCATCGAAATATCTCAGCTCATAAGGCACGTAGGAACAAAACGAAGACACTTTTCTTATGTAAATCAAACCCAAGCTATCCATTAAGACCATTCAAAGTTAAATCGGATCAGCCGTTATTGAGATTCGGTAATCTCAGCGTGCTTCCAAAAACCGCTCGGCGTTATATAGCCACGAGTGACTCGCGCTGCGCATATACCTATATATACTTGGCGCGAGACACTACCGTGTCTCTTAACTTGCTATACAGTTACGGTCTACTTCCATTCATAGTTAAAGTAGGTAAAGTGCCTACCAAAGACTCAAAATGTTGTAGTTTACATGTTCGTTTACGATCAACTCAGATATGTTTGATATTTCTAATTGTTGGCGTTATAAGTTAGAATATATACTTAAACGTGTCCAATATCTTCTTATTTTACTACTAGTTATAAGTGCGAATCGTTCATAAAATAAAATTATAATACGTTACAGTTTTTTTTATGATTGAATAATAATTGAAAGGCTCGTGAAGTAATGAGAAGAAACATATTTTGTAATGTAATGTAATGTAATTTTTATATTTCCTAATTTCCAATTTGAAATTGAACAATACGTACCCTTGCGCTACATGTATCACTTTCTTCTATCATACGCTGCTTTTATGAACTCTTGATCTTTTTTGCTAATTATTAATTGTTTATTTATTTTTGTAGAGAGAAAACGAAACTGAAATGTCGGACTCTATGCTGAATGGTAAATAATAAAAATTTATTATATACATTTATTAAAATTTATTTTTCCACTCATTTGATGATGAAATTTATTCATTTATTTAGAACTTGATATGCAGCTGGCGAATTGCACCGTGGCGGGGCTGCCATCGACTGAGCCTCAGCCTCAGCCACAGCCACAGCCACAAGCAGAGGCACAGGCACCACCACCACCACCACCAGCGAGCCAGGCCCCGGCGGATGGTAAATACATAAAAATTTTAAGAAGTTATATGCTTTTAGGATATTTGAAAATAGGTCTAAATTTAAATAAAAATGATGGGATTAATTAATAATAACCACTTCAGTGTTTCTTGTAGTAAAGCAAAAAAATATAAAATATATTTATTTAACTGAATTTATATAAACATTACACTTTGGATTTCTTTGGATACTCTTTGAATACTCTGGGTCTGTTCCGATTCGCACATTGAGTGCATGAAATTGGTATCATCGTATTGGTGGAATTCTAGAATTTCTCTCACTTGCCACCAATGCCACCAATACTGCACCAATACAATGCCACCAATTTCATGCGCTCCATGCGCAAATCGGAACAGACCCTCTTACTTGCAACGCTACCTTGGGCGCTTTCCGATTCACGCATAATGCGCATGAAGTGCATAGGATGTGTCACGTACCCTATGCACTTTGTTAGAATTATAGGTAAAGAAGGCTTTTTCTTTCTTTTCTTTGTTCTTTTCGTTCATCAGCCTCGCCTCTTATTGTCTGTAAAGGCGAGCACTGATTTATTCACACCGGACGCAATGTCGATATTTGTTTTTCGATCTTACCGACCGATTGCGGTTAGTGACAGATCTTCACGCGTGCGCGCCACAAGCGTCGTGGTCTCTTCCGTTCTTTTATGTTAGTCTTAGTCTTAAGAGCAACAGTGATCTAACTGAACGTATATTAAAAGCACCTTACGCAGAAGTCTAACGAGAAGATTTGTAATATCCCCGGATCCGCTCCCGAACCTCACTTAAATTAACACACTTCATGCGCATTATGCGTGAATCTGCGTGAATCGGAAAGCGCCCCTTGCAACAACTACAGACCGGAAGCCCGTTACGTATATCCGGTGTTTTTAACTGACAGATTATCCTACTAACATAAAACTAGTTTCTAATACTAAAGTCCCTATTCCTAACAAAAAACATTTTACTAATAAATTTATTGTTTTCACAAATTACAGGAACGCCCGTAGCGCGTAACCAACGCAGCGGGAGGGCCCAGTTAGAAAACTGGGCCGTCATACAGGCGGTGAGGGACCAGGCCGCCCTCCTCCGGGAGTTAATCACGGAGCGGTACCGTGGCCGAGGCCGAGGCCGTCGTGGCGGCCCTCCAAAATATTTAAAATATTAATACATTAATATAATATATATATTAAAATAAATAAATATTTTTTTACAATTTTATCCATAAAATAACTGTTATATTTTTTATTTTACACGTACACATGAAAATATGCTTATTACATTTGCTCGTGCAGCGGGTTACTTTCTCTTCGTCTGCATCGTTAACTGAAATAGAACACATTTACTAATTATTTATAAATTATCACACGTGCTTATATGTCAAGATCATTGAATGAATAATTGCGTGTACAAAACCCTACTGTAACGTCCCACGCGGACTCGAACCCGGTGTTACCGACAGTCGGTAAAACAGCGATACATTACGACACGTGTAGAATCACTGTACATATTATCCCCCCCCTCCCCCCATAAACATGACTCATGTATGAAAGAAGCTAATTCCCTTTAATTCAAGAAAAAAATTAAAAAAAGTTCACATGCAAAGATTGTGAAATCAACTTTGCTAATTCCAATTGTACCTTTAATTCAGGAAAAAAATTAAAAAAGGTCTCACGCAAAGATTGTGAAATCAACTTTGCTAATTCCAATTGTATTCTCGTTCTCCGCTCGAACACTGATTCCTCTGTCACTTTTTATACTTGACATTCCTTTATTGGCCACAAATCAATTCAGTGCTCAGATTTTCAGCTTCGGTTTTAAGGAATTAGCGGGCGTTGTATAAGAAAAAGCTATGAAGTCGACTGAAAAAAAAGTTTCATATTCTCCGCATCTCTCTTACAGCGTATTCGGACGGTCGCAATGGTGCGCACTGGGTGCGAATTTTCACCAATTGGAAGCGAAAAAGTTCGCATTCAGTGCGCACTAGTGCAGGTTGCCGAATGTGCTATTATTAATCTATTACCGACTTTGATTTGTTTAAATTAGTCTCTACCAAGTCTTTATTATCTTCATACGACATTTTTAACAGAAGATGCCCCTCTTATAAAAGTTATTGTGTCAACTGCAGGCCTCTTCTACTTCATAGCTTTTTCTTATACAACGCCCGCTAATTCCTTAAAACCGAAGCTGAAAATCTGAGCACTGAATTGATTTGTGGCCAATAAAGGAATGTCAAGTATAAAAAGTGACAGAGGAATCAGTGTTCGAGCGGAGAACGAGAATACAATTGGAATTAGCAAAGTTGATTTCACAATCTTTGCGTGAGAACTTTTTTAATTTTTTTCCTGAATTAAAGGTACAATTGGAATTAGCAAAGTTGATTTCACAATCTTTGCATGTGAACTTTTTTTAATTTTTTTCTTGAATTAAAGGGAATGAGCGCAATGTTCTTCGAACTAAAGAATTGATCGCACTCGGGTAATTTTGTTAGATAGGATGGTCGGATAATCGAAGTAATTCCACACGTGTTTAAGGAAAAGGTATATTTCGCTCCGATGGTCGGAGTCTAACAAGATTGGAGACGATAGTTCGTCTTGCTTGCACACACTTGTACGCGATCGTACAACGTAGAAATCGTACAAATAGAAATCGCGCATAGGACAATATCGGCTCGAAGCCCGAGGCCGAAAATCGCACACGCGAGGTAAGCAACAGCGTGTTTACACCGGGTACGCGCGAACAGGAAGAAAAGAGCGAACTTCTACCTCGCGGATCGCCGGATGGATCGGTACCCCCGTCCCGCCTCGCCCGCGGCCCGAGCTACTCGGTCCACCCGAACCGCGAGATCGGCGGGAGCGGCTGGGCCGATCACCCATTGGTCTGATCACGCGAGAGCGCCGAAATTCAAACTGATCTAAACTATGTACATCTTACAATCTATCATGCAATAACGACCCCTAGTACAGATAAAATAAAGGCTAAAAGCAAGAAAAATTATAGTAAAAGTGATTGCCCTGCCATCGCGAACATGCCGCCCGCCTCGTCCGAGGTTACGTCGACGAAACAAATCAACGGCAAACGGATAAAAATGACTGCCAGCTCCGACGCGGTCGAGGCGTCATTGCCGAGCTCGGGCAATTCCGACGTAGTTCTGCTGCACGGTACAGGAGGCGCTGTCGCATCGATTCGTTCATCGATCGGTGATTTCGGACGTCGGTCCAACCAGAGGGCGCGCCGCCCGCCGTGACGACCGGACATGATGCAGATGTCACGGCGCGTCGGATTGTGTGGCAGAGTTTCCAACGTTGTGGCTCGTCGGTGACAGTTCGGTGTTCGTCCACTCGGGCAAGGGGCACAGCGTGCCGATAGAACGTGTGGACGTCTTGTTGGATGTGCGGATTGTTACCACTCGTACTAGGCCGTCCTTCCGCGGATGCACCTCCAATATTCGGGCGAGGGGCCATTTAGTGGGCGGCAGAAGCTCGTCCTTGACGAGAACCAGCGCCCCCACCTTCCAATTCAGATGAGGCCTCCTCCACTTCGGAAGCTGCTGCAGCTGGTGGAGATACTCCTTAGACCACCTGAGCCAAAAATGGTCGCGGAGGTTAGTTAAAAGTCTCCACCGCGTTAGTCCTTGGGCAGACAGGTTAGCTTGGTTTGGTTCAGGTATTGCAATTAACGGTTCACCGACAAGGAAGTGACCCGGAGTCAGCGACGAAAGATCGGAGGGATCATCGGACATAGGTGTAAGAGGTCTCGAATTGAGACAGGCCTCGATTTGGCACATCAAAGTAGCCATCTCCTCATAAGTCAAGGTGTGATCACCAATGACTCGTCTGAGATGGTATTTGGCCGATTTTACGGCAGCCTCCCACAGGCCTCCAAAGTGGGGTGAATATGGTGGGATAAAGGACCACCGGATACCATCCATGGCCAGTGTCGCTGCCACCTCTCCATAAAAACCGGATGCCGCCTTGAAGAGCGACTGCAACTCCCCATCAGCGCCTCGGAAAGTCGTCGCATTGTCACTCAGCAGCTCGGCACAATGACCTCGACGCGAGACAAACCTGCGAAAGGAGGCTATGAAGGTAGACGAGGTGAGATCGGACACCACTTCCAAGTGGACAGCCTTCGTGCATAGGCACACGAACACGGCTATGTATCCCTTATAGGCTTTGTGTCCTCTCCCCTTGGCAGTCCGCAGCATCAACGGTCCAGCATAGTCCACACCACTTTTCAAGAAGGGTCTGGACGGCTGTAGTCTGGACGCTGGTAGGCTACCCATCTGTTGGTGTCCCGTGGCACCCTTGAACCGCAGACACTGAAGACAGTTGTGGATAACCCCTTTAATCAACGTACGACATTTTGGAACCCAATACTTCTGTAAAAGAAAGCAGCGAGATAAGGTGAAACCCCCGTGCAACGTGTTTAAGTGCGCGTATCTTGCCAGTAGCAGTGCTAATGGTGAATATCGGCTTATGACGATGGGATATTTTTGATTTATAGGCAGCTCAGCCTGACTCAGTCGTCCACCGACTCGAATGAGTCCTTGGTCGTCAAGAAAGGCCCGAAGAGGAGCCAAGGGTGAGGCCACCTTGACTGACTTCCCTTTAAGAAGATCGTCTCGCTCCTCAGAGAATGTGTCCGACTGGCTGAGTCGACACAGCAATGCCTGGCTTTCAGTCAGCTCAGCGGAGGTAAGAAATCCAGTCCTTCTCCGAGAGCCGTTTCGAAGATTAAAGAGGAACCGTCGTATGGTTGCAGTGACTCGCAAAAGACGAGAGTAAGTTGAGAAACGTGAGAGTAACTCATTATGAGTTCTCTCACACACAGTGTGCATGATAGTGGTGGTTCGTTGTTCAGAAGCTGCGTCTGACGTCAGATCCACAGTTGATGTGGGCCATTCCGAAGGATGTCGAGTCAACCATGGAGGGCCCTGCCACCAGAGATCGAGCCCTTGAAGCGTGGGCAGGTCCACGCCTCGAGTACCCAAGTCCGCGGGATTGTCCTGCGTGCGAACGTGTCTCCAATGGGTGTCAGGTAAGAGAGTTTGTACTTCTGCCACCCGATGGGCCACAAACGTCTTCCAGCGAGACGCATGCGATCTGGTCCAGGCTAGAACCACAGATGAGTCTGTCCAGACGACCGCTCTGGCGCCGTGTAGACCCAATTCTTTCTGTGTGCATGTCAGTAAGCGAGCAAGTAGCACAGCACCACACAACTCAAGCCGTGGCACACTGACGACCTTAACTGGAGCGACTTTGGTCCTAGCAACCAGAATATTAGAGAGGGTGAGACCTTGACTGGGATTGTGGACGCGGAGGAACACCACCGCGCAGTAAGCCCTTTCTGAAGCATCACAGAAGCCGTGAAATTCGACCTGAGATTCGGTCGGGTTATACGAGATCCACCGAGGAACTCGCACGACGTCAAGGGACTGTAAATCCCTGCGAAAGGAGTTCCAAGAAGTGGCCAATGGTGTGGGAATTTGTTCATCCCAGTCCACCCCAGCGAGCCAGAGGTCCTGCATGAGGATCTTTCCCCTTATAAGAACCGGGGCGACCCAACCCATGGGGTCGAAGAGCCTCGCCAGTTCTGAGAGCACCATTCGTTTGGTCCACTGGGCATCGCCCGAGATCGAGGGTAGCCCTGGTCCTTTCACGGACAACGTGTCCGAAGTGGGCGTCCAGAGTAGTCCCAACGCTCCGTGTTGGTCCGACTCCTGAAACAGCTTGGAGCGCTCTGACTCCTGTGGAAACAACAGCGAGTTGTTGGTAGCCCACTTGCTTAGCTGGAACCCTCCAGCATGTAGGATACCGATGAGCTGTTTCTGGACCTCTCTTGCCTGTTCCAGGTTATGACCGCCAGCCAGAAGGTCATCCATGTACGAATGCTCCAGAAGCACTTTTGAGCCTAGCGGGAAACGTTCTTCCTCGTCCTGTGCGAGCTGTCGCAACACTCTCAAAGCCAGGAACGGCGCGGAGGCGGTACCGTAAGTCACGGTGTTTAACCGGAACGTACCCAACTCATGGCTGGGATCGTCCCGCCACAGGATACACTGCCAGTCTCGATCCGCCTGCTGCACCAAGATCTGGCGAAACATTTTAACAATGTCTGTGGAGAAGGAAAATTGGAACAATCTCCATCGTGTCAACACGCTCCACAGAGTTGTCTGTAGCTTGGGGCCTGGCGACAGCAGGTCGTTGAGCGAAAGACCTGAGGAAGTGGAACATGAAGCATTAAACACAACTCTGATTTTACAATTCTCCCCCTCACCCTTTCACACAGCGTGGTGGGGGAGGAAGTACAGAGGGGAGGGGCTGCTCGACCCCTCCGGCACGAGCTCCATGTGTCCCAGCTTCAGATACTCGTCCAGAAATTCGGAGTACTTGACGCGTAGCCCTGGATCCTTCTGCTGTCGCCTTTTATTACTGAGCAGCACTCTCAGCGCAGCTGGCCTGGACGAGCCCAAAACCCCGAGACCGTCTGGACGAAATGGTAGACGCACCACATATCTTCCGACCTCGTTCCGCTGGTGAGAGGTCTGGAAGTGCTCCTCACACCAATGTTCTTCAGGACTCAGCGGTGGGGCCTCCTGAACGTCCTCCAGCTCCCAAAACCGCTGCAGTTGAGCCGAGATGGGATCCTGAGTGCTCGTGTGGTAGACCCGTCGTGTTGTCGCATCCGCAACGTCGATATCTGGAGAGGCCGGACCGAATAAGACCCAACCGAAGGGTGTGTGCGTAGCTGCCGGAGTGCCCCTCGGTCCCTGGCGCGTCTCTCCAACCAGTGCGCTACAGACGTCGGCACCGAGCAAGATATCGACCCGTGACGGCGTGTGGAACTCCGCGTCGCACAGTGGGACGAAACGCCGAAAACGTGAAAACAAATCCTTACGCTCACATTTCACCCTTTATCATCATGAAGATGGTCATTCCAGGGGTTTTTGGGGTCGCAGAATCTGATTCCGAGGTCAAAATTATTATTAAATTAAAACTAAGCCCTGTAGGAGGGGGGAAATGTTGATAAAATAATGTTATATTTTTTTTAACAGTACTGTCTGATTTGGTTACGTTACTTGAAGTTAATTACGGCATCAAATTTTGAAAAATTAATAGGGATAGCGTTTTTAACTCAGCAAAAGCTATTGAGCGCGCGGAAACTAAAAGGTCAATAACTTGTATAAATTCACACTTCAGATATTGAAAATGCTTTCATTTATTCGTAAGATGAAATTGTGCATTCATTCGATGTTATTAAAATATATAAAAAGTTATAAATAACTGAAATACACGATGGTCGTTTTTAATCGCGTGTAACATTTTTCGGAATCGAGAGGCATCGTTGAAACTTACATTATTTAATAGTCCATAGTTTAACGAATGTATGTGCAAAAGAAGAAGTTGCACTTTTTTGCGGTTTTCGAGTAATAACCAATTACGTTGGCAGCAATCAGGCCGCTTGCGCGGCACAAGTAAGTGTCTTCGTCCCGCCAACATGCTTCTACATATATTTCTGAAAATATAGAAGAAAACATATTTAAGTAAAATAGAAAGTGATAGTAATTAAATATACAAATATATAAATGTACAAATATGCAAATAATTAATATGTTAATCTTTACGTTTACTTACATTTCATTCCTAACACATAATCTGTGCTTCGTCTGTACTCTCGTCGGTTTCTGGTTCGGTTACTGGCAAAACAATTAATTCCAGAATATCTGAATCAATTGTTTTGTTGTTTCTACTAGTTTTATGTGAAAATGAACTTAAATGTGGATCGGAACTAAGTAACAATCTGCGAAATAAATCGTCGTTCGTGTTCAAATGCGAAATTTTCCTCGTGTGATGTTCCCGAAATCTTCTCACATCTTTATTCTTTGCCTCTTGTGCTTCTTCTGAAAGTTCTCCAATTGGGAGTATTAAATCTTTTATTATATTAGCCCCATGAATCAGAATTTTGTGCACTGACACCGGCATGTAATACCAGTTATATAGACTAATATATCTTTCACATATTTCTGAACAATATTTTTCAAAATTTTGAGTTTGTATTTCATAACCGGAATTGATAACTTTTAGAATTATGCCACATTTTTTAATTAAATCTTCATCAATGCCAGTAATTTCTGCTGACAATGATGGGTTAGCAAAAAATCTTCTTGCCGTGTTGCCATCATTGCTCGTTCCGCATCCAGGTTTAGGCATATCGACAATAAGTCCCATTCGTGTACGAAATCTATCCTGTATTACTATTTTCCTTCGTTCCAAAAAAAATAGTCACAGGTATTTTCAGACATATATGTAGAAGCATGTTGGCGGGACGAAGACACTTACTTGTGCCGCGCAAGCGGCCTGATTGCTGCCAACGTAATTGGTTATTACTCGAAAACCGCAAAAAAGTGCAACTTCTCCTTTTGCACATACATTCGTTAAACTATGGACTATTAAATAATGTAAGTTTCAACGATGCCTCTCGATTCCGAAAAATGTTACACGCGATTAAAAACGACCATCGTGTATTTCAGTTATTTATAACTTTTTATATATTTTAATAACATCGAATGAATGCACAATTTCATCTTACGAATAAATGAAAGCATTTTCAATATCTGAAGTGTGAATTTATACAAGTTATTGACCTTTTAGTTTCCGCGCGCTCAATAGCTTTTGCTAAGTTAAAAACGCTATCCCTATTAATTTTTCAAAATTTGATGCCGTAATTAACTTCAAGTAACGTAACCAAATCAGACAGTACTGTTAAAAAAAATATAACATTATTTTATCAACATTTCCCCCCTCCTACAGGGCTTAGTTTTAATTTAATAATAATTTTGACCTCGGAATCAGATTCTGCGACCCCAAAAACCCCTGGAATGACCATCTTCATGATGATAAAGGGTGACATGTGAGCGTAAGGATTTGTTTTCACGTTTTCGGCGTTTCGTCCCACTGTGCGTCGGCTAGCTGAAGACCCGTTAAATGGGGCCAGTCGTTGGCGGAGGCCAAGCGTGAAGGCGTCGGCGGCATCACCTCTGGAGTCACCAACGCATGAAACGGTAAATTAAAAGGAGAGTCAAAGTCCGTAGTCAAGGTCACTTCCACCTCGAATTTGGCCGTTCCGACATCTCGACCTTGAAAGCCGGCCAGCTGAACGTGCGTGGGCCTTCTCTTCAAGCGAAGAGTTTGAGCCACCCAATGGCTGACGAACGACGCATCAGCGCCCTGATCCAGCACCGCTCGAACCGACACGAATCTACCATTGGGCGCCAAGAGACGCACACGAGCCGTGGCCAGAAGAACTAAACGCTTGGCACAAATAGAGTTCACCAAGGCTTTGGAGCTGGTGTCTGGTTGATGGGCGTTGTTGTCGTCCGTCCTGACCTCGGAAGGCAGGTAGGCGTCGTGTAGTAGAGTGTGGTGCTTTGAGTCGCACACCAGGCAACGATACGTTGAAGGGCAAGCTGCCACGACGTGTCCTAGATTTAAACACGATAAACAGACGCCTACCTTGACAGCCTGGGCCTTGCGATCGCCTGCGCTCATCCCCTTAAATTTTGGGCAATAATTCAAATTGTGCGTGCCCTGGCAAAGCGGGCATTGACGGTTTTGTTTACCCCTTTTAGGAGGAGCGTCAACTTTCACCGGCAGCGCTGTCCGGGAGCGATCAGAAGGTGTTTTCGTTCCCTTCGTTGCATCACGTTGCTTCGAGACCGAAGTCGATTCTCGAGCTTGCGCAGCGTAGAGCGCATGAACTCGATTCTCGAAGAAATCCTCAACATCGGAGAAGCTGGGACTTATTGTTTTGTCGGTAAGTGTAATTTCCCACGCGAGGCGGGACGTGGGGTCCAGCTTTTCAGCGAAAAGGAAAACGAACCACTCGTCCCATTCCGCTACAGGTCGTTTTAACGAGTTGAAGGAGACGATTGCCTGACGGAACTCGTCGAGCAGGCGTTTGATGTCTGCAGGGCGTCCCTTAGTCACCGGGTCACAATTCACCAAGGTTCTCATGCGCTCAGCGGAAAGGATCCGTTGATTTTCGTACCTTTTCTGCAGACTGCTCCAAGCGCCGTCATAGTTCGCTGCGGTAACGTTGGTACGCTCTAGCATCGTTGCCGCCTCACCCGTCAAACTCGACTTTAAATATTGCAGCTTCCTGACCTTGGAAATACGATTGGAGTCGTGAATCAACGACCGGAACCGATCCCGAAAACTCTCCCATGCCAAAAGGTCCCCTGAGAAGGTCGGCAGCGGGATCTTCGGAAGGGCCGAATCGTCATCGTCCTCAGTACCTCCGGAAGTGACGTTGCCTGTGGAGACAGGTTCAGGCTTCGGTTCCAATTCGCGTTGCATGTCTCTCAAGACGGCCGAATGTTGAAGGAAGACCTCCTCAACGTCTGCGAACCGATCGTTCTTGACGTAATCACTAGCGGAGGCCTCCGGCGCGCGAATCACACTGCGATGGCCCGTGGTAAACGTTTTCCAATAGTCCTCTAGTAACTCCCGTCGAGTTTCCAGCACCGAAAGGGTTATATTACTCTTTCCCAATTTGCGTAGGTTTATCAGGAAACGCTCAATGCGTCCGGCAGTATCGTTCTGCTCGCGAACAAGATCCTGCAACGTGGACGCCATCTTTCCCTCGGAAACGACCGCGTGCACGCAGGTACGACGGAAAGGCAAATCGGATCACACCCGAAACTCGCACGAACAGCGTCGCGAAAGGGCACAGAATCGCCTCACGGCCTAGAAGCACCGAACGGAAGGCGTGGAAAAACAGCGGAAACGCGCCGAACACTTCACTCCGCACCTGCTCCACGTGTCGTGGAAGTATCCAGAAGGTTCGCGCAAACACCCACTCGCGAGCACGAACCGGTAGTATCCGATCTAATCCGGAGCATCCAATGAAATCCGGAGGAGATCCGGCTCGAAGGACCAGAAACTGAGCGCAATGTTCTTCGAACTAAAGAATTGATCGCACTCGGGTAATTTTGTTAGATAGGATGGTCGGATAATCGAAGTAATTCCACACGTGTTTAAGGAAAAGGTATATTTCGCTCCGATGGTCGGAGTCTAACAAGATTGGAGACGATAGTTCGTCTTGCTTGCACACACTTGTACGCGATCGTACAACGTAGAAATCGTACAAATAGAAATCGCGCATAGGACAATATCGGCTCGAAGCCCGAGGCCGAAAATCGCACACGCGAGATAAGCAACAGCGTGTTTACACCGGGTACGCGCGAACAGGAAGAAAAGAGCGAACTTCTACCTCGCGGATCGCCGGATGGATCGGTACCCCCGTCCCGCCTCGCCCGCGGCCCGAGCTACTCGGTCCACCCGAACCGCGAGATCGGCGGGAGCGGCTGGGCCGATCACCCATTGGTCTGATCACGCGAGAGCGCCGAAATTCAAACTGATCTAAACTATGTACATCTTACAATCTATCATGCAATAACGACCCCTAGTACAGATAAAATAAAGGCTAAAAGCAAGAAAAATTATAGTAAAAGTGATTGCCCTGCCATCGCGAACAGGGAATTAGCTTCTTTCATACATGAGACATGTTTATGGGGGGAGGGGGGGGGGGGGGGGGGGATTTCATCACTTTTTTCATAATTTGTGAATTTTTGTTGTGTTGATCTTATCAAGTCTTCTGTACCATCGCCTTTTGGTTACGCCGCCAGCCTTATTTATTCGGATCATACATACAGCTAAATCTAACGTAGAAGTACAAATAATACTGTTTTTTGTCCTCGACTTTTTCATGTATTGGGGGGGGGGGTAGGGCAGAGGAGTGACATTATTTCTGGAAAAGGTTGACGGAAAGGACCCCGTGGAGGTGAAAATTGTACCCAGTCAGCAATAATCAATAAAAATATTACCCATAACCACAAATCCAAACGACTTAAAATCAGTCACTCGCGGGTTTACGAAAAAGACAAAAAGCCGCTGCGTTCGGGTCGCTAGTAGCATCACGAGTTCCGTAAATACACAATTTATTTCGAGAAATGATTCGTTACGAACGAATAGAAAAAAAAAATAAAACATTGAAGGTGTTCTCAAGATTGCAAAGGAAAAATGAATAATTTCAGGGAGAAAAAAAATTGGAACATAGTATTATATTATTATAAATTAAACGATTTTAAATTAGGTATATATTAATTATAATTTTAATGGAACTATTTATTTACAATTGTTTATTTACAAAATAGGCCGCCGCGGCCGCGGTCAGGGCTCTGGGTCTTCACTAAATCTCGCAGGGTACTCGCCTGCGAGCGGAGGCTGACGGCTTGTGCCCGTACCGCCTGGAGGGTGGCCCAATGCTCTTGACGGGCCCGCACCCTCCAGCCGCTCCTCTTATGGCGCTTCGACGTGTATCCCCCTGTAATTAGTTAGTAATAAACGTCAGCAATTATATTATAATAATTTATAAATTTTTGGCACGCGCAGATAAAAATGTTCGCCTCCCCTGATATAGGCTAAACCGAACAATTTTTATATTGTAAAAACAAAAAGGTATTTAATTAAAGTATTAAGAAATAATACCATGTGCCGTGGCCGGGCCCTGTGGTGGTGGTAGTGGTGGTGGCGGTGGTGGTGGTGGTGGTGGTGGCGGCGGCGGCGGCGGCGGCGCCGTAGTTGCGGCTGCCAGCGACAGCGAACCGGCCTGGACTCCCCTGATATAAGCTAAAGTCAACAATTTTTATTATATTGTTAAAAGATAAAAAGTATTAATTAATATTATTAAGAATTAATACCGTTTGTCGCCGGCTGCTGTGGTGGTGGTGGCGACGCCGCCGTTCTCGGCACCTTGTTCGCTGCCATTAGTATTTCGGCATCATTCGAGTCTGGAAAAATGAATTTGAATAAATGTATATATAATTTTTTTTTATTATTATTTAATTATTCTGTAAGCTTATCGTTAATAAAACTCACCATCAAGTAGGGCGGCCTCCCGCATTTTCTACAAAAATTAATAAACAATTAATTAACCAAAAAATCATCCAGAGTTCATAAAAGTGGCGTAAGATAGAAGAAAGGCATACGTTAAGTATCCGTGGACATAGACCGTGACTGTATAACAAATAATACAACAAAAACATATTTGTATCAAGCGAGATGTGTTTTCAGCGTACTTTCTTCAATAATGTGACTCATAATGTGTTGTCGATTTACCTTATTTGACAAGTTTCTAGAAACTTGCACGTAAGAAAATGCTTCTCTGTCGAACCTTCCCCGGACAAGTTCCAAGTCTGTACGTCTCCTTCGTTTCTATCAGCTCTACATAAGTCTATTAAATAATTTGGGTTCTATAAGCTGAACAAAAAAAGTCTATTAAAAAATTTTACCGACTTACCTTGTTAATTGAGGCAATTAATAATTGAAGCAGTGTGCTATATGATCGAAAAACTCGTGATCGTGATATTTCTAACATTTTGATAACTGTCACTTGGCAGGTTATAATTGAGTGACAGCTAGGTGACATTTACTAGAGACCCGAACGCAGCGACTTTTTGCATTTTTCGTCAACTGCGCAACCGCATTTTCAGCAAAACCATTCCGGATAACTTCAGGAAACTATCTAGGCGACATCTACCTGCGTCAATTGTAAAAGTAAAACGTGACGTCACGAAACGTCTTAATCAAAAAAGTATCATTTTGATAACTATTAATTCAGAATAAATCTTATATCTTTTAGACAAATAGCTTGATACATTAAGTAAAACGACATATGGGTTCGAAAAAAATAAATGATTCGCATAATCATGTAAAGACACCGGGGCTATGTCATAAAATAAGATAATAAGGCTAAAATAGCTCCGACGACCTGTCAATTTCGCTATCTTTCGTGTATAGATACGTGGTCGCTCAGTGTGCCTATGGGTAGAGGGGAAGGGGGGAATTAGCTTCCAGACGCGACCGCGTCTGTTGATTACATACAAAATTATAACTAAGCGAATATAAAAAAGACGAATATTACGAAACACACTAGGAATAATTGATTATAAGCGTTGTGAGGAATATAAGTTAAAATATAAGTTAATAAGCAAGAAAACCACTGCGCGTGCGCTAATCCGCCAAAACTATGGTATAAAAGGAGGTGTACGTAGCACAGTGGTTCAGTCAAGACTCTGCTTGAGAGTGCACAAGCGTAGAGGTAGCTAAGGTCTGACCAGTAAGATTTAGCTCGCTCCGGAGACGGTAGCGGCTGGTCTTCAGTGGATAGATACAGGTGCTCCTTTTTCGGTTGTGTACTCAAAAGCTATAGAACCTCGCTCTTGCAAAGGCATTTAGCTCGCTCCGTAAACGGTAGCGGCTGGTGCAGTTGGTAAAAGAAAGGTCATAAGACTATAGAACTCAAACTCTGCCACGAGTAACTAGCTCGCTCCGGAAACGGTAGCGGCTGTTCTTACTGCAGACGTTGCCAAGAGTATTAGCTCGCTCCGGAGACGGTAGCGGCTGTACACTGCAACACACATACATATTTTGTACATAAAACGACACACACATATATATATATATATATATATATATATATATGTCGTTTATAAAATATATAAAATATATATTTATAATATATATATATATATATATATATATATATGTCGTTTTATATACAAAATATGTATGTATGGATAGGTGGGGTTTCGTTATAATAGAGTAAAGGAGTAAATTCCAACTTAAACATTAACAATGGCTTGTTTATTCAACAAATAATTATACTTTAAGGTAACAAATTAATATCAATTACAACTATGATTACAATATTTTTGGGTTTTTTATATTTTATGTTGGATTTTAAGTTGGATTTTACTCCTTTACTGTATTATAACGAAACCCCACCTATCCTATACTCGAGGGGACGCCGCTCTCCTCTCGAGAACCAGTAACGCTCAGTTGTCCCTGGCAATCGGACGTTAGAGGTTGGATATTTTTGGTGACAGCGGTGGGATTGTTCATTTAGAAGGAATATTTCGCTTAGTAAAAATACTCCAAAAGTGAGTAATTTTCCAGAAATTTTTTCTCTCTTAGTAAATTCTACGGAGACTTAAAATTCACAATGGCTGACGGGGAACTTGACCAAGCAATGGCCAACCTAGCAATCAATACTACAGCTCAGGGAGCTATAGAAACTATAGAAATACCAGGAGATACAAACGCTCCAGAAAATTTGAACCCTCAAATTAATATAAATACAGCTACGAGTGCATATCCTCAACTACCACATATTAGCTTACGCGATATAGCGGACACAGTCCCTTCTTTCAATGGCAGGAATATACCGATACATCAGTTCGCTAAAAGTTGTCGACATGCACGGCGCATGGTAAACCCAAACGCGGAATACGGACTAGTTCAACTCATTAGAAATAAGCTTTTCGGGCAAGCCTTAAGAGTAGTTTTAAGCGGGGAATATAATACAATCAACGACCTTATCTCTGTATTAAGCTCACGCTTTGCACCGACACAAACTTCTATTCAATTATACGGCGAGCTATCAAAAATCGCGCCATTACTAACCGAAACAACGGTAGATTATGGCAGTCGTGTATCTAACTTACTCCTACAAATTAAACATTGTAACGCGATAGAAGTACCTACACACGAAGCCCAATTCAATATAACTGCGGAACAAAACTCTGTAAAAGCATTTCTAACGGGATTAAAAACCGAAATACATAACAGAATATACGAACACACCTTCAGTAGTCTTGATCGCGCTATCAACGTCGCTATTAAAGCGGAGGCAGAGTTCAACGAAAATCAAACACGAGCAAGAGTAGCACAGACCAACCAATGTACAAACTGTCTTGGATATGGCCATGATGTCACCACCTGTAGTAGCCAATAAATCTCGCGTACCAACTGGCGGCAAAATAATTGTCAACATTGTAACAGGACAGGACACGCAATGCATGAATGTAGGAACCATAACAGAGGTCAATACAATACATTCTGTGACTTCTGCCGAAGACCGGGACACAGGACACAGGATTGTAGAAGTCGAAGCTACACAAATCGAGCTCCACAATCCAATACATACTGCAACCACTGCCAAAGACCAGGACACACGACGCAGGATTGCAGAAGCCGAAATTACGAAAACAGGACCCCTCAATCCAACGCATATTGCGACCACTGTCGAAGACCAGGCCACACAATACAAGAGTGTAGAAACAGAAACTATGCAAACAGAACACAGCAGCCAGAAATATTCTGTGAATACTGCAAGTACAAGGGCCACACTATAGAACAATGCAGGAAAAAGATGTACTTCGATAGGAAGGAGAAGGAAGAAACACAACCTCGTACGGTACGTCAACAAGCCATACTTAGATTAAAACCCGAACAGGTAAGGAAACTTCCTAGTATCCTTCTTTTTGATGTAGGATTCAGCGAAGATCAGGCAACACTAATGATTGATACTGGATCCGACCTAAACGTGATTAAAAGGAGCGCCGTTTCATCCGACATTCCAATCTTTACGGACATACTCTTCGACCTCAATGGCATTACAAGCGGTCTACTCAGCACCATTGGGTACATCAAAATAAGAACTCTGAACACAGAAATTATTCTCCACGTCGCACAGTGCGGCCGAATGATAGAATTTTGGACAAAAATCTAAATTCAGTTATAAATGTCAAAATATTGGAATATATTTACGGAAAATAAAATTATTAACTAAAATTTTACAAATTTTTTAAAATTATTCACTATTTTCGAATTCGCTTAAACTGATTTGCAAGTCAACGAAAATTGAATCGTTTGATTCGTCTTGCTCAGCTGCAAGGTATTCTTTAATTTCTGTAAAATCTTCATCTTCATGCTTTTGTGAACTAGCTTTTCGATGACTTGAAATCAAAGGATCAGACGTAAGTAAGAGAACATTGAAAAGATCCGTATTTGTGTTTTCTCTACTTGTTTTTCGCGTGTGGCTTAGTCGATGTTTCCTTATTTCTTTATGTCTCGCTTCTAAAGCCTCTTCAGAAAGAACGCCGATTGGTAAATCAAAAAACTCAATTACATCACAACCGTGTAACAAAACTTTATGTACGCTAATAGGCATGTAGTACCATGTATATTTTTCTAAATATAATTTTAACGCGTCTTGTAACAATATATTAAAAGCACTTACATTTATTTTTTGTCCACAAGATAAAACTCTTAGAATTGTGTAAAATTTATCTATTAAATTTTTATTAATTTTTGTAATCTGCGAGCTAATAGTCGAGTTGCTGAAAAACCTCCTGGCTGTATTACCGTCATTACTAGAGCCATATCCTGGCTTTGGCTTATCCACAATAAGTCCTAAACGGGATTTGAATTCTTCTTGAATGCGTTGTTTGTTAATTGCAAATAGTTTCTTATTTTCTTCTCCTCTTACTTGCCATTTTTTAAATGGAAGTCTGTATGAGATATGAAGAAGACATTCAAAAAACCTTATCCAGGAATGTAAAGTGGACAAGCCAAAACGGTAATGCTCAGTTTTTTTAGTTTTTTCAGCAACTCTTTCGGAATTCATCTCTTTTGGAGATGCCCCGCAAATATAGCATTTTGCGCAGGAGTTAGTATTCGATAAAATGTTGCTTACACTACCATCTAACATTGTAAAATGCAATTGAAAATTGACTTCTATATTCTTGCCATCAAAATTACATATATAGGGGGAAAGGTTTGCTATTTCGGTATTTATTAAAGTTTCTTCTTGCCTAATTAATGACTGATTTTCCTTCATAAATATAAATTTGATAGGCCGACAGAAAAATGTCGACGAAGGACGAGGGTTTATCCACAGCGTGTTATTATGGTTATCTATTAACTTTAACGGTACTAAAGCAATTAAAAACAAAAATTCATCTGTCTCAGATAAGTTTTGTGTAAATTTCTGTTTATAATTACTATGTCCGGAGCTTCCGTCAAAGCCCCACTTGCAAATCAGCTTTAAATTTGGGTTATCTTCTATTGTAATCAGTTTTAAAATACTGTGAGATGTGGCATTTAGCAAGTTTTGTATACTTATTTTAGCAAATATCTCGGTAACAGATATTTCAGGTAAAAATGATTTTTTCATTTGTCTCAATTCTTTGATACTGGGGAAACATTTGTTATGCAAAACATTGACAAATGAGCGGAGGATGTTGTACTTTCTTTCCGACAAATCTAGATCTAAATATAGCGCGATTATTTCTTGTGGTGTTAGATTAGGGTGTGACTGAGTTGGATGGAGGGATGTCTTTGATAATTCCTTAGCAGCAAATTGAATTTCTTCTGCTGGTCGGGATGAAATGATATCTTTCACACGACGCTGTTTTGTTTTTATCGATGCATCCTTAAAAAGTACCATAGGCCTTCCACGACTGGTGGACGGTTGCGATTCGAAATTTGATTCTTGATCTAGTACGTTGACTTCCTTCGGTATCTTAATTTCCTTATTCAGCCACACATGATTGTGTTTCAAAAGTTGACCCCTTTTCCGCGAACAGCTTTTCCATTTTTTACTTAAAGCTAAGTTATAAACCTTGCAAGTTTCCTGAAGCTCCTCATCAAAAGAAGTATTACACTCGTTAATATGTAATAATGTTTTTAGTTTAACAAGAAGATTTGATATTTTCTTAGATTTCTCACTGGAAATCCATGTATCAAGTAGATCAGAATTTTTAATGCTGATTTCAAATCCTAAACAAAAAATTGTATGGTCAGATGCAGTATAATGCTTATAAAATTTTATCTCGCAGTTTCTCGCAGAAAAAATTTGAAACTCTCAAAATACAATAGGTAACGAATCGGAAACTATTAAAACCCCAGGATATTTTGAGCCGCTTTTTTTATATGTCAACTTAAAGCTGACAATGATTAAAGTATCACCTGAACTGTCACGCAGATACAAAAATCTATCTATTCATAATAAATATAAAATGAAATATATATATACCTTGGTGAGAACCTTCCATTATAAAAAACGTCTATAAATATATGTAATATAAATGACTAATATTTTATGTATAACACAAGTAATGTCGAGCACCACTGCAGGAATGTTGGGTTCCTGACAGATCTTTATGTTGGATTCCCGTCAGGTTTTTATTAACTTTAATAATTATGATTATTACACTACTGGTTTACACTTAATGTAATATTCAACTCGCCCTTTTACACCACTTTTTCACATTCTTTTACTTGTTCTCTCACGGAGACTGTGAAACTCTCTCGTCGAAAACTCGCTTGTATCTGACTCTGTGCTACTCTTGACTAACTGATTCTGTCACGAATGCATTTCTTTGTTTATTTATCCTCGCCATCCCTTCCTTTCTACTAATCAATCCTCGAAGACCAATCTTATCTGCATCGCTATCTATTGCCCGGACATAAACCTAAACACTCGTCTTTCACACCTCTATCGTACTCCTCATTCACGCGTCTTCTCGAACAACCTATATTCATCCTCAAATTTCAATCACCCCCTACAATAGGTGTAAAACAAATGCCAAAAAATAATTAAGCATGCACATAAATAGTTAATTTTCCTTTTTGACCCATAAATTCTGTAAAATGAGCTATTATTACTCGTAATAATAAATAAATAAATATACTAAAAAACATTATATAACAATTGAATAAGATCTTATACTATTATACATATGAATATTTCGATTTTGTATTTTTGTCCATCTATGCCGCACTGTGCGTCGTAGAGGACCTTCCTATCAAACAGGATGGAATATTGGGGGCGGATTTCTTCCAAACCAACGGGGCAACGATTGACTACATGCATTCGGCAATAACCATTGGAAGAGAAACTGTTCCATTCATCGACCCAGGGACAATCACAATACCAGCAAGATCAAGGAGCCAAATATATGTACGAGTCCTTAATACACAATCTAACACAGGGTACATTCCAAAAATGAAAATTCACCCTAATTTACATATGGGTAATGCACTTGTATCAAACAAAATTCCTGTACCATCCGTCGAATTAGAACCATTTGAAGAAGTACCTATAGGAGAAGAAACAGCGGACAAATACGAAAAACCTAACAGAATACACCAGCTACTTCAACTACTACGATTAGAACATTTAAATTCAGAGGACGAGCCAGCATTGAGGAATTAATAAAAGAACATTCGGATAGATTCTACCTCCCAGGAGAAAAATTAGAAGCTACAAACAAAGTACACCATAGAATAGTAACGGAAAGCAACGTTCCTGTCTTCATAAGGCAATATAGATACCCTCATGCATATAAGGAAGAAGTAAGGAAGCAAACCAAAGAATTACTTGAAAAGGAAATAATACAAGCTTCATCATCTCCTTATAATTCACCGATATGGATCGTACCTAAGAAGGAAGACGCACAAGGAAATGTAAAATCCAGAATCGTAATTGATTTCAGGAAACTGAATGAACTAACGATTGGAGACGCCTATCCTCTGCCAAACATAACTGACATATTAGATCAGTTGGGAAGCGCGAAATACTTCTCCGTATTTGATCTCGCATCCGGATTCCATCAAATTCCGATGCATCCAGACGATCGTCACAAAACAGCCTTCTCCACGATATACAGACATTATGAGTTTAATAGAATGCCATTCGGACTTAAAAATGGACCAGCCACTTTCCAAAGACTCATGGACCAAGTATTAACGGGCCTTCAGGGGATAGAACTCTTTGTATATCTAGATGATATTGTTATATATATCAGCTCTCTTAAAGAACACGCAACGAAGTTTAAACGCCTAATGAATAGACTAACGGATGCCAACCTCTATCTCCAACCAGACAAATGTGAATTCCTAAAAAAGGAAGTATCATATCTAGGACATATAATAGGAGAAGAAGGAGTCAAACCTGATCCACGAAAAATAGTAGCCGTCAAGGAATTCCCAACACCTACAACGGTCAAACATGTAAAACAGTTCCTAGGACTGAGTGGTTATTACAGAAGATTCATCAAAGACTTCTCAAAAATTGCACGACCTCTGTCAAACCTGACCAAAAAGGACTACCAGTTTGAATGGACTCACAAACAGCAAAAATCATTTGAAATTCTGCGGGAAGCTCTTTGCAAAGAACCTATCCTACAATATCCAGATTTCGAGAAGACGTTCAACATTACAACAGACGCCTCAGGTATTGCTGTAGGCGCAGTTCTTAGCCAGGGTGAAATCGGCAAAGATTTACCAATAGCTTACGCATCTCGTGTCTTAAACGACGCAGAAACTCGTTACTCTCCAACCGAACGAGAACTATTAGCAATTATATACGCGGTATTTCACTTCAGACCCAACGTTTATGGCAGGAAATTTTCTTAATAAGGGATCATAAACCGTTGGAATGGTTACAAAATCTTTCAAATCCTACATCTCGGTTAATGCGATGGAAAATAAAACTTGCAGAATATGACTATAAAATCCTATATAAACCAGGAAAGTACAATACAAACGCAGACGCATTATCAAGAAACCCAATAGCATTACCTTTAGACGCCAAACGAGCGCATTCAGAAACAAACTCTCATGAAAATAAAAAGCAAAAGCAATTCCATCAACATAACACGCGACAACGGGATACTACTGCTTCAACCTCAGGAAATCCAGCTCCGCACAAACAACTTAGAATTATTTCAACAGATTCCGATTCATCATCATACGATGAAAGCGACTCAATAAATACAAAACGGCAAAAATTAAAACGAAAAATAAAAAGAAATACCTCCTCATCTCAGCTAGAAGTAAAGAAACAAAACGTCGAAATTTATACACCCCCTCAAATCACGGTACCAGTAGAAGTACATGCGCCTCCTCAAGATATAGTTCCAGTAGAAGTACATATACCCTCTCAACATAGAAATCATACAAGAGCAGCTAGGATACCTCACATAAAAGAAGACGAAGACTTAATAAAAGAAATAGAAGAGACATTCATAGTACCAAACCACAATTATAAAGACCCTCCCAAAATTAATGCAGAAACAAGTTCAGACAAAAACACTCACCACACACCTGAAAAAAGAAAGAAACGGAAATTAAAATCCAGTACTGACACTGCTCCTATAACTCCCATAAAAATTAAGAAGGGGAGAATACTTACACCACCATTATCTCCTCTTCCACCATTATCTCCTCTTCCACCATTGTCTCCTCCTCCACCAGTATCATCCATTCCATCACAACACACAACAGGCAGACCAAGAATAGTGTCAAACATTCCTGTCAAGAAACAAAACATGGAAGTAGAGGATCATTTATGGATGGGCAAAGGATACATCATAACATTCATCAACACCAAAGGTAATCCAATAGGACCAGCTGGAGATAGATTATATAAGGAGAAAAATATAAAAAGTAATAAACTTCCACTCCCATTAAAAACTGGAGAATCAATTAAACTTAAAGAAGGAAAACATACAATCCTCGGACTTATTATAATAGACCATCCAACAGAAGAGGATTTATACAAATCATTAAGAGCACTCCATACCCAACTAGTACTTGAAAACACCACAAAAGTATATATAGCAGGCGAAGAAAACAAAATCTTGTTAAACAGACTGTGGAATTTAATAGACATAATATTCTTACAAGACGACATTCAATTTATATTCTGTAAAGGCACATTAATAACTCCTTCCATACAAGAGAGACAACAAATTATTCAAGAAAACCACCAAACTCCTATAGGCGGACACAAAGGAATAACTAAAACGTACCATCGAATAAGGAATCAATATTATTGGAAAAACATGAAGTACGAAATAACTCAATTCATCAAAACTTGTTTAGAATGTCAAAAGACTAAATTGGTAAGAGTTAAAAACAAAGAACCTATGATATTGACAGACACACCAATTGATGCCTTTGATAAAGTTTCTATGGACATTGTGGGACCACTACCTTTTACAGACACAGGAAATGGTTATATACTCACTATCCAAGATAACGTAACTAAATATTCTCTTGCAATACCATTAGCAAACATCACCTCGGAGGACATAGCTAGAGCATTCACAGAGCACTTCATCTACAAGTTTGGAAGTACTAAAGCCATTCTCACAGACCAGGGACCGAATTTCATGAGTGCCCTTATGAAAAAATTTGCCAAATCATTCCATATAAAACAATACCGACCATCTGCATACCATCCACAATCTAATGGATCCTTAGAAAGAAGTCATCCCGTCCTTGTAGAATATTTACGACACTACATATCAAAAGAGAAACAATGGGATCAATGGTTGCCACAAGCAATGTTTTCATATAACACAAGCACTCACGAAGGTACAAAATTCACGCCTCACGAGCTTGTTTTCGGTAGAAAAGCCCGCCTTCCTTCAAATATCACCCCAACAGATAAAATCAAAACCTATCCTGATTTCGTCGATAAATTAATAGATAAACTTCACCACATCCGATAAATGGCGCGAAACAATTTGGAAGAATCGAAAGTTCGGCAGAAATATTACTATGATCGAAAGATTCAACCCGAAACGTACAAGATAGGAGATTGGATTTGGCTACTAAAACCAAGACGCGAAAAATTGGAACCAGAATACAGCGGACCCTATCAAGTCATCGAAATTTAAAATAATAGCAATTTGAAAATAGCAACAAATCCTAAACAAATAAAAATCGTCCATATGAATAGAGTCAAGAAAGCCTATTTACCTTAAGAAGACTTGGCAACCATGCGCAGAAACTAGTATAAATGGGAGAGCAGATACAGGATCCCTTCATTCTCGCCGAAACACTTGTACAGGAAACAACGTTAATAATCGCAGCGAGATGGACACGTTCCTATGCCTAGAGAAAACTTATAAACGCGACGTATATTACTACGGCAATCATATTCTGTGTGAAGATTGCGCACATAGAATAGGAAAAATACATAGACGGCCAGCAGCAGAACACCTTCTTGCACTAGCTACAAAACGAAATAATAATCAACAATGTCTCATTTGTCGACGGGTACTTTACGGAAAAATATTATCAATTGTACTCTATGTACCCTATTTTCATACCGAATAACGGAAATATCTACACATAATATGCAATTAGGATATGTATATTCAGTTATCCGAGAAGAAATTTTAAGAAACCTCTGAGGACCAATAAAAATCGTGCGACCTAGGAAAACCCTAGGAACTAGAAAAAAAAAGAGAGTTGCAACACTGCATAGAATCATTCGTAAGGAAGCTCAACGCAAATTTTTTGAAAGAACACATTCAGCTAACATGAATAATTTTACGTGCTTACAAAAAGTTTATGACTTCAATGTGTATTACTATAAAGTCATAAAATTATTATGCGTGCAATGCGCGCGATTCTCCGAGATGGACGAAGAGAAAATGGGATACGAACACCTAATAGTGAAGGAAAACAGAAGGTGTTATAGGATATGCCACCGATGCCGGAAAATTTTGTACGTAGCAAGGCCTTCAGAATATTGTGCATTATGCACACTTGCTATTCCACAAATCCACCCTATCTATATGGCCAAGCTACATATTGGAGGAAGCTACCCCATAATCAGGGACATGATCCTTGAGGACTTGTAAACATATATACCCTGGACAAGAAAGAAATTATTCTATTTTTTCTTAATTTACTTGTAAATATGTTCTTTTCTAAAATTCACATATTATTATCTTTATTACACACCACACTTACAAATACACACACACACACGCACACATTGTAATTAACACTCACACCTAGTTTTAAGCATTTTTATAACCAATATTTAAAAATATACATATATAATCCCGAAACACAAAACAAAATTCATACCCTAAATTATAAAATAGCGTAGAAACCATAGTAGAAACACAGCAATCTTACGAATCCACGAAAATGAACTATTCAACAATTCGCGCCGAAAACTATTAAAACCGACATTAGCATCAAACTTTAGACCTCACTGTCAAAACCGCGCTTGCACCAAACTTCATTCATATAACTTCGAAAATGCCGCGAAGAGCCGGATCGCGACACACTAAAACGCAAAAAGACAAGGAAAAATTAGAGGAAATACTAAAGGAAATGATAGAGATCCCGCCAATAATCACTCCACTCCCGGAACCTCCAGGAAAAATGGTAAAATTAATCCCACTAGAAAATCTTTTCCAAATTTCCAAATTTCCAAAAATTTTAAGACGACTTCCCATACTCCTCCGGAATCCCTTCCCTCGACGTCAGGAAAGGCCCCGGAATTCAAAATTCCTACAAAACCAGCACCACGGAAGAAGAAGGAGTTCCTACCCCTCATTCCCATCGACTTTCCCCCACCAGATTGGGAAGCGTATAAAGCCTTACCGGACACGGACCCACGGCAGTGGATTTAGAAGGTGTTAAAAAAATGCGGAACAGGAGTCGCAGAAAAATATGTCCCAAAAGTGAATAAATAAATATATAGAGATTATGATGTATAATAAATATTCAACATAACCTACAATTATTCAAATCTCTCGAGGACGAGAGATCACCTAGGGGGGAGGTGTAACGTCCCACGCGGACTCGAACCCGGTGTTACCGACAGTCGGTAAAACAGCGATACATTACGACAAGTGTAGAATCACTGTACATATTATTACATACAAAATTATAATTAAGTGAATATAAAAAAGACGAATATTACGAAACACTAGGAATAATTGATTATAAGCGTTGTTAGGAATATAAGTTAAATTAAAAGTTAATAAGCAAGAAAACCACTGCGCGTGCGCTAATCCGCCAAAACTATGGTATAAAAGGAGATGTACGTAGCACAGTGGTTCAGTCAAGACTCTGCATGAGAGTGCACAAGGTAGTAGAGGTAGCTAAGGTCTGACCAGTAAGATTTAGCTCGTTCCGGAGACGGTAGTGGCTGGTCTTCAGTGGATAGATACAGGTGCTCTTTTTTCGGTTGTGTACTCAAAAGCTATAGAACCTCGCTCTTGCAAAGGCATTTAGCTCGCTCCGGAAACGGTGCACTTGGTAAAAGCAAGGTCATAAGAGTATAGAACCCAAACTCTGCCACGAGTAACTAGCTCGCTCCGGAAACGGTAGCGGCTGTTCTTACTGCAGACGTTGCCAAGAGTATTAGCTCGCTCCGGAGACGGTAGCGGCTGTACACTGCAACACACATACATATCTTGTACATAAAAACGACACACATATATATATACATAGATACATAAAATATAAAAAACCCCCAAATATTGTAATCATAGTTGTAATTGATATTAATTTGTTACCTTAAAGTATAATTATTTGTTGAATAAACAAGCCATTGTTAATGTTTAAGTTGGATTTTACTCCTTTACTCTATTATAACGAAACCCCACCTATCCTATACTCGAGGGGACGCCGCTCTCCTCTCGAGAACCAGTAACGCTCAGTTGTCCGTGGCAATCGGACGTTACACTACCTTCAAATTTGTGTGTACATAGCCTGACGTAGATCACACTACATCATCTTCTGCTTCGATTATCTGTAAATATATGAAAGCCACATTTTTTTTTAATTATACGACTTAACGTAGAATTTATTATATAGAAATATAGAAATAGGGTGGCCTTTTGCTATAGTAATTGTAGAGACTGCATAATGTGTCTAAAGGAGGTGAGAGCGTATGGTTAAAGTATTACGAATGTCTTTCACAAAAGATTGAATTACAAATGTCTTTCACAAAAGATTGAAAAGCATCAAGGGAGATGTGTTTTCAGGGTACTTTCTTCACTAATGTGACTTGCTCTACATTGCAAGCGGTCCATCATAATCTATTTTCTTAATAATTCTTAATGCTACGTCGTTTGACAAATTTTGTAGATTTACCTTTTTTGACAAATTTCCAGAAACTTGTGCGAAACAAGATGCTTTGTCTATCTCTCTAATCGTCTCCGGACAACCTCCAAGCGTGTGCGCTCCCTTCACTTTTATCCAAGTCCTGTGCGTTCCCTTCAGTTCTATCCAAGCCTGTGCGTCCCCTTCATTTTTATCTAAGTCCTGTGCGTCCCCTTCATTTCTATAAGCTTTACATAAAAACTCTAAATTAAAAATAATTTGCTGGTATAATAAAAATATTTGTCAATTTAAATGCAATGCAATTTGTTATAATATATATTTTGTACATGCAAAACTCGTGACATTTCAAATTTGGACAACTTACCTTATTTGACACTTGGCAGGTTATGATGGATTGACACTTGGTAGGTTATAAAGCGATGACACTTGGTAGGTTATAATTCAATAGTACACATAGGTATATGTCCAATGACGGACGCCAATCCCTGCCGTCCCTGCCGAATGATCCCGAGAGTCGACGAACGAAACATACACTAGTTTCTTTTGGCTGAAGGTGTGCGCGTAACGCGTATATACGTATTATGTAGACGAAAATTTGGCCTGGAGAAGAAGGAAAAGAAAATTCTTACTGTTTCTGACAGATTCATGAGACGATATTATGATATCACTGTCATGCGTGGACAGATTTTATTGAAATTTGGTCTTATTCGAAAGCTTATATGCGGTTTACGTAAGAAAAATGCCTTTAAATTTAGAAAATATCGCAGGCGTGATGAGATATTAATGAAATAAGTTTCAGGTTAGGTTGGAATAGCCCGGCGACGAGTAAATGATAGCGGTAGCGACAGTCGATATATACAGGGTGTCTTTCCTGTACTTGGCGTCGAGACGCTACCGCGTCTCTAGATCGTTCCTTTTGTTTGTTTTCTTGTATGTTTAATTCTTTATTTATATTATTCTCGTTAATTGTTAATTGTGTTACTATATATTATATACAATAGATATTAATTAAGTTAATTTAGTTGTTGTTGCCCTCATCAGTGAACTGGAATTATTATTAGTTTAATCTTTAATAATAAACTATTTGTATTTGATTTGAAGATTTTAACTATTTGCAGTGGTGTATCATATTTCTGGTTTGTATCTTGTTAATTGTGTATTGTATATACAGTAATTAGTTAATAAGTATTGGCAATTATTTACAGATTAATTTCGTTGATTGATTATGGCCCAACGCAAAAGCTGGGTGTGGCCGTTCGTTACGCTGGCTGAGGATAAGAGTTATGTTGTTTGCGACTTGTGCCACGTTAAACTCTCGTATGGTGGCTCGACATCGGCCAGTGCAAAGCATCTACGGGCAAAGCACTCCGGGCATTGCTTTGGTGGTACATCTGGAAATGAGCCACCACTTGAATGTATCGAAGGTAGGGTGTTTCATTTTTATTCGCTTTTTAAGCAGTCGGGTTTTTTAAATTTTCTTTTTATTTTAATGTAATATTTTAATTTTAACCCTATAATATGAAACATCCTAGTGGAAGGTGAAAATGGCAATACTTTTGCCGAGTCTGTACCCAGGATGGTACAGAGAAGAAGTCCATATTCAGCTAAACGGCAGGAAGAGATATCGTAGGCACTGGCGCGAATGATCGGTGCTAATATGCTGCCTATATTTCATTTGTCATTAGCTCTGGGTTCAAACAATTTATGGCAGTTGTTGATCCAGAATTCCGATGCTCAAAATCTATGACAAAGCGATTGGAATTAATTTATAAAGAGAAACGTGACAAAATCGAGAAAGAAATTGAAAAGGCGGCCTCAATATCTGTGACCGTCGACGGTTGGTCATCGCGTGGCCAAGATTCGTATATATCTTTGACGGCGCACTTCGTAACAGCTGATTGGGAAATAAAACTCATGACATAGAGGGTCGACATACAGCGGATAACATCACAGCCGTGGTAACAGGTATGCAGGAAGAGTGGAGGGTTACCAATAAATTAATCGCGATGGTCCATGATAATGCCAGTAATATGCACGCCTCAGCAAATTTAATAGAAATTTTAAAATACAGCGTTTCGTGTGGTGCGCATAATTTACAGTTATCCATTAAAGACGCCTTTCAAACAGTAAACCAATTTTCAGATGCGGAAAAGAAAGCCAATAAGATAGTGCAACACTTTCATCATTCTAATTTGGCGACGTCTGCGTTACAGGATAACCAGAAGCAGCTCAATCTACCGGAACAGAAATTAATTCAATCGTGCCCTACCCGATGAAATTCAACATACAATACGTGTGAACGTCTGGTAAGTAATCGAAACGCAATTCTTTCTGTTTTAAACAACAGAACTATAACAAAATTAAATGTAGCCTTGAAGCTTGAAATGGCAGAATGTGATTGGCAAATTATTAGTGACATTATCACAATTTTAAAACCATTCAATTTAGCAACCGTAGAATTATGTTCGGAAAGTAAAGTAACTATTTCCTTAGTTCTACCAATCATCCATGGATTAATTAATAATCATATAAAAGACAATGATTGGGACACTGTAGAAGCTAAGGAATTTAAGAACATTTTAAGAACATCCCTTGCTCGTAGATTCGATTTACATTCATACTGTGAGAGTGTCCACCAAATTGCTTGTTTCTGGACCCTAGAAGCAAAGATTTAACATTTGAAAACATTGAAATAAAAAATATAATTATTAATTCTATTCGGAATAGGATTATAAATATGCCCATAAATGAAGATAATGCAGATAATGATAGTACAATTCCAAGTGCTTTGGATTTTGTTCGAAATTGGCCGTTCAGTGTTGTCACGCTCGCCCTCTGTTAACGACGCAGAGGACACCGAGACCGTTTGTTTATAGTTTGGGAACGTCGGCGTCCTCGAGTTGTTACTAAGCGAGAGGCATGTCGGGTCCTATTGGCTCAAGTTCTCGCGTGATTGGGGAAAGCCAATCAGCGATTCCTCTTTGTTTGCCTGCGTAACCGTCGAAATGTGTGCGCGGCGGTGACTCGTTTTTCGAAGACGAGAGAATCAGAGCGTCTTCAACCATTGTGTAAGACCCATCGGGTCAACCAGAGCTTCTCTCCCTCCATGGGATATTTTGTCATTAAAACTCCAAGTATCATCCCCTTCCAGAGGGGTAAACCATAGTCTGATTTCCCTCTCACCAAATCCCGTGCGCGAATCAACGAATCGGCATAATAAATAAATATAATATGTCGCTGGAAATCGAAGGCACGCGACATAATGGTCCTTCGAGCCGGATTCGAAAAGGTGCGTTGTACGTGAATTTCGTGAGTGGGTTTTCTCCTGATACCGACGGGTGCTCTACATAGCTGTGACTTTCGCGAGTCCGGTTCAAGCCCGGCTCTTCGCGAGTGCCGCGAGCCGTCGCGACCAGTGCGACCTCGAGCGTGTTGCGTGTCGAATTCCAAGTCGCGTAAATTCTGTGTTCGCACATCTCGTAGTGGACACTCCTGATTTGGCAGAAGTCGACAGTGCCGATCATGGCAGCGAGTCTGCAGAACCTCCTCACGGAGCAAACGATCCAGTTTGACCAGCTGAAGAGAGTGTTGATCAACTTCAAGAAGTTGTCCAAAGCCAACCTGACCCTCGCGAAAACCGAAGGAAGGCTTGCCAACCTAGAAAAGCTGTGGGAGAAGTGCGAGGCCCTCCATGTCCGGATCTCACAGGCGGTCTCCAAGGAGGAAACGGAGTCCATCCCCTATTTTACCGCTGAGGAGTTCTTGAGTGCCGAAGAAGTCTACCTTACGACCGCTGACCACATTCGAGATGTTCTTGGTAACCTCCATGGTAACACCCCCGCTCCCACCAGGAAAGGTAACGACGGTTCGTTCCGTGAGTCCCCCGGTGGGTCAATCATGCAATTGCCTCGCATCGGGCTCCCCCGGTTTTCCGGTAAAGCGACTGAATGGGAAACCTTTCGTGGAATGTATAAGTCGCTTGTATTGCAAAGCGACGTGTTGACCAACGTGCAAAAACTGCATTATTTAAAGAACAGTCTTGATGGCGAAGCTGCCTTGCTTATCAGTACAATCAAAGTTTCAGATACCAATTACGAGGTCGCGTGGGAACGACTCGTAAACGAGTACGAGAATCAGAGTGCGATTATATATGCTAACATACACGCGTTCTTTGATTTGCCGAAAATGAAATCGGAAACCGTGATGGAGTTAAAACGTCTTCGCGATCAAGTCTCTTCGTCACTTATCGCACTGTCCAACCTGGAACGACCCGTAAAGCATTGGGACGATTTGTTAGTCTACGTTATATCCCAAAAATTCAGTCCTCGTACGCGAAACGAGTGGAGCCTGTTGCGAGGTAAATCGGATACATATCCCTCTTATCAAGAGATTCACGACTTTATGACTGAACGGATTCGTGGCTTGTCAGACTATGCCAGAGCGACGGATACCGTTTCGAACGAGACGCGTTCGTCCAGAGCCCGTTCGTCGGTGCATCTCGTTGCGAGCGTTGAATGCGTGAACTGCGCTGGCGATCATGGTTTGGCCAAGTGTGAGGATTTTCTCCGCCAATCGCCCGAGGAGCGCCGACAATCGGTTCAGAATGCCAAATGCTGTTTTAATTGCTTGAAGTCCGATCATTTTGCACAGAATTGTAAAGGCAAGCCGGGATGCAATCGTTGTCGTCGATCACACCATTCGTTGCTCCATCAGGAGGGCGTCCGTCCGTCTAAGATGAGCTCGTCCCCTCCGACCGTTGGTGATTCGGGCGTTCAGTCCCCTAATATTGAACTGGGCGCGTCCACTTCCGTTCAGTCGGTGTACGCGCCGGGCGATACGGTGAAAATCCCTTCCCCGGTGTTGCTTGCCACTGCGTGGGTAAGTTTAAGCACCGCGGAAGATCGCGTTTTTCATTTGCGAGCTTGTTGGACCAAGGTTCGACATACAGTTTTATTTCCGAATCTCTTTGTCAGACCATGCGAGTCAAGCGTCGCCGTGCGAATTTGCAAATTCAATGTTTTGGCGAGACTTTCGGAGGCGCAGCGAGGTCGTGCGTCGATTTGGTTCTGGCATCGACCACCGGACGCGGACCGTCTCTTCCATTCATAGGTTACGTGCATCAACGCATTACCGCTTATGTAGCCTCACGAGAAAGGCCAAACGATGTGTGGCCCCACCTGAGGGATCTACCTCTTGCTGACCCGGATTGTTCGAGTAATCAGCAGATTCATGTCCTGATTGGCGCTAATCTGTACGGTTCGTTACTGTTAAATGACTTGCGTCAAGGTCCGTTAGGGACGCCCAGTGCTCAGCTCACGATCTTTGGTTGATTCTGTCCGGTCCCACGGGAAGGCCGTCCCGGATGAAGGGACTATGCAAGCTCTACACTGCGTGACGTGTGAGGATACAAATTTGCTCCTGAAACAATTTTGGGAAGATGAGGGTCTCCCCGCGGTTTCCCCCCTCACGAGGAGGAGGAAATATGCGAACGGCACTTCGTAGAAACGCACTCCGTGACCTGCAAGGACGTTACGTAGTACGTCTTCCATTCAAGTCTGGGCCGCCGTTGGCCATAGGGGAAACGTTAAAAGGGGCTTCCCTTTTATACGCGAAATCGAAACTAGGCTAAAGTCGAAGCCAATAGTCTCAGGTCTTTATTGGGATTTTTTAACAGAATATGAGTCCATGAGTCACATGGAAGTGGTGACCAAGGAGAGTCGTCCTCAATACGTTCCGGTTTATATTCCACACCATGGTGTGTTGCGTGAAGCGAGCTCCACCACAAAATTGCGAGTGGTATTTAATGGCTCATACAAGAGTGGCAACGGAACCTCTCTTAATGACCACTTAATGATAGGGCCGAAATTACAGCAAGATATCGCGGCAGTCATCACACGATGGCGGTCGCATCGATTTGTTTACACCGCGGACATTGCGAAGATGTTTCGCCAAATTCTAGTTCATCGTGACGATGTCGACTTTCAAAGAATACTATGGCGTCCTTCTGACGACGCAGAAGTGCAGTCTTACCGTCTGCTTACCGTTACTTATGGCTTGGCGCCAGCCCCTTACCTTGCGATGCGCGTACTGAACCAGCTGGCGCAAGATGAGGGGAAGGCCTTTCCTGAGGCCCTCCCAATTTGCGAGGATTCTATATATGTAGATGACATTTTATTCGGTGCGAACGACGTTGCCACCCTGCGTGAGATCCGACGTCAACTAATCGAACTCTTAGAGCGTGGCGGGTTCCCTCTCCGCAAGTGGACAGCCAATTCTCCAGAGTTGTTGTCAGACATTCCGGAAGAACAGCGAGAGATGACTGATCGTTTGATCAAGCAGGGAGATACCATGAAGGTATTAGGTTTGTCTTGGTCCCCACGTAGTGACGCGTTTCAATTTTTAATTGCCCCTCCTTCAACAACGAAGCCCACAAAGCGTTCGGTACTATCTCTCATTTCGCAACTGTATGATCCATTAGGTTGGGCTTCTCCTGTTGTCATAACTGCAAAAATTTTAATGCAGGAGCTGTGGCTCCGACGTATCGAGTGGGACTCCCCCCTCCCTATGGACTTAGCTGTCCAATGGAACGAATATTCGTCGGATCTTATTAATTTACAGAAGATTCGAATTCCCCGGTGGACCGGTATGCAAGCCGGTCAATTGAGCGTAGAGCTTCATGGTTTCGCCGATGCCTCCAGTCGAGCCTACGCTGCGGTAATATACATCCGGGTGTTGCATCCGTTGCGGAATGTCCAAGTAAGTTTAATTGCTGCCAAGACCAAGGTCGCTCCCCTTCAAACGATCAGTATCCCTCGACTGGAACTCAACGCTGTCGTGCTGTTGAGTAGACTAATGTTCCGGGTTCAGACTTCCTTGAAATTGGAGAAAGTCCCCTTGTACGGGTGGACCGACTCCATGATAGCCCTCGCTTGGCTTCGACAACATCCTTCGAAATGGAAGGTTTATGTAGCCAATCGCGTGTCTGAGGTGCAGCAACGTCATCCTGCAATGTGCTGGCTACACGTCAAATCCGTAGATAATCCGGCCGATTGTGCCTCCAGAGGGATTCCCGCGTCGGAATTGTCACTTCATAAATTGTGGTGGTACGGTCCTCTGTGGCTGCAGGGGCATCCGGCCTCCTGGCCCGCTTATGAGGAGGTTGAAATTCCAATCGAGGAGTTTCCGGAGGAATTGCTCGCGGAGACTCGCCAGCCAGGCGTGCATCACGTCGCGCCAACGCTGGAGTGGAACCCCCCCGAGAAATTTTCCAGTTGGACACGACTTCTCCGGGTCACTGTAGTTTTGAAACGCTTTGTTCAGAAATTAAAGAATAAAAGGGAGGGTCAACCTCTCATAACGGGTGCGTTATGCGCGCCAGAAGTCCAGGATGCGACCGTCTTCTGGTTACGATCAGTGCAAACGTTTCACTTCTCCTCGGAGTGGTCCGTTCTGAAAAGTGGGGGTTCAGTCCCCAAAAGGAGTCCGTTGCGGCCCCTGCACCCTATTATCGGGAAGGGAAAATTAATTCGGCTCGGTGGGCGGCTCGTCCATTCCGCCCTCAGTTATGACGAAAGACACCCAGTGGTGTTACCAAGATGTCGAATTTCTGAATTATTAATTGATTGGGCTCATCGCCAATGCCTCCATGGAGGCACGCAATTAACCTTGCGAATTTTGAGACAAAACTATTGGATAATTTCAGCGCGACCATTAGTTAAATCATACATTCACCGGTGTGTGACGTGTGTGCGTCACTCAGCCCAAGTTGCCACCCAATTAATAGGTGACCTTCCGAGTCCTCGAGTGACTCCCTCGCCACCATTTTCCCACACGGGAGTGGACTATGCCGGTCCGATGGATATCATTAAGGGAGTAGGTCGCGGTCAACGTACCACCAAAAATTACGTCGCCGTATTTGTTTGTCTCGCCACTCGGGCGATTCATTTAGAAAGTGTGGACGATTACACCACGAACGGTTTTCTCGCTGCTTTCGACCGGTTTGTGGATCGAAGAGGTTTACCCTCCGATTTATATAGCGATAATGGAACAAATTTCCAAGGTGCGGATCGTGAGTTTGTGACGAAGTCACGTCACGCGCCATCCGAACGCTCGGCACCGAAAACAAAGGCCTTAGTTCGCGCCGCGGCCGCTGGGCGGCCGCTGCCCCGCGGTGTCTCTCGCGAGCGAAGATTCGCGGCTTGCGCGTATAAGGCCCGCGGCGAGCGAGATTGATAGCTCTCGTCCCGCACGCATTAGTGGTTCACACCGCCGTACCGTACGTTCGAGAGGCTCTCTTTTTGTGGATTTCCTTGAGGTGTGCACGCGCCGACCTATCGTCACGCTGTGCCATTGCCAGCCTCGTTTCCGATATAGGCCGAGAGAAATCTTGCGCCCTACCCCGTCGAAGAGGTATCTCTACGCCCAGTAGGCTAGAAGCCTACTGCACTTCGAAACTCCAATATACGACTCTCGTACGGACGCGCCTCTTAAGGCCCCCAAGAGCAGAACGTTCTCGACACCGCATCCCCACTCCTACGACTCGCCGAAACCTCGCCGCCGTCGCGAAACGACGCGCCGTACCGCCGTAGCTCTTCCGTCGCGCTCGGAATTTATGTACAAAAATCAAGTTATAGATTTCACTCTAGTAAATAAACATTATTATTTATTTCAACCACAGCTTTGCTCATTCGCCGAACCCTGCCTTACCGACTGAGTCGGCAACCTATCCCTTCTCCGTCCCACCGGTAATCGTTCCGCAGCCAAACACGATTACAAGTTGAGCAGTAGCTTTAAAGCAGTCCTTAGAGACCCTCAATTCCGCGATTCTTTAGCCGGCGATGTCGTCTCGTGGCACTTCATACCTCCGGTGGCACCTCACTTCGGTGGGCTTTGGGAAGCTGGTGTGAAGAGCCTTAAGCATCACCTTCGCCGGGTGATCGGCACTCGCGTGCTGTCGAAAGAAGAGTTCTCGACTCTATTGTGTAAGATAGAAGGATGCCTACATTCCCGGCCGATAGCCGCCCTTACCGACGATCCCAGCGATCTTTCAGCATTGACCCCCGGTCATTTTTTGATCGGGCGTCCGCTCGTGAGCGTGCCGCAGCAATCGGTGCTCGAGGTAAATTCGAGCCGTCTTTCGCGTTGGCAGCGCGTCCAAGCGATGCAGGAACAGATCTAGCGTTCTTGGGTTGCAGATTATTTGCTTTCCCTCCAAACGAGGCAGAAATGGTTTGCATCCCGCGACGATCTCAAGATTGGTGAGTTAGTTCTTTTGAAAAACAATCTTCTACCACCTTCAAAGTGGGAACTTGCACGTATAACCCAGGTGCATCCTGGAGCGGATGACCGCGTTAGAGTTGTCTCTCTTCGCACCGCCAAGTCTAACTTCAAGCGTCCAATTACCCAGATCTGTCCCCTGCCCTCGTCGATCCCTGAAGGATCGACGGGAACCATGTAAATAATTGTATAATGTTGTAAATATTTTTCGTAGATTGTAAGTTTGTAAAATAAAAAAAAAAAAAAAGGGGGCTCTTTCTGATACTTGCTCCCCAAAACCTTTATCTATCGCTAGTTAGTCTTATATGTTAGCGGGCGCGACCCCCTTTGTCTCGTCTCACTAAGATACGAGGTGGGCGGCATGTTCGAAATTGGCCGTTCAGTGTTGTCACGCTCGCCCTCTGTTAACGACGCAGAGGACACCGAGACCGTTTGTTTATAGTTTGGGAACGTCGGCGTCCTCGAGTTGTTACTAAGCGAGAGGCATGTCGGGTCATATTGGCTCGAGTTCTCGCGTGATTGGGGAAAGCCAATCAGCGATTCCTCTTTGTTTGCCTGCGTAACCGTCGAAATGTGTGCGCGGCGGTGACTCGTTTTTCGAAGACGAGAGAATCAGAGCGTCTTCAACCATTGTGTAAGACCCATCGGGTCAACCAGAGCTTCTCTCCCTCCATGGGATATTTTGTCATTAAAACTCCAAGTATCATCCCCTTCCAGAGGGGTAAACCATAGTCTGATTTCCCTCTCACCAAATCCCGTGCGCGAATCAACGAATCGGCATAATAAATAAATATAATATGTCGCTGGAAATCGAAGGCACGCGACAGATTTTATATATCAAAATGGCATTAATTCTAACGACAGTGCTTCAGAAATTGATATGTATTTATTAGAACCACAAATAAATCATAATTTACACCCATTGTTATGGTGGAAAACTCGTGCAAATAAATATAATAGACTAGCAGAATTGGCAAAAATGTATTTAAGTATTCCGGGTCCGTTTGCCTGTTCGGAGCGCACATTTTCTTCAGCTGGAAATATTGTTACGACAAAACGCACTGGTTTACTACCTGAAAATGTAGACTTATTAGTATTTTTACATCAAAATAGAAACGTGTAGAGATGTAAGAAATACCAACAAATCAACATTCTCAGGTAGTAGAGTGCTACGCTTTATGCTAACATTATTTCCAGCTGTTGAAAATACTCGTTCAGAACTTGCAGAAGTCGCAAGTGGGTATACATAAAAACATCTTAGTAATTTTTGCAAGACTAGGGTATTTGTTTCCACGCGTTTTTCTCCACTAATGGCCATCAATTATTGTTTTTTTGTGCCTTTTATAAATACATTTGCAGTTCGGAACTGCTATCGCTGTTAAATTTTGAAATTTGGAATATAAAATCTACTGCACTTGGCATAGAATTAACATTTTCTATAGTTTCGTTTATAAAATGTTTTCTATATCATATTACTAATGGAAATTGTAGTAAGATTCTTCATTTCATTGTTTTCAAACGACATCTGCTTGCTTCTTGGATCGGCAAACGAAGCAAAACGATGTACAGTTTTGAACATGTGGTCGTAAATTAAATCTATTGACAAAGGACGTTACCAAAACATTTTTAAATTGCTCAGTCTCACGGGCCCGTCGCGCCGGCTTATAGGCGGTCGCGCGCAAACTTCGCGAGCGAGAGCGCCGCTCAGCGCGCGTGGTGGGGGAAGATCCGCGTCCCACCGGTTCTAACTCGTTACAGTATCTAACAGATTTACAGCCATGCTTATAATATTAGATGCATTGTCATGGACCATAGCCTTCACTCTACTGCTGACATTCCAATCTTTATTAATTACCTTAAACATGATGGCTAAATTCTCCACCGAATGACGATCTTCCATGAACTATGTGCAAAGTGTATAATTTTTTCCCCCGATACCTGGAGTACGCGTCCTCGGAGAAGACAGGAATTGTATGTAAAACGATGAAATTAAATATTTGTAAATATGATGTGTAAGAATGAGTTTTGTTGATCAAACAAATGTACCGTTATGTCAGTGATGAGCAAACCGCGGCCCGCCTGAACATTTACGTATTTCTTTTGAACTGTAAAAGATATCGGAATGAATTTTGCACTTTAGACCAAAGGTTGCTCACCACTGCGTTATATAATTCAAAGCATGTATTTAGAAATGAAACATAAAAAATTGAAATCCTCATTTCAAACAAATAAACGTGTTGTTTTACTTATTTCTGAAATAAATGTTTTCATCTTAAGTCTCATAAAAGTTGGCGGCCCCCTTCACGGGAAGCCGGTAAACAGATCCCCGACAAACTCCGATTAACGTTGCGAACGAAAACCCAGAACGAGTGCATTTTCCTAGGATTTTACGAGTTCTGCTTTGCATCGACTGACGGAGGTGGTTGGGATTAGATAAGACTGACTCCTCTACTCTTAACCTAATAGGAGCAGGCACTGTAATAGGGCAAACTACCCTATTGTAAGTGCAAAGAACGTCGACAGTTCGCAATTTTCACATTCTGATCAAAAGACATTTTATGTATCATAGTCATAATTTCATAATTATAACGCGCAGACAATATCAAATTTAATTGTTTGAAGTTTATTCCGTTCATTAGTGATGTTAGCCGAAAATGATCGATAGTCGAAAGAGTTTATAGGCTGTCAAATCGGAATTCTCCACTAACTCATTTACTCGAGTATCTCATGCATACCCGGGTAGCCGGGTAATTTCTGTCTACCCGAGTAGCCGGGTAGTTTTTGTCTACCCGGGTAGCCGGGTATCTCGCGGGTAATTTTTGTCTACCCGAGTATTTCACGGGTACCCGGCGGGTCGGGTAGTAACAGCTCTAGTTATTATGAAGGCCGAAGCACCTACGGACACGACGCTGCCACGACCGTCACCAAAATTTGGAGCAGCACCAGCAACGGGACCTGCGCCGGCAGCGAGGCATGCGTCGGCAGCGAGGCATGCGCCGACAGCGAGGCATGGGCCGGCAGCGAGGCATGCGCCGGCAGCGGGGGCTGCACCAGCGTCCGTGCACCGCAGATGGGCTACGTGTAAGTGTTTTTATACAAAAATTAAGCAGTGATTTCTGTGATTTTTTATTTATTTTCTTATGAGTCTTTCTTTTTATACTTTATTTGCGGGTATTCTTTTTTGTCTTCGACTTTTTTATCTACTTGGCGTAACTTCATTATTTTTCTAAAGTTTTTTATTCGGTTATAGTAATGAAATAACATAATATTATAACTTTAGATTTTGAAAAGGTAATAAAAACTGTGGTTTAATCAATTTAACAATAATAATTAAATTCACTTAATTTATCATTTCAGATCGAGGCACCAGAGCCGGGCGAGGGAGGCGGCAAGAGCAGTTTATGGAATTCCTCCTTAAACTCAGCTCCCGGGGGGGGGGGGGGGAGCGAGGCAGGAGAGGACATTAATTTTTTATTTCTAAAATATTAATATTAATAATAATAAAAGTAATGAAAGTGTTGTTTAACGTGATTTAACATTTATTATAATAATATATCTATATATGACGGTATAACGAGGTGCAGTTTACAATGGTTCGAGACGCTCTGCTCTTCTTCGATACGCAACGGCAAGGAACAGCTGTAGTGGGGAGCCAAGTCCCTGTTTCCCACACAGCACCATAACATTGCAGCATCGTCTCTGCAATGATGCGGTGCAAGATGGCAATATTGCAACATAACATTGCAGAGACGTTACAGGTTCACCTCCTATGTCCGCCTTAACAATATTGCAGGAGTGTATTTCCGCCGCAACGTTTCGGGCAGTGAGGGACGCGACGACGTGAATGTGTGCAGAATAGTAGTAGTATAACACCCGTGTGTCTTTTTCTCATAGAAAATTTTTTTACCCCAGGGGGATTCGAACCTAGGACCTGTAGCATCGTAGACGAACACTTTACCGCCGCAGCTACAAACGCTGATTGATAAGATTGCTTACGTATTCGAATTTATACTCCTACCGTGCAATACTTTAAACTCAAATTATTCAAAAACGAAGGCTCATTTGACAAACCCCATTAGGGTTTTGTAACACTATAGGTGCGTACTACAAATTTCACCCGGTGTCGTTTTAGGTTAGGTTGTTAAACAGTCTTTAGACTGAAACTTTACATTTGTCTTCTCTTCTCTCTTTTCTCTTGCTAGATTGTATATACGTATTTGTGCAATAAAGACGTTTAATAATAATAATAATAATTTCAGACATTAAAAAATATAGTACCTACTTTATCTAAAAAAATGAAATTGATCTTCGAATCTCCTCTATAAGTTCATGTACCTATATTAGGGTGGTCCTTATTTTTCGACCATAAAATTTTTTGCACGCCGCCCCCTAATTTTGTTCTATTTCATGAAAAAATAATTTGTGCAAAATTTGAGATCGATCGAACGTCGGGAAGACGTGGCACAATTGAGTTGAAGTTTTGAAATAATAGTGATTTCTCGTCAATTTCGGACATAATTGTCTTCGGCTATTTTGGAAGTATCAGTGAATATTTTTTAATAAAAGTACAGTTTATTAGATGTATAATAATATGTACGTATTACTTTGAAAAATATTGACGAAATCTTTGAGTTTTATCTTTTAAAATTAGTATACAACGCAGCGTATAGGCCACCCCATAAAAAACTTTCAAAAAGTAAAAAAATTACGCCAAGTACATGAAACAAATAAATCACAAAAAATAAAAGATAATAATATAAATCACAAAAAAATAGAAGAAATAATATAATATCACAAAAAATAGAAGATAATAATATAAATCCCCCCCCAAAATAGAAGAAAATATACAATATAAAAAAAGATGTGAAATCAAAATGAGCTGCAAGTACATAAAGGTGCTTTCCAACTGCTCTTAAGATGACACAACTACATAGACGCAGCTAAAATGCTGTGTGCATACATTCCATTACTCATATCGCGGACATTTTAATTAACCCATCAAAAAGAATCCCAATTAAAAACATTGTCGTAAATTAATGAATAGTAAATTTACAAAATTAATACAGGGTGTAAACGGTATACGTAGCGATATTTTAGGGGGTGGTAGGGGAGGCCCAATGGAACATAAAAGTCCTATAACATAGTGTCCGATCTGTCTCTATTTTGCAGTAATAATGCCTTAAAGTTTGCACCATGCATTTGAAACGGATAGTAGCTCGCGCATATTGGTGAGACTAACACATTGAAATAGGGTGTTGACCTGTGACCTTTGGTGTAATTCCCAAAGTGGTGTGTTTTTCGGAAGGAAAGACTCTTAAGAGTGATCCTCCAGCGACTCGACTCAAGGAGATGCCGCATCGTATCCCGTGGCGAAGACAACACCCCGCGATACTTCACCGCAAGTTTATGGCTTTCGGCCCTCGAAGGAGTTTGAATACCTATTAAGAACCAAACTCTTTCAGCTCCGCATTTCTCATCAGATCTCTGCGAAAACGACGGCAATCGATACCTTTCGTCATCGTTTGGTTGTCATTTAAAGTGAATTACGAGTTAAAGATAAATCGAGGAACATCATGTCAAACGTAAAAAAATGAATACACATTTTTTTTAAAACAGAATCGAAAATAATAATTATTTGAAGTGAGAGGACAAGAAAGACGTAAATTTCGTTTTCAAATATCGCATAAACAAAAAAGTAATGTAACAGGAAATAAACAAAAAGTGATCGTAGTCCGTTATTGTGATAAGAATCCGTAGTTTAATAACGGCCAACACTGTTGCTGATAATGAATAAGTCTGTTTAAAACCCCCGAAGACAAAATTTAGGTACGGAAATTTAGAGAATTATCGGCGGAAATAAGCCGTAGCCTGCGTTAAATTTAATAACTAATAATCACAAATAAAGTAACGAAAACTGACCCTTTCGGAAATTCACCTACAGTTTGAAAACCTGCGTCACTAGGTCACTGAACTGGTCCTGGTCAGCGACGGATGCGTCCAGTGCACAGCTGGGCCCAGGTATGCGACACCAACCAAAGTAAAAGGGTCGCAACGTCAAGTGCGATCGGGTTAATGTAGATACGGAATATTCACTTCACTGCACGGTTACTAACACTGATCACTTAATTTATTTTTCACGGAAGGCGTTGTTCGTACCTTATAAAAATTGGTGAAAATGAATTTTCACTTGGCGTCCGCTGCCCCAGATATGGCCGCCCAAATGCTCGTACAGCAGTAATAACGTCTCCGTTGTTCTAGGTTTATGCTCAGAACAACGCGTAATACTCTTGTGTAGAAAACACTTCTCTGACGCGATTGCAAACTGACTGACAGGATTTTTTCCAAGCAATTTCCTCTACCCCAAGTAGTTTCTCTCGTTCCATTCTGAGTTAACTCCCACCAGGACAAGATGCTTTAGGTAAAAAGAAGCCAGCACATTTTCGAGACACACGTGTTTTGCAAAAGTCCAAGGAACGAACCATCCTACACTTTCACAAAAGCCCGCGCTCCGTCCTTCTACTGCCAATGTACCCATTGCTTCGAGATAGAAAACAGACACCACGTGTATCGGTTCGAAAGGGTCCGAAGGGAAGAGAAGCAGAAAGTCTTCGAGTTGCTATAAAGAAGAAAATTCACGTCTGCTACGAGGCGGAACCAATTAAGTTATAAATTATTCGAAACTGTAGGAAACCGTTCCCTACCGCGGACTTGCAGGACAATACGGTCATAAACCGCGACCCTGGCGAAATGCTCTGGCTGATCAGCCTGATTAATTTTGGAGAACTAGAAATTACAGAGTATTATCCAGCATCAATTCGTCTCGCGGAGAGACACAGGAAAAGAAGGGTAGTCCGCTGACTGCGCGTAGTCCCGCCTGCTTCGTCCTACCCTCAAATTAAAGACGGATCCCCTATCTCTCGAGTATAAACACGCGCTCGAATTTCAAAACAAAAGCACGCGTCGACGTATTCCATGCCAGAGAAGGTGGGCCTTGGGGAGGAGATATTGCTGTGAAGAGGGCCTCTTCAGGACAGTGGCCATTTGGGAGGGATGCAGGGCAGATTGGTTAGTTTGGGGCCAATCGGACTTCAAGCCCACAGTCTCTCGCACCGAATACGTCGACGCGTGCTTTTGTTTTGAAATTCGAGCGCGTGTTTAGACACGAGAGAGAAGCAGGCCCGAGTGGTTAGTTTGGGGCCAATGGGACTTCAAGCCCACAGTCTCTCGCACCGTATACGTCGACGCATGCTTGTGTTTTGAAATTTGAGCGCGTGTTTATACTCGAGAGATAAGGGATCCGTCTTTAATTTGTAGGGAGGACGAAGCAGGAGGGCCCACGCGCTGTCAGCGGACTACCCCCCTTTATCCTGTGTCTGAACGCGAGGCGTATTGATGATGGATAATCCTTTTTTATTGCTATATTTGTGGCATGTTTCTCACATCTGGCATATTCAGCTGATCGGCTAAAGCGTTTCGTCAGGGTCGTGTCATAAACGCGTGACCGTTTTAAGGGACTCCAAGGTCGGGTACGCGACTCTGGCCACTCGCAGTGAAAGGTCTAGGGGGTCGCAAGACTACCAGCCTTTTACGTACAATCCGGATGTCCGTGTTTTCCGCGCGTCAGAAAAACACACTTCCACTAGCAGGTATCCGCCGCCGAACTGCCAATCAGGGTTCACACGAAGTCCCTCACCAACCCTGATTGGCTAAGGAAATCACTGCCTCTGCGACCAAGTTCCACGTTGGTGTTTTCTTTTGCCACGGAAAACGCAGAAAACTCAGTCAAGACACAACAGTCATCACACTCTGTCTTCGAAACCTGACCAGACGTTTAGACTTTGCTGACGCTATCCGTGTGAAATCGCTGATTGTGCGACGCGTGCTCGCGAACTGCCTTTAAGTGGAAAAGTGATTTTGTGAAGCATGGAGAACTATGCAGGGTATTCGTGCAACGACATGTTTAATATGATTGTGCTGTACGGGGAGGCTGGCTGCAGCGCATCACGCGCGAAGCAATTGTACCCGGAACGGTTCCCAAATCAGCGACAACCATCCCGGAAATTTTTCATCAATTTGTGTGAAACATTGCACACTACGGGTTCCTTTTTCCCTCGCATCGAAGGAAGAGGACCAAGAAGGGATATCGACAGGGAAGAGGAAATCCTTCATCATATTCACAATAACCCTGCCCGCAGTACGAGGAGTATTGCTCGACAAATGGGACTATCCCATACGTATGTCCATCGCACCTTGCGGGATGAAGGTTTGTAAAATTTTAAAACGAAATTCCGGACGGTACAGATAAATAGGGCGCTCACTCAATTGGATTCTACTCGTACTTACTTTAGCTTCCACGCTACCCTCTATTGCGAATTTTCCTACACTCAATTTTTTTTAACTAAACATTTTTGTGCGAAAAAACCCATGTTTCGGGGACCCTATCGTTTAAACATTTGGCAATCATCGCACAGTTGTTTCTTAACACTGCCCGAGGATAACGCGATAACCACACATGTGTAATTAAGGAATATCTTTGGTTTTTTTATTTTATTTTTTTATTGGATGATCCTGTCTAAAGTTATCGTGGCGATAGTGCAGGCCAGTTTTTTTTTACAACGATGCAGCACGTAATGCATATCAGAGGCAGGGGTGGGCAAAAATGAAATAAAAAAATTGTTTTATACTCTACATTTATAGACGCATAAAGAGCAAAAATTTTTAGACCCAGACATGGAATCCTTTTTTAGAAAAAATCATAAAAGTCACCTATGTTTTCGCGCGATTTGACCGGGGGGTGCCTTTAATATCTGAATCACTGACCTTATCCTCGCTATCGACGATGATTATGATATTTTTTATTTTATCTTTTGTTTCCGCATATTTCACTAATAACACAAACTCCCACTAATTAAAAAATCAATAATCCAATATCCCACAGGCTTATACCCTTACCACTCACAACGAGTGCAGGATTTATTACCTGCGGATTTTGAAAGACGGCGGACTTTCTGCAACAGGATGACCATTTCCCGGCGATCGTACTCGCAGCAGATGAGTCAACGTTCACACGTTGTGGAATAATTAATTTCCGCAATTCCCACGCGTGGGAAGCCATGAATCCCCATAGTGTTGTGACGGGACACTTCCAGCACGAGCTGCGATTAAACATATGGGCTGGGGTCGTAGGCGATCGTCTCCTCGGACCACATATTTTGCCGCAGCGTCTAAATAGCGCAAAATATGCAAGATTTCTTCGACGGGATTTGCCACTTCTACTAGAAGATGTCTGCCTGGCCACCCGAAGAGATATGTGGCTCCTTCACGACGGCGCCCCAGCCCATATGGGAGCAGCTATACCAGCTATAGGGCGAATTTGGGGGAACCGAGTAATTGCACGGAATGGTGCGGTTCCGTGGCCGCCAAGAAGCCCGGATTTAAATCCAATGGATTTTTACGTATGGGGCCACATGAAAACATTAGTATATGCCGACACCGAATTTGAAACCTTAGAGGAATTGCAGGGTAGAATATTTCATGCTGCTAACGTTATACGTGAGCAGCCTGGAATATTCGCCCGCGTTCGTGCTAATTGGTTGCGTCGGTGTCAGGCGTGTCTAGATGCAAACGGCCATCATTTCGAGCATCTTTTATAAATAAATGTAGGTAGCAAAATTTGTATTTCTTTACTACACATTCACGTAAGAGTAGCCGCGCATTGACAGCAGCTTGTTGCGTGACAGTATAGTCACACTCAAAGGAAAGAAACAGTTTTGTCGCTTTCTGAAAAAAAAAAAAAACAACACGTTTTACAGTAACGTCGTCAAAGGAGCTTACATCCATGTAAATCAATGCACTTTTCGTGAGCGTTAAAACTGTCGCGCAACAAATTGCCACCACACCAAAAACACGTGTAGAGTTTTCATTCACTTGTTTGTTATTTTCTAGCTGACGACCCTAAGTGCCTCCGCCACTCCAAACAGATCCTTCATGGGACCGCTACTGTAAGGGGTCCGTACTTTCTCGGTTACTGGGTCATCTTGAACTGCTCACAACGGGCGGTCTTTGTCCTACGGCTCATCTGTGTGCGTGTAGCGACGATCATTTCCACAAACATCTCCGATGTTTAAACCTTTATAACAGCTAAACTATACGAGATACAACAAAATGTATTCAGGCCCTTTTACTCTACTGGTGGTCTCCAATGTATTTGCAAAATTATGGAATCCTGCGACTGTTAGTTTAGCGTATAGACACGTTAACTTTGAGGCATTATTACTGCAAAATGGAGACAGTTCGGACACTATGTCATAGGGCTTTTATGTTCCATTGGGCCTCCCCTACCACCCCCTAAAATATCGCTACGTATACCGTTTACGCCCTGTATACAAAATTGCGCCTATTATAACAATGGCTACTTATACAAAAAAATGTATTAAATAATATTAAGCAGATATATTTTTATTCAAATAAATATTTTAATACGAATAAATATTTTATTTTATTCAAAATACTTGGCGCTGCTCTCCGAATTGGTGTTGCTAAACTGAATACATATGTATAAATTGCATTAATCTTTTTCTTTCTTTCTTGTGCGTGCATTCGTGAATGTGTGTATGTGTGCGTGTGCATATGCTACGTATGATATTACATTTAAATATATGTAGAATAAATCTGACTGCATTTGTAATATGTATATGTTTATGTATTTTAGATTGTAAGGGAGTTATTGTAAATTGTTCACGCGTCGGCTCTGTTTGAACCACGCGCCGCCAAGCGCATCCGTCGTGGCGGCGATCGACCGGGACATCGATCCCTGTGATCGACTCCTCGAGAGGAGGAGGGAAATTCAGGCGGGACTTCACAGTCTCTCTCGTGACGAGTCGTGACAATGTATAGCACGCGGGTCTGACGCTGAGTATGTTCGATGTGAATAATCGCGTCTATCGTTCTGATACCGAGCTTTGAACGAAGCCTGAAGTGCGGTAATACAAATTAAAACCATATTTACTGTTTTCTTAGAAACGTGTCGTTTATAAAAGACGTTTCCCGAATCCCACACGCACGTGCACGTGAAGCGGTTCGACGCGTCATCCTGCCGGTCCGTAACAAATTGAGTAATCCCCATCGAGCAAATCTAAGCCCGAACATAAATTATTAATTAATACTGTTGCGAGCACCCTATGTAGAGGATTCATGGCCCGCTGGTGCTCGCGACGAAGACAAGGGTCAGCGAGAAGAAGGCGATCGCATTAATCGCCTGTCAAGCTGTCATTCGAAAGTCAGCCGCCATTGCGTACAGACATACCGATACCCTCATTACTAAATATTAGAGCTTGTATTATTGTTACTGGTTATTAGTTATTGTTCATGTTCCGTTCTTACTGTTCTGTAATAAAATCCTATTATGTTGAGCGGAAATCGTAACACTGGTGTCAGAAGTGGGATGCCCACTCGTGCATCCGCGGCCACCGCGAACCCTTCTCCTGCAGCGGCGGGTGATGCCTCTCTACAGGAGCTGTTCACCTCTCTGCAATTAAGCATCGTGGGACAGATGCGGGAGCAGAGGAAGGACGACGAAGCCTGCTGGCAGAGGGAGGATCGTCGCAGAGAAGAGAAGGACGCAGAGGACCGACGAACACAGGCGGCCTTCGAGGCGCGCCTGTCGAACATGGAGGAGCGAATTCAGGTCGTAACCGCTTCGTTACAAAATGGCCAGAGCTCGGTTGGTAGTGGCGCGAACCCTCGGGGTGGGGAGAATGTACCTGTAAATAGTGTTGTAAATAGTGTTCCGCCGACGGATATCCCCGCACCCTTTAGTGCCCCCGCCGCTACCCCCTTGTCGGAACCGCGCGGACTCAGCTTGGGATACGCGGTGAAACCGACAATCTTTGACGGAAAGAACTCGTGGGAGGAGTACAAGGTGCAATTCGATACGATCGCATGCGCAAATGGTTGGAATGACCAAAAAAAGGCTACAGCCTTGATTGCTTCCCTCGGAGGCGTAGCGAGGAGCGTCCTTACGACGCTCTCCGCCGCCCAATGCGAAAGTTTCGCGGAATTGGTTTCCGCGCTTGAATTCTGCTACGGGGCGAAGAATCTGTCAAATCTAAACTATGTACTCTTCCAGAGCCATCGGCAGCGGAGAGATAAGAGCATCTCCTCGCTTGCCACAAAAATCGAGCGATTAGCGCAGTCGGCTTTCACCGAGTGCCCGGCGGAAACACGCGACAAACTTGCCGCGTCGCAATTCGTTACGGCATTGTCGAGCTCGGTTATGCAGCGGGAACTGCGACTCGGTGGTTTTACGTCTTTAAGGGCCGCCGTGACCAAAGCCCTCGAGATTGAGGCTGTCGAGAGAATGTCTCGCCGTCCCGCGTCCGAATCGCGAGAACGATACGCAGAAAAACGAAAGGCTAAACCGTTTAATAACTTTGAAAGGTTTCCGGCGAAACAGCCAAGATTTGGGAAACCCGAGGAACGAACGGACGACGGACTGAGAAAACCAAAGTGCTGGCTTTGTGGAAAAACAGGACATATGCAGAAGGATTGTTTCCAGGCCAAGAACGGCCAGACAAGAGTGACCTCCAAGAAACCTGAGGGAAACGGGAAGAGGACGGCGTAAGGGGGAGACGCCGGACCGTAGGGAGCAGTCCCCCGGTCGTCAAATGTGTGGCGATGCAGGAGGCGACTGCGCGGAATCCACCTGGAGAAATCTACGTATGTGGAACAATAAATGGAAACCCTTGTCCGATTATTTTAGATACAGGTTCTCCGATCAACCTTCTGGAGAAGGAGTTTTGCCCCACAAGGGACCTCGTTAGGACGAAGGTCGACATTCGCTCCGCTACTGGAGAGAAAATCAAAGTTTTTGGAAAGAAGAGCTTGGAACTCAGCATTGGAGAACTTTCGAGCGTAGAAGACTTCTACGTCGTCGACATGGTGGAAAAGTGCATCTTAGGAGCGGCGTTCTTGAAGAAACACCGCTGCAGCATCGACTTAGCTCGGAGTGTGCTGAGCCTACCCGGCAAATCGGATATCCGCTTTGGAGAGCCAACCCTCGAGAAGAAGAAATCAGAGGAAGAAGGGGAAACGGTCGTCCCACAGCATTTGGAAGAGCTGTACACACGCTGTTCGTCAGGTTTGGCAGAAAGACAAAAGAAACTTTTTGCTGATTTACTCCGTGAATTTCAGGACGTTTTCGCCAAGGACTCGACTCAGATCAGGAATCGCGACCGGGTGAAGCATGTCGTCGATACTGGAGATAGCCGCCCCATCAAGCAGGCACCGCGGAGGTTGCCTTTACACCGACGAGCAGAAGTGGAGGAACTACTCAGGAAGATGTTAGCACAGGGCGTTATCGAGGAATCGCACAGCTCGTGGTCGTCTCCGATCGTCCTTGTCAAGAAGAAGGACGGCACCATAAGGTTCTGCGTGGATTTTCGACGCCTGAACGAGATAACGAAGAAGGACTCGTACCCTCTGCCCCGTATCGAGGATACCCTGGACGCTCTCACCGGATCTTCGTGGTTTTCTACCGTGGATTTACAGAGTGGATACTGGCAAATCTCTATGGATGAGAAGGACAGAGAGAAGACGGCCTTTTCAGTTGGAACGGGACTTTGGCAGTTCAAGGTGATGCCCTTTGGACTTTGCAACGCCCCTGCAACTTTCGAACGCTTGATGGAAGACGTACTTCGAGGCCTGACCTGGAAGACCTGCTTGGTTTACTTGGACGACATCATCATCTACGGGAAGGAGTTTGAACAGGAGCTCGAACACCTTCGAACAGTGTTTTTGCGTTTACGTCAAGCTGGACTATTGATGAGCCTCAAGAAATGCTCCTTCTTCTGCCGGGAAGTGAAGTACCTGGGCCACATCGTCACCGAGAGCGGAGTCAAGACGGACCCGGAGAAGGTCAAAGCGATTTCGGAATGGCCACAGCCGAAGAACGTGACGGAATTAAGAAGTTTCTTAGGATTATGCACCTACTATAGGAAATTTGTGAAGGATTTCTCCAGGATCGCCAAGCCCCTGCATCGCCTCACCGAGGCCAAACAAAACTTTCATTGGACCGAAGGATGTCAAGAAGTTTTTCAAGAATTAAAGAAGAGACTAACCGGAACGCCGGTGCTGGCCTATCCGGTGATGGACAAGGATTTCATCCTGGATACGGATGCCTCCGACCTCGCTATAGGCGGTGTCCTCTCGCAGGAACACGAAGGCCAAGAGCGGGTTGTAGCCTACTTCTCCAAAACCTTAGGTAAAGCCGAAAGGAACTACTGCGTGACTCGGACGGAGTTACTAGCAGTGGTAAAGTCTATCGAGCATTTCCACCACTACCTCTACGGGCGGAGATTTCTCGTAAGGACTGACCATGCAGCGCTCCGTTAGCTGCTGACCTTCAAGAACCCCGAAGGACAAGTTGCCCGTTGGATTGAGCGTTTACAAGAGTACGACTTTGAGATTCGACACCGGGAAGGAAGAGCCCACGGAAACGCCGACGGACTTTCTAGAAGACCTTGCATCGAAGAATATTGTAGGAAATGCGGCCGACTGGATAAAAAGGAGGCAGAAGAGGAAGTGCATAGCACGAAGAAAATTCACCGGATATTCTGTGACGAAAGGAAGAGCGAATGGAAACGAAGTCAAGAAGAAGATGAAGAGATTGGCTTCATCTTGAAAAAGAAGGGGGAAGGAGGGAAGCCCGTCTGGCAAGACGTTGCTCGTTTCTCCCCACAACTGAAATATTACTGGTCAATCTGGGACTCGCTGGAAATTCAGGAAGGTTTGCTTTTCAGGAAATGGGAGTCCCACGATGGTGCGACGACCTCATGGCTTTTGGTAGTGCCGCGTGAAAGGGTCGCAGAGGTGCTGAGGGAATTCCATGATGCGCCAGCAGTTGGACACTTCGGAGAAAACAAGACCTTGGCGAAGATCCGCCAACAGTTCTTCTGGTCCACGTGTCGACAGGACGTTCGAGAGTGGTGCCGGCGGTGTGACACCTGTGCGGCGAAGAAGGGACCACGTCAAAGGGGAGCAGGGAACCTGAGAGTATACAACGTGGGAGCTCCGTTCGAGAGGCTTGCCCTGGACGGTGTGGGTCCGCTCCCGAGGTCTCAGGCCGGCAACAGGTTTATGCTGGTCGTGGCGGACTACCTTACCCGGTGGCCGGAAGTAATCGCGACGCCAGACCAGCGAGCTGTCACAGTGGCAAGAGCTCTTCTGCACAACGTGGTTTGTCGTCATGGTGTACCGTTGGAGATACACACGGACCAAGGAAGGAACTTCGAATCCTCCGTGTTTAAGGAACTGATGAAGCTGTTGGGAATCAGGAAAACGCGAACAACTCCCCTACATCCTCAATCCGACGGGATGGTGGAACGTTTGAATAGAACATTGCTCCAATATCTCGCAATGTTCGTTTCGGAGCACCAACGAGATTGGGACGAGTGGATTCCCATGTTCCTCGTCGCTTATAGATCAGCGCGACATGAGGCTACCCAATTAACGCCAGCGATGATCCTGTATGGTCAAGAACTTCGTTTACCCGCGCAACTTTGGAGAGGACTGCCTCTGGAAGTGGAACAAGCCGAGGACGTCGAGCAGGGATACTCCGAATGGATCCGAGGAAAAATGAAGAGGATTCACGACTTTGTTCGACGCCGTCTGGATGTTTACAGCTCGAAGATGAAGTCCTGGTACGATAGTCACGTTAAAACGATGGAGTTCCAGCCCGGAGAACGAGTGTGGTTATTCCAACCACGAAGAGTGAAAGGGAAGTGCCCAAAACTGCAGTCCGACTGGGAAGGATCCTACACGGTGGTGAACAAGATCAACGACGTCGTCTACAGGATCCAACGCTCGCCTAGGAAGAAGTGCAAGGTGGTCCACGTGCGACGCCTTGCGAAATATGAGGGACAATTGCAAGAGGAATGAAGACCTCCGAGGGATACAACATGCAGAGAAGACTCAAGAAGGAAGATTAGTTTAAGCTAACCCGGTGGACTAGGCTACGGAGGTTGCCTTCGTAGCCCAGCACCCGCTCTTGAGTCTGTTACAGGGAACACGATACCCCACGACGAGGGACAAGGTGTCGGGGGACTGCTTGGATCGGTTGGAGGGGATGTCGCGGAGACGGGAGCGCTAACCGGACGCACAGGACGGTCCCCTGGGTCAGCACCAGAGGCCACGAAGAGGAATGGGGCCATCATGAGACCTAGGATTGGAGGAAGAATGAAGATGAGAAGAAAGAAGACATCTAGGGTCGACGAGTCCGGCGGCTGGACTGAGGGCTGGGCCGCTTGCATGCTCGTGACTAGTTGCGACCCTCTGCTTGCGTGCTCGGCCATCCTTTCTGGCTACCGGTTCGTGCGGCCCGAATGGACGGCCTACGGATACGCCAGTGCTAATGTCGTAAACGTTTCTTCACTAAGGGGACCCGGAACGCGACGCCACCCGAGCAACCCAGGAATTGACTCCAGAGCGACAAAGGATGGGGACTTCGAGCAGCGGCCGAGCCACGAGGAAGATGCAACACCGCCGCGGGACGTCGGGGGACGCTCGACGAAATGCAGCGGATCAACGAGGGACGTTCCGGAAGCCCCCGGTGAAGAATCCTAGAAACAGGGGAGCCGTTCCGGGAGCATCCACCTGAACCCCGACGGCTGGAAAGTCGAAGAGTCTCAACCAATAGACGACCTCCTCGCCCGCCTCTGCCCAAGAAGAAGATGCCCCGTCGAAGAAGAGGAAAGCCGCGCAAGAAAGAAGTTCACAAGTACGAAGACGCAAGTGGAGGGCAGAGACGCGGGACCCACGTACCCACGCCTTGCCTAGGGTTTTTGGGGTGGTTTTTCCCCTGGACGTGAAGGTGAATGCCGAGGCGACGGACGGAAGAGGCCACGTAGCGTTTTTCCCACTCTTCCGAGCCAGGGTACAGCTGCAGTCGGTGGAGAAGCTGCAGCGGTCGGGACGACCGCTTCTCGAGGAGGGGGAGCAGTGTTGCGAGCACCCTATGTAGAGGATTCATGGCCCGCTGGTGCTCGCGACGAAGACAAGGGACAGCGAGAAGAAGGCGATCGCATTAATCGCCTGTCAAGCTGTCATTCGAAAGTCAGCCGCCATTGCGTACAGACATACCGATACCCTCATTTCTAAATATTAGAGCTTGTATTATTGTTACTGATTATTAGTTATTGTTCATATTCCGTTCTTACTGTTCTGTAATAAAATCCTATTATGTCGAGCGGAAATCGTAACAATACTAAGCAATTAATATTTTTTCGGTTTCGAAGCGCCAAGTATTTTGAATAAAATAAAATATTTATTCGTATTAAAATATTTATTTGAATAAAAATATATCTGCTTAATATTATTTAATACATTTTTTTTGTATAAGTAGCCATTGTTATAATAGGCGCAATTTTGTATATACATTTTGTAAAGCTATTCATTAATTTACGACAATGTTTTTAATTGGGATTCTTTTTGATGGGTTAATTAAAATGTCCGCGATATGAGTAATGGAATGTAAGCACACAGCATTTTAGCTGTGTCTGTGTAGTTGTGTCATCTTAAGGGCAGTTGGAAAGCACCTTTATGTACTTACAGCTCATTTTAATTTCACATCTTTTTTTATATTGTATATTTTCTTCTATTTTTGGGGGGATTTATATTATTATCTTCTATTTTTTGTGATATTATATATTTTCTTCTATTTTCTTGTGATTTATATTATTATCTTTTATTTTTTGTGATTTATTTGTTTCATGTACTTGGCGTAATTTTTTTACTTTTTGAAAGTGTTTTTATGGGGATCTCACTTCTTTTTATAAAGATAATTCATGTACTTGGCGTAATTTTTTTACTTTTTTAAAGTTTTTTTATGGTTTAACATTGACATTGAACTGTAATAACAACCACAATTAACACCTTTCGAAGAAAAATATGTATGCATTTTTAGCATTTCGTGGCCAAGCTTGTTTTTCTACTCGTAAATCATCAACGGATACCCGCGTTGTGCCCTTACCCCTTACTATACTCGTGTAATGACCATCGGCAATACTTTTACCGTGGTGGAAAATTGCTGCCTTAAGTTTATAACAGTGATCCCCCATTTGTATTTTAGTAGTAGGTATTGCTTTGATGTAGAAAATTTCCATTTTCGTTGTTGTTCCACTACTATCGTGATCGGACAAATGTAATTTTGCAATAAGAATTTGTTTGGAAGCAGTTATATCGATTTTCTTCATTGTGTTTGAATTTGAATTATCACAATTATGGCAAGAATATTTCAGATTGTTCCATCCTGCGAAATTGTGTTTTATTATATCTTGAAATTCAAATGATTTTTTTTTAACATCTTGGGCAGTGCAAGATGTACCACATAATTTGTACTGATAGTAGTACTTGTGTGATTACACTCTAAACATCTTAATACCGTTGTAATTTCATGTTGTACTGCATTCTTAATAAGAATCTCATGATCACAAAGAGAGGTAATAAACTCAGCTGCATCATGTAGCTCAGGGCTCTCCAAGGTCCCGCACGCGTGCGCTTGGGGTTCTCCCACTCTCGTCCGCGTTGTCAGGGATACCGCGCGACGCTAACCGCGAAGACGCTAACCCGTCATGGCAGCCTTCGCAGCGTCGCGCGGTCTCCTTGACAACGGAAGGTACGCTGCGCCAGAGGAAGATTGGAAGGGGAAGCAGGCGCGTGAGGGGCCCCTACGCTGGAGAGCCCTGATGTAGCTGATTGTTAGCGTATTTTTCTGCTGCGAATTGCCGTAATGATATTATGTTTGGACTCTGATCCGATTTATATTGGTCCATAAAGACTTTTATAATATGATCAGCTTTTTCAGTCGAAAATAAGTTTTCTGTTATTGATGAACAATATAACATACATTGGATTGTGGCATTCGCATAACAAGACACACCATCAGCATTCGGGAGACCTCTGACGTGGTATTGAGTGGTATCCACGATGTGATCATTAGTATTCTGACATTCGGATACATTATAATTAGGTACTGCCCAAACAGCATCACGAACCTTGCGAACACGGTTTTTAGAAATTGAAATAGTCATAAGATCAGGTCAATATTTTTTTCGCAATCTATTGTACTCTATTATAGCCGATTCTTGTGCCTTTATGGAAGATGGATCATAATTGATAAGATGCAGTCCTCGTAATGTGGTCACTCGAGAAAGAGCAACGTAAATTTGTCCGGAAGTAAATACTGAATTACCTGCTTCTACGACAGCATTCCGCAAGCTTAGTCCTTGACTTTTGTGAATGGTTATACCATAGCTAAGGCAAATTGGAAATTGTTTTCTAATAACGAACGCTCTATCCATTACTTCAAATTTAACACTTACACGTTCTATTATATGTTCTTGCCCCGTGGGTAATATAATTTTTAATTTTTAAACGTCATTATCAACACCTCGTGTAACTGAAACAAGTTTAGCAATGGTACCGTTAACAAGACCTAGCGTAACATCAATATTTCTTCTAATCATGATTTGCACTCCTACTTTAACAATTACGACCCTGGCAAGTCCCGCCGTTCGGGAGCTATCATCGTCATTATTGTTCAGTACCTTTGACACCTTTTTTTTCAAGTACGGTGCACAATTCGTTGTATCATGAGCAATCAAATGGATTTCTTCGGATGGAAATCGGCTCAGCATTGCTGCGTTCAAAACATCACACTGAACACATGTGGGAAGTAAACACACCGTATTAGATCCCACATTAAGCATGTAATCACATAATTCCTTTAACCGGTCATTACAACAATTTGCCGCTTTGAAATTTAATTTCCTCGATTCTAAAAGCTTCGTATCCGAATCGGTCACTACTCCGGTGCGAATTCGCGACAAAATGTCTTTGCAAGTATTATCATCCTGCTGTCGCATGTTTATTGTCAAGTCGTCATAGCTAAACAAGGAAGACCATAAATTATAAGAACCTAATCCTCCAACATTTTTCTCCACACTCTTAGTGGATAATTGTATAAAAGCAGGTTCTTCGTGAACAGGAGGAAGTTGTAGTAAGTCACCAAATAGCAGCATAGGCTTTTTTCCGAACCAAGCATCATCAGAATCTGTAGTATCAAATATCTCTGTAAGTCGCAAATGTATGTACAGTAGGGTGGAGTGAAAAAAACTTTTTTTCGATGATCAATTTCTAATAGTGCGGAATGTGATGTCCCACTATTTTTCGCGCGGTATTATAACACAACTTCCTTGCAAATCAATCAACATAACTCCATCAAAAACCTTCATACTTAAGCCTTACCCCTTTTTCAAACCCAACTGACCGTTTGGACGATGCACCTTAGCGGTCCCCATCTCGAAACGGACAATCCAGAAATAATCACTGATCACCTTGATGATGTACCTTAGCGGTCCCCATCTCAAGATGGTCAGCGACGACCTCCAAATCCCCTCTTCGACTTACGTGGCATGACCACTTCCCTCCAAATCTACTTTAAACAAGTCCCTCGTCCTTAAACCCCTCTCTTAAATCGAGACTACGTCTCACGCCCTCTCTATGACCAAAGAAGTCAGTATCCCGTTTACCCCTTTCCGATACGACCTCCTAAACTCCACCAAATGGGTTGAGTATTCCGCTTCAAAGCCCCATGTAAAAACCCCAGAAATGTTACTGCGACACAAATTTACCTTCGTGATCAACACGTGATCATTACTGCGACGCAGATTTGGCGTACGTGCCATGGAACACACCGCACATATCCTTCACCCATTACCAGTACAAGACAGGGCCACATAAAACCCCTAAACACCGACTCTATTAATAAGTAATTGCGACGCATCTTCAAAGATCAGTCAAGGTGCATACCGCGCACACTCTTCACCCCTAACAATCCCGACAATAGTATAAATACAAGGCCCCAAAAGGCCAGCGTGCTCTTCTACGGAAATCACTCCCGCGAAGTGCCTCGTTGCTCTTGCAATATTTTACAAGTGTTAACTTACCACTACGTTAAATTCAGTGCTCTACGCCAATCACCGTAAGCATTTATTATTATTATCTACTGTATATCATCCTCATACCATAATTTTGTTCATTGTAACGTCCCACGGGGACTTAAACCGTTAGATACCGACAGTCGGTAAAGTAGGAACCGATCTCCATTACCATATAACCACATTCTGTTACCGCGCAAATATATTATAAGACTTTTATATATAATTAATGATTTAGATAAATATTAGATAAATAATTATTATAAGAATATTAGGAATAATTAATTATAAGTATTAACAAAAGCGTAAGACAAAATAATAAGTATTAAGCGAATAAAACACAAAATAACAAACAGCGACTCACTGCGCATGCGCCAGCCCGCCAATTTCTCAGTATAAATAGAGGCGCACGCAGCACAGCGGGACATTCAAGCTACGAATACGCTCAAGTGACGAACGAATGCTCAAATCTAGAGGCAGCTTAAGTTTCAACCAGTGGGATTCAGCTCGCTCCGGAAACGGCAGCGGCGGATCTCCAGTGTATAAAAGTTACTGGTGCTCCTCTTTGGTTTGCTCATATGAAGTCATAGAACCTCGTTCTTACAAAGCCATCGAGCTCGCTCCGGAAACGGCAGCGGCCGAAGTGCTTGGTAAAAACAAGGTCTGTAGAGCATAGAACAGAACTCTGTCAAAAGTATTGAGCTCGCTCCGGAAACGGCAGCGGCCGATCTTACTACAGAGATTGCCAAGAGTATTCGAGCTCGCTCCGGAAACGGCAGCGGCCGAGCTCTGCAATATATAAGAGTATTCGAGCTCGCTCCGGAAACGGCAGCGGCCGAGCTCTGCAATATACATATTCAAATATTACGTAGCGTTAGAGTCAGAAAACATAGAAAATCAAAAAAGAGAGTATATATAGTCGTAGATCGTAAGCTATATTAATTATTAATTCATTATTGTTATTATTAAAGTAAAACGTTATTAAATATATAAGTATTGTTTAGTTTAAAAAGCCGTTAATATTACTCTTTTGCTGTAGAATAGAACCCCCACCTTTCCGTTACTTGAGGGGACGCCGCTCTCCCCTCAGGGACCTCGACGGTCAGTTGTTCCTGAACAGCCGAACGTTACATCATGCTTATTGCTTTATTACCATATTGTTTTGCTTTATCATCTTATTCTCATTGCTTTTACTAATTATTATTGCTAGTCATATATCTTATACATTATAAGCCTCTATCGCTAACATTCACATGTTTCATGTCCATACATATCATAAATGTCTTAATCTTTATATAAATGTTATGTGCCAATGCTCAAAGTCCCACGCATTATTATAATTTAACGCTTCAGCAAAGCTAATAAACCGCTTTGTTTTAACCACGCTTCAAATTATTTGTGTTTACCCATTGGTTACGAAAGATAGAAAAATCCAAACAAACAAGCTAGTGAAACAACTGATTCTAGTTCGCGAACGCAAGAGCAGTTACCGTGTTTACTAACATACTTTTGCATGGCCTGTGTATAGCCGCACGTTTAGACGAGTTTCTCAGAAATATTACGTGTAACTTCTTTCGCCTATGCAACGGTAAATCCAATTAGTGAAACCAAAACAAAGGGCTCTAACGGGTGCTACCACAGGGATCATAACTATCTAAACCTTCCCTGGTCGTTCAGTGCTACGAATCTGGCATTCGCGCCTGAATCCTACACACCTTAGGGCTACGAATCATGTATTCGCGCCTAAATTCCGACTCTCCCTCAGAGCCATGAATCACGTATTCGCGCCTGAATCCTCCTTACCTCGGAGCTACGAATCTGGCATTCGCGCCCGAAAATCCTCCTTACCTCGGAGCTACGAATCTGGCATTCGCGCCCGAAAATCCTCTTTACCCCGGAGCTACGAATCTGGCATTCGTGCCCGAAAATCCTCCTTACCCCGGAGCTACGAATCTGGCATTCGCGCCCGAAAATCCTCCTTACCCCGGAGCTACGAATCTGGCATTCGCGCCCGAAAATCCTACTCACATTCAGTGCCACGAATCTTGCATTCGCGCCCGAAAATCCTACTCACATTCAGTGCCACGAATCTTGCATTCGCGCCTGAATTCCTACTCTCCGCAGTGCCACGAATCTGGCATTCGCGCCTGCATTCCCTTCGAACAAAATCCCCACATGTCATTGTCCCCAAAGACTAGAGGCCACGGTATAGTACGTGTAGTAAAAAGACACGTGTACACGTGTACACGTGTACTAAACGTATCCGTACCTCAATCCGTGTATCTTTTATTAATTTCACAATCCCTCAGAGTTCTGGGATATCCATAGATATTAAAAATCTGACGAATCAAAAGTCAAAACACGTGTATCTAAATTCACGTGTATCTAAATTCACGCGTATTTAGATACACGTGAAATTGTGTACGGGTACCCGTGTACTAAAAGATACACGGATTGAGGTACGGATACGTTTAGTACACGTGTACACGTGTATTTAAATACACGTGAAATAAGGACCTCTACCAAAGACCTTCACCCGGGACGTGACACGGAAAAGTTGTCTACTTGGCCCAATAAAACGTGTAAAAAATGTCAGCCCGATCGGATAATTGCTTTTGTGTGCACCAAAGGCCTTAACTTTCAAAATTTTAGTACAAAACTTAAAATTAAAAAAAAATATATAAAATGCAAAATACATAAAAAACAATTAAATTATTAAAAAAAAACGAAAAAATATAAAATACAAAAAACAAGGCGCCCGACGTACAGCTACCTCCGCGTGGTTGGTTCTGGGCCACTTGTTCCGTTAGGAAAGTGAGCGAAGAGCTGCATTTTTTTTATAGTTTACAGTACCATTCCTATCGTTCCGAAACCAGCCACGGGTGTTCCTTTGCATCATTTACGCAACAAATATAGTCTTGGGTATAAAAAAAGGTAGAATCCACCAGCTGAAGAAAGTTGCAGTTTCTTAAATTTTGTACTAAAATTTTGAAAGTTAAGGCCTTTGGTGCACACAGAAGAAATTATCCGATCCAGCTGAAATTTTTTACACGTTTTATTGGGCCAAGTAGACAACTTTTACGCACTATTAGAATTTGATCATTGAAAAAATGTTTTTTTTTCACTCCACCCTAATGTACACGAAAGATACGTTAGAAACCATCGAAATTTCATCGATGATTACTAAAGCAACATTTTTTAGTTGATCTCGTACAATTTGAAGGGCTGCATCGCTAAGTTGTCTATACTGGGCTGTATGCCCATATTCTACGGGTAATTGGAATAATCGGTGTATAGTAAGACCTTCGATATTAAAAGCTGCGATTCCAGTAGGAGCAGTTACTGCTGTGTCTTTTCCAATAGTCTGCTTGATCCAGTGTCTGATAGTTTTTATTAAAAAACTTTTCCCAGTGCCACCTTCTCCACTCACATAAAGTCTGAGCATATTATCGTTAGACGTCAAGGACTTAGTAACTTTATCAAATATCCGCTTCCGATCATGGTTCAATTCCGAAATCATTTCTTGAAGATCACCACAGTCAAATTTGTTTCCTGCGTCTTTAAAATCTTTCATGGCACTAACAGTTTCAACGGGGACACACTCTAATGGGTGATCGCCTTGATCATTTTCTTCTTGTTCGACAGTATTCAACACGTTCTTTTCAATTTCTTCCTTTATATGATCACGCGCTTCTTGAATATCCGTTATTCGTTCGTGATACTGAACTGCTTCTGTCAATTGTGATTCCAGCGACAAAAAAGCTTCCGCATATGTGTTAAATCCATTTTTCAATTGGTCGGTGTTTCTCCAAGGTTTGAATAATAATAATAATGAGAAATAATAATTCTCAGGTTGGATTTGAACATTGTACTTATAATGATTGATAAGATACCCTCTTGGCCTTTTTTTCAAAAACAAAGATGGACAGATTTCATAATATTCAGTTTTTTTCAGACGGTCTAATTTTAGTAACGTCATACCACATAGCAAAATCGTACAGATGCATAGATTCTAATTCCTTGGGTCTATTGGGATAGTAATCATCTATGAGGGATGGACAAAATATGTCTGTGGATTCACCTACCAGATCCTCAATCTCTTTGCGAGTTTTCAATTTCCTACTTCTCAGTATATTTACATCTAACCATCTAATAGTAGTACTGGAGTCAGTGCCATGCAATGATAATCTTAAAAGAGTATCAGCGCATTCAGGCGCTCCACATTCTCTATGATTTAGCATGCGCATTCCAAGGTTGCACAGCAGACTAGCCAATGACTTAGTAGAATTTATTGCTGCCATAGTGTTCGTAGCGTAACTTTTTTTCCGGCTTGGACACGTACTTAGTACAGTAACATGTCACCAACCCTGTCTTTCCCCCAATATATTGTATATCCATGTTACCTCTCCAAACCGTAAGAACGGCAGCATTAAAATCATTAATACGGACTTCCTTTATTGAACGTGGAAGATCATAGAGTCTACATTTTGCTTTCAATTGTTTTCTAGCACCTATAGAAACAGCCCCATCCCTTATTATCAAAGTATCTGTAACTGGACGTGGAAATGAAAATCGACATACTTTACAGAAGGAATTTTTAGTTTTTTTGTTGCGTAGACAGTAACTATTGCATTTATGCATTTGATGTGCAATTACACGTCTATATAATTCTGGCGACACATGCGGTGATGGCAATCTGCAAGTGACGTATTTCATAATGAATGCTGCTACTTCTTCCTTCGAAGATTTATCGATTATAGGAACATCTTCAATCCAAATTAAAAGATGAAAATGTTGTAATCCCCTGCTCTGATATTCTCTGCGCCAAAAGTAACGAGTGACCTTGCCAATCGGATTGTCAGGCGAACAAATGAAATCCAGCATAGCGTGGAATGTATTATCTATAAATCGAGAAGTTGAAACGGGATCAGAAGCAATGAGTTCGTTCGGCGACATTTTAGCCACCGATGTGCCGTTTACATCACGAAGATATTCTATTAAATCTGTCCATAGCCACTCACTTGGACTGAGCGTGAGGAACCATGTAGCTGGTCCATAATGGTGTATCATACAGTTCAAATCATTTCTCGGTTTTCGCCAATACTGTGCTGTATTACGTAATCTGGAAAATATAGTGTTCAAGTTCGTTTGTAGCTGATCTTTAGAGAGTTGCTCTAGAAAACCAGCAGCTGTGTATTTTTCACGTGGATTTACGACGTTCATTTTGTGAAAAATTCCAGCGTTCAATTGCCGCATATTGGTATCGTGTAATAAATGAAAAATATATTGCATGTTCAATCGAAATTGCGAATGCTTGGACATCAGTTTGGACTTAATGAATTCATGATCAGTCAATCGAACCAATCATGCTGTCCGTTCACCCCATAAGGATATAAATCTGGGAAATATTTCACATCTAAGTGTTCAGCACGATGGCCCAACGGAATTTCCTGAACTTTAAGCATTTGATAGAGTGCGGTAGCAGATTCGTTAACCCTTTTGTCATACATTGGATAAATCGTAAACTGATCATAATATGAATCAGATTGTGACATTTGCGTCAATAATGCACGTTTGTGGTTTTCATCGATATTAAGTGTTTCACCTTCAACGTCCTCGATAGATTCGTTATTATCATCATTGGCAACAACTTCTTCTTGAAATTCTGTATCTGGTAATTTGGCACTCAGCAATAAATCGTGCGATTGTGGTAAAACAATTTCTGAGTATTGGCTTTCAACCATACTAAGGCATTCCATACTTTCTTCAAGTCAACTAACTTTTCCCAAACTATTTTAGATTTTGTTGGAACGCCCCGCACCAATATGTATAATTCATGATTTTGATTTAAAGGTTCGGTCGAAGGACAGATTTTTTTTAAATTTTCTTCTAACGGTAAAGGAAGGTGAAATGTTCTCCCCTTTACTTTTGGAAACATATGTTTATGTGGCATATTTTTACGCATTACTGTATCCATTCTCACAACCGTTTGAAACGGTTTAGCTCTTTGAATGAGAATTCGTTCGTAATCGTTCAACACTGCTATTTCTGGAACTGAACGTACATCAAGCTTATTTAAAATACATTTTGGTGGTATGGAATCTTTGTGAATTTTATCGTGACAATATCGGCAAATAAAATGCACGTCACCAACTTTGTATCCAATATGATTTACCAATGTTTGTATTGGCTATTTGGTTGATTAATAAATAATACTTTGCGAAAGTAATACTTTTGAACTGTAATTCCTTTATTTAACAATATAGCGTGCGACTCGCACAAGGATCTCTTTATGACTAACATGTATTACAATCTTCTTCTTTTCTATCAATTACGCGGGATGGCGTCGTTGTCGTCAGGCGATCTGTCCTGCCGACACTCCTCCTCAACGTCGCTATCCTTTTTAAATGACGTTAACCCACAGTATTCGGCTAATCTTTTTAGCCGTGTGGATCGCAATGGCTTTGTTAGTAAATCTGCAATCGTACTATTAGTTTCACAATATGTTAACGATATTAGGTTACCCTCTTTCAGATCCTTTACATTGTGGTATCTGATATCCACATGTTTGGCCCGTTTACTAATTTTGTTGTTTTCTACCATCTTGATACAACTTTGATTGTCTTCATACATTGTTAATGGCAGTTGTACGTTTTCTTGAAATTCTTGTAATAGTTGTATTAAGCATAGACCGTCCTGGCATGCTTCGCTTAAGCTTATGTATTCGGCTTCGGCAGAGGACAATGCAACGCAACTCTGCTTCCGGGATGCCCAGCTGATGCTATTTCCATAGTATTGGAATATGTACCCGCTGTTCGATTTTCGGTCTGTTAGATCTTCTCCCCAGTCCGCATCCGCGTATCCAACTATTCCTTCCTTGTGTTTATTGGTATCTCCTAAGTCTAGTGTGTACTTTATCGTACCTTTTAAGTAGCGTATTATTCTTTTTGCTTCTGTCCAATCTGTCTCGGTCGGATTTTGCATTTTTCGGCTTAATATAACGACACTTGCAGTAATATCTGGCCGAGTGGAAATGGCTATGTACATTAAGCTGCCGATTAAGCTTTGGTATTCTGTATTGTCTGGCAGCGGCTTTCCGTTCTGCAGATCCTTGTGCCCTACGTCTAAGGGTATATTTGATGCCTTCGCATCCATCAATTTATAGGCTTGTAAAATTCTGTTGATCTGCTTGCTTTGGTGGATATAATAATTTCCGTCCTTGTCTCTTTCCACCTGCACACCTGCATACTCTTTTACGTTACCGAGGTGTGTTATCTGGAAGCATTCTGAAAGCCTTTGTTCTAATTTGGTAATTTCTTTTAGATCTTTTGATGCGATTAATATATCGTCGACATATATTATTATGTAGTTCCTTGAACCATTAGTGTTCTGTTTTGTGTATAGGCATGGGTCGGCCTTACCTTGTTTGTATTCCAGGCTTTCAAGTTCTTTCGTGATGCGTTTATTCCAGTTGTTTGCTGATTGCTTTAGCCCGTATATGCTCTTCCTTAACCTCACTACCAATTTTTTATGTTTTCCCACCTCGTACCCTGGTGGCTGTGCCATGTATATTTCTTCGCTTAGTTCTCCGTTTAGAAAGGCATTCTTCACGTCATAGTGCTTAACTATAAACTTATTTCTGCTCGCAATTGTTAGTAGTAGTCTTAACGTCGTTTGTTTAACCACAGGTGCAAATATCTCATCATTATCTATACCGTACCTTTGGTTATAACCCAATGCTACTAACCTTGTTTTGAAGCGAATTATGTTTCCTTTTTCGTCTCGTTTTAGCTTGAAGACCCATTTACATCCAATTTCCTTTTGTCCTGGTGGAAGTTCTGTTAGCTCCCAGGTTCTATTTGTGATTATTGATAGATATTCCTCGTCGGTCGCCTTTTTCCATTCGCGTTTGTTGGGACCTAACATCGCCTCTTCAATTGTGTTCGGTTCATTTATGTTGTTGATTACTATTCCTGCGTGTTGTCCATATCTGCATGGAGGTATTCCTTTATTTGTACGTTCTGACCTCCTGGGTGCTTCATTTGCCTGTGTATCCTCTTCTGTAGTTCTTCTTAATTCTATTTCTGCTTCTGATTCTGAGTCGTTTTCGCTTGGTAATTTTTGCTGCTCCTCCTGTCTTTCGACATTATCCATGAATGTTACATCTCTGCTTATTGCAATTTTATTAGTTTCTTTCTGTAATAAGCGAAATGCTTTAGATTCCTCACTGTATCCAACAAAGCATAATTTTTTGGCCTTTTTATCGAGCTTTCGTCTACGTTCATCGGGTATATGCACGTAGGCTTCACATCCAAATACGTGTATGTTCTTTAAATCTGGTTTTTGTGAGTTCCAATATTCATATGGTGTTTTTTCGCGCGTCCGTGTTGGTAATCTGTTCTGAAGGTAATTTGCCGTCATTACGGCCTCACCCCAATACTTATTTGGCAATCCGCTTTCAATTAACATACATCTAGCCATTTCGACTAAATATCTATTTTTTCTTTCGGCCTTTCCGTTTTGCTGTGGCGAATACGGTGCTGTTAATTGCATTTCAATTCCCTCACATTTTAAAGAGGTAATTAATGATTTATTGACGTATTCTTTTCCTCGGTCGGACCTGATTATTTTGGGCTTCTTGTTAAATTTATTTTTCATTAGTGCTATGTATTCTTTAACTTTCTGACATACTTCATATTTATTCGATAATAAGAAAATATATGTATATCCGCTGTGATCATCGATCATTGATAGCACGTACCTTTTGCCTCCGGGTGTTGTCGTCTGCATCGGCCCGCATACGTCCGAATGTACGAGGTCAAGTATGTCCTTAGTTTCTCTCGTTGACTTCCTTGGGAATGGTTTTCGTGCGCTTTTTCCTTCAATGCATGTTTCGCACGTTTCTTTTATACCACAGCTCTCTATCTTTATGTTTTCTGCCAATTTTCTTCTAATTATTGCTTGTATTGCATCTGGGTCTCGATGTCCTAGTTTGCGATGCCATGAGTGTATACAATTATTCTTATGTTTACCTGTGGCTAGGAGACTCATATGATTTGTCCTTAACTTGTAAAGATTATCAACACAGTCCGCTATTGCGTCCACAGTCCACAGTCCACAGAGCTGTGGTATAATTCTCTTTACCGATAGTAGGCTCCCGTATAATTCGGGTATATATAATACATCCTTCACCATAATAATTTTCTCTTTATTGGAATTTGTTAAACATTTCAACATACCTGAGCCTTTACCCTTAACTTTCAGACCTTGACCACTTACCTTCGTTACTGTGTCCTGTTACATGGGCCCCTCTGGTCCATCCCGTGCTCGCTGTCCTCGCGTCGCTTTCCTCCGAATCGGCGATTCAGCGGAATCGCCTCGCGCGTGTCGGGCAGGTCGACGAACCGCGGAGGTTCGTCGTAAGCGCAACGAGACCGTTGACGGCCCGGGCCCCGATATTTCCAAATAGGAGGCAGCGACCGCCAGGTGCCGACGGGGCGATTTCTCCCCCCGATCGATTTCGAGAAGGCGAGGCGCGGTCCTCAACCGCGGACTCGATAGGATTCTTTCGATTTTGTGACTTCGAGCTAGGGAGTAGCGACGGCGAGCCGCGCCGTCTAGATCGCGTCTTCGCTTCAGTGTCCGGTATCGCGAATCGTGCTCGGTCGATCTGGTTAGGCGGAGCGTATCAACATCCGATACACAGGAAACGGCCTCGCCGGGAGAGCACTCACGCGCCGATACAGACCACCGCGATCGCGAAGAACATCGACGGAGCGAGCGCAGCGAGACGCCGGACGCCAGGTTCAGCGACATCCCTGCGTCACCCGAGCCCGAAACGCGAGCGAACACGACCTACGACAGGTCCGGCGGCAAAGCGAACGCCCCGAGAACAGCGACGGAGACGGAGCGCCGTCTCCTGGTATGTACCTAACCACTAACCTTTATTAAGAATATATCCAATTATTATTGTTCCTCTCAATTCCCCTGTATAAGCCTTATTTCAACCCTTTCTTCCTTTCTACCCCCCGGTAAGTATAGTCAAGGTGGGCCTTAGCCCTTTGACAGAGCAAGAACCCGGTAAGTCACTCCAACCGCTCGGGGTGATTTACAGGCTGTCCCTTCAGGACGTAACAGTCCTCAAAGTCATTTGTATCCAGCTCTTGGAAAAATTCTTTATTATTCGTCATATGGCTTGTGGCTTCTGAGTCGATATACCATATGCCACTTTCGATTGTACCTGATTTTATATTGAAACAGAATTTGGTGTGATCCGTTACCTTGTTGGCTTTGTCGGTTTTTCTTTCCAGGCCTTATATTTGTAGCATTGTTTTTTCGTGTGACCTTTCTTCTTGCAGAAGTAACATTCAGTCGTGTTCATTTGACTTCCTTTTCCTATCCTGCCGCCATCTTGAATCTTCAAAACTTTTTCGCACGTGTCTTGATTATTCGTCCTCCTCCTGAATTCGTCTATTAGCTTACTTTTGATTAAACTTAATGTTAAATCCTTTTCCGGTCTACTCTCAAGCCCACTTATTAGACTATTGTACGATTCAGGAAGACTGCTTAATATTAAGGCTATGAATAAATCCTCGCGGATATTTTGTCCAATGGCTGTTAATTGAGCGTTTAATTCGACCATTGAGTTTATATGCTCCATCATATTTCCGTCTTTTTCGAGGGTTAATTTGCATAAACGTTTTAATAGAAATACCTTACTTGACAGTGATGATTTCTGATGGTATTCCTGTAACGCAAGCCATGCTGCCCTCGCGGTGATGGCAGTGCGAACGTGCACGTGTTGATCATCTTCTATTAACAATCCTATAGTCGCCTTAGCTTTTCCGTCCTTTATTGACCATGCGGCATTCGGCGTGGTTGGTTGAATTCCATTAACCACATCCCAAAGCCCTTCTTTAATTAGGAGCAACTCCAATCTATATTTCCACGTTTGGTAATTGTCGTTGTTCAATTTCGTAACCGTAACACGTGGCGTTTCCGCCATTGTACGTTCGTGATTTCTTAACTTTATACTTTCGCGAACTTCCTTAATTTAAATTTTCAACCCTGGGCCCATAACCTATTGGCTATTTGGTTGATTAATAAATAATACTTTGCGAAAGTAATACTTTGATTTCCTCCCTATCTTTCAATTTAAACGAATCCCTCGCCCCAAAAACTTACTAATTCGAGACCACGTCTCACCCCCTCAAACTGCCCTTTAATTTGACTCCACTCTTACCCCTGTACCCAGCCAACTACTCCAAATCCGTCGGATTGAGTATTCCCATATAAAAACCCCAAAAATGTAATTGCGACGCATACTTTGCGCATTAGTCATCACTCAGTTATTTACTACGACGCATATTTGGCGTACGTGCCATGGCGAATTACCGCGCTTACCCTTCATACCTGACATTCCAATCTTTACTATAAATATGAGGTCCACAGAGGCCGGAGCCCATTACAATTTTTGTAACAGTGTCTCTACGATCTACGAATTACCATGTTTACCATTTTTGCGAACAGTTTCAATATAAACCTCGCGACTTTAAAAGTGTCATAAACGAATCTACGAATCTCATTTCATTATATAAAATCAGTGCGAATCCTCCAAGAAGGAGAATCGTCCTGCTCTACTTATTGTAAGTTGCTATTATTATTAATATGTAACACTGTATGTCATATTCATTTACATTACTACTGCTTATTGCAAATCATATTTCTCTATATAACTATTCACTTATAACGTTTAATGCTACTAATAAAGCTTATTAGTTTATTTTAGTTCCTTGCTTGCTGCTAAAGCCTATTGATTTATTTTCTATTACTTGCTTATTGCTTAAAGCCTATTGGCCCATTGCGTGTGTTTGCTCATCGCTAAAGCTTATTGACTAATTTGTATCACTTACTTATTGTTAAGACCTATCGGTCTATTTTTGTATTGCATCTTCATCACTAATATTCGAACGTATCAAAATATCACATTTAAATCGTATGTTCCTAACGGTACACGTCAAAACAAGACGGTACCCAAAATAAACAAACGTTATTATTTACTAAACATGCTTCGAATTATTGCGTCAATCCTACAATAATAAAGATTGCAATACATAACACGCCGGTGCAACAGCTGATCTCGTCTCGCGAACACGAGAGCTCTTGTTATGTTTACAATACTTTCTTTCTAATGACTTTTTCCCGAAACCGCACGTCTAAACGTAGTTCGCGGAATATTGCGAGCGGTTCTTTGAAATAATGCAACGATAAATCAAAACAAAGCTATTACCGTCCTAACGGGTGTCTCTCAAATACACTATAACCATTTAAAACCTTCCCTGGTCGTCTTGTGACGCGAAATCCATTTTCGTGCCGAGGCTCCTACCCGTCTTGTAACGCGAAATCCATTTTCGTGCCGAGACACCTACCCGTCTTGTGACGCGAAATCCATTTTCGTGCCGAGACACCTACCCTCCTCGTGACGCGAAATACATTTTCGTGCCGAGACACCTACCCTCCTCGTGACGCGAAATACATTTTCGTGCCGAGGCTCCTACCCGTCTTGTGACGCGAAATCCATTTTCGTGCCGAGGCTCTCACCCAATTTCGTGCTGCGAAATCCATTTTCGTGCCGAAACCTCCTCTTAACGTACCCCAACAATGTCATTCCCCTAAGACCTCAACCCGGGACGTGACAATATACTTTCCGCTTTTTGGAGATAATTTCTTTATTTAGCTCATAATAACTTTTTCGCTTTTCGCATGTCACTTCTTTATTTGCGTCATAATGCACTTTTTGCTTTTTTATTATACCTTCTTTGTGTGCGTTATAATATTCATAATTATAAAGTTTTATGCTTTCCTCCCCTTTTTTACAATCTTTGCCTTTTTTCGTGTTACACTCCCCTTTCTTTGCTTCATAAACAGCTTTTCTTTTTAAATTAATTTCCTTTTTATGTTTTTTATAATAATTTTTAGAATAATTAGACATGTATTCTGTCCTACTACTTGGTAGGTATATATTGCTGATTTTTTACTTCGAAACCAATGGTGGATCTGTCTGAATTACATTTTTTGTATATATGATGACTTCTTTGTCACTAAGTACTACATTTTGAATTGGGGGTATTTTATTATTATTATCTGTTTCATTAATAATGTAACTTTGACCGATTTTAAATGGAGGATCATTTCCACAAGAGGGATTTTTATTAATCGTACTACCAATTTCAGATTCATATTCGTTCACACAACGTGTTAGTTGTTGATTCTGATTGCTTGGAAAATGTTCGATACGATTAGATGGAAACATTTGGATCAAATGTTGGCGCATCAACGCATGTTTGTACGTTACTTTGTCTGGTAATATATTGAATAATAACGAGACAGCAAATGCAATCGCAAAAACTCCGCAATCCCGTCCGTTAGGTTGTGCTTGTACATGCGGAAATTCAATAAATTCTTCGTCAATTGTACCGTCTTGTTTGTTTAAAAAAGGATATAACTTCTCAAGATAAATTTTATGATGACTATGCAACTTCAAGGAATTCCGAGAATCATAAAAATAAACTCTTCTTTCATCATATTTATAGAAGCTGCAAACCCAATGTCCCCCTGCATTGGTTCCAAAATTATCACTTTGGTGCAAAATCTGTATGTGATCCTAATTTTCAGGAACTGGTTGAATGGTATCAGGCATTTGAACTCTCCACGTCTCGCGTGGTTTATAATTAGAGTTAGCTTCTAATAATTTGTGAAAATATTCGATATGATCATCTGTTAACCATTCGCCTCTATTGATAATTCGCAAACTATTTAAACTGAGTGGTAAGAGTCTATTAACTACAGGCATGATGAATTATATTTTTATATTTCTAATACACTATTCTATTCTATTCTATTCTATTCTATTCTATTCTATTATATTCAAAGGTTCAGCAGCTGTAATTACACTTTGTGATAACTAGTGTATTATTTTGGATTTTAAGAATGCTTTGTATTAGTTCAGCGCCTAAGCAGATGATAGTTTCGGCGCATAAGCAGCCGAGAGTTTGAGCGCATAAGCAGCCCAGATTATTAAAAAAATATTAAAAGGTAGAGGATGAAAGATAGGAAAAGTAAATGTGAAATAAAGAGAGGTTAGAAAGTTTGCTAATAAAAAGGGTGCTCTCACGATGGTGTTTGCAATATAAATATCCACGATCTGAAAATAATAATTTATGAATATATTAGCTTGATTAATCATTAGATAATCATTAGAAAATTTCAAAAGGAGTAATCCAGTCTTACCTAAAACTCAGCTGATGAATATTATTTATTATTTATATTTTTGACTAATGATATAGATTTGATCACAATCAAAATATGAGTGAATATATTAACTTATATCTCAACACGCTTGCCAATTGGCCGTACGGTCGCACCATAGACCACGGTGTAATTGGAAGGTGTTCCTGTGGAGTTGTTTTTCTCATAATTATTATGTTTCATTATTTGATCAATAGATGGCGGCTTCCGGGCCCAGATGTTTTCCCCTTATGTAGAATGCTATCTAGTGTTTGTATATATTGCGTGCTGGGATGTTCCCTTCTTCTTGGTTAGCATGCGTTGAGTTGAAGCACGTGTATCAATCTTTTTCATAATATATATTCTTATTAACATTTTCTTAGACAAACTGTGTGTGTTTCATTTTCCTTCACAGTTCCAACAACATATTTCTATATATGGATTTGAGCATGGAGTATACGGAAAAGTGTGCTCCGGTCGCCGGCTTCGTTTTGTGTTTCGCGCGACCCTAGGCCCACATGCCTGTCGGTCAGAAGGAGCCCTCCTCGTACCACGAAAATGTGCCGTTGGTTACGTCCCGCCGCCGTCGAGCGAGATCTTCTTTACCCTCGCTTAACGCGTAAGAGCTGTTTCACACGACGATACGTGTATCGCGATTCACGTATGCGATACGCGTCCGACTCGTATATACTTGCACGATACTCGTGTAATACTGCGTCCGAAAAATTTCGTAGCTAGGTGTCGATCATTTGTTATTCGTTTAACGTTCTGTAACGAAAACTTTGGCAAAATTGATGAAGTTGAAGTTTTATCCATTTTACTTATACATAAAAGAGCTGCTAAAAAACGGAAAGTGAATAGGAAATACTGGGTTCATCCGATAAATAGTATAAGAGAACGAAAGGGAGCTTTTCATATACTATTTGAAGAACTTCGTGCTGATTCTAGAATTTTTTTTAATTATTATCGAATGTCTGCCATCTCATTTGAAGAACTTCTTGAAAACATACAGGATTTAATAATAAAGAAGGAAACAATTATGAGAGTCAGTATATCACCACGAGAGAGACTGTTATTAACATTGAGGTAAGAATATGGAATAATTAATCAAAATGTTCAGGTAGACATTAACATTTTTGTATTTATAAAAAGGAAGAAATACAAGTTTAATATAGAGTTAAAAATGGACTAGAATTTGGTGTAGATGCTTGTGAATCCAAATTTAAATGTGTGTTGGATGTGTTTGGTGCAGTAGTTGAAGTTGAAGGTGTTGTATGTGGTATACAGGGTGTCCCAAAAATGCTGCAGTTCCTTAAAGGGGGTGATTCGGGGGGTGATTGCAAACAACTTTTTCCTTTGCGAAAATGCCCTCCGAGGTTTCGTTAACGAGATATTAATAAAAAGCACCGACCAATCAGAGCGCGAGCCTTCCGCTGGAGGTCCCGCGCTAGCGTGGCCGCGCGCCGGGCCGCGCTGCGACTACGAACAAGCAAGGCGGCATGCATCGAAGGAAATTGCGTAGAATGGCAAATGAAAAAGACGTAACAAAAAATCGAACCTTTTGCCATGGTTTGTTTGCCATTTAAAGTGAATAATGAATAAAGGATAAATGGATGAAAATCGCGTGTAACGTAAAAAGACGAATACACATTTTTTTTTAGAAGATTCGAAAATAATAATTATTTGAAGTGGGAGGATAAGGAATACGTAAAATTCCTTGTGTTAATAACATATCCACGAAAAGGTAATGTAACAGGAAATTAACGAAAAGTGATCGTAGTTCGTTATTGTGATAAAAATCCGTAACTCAATAACGGCCAGCACTGTTGCTGATAACGAATAAGTCTGTTTAAAAAGCCCGAATAAATATTTTGTACATTGGCAGTAGAAGGACGGAGCGCGGGCTTTTGTGAAAGGTTTCGTTGCACTTCTGCAAAACACGTGTGTTCCGAAAATGTGCTGGCTTCTTTTTACCTGAAGCCTCTTGGCCTGGTGGGGGTCAACTCATAATGGAACGAGAGAAACTATTTGGGGGTAGAAGAAGTCCCTTGGAAAAAATCTTGTCAGTCAGCAGTCAGCAATCGCGTCGCAGACAAATGTTCTCTGCTCAAGAGTATTACGCGATGTTCTGTGTGTACCCCCCGAACAACGAGGACGCAAGTGCTGCAGCGTGAGAATTTGCGCGCGAATTACCCACAGCTCCGAACGCCAAGTAAAAATTCATTTCCACCAATTTTTATAACGTAGCAACAACACGTTCCATGAAAAATAAATTAAGTGATCAGTGTTAGTAGCCGTGCAGTGAAGTGAATATTCGGTACATTAACCCGGACGCACTTGACGTTGCGACCCTTAACTTTGGATGGTGTCGTGTACCTGAGATCAGCTGTGTACTCGGCGATGACCAGGATCGGTTCAGTGACCTAGTCGACACAGGTTTTTAAGCTGCAGGTGAATTTCCGAAAGGGTGAGTTTTAGTTACATTATTGGCGACTATTATTTTTTAAATTTAACGCAGGCTACGGCTTATTTCCGGAGATAATTCTCCAAATTTCCGTACGTAAATTTTTCTTCCGAGTTTTTAAACCTACTTATTCATTATCAACAACAGTGTTGGCCGTTATTGAACTACGGATTTTTATCACAATAACGAACTACGATCACTTTTCGTTAATTTCCTGTTACATTACCTTTTTGTGGATATGTTATTAACACAAGGAATTTTACGTATTCCTTATCCTCCCACTTCAAATAATTATTATTTTCGAATCTTCTAAAAAAAAATGTGTATTCGTCTTTTTACGTTACACGTGATTTTCATCCATTTATCCTTTATTCATTATTCACTTTAAATGGCAAACAAACCATGGCAAAAGGTTGGATTTTTTTGTTACGTCTTTTTCATTTGCCATTCTACGCAATTTCCTTAGATGCATGCCGCCTTGCTTGTTCGTAGTCGCAGCGCGGCCCGGCGCGCGGCCACGCTAGCGCGGGACCTCCAGCGGAAGGCTCGCGCTCTGATTGGTCGGTGGTTTTTATTAATATCTCGTTAACGAAACCTCGGAGGGCATTTTCGCAAAGGAAAAAGTTGTTTGCAATCACCCCCCGAATCACCCCCTTTAAGGAACCGCAGCATTTTTGGGACACCCTGTAGGTATAGATGCGATATGAGAATGATGTGGGGATACGGTAGAGTACACAGAACGAGGATCATATGGTGGAAAAAATTTAACGGAAGATAAACGGGTGTTTAATTATCGTTTGTCAAGAGCTCGTCGGTTTATCGAATGTTCTTTTGGCGTTTTGACGAACAAATGGAGAATTTTTCATCGGCCTTTGAACGTTAATATACAATTAGCAATTAATATTATTAAGGCATGTGTAATTCTACATAATTTTGTACACATAAGGGACGGATATTTGCACGAAGACTGTTTAAGTTATACAGGTTTAATGGACCACAATGACAATACTACACGTAATTATTATAGTGGAACAGGGCCAACTGCAATTCGTGATTATTTTAGAGAATATTTCTTAAAAGAAGGTAATCTGCCTTGGCAATATGCAAAAGTATAAGTAACGCTTTTTTTTATTATCCTATTGCCTACTATTACTTTGTAAACTGTACATATATAATTATGCAAAATTATAACAGGTACTTACCCATTTCATTCAGTTTTTCTGTTTCCCATTTATCAATTTCTTCTTCTCCGAACATACCACTCATCACACTTTTCTATACGTTGGCTTTTTTGATTCTATCACAATAATCTGTGTGACTTTTGTCCCACAGCGAAGGAAAATTCTGAATTATTGTAATAAACTTATCATTATCAAATGTAACATTTTCCATGTTCATTATGTCGATGTGAGAATTCGACGATACTGCATCTGTCGTGTGAATGATACCATTTGTTTATATGTTTGGTCTGTCGCCTGGACGCACAAACAGCCGCCAGCGGCCGACCGCTCGCGGATACCGAAAATCGGTATCGCGATACTGTATCTCGCGAGAATCGCCGTCTGAACGCGTCTATGGTAAAACGTGTACCGTCGGTATCCATCATACGCGTATCGCGATACACGTATCGTCGTGTGAAACAGCTCTAACGCAATGTAGGAAGATTTCGATAGTTACCGGTATCGATATTTACTAAAAATTGGGCTTTGATCGTCGAATATTTTCCATGCATCTGGAGTAGCTTCAGTTCCTTGTGGTTCTTCTTCATCAAGAGACACGGTAGTGTCTCGCGCCAAGTATATATAGGTATATGCGCAGCGCGAGTCACTCGTGGCTATATAACGCGGAGCGGTTTTTGGAAGAACCCTGAGATTACCGAATCTCAATAACGGCTGATCCGATTAAGTTTTGAATGGTCTTAATGGATAGCTTGGGTTTGATTTACATAAGAAAAGTGTCTTCGTTTTGTTCCTACGTGCCTTATGAGCTGAGATATTTCGATGCAAAGTTGCAATTTGCCGAATTTTATGTTAAGAGATTTTTCTCCATCGTCAAGTGTGGGCCAGAGGGGAACATGAAAGGGAGAGGAAATGTCTCTGGCACGTCGTTCATTGGATGAAGGTTCCGGCCTATCGCGTAACAAATTGTTGTCACGTGACAGCCAGACAGCACATCTGTCAAGGAAAACGTAACCTTGGTAGTGTCAAACCATCATAACCTGCCAAATGTCAAATGAGGTAAGTAGTCAACATTTTTCCAATGTCACGAGTTTTTACTCCATATAGGAGATTGAATTATTGCCTCAATTAACAAGGTAAGTCGCTAAATTTTTTTAATACATTTTTTTGTTGAGCTTCTAGAAACGAAGGGGGCGCACAGCTTGGACATTGCCCGGATAAGGTTCGATAAAGAAATATCTTCTTAAGCACAAGTTTCTATTATACCAGGCATGTACAAAATAATAATAATGCATTTAAATTGCCAGATATTTTTATACCAGTGTGACGAAACGTCACGAAGCGAGCGAAGCCGACCCGAGCCGAGGCGTAACGGCCCACGGTACCCCCCACCCCAACGCGATCCGCGCTCGGTACACTTAGTACACCACGCGCCACTAGATCGCGTCCGCTTCTCGCAAGTGAAATTCACCGCGCATTAGAAGATAAGACCCGCGGCGACCGAAGGCGGGGATCCGAGTGGGGATTAAGGAGCCCCCTCACCACACACAGCGAAGGACTGGAGATTGCCCGGATTCGACCCGTGTGGACGCTAGTAGCGTGACTCCTCCGTAACCAAACCCGCTTCGGTGGAGCGACTGGATGTTGCCCGGGCTCCCCCGAAACTGTTCCGTACCTCCATACCGCCTACAGAGAGTGACTGGACGTTGCCCGGGCTCTCTGAAGGCGCCTCCGACCTTTCCGTACTGAGATCGAGGGGACTGGACACTGCCCGGACCTCGACCGACCGTACTTCCGTACCGCCGTCCCTCCGAACCACCGACAGAGAGCGACTGGACGTTGCCCGGGCTCTCTGAAGGCGCCTCCGACCTTTCCGTACTGAGATCGAGGGGACTGGACACTGCCCGGACCTCGACCGACCGTACTTCCGTACCGCCGTCCCTCCGAACCACCGACAGAGAGCGACTGGACGTTGCCCGGGCTCTCTGAAGGCGCCTCCGACCTTTCCGTACTGAGATCGAGGGGACTGGACACTGCCCGGACCTCGACCGACCGTACTTCCGTACCTCCGAACCACCGACAGAGAGCGACTGGACATTGCCCGGGCTCTCTGGAGGCGCCTCCGACCTTTCCGTACTGAGATCGAGGGGACTGGACGCTGCCCCGGGCCTCGACCGACGGCGACCCTTCGGCACCAAGCCCGCGACACTCTCCGGCCAATAGCCGCGCACTCCTAGTAATAGCACAATTGAATAATCACCTAGGGATAAGGAATGTACATATTAAATAAACAACTATAAGCCAATCAAGACTCGGATTGCTCTGAACCCTGCGACTCGGCTAAGCTATTCAACGAGTCTTCCCGATCCCGCGTGCCGCCCACGCCGAGTGGTCGTCACATTTGGCGCCCGAACAGGGACTCGACCGGTGCTTGGGAGCAGGACTAGATGAGCACGCCGTTAAGCCAGCTATACCAATTAAATAAAACAGCACTCACCCAGGCGCTGCAACAAGCCGGCGAAGACACAAGCGGAACCTTCGACGAATTACGAGCACGCCTCCGCCGACACATACTTAAAGCAACCATGCCAAAGGACACCGAGGCTACACAGGCCAGCGACCACGAGGAAGCTACGCCTCCAATCACGACCGCCATGGACCGCGTCCGGAAGTGGGGCTGCGTCTTCGATGGGTCGAAAGATGCACTAAACTTCCTAGAACGAATCAACGAACTCCGAGAAAGCTATGGGCTGTCCGAGGACCAGATGCTTCGATGCCTGCCGGAAGTATTAAAGGGTCAAGCGCTGCTGTGGTACCGCAACAACCGGAGCGGATGGGGAAAATGGAAGGAATTCGAGGACTGTTTTCGCCTGTACTATTTACAGGACCTCAGCGAAGGCGACCTCGAAGAAGAAATCATCCAGAGAAAGCAGAAAACAGGCGAACACGCCGCCGAATACCTAACGGCCATACAGACACTAATCAGACGACACGGCCATCTTTCGTCCGCCCGACAGCTCGAACGAATCTACCGGAACCTACAACAGGATTACAAACAATACATACGTTTCGCAGAATGTACCTCAATTCCAGCCTTGCTACGATTAGCTACGCAGTACGAAACGATGGTTAGGGAAGAAAAACCACGCCTACCAGCAAATCCAGCTACACAACAACGAGCACCGCGTACTAGCCTCGCCGAGGTAAATCCCGCCTATAATCGCGACACCTGCTGCTGGCGGTGTGGACAGAGGGGGCACCGACAACATGACTGCCGCCAACCCGCGAAGCTCTTCTGTTCATATTGCGGCAAGATGGACCGCCTAACGCGCAATTGTACTTGCCGACAAGGGTCGGGAAACGATGCAGGGGCCGGGGCAAAGAGTGCACCCCGGCCGAACACCGAGACTATGCCCCCTTCGACACCGTAGAACAAGACACCCGGCTATACGTACCAGTGGTATTATTCGGCCGCCGGTACCAAGCGCTCATCGACTCGGGAGCCGTATGCTCGTACATGAGAGGCGACTTGGCCGAGCGCTGCCGCCGAAACGGCATCACGGCCACCCCCGTCAAACAACGAGCACGCGTAGCCAATGGAACCGAAGTTACTTTGGGCGGAGAGATCATCGTCACGGCCAAAGTAAACCACCGAGCACTACGGCAAGCGTACTTAATTATGCCCACACTAACCCAGGCCATCATTTTCGGGCGAGATGCGCAGCAAAAACTAGGCGTCCAAGTGTTGATCAACGACCGGCCACTGACCACGGAAACCGCCGCCGTCGAACCGGCTACGCTGCTCTCGGGATGCAACGCCGCGCAAGAGGAGCGTCTACGACAACTCCTCGCCATAGAGCTGCCCAAGTTCGACGCCATCCAAGGGCCGACACGAATGACCCGCCACCGAATTCGTCTCAAAACCGAGCGCCCAATTAAACAACGCTACACCCCACGGAACCCCGCGATGCAGCAAATAATCAACGAGGAAGTAGATCAGATGCTGGCCGATGGAATCATCGAACCGTCGCAGAGTCCGTGGAGTTCCCCCGTAGTTCTGGTCCGGAAGAAAAATGGAAAACGACGTTTCTGCATTGACTTCCGCCGCGTGAACGAGGTCACGGAAAAAGACGCCTATCCCTTGCCACAAGTCGAAGCCACTTTGAGCAAACTCCGCGGGGCCCGTTTTATATCAACAATCGACCTAGCCAATGGTTACTGGCAAGTACCACTTGCACCCGAAAGCCGCCCCGTCACCGCCTTTACCGTCCCGGGAAGAGGACTGTACCAATTCCGGGTCATGCCCTTTGGCCTGCACTCGGCACCGGCTACGTTCCAGCGGCTACTGGATGAGGTAATCGGCCCCAAACTAGAACCCAGGGCCTTCGCTTACCTCGACGATATTATCGTGCTGGGTAATACTTTTGAAGAACATTTACAAAATCTGCAGGAAGTGTTCCAACGGCTACGGGACGCCGACCTCCGTATCAACCGGGAAAAATGCGAATTCTGCCGCACGGAACTCAAGTACCTAGGCCACGTAGTGACTAGCCGGGGAGTGAAAACAGACCCCGATAAAGTAAAAGCAATCTTGGGGATACCACCCCCCACCAACATCCGAGAACTCCGCCGGTTCCTGGGCATGGTTTCATGGTATCGCCGATTCATACCGCACTTCTCGGATACGACGGCCCCCCTCACACAACTCCTACAGAAGAAGCGGAAATGGTCATGGGAAGACGACACGAACGAGGCATTCCACGCGTTACGCCAACAGCTGGCCGCAGCACCCGTGCTGACCTGTCCAGATTTCGACAGGCCCTTTACACTGCAGACCGACGCTAGCCAGGACGGCCTAGGGGCCGTATTAACGCAAGAAACCGGCCAAGGGGAACGAGTGATTGCATACGCCAGTAGAACACTGAATCGAGCCGAACGGAATTATTCCACGACGGAAAAAGAATGCCTCGCCGTGGTATGGGGCATCCGGAAAATGCGGCCCTACCTAGAGGGATACCATTTCACCGTGCTGACCGATCACCAGTCTCTCAAGTGGTTACAAAAGATGGAAAACCCGTCTGGCCGACTCGCCCGCTGGAGTCTGGAACTCCAGCAATATGACTTTACCGTCCAGTATCGAAAAGGCTCCGCCAACGTCATCGCCGATGCACTGTCCCGACAGCCGGAAGACCTGGATGCTGTGGAAGCCCCAACCGTATGTCCATGGATAACGAGCCTGCGGAGCCGTATAGAGCAAGAACCGGACAAATATCCGGAATACCGCAGCTACGAAGACCGTTTATATCGGCGATTTCCAAACCAAACGGGCCTCCAGGAGGATGGCGAAACGGAATGGAAGTTGTGCGTCCCACGAGACCTCCGCCCGACCGTGCTGCACGAAGCTCACGACGCCTCCACCACCGGCCACCTAGGCATTACGAAAACCGCGGCCCGACTCGCCCAGCGGTACTACTGGCCCGGGATGTTTCGAGAAGCAGCCAGCTACGTACGCCGTTGTCATCAATGTTTAAAATATAAAGTATCGCAGCAGGCACCGGCCGGGCTAATGCACACAATGCCGGTCACGACACCGTGGGAAGTGGTAGCCGCCGATCTCGTGGGACCCCTACCTCGGTCCAGCAAGGGCCATACGGTCCTCGTAGTACTACAAGACAAATTAACGAAATGGGTGGAGGTCCAGCCACTACGACAAGCCACCGCTCCAGCCGTAACCAAAGCCCTGAAAGAACGTGTCTTTCTACGACACGGGTGCCCCCGCGCCGTAATCACCGACAACGGACGACAATTTGAAAGTCGGGAGTTTGCCAGTCTCCTACGAGAATCGGGGGTTGAACACCTTAAGACGCCCCCGTATTCGCCATAATGCAACCCGGTGGAACGCGTAAATCGCGTGCTTAAAACAATGATCGCACAATACACCGAGGAGAATCACAGACACTGGGATCAGTGGATAGCCGATGTTGCATTTGCGTATAACACAGCTCGACACGACTCTACGGGATATTCCCCCGCCTATCTAAATTTTGGCCGCGAACTTTCCCCTCCGGGAGCCACCTACCAACCCCCGACGCCGGTCGCCACGGGCGACACCGACCTACAGCAACGACAGCAGGAAATCGGTCGGCTGCAGGATGCGCTCGCTTTGGCCCGAAGAAACCAGGCGCGTGCATCCGAGAACCAGCGGAAAAACTTCAATAAGCATCGCCGCAACTGGCAACCAGCCGTCAACACGCTCGTCATGCGCCGCGAGCACCCGCTGTCGAAAGCAATCGACGGCGTCAACGCCAAACTTGCCCCGAAATTTTCAGGGCCGTACCGAGTCCTCAGTCTGTTGGGGCCAACAATCGTATTACTCCAGCAAAACAATCGGAAGGTGGCCCGAGTACACGTTAAAGATTTGAAACCATGCCCGGAGACAGAGAACGTCAACAATACACAACCGCCCAGAGGACAACCGACCGACCACGGAGACAAGGATACGCACAACGGCAACGACGAACAATACGCAGTCGAGCCGTCACTAACCAAGGATGGAGGACGTGTTACATGTGGACGATCTCCCCGAGTTGGAAAGCCCACGACTCCGCCGCCGTTTTCGAGAGCTGTTCGGCGAATCTCCAGAACGGGAGCCGACCCAACGCAAACCGAGCCCATCTCTACCCCCGACACCAGGCAAGGATCTGGTTTTACCTGGTCGCCGGACGCCCGAGAAAACGCCGCCGCTTCCGAGGTCGACAGGGCAGACACACCCACCGGCCAGGGCACTACCACGGATCACGAAAATCGAGGTACTGCCGGGGAAGGGCCTGCCGCCGCCAACACCAGGACCGTCAGGCATGACCGAGGTGCCGCCACACCGGGAGCCGACCAGATGCCAGAGACCACCAGCACCGCACCGGGCCGCAGCCGGCGGCCAGCAAGCCACCGGGAAGAGGCGCCGGCCAGCATCGCCCGAGCCCAGCAGGCCGACCAAGCGGCCGTGCAACGGCCACGAACGCGGGCTGCTGCCCGCCAACCTGAAGCAGCCAACACCGAGGACCACAGCCGGCCAGACACCCGCCAGTACCCGAGGACCAGGTCCTTCGTCCGGACACACGGCGGCGCCAAGCCCAGCAGGAGCCGAGGGCCATAAGCCCCCGTCATCCGCCATCGCCACGCAGACCCCGCGTTTCCCCGACCCATGGCCCACCGTGACACCCGGGGAACAACCCTCCACCACGGAATGGACCGTAGTGCCCTGGAGCCAACTACGGGAGGGCCAGCGCTTCCGAGTTGCACTCGGAAGCCACCGCATCCAACTACGACGCCTCCGGGGAGGCGATATTAGATTTAAGCTAACAAAGTAAGGTTAGGCTAAGATTAGGCGTAAGAAATGTAAGGTGAAAATAAAGTAGTATTTACCATATAAACACCACGCGTGCTCATAGACACACACTCTCGCGCCCCCGAAGAAAGAGGGGGGTGTGACGAAACGTCACGAAGCGAGCGAAGCCGACCCGAGCCGAGGCGTAACGGCCCACGATACCCCCCACCCCAACGCGATCCGCGCTCGGTACACTTAGTACACCACGCGCCACTAGATCGCGTCCGCTTCTCGCAAGTGAAATTCACCGCGCATTAGAAGATAAGACCCGCGGCGACCGAAGGCGGGGATCCGAGTGGGGATTAAGGAGCCCCCTCACCACACACAGCGAAGGACTGGAGATTGCCCGGATTCGACCCGTGTGGACGCTAGTAGCGTGACTCCTCCGTAACCAAACCCGCTTCGGTGGAGCGACTGGATGTTGCCCGGGCTCCCCCGAAACTGTTCCGTACCTCCATACCGCCTACAGAGAGTGACTGGACGTTGCCCGGGCTCTCTGAAGGCGCCTCCGACCTTTCCGTACTGAGATCGAGGGGACTGGACACTGCCCGGACCTCGACCGACCGTACTTCCGTACCTCCGAACCACCGACAGAGAGCGACTGGACATTGCCCGGGCTCTCTGGAGGCGCCTCCGACCTTTCCGTACTGAGATCGAGGGGACTGGACGCTGCCCCGGGCCTCGACCGACGGCGACCCTTCGGCACCAAGCCCGCGACACTCTCCGGCCAATAGCCGCGCACTCCTAGTAATAGCACAATTGAATAATCACCTAGGGATAAGGAATGTACATATTAAATAAACAACTATAAGCCAATCAAGACTCGGATTGCTCTGAACCCTGCGACTCGGCTAAGCTATTCAACGAGTCTTCCCGATCCCGCGTGCCGCCCACGCCGAGTGGTCGTCACACCAGTATGCCATTTTTAATTTAGTGTTTCTACAGGATGATTCTGGAGCGTCCTGGTACCCCGTGGCGAGGTCAAGCCCCCGCAGTACCCCACCGAATTTTAGGGCTTTCGACCCTCGAAGGGGTTGGAGTGCCTATTAAGAAGTGAGAAATCTTCAACTTCCGCATTTCTCATCAGATCTTTGCGAAAACGACGCCAATTGATTCCTTATGTTTCGCCGATGAAACTGACACCAAGAATGGCGTAATTCGGAAAATAATGAAGGAAATTCCATGAAAAATTAATTTCCATAACCTCAAGCTAACTTCGTTAATAATAGTCCGATTTACAAGAAATTTGGTATGATTTTCGTCGGAAAAACATATGGAATCCATCGGCATCACTTCCATATCGATACGAGAAAGAATAAAGAATTATTTTTTTCTGAAACAGGTATGAAATCCTCGGTCAACCCCGGCAAATCGTGGTCTACCCCCCGCAGTTGAAGGTGAAAACGTGAAATATTCATTTCAGCTAGTGATCGGACCGATACCAAATCAATACTATCCATACCAGCCCGGAAATTATGATGCGGTATCGAATAGTATCTAACGAGGGGAGGACGCGAATGGGACGAGCGATTTTTTAACGAAACCGGGCAGAAAATGTTGAGGCCGATGTGTATAAACAAATTCCAGAATATTAGCTGTGAATGGCCGGCCATTTTTATAAAAAAATATGAACAATAAAATTATGAATACGTCGAATCGATTTTATACTTCATTAAATGGTAGATCTTGATGAAAGGAATACAAAAGTCTTATGTGTTATTGTCATAGTATCAATAATTTAACCAGAAAATGCAATTTTTGATTCGACGACTTCATAATTTTACTGTTTAAAGCCATTTTTTTATAAAAATGGCCGGCCATTCACAGCTAATCAGCTGGAATTTGTTTATACACATCGGCCTCAACATTTTCTGCCCGGTTTCGTTAAAAAATCGCTCGTCCCATTCGCGTCCTCCCCTCGTAAGACGTAGGTATCACAAATATTTATACCCGTTTGATACTTCTATGAAAGTATCGATACCCGTTCGATACTTCTAGGAAAGTATCGATACCCGTTTGATACTTCTAGGAAAGTATCGATACCCGTTTGATACTTCTATGAAAGTATCGATAACCGTTTGATACCTCACGAAAGTATTGATACCTATTTGATACCTCTATGAAAATTGCAATACCTGTTTCATATTTTTCGAAGTTTTGGATACTCATTTAACATTTCAACGAAACGTTTATATTTATCTGATATTTAACCCTTTCGCACCGGACGGGACATATGCTGTCCCAGTCTGGAAATTTTTTGATATTACGGCTGGGACAACATATGTCCCAGTTACTGAAAAACATCTAGGACAGAAAATAACGCCAAGTTGGGCCTCCAAACTGATTCTAAATTGTTGATGGTGCGCTGTTATGGGGACGTTTATGTGTCTCCAAGACCTTCAACCTTTCAGGCATAAAAGTTATTTTATCCAATAATCGCTTGGAGGAGAAATGACTGATCCCGGCAATGGGGCGCACTCGGACTGATTTTTCGCCGTATTGAAAGGGTTAAAACAGTTAAAATAACAACGGCAATAATATTAAATTAAAGTACATACTTATTTTTATCCCTAAACGATAATACTTAGGTAATGATACTAAAGTTTTGCTCTATATTGTTCATAAAACCGTATTACTGAATGTACATAATATGAATATCTAAATCAGAGAAGTAGTAGCATTCAATAACCTAAAATTCATTGATCTAAATTTTTTTATTCTTAGGTAATATTATAATACATCGAAATCAATAACACTAGATATTAATAATATCATATTATAATAAAGAATTAAGAAATAATATTTTATCAACTGTAGTGTCTTTCAGTCTGTTTCTCTTTTTACATAATAATTCTCCGGCTTTTGAAAATACGCGTTCCGCCGGTACAGAAGTTGCCATTATGCAAAAATATTTTTTGGCTAAGATGGACATTTTGCTGTACTTCATCACGTTATTTTTCCAATAGATCAGTGGATCTTTTCTTCCCTCCAAAAGAGGCTCTTTTAAATAATTATCTAACTCGGAAAGTATACTATTTTGCTATATGAAGTACGCTCAACAACGCGTTTGTTGATTTCTGCGGTATCAAACGAGTATCGATACTTTCGTAAGGTATCAAACGAGTATCGATACTTTCATGAGGTATCAAACGGGTATCGATACTTTCATGAAGTATCAAACGGGTATTGATTCGGTGTAAGCACTTTTGGAATTGATATCGATTCAAGAAGTATCAGTATCGAAAATTGATACCAAGTACCTAAAATTTCAATACGTATCGATACTGTCCATTGAGTACTTTAGTATCGAATTGATTGAATATCATCAATAGTATCGGTATCGGTCCGATCACTAATTTCAGCGTATTAAAAAATTCTTTATTCTTTATCGTATCGAAATGGAAGTTACACCAATAGATTCCTTATGTTTTTCTGATGAAAATAATACGAAATGTCATGTAAATCGGACTACTTTTACATTAGGAATACAAATTGCTTGTGTAAAAGTAGTCCGATTTACATGATATTTGGTATGATTTTCATAACATTGGCATGAATCAGATAACGGATCATGTGAACAGTGTACAGGAAATTATATTATGTTTAAGAATGAATTAATATTGACGAAAGATATAGTTATTAATCGTTTACTATTATTTTCATTGCAAGGTGATAAAAACGTAAAAGCAATACGTAAATTTAATATATGTACTATTCCCACAACCAAAGTATTGATAGCTAGACAATCATATAAAGTTATGAATGCTATATTTCATAGTGGTTCATGTATTGAAGATGGCCATTACACCAGCATATGTAAAGAAGAAGGAATGACTAGTAGTTGGATTGAAGCTAATAACGTGCAAATTAAAAAAAGGCAATGGCCCAGAGGCGCTAAAGATCTTTATATTTTGTTCTTACAAAAAAATGATAGTAAATAAATAAGCCAATTGCGCCAATTAGATAATTGGTCATCAATAAAAGTACAAAATGTGTGAAATCCCCACAAAATTACCTTTTTTAAAAAAAGGTACAAAAAGAGCGCCAAGTATATAACCCATTCAAAAAGAATCGCATTTAAAAACATTGTCGTAAATTAATATAAATTTATTAATGTGCTATATTTTTTAATTTTACAAAAGTAATGATATACTATAATTGCGCCAATTATCACAATGACTATTTATACAAAGACAAAATGTATTAAATAATATTAAGCAGATATATTTTTATACAAATAAATATTTTAATACGAATAAATATTTTATTCAAAATACTTGGCGCTGCTCTCCGAAAAAAATGTTAATTGTCTTGGTTAATAAATATAAAACAAGACAAGACACCACTGAGACAAGAAAGAAAGAAAAAGATTTTAATGCAATTTATACATATTTATTCAGTTTAGCAACATCAATTCCGAGAGCAGCGCCAAGTATTTTGAATAAAATATTTATTCGTATTAAAATATTTATTTGTATAAAAATATATCTGCTTAATATTATTTAATACATTTTGTCTGTGTATAAATAGTCATTGTGATAATTGGCGCAATTATAGTATATCATTACTTTTGTAAAATTAAAAAATATAGCACATTAATAAATTTATATTAATTTATGACAATGTTTTTAAATGCGATTCTTTTTGAATGGGTTATATACTTGGCGCTCTTTTTTGTACCTTTTTTTAAAAAAGGTAATTTTGTGGGGTCCGAAACGACGCCGACGCTACATTGGACGTTTGAAGCTGCTTCCAAAAATGTAAGTAATAAATCATTTACTCATTGCAGAGTTATTGTTATTTCATAGCAGAGTTATTGTTATTCGTATACTCTAACCCGGTTAACTATTAGCGTTAGTTTAATAATTCGTGATTCGTGACAATGAATAAATATATTCGTGACAATGAATAAATTCTCACGAATGAAACTAACGTATAAATTCCCACGTTTTTTAGTGACAAATAAATCACACGAATAAATTTCTCGCGAAAAAAGCTACCGAATGTGCATCTTAATATTATTTATTACATTTTTTTCTTTGTATAAATAGTCATTGTGATAATTGGCGCAATTTTTGTATATGATTACTTTTGTAAAGTTAAATATAGGACATTATTAATATATTAATTTACGACAATGTTTTTAAATGGGATTTTTTTTTATAGATTATATACTTGGCGCATTGGTAGGCACTTTGACTATGTAATTTAGCTTTTTTGCTAATGATCTTTTACTTGGTAAGATTTAATAATTTTATTATTAACAATTAACCATAAACTTTCTGAAAAATTAACTTTCTAAAATAAAAACATTTATTCCAATTTATTTTTCCTGATCCAGACTATGAGGACGAATTGTTAATGGCGGCGATGCCACAGGCAGCGGAGCATCCACCGGCAGCGGGGCCGCCCCCAGGTCGAGGCCGCCAGTGGCCTACGTGTAAGTGTTTTTAAACGATTTTATACAGCTTTGTGACGGTCTGGATATGAGGATGCAGAAGTGTGGGAATCCGTAGATTAAGTACTCTTAGTTTCTCATAGCACTTTTGAGACACCGTCGCACAAATATACCGTTTAGGTGAAGGGATTGTTGTAATGCCGAAAGATATCACTTTTGAATATAAATATATTTAATAAGAGTAGAGTTTGGTGGTTGCACAGAGACTGACCGCCCTGCGGCTTACAGACTTATATATATATGTCTTACGGTCTAGAAGTGGAGGGGTTGATGCGTAAGGGTGCAAAGGTTTGAAGGATGTTGTGGAGAAGTGCGCGGATGACTAACTGATATGACTGTTGGTAAACAGGATGACTCGGAGGGTTGGTCTGTGTATTTATTTAGCTGACTATCACACCTCTCTTCCTATTTAAGAAAATTTTGACTATGCGACAAAATTTTCTCTGAGATGAAATTTTCGTGGTTTTGTAGAAAAACGTGTACTTGGTAGTGACTTGTCGAAAGAAACGTGTTTAGACGGTATACTAAGAGCTTTTGGTGACGGTTGCCTATCTTCATTGTCTATACTTATGGTTTCTTGAGAAACTTGGTATTGTACGTTATGCTCTGGCTGTTGTCTCTTAGCTATGTCATTATATATGTTGATACAGATATTAGGTGTACATGATTTAAATACTTTGAATAGTCCGCATTTTCGCAATACGAAAGTTATAATAATGAGAGTAGCAAAATATCCTACATATCGGGTACTGTCTTCAACAACGTCTTTCCACGCCTTTGTTCGTGTTTCATGGTCGAACTTGGATATTCTGGCTTCAAGCTTATCTATTGTAGTGCCTGTCTCTTTGAGCATTTCAGTAGTTAGATGTTGTTTGCTTGTTATTGAGTTCATATGTATCTTAGAAATATCAACGTTATTTGATGCCAATATATCCTTTAGTTCTTGGAAATTTATAGTTTTATTTACAAGGATTGAGAACTTTTGCTCATACTTGGAATGTTTTTCTGGTCGTAGTGTAATGGAATCGGTTTTAGCCATACAATGATTTTTTAGAGTTAACATTTGTGTTCCGTGAAGTATAATGGTTTGAGGCGTAGAATGGTCGCATAATATGTCTATACTTTCGGATTTGGGTGAAGTAACAATCCAACTATTTCCTGATTTTAGTTGAATCCAGATGCTTTGTAAGACTCTAATTGTTTTCATGGTACATACTTTGTCTGTGATTTCGTTTAAACCTGCCTTAATTATGTATGACTCGCAATTGTTCGTTGTACTAACTAGGTAGTCTGGGTATTGACGTTTACATAACTTCTTTTGATATAATTTAGTGCATGATTCGAAATGTTTTATTGTAATGGGTGTATACATAGTTTTGTCGTTATTCATGATGATGTAATCTTCCTGGGGTTGTATAAACTGATAAGTGTATTCTGAAATTTCTCTGAGCAAAGGGATTACTTGATAAGTTGAAAATAATGTTACCTCTGGAACTGGAGTTTTGATAATATAAACGAATCTGTTTTTTAGTATGGCAACAATGACTTCAGAGATTTTTATTACATCAGCAAAATTAGACGTTTCAAGATTTAGAGTTATCGGTTCCATTGAAGTCTCTCTAATTTTACGTAATCCTTTCATGAATTCTATTGGGTCTAACAGTTGTGGGTGTACCATCCCAGTTTTTCCATCATTAATAGCACTAATTAAATTATTAACATCTTCGCTGAGTTCCGAAATTATCATAGAGATTATGGTTAAACTATTTGAAATTGCAAGGTCATTTTGCTGTTTATCTAATTTGTTTTGTTGGTCCGCGAATACTTTAAACAATGTATGAATATCTTGACGAGCTGCATTAATTGTGGCTTTTGTGAATTTAGTAAACTCCTTTATGGTCTCTGAGGTTTCACTTAATTGATGATACAGTTTATCTATTTCGTTGTTGTAATATCTCGCATCGCTATCAGATAGAGTTCCAAAAAGAATTTTCGCAATGTCGCCAACGAAGTTAAAAACTCCCCGTTTAACGCGGGTTATTCCAGTGGTATGAAAGTATTTGTTTACCTGCTCGTCTAATCTTTTTAACCTCTGATTGATCATAACTATTTCTACACCTTCGGAACAATTGTTCTTGCACATTTCTGTAATATCACTAAGGTATTGTCGTAAACTATAGAGTCGCTTTTCGATGATGCCAACGTCCAGGTAATTGACAGTTGTCCAGGTATTGTGATACAGCTGTGTTTCTCCTAGGTTATCCAGATAGATGCTTCCTTGATCTATGGTCTGTATACGTATATTTTCGTATTGTTCATTTAATGCAAGAACTGCTCCGGTAAGGAAAGTAAAAAACAAAAGCATTGTCTGGAAAACAAAAGTGATAATAGAAATGAACGCTAGTTATTAATAATAGGGTTTTATACGATTCAGATGGGTTATATATCGCTTATTGTTTATCAGGATTTCTACGTTAACTTCGTAAAAAATATTCGTTATTACATATGGTCCGGTATATTGTGATTCTAAGCTTTTTGCTTTTTCATTGTGTAGCAAGACTAAATCGCCTATCTCGTAAATTGGATGTTTCCTTACAATTCCCGAGTCTTGCTTTTGTTTGTGTGATTCTTTAGCTCGAAGCAAACTTTGTCTACCTAATTCTAAGATTCTTTGGTGATTAAGTCTAAGGTTATCAACAACTCCTTCATATGTATGAAATTTAGATAAACCGAAAGAGCTTGGTAAATTAGGTTTACGCCCAAATTGGAGTTCAAAGGGTGTAAATTTTGTACTTTCATGTACAGTACTATTGTAACACCAAGAGGCAATTTTTAAGGTGGTGTCCCATTCTTTGGGCATTCTTAGTCTTGGATGCTAAGAACGTATTCGTTCCCTTGCGAAGTTTGCGGCAAAGGTCCTACTATGTCTATTGCTATGTTTTGATTTGGCTGTCGTTGTGTGTCCGTGATGACTGCTTCTGCTTGATTTTTAATCCGAGTTAGTTTTTCAGTTTGGCAAGTCCTGCAACGTTTTATGAAGTCTTCTACTTCCTCTCTCAATTTTGGCTAAGTAGCTCTTTCTTTTATTCTTTCGATTGTTTTGTAACGTGTAACGTCCTGCGACGAGCCGCCATTAAAAAATTATTTCTTTTATTATATTAATTCTTATTATTCTATATCCTAATTCTATACCTAAGACATTGTATTAGTAGTAAGACATGAATGCACGTATGGAGAATGCACGTATGGAGAATGCAAGTATGGACGAATGCAACCTAGTGGTCAGTGAACAAACCAAGTGAAGTGAACGCATGCGCAGTATCATTCAACGGAGCGAGTGAACCGAGTGCGGACCGCGAGCGGATCAAGTGCGCATGCGCGAGACGCACGATCGGCCGAACGGCAAGTGAAACGCGAGTGTAACGCCTGATTGGCGCCAGCTAAATACAAAAGCTAATTGGTGCGCGCAAAGTGCGACATGTGATTGGACCGAGCTAGGTTCACCAAATAGGTATAAATATGGGCCCGCCAGCAGCAGGAGAGCAGAGAGAGATCAGCAGAGATCCTCAAGATACCATAAGTACGCACCACTTAAACAACCCAACTAACTAACATTCACTCCGAGGCGCTCGAATAGGCACCACGTTTAAAATTCCACATCCAAGCCAAAATTCACACCAAGACGCTTGAACCGGCATCTTGGGTTTCCAAAGACATTTATATCATTCACAATCTACCATCTAAGGCTGCTTAAGTAGGCACCTTGGCTACCATCTGGGTTTGCTCTAATCAAGCTACCTGGCTACCATCTGGGGCGCTCAACTAGGCACCTCGGCTACCATCTTAGGCTGTTCTTGACAAAGCACCTGAGCAACGTGGAATCTACAACTAAGGAGGCTTTTAACGGAGCACCTTAGCACCAATCCTAGAAAGCGTGGGCAAACTGATAGGCAACTGGAAGCTATTGAAACCTGAGAGAAGGAACCCTCTCATTCTCTTGACTTAAACATTCTAAATCGACCAAAGTGTCATTCCTTATATATACCGACCTAGCGTCAAATTTATATCATAATTCTATTTCTTTTCGACTAAGCGTCTACTACTATTTCTTTTCGACTAAGCGTCTGTTTCTATTTCATTTCGACTAAGCGTCTATTACTATTTCTTTTCGACCGAGCGTTAAATGCTATTTTCTTTCGTTCGAAACGATATTTCGAACTCTTACCGATCGGAGCGATATATGTATAGGTTAGTTAATTTTCTGTTCTATCGACTTAGCGTCACGAGCGAAAATCGAGTATTATTCTGTTTAACCGACCAACGAGTCGTAATCATTTTCGTTCCGTTACAATTTCACGACACCGCGTCGTACTTGTTCAAACCAAATCAATTCTTTTGAATAAACCATTTTTGTTATTTATTGTTAAAGAAGGACTCTAGTTTCATGAAATTCATTTCTTTATCGCACGCCACCCGAACCAATCCCACCATTCTACGAGTAACCGCTCTACTTGTGGAATCCCCTGTAATTAACGGCAACGTCTCGTTCGAGAACGTTACAAACGTCCACAGTGTCCTCCGTATGAAGAGCAATGTGCTTCTTCAATGAGTTTTCTTCTTTCAACAGGATTCAGTTCTTCCTCCAGGAAGCCCGCACATATAATTAATTCTTCCTTTTTATTTAAATAAATGAAATTTAACATTTCTTCAATTAAATTTAAGAGATGACTTGGAATTGTATTTTCGTCGTCTTCTATCATACAGGTTCCTTTTCCTTTAAAGTATTTTGATAAAATGTGTAATAACTCTCTTTCGTTTATGTTTTCTTTCAAGGTGAGTGAATCACTCCGTAGAACGTTTTCTCCTCCTCGTTTCAGAATTGTTATCACTTTCTCGTTGGATTTTCTTGGTCGTCTCTTAATTGTTGTGCTTGCACGTGGATTTGTTCTTGATTCCAAGAAGTCGTTAAATGGATCCCGTAGGCCCAATTCTTCTTCTTCATCCCTAGTAAGACGCCTGGTTTTTCGAGCGATTGCTTCCTCCAATTCGTCTTCGATCGCGTAAATTCTGGAGAGTGCGTCTGCATTGGAGTTAATCGAACCCTTTTTATACTTAATTTCGAAGTCATACTCTTCTAATCTCAGTCTCCATCGCATGAGCCGAGAGTTTGGATCCTTGATATTAAATAACAATGTTAGGCACTTGTGATCCGTGACAATTGTGAACTTGCGTCCGTAGAGATATTGGCGGAATCTTTTTATCGCCCACACAATTGCCAACAGTTCCTTTTGCGTGGTTGAGTAATTAAGTTCTGCAGGGTTGAGAGTTCTCGATGCATAGCAAATAGGAAGGTCTATACCATTTTCTCCTTGTGACAGAACGCCACCTAATGCTTTACCACTAGCGTCCGTAGTTACTACAAATGGCTTGTTAAAGTCCCGATATTGTAATAGAGGTCGTGATATGAGATCTTGCTTGAGTGTTTCGAATGAGGTTTGCTGAGTTTCTTTCCATTCGAATAGGACGTTTTTCTTTAACAAAGTACTAATTGGTTTGGCCTTAGTAGCAAAATTTTTAATAAATTTCCTGTAATATCCGGCAAGTCCAAGAAACTGTTTGATTTGACGTGCGTCCTTTGGTACTGGGAAATTTTTTACTGCTTCTATCTTTGATGGGTTGGGTTTCACTCCATCCGCGGATATTATATGTCCTAAGTATTCTAACTCAGGACGGATAAACTCACATTTATCCGGTTGTAATTTCAGTCCTGTTGTTCGTAACCTTTCGAATAATATTTTTAAATTGCTATTGTGTTCCTTTATAGTAGATCCGTAGACTACTATGTCGTCTAGGTAGACAAAACAATTCTTCCCGATTAATCCACGTAAGGCATTATCCATCATACGCTGGAATGTTGCTGGTGCATTCTTCAGTCCGAATGGCATACGGCAATAGTGGAAATGTCCTTCGCTGGTAGAAAATGCCGTTTTAAGCTTATCCTGTTCTTTCATTGGGATTTGGTGAAACCCGGACGATAGGTCGAATGCAGAAAAGAATTTTGCTTCTCCGAGCTGGTCAAGAATTTCATCAATATTAGGCAACGGGTAAGCGTCTTGCAGAGTTTGTTCATTTAGTTTGCGGAATCGATTACAACGTGCCATTTCTGTTTACCCGATGCATCCTTTTTCTTCGGTACAATTAAAAGAGGTGAGTTAAACGGTGAGTCGCTGTGTTCGATAATTCCTTTATCGAGCATTTCGTTCACTTGTTTTTTTATTTCTTGTTTGTGTATTGGCGGATAGCGATATTGTTTTATATTAATAGGTTTCTCATTTTGTAAAGTAATTGAATGTGATGTTAATGGTGTAGATGGCAAAGGGTCTCCCGGTAAGCAGAAAATATCTGAATTGTTAAAAATTATATCTTCTACTAAAATTCTTGTTTAAGGATCTATATTACTGGTTCGAATGTTTTCTTCTAGCAGTATTTTCCTTCCGGAATCACTAATTTCAATATTATATATATGTGGTGTTGGAGTTTCCTTTATCTGAACTGGTGTCCCAGGTAAACGTCGCCAAGGTAATTCAATGTCCTTGTCTGTGTAGTTAAAAACTGGTAATTTACCGCGGTGTTCGGAAATTCGAATAACGCATTCTTTTGTGAATTTTGATTCCTTCACCAAACGTTCTCCAGATTCTTGATCACATGGGAGTTCTACTATCATACATGTCCTTGCAGGAATGTTTAATTTTTCTATCACGAGGGGATAATTCTGGCCATCTAGTATTACATATTCGGTATCTCCTACGCGTAGTGATGCTTCGTGCATACGTAGAAAGGGAAGTCCAATTATACCATCTTCCTTTAAGGGAAAGGTGTTATCCATAATCGTAAAGGAGGGCGTCTTTCCATTAAACTGTCCTTGTAGCGATTTTCTTGAGAGATATCTATCATTACCCATTCGAAATTGCTGTTTCTTTGATTTGATCTTGGAGTATGGAGCTAATAATTCTTGTTTAATAATATTAATTGATGCGCCAGTATCGACAAGATATTTGCCTAATCTTCCTGTGCCTCGTATTTCAAGTTCGACGGAAAGCGGCTTTCCTCCTGTGGTGCAAATGCGGGGAGTTCCTCCTTAATTTGGCTCTGTAGACTGTTGACCAGAGGTGGAAGGTTGTTCGTGGTGGCTGACGGAAAATTTCGTCGATAGCAAGTTCTATCACTATGACCTATCCGTTTGCAAATCGAACAATGTAAGCTGGGTTTTTGATCGTTGACAGGCCTCGAGAAAGTTTCTTGCTTCTCACTTTGGGGTCGGTAAGGTTGAGTCACAGGTCGTGGCTGCGATAACCGTTGTGAAAAGGCCTGCGATGACCGTTGTGTATAGGGCTGCTGTAACGTCCCACGCGGACTCGAACCCGGCATTACCGACCGCCGATAAAACAGCATTACTTAACCTATGTATATCTAACCTAGCAATTAAGCGAGTAGTAATAGAACAAATATTAGAATAAGATTAAAAATAAACAAATATAAACATTGACAAGGATCTAGACTAAGAATATAAAGCGATAAACAAACAAATTGTTAATGAAGGAAATAATATGACACGCATGCGCCGGTCCGCCAAGGCTGGGGTATAAAAGGGAGTGCACGAAGCACGGTGGTCACTTCTTCTACCCTGCCAACAGAAGCGAGCTCGCCCCGGAGACGGAAGCGGCCGCTCTAGCAGCAGACATAGCAAGAGATCGAGCTCGCCCCGGAGACGGAAGCGGCCGTTCCTAAAGCTATCATTGCCAAGAGTACGAGCTCGCCCCGGAGACGGAAGCGGCCGTACACTGCAATACGAGAAGTCACTAGTAGAACGAAAATCTGCCAAAAGTAACGAGCTCGCCCCGGAGACGGAAGCGGCCGTTCTTACAGCAGACATAGCTAAGAGATCGAGCTCGCCCCGGAGACGGAAGCGGCAGTTCCTGAAGCTATCGTTGCCAAGAGTAAGAGCTCGCCCCGGAGACGGAAGCGGCATTACACTGCGACGCAAATAACCTGTACATAGTTCAACCACATATATATATAAATATATGCATATAGATAAGATACGAAACCTGTAATCATAGCTGTAGTTACTATTAATTTGTTATAATTATTATTGAATAAACGAGCCATTGTTAAAGTTAAATTGGATTTTACTCCTTTGCTCTGCAATAACGAAACCCCACCTATCCTTTACTCGAGGGGACGCCGCTCTCCTCTCGAGAATCTGTGGCGATCAGTTGTCCCTGGCAATCGGACGTTACACTGCGATGACCGTTGTGGAAAGGGTAGCTTTGTTTGAATACGCTGTTTCTCTTTGAACCAAATTTCTGTTTGTAATGCAATTTGTTGGGCGTCTCCGATATTTTCTGGATTTCTAGAATACACTATTGGTGATATCTGTGCTTTTAGATTCATAATATACTTTTCTAAGCATGATCGCATTTCATGTCGAACTGCAATATTCCTTTCTGTCGCGTGAGACACTGAATTTTGCGTTGCATACAGTAGTTCGTGGTATTTACGTAAAAATCGTTGGTTATACGATTGCACAGATTCCGTAATACCCTGCTGAACTTGCGATAGTTCTGCTCTGTACAATTCTATGGATCCAGTAATTCCTAATTGTTCTTTTAATACACGATATAAATCTTCGAATGAATTAATATCTTGAAATCGTATTGCTTTTTCGGCGTCCCCCAAGATTTTTTCAGCGATAATCCATCTGAGTAAGATTTGTGGATTATCCGTAACGGTTTCTATTAACTTTATACTGTTAATAAATGATTCTAGTCCGGAATCGTCTTTTCCGGAAAAGGGCTTAATAGTACGGATGGCATGTCAGATGGATAATTTCCTTTGTTGTGCCTGCTGTGGCATTTGATCGTTATTAGAAAAAGCTTCATACGACGATGACGGTTTGACTTCATTATGAAGAGTAGGTAAAATTTCTTCTTCTGTTTGAAAGCTACTGGTATCGTCGGCGGTTACGATGTCATCCGTTTCGATATGACTTTGCACACGCGAGGATTTCACAGCAAGAGATTTTATTTCTCGTTCTCGCGCAGCCATAGCTTGTTCTAATCTTTCTAATCTACTTTGATGGTTATTTTCAATTTCATTGAATCTCTGGTACATAGAATTCAATTTTTCCTCTACTTTAGTTGATTGACGGTTCACCGTTTCCAGTAATTGATCTAGTTTGGCTCCCATTTTTGTTTTAAGCGTATCCAATGTAAATTGTTATGACTTTATACGTGTGTGATTACGCTTACCGTCAGGTCTGATCTTCCTTTGTGTATCTTTTCTATCTGGGCTGAAGGAGCTCCGTAGAGAAGTTTCTGTGGAATCCGTTGTCTTCCTCCAGGTGACCATTGGCAAATCCCACCGCTGCACTGTGGTCTAAAAGTCACTTCTAGCGCGAATAAATTAAAAATACCAACTAACGTAAATCTGTTAAAATTTATACTTGTATGATAGTTTGATATGTATACTACAATAACAAAAGCAAAATTAGTAAATCACATCACCGTATTATTGTTGGCAAGACTGTCAACATTCCAGTAACCACATTTTGTTTGTCTACGTTAGTCAATTGGTACAAATTATAACCTCAAAATATCGAGTTCTTTCTTGAAGTGTGCATAAATTGTGTTAGGAGCTTGTTATATATGATATTATCAGTATGGCTGTAACTGGAAATGGTAGGTTTATGTTTCCTTCACACACTTAATGATATATTTTATGAACTGATCCTTTTTAACTAAAATTATTAGAATGTCGTAAGTTTTACAAAATTTGCACGCATTTGCACGCGTTGCGAAGTACTTAATTTGAAAGCTTACTTCATCTCCAAAAACGACAAAGAGAAAACGCGATCCCCCGCAATCCCATTATCATTTTAAGTAGTAATACTAGGCGGGTTCTAACGCACTTAAGTTACCAACAGCCGGTAAGTTACCAACAGCCGATAATTTACCTACTATCGGTAAGGAAGGAAATATTAATTTTTTAAGATCCTAATTTGAAATGGAAAAAATCCACCGTCGAAATATTTTTTTCACAAACCAATATTTTTTCCCAACGTAGAAAACATCGAATCTTAAAATTAGATGGCGAGAGTGAAGGAGGAAGACGGGTAAATAAAAATGGAGAAATAATATGCGTTTAAGAAATATATATTACAAAAAAGAAAAAATATAAAAATATAAAATATAATATAATAATAAAAAAAATAGAATATAATAAAGAATATAAAAATAAAATACGATATAATAATAAAAAATATAAAAATACAAAAAATAGAAAATAGAAAAATGCAATATAAAAGAATATAGAAAAAAGACAATATATAAAATATAAAAGAATATAAGGAATATAAAATACAATATAAATATAAATATAAAAGAAAATAAAAGAAAAAAGAAAAAAATTAAAAGAAATAATAAAAATATAAAAATATAAAAATATAAAAATATAAAAATATAAAAATATAAAAATTAAAAGAAATAAAAATTAAAAGAAATAATAAAAATATAAAAATATAAAAATATAAAAATATAAAAATATAAAAATATAAAAATATAAAAATATAAAAATATAAAAATATAAAAATATAAAAATATAAAAATATAAAAATATAAAAATATAAAAATATAAAAATAAAAAATATAAAAATATAAAAATATAAATATATAAAAATAAAAAATATAAAAATATAAAAATATAAAAATATAAAAATATAAAAATATAAAAATATAAAAATATAAAAATATAAAAATATAAAAATATAAAAATATAAAAATATAAAAATATAAAAATATAAAAATATAAAAAATATAAAAGAATATAAAAGAATATAAGATAATAAAAATAAAAAAACTAATCAAAAACGAAAGTGACGTAAAGGCGTCGAAGGTGATGGTGGCGGTGATGAAGGGCGCTGCGGCGAATCCACCCACGGCGGTGATGGCGGTGATTGAGGGCGCGATGGTGACAACCGCGGTGGTGAAAATATTTGCACCATCCACGGCGGTGACGGCGGTGACGGCGGTGATGGAGGACGCGGTTGCCGCATCAGCGGATATGGCTGCAACCGCGCAGCCCCATACAGCATATCGTAACGCCGCCTCGTTCGCGGTACCTATAACACACATATACACGCCGATATAATATTAGTACATTAAGCATATTAAACATAAAACATATAAAATAATGCAAACTACTACATACCACTTGCGGTGGCGATGGGGGCGATGGAGGGTGTGGTCGCTGCAGGGCCTCCCGCAGCATCATATAAGATGGTAGCCGCGCGGCCCCATATGGCATATCATCATAATGTCTCATTCGTGGTACCTATAACACATACACAAACGTCGATATAATATTAGTACATTAAGCATATTATACATAAAACTTATAAAACAATGCAAACTACTACATACCACTTGCGGCGGCGACGGCGGCGATGGGGGTGGCGGCAACCAACACGGCGGCGAAGGCGGCGACGGCACGTCACCCCAATCCTCCGACCACGTAGGTGATGGTGGCGAACGCTAGACGTAGAAACGCACGATTTAATATTGACACGACCGTATGACTTGAGCTTGCTCGATTTCAAAGATTAAACGCGACAAGTGTTAAAAATATTGTTTTTTGTACATACCTCGGGGTCGCACTCCGGCGCAATCCGTTCTACTCCCATGTTTAAAAAAAAAAACAGAAAAAACACACGAAACACAAAATAAAAAAAAACTCCGCCACGACCGACAGCTGTCGAGTTTGGTGAGCAACTGACCTCGCAGAGCGCTCAGAAAATTTATCCTATGTGGACCCATGGTGAATTTTCACTGGCTATCGGCTTCTACTTCTTCGAATTATACATTGGGCACCCTTTTCTTCGAACGTATCATATGACCGAACCATTCAGTGATTACATATCAAGCATCTATCAAACTTCTTTGAACGCGTATCGGATGTATATGTAGGAGGTTGAGTTTGGGGAGGGTGATGAAAAAAAATTTATGCATTAAAAATTGATTATATTTTATTTATGCAATTCTCTCTGATGTTTAGACCACCAATTGAATATTTTAAATACATTTTGCAAAGCACAATGCTTCGCGTGTCTGCCACATCGCAGAGTATTAACTACATTTAGCTTATTTAGAGATTTGATATCCTCGTAGTCAATGTCCAGCGTTTCAATGGCCACGTCAGCTCTCGTATTTTCATCGAGGAAATCCACAAGCCAGTCGCGTTTCTGCAACCCTTTAACGTATACGATATGGGATGCATCATCTTCTTCGTCGATCGCATCAGCTACAGCTTTCGTAATCAGCTGTTTAGCCATACTGTACGGAACGTCTCCATCTTCCCACCGTAGTCCATGATGTTTTGCCACCAACCATCGGATGCTTGATTTGTCGGATTTTGTAAGAAGATATTGCGGCATCGAACTCCCAAAAATATAGTGCGAGAGAATTGTTCCCATTCGTAGGACAGCCACTTCCTTGACGACAAATCTTCCGTCGACGATGAACCCTTGCAGGTCAACAAATGTTGGCACATCCATTGTCGATACAATTTTAGAGATCCGCTCGCTTCCAAGACAGATGGGAGAATGCAGTCTTTCTCGTAAAGCATCTCAATTTTTCATGATGAAATTTTTGTATGAATTTGGCACAGGAGAGGGCGGGCAAGTAGCGTGACAATTTAATTTATTTTGTGCACCACGTTTGTCAGCGGATTGTATTCAACCACCCGATCATGTAGAATCAGACAGTATGCCGTAGTATTTGCAGGTACATTCTCTTTACACTCGAATTCTATGCGAACGTCCACGGTACCATTCTTGATCGACTCATTTTGTCGCGAACAATCAATCACCACGAGAGGACCAAATTGTAAAAATTCAGCCACGGTGAATAATGCCTCGTTGCAACTATGTCCGTAATACGATTTACGGAAATGTGCATACATGTTAAACAAGATAGCATATCTATTCTTATCAAAGTCCAAGTTCACATCATCGTATGGGTAAAATTCCGAGTTGAGAAAAAGTTTCGCGTTGGTCAATTTGCAGTGGTCAAACCGAGTAACATCTTCGATCATAACATTTTTTCGAGCAGTCTGTAGAGCAAAGATAACGTATCGCGGCTTCTCCAGCTGTGCAGATGCCTTCACGGCTCACGAATGCTTGGTTGTGCTCTGTAAGAGAGGATACTCGTACAGATCCCACGAGCGAAAACTAATGCTCAGGTTTTGTCCACTTTCCAAAGCATGTAGCAACGATAGCTTATTAACATCGTTCAGCGTCACATGAGGCATCCGCCATTGCACTTTAAGTAATTCAATTTCTGGTTCCAACGTCGATGATCCTATTAGAGAATTGTTATCGTTGCGCGATCGTATTAAAATCAATTCGTGACGCGCATTAACAATCATGCGTTTATAGTCCTCGCAAAATCCCAGCAAATATTTGAGCGGGATGCAAAAATTGAAATGATTTTTCACTTTTAGTCCATCACGTCGTTTCAAGCCCCATCCGGCATTCTCCATATTTTTGTCGTCGTCAGATGTCAGTGATACATAGTTTTTAAGCGTGTTAGTTATTCCAACGTTTCTGTTGCGATCAATCTCCACGCCATTCAGCTCGTATCGAATCTCGTCAAATAAGAACGCCATGCAATTATTTCCCAACGTCATCGTTAATGCATCGTTTGGCTTATTTATCGTTAATTTTCCTTCCACGTAGAGGTAACTTTCACATGTCAATGTGTATAAATCCTGATGCTGTATAGGTATTCTTATCTCATCGCTGTATCCAAACGTCGTGTTGACGTATGGGTTGTACGTGTGAGTCTCGAGCTTGACGATGCTATCATCAAACGCCGGCTTCCCTCCAATGCTTAGAATGTCAGTCATTTTTCAACTTATATGCGCACAACGAATCCCAATGATTTCAAAAATGCAATGTTCGCAGCACTGAGCCTCTTCTTTTTAGCGTAATCAGAGCTGTTACAATTGTTGTTGTTATTGTTGTTGTTGTTGTTGTTGTTGTAAACAATTTCACTTGGATGAAACGGGTTTCTGGAGTCGTACAACACAAGCATATCTTTCGTTCGCACCACGCGTATTATCGCCGTCGTCGCACGTGCAGTCTGATGGTAATCTCTTCACCTCGAAAATCGAGGAACCGTCCGTATTGATCCACAACGCGTATCGTTAGATCCGTAATGACCCGTGCGGTGATCGGAAGGTAAAAATGATCTGTGCGGGCGTTTCCGATATCTTATATCCTGGAGGGACTCCCGGAGAAAATTCATGTATCGTATGTACGCGCCTCCCATTGTTGTACGCGCCAGTGGTCACGCTACATTCTACGCGAATAATGTTCACGTTCATGATATTAATTGGATCGTCCGATTCGTGCCACCGCCCTGGTTCTAATACCCGATTCATCGAGAATCCCAATAGCGATCCAATGTTATTGCGCTTCGTAAAATCTACGGTGAACGAACAGTACAGCTCGCATTTCATGGTGTTGTTGTTGGGGCGCAACACTATAGGATACACATCGTTGTCACCATCATCCTTGTTGTCATCGAGATTTTTAGGATATCGCTCGAGTAATCGCTGCCTCAAATACTTGGCAATAGCATCTAGTTCGTAGGAGCCGTGTGGAATCCTAATAGTTTCAGGAGTGGGGGCAACACTGCTGTTTTTGACGCCATAGTTTGAGGTGAAGTAGAATTTATCGTTGCTCCAGTCGATGTTCGGTATTGTATGATAAGTTTCAAAGGTTGTTAGACCAAGCTCGTAATCATCACCGCTCAAATCTATGGGTGGAAAGTAACTCACCGCGAGGGTGCTACTCTTACCGGTTAGAGTGAATGTTAACGACATATTCCGCTGAAACTGTTCGACTAGTACTGAATCAGAGTGGTGGAAGTCAATCCTTAAATTCGGTGCCGATCGTTTGTAGAAAGCGTAGGCATAGTTGTCCGCAATTGCTCTGATTGTACTTCTGATACGACGTTCGATTGTATTCGATTTTCGCAGCATCTTTATCCAGATATTGTACCAATTCTCTAGGCGGTCGAAGATTCCCAAAGCTGTCGAAATATATAGCTCGACTTTCTCTCTTCGCATATGCCACCCAATGAGTCCCCGACCCCTCGACATTGTCCAAATTTACGATACCGCTCTCGTTTCGACGTACTCCTCCGACAGGTAGTGCATTGCGCATAAAAACACTTCTAAAGAATGGAAAACGCATACGTTTTGCCAACTCCTCTAATTGCGCATCGGTAGTTACGCCCTCTGGCATTTTTATTTCCTTTTCGACGTTTTTTTTTTTCGTTTCGATATTCCATGTCCGCGCTTGTACGGCGTGAGATAAAGTCCACGACCTTCCATGGAGCGATTATGACGTTGCATTTCCCGCAGCTGATGTTGCGCTGCCTTATTATCGTTTACCGCCTTGACGATCCCCGCCGCTCCACCAGCTAACGATCCGAGAACACCTAGCAGTGGGAGAAGTGGTAATATACCGCCACGTTTTGCTATCGGAAGAATCCGCTTTTTCGGTGCTCTCTTTGGAGTCCTCTTGCGAGTTTTTGTTTTCATTCCCATTCCGATTTTCGTCTTGGCCTTCATAGCTGCCCAAATAGCTGTAGCAGCACCTCTTTCACCCAGAGTCGAGTCTCGCGCAACGATGCGTTTTCGCGCTTTGTTAGCGAGAACGTTATCTGCCGCGTGCCGTTCGCCGAGGTCGTTACTACGCGAATATGCAATATCGTGTTCGCGACACGCTGCATCCAACGGATTGATGCCTTGATCACCTCTAGCCAATCGTTTTATCAGATGAGTTCCTGGGCCGCAAAACTGATAACCCGGGATATGTAATTCGATAGGTAGCGCGTTTATCGCCCGATTTAACAAACCACAACCTGTCTGTACTCTCGTCGACGACATTCATTACAGTTTTTAATCAATGGTGCTGGACCGTCGATATGCGTTCGCTGCCAAGGGCGATTATAATGTTCCAGACACCGACGATACTGTCGAACCTCAGAATCGGCTTTTATATGCTCGGGGAGTCTGTTCCACAACTGATCAATGTGTCTGCTAAACTCTCGTAGTAGAATAATCTTTGGTATATATTTCAGCTGCTCAGAGGTTAGGTCTCGAATATCACAATTATCCGACAGAACCAGAAGCATTTTGAATACTGAGCTGTTTTGCTTCGGCGCGGACCTATAAATAGGCCGCGTCGCCGCTTCGATGTATCAAAATCATTTTTCACAGTTCGCGGAGAGGATGCGATTCGTGCGACAACCTGTAACGATACGCGTGACAAATTTCGATGATAAATCGCAAATGATGTCCTCGAAAACAAGACGCATACATGGCAGCATGCTACCAAACACTATACGCTGCCTCATTTGTGGTCCATCAAATTGTGGAAAGACCAACGTGCTGATGAGCTTGTTGGAAAGTCCACACGGTGTTCGCTTCGAGAACGTGTACGTGCATTCCAAGTCGTTGCAACAGCCAAAATATCTGTATTTGGAGAATTTATTGACTCCGATAGATGAAATTAGCTACTTTACGTTTTCGAATAACAGTGACATCATCCCACCGAGCGAATCGCTTCCGAATTCTATTTTTATCTTTGATGACGTTGCATGTGACAAGCAAGATACGATAAGGGAATACTTTGCAATGGGGCGCCACTCGAACGTCGACTGCTTCTATTTCTGTCAGACGTATGCAAAGATTCCCAAACATCTTATACGCGACAATGCGAATCTACTGATTCTGTTTAAGCAGGATGGTACCAACTTGAAACATATGTACAACGATCACGTAAACACTGATATGTCTTACGAAGATTTCTGCGCGTTATGTCGTAATTGTTGGCAACGGGAGTATGGTTTCGTGGTAATAGACAAGGATAGCACGATGTCCAATGGACGTTATAGAAAGGGATTTAACGAGTTTGCCATACCATGAGATTGTCACTTGTCGTCAACACGTCGGTGGGAAAGCAACGTCTGCGGTACAACGATGATTGATATCGATAGTCTGGAGATTAAGGATCGCGAGAGAATAGTGAAGGAAATTGCAAAAACCAGCGAAGCCATCCGCAAGAAATATCACGCTTTGAATACTGGCAAGATGGAGGAAGATATCGCGTTGGAGAGATACTTTAAACCTGTTGTCGAACCCCTAAAACATATCGTGGAAAATACTACAGCGGTAGAAGCTGACGACGCGTCACCGCTGATGAGCACAGACGTTGAAGGAAATGAAACATTAACGCCTAAAACAAAGAGGAAACGATCATACATGTCATCGAAAAAATCACTCGTAACCTCCACACCAGTTCAATCGAAGCGGAAACGGCAGAATGTCACGTCAAACGATTCCACGGTTTCTTCCACACCAATAAATACATTTCCCGCTGTACAATCGGTCGCAACCAATGATGCCGACGTTTTCGAAACTTCTGCCGATGAGTCGTTTGCAACATCTGTCAGACATCAACTCCAAACATCCACGGGACGAGAAACGTTGCGCAACCATTTCGGCCCGCTGGGTCAAAAATATATGAGCGCAATCCTAAGTAGTGATAGGGATATGACCATGGACTATGTGTATGGTATATACTTTGGTGGTAGTGGACCGATGCTTGGGGATAAGGCTTTCGATATAGACAAGGATGATAATATAATCATCGATGGTATAAAATACGGAGGAACACCCGGTCTTTACGAACTGATTTTTAAGAGAATTCCCGACGATACCACATACACCGATGTCGATAAACAAAAATATAAAAGTATACTGCTGACGACGAATGCACACAGACGCGGTCATGATGTTCAAAATCCCATATTGGGTAACAAGGGATACAAGTACAAACATGTAATTGCACCGCTACTCCCCCGTGTATCGGCTAGTAGGGCAGGGAAAGGTCTAACGACACCGCGAGTCATGGTGGTAAACGATAACAAGATCGATTACGTGCACTGGGACGATCCCAACGAACTGGTGGATCGATTCCGTTTGCTGGAAGCGTCGTGTCAGGCGGGTAACAACTCGCACGACAACGAAATTCTATCGATTATCGAGGAACTCCGCGAGGCAGGCCTCATTATAAATTAAGCCGCGCGCCTTTGATGTGCGCTGTATGCATCGAGATGCCGATCAACAAATTTGGAGTGTCGCTCGAGAAGAGTGGAGCAGTTAGAATGGGCTACAAATGGAGCGGTTTGCTTCGAAATTATATGCGAGATAACGCTCTTTGCGTGACCGGTGCTGACTTTGATGCAAAATCACGAAAGATACGACGCGTAGCTCAGCCGGTGGCTGACACCGATGCTGTCAATAAACTATACATGGAAAAGAGTATTAAACTTTTGAGAGAGCAGCAGGAAGAATTAGAGAGGAAACTGATCGTGCTTCAGAGAGATATACTAACGTTGCAAAACAGCGTTCAAAAGGCGTCGAATTCTATTCCGCAGAAACTTGACCAAAATTTCATCGAGGCGGGTAGGAGCACATAATGCGTGTGCACGATAATTATCGCACCATTCGTGTCAAAGACGCCTATGCGACCAAACATGCCACCATTATCGAAATCCAAGAGTAAAGAAGAAAACCACAGCCACAAGAAGCGGCAACTTGTTGAGGAATTGCATGCTCCAGCTCGAAGACATTTCCCACGGAGGCGCGTCATAGTGCATGGATACGATGATCTGTGGCAAGCTGACGTTGTAGAAATGCGTCCGTACTCGCGATTCAACCAAGGTCACTACTACATACTCACCGTCATCGATGTGTTGAGCAAGTATGCATGGGCGTTGCCGCTCAAGACTAAAAGTGGTGCTGAGGTGACTAAAGCGTTTGCAAAGATATTTAGAGATCGATATCCGAAAAATTTGCAAACCTATCAAGGAAAAGAATTTTACAACGCCGATGTGCAGAAACTCTTGACAAAGCATGGCATTAATCATTATTCGACGTATTCGGTGATGAAGGCCTCCGTCGTGGAACGTTTCAATCGAACTTTGAAGAACAACATGTGGAAAATGTTTACGCTCAATGGAACCTATAAATGGACCGATGCGCTGCCGCGTCTACTTGCAGAGTATAACGCACGAAAACATAGAATCATCAAAATGTTTCCTCGCGATGTTACCCCTGCGATCGCCGATAAGCTGCTAGCCACCGTATACAACAACATAAAGATCGCAGCTCCAGCAAGATTCAAATTAGACGAGTTTGTGCGCGTGAGCAAATTTAAAACCATCTTCGATAAAGGCTATACACCGAATTGGACAACGGAGGTGTTCAAGATAGCCAAAGTACAGGCAACTAATCCCACGACGTATCTGCTCGTCGATTCCCGCGGAAAACCAGTCGCCGGAGGATTCTATGAACACGAGCTGCAGCGCGTCATCGATCCTGATGCGTATCTGGTGGAAAAAGTGTTGCGTAGGAAGGGTGATAAGATATATGTCAAGTGGCTGGGGTTTGATAAATCATACAATTCATGGATAAATAAAAATAATGTATTGTAAAATAATAATAATACATGGCTCAATAAAAATAATGTATCGGTAAAATAAATACATGTATATACAATTTTATTGTTATGCAATAATTCCAATATTTATAAGTACGAGTTAATAAATACAATAGTCTCTATTTTACAACGGAATTTTATAATGTCCCCAGGGCAGAGTGTAGACCGAATCGGGTATGATATACCGCTTGCCATCGTATGGACTTAGAGCGATTTTGGATTCCGAAATGGTGTACACTTTGTGCAATTTAGACCGAATGCATGATTGCCTGGGAACCATTTCGATCTCCTTTTGCAAACACTCCGCGTAGTCGTCAAAAGTTATCGTCCTGGCTATGACGTTGGTCTTGACGCCTTTCGCCTTTTTCGTATCTTTTTTACCCTCTACGCGGAGCGCGTACATTTTCGCTCTAAGACCTACGAATTCAGTCATTATCGCACCGTTATTTTCATCCTTCATCAACCCCGGAACCTTCTTATTTAGGCGTGGCATATTATATGCATTGTCGATGGGATAATCGGATGTGTCGAATCTATCGATATTGCGTTTCATGGTCTCGTAGATATCTTCGCATTGAATGTGATAAATGAGGCTGCCAGTGTCGGTATACAGAATTTTGCAATTTTGAGCGAGCAGGGGAGACATGTACTCGTGGTGAAATTCATACAAACAAATTTTTTATATGTCCAGAATGCACATACCCACGTATATCGGTTTGTTGAATTTCACCTCGAGTTTTCGCAATTCAACAGCTATTAAATTTTCTGAAAAAAACACTTCTGCTGTGGAAAGTCGGTTTAGCGATCATTGCCTCCGCGCCATATCGTCCATCCCAATGTGTTAAAAGTTTTACGTCCACATGGTTTCACACGTTTTCCATAGTTTTACCAAATACCGCGTTGTTCATCAATTTATACAAATTTTTCTCAAAATCGTTTGTCGCGCCTGTTCTGAACCGTGTATTTAGTTCGATTAATCGCGGAGCCAGGGAGATTGAGCGAATTGAAGCACGCGGTGTATCTTCGTAATACGAAGACCGTGACGCGTGAACTGCTGTAGGTTGCGATAGTGGATAACGTAACGCTGCTTATCGTATAATGTCGCGAGTAACTTGTCCTGTCTGCTGCCAGGTGGTTTGGTACGCGTCGGGCAGAACGGTAGATCTGCATGAGCATCGTGCAGTCGTTGCGGATATTCCAGATCTACCTCGAGAATGTATCCCGTGGGCGAATCGATAGCGATCGACGACACGTCAAAATTTACAACATCTTCGACCCATTGAAATTTAGCGTATGGCAGGGGCTGACGCATCGCCCATCCATACAAATTGTTCACGTCAAAGTACATCAAGTACGATGACTGTTCCGATGCGTCGTAAGATGGCATGTACTTGTTATTGGCATGTGTGTATCTTCCGGAACATTGACTTAAACCCCCGCGTATACCGCGTTCGATAAACATGACCATATCGATGTCGGTGAGCAATTCGAATGTAATTTTGGTATGTTTTAGCATGGCATCCCACGTGAAACCTGGTAATGTATAATAATGCGCTGAATCTAATCCGTAACTCTTGATACAACTTTCGCGAAAATTTTCAAAAATATCTGCCAATAACAAGACATCTGTTTTCAAATACAAGTCACTGTATTCGCCCAAGCTTCTAATCCCGAAACGTTGCCAGACAGTCTCGGCGTGCGCGTAATCGCTCTCGGATACAGTCTCACCCGTTAACGAACTGTAGAATGACTCGCGCGGTGGTAAGCACGGGTCCTGCAGCTTGTTCGCACAATCAAGGTATTCATATGGAAAGACACCCTTTCGCGTTAATAAATTGAAATCTTCAATGGATAATGTTTTAAATTGGGATCGTAAAATTTTTAATTGATCTGTGTTAAGGAAATATGCTAATTTGTCGATACTGGTATTGAGAAATTTATATGAATCGATGAATCGCAATTTAATATAATTTCGCGAGTCTGATTCAGCCGGATATTCGACATTTTTTGTGAAAGAAATATACTTTTCCTTAGTTACAGGCAATACGTCAACATGACCTTTGAAAGCGGCAGCTATTTCCTCGATAATGAAATGTGAATCGTAGCCGGATAAATTATGAAAAACTATGGGGATGTAAAACGCATTTTTATATTTTAAATTGCATTTCGAATGTGCTGGTCCTCTAAACCGCCCGGATATATGACAATGATCGCGAACTCGTGCATCATCAGCCTCGAATGGCTCTTCGCAAATATGACAATGTGATGCATTGCGAAATGTCATCCACTGATCTTTTGTCAACTTTTCCATAGAAGTATTATTGGCCAGAATGGGCTTGGTAAAATCTGCAAAATTTTTTAATTCATCGACGAACCATGAAATACAATCCCCGTCGCGGCGACATCGATACATCGATAGTGATGTATCGTACGAACAATGCATATAATATGCAATGCTGTGCACTTTGTGGTGCTGGTACGCGTGTAATTTATTATCACCCATCATGCTGTCATCCGTTTTCTCGATGATGCACTCGAGATCTGCATACACCACGAATGGATGTCGCTCCTTCATGCAGTGGTTCTTGAAACTGAGGACATTGTTGCCATCGCTGGGCAGTAGAATGGCGCAATCGTTCATATTCCCACAGTCCACTGCATGGGCCTCCAGCTTCTCGGCGGATGCAAAGTAATGCAAGCATCTGTAAAAAAACAAAAAAATTTTTATTTAATTTTTTCGCGAGACATTTCAATATGTCATAAGTTTATATAAGTACCGGCCGCAGATGAATTTCTTTTTCCCATGCTTGCTCAGCTGCATGCTCACCAGTCGGGACAAGTTCTTGATTAGCACGAAGTGCCCTACATCGTCATGCTCTTGATCCGGTGTGTAGAGTAGGTTGACGTGTCGATCCCTCTTTTGGTTGGTGAGACGCAGCGGAAAGACTGCAACAGTTATCCTCTCGGTGTTCTTCTCCAATCGCTCCTCAAAACTGTACACGTTGATGGAGATTTCGTTCTGCCGCTCAAACTTTCCAATTTGCTTCAGAGACATTGGAAACTCAATACCTTGGAGATTTAACACAGAAGCATAGTGCGGGTATGAACTTGGACGCGCGGTGTCTCGTTCGGCAGGATGGAGAGCGGCGACCACTGCCCACGCTAAACATGCATTGTCCTCGGATTGTACACTAATTGTAGCCTTCTTTAGCAACAATTTCTGCGGTAACTTGATATGACATCCAGCGCGCAGCGGATTGTACTTGTTGACATTTGTAGGAGCCGGAAAAAAGGAAAGCCACTCGCCGGGACTCGAACCCGGGCCATCCGCGTGCTGGCCAGCCGCATTACCGATTCCGCCACTGCGGCTTCCCCCCGATCTCTTAGTCCCGAACTCCTACTTTAACAGACGCCACCTGTGGGCCACTCTCGCACCATTAGGCCGTCTTCCGAGCGCCAAGCGCCTACAGCTCGGCCATTCTGACAATTGCGGCCGTCCCCGGCCGCGTTCCTCAAAATTCCTAAACAATACGGAACCGGACACGTCAGCACGAGGAGGCAACCTCAAACAATACAATATCAAACGCCGGAGCGCTGTCGATCCCACTTCTGAACTGTAGGAGCCGGAAAAAAAGGAAAGCCACTCGCTGGGACTCGAACCCGGGCCATCCGCGTGCTGGCCAGCCGCCTTACCGATTCCGCCACTGCGGCTTCCCCCCGATCTCTTAGTCCTGAACTCCTACTTTAACAGACGCCACCTATGGGCCACTCTCGCACCATTAGGCCGTCTTCCGAGCGCCAAGCGCCTACACATTGATGGTTAGATTCAGGATTCTCGTCAATGCCCATCCGCTGTCGCGTTCCTGGAACTCTTCCAACGATGATAGGGTGGGTTCGATGACGCATCGCTGATACCACTCATGCAGATCGGATGCGCGGAAGAGTTCACAGTTTCGGGTATTGATGCTTTTACAAGCATGCTTGTCACCCGCCACAAATTCACCGTTAAACACCGTGTTCACTTTGAGGTTTCGATGTTTCCTCAAAGCATCCCGCACATGCTTCAACACAATGGTCGCTGCATCTTGAAGGAAATTGCGCGGCTCGATGTAATTCGAATTTAGCACTGCACCAGTTAATACGCGGGTATCGAACGCAGTGTCTATTTCGCGCCACAAAAGTCCTGTGCTCGAATGTCCTGCACCTTCACGCACGAAACGTCCGCGCAACGAATACTTCAATCCTTCGAGCCGCGCGATTCGAGCAACCAGCGATTGCCGAACACCGATCGATAATCGAGGACGTTTCACTCGGCTGTGTTCTTCTAAAGATTTTATACACTCGTTGCAACGTTCTTCCCACACGAGGTATTCTTCCCGCGAAATCAATCGTGCAGATTGATCCAACAATTGGCGTTCTACTTGCGCAAATTCTTCCATGATCGTAAATGGAATGTAAATGTAATATCTTTTCCACGCAACACGTCGCAACACGTCGCAACAATTTGAGGCTTTGTATAGTTTAGAGCTCGCTTTTATAATCATATCATGATTTGATATCTCTATCTAACTCTTTCGGCGTACCCTCTCCCTCGAATGCATTGCATACAAAACGAGCACACAAAATCATATGACGCAGTTTCTGATGACGCATAATTCTAAGATTCGGCGCTTCCAAAAAGTATTATATTACATTCAACATGTGAGGGTGAGACTCCAATTACATCCGACTGTGCTATATGTTACATCCTTAGGATTGAAAAAAACATTTCAGAAAACATTGGGAGCTTTAGAATAAAATGTGATGGTGGGGGGAAGCAATTGCATCAGTATTTAAGTCGGCTCTCTGACGCTATTCCATCAATCGCTCAGTAGCCTCAGTGACTTTCGGCATATACAACATAGGCGGAGTCGAGAGGTTTGCAGACTTCATTGCATCGCATACGTTCGTGTTCGCACAATTAGTAACCGCATCCGTTTAGTAGACTCCGCCATAGCACGTATTCAAAAATGTATAACCGACGTTTCAATAACGCTTCCCACATGTGCGGAAACCATGACAATCACTGGAACGATATGGATTTTCTAAACCAGCAACAGCCGCAGCAGCACAAACAGAATATAAGGTACATAGTACATAGTACTCCTCTACGTATTTTTTCGATTTATACAAAACCAACTGAACATCAACTTCGGGTATGTGATTCTTACAGCAATGCATCCGCTGCATCTGCATTAGTATCGAAAAAACCGGCCATACGAATCATGGGGCGTGATTATCCATTGACCGCTACTACCTACAAACGTCCCATAATCGGGATTTGCATCGGCCAGGATTCACACCGCATCGGACAGGATTCGTGCAGCGTTGAGATTGCCATAGCTGATAATAAATGTCACGAGGTTTGCTTCTCCATGTCTACGTGGAAGCTTCTATTGCAGCAAGAATCACAGATACTTCGACGTTTCCGCTTCGATGCCTCATTAGCGTACCAAGACCCTATCGCGATCGATCATTTGCGTATCGATTTCACACGAATACAGAGTGAACGAATTGCTAAAATCTCAGATAATAGTTCAGTCATATATATGTCTGAACCTACGACAATTCAAATGTTCAAATATGCTCGTTGTATCGACTACATGTTCTCATTTTTAATTGAAATTTTGTGCTCCGTAACCAGTAAGTACGTCTCCTTTGTCAACATTATACGTACCGCTACTACAACGACCGCGGACTATGATAATATCATTACAGAAAGCGACTGCTACGAACCGAACTCTGTGATAGATTGTGAACTATTAGCATTAGGATTGGGATTGATCATTCGTGATGCATGTCATATGCCTGAATAGTATATACATCTCAATGTTTTTTCCTATATAATATGTTTCCTATATATTTTAAAATAAATTTCTTAAACGTATATTATTTCTCCATTTTATTTACCCGTCTTCCTCCTCCTTCTCTCGTCACATAATTTTAAGATTTTGTGTTTCTAAATTATTATTTCTTCATTCTCTCTCGCCACCTAATTTTAAGATTTGATGTTTCTGCGTTGGGAAAAAATATTGGTTTGTGAAAAAAATATTGGTTTGTGAAAAAAATATTTCGACGATGGATTTTTTTCATTTCAAATTAGGATCTTAAAAAAAAGATTTCCTTCCTTACCGACAGTAGGTAACTTATCGGCTGTTGGTAACTTACCGGCTGTTGGTAACTTACCGGCTGTTGGTAACTTAAGTGCGTTAGAACCCGCCTAGTATTACTACTATTTTATTTTACTATTTTAGTAAACGTATCTACGATCACCCGCTTAGAGTTGTTCGAAGAATGGTTCAATTAGGTCTGCAGGAAAAGTGTAGTAAAAAGTTACGTCTCGATCCCGAAGCTTTGCAGATGCTAAAAGCACCAAAAATTCGATCAAGTACAAACTCCGACAGTGAATAATAATCTTTTATATTACATTTGTAACATTTAATTATTTTATTAATAAACAAGTAGTCAGTATTGTAAATTATGTTTTATTTACTTTATTCAAATATTTAAAAGTAATTTTTACACACAATGTCAAATTTTTCCTCGCACAATAATTAATTCACACTAGAACTGATTTCTAGACCACTGTGCGCTGCCACCAATTTATATGTGACGGTCTGGATATGAGGATGCAGAAGTGTGGGAATCCGTAGATTAGGCACTCTTAGATTCTCATAGCACTTTTGAGACACCGTCGCACAAATATACCGTTTAGGTGAAGGGATTGTTGTAATGCCGAAAGATATCACTTTTGAATATAAATATATTTAATAAGAGTAGAGTTTGGTGGTTGTACAGAGACTGACCGCCCTGCGGCTTACAGACTTATATATATATATATATATATGTCTTACGGTCTAGAGGTGGAGGGGTTGATGCGTAAGGGTGCAAAGGTTTGAAGGATGTTGTGGAGAAGTGCGCGGACGACTAGCTGATATTACTGTTGGTAAACAGGATGACTCGGAGGGTTGGTCTGTGTATTTATTTAGCTGACTATCACAGCTTCTATCTTCTGTTTGTTTGTATGTTTGTATGGTTCAAATCTGGCAACTCAAATTTAAAACCCACTTCCAACTATCCAATTGTCTTGAAACTTTGCAGGCGTGCGTAGTTTGGATGACAATACAATTTTTAAAAAAAAAAATAAACCCCGAGCGGGTTAAATGGAAGTGGGTTAAATTTGAAACTGAAATAAATCGTTTTATAAATCAATGATTTCTGTGATTTATTTAATTACCTTTTTAATTAAGTTCATTTAATTTATCATTTCAGATCGAGGCACCCGTGCTGGTCAAGCTCGACGACAAGAAACATTTTTGAGTTTCTTATATAAATTAAGCTCAGCGGAGTATTCCTGGGGGAAGAGGAGGGGGCGGGGCAGGAGGGGGGAGGGGGGTCAGGGGTGTAAATAATTTATTATTATCCACCAAATAAAATAAAAGTACCGAACACACCCCATTTATTCATTAATGCTTCAGTAATGTGTGGAAAAATTGTATTCATTAATGCTTCCTTCAATATTGTGTCGAAATCGATTATAAATTTCTTTCATTCAAAGTAACGAATGAAAATTAACTTTATTTCTCTTTTTCACTTCGCTTCTTCGTCTTCTCCCCTTTTCTCTACATAGGTATATGTATTCCATATCGATTGAGAATTGATTTGATTTGTGGTTACAGGCTGATTTGAAGTCGTTAGAATTTGTGGTTATGGGTTATGGTTGCAACTCAATGGTACAACGATATACATATTTGCCAAAACACGTGGCATCTCAAATTTTGACAACCTACCTTTTTTGACACTCGTCAAGTTATAATCTGACTGTAAGCTGTCAAAATTTGGAGTAGATTGCATAGTGAAGATAGCGATTGATGAACGAAACATGTGTTAGTATCATTTTGGCTGAAGGTGTGCGTGTAACGCGTATATACGTATTATGTTTGACGAATACGTATTATGGGGGCCGTCTCATTTTTGTTATGGTCCGAATCGATCGAAGCGTCCCCAGTAAACAAACGGACCCTAATGAAACTACTGCGGTCGATAAAAAGAACTTGTACCGAGATGACATCTCCAGGTACTCTGGGTAGACGAACTTTTGACGCATAGTTGCCACATCGTCTGTTCTCTCTGTCTCTGCCGCGCTGTTGCCACAGAGTTCTCTCTTTCTATCGAGAAGTCTTGAAGGATCACGGCACGAGAGCTGCGTCTAGCGTCCGAGCGTCGCTGAACGTAAAAGAGGATAGCAATAATGAAAGATAGAGAGGTTCGGGAGCGAGGTTAGGAAACATGTCGATGAAACAATACTAATTTGCGTATCCATATCTTTTTATTTATACGTAGAATGCTTAGAGCATATATACATGCAGGTCTCATTGAAAGCTTGAAACTGTCGCCAACATGGTGCGAGAGAGAAAGCATCGTGCGAACTGGTGCGAGAAAGTGAAGTATATATTCTTTCGTTCGCACGATGTCTTTCTCTCTCTCGCACGATGTTGGTCAGCAATTGGATCCACAGGAGACAACAGGCCATGAGACCTCCATGTATACAGGGTGTCCCAAAAATGTCGGACTTCCTTGAAAGGGGTTACTCAGGGGGTGATTTGAAACAACTTTTTCCTTAGCGAAAATATTGTCCGAAGCTTCGTTAAGGAGATATTAACCAAAAACCCCGACCAATCAGAGCGCGCGCCTTCCGCCTGAGTTCCCGCGGTAACTTTTCGTTTATGCCTTATTTAAAAACGAAATTTACGTACTTCTTGTCCTCTCACTTCAAATTATTCTTATTTAAGATTCTGCTTTAAAAAAAAAAATGTGTAACACGGTTTCCTTCGATGCATGCCGACTTGCTTGTTCGTACGTTCGTAGCACAAGCGCGGTCGCCTACCTCGTAGCCTACGCTACCGCGGGAACTCAGGCGGAAGGCGCGCGCTCTGATTGGTCGGGGTTTTTGGTTAATATCTCCTTAACGAAGCTTCGGACAATATTTTCGCTAAGGAAAAAGTTGTTTCAAATCACCCCCTGAGTAACCCCTTTCAAGGAAGTCCGACATTTTTGGGACACCCTGTATGTATATGCTCTAAGGTAGAAGGATGTAATATCTTGTATAATCAATGTGCAATTTCAAAGCATACAATATGAAGACATCACCGAAGTGTAACACGCCGATCGTAATGAAATTTATGAATGTAATTCTTCGAAAAACATATGGTACTTTTTTTTATATAGCTATACATCAAATTATATTTTTTATCAATAAGAATTATCTGTTGTTTAAATACAAATTTAATAACGTAATCATTTTTTAATCGATTTTATTTAGCTTTGATCCTCTGTTCTTGTATGTTTGTTTGTCTGGTTCAAATCTGGCAACACAAATTTAACCCGAACTTCGAACTATCCAATTGTCTTGAAACTTTGCAGGCGTGCGTAGTTTGGATTACAATACATTGGCGGTCTTCCTACAATTTCGCCAGATCGCTCATAATGAAATGTGGATGCAGTGTGGATCTGTAACACATTATGTAATGGAAATACTTAATTGTTGTTGTATAAGCGTACAAAATTTTACCGTAGAGATATAAAGTGTCAAACATTACCTGAAATATGGTACTTATTATTCCATTTAGCACTCCATTTGCCCTGGCATTACTGTCCCATGCACCATGTCCGCAGTAATTTTGTAAAAAGTCCGCCTGTAAGAAATGATCGCATACATTTCGGTAAGTTTGGTATAAAAGTAAAAGTTTGTTTCAATAATTCGTCGAACATCATACATACCTGCGACGCCCGTATATATCAACCTGGCGCACTTTGACCGAACCGGACTCGGCACTCTTATACAGGGTGTTCCCCTACCTATGGTCAATACTCTAGGGTGTGATTATACAGGCAATAATAAGACGAAAATCAAGAGTGACGAAATTGCGATAAACGCTTTGTTTTTGAGAAAATTGACTTTGAATTTCACCTAAATCCGCGTGCATCGTCGACGCTTGAGGGCCATACAAATTCTTCGTTTTCTCGTCGATTGATACATTCTGATTGTATCTAAACTTTGCGGCTTTTACGATGTCCGTGCGTATCCGGCGAATGCTACTTTCCACAACTTGCCTCAATGGTCCAGGTGTAGTCTTCTTCACAATCGCTTTCATTTTTGTGCAGAAGTTTCGCAACAATTGATTCGTGCATTCAATTTTTCTGTCTCTTATATGGGTCAGCATCAATAATCTTCTTATACACGCTGCTGTCCCCATCAGCAATCAGAGTAGAATAATCGAGCCCACGTTTTTCTACGCTAGTATTGAATCCTTCTACTATAGCATCGCTTTCCATAGCAGTCGATGCTCGAGATGTGTTCCAGTTTTTGAAGCATATGTGCTTTCGGGGTTCTTTGTTGTTTTTCGCAGCAATCCGACAAATTCTGCAGACTTTATTTCGAACGCCGTAAAATGAAACTTTCTTCGTATGATAGCCAACTATCACGCCGACTCCAGAAGCAGGATCGTAACATCCACTGCGGTACGATCTCTTCATCCAGCTTCCATCGGCCACAACGGAGATGTGAGGGATTCCTGATCCGGGAAGAACGTCGCCTCTTTCAATCGCCAAACGTTTTTCTTCTTCAGCCGCTGCTAACATCTCTTCTTCTGCAGCGACCATTGCAGACTTGACGAATTCATCTTGATTCTTCACAAAGTCTCTCTTCGACATGCAACGTATGTTCACTCCTGCAAAAGTGTGTTCCAACTGGGCATAACTGCCTCCACATAATATTGTTGCATTAACGGCGCCCTGATTGCAATTCACTTCTTCGGCTTCGTCAGATTGATTACAGATTTCAGCTTTGTAATGGCATAAAGTGCACATTACGCTGAAGATGCTCTTGAAGCCACGCCGTTTCACACCAGTTATTTGTAGGTGTTCAATGCCGCAGTCTTCCCTATCTTTTGCATGCTTACCTATTTTTTGCAATTGAGCAAGCACATTTGGGAAATTCATTATATCGTTGCTATTTTGGAGACGCGATTGCTCTTGCGGCTGGTTCTTCGCAACTTTTTCTATAACGAAGTTTTCTTCTTCGTTACTTTGTATATCAAAGTCTTCAAGCGCATCTTCAGTTTCTCCGGAACTGGCCGTATCAGTATCTTCATCAGATGGCAAGTACATTATCTTTTGATGCGTATGATTTCGTCCATCGGATGTTGATGGTTCCTCTACTATACGTTCCTCGGCTACTTCTTCTGGATATTGTCCTACGGCAGTGTCGTCTACCATTTTTGCCCTTTCCTGTTTCTTCTGAAGGGTCAAAGGCCTTCTCTTTTCGCGATATACTTTCCGTTTCGAAAATCTCCTTGCGGACGGACGTAAGTGTCGCGGACGAAACGGAGAATTATTCTCCATATCTTCTTGCACATCCTGCATACTCACATTTAGAGTGTCACTCATTTCGTACTAAACCAACAAACACAACACAAACACAACACAACACAACACAACACAACACAACACAACACAACACAACACAACACAACGCAACACAAATTCCTTCTGTCAATAAAACGTCAACGTGAACCGTGAACGTGACACGTGAATTCGATGACGCCTCTGTGGTGCAATTTGAAAAAAAAAAAAAAGCAAACCAGACAACGGCGCAAAGAGTCCGTTGCGCTCAGTTGTCAGTTCATTGAAAGAAACCCGTGGACGCAGACGTACCTAGATTGAAAGATTTACGCTATGGATATGAATAATGTAAGTGTGTATTATATTGTATACTATTATACAGAGTAATTCTCTGGCTAGAGTCTTCAAAGGCGATACGGCCAATAAGCCGCGCATCGCTGAGTTTCGCGGATTTTGACGCTCGCGACGAGATTCACTACGGCATATTAAAAAAAATGTTATTCTTCATCGAATCGATATGGCAGTGATACCAATGAATTCCTGGCGTTCTCCCGATTAAAATCGTGTCAAATGTCATGTAAATCGGACTATTTTTAACGAAGTTAGCTGGGGGCCATTTTCATTGGGACGACGGAATCGATTGAAGCCATTTTCGCAAAAATCTGATGCGAAATGTAGAACGTGAAATTCGTCACTTCCACGAAACTCAGCGAGGCGCGGCATATTCACGGCATTGTCTTTAGGACTCTAGCGAGAGAATCACGCTGTACAATCTTACTATTTGCCATAAAATGATACATTCATTATTTCATTTCCAGTTCAAGGATGCACTGAAGACGGTGTACTGGCGTCAGCCAGAGGAAGAAAGAGAGAGAGAAGAGAAAGAGAGAGAAGAGAAAGAGAGAGAAGAGAAAGAGAGAGAAGAGAAAGAGAGAGAAGAGAAAGAGAGAGAAGAGAAAGAGAGAGAAGAGAAAGAGAGAGAAGAGAAAGAGAGAGAAGAGAAAGAGAGAGAAGAGAAAGAGAGAGAAGAGAAAGAGAGAGAAGAGAAAGAGAGAGAAGAGAACAAGAGGAAGGAGGAGAAGGTGAAGAAAGAGAAAGAGGAGGAGGAGGAGAAGAAGAAGGAGAAAGAGACTCGAAAACTCCAGAAAGAATTGGCGAAGGCAAGTTATTTTGAATGTGCGTGTGTGTTCGTCTGAAGTTTGTTTTTGGTATGAACGGCGACGGCGAAGCCCGGCAAAAACGGAACGACACCGCGTGGTCGAACGTGAAATGTAATAAAAAAAAATTTTTCCTTATTTTATACGATTATATAATTTTTATGGTACTATTTCAGATGAGAAAGGAGCTGAGGCGGCTGAAATATCAGCGACGGGGCCGTGGGGGCAATCGAAGGGGCCGGGGAGGTTCCGGCGCAAGGCGGGGAGGAACCGGCGGAAACAATATTTATATTAATTATTAAATATAAAAATGAATAAAAAATTTATTCATTATCCATATAGCACATGAAATATTTCTGCAACGTTTCTGAAAGGTGGGATTCCACTGAGGCAACGCAAGGCAACGTGTTGCGTGCGATGATTGCGATAGTGATTGTACGTGTTGCATGCGAAAAAGAGATGCGACGATGTTGTCGGTTGCCAGTTGCCAAAAAGTTGCCTCAGTGGAATCCCACCTTGAGATTTTACAGCAATGGTCACGCAACGTTTCGGGCAGAGTTGGGCAAAATGTAATCTAATTACAACTTACAAATTACGATTAAACTGTAATTGTGTAATTGATTACACATTATTTTCTGTAATCGATCCTTTAGATAGTTGACAAAACCAAATGGTCAACTATATAAATTAACAATTACAGAAAATAATGTGTAATCAATTACACAATTACAGTTTAATCGTAATTTGTAATTTGTAATTTGTAATTAGATTACATTTTGCCCAACTCTGGTTTCGGGCAGTAGGCTAAAAATAAAAATAACGGTATTTTATTTTATATTTATATATATTGACGTGCTGCGAGGGGGGCCGACGCCATGAATGTGTGCAACAGAATCATAGTAGTATAACGTCCGTGTATCTTTAATAAATAGAAGAATATTTTACCCCAGGGAGGATTCGGACCCGCGACCTGTAGCACCGTAGACGAACACTTTACCGCTGCAGCTACAACTGTTGATTGAGAAGGTTACTTACATATTCGAACTTATACTCCTACCGTGCAACACTTTAAACTCAAATTATTCAAAAATGAAGATTCGTTTTGACAAACTCAATTACATCTCCCTAATCGTGCAGTCGGATATTTCGCAACAAATTAATTTCGACGCTTGATGTTGTATTAAGTTGATGCATATTCTGTTATGAAATATCCTGCTTAGTACAAGAAAATAATGTTTCTTTTTAGTTTTAGTGCATTTTTGATACAATCGTTTAACATCATTTATTTTATTTTCTAGTCTTTAGTGTTTGTGGATTTACATTTCACAGCTCAGACTTCTTTGCAAATATCATTTATTGCTGTATACAGTTTAACAGTTTGCACCTTATAGTGCTAATTAACTAATTGTATTAATTACTTATATCACATATATAAGTTCAATAACATACTCCTGAGATTTTCCAGGTGAAAATAAATTTAAACACAGTATAAATCGGATTATTTTTAGCATTTTTAGATTAGAATTTAGATTACATTTAGGGTAACTGTACTCGTAGTTGACCGTGTACCAATAGTTGACACTTTTATTTTCAGTCACGAATAATAAGCTTTCTATTAAAAAATGTTTTTGACTAATACTTTTTCAAACAGCGTATTAGCAAAAACATTTTTTTAATAAAAAGCTTATTATTTGTGACTGAAAATAAAAGTGTCAACTATTGGTACACTGTCAACAACGAGTACAGTTACCCTATATTTAATTACCAACTACTGTTCTAGAAATAATCCGATTTATACCGTGCTTGAACTCATTTTAATCTGGACAATCTCAGCAGTATGTTAATAAATACTGAAAACGTCACGTTTTACAATTTATTAATACATAATCCACCGCAAGCAACACTGTATGCCTCTCGAACCGAAATCAGAAGCTCCCGCCGAACAGCCCAAGTCTTCAGGCTCAAAGAGAGATCGCGCCGGTTCGGATAAACACACTGCCGAAAGTTGTTTGAAGCCTTCAAATAAAAGTCGAATAAACTACGGTTAAAGATCGAATAAACAAATTATTCTTCTTCGAATAAAAAAATTATCTTTCGCCGTCGAATGAATTCACTTTGGTTCAGAACGGATAAGTATCTTTTATTGGAGTTTATCAAGATATTATCTTTGCCCATCTCTGTTCTCCAGCCGCTTCGCCGTGATTCATTCAAGCCTCCGTGACGACAAGATAGTAATAGGGGAAATGCGGCAACAGCGCGATCCGACTCTCGATACGTATCGGCAACTATGTCTTTCCTACATTTATCGTCTAGCTTGGACTTCCACCGGTTCTGATGGTACATGGCAAGAATATACCATCAACGCCGGTGACGGAGAATCCTTGAAGCCTCATTCTGTCATTTCTCGAATCTGTCACAGTACACGATTCATAAATTCATTATTATTTCAACCCACGGTTCTTATTAGTGCTCAAACGCACCAGACCCGTCTGCACGGATGTCTACTGGAGGCAACTATACCCGCAAAAACTTCCTTCTTGCCGATTCCAGGGCGTAAGTTGTAATTTACGGTTTGTTTACTACATCGCGTATACGTATACGCTGGTGCTACGGGGCTCGAATGTACCACCAGCGCTGGTGACGGAGAAGTCTTGAAGCTTTAGATAATAGGCAACCGGGGGTCTCAACTACACTATCCAACACGTATTTGGATCTGCAATATGCACACCGAGATCCTAGTGGAGGTTTTCGACCCAAATACGAATCCGTAAATAGAATTGCTCTATCATCCTCAGTTTTTGAAAAACATGAGTTTTTGTAAAAAGCGCACGATTTTGGGCAAGAATAAGGTATTACGTGAAAACCAATAATGCTAGAAAGTTGAATTTAGTCTGAAAAGATAGAGGAGAGTTTCCTGAATATATCGGTGTATACAGTTATTAAATTTGATGGTTTTATATGATTGTAAACGGCCGTCAAAGTTTAAAAAAGTGCCGATGTGCATGATTTCTACGCAACACTTTTGCATTTTTACGAAAAGTTGTTTATCTAGCCCGAATTTGCTACAGAGTATCGGATTCTGTAGACATTTCTGAAGAAGAAACCATCCACGAAAAATGTCGGAACGGTTTTTAACTCGGACTGTTCCAGAAAATATCCATCGGCAACGCGTGCACGCGGTGTTTTGGCGCCTGGCGGCTTGCGAGCCATGGCGAGCCGATACTGTGTAGCGATTTCGTGATAGATAAACAACTTTTCGTAAAAATGCAAATATATGGAGAAATCACTATTATTTCAAAACTTGAACTCAATTGTTGGGTAAATTCAATAACCGTATTTTCTTTTCTTGACCTATTTATGATATAATATTCACAATTTCATATTAAACATATTATCTTGTTATTAAATATAAAATATTAATGTCGAACCCCCATTTTTAAAATTAATATTATTATTAACTTGCAAATAATATAAGAAATAAATTAAAAGAATGGTCACTTTCATTAAAATACGTAAAATTTAATATAATTAATTAAAAAGATATAAATATTAATTAGGTATTACGTTAAAAAATCATACCGTAGCACTATTATCGTAAATATTTGGGCACAAAAAGAACGCTTAACCATCATTATAATATTTTTATTCATACCTTTCCGTTCATACAAAATTTCATATTTATTGCAACTTTAACGCGAATGTGCCACGTCTTCTTCTTATCCGATCAACTTGATCTTTTACGGGAATTATTTTCTTATCCAATGGCACAATTTTAGGGGACGGCGTGAAAAAAATTTTGAAAAAAAATATTCACCAAGAGTAGCTAAGGCCCACCCTAACCTACATACAACTCCCGCGATAACACTTTTTTCATATCTTCAACAGCCAACGAGATATTCTAGCGTATCCAGTTAAATGAAACACGCCGTAGAATCCACTCGACGTCATGTAGGGTAGGGTGGGGCTAATAGTCCCGTTTTTCGTATAAACCTATGTAAAATTTAGTACTAACAATCTAGAGATATCTGGTGTTGTTTTGTATAAACTATAACTATTATGGTTTACGTTAGCGAAGTTCGTTTGTTGATACTGTTATTTTCTGTTGAGTTATATCACAAAATGTTTGTCAATGCAAAATGGACTTTTTGCCCCACGCACGGGGCAAAAAATCCATTGCATAGGATAGACAATCCCTTATGTCTTTTCGTGTAATATTAAACTAATTAAGTAAAAAACTCTTTTCAAATCAACAAATATTTATTAAACCAATTCATTTTGGTACACAATATTGTTACGAGCCGGGGCTGCGGCAACGCGAGAGGCCGGCGAGAGGGGTATTTCCCAAGGAATACGGTTTATGAATTTGTTAGTTAGAGGGCGGACGAACCTGATGCGTAATCAGGGAGCCGCAGGATTATCGGAAACGAGGACGAACCTGATGCGAAATCAGGGAGCCTCTAGGAATGGAGTCACTCACGGACGAAGCTAATGCGAAATCAGGGAGCCGCAGGAGGGTGATTATTCGTGAACCAACCCGATGCGGAATCGGGGAGTCACTAGGATGATGTTCACAGACGAACTCGACGCGAAGTCGAGGAGCTGTTAGGAGGTTGGATTATTCACAGACGAACCTGGTGCGTAACCAGGGAGCTGTTCGGAAGGTGGTTGACTTACAGACGAACCTGATGCGAAATCAGGGAGCTGTAGGATACGGACGAACCTGATGCGAAATCAGGGAGCCGCAGGAGAGGTTAAACGTGGACGAACCCGATGCGAAATCGGGGAGCCACTGGGTTGGAGAAGATTCCTTGTTTTGGTATTGGATGCGAACGACCCTGATGTGAAATCAGGGAGTCGCGGGAAATATTAGTATTGCCTCGTAACTCTTAATTAAAATTTGATACAACTCGAGCGGTAAAGTTGTATTGGTGGGTATGTGCTACTAATATTATAAGGATCGCTGGGTAAAAGATGGGTTTTAACGAATCTGACTCGATTTAGACGTGAACACCATTCGTGTATTCAATAACTAATTATTGTACAAATGTAAGTGTTGCGATTAAATAGTGTAGTAAAAGTGTATAAATTACCACTAATTTTCACGGTGTTGACGCACTCGCGGATTCAATGAGGTTAACTATGATTCCGACGGAGACTTTAGCTCGATCTTACTAGATTTAACCAACCCTGTACGAGCGTGACACGACGTTACTCTACGCGTAACTGTACTGCTTTGATCCAAAGAGGGTAGAAACCAAAGGGTTTATATAGTCCCAAAAATGAGTGGGGATTAGTTGGAAATCTCCATATAAGGAAATCCTTCAGGGTGGTCGTCGTCGAGTCACCCCCGTTCCCATGATCGTCAACCAGATGGTCGAGAGCACGACCCCCATTAGTGGTGTGTGATAAGCGAAAGGATTTTAGGGCGTTTTCCCTTCGCAGAATGCGAGCTCGAAAAACGGTTGAGAGCGGCGTATGGGAAAATTCCACATACGTAACAATATTGAAAGAAAGCATGATTTCTTTAACAAAAAAATAAAAATATAAGTCAGAGGCTCACTTTGAACTGAAAACTAAAAAAAATCGCTCAACTAAGATAAAAACAGTATTTAAAAACATTGGCATCATTTCTTTATACTTTGGCCATCTTATTATGAAAACAAATAATATAATATATGTAGGATTCGGAAAAAAGGAAGCCTCGACGCGGGACTCGAACCCGCGATCTTTAAATTCTACGCGCTCTGATCAGCCTCCTTAGCCGATATTATGATATCTCTGTTATGCGTGGACCGATTTTATTGAATTTGGTCTTCATCGAAAGCTGATATGCGGTTTACATAAGAAAAATCCCTTTAAATTTAGAAAACATTGCAGGCGTAATGAGATATTAATGAAATAAGTTTCAGGTTAGGTTGGATTAGCCGGGCGACGAGTAAATGATAGCGGTAGCGACAGTCGACATATACAGGGTGTCTTTCCTGTACTTGGCGTCGAGACGCTGCCGCGTCTCTAGATGCTCTAAGATTTATTGATTGATGACTGGGTAATTTTTTCACCCGCTCGGGGTTAATTTTTTTTTAAATATTGTATTGTCATCCAAACTACGCACGCATGCAATGTTTCAAGACAATTGGATAGTTGGAAGTGGGTTAAATTTGAGTTGCCAGATTTGAACCATACAAACATACAAAGAAACAAACAGCGGATCGAAGCTGGATAAATTCGTTTAAAAATTGTTCACTTTAGCCCATATCAAGGGGGGCCAACCCTTTTCCGCCGCGCCGCTGCTGCCACTGGCAGCCGCAACAACCGCGCCGCCGCGCCGCCGTCATTCGATCCACAGCAGCCTACACAGGGCCCGGCCACGGCATATGGTATTAATTCTTAATACTTTAATTAGATAAAAAATTAGTAGAAAATTAATCATTGCAGCATTTTATTAAAAAAGGTTGTAGAAATTAACCAGATTTGAGCATTAATTATTTACATAACAGATCAAATGAAAGTGACTCTAATTATTTTATTTTTCTAATTACAGGAGGATATGCAACCCGGCGGAATAAGAGGAGTGGCTGGAGGGTGAGGGCCCGGCAACAGCACTGGGCAGCCCTCCAGCTGGCGCGGGAGCAGGCGCGGAGCCTCCACGTCCAGGCGCAAACAGTCAGGGCGCTTATCTTGGAGCAGTGCCGTGGCCGGAGCCGTGGCCGTGGCGGCCGTAATTTTGAATGAAGTTTATTTACAATATTATTTATAAAGTTATATATCACCCTGTTAATTTCTATTTCCAAGTTCTGTTAATAAATATCTTTACTTTATAATTACTTTGCGTGAATTGCCACGTGCACAACTGTTTTCTGTTTACCCACTCGTCCTTCACCTGCTCTACTTTATTAGCGCTCGAGAGAGCGCGGCAATATTCAAATTAAATTAAAGAAATTACATTTCCTTTACAAATGTTTAAAAATTAATGTAAATAAATAAAATTTAAAATAATTTTTTTTTATTTCTGAAGTATTCATATACATATACATTATATACTTGATACTTGGTACTTGATATTTAATATTTGATATTTGAAATTGAATATTTGAACAACCTTTTTTACTGTTTCTAGTTTACTGTATAGTTATAAACTGGGATGAAACTTGTATATAGTGTATATAGTCTTACGTCCCTACTTCCTATTTGGGGGCGCGATTTTATCGAATTCAACGTATTTGACCGCTTTTGAGCTAATCCAGGGATTTACGCTCTGGGATAGTTGAGACAATATTTAGACGCAAATTAAATATATATATATATATATATATATATATATATATATATATATATATTAAACATGCTTACTTTTCACTGGTCAATGGGTATGAGTTTCCAATAGATGGGAGCGTCGGGGACCCCGTTGGTTTCTGCTACCGTATTGGGTTTTGGCAGGGCCCAATCGCCGGGTGCCACCACGTGCCCTTGCTCTTTTTTATTGGTGGGTCGAATCTCACGGATCCCTACAGAACTGGTCGCACCCAACAGAATTGAGCCTTCGGCCGCCTCTAATCTATATTTTAGCGCCAGACGTCTTATTTGATATTTTCTGCCGGCGCGATGACCTTTGGGCATTTTCACTCTCTAGAAAGGGTTTCAATTGAGTACGGGTTGTTTATCTCCCGGGATCAGGGTTTGCATCGATTACTCAGTGACACCTTGGGCGGCTGTCCTGCTTATAAATATCACCTTTGACCGATGCAAAACGTGATCACTCACAAACCAATTTCGATCAGCTTATAGTCGTTTTAGGGGTTGATTGTACGCGCTATTCGCTCTCCGTAACCACTGTTTGATGACACCGTGGGCGGCTGTCCTGCTTGTAGGTGTCACCATTGGTGGAAACAAATTGCGAACATTTTAGATTCATTTTAGCGATAATGATATTAATCACGAAAATCGTGCTTCACACCCAATTCCCGATGACACCGTGGGCGGCTGTCCTGCTTATAAGTGTCATCATCGACGGGTGCAAATCACGACCTTTCCAACCATTATTACTCGATTATAAAGATCAATTAGAGAAAAATGTCAATGCCCAAAGTAGGAACATGGATTATTATTATGGTAAAACTTCACTCACTAGTAACTTTAATAACACTTTTATTGTCACTTATTTTACACTTAACGAGTTTGACTTCAATAGTGAATTGATAATAAATTTATTAATTAATTAATTACTTGAATATTACTGAGTTCCACGGGTGATCAGTCCCTTTTTATAGGGCAGTCGATCACTCCTTCTCCAGGTTTGTCACATGACAGATTTTAGGTGGGATGGTGAAATCCTCCAATCATCTGCCGTGGGATCCACCTGAAGAATTCATTCCAGCGCGCTATCCGAGAGTTTTGTTTGCTACAGAATTTGAGCTATTGCGCACTTATTTCGGTGTCTTTTGCTCGACTTAAGACGTATTTCTGCAGTCACACGAAACTCTCAGCAGCGTCGATAGTTAAATTCTTATTTTAATTCTTAGTTTTAAATTTTACGCTACTGGGTTTTCGATGTGCTCTGTGCGATTGGTTTCGTACAGCCCACATACTAAGAATTGAAGTTAATATTCATCGGTTCCGTATTGGAGCTCGATTTACGGGAAATAATGGGAGGGCAAGTGGCTAACGATGATCAGGAGCGCAGATCCGTGAGGGTGTCGGCTGCATTGGCTGATAGGGGCCTCCGTCCCATTCTGGACGTTAGCTGGTGTTGGCTGGGCCTTCCTGGTGTGCGTGTAGCCGGCTGGCTGCCACCTCCCGTAATAGCTGCTCTCCTGCTCGCTATTGCCGTCCGTAGATTCACGGCTCGAGTTCTTCTTATCGCGAGTTCCGATTACAGTGCCTTATCGGCTATGTATTATGTTGATAATTGTTTGAGATAATTATAATATACTAAAGTACGAAATAGTAAATATAAACGATTTAAAGAGTTTAGTTATTAGTAGACTCCACGTCGCGGGACGTGACACCTCCCCCCTTAGAAAGCAAATTTCCAGAGGAAATTTGTTTTAATTCTTGGATGGCTTCCTTGAATTCTCTTGCTGCTGGAGTCGGTTGTCGTCCCTCGTCAGTTGTTGTTGGTTGTTCTGCATTCTGTGTTGATGGTTGTTTTTTATTGGCCAGATGTATTATTAAAGTTGTTAAGGAGCTCCAAATTGCTCCTAACAAGTGTAGTCCGCATCCATAGACTGCATGTATTTGATACCCGTGTATTATGGTATCAAATATTGTTTTTATTATTTTAATGATAATAAAAACTCCAAGTAGTCCTGCGGTGACTGTTCCAAATTTAAGAAATCCATTCCAGAATTTGGCTGCTGCATTTTCGGCCAACGTGATGATGGTTCCTTCGTCTAAAATTCCCATTACTGAAATTGATCCTGCGGGAATATTTTTCCCGGATACTCCTCTGGCGAGTGTATTTAATACTGCTGCTTTTTCTGCAGGGAACATAATGTGGTCCCTTAAATTTTCTAATTCCTTCTGTGTATATATTCCGCTGGTTGCGAGATCTGAAGGAGATGTATAATGCCAGTTGAGTTTCGTTTTTGGATGTAATATTTGAGGTGGACGAACTTCAATTGGATGTGGTGAAATTCTGTGCCATGCTTGGTCAATTTCATACATGACTGGTAGAATGGGACTACATTCCCTATGTGTCCCTTGAGTGGTTAAAATATGTGTCTTCGGTGTTAAGAACATTGAATTATTTCTTAACCATACAGGTAGTTCTATATAACATTCGTCTGTTTTTCGTAATTTAACTTGAACAGGAATGCATTTTACAATATGAATTACTTCGCCAGCTACTAGTGCCATATGTCCCGGTGTTTTCGTGACTATATTGGCGAATTCGTCTGGTTTGAGCGTAGCAATTATTAGAGCATTGTTTAGTATTTGTTGTTCCAGTAGGCATTTTTGTATGATTATATCTCTATATAGAGTTTTCAATTCAGTCCTTATGTGTTTTTCCACGTAGAAAAATTTGGAATTCACATATGTGAAAATATCCAAATTTTCTACTGGGATTTTGTGTAAAGATGCAAACGTTCTTTCCTTAGTTGTTTCCAGAATGAATAGTTTTGGATGTTCCGTTTGTATAAGCGTATAACCACATAGATGTTGCTCTCCTGTCGGGGTTAAAGCAAATGTAATATCTTGCGTGGTTAACGCATACACGGAAGGTGAATTTCCTTCGGCTGGGCTGGTGTCGGAAATTTTGGATGCCAGCCCTTCATAGAGTACATCATAGCGATCAAATTTGCAAGTTGATGGTGGAAAAGGGTGCCAGAACGTGTGTCCATCCTCATTGTCCACACAAAATCCGTTTTGAAAACGGTATATTGTTCCAGATTTCAATATGATTTTGTTGGGTTCTAGTCGTACTGGTACTAGAGCTGTTTTAATCTTCGCTATTGCTTGTACTACTACCTTTTCCCATGATCCATAAGGGTCGGAAAATTGTGCTCCGGTACATTTTCCCTCTGCGGTGAGTGATCCAGCCATGGTGAATGTCCGGGTTGAGGTCTGGTTCATTTTGAGTCCCACCAAATAGACGTTATTACCTATAACGGTGGATCCATATTCGTGCATATTTCGGCATTGACGTTCGGTTAAATCTTCGAGGTATTCATTTAGCCCGTTGTGTACAGCAGAAATGTGTGAGTGCATTCCGCAGTAATAGATGGTTCTTGAAATTATCAGTTTGCATTGGATGACTTCCACGTAGTTGAAGTCCGATAGTTGCAGAAGTTGAATGTAGATTTCCTTTGTGACTGTGGAGATTGGATTAATTTCGCAATCTCCTACTGAATTTAATGAAACGGTTGTCACGTTTAAATGTTGCCCATTGCAATCGTATCCAATGAGGGCCCAAGCAAGATTCAAGTCGATTAGAATTACCCATGGTAAAATCATGGTGATTCTCCTTTTAACAAAAAAAATAAAAATTTGTTTTGAATCATCGTTATATTAATAACGGTTCATATTTATTCCTTTAATATTTCGTACTTTCTTAATATTAATTTATATAATAGGTATTCTTATGGGTATCCGATTTTCCGTCGCATGCGTCTCCTCTCGCAGGTAGACGTATCAAAATTCATCTGACAGCTAAATCGTGCGTAGCTGCTTCATTTCATTAGTGGCTGCTGAAGCGTAGCCACTCGTTTAATTTTTTTCTGAGTGTTGTGATTTTATTATTTAGAGTGAGTATGCTTGAAACAAAATTTTCTCTCTCTCTCTCTCTCTCCTCTTTTTTTTTTACTGATAATGTACTTTCTGTAGATGTCAAACGTCTCAGAGGATTGGATTATACGAATGCGGCGTTTGATTAAAATTAAAAACGCCAAATTTCTTATTTGGAAACCCACTCAAGGAATTCGTGGGTAGTTATTTCTGCTAATTTAAGCGCTCCTCCCAGTACCTTGCCTATCGCTTTATTCGAGCAGATGTATTGCAAGGTGCAAGGTGTCAGGTCCCGGGTGAGGTTTTTTGGAGACGATGACTATGGGGAAGGAAAAGACCAGGCGCGAATCTATCATCCGTCACACTGTGGGTTCTTTAGGAAGATCAGGCGTGAATCTGTCATCCAGCACTCTGAAGGTTTTAAGGGAAAGCCAGGCGCGAATCTATCATCCGTCACACTGTGGGTTCGAAAGGAAAGATCAGGCGTGAATCTGTCATCCAGCACTCTGAAGGTTTAAAGGGAGAGCCAGGCGCGAATGTTGAATCCGTCACACTGTGGGTTCGAGAGGAAGATCAGGCGTGAATCTGTCATCCAGCACTCTGTGGGTTTTGAAGGGGAAGTCAGGCGCGAATCTATCATCCGTCACACTGTGGGTGCGAAAGGGAGATCAGGCGTGAATCTGTCATCCAGCACTCTGAAGGTTTTAAAGGGACAGCCAGACGCGAATATTGAATCCGTCACACTGTGGGTTAGAAAGGAAGATCAGGCGCGAATCTATCACCCGTCACACTGTGGGTTCGAGAGGAAGATCAGGCGTGAATCTGTCATCCAGCACTCTGTGGGTTTTGAAGGGGAAGTCAGGCGCGAATCTATCATCCGTCACACTGTGGGTGCGAAAGGGAGATCAGGCGTGAATCTGTCATCCAGCACTCTGAAGGTTTTAAAGGGAGAGCCAGGCGCGAATATTGAATCCGTCACACTGTGGGTTCGAAAGGAAGATCAGGCGCGAATCTGTCATCCAGCACTCTGAAGGTTTTAAAGGGAAAGACCAGGCGCGAATCTATCATCCGTCACTCTAATCGACCAGGGAAGGTTTTAAAGCGAATTAGTACTTGAGGGACACCCGTTAGCACTCTTGTTTTGATTTGGTTCGATGATAGGATTTACTGTTGCATCCTCGTAAAAGTTATGCGTAATGTTTCCGCGAAATCCGCCTGGACATACGGTTATCCGCAGCCTATGTAAAAGTACGTTTGTAAACACTGTTAGCGCCACGCGAGATCAGCTGTTGCAGCCGTCTGTTTGGACTAGGAAGTTTCGTACCCAAAAGGCATACACAATGATATGGAGAGATTCAAAAGCCAAGAATGATTTATTGGTTCAAGCACGTCTGTATGTGCTTGTCGTAGGTGACATGAAATGCGTTGGACAACGAGCATAGGCACATAACATTTATATAAATGGATGTAAATAATAGAATATCTGTATGGATATGAGATAAAATATACGATATGTAACTAGCGATAATAGTTAGTAAAAAGCTATGACTATAATATAATAAAGCAATTAGTATGAGCAAAAGTATAAGATAATAAAGTAATTAGAATGAGCAAAAGTATAAGATAATAAAGTAATTCTATATGATAATAACACAATAAACATAAGCAAAATTATGGTATGAGGGTGATGTATAATTTGCAAGTAATAAATGTTGCTTACAGTAGATGTTTGTAGATGTAGTGTAATTCGTCGAACACTGATTTTAACACTGGTTAAATATTACAATTTCAACGAGACACTTCGCGAGAGTGATTTCCGTAGAAGAGCGTTCTGCCCGTTTTGGGCCTCGTATTTATACTATTGCCGGGATTGTTAGGGGTGAAGAGTGTGCGCGGTATGCACCTTGACTGATCTTCGAGATGCGACGCATTACAGCTTATTAATAGTTTTGTGTTTAGGGGTTTTATGTGGCCTTGTCTTGTACTGGTAATGGGTGAAGGGTATGTGCGGTGTGTTTCATGACGCGTAGGCCAAATCTGCGTCGCAGTAATTATCACGTGTTGATCACGTTGGTAAATTTGTGTCGCAGTAACATTTCTGGGGTTTTTGCATGGGGCTTTGAAGCGGAATACTCAACCCATTTGGTGGAGTTTAGGAGGTCGTATAGGAATGGGGTAAACGGTGTATTGACTTCTGTGGTCATAGTAAGGGCGTGAGACGTAGTCTCGATTTGGAAGAGGGTTTTAAGGATGAGGGATTTGTTTAAACGTTGATTTAGAAGGAAGTGGTCATGCCACGTAAGTTGAAGAGGGGATTTTAAGGTCTGGTTGACCATCCTGAGATGGGGACCGCTAAGGTACATCTCCAAGGTGATCAGGAATCTGGATTGACCGTTTAGAGATAGGGACCACTAAGGTATATCGTCTAAATGATCGGTTGGGTGAGGGAAAAGGGGTAAGGCTTGAGTTCGATGGTTTTTGATGGAGTTGTGGATGGATTTGTGGGGAAGTGGTGTTAAAATACCGCGCGAAAAATAGTGGGACGTCACAAGGTGATATTCTTAAGCGTGTTAAAGAATAATGGTCTTTATATAAGACTTACGAGTATATATTTTTTGTTTTTGTGTGTGTGTGTTTTTTTTTTTTTTTTTGTATATATTTTAGCTTATTTCTAATTTGTATTGCTTACAATTTTCTTCGTGGGTTAGGCCCATGTATTCTTCGGTGCATCCAGCACAAGTGGCTGCTTCTGCAATCCATGCTGTTTCTCCGGCGCATTGATCGCATTTGGCGAGTTGTTCCGCTATTTGTTCAGTACTAATAGCATGTAAGTGGTATTCAATAACATATTCTGGTGCCCCATTTGTTTGTACATAGCACTTGGCGCATATTTGTTTCATATCTGATACGTAAAGTTGGTATACACACTGTCGCACACAGGATAATATTAATAGTGGTAAATATGTTTCTGGGTAATCGTAAGGGACTACTCCGTCAATGGGCCCGCGGTGTTCTCCACGACCCTTTGGTTGATGGGGGTCATGTAATACTCCCATTTTAAGGTCTGATTTGGTTTCCGATCTGTAATCATTCGGTATTTGTTCTTATTACTAGTTAGTATATATACTTTTCATATGAGGGTTAATATTTCAACCACCAATATTATAGGTAAGAGATATATATATTTTTTTGATACATATAAGTGTATAACATATATATAGATATGTGGAAGCTACAGCTTTCTCTCCCTTTTATCACCATCTGGTAATCACTTCTATTATTCCGCCGATATTTAAAATATTCCATTTTCTGGGGGTTAATTCCAAGTATTCCTCAATACACTCCGTACACCTACAAGCGGGTCTCACGGTTGCCAAAGACATCCCGCATTGATGACAGGAGGTGGCCATCATTAATGCTGTGTATTTACACATGCTGTGCCATCCCCCTTCTACAATTTCTTGTTTTACGGGTTCGTTTAGGGTGTCGTAGCAATTAGGGCAGAATCTTAGCATCTCCCATGTGTAGACCTTTGTAATGGTTTTAATTACGCAGTACATCTGCATCAAGGGCCTATACGTATGTGGATATTGGTTCGGGAATACTCCATCTATTGGTCCATAATGCTCCAAGTCTTCTTCAAATACTTCTACAGGTAGCTTCATATCTGCAATAGATGGCATCTCTAAGTATTTATACTTGATTTGTTTTAGCCATCTATTGAGTGGCTATTCTCCCCTTCGACATATTTGTATAATTATGTGCAGTTTTATATGCATTATAAGAGGTAGGGTATTTATTTGAATATATATATATATTTATTATAAGGTTTTTCTTCTCTTCCTTTCTTTCATTTCTTTATTGGATATACTCTACGTCAATTACAGTTCCGTGTAACAATTGGATGTTTTCGGTTGGGTTTAGTATAAGACATTTAGTCATACATTCTGTACACGTCTCCGTCGGTCTTCTAAGCACCATTCCTATCCCACATTTAGTGCAGATAGACCCTCGTAGCAGCCCCATATAATTGCATAGGTTATGGCCCGCAGTTTTCACATATCGATTTCTTTCGTATTGGCTGATTTGATCATAGCACATATCGCAAATTCGTTCGTGATTGTGGACGTATATAGTTGCCGTAGCTCGGATTAAGCAGTAGAGATGTTCTAGCCGGTTGTAGAGGGGTGGAGTGAGGGTTGATATTACCTCCTCTATTTTCCTGCCATAGTCTACTTCTACTTCGTGGGAAGCTTCGCTTGGGAGTATCATGGTCTGTAATAGACGATACTCTAAATATTTTACTATTCGTTATTTTATCGATCTATTCTCTACTTATTCAACTTGTTTTATGTATTAATCATCCTGGATTTGACTTAATATACGCTAGTTTAAGTTTATTTATATGTACTGTACGAGTTGTCCCATCAGATAATATTTTAACATTCTGATTTGGCAACAATTCGAGTACTTTATATGGTCCTGAATACTGATCTGCGAACTTTGTCCTCCGAGGTTCTTTCAAGAGATATACTAAATCTCCTGCTTTAAAATCTTGCGGATTAATTTTCCGATCATAATATTGTTTAGATTTGACTTTTGCCTTTATTAAATTTTCTCGGGCTTCCGTTTGCAGATTAGTTATTTTGTGAAATAAATCTCTAAGGTATTCGGCGTATGTGGGTTCCAAATCTTCACCAATAGGTTTTTCGCTCGAAGGTTCTCGCGCAATGCACCCGAAAACTAATTCATGTGGTGAAAATTTAGTACCCTCATGTACTGCAGTGTTATATGAAAACATTGCTAAATCTATCCAATCATCCCAATTATCGTCGTTCGTCGTATATTGTTTTAAATATTCTGTTAGTACGTGATGCGATCTTTCTATCGAACCGTTACTCTGTGGATGATAAGCTGTAGTAACATAGCGTTTAATTTGGAATCGTTTAGCGACGATTTTTATCAAATTTGAAGTAAAATTGGTTCCTTGATCTGTTAAAATAGCTTTAGGTGATCCGAATCGGCAAATAAACCGTTTTATAAATACGTCTGCTATATCGGCAGAGGTGGTTCGAGATAAAGGTATCGCTATTGAATATTTTGTTAACAAATCTTGTATCGTTAGTATATGTGTTCTTCCTTTCCTAGTCTTTGGTAATGGTCCAACGATGTCCATGCTGATTTTGTCGAACGCTTTTCCTGGAGTATCTGTCAAGACCATTGGTTGTTTAATCTTGATTCTTGTTAATTTCTTCATTTGACAGTCTTGGCATTCTCTAATGAATTTTTGAATTTCCTTTTTCATGTTTTCCCAATAGTAATTTTGTCGTATTCTGTGATAGGTTTTTGTAACTCCTTTGTGTCCTCCACTGGACGACGTATGTTTTTCTTTTATTATATGTTCTCTTAAGTTTTCAGGTGGTGTTACCACATCACCAGTGCAAATAGTGATTATAATCGGTAGTTCTCTGAAGATGTCCTTTAATCTATTTATAATATATTTCCATGGTACATCTTCTATGTTATGGGTTCTACTTATGGCGAATGAATTTAAATCGAATTCTGTAACTACGTCCCATAATGACATGAGACTGTGTAAAATGTTACCGGGTCGTACGGCAGTTCTTGAATTTTCTTTAATTGGTAAACTTATTATATATTTCGTTCCATCTGGTACTGACCGGGCCCTTTCCAGGGTAAGGTCTACATGAATTGGTAGTAAATTTTCTGTTTCTAATTCTTTGGCACCGCTATCGATTGGACTTCCATCCAATCCGATGAAGATGACTCTGTTATCTTTTATTTTTGCCAAAGAATCTCTAGATTCTCTTATCACTAATTGGTTTTGATGAGGAATCGTATCCTCACTTCTACTTGTTGTTGTTCTAGGTGATATTTGAGGCTGTGATTCAGATATATCTATGATTTTCATTGATTCTTCTTCTCGTGGTGTTCCCGTGGTTTCAATTGATTCTGGTTCTTGTGATGTTTCTATGAATTCAATCGATTCGTCTTCTTGTAGTGTTTCAGAGGTTTCGATTGATTCTTCATCTTGTATTTTCCTTTTTGATGAAGGGCCAGCGATTGGTGAATCGGTTGATAAGGTTCTTTTCCGTTTTTGTTTCCAATTTCGAGACGTTTCTGACGATAGCGTAATTGGTTCCATATCTTCATCTTCCGATTCCTCCGACATTGGTATGCGTTTATGTTTTCTTTTTGAGAAATCTAGATATTTAAGTTTCGTATTTGGAAAAGCCAAATATCTGCTTCTCGTCATTGGTCCTTCAAAATCTTCTGGTGGAGTTGACCGTAAATTTCTCTTTTGAGGCGGTTCGCCTTCTGGAGGATCTTCTTCCTCCCTTGCTCTTATCGGTAGGCATACTTCTGGTGGATTTCGAGATAACGCATCAGCGTTGAGGTTACTTTTCCCTTTTTTATAGTTTATTTCGAATTCATAATCTGATAATTTAAGTTTCCATTTCCAAATTCGAGAATTTGGATCTTTCATTGAATTCATCCATACCAGAGGTTTGTGGTCGGTTTCTATTTTAAATTTACGACCATACAGATAAGGTCTAAGATGCGTTACGCAATAAATAATTGCTAAACATTCCTTTTCAATTGTAGAATATTTCTGTTCTGCTGTATTTAATAAGCGGGACGCATAAGCAATAGGAAGATCGTCGTCAGAAATTTCCTGACTAAGCACTCCTCCTATAGCGTAACCCGAAGCATCCGTCGTTACTTTGAACGGCTGCGAGAAATCTGGATATTGAAGTATTGGTTTGGATATTAAAGCCTTCTTTAACATTTGAAACGCTTCTTCTTCTTCCTTTCCCCAATTAAATTTCGTTCCCTCTTTCAACAAGTTTGTTAGTGGTTTCGATTTTCTTGAAAATTCAGGTATAAATCTTCTATAACATCCAGTTAATCCCAAGAATTGTTTAATGTTCTTAGGGGTTTTGGGTTTAGGAAAATTCTCTGCTGCTTCAATCTTTTTTGGATCTGGTTTTACTCCATGTTCATCAATTATGTGTCCTAAATAGATCACTTCATGTCGTAAAAATTCGCATTTATCCGGTTGAAGCATTAGTTTTGCTTCTCGTAATCTTTTCATCAATCTTGTGAATTTTATTTCGTGTTCACGAAGAGATCTGGAATATATTACTATATCATCCAGATAAACAAAAAGTTCGGTTCCTTGAAGTCCTGATAGAACGTTATTCATAAGGCGTTGAAATGTTGCAGGAGCATTTTTCAATCCAAAGGGCATTCTTGTAAATTGATAATGTCCATATGGCGTAAAAAATGCTGTCTTGTGTGCGTCCTCTGGTGCCATCTTAATTTGATGAAACCCTGATGCTAAGTCGAATGTAGAGAAATATTTTGCGCTTCCTAATTGATCCAATATCTCTGTAATATTTGGTAGAGGATACGCGTCGCCTATCGTCTTATCGTTTAGTTTACGATAATCGATTACTAATCTCCAACGTTTCTTTCCTTTTGAATCTGGTTTTTTAGGAACAATCCATATTGGAGAACTATATGGAGATGTGGATGGTTCCACCACACCGGTTTCCAAAAGTTCTTTTATTTGTTGATTTATTTCATCTTTATGAATTGGTGGAAATCGATACTGCCGAGTATTTATCGGTATATCATCCGTAGTATGAATTTTATGTTGTATGCTATCTGTCCCTTCCAAAATTTCTCCTGCTAGATGAAATCGATCTTCGTTTTCTTTTATCAGTTGCATCACATTTTCCTTTTCTTCCTGATTTAAGTGATCCAACCTCAGTAATTTCAAGATTTCCTCGAATCGATTTTCCTTCGATATTTTCGTCATATTACAACGTTTAGAGGAACGTTCTTCGAATGGAAGTATTTCGATTGTAGGTACTACAATATGATAATCTTCGTCCGTACTATTTACTATTCTCATGTGAGCTTTTCCTTCTCGATTTGTTACTAATGCATTTCCTAAATAGATTCCTTCTTTGAAATGCAATTTTCCTACGTATCCTTCACGCAGTTCTGGATTTGCGATATTTATATGGAAAGGGACTGAACTTCTTTTCGGCACGAATATCTCCTCGTATGTATTAAAGGGAATATAGTTTTTTCCCCACTTGATTTGCCTTTTCGCATAGTCAATGCTGGCTTCTTGATGTAACAGAAATTCGGATCCTAAGATTCCGTCTTCATCGTCAAACAGTGCGTCGTTTACCACGTGGAAATTCACTGGATGATTCGCAATCAATATTGATGCAGTCCCTAAGGTAGCTTGATTCGAATCGATTATTCCACGGATATATATGATTTCTTGAGTGTTGACGATTGTCGATGCTGTTACCTTTGATTTCTTGATGAGGTTGACATCGGATCCCGAGTCAACCATTAATCGTGCCTTCCCTTCCAGATTAGGAGATGTTATTAGTATTGTTGGGATATTTCGTACGGTATTAATTGGAACAGTTACTGTTCGTCCATTTCTTCGTCTTCTTCCTCTATCAAGTTCCTCTTGGTTTGTTTTTCCTTTACTGACATTCTTTCCTCGATTTCCAACGTCGGTTTCCAGGGTGTTGATTTTCCGGATTGTTTTGCTTCTTTCGGTTTTGGGACTCCTATCTTCATTATTTTCTGGCGCTGTGGGGGGTTCCCACTCCGGATTGCGCCAGACGTTTCCGGACGGCCCTGCTCGTTTCCCTGGTTCATTTTTGAATATGGGACTATTTCTCCTGACTCTATTTTGGCCTTGAACTTAAAGCAATCCTTAATCAAATGTCCCGGTTTCTTACAGTAATTGCAAGAAATTTCTAATTGATTCGGTGGCGATGTTGTCGCTCCGTTGTTTCGCGATGAATTTGATTGCCACGCGCTGTTCCGCGGCTGATTATTTTGCCATGCATTATTTCGTGTGGGATTGTTTTGCCATCCGCTGTTTCGCGGTTGATTATTTTGCCACTTCGGTATGGCTCCTTCGTATCTTGGAGGTCCGAAATTCGATTTATTTTGGGGTACCGACGGATACGTTCTCGGATCACGGGACACAGGTTGTTGACGAGTATATGAACTTGCCTTCATTCTTTCGTCTTCTATTTTAACCTCTTTATCGACTTTTACGGCTAGAGCGTAGATTTCATCCAGCACTAGTCCTTGACTTTCTTGTCTCAAGCGTAAATAAATTTCACGAGGTAATCCTTTAATAAAAGCTTCCAGTGTATCCGTATCGATTTTTTCCTGGAGCGTAGCGGTTATTTCCCCATGATTTCGTTTTTCTCCGTCCATTATAGCTAAGCGCAAATCTTGAACGCGAGTTATGTAGTCTAGAATATTTTCTCCATGTTTTTTAAATGTATTCCCCAATTCACCTTTATGTTACTAGCTGCGCCTCGCCTTTTACTCCAGTAATAAAGACGTTTAATAATAATAATAATAATAATATTGGTTTACGTTTTTACACGGCGCGAAGTATTGTTTTAATTTATTTCCGAATTCGTCTAAAGTGGTTAGATCAGAATCGCCTATCGCGATTAAAGCATGTCCGCGTAATTTATTCATTAATAATTTGGTTAATTGCGTTTCTTGCTGAGGGGCTAACATTGATTTTGCCCGTTCACACGCTTTTAAAAATTGAAAAACAGAAGGTCTATAGCCATCGAAAAAAGGAACTGCTTCTAACGCGAGTTTGATTGGAATTTTTCCGTCCGTCGGATTAGATTTAGTGTCGCGAATTTCCAATTCACGCGGTGCTGGACGTTTTTCGGGCGGTTTTTGGGTAATTGGTTCGGATTTAATACCATGAACGTCCTCGACACGTTGTTGCTCTATTCTTTCTACTCTTGCGGCTACTGACTCTAAACGGTCGAATTTTTCGTCCCACAATGTTAATAGTGAGAGGAGTTGAGTTAAAGTTTCAGCAGGGGTCAAATCACCTCTTGCTTCTAGTGCTGCTTTTGCTTGTCGGACTATTTCCGTTTGATTCCGCAATTCTTTCTCCTCGTCCTTTTCACCGTGATCCGACATGACTCTTGATTTTACGCGTTTGATTTTACTTCTCAACTATTGCGGATTATCCCACCGCTGCCACCATTAAAATTCCTATCTTACGTCCCTACTTCCTATTTGGGGGCGCGATTTTATCGAATTCAACGTATTTGACCGCATTTGAGCTAATCCAGGGATTTACGCTCTGGGATAGTTGAGACAATATTTAGACGCAAATTAAATATATATATATATTAAACATGCTTACTTTTCACTGGTCAATGGGTATGAGTTTCCAATAGATGGGAGCGTCGGGGACCCCGTTGGTTTCTGCTACCGTATTGGGTTTTGGCAGGGCCCAATCGCCGGGTGCCACCACGTGCCCTTGCTCTTTTTTATTGGTGGGTCGAATCTCACGGATCCCTACAGAACTGGTCGCACCCAACAGAATTGAGCCTTCGGCCGCCTCTAATCTATATTTTAGCGCCAGACGTCTTATTTGATATTTTCTGCCGGCGCGATGACCTTTGGGCATTTTCACTCTCTAGAAAGGGTTTCAATTGAGTACGGGTTGTTTATCTCCCGGGATCAGGGTTTGCATCGATTACTCAGTGACACCTTGGGCGGCTGTCCTGCTTATAAATATCACCTTTGACCGATGCAAAACGTGATCACTCACAAACCAATTTCGATCAGCTTATAGTCGTTTTAGGGGTTGATTGTACGCGCTATTCGCTCTCCGTAACCACTGTTTGATGACACCGTGGGCGGCTGTCCTGCTTGTAGGTGTCACCATTGGTGGAAACAAATTGCGAACATTTTAGATTCATTTTAGCGATAATGATATTAATCACGAAAATCGTGCTTCACACCCAATTCCCGATGACACCGTGGGCGGCTGTCCTGCTTATAAGTGTCATCATCGACGGGTGCAAATCACGACCTTTCCAACCATTATTACTCGATTATAAAGATCAATTAGAGAAAAATGTCAATGCCCAAAGTAGGAACATGGATTATTATTATGGTAAAACTTCACTCACTAGTAACTTTAATAACACTTTTATTGTCACTTATTTTACACTTAACGAGTTTGACTTCAATAGTGAATTGATAATAAATTTATTAATTAATTAATTACTTGAATATTACTGAGTTCCACGGGTGATCAGTCCCTTTTTATAGGGCAGTCGATCACTCCTTCTCCAGGTTTGTCACATGACAGATTTTAGGTGGGATGGTGAAATCCTCCAATCATCTGCCGTGGGATCCACCTGAAGAATTCATTCCAGCGCGCTATCCGAGAGTTTTGTTTGCTACAGAATTTGAGCTATTGCGCACCTATTTCGGTGTCTTTTGCTCGATTTAAGACGTATTTCTGCAGTCACACGAAACTCTCAGCAGCGTCGATAGTTAAATTCTTATTTTAATTCTTAGTTTTAAATTTTACGCTACTGGGTTTTCGATGTGCTCTGTGCGATTGGTTTCGTACAGCCCACATACTAAGGATTGAAGTTAATATTCATCGGTTCCGTATTGGAGCTCGATTTACGGGAAATAATGGGAGGGCAAGTGGCTAACGATGATCAGGAGCGCAGATCCGTGAGGGTGTCGGCTGCATTGGCTGATAGGGGCCTCCGTCCCATTCTGGACGTCAGCTGGTGGTGGCTGGGCCTTCCTGGTGTGCGTGTAGCCGGCTGGCTGCCACCTCCCGTAATAGCTGCTCTCCTGCTCGCTATTGCCGTCCGTAGATTCACGGCTCGAGTTCTTCTTATCGCGAGTTCCGATTACAGTGCCTTATCGGCTATGTATTATGTTGATAATTGTTTGAGATAATTATAATATACTAAAGTACGAAATAGTAAATATAAACGATTTAAAGAGTTTAGTTATTAGTAGACTCCACGTCGCGGGACGTGACAATAGTTGTATACAGCAGGCATCGGAATTAAGTGAACGCGGCGGCCGATTTTCAGAAGCAACGCCTCCTTTCTCCCGCCGCGCGTCTTGGCCCCCGCGGCGGCCTAGCAGCTTGGAGCGCCTCAGGGCCATACCACATGAATCGCGCGTGGCGTATTAGGGCGACATTGTATCAATAGGTTTCCACATCGGCCCAGAGAGCACGATTGTCGATGCGTTTTTGTTTTGTCAACGCGCCACGCGCGGTTCATATGGTACGGGCCTGGAGAAAGGAGGCGTTGCTTCTGAAAATCGGCCGCCGCGTTCACTTAATTCCGATGCCTGGTATACAGGGTGTCCCAAAAATGTCGGAGTTCCTTGGAAGGGGTGACTCAGGGGGTGATTTGAAACAACTTTTTCCTTAGCGAAAATATTGTCCGAAGCTTCGTTAAGGATATATTATCCAAAAACCCCGACCAATCAGTGCGCGCGCCTTCCGCCCGAGCTCCCGCGGTAGCGTTGGCTACGCGGTAGGCGACTGCGCTTGTACTACGAACGTACGAACAAGCAAGTCGGCATGCATCGAAGGAAACCGCGTTACACAGGTTTTTTTTAACACGTTGCGTGCGGGTGACGTGTACGGTCACGTCATGGAACTGTTGGGCCCGGTCCCCATAAATGTGGAAGGTGAAGAAGAATTTTTCAGGTACCGAATTTTCCTTTTGCATACGCATTCACTACGAACGTGTTCATCAGTGTGTGCATGTCGTTACACATTTGCAACGTTTTTCACCATGGTGCAGCTGTTTCTTGTATTTAGGCGAAGGTCAACTATTTTTGGTGCCGTACGCAACGTATTAAAGCAGAATCTTAAATAAAAATTATTTGAAGTGAGAGGACAGGAAGTACGTAAATTTCGTTTTTAAATAAGGTAAATAAACGAAAAGGTAATGTAACAGAAAATGAACAAGTGATTCGTTATTGAGGTAAAAATCCGTAGTTTAATAACGGCCAACACAACTAAATTTAAAAAATAATATTAGGTGTATGAATAAATTCTTTCCGACTGGATTTACATAATAAGTACAAAGCTACCGAATTTCTATCGCGGTGGTATTCATAAGCGGCCAGAAAAATAGCAAAAGGTAATTAACAATAATGGGTAATTATTTCGATGATTGAGTTGATGACGCGCGTTGAGCGATTGTGTTACGCTGAGCGGCAGTGGATCGCGCGCCGGCGTTGACTACCACTGTCAGCACCGCGCGTTTTGCCAAACTATTTCGCTTCTGAATTGAAAACAAAACGTGACATATCACTTTTGTTCATCTGTTGATGCTTTCCGAAGGAAAACTGTCTGCTGCATCGCGTGTAGTGGTCAGATTTTCTACGAGACCCTTAGTTTTGGAAATAAATTGAAAGATATCTGCAAAAATTGGTGCATTTCGGGTGTCTTTTTCCCTTTGATCGCTGTTTAAACATATTTAAATGTTCATAACGCAATAATAACTTACATCGTTGCATTCGGGAGGATTCATAGAATAATTTGACGCAACGAGCAACCGAATAACTATTACCGTTTGGACACAAAAGACGTTCAAAATTGAAAATTTGCAGTTTTCTTCAAAATCGAATTTCTCAAAAACTGAGGGTGATGGCGACAAACGGTTTGCGGATTCGTTTTCAGCGCACGAAAACCTATAAGAAACGGCTATTGAATGTTACAAGTCCGAAAAAAAGTCAAATTTTGTCGAACTGTGTTATCTTGTACATCACAGATATAAAATCTGAATTACATTGTTTATCATTTTGTGACGAAGTCACGTCACGCGCCGCGCAGGCGTACGGCGCCGCGCCGATAAGCCGAGTGCGCGCCGCGGCCGCTAGGCGGCCGCACGACCGCGAGCTGTCTCGCGAGCGAAGATGTGCGGGCTCGCAATATAAGGACCGCGGCGAGCGAAACTGACAGCTCTTGTTCCGCCCGGATTAGCCGTAACACCGCCGTACCGTCCGTCAAGAAGCTCATATTTTTGGATTCCGTGAGGTGTGCACGCGTTGGCCTATCGTCACGCTGTGCCGCTAACCAGCCTCTTTTCCTAAATAGGCCGAGAGAAATCTTGTGCTTTACCTCGCCTGTAAGGTGTCTCCGCGCCGCTATCGGCCAGAGCCCTATTGCACACGGGAACGCCACTATACGACTCTCGTACGATCGTGCCTGCTAAGGCCCTTCCGAGTAGAACGTTCCACAAAACTCCAAATCCTTGATCCCCCAGCTCGTCGCCAGCGCCGCCGCCGCGAGAACCACGCCGTCGCGATTTACCGAGTCGAGTCTCCGCCCCCGCAACCGTCACGCGGAAGACAATGTAAACACAATTACAGCTAAATAAACATTGTTATTGTTTAACACGCCTTCACTCATTTGACGAACCCGGCCTTACCGACTGAGTCGGCAATAAACTCCTTCTCCGTCCCACCGGCGACCGTCGCACAAACCGAAGACGGTCACAAATTGGCGCCCGAACAGGGACCGTGAAAAGGAGAAGGTCGAATGAGTCAAGGCGTGAGCTGGGTCTACGAACTAAGAAAAACAGACCTAGTAAAAGCTGCGGAAGACTACGGACTCGACGCCACTGGCACGCTTGACGAGCTAAGGCAAAGAGTCACTGCGCACTGCCGAGCGAATAATATGGCACCGCCCAAACCCACTGGTGAAACCAGCGAAAGCACCAGCATGCCAGAAACGGCAACCGGCACCGGGCACAGTCTGCTGACGCACAGCCCTGGCATCAGCATGATTGCCCCGGAGGCTACGCCCATGGAACGAATCCGAAGGTGGGGGACCCGATACGACGGTGGCCCAGGAGCAGCCGAATTCTTACAACGGCTGGGTGACCTCCAACACAGCTACATGGTCACCCCCACCCAAATTGTACAGTGCCTCTCCGAGATTTTGAAAGGGAGAGCACTCGGCTGGTATCGCCTCCGCCGCACGGAATGGCAGTCGTGGGACGATTTTGTCACCGACTTCCGAGCCTTCTTCCTCGCTGCCGAAGATGAAGACGAGCTCGAGGAAACGATTACCAGGCGCGTCCAACGGCCGCAAGAGACGGCAACCGACTTTATACTAGACCTGCTCCCGTTAATGCAACAGTATGGCAAATATACGCTGGAGCAGCAGGTCCACCGAGCCTATCGAAACCTCCGGCCGGAGTACAGGCGGGTCATTAAACGGACCGATTTCAAAACACTGCCCGAATTGATGAAATTAGCCGCAGACCAAGATAAAGTCACGGCCGAGGAGAAAGAAGCCTCCAAGTCGGAGCGACGACCAGAGAAACGTCCGGTCCAGCCACGAACCCACAGCCTCGCAGAGGTACAATCCGATTATGATCGGGACACCTGCTGTTGGAGATGCGGCCAGCGCGGTCATCGCCGACAGGAGTGCCGACGAGCAAGCAAATTATTCTGCTCGTACTGCGGCACCGCCGGACGCACAACGAGAGAGTGCGATTGCAATCCGATCTCGGGAAACGAGGCAGGGCGCGGCCAACGAGGCAACCGCGCAGACGCCCCGACGCCAAGGCCTCAGTCAACCAATTAGATAACGACTCCCGATTGTACCTCGCCTTCCAAGTCGGTAAAGTGCGCTGGTGGGCATTGGTCGACACCGGAGCCACCAGATCGTTTATACGGCCAGATGTCGCCACCGCCTGCCAACGACAAGGCTACGCCATCGGACCCGCCACGTTCACGGCCAGCGTCGCCGATGGCGCCGAGGTACCATTGCAAGGCGAAATGACGCTCCCTGCCCACGTCAACGGGCAAGGAGTTGAACACACGTACGCTGTTCTGCCCGGATTGTCACATGCCGCCTTACTAGGCATAGACGTCCTCACTAAACTGGGCCTGGGAATACAAATCGGCGAGCACAGATGGACTCGCCACGACGAAACCACGGTAGTGGAAGCCCCCGGCATTCGCCGATGCACGCCGGCACAGGAAGCCGCGCTGCAACAACTCTTAGACGAAGAGTTACCGCCACTCCGAGAGTTGCGAGGGACAACTCGCCTTGCCGAGCACCGTATACGACTACGGGCGAATACCGAACCGATCAAACAGCGCTATTCGCCCAGAAACCCGGCCACGCAGGCATTAATTGACGAGGCGGTAGACCAAATGCTAGCCGACGGGGTAATCGAGCCTTCCAGCAGCCCGTGGAGCTCCCCCGTAGTAATGGTCGCCAAGAAAGGCAGCAAGAAGAAGAAGCGCTTCTGCATCGACTTCCGCCGAGTCAATACCGTTTCCGAAAAGGACGCCTACCCGCTGCCACAGGTACAGGCTACCCTGGATAAACTGCGCGAGGCGCGCTATATCTCGACGCTAGACCTCGCGAATGGATACTGGCAAGTGCCATTGGCCGAGGAGAGCCGCCCGATAACGGCCTTTACCGTTCCAGGACGCGGATTGTACCAGTTCCGCGCCATGCCGTTCGGCCTCCACTCAGCCCCCGCTACGTTCCAAAGGCTCCTCGATAGTATCATTGGACCCAGCCTAGAGCCAAGGGCCTTTGCATACTTGGACGACATTATTGTCCTGGGCCGAACGTTTGAAGAGCACTTGGAGAACCTTCGAGAGGTACTGCGCCGACTACAGCAAGCAGGACTCCGTCTAAACGAGGAAAAATGCCGTTTCTGCCAGACAGAGCTCCAATACCTCGGACACGTCGTATCGGACCGCGGAGTCAAAACCGACCCCGACAAGGTTGAGGCAATCCGCAATACGCCTCCGCCGCAGAACCTGCGCGAATTAAGGCGCATCCTGGGGATGGTCTCCTGGTACAGGAGATACATCCCGCAGTTCTCCGATACCGCCGCACCGTTGAACCAGCTTCTCCAGAAACGCAACCGTTGGGCCTGGACCGAAGAAGCCCAAGCCGCGTTTGAAACGCTCCGCCACCAGTTGGCCACCGCACCGGTACTGACCTGTCCCGATTTCGACCGGCCATTTGTACTCCAGACCGATGCCAGCCAAAGCGGCCTCGGCGCCGTTCTAACACAGGACCACGAAGGCGAAGAACGGGTAGTGGCCTATGCAAGCCGCACGCTCAATGCGGCAGAAAGAAACTACTCGGTCACGGAGAAAGAATGCTTGGCCGTGGTCTGGGGCATCAGAAAGATGCGCCCGTACCTGGAAGGATACGCCTTCACCGTCCTCACCGACCACCAAGCACTAAAGTGGCTCCAATCCATCGATAGCCCCTCGGGACGATTGGCACGCTGGAGCCTGGAGCTCCAGCAGTACGATTTCAAAATCGAATACCGGAAGGGCGAGAACAACATCGTCGCGGACGCCCTCTCCCGCCAAGGCGAGATCGCCCCTGTAGACACCGAGGGGCCCAAAGAATGGTATGAAGCCAAGAAACGAGCCGTCAAGGAGACACCGCTCCTCCACCCGGAATACCAGATTCGTGGCGACGAACTATACCGCCACTTTCCAGACACAACCGGCGGACACCCTGAGGATGAGTGGAAGCAATGTGTACCGCAAGCACGACGCGATGAAATACTACGGGCCAATCATGACGCCCCCACGGCCGGCCATTTAGGCATTAACAAGACTACTGCCCGCTTGGCCCGAAAATACTACTGGCCAGGAATGTTCCGCGATGCGGCCCGATACGTACGGCAATGTACGAAATGTCAAGAGTACAAAGTATCGCAGCAAGCGCCAGCCGGACTTATGCATACCACGCCAGCCGCCTACCCATGGGACGTGGTATCGGCCGATTTGGTCGGGCCACTCCCACGGTCGAAAAAAGGCCATACAGTGGTCGTGGTAATGCAAGATAAATTCACAAAGTGGATCGAGCTGCAGCCTCTTCGACAAGCCACCGCTCCGGCCGTCACCAAAGCATTTCGTGAACGAGTGGTCATGCGTTTCGGGTGCCCACGCCGGGCCATCACCGACAACGGCAAACAGTTCGAAAGCCGCGAATTTACCGGCCTGCTACGGGAATATGGCATTGATCACCGTAAGACACCACCGTACACTCCGCAATGCAATCCAGTGGAAAGGGCGAACCGGGTCGTCAAAACAATGATCGCCCAGTTTACCGACGGGGATCATACGACGTGGGATAATTGGCTCCCGGAGATCGCGTTTGCCTACAATACGGCGCGACACGAGGCCACAGGGAGCACGCCGGCCGCGTTAAACTTTGGCCGAGAGCTCACGGCTCCCGGCGACCCACGCTTGGCCACCGGAGACCCAAGGGAGGAACCGACGCGAGAAGACGCCCGGGGTTGGCAACAACGGCTCGCAGGCATTAAAGAGAGCATTGAACTAGCGCGGTGGAATCTGGCGAAAGCACACCAAAACCAGAAGCATTATTACGACTTGCGGCGCCGAGAGTGGCGCCCCGCGATCGGCGACCAGGTGATGAAACGCGAGCACCACCTCAGCGCAGCCGCAAAACAGTTCAATGCAAAGCTAGCTCCGAAATTCGCCGGCCCGTACACCGTTGCCAAATTCACGGGACCAAAGGTCGTGGTGCTGAAAGGTGCGCGCGGCAAGACAGTGCGCGCACACATCAGCGATCTAAAACCATACGAGCAGCAAGTACCAGGAACCGGCACCAATAGCGCCACGTCGGCAGCTATAAAAGCCGAGGAAGTTAGCCAAATTAAACAATTGGCAATCAGCATGCCTCGCACCAGGATCGCCCAAGCGGAGAACTCCGGGCAGAACACAGCCGTGCCACTCGGAACCGAGTTGGTTGGACCGCCCGAACGCCATCCGAGACGCGCCCGGGTGCTGGAAGACCGGCCCTGGCCAGGCCGAGTCCGAGTGGTCCAGCAGCCACCTCGGAACCGCGGCCCGCCGCCGCGACTGCGGGCGCCCCTACGGGGGCCGCCGCAGGAGATCGCGGTCTTGGAGCCCGCACCCCGACCAGTAGGGCATCCCGCAGACATGGGAACGGCCGCCGGCGCTATGACCCGCCAACGGCGGATCGCCCACGAGGCCCAGCGACCGCTGGACCTCAGGCAAGTCACGGCTACGCCACCAGCACTAGTCGTCAGGGCCGGACCATCGGCCCTTGCCACATTGCGGGCACCGAAGTTACCGGTCCGGAAAAGGAAGGAGCCCTCCAGCCGTACAGCCGCTGGTACAGCTTGGCCTACAAGGCCCCCCAGCGGTCGCGCCACCACCGCTAGAGACCGCCACCAGCACGCCGCTGGCTCAGCCAGGCCTTCAGGGCCCACCAGCGGCCACTCCACCGCCGGTTGACGTCGCCACCGCAATGTCGTGGGTACAGCTAGGCCCGAGTGGCCCCCCCACGACAGCACCCGTAGCAGGGCCGCTGGTACCGCTCGGCCGCGAAGGCCCCCCAGCGGCCCCACCAGGCCTCCACCGGATCCCCGCCCCTAACACCACTGGCACCCGACCCTGGTCATGGGACGCCGACCGCCCCGGCGTGGTGATTTTTCACCCGGCCGCCATGCACCCACGGCGGGTGTACGCGGTAACAACCGCGACCGCTGTCGTAATGGGCCGTCGGTACCGAGACGGCAGCATCGGAATTGAAACCCGAAGCCGTCGGCCGACGGCCCCCGCGGAAGTCCCGCGAACCTAATTTAAGTTAGTTTTAAGGGGTGGTGGGTAGATTTAAGTTCCTGGTTCCTGGGGTTGCAACCCGTAGCTTTAAGTTTGTAAGCGCTAGTTTTAAGGGGGGTCAGCAGACCCAATAAACCGATCTCCGGCGCTACTCGCTTTCCGTCCCCGAAGTAAGAAGGGGGCCAGAAAAATAGCAAAAGGTAATTAACAATAATGGGTAATTATTTCGATGATTGAGTTGATGACGCGCGTTGAGCGATTGTGTTACGCTGAGCGGCAGTGGATCGCGCGCCGGCGTTGACTACCACTGTCAGCACCGCGCGTTTTGCCAAACTATTTCGCTTCTGAATTGAAAACAAAACGTGACATATCACTTTTGTTCATCTGTTGATGCTTTCCGAAGGAAAACTGTCTGCTGCATCGCGTGTAGTGGTCAGATTTTCTACGAGACCCTTAGTTTTGGAAATAAATTGAAAGATATCTGCAAAAATTGGTGCATTTCGGGTGTCTTTTTCCCTTTGATCGCTGTTTAAACATATTTAAATGTTCATAACGCAATAATAACTTACATCGTTGCATTCGGGAGGATTCATAGAATAATTTGACGCAACGAGCAACCGAATAACTATTACCGTTTGGACACAAAAGACGTTCAAAATTGAAAATTTGCAGTTTTCTTCAAAATCGAATTTCTCAAAAACTGAGGGTGATGGCGACAAACGGTTTGCGGATTCGTTTTCAGCGCACGAAAACCTATAAGAAACGGCTATTGAATGTTACAAGTCCGAAAAAAAGTCAAATTTTGTCGAACTGTGTTATCTTGTACATCACAGATATAAAATCTGAATTACATTGTTTATCATTTTGTGACGAAGTCACGTCACGCGCCGCGCAGGCGTACGGCGCCGCGCCGATAAGCCGAGTGCGCGCCGCGGCCGCTAGGCGGCCGCACGACCGCGAGCTGTCTCGCGAGCGAAGATGTGCGGGCTCGCAATATAAGGACCGCGGCGAGCGAAACTGACAGCTCTTGTTCCGCCCGGATTAGCCGTAACACCGCCGTACCGTCCGTCAAGAAGCTCATATTTTTGGATTCCGTGAGGTGTGCACGCGTTGGCCTATCGTCACGCTGTGCCGCTAACCAGCCTCTTTTCCTAAATAGGCCGAGAGAAATCTTGTGCTTTACCTCGCCTGTAAGGTGTCTCCGCGCCGCTATCGGCCAGAGCCCTATTGCACACGGGAACGCCACTATACGACTCTCGTACGATCGTGCCTGCTAAGGCCCTTCCGAGTAGAACGTTCCACAAAACTCCAAATCCTTGATCCCCCAGCTCGTCGCCAGCGCCGCCGCCGCGAGAACCACGCCGTCGCGATTTACCGAGTCGAGTCTCCGCCCCCGCAACCGTCACGCGGAAGACAATGTAAACACAATTACAGCTAAATAAACATTGTTATTGTTTAACACGCCTTCACTCATTTGACGAACCCGGCCTTACCGACTGAGTCGGCAATAAACTCCTTCTCCGTCCCACCGGCGACCGTCGCACAAACCGAAGACGGTCACAATTTTTATACATTAAAATAATCACAACTGCATTATAAAGGAAGCTTATCTAACGAAACGCGTATAGTGGTTTGAACGTTTGATACCAACAAAACGCATATAGTTTGTATAACATATATAACAAAATTTAAAATTCCTACATTTCGTTTCATCGGCAGGAAAGTTGCAGGAACGTGCCGCTGACATTTTTCACGTGAAAATGAATCTAAACACGGTATACATCGGATTATTAATTAATTAAATAATAATGAACAATATGAACATACGAATTGGAAAATAATGAGTGGCACAAGAGGGGTAAAGTAATGACATGCGTCGCGGTGCGCATAGCATCGAATGTGTGTACGTAAAGTGTCAAAGATAGCTGTTGATATACATATTTGAAGAATATGAATAATACTGTATTATATACAACGAAATACCGTGCTGCTACTACTACATCACAAACTGTAACTGGATACAAATCTGTATCATAAAACACAACTTACATTTCTCGACGTTTTTTATTTTTTGACAAACGCTTTGCAGATAAGTTGGGCTGCTTCGCTTTTACATGACCCTTCAAATAGCGATTGTTCCTTGCATCTGCGGCTTCCGCCTTTGATTCCATGGCAATGGAATGATCACACACACTTATCAACACTACAGTAAGTAACCACGCAGGAACGGAACAATTCACAAATTATGAATATTCCATATGTATCAATATCTGCGCAGTAAATAAAAACCCGATTGCTTTCTGCGCCGTCACTGTAGTGCAAACGGCAGAAAACTGATCAGCTGGTGTTGTCGCTGCATTAGTTACAGATGCTGAGAAGCAGAACAAAAGATAGTGGGAAAAGGACGGATATATGCGTTCTGTTCCTCTCTTTCTCATTAGGATTGGTGTATGCTGATACATTTACATAGAGTATGTACTTCCGGGAATACTTTTTGGTGCAGAAATGTGCACAGGAAAGATTTTTGATTATCCTATGCATATACTTTTGACGTATCACCTTTGCGCGTTTGGACCTTTACGCGGGCCAAGACGTGTCGCTCGGTTCTTGGTGCAAGTGAAATACAAAATATTGAGTGAGTGAGAAAGGCAGTTTAGGCCCTGTCCAGCGGTTTCAGAAAAGAATCGGAAGTTGTGTAGTAGGATCACCTACATTAGTGGTGGTAATGTATGCGTAAACCGACGCTGGCGATTGTTTTCCGGCAACGCTGGCCCTGAAGCAGAGTTGGGCATTATTCGGCTAAATTTTTATTCGAATACGGATTCGTATAAATCCCCAAGATTTATGCGCGAATAACAAATGACGATTTTATTCGACGAAAAATTATTCGTTATTCGCGAATAAATTTGTACCGTTATTCTAGCCAGATTCGTTCGAATAAGAATTTATTCGTTATTCGACCTGAATGAACGACGAATAAATGTGATACCCGGCATCTATCGATGGAAGTCTGTACTGTGTCCAACATACGTTTGGACGTGTGTGTCTGGAAGTGTGCGTATACGTCTGAACGAGCCGAGGAAATCCCGCCTTAAAGAAGTATTCTCTTCTGGAGGCGTCGGCCATCGGTTTTAAGCGATATTTAGGATAAAGAATTATCAGATTATGTGATTGTGTATTACGTGTGCCTTGGGCATTGCCAGGCACAACATACATAAGTCTCTAATTGTGGAAGTAACAAGCCACGTTATTTTTCAAGCAATGCGATATAATGTTATCTAATTTAATTATAACTTGGTACAGTTGCTCTATAACTAACTTTGAATATATGCATATGTGAATATTCGCATGACTATTTGTATGTATTTAAAAACGTTCAATGAACGCTTATAATTTGAAGAGATTGATTTTTTCATTAGTTTAAATGGATTGCCGTGAACAAATTTTATTTAAAATAAATCGAAACGCCACTCTATATAGTGCGGCGGTCTTACATCTTCCTGCAAAGTGCGAGCTATGACAAGAGTTACTTAACCTAAAACATTAAGTTTCATGGGTGTCAGTCAGTGGTGTCATGATACATCGCCCGAAATCACGTGATCATTTTATTCGTCCGTTGAGTCGAATAAATTATTATTCGAATAAGAAATTATTTTCAGTCAAATAAAAAATTATTCGTTATTGTCGAATAATGTCATTTTATTCGAATTTTTTATTCGAAGATTATTCGAATAAAAAATTTTCGCACAAATTTATTCGAATACTTATTCCTTTCCGTGAAAAATAAATTCAGTGATCAGTGTTAGTAGCCGTGCAGTGAAGTGAATATTCGGTACATTAACCCGGACGCAGTGTGATCAGCTGAGCACTGGGCGCTACCCAACCATAAATCTTTTCGTCCACCGATAACCAGGATCGGTACAGTGACCCAGTGACACAGGTTTCCGGAAAGGGAAGGAAAGCAAGGAAAGGAATGTCCGAAAGGGTGAGTTTTCTTTAATTTATTGGTGATTATTAGGTGTGAAAATAAATTCTTTCCGATTTTAAGGTAGAAAAACAGTTCGATTTAAAAAATATGAAAACAACTCGATCATCGAAATAATGTCCATTATTGTTAATTACCTTTTGCCATTTTTCTGGCAGCTTCTGAATACCACCGCGATAGAAATTCCAGTCGGAAAGAATTTATTCATACACCTAATATTATTTTTTAAATTTAGTTGTGTTGGCCGTTGTTAAACTACGGATTTTTACCTCAATAACGAATTACGATCACTTGTCGTACATTTTCTGTTACGTTACCTTTTCGTTTATGCCTTATTTAAAAATGAAATTTACGTACTTCTTGTCCTCTCACTTCAAATTAATCTTATTTAAGATTCTGCTTTAAAAAAAAAACTGTGTAACGCGGTTTCCTTCGATGCATGCCGACTTGCTTGTTCGTACGTTCGTAGCACAAGCGCGGTCGCCTACCGCGTAGCCAACGCTACCGCGGGAACTCGGGCGGAAGGCGCGCGCTCTGATTGGTCGGGGTTTTTGGTTAATATCTCCTTAACGAAGCTTCGGACAATATTTTGGCTAAGGAAAAAGTTGTTTCAAATCACCCCCTGAGTCACCCCTTTCAAGGAAAACCGACATTTTTGGGACACCCTGTATAAGGGTGTAAGGATATAACAGTATATAAGGGTGTGAAGGTATAAGTTTATATCAGAATATAAGGGTATAAGGATATGCCGGAATATAAGGATATAAGGGTATAAGGGTATATAAGCGTATAAGGGTATATAAGCGTATAAGGATATATAAGCGTATAAGGGTATATAAGCGTATAAGGGTAAAGGGTAAAAGGTATAACGGTATATAAGGATGTATAAGGGTATAAGGGTACACCGGTATATAAGGGTATAAGGGTATTAGGGTATATATGGGCATAAGGATATAAGGGTATAAAGGTATAAGGGTATAAGGGTATAAGGGTATAAGGGTATAAAGGTATAAGGGTATAAGGTTATAAGGGTATATAAGGGTATAAGGTTCTAAAGGTATATAAGGGTGTAGGTATAACAGTATATAAGGGTGTAAATGTATAAGGGTATATAAGAGTATAAGGGTATAAGGCTATAAGGGTATATAAGAGTATAAGGGTATAAGGGTATACCGGGAAATATAAGGTTATAAGGGTATAAGGGTATATAAGCGTGTAAGGGTATAGGGTAAAAGGTATAACGGTATAATAAGGATGTATAATTGTAAAAATGTTAGGTTAGGGTGAGCACGAGGAGGCTGGTGAGGTTATGACCGGTGATTTGCACCAAACACTGTTTGCACAATAATTTGAGGTCTTTATTATAAAACGTCTGCCAACGAACAAGCCGTTGTGCACACGATAACGATGGAGGATGAGCCCCCGTACACTCTATCGTACAATAACCACCGGTTGACCGCGTGGACGCGCGAACACGCACAATCGCGAATGCACAATCAGATCGATTTATACACTCGAACTGTGTCGCGAACACCGCGTTGAGTCTACTTGTTGTGAACAATGATTAAATCACTACTTATGTTTGATGAACAAAGCTTTGATCGATGCAAAGAATAAGACGTGTGGTACGTTGCGCACGGTTGCGAACAGAATGAATTCATCATGGATGCGCATTTCCGCCTCGGCGTCTTCTCGAACATTCTCGAGCGTCGATCGACAAGACGGACGCTGATTGGTCGATTGATCGCGGATCGACCGCGACTTCCGCTGCCCAGGAGGTGCTGCGGTGATCGAGAGTGCGGCGGCGCAGAGAACTATTCATTCCCAAACAATAATGGTATAAGGGTATACCGGTATATAAGGGTATAAGGGTATAAGGGTATAAGGGTATAAGGGTATAAGGGTATAAGGGTATAGGAGTAATAAGGGTATAAGGGTATAGGGGTATGTAAGGGTATATACTCTGCGGAATGATCCCGAGAGTCGACGAACGAAACATGTGTGCGAAACTGATAGATGTGTGTGTGTGTAACGCGTAGTATACGTATTATGTCGACAAATTTTCGACTGGAGAAGAAAAATTTTCTCTTACCATTTCTGACAATTTCATGAGACGATATTACGATATCTCTAGCATGCGTGGACCGATTTTTTCGGAATTGGTCTTATTCGAAAGCTTATATGCGGTTTACATAAGAAAAATGCCTTTAAATTTAAAAAATATTGCAGAGGTGATGAGACATTAATGAAATAAGTTTCAGAATAGCCTGGCGACGAGTAAAGGATAGCGGTAGCGACAGTCGACATATATATATATATGCAGGGTCTCGGAACATGGATAAACGGCAGGGGCAGTCGATCGACATTTACACAGCGTGTTTTATACAGGGAGTCTTTCATGTATACAGGGTGTCTTTCTTGTATACAGGGTGTCTTTCTTGTACTTGGCGTCGAGACGCTACCGCGTCTCTAGATCTAATTGCAAATCATAAATTATAAAATGTAATTGTGTGATTGATTACACATTCTTTTCTGTAATCGTTAATTTAGGTAGTTGACCACAATTTTGTAATCAATTTTAATCGTAATCTGTAATTTGTAATTAGATTACATTTTGGCAAACTCTGGCTCTTCTACTACACTTTCAAATTCATTTTAATTACGTTCAATAGTTTCACTGTTTCTTCGACTCTTTTTTAGATGTCTGGAAAAGAAAACAATCAGAAGGGAGAAAAGGAAGGGACTCCGCCTCGAAGACGGAGTCCTAGCAGCCGGCAGACTCCGTCCCGACGACGGAGTCCCAGCAGCGGGCAGGCTCCGTCCCGAAGACGGAGTCCTAGCAGCCGGCAGACTCCGTCACGACGACGGAGTCCGTCCAGAAGTTCTTCAAGCGGCCGAACTCCGTCGTCGGGGCGGAGTTGCCGGGAAATGGCCAATGCATATTGGCAACTGGCGTTGCGCTTGAAGAATGAGGTATGTAGATACGTAGGCGATCTCACGCAAAACGATCTTTTTTTAATTTCTTACATTCTCACGAAAGTGTGAAAACGTTTAGACATTATTGCAGTAATTAACATAAGATTTATGTTTATTTTTCATATTACAGAACAGGGACATGAAAAGAAAGCTGCGGCAGTGGGAGTATGGGAGAGGAGGAAGAGGAGGGAGAGGAGGGAGAGGAGGAAGAGGAGGAAGAGGGGGAAGAGGTGGCAGAGGAGGAAGAGGAGGAAGAGGTGGCAGAGGAGGAAGAGGAGGGAGAGGAGCAACGAATATGTATAATTATAATTTTTATAATTAAAATAAATAATTTTTTATCATATTTTTAGTCGAAAGCCTTTCATCCGTCGACCATGAATAATTTTTTCGTATTTATTAGTACTTTAGTTGCGAATCATATATTTAGTCGAGAAAGTACGAATAAACACGAGAAAATTATTCATGGCCGATAATTGAATTACCCATTAAATTAATTCAATCATAGCGCTTCAAATAAAAATAATGGCTCGGGTTATCCTTTAGCGCGCAGTGTGATGTATACGTCACATTTAGAAAATGATATTGCCACTGGGTTTTTTGGGAAAAAGAACGATCAAGTGCATGTATTGGCACCATTTTTCAGTTAACTAATCGCAATAAATAATTTTTTCCTTCGGGAAAAGTGTCTGAGTACTAAACGGTTAAGTAACCCACATTTTTTTTTCGAAAGTGAGTTAGTAGCAGTAACATATTCCAATAGGCTCTACTACTTACGGCCGATATCTTCACCTCCAGATATCTTCCAGTTAGAGCTATCTGGCAGATATCTGGCACATGACTGTTTCTTCAGGTCTAGTTTCGAGTTATCTGCCCCTTGTCTTCCAGTCAATTTGACTAGAGGTTCGGGTACCGAATAACTGCTGGAACTGCCAGACAATTCGTTTTTGCAGTAAGTAGTGGGGAAAGTATGAAATTTGCTACCAGTGACAGAGACTTGTGTGTGGAGGCGTTTGAACGAAAATGGATGCGATCGTGGATGTAAACATTTTCGAAGACCTAGAGGATGAAGATGATGAAGAAATATTTTTTCAAAGACGACCATACTCCATAAGAGTCAGACGAAATCATTTAGATTTATGGGATGATATAGATTTTCGTTGGTGTTGCAAGGCGAAATGTTATAATTACCGAGTACTTTACAAGATAATGTGATAGGATAGGATAACAGGAATAAAGGGTCATTATTAAGATAAAAAGCCGTTGTTTTGTATTTCCCACAATTTACATTGCTTTATTTTTATGTCCGCCTCTAAATTTTTTATGGTTAACGCATTAATTTTCTTTTTTTCCTCTGCTTCTTCGGTCATAACTTTAATTTGTAATTCTAATAGTTCTTTTTTTAGGTTTGATAAAATCTCATGATTATTGTTTATTATATTGCTTTTCTTCCTTATTTCTTTCACACGTAACTCTGCAACATCAATGATAGGGTAAAGGACCCAATTACTGACACCTAACCAATTACTGTCACCTTAAGCTATTTTACTTAAAATAACGAATAAATAAACTATAGTATATAATCTATAGTATAGGTATAGATTATAGGTTGAATTACATAATTCTTTTTATGTATGACTTTACATTTTACAACGTTTATTTATTCGTTATTTTAAGTAAAATAGCTTAAGGTGACAGTAATTGGTTAGGTGTCAGTAATTGGGTCCTTTACCCTATAAAAATTTACATTACTTTCATATCGGTTACAATCAGTTTTCGGTTATTCTTGCAAGCAATGGCTTCAAATGGGTCTCAATCACTGGCAAACAGCGTCACAATGAAGTTATCGCTTTATCTTTTTTGCGACGTTGCCGCGTCAACGTTCCAGGCAGTTAACAATAGGATCCGAAAGCGTGAAGAAACATGCGCTACTGCTACCTGGCAGACACCATCTAACTGGTGGTTGACTGACCCGGACTTTATCAGGAGCTGAAGAAATCGGCCGTTATTCATATCGATGGCTTAGTGCACACATATTGTATATTCACTTTTTATGAAATTTGAGTTTTTATATGCAACAAATAGTGCTTGACTGTTTCTTTATGCTGCACAAAAATTACATTTTTTTCTTTTTTATAAATTTATCAAAAATAATAATTTTGTTTATTGTATGTCCCTAAATTTATTATGCTTTGTGCACAAATGTTGTGTGTCCATGCCAGGGGACAAAAATAGTCTTGGGCAAATGTGATAATAAATAAAAAATTGTAGAAAAGTCTTCCTATATCTATCGCGAAGAAAAAAGATCTGTATCACAACATAATTATTCCTGAATACTACAAGGTATTTATCAATAGCATACCATCAACAAAATCACAACGTGATGTAATTCCAATTCCCATGAACATTGACAAAAATGAAAACGAATAATTACTTTTTAATTTCTGTTACTTTCAAAATAAATATAATATTGAAGTGACATTATTTCCAGTATTATTCCTTTCATTCATTTTTATATAATATCATTCAGTATAGTATGTCCTCCTCTCTACTTGGTTACATATAGCATGTCCATCTTCCATGTATTATTATCGAATTATTATTATAATTTTGCAGATTCTAACTTATACTACTAATTACATATTTTCAGTGATACCTATATTACATATATATGATAAGACAATAATGCAAAAAGTATTTATTTAATTATAAAGTACCATTGAATGTTTGAACCTGTTTTTCTCAAAAAAAAAACGCTAAAAGTGGACATACAATATGTGTGCACTAATTGTAAGCCATCGATGTACAATAGGAAATTTTTTTTTATTGTAGGTTAGTCCGTTGTTGCTCTAACTGCCTCAATTACTATGATATAAATACGACAGCGATTTCAAGTGATGTATGTGTTACGGTAAAAGCGTTAATTTAGTAAATGTATACAATTCCCTAAAATCGTCCGAAAATGCATGCATTGACTCCATCATGCTTTTATTGTGACTTGTATATCCAACTATTCAGTTTTGCTATGATTCCACGTTGGCAGTCCTCCCGAGCAGGCGCCATCTCGCAAATTGGAAATTCGGAAAGAAATATAAAGTTTTGAAATTCACACTTATAACTAGTAATACAACGATAAGATATGAGACACGTTGAAGCATGTCCTATATCCTATAACTTGTAATGCCATATCTGAGTTGAACGTAAACGAACATGTAAATAAACTACAACATTATGAAAGTCTTTGATAGGCAGTTTGCCTACGTTAAGTATCAGTGGACATAGACCAGGGCTCTCCAGCGTAGGGGCCCCTCACGCGCTTGCTTCCCCTTCCAATCTTTCTTTCGCGCAGCGTGCCTTCCGTTGTCAGGGAGACCGCGCAACGCTACGAAGGCTGCCATGACGGGCTAAAGGTGGCCGTTCCAACGGGCGGCTACAGCCGCCAGCGACCGCGGCTGGTGACTGCGGCTGTAGCCGCGTACACTGGTACAATGGAAAGCATTCATCTCAACTCCTATGGGCGACTGCGACTACTGCGGCCGCGCCAGGATTGCTATAGTCTATGCGCGTCTGGTTCATGAGCAGCCTAGGCTACTCGAGACGCAACACAATGCTATGAGTGTCTGTTTTCCGCCATAACGGCAGAATCTCCTAGTCGCACAGCGGCTGCCGCTCTACTCCTCCAGAAGCAGTCTAGCGACTCTAGCCGCTCTACGACTCTAGCCGCTCTGCTGCGATTCATCGTCAAATTCGGACAGATTATCCAAAAATAAGGAAAGAAGTCAGAATTCATAACTTATGGAATTATGTTTTTTTATATACATATTTCTTGTAAACTAATAATATGAGCTCTTATAAAAAAAGGTAAAAATATCATGACGGCTACATCTGATCTGCGTATAAACACATGTCGAATTTTTTGTTTTGTGCAGAATTTTAAATCGTGTCTTTTAAAGTTTGTTAAAATAAAGTTAAAGGGGTCAGAAATGATTAGTATCGATTCTGCAAAGTAATAGCAAATAATCTAGAGACGCGGTAGCGTCTCGACGCCAAGTACAGGAAAGACACCCTGTATATGTCGACTGTCGCTACCGCTATCATTTACTCGAGAAACGGCTAATCCCACCTAACCTGAAACTTATTTCATTAATATCTCATCACGCCTGCAATATTTTCTAAATTTAAAGACATTTTTCTTGTGTAAACCGCATATAAGCTTTCGAATAAGACCAAATTTCAATAAAATCTGTCCACGCATAACACAGATATCATCGACGTACGTTACGAAAAGTAGCACGTTTCAATTTTCTTACGAAAAGTAGCACGTTTTGGTTTGCCACGAAAAGAAGCACGTTCCATCGTTTCTGACGAATATTAGCACGTTTGGTCTTCTGCCGCGAAGACTAACACATTTGACTGCCTCGCCACGAAGAATAGCACATTTCGTACTGTTGCGACGAAAACTAGCACGTTATACTGTTTCGCCACGAATAATAACACGTTTGGGAATTTATGGCGAAAATTAACATATTATCCGGTTTGGCCACGAAGAATGGCTCGTTTTGGATTATACTGCAGACTGCAGAAACTATTGCGTTTCAGCGCGTGGGCAGTTTAAAAGAATTCAATTGTTGAAAATATTGTATAATAAATAATAATTCCATCTAATCTCCAAAAGACAACACATATGAAAATTTTAATCTACATAATTTAAGTAAGGGAGGGTGCGGGAATTGCGAACGCGGGGTAAACGCGAACATGCTACTTTTCGTGGCAAACCGCTCTAACGTGCTAGTTTTCGCAGCGAAAGACGAAACATGTTATTTTTCGTGGCAAACCGCTCAAACGTGCTAGTTTTCGTAGCGAAAACCGAAACGTGATAGTTTTCGTGGCAAACCGTTCAAACGTGCTAGTTTTCGCAGCGAAAGACGAAACATGCTATTTTTCGTGGCAAACCGCTCAAACGTGCTAGTTTTCGTAGCGAAAACCGAAACGTGATAGTTTTCGTAGCGAAAACCGAAACGTGATAGTTTTCGTGAGAACGAAGGCAAACGTGCTACTTTTCGTAAGAAAATTGAAACGTGCTACTTTTCGTAACGCACGTCGTCATAATATCGTCTCAGGGATCTGTCGAAAACGGTAAGATTTTCTTCTGATTCTGATTCTCCTTCAAGAAAATTTTCGTCAACATAATACGTATAAGGTAAAAGTACCAGAGGCGGAACACGTCCCAGTAGTGAAACGATTCAATAAAAATAAGTTAACCAAATGCATTGATAGCGTAAAAAGTAATTTAAAAAAAACGATAATTATTAATAATATTTTGGGATAACAGTACAATTAAAAACATTTATTAAGCATGTTCACGAAAATTAAAAAATAATAATTTTATCATCGCTTCTCGTACGGTACGAAAATACTTACATTTTCGGCAAGTGTAAGAGAGGCACTAGACTGTTTTAAACTTTATTTCTATATAAAAAGAAATTAGCGTAGCAAACCGGAGTCTCGAAATTTCAACAGATTTTTACTTGTAAATTTTAATTCGGATAATATTTTTTCAATTTAACACATTTTTTATTTTTAAAATTGGTGTTCCGTTATACCTTCATCTAGTCTCCAAAGTGTATGTATAGAGGAACAGTTGTACAGAGCGTTCCGCGTGCCATTCAGCTCGCTTTTGCATAATTGCTTTTATAGCGGAACATATTGGTGTATATAAACAATTTATGAACACAAGTTAAAATCTTTAGATTATTAATATATTTTCATATTTATGTGATAGTAGTTAAAATTTAAAACGTTATTTTACATTGAACAGAAGAGTAAGTACTTTCATATTTAATATATCTTAGGAAATAAAATCCTAACCTCGAAAAATTATTTGCACTTTTTGTTTAATGTTTATTTTACATAATTTAATGCTTATTTTATAATAATTTGTTTAACGCTTATTTTATATAATTTTTAATTAATTTTTGTTAGAGATAAATACAAAATACACTCATCTATAATGGCTAAATCAGCAAATAAATTTAACAAGAAAAGTAAAAGGAATAAAGTAAAGAAACGTGTATCAAAATCTAGCTCAACATACTCTTCTGGTATTCTGGAAGCTGCAATCAAAGCAGTTTCTGAAGGCATTTCGTATAGAAAATCTGCAAAGATTTACAAATTAAAGAAATACAAAAAAAATCAATCAAAAGAAAGCATGAAAATATTCTTTTAACTTGTAAGTACTTAGCTGACATTCATATTTTTGTTGCTACTTTTAATCGTTGAGATTAAATTTCTAAATTTTATATTAAGCGTTGATTTGCTTAAAAGCTAAAAACGAAATAATTTAAAACTTAATTATAGTTTTTTAAGACTGCTATAAACATTAATTTGTTTTAAGATACCCACAGCCTGTGATCAATCATAATTTAAAACAAGTGCCATGATGTTAAAGACCTAAATATGTATTAACTTAAGAAACAAATAAATATTTATTTATTTTCTAATATTTTTTATTTGATTTTCTCATTTTTATATAAATAAATAAATAACATTTAATTATTTCGACAGAATTTAAATTTTTGTTACCGTTCCACTACTGGGACAATCGTCGCGGAACAGAGGTTCACGCGACCTGCAAGCCGTTCCGGTATAGGTGCATTCGAACCCTTACGTATTTTCTTGATTATAATTTATTTTTTGTCCCAAAATCAAAATTTTTTTTCATTTTGTTCGTAAAACTATGGGCTACCACGTAGAATTCATAATTTATAAGTAAACACTGTATTGAATTTTTAATTCATGAAAGAATAAAAATGGGTATCCAAAACGTTCCGCTACTGGTACTTTTACCTTACGTGTTACACGCACACCTTCAGCCAAAAGAAACTAGTGTATGTTTCGTTCGTCATACGCGTTACACGCACACCTTCAGCCAACAGAAACTAACACATGTTTCGTTCGTCATACGCGTTACACGCACAAATTACGCCAAGTACATGAAATCAAATAAATCACAAAAAATAGAATATAATATAATATATATTAAAAATTATCTGAAGTCATTCCCTATGCAAATTATCTTTGTAAAAAGAAGTGATATCCCCATAAAAAACTACAAAAAAGTAATAAAATTACGCCGAGTACAGTAAATTCTCGTTAGCAGCCCGATTCTACCACGCGTTAGCAGCCCGCCGACCATCCCCACCATTTCTTGCAATCCTTCGGACGAGAGTGAGAAAACCCAATGAGCGAGCGAGAGGAAACGAAAGAGTCGACCCGAAGTTGCCGTCGGCTACGAAAGGGAGAAAGCATGATGCTTTGTCTCGCTCCGTCTTTCAGCTCGAACTCGGGCTCGACCCGCGTGCGGGCTCCTAAAATGCATCGGCGCTTTCCGTACATATCTAGGTATAATACATATTGTAATTCGTTTCGCGACAACCGAATGTGACAAATTATTCGCGGAAGGTAAAATCCTCTGTAGTATTGGAACCTGAAACTTTTAATTCTATACCGTATTACACATTCTAGGTGAAAAGAATAGCAAACACGATGTCAGCCGACCACTTATGAATTACATATATACTCCGATAACATATGTACACATACGCGTCCCTTACCCCCTCCCATTTTTTCTTACTCGTATTTTCATATATTTACAATAATAATTCTGTATTAATCAGTATTTACAATGCAGTATTCCATCCTGCCCTCGCCGTTGGACCTGGAACGAAACAATAAAAAGTTTAAAAGCAACTCAGACCGTCAAACATACTTAAATAATATACCTTACCGTGTTTCCACCGATGACTATCCGGGTCTTCTCTGGAAAAATGTTCCTTCAAATTTTTTAAAGATCGCTAGACGTTTCGCGGCGTCTCTTTGTACTCCCTTTTCGATACTCTCAGAGCTCTTAATATTCTCCGCGTCCGGATGTCTTCTTCATTCCTTTTATCTTCTTCTTCTTCACTCGATCTTTCTTAATTTTTGTACCACTAACGTTTTTATCCTTATTGTGTACTATCGATATGTACATACCTGGCTAACAAATTTAGCCAGGTTGATCGGCTTGAGTGTCTCGAGAGGGTCGCGGTTTATGACCGTATTGTCCCGCAAGTCCAGAACAATCAACGGATTAACTCAGAGTGAGGACAGTCGAAATGTCCAAAAAAAGGGCACGATGTCGATTGCCCCCTATTAGGCATCTGGCAGGTAAATGTTCTTCAAAACGCTTGGAAAATATTAAATGCCTGGTAATAAAAAATCCTGGAATTTCCACCTCATTCTGAGTCCTCTGGTGTCTTCTAAGACGGAACAGCAGTCTCGTTTCGACTTTTGACTAGCGAAGAAGTGTAATCTATGCAAGTGACGTTGATCATGGCGAGTAACAAAAGGAAAACTACGGCACTAACAATGGGGCAGAAGTTGGAGGTTCTGCACATGTTTAGCAACAAGATACCAGTTCGAGCAATAGCTGTTCAATATAAAATTAATCCAACCACCGTACGGCGTATTTGCAAAAATTCCACCACAATAAAGCAAGTTGCGGAGGGAAAACCTCACTCACTCAAGCGGATAAGATTACGGAAAGCGACCTATGAAAATTTGGAGCATGATTTATACCTATGGTTTGTGGAGCGAAGGATGCTGGGAGACCCCATATCTGATTTAATATTGCGGCAAAAGGCCCAGCATTTAATGATGGAATTGGAAGGCCATACAACATTTAGGGGAAGTGTGGGCTGGTTGACGAAATTCAAAAATCGCTATGGCATACACTTGGCCAAACTTCACGGCGAGAAAGGAAGTGCGGATGCAGCAGCTGCAGACAAGTTCAGAGTGGATTTCGCCCAACAAATACAAAAGGAAGGGATCGAGCAGGACAATATTTATAATATGGATGAAAGTGGTCTCATGTGGAAAGCTCTTCCCACGAAAACCTTAGTGCAAGATAAGGAAAAAGACGTTAGTGGTATTAAAATGAAGAAAGATCGAGTGAGTGTGGGCTTTTGCGCCAATATGACGGGAACCCACAGGCTGCCGCCTGTGTTCATTCACAAGTATAAAAAACCAAGGCCACTAAAAAATATACTGAATAAGCTGCCAGTCGTGTACAAAGCACAGAAAAGAGCTTGGATGGACCAAACAGTTTTCACGGATTGGTTCGAAAATAATTTCAAGCCATCCGTGAAAAAATACCAGCTAGAAAGTGGCACCACCGGAAAAGTGATACTTCTACTGGATAATTGTGCAGGGCACAAATTAACGCTAGGGAAATATATTGAGGATTCTCAATTTCAAATTGAGTTCTTGCCCCCCAATACCACCTCCATCATTCAGCCTATGGATCAGGGGGTGATATCAAAAGTGAAACAAGTTTTTCGTCACAAAATGTTGACACGGATAGTAAGCAGCCCTGGAACTGTACAACAATTTTATGATGAATACAATCTAAGAGATTGTATTTATATCTTAGACGAAGCATGGAGAGAAATAACAGCTTCGAATATTCGAAATTCATGGAACAGTCTGATGAAAACAACCCGTGAAGGAACGCCAGAGGAAGAATATCCAACGGATCCACTAGAACCCCAGTTGGAAGAAGTAATAGCCGCCATTACGGGGGAAGACATAAGCGAAGAGAGGGTTGCAGAATATTTAAGAAGGTGTAATGAAGCGGAAGCCTCTGACGAAGAAAACGAAGGAGAAGAGGAAAGTGAAGCAGAAGAAGACACAGTGAAAAGCCGTGAAGAGGAAAATGCTGTTGAAACCGAAACAGAAGGAGAAGAGGAAAACGGAGGAGAAGCCGAACCAGAAGCAGAAGAAGAAGACGAAGAAGACATCCGGGCGCGGAGGATATTAAAAGCGTTGAGATTATTGAAACGGGAGTGTAAAGAGGCCCCACGACACGTCCAACGGTCGTTAAAAAATGTGAGGGAACATTTTTTTAGAGAAGACCCCTAAAGTCATTGATGGAAACATGGTAAGATTTATGTTTTAAGTACCGGCAAGGACCCAGTTCCTGATCACTTAGGATGCAATAGGAGCAGTTTCTCATCAACCTAAAACATTTTACTATGAGCTATCAAATGTTTGTGTATAAATTTAAAAAAATTCATAATTATTTAGTAATTTTTTGGAATAAATTTGTATCGTGATAAACTTATTATTTGGTATTTATATACTAAACTGATCAGGAATTGGGTTCTGATCAGGAACTGGGTCCTTGACGGTATGTATGACGGTCTGAGTTGCTTTTAAACTTTTTATCATTTCGTTTCAGGTCCAACGGCGAGGGCATAATGGAATATTCATTGTAAATACTTATTAAGATAGAATTATTATTGTAAATATATGTAAATACGCGTAAGAAAGAATGTGAGGGGGATAAGGGACGCGCATGTGTACATGTTATCAGAATACATATCTATATAATTCCTAAGTGGTCGGTTGACGTCTCTTCTTTTCACCGAGAATATGTAATACTGTACGCAATTAAAAATTTCATGTTTCAATTTTACATTCCGCAAATAATTTATCACATTCGGCTGTCGCGAAACGAATTACAATATGTATTATACATTGATATGTACGGAAAGCGCCGATGCATTTTAGGAGCCCGCACGCGGGTCGAGCCCGAGCTCGAGCTGAAAGACGGAGCGAGACGAAGCATCATGCTTTCTCTCTTTCGTAGCCGGCGGCGACTTCGGGTCGACGCTTTCGTTTCCTCTCGCTCGTTCATTGGGTTTTCTCACTCGCGCCAGTGGCCGCGCGGAATAGTGTCCAGTCTCGTTAGGAGCCCGCCGCCAGCCCCGTTCGTCGGGCTGCTATCGAGAATTTACTGTACACGAAATCAAATAAATCACAAAAAATAGATGATAATATAATATTAAAAATTATCTGAAGTCATTCCCTATGCAAATTATCTTTATAAAAATAAGTGATATCCCCATAAAAAACTTTACAAAAGTAAAAAAATTACGCCAAGCAGAGTTGGGCATTATTCGACTAAATTTTTATTCGAATACGGATTCGAATAAATTTGTGCGAATAAATTTTTATTCGAATAATCTTCGAATAAAAAGTTCGAATAAAATGACATTATTCGACAATAACGAATAATTTTTTATTCGACTGAAAATTTATTCGAATAATAATTTATTCGAGTCAACGGACGAATAAAATGATCACGTGATTTCGGCGATGTATCATGACACCACTGACTGACACCCATGAAACCTAATGTTGTAGGTTAAGTAACTCTTGTCATAGGCTCGTTCAGACGTATACGCACACTTCCAAACACACACGTCCAAACGTATGTTGGTCACAGTACAGACAGACTTCCATCGATAGATGCCGGGTATCCCATTTAAGGTCGTCGCCCATTACGCCGAAGCGAAGCGCAGCGACCAAAGCGAAATGCTCGTCGCCGCTGTTCTGTCATATGGGCGATGCGTGGTCGCTGCTGTTCTGTCATATGAGCGATGCGTGGTCGCGGCGCTTCGGCCTAGTGGGCGACGACCTTTATTCGTCGTTCATTCAGGTCGAATAACGAATAAATTCTTATCCGAATGAATCTGGCTAGAATAACGGTACAGATTTATTCGCGAATAACGAATCAATTTTCGTCGAATAAAACCGTCATTCGTTATTCGCGAATAAATCTTGGGATTTATACGTATCCGTATTCGAATAAAAATTTAACCGAATAATGCCCAACTCTGACGCCAAGTACACGAAATCAAATAAATCACAAAAAATAGAAGATAATTACAAAATAAAAAAAGTTGTGAAATCAAAATGAGCTGCAAGTACATAAAGGTGCTTTCCCGCAGCGTGCAAAGGTGACACTGTATAACGCAATGTAAGATTCGGTGCTTTCCAACTGCGCTTAATAATATTAAGCAGATATATTTTTATAGAAATAAATATTTCAATACCAATAAATATTTTATTCAAAATACTTGGCGCTGCGAAACCGAAAAAATGTTAATTGTCTTATTAATAGTAAATTAATAATTTACAATAACTCACTTACAATCTAAAATACATAAACATATACATATTAGAAACGCAGTCAGATTTATTCTACATATATTTAATTCTAATATCATACGTAGCATATGCACACGCACACATACACACATTCACGAATGCACGCACAAGAAAGAAAGAAAAAGATTAATGCAGTTTATACATATGTATTCAGTTTAACAACACCAATTCGGTGAGCAGCGCCAAGTATTTTGAATAAAATATTTATTGGTATTGAAATATTTATTTCTATAAAAATATATCTGCTTATTATTATTTAATACATTTTTTATTTTTATAAATAGCCATTGTTATAATTGGCGCAATTTTGTATATTAATTTTGTAAAGCTATTAATTAATTTACGACAATGTTTTTAATTGGGATTCTTTTTGATGGGATAATTAAAATGTCCGAGATATGAGTAATGGAATGTATGAACACAGCATTTTAGCTGTGTCTATGTAGTTGTGTAATCTTAAGGGCAGTTGGAAAGCACCTTTATGTACTTGCAGCTCATTTTGATTTCACATATTTTTTTATATTGTATATTTTCTTCTATTTTTTGGGGGATTTATATTATTATCTTCTATTTTTTGTGATATATATTTTCTTTTTTTTGTGATTTATATTATTATCTTTTATTTTTTGTGATTTATTTGTTTCATGTACTTGGCGTAATTTTTTTACTTTTTGAAAGTTTTTTATGGGGATCTCACTTCTTTTTACAAAGATAATTCATGTACTTGGCGTAATTTTTTTACTTTTTGAAAGTGTTTTATGGGGTTGTATATAATTGTCATCCAAACTACGCACGCCTGCAAAGCTTCAAGACGATTGGATTGGTGGAATTGGTTTAAATTAGAATTTTCAGGTATAAAACAAGCATACAAGAAGGAAACAGAGGATCGAAGCTGAATAAAATCGTTTAATTAATATAATAAAAGCAAGCATACAAGAAGGAAACAGAGGATCGAAGTTGAATAAAATCGTTTAATTAATATAATAATATCAATAGTATGTTCCAATAAAATTTTTTCTGCTTTGATTATCTGTAAATAAATAAATAAATATAAAAGCCACATTTTAGTTATATACAACTTAACGTAGCGACTACATAATGTGTCCGAAAGAAGTGAGGACATATGGTAGAAAGTCTTGTTGGAGGAAATTTAAAAAATGCTAATAATAATTTAGCGAAAATGAATGAAGAGATTCAATATTTTTATTGGTGTTGGTTTAGTATATTTATTGGTGAATTGAAATATTGTTAATGGAAAACTAGTAAAATTAATGAATAGCGTAGAAACTACTGTGGATTTAATATATTAAAGCAGGATTGACTAACTGGTGACTCACGAGCCACCGGGGGCTCCTCCGCCTTGCTGCTACGCTGACCGGCCCCCCTCCATACCGACCAAACTCCATTGAGCTATAAGTATACCTGGAGAGGGAACGGAGCAATGGCGGCCGGTCAGAGAAAAAGAGAAATTGAGCTCAATGAACATAGCACATTTACTATATACATGATAGTATAGAGTGAGAGGGATAATAGGAAGAAGAAGGATAGGTTCACCCGTAATCTTCTATTTTTCTCTGACCGCTGTCGCCTCTACTTCTTCCCATTGCTGTTCTCTCTCCAGGTATTTTTATAGCTCAATGCCAAACTCTGACGATCGCAGTGGATTCTTCTTTCTTTCCTTCTCTTTTCGACTGCGATCGTCAGTGTCTGGTAGGAATGGAGGGGGGCCGTTCAGCGTAACAGCAAGGCGGAGTTGCCCCCGGTGGCCCGTGAGCCACCAGTTAGTCAATCCTGTATTAAAGTATTATGAATATCTTTCACAAAAGATTGGAAAGTATCAAGGGAGATGTATTTTCAACGTACTTTCTTGACTAATGTGACTGACTCTACATTGCAAGCGGTACGCCATAATATTCTTAATCTTAATTCTTAATGCTACGCTAATTTGACAAGTTTTGTCGATTTACCTTATTTGACAAATTTCCAGAAACTTGTGCGAAACAAGATTCTCTGTCTATCTATCTAATCTTCTCCGGACAACCTCCAAGCCTGTGCATTCTCTTCATTTCTATCCATCCAAGCCTGTGCGTCCCCTTCAATTCTACTATCCAAGCCTGTGCGTCCCCTTCATTTTTATCGAAGTCCTGTGCGTCCCCTTCATTTCTATAATATAATAAGCTTTACATAAAAACTCTAAATTGCTGGTATATACAAAAAATACAAGTATCTGGCAATTTAAATGCAATGCAATTTTTTGCTACAATATATTATTTTGTACATGCATGGTACAAATTTCCAGAAACTTATGCGAAAGAAGATACTTCTTTGTCGAACCTTCTCCGGACAACTTCCAAGTCTGCAACTCTACATAAGAAATCTATTAAAAAAATTTTGGCGACTTACCTTGTTAATTGAGACAATAATTCAGTCTCCTATTTAGTGTAAAGGCTCCTGACATTTCAAATTTGGACCACTTACATTATTTGACACTTGGCAGGTTATGACGGTTTGACACTTGGTAGGTTATAAAATTCAAAATAGTATGCATAGGTACATATATATGACAATGACGGACGACGATCCCTGCCGAATGATTCCGAGAGTCGACGAATCGACGAACGAAACGAAACATGTGTTTGTTCATCGGTGTGCGTGTAACGCGTATACGTATTATGTTGACGAAAATTTGGTTGAAGGAGAATCAGAATCAGAAGAAAATCTTACCGTTTTCGACAGATCCCTGAGATGATATTATGATATCACTGTCATGCGTGGACAGATTTTATTGAAATTTGGTCTTATTCGAAAGCTTATATGCGGTTTACATAAGAAAAATGCCTTTAAATTTAGAAAATATTGCAGGCGTGATGAGATATTAATGAAATAAGTTTCAGGTTAGGTTGGAATAGCCCGGCGACGAGTAAGGCCCGATCCACACTATCGGTCCGGTCACTGTCCGATCTCGATCAAATTCACATCCCTGAGCGTCCACACTCGCCCGGATTGATAGTGCGGACGCTCACAGATGTGATTTTGATCGAGACCGGACCGTGACCGGACCGATAGTGTGGATCTGGCCTAAATGATAGCGGTAGCGACAGTCGACATATACAGGGTGTCTTTTGTGTACTTGGCGTCGAGACGCTACCGCGTCTCTACATATTGATACAAAGTGTTTTTTAAAAATATATAAATATATTTCCAATTATAACAAACCATGTTTTGGAAACACATTCATTTCTTTTACTTTGTGTTTTAATGCGGTACGTCAATGAATTCATTTAAAATTAATTTAACATCAGATACTTCAAATGATAAATTCTGTAATTGTTATTCAATTCGCCTTTTTATGTAGTATAAAAATATATGGAAATTCTTCAAAGGATTGCTTGTTTGAATGAAGAGAGAGTTTAGATACAGCAAGCGGCCTGACGCCGTATTGCCAATGAATAGGAACTCTCTTATATCTGTAATAAACACTTTGTATCAATAAAGCGAACGAACGTATGCGCCGACCTGATGATCATGTAACATCCCACGCGGACACGAACCTAGCGTTACCGACTGTAGGTAAAAGAGTATCATTCAACCTTTGTACATCTCATTAAGTAATTAAGCAGGTATTAAGGAAACAAATATCAGAATAATATTAAGAATAAACAACTACAAATACCAATAAGGATCTACATTAAGAATATAACGCGATAAGCAACCAAACTGTTAACTAAGAAATATTAATGTACAACGCATGCGCTAGACCGCCAAAATTGGGGTATAAAAGGGAGTGCACGAAGCACAGTAGTCACTTCTACTCTGCCAACAGAAGCGAGCTCGCCCCGGAGACGGAAGCGGCCGTTCCTGCAGCTATCATTGCCAAGAGTACGAGCTCACCCCGGAGACGGAAGCGGCCGTACACTGCAATACACGAAGTCACTAGTAGAGCAAAAATCTGCTAAAAGTAACGAGCTCGCCCCGGAGACGGAAGCGGCCGTTCTTACAGCAGACATAGCCAAGAGAACGAGCTCACCCCGGAGACGGAAGCGGCCGTTCCTGCAGCTATCGTTGCCAAGAGGAAGAGCTCGCCCCGGAGACGGAAGCGGCATTACACTGCGACAAATACATACCTTGTACATAATTGATATATAGATACATAAAGATAGAAAACCTACAAAATATATAATCATAGATGTAATTAATATTAATTTGTTATCGTAAAGAATAAGTTTTATTGAATAAATAGCCATTGTTGAAGTTTAAGTTTGGATTTTACTCCTTTACTCTCTAATAACGAAACCCCACCTATCATATACTCGAGGGGATGCCGCTCTCCTCTCGAGAACCAGTAACGCTCAGTTGTCCCTGGCAATCGGACGTTACAGGTTGGATATTTTTGGTGACAGCGGTGGGATATTGTTCGTTTAGAAGGAATATTTCGCATAGTAAAGATACTCCAAAAGTGAGTAATTTTTCCAGAAATTTTTTCTCTCTTAGTAAATTCTACGGAGGCTTAAAATTCACAATGGCTGACGGGGCGCTTGATGAAGCAATGGCTAACCTAGCAATCAATACTACAGCTCAGGAAGCTACAGAAACTATAGAAATTCCAGTAGATTCAAACGCTCCAGAAAATTCAAACCCTCAAATTAATGTAAATACAGCTACGAGTGCATATCCTCAACTACCACACATTAGCTTACGCGATACAGCGGACACAGTCCCTTCCTTCAATGGCAGGAATATACCAATACATCAATTTGCTAAAAGTTGTCGACATGCACGACGCATGGTAAATCCAAACGCGGATTACGGACTAGTTCAACTCATAAAGAATAAGCTTTTCGGGCAAGCCTCAAGAGTAGTTTTAAGCGGGGAATATAATTCAATCAACGACCTTATCTCCGTATTAAGCTCACGTTTTGCACCATTACATACTTCCATTCAATTATACGGAGAGCTATCAAAAATCGCGCAATTACCAACCGAAACAACGGTAGATTATGGCAGTCGAGTATCTAACTTACTCCTACAAATCAAACATTGTAACGCGATAAAAGTACTGTGACGTAGCGTCCCAGCGCGAGGAATCGAGCGCACGGCGGTGCGACCGGGAGTGAGCGAGAAGCCGAGCACACGCGGGCGACCGCGACCGAACCCGACCGAACTCGCCCGAAGCGTGCCGGTCCCGCGACGCGTCAGCGCGATGACGCTCACTCCCCACTGCGCCGCTAGATCGCGTCGGTTTCTCGCTGCTGGGAATTTCCGAGAATCGGGACATATGCCGCGATGATACCGAGGCAAGGGAGTTCCAGTGGGGAGACGCACCCCCACCACCAGACTTGCCTGGATGTTGCCCCGTGCAAAACTCGGTGAAACGACTCCGTATACTCCGCGATCGTCAGATCGGAATCCACCCCGTTCCTACCACCTGTCCCGGTAAAGAGACGCAGGACGTTGCCCGGTCTCTTTCCCGCTCCTCGTGTTGAACGGAGACGCCCGGATGCTGCCCGGTCTCCGCCGACACTGGTCCCGTTAACGAGACGCAGGACGTTGCCCGGTCTCTCTCCCGCTCCTCGCGTTGAACAGAGACGCCCGGATGCTGCCCGGTCTCTGCCGACACTTGTCCCGTTAAAGAGACGCAGGACGTTGCCCGGTCTCTCTCCCGCTCCTCGTGTTGAATAGAGACGCCCGGATGCTGCCCGGTCTCTACCGACGCTTGTCCCGTTAAAGAGACGCAGGAAGCTGCCCGGTCTCTCTCTCGCTCCCTTACCGTCCCGATACCGAGACACCAGGCGCGGAGCGACCGAATTGTTCCGTCAAGCGGACGCGCACGACATAGACCGACGACGCCGTACTGCGAACCGCGCCGCCGCGCAACGACGGCTTGACCGCGATTAACGCGAAGTACCCCGCGTCTAAGTTACTTGTATATAGTGTATATAAACTGATAGTGAATAAATCTAATCTAACCTACCACGGAAGGACTTCATTGAACCCTGGCAAAGCCGACTGAGACCAACCTTCCGCACGGAGTGACAACCGTCACAAATTGGCGCCCGAACAGGGACCGGAAAAAGGACGATAACCGATGAGCTCCGCGCTCACGCGGTTATACCACTTAAATAAAGCCGAACTCGTTGAAGCTCTCGAGGCCGCGGGCGAAAGCACCAAAGGGTCGTTCGACCAATTACGCACCCGGCTCCGACAGTACTTGGTGAGCACCGCCGAAATGAGCACCACCAACGAGACGACCACTACCAGCGCCCAGACACCGGCGATAGTAATCACGGAGCCCGAAGCCACCGCCGCACCGTCACCTATCGCCACGGCCATGGACCGCGTCCGCAAATGGGGCTGCCATTTCGATGGCACCAAGGACGCCCGCGACTTCTTGGAGCGGATCGTGGAGCTCCAAGAAGGATACGGCCTCACGAAGGAGCAACTCCTCCGATGCATGCCCGAGCTCCTCCGGGGACAGGCCCTCCTCTGGCACCGCAGCAACAGCCCGGAATGGACCACATGGGCGGACTTTGAGAAAAGTTTCCGCCTGTATTATATACCGACCACCAGCCAATATGAATTGGAGGAGGAAATCCTAAAACGAAAACAAAAACCAGGGGAACGAGCCAGTGAATACATAACCGGCATCAGAACCCTGATGCGACGACACGGCAGCTACCCACCCGACCGGCAGCTCGACCTGGTGCACCGAAATCTGCTGCCCGAATACCGGCAATACATCCGCAGGAAGGAGTGTCCGGACATAACGACCCTCCTCGAGACGGCCATCGAGTTCGAGGCGATCGAGAGGGACAAGAAAGCCAACGCCCCCAGCACCGGGTCCGCTCCGGCCAAACAGCAACCCGTTCGACCTGCACTTTCGACCGTCGTGACGAATTACAGCCGCGAGAATTGCTGCTGGCGCTGCGGACAACGAGGCCACCGTCGACAGGACTGCCGGCAACCGTCGCGCCTGTTCTGCTCGCGCTGCGGACAGGACGGCCGACTTTCCCGCGACTGCCCGTGCCAACCACCGTCGGGAAATGGCACGGGGCCCGGAACCCAGGGGACCGCCCGACCACCGGCCAGTTCCGCGCCCCAGTAAATCTGCCGGACCAAGCCACGCGGCCGTTTGCCACAATCATCCTGCACGGCCGAAGGTATCGAGCCCTCCTGGACACGGGAGCCACAGGGTCATACATACGCCAGGACGTGGCGAATCATTGCCTCCGCCATGGCAGCACCCTCACCCCAACGCGTTGCCGAGCCCGTTTAGCGGACGGCTCCGTGGCGCCCCTCGCCGGGGACCTACGAACTCCGGCCCGAGTGGAGCAGCAAAAGTTGACACACCAGTACGCCGTCCTCCCAGCGCTCGCACACCCGGTTATTCTCGGCATGGATGCCCTGAAGAAACTAAGGGTCCGTATGACCCTCGGACAAAGAATACTAATTCCCGACGCCGCCACCATCGAACCGACCCACGGAGCAACGGCTTGCACTCCGACACAAGCCGAAGCCCTACAAGCACTCCTCGACCAGGAACTCCCAAAATTTCAAGGCCTACAAGGGACCACCCAGCTCGCGGAGCATACGATCCACCTCAAACCGACCGCGCCGCTTAAACAGCGCTATACGCCACGGAACCCGGCCATGCAACAAATAATAGACGAGGAAGTGAGTAAAATGCTGGCCGAGGGCATCATCGAGCCCTCGCGAAGTCCCTGGAGCTCGCCTGTCGTCCTGGTCCGCAAGAAGAACGGCAAGAGGCGCTTCTGCATCGATTTCCGCCGCGTAAACCAGGTCACCGAGAAGGACGCCTACCCACTTCCTCAGGTAGAGGCCACGCTCAGCAAGCTTCGGGAGGCCCGATATATCTCCACCATCGACTTGGCGAACGGATACTGGCAGGTACCCCTCGCCCCCGAAAGCAGACCGATCACCGCCTTCACCGTACCGGGCCGAGGGCTCTACCAGTTCCGGGTCATGCCCTTCGGTCTGCATTCCGCACCCGCCACCTTTCAACGCCTACTCGACAGAGTCATCGGGCCAGAATTGGAGCCGCGAGCATTCGCATACCTAGACGATATTATAATACTGGGTCGCACGTTCGAGGAGCACCTACAAAATTTACGCGAGGTCCTGCATCGGCTACAAGACGCCAACCTCCGCATCAACCCGGAGAAGTGCGACTTCTGCCGCACCAAACTGAAATACCTCGGACACATGGTAACCGCACAGGGGGTCAAGACCGACCCCGATAAAGTACAGGCCATCCTGGGCATCCCGGCCCCCACCAACCTCCGCGAACTCCGCCGATTTCTGGGGATGGTGTCGTGGTATCGACGGTTCATCACACATTTCGCCGACACCACTGCACCACTCACCAAGCTACTTCAGAAGAAGAGGAAGTGGACGTGGGGCCCCGAAGAGGACACGGCTTTCCGCACCCTCCAACAACAATTGGCTGCCGCACCAGTACTGGCCTGTCCGGATTTTGCCAAGCCGTTTACGCTGCAAACCGACGCTAGCGAAGAAGGCCTTGGAGTCGTACTCACCCAGGAGACGGACAACGAAGAGCACGTCATCGCCTACGCCAGCCGCACACTGAACCCCGCCGAACGAAACTACTCCACCACAGAAAAGGAATGCCTGGCGGTGGTGTGGGGGATTAGGAAAATGCGACCGTACCTCGAAGGCTACCGCTTCACGGTCCTGACCGATCATCAGGCCCTGAAATGGCTGCAGAGCATCGACGATCCGTCCGGCCGCCTCGCACGCTGGAGCTTGGAGCTCCAGCAGTACGATTTCCAGGTGCAGTACCGCAAAGGAGCCACGAATCTGGTCGCCGACCCACTTTCCAGACGACCAGAAGACCTACACACGACCGACGAACCCCCAGCGTGCCCATGGTACACCCGCATCCGAGAACAGATCCTGCGCGAACCCAGCAAGTATCCGGAATACCGTATCGTAGGGGAGCAAGTGTACCGAAGATTCCCCGACCTCAGCGGACGACCGCCCAACCCCGAGACCGAGTGGAAGTTGTGTGTGCCCCGACCGATGCGCACCTCCGTACTCGCCGAAAATCACGACGTCCCCACCGCCGGACACCTGGGTACCACCAAAACCGCAGCCAGACTGGCCGAAAGGTATTACTGGCCCGGGATGTTTCGCGAAGCGGCCAAGTACGTGCAACAGTGCGCATCGTGTAGACGATACAAGATCCAGCAACAGGCACCTGCAGGGCAGATGCACACAACGCCTGTCACCCGTCCTTGGGAAGTGGTCTCCGCAGACCTCGTCGGCCCGCTCCCCCGGTCCAGCAAGGGACACACCACGCTGTGTGTCTTTCAAGACAAGTTTTCGAAGTGGGTCGAGGTCCAGCCCCTCCGACAAGCGACCGCCCCCGCCGTCACCAGGGCCCTCAAGGACACCGTATTCATGCGACACGGATGCCCCCGGACTGTGATAACCGACAACGGCCGCCAGTTCGAAAGCCGGGAATTCGGGAAGCTTCTGAAGGACGCTGGCAGCGAGCACCGAAAAACGCCACCCTACTCTCCACAGTGCAACCCCGTCGAGCGGGTAAATCGCGTATTCAAAACAATGATCGCGCAGTACACGGCCGAAAACCACCGGCACTGGGACCGATGGATACACGAACTAGTGTTCGCATATAATACCGCCAAACACGAGAGTACCGGTTTCACGCCAGCGTTCCTGGTCTACGGACGGGAACTAAACCCACCGGCCGCCCTCTACCGTCCACCAGAAGACGACCCACCGGACCTCGACCACACCGATACCCGATTCCGGAGACAACAGATCGACGACCTACAGGACGCCATCGCATTGGCTCGCCGAAACCAGGCACGAGCATTCGAAAGCCAGAGCAAACACTACAACTTGCGTCGGCGAGATTGGCGGCCCGAGATCGGAACATACGTAATGCGGCGAGAACACCACATATCCGACGCCGCGCAAGGTTTCGCCGCGAAGCTGGCACCGAAATTCGCAGGCCCGTACCAGGTCGTCCGGTTCCAGGGGCCAAATATCGTTGTGCTCAAGGACGAACGCAATCGCAGCAGCCGGGCCCACCTCAAGGATATCAAACCCTGCACCGAAACCAGTAACGACACGGAACCACCGGCCGGGGAACAACGGGACGACCCCGGAAGTGATTCCGGAACCAGCCTGACCGAGGACCAGGAAGCCGACCCGACGCCGGCCGCCAACACCCGAGGTCGGCCCCGCGGAAAAAAGGGCCCGCAAGGCCCACAAACCAGAGGGGTCAACCCAAGCCAAGGAGGCACCGCCACCTGCCCCGGGACCCCGACACGCAGCCCGGCCGGACGAGCCCCCGACACCGAAGCTCCGCCGCGCCGCTACCGCACCCGGGCCTTCGTGCGCAGCCACGGAGGCCACAATCCGCTGCAACCCGGAGGAGCAGCCGGAGGACCAGGGCTGGACCGTCGGGAACTCAGAGCGCCGGCGGGAGGGACAGCGCGTCCGCGCTCGCCAGGGCGGGCGAACGACCCAGCGCCGCCGCAGATACCCGTCCCTGATTAGATTTAAGTTAGGTTAAGGTAGTATAAGGGTGATGGGTAGCCACGAGGCATAAGGTAGCACGTAAGATTCCCGAGTTTCAATCGAGATGCGAGCATTTCCCGATTCTTACGTCGCATCTCTCTCCGAAGAAAGAGGGGGATGTGACGTAGCGTCCCAGCGCGAGGAACCGAGCGCACGGCGGTGCGACCGGGAGTGAGCGAGAAGCCGAGCACACGCGGGCGACCGCGACCGAACCCGACCGAACTCGCCCGAAGCGTGCCGGTCCCGCGACGCGTCAGCGCGATGACGCTCACTCCCCACTGCGCCGCTAGATCGCGTCGGTTTCTCGCTGCTGGGAATTTCCGAGAATCGGGACATATGCCGCGATGATACCGAGGCAAGGGAGTTCCAGTGGGGAGACGGACCCCCACCACCAGACTTGCCTGGATGTTGCCCGGTGCAAAACTCGGTGAAACGACTCCGTATACTCCGCGATCGTCAGATCGGAATCCACCCCGTTCCTACCACCTGTCCCGGTAAAGAGACGCAGGACGTTGCCCGGTCTCTCTCCCGCTCCTCGTGTTGAACAGAGACGCCCGGATGCTGCCCGGTCTCTGCCGACACTTGTCCCGTTAAAGAGACGCAGGACGTTGCCCGGTCTCTTTCCCGCTCCTCGTGTTGAACGGAGACGCCCGGATGCTGCCCGGTCTCTGCCGACACTTGTCCCGTTAAAGAGACGCAGGACGTTGCCCGGTCTCTTTCCCGCTCCTCGTGTTGAACGGAGACGCCCGGATGCTGCCCGGTCTCCGCCGACACTGGTCCCGTTAACGAGACGCAGGACGTTGCCCGGTCTCTCTCCCGCTCCTCGCGTTGAACAGAGACGCCCGGATGCTGCCCGGTCTCTGCCGACACTTGTCCCGTTAAAGAGACGCAGGACGTTGCCCGGTCTCTCTCCCGCTCCTCGTGTTGAATAGAGACGCCCGGATGCTGCCCGGTCTCTACCGACGCTTGTCCCGTTAAAGAGACGCAGGAAGCTGCCCGGTCTCTCTCTCGCTCCCTTACCGTCCCGATACCGAGACACCAGGCGCGGAGCGACCGAATTGTTCCGTTAAGCGGACGCACACGACATAGACCGACGACGCCGTACTGCGAACCGCGCCGCCGCGCAACGACGGCTTGACCGCGATTAACGCGAAGTACCCCGCGTCTAAGTTACTTGTATATAGTGTATATAAACTGATAGTGAATAAATCTAATCTAACCTACCACGGAAGGACTTCATTGAACCCTGGCAAAGCCGACTGAGACCAACCTTCCGCACGGAGTGACAACCGTCACAGTACCTACAAACCAAGCTCAATTCAATATAACTGCGGAACAGAACTCTGTAAAAGCATTTTTAATGGGATTAAAAACCGAAATACATAACAGAATATACGAACACACCTTCAGTAGTCTTGATCGCGCTATTAACGTCGCTATTAAAGCGGAGGCAGAGTTCAACGAAAATCAGACGCGAGCAAGAGTAGCACAGGCCAACCAATGTACAAACTGTCTTGTATATGGCCATGACGTCACCACCTGTAGTAGCCACCAAACCTCGCGTACCAACTGGCGGCAAAAGAATTGTCAACATTGCAACAGGACGGGACACGCAACGCATGAATGTAGGAACCATAACAGAAGCCAATACAGTACATTCTGTGACTTCTGCCGAAGACCGGGACACATGACACAGGATTGTAGAAGCCGAAGCTATTCAAATAGAGCTCCACAATCAAATACATACTGCGATCATTGCCGAAGACCAGGACACACGACGGGGATTGCAGAAGCCAGGGTTACGAAAACAAAGCCCCTCAATTCAACACATATTGCGACCACTGCCGAAGACCAGGTCACACAATACAAGAGGGTAGGAGCAGAAACTATACAAACAGAACACAGCAGCCAGAAATATTCTGTGAATACTGCAAGTACAAGGGCCACACTATAGAGCAATGCAGGAAAAAGATGTAATTCGATAGGAAGGAGAAAGAAGATTCAGCGAAGATCAGGCAACAGTAATGATCGGCACTGGATCCGACCTAAACGTAATTAAGAGGAGCGCCGTTTCATCCGACATTCCAATTTTTACAGACGTTCTCTTTGACCTCAATGGCATTACAAGCGGTCGACTCAGCACCATAGGGTATATCAAAATAAGGACTTTAAACACAGAAATTATCCTCCAGGTCGTAGAGGACCTCCCTATCAAACAGTATGGAATATTGGGGACGGATTTCTTCCAAACCAACGGAGCAACGATCGACTACATGAATTCGGCAATAAGTATTGGAAGAGAGACTGTTACATTCATCGACCCAGAGACGATCACAATACCAGCAAGATCGAGAAGCCAAATATATGTACGAGTCCTTAATACGCAATCTAGCACAGGATACATTCCAAAAATGAAAATTCACCCTAATTTTTATATGGGTAATGCACTTGTATCAAACAACAACGGTGTAGAATACCTATTTGCAATAAACACATCTACAAAAGATATCAAAATTCCTGTACCATCTGTCGAATTGGAACCATTTGAAGAGGTACCTGTAGGAGAAGAAACATCGGACAAATACAAAAAACCCAACAGAATACACCAGTTACTTGAACTACTACGATTGGAACATTTAAATTCATAGGAACGAGCCAGCATCGAGGAACTAATAAAAGAACATTCGGACAGATTCTATCTCCCAGGAGAAAGATTAGAAGCTACAAACAATGTATATCATAAAATAATAACAGAAAACGACGTTCCTGTTTTCACAAAACAATATAGATACCCCCAAGCATATAAGGAAGAAGTAAGGAAGCAAACCAAAGAATTACTTGAAAAAGAAATAATACAAGCTTCGTCAACTCCTTATAATTCACCAATATGGATCGTACCTAAGAAAGAAGACGCACAAGGAAATATAAAATCCAGAATCGTAATTGATTTCAGGAAACTGAACGAACTAACAATTGGAGATGCCTATCCTCTGCCAAACATAACTGACATATTAGATCAGTTGGGAAGCGCGAAATACTTCTCCGTATTTGATCTAGCATCCGGATTCCATCAAATTCCGATGCATCCAGACGATCGTCACAAAACAGCCTTCTCTACGATATATGGACATTATGAGTTCAACAGGATGCCATTCGGACTTAAAAACGCACCAGCCACCTTCCAAAGACTCATGGACCAAGTATTAACGGGCCTTCAGGGGATAGAACTTTTTGTATATCTGGATGACATCGTAATATATGCCAGCTCTCTTAAAGAACACGCAACAAAGTTTAAACACTTAATGAATAGACTAACGGACGCCAACCTCTACCTCCAACCAGACAAATGTGAATTCCTGAAGAAAGAAATGCCATATCTAGGGCACGTAATAGGAGAAGAAGGAGTCAAACCTGACCCACGGAAGATATGTAGTGGCCGTCAAGGAATTTCCAAAACCCACAACAGTCAAAAATGTAAAACAATTCTTAGGACTAAGCGGATACTACAGAAGATTCATCAAAGACTTCTCAAAAATTGCACGACCTCTGTCAAACTTAACCAAAAAGGACTACCAATTCGAATGGACTCACAAGCAGCAAAAATCATTCGATATTCTGCGGGAAGCTCTCTGCTAATAACCTATCCTACAATATCCAGACTTCGAGAAGACGTTCAACATTACAACAGACGCCTCAGGTATTGCTGTAGGTGCAGTTCTTAGCCAGGGTGAAATCGGGAAAGATCTACCGATAGCTTACGCATCTCGTGTCTTAAATGATGCAGAAAATCGTTACTCTCCAACCGAACGAGAGCTATTAGCAATTATATACGCAGTATTTCACTTCAGACCCTACGTTTATGGCAGAAAATTCTACTTAATAACAGATCATAAACCGCTAGAATGGCTACAAAATCTTTCAAATCCTACATCTCGGTTAATGCGATGGAAAATAAAACTTTCAGAATACGACTATAAAATTTTGTATAAACCAGGAAAATATAACACGAACGCAGATGCATTATTAAGAAACCCAATTGCATTACCATTGGATGCAAAACGAGCCCATTCAGAAACAAATTCTCACGAGAATAAAAAGCAAAAGCAATTTCATCAACATAACACACGACAACGGGATACTACTGCTTCAACCTCAGGAAATCCAGCTCCACACAAACAACTTAGAATTATTTCAACAGATTCTGATTCTTCATCATACGACGAAAGCGTCTCGATAAATACAAAACGGCAAAAATTAAACGAAAAATAAAAAGAAACAACTCCTCGTCTCCACCAGAGGTAAAGAAACAAAACGTCGAAACATATACACCCCCTCAAATCACAGTACCAGTAGAAGTACATACACCCCCTCAAATCACAGTACCAGTAGAAGTACATGCGCCTTCTCAAGACACGGTACCAGTAGAAGTACATATACCCCCCCATTACAACAATAACACAAGAGCAGCTAGGATACCTCACATCAGAGAAGACGAAGACTTAATAGAAGAAATAGAAGAGACTTTCATAGTACCCATGAATAAATTATACAAGGAGAAAAATATAAAAATTAATAAACTTCCACTCCCACTAAAAACTGGAGAGTCAATCAAGCTTAAAGAAGGAAAACATACAATCCTCGGACTTATTATAACAGACCACCCAACAGAAGAGGATTTATACAAATCATTAAGAGCACTTCATACTCAATTAGTACTTGAAAATACCACAAAAGTATATATAGCAGGCGAAGAAAACAAAATTTCATTAAACAGACTGTGGAATTTAATAGACATAATATTCTTACAAGACGACATTCAATTTATATTCTGTAAAGGCACACTAATAACTCCTTCCATACAAGAGAGACAACAAATTATTCAAGAAAACCACCAAACTCCTATAGGCGGACACAAAGGAATAACTAAAACGTACCATCGAATAAGGAATCAATATTATTGGAAAAACATGAAGTACGAAATAACTCAATTCATCAAAACTTGTTTAGAATGTCAAAAGACTAAATTGGTAAGAGTTAAAAACAAAGAACCTATGATATTGACAGACACGCCAATTGATGCCTTTGATAAAGTTTCGATGGACATTGTGGGACCACTACCTTTTACAGACACAGGAAATGGTTATATACTCACTATCCAAGATAACCTAACTAAATATTCTCTTGCAATACCATTAGCAAACATCACCTCGGAGGACATAGCTAGAGCATTCACAGAGCACTTCATCTGCAAGTTTGGAAGTCCTAAAGCCATTCTCACAGACCAGGGGCCGAATTTCATGAGTGCCCTTATGAAAAAATTTGCCAAAGCATTCCATATAAAACAATACCGAACATCTGCATACCATCCACAATCTAATGGATCCTTAGAAAGAAGTCATCACGTCCTTGTAGAATATTTACGACACTACGTATCAAAAGAGAAACAATGGGATCAATGGTTGCCACAAGCAATGTTTTCATATAACACAAGCACTCACGAAGGTACAAAATTCACGCCTCACGAGCTTGTTTTCGGTAGAAAAGCCCGCCTTCCTTCAAATATCACCCCAACAGATAAAATCAAAACCTATCCTGATTTCGTCGATAAATTAATAGATAAACTTCACCACATCCGATAAATGGCGCGAAACAATTTGGAAGAATCAAAAGTTCGGCAAAAATATTACTATGATCGGAAGATTCAACCTGAAACGTACAAGATAGGAGATTGGATTTGGTTGTTAAAACCAAGACGCGAAAAACTGGAACCAGAATACAGCGGACCCTATCAAATCATCGAAAATTTAAATAATAGTAATTTGAAAATAGCGACAAATCCTAAACAAATAAAAATCGTTCATATGAATAGAGTCAAGAAAGCCTATTTACCTTAAGAAGAAGACTATAATTAACTGCACTCTCTGCAATATCCATGAATAATATGGAATTGGGATACGTCTATCCTGTTATTCGTGAGGAAATTCTAAAAAAAAACTCTAAATTACTAAGCAAAACTCTGGACGAATAAGAATTGAGAAGAAAACCCTAGATACTTTAGAAGGAAAAATAAGGTTTGCAGCACTGCATAAGAATTATTCGTAAGAAAGCTCAAACGAAGAATCCATCGTACACATTTAAAAAAAAAAAAGGAAAAGAGAAGAAATACTTAAAATAAAATGGCTAATTATATCTGCCTTCAAAATGTGTACGACTATAACGTTTATTATTATAAGATCACCAAAATACTGTGCGTGGAACGTGCACATTTTTCTGAAATGGCCGAGGATAAATTGGGCTATCCCCATTTAATTGTTAAAGAAAACAAGAAAAGTTATCGTGTATGCCACCGATGCCGCCGAACATTGTATATGGCAAACCCAGCGGAACAGTGTACATTATGCACATTATTAGTCCCGCAAATCCATCCATTTTATTTGGATAAATTAAAAAAAGGAGGAAGCTATTCCGTCATAAAAGAAATGCTATTGGAGGATTTATAATAGTTAATATTCTTTTCTTTATTATCCTTATTTAATCTTTTATATTATCACCATTATTACACACCATATTATTGACTTTACAGAGACACCCTGAAACAGGAAGGAAAATTATTCTATATTATATTTCTTATTTAATCATATTTCTTTTTTCTATATTATACACCACACTTACACACACACACACACACACACACACACACACACACACACACACTTACACACACACACACACACACACACACTTACACACACACACACACACACACTTACACACACACACACACGTAAAATCACGTGCAGTAGAACCAGTAAACCATGTCCATCTTAAATCCTCAGTGATCTCCCTCAAACACCTTATGGATACCTTGAATGTCAAAAGAGTTAGCATCTCTAAATATAACAATAATATCGAGCCTATTAGTTGGGACTTCATTGAATATCTTTTGAAAGAGGAACTAAAAAGTCCTGAATATACAATTACCATTTGCACAGGCGAAGTCATAATTCCCCTTCCAGCTAGGAGATCCCTTATTATTAAAGAACTTCATGAATCCGTCATTGGGGGACATCAAGGTATCCGTAAGCTTTTCGATAGAATTAGGGAAGACTTCTACTGGCCGCGTATGGGAGAGGACATAAAGAATTTTGTCCGTTCATGCCCAAGTTGCCAGAGAAACAAAATCCTTTCCGTAAAAACCAGACAGCCAATGCGGATAACTGATACTCCTAAAAAAGCATTCGAAAAGGTGCAGATGGATATTGTAGGGCCCCTACCAATGACCAAGAGGGGAAATCGGTATCTGCTAACCCTCCAAGACAATCTTACCAAGTATTCCGATGCGATTCCGCTTCTTAGTATTGATTCTATATCTGTGGCCATGGCTCTGGCTGAACAATTCATAAGTAGATTTGGCTGCCCGCGCACAATTCACACCGACCAAGGGAGTAATTTCATTAGTAACATTATGAAGGCTTTCTGTAAAATATTTAAAATACAAAGAATTACTTCCACTGCGTTCCACCCACAATCATTGGGATCACTCGAACGGGCACATCGCGTTTTCACGGATTTCCTTAAGGGGGGCAACCACTTTAGATGCTTAAAAAAATCAATTCTTATTTTATTTCATAAATCATTAGCAAAATATCTTAAGAATATACCCTGAAAATTTCAAAACGATATTCGGATTCCTTCTAACGGTATGTATATAAATGATAAAGACTCTCCGCTCGACTCCCAAGCGCGTTCAGGTATCCACGAGCGCTCAGTTAGGTAGTCCCTTTTTATGTCTCACCTCCACGAGGAAGAGGAAGGACTGCTGTATGGTGCTGGAATCTCTGATTAATCGATAAGACACTTTATCATTTGATTAAACACATTAATTTGAGTTTGAGTTTTTCGTTTGTGAAACTTTAAACGTGTTTTTCTCGAAACGACATTTTTTCAATTTGCGGGAATCATAACACAAAAACTAATTGATGGATCATCTTCAAATTTGGAACACGTTTACATAATATAATTTATTAAAACATAAACCTAAAGTTGGAAAGCTTAGATTGTTTAAAACATATTTATTATTGCAAAATGCCGGGGAAACAAAATGGTAAAAACCGATCATTTTCTTTTCAAACACGTTCCAACATTAAATTCTCGATTTCTTTTCAAAAATTTAAGTTCATGTTCTTAAAAAACATCTCAAGAATGTATCAAATTTTTTTTGACTATTTCAGATGCTAATTGCGAGCTGCACGATTCCCGCAAGTCGACAACGACGACGAGGACACGCCAAGGGACATAGCGGATTACACCTTAATGCAATGGATGATCAACTTGAAAAAATTACCAGAGATACATGAAAACATGAAAAAATTATTGTTAGAGTTGCGGAAATTTCCGTTTTTTTTTTGCAATAAAAAAAATCCCAAAAATCATCTAATTTTCGGTCTCCTAAAGTGGTTGCCCCCCTTAAGCACTACTGTACTAAGACCGACTGGGATGATTGGATTCGCTTTGGCATATTTTCTTATAATACATCGGTCCATGAGGCTACTGGTTTCACTCCCCACGAACTTGTGTTTGGGGTAAAGGCAATTATTCCCTCAGAATTCATTAACCAAACAATTCCGCGAATTTTTGTTGACCATTTAGACGAGTTGTTTTCAAAAATAAGCACAACCCAGGCTATAGCAGCAGCAAATCTGGAAAGGGCAAAACACAAAAGTAAATTAGATTACGACAAAGGGGTCAACTCCTATAAATTCTCTGTAGGCGATGATATATATATATTGAAAGAACCTAAAACTTCTAAATTTGATTTTAGCTGGTTGGGACCCTACAAAATTGTTAGAATGTTCGATGATTTAAATGCGGAAATAGCCATAGGAGTTGGTAAAACTAAGATAGTTCATACGAACAAGTTGAAACTAGCGTGCATTAGATTAGATTCCACATAGTTTACCTTGTTGTCATATCATTGTTGATACCACTTTGTTTTAGTACGTACTGTGTGTGTGTTGGGACTACGTTACTTCATTTGTTCACAATTTAAACTTTGTGATTTCAAAAATGTAGATCCAATATACCTATCACTTAGTATTAAACTGGAGATGTTGCGCCACGAAGACAAACCTGTAACCCTTTGTAACCAATTGCGACACAGTAAGCAACCTGTAGCCTCTTTCGATTCGCTCTCTCCGGAGAACCCGGGTGGACCGAGTAGCTCGGCTATCGCGGGGGTAGCGAGGAGGGGAGGCTCGAGAATGCTTCACTGTGAGATTTTTATCTACTAACTATTCATATTGTCACATTAGAAATACTGCTAGTCTAGCGATACGAACATCTTACATAAGGGATGCAGGTTCAAGTTAACGTAAATACATTGTTGAAAAGGTGTTTCCATTGGAAAACACCTTTTGTATAAGGAGGGAGGTGTTGCGAGTTGCGATCCTCGCTCTAGCGGCGTTCAACACAAACTTTAGAAGCGCGAAGTTCGAAACGGATCACACGAGTGTAATAGGAAAAGGAAACAAAGCGAAGTTCGCACAAGCCCGAGGGGTTTGAAAATAGTTAGAGATTCTTCTAATGAGAAAACTTCAAGATTATAAATTAATCAATACCCGCTTGGAAACGGGTGTTTGAATAAATGAACTGCACTTTGATCCCTTCTCCTAGATGTAATTCCAAAGCAATGTTGTTAAACACTTGATTCCAAAAATCAATAACTATAAAGGAAATAGATTGACCAATAGGAATTTAGTTAATAAATATTTTAATGGCTTTTAGATTTTAAGGACATCTTGTAATGAACAAAAGATGTAAAAGCGTTTGCCTTTGAAACTTCACTTGAATCCCGAGAGCGAAAGTGAACGGACGTGCGATAATAAATCTTGTTAAATATCAATTTGTATCGTTTAAATTCGTTTATTGAGTTCATTAAATTTATCAGTTATTTGTGTTCCAATTGTTCTATCTTACATAATCGTCTTTATTATTATCGTTTTCTTTATATTATCTTTAAAAATCCGCGTCCAAGGAGCAGAGCGCTTTAGCGCTCCACGGGCATTCGTCCCGCGCCTGAGTTCCCCACCAGAAGACTACTATTCCCAGACGGCCACGCAACACCATGAACCAAAGAAGCGCGAAGTTCAAACCGAACGCTGTATTCCCGTTGCCTCGCCATGTTGTGAACATAGCTTAACCTTTTCATTCGGCGGGAAATTTAAATTAAAGAAGGGGGGAAGCTCATGAAGTTGTTGGTTTTTCTTATGCGATTAAATAAAGTCATGGCCAGGTAATTAAACGCTCGTTAACATTGTAACTTTTATTTATCATCACCGAAATCATGTAAACGCTCATTAGAAAACAAATGTAATTAATTATTTATGTTAACAATAAGAAACTGAAGATCATTCATTCCGCTTTGAGAGTCGACTCTGTAAAGACGTATTTTGTCAAACCCTACAAAATATATATATTATACGTTCAACATTGAATATAAAGTTTGCTTGTAATCCTTCTAATTCCCGAATTCAAAACCTGAACGCATCCTCCGAGCAGAGTGCTTTTGCATTCCACGGGCATCGACCCCAATTCCCTGGAATTCGACGCAAGTTCTCGAAGATCCACGCAACAGATACAACTCCGAATTCTTGCAGTTCCTGCGCGCTTCATGCACCGGAAGTGGCATTGTATTGGTGGCAAGTGAGAGAAATTCTAGGGAATCGTACGATGCCACCAATACGATGCCTCAATACCTCATGCGCTCAATGCGCGAATCGGAACGCACCCATTGAAATGTAACAATTCTACGAGTCTACGAAAACGAGCCATTCAAAATTCGCGCCTGCGTTGAAAATATTAAAACTGACATTAGCACCGCACTTCACACCTCACTGTTCAAATCCACGCTTGTGCCAAATTTCACACATAACTTTAAAAATGCCGAAACGCTCAGGAACGCGGCACTCGAAAGCGGAGAAAAACAAGAAGCAACTGGAAGAAATCTTCAAAGAGATGATACCAATACCGCCACTGGTCACCCCGCTTCCAGAGGAAACGGTAAAACCTTTGTAAATATTCCTTTCTTTCCAAACTGACAAAAAATTCTAAAACCTTAAAGACACCACCTCCTGCTCCTCTGGAATCCCTTCCCACAAAATCAGAAAAGGCCCCGGAATATAAAATTCCCACAAAACCCGCACCGCGGAAGAAGAAAGAGAATATTAAGGAGTTCTCACCCCTGATTCCCATCGACATTCCCCCACCGGACTGGGAAGCATACAAGGCCCTGCCAAAATCAGACCCCAGGCAATGGGTCTGGCAGGTATTACGACGAGCTGGAACAGGAGCTGCGGAGAAATACGTTCCAGCAAAGAAGGGAGAAGTAGAAAAAAATAATAATATATAAATAAATGTACATAATTATAATAAATATTGTTATATAATACATATAAAATTGTTTACATCTTTCGAGGACTAAAGATCACTTAGGGGGGAGGTGTAACATCCCACGCGGACACGAACCTAGCGTTACCGACTGTAAGTAAAACAGTATCATTCAACCTTTGTACATCGCATTAAGTAATTAAGCAGGTATTAAGGAAACAAATATCAGAATAATATTAAGAATAAACAACTACAAATACCAATAAGGATCTAGATTAAGAATATAACGCGATAAGCAAGCAAACTGTTAACTAAGAAATATTAATGTACAACGCATGCGCTAGACCGCCAAAATTGGGGTATAAAAGGGAGTGCACGAAGCACAGTAGTCACTTCTACTCTGCCAACAGAAGCGAGCTCGCGCCGGAGACGGAAGCGGCCGCTCTAGCAGCAGACATAGCCAAGAGAACGAGCTCACCCCGGAGACGGAAGCGGCCGTTCCTGCAGCTATCATTGCCAAGAGTACGAGCTCGCCCCGGAAACGGTAGCGGCCGTCTCGCAGCAGACATAGCTAAGAGTACGAGCTCGCCCCGGAGACGGTAGCGGCCGTGCACTGTAATACGCGAATCGACGTAAGAGTAAAACTCTGCCGACAGAAGTGTGCTCGCCCCGGAAACGGTAGCGGCCTTCTTGCAGCAGACGTTGCCAAGAGTACGAGCTCGCCCCGGAGACGGTAGCGGCCGTACACTGCGACATATCTCAATACATACATACATATATTCGTACATATTAATTAGCATATTAAAGACAAAAAACATAGAAAACCCCAAAATAAGAATATTTACTCGTAGTCTGTAAGCAATATTAATTAGTTATTATTTCATTATTGTTATTTAAACTAAGTGTTACTGAATAAATAAGCATTGTTAAGTTTAGACGCCATAGATTTCACTCTTTAGTCTGTAGAGTGGAACCCCCACCTATCCTATACTTGAGGGGACGCCGCTCTCCCCTCAGGGACCTCGACGCTCAGTTGTCCCCGGACAACCGAACGTTACAGGTCGGATATTTTTTTGTGACAGCGGTGGGATTTCTCCTTGCGTTTAGAGGATAAATTCATTTTGAAGAACTATTTCGTTAGTGAAATCACTCCATAAGTGAGTATTTTCCAAGAAATTTTTTCTTTTTCTCTAAATCTTTCAGAGGCATTAAAACTTCGCAATGCCTAATACAATTGGAGAAGCAATGGCTAACCTAACAATAAATACGGAGACTCAAACACAGGAGACTACAGAAACTCCAGAAAATATTACAGTAGACGCAAATACTCCAGGACCTTCAAATCCACAAATTAATATGAATACATCTACGAATACATATCCTCATTTACCACACATTAGCCTACGCGATACCGCGGACACAGTCCCTTCTTTCGATGGTAGAAATATCTAGAGACGCGGTAGCGTCTCGACGCCAAGTACAGGAAAGACACCCTGTATATGTCGACTGTCGCTACCGCTATCATTTACTCGTCGCCGGGCTAATCCAACCTAACCTGAAACTTATTTCATTAATATCTCATCACGCCTGCAATATTTTCTAAATTTAAAGGCATTTTTCTTATGTAAACCGCATATAAGCTTTCGAATAAGACCAAATTTCAATAAAATCTGTCAACGCATAACAGAGATATCATAATATCGTCTCGTGGATCTGTCAGAAACGGTATTTTCTTTTCCTTATCCTTCTCCAAGCCAAATTTTCGGCAACATAATACGTATATGCGTTACACGCACACCTTCAGCCAAAAGAAACTAACACATGTTTCGTTCGCCATACGCGTTACACGCACACCTTCAGCTAACAGAAACTAACACATGTTTCGTTCGTCAAACGCTATTACGTTACCTTCACTATGCAATCTACTCCAAATTTTGACAGCTTACAGTCAGGTTATAAACCTGGCGAGTGTCAAATAAGGAAAGTTGTCAAAATTTTCTGAAATGTCACGAGTTTTTACACCACAATCCACACCAGGCACTGAATTATTGTCTCAATTAACAAGGTAAGTCGCCAAAATTTTTTAATAGAATTTTTATGGGGTTTTGTTTTTATATCAGCAAATTATTTTTAATTTAGGATTTTTATGTAAAGCTTATCCCCATAAAAACTTCAAAAAAGTAAAAAAATTACGCCAAGTACATGAAATCAAATAAATTACAAAAAATATAATATAATATAATATATATTAAAAATTATCTGCAGTCATTCCCTATGCAAATTATCTTTGTAAAAAGAAGTGATATCCCCATAAAAAACTTCAAAAAAGTAAAAAAATTACGCCGAGTACACGAAATCAAATAAATCACAAAAAATAGATGATAATATAATATTAAAAATTATCTGAAGTCATTCCCTATGCAAATTATCTTTGTAAAAAGAAGTGATATCCCCATAAAAAACTTTAAAAAAGTAAAAAAATTACGCCAAGTACACGAAATCAAATAAATCACAAAAAATAGAAGATAATTACAAAATAAAAAAAAGTTGTGAAATCAAAATAAGCTGCAAGTACATAAAGGTGCTTTCCCGCAGCGTGCAAAGGCGACACTGTGTAACGCAATGTAAGATTCGGTGCTTTCCAACTGCGCTTAATAATATTAAGCAGATATATTTTTATAGAAATAAATATTTCAATACCAATAAATATTTAAAACCGAAACACAGAGGTGGAAGATCACTTATGGATGGGCAAAGGATACATAATAACATTCATAAACACACAAGGCAGGCCAATAGGATCATCAGGAGGAAAATTATATAAGGAAAAGAATATAAAACCTCAAGGAAGGGAAGCACACAATCCTTGGACTCATCACACCAGAACATCCAACAGAAGAAGACGTATACAACTCGCTGAGGTCACTTCATACATACCTGGTATCTGAAAAAGCCACAAAAGTATACATCTCATCAGAAGAAGATAAAATTTTATTAAATCAAATACGGAATTTAATAGAAATAATATTCGTACAAGAAGATGTCCAATTTGTCTTCTGCAAAGGCACCCTCCTAACACCTCCTGTACAAGATAGACATCAGATCATCCAGGAGAATCACCAATCACCTATAGGCGGACACAAGGGAATAACTAAGACATATCATCGAATAAGAAGTAAATACTACTGGAAGAATATGAAATACGAGATGACACAGTTTATAAAGACTTGCTTGGAATGCCAGAAAACTAAACTGGTACGAGTAAAGAATAAGGAACCCATGATATTAAGAGACACACCTGTCGATGCTTTTGACAAAATTTCTATGGACATAGTAGGACCACTACCTTTCACAAACATAGGAAATAGTTATATACTTACTATCCAGGACAATTTGACAAAATACTCTCTCGCTATTCCATTGGCAAGTGTTACTTCAGAGGACATAGCTAAGGCATTTACAGAGCATTTTATCTGTAAGTTTGGAAGTCCTAAAGCAATCCTTACTGATCAGGGACCAAATTTTATGAGTGCCCTCATGAAGAAATTTGCTAGAGCGTTTCACATTAAACAATATCGAACCTCTGTATTTCATCCTCAATCTAATGGATCTTTAGAGAGAAGTCACCATGTCCTTGTTGAATACCTACGACATTACGTGTCAAAAGAAAAGCAATGGGATCAGTGGTTACCTCAAGCAATGTTCTCGTATAATACAAGCACTCACGAAGGCACGAAATTTACGCCTCACGAACTTGTTTTCGGAAGAAAAGCACGTCTTCCTTCCAGTATTCCCTCAACAGACCATATTAAAACGTATCCAGACTATGTCGACAAGCTGATAGATAAATTATATCACATCCGACAAATGGCGCGAAAAAACCTGGAAGAATCAAAAATTCGTCAGAAGCATTATTACGACCGGAAGATTCAACCACAAACATACAAAGTAGGGGATTACGTATGGTTATTGCAACCAAGAAGAGAAAAACTGGGACCGGAATACAGCGGACCCTACCGGATCACTGAAATCCTGGACAAAAGTAACTTAAAAATAGTAATAAATTCAAAACAAACTAGGATCGTCCATAAAAACCACGTAAAACAGGCGAATTTACCATAAGTTGCAACCCTGCATGGGAAGGCTATATAAGGAGGTGCAGACAAAAGATTCCTCCATTCTAGCAAAAAGTATACAGGAAAACATATATACATATATATAAAAATGTCAGATCAAACCTGCTTGAAGAAGGTTTATGACAATGATATCTATTTTTATAAAAATAGTATTATTTGTGTAATGTGCACACAAAGAATAGAGTTAATAGAGGAAGAACCTCTAGAAAAGCATTTGGTTGCAAAGAAAAATTTAAGGCGGTGGCGAATCTGCCACTTCTGCCGAAGGACCTTGTACGTAGCTCAGCCCACACAAAACTGCAAAGAATGCACGGATATTCTAAACGTATAACATTTTTTTTTATTATTAACACACTATACTTTACATACACGAACAAAATGTAGTAAACACAAACACATTTTTACTTTGTATTCATCATTTCATCTCATTTTACACCACACTCTACAAGTACACACTACACACACACACACAGAATGTAATTAATAGTCACACCTTTCATCTCTCATTACTTTTTAATAAACATATACGGATTTCAGGAAGGCTTTCGACAGGGTGAACCATGCTCTTTTGATAGATATCCTCGTGTATCGAATGGAATCTATGCCACATCTGGCGTACCGCAGGGATCTCATCTAGGCCCATTGCTCTTTTTGCTATTTGTTAACGACGTAAAGGATTCCTTCCGTAATAGTGAGTTTCTTCTTTTTGCCGATGACTTTAAGATTTTCAAAACAATCACCAACAGTTCGGATGCGATCGACCTCCAGTCTGATTTGGACAGATTAGATTACTGGTGTGTGAGGAATCGTATGGACTTGAATATCGGGAAATGTCATATCCTGAGGTTTTCCCGTCGTAGGAACCCCTATGTCTATAACTACTCATTTTCTGGCACCGAGCTTGTTACACTGAGTGCAACCCGTGACCTAGGAGTTATCGTAGATTCCAGCTTATCTTTCGTGGATCATATTCGCCATGTTTCGGCTAAGGCTAATAAGATTTTGGGCTTTATTCGTAGATCTTGCTCGAATTTTACAAATCACAAAACATTATACTACTTATATAGTACGTTAGTGTTGCCGCATCTGGAATATGGGTCTGTTATCTGGTCCCCGAGCACAGCCAAGTATAGGCAGGAGTTGGAGAGGGTTCAGCATAACTTCTTGCGCTTCCTGGCGTTCAAGATGGGCCAGCCCCTACAGCGTTTTGAACACGACTATGGTCCCATTATGCGAAAGCTGGGTATCCAAACGCGGGAGTGCAGGAGGACTGCTAGTGATTTAACCTTCTTGTTTAGGATCATTAATGGATTCGTGAGCAGTCCCTCTCTTATTAGTCAAATCAATTTTAATGCTCCGGAACGGGCCATCAGGCAAACTGTGCTATTTAGACCTTTAGACTATACCTCCAGATTTAGCAACACTGACCCCATGAACAGGATATGTAACTTGGCTAATCTGTATTGTAGTGATGTTGATATTTTCAACGGTTCTCCGTCTACTTTTAAGAAAAGCGTGTATAGAGCATTAGTTTTATAGCTTATAGTTAAATCGCCGTGTCTGTTTACTCTGTTATGTTTTACCAATGATGTGTCTCTATGAGGTTCTTTGTATTCTTTTTCGTTACAAAATGGGTTTTACCCGTACAAGTGAAATAAATAAATATTTTTATATTTTTCTACATAAAACGAATAAAACTATTGTCCCTAACCTATAAACTAAGAGGAAAAAAATGTATAGACTAAGTAGCAGACGAATATGAATGCGTAGGCAACATAGTTGCAGAAAAACTTATTTTTTGTAAAACCCGCTAGAGGGCGCCCAAAAGAATTGTTCCGTTTAAACTCGCGCCTGCGCTACACTTCAGACGGTATTAAAATGCCAAAGCGATCGGGTAATCGACATTCGAGAGAGTTAAAACTCAAACAGGAGTTAGATAGAATATTTAAGGAGATGATTCCGGTTTCTCCACTAATTACCCCACTCCCGGGAAGCCCGGAAAGAATGGTAAAAACCGCTATTTCATCATAAATTTTTTCCAAACTAACAAAACCTTCCTTTCAAGTCACGACCTCACACTCCTCCGGACTTGATACTCCCGACAACACCGGAGTACCCGACAACTCCAGATTTTGTATTACCCAAGACCCCGGAGTTTAAGGTTCCGCAAGTACCACCCAAGACATGGCCTCGGTTGATTCCAATTTATGTCCCGAGCCCTGACTGGGAAACCTATAGGGCTCTTCCTAAAGAAGACCCACGAAGGAGAATATGGAGGCTGTTGGGATTGTTTGGCACTGGAGCAGCCAACCCGTATAGGCCGAAATAATTTAAAAGGAAACATATAAATAAATATTCCCATATACATATAAATATAAAATTGTCCATTCTATACCCCACCTCCGTTCAAATCTCTCGAGGACGAGAGATTCCCCAGGGGGGAGGTGTAACGTCCCACGGGGACTCAAACCGGTAAAAACCGACTGTCGATAAAGTAGGAACCGATCTGCGTTACCATGTAAACCTATCTTCTGTTACCGCGCAAACGTATTATAAGACTTTTATGTATAATTTATAATTTAGATAAATATTAGAGAAACAATTATTATAGGAACATTAGGAATAATTAATTATAAGTATTAGCAAAAGCGCAAAATAAACCATAATGTATTAAGCAAGCAAAACACGAAATAACAAATAACGATTCACTGCGCATGCGCCAGCCCGCCAATTTCTCAGTATAAAAGGAGGCGCACGCAGCTACGCGGTTCATTCGAAAGCTCCCCTGCCGCACTTTGGCCGAAAAATTCCAGGTCTTTTTTACAATGATGACTAGGTTGGACTCTCTCGATGCCTCTCCGTGGAATGCTGTGGAATGCTGGTTCGCTTCCTCGGAAGCGAAATGAGTTGATCCTCGCGTTGGCCAGGCTGAGGGCTGGTATTATCCTGGTCACTGAGACATGGCTCTCGCCTGCTGTTGCTTTTTCTCTTCCGGGCTACTCGATGGTTCGCGCCGATCGCCCCACCAGGGGCGGAGGCGTAGCTATTTTCATACACGAGACCATTAAATATGTTGTTTATTTGATTTATAATTATATTCTTTATTACTAAGTATAAACATAAGATAGTATAAATGACGATGTATTCTCTTTGTGGGTTCGAGACGCTCTGATTTCATTATCACACGCGGCGCTAGGAATGGCTACATGTATAGGAGCGGGGACTATGTCCCTGTCTATTGTTTCCTACCGAAAGATGACGCTGCTCGGACAATATTCCCAACACTCTCCCCCTACGAGCTAAGTCGTTGTACTCTCGATTGTGACATCTACTAGATTAATTTCTTTTAATGACCACAGCAATTTGTCATGAGTTACTGCCTTCGTTAGGAAGTCGGCGGTCATATGCTTAGTGTCGATATAACGAACATAAATTTCCCCGTTTTCTACCTCATCACGCACAAAGTGGAATTTCATATTTACGTGTCTTGTTTTGCTAGAAGAGTGTACATTTTTCATCCATTCTATGGCCGCTGTGTTATCGCAAAATAATACAATAGGTTTTTTCAAGAAACTTTTCAGTTTCATTTCAGTTAGAATATTTGATATCCAAGTAACATCGTTTAGAATTTCTGAGCACGCAAACAGTTCTACTACGCATGTCGAAGGTCCAACACATTTTTGTTTGTTACTGTTCCATAGTATTAACGAATCTCCTAACATGACTACTCCCCCTGAGAAGGACTTTCCTCCTTCTGCATTTCCCCAACTGGCATCCGCGTATGCCAGCAACGTGCCGTGGTTTTTACTAAGAATGAGTTTTTTCTTCTTCGTACCTTGCAGGTATCTCAATACTCTTTTTGCTAATATATGGTGCCGTTGCTCTGGTCGATGATTAAATTGGGAAAGGTACGAAGTTACGAATGCAATATCCGGCCTTGTTCGATTCGCAAGATACAATAATTCGCCGATTAACTGTTGGTATAGATTTATATCAACTATTTTTTCCGTTGGTTCGAACGGTCTGTCCTCTCCCGAAATGATTGGAGTTTTAGTAGGTTTACAATCGGCCATCTCATGTTTAGTTAATAATGTCTCGATGTACTCTGTCTGGGAGAGTGCAATGCCCGTTTCAACTTTTTCCACTTTAATGTTTAGGAAAGTTCTGTTATTCGTTGTTTCATTAATTTCGAACGTTACTCTTAGTTTTGTTATTATTTGGTCACATAATATTTTATTGTTATTTACTACCGAGAGATCATCCACATACATGGCGATAGCAATAAATCCCTGTCTACATGATAATATAAATACGCAGTTTTCTGACATTAATGGCGTGAATCCTATCTGTATTAGTGTGTTCTTAAGTTTGATGTGCCAGTTGCGCCCCGATTGTGGGAGTCCATATATGCTCCTTTTGAGCTTACAAACATTGTCTTCCCCATATTCTTGTTCGAATCCTGGCGGTGGCGAAAGGTAAACGGTTTCTGCTAAATCGCCATATAAATAAGCCGTTTTAACGTCATAGAATCGCAAATTCCAGTTTAGTTTACTAGACAATGCCACTAGCAACCGCCATGCTTCGATCTAGAGACGCGGTAGCGTCTCGACGCCAAGTACAAGAATGACACCCTGTATACATGTAAGACACCCTGTATAAAACACCCTTTATAAATGTCGATCGACTGCCCCTGCCGTTTATCCATGTTCCGAGACCCTGTATATATATGTCGACTGTCGCTACCGCTATCCTTTACTCGTCGCCAGGCTATTCTGAAACTTATTTCATTAATATCTCATCACCTCAGCAATATTTTTTAAATTTAAAGGCACTTTTCTTATGTAAACCGCATATACCCTTATACTCATATATATTCCCTTACACCCTTATACTCTTATATATACACCCTCCTATACCTTTATTATTATAACTTTACACCCTTAGATACCCTTATACCCTTACACCCTACTCTTATACTCTTATATACCCTTATACCCTTACACCCTTATATACCGTTATACCTTTATACTCTTATATACCCTTATACCCTTTACCCTTACACCCTTTACCCTTATACTCTTTACCCTTGCACCCTTCACCCTTGCACCCTTCACCCTTACACCCTTTGCCCGTACACCCTTTGCCCTTGCACCCTTTGACCTTGCACCCTTTACCCTTGCACCCTTTACCTTGCACCTTTTACCCTTGCACCCTTTACCCTTGCACCCTTTACCCTTGCACCCTTTGCTCTTGCACCCTTCACCCTTGCACCCTTGCACCCTGCACCCTTGCACCCTTTACCTTGCACCTTATACCCTTATATACCGTTATACCTTTTATACCTTTTATACCTTTTATACCTTTTATACCTTTTATACCTTTTATACCTTTTACCCTTATACCCTTATATATTTTCATATTTCACTGTTGAGCATCGGAAAATATTATTCGAGAAATTCGATTTGGAAAAAATGCAAATTTTCAACTTTGAACATCTTTTGAGTTCAAACAGTAATAGTTATTCGGTTGCTTGTTACGTCAAATTATTCTATGAACTCCCGCGATTACAACGATATAAGTTATTATTGCATTATTAGACGCAACCCCAGACGCAACTTTTTCTCCTAGGCTGTTTCGAGTTTCGAAAATTTGATTTTTTGGCCCACCCTACTACCCATACCGACAAATGAAAAGCATATGTATATGTTTAATATTTAATATATATTATTTATATTTATAAATTACATTAAAATATATATATATTTTTATAAACTACGGCCGCCACGACCGCGACCACGGCCCCGGTCACGGCACTGCGCCAGGACCAGCGCTTGGAGCGTGCTCGCTTGCGGCTCTAAAGGTGCGTATCGACCTCGCGCGGCAAGCTCGCGCGGCACGCCGCGCGGAGTGGAGACTCTGGACTCTGGAGAGACCAGGTCAGTTTGCAAAGCAGCCGCGCGCTGCCTCGAGGAAAACTCGCAGGGTGATTCTCCAGCTACGCTCGTCACCCCGTGGCGAGGACAACACCCCGCAGTGCCCATCGAATTTTATGGCTTTCGACACCCTCGAAGGGTTTGGAATACCATTAAGAAATGAGAAATCTTGGACTTTGGCATTTCTCATCAGATCTTTGCGAAAACGACGTCAATGCATTCCTGGTGTTCCATCGATTAAAATCATACCAAATATCATGCAAATCGCACTACTTTGACACAAGCTATGTGTGTTCCTTATGCAAAAGTTGCCCGATTTACACGACATTTCGCATGATTTTCATCGGAAAACTCCATGGAATCCATCGGCGACACTTCCATATCCATACGATAAAGAATAAAGAATTATATTATTTCCTAAACAGATACAGGGTAATTCTGGAGGTACGCCCGACACCCCGTGGGGAGGACAACACCCCGCAGTGCCCAACGAATTTTATGGCTTTTTCCGGAAAAAGGTACGAATCCTGGGCCGAACGTAGCGAATTGGGGTTGAGTCCCCGCAGTCGAGGGTGAAATATCCATTACAGCGTATTAAGAAATTCTTTTCTTCATCGTGTCGAAAGGGAAGTGACGCCAATGGATTCCTTATGTTTTTCTGATGAAAACCATACCAAATATCACGCAAATCGGAATACTTTGACACAAGCTATTTGTATTCCCTATGCAAAAGTTTTCCGATTTACACGACATTTCGCATGATTTTCATCGGAAAACTCCAAGGAATCCATCGGCGACACTTCCATATCCATACGATAAAGAATAAAGAATTATTTTATTTACTAAACAGATACAGGGTAATTCTCGAGGTACGCCCGACACCCCGTGGGGAGGACAACACCCCGCAGTGCCTCGCCGAATTTTTTGGCTTTCGACCCTCGAAGGGGTTGGAGTGTCTATTAAGAAGTGAGAAAAGTTCAGGATTTCAAATGTTTGCTTCTTTCCTTCATCGTATCGAAGGGAAAGTGACGCCAATGGATTCCTGGCGTTCCGTCGATTAAAATCATGCCAAATGTTGTGCAAATCGCACTACTTTGACATAAGGAACACACATAGCTTGTGTCAAAGTAATCTGATTTGCACGATATTCGGTATGATTTTCATCAGAAAAACATAAGGAATCCATTGGCATCGCCTTCGCACAGATCTGATGAGAAATGCGGAAATCGAAGATTTCTCACTTCTTAATAGGGACTCGAACCTCTTCGAGGGTCGAAATCCATAAAATTAGGAGAGGCACCACGAGGAGTTGACCTCTCCACGGGGTGTCGGGCGTACCTCGAGAATTACCCTGTATCTGTTTAGTAAATAATATAATTCTTTATTCTTTATCGTATGGATATGGAAGTGTCGCCGATGGATTCCTTGGAGTTTTCCGATGAAAATCATGCGAAATGTCGTGTAAATCGGGCAACTTTTGCATAAGGAACACACATAGCTTGTGTCAAAGTAGTGCGATTTGCATGATATTTGGTATGATTTTAATCGATGGAACACCAGGAATGCATTGACGTCGTTTTCGCAAAGATCTGATGAGAAATGCCAAAGTCCAAGATTTCTCATTTCTTAATGGTATTCCAAACCCTTCGAGGGTGTCGAAAGCCATAAAATTCGATGGGCACTGCGGGGTGTTGTCCTCGCCACGGGGTGACGAGCGTAGCTGGAGAATCACCCTGCGAGTTTTCCTCGAGGCAGCGCGCGGCTGCTTTGCAAACTGACCTGGTCTCTCCAGAGTCCAGAGTCTCCACTCCGCGCGGCGTGCCGCGCGAGCTTGCCGCGCGAGGTCGATACGCACCTTAACCCTGCGGCCACTTCTTTTGTGGCGCGGGGTTGCATATCCTCCTGTAATTAGTAAAAATAAAAGAATTGGAGTCAATTTTATTTGATCTGTTATATAAATTATTTGATCTGTTATGTAAATAATTAATTAATTCTCAAATCTGGTTAATTCTTATGAAACTCTATCTTACTTTTTAAACTTGTTTCAATAAAATTCTGCAATGGTTAATTTTCTACTAATTTTTTATCTAATTAAAGTATTAAGGATTAATACCATATGCCGTGGCCGGGCTCTCCGCAGGCTGCTGTGGACAGGCGGTTGTTGGTGGCGGCGGCGCGGTAGTGTCGGTCAAATTATCCACAGCTGCCACCACGGCAGCCGAGTGGCTGCCACTACTGGCATCCACCATAATTGTATCATCTTCAGAGTCCGGAAAAATAAATTTGATAAATGTATATATAAATTTTTTTATTAATAATTAATTCTTGTGCAGGTTTATCATTAATAAAACTTACCAGGCAGTGGGGTGGTCTCCTGTATGTTCTACAAAAATTAATAAACAATTAATTAGTCAAAAAGATCAAGAGTTCATAAAAGCTGCGTATACAGGGTGTCCAAAAAATGTCGCGTTTCCTTGAAAGGGGTGACTCAGGGGGTGATTTGAAACAACTGTTTCCTTAGCGAAAATATTGTCCGCAGCTTCGTTAAGGAGATATTACCCAAAACCCCGACCAATCAGAGCGCGCGCCTTCGGCCCGAGGTCCGGCGGTAGCGTTGGCTACGCGGTAGGCGACCGCGCTTGTACTACGAACGTACGAACAAGCAAGTCGGCATGCATCGACGGAAACCGCGTTACACAGTTTTTTTTTAATGCAGAATCTTAAATAAGAATTATTTGAAGTGAGAGGACAAGAAGTACGTAAATTTCGTTTTTAAATAAGGCATAAACTAAAAGGTAACGTAACAGAAAATGTACGACAAGTGATCGTAGTTCGTTATCGAGGTAAAAATCCGTAGTTTAACCACGGCCAACACATCTAAATTTAAAAAATAATATTAGGTGTATGAATAAATTCTTTCCGACTGGAATTTCTATCGCGGTGGTATTCAGAAGCTGCCAGAAAAATGGCAAAAGGTAATGAACAATAATGGAAATTATTTCGATGATCGAGTTGTTTTCATATTTTTTAAATCGAACTGTTATTGTACCCTAAAATCGGAAAGAATTTATTTCTACACCTAATAATCACCAATAATTTAAACAAAACTCACCCTTTCGGACATTCCTTTCCTTGCTTTCCTTCCCTTTTCGGAAACCTGTGTCACTAGGCCACTGTACCGATCCTGGTCATCGGCGTCCAGTGCTCAGCTGATCGCAGGGTCAATGTACTGAATATTCACTTCTCTGCACGGCTACTAACACTGTTCACTTAATTTATGTTTCACGAAACGTGTTGTTCTTACGTTATAAAAATTGGTGGCGCCGAGAAGGGCCGATTACTGTTAATTACTGGGATAATTACTGGGACCAGATTACTACTATTACCCGGCGAAAAGAAGACTCGTGGCAGACGGTCTCGGGCTGTGCAGTCCGCTGCTGTGACGATTGGTCGCGTCACCTATTTGGGCACACTTTTAAAGACGGGGCACACGTATTTTGGTTATTGGCTGAGATTGCCACATACATTATCGCACCGCGCGACGAAGAGATCGAATGAAACACGAGATCGAGTGGGATAGAGAGATCTGACCGACGATCGTCAAAACAAAACAATAGCGTAGGCTACAGATCGTTCTATCCCACTCGGTCTCGATGTGTTTCGTTCGATCTCTTCGTCGCGCGGTGCGACAATGCATGTGGCAACTTCAGCCAATAACCAAAAACGTGTGCCCCGTCTGTAAAAGTGTGCCCAAATAGGTGACGAGACCAATCGTCACAACAGCGGACTGCACAGTTCGAGACCGTCTGCCACGAGTCTTCTTTTCGCCGGGTAATAGTAGTAATCTCGTCCCAGTAATTAACAGTAATCGGTCCCCTTCGGGGCCACCAATTTTTATAACGTAAGAACAACACGTTCCGCGAAACATCAATTAAGTGAACAGTGTTAGTAGCAGTGAAGTGAATATTCGGTACATTGACCCTGCGATCAGCTGAGCACTGGACGCCGATGACCAGGATCGGTACAGTGGCCTAGTGACACAGGTTTCCGAAAAGGGAAAGAAAGCAAGGAAAGGAAAGCAAGGAAAGGAAAGCAAGGAAAGGAATGTCCGAAAGGGTGAGTTTTGTTTAATTTATTGGTGATTATTAGGTGTAGAAATAAATTCTTTCAAGGAAACGCGACATTTTTGGGACACCCTGTATACCACAATAAGATATTAGTCACGTTGAAGTATATTTTAAAATTAATTTATTACACCAGCGATTAGAAATATCACACATATCTGAGTTAAACATAAACGAACATGTAAACTACAACATTATGAAAGTCTTAGATAGGCGCTTTGCCTATGTTAAGTATCAGTGGACGTAGACCGTAACTGTATAAATAACAAGTAATACAACACGAACATATTGGATACATAGAAGCATATTTTAACTCAGATGTGTTTCATATTTATAATCGTTGGCGTTACAAGTTATTAGAATATGTTTCAACGTGTCTAATATCTTCTTGTTGCTTTACTTGCTATATAAATATGGTCTACTTCCACTTATACCTAACATAGGCAAAGTACTTACTCAAGGCTTTCAAAATGTTGTTGCTTACATGCACATTCATTAGTTTTGTTCGTGACATTTATTCATCACTTTTATCGTGGGAATTTATTCGTTAGTTTTATTCGTGACAGAGAATAAATTCAGATTTCCCCCGAACTAGATGCTCCATGACAAAGGATCTTGTGACGAATGAATTTCACGAATCACGAATAATAAATGTCTCACGAATAAAACTAACGAATACAGATAACAGGACTAGAGTATATATATGAATAATAATAATAATCTGCTACGAGTATACACTTACTGACAAAAGTTAAGAAAGAAAATAGTCGTTTAGGATTTACTGTATATTCTTCATCTTCTGAGATACATACATTGGAAATAAAATTAGCACAAAGAGATAATATTTCATACGTCAATATACAGTAAATGTTTTTTCGAATATACGTGTCTAAAGACTACAATTAATTTTGGTCGCCGAAACGAAACACACGCCTTGTGACAAATGTGAAGAAACATGTGTACTTCTCGAATAAGTCAAGTTCGCAATGTAAACAAACATGTTTGGAAACGGTCACTGACCGTCGGTCAGTCTCCTTCCTGATATTATCGAAAGTGGTTTGTATTATAACCTGGATTGAATATGGCAAAAAGGCAACATTTAACTGAAACCGTGAAAGAAAGAATAGTTAAAATGTTTAAAGAAGGTCAGAGAAAAGTTGACATTGCAAAAGTGTTTGGTGGGAATCGTTGCGTTATCACGAAGATTATAAAACGATTTCAAGAACACAGAACTATTAAAACGGCGCCACGGACCGGTAGACCGCGAAAAACAAGTAAATTTGTTGTTAAAAGTGATTATAAATTATGTTTCTTAACTTTTGTCACGTATGTTTCTTAACTTTTGTCACAAGGCGTGTGTTTCGTTTCTGCGACCAAAATTAATTGTAGTCTTTAGACGCGTATATTCGAAAAACATTTATTGTATATTGACGTATGAAATGTTATCTCTTTGTGCTAATTTTGGTTCTAATGTATGTATCTCAGAAGATGAAGAATATACAGTACATCCTAAACGATTATTTTGTTTCTTAACTTTTGTCAGTAAGTGTATATGAAAATAGTAATTCTAGTACTTACATTGTCTTGCTTCGACATGATGATATTTACTGATCGTTTGAAGACAGGGATACGTTAGTTAGCTTCGCTGATGGAGGGGGAGACACCTACAAGGAGGCTCCTGTAGGTATTTCCCCCTCCATAAACCTGCCGATCCCTGTCTGAAGACGCGAAGATGAACCACAACAAGCTGAAGGTGGCCCAGATGCTAGTTAAACATTCGACAATGCAAGAGCATAGTCAGCCATACATACACTCATAACAGTAAGTATTTAGTGAATATATCGATCTATCGATTGAAATTCTTCATTACGTTTCGCGTTAAGGATGTATTGGACGTACAATATCAGACAAAAGTTGAAATACTTGAATAGCTACGTCTTACGCATAGTAAATCTAGATGTAAGGAATTCGAACGACAGTTGGAGTCTTATTTTTAATTCTGGGAAGGTAATTTTCACTTTACAAATGTTTTCTCAAGCATTATGTGCTAAACTTTTGGCAGTGAAAATGCCCAGAATTCACAATTTTCTCAAGTTATAATTTATTTCTTTAATGAAGAAATTTTTATTTGCCTTTTAAAAATGCTGTATTAATTTGACATCGGGACACCTTGTATATATATAAATTGTCACTGCTATTCCAACTTTCATTCCTACCGCTTATAGCGCTGCACTCTTATTTCATGCTTAGCCGTTAACGTTGGTTGCGACACGGAAATGGTAATGGGGTTCTAGAGCCCCAAAATCGGGGGACACCGAAGACAATAGAGTGAGAAGTCTTTTTTTTCTTTTATTTTTTTTTTTAACGTGGAGAAATCCCTAACGGATACCCCGCCCCCCGGGGGAGAGACGAGGTTATGTGGGGTTTGAACCCACTAAAACTCCACGGTGGTCGTCCTCGGGCGCGGAGTCGCACGCTCGAGGGGGAGGACTTGTGCGAGAGCAAACTAGCGATACATTCGCTTGCCCCCCCCCCCCCCTCAGCGCAAATGCTGGCTCCGCGCTCAACAACCCCGCGCGGAAACGCGCGGGGTCTTCCCAAAACTCCGGCGACGCGAGACGGACCACGCGTCCGCGACGCCACTTCTGGGGGGGTCGCCTGATGTTGTAAGGGGATGAGGGTGCCCCCCGACACCCCCACCCCGCGACCCCCCGCGGTCGAGCAGTGACCAGGACGCGGCCCGAAGGGTCGCGGCCGGGCGGGGAGGCGGCACTAGGTCATATGGTCAATTGACCGCCGCACTCACCCTTTACCTGCTCGACCGCCTACCTCGGGAGCGCACTAAAAACGGCGCCAATGGCGCGGCTCCCGGGGGAGCAGCAGATGGTCAGCTGCTCCCCGGGGGGGGGGGGACCTCTGACACGAGGACCCCCCCTGATCGTAACTCCGCCCTGCCACGACGCGACGCCGGCGGCAACTCGCGGCTACGGCCGCCTCCTTCCCGAGGCGCCCTGAAAAGGGCGCCTTCGACCCGGGGTAATGCCGACGGGGAGCGGGGGTGACTCACTAAATTACGTCACCGCCCTACCTCCCCCGGCCCCGGGTCATCTCCTTACCCTCCTCCTTCCGGCACTCCGAGGGGCGGCTATGCGGGACGGATGCCCCGTGCGGATCCTGTCCCGCTCCGCCTCCTCCTTCAACATTACCGCCTCCGCATATGCGGAGACGGCCTTCCAGCACTCCCGATCTCCCGCCATCCGACGCACGACCGTCGGCAGCGAGAGATCGGGACCCAGCCGCGACTCGAGGACACGCCGGTCGTCCGACCACGACCGGCAAACCGCTAGCGTGTGGTCGGCCGTGTCCTCATCGCCCGAGTCGCAGCTGAAACACTGCGACGACTCTTCCCGCCCTATGCGACGCAGATAATTGCCGAAGCATCAAACTCCGGTCAATATCTGCGTCAGGCGGAAGGTGAGCCTGCCGTACCCACGCCCCACCCATTCGTTCATGATGGGTAGGAGCGCCCCGAGAACGCGGCCCTCCCGATGTCGCGGGAGGGCTAACCACTCGAGCCACTTGGCTCCCATGCGTTGTCGGGCCTGGCCCCGCACCACTTCTGGTCCGATGGCATTCGGGTCCCCAGCTTCGCGGAGATCACGGACGGCGGAATAAACTTCCGCCTCCATCTCCGCGAGCAGGTGGAATGGGGGGGACCCAGCCAAAGCGGACAGTTCGGCGTGTGACACCGTGCGATACGCTCGCACGGATCGGAGGACCGCCTGGCGGTGAACCCTTGCCAAGAACTCACGCCCGACGCGGCAGTCCTCCAGGTCGCCGGCCCATATAGGCGCGCCGTACAGCGCCATGGACCGGAGGACTGTCACATATAGCCGCCGAACCCCCTCGTGTGGTCCACCCAGGTTGGGCATGATTCGCCTGAGGGCGAATACCTGCTTCTCCAACCTGAGGGCGAGGGCTTTGAAGTGGCGCGTGAATCGCCAGTAGGTGTCCAGGGTCAGACCGAGATACTTCATCTCTCGGGCGACCCTGATGCAGGCGTCCCCGATCCTCAGGGACGCTCCGTTGGGGACACCGCTCCCAACCCTGTCCGCGAGCCACATCGCCTCGGTTTTCTCCAAGGCGATTCGCAGACCGAGCGTCCCGATCGAGGCTATTACGCGTCGCAGCGCTTCCTCGGCGAGGCTGATCGCCTCCCTCCAATTTTGCCCGGAGGCCACCACCAGGGTGTCGTCGGCGTAGCACACCAACGACACCCCCAGCGATGGCATCACGACCCGCAGTACCGCGTCGTAGGCGAGGATCCACAACAGGGGCCCTAAAACGGACCCCTGCGGGACCCCTCGGTACACATACGTCACCCCGTCGCCCTCCCGTCCGACGTACGAGACCACACGGCCCTGGAGAAAGTCCCACACCAGGCGGCGAAGGTAGAGCGGGACGTTGTGATACAACAACGCCCGCTCGATCGCCGCCCAGGAGACGGTGTTAAAGGCGTTGGCGCTGTCCAGTGACACCGCCACGCCCACACCGCCCCCCTCGACCGCCCGGCGCGACAGCGATCGTACCATCTGGATGGCATCGATGGTCGATCGCTGCCGCCTGAAGCCGTATTGGCGGTCGGACAGGTCCGGGCCCACGGCCTCCAGGTGCTCGCACAAGCGGGCAGCTATTACTCTCTCGAGTAGCTTGCCCGCCTCGTCCAGGAGGCAAATCGGCCGATACGCCGAGGGTGACTCCGCGGGTCTACCGGGCTTCCGGAGGAGAACCAGCCTCGCCTCCTTCCAGGCTGGGGGGTATCTGCCGGTCTTCAAGACGGCGTCGAACAACCGCTTGAAACCGGCTCCTAGGGCGCTCAAAGCGCAGGCCCACACTCGCCCGGGCACACCGTCGGGACCCGGAGCCGCGTTCCTCCTGCGCATGCGCGCCACAGCGGAAGCGAGCTCCTCGTCGCTGACCCCAGGGGCGTCGGAGGTGTCCGCGCCCCTGTCCAACCACGGATCTCCGGACTCGTCGGCGCCACCCTCCCCGTGTACCGGGGGAGGGGGGAACAGCGCCTCTAGAACTTGTTCTAGGAGCCGGGGATCGAGGCCCTCCGTGACCGGGGGCGCACAGGGTCCGAGTTTTAAGGACACGGCCCTGTATGGACGCCCCCACGGATCTTCGTTGAGGGTCGCGACGAATTCCCGACAGGACTGATCTTTTGCCCGGGCTATGGCCCCCCGAAGTTCGCGGCGCGCCGCCGCAAAGGCGGAGCGCAGCTCGAGGAGCCGTTCCTCCGAGACCCGTCGTCGATCTTGGCGACGGGCCTTGGTATACTGGCGTCTGGCCACGAGATTTGCCGCGCGGAGTTCCGCGATCTCGGCCGACCACCAGTACACCGCCTTCCGACCCCCACCCGGCGGCCCGGTCCGCGGCGGCATAGATGCGTCGCAGATAGACTGCAACGCGCCGCGGAACCAGAGCGCGCCGGCAACGGGGTCATCCAGCACGTCGCCCGGCAACGGAGGCCAAGCGACGACGGAGGAAGCGAGTAGGGCCGCGTCAACATCAAGTTGTTTGAGCGCCCATCGCGGGGGATGCCTTCGGACTCGGGTAGGCGGCGGGGGGGGGGCGGAGGTGGCCAGCATCACGTACATGTGGTCTGACGCCGGCTCACAATCCTCCGCCACCCAGCAGCTCGACGTTTTTGCGGCGGCCGCGGGGTTAACCCAGATCAAGTCGATAACCGACTCGCCCCGCGGGCCGCGGTACGTCGTAACTGCGTAGGGGTTCTTTAGAGAGAACCCCATCGCCGCCGTCCACTCGAGTAGCACCTCGCCCCTGGAGTCCGTTCTGGGAGCGCCCCACTCAATAGCGTGGGCGTTGAAGTCTCCCAGAAACACGACCGGCTCGGCACTCTGAGGGGCGATAAAAGTCCCCACCTCGTGCAGCCGGTCCTCGAACTCCGGGACGGAAAACCTCGGTGCGAAATAGCATCCCACCACGAGGAAACCCCCCCACTTAACGGCCGTCCAGCCGCTGCCATGTCGGGCGACCGAACACGGCAGGGCTCCCCGTTCCACCCCCCACGTCATCGCCACCTGCTGATCCGGATTCGTGGACCGAAAACATCGGTCCGGAAGCGGATACGGTTCGGTGGCGACGACCAGCCCGGCCCCCAACTCCAGGCGAGCCTGCTCAAGCAGGTCGTGCGCTCGCATGGAGTGGTTTAGATTGGCCAGCAGGATCGGTGGGCCTCGGGGCATTACAAAGCCCTTTCTGCGGCCTCCACCGGATCCTGCTCGGGCCGGGCTGCAGCCCCCGTTTGCTCGGGGGCACCGACGTCGCTCTCCGCGGCGGGGGAGACAAGCTCCCCGCCGTATGACGCGGCGATCGACTGCGCGAGGAGAACAGCCTCCTCGGCGCTGATCGTCGTCTCCACCTCCCCGGTTGTAACCGCGGGGGAGGTCGCTTTCCTGGCCTTCAAGAAGGCCTCTCTCCCCTCGGGTCGAGGACCGCTAAGGGGGAGCACTGGGCTGCTCCCCCTCTCCTTCTTCTTCCTCGACCCCTTCCGGGGAGAGCCCCCGGGCGAAGACGGCGTCGAGAGCGCGTCAGCCGAAGCCCCCGGCTGCCCGCCGGCCTTGCGCTTGCCCGCGCCGGACTTGGCCGCCGAGGTGGAGGCCAGCACATCGGTCTCCATGGTCTCGGCGGGTGCGGCCGAGCAAGCTACCGCAGCAGCGGACGCGGACATGGGCGCAGACAGGGGGGGCGGCGCCGCTCGGGACGCCGCCTATGCGGAGGGACCAGTCCCCCCGGGAACACCCCCTCCCCTAGCTCTCCTCCTTCTTATTGACGACGCAGGAGGGGGCCGACAGGCAGGGCCCCCCATCCGGTGCTCGCCCGGCAATCCCGCGCTGGTGCACAAGGGGCAGCTGGGGACGGCGACGCAGTGTCGCGCCACGTGCCCCTCCACCCTGCACCGGTAGCAGAGGAGGCGTCGGCTCTCTGCGCTGGAGCATTTGGTCTGAACGTGGCCAAACTCCAGACACCGGAAGCACTGTAGCCTCCTCTGCGCGAGCGGCGTCACTCGGGCGGCGAGGGAGTTGATTACTATCCTCCCCGCCTTAACGAGCCCGGACGCCGCCGCCGCGGGAGCGCGAACCCAGAGGGAGAAAAGTCCCGCCGGGTCCCGCCGCTTCTCCCCAACCGTGACGTCAGCCGGCGAGCACCCCCCCCTGCGTCGCGACGGTGGCGCGAACCGCGTCCTCGGACGCCAACTCCGTCAGGCCGCAAACCCTGAATTCCGCCAGCTTCTGGGGGCAGTGCACCTTAATCCCGCTGCCCCCCAGCTGCTCCAACAGCTTGGCCCCCGGGATTTCGAGGACGAGCCCCCCGGTGACGGCGCGCCTCGGCCGCATCGAAGCGATGCCGAGGTCGGCGACCTTGATCGCCGCCATCGCGCCGGCGACCCGCGCGGAGAAGTCCTTCTCCCCCCCCAGTCGGAGCGGTGATCGCCACCGCTGCTGATCTGGGGGCGCGCGGGATCGCAACCGGGGCTCTCCCGGGAGCGCCCGACCGCTGGGGAGCCGGCGCCGCCGCGCTCCTCCCCCGCACCGCCGTCACTGCGCCGCCACTTGCGGCCGCCGCCGCCGCCCTCCCGGCTTTGCGACCCTCCACCTGGGCCCACGTGCCCTGCGGCGCCGCCGAGATGGCGGGAACTCGGGTCGGCACCGGGGCCATCACCGCCGCCGCCCTCTTCTTTGCGGCCCTTGCGGCAGGGCCACTCGACCGCGCAACCGGCGGAGGAGCCGCGGCCCCACCCCTCGCCGCAGCGCCCGCCACCGTCCCGCCAGGCACGATGGGGGCCGCCCCCCGTCTCCCGCGCCCAGCCCCGGCAAGCGCCGGTGTACGGGCAGGGGGAACCGGAGGGGGCACAGCCCCCCCCCACACCAGGGGAGGCAAACATACAGGGAGGGGGAATAATTCCCCCCACCCCACCTGCGGGCGTGTCCGCCGACGGATCAGCGGGACGCCGCTCGCGACCCCCCTTCTTCTTGCTGCGGGCCGGAGCCACGACCACGCTCGCGTATGACGGCCCCCCGCCAATCCCGGCCCATTTCTGGGCCAGAGCAGACGGCGGGTCGGCCGGCCTCGGCGTCGGGGTCGGTGTCGGTCCCCCGCGGCCGATCACCTTCCCCAAGTTGAGGAGACGTCCCTCCACCCTCCTCTCCATCTCCTCCATGCGTTGCAGCACGGCGTCCCAAGGCTGCATACCGGCCCTGGAGCCGGCATCACGGGAGGAGTCCACCGGAGGCGGGTGGGGGGACACCACCCTCCTCCTCTTCTTCCCTTTACCCCCCGCCGACGTCTCGCGAAGGGGGAGGGCCTCGCCGCCGCAGAGGGGCCCGGCACGGGAGCTACCTCCACCTGGACACAGGTGTCCGTCCAGGGGGGCAGGCACGAGGGCAGGAGCCCCTCGCGGGTGGGGAGGGGCACGGCGGGACAGAACGACAGAGTCTCCGACTCTGTCACGTCCACGCCGGCCATAGAAGCGCGCGCCTCCAGGCGCGCGTACTTCCCCCGCAAAACCTCCAACTCCCGCTCCCCGCTGTGGAGGAATTCCCTCAGGGTGCGCACCTGGTCCGTCAAGGCCTTGTTCTGCGTGGCGAGCTCATGCGAGCGCCGTTCCCACGCACCCTGGCGGAACACAACTTCCCGTGCCGGCTTGTCCGGGTTCTCCCCCCTCTCGGCCCTTCCGGTCAATTCGGCGGCCACGGCCGACGCACGACGGATGGCGATCCTAATCGCCCGTTTGTCGGTCGTCTTTAGATTCTTCGCCGCGCCGATTGTCGCGGCGACTGAATCCAGCTCACTCTGGGCCTGCCCGGCGAGACCGTCCACCGGCATCGTCTCGGCCCAGTCGCGGAGCTCCGCGCGGCCCGGAAGGGCCTTCATCCCGGGGCCGAGTCTGGCCGGGTCCGTCCACACGCCCGGCTTCCAGCCCCTCTTACTAGGCACGAAGCCCGGCCTCCGGCTGGCGTCGGTGTCGCCGCCGGACGACGGCAGGGGGACGTCCAGGCAGGCGTCCCCGGCGTCGCTCCCCCCGGGGGCACGGTCCTCCGCGGAAACGGAGTCGACGACGCAACGAGCAGCCCCGGCGCGCGGTAACGGGCTCGTCACCGCTGTCACCCCCCCCCCCCCCCCCAGTCGAGTCGCCGACCTCCATCGCCGACACGGCGCCCCTCCCTGGGGGTCCCCGGGGCTCGGAATCCCCGGCATCCCCACACACCCCCGTCTCGTCGTCGGAGGAGAGGACAATGGCGTCGCCAGCGCCGGCCGCGGCGCCGCCATGCGGCAACATCCCGTCGCAGCATCACCCGTGCCGCCTCCAACACTGCCACAGCGGAGTACTGCGGCGCCAACGCGACGGAGGCCCCCGTCGAACTCCCCCCGGGGACCAGGGAGACAGCGTCCTGGTCGAGCCGACTGATCAAGTCGGCCACCTCACGGCACACCTCAATCGTGCCAGCCGCCCCGGTTGGTGGTCGAACCTCCACCACGCTCCCAACGTATGGGACGCCACGCGTGGTGTGAGGCGCCGGCAACGGCGCACCCCCGGTAGTCCCCCTACCCCCATAGATAGCGCCGGAGCGCAGGGTCCTCAAAACTGGGGAGACGCGGCGCGCCTCCCCGACTGCGGAGGGGTGTTCCCCCGCTTCTGCCGCGGAGCGCTCGCCGCAGGAAGCGGCTGGCATGCCGCCCCCGCTCGTCGCGCTCTCCAAAACTCCCTCCTCCCACAGACTAGCCACCCGCGAAACCGCGGGTGACAGCCTGCCCCGTGTTGCGGCCGGTGACCCGCACGTAGCGATCGTGCACCGGTCCGCTGGCGACGAAGTCCGGTCGTCGGCCGGAGGCGTTTTAACCCGGTCACCTCCCGGGAGTGTATAAAGGACACTGTCCTGTTCGAGAAAACCTTCCATGTGAGTCCCACGCGTGACCGCTTAGGAAGGTCGCACAACGGTAGAGGCGGCCTGCCGTTGTGAAGCCTGTGCCCGGGCCCCTAAGGGCGCGGGCTACAGCTGGAGGCGGCAGTACTCCAGCCGGATCGCGGTTAGGTGGAGCATACCCGCTCCACCCACGTGCCCCTCAGACACGAGGGAACACGTCCCCTGGCACCACCGCTGGGGCTCAGGGTTGGGGGTTTGATTATAGAGGTTTTTCCTTGCCTCGCGGCCCGGCCGGTTAAGGCAAGACCTCCGGTCCGCGCGGCTTCGCGTACCCTCGGGAGGTGTCTTCCCGAGGGGTCGTTGTTCCACCGCGCGGGCTACGGATCTCCCGGAAGCGATACGCTTCGAGGCTTCCCCACTAAGGCGGGGGTGGCACCATAAACCCGGAGACACCCGGGGCTACTGTCCCACCCTTGGCGGGAGGCGTCCCGCCAGGGAGGACACCCTCCGGATAAATCCGAAGGGAACGCAAGTTGCCATGTCCGCGTCCGCGTCCCCCAACGAGACTATGTCTCGCGGGGACCCCGGGAGCACCAACTTGGAGGTGCGGTACATGGACTTTCCCCGGTCGGGCCCCCAACTTCGTCCAAATTCTCCGCTCCGGGCTGGTCCTGGATCCTCCCCACGCGGCCCGAAGACCTGGGGGTACCACCAGAACCGGCAACCCGGTTGAGAGAACATGGAACCCATTGGGGTTCCCCAACGGCCATGCGCCGGCAAGCCGACGGCCGAAGGGGTGCCGTTCCAGGGCATCCAGATCGTGCAATGATGGCCAGAATCCTCCCGTGAACGGCGCAATGCCAGAACACGGGCACGGCACATTCGATCTGGATACTTCGCTCCCAGAGTGAGAGGTCTTTTTTTTTTTTTTTTTTTTTTTTTTTTTTTTTTTTTTTTTTTTTTTTATCGTGGAGAAATCCCTAACGGATACCCCGCCCCCCGGGGGAGGGACGGGGTTATGTGGGGCTTGCACCCACTAAAACTCCACGGTGGTCGTCCGCGGGCGCGGAGTCGCACGCTCGAGGGGGAGGACTTCTGCGAGAGCAAACTAGCGATACATTCGCTTGCCCCCCCCTCAGCGCAAATGCTGGCTCCGCGCTCAACAACCCCGCGCGGCAACGCGCGGGGTCTTCCCAAAACTCCGGCGACGCGAGACGGACCACGCGGCCGCGTCGCCACTTCTGGGGGGGTCGCACGATGTGGTGGAGGGGTGAGCGTGCCCCCCGGCACTCCCACCCCGCGACCCCCCGCGGTCGAGCAGTGACCCGGACGCGGCCCGAAGGGTCGCGGCCGGGCGGGGAGGCGGCACTTGGTCATATGGTCAATTGACCGCCGCACTCACCCTTTACCTGCTCGACCGCCTTCCTCGGGAGCGCGCTAAAAACGGCACCAATGGCGCGGCTCCCGGGGGAGCAGCAGATGGTCGGCTGCTCCCCGGGGGGCCCTCTGACACGAGGACCCCCCCTGTTCGTAACTCCGCCGTCGCGTGTCGCGCCCTGCCACGACGCGACGCCGACGGCAACTCGCGGCTAAGGCCGCCTCCTTCCCGAGGCGCCCTGAAAAGGGCGCCTCCGACCCGGGGTTGATGCCGACGGGGAGCGGGGGTGACGCACTAAATTACGTCACCGCCCTACCTCCCCCGGCCCCGGGTCATCTCCTCCTCCCGATCCTACCGGATCTCCGAGGGGCGGCTACGCGGGACGGATGCCCGGTGCGGATCCTGTCCCGCTCCGCCTCCTCCTTCTTCAACATTACCGCCTCCGCAAATGCGGAGACGGCCTTCCAGCACTCCCGATCACCCGCCATCCGACGCACGACCGTCGGTAGCGAGAGATCGGGACCCAGCCGCGACTCGAGGACACGCCGCTCGTCCGACCACGACCGGCAAACCGCCAGCGTGTGGTCGGCCGTGTCCTCATCGCCCGAGTCGCAGCTGAAACACTGCGACGACTCCTCCCGCCCTATGCGACACAGATAATTGCCGAAGCATCCAACTCCGGTCAATATCTGCGTCAGACGGAAGGTGAGCCTGCCGTACCCACGCCCCACCCATTCGTTCATGATGGGTAGGAGCGCCCCGACAACGCGGCCCTCCCGATGTCGCGGGAGGGCTAACCACTCGAGCCACTTGGCTCCCATGCGTTGTCGGGCCTGGCCCCGCACCACTTCTGGTCCGATGGCATTCGGGTCCCCAGCTTCGCGGAGATCATGGACGGTGGAATAAACCTCCGCCTCCATCTCCGCGAGCAGATGGAATGGGGGGGACCCAGCCAGAGCGGACAGCTCGGCGTGTGACACCGTGCGATACGCTCGCACGGCTCGGAGGACTGCGCGGCGATGAACTCTGGCCAAGAGTTCACGCCCAACGCGGCAGTCCTCCAGGTCGCCGGCCCATATAGGCGCGCCATACAGCGCCATGGACCGAACGACCGTCACATAGAGTCGCCGAACTCCCTCGTGTGGTCCACCCAGGTTGGGCATGATTCGCCCGAAGGCAAATACCTGCTTCTCCAACCTGGGGGCGAGGGTTTTGAAGTGGCGCGTGAATCGCCAGTAGGTATCCAGGGTCAGACCGAGATACTTCATCGAACGTCCGACCCTGATGCAGGCATCCCCGATCCTCAGGGACGCTCTGTTGGGGACACCGCTCCCAACCCTGTCCGCGAGCCACATCGCCTCGGTTTTGTCCAAGGCGACTCGCAGACCAAGCGTCCCGATCGAGGTGATGACGCGTCGCAGCGTTTCCTCGGCGAGGCTTATCGCCTCCTTCCAGTTCTGCCCGGCAGCTACCACCAGGGTGTCGTCGGCGTAACATACCAACGACACCCTTAGCGATGGCAGCTCGACCCGCAGTACCGCGTCGTATGCGAGTATCCACAACAGGGGCCCTAGCACGGAACCCTGCGGGACTCCGCGGTACACGAGAGTCACCCCGTCGCCCTCCTGGCCGACGTACGTCACCACACGGCCGCGGAGAAAGTCCCAGATCAGGCGGCGAAGGTAGAGCGGGACGTTATGATAGAGCAACGCCCGCTCGATCGCCGCCCAGGAGACGGTGTTAAACGCGTTGGCGATGTCTAGTGACACCGCCACGCTGACACCGCCTCCCTCGGCCGCCCGGCGCGACAGCGACCGTACCATCTTAATGGCGTCGATGGTCGATCGCTGCCGCCTAAAGCCGTATTGGCGGTCGGATAGATCTGGGCCCACGGCCTCTAGGTGATCGCACAGGCGGGCAGCTATAACTCTCTCGAGCAGCTTGCCCGCCTCGTCCAGGAGGCATATCGGCCTGTACGCCGAGGGTGACTCAGCGGGTCTTCCGGGCTTGCGAAGGAGGACTAGCCTCGCCTCCTTCCAAGCAGGGGGGAATCTACCGGTCCTCAGAGCGGCGTTAAATATCCGCTTGAGGCCGGCTCCTAGGGCGCCCATAGTGCAGGCCAGCACTCGCCCGGGCACACCGTCGGGACCAGGAGCCGCGTTCCGCTTGCGCATTCGCGCCACAGCGGTCGCGAGCTCCTCGTCGCTAACCCCAGGGGCGTCGGAGGTATCCGCGCCCCTGCTCAACCAAGGATCCCCGGACTCGTCGGCGCCACCCTCCCCGTGCACCGGGGGAGGGGGGAATAGCGCCTCTAGAACCTGGTCTAGGAGCCGGGGATCGAGGCCCTCTGTGACGGGGGGCGCCCAGGGTAGAGTGAGAGGTCTATTCTATACCTGGTCTGTGGTCCCAGCTTCCGAAAATTTTTCCTTATTTTCTTACATGTAAATGTGCTTTATTATTATTATTTAATTAAGCTGTGCACATAATGAAATGAACATAAACGAATATAGGTTATTGTTTCATTACTCGTGTATACAGACATTATTATTAATTATTAAGCTGTACGCATAATGAAACGAACATATTTTCAACGAATAGGTTATTGTTTCATTACGTGTATACAGATTACGTGTATATCATTACGTGCATACGCATAATGAAACGAATATATTTTTAACGAATAGGTTATTGTTTTATTACATGTATACAGACATTATTGTTAATTAAGCTGTACGCATAATGAAACGAACATATTTTCAACGAATAGGTTATTGTTTCATTACGTGTATACAGATTACGTGTATATCATTACGTGCATACGCATAATGAAACGAATATATTTTTAACGAATAGGTTATTGTTTCATTACATGTATACAGACATTATTGTTAATTAAGCTGTACGCATAATGAAACTAACATATTTTTAACGAATAGGTTATTGTTGTTTCATTACACGTGTTAAATAATAGTCTGCGCAGATTTTTGCTAATTTTTTTAAAGAAATGTGTATCTTTTTAGTATCAAGACCCTTGGAAGAACGTTTTATTCTCCGTAGTAGGAGAAACAAAAGTATAAATATTATATTTGGTAAGTGACCTGTACATTTATTTATAATAATACGTATGACGCTAGTGTTTATTACAAATTTCTCGTTTTTTTATAGGTTGGAGTATTCCAAAAATACATAAAGTACACTCGAGCAGCTGCTGTGCGCTATTCCGAGTAAGCTTTATTGGCTGCATATTTACGCGCCTTATCTTACAACATCACTCGATAGGCTGCAGTGCGCCGTGTCTCGAGTATAACCACTTTCAATAAAGTTGGTCATCCGTGAGCATATAACCGCCACGCTTATATATATATATATATATATATATATATATTATATATTATTGAATCATAACCAAACCACCTTTTATTATATATATAAATAAAATTATAATTCGTCATGTCTGTAATGAATCGTAGAATTAATATCTCACCGCTCAGTGTTAATAACATGCAAATTATCAGTAAAGGGGAATGGTTAGCAGATGACCATATCGAATATTTTCATAAATTATTAGAAGCTAACTCCAATTATAAACCACGCGAGACGTGGAGAGTCCAATTGCCTGGTACAATTCAACCAGTTCCTGAAAATCAGGATCACATACAGATTTTGCACCAAACCGAAGATTTTAAAACCAATGCAGACGGACATTGGGTTTGTAGCTGCTATAAACATGATGAAAGAAGAGTTTATATTTATGATTCTCTTAATTCCTCGAAATTGCATAATCATCATAAAATTTTTCTTGAGAAGTTATACCCTTTTTTGAACAAACATGACGGTACAATTGACGAAAAATTTATTGAATTTCCACGTGTACAAGCTCAACCTAACATTCGGGATTGCGGAGTTTTTGCGATTGCATTTGCTGTCTCGTTATTTTTCGAAATATTACCAGACAAAGTAACGTACAATCATGCATTGATGCGTCAACATTTGATCCAAATGTTTCAATCTAATCATATAGAACATTTTCCATGCATTCAGGATCAACAAATAACACGTTGTATATATGAATATGAATCTGCAATTGGTAATACAATTAATAAAAATCTCTCTTGTGGAAATTATCCTGCATTTAAAATTGGTCAAAGTGGCATTACTCATGAAAAAAATGATGAAATATCCCCAGTTCAAAATGTACCACTTAGTGACAAAGAAGTCACTATAAATACAAAAAATATAATTCAGACAGATCCACCATTTGTTTCGAAGTCAAAAATCACCAATGTATGCGTACCATGTAATAGGACAGAATACAAATCTAATTATTATAAAAGGCATAAAGAGGAAATTAGTTTAAAAAGAAAAGCTGTTTATAAAGCAAAGAAAGAGGAGTGGAATATGAAAAAAGGCAAAGATTGTAAAAAAGGGGAGAAAGACAAAAAACTTTCTAATTATGAATATTATATCGCACACAAAGAATGTATATTAAAAAATAAAAAAATGCAAAAAAAAATTATCAGCTAAATAAAGAAGTTATGTCCAAAAAGCGGAAGGTATATTATCATGAAATACGTAAAGGAGATGATTATAATAAAGTAGCAAAACGTCGTGCTGCTCTGCAAATAATAAAAAAGTATCGTTATATTGCTGTAACAAATAACAATATAGCAACCAAAAATAACAAAGAATTTATATTAGAAAACTTTCAAAAATTATTAGCATGCCGTCCGGAGAAGCAAGTAGATTGGAAGCTGAGCGTATAATAAAATGGTGTTTTCATATTAGGAAAAAGTACATTTTGAAAATGACGAAACTGTTGAAAGATTGTAAAGAAAAAGTGGAAGTTTCTTTAACGCGCGCAGCAGAATGTTTAGAAGTTGGTGACAGGATTAATGCTTTGTGTGGACAATCCAGACATACATCTTCTTCAGAATCATATTTTGCGGAAAGTTCGTACCATACTTTCACCGGTTCTGAATCAATCATACTGAATTCGGAAGGGAAAGCTATAAACGTTCTACCTGAATTGCAATCGAAGAAGACGACAAAAGCATGGCAGTGTAGTTATCTTTGTAAAACAAAAGATGTTGAAATTCTGAATAATTTACAGGATTTATTCAAACGATTGTTAGAATGCTCATTAAAAAAGGTACATAAGTTGAACAACCATATCACTAACTGTTCTAATAAATTGCATGCTGAAAAAGTTGGCCATTCTCATGGTTGTTACATAAACCCTAAACTATGTAAGTCCAATTTTTTAGCCTTTGAGATACTGGCACCTCACTTTCCGGATTTACGAAATTTGAAGAGAATGATATACAAAATAGCGAGCATTTATAAAGACCAATTACATAATTTAGACAAAGCCTTAAACGATAATGACCTTGAAACACTTGAACGAATAACACTGCAAGCTCGGAAAGAAGCTGAAGCGTTACAAAAAATAATACTGACGTAAGTTTGAACGAAGAAGAGATTATATCTCGATATTATTTAGCATTTAAAGCTTTCACAAAGCGTTCTATGGACACACCACGCATCCCGTGCGTTTCCTGCGAGAAACTCTGTTTTCAAAGAGAGGTTCGTAAGTTTGATATTTCTAAAAGAACATATAAGGGAAATGTAATGCAAACATTGTTAAATCATATTGGATACAAAGTTGGTGACATGCATTTTATTTGCCGATATTGTCACGATAAAATTCGCAAAGATTCCATACCACCAAAATGTATTTTAAATAAGCTTGATGTACGTTCAGTTCCAGAAATAGCAGTGTTGAACGATTACGAACGAATTCTCATTCAAAGAGCTAAACCGTTTCAAACGGTTGTGAGAATGGATACAGTAATGCGTAAAAATATGCCACATAAAGATATGTTTCCAAAAGTAAAGGGGAGAACATTTCACCTTCCTTTGCCGTTAGAAGAAAATTTAAAAAAAATCTGTCCTTCGACCGAACCTTTAAATCAAAATCATGAATTATACATATTGGTGCGGGGCGTTCCAACAAAATCTAAAATAGTTTGGGAAAAGTTAGTTGACTTGAAGAAAGTATGGAATGCCTAAATGTATTAAATAATATTAAGCAGATATATTTTTATAGAAATAAATATTTCAATACCAATAAATATTTTATTCAAAATACTTGGCGCTGCTCACCGCATTGGTGTTGCTAAACTGAATACATATGTATAAATTGCTTTAATCTTTTTCTTTCTTTCTTGTGCGTGCATTCGTGAATGTGTGTATGTGTGCGTGTGCATGTGCTACGTATGATATTAGAATTAAATATATGTAGAATAAATCTGACTGCGTTTCTAATATGTATATGTTTTTGTATTTTAGATTGTAAGGGAGTTATTGTAAATTATTAATTTACTATTAATAAGACAATTAACATTTTTTCGGTTTCGCAGCGCCAAGTATTTTGAATAAAATATTTATTGGTATTGAAATATTTATTTCTATAAAAATATATCTGCTTAATATTATTTAATACATTTTTCTTTTTATAAATAGCCATTGTTATAATTGGCGCAATTTTGTATATTAATTTTGTAAAGCTATTAATTAATTTACGACAATGTTTTTAATTGGGATTCTTTTTGATTGGTTATTTAAAATGTCCGCGATATAAGTAATGGAATGTATGAACGCAGCATTTTTGCTGTGTATATGTAGTTGTGTCATCTTAGGCGCAGTTAGAAAGCACCTTTATGTACTTGCAGCTCATTTTGATTTCACATCTTTTTTTATATTGTAGATTTTCTTCTATTTTTTGGGGGATTTATATTATTGTCTTCTATTTTTTGTGATACTGTCACGTCCCGGGTGAGGTTTTTGGAACGGTGACTATGGGGAAGGAAAAGATCAGGCGCGAATCTGTCATCCAGCACTCTGAAGGTTTTGAAGGGAGAGCCAGGCGCGAATCTATCATCCGTCACACTGTGGGTTCGTAAGGGAGTTCAGGCGTGAATCTGTCATACAGCACTCTGAAGGTTTTGAAGGGAGAGTCAGGCGCGAATCTATCATCCGTCACACTGTGGGTTCGTAAGGGAGTTCAGGCGTGAATCTGTCATCCAGCACTCTGAAGGTTTTGAAGGGAGAGCCAGGCGCGAATCTATCATCCGTCACACTGTGGGTTCGTAAGGGAGTTCAGGCGTGAATCTGTCATCCAGCACTCTGAAGGTTTTGAAGGGAATTAGTACTTGAGGGACACCCGTTAGCACTCTTGTTTTGATTTGGTTCGATAATAGGATTTACTGTTGTGTAACGTCCCACGGGGACTCTAACCTATAAAAATCTACTGTCGGTAAAGTAGGAACCGACTTGTACTACTATGTAGCCGTCAAACATACTGCGCAATTTAAATTATTATTACTTTTATATATAATTAGCGATTCAATTGAATATTAGAAGAATAATTATTGTAAGAATGTTAGGAACAATTAATTGTAAGTATTAGTAAAAGAACAAGACAAAATACGATATAATAAGCGAATAAAATTCAAAATAACAAACTGCGACTCATTGCGCATGCGCCAATTGACCAAATCTCGAGTATAAAAGAGGCGCACGCAGCTAAGCGGTTCATTCGAATGCTCTGCCTACAGAAGTGTGCTCGCCCCTGAGACGGCAGCGGCCTTGCCCTATAATACACGAATCAAAGTAAGAGTAAAACTCTGCCGAGAGAAGTGTGCTCGCCCCGGAAACGGCAGCGGCCTTTTTGCAGCAGACGTTACCAAGAGTACGAGCTCGCCCCGGAAACGGCAGCGGCCATACACTGTAACATAACTCAATATATAAATATTCATATATATTAATTAACATTATCCATTAGTAAGAGTAAAACTCTGCCGAGAGAAGTGTGCTCGCCCCGGAAACGGCAGCGGCCTTCTTGCAGCAGACGTTGCCAAGAGTACTAGCTCGCCCCGGAGACGGCAGCGGCAGTACACTGCAACATACCTCTGTACACACATATATATATATATACATATTCATAAAAACCCATAAAAAACCAAAAATACTATATATATAATCATAGACGTAGGAAATATTAATTACTTGTTATTGTTATTGGAATAAGTGTGTTTGAATAAAAACAGACATTGCGACGTTAAGCCGTGGATTTTACTCCTTAACCGTGTAACGTCCTGCGACGAGCCGCCATTAAAAATTCTTCTTTTACTATTCTATATTCTCATTATTCTATCCTTATTATTCTATACTATTATTATTCAACACCTACAACCATTGTATTAGCAGTAAGACATGAATGCACGTATGGAGAATGCAAGTATGGATGAATGCAACCTAGTGGTCAGTGAACAAACCAAGTGAAGTGAACGCATGCGCAATGTCATTCAACACAGCGAGTGAATCGAGTGCGGACCGCGAGCGGATTAAGTGCGCATGCGCAAGACGCACGATCGGCCGAACGGCAAGTGAACCGCGAGTGTAACGCCTGATTGGCGTGAGCCAAATACGGAAGCTAATTGGTGCGCGCAAGGTGCGACATGTGATTGGACCGAGCTAGGTTCACCAAATAGGTATAAATATGGGCCCGCCAGCAGCAGGAGAGCAGAGATCCTCGAGACACCATTGAGAGATCCTCACGATATCATAAGTACGCACCACTTGAACCAACCCAACCAACTAACATTCACTCCGAGGCGCTCGAATAGGCACCACGCTTAAAATTCCACATCCAAACCAAATTTCACTCCAAGGCGCTTGAACCGGCACCTTGGATTTCTAAAGACATTCAATATCATTCACAAATCTACCATCTAAGGCAGCTTGAGCAGGCACCTTGGCTACCATCTGGGTATGCTCTAATCAAGCTACCTGGCTACCATCTGAGGCGCTCGACTAGGCACCTCGGCTACCATCTTAGGCCGCTGTTAGCAAAGCACCTGAGCAACGTGGAATCTACAACTTAGGCCGCTGTTAACAAAGCACCTGAGCAACGTGAAATCTACAACTAAGGCGGCTTTTAACGGAGCACCTTAGCACCAATCCTAGAAAGCGTGGGCAAGCTAATAGGCAACTGGAAGCTACCAAAACCTGAGAGAAGGAACCCTCTCATTATCTTGACTTAAACATTCTAAATCGACCAAAGTGTCATCCTTTATATATACCGACCTAGCGTCAAATTTATATCAATTCTATCTCTTTTCGACTAAGCGTCTACTACTATCTCTTTTCGACTAAGCGTCTACTACTATTTCTTTTCGACTAAGCGTCTATTACTATTTCTTTTCGACCGAGCGTTAAATGCTATTTCCTTTCGTTCGAAACGATATTTCGAACTCTTACCGATCGGAGCGATATATACATATATAGGTTAATTAATTTTCTGTTCTATCGACTTAGCGTCACGAGCGAAAATCGAGTAATATTCTGTTTAACCGACCAACGAGTCGTCACGTAATCATTCCGTTACAATTTCACGACACCGCGTCGTACTTGTTAAACCAAATCAATTCTTTTAAATAAACCATTTTTGTTATTTATCGTTAAAAGAAGGACTCTAGTTTCATGAAATTCATTTCTTTATCGCACGCCACCCGAACCAATCCCACCATTCTACGAGTTACAACCGTAGAAATAGAACCCCACCTTTCCTACACTCGAGGGGACGCCGCTCTCCGCTCGAGGATCTGTCGACGCTCAGTTGTCCCCGGACAGCCGAACGTTACAGGTCGGATATTTTTTGGTGACAGCGGTGGGATCTCTGATTTCATTTAAAGGATAAATTCGTTAGTGAAATCACTCCAAAAGTGAGTATTTCCTCAGAAATTTTTTCTTTTTCTTATCTAAATCCTACGGAGGCTTGAAGACTTCACAATGCCTGACACACTTGGAGACGCAATGGCTAACCTAGCGCTCAACACAGAAACTCAGGAGACTACAGGAACTCCACAAATTATTTCAGTAGATACGAATACTCCAGGACCTTCAAATCCTCAAATTAATATGAATACGTCTACGAATACATATCCTCACCTACCACACATTAGCTTACGCGATACTGCGGACACAGTCCCCTCTTTTGATGGTAGAAATATACCAATACACCAGTTCATAAAGAGCTGTCGTCATGCACGACGCATGGTTAATCCGAATGCAGAGTATGGATTAGTTCAACTCATAAAAAATAAGCTTTTCGGACAAGCTTCTAGAGTAATTTTGAGTGGAGATTATAATTCAATAGATGATCTCATTTCAGTATTAGAATCACGATTCGCACCATTACACACTTCAATACAGTTATATGGAGAATTATCAAAAATTGCTCAATTACCTAATGAAACAACGGTAGACTGCAGTAGCCGTGTGTCCAATCTCTTTCTTCAGATTAAGCATTGCAACGCGATAGAAGTACCTACGCACGTAGTACAATTTAATGTAACCGCAGAACAGAACGCCATTAAAGCCTTTCTAACGGGATTAAGAACTGAAATACATAATAGAATACACGAACACGTCTTCAGCAATCTTGATCGCGCCATCAACGTCGCCATTAAAGCCGAAGCAGAATACAACGAAAATCAGATACGAGCAAGAGAAGCAGCAGGAATAACACAGGCTAACCAATGTACGAATTGCCTTGGATACGGCCATATTGCCACCACTTGCAGCAGCCGAATTTCACGGACCTCCTGGCAACAAAAAACCTGTCAACATTGTAATAAGACGGGACATACAACACAGGAATGCAGAAGCCGAAACGGAGCACGAAATGGAACACGAAACGATACATTCTGTGACTTCTGCCGAAGGCCAGGTCACATGACGCAAGAGTGTAGAAGCCGAAGTTACACGAACAGAGGCCCTCAATCTACCATGTACTGTGATAATTGCCGAAGAACAGGTCACATAACGCGAGATTGTAGAAGCCAAAGCTACACGAACAGAGCTCCTCAGTCTAACGTATATTGTGATTATTGTCGACGATCGGGCCACACAACGCAAGAATGTAGGAGTAAAAATTATGCAGATAGGATGCAAAAACCGGAAGTATTCTGTGAATATTGCAAGTTCAGAGGCCATACAGTGGATCAATGCAGGAAAAAGATATACTTTGAAAGGAAAGAAAAGGAGGAACAACCTCGTATGGTAGATAGGCAGGCTGTACTCCGATTAAAAACGGAACAAGTAAAGAAACCTCCTAGTATCCTCCTCTTTGATGCAGGCTTCAACAACCAACAAGCAACGCTAATGATTGATACCGGATCTGATCTCAACGTCATTAAAAGAAATGCTGTTTCACCGAATATACCAATGTACACGGACACCTTGTTCGACCTCAACGGTATTACGGACGGCCTACTCAGTACAATGGGGTATATTAAGATCAGAACCCTAAATACAGAAATCGTCATCCATGTCGTAGAAGACCTCCCTATTAAACAGGATGGAATATTGGGAACAGAATTTTTTCAAACCAACGGAGCAACTATAGATTACACGAGATCAACAATAACTATCGGAACGGAAACTATTCCATTTGTTGATCCGGAAATGGTCACAATACCGGCCAGAACAAGAAATCAGATATACGTACAAGTTCTTAACACGCAAATTACCACGGGATATATTCCGAAAATTAAAATTCACCCCGATATACACATGGGAAATGCGTTAGTAACAAACAACAACGGCGTGGCATATCTTTTTGCAGTAAACACATCCTCAAAAGATATTAAAATTCCTGTACCATCAGTAGAACTAGAACCTTTTGAAGAAGCACCTATGGAAGAGGAAATAACAAACACGTACAGGAGAACCAATAGAACGCACCAATTGTTGCAGTTATTACGATTGGATCATTTAAACTCAGAAGAACGAGCCAGGATTGAGGAATTAATTAAGGAACATGCAGATAGATTTTACCTTCCTGGAGAGAAATTAGAAGCAACAAATAAAACTCATCACAAAATAATTACGGAAAACAACGTTCCTGTTTTTACAAAACAGTATAGATACCCTCAAACATACAAAGAGGAAGTAAGAAGACAAACTAAGGAGTTACTTGAGAAAGGAATAATACAGGCCTCATCTCCTTACAATTCACCAATTTGGATTGTACCAAAAAAGGAAGACGCAGAAGGAAAAAGGAAATTTCGAATTGTAATAGACTTCAGGAAGTTAAATGAAAAAACAATTGGAGACGCCTACCCCCTCCCGAACATAACTGACATATTAGATCAGTTGGGAAGCGCAAAATATTTCTCCATATTTGATCTTGCATCTGGATTTCACCAAATCCCTATGCATCCTGATGATCGACACAAAACAGCATTTTCTACAATTTATGGGCACTATGAGTTTACCAGAATGCCATTCGGACTAAAAAACGCACCAGCTACCTTCCAGAGACTGATGGACCAAGTCTTAACAGGACTCCAAGGGATAGAACTTTTCGTATATTTAGACGACATTGTAATATATGCCAGCTCTCTTAAAGAACATGCAACAAAATTTAAAAGATTAATGAATAGATTAAGAGACGCAAATCTTTACCTTCAGCCAGACAAGTGCGAATTCTTAAAAAAAGAAGTATCGTACTTAGGGCACATAATAGGAGAAGAAGGAGTCAAACCGGACCCTAAGAAAATAATAGCAGTAAAGGAGTTTCCAAAACCCACAACAGTAAAAAACGTAAAGCAGTTCCTAGGACTGAGCGGATACTATAGAAGATTTATAAAGGATTTTTCGAAGATTGCAAGACCACTATCAAATCTTACCAAAAAGGATTATCAATTTGAATGGACGTATAAGCAGCAAAAGGCATTCGAAACTCTACGAGAAGCACTCTGCAAGGAACCTATTCTGCAATTCCCGGACTTCGAGAAGACATTTAATATTACGACAGACGCTTCAGGCATTGCTGTTGGCGCAGTTCTTAGTCAAGGAGAAATAGGAAAAGATTTGCCAGTAGCTTATGCATCTCGTGTTTTAAATGATGCAGAAACGCGATATTCTCCCACGGAAAGAGAATTATTAGCAATCATATACGCGGTACTTCATTTTCGACCTTATATTTACGGCAGAAAATTTTACCTTATTACGGATCATAAACCATTAGAATGGCTTCAAAATCTATCTAATCCGACCTCACGTTTAGTACGATGGAAAATTAAACTCGCAGAGTATGATTATAAAATATTATATAAACCGGGCAAATATAACACTAACGCGGATGCCTTATCTCGAAATCCAATTGCATTACCGCTAAACGCGAAACGGGCACATTCAGAAACGAACTCACATGAAAATAAAAAACAAAAGCAATTTCACCAATATAATACGCGACAAAGAGAGAACACCGCCTCAACCTCAGGAAACCCGGCTCCACATAAACAACCTAGAATTAGCTCTTCGGATTCTGATTCTTCATCGTACGACGAAAGCGACTCAAAAATTGTAAAGCGAAAAATCTTAAAACGAAAAAAACAAAAGACGAACACCTCCTCCTCTCATCCAGAGACTAAAAAACAGAATATCGAAACAGAAGTTGTTAAAATGCATACACCCCCTCGCTACACACCGAGCCAAAACGCACCTCATCAAATCTCTGTACCCGTTGAAGTACACGCACCCCCTCAACCCACGGAACCGCTAATAATACATACACCCCTTCAACATACAAATGAAACAAAAATAACTAAAAAACCATACATCAAGAAACCGCAAGAGGACTTAATTGAGGAAATCAATGAAACGGTCATAGTACCAAGACATAACTATAAAGACCCTCCCAAAATCGATGCAAAGTCAAGCTCAAGCACTCACCACACACCTAAAAAGAAGAAACGCAAATTAAAATCCAGCACGGATACAGGCCCCATAACGCCAATCAGGATAAGGAAAGGGAAAATACTTACTCCACCTTTACCATCATTATCTCCTCCTCCACTAATAACTCCTCTTCCAACATTAACTCCTCCACCATTAGTACCTCTTCCTTCACAACATACAACTGGCAGACCGAAGATAGTATCAAATATTCCTGTTAGAAAACAGAATATGGAAGTAGAGGACCACTTATGGATGGGCAAAGGATATATCGCAACATTCATAAATACACAAGGCAAACCAATAGGACCATCAGGAGAAAAGTTATATAGAGAGAAAAATATAAAATCTCACAAACTGCCATATCCATTAGAGATTGGAGGATTAGTAAAGCTCAAGGAAGGAAGACATACAATAATTGGACTCATCACATCAGACCATCCATCAGAAGAAGACTTATACAACTCATTAAGAGCATTCCACACACAAATAGTACCTGAAAATGCCACAAAAATATATATATCAGCAGAAGCGAACAAAATTTCATTGAACAAATTACAGGAATTGATAAATTTAATATTCCTACAAGAAGACATCCAATTTATCTTCTGTAAAGGCACTCTTCTAACACCTTCGGTACAGGATAGACAGCAGATTATCCAGGAAAACCACCAATCACCTATAGGCGGACACAAAGGAATTACAAAAACATATCATCGCATAAGAAGTAAATATTACTGGAAGAAAATGAAATATGAAATAACACAATTCATTAAGACTTGCTTGGATTGCCAAAAGACTAAACTTGTACGAGTAAAAAACAAGGAACCCATGATACTGACAGATACACCTGTCGATGCTTTTGACAAAATTTCTATGGACATAGTAGGACCACTACCTTTTACAAACATAGGAAACAGTTACATACTTACTATCCAAGACAATCTGACTAAATACTCTCTCGCTATACCATTGGCAAGCATTACCTCAGAGGACATAGCTAAGGCATTTACAGAGCATTTTATCTGTAAATTTGGAAGTCCTAAAGCAATCCTTACTGACCAGGGACCAAATTTTATGAGTACCCTTATAAAGAAATTTGCTAGAGCGTTTCACATTAAACAATATCGAACCTCTGCATTTCATCCTCAGTCCAATGGATCCTTAGAGAGAAGTCACCATGTCCTCGTCGAATACCTACGACATTATGTGTCAAAAGAAAAACAATGGGATCAGTGGTTAGCACAAGCAATGTTTTCATATAATACAAGTACTCACGAAGGCACAAAATTTACGCCTCACGAACTTGTTTTTGGAAGGAAAGCAAGACTTCCTTCAAGTGTTCCTCCAACGGATAATATTAAAACGTATCCAGATTATGTCGACAAGTTGATAGACAAGTTATATCACATCCGACAAATGGCGCGAAAAAACCTAGAGGAATCGAAAATTCGTCAAAAACATTACTATGATCGAAAAATTCAGCCTCAACTATATAAAACAGGAGATTGGGTATGGTTACTACAGCCAAGAAAAGAGAAACTAGGACCGGAATACAGCGGACCCTATCAAATCACCGAAGTCTTGGACAATAGCAACTTGAAGATAGCAATAAATTTAAAACAAATTAAAATCGTTCACATGAACCGCGTAAAAAAAGCCTATTTACCTTAAAAATAAAAATATGGCAACATCGCACAAAAGGCAGTATAAAAGGAAGAGCAGATGAAAAATTTTCTCATCTCGCCAAAACACTCGTACGGGCAATAACGAAAATTTATACAGCAATATGGACAAATTTACATGTTTAACACAACTATTCGACGAAAAGGTATATTATTACCAAGAGAAGTGGATACTTTGTGCGAATTGCACACGCGGAAGGAGAACTAAAGGAGAAACATATAGTCATCTCTTCACTTTGAAAACTAAAGACTACGCATACGAATATTGCTTCTTTTGCAGCAAAGTACTGTTTAAAAAGAAAAAGACAATTCATTGCACCTTGTGTACATTGATGTTAAGCCAAATAACATCAATATCAGTAAACAATATGGAACTAGGATATGTTTACCCTGTAGTCCGGAAAAAAATCCTTAAAAATCTCTAAAAAAAACCCTAAGTAACTATGTTGCAATCCTGCATACGAGCCTATATAAGGGGCAGGAAACAAAAGATTCTTCCATTGTAACGAAAAGTAGCAAGTGACACATATACGCAAAAATGGCAAATTACACGTGTTTGCAAAAAGTATTCGACCAGTGTCTATTATTTAAAAATAACTAAGGCGCTATGTGTCTATTGCACGCCGTTCTTCGACATCGAGGGCGAGGAACCGGCATACCCGCATTTATTATGCTGGGGAAACAGACGCAGTTATCGGATCTGCCATAAATGCCGCAGAATATTGTATGTGGCAAAGCCCGCATCGGAGTGTGCTTTATGTACACTCCTAATACCACAGCTACATCCGATCTATGTGGATCGTATGATACGAGGAGGAACGTATCCTGTCATTAAGGAGATGATTTTAGAAGACCTCTAAATATATTTTTATTTTATTCCTTATATTACACCACACTCTACAGATACACATACACACACATACACACAATGTACTAAACACTCACACCTTACATTTTAAGCACTTTTTATATAACATTTTTTAATAAACCTATTTTTATAACCCTTTTAAAACAAAAAACAAAAGAAAATTTTAATATAACCTTAAAAATCCTAAATAGTAAATAGTAGTAAGAAAACATAATTGCGTAGGCAACAAGGTTGCAGAATTTAGTTACATAAAAATCCGCTAGATGTCACCCAAAAGGAAGTTCCATTTGAACTCGCGTCTGCGCCATATTGCATTCAGCATCAACATGCCGAAACGATCCGGCAACAGACATTTTAAAAACTCGAAAATTACACGGAAGATAGAGGAGATATTGAAAGAAATGATCCCTCTTCCTGAAGTAATTACTCCACTCCCAGGCTCTCCACGTCATATGGTAAAAACCTCTAAAAAACTTATAAATATTCCAAACTAACAAAACCTCTCCTATTAAAAGACGCCGCCTCATACTCCGCCGGATACTCTCCCAACAACACCGGAGTTCCCTACAACTCCAGATATTGATAGGGCTCCTAAATTCAAAATCCCGGATATACCGGTAAAAAGGTGGCCAAAATTGACGCCCATTCACATTCCAAAACCTAACTGGGAAATGTACAGGGCTCTTCCTAAGGAAGATCCGAGGCGCCGGATATGGAGATTGTTCGGATTATTCGGAACAGGAGCCGCTAATCCATACAAACCCAAATAAACAAATTCTTCAAATCATAAAATTATAATAAACGTTCCTACGTATATATGTAAAACTCCAGTCCATTCTATTCCCCACCTCCGATTTTAGTCTCTCGTGGACGAGAGATCCCCCAGGGGGGGAGGTGTAACGTCCCACGGGGACTCTAACCTATAAAAATCTACTGTCGGTAAAGTAGGAACCGACTTGTACTACTATGTAGCCGTCAAACATACTGCGCAATTTAAATTATTATTACTTTTATATATAATTAGCGATTCAATTGAATATTAGAAGAATAATTATTGTAAGAATGTTAGGAACAATTAATTGTAAGTATTAGTAAAAGAACAAGACAAAATACGATATAATAAGCGAATAAAATTCAAAATAACAAACTGCGACTCACTGCGCATGCGCCAATTGACCAAATCTCGAGTATAAAAGAGGCGCACGCAGCTAAGCGGTTCATTCGAATGCTCTGCCTACAGAAGTGTGCTCGCCCCGGAGACGGCAGCGGCCTTGCCCTATAATACACGAATCAAAGTAAGAGTAAAACTCTGCCGAGAGAAGTGTGCTCGCCCCGGAAACGGCAGCGGCCTTTTTGCAGCAGACGTTACCAAGAGTACGAGCTCGCCCCGGAAACGGCAGCGGCCATACACTGTAACATAACTCAATATATAAATATTCATATATATTAATTAACATTAACCATTAGTAAGAGTAAAACTCTGCCGAGAGAAGTGTGCTCGCCCCGGAAACGGCAGCGGCCTTCTTGCAGCAGACGTTGCCAAGAGTACTAGCTCGCCCCGGAGACGGCAGCGGCAGTACACTGCACCATACCTCTGTACACACACATATATATATATACATATTCATAAAAACCCATAAAAAACCAAAAATAATATATATAATCATAGACGTAGGAAATATTAATTACTTGTTATTGTTATTGGAATAAGTGTGTTTGAATAAAAACAGACATTGCGACGTTAAGCCGTGGATTTTACTCCTTAACCGTAGAAATAGAACCCCACCTTTCCTACACTCGAGGGGACGCCGCTCTCCGCTCGAGGATCTGTCGACGCTCAGTTGTCCCCGGACAGCCGAACGTTACAGTTGCATCCTCGTAAAAGTTATACGTAATGTTTCCGCGAAATCCGCTTGGACATACGGCTATCCGCAGCCTATGTAAAAGTACGTTTGTAAACACTGTTAGCGCCACGCGAGATCAGCTGTTGCAGCCGTCTGTTTAGACTAGGAAGTTTCGTACTCGAGAGGCATACACAATAATTCAAAGCGAGATTTTAGCAAAGCGGTTTATTTGCTTCGTTTTTGGTTATTGAGCGTGGTGAGATTTTGTATTCACACACACAACATTTATAATATGAATTATGAACATAAATAACGATATATATATATATATATAATAAGCATAAATGAAAGAAATAGTAATAAGTAAGCAATAAGCATTTAATGAAAGAATATAATAAGTAAGCTATAAGCGTTGATAAATAATAATAATGAATGGTATGGGGTGATATGCACTATAATAATGATATGTAATAAGAGGACTTACAGTGGTTGTCGTGGTTCACTGATTAGAATTATTAACACTTGTTTTAATGATACTTCTAACTAGGATAACTGTCTGTTGACAAAAGAGAGCTCTGAGCTCTCGATCCTTCGTATTTATAGGATCTTTCAGGAGTACTGCGGGGGTACGCGCGGTAAAGACCTTGACAGATTTCGAAAACAAGACGCATTAGATTTTTGGGGTTTTTGTAACGGTATGGTTATTAATAGATGTATTTATGTCACGTACGCCAAATGCGTCGTAATTATAATCACGTGTTGATCACGTTTGTACATTTGCGTCGCAGTAACATTTCTGGGGTTCTTATGACTGCGAAAGGAGACACTCAACTCGTCGAATGTGGTTTTGGGTATTTTATAGGAAAAGGGTTAGAGTGGCTTAGACTCTGTGAGTCGTAAAGAGGGGATTGAGACGTGGTCTCGATTTAAGAGGGTTTTTGTAACGAGGGACTTGTTTGAATTCATTTTAAAGGGAAGGATTCGTGCCTCATTGGCGAATAGGCGAAGGAGTTTTGTAACGATCATCTCGTGATGGGGATCTCTAAGATACATCATCGAGGTGGAGTTTTATAGGTCATCTTGTGTTGGTGACCGCTAAGGTACAACATCAAGGTGATCGGCGATTGAGGAGATGGGGTAAGAGTTGAGTTTGAGGGACTTTGGTGGAGTGATCTTGAGGTTTGCTAATGGATTGTTGGAATAGAACCGCGCGAAAAATAGTGGGACGTCACAATACATATATTTTCTTCTATTTTTTTTGTGATTTATACTATTATCTTTTATTTTTTGTGATTTATTTGTTTCATGTACTTGGCGTAATTTTTTTACTTTTTGAAAGTTTTTTATGGGGATCTCACTTCTTTTTACAAAGATAATTCATGTACTTGGCGTAACTTTTTTACTTTTTGAAAGTTTTTTATGGGGATCTCACTTCTTTTTACAAAGATAATTCATGTACTTGGCGTAATTATTTTACTTTTTTGAAGTTGACTGCCACGTGTGCTAAAAATAAGGAAAAAGTAAGGAAATTCCAATAAATTATAAATTCTGATCTATCTTCGTCACACGTTTACGTGTTTCGGGCGTCCTGCAGCCTATCTAGTGACGTTAGAGGATAAGGTATATACTTGGAATACTCGTAATAGCGCAAAGCAGCTCAGCGAGTGTACTTTATTTATTTTTTGGTTAAGGATAAATTCTCCGTAAGTTTAACAACTACGAAAAGAAACCATGCGCACTGCATTGCCGATTTATGTGTAATTTATGGCGCTGAAAGCAGCCTTTGGCACTGAACGTTTTTATCATTGACATTGAACTGTAATAACAACCACAATTAACACCTTTCGAAGAAAAATATGTATGCTTTTTTAGCATTTGGTGGCCAAGCTTGTTTTTCTACTCGTAAATCATCAACGGATACCCACGCTGTGCCCTTACCCCTTACCATACTCGTGTAATGACCATCGGCAATACTTTTACCGTGGTGGAAAATCGCTGCCTTAAGTTTATAACGGTGATCCCCCATTTGTATTTTAGTAGTAGGTATTGCTTTGATGTAGAAATTTTCCACTTTCGTTGTTGTTCCACTACTATCGTGATCGAACAAATGTAATTTTGCAATACGAATTTGTTTGGAAGCAGTTATATCGATTTTCTTTATTGTGTTTGAATTTGAATTATCACAATTAGGGCAAGAATCTTTCAGATTTTTCCATCCTGCGAAATTGTGTTTTATTATATCTTGAAATTCAAATGATTTTTTTTTTAACATCTTGGGCAGTGCAAGATGTAGACCACACAATTTGTACTGATAGTAGTACTTGTGTAATTACACTCTAAACATCTTAATACCGTTGTAATTTCCGTCATGGCAGCCTTCGCAGCGTCGCGCGGTCTCCTTGACAACGGAAGGTACGCTGCGCCAGAGGAAGATTGGAAGGGGAAGCAGGCGCGTGAGGGGCCCCTACGCTGGAGAGCCCTGATGTAGCTGATTGTTAGCGTATTTTTCTGCTGCGAATTGCCGTAATGATATTATGTTTGGACTCTGATCCGATTTATATTGGTCCATAAAGACTTTTATAATATGATCAGCTTTTTCAGTCGAAAATAAGTTTTCTGTTATTGATGAACAATATAACATACATTGGAATGTGGCATTCGCATAACAAGACACACCATCAGCATTCGGGAGACCTCTGACGTGGTATTGAGTGGTATCCACGATGTGATCATTAGTATTCTGACATTCGGATACATTATAATTAGGTACTGCCCAAACAGCATCACGAACCTTGCGAACACGGTTTTTAGAAATTGAAATAGTCATAAGATCAGGTCAATATTTTTTTCGCAATCTATTGTACTCTATTATAGCCGATTCTTGTGCCTTTATGAAAGATGGATCATAATTGATAAGATGCAGTCCTCGTAATGTGGTCACCCGAGAAAGAGCAACGTAAGTTTGTCCGCAAGTAAATATTGAATTACCTGCTTCTATAACAGCATTCTGCAAGCTTAGTCCTTGACTTTTGTGAATAGTTATACCATAGCTGAGGCAAATCGGAAATTGTTTTCTAATAGCGAACGCTCTATCCATTACTTCAAATTTAACACTTACACGTTCTATTATATGTTCTTGCCCCGTGGGTAATATAATTTTCAATTTTTCGACGTCATTATCAACACCTCGTGTAACTGAAACAAGTTTAGCAATGGTACCGTTGACAAGACCTAGCGTAACATCAATATTTCTTCTAATCATGATTTGCACTCCTACTTTAACAATTACGACCCTTGCAAGTCCCGCCGTTCGGGAGCTATCATCGTCATTGTTCAGTACCTTTGACACCTTTTTTTTTCAAGTACAGTGCACAATTCTATTAGCGCAATAGCGTTATTTAAGCAGAGCTGTGGTATAAGCCAATGTACACGTAAAACACTTTCTTACGGATATAAAAGGTTTATTACTGGTACATATAAAAGGCGCGCAACGGCGAAACCAGAGAGCACCGTTCACAGAGACAGAAGAAGTAGAAGCGGGGAATCACACAGTATAGGCAACCCCGAAACAAACCACAAGGTTGGTAGTATATAAAGCGAAGGATTGACAAGATCTTACACGCCGCTCTCAATTCAAGCGTATGAAATAAAACATGAGATAATCGATAATTACATTAGTTTGGTCGCATTCCTAACGACTCGATACAATAATAATGCTTTGGTTTGGGTAATGACTTTGTAAAAACGTCAGCCAACATATGGCTCGAAGGTACAGTAGACAACTTAAACAAATTTTCCCTAATCGCATGACGAACAAAATGGTGACGTACATCTATGTGCTTAGTTCTAGAATGAAAAACAGGATTCTCCGAAAGACTTTTGGCTCCATGACTGTCGCAATGGAGTTGTATACTGGCGAGTTCCGCAAATCCGAGCTCCATCAGCAGCGAATGCAGATACTTGGCTTCCTTAGCTGCCTCGGCAAGAGCCATATATTCAGCCTCAGTCGAAGAAAGGGCCACAGTACGCTGTTTTTGAGCTTTCCAAGAGATTGTCGCTCCACTCAAGAGAAATGCGTACCCAGTATATGATTTGCGATCGACTGCGCAATTTGCCCAATCTGCATCGGAATATCCTATCACGCCTCCTTCCGCCTGTCTGAAATTCAAAGCATAATTACTTGTGCCCTGGAGATAACGAAGAACTCTCTTAGCAGCTCCCCAGTGTTCCTCTCTGTGACAGTTGTTAAACTGCCCAAGAAAACTGACGATGAAGGCAATGTCGGGCCGTGTCGCCACCGCCAAATACATTAAGGCCCCTATAAGTTCCCGGTAGGGCCGCTTGTCGCCCTTCTCGTCCTTGACTCCATTCTGTTTTGGTGGTCTTGAACCAGCCTCGCCAGGTGTGGCAACTGGATTCGCCCCGTTCATTCCAAAACGTTCCAGAGTGTCCCGGATATAACGCCGCTGCGACAACGAGATACCGCCAGAAGTTTGGTCAATCTCAATGCCTAAACAGCATCTAGCACTTCCGAGATCTTTGACTTCGAACTCCTGCGCCAAACCATTCTTCAATTCCTGAATCCAACCAGTATCAGTTGACGCAATCAATATATCATCTACATCAGGCATCGGAATTAAGTGATCTTTTCGGCCGAGTTTCAGAGGCGACGCCTCCTTTCTCCCGCCGCGCGTCTTGGCCCCCGCGGCGGCCGAAGTGCTTGGAGCGCCTCAGGCCCGTGCCGTCTGAACCGCGCGTGGCGCATTGGGGCGACACCCGTATCAATAGGTTTCCACATCACCCATGGGGTACTATCATCGATGCGTTTTTTTTTGTCAGTGGTATCCCCTGTAGGCCTATTCCAATGTGCCGCGTGATAAAAAATAGAGTGGAAAAGCGCGTTTTATTATCAAAATTTTAAACATGTTTGGGAAAACTAGATTTTCGCGCACGTTTCGACGTGCTGGGTAAATCTAAAATTTAAATCTAAAATCTAGTTTTCCCAAACATGTTTAAAATTTTGATAATAAAACGCGCTTTTCCACTCTATTTTTTATCACGCGGCACAGTGGAATAGGCCTACAGGAGATACCACTGACAAAAAAAAAACGCATCGATGATAGTACCCCATGGGTGATGTGGAAACCTATTGATACGGATGTCGCCCCAATGCGTCACGCGCGGTTCATACGGCACGGGCCTGAGGCGCTCGAGGCTTCTGGGCCGCCGCGGGGGCCAAGACGCGCGGCGGGAGAAAGGAGGCGTTGCCTCTGAAACTCGGCCGAAAAGATCACTTAATTCCGATGCCTGATCTACATAGACAAGAACCAAGATACATATTTTTCCGGTTCGCCTAAAGTACAGGCAAGGGTCTGCCTGAGTTGGCATTAATCCCAGGTTTCGAAGAACCTCGTCAAGTCGTCTGTTCCATTGACGTCCCGCTTGCTTGAGTCCGTATAAAGCTCGCTTAAGGAGACATACTTTATCTCCTTCCTGTAGGGCTTTTAACATGCTATGGGCCTTAGTACCAACTTCAGTCCGTTTTCCTTCCCGTCTTGAAATTTCCTCAAGTGCCTCTTGGAGGAAAACAGGCTTTTCCATAAAAATTTCCTCCTCTAGATAACCATTCAAATAGGCTGTAACTACATCCATCTGGTGCACGGTCATCTTACATCTTGCCGCAATAGCCATCAGCAATCTCAATGACTCCAGACGGGCTACAGGTGCAAATGTCTGCATAAAATCAATGCCCTGTCTTTGTGAAAATCCTTTAGCAACCAGGCGTGCCTTTCGACGGCACGAATTTTCATCCATTCCGAATTTGTTTGTAAGAACCATACGGCTGCCTATTACAGCACGATTTCTCGGACGGTCCACCAATTCCCATGTACCCTTCTGGAGTATAGCTTTCAGCTCGAGTATAACTGCCTCCCTCCACTGATCGGAATGTGGTCCAGTCATGGCGTCCTCAAAATTCACTTCAGACATAAACGACATTCTCCACAGCATTCGCGTCGTAGAATACATCATCGGTGGGATGGTCATCGGACGTCTCATCTTCATTTCGCGCATCATCAGAATTCAACACCCCGTCTTGCTGATTGCTATGCTCCACGAGCGTCTCGGCTGCGTTCTCATCTTCCGTCTCAGTAGCAGCAATCCTGTTGTTTGAGTCGCTCCTCAAGTAATAGACTTTCTTCGGTCTTCCGCGCATCCCAGTGCGAACTATTCGAGGCCTTCCCGGCGCTCTTCGCGTCACATTCTCCAACTGAACAGTTGCATCCTCTGTTTGCTCATCAATTGGACAGAGAGCGGGGGTTGGGACTATTTCGGTTTCCACAAGTGACTCATCAAAGCAGTTCCCACATGTCTTCCCGTTTGGTTTGACAGAGATGCCCCTGCGTTCGGATAAAAACTTCACGTCCCTGGCTATTACTACCTTATTCTCAGAAGGTATCCATAGTCGATAACCCTTTGTGACCTCTGAGTATCCGACCAAAAAACCTGCCTTGGCTCGGGCATCGAATTTTCCCTTCGTCGGAACCTTGTCGAGAACGTAAGCCTTTGTACCTATTACTCTCAAATGCTGCAAGCTTGGCAGCTTCCCAGTCCACTCCTGAAATGGCGTCTTCCCATCAATTGATTTTGATGCACATTTGTTCCTGAGATAATTCGCACTGTGGATTGCCTCCGCCCAAAATGATGGCTGCATGCCACCGCGTATCATTAGACACCTCGCCATCTCAACTAGAGTTCGATTCTTACGCTCCGCTATCCCATTCTGTTGAGGAGTACGAGGGACAGTAAGCCGGTGCCGAATTCCGTGACGCTTAAGGAATCCGTCGAACTCGGTGCTACAAAACTCCCCACCATTGTCTGTTTGTAGGTGTTTGATCCTTTCGCCTGTCTGCTTCTCAACGTATGCTTTATACTGCATAAATACAGAAAGAACATCGCTCTTACATCGGAGAAAATACACCTCACACCATCTGGAACAATCATCAATGAAGGTGACGAAGAACCGAGCTCTCCCCTTGGACTCCACCCTCATTGGTCCACACACATCAGCGTGAACTATTTCCAACCTTTTGTTGCTCCCACTGATACGGTTATCAAAGGGCAAAGAGGTCATCTTGCCCTCTACACAAATTTCGCAAAGAGGAATATTTTCGTTACCTTTAAGGTCAACATCAAGAACCCTTTTTGTTTTTACCATTTGAAGAAGATCTCGCACATTTAGGTGCCTCAGCCGCTCGTGCCATAACGTTAAAATCTCTTCCCTGTTGTCCGTTGACATCGCACATGCCTGCTTGTCTTCTTCCCTCACGTAGTACAAATCACCAATCCGGTCAGCTACTACCCTGATTTGTCCTTCAGAGTTCTGCACCTTTGCACCATGCTTGTGAAACACAACCTCATAACCCTGATCAGTGATCCGAGACACCGACATCAAATTCATTCTTAAATCAGGAACTAGCAATGTTTCTCGTAGCTCAATTGCTTTGTTTCGAGTTCCATCGCTGGTTACAAACTGCACCGTTCCCTTCGCCTCAATGTTAGTCGAAGATTCACTAGCCAATTTCAATTTTCCAGATTTTATCCTAACAACATCCGAAAAACTGTTTTTATCTCGACATATATGAGCAGTGCTTCCACTGTCAAGACACCAGCGATCACACTTTCCCGCCGAATGTGCATTAAGAGCAGTGTAGTCTCTGACGTCACTAGCCAGATAAACATCCTCAACTTGCGTCACTTTTGCCCTGGGCGCAGTACCTCTTTGTGGACACTCTGCGGCTTTGTGCCCCAATTTTTGGCATTTATAACATTTTACTTTCCACTTTTCTTTAGGTTTGCTTATGCTATTTTGATTATCATTACTTGCATTGTTATTATTATACATATGAGTATTCCTTGGTATCCGCTTTTGTTTCCGCCAAGCTACCATCGCTTCTGATTCACCACTGTGTTTTTGCTTACGAGCCTCACTCTCCTCTAAAATTTTCACTTTCAAAGCCTCTGCTGTGGGCAATGCATCCCGAGATTCGATAGCACAGCGAAAATTTTCAAAGCTCTGTGGAAGACTGTATAATAACATTATGCTGAGCAGGTCTTGATTTATTTCAACGCCCATCGTAGCCAGCCTATCTACGGCATCAAAGAATCTGTTCATATGTTGTCGAACATCTTCTCCTTCCTGCAATCGCTGCAGTGCCAACTGCTTCAATAAGGTAACCTTACGTGCCGGCCCCTTGGACGCATAGACATTCTGTAATCTGATCCATACATCTCGCGATGTAACGCATCCACGGACCTGCTGAAGTTCCATTGGACTAATAGATAATATGAGATCGGACTTAGCTTGTTTATCAGCCTGTAGCCATGCATTTACTACTGCCTCGGATCCCGCATCACCCGCGATCGGTTCTGGCTTGAGTGTATCACCGCACACGTATTTCCAAGTGTTATTCTTCGTCATTAGAGCCTCCACTTGCATGCTCCAGGAGTCATAATTCTCCTTATTAAGCAATTCAATCCTCACTGGATTCGCCATTTCTGCCCTGATCCTTAACACGAAGACCGATCACACACGTGGATAACCTCTAAGAGCGCACGCGGCTAACCTAAAAAAAAACTTGCAGTTAATTTTGTAACAGCTCACTAATGGACTGGGCCCATAACCTATTAGCGCAATAGCGTTATTTAAGCAGAGCTGTGGTATAAGCCAATGTACACGTAAAACACTTTCTTACGGATATAAAAGGTTTATTACTGGTACATATAAAAGGCGCGCAACGGCGAAACCAGAGAGCACCGTTCACAGAGACAGAAGAAGTAGAAGCGGGGAATCACACAGTATAGGCAACCCCGAAACAAACCACAAGGTTGGTAGTATATAAAGCGAAGGATTGACAAGATCTTACAAATTCGTTGTATCATGAGCAATCAAATGGATTTCTTCGGACGGAAATCGACTCAGCATTGCAGCGTTCAAAACATCACACTGAACACATGTGGGAAGTAAACACACCGTATTAGATCCCACATTAAGCATGTAATCACTTAATTCCTTTAATCGGTCATTACAATTTGTCGCTTTGAAATTTAATTTCCTAGATTCTAAAAGCTTCGTATCCGAAACGGTCACTACTCCGGTCCGAATTCTCGACAAGATCTCTTTGTAAATATTATCACCCTGCTGTCGCATGTTTATTGTCAATTCGTCATAGCTAAACAAGACAGACCATAAATTATAAGAACCTAATCCTCCAACATTTTTCTCTATACTCTTATTGGATAATTGTATAAAAGCAGGTTCTTCGTGAACAGGAGGAAGTTGTAGTAAGTCACCAAATAGCAACATAGGCTTTTTTCCGAACCAAGCATCATCGGAATCTGTAGTATCAAATATTTCTGTAAGTCGCAAATGTATGTACAGGAAAGTTACGTTAGAAACCATCGAAATTTCATCGATGATTACTAGAGCAACATTTTTGAGTTGATCTCGTACAATTTGAAGGGCTGCATCGCTAAGTTGGCTATACTGGGCTGTATGCCCATGTTCTACGGGTAATTGGAATAATCGGTGTATAGTAAGACCATCGATATTAAAAGCTGCGATTCCAGTAGGAGCAGTTACTGCTGTGTCTTTTCCGATAGTCTGCTTGATCCAGTGTCTGATAGTTTTTATTAAAAAACTTTTCCCAGTGCCACCTTCTCCACTCACATAAAGTCTGAGAATGTTATCGTTAGACGTCAAGGACTTAGTAACTTTATCAAATATCCGCTTTTGATCATGGTTCAATTCCGAAATCATTTCTTGAAGATCACCACAGTCCAATTTATTTCTCGCGTCTTTAAAATCTTTCATGGCACCAACAGTTTCAACGAGGACACACTCTATTGGGTGATCGCCTTGATCATTTTCTTCTTGTTCCACAGTATTCAACACGTTCTTTTCAATTTCTTCCTTTATATGATCACGCGCTTCTTGAATATCCGTTATTCGTTCGTGATACTGAACTGCTTCTGTCAATTGTGATTCCAGCGACAAAAAAGCTTCCGCATATGTGTTAAATCCATTTTTCAATTGGTCGGTGTTTCTCCAAGGTTTGAATAATAATAATAATGAGAAATAATAATTCTCAGGTTGGATTTGAACATTGTACTTATAATGATTGATAAGATACCCTCTTGGCCTTTTTTTCAAAAACAAAGATGGACAGATTTCATAATATTCAGTTTTTTTCAGACGGTCTAATTTTAGTAACGTCATACCACATAGCAAAATCGTACAGATGCATAGATTCTAATTCCTTGGGTCTATTGGGATAGTAATCATCTATGAGGGATGGACAAAATATGTCTGTGGATTCACCTACCAGATCCTCAATCTCTTTGCGAGTTTTCAATTTCCTACTTCTCAGTATATTTACATCTAACCATCTAATAGTAGTACTGGAGTCAGTGCCATGCAATGATAATCCTAAAAGAGTATCAGCGCATTCAGGCGCTCCACATTGTCTATGATTTAGCATGCACATTCCAAGGTTGCACAGCAGACTAGCCAATGACTTAGTAGAATTTATTGCTGCCATAGTGTCCGTAGCGTAACTTTTTTCCGGCTTGGACACGTACTTAGTACAGTAACATGTCACCAACCCTGTCTTTCCCCCAATATATTCTTTATCCATGTTACCTCTCCAAACCGTAAGAACGGCAGCATTAAAATCATTGATACGAACTTCCTTTATTGAACGTGGAAGATCATAGAGTCTACCTTTCGCTTTCAATTGTTTTCTAGCACCTATAAAAACAGCCACATCCCTTATTATCAAAGTATCTGTAACTGGACGTGGAAATGAAAATCGACATACTTTACAGAAGGAATTTTTAGTTTTTTTGTTGCGTAGACAGTAACTATTGCATTTATGCAGTTGATGTGCAATTACACGTCTATATAATTCTGGCGACACATGCGGTGATGGTAATCTGCAAGTGACGTATTTCATAATGAATGCTGCTACTTCTTCCTTCGAAGATTTATCGATTATAGGAGCATCTTCAATCCAAATTAAAAGTTGAAAATGTTGTAATCCCCTGCTCTGACATTCTCTGCGTCAAAAGTAATGAGTGACCTTGCCAATCGGATTGTCGGGCGAACAAATGAAATCCAGCATAGCGTGGAATGTATTATCTATAAATCGAGCAGTTGAAACGGGATCAGAAGCAATGAGTTCGTTCGGGGCCATTTTAGCCACCGATGGGCCGTTTACTTCACGAAGATATTCTATTAAATCTGTCTATAGCCACTCACTTGGACTGAGCGTGAGGAACCATGTAGCTGGTCCATAATGGTGTATCATACAGTTCAAATCATTTCTCGGTTTTTGCCAATATTGTGCTGTATTACGTAATCTGGAAAATATAGTGTTCAAGTTCGTTTGTAGCTGATCTTTAGAGAGTTGCTCTAGAAAACCAGCAGCTGTGTATTTTTCACGTGGAATTACGACGTTCATTTTGTGAAAAATTCCAGCGTTCAATTGCCGCATATTGGTATCGTGTAATAAATGAAAAATATATTGCATGTTCAATCGAAATTGCGAATGCTTGGACATCAATTTGGACTTAATGAATTCATGATCAGTCAAACGAACCAATCTTTCTTCATGCTGTCCGTTCACCCCATAAGGATATAAATCTGGGAAACATTTCACATCTAAGTGTTCAGCACGATGGCCCAACGGAATGTCCTGAACTTTAAGCATTTGATACAGTGCGGTAGCAGATTCGTTAACCCTTTTGTCATACATTGGATAAATCGTAAACTGATCATAATATGAATCAGATTGTGACATTTGCGTCAATAATGCACGTTTGTGGTTTTCATCGATATTAAGTGTTTCACCTTCAACGTCCTCGATAGATTCGTTATTATCATCATTGGCAACAACTTCTTCTTGAAATTCTGTATCTGGTAATTTGGCACTCAGCAATAAATCGTGCGATTGTGGTAAAACAATTTCTGAGTATAAAGGATTATTGGCTTTCAACCATACTAAGGCATTCCATACTTTCTTCAAGTCAACTAACTTTTCCCAAACTATTTTAGATTTTGTTGGAACGCCCCGCACCAATATGTACACTCCTCACATTAATTAGCGGATCACTTCTAGGAGCCCGAAAAATAGGGCCATGTTCACATGGTCATAACTCCGCTAAAAATAGTCGTATTGATATTTTGAAAACATGGTTTGAAAGCGTGGAACCTCTACTTTCAGCTGCTTTTTCCAAATTTTAGATGCATTGATTTTCGGTAAAGTTATAGGTATATAAAGAGCACTTGGTCAATTTTAAAAAATTTTCTTAAACTTTGCGATGTTCCACGGCGTGCACTAAATTTTTTACACACATTCCATTTACACCAATCGAAAGCGGCTACTTTCCTGTGTAAAAAGCGAGTAATAAATTGCTTGTGCGATTTTTTTTGGCCGAGTTATTCAACTTTGAAACAAAAACCGTTTTTTTTTACTTTAGTTGCTTCTAGCATGCGAAGAGATCATCGTAGAAAGTTCCTTAAAAAACAAATAGAAAGATCAGACTTTCCTCTTTAAGACACATCTTCGGCTTTTTCGATTCGGTTAAAATTTTGGTCTCTGATGTCCTTTCCAAAATATGCTTAAAAATTGCACAAATTCCATTTTCTCTTCAACTCGCTGTATCTTCGCGAGGGATGATCGGAACATCAATGTATTAAGCCCATTTTAAAGCGGAGAGTCTGCCGATTCTTTTGAGTGCCACCGGAACCCGCTTCGATAATTTTTTACCTGTGGCCTTTATGTTTGAAGTTACCGTTTCGGAAAAATAAGGCTACAATGGTAATGTGCCGGACTGTCGTTCCCGCGAGGGCGATCGGCTCTTGTTTCTATCCCCACTCGCCTACTTACGTAGCCGAAAGCAAATCGAGCTACGGCGACTTGTAAGCACATGTGCAGCTCACTGATGTTTCAACTTCTGCTACTAACAGATACCACTGAATACGCTGTTAATATGCCACTGCGCTCGCTTACCGAAGTGGAAGTAATGCGTGTCATTACACTTTTAGAAAATGGTTCGAGTCAACGACAGGTTGCTCGTGAGATGGGCGTAAGCCAATCAGTTATTAGTCGAGCACATTCTCGATTTCAGCAGACTGGCCTGTTCGGTAGACAACGCGGGCAGGGCCGCAGACGCGAGACAACCGCGAGGGACGATAGAAGTATTGTAAGACACGTTCTTCGTCACCGTGACGTATCTGCAATAGATGTGGCTCGTAATACGATGAATCGTAGGTTGCAGCGTGCTCCTAGACCAGTACGCGTTCCTATGCTAAACAGGACTCATAGGATGTTGCGTTTAGACTATGCTCGCCGTTATATGCGATGCAGACAGATGCATTGGTCAAATGTTTTATTTACGGATGAATCCAGATTTTGTTTGCATGGTAACGATAGGCGTGTACGTATCTGGCGCCGTCGTGGGGAGCGGTTTCACCAGAACTGTAACCAGCCCATTGTTGCTTACAATGGCGGTTCGATAATGGTTTGGGCCGGCATATCCAGGTTTACTCGAACACCGTTGGTCGTGGTACCACCTCCTGGATTAACTTCTGAACGGTATGTGGCTGAGATAATTGAACCGCACGTCCTTCCAATACGCGCAAGAATTGGGAACCGATTCATAATAATGCAAGACAATGCTTGTTGTCACACAGCACTTTTTACACGACGGTTTCTTCGAGAAAACCGCATTGCCGTGTTACCTCATCCTCCTGTAAGCCCTGACTTGAATCCGATCGAGCATGTCTGGGACATGCTTGGTCGTCGACTGCGCCGATACAATCCTCGTCCCACAACTCTGCCACAGGTAGTGGCAGCATTACAGGATATTTGGCGCAGATTACCTCAACGTCTAATACGTCGCTGTATTAACATGAGACAGCGATTGCGGGCTGTTATCCAAAATCGCGGTGGTAATACACCATATTAAGATTTTGAATTACCTGCGAATCCATCGATTCGCCCCCATCTCCCACACACACACACACACACACACACACACACACACACACACACACGCGCGCGCACACACACACACACACAAAAGAGGCATAGATCCGACCGAGCAACCTCCACGCGGTATGTCTTGGGTGACGCCAATGCCGGCGGTACTGCATTCACGGCTGTCACGCGGCCGCTGATGCCACAGCTTTTTCCGAAACAGTAACTTCAAACATAAAGGCCACAGGTAAAAATTATCGCAGCGAGTTCCGGTGGCATATTAACAGCGTATTCAGTGGTATCTGGCAGTAGCAGAAGTTGAAACATCAGTGAGCTGCACATGTGCTTACAAGTCGCCGTAGCTCGATTTGCTTTCGCCTACGTAAGTAGGCAAGTGGTGATAGAAACAAGAGCCGATCGCCCTCGCGGGAACGACAGTCCGGCACATTACCATTGTAGCCTTATTTTTCCGAAACGGTAACTTCAAACATAAAGGCCACAGGTAAAAAATTATCGAAGCGGGTTCCGGTGGCACTCAAAAGAATCGGCAGACCCTCCGCTTTAAAATGGGCTTAAGACATTGATGTTCCGATCATCCCTCGCGAAGATACAGCGAGTTGAAGAGAAAATGGAATTTGTGCAATTTTTAAGCATATTTTGGAAAGGACATCAGAGACCGACATTTTAACCGAATCGAAAAAGTCGAAGATGCGTCTTAAAGAGGAAAGTCTGATCTTTCTATTTGTTTTTTAAGGAACGTTCTACGATGATCTCTTCGCATGCTAGAAGCAACTAAAGTAAAAAAAACGGTTTTTGTTTCAAAGTTGAATAACTCGGCAAAAAAAAATCGCACAAGCAATTTATTACTCGCGTTTTACACAGGAAAGTAGCCGCTTTCGATTGGTGTAAATGGAATATGTGTAAAAAATTTAATGCACGCCGTGGAACATCGCAAAGTTTAAGAAAATTTTTTAAAATTGACCAAGTGCTCTTTATATTCCTGTAACTTTACCGAAAATCAAGGCATCTAAAATTTGGAAAAAGCAGCTGAAAGTAGAGGTTCCACGCTTTCAAACCATGTTTTCAAAATATCAATACGACTATTTTTAGCAGAGTTATGACCATGTGAACATGGCCCTATTTTTCGGGCTCCTAGAAGTGATCCGCTAATTAATGTGAGGAGTGTATAATTCATGATTTTGATTTAAAGGTTCGGTCGAAGGACAGATTTTTTTAAAATTTTCTTCTAACGGTAAAGGAAGGTGAAATGTTCTCCCCTTTACTTTTGGAAACATATCTTTTTGTGGCATATTTTTACGCATTACTGTATCCATTCTCACAACCGTTTGAAACGTTTTAGCTCTTTGAATGAGAATTCGTTCGTAATCGTTCAACACTGCTATTTTTGGAACTGAACGTACATCAAGCTTATTTAAAATACATTTTGGTGGTATGGAATCTTTGCGAATTTTATCGTGACAATATCGGCAAATAAAATGCATGTCACCAACTTTGTATCCAATATGATTTAACAATGTTTGCATTACATTTCCCTTATATGTTCTTTTAGAAATATCAAACGTACGAACTTACGAAGGCGAGGGTAAAGAAGAATTGGCCCGATCGCGGCAGGACGTGACCGGTGGGACATTTTCTCGGTACGAGGAGGGCTCGCTCTGACCGACGGGCACGTCAAAAAACAAAGCGGGCGACCGGAGCTCACGCATGTCACGGCGTCCGAAAATTCTTCCTCATTTCCTTGCATGTAAGTGTGCTTCATTATTATTAATTAAGGTGTACGCATAATGAAACGAACATATTTTCAACGAATAGGTTAATTCATTACATGTGTATTAAAATAATAGTCTGCGCAAATTTTTGCTAACCTACTTCTTTATTATTGAAATGTGTATCTTATTAGTTTCAAGTCCCTTGGAAGGAAATTACCAATTCTTCTCGTCAGGAGGAGAAGCAAAAGAGAAAATATTATATTTGGTAAGTGACGTTTACATTTATTTATATGTAATAATACGTATGATATTACTTTAGTGTTTATTACAAATTTTTCGTTTTTACAGGTTGGAATATTCCACAAAAAAGTAAAGTACACTCGCTGAAACGCTTTGCGCTATTCCGAGTATATACAGGGTGTCCCAAAAATGTCGGACTTCCTTGAAAGGGGTTACTCAGGGGGTGATTTGAAACAACTTTTTCCTTAGCGAAAATATTGTTCGAAGCTTCGTTAAGGAGATATTAACCAAAAACCCCGACCAATCAGAGCGCGCGCCTTCCGCCTGAGTTCCCGCGGTAGCGTTGGCTACGAGGTAGGCGACCGCGCTTGTGCTGCGAACGTACGAACAAGCAAGTCGGCATGCATCGAAAAAAACCGCGTTACACATTTTTTTTTTTAAAGCAGAATCTTAAATAAGAATAATTTGAAGTGAGAGGACAAGAAGTACGTAAATTTCGTTTTTAAATAAGGCATAAACGAAAAGGTAACGTAACAGAAAATGTACGACAAGTGATCGTAATTCGTTATTGAGGAAAAAATCCGTAGTTTAACAACGGCCAACACAACTAAATTTAAAAAATAATATTAGGTGTATGACTAAATTCTTTCCGACTGGAATTTCTATCGCGGTGGTATTCAGAAGCTGCCAGAAAAATGGCAAAAGGTAATGAACAATAATGGAAATTATTGCGATGATCGAGTTGTTTTCATATTTTGTAAATCGAACTGTTATTGTACCCTAAAATCGGAAAGAATTTATTTTCACACCTAATAATCACCAATAAATTAAATAAAACTCACCCTTTCTGGACATTCCTTTCCTTGCTTTCCTTCCCTTTTCGGAAACCTTGCCACTGTACCGATCCTGGTCATCGGCGTCCAGTGCTCAGCTGATCGCAGGGTCAATGTACCGAATATTCACTTCACTGCACGGCTACTAACACTGATCACTGAACCGATCCTGGTCATCGATGGACGAGCCCAGTGCACAGCTGGTTTCAGGTACACGACACCATCCAAGGTTAATGTGCCGAATATTCACTTTACTGCACGGCTACTAACACTGATCACTGAATTTATTTTTCACGGAACGTGTTGTTCCTTCGTTATAAAAATTGGTGGCTGCGAAAGGGGCCGATTACTGTTAATTACTGGGACGAGATTACTACTATTACCCGGCGAAAAGAAAACTCGTGGCAGACTGTCTCGGGCTGTGCAGTCCGCTGCTGTGACGATTGGTCGAGTCACCTATTTGGGCACACTTTTAAAGACGGGACACACGTATTTTGGTTATTGGCTGAAGTAGCCACATACACTGTCGCACCGCGCGACGAAGAGATCGAACGAAACACGAGATCGAGTGGGATAGAGCGATTTGACCAAGCGTAGCCTACGCTTTTGTTTTGACGATCGTCGGTCGGATCCGTATCTGATCGCTGCACAGCAGCGGACTGCACAGCCCGAGACAGTCTGCCACGAGTTTTCTTTTCGCCGGGTAATAGTAGTAATCTCGTCCCAGTAATTAACAGTAATCGGCCCCTTTCGCGGCCACCAATTTTTATAACGTAGGAACAACACGTTCCGTGAAAAATAAATTCAGTGATCAGTGTTAGTAGCCGTGCAGTAAAGTGAATATTCGGCACATTAACCTTGGATGGTGTCGTGTACCTGAAACCAGCTGTGCACTGGACTCGTCCATCGATGACCAGGATCGGTTCAGTGATCAGTGTTAGTAGCCGTGCAGTGAAGTGAATATTCGGTACATTGACCCTGCGATCAGCTGAGCACTGGACGCCGATGACCAGGATCGGTACAGTGGCCAGGTTTCCGAAAAGGGAAGGAAAGCAAGGAAAGGAATGTCCAGAAAGGGTGAGTTTTATTTAATTTATTGGTGATTATTAGGTGTGAAAATAAATTCTTTCCGATTTTAGGGTACAATAACAGTTCGATTTAAAAAATATGAAAACAACTCGATCATCGCAATAATTTCCATTATTGTTCATTACCTTTTGCCATTTTTCTGGCAGCTTTTGAATACCACCGCGATAGAAATTCCAGTCGGAAAGAATTTATTCATACACCTAATATTATTTTTTAAATTTAGTTGTGTTGGCCGTTCTTAAACTACGGATTTTTACCTCAATAACGAATTACGATCACTTGTCGTACATTTTCTGTTACGTTAGCTTTTCGTTTATGCCTTATTTAAAAACGAAATTTACGTACTTCTTGTCCTCTCACTTCAAATTATTCTTATTTAAGATTCTGCTTTAAAAAAAAAAATGTGTAACGCGGTTTCCTTCGATGCATGCCGACTTGCTTGTTCGTACGTTCGTAGCACAAGCGCGGTCGCCTACCTCGTAGCCAACGCTACTGCGGGAACTCAGGCGGAAGGCGCGCGCTCTGATTGGTCGGGGTTTTTGGTTAATATCTCCTTAACGAAGCTTCGGACAATATTTTCGCTAAGGAAAAAGTTGTTTCAAATCACCCCCTGAGTAACCCCTTTCAAGGAAGTCCGACATTTTTGGGACACCCTGTATACATTTATTAAAATTTATTTTTCCACTCATTTGATGATGAAATTTATTCATTTATTTAGACCTTGACATGCAACTGGCGAATATCACCGTGGCGGAGCTACCATCGGCTGAGCCTCAGCCTCAGCCACAGCCACAGCAACACATAGAGGCACAGGCGCCACCACCACCACCAAGCCAGGCCCCGGCAGATGGTAAATACATAAAAATTTTAAGAAGTTATATGCTTTTAGGATATTTGAAAATAGGTCTAAATTTAAATAAAAATGATGGGTTTAATTAATAATAACCACTTCAGTGTTTCTTGTAGTAAAGCCAAAAAATATAAAATATATTTATTTAACTGAATTTATATAAACATTACACATTGGATTTCTTTGGATACTCGTTGAATACTCTGGGTTTGTTCCGATTCGCACATTGAGCGCATGAAATTGGTATCATCGTATTGGTGGAATTCTAGAATTTCTCTCACTTGCCACCAATGCCACCAATACTGCACCAATACGATGCCACCAATTTCATGCGCTCAATGCGCAAATCGGAACAGACCCTCTTACTTGCAACGCTACCTTGGGCGCTTTCCGATTCACGCATAATGCGCATAAAGTGCATAGGATGTGTCACGTACCCTATGCAGTTCATGCGCATTATGCGTGAATCGGAAAGCGCCCCTTGCAACAACTACAGACCGGAAGCCCGTTACGTATATCCGGTGTTTTTAACTAACAGATTATCCTACTAACATAAAACTAGTTTCTAATACTAAAGTCCCTATTCCTAACAAAAAACATTTTACTAATAAATTTATTGTTTTCACAAATTACAGGACCGCCCGTAGCGCGTAGCCGACGCAGCGGGAGGGCGGTGAGGGCCCAGTTAGAAAACTGGGCCGTTATACAGGCGGTGAGGGACCAGGCCGCCCTCCCCCGGGAGTTAATCACAGAGCGGTACCGTGGCCGGGGCCGTGGCCGGGGCCGTGGCCGTGGCCGAGGCCGTCGTGGCGGCCCGCCGAAATATTTAAAATATTAATTATATAATAAATAATAAATAATAAAAAAAAAAAAATTTTAAATTTTATCCATAAAATTTACAACTGTTTTATTTATTTTACACGTACACATGAAAATATGCTTATTACATTTGCTCGTGCAGCGGGCTACTTTCTCTTCGTCGGCATCGTTAACTGAAATAGAACATATTTACTAATTACTTATAAATTATCACACGTGCTTATATGTCAAGATCATTGAATGAATAATTGCGTGTGCAAAACCCTACCTTCAAATTTGTGTGTACATAGCCTGACGTAGATCACACTACATCATCTTCTGCTTCGATTATCTGTAAATATATGAATGCCACATTTTTTTTTAATTATACGATTTAACGTAGAATTTATATAGAAATATAGAAATAGGGTGGCCTTTTGCTATAGTAATTGTAGAGACTGCATAATGTGTCTAAAGGAGGTGAGAGCGTATGGTTAAAGTATTACGAATGTCTTTCACAAAAGATTGAATTACAAATGTCTTTCACAAAAGATTGAAAAGCGTCAAGGGAGATGTGTTTCCAGCGTACTTTCTTCACTAATGTGACTTGCTCTACATTGCAAGCGGTCCACCATAATCTATTTTCTTAATAATTCTTGATGCTACGTCGTTTGACAAATTTTGTAGATTTACCTTATTTGACAAATTTCCAGAAACTTGTGCGAAACAAGATGCTCTGCCTATCTATCTAATCTTCTCCGGACAACCTCCAAGCCTGTGCGTCCCCTTCATTTTTATCCAAGTCCTGTGCGTTCCCTTCAGTTCTATCCAAGCCTGTACGTCCCCTTCATTTTTATCTAAGTCCTGTGCGTCCCCTTCATTTCTATAAGCTTTACATAAAAAGTCTAAATTAAAAATAATTTGCTGGTATAATAAAAATATCTGTCAATTTAAATGCAATGCAATTTGTTATAATATATATTTTGTACATGCATGGTACAAATTTCCAGAAACTTATGCGAAAGAAGATGCTTCTCTGTCGAACCTTCTCCGGACAACTTCCAAGTCTGCGAGTCTACAAAAAAAATCTATTAAAAAATTTTGGTGACCCACCTTGTTAATTGAGACAATCATTCAGTCTCCCATGTAGTGTAAACCCATGTAGTGTAAAAACTCGTGACATTTCAAATTTGGACAACTTACCTTATTTGACACTTGGCAGGTTATGACGGATTGACACTTGGTACTTGGTAGGTTATATAAAGCGATGACACTTGGTAGGTTATAATGGCGGACGCCGATCATACATACACTAGTTTCTTTTGGCTGAAGGTGTGCGTGTAACGCGTATACGTATTATGTTGACGAAAATTTGACTGGAGAATCAGAAGAAAAATCTTACCGTTTCTGACAGATTCATGAGACGATATTATGATATCTCTGTCATGCGTGGACAGATTTTATTGAAATTTGGTCTTATTCGAAAGCTTATATGCGGTTTACATAAGAAAAATGCCTTTAAATTTAGAAAATATTGCAGGCGTCATGAGATATTAATGAAATAAGTTTCAGGTTAGGTTGGTAATAGCCCGGCGACGAGTAAATGATAGCGGTAGCGACAGTCGACATATACAGGGTGTCTTTCCTGTACTTGGCGTCGAGACGCTACCGCGTCTCTAGATAACTGCTTCCAAACAAATTCTTATTGCAAAATTACATTTGTTCGATCACGATAGTAGTGGAACAACGAAAGTTGAAAATTTCTACATCAAAGCAATACCTACTACTAAAATACAAATGGTAGATCACTGTTACAAACTTAAGGCAGCGATTTTCCACCACGGTAAAAGTTTTTCCGATGGTCATTACACGAGTATGGTAAGGGGTATGGGCACAACGTGGGTATCCGTTGATGATTTACGAGTAGAAAAACTAGCTTGGCCACGAAATGCTAAAAATGCATACATATTTTTCTTCGAAAGGTGTTAATTGTGGTTGTTAATACAGTTCAATGTTAAATACGTTCAGCGCCAAAGGCTGCTTTCAGCGCCATAAGCTGCTTCGCGCACCATGACTGTACACAAAGTACTATACATATTGTTTCCGCGAAGAGCGGAGCGGATTCTCGGCGCTGACGCGACTCGGTGGGAAGGCGAGCAGGTGGAAAGAACGACACGTTCGTCGGACGAAACACCTTCTTTAATTACGTGGTCGTCGGTCCGTGACGAACGTCGTACACATACAAAACTCCACAAACAAAGATGACGGCACACCAAGAACGTGAATGCACGCGCGGGGGCGCAAGGCGAACGATCGCCAATGTCCGTAACAACGCGGCGCAAAACTGGGCGCAATATTTGGATCTAATCGCAAGGTGCGTGTCACGGATCGTGTCTCGGCGATGTTGTTCCGAGAACTAACTGTCGCCGGGCGAGCGCGGCTCTAGCCCGTTAGCGGTCAAAACACTTCAAACGAGCCGCGACGGCTCAACAGCTGTGTTGATGCCACCGCGGGCGCGCGTTCAAATACGGCCGTTGCGCGCGGCCGCAACACATATAATTCATATAGATCGGCAATGCAGTGCACATGGTTTCTTTTCGTAGTTGTTAAACTTACGTAGAAGTTATCCTTAATCAAAAAATAAGTAAAGTAAACTCGCTGAGCTGCTTTGCGCTATTCCGAGTATTCCGAGTAAGCTTTACTGGCTGCATACGCGCCTTATCTTCTAACATCACTCGATAGGCTGCAGTGCGCCGTAAACACGTGGACGTGTGACGAAGATAGATCAGAATTTATCATTTATTGGGATTTCCTTACTTTTTCCTTATTTTTAGGACCCGTGACAGTGATATAATATAATAATATAGAAGATCCCCAGTACATGTATTATATGTTTCTGAGGCAGAATTTAGCTGGCTATAAGGTACGTGTGTTATTTTATGCTTTTGTAAATAATGTTTCGGGCAGTGTTCATATGATTATTATAGTCAGACGAGAAGGGGCATGACAGGGTAATGAAAATGAGAGTTATCATTTTTCGAATCATAGTTCGCTGCGAAACCGAAAAAGTGTTAATTGTCTTATTAATAGTAAATTAATAATTTACAATAACTCCCTTACAATCTAAAATACATAAACATATACATATTAGAAACGCAGTCAGATTTATTCTACATATATTTAATTCTAATATCATACGTAGCATATGCACACGCACACATACACACATTCACGAATGCACGCACAAGAAAGAAAGAAAAAGATTAATGCAATTTATACATATGTATTCAGTTTAGCAACACCAATGCGGAGAGTAGCGCCAAGTATTTTGAATAAAATATTTATTCGTATTAAAATATTTATTTGCGTAAAACTATATCTGCTTAATATTATTTAATACATTGGCAAGCACCTTTATGTACTTGCAGCTCATTCTGATTTCACATCTTTTTTTAATTTTGTAATTATTATTATCTTCTATGTTTTGTGATTTACTTGATTTGATGTACTTGGCGTAATTTTTTTACTTTTTTGAAGTTTTTGTGGGGATGCTCATTACAATAGCTCACCAATTAAAAGATCTGTGCATCGCGGGAGGGTTTCCACTAGCCAAATGGCATTCAACCTTTCCTCCGTTGCTTGATGCATTTTCTCCAACCACACGAGCCCAGGGCTCAATTATATCACTAGACGACTGCAATACCAAAATTCTCGGACTACAATGGAATGTGATCAACGACGAATTTTCTTTCACTTCAAAACCAAGCTCAAATTCAAGGCTCACCAAACGCCTCATCTTATCAGAAGTAGCACAAATATTTGATCCATTAGGTTTTCTAGCGCCAGTCATAATTCGGGCAAAACACTGTTGCAAGAGTTGTGGCTGCACAAGCTCAACTGGGATGATCCACTGCCTTCCCAAGTAACGTCACAATGGCTCATCATCAGAGAAGATTTAACAAGCTTGCGCAAGCTATCATGTCCAAGGTGGTTCAACACCTTCAGCAACTCTACAGTGGAACTATATGGCTTTTCTGATGCCTCACAACTCGCCATGGCAGCGGTAATTTACATTACCGTATCATCACCGTCCACAAATCACAAAGTGTCGACACTAGTGTGCTCCAAGACCAAGGTAGCACCACTAAAGAAGCTCACAATCCCGAGACTTGAGTTTACTGCAGCATTGATGCTGGCGAAGTTCACAAATTATGTTCAAGCAACGCTCTAGCTCAACATTGCTACAACCTATCTGTGGACGGACTCACAAGTGACACTAACCTGGATCAAAACACACGCATCACGCTGGAAGGACTACGTAAGGAATCGTGTGTCTCAAATTCAAGAGATCACCCAAAGCGCACAATGGAGACACGTTCCAGGGACTTCAAATCCAGGTGATTGCACATCAAGAGGCTTATCAACATCGCAGCTTGAACATCACAAGCTTTGGTGGACGGGACCACCATGGCTTGCGCAGCCCAGTGAAACATGGCCATCACAACCAATGCTAGACGAAGACTTGAGTGCACTAGAGGCTCGTCCAGGCATTTCAAAGCTGCTCAATATTCAAAAGATTGAATATCACTGGGACCTCATCTATAAATATTCATCCCTTAACAAACTTATTCGCATCACATCAGTTTGTTTCAGATTTGTTTCAAGGTTGAAGAAGGCTCCAGTCACGCTGCCGCTCTTCACCTTATCGCCCATTGACATAGAATGGGCCAGGATCTTCTGGATCAAAGTAACGCAGGCGCTTTATTTCTCCAGCGAGATGAAGATGCTCAGCTCAGGCTCAACATTGCCAGCTGCTCATGTCTTCAATCGACTCACCGCATTCATCGATGAGAGTGGAGTCATTAGAGTTGGAGGCAGACTCAACAATGTTTGCACGAGCTACGAAAGTAAGCACCCTGCAATTTTACCTCGCCATTCACATTTGTCTAAATTGATTATAGACCATGCGCATCGACAAACTCTCCACGGAGGGACCCAGCTCACCCTCGCCCAGATTCGACAAAACTACTGGATCATTGGAGGGCGAGCGCCAGTGAAATCCTACATCCTGCGGTGTGTTGTGTGTGCTCGACAAAGGGGGATCCGTGCCCATCAACTGATGGGCCAACTACCTCTTTCGAGAGTTACACCCTCACGGCCGTTCAACAACACTGGCACCGATTATGCGGGTCCAATCACACTGAAGACGTGGAGAGGAAGAGGTGCCAAGACACAAAAGGGCTGGATCTGTGTCTTCGTGTGCCTCACGACATCAGCTGTTCACCCAGAACTGATGACAGACTATACAACAGAAGGGTTCATCGCCACCTACAGGAGATTTGTCTCCAGGAGAGGGATTCCTCTCACTCTTCACTCTGATTGCGGAACCAACTACGTTGGAGCTGACACCGTCCTCAAGAGAATGTTCACCCAGGGGACTGAGGCGCATCAACGATTGAATCACCTGTTTGTCAATGACAAAACAGAATGGCGTTTCAACCCACCAGCCGCACCACACATGGGAGGCAAGTGGGAAGCGGTCGTGAAGTCAATCAAACACCATCTCCGGCGAACAGTCAGTGAGACGGTGCTCACATATGAGGAGTTCAGTACTCTTCTTACACAAATAGAAGCGATGCTCAACTCACGACCGCTCGAGCCCCTCAGTGACGACCCAGATGACATCACAGCACTTACACCAGCGCACTTTCTTGTTGGACAACCACTCTCAGCTCTTCCGGAACCGTCTGTGGAGAATTCATCAGTTCTGCCATCAGCCAGATGGCAGTTCATTCAAAAGAAGATGCAACAATTCTGGACTCAGTGGTCATCCCACTATTTGCAGAGACAACTATCCATCACCAAATGGCATCATCCAACCAACGACTTGAAGATCGGATCCCTGGTGCTCATCACAGATGAGCGATTTCCACCAAGCAAGCGGCCACTTGCGAGGGTCATCACCTTGCATCCAGGGAAGGATGGACTCACCCGAGTCGTGACGCTCAAGACCGCCACTACAACACTAATCAGGCCAATTGCAAAATTGGCAATTTTGCCTGTTTCAGATTCAACATCAACATCTTCCATCAGCTGTTGATGGCGGGAGCATGTTTGGGAATGATTAGTTCTCTGCGCCGCCGCACTCTCGATCACCGCAGCACCTCCTGGGCAGCGGAAGTCGCGGTCGATCCGCGATCAATCGACCAATCAGCGTCCGTCTTGTCGATCGGCGCTCGAGAATGTTCGAGAAGACGCCGAGGCGGAAATGCGCATCCATTTTTGTTCTCATTCTGTTCATTACCGTGCGCAACGAACAACGTATTTTGTCCATTGTTAAAAAGCTTTGCTCAACAAGCAAATTCAGTGCTCAAATCACGTCAGACTCAAAAGTAGACTCAACACGCTGTTCGCGTCACAATCCGTGCATACAAAGTCAAGTGATCGCGTATTCGCAATTGTGCGTGTTCACGTGTCCGCGTGTTTGAAACGTGTGAATTGTTGTACAAGAGAGTGTACGGGGGCTCAACCCTCTGTTTTCCAGTGTGCACAACGGCTCATCCGTTGGCACACTTTTTATAATAAAGACTTCACAATTTATTGTGCAAACCAGTGTTTTGGTGCCAATCGCCGATTATAACCTCACCAGCCTCCTCGTGCTCAACCTAACCTAACATTTTTGCATTATTTCATTTCCAGATGAAAGAAGCGCTAAACGAAGCGGGGCGATGAGAAGAGACGAAAGAGGAAAAGGAGGGACAAGAGGAACAGGAGGGAAAGGTGTCCCAGGAGGGAAAGGGGGAAAGGGCGGAGACGGCGAGGGAGGACTCGGCCGATATGAAGGCGGAATTAAACAAAGTAATTATGTGGAATGTGGATTATGTGACCGTGAAAGCATATGTGTGATTCAGAGTTGGGCAAAATGTAATCTAATTACAAATTACAAATTACAAATTACAAATTACAATTAAAATGTAATTGCGTAATTGATTACACATTTTCTGTAATCGTTAATTTAGGTAGTTGACAAAATATTTTGTGTACTTGTGGAATTGATTACACATTTTCTGTAATCGTTAATTTAGGTAGTTGACAAAATATTTTGTGTACTTGTGGAATTGATTACACATTTTCTGTAATCGTTAATTTAGGTAGTTGACAAAATATTTTGTGTACTTGTGGAATTGATTACACATTATTTTCAACACATAATATTTTGTCAACTACCTAAATTAAGGATTACAGAAAATAATGTGTAATCAATTACCCAATTACATTTTAATCGTAATTTGTAATTAGTTTACATTTTGCCCAACTCTGTTGTGAATATTATTTCGTTTGTGTCCGATATTTTTTATGTTATGTAATTTTATGAAAATGTAATTTTTATGTTATCTACTGTTCCAGATTAAAAAGGCACTGAAGCGCATAACATATCGGCGCGGAGGCGGCCGCGGAGGAAGGCGCGGAGGAAGGCGCGGAGGCGGTTGGCGTGGAAGAAGGGGGGGACAAGGGGGGCAAATTTTTATTTACCAATAATTTTTACTCATTATCAATCTTCTTATAAATTATTAATAAAAAAATGTATTAAAATATTTAACGATTTTGTTTGTTTTAATAGAATGTGAAACGTTCACATTTTCTATCGTATCGGCATGAACGTTTCAGTAACATACTGCTGAGATTTTCCAGATGAAAATAAATTTAAACACGGTATAAATCGGATTATTTGTAGCATTATCAGATTAGAAATGTTACATGTATATTTAATTATATAGTACAATTCTAGAAATAATCTGATTTATACCGTGTTTAAACTCATTTTTGGAAAATCTCAGCAGTATGTTACTGAATACACTGATTCCTCCGTGGCGTTTCAAATAAAAATAACTGGGTTATTTTTATTCAACGACAAATAAAGATAAAGAGTCTTTGATAGTTTACTTCAATAATTTATAATGCCCATCTCTGGATGAAACAATACTAATTTGCGTATCAATATCCTTTCTAAACTTCGCAATTCTTATTATCTTCTCTCATTCTGAGCAATATTTATATTTACTTGTGAAAAAATATAATGATATGATTGTTCAATGATTGTTTGTATTATTTGTTTTAATAGAATGTAAAACTCACATTTTCTATCGTATCTGCATGGACGTTTTAGTAACGTATATACGTTCAGTACGTACTGTTGAGATTTTCCAGATGAAAGTAAACACGGTATAAATCGGATTATTTGTAGCATTATTAGATTAGAAATGTTACATTTATATTTAATTATCTAGTACAGTTCTAGAAATAATCCGATTTATACCGTGTTTGAACTCATTTTAATCTGGAAAATCTCAGCAGTGTGTTACTGAACACGTTACGTTTTACATTTTATTAATACGTAATCTACTACAAGCAACACTCTATGCCTTTCGAGCCAAGACTCGAACCGAGATCAGAAGCCGCCGCCGAACAGTTATTATCTTTGCCCATCTCTAATATCCAGCCGCTTCGCCGTGATTCATTCAAGCCTTCTTGACGACAAAATGGTAATAGGGGAAATGCGGCAACCGCGCGAGACGACTCTCGATACGTATCGGCAACTATGTCTTTCCTACATTTATCGGCTAGCTTGGACTTCCACTGGTTCTGATGGTACAAGGGCGAATATACCATCTTCGCTGGTGACGGAGAATCCTTGAAGCATAATTCTGTCATTTCTCGAGTCTGTCTCAGTACACGAGTTATAAATTCATTATTATTTCAATGTACGGTGCTTATTAGCGTTCAAACGCACCAGACCCGTCTGCACGGATGTCTACTGAAGGCAACTATACCCGCAAAAGCTTCCGTCTTGCCGATTTCACGACGTAAGTTGGTTGAAACGGTTTGTTAACTACATCGCGTTTACGTATAACGCTGATGCTACGTGGCTTGAATATACCACTAGCGCCGGTGACGGAGAAGCCTTGAAGCTTCATTCTGTCAGTTTTCGAGTCATAAATTCATTATAATTTCAACGTACGGTGCTTATTAGCGTTCAAACGCACCAGACCCGTCTGCACGGATGTCTACTGGAGGCAACTATACCCGCAAAAGCTTCCTTCTTGCCGATTCCGCAACGTAAGTTGGTTGAAACGGTTTGTTTACTACATCGCGTATACGTACACGTTTTTCCTAGCTTCTGTGAGCGTACGCACACATTCAACGCCCGATGAGACGGCAGCCTTATGAGCTGAGATATTTCGATGCAAAGTTGCAATTTGCCGAATTTTATGTTAAGAGATTTTCTCCATCGTCAAGTGTAGGCAAGAGGGGAACATGAAAGGGAGAGGAAATGTCTCCAATATGCACGTTGTTCATTCGATGAAGGTTTCGGCACTTTCGGCCAATCGCGTAACAAACACGATTTGTTGTCGCGTGTGTAACGTTCGGTTGTCCAGGGACAACTGAGCGTCGAGGTCTCTGAGGGGAGAGCGGCGTCCCCTCAAGTATAGGGTAGGTGGGGGTTCTACTCTACAGACTAAAGAGTGAAATCTATGGCTTCTAAACTTAACAATTTATTTATTTATTCAGTAAAACTTATTCTAATAACAATAACAATGAACTAATATTACTTACAGTCTACGATTATGTAATATATATAATAATAATAATACACTCTCTTTTTTTTGGTTTACTATATTTTCTGATTCTAATGGTACGTAATATTGGAATATGTATATATGTATATTGCAGAGCTCGGCCGCTGCCGTTTCCGGAGCGAGCTCGAATACTCTTGGCAATTTCTGTAGTAAGATCGGCCGCTGCCGTTTCCGGAGCGAGCTCGATTCTTTTGACAGAGTTCTGTTCTATGCTCTACAGACCTTGTTTTTACCAAGCACTTCGGCCGCTGCCGTTTCCGGAGCGAGCTCGATGGCTTTATAAGAACGAGGTTTTATGACTCTCAAATGAGCAACCCAAAGAGGAGCACCAGTAACTTTTATACACTGGAGATGCACTTTTATACACCGCCGCTGCCGTTTCCGGAGCGAGCTGAATCTCACTGGTTGAAACTTAAGCTGCCTCTAGGCTTGAGCATTCGTTCGTCACTTGAGCGTATTTGTAGCTTGAATGTCCCGCTGTGCTGCGTGCGCCTCCTTTTATACTGGAAAATTGGCGGGCTGGCGCATGCGCAGTGAATCGCTATTTGTTATTTCGTGTTTTGCTCGCTTATTACATTATAGTTTGTCTTGTGCTTTTGCTAATACTTACAATTAATTATTCCTAATGTTCCTATAATAATTGTTTCTCTAATATTTATCTAAATTATAAATTATACATAAAAGTCTTATAATACATTTGCGCGGTAACAGAAAATAGGTTACATGGTAATGGAGATTGATTCCTACTTTACCGACAGTCGGTTTCTAACGGTTTGAGTCCCCGTGGGACGTTACACGTGACAGCCAGACAGAGAGCACATCTGTCAAGGTAAACGTAACCTACTATTACCCGGCGAAAAGAAGACTCCTAGCAGGCGGGCTCGGGCTGTGCCATCCGCCGCTGTGACAATTGGTCGATTCACCTATTTGGGCACACTTTTAAAGACGCGGCACACGTATTTTGGTTATTGGCTGAAGTAGGCACAAACATTGTCGCACCGCGTGACGAAGAGAGCGAACGAAACACATCGAGACCGAGTGGGATAGAGCGATCTGACCGACGATCGCCAAAACAATAGCGTAGGCATCTCAGACGGTTAACCATTAATATATAATAACATAAAAATTTCCTTATTTTTCACAATATGTTCAGGAAAGTATTATCATCGGTTTGGTGAGATTCTTCTGATTAAAATGAGTCTAAACGCAATCTCGCACAGATTGTTTTTAATTGAAATCATGATAAAAAAATTATGTTTAACATCGTATTATTAAAAACATTTAATATTTTATCACATTTCATTGAGGCTCATTATCAGCATAAACTCTAAGTACATAATTACAGTTCTTAAAAACAAGTATCATTTGAAAATTAAAAATGGATATAATTTTCAAGCTTCCTTACCCTATAAATCTTCTGAGCTGCTGCTGCTGCTACTGTCGTCGCTGTCATCCGACTCGCTGTTATCATAACTTAATTCCGTGTCTTCAATTATCCGGTCGTTCCTCCAATATTCCTCTTCTACTTTCTCCACATGACTACAAAAGTTCTCCCACTGGCTCTGAGTGATTTCACTCAGAGATTCGCGAGTAAAAGTCTCTAAATCACCCCTTGAAATTGTTGACGACGGATTCCTTTCTCGAATCTTCCTCTTCAATTGCGCCCAGGCCAATTCTATAGGATTTAGATCGCACATATATGGTGGCAGTCTTAACACGTTATGACCGTGTGATTTTATTTGCTCGTCTATTTTATACGTTTTTTCGGCATTTTTATTTATGTGTACCAAATGCATTAACTCAAATTTGGTCATTTTTTCAGTACATTCAATATTATTACTCTTTAGCCACTCTATTATGTCGCCCTTCCTACTGCTTATTGTTGGTGCTTTATTCTTTTGCACTGAGTGGTACGGGGCATTGTCCATTACAATTACCGAGTTTGGAGGAATGTTCGGTAATAATTTTTGTTGTATCCATTTGTTAAAATTTTCTGCGTTCATTTGACCATGGTAGTCTCCTGTAGTGGTACCGGATTTGAAAATGAGGTCCGCACCATTTACAAAACCATTTTTCCCACCGGCATGAACAATTATCAGCCGATGGGAAGAACTATTATTTTTTAATACCCCTAGCACATCCTCGCTGTGCCAACACTTGCTAAAACACAAGGTGTTGTCGACCCATGTTTCGTCCATATATATAATGTTCCTGTTTTGTCTTCTATAATGTCGTAATGCTTTTAAATATTTTTCCCTCCAAATCACAATATTCGGTCTTTCAATTAGAACCTTCCGAATACTATTGCTCTTGCTCCATTTAAATCCCATAGACTTTAATACTTTATAAAGACAATCTATTTTCCATGGAAAATCTATCCTTTCGCGTATCGCAGCCAACAATTTTGGAGCACTTGGTACAATTTTTTTTCCACATAAAATTCATAAATAACATTTTTTATGATAGCCCTATCTTCATTAGAGCAGTGAAACGTTTTTAGAATGCCTCGTGGACGTTTTTTACCTGGTGATGATAATGGCGTCTCTTCTGAAATTTTTGAACTCTCTTTTCGAATTCTCTGAATCGTTTTCTGTGATAAGCCAGTATAATCCATGGCACGAATAATAGCTTGGCGCATTGGATGGAGAGGCCTATCTGCATCACGCTCCTCTTCACATTTTTTTATAATCCTCCTCACCATATTCCGCGCATCACTACGAACTGTCTGTTCTTTCTTGTGTGGTCGCATAATGTATAACGTTGCAGTGCAATTACTCTTACTTTAACACTACACCTATCAATGAACTGCACTGGACTGAACTAAACGCAAGATGTTTTTAATTATTTTTCGCCAAAAACTATGGCTGTGTAACCATGGTAACGTGACCGAGAAACAAAATTAAGCGGTGATATGGTGATTATGACTATAGGTGATTGGTGATTCTCCTGGATGATCTGCTGTCTATCTTGTACAGGAGGTGTTAGGAGGGTGCCTTTACAGAAGACAAATTGGACATCTTCTTGTACGAATATTATTTCTATTAAATTCCGTAATTGATTTAATAAAATTTTATCCTCTTCTGATGAGATGTATACTTTTGTGGCTTTTTCAGATACCAGGTATGTATGAAGTGACCTCAGCGAGTTGTATACGTCTTCTTCTGTTGGATGTTCTGGTGTGACGAGTCCAAGGATTGTGTGCTTCCCTTCCTAAATTTTTATTAACTCTCCAATTCTTAATGGATGTGGAATTTTATGAGGTTTTATATTCTTTTCCTTATATAATCTTCCTCCTAATGGTCCTATTGGCCTGCCTTGTGTGTTTATGAATGTTACTATGTATCCTTTGCCCATCCATAAGTGATCTTCTACCTCTGTGTTTTGGTTTTTAACAGGAATATTTGATACTATTCTTGGTTTGGCTGGTGTGGGTTGTTTGTGCCGTGGAGAATGTGGGGAAAGAGATAATAATGGTGGAGGATGAGAGGGAAAGGATGGTGGAGGAGGAGTAAGTATCCTTCCTTTCTTTATCCTGATTGGCGTTATGGGGCCTGTGTCTGTGCTGGATTTTAATTTTGGTTTCTTCTTTTTAGGTGTATGGTGAGTGTTCTTTTCTGAACTTGATTTTGCGTCGATTTTGGGAGGGTCCTTATAATTATGCTGTGGTATTACAACCGTTTCATCAATTTCTTCAATTAGATCCTCTTCTTTCTTGACGCGAGGTTTCTTGGCTTGCGGGGGTTTATATATTTGGGGTGTCACGACTTGCGGGGGTGCGTGTACTTGGACTTGAGGGGGCGAATATGTCGTTTGAGGGGATGCGTGTATTGCAACGGGTACGGAGATTTGATGAGTCGCGTAACGAGGGGGTGTATGTGTTTCCGCTTCGACATTCCGGTTTTTAGTCTCGGGACGAGAGGAGGAGGTGTTCGTGCTTTGTTTTTTCCGTTTTAATTTTTTCCGCTTTAAATTTAACGCATCGCTTTCGTCATATGAAGAGGAATCGGTTTCTGAGGAGCTAAGTATTACTTGTTTATGTGGAGCTGGATTTCCAGAAGTTGAGGCTGTAGTTTCCCTTTGTCGGGTTGGAAATTGATGAAATTCTTTTAATTTTTTGTTTTCGTGTGAATTTGTATCTGAATGAGCTCTTTTTGCATGTAATGGTAGTGCAATCGGATTCCTAGACAATGCGTCCGCGTTTGTGTTATATTTTCCGGGTTTATATAAAATTTTATAGTCGTATTCTGCTAATCTAATTTTCCAGCGCATTAATCGAGACGTAGGATTAGAGAGATTTTGAAGCCATTCTAATGGTTTATGGTCTGTTATTAGATAAAATTTTCGTCCGTAAATGTAAGGTCTGAAGTGAAAAACTGCGTATATTATTACTAACAATTCTCGTTCTGTAGGAGAATATCGCGTTTCTGCGTCATTTAAAACGCGAGATGCGTATGCTACTGGCAAATCTTTGCCTATTTCTCCTTGACTAAGAACCGCACCTACAGCAATACCTGAGGCGTCTGTCGTGATGTTGAATACTTTATCGAAGTCCGGGAATTGTAAGATGGGTTCCTTGCAGAGAGCTTCCCGTAAGGTTTCAAATACTTTCTGTTGTTTGTAGGTCTACTCGAATTGGTAGTTCTTTCTAGTGAGATTAGAAAGTGGTCTTGCAATTTTTTAAAAATCTTTTATAAATCGCCTATAATATCCGCTCTGTCCCAGGAATTGTTTGACGTTTTTGACCGTAGTAGGTGTTGGAAATTCCTTTACTGCTACTACTTTCTTCGGGCCAGGTTTGACTCCGTCCTCTCCTATTATATGTCCTAAGTACGATACTACTTTCTTCAAAAATTCGCATTTGTCCGGTTGAAGGTGGAGATCCGCTTCTCTTAATCTGTCCATTAGTCGTTTGAATTTAGTTGCGTGTTCTTTTAATGTACTGGCGTATATGACAATATCGTCTAGATATACGAAAAGCTCTATTCCTTGGAGCCCAGTCAAGACCTGGTCCATTAGTCTTTGGAAGGTGGCTGGTGCGTTTTTAAGTCCAAATGGCATTCTGGTAAATTCGTAGTGCCCGTAAATTGTACAGAATGCTGTTTTATGTCGATCTTCAGGATGCATAGGAATTTGGTGAAATCCAGATGCAAGATCAAATACAGAAAAATACTTTGCACTTCCTAACTGATCTAGTATGGCAGTTATATTTGGCAGAGGATAAGCGTCTCCAATTGTTAATTCGTTTAATTTCCTGAAGTCAATTACTACTCTGGATTATTTATTTCCCTGCGCGTCTTCTTTCTTGGGTACAAGCCAAATCGGTGAATTATAAGGTGAAGATGATGACTGTATGATTCCTTTTTCAAGCAATTCTTTAGTCTGTATTCTAACTTCTTCCTTATATGCTTGGGGATACCTGTATTGCTTTGTAAAAACGGGGACGTCGTTTTCTGTAATTATTCTATGGTATGTTTTGTTTGTCGCTTCCAGTTTTTCCCCTGGAAGGTAGAATCTATCTGCGCGTTCCTTTATTAATTGTTCAATGCTGGCCCGTTCCTCTGAGTTTGGGTGGTCCAACCGTAATAATTGTAATAATTGGTGCGTTCTGTCAGTTCTTTTGTATGTGTTTGTTGTTTCCTCTTCTGCAGGTATTTCTTCGAATTCTTCTAATTCAACTGATGGTACTGGAATTTTGATGTCCTTTGTAGATGTGTTTATAGCAAAAAGATATGCTACACCGTTGTTATTCGAAACTAGTGCATTTCCCATATGTATGTTAGGGTGGATGTTAATTTTTGGAATATGTCCTGTTTTAGATTGTGTATTAAGCACTCGCACATATATTTGGCTTCGTGCTCTTGCTGGTATCGTGACCATTTCTGGGTCAATAAATGGAATAGTTTCCATTCCAATGGTTATCTCTGACTTCATATAATCGATGGTTGCTCCGTTTGTTTGGAAGAATTCCGTTCCTAGTATTCCATCTTGTTTGATAGGAAGATCCTCCACAACATGGATAATAATTTCTGTGTTTAAAGTTCTTATTTTGATATATCCTATTGTGCTGAGTAGGCCGTCTGTAATACCATTGAGGTCGAACAAGGTGTCCGTATAGATTGGTATATTCGGTGAAACAGCACTTCTCTTAATGACGTTGAGATCAGATCCGGTACCGATCATTAACGTTGCGTGGTCCTCGCTGAATCCTATATCAGAAAGAAGGATGCTAGGAGGTTTCCTTATTTGCTCCGTTTTTAATCTGAGTATGGCCTGCCTACGTACCATACGGGGTTGTGCTTCTTCTCTTTCCTTCGTATCGAAGTATATCTTCTTTCTACATTGGTCTATTGTATGGCCTCTAAATTTGCAATATTCGCAGAATACTTCTGGTTTCTGTATTCTTTCTGCATAACTTTTACTTCTGCATTCTTGTATCGTGTGACCTGGTCTTTTGCAGTAATCACAGTACACATTGGATTGAGGAGCTCTGCTCGTGTAACATTGGCTTCTACAATCTCGTGTTGTGTGACCTGGCCTTCGGCAATTATCACAGTATACGGTAGATTGAGGGGCTCTATTCGTGTAACTTCGGCTCCTACAATCTTGCGTCATGTGACCTGGCCTTCGACAGAAGTCACAGAATGTATCATTCCACGGTCCGTTTCGTGCTCCGTTTCGGTTTCTACATTCTTGCGTTGTATGTCCTGTTCTATGACATTGTTGACAGGTTTTTTGCTGCCAGTTGGTTCGTGAGATTCGGCTGCTACAAGCAGTAGCAATATGGCCGTATCCAAGGCAATTCGCACACTGGTTAGTCGGTGGTATTCCTGCTGCTTCTCTTGTTCGTAGTTGGTTTTCGTTATGTTCCGCTTCTGCTTTAATGGCGACATTGATGGCGCGGTCAAGATTGTTAAAGGTGTGGTCATATATTCTATTATAAATTTCCGTTTTGAGTCCCGTTAGAAAGGCTTTAATGGCGTTTTGTTCCGCGATGGTATTAAATTGATTTACATGCGTCGGTACCTCTATTGCATTGCAATGTTTAATCTGAAGTAAGAGATTGGATACGCGACTGCTGTAATCTACCGTCGTTTCATTATGTAGCTGTGCTATTTTTGATAATTCACCATATAACTGTATTGAAGTGTGTAATGGTGCGAATCGTGACTCTAATACCGAAATAAGATCATCGATTGAATTATAATCTCCGCTTAAGACTACTCTAGAAGCTTGTCCGAAAAGCTTATTTTTTATGAGTTGAACTAATCCATACTCTGCGTTCGGATTAACCATTCGCCGTGCATGTCGGCAGCTTTTTATAAACTGGTGTATTGGTATATTTCTACCGTCGAAAGAAGGGACTGTGTCCGCAGTATCGCGTAGGCTAATGTGTGGTAAATGAGGATATGTATTCGTAGATGTATTCATATTAATTTGTGGATTTGAAGGTCCTGGAGTATTTACATCTACTGTAATGATTTCTGGAGTTTCTGTAGTCTCCTGAGTTTGAGTCTCTGTATTTATTGTTAGGTTAGCCATTGATTCTCCAATTGTATTAGGGATTGTGAAGTTTTAAAGCCTCTGTAAAATTTAGAGAAAAGGAAGAAAAAATTTCTTGGAAAATACTCACTTATGGAGTGATTTCTCTAACGAAATAGTTCTTCGAAATGAATTTATCCTCTAAACCAAGCGAGAAATCCCACCGCTGTTACCAAAAATATTTCCGACCTGTAACGTTCGGCTGTCCAGGGACAACTGAGCGTCGAGGTCCCTGAGGGGAGAGCGGCGTCCCCTCAAGTATAGGGTAGGTGGGGGTTCTACTCTACAGACTAAAGAGTGAAATCTATGGCTTCTAAACTTAACAATTTATTTATTTATTCAGTAAAACTTATTCTAATAACAATAACAATGAACTAATATTACTTACAGTCTACGATTATGTAATATATATAATAATAATAATACACTCTCTTTTTTTGGTTTTCTATATTTTCTGATTCTAATGGTACGTAATATTGGAATATGTATATATGTATATTGCAGAGCTCGGCCGCTGCCGTTTCCGGAGCGAGCTCGAATACTCTTGGCAATTTCTGTAGTAAGATCGGCCGCTGCCGTTTCCGGAGCGAGCTCGATTCTTTTGACAGAGTTCTGTTCTATGCTCTACAGACCTTGTTTTTACCAAGCACTTCGGCCGCTGCCGTTTCCGGAGCGAGCTCGATGGCTTTATAAGAACGAGGTTTTATGACTCTCAAATGAGCAACCCAAAGAGGAGCACCAGTAACTTTTATACACTGGAGATCCGCCGCTGCCGTTTCCGGAGCGAGCTGAATCTCACTGGTTGAAACTTAAGCTGCCTCTAGGCTTGAGCATTCGTTCGTCACTTGAGCGTATTTGTAGCTTGAATGTCCCGCTGTGCTGCGTGCGCCTCCTTTTATACTGGAAAATTGGCGGGCTGGCGCATGCGCAGTGAATCGCTATTTGTTATTTCGTGTTTTGCTCGCTTATTACATTATAGTTTGTCTTGTGCTTTTGCTAATACTTACAATTAATTATTCCTAATGTTCCTATAATAATTGTTTCTCTAATATTTATCTAAATTATAAATTATACATAAAAGTCTTATAATACATTTGCGCGGTAACAGAAAATAGGTTACATGGTAATGGAGATTGATTCCTACTTTACCGACAGTCGGTTTCTAACGGTTTGAGTCCCCGTGGGACGTTACACGTGACAGCCAGACAGAGAGCACATCTGTCAAGGTAAACGTAACCTACTATTACCCGGCGAAAAGAAGACTCCTAGCAGGCGGGCTCGGGCTGTGCCATCCGCCGCTGTGACAATTGGTCGATTCACCTATTTGGGCACACTTTTAAAGACGCGGCACACGTATTTTGGTTATTGGCTGAAGTAGGCACAAACATTGTCGCACCGCGTGACGAAGAGAGCGAACGAAACACATCGAGACCGAGTGGGATAGAGCGATCTGACCGACGATCGCCAAAACAATAGCGTAGGCATCTCAGACGGTTAACCATTAATATATAATAACATAAAAATTTCCTTATTTTTCACAATATGTTCAGGAAAGTATTATCATCGGTTTGGTGAGATTCTTCTGATTAAAATGAGTCTAAACGCAATCTCGCACAGATTGTTTTTAATTGAAATCATGATAAAAAAATTATGTTTAACATCGTATTATTAAAAACATTTAATATTTTATCACATTTCATTGAGGCTCATTATCAGCATAAACTCTAAGTACATAATTACAGTTCTTAAAAACAAGTATAATTTGAAAATTAAAAATGGATATAATTTTCAAGCTTCCTTACCCTATAAATCTTCTGAGCTGCTGCTGCTGCTGCTGCTACTGTCGTCGCTGTCATCCGACTCGCTGTTATCATAACTTAATTCCGTGTCTTCAATTATCCGGTCGTTCCTCCAATATTCCTCTTCTACTTTCTCCATATGACTACAAAAGTTCTCCCACTGACTCTGAGTGGGAGAAATCACCCCTTGAAATTGTTGACGACGGATTCCTTTCTCGACTCTTCCTCTTCAATTGCGCCCAGGCCAATTCTATAGGATTTAGATCGCACATACATGGTGGCAGTCTTAACACGTTATGACCGTGTGATTTTATTCGCTCGTCTATTTCACACGTTTTTCGGCATTTTTATTTATCTGTACCAAATGAATTAACTCAAATTTCGTCATTTTTTCACTACATTCAATATTATTACTTTTTAGCCACTCTATTATGTCGCCCTTCCTACTGTTTTTTGTTGGTGCATTATTCTCTTGCACAGAATGGTACGGGGCATTGTCCATAACAATTACCGAGTTTGGAGGAATGTTCGGTAATAATTTTTGCTCTATCCATTTGTCAAAATTTTCTTCGTTCATTTGAAACTCGTGGTAACGTACACGAGACCGCTTAATTTTGTTTCTCGTTCACGTTACCATGGTTACAAAGCCATAGTTTTTGGCGAAAAATAATTAAAAACATCTTGCGTTTAGTTCAGTCCAGTGCAGTTCATTGATAGGTGTAGTGTTAAAGTAAGAGTAATTGCACTGCAACGTTATACATTATGCGACCACACATTTTAATCAGAAGAATCTCATCAAACCGATGATAATACTTTCCTGAACATATTGTGAAAAATAAGGAAGTTTTTATGTTATTATATATTAATGGTTAACCGTCTGAGATGCCTACGCTATTGCTTTGGCGATCGTCGGTCAGATCGCTCTATCCCACTCGGTCTCGATGTGTTTCGGTCGCTCTCTTCGTCGCGCGGTGCGACAATGTTTGTGCCTACTTCAGCCAATAACCAAAATACGTGTGCCGCGTCTTTAAAAGTGTGCCCAAATAGGTGAATCGGCCAATCGTCACAGCGGCGGACGGCACAGCCCGAGCCCGCCTGCTAGGAGTCTTCTTTTCGCCGGGTAATAGTAGCTAGTGTCAAACCATCATAACCTGCCAAGTGTCACATAAGGTAAGTAGTCAACATTTTTCAAATGTCACGGGTTTTTACACCATATAGGACACTGAATTATTGTCCCAATTAACAAGGTAAGTCGCCAAAATTTTTTAATACATTTTTTATGTAGAGCTTCTAGAAACAAAGGGGATGCACAGACTTGGAAGTTGCCCGGAGAAGGTTCGACAGAGAAATATCTTCTTTCGCAAAAGTTTCTAGAAATTTATACCAGGCATGTACAAAATAATAATATATTGTAACAAATTGCATTTAAATTCCCAGATATTTTTATACCAGTAAGCCATTTTTAATTTAGAGTTTCTACAGGATGATTCTGGAGCTCCGCCCGACAATTGATGCGTCCTGGTACCCCGTGGCGAGGTCAAGCCCCCGCAGTGCCCCACCGAATTTTAGGGCTTTCGACCCTCGAAGGGGTGGAGTCCAATTAAGAAGTGAGAAATCTTCAACTTCCGCATTTCTCATCAGATCTTTGCGAAAACGACGCCAATTGATTCCTTATGTTTCGCCGATGAAACTGACACCAAGAACGACGTAATTCGGAATATAATGAAGGAAATTCCATAAAAATTAATTTCCATAACCTCAAGCTAACTTCGTTAATAATAGTCCGATTTACAAGAAATTTGGTATGATTTTCATCGGAAAAACATATGGAATCCATCGGCATCACTTCCATATCGATACGAGAAAGAATAAAGAATTATTTTTTTCTGAAACAGGTATGAAATCCTCGGTCGACCCCGGCAAATCGTGGTCTACCCCCCGCAGTTGAAGGTGAAAACGTGAAATATTCATTTCAGCGTATTAAAAAATTCTTTATTCTTTATCGTATCGAAATGGAAGTTACACCAATAGATTCCTTATGTTTTTCTGATGAAAATCATACCAAATGTCATGTAAATCGGAATACTTTTACATTAGGAATACAAATTGCTTGTGTAAAAGTAGTCCGATTTACATGATATTTGGTATGATTTTCATCACATTGGGATGAATCAGATAACGAATCATGTGAACAGTGTACAGGAAATTATATTATGTTTAAGAATGAATTAATATTGACGAAAGGTATAGTTATTAATCGTTTACTATTATTTTCATTGCAAGGTGATAAAATAGTCAAAGCAATACGTAAATTTAATATATTTACTATTCCCACAACCAAAGTATTGCTAGCTAGACAATCATATAAAGTTATGAATGCTATATTTCATAGTGGTTCATGTATTGAGGATGGCCATTACACCAGCATATGTAAAGAAGAAGGAATGACTAGTAGTTGGATTGAAGCTGATGACGTGCAAATTAAAAAAAGGCAATGGCCCAGAGGCGCTAAAGATCTTTATATTTTGTTCTTACAAAAAATGATAATAAATAAATCAACCAATTGCGCCAATTAGATAAATGGTCATCAATAAAACTACAAAATGTGTGAAATCCCCACAAAATTACCTTTTTTAAAAAAAGGTACAAAAAAAGAGCGCCAAGTATATAACCCATTCAAAAAGAATCGCATTTAAAAACATTGTCGTAAATTAATATAAATTTATTAATGTGCTATATTTTTTAACTTTACAAAAGTAATGATATACTATAATTGCGCCAATTATCACAATGACTATTTATACAAAGACAAAATGTATTAAATAATATTAAGCAGATATATTTTTATACAAATAAATATTTTAATACGAATAAATATTTTATTCAACATACTTGGCGCTGCTCTCCGAAAAAAATGTTAATTGTCTTGGTTAATAAATATAAAACAAGACAAGACACCACTGAGACAAGAAAGAAAGAAAAAGATTTTAATGCAATTTATACATATTTATTCAGTTTAGCAACATCAATTCGGAGAGCAGCGCCAAGTATTTTGAATAAAATATTTATTCGTATTAAAATATTTATTTGTATAAAAATATATCTGCTTAATAATATTTAATACATTTAGTCTTTGTATAAATAGTCATTGTGATAATTGGCGCAATTATAGTATATCATTACTTTTGTAAAGTTAAAAAATATAGCACATTAATAAATTTTTATTAATTTACGACAATGTTTTTAAATGCGATTCTTTTGGAATGGGTTATATACTTGGCGCTCTTTTTTTGTACCTTTTTTTTTAAATTTATAATACTTTAATGAACAGAAAACTAACGAAATTTGCATAGGAACAGTGTATTAAAAACTAAACATTAGTACAAAAAACATAAAAAGTATAATAATAATAAGATGTACTTCCACCATTAAGTTGAATTACTTGAAATATTCTGTTCTCCATACCACAAATTAATTTTTGTAACGTTGCTTTTAGAATGCTTGAAAATAGGTCTACATTTAAATAAAAACAAAATATTTTACTAATTTATTTTTTATTTTACTAATTACAGAACCGTACGTAGCGCGCCACAGGCGCAGCGGCCGGAGAGTGAGGGCCCAGCAAGAGGACTGGGCCTTCCTCAAGGCTATAAAGTAACAGGCCATCTCCCTGCGGGCCTGGGCTGTGGCCGTGGCGACCGTGGCGACCGTGGCCGTGGCCATCACGAATAATTTGTTTTATTCTACAGGGTGTCCCAAAAATGCTGCGGTCCCTTAAAGGGGGTGATTCGGGGGGTGATTGCAAACAACTTTTTCCTTTGCTAAAATGCCCTCCGAGGTTTCGTTAACGAGATATTAATAAAAAGCACCGACCAATCAGAGCGCGAGCCTTCCGCTGGAGGTCCCGCGCTAGCGTGGCCGCGCGCCGGGCCGCGCTGCGACTACGAACAAGCAAGGCGGCATGCATCGAAGGAAATTGCGTAGAATGGCAAATGAAAAAGACGTAACAAAAAAATCCAACCTTTTGCCATGGTTTGTTTGCCATTTAAAGTGAATAATGAATAAAGGATAAATGGATGAAAATCGCGTGTAACGTAAAAAGACGAATACACATTTTTTTTAGAAGATTCGAAAATAATAATTATTTGAAGTGGGAGGATAAGGAATACGTAAAATTCCTTGTGTTAATAACATATCCACGAAAAGGTAATGTAACAGGAAATTAACGAAAAGTGATCGTAGTTCGTTATTGTGATAAAAATCCGTAACTCAATAACGGCCAGCACTGTTGCTGATAACGAATAAATCTGTTTAAAAAGCCCGAATAAATATTTTCGTACGAGAATTTGGAGAATTATCGCCGGAAATAAGCCATAGCTTGCGTTAAATTTAAAAATGAATGATCATCATTAAAGTAACTAAAACTCACCCTTGTCGAAAATTCACCTGCAACTTGAAAACTTGTGTCACTGGGTCACTGAACCGATCCTGGTCATCGATGGACGAGCCCAGTGCACAGCTGATCCCAGGTATACGACAGTACCCAAAGTTAAGGGTCGCAATGTCAGGTGCGTCCAGGTCAACGTACCGAAATATTCACTTCACTGCACGGCTACTAACACTGATCACTTTATTTACTTTTTATGGAACGTGTTGTTCCTACGTTTTAAAGCCGCGACGCTAACCGACGAAACGTATCCTCGCTGGGTGTTTCGATATTGGGATATTCTAGCACAAATGCTCGCGCAGCAGCACTTGCGTTCCCGTCGTTCCGGGCGTAGACCCAGAACATACGGTAGTATTCCTGGGCTGTGAACATTTCTGCAACGCGATTTCTAGCTGACTGACAGGATTTTTTCCAAGCAACTTCCGCTACCCCCAAGTAGCTTCTCTGGTTCCATTATGAGTTAACTCCCACCAAGCCAAGAGGCTTTAGGTAAAAAGAAGCCAGCACATTTTCGGAACACACGTGTTTTGCAGAAGTGCAACGAAAACTTTCACAAAAGCCCGCGCTCCGTCCTTCTACTGCCAATGTACCCATTGCTTCGAGATAGAAAACAGACACCACGTGTATCGGTTCGAAAGGGTCCGAAGGGACGAGACGCAGAAAGTCTTCGAGTTGCTATAAAGAAGAAAATGCATACCATTCCTGTTTCCCCTTTCTGACACCCTGAGTTCACGTCTGCTACGAGGCGGAACCAATTAAGTCATAAATTATCCGAAACTGTAGGAAACCGTTCTCTACCGCCGACTTGCGGGACAATACGGTCATAAACCGCGACCCTGGCGAAATGCTCTGGCTGATCAGCCTGATTAATTTTGGAGAACTAGAAATTACAGAGTATTATCCAGCATCAATACGTCTCGCGGAGAGACACAGGAAAAGAAGGGATAGTCCGCTGACTGCGCGTAGCCCGCCTGCTTCGTCCTACCCTCAAATTAAAGACGGATCCCTTATCTCTCGAGTATAAACACGTGCTCGAATTTCAAAACACAAGCACGCATCGACGTATTCGGTGCGAGAGAAGGCGGGCTTGAAGTTCGATTGGTCCTGAACTAACCATTTGGGCCTACTTATCTCTCGTGTCTAAACACGCGCTCGAATTTCCAAAGAAAAGCATGCGTCGACGTATTCCGTTGGAGAGAAGGTGGGCCTTGGGGAGGAGATTGGTCCTGAACTAACCAATCGGGCCTGCTTATCTCTCGTATCTAAACACGCGCTCGAATTTCCAAACAAAAGCATGCGTCGACGTATTCCGTGCGAGAGAAGGTGGGCCTTGGGGAGGAGATATTGCTGTGAAGAGGGCCTCTTCAGGACAGTGGCCGTTTGGGAAGGATGCAGGGCAGATTGGTTAAATTAGGGCCAATCGGACTTCAAGCCCACCTTCTCTCGCAAGGAATACGTCGACGCGTGCTTTTGTTTTGAAATTCGAGCGCGTGTTAACACTCGAGAGATAAGGGATCCGTCTTTAATTTGAGGGTAGGACGAAGCAGGCGGGACTACGCGCAGTCAGCGGACTATCCCTTCTTTTCCTGTGTCTCTCCGCGGGACGTATTGATGCTGGATAATACTCTGTAATTTCTAGTTCTCCAAAATTAATCAGGCTGACCAGCCAGAGCATTTCGCCAGGGTCGCGGTTTATGACCGTATTGTCCCGCAAGTCGGCGGTAGAGAACGGTTTCCTACAGTTTCGGATAATTTATGACTTACTTGGTTCCGCCTCGTAGCAGACGTGAACTCAGGGTATCGGAAAAGGGATACAGGAAGCAGGATTTTTTTCTTTATAGCAACTCGAAGACTTTCTGTTTCTCTTCTCTTCGGACCCTTTCGAACCGATACACGTGATGTCTGTTTTCTATCTCGAAGCAATGGGTACATTGGCAGTAGAAGGACGGAGCGCGGGCTTTTGTGAAAGTTTTCGTTGCACTTCTGCAAAACACGTGTGTTCCGAAAATGTGCTGGCTTCTTTTTACCTGAAGCCTCTTGGCCTGGTGGGGGTCAACTCATAATGGAACGAGAGAAACTATTTGGGGGTAGAAGAAGTCCCTTGGAAAAAATCTTGTCAGTCAGCAGTCAGCAATCGCGTCGCAGACAAATGTTCTCTGCTCAAGAGTATTACTCGATGTTCTGTGTGTACCCCCCCCCCCCCCAGCAACGAGGACGCAGGTGCTGCAGCGTGAGAATTTGCGCGGGAATTACCCACGGCTCCGAACGCCAAGTAAAAATTCATTTCCACCAATTTTTATAACGTAGCAACAACACGTTCCATGAAAAATAAATTAAGTGATCAGTGTTAGTAGCCGTGCAGTGTAGTGAATATTCGGTACATTAACCCGGACGCACTTGACGTTGCGACCCTTAACTTTGGATGGTGTCGTGTACCTGAGATCAGCTGTGCACTCGGCGATGACCAGGATCGGTTCAGTGACCTAGTGGACACAGGTTTTTAAGCTGCAGGTGAATTTCCGAAAGGGTGAGTTTTAGTTACATTATTGGCGACTATTATTTTTTAAATTTAACGCAGGCTACGGCTTATTTCCGGAGATAATTCTCCAAATTTCCGTACGTAAATTTTTCTTCCGAGTTTTTAAACCTACTTATTCATTATCAACAACAGTGTTGGCCGTTATTGAACTACGGATTTTTATCACAATAACGAACTACGATCACATTTCGTTAATTTCCTGTTACATTACCTGGATATGTTATTAACACAAGGAATTTTACGTATTCCTTATCCTCCCACTTCAAATAATTATTATTTTCGATTCTTCTAAAAAAAAAATTTGTATTCGTTTTTTTACGTTACACGTGATTTTCATCCATTTATCCTTTATTCATTATTCACTTTAAATGGCAAACAAACCATGGCAAAAGGTTCGATTTTTTTGTTACGTCTTTTTCATTTGCTATTCTACGCAATTTCCTTCGATGCATGCCGCCTTGCTTGTTCGTAGTCGCAGCGCGGCCCGGCGCGCGGCCCGGCGCGCGGCCCGGCGCGCGGCCACGCTAGCGCGGGACCTCCAGCGGAAGGCTCGCGCTCTGATTGGTCGGTGCTTTTTATTAATATCTCGTTAACGAAACCTCGGAGGGCATTTTCGCAAAGGAAAAAGTTGTTTGCAATCACCCCCCGAATCACCCCCTTTAAGGAACCGCAGCATTTTTGGGACACCCTGTATTCTATTATATTATATTAAATAAATGACAAAACTTCAAATAATAAAAAAAATTCTTCATTATTCTTTATTTTTTACTAACTTTACCACCCGGCTACGCTCGGAATTTAGATTATGATTTTAGTAGCGGCAGCAAACTTCTAATAGCAGCCGCTGCGGCCGGCTGTTTCCCAATCACACACGATCGGCGGTTGATGCAGCCAGCAGAAGTAAAAAATGCTCGATTTGTCTGCTAGCCGTTTTATTTACATTCGCGATGAACATGCAAAACAGACCTTGTATCGTATTATGAAGAGAATTCGAGGAAACGAAAATTGGCAACTGGTTTTGGCGTTTTATCATTCTCGATCCCCTGAACGTAGCACTGAGCATTACGGATACTGCTGACACTTTTTTTAACCTATCTTGAATGATAGCTCGAAAACCCCGCGCCCTGATTGGCTGCAGCTGCCGCTGCGGCTCCGAAAAGTAGCCCGTCGGATATCCTGGCCGCAGCGTCGACTGCTTCACTTTGATTGGTTGGACGCCGGCCGCAGCGGCAGCGGCAGCCGCGAGCGACGGCCGCAGCAGCTAGTGTTAGATACGGCTATAAAACAACAAAGTTGGTGGCAATGAACCGTGGCCACGCCGGGTAGTGAAGCTAGGTTACAATAAATTCTCGGTATGGGCTCATCTCAACATTCTCAACTATGTATGCATTAAGCGGCCGTCGCTATCCTCAACCACTTCTTGGAATCATTCGCTCGAGAGTGAGAGAACCCGACAGCGAGCAAGAGGTGACGAATGAGTAGACGCGACGTTACCGTCTGCTACGAAAAGGCGGATCTCCTACCTGCGACCGGTCGCAGTATACTGGTGCAATGGGGAAGCATGCATCCGTTCTCCTACAAGCGTCTGCGATCGTCGGATATGCGCCAGACGTAGGAGCCTGACGCGAGTCTGTTTCAGTACCAGCCTAGGCTACTCGAGACGCAAGACAATGCGATAGGGTCTGTTCCCCATTATACCTAGTCGCAGACCAGTCGCACTGCGACCAATTGCCGCAGTGTGACAGAATCCCAAGAAATAAGGAAAGAAGTCAGAATTCATAATATATGGATGTTCGCGAATAGATGTAAACTCGCGCCGGGATAGGTTATGGTTGGCGAGTTCAATTCAAAGCACAGCAACTCAGCGTTAATGCGTCGTTTATTTTAAAAACCAACAAACTGGTGAGCTTGAGACGCTTATTTCTAGTTTCTCGACACGAATTAACATGCGCAGTGAGCGTAGAACGCCGTCGCACAAACACGTGCTTCGCGCGCGACGATTTTCTATCGATGAGCTCTGAGAACACTTAGTTGAGCGTGAATGCAATTGAGAACGATTTAGTGTATTGAGCAATTATTGAGAACGCTTGATGAGACTGAGAAAATGCGCGTTTATACTGAACAATGAGATCGTACGCGATGCGTGTGATTTCAATCACGGTATGAACAAGAGTGAACAATGGCCCGAGCGTCGTTTCCGCCTTGGCGTCTTCCAGAAACTTCTCGACGCGCCAAGCGGAAGCGAGCCCTGATTGGGTGATAGCGCGGACGGCGAGATCTGATTCGACCATCGATTGTAGATCTTCCGTCGTGTTCCGCTGCCCGTGAGGTGCTGCGGTGAGATGAGAGCGGTGGAGAAAGGAAGTACTGCTCGAATCGGAAACATTCTCCCGCCATCAACAGCTTACAGATGGTGTTGATGACGAGTCTGAAACATTCAAAGGTGCCAATTTTGCAATTGGTCTTTTTAGAACAGTGGTGGCGGTCTTGAGCGTTGCGACCCTGGTGAGTCCGTCCTTCCCTGGGTGTGTGGTGAGAACCCGAGCAAGTGGCCACTTGCTCGGTGGAAATCGCTCATTGGTGATGAGTACTAGAGAGCCGATCTTGATGTCATTGGACGGGTGAAGCCATTTCGAGATTGATAGTTCGATGACCATTGGGTCCAGAATCGCTGCGCCTTCTGTTGAATGAGCTGCCACCTCGCTGATGGTGAGAGTGTTGAGTGCTCTGGTGATGGTTCGGGCAGCGTTGATAGTGGCTGTCCGATGAGGAAGTGGGCAGGGATGAGTGGCGAGATATCTTCAGAGTCGTCGCTGAGTGGCTCTAGCGGTCGTGAATTGAGCATTGCTTCAATCTGTGTGAGAAGAGTGCTAAATTCCTCGTAAGTGAGTGCAGTATCACTTACGGTGCGCCTGAGGTGATGTTTGATCGATTTCACGACCGCCTCCCACTTTCCGCCCATGTGAGGCGCGGCAGGGGGGTTGAAGAGCCATTTGGTGTTATCGTTGACAAAGAGCTGTGATACAGAGTGATGTTCTTTAGTGCCTTGAGTGAATAACTTCTTGAGCGCGGCATCGGCACCGATGAAGTTGGTGCCGCAGTCAGAATGGAGTGATTGAGGTATTTCTCGTCTTGAAATGAATCTGCGGTAGGTCGCGATGAATCCTTCTGTCGAGTAGTCAGTCACTAACTCTAGGTGAACTGCTGAGGTGGTGAGACAGGTGAAAACGCAAATCCAGCCTTTGTGAATTTTGGAGCCTCGCCCCTTCCACGCCTTGAGTGAAATTGGTCCAGCGCAGTCCAGTCCAGTGCGGGTGAACGGCTGTGAGGGTGTGACTCGTGAAAGAGGTCTGCCCATCAGCTGATGGGCACGGATCCCCCTTTGCCGAGCACACACCACACAGCGAAGAACGTGAGTTTTGACTGGAGCTCTGCCTCCGAGAATCCAATACCGTTGGCGGATGTGAGAGAGCGTGAGCTGGGTCCCTCCATGAAGGGTGGTGTTGTGAGCATTATCTATGATCAGATGAGAGAGGCGTGAATTGCGAGGTAGAATCACAGGATGCTTACTTCCGAAATCCATGTGAGCGTTGTTGAGTCGGCCTCCAACGCGAATCACTCCTTGCTCATCGACAAACGCCGTGAGTCGATTGAAGGCGTGAGATGATGGCAACTTGGAATTGAGGCTGAGTGTTTTGAGCTCCTGGTTGAAGTAGAGAGCTTGCGTTGCCTTAATCCAGAAGATTCTAGATCTCTCTCCAGGTCCTCTGGTGAATGTGAGATGATTGGCAATGAGATCGGAGCTCTCCTTAGCTTGTCAAGAATTCTGAAACAAACTGAGGTGATGCGAATGAGTTTGTTAAGAGAAGAATATCTATAAATGAGATCCCAGTGATATTCGATTTTTTGGACGTTGAGTAGAGTTGAAACTCCTGGACGAGCCTCCTGTGCACTGGAGTCGTCCTTCAATTCTGGTTGAGATGGCCATGAGTCACTGGGCTGAGTGAGCCATGGTGGTCCCGTCCACTACAGCTTGTGTTGTTCAAGCTGAGATGTAGTCACGCCTCGAGAAGCGCAATCCGCTGGATTTGAGGTCCCTGGAACGTGTCTCCATTGTGCATGTTGAGTGAGCTCTTGAATCTGAGAAACACGATTCCTCACATAATCCTTCCAGGGAGATGCATGAGATTTGATCCATATAAGTGTCACTTGAGAATCCGTCCACAGGTGAGTAGCAGCCACATTGAGCTGAAGAGTTGCTTGAACATACTTTGTGAGCTTTGCAAGCATCAATGATGCCGTAAGCTCGAGCCTCGGGATGGTGAGCTTTTTGAGGGGTGCTACCTTTGTTTTGGAGCACACTAGTGTCGACACCTTGTGATTTGTGGACGGTGAAAAGACGGTAATATTGTTATATTTTTGGGAAGACATAATAAGAAGTTAAGGTATAACACAGATAGTAACTCATACAACTATAACTCTTTATAACAACAAGAATGTAATATGGGGGTATCTCGATATCGGTCTGCTCGCGATGGCGTCTGATTATCAAGTGACAGCTTGACAGACGATCGGTCCGATCGCCTTCTTCTCGCTGTCCTCTTGTCTACGTCGCGAGCACCAGCGGGCCATGGATTCTATCCATCGGGTGCTCGCAACACTACTCCCCCTCCTCGAAAAGCGGTCGTCCCGACCGCTGCCGCTTCTTGTTCTGCCGTCGTGTCCTGGTCCGGAAGGGTGGAGAGGACGTTTTGTGGCCCCTTCCGTCCGTCGCCTCGGCATTTGCCTTCGCGCCCAGGGGAAAACCACTCCCAAAAACCCTGGGCAAGGCGTGGGTTTGTGGTGTCCGTGTCTCTGTCCTCCTCTTGCATCTTGGTTCTTGGATACTTCTTTCTTGATCTGTTTCTCTCTTCTTCGATGGCGCGTCTTCTTCTTGGACAGAGACGGCCGGTAACCTTGATCTTCGACGGTCGTTTACTTTCTTTTTCTGTCTCTTCGACGATCCGGCACTCGTCATCCCTCCAGTGCAACTCCCGCGATGTCCCAGCATCCAACATGGCTCTATCCCAGCGTTCGGTGTGAGTCCCTCGTCGTCCCAGCATACGACGCTGCTCCAATCCTGCGTTCCGGTGCGAGTCCCGCGTCGTCCCTTTGGTCCTGTTCTACGTTCCCTCGCCTTGGTGGTTCTGGAGTTCCCTTTTTAAAACGGACGAACATTATTTTCTTATTCGGTCTACTTTCTCGAATCGGTGGAGTCGGGGAGAACCGGCAAGACAGAACGGTGAGACGAGCACGCAGCAGAGGGTCGCAGCTAGTCACAACCGTGCTACGTCTCGCTCCCCGAACAATCCGCTCGGAACTTCCTACTCGTCTTCTCTCTTCTCTCTTCTCTCCTCCTGTTTTCCCATCCTTGACCTCCTGATGGCCCCATTCCTCTTCGTGGCCTCTGGTGCTGCCCCAGGGGACCGTCTCGTTGCAGCTCGTCAACGGCCCCGTCTCCGCGATGCCCCCTCCGACCGGTCCGTGCGTCGCACGTCCGTCCGGTGGTTGGGGACACCATTTCCCGTCTGCTGCCCACCCTGTCAAGCTGGGCCTGTTGGTACGCATGTACCGGGGAGCCGCCCAGATCCAAGTCAACAGGGCTAGAAGAGCGGTTCCACGTATGTCCGCGCTCCCCTGCGGGCTGCTACTCTGTCGTAGCACATTCGGGGAATTCGGGGTCGCATCCAAGCCGCGGTAGCAGTCCCCCGACACCTTGTCCCTCGTCGTGGGGTATCGTGTTATCTGGAACAATCAAGGGAAGAGGGCCGGACTACGAAGGTATCCTTCGTAGTCCCGTCCACCGATTAGTCTATAACTACTCTTCTTTCTTGACGTTTGTCCCTCGACGTCTTTATCCTTCTTGAAGGCGGCCTTCGTACTTCGCAAGGCGGCGTATGTGTACCACCTTGCACTTGGTCCTGGATGAACGTCGAATCCTGTAGACGACGTCGTTAATCTTGTTCACCAGCGTGTAGGGTCCTTCCCAGTCGGACTGTAATTTCGGACATTTTCCTTTTACTCTTCGTGGTTGGAACAACCACACTCGTTCACCAGGCTGGAACTCCACCGCGTGGACACGGCTGTCGTACCAGGACTTCATCTTCGAACTATAAATGTCCAGACGGCGTCGAACAAACTCATGGATCCTCTTCAGTCTTCCCCGAATCCATTCGGAATATCCTTGTTCAACGTCTTCGTCTTCTCCCACTTCAGGGGGTAAACCTCTCCAAAGCTGCAGGGGCAGGCGAAGTTCCTGGCCATACAGGACCATCGCTGGCGTTAATTGTGTCGCTTCATGTCTTGCCGACCTATAAGCGAGGAGGAACATGGGAATCCATTCGTCCCAATCCCGCTGGTGTTCTGAAACAAACATTGCAAGGTATTGGAGCAATGTTCTGTTCAAACGTTCTACTAGACCGTCGGATTGGGGATGCAAAGGAGTAGTTCGTGTTTTCCTGATTCCAAGCAGCTTCAACAATTCCTTGAACACAGAGGATTCAAAGTTCCTTCCTTGATCTGTGTGTATCTCCAACGGTACACCATGCCGACATACTACGTTGTGTAAAAGAGCCTTTGCCACTGTGACAGCTCGTTGGTCTGGCATCGCGATTACTTCCGGCCACCGGGTAAAGTAATCCGCCACGACCAGCATAAATCTGTTCCCGGCCTGGGACCTCGGGAGCGGACCCACAACGTCCAGGGCAAGCCTCTCGAACGGAGCTCCCACGTTGTACACCTTCAGGTTCCCTGCTCCCTTCTGACGTGGTCCCTTCTTCGCCGCACAGACGTCACACCGCCGGCACCACTCTTGAACGTCCTGTCGACACGTAGACCAGAAGAAATGTTGGCGGATCTTTGCCAAGGTCTTGTTTATTCCGAAGTGTCCAGCTGCTGGCTCATCATGGAATCCCTTCAATATTTCTGCGACCCTTTCGCGTGGTACCACTAGAAGCCACGAGGTCGTCGCACCATCATGGGACTCCCATTTCCTAAAAAGCAAACCTTCGTGAATTTCCAGCGAGTCCCATATTGACCAGTAATATTTCAACTGCGGTGAGAAACTAGCAACGTCTTGCCAGTCGGGCTTCTCTCCTTCCCCCTTCTTTTTCAGGATGAAGCCGATCGCTTCATCCTTCTCCTGGCTTCGTTTCCACTCTTCCGTGTCCTCTTCTTCGGCGAAGAGACGATGAATCTTCTTCGAGGAGTTTCCTTCCTCTTCCGCTTCCTTCTTCTCCAGCCGGTCGCAGTTCTTACAATTTTCTTCGACGCAAGGTCTTCGTGAAAGTCCATCGGCGTTACCGTGGGCTTTTCCCTCCCGATGGCGAATCTCGAAGTCGTACTCCTGCAGTCGTTCAATCCAACGTGCGACCTGTCCTTCGGGCCTCTTAAAAGGCTTTTTGTCTTTTTCGTAAAACCGCGAGAGAGAGATTTTAAGTCGTTTGGATTTGTGGTTATGGGTTATATTTATTGATTATTGCTGATTGGGTACAATTTTTACCCCCTCGGGGTTATTTGGTTTTGAATATAACATATTGTCATCCGAACTAGGCACGCCTCCAAAGTTTCAAGAGAATTGGATTAGTGAAATTGGTAAAAATTTGAGTTTACAGATATGTAGCAGACGTACAAGAAGCAAACAGAGGAATCGAAGCTGAAGAAATTCGTTTAAAAAACACGATTTATTTTCAAATTTGACGTTACAAAAAAGAATATACACATTTTTAGCGTTTGGGGACCTTTCGTTTGATTAATTTTGTCGTTGACAATACATTTCTATGCTGATGTACCATCACGTATCTTGCATGAATATGAACCGCTTTGAGGATGAAGACCGTTATGAAATCGGGCACTTAGTAATTGATAACAAATTATGAAAAAAGTGATGAAATCCCCCCCCCCCCCCCCCCAAACATGACTCATGTATGAAAGAAGCTAATTCCCTTTCATTCACTAAAAAAGTTCACCAGCGAAGATTGTGAAATCATCTTTGCTAATTCCAATTGTACCTTTAATTCACGAAAAAAATTAAAAAAGTTCACACGCAAAGGTTGTGAAATCAACTTTGCTAATTCCAATTGTATTCTCGTTCTCCGCTCGAACACTGATTCCTCTGTCACTTATTATACTTGACATTCCTTTATTGGCCACAAATCAATTCAGACCTCAGATTTTCAGCTTCGGTTTTAAAGAATTAGCGGGCGAGAGGCCTGTAGTTGACACAAAAACTTTTATAAGAGGGACATCTTCTGTTAAAAATGACGTATGAAGATCGTTTTACGGTGGAAGATAATAAAAACTTGGTAGAGACTAATTTAAACGAATCGAAGTCGGCAATAGATTAATAGCACATTCGGCAACCTGCACTAGTGTGCACTGAATGCGAACTTTTTCGCTTCCATTTGGCGAAAATTCGCACCCAGTGCGCACCATTGCAACCGTCCGAATACGCTGTAAGAGAGATGCGGAGAATACGAATCATTTTGTTTTAAGTCGACTTCATTGTTTTTTTTCTTATACAACGCCCGCTAATTCCTTAAAACCGAAGCTGACAATCTGAGCACTGAATTGATTTGTGGCCAATAAAGGAATGTCAAGTATAAAAAGTGACAGAGGAATCAGTGTTCGAGCGGGAAACGAGAATACAATTGGAATTAGCAAAGTTGATCTCACAATCTTTGCATGTGAACTTTTTTCGTGAATTAAAGGCAATTAGCTTCTTTCATACAAGAGTCATGTTTATGGGGGGGGGGGGGGGGTCATATATGCTCTAAGGTAGAAGGATGTAATACCTTGTATAATTAATGTGCAATTTCAAAGCATACAATATGAAGACATCACCGAAGTGTAACACGCCGATCGTAATGAAATTTATGAATATAATTCTTCGAAAAACATATGACACTTTTTTTTATATAGCTATACATCAAATTATATTTTTTATCAATAAGAATTATCTGTTGTTTAAATACAAATTTAATAACGTAATCATTTTTTAATCGATTTTATTTAGCTTTGATCCTCTGTTTCTTGTATGTGTTTGTCTGGTTCAAATCTGGCAACACAAATTTAACCCACTTCGAACTATCCAATTGTCTTGAAACTTTGCAGGCGTGCGTAGTTTGGATGACAATATATTGGCGGTCTTCCTACAATTTCGCCAGTTCGCTCATAACGAAATGTGGATGCAGTGTGGATCTGTAACACATTATGTAATGAAAATACTTAATTGTTGTTGTATAAGCGTACAAAATTTTACCGTAGAGATATAAAGTGCAATTGCAGACTTGATGAATTCATGACATGATGTTTCGCGAAGTCTTTCTTCGACATGCAACTATGTTCACTCCTGCAAAAGTATGTTCCAACTGGGCATAACTGCCTCCACATAAAATTGTTGCATTAACGGCAGCCTGATTGCTATCCACTTCTTCGGCTTCGTCCGATTGATTGCGGATTTCAGCTTTGTAATGGCATAAAGTGCACATTACGCTGAAGATGCTCTTGAAGCCACACCGTTTCACACCAGTTATTTGTAGGTGTTCAATGCCGCAGTCTTCCCTATCTTTTTCATGCTTAACTATTTTTTTCAATTGAGCAAGCACTTTTGGGAAATTCATTATATCGTTGCTATTTTGGAGACGCGATTGCTCTTGCGGCTCCTTCTTCGCAACTTTTTCTATAACGAAGTTTTCTTCTTCGTTACTTTGTATATCAAATTCTTCAAGCGCATCTTCAGTTTCCCCCGAACTGGCCGTATCAGTATCTTCATCCAGATGGCAAGTACATTATCTCTTGATGCGTATGATTTCGTCCATCGGATGTTGATGGTTCCTCTACTATACGCTCCTCGGCTACGTCTTCTGGACGTTGTCCTCTGGCAGTGTCGTCTACCGTTAATGCCCTTTCCTGTTTCTTCTGAAAGGTCAAAGGCCTTCTCTTTTCGCGATATACTTTCCGTTTCGAAAATCTCCTTGCGGACGGACGTAAGTGTCGCGGACGAAACGGAGAATTATTGTCCATATCTTTTTGCACGTCCTGCATGTTCACATTTCCAATGATACTCATTTTAGACTACCCCAGCAAACACAACACAACACAACACAAATTCCTTCTGTCAATAAAACGTCAACGCGAACCGTGAACGTGACACGTGAATTCAATGACGCCTCTGTGGTGCGATTTGGAAAAAAAAAAAAAAAAAAAGCAAACCAGACAACGGCGCAAAGAGTCCGTTGCGCTCAGTTGTCAGTTCGTTGAAAGAAACCCGTGGACACAGACGTAGATTGAAAGATTGACGTGATGGATATGAATAATGTAAGTGTGTATTATATTGTATACTATTATACAGAGTGATTCTCTGGCTAGAGTCTTCGGTAATTATTTACATTAGCGATTCCTCACCGATTTTTATGAACTTTGGATATGCTGTCGGGGACACGATTCTGCACAACTTTTTCCTATACATGTTACCCCTGCTCGGCCTTAGTTTCCGAGATATTTGCGAAAAACTTCTGTTGATTTATTCCGACGCAACGCATTCCACTTTTCAACTTGTCCCGGGTATTAGTATTGGTTGGGGGTAGATTAGTGCGGGGGGCGTGCGCCCGCTTGCGGGCGCGTAAAGCATGGTAGCGAACTGATGTGCGTTTAGAGATTTGAACCAGAAACTTGCGGATGCCCGTCGACTCACATCAGTTCGCTACCATGCTTTACGCGCCCGCAAGCGGGCGCGCGCCCCCCCCCCCCCGCACTAATCTACCACCAACCGATACTAATACCCGGGACAAGTTGCAAAATGGAATGCGTTGCCTCGGAATAAATCAACAGAAGTTTTTCGCAAATATCTCGGAAACGAAGGTAGAGCGGCGGTAATATGTATACGGAAACGTTGCGCTGATACATTGTAGGCCCACTCGCGACTCTTTTGTTTCCTCTCGCCCGTTCTCGGGTTCACTCTCAATCGCAGTAGTGTATTTCACGAGTCTGTTCTGTATTTGCAGTTACTGTGTATTAACGTGGTTCATATTATAGTGTAAAATGAAGTTATATGAATTAAAGAGCATTTGTAATAATTACGAAGAATTAATTGATTGAAGAAATTTAAAAAATATTTTTACGAATATCTCGGTAACTATGACCGAGCGCGGGTAACATGTATAGGGAAAAGTTGCTCAGAATGTGGAGTTTTACAACATATCCAAAGTTCATAAAAATCGGTAAATAATTACCGAGTCTTCAAAGGCGATACGGCCAATAAGCCGCGCATCGCTGAGTTTCGCGGATTTTGACACTCGAGACGAGATTCCCTACGGCATATTAAAAAATTGTTTATTCTTCATCGAATCGATATGGCTGTGATACCAATGAATTCCTGGCGTTCTCTCGATTAAAATCGTGCCAAATGTCATGTAAATCGGACTATTTTAAACGAAGTTAGCTTGGGGCCATTTTCATCGGGACGACGGAATCGGTTGAAGTCATTTTCGCAAAAATCTGATGCGAAATGTACAACGTGAAATTCGTCACTTCCACGAAACTAAGCGAGGCGCGGCATAATCACGGCATTGTCTTTAGGACTTTAGCGAGAGAATCACGCTGTACAATCTTACTATTTGCCATAAAATGATACTGTTGCGAGCACCGGGTATAGGCCTATGCATGGCCTACTAGTGCTCGCAGCCGAAGAAATAAGAAGGTCGGCCTTCTTCAACAGGACGATCACCAGGCCGACAAGAGGAGAGTCTTGTACCGAACGTCGTAGCGTTCGGACGTACGTGTCATACATTTATATCTCAAATATAGCCAATGGTCGCATAATGTGTGTGTCCGCGTACTCATTCAACCCTTTGCGTCGGGGTGGCCAGTAGTAGAAACGCCCCGGCGCAACAATACATTCATTATTTCATTTTCAGTTCAAGGATGCACTGAAGACAGTGTCCTGGCGTCAGCCAAAAAAACAATTTCCTTATTTTATACGATTATATAATTTTTATGGTACTATTTTAAATGAGAATGGAGCTGAGACGATTGAAATACCAGGGCCGTGGGGGCAACAGAAGGGGCCGGGGAGAATGGCGCCCGCGCCGGGGAAGATGGCGCCCGCGCCGGGAGGTTACGGCGCAAGGCGGGGTGGAACCGGCGGGAATAATATTTTTATAAATTATTGAAAGAAAAAATAAAAAAAATTTTTACTGATTACCCATACAGCACACTTCGTTGCAGATAGGTTGCAGAAAGGTTGCAGTAACGTTGCGGTGCAACATTTCAACGTTGCAGGTAATATTGCTGAAATATTGCAGAAATCTTCCTATGTCCGCCCCTGTGCAACATTGCATGAAATATTTCTGCAACGTTTCTGAGATTTTACAGCAATGGTCACGCAACGTTTCGGGCAGTAGGGCCAAAAATAAAAATAACGGTATTTTATTTTATATTTATATACAGGGTGTTCCGAAAATGCTGCGGTATCTTAAAGGGGGTGATTCGGGGGATGATTGCAAACAACTTTTTCCTTTACGAAAATGCCCTCCGAGGTTTCGTTAACGAGATATTAATAAAAAGCACCGACCAATCAGAGCGCGAGCCTTCCGCCCGAGCTCCCGCGGTAGCGTGGCCGCGCGCCGGGCCGCGCTGTGACTACGAACAAGCAAGGCGGCATGCATCGAAGGAAATTGCGTAGAATGGCAAATGAAAAAGACGTAACAAAAAAATCGAACCTTTTGCCATGGTTTGTTTGCCATTTAAAGTGAATAATGAATAAAGGATAAATGGATGAAAATCACGTGTAACGTAAAAAGACGAATACACATTTTTTTTAGAAGATTCGAAAATAATAATTATTTGAAGTGGGAGGATAAGGAATACGTAAAATTCCTTGTGTTAATAACATATCCACGAAAAGGTAATGTAACAGGAAATTAACGAAAAGTGATAGTAGTTCGTTATTGTGATAAAAATCCGTAGTTCAATAACGGCCAACACTGTTGTTGATAATGAATAAGTTGGTTTAAAAACTCGGAAGAAAAATTTACGTACGGAAATTTTGAGAATTATCTCCGGAAATAAGCCGTAGCCTGCGTTAAATTTAAAAAATAATAGTCGCCAATAATGTAACTAAAACTCACCCTTTCGAAAATTCACCTGCAGCTTAAAAACCTGTGTCCACTAGGTCACTGAACTGGTTAAGGGTCGCAGCGTCAAATGCGTCCGGGTTAATGTACCGAATATTCACTTCACTGCACGGCTACTAACACTTGATCACTTAATTTACTTTTCATGGAACGTGTTGTTCCTACGTTATAAAAATTGGTGGAAATGAATTTTTACTTGGCGTTCGGAGCCGTGGGTAATTCCCGCGCAAATTCTCACGCTGCAGCACCTGCGTCCTCGTTGCTGGGGGGGGGGGGGGGGGGGTACACACAGAACATCGAGTAATACTCTTGAGCAAAGAACATTTGTCTGCAACGTGATTGCTGTCTGCTGACTGACAAGATTTTTTCCAAGCGACTTCTTCTACCCCCAAATAGTTTCTCTCGTTCCATTATGAGTTAACCCCCACCAGGCCAAGAGGCTTCAGGTAAAAAGAAGCCAGCACATTTTCGGAACACACGTGTTTTGCAGATGTGCAACGAAAACTTTCACAAAAGCCCGCGCTCCGTCCTTCTACTGCCAATGTACCCATTGCTTCGAGATAGAAAACAGACACCACGTGTATCGGTTCGAAAGGGTCCGAAGGGAAGAGACGCAGAAAGTCTTCGAGTTGCTATAAAGAAGAAAATGCATACCATTCCTGTTTCCCCTATCTGACACCCTGAGTTCACGTCTGCTACGAGGCGGAACCAATTAAGTCATAAATTATCCGAAACTGTAGGAAACCGTTTTCTACCGCCGACTTGCGGGACAATACGGTCATAAACCGCGACCCTGGCGAAATGCTCTGGCTGGTCAGCCTGATTAATTTTGGAGAACTAGAAATTACAGAGTATTATCCAGCATCAATACGTCCCGCGGAGAGACACAGGAAAAGAAGGGATAGTCCGCTGACTGCGCGTAGTCCCGCCTGCTTCGTCCTACCCTCAAATTAAAGACGGATCCCTTATCTCTCGAGTGTTAACACGCGCTCGAATTTCAAAACAAAAGCACGCGTCGACGTATTCCTTGCGAGAGAAGGTGGGCTTGAAGTCCGATTGGCCCTAATTTAACCAATCTGCCCTGCATCCTTCCCAAACGGCCACTGTCCTGAAGAGGCCCTCTTCACAGCAATATCTCCTCCCCAAGGCCCACCTTCTCTCGCACGGAATACGTCGACGCATGCTTTTGTTTGGAAATTCGAGCGCGTGTTTAGATACGAGAGATAAGCAGGCCCGATTGGTTAGTTCAGGACCAATCTCCTCCCCAAGGCCCACCTTCTCTCCAACGGAATACGTCGACGCATGCTTTTCTTTGGAAATTCGAGCGCGTGTTTAGACACGCGAGATAAGTAGGCCCCAAATGGTTAGTTCAGGACCAATCGCACTGCAAGCCCACCTTCTCTCGCACGGAATACGTCAACGCGTATTGTCCCTGAATTGGGGGACAATCCGGGACATGTATTATCCTGATGCCAGAAGACATCGAAATGTCCTTTACCGTTTCACGTCGAGGTCGCGATTGTAAAAATCAGAAAAAGTACTACCACATTCGCTGATATGTTTTCTGTAAATTAAGCTTATTTCTAGAGTAATGCAGCTGATATTAACGTCGCAGTAAGCTGTTAAAGGCAATGGTGCGCCCCGTCTCAGGTAAAGAAACCGCGCGCGATTACAGTCAGCTGACCGTACCGCTACCACCCCACATTTCTTCAGTGAGGTCAAAAAACAGATCGACAGAATTGCAGGAGAATTTTACTAACCCACTCTTGGCCAATGACTCTGTTTTCATAATAATCAGATTTATAAGTTATGAAAACGTTATGATCATTTCGTTATAAAATTTATTATGAGGCGAAGTCAGGAAACGTACCACGGGGGTGCTATTGACAGTGCGTTTTGTTTCTATCCTCTTCGCCCTTCGTTTCGTTCGTAAAACTCATTTCGTATACTAAGGGGTTAATCGGTATACTGCTTCATTATCGGGTGGGACAACATGGTGACCGGGGCGCACTGTTCTCGACCGTCGACTCAGGAAACAATACGGTCATAAACCGCGTCCTTCTTTAGACTACGTTGACGACCAACGCAGTTAATTTTTACGATTGGTCAGAAACAATGTCAAAGAAGTAATACAGAAACGTGGAAAGTCCGGCAATCGAAAGAATTAAGGTACATGGCCGGTCAGTAGTGTTTAAAATTTATGACCGGGCCTTCTTACTTCCAACCGTTAGCCCCGTCATTTGACTCTTATCCATGCCATCCTCCTGACCCATCCTTATCCTCCTTCTCGTGGTTTCCGTTGAGCAATGACACTTTTTCAACAAATAATCAAGATAAGGACAAGCTGGAACTTATAAATCTGATTATTATAAAAACAGTATCATTGGCCAAGAGTGGGTTAGTAAAATTCTCCTGCAATTCTGTCGATCTGTTTTTTGACCTCACTGAAGAAATGTGGGGTGGTAGCGGTACGGTCAGCTGACTGTAATCGCGCGCGGTTGCTTTACCTGAGACGGGGCGCACCATTGTCTTTAACAGCTTACTGCGACGTTAATATCAGCTGCATTACTCTAGAAATAAGCTTAATTTACAGAAAACATATCAGCGAATGTGGTAGTACTTTTTCTGATTTTTACAATCGCGACCTCGACGTGAAACGGTAAAGGACATTTCGATGTCTTCTGGCATCAGGATAATACATGTCCCGGATTGTCCCCCAATTCAGGGACAATACGCGTTGACGTATACCGTGCGAGAGAAGGCGGGCATGAAGTTCGATTGGTCCTGAACTAAGCATTTGGGCCTACTTATCTCTCGTGTCTAAACACGCGCCCGAATTTCCAAACAAAAGCAGGCGTCGACGTATTCCGTGCGAGAGAAGGCGGGCATGAAGTTCGATTGGTCCTGAACTAACCATTTGGGCCTACTTATCTCTCGTGTCTAAACACGCGCTCGAATTTCCAAACAAAAGCAGGCGTCGACGTATTCCGTTCGAGAGAAGGTGGCCTTTAAGTCCGATTGGTCCCAACCTAACCAATCTGCCATGCATCCCTCCCAAATGGCCACTGTCTTGAGGAGGCTTCACAGGAATTTCTCCTCCCCAAGGTCCACCTTCTCTCGCACGGAATACGTCGACGCGTGCTTTTGTTTTTATATTCGAGCACGTGTTTATACTCCAGAGATAAATCTTTAATTTGAAGGGAGGACGAAGCAGGAGGGCCCACGCGCTGTCAGCGGACTACCCCCCTCTATCCTGTGTCTGAACGCGAGGCGTATTGATGATGGATAATCCTTATTTATTGCTATATTGGTGGCATGTTTCTCACGTCTGGCATATTTAGCTGATCGGCTAAAGCGTTTCGTCAGGGTCGCATCATAAACGCGTGACCGTTTTAAGGGACTCCAAGGTCGGGTACGCGACTCTGGCCACTCGCGGTGAAAGGTCTAGGGGGTCGTAAGACTACCAGCCCTTTACGTACAATCCGGAGGTCCGTGTTTTCCGCGCGTCAGAAAAACACACTTCCACTAGCAGGTATCCGCCGCCGAACTGCCAATCAGGGTTCACACGAAGTCCCTCACCAACCCTGATTGGCTAAGGAAATCACTACCTCTGCGACCAAGTTCCACGTTGGTGTTTTCTTTGGCCATGGAAAACGCAGAAAACTCAGTCAAGACACAGCAGTCACCACACTCGGTCTCCGAAACCTAACAAGACGTTTCCATTTTGGTGACACTATCCGTGCGAAATTGCTGATCGTGCGACACGTGCTCGCGAATTCCTTTTAAGTGAAAAAGTGTGAAAGTGATTTTGTCAAGCATGGACGCCAATGCGGGGTATTCGTGCAACAAAATGTTTAACATGATTATCATGTACGGGGAGGCTAACTGCAGCTCATTAGGTGCGAAGCAATTATACGCGGAACGGTATCCTCATCTGCGACAACCATCCCGGCAGTTTATCGTCAATTTGTGTGAAATATTGCACACTACGGGTTCCTTTTTCCCTCGCATCGAAGGAAGAGGGCCAAGAAGGAATATCGACAGGGAAGTTGAAATCCTTGAACATATTCATAATAACTCTGCCCGCAGTACGAGGAGTATTGCTCGAGAAATGGGACTCTCCCATACGTATGTCCATCGCACATTGCGTGATGGAGGTTTGTAGGAGTTTAGTTGTATAAAGTGATATTTCTTTATAAATTTACCTATTCTTACTTTAAATTCACATTTCATTGTAGCTGTAAATTCTTCACTAAATGTATCGCCAAATTTTTATTAAGTGCACCCCCGGTGAAAAAATCCATTTTTTGCATATTTTCATTCCACAACATGTCAAGAATGATCAGGTAAAATTTTAGGACGAAATTCCTGACGGTAAAGATTTTACATGCAGTTCAGGGGGATTAACAGTGTGAAGCCCTTAAAATAGGTGTTTGTTTGTGCGTGTGCGTGTGTGCGTGAGCGGCGTGCGTTGTTTTAAACGAATAAACGCATGGAAAATGGGGCGCTCACTCAATAGGATTCTACTCGTACTTACATTGCCTTCCGTGCTACCCTCTATTGCGAATATTCATACAGTCAACTTTTTTTTTAAGAAACATTTTTTGTGTGAGAAAACCCCATGTTTCAGGGACTCTACCGTTTAACCATTTAGCCATCATCGCCCAGTTGTTCCTTAACACTCCCCGAAGATAACGCGATAACCACACATGTGTAATTAAGGAATATCTTTGGTTTTTTAATTTGGATGATCCTGTCTAAAGCAGAGTGGTCAACTAAATTAACGATTACAGAAAGTAATCTGTAATTGAATTACACAATTACATTTCAATCGTAATTTGTAATTACATTACATTTTGCCCAACTCTGATTTGTAGCAGAATAAAGTGCAAAAAGTTTTAGACTCATACATTGTATACCATTTTCTACAAAATATCATAAAAGTCACCTATGTTTTCGCGCGATTTAACCGGGGGATGCCTTTAATACCTGAGTCACTGACGTTATCCTGGCTATCGACTAATGATTAGATACTTATTATTTTATCTTTTGTTTTCGCATATTTCATTAATAACACGAACTACCACTAATTAAGGCAGGATACCACCTTTGCACTTAAAAAAAATTGAAATTTTTTTTGTTCTCAAAGTACTCTTTCAAGTGTATAGAATCGAAATTCATTCATTAGAAAGGTGGCCGGAACCTTTTTCTTGTGTAAAAACCGGATTGGAACAGATATATAAATCTATATAAAACTTGAAACGCGTTTTTCTCGAAACGATGTTTTCCAAATCGGCGTGTCAGATTACTCCTATAATTTTCATCCGATTGACTTGAAACTTTGCACAATTCTTCCCCGTGGTGTAATCTAACGATGTACGTAGGTAGCGTTGTTATTTTTCTTTTGGTGCGCAATTTTATAAACTTCTTTAAACTTTTTTACCCTAAAAAAATTGACCTTTTTGTTCAAATGGCCGCCATTTTCTTAAAAATCGAAATTTCGTAAAATCCCTACGTACATCATTAAAAAATATTGTTGCCAATAGGAAGATTCTTTGGTTTTTTTTCTAAGAGCCACGTACAAAGCGGAATTTGACACGCCGTCTAACGATGTTCCTCCAAAGGAGTGTATTTTGGCGCCACCTACAAGAGATTATTTTTCACTTTTTCAGTTTCAAAAAATGTGTAATTACAGATTAAAGTTACATTAATGAATGACTGAAACCGATTTTGTTTCTGCGCATTCTTTGTATGCAAAAAAAATTCATGAAAAACGCCTCCAAAATCGCAGTCAAAGGTGGTATCCTGCCTTAAAGAATTATTAATCCAAAATCCCACAGGTTTATACCCTTATCATTCACAACGGGTGCAAAATTTATTACCGGAGGATTTTGAGAGACGGCGGACTTTCTGCCGGTGGTTCCTCGATAGAGTGGAAGAGGATGGCCATTTTCCGGCGATGATACTCGCAGCAGATGAGTCAACGTTCACACGTTCCGGAATATTGAATTTTCGCAATTCCCACGCGTGGGAACCCATGAATCCCCACAATGTAGTAACGGGGCACTTCCAGCACGAGTTGAGACTAAACACATGGGCTGGGGTAGTAGACGATCATCTCCTCGGACCGCATATTTTGCCGGCGCGTCTAGATAGCGCAAAATATGCAAGATTTCTTCGCCGGGATTTGCCACTTCTGCTAGAAGATATTAGCCTGGCCACCCGAAGAAATATGTGGTTTCTTCATGACGGCGCCCCAGCCCATATGGGAAGAGCTATACCAGCTATAGGCCGAATATGGGGGAACCGCGTAATTGCACGGAATGGTGCGGTTGCGTGGCCGCCAAGAAGCCCAGATTTAAACCCAATGGATTTTTACGTATGGGGCCATATGAAAGCACTAGTGTACGTCGACACCGATTTTGAAACCTTAGAGGAATTGCGAGATAGAGTATTTCATGCTGGTAACATTATACGCGAGCAGCCAGGAATATTCGCCCGCGTTCGCGACAATTGGTTGCGTCGGTGTCAGGCGTGTCTGGATGCAAACGGCAACCATTTCGAGCATCTTTTGTAAATAAATGTAGGTAGCGAAATTTGTATTTCTTTACTACATATTCAGATCAGGGTAGCGACGCATTGACAGTAGCTTGTTGCGTGACAGTTTAGTCACACTAAAAGGAAAGAAACAGTTTTATCACTTCCTGAAAACAAAAAAAAAACACGGTTTGCAGTCACGTCGTCAAAGGAGTTTACTTCCATGTAAATCAATGCATTTTTCGTGAGCATCAAAACTGTCACGCAACAAATTGCCACCACTGCGCGCCTGGCCTAAGAACACGTGTAGAGTTTTCGTTCACTTGTTTCTTATTTTCTAGCTGACGACCCTAAGTGCCTCCGCTACTCCAAACAGATCCTCAATGGGACCGCTACTGTAAGGGGCCCGTACTTTCTCGGTTACTGGGTCATCTTGAACTGCTCACAACGGGCGGTCTTTGTCCTACGGCTCATCTGTGTGCGTGTAGCGACGATCATTTCCACAAACATCTCCGATGTTTAAACCTTTATAACAGCTAAACTATACGAGATACAACAAAATGTATTCAGACAATTTTACCCTACTGGTGATCTCCAATGTATGTGCAAAATTATGGAATCCTGCGACTATTAGTTTAGCATATAGACATGTTAACTTTGAGGCATTATTACTGTAAAATGGAGACCGATCGGACATTATGTCATAGGACTTTTATGTTCCATTGGACCTCCCCTACCACCCCCTAAAATATTGCTACGTATACCGTTTACACCCTGTATATTTATTGAGTTTTTCCCTGATCGTGTTGTATCCGACTGATTGTTACCGAATATACTTAGTTTTACCTCATTTCTGTGTCCTCCTGTTTACTCTCCTGCGTTTCCTTTTCCTCTTAGCTTATAAGGTCCCTTTATTCAATGAAATGTTTTATTCGGTTCGTGTGAACCGTCAACGTTTTCCTTCCTTTTTTAATTACTACGTTGACTTTCGATTTTTTCTCAATTATTATATAGGGTCCTTCCCATTTAGAATCTAACTTCTTCGATCTTCCCCGCCTCACGGACTCGTCATATGGTAGTACTTTGTCTCCTTCGTTGAATTGAATTTCTTTAGCCTTTTTATCGTATGTTACCTTTGATCGTATTTTCGCTTCCTTCAAATTCTCGCGAGCCGTCTCGTTTGCTGCTCGTAGCCTTTCCTTAGCTTCTTGTGCGTAGTCATCATAGTTGTATGTAGGATTAGGCGCGAGTCTTAAAGCTGTCGGTAGTTCCGCTTGCTGTCCGTAGACTAGTTCGTGAGGGGTGTAGCCCGTTGCTGTATGGGGAGTAGTATTGTAGGTGAACATTGCGTACGGTAGCCATGCGTCCCAGTCTGCTTGGTCCCCATCTATGTAGTGTCTTAAATATTCCACTAATGTTCTATGGGATCTTTCGAGTGCTCCGTTCGATTGTGGGTGATACGCGGTTGTTTGTATCTTGGTTATTTTTAATAGTTTGCAGGTGTTTTTAAACACCTCACCTACGAAGTTCGATCCTTGATCTGTTAGAATCTTGTCCGGTATTCCATACTCACAGATTATACGGGTTACAAATGCTTCTGCAATGGTCCGTGCTTCTTGGATGGGAAGAGGTAATGCTTTGCTAAATTTGGTTAAATGATCCTGGAACGTTAGGATGTATTTGTTCCCTAATTTGGTCATCGTAAGAGGTCCCACTATATCTAATGCGCCCTTCTCAAATGGTCGAGTAGGCGTATCGGATATTACCATCGGTGCTTTATTTCGTTTACATGTTTTATTCTTTTGGCACCATGTGCATTTTTGGATATATTGTTCGATGTCCTTGTCCATTCCCTTCCATCTGTATTTTTGTTTGATCCTTTGGGCTGTTCGCTGGATGCCCTGGTGCCCTCCCAGAGGGGCTACATGATACTCGTACAGTATCTGTTGCTTAACCTTTTCTGCTTCTACTTCAATAATGCCTATTTCAGCGTTATTTTCCTGTTCATTTCGTATTATATTTATGTTTCTGCTGAGCGCGTCCGCGTTTGTATTAGCCTTGCCTGCCTTGTGGATAATTTCGTAATCGTGTTCTGCTAGCTGTATGCGCCAGCGGATCAATCTTGATCCTGGGTCTTGTACCCTAAATAGCCAAACTAATGCCTTGTGATCCGTTACTACCTTAAAGTGTGTACCATATACGTATGGTCGAAATTGCTTTGTCGCCCATACAATGGCGAGTAGCTCCTTTTCTGTTGTGCTATAGTTTTTCTCTGCTTGGTTCAATACTCTGCTTGCGTATGCTATTGGTCTGTCTTCTCCTATCACTCCCTGTGATAGTATCGCGCCTATGGCTACGTCCGATGCATCTGTTGTTACTATAAATTCTCTTGAGAAATCTGGATAAGCTAATACAGGTGCTGTAATTAAGCAATTTTTTAATGTCTCGAACGCGTACTGCTGCTCAGTTGTCCAGACAAACTCTGTTTTATTGCTCGTTAATTTTGATAACGGCCTTGCTATTTTCGAATACTGGGGAATGAACCTTCGATAGTATCCTGCTAATCCTAGGAAGGATTGTACTTCCTTTAATTTGGTAGGTACGGGGTACTGTTCTACTGCTTTAGTTTTTTCGGGATCTGGTTTTATTCCCTCAGGCGTTATTATGTGCCCTAGGAATCCTACCTCTTTACACAGAAATGAACATTTCTCCGGCTGCAACTTCAGGTTATGCTCCCGTAGTTTCTTCATTACCTTTCGTAGACGTATGTTGTGTTCTTTTAGGTTAGTGCCGAATATCACCAGGTCGTCCAGGTAGACAAAACAGTCTATTCCTTGTAGTCCCATGAGGATGGTGTTCATCAATCTCTGAAAGGTTGCTGGTGCGTTTCTTAGCCCGAAGGGCATTCGGTTAAACTCGAAATGTCCTTGTGGCGTAGAGAACGCGGTTTTCTCCTTGTCTCTGTCATTCATGGGTATCTGGTGATATCCAGATGCGAGATCAAGCGTAGTGAAGTATTGTGCCTTCCCTAACTGATCAAATATTTCCGTAATATTTGGCAGAGGCACTACTTTTTCTTGGGCACTACTAGTAGTGGTGCATTCCATGGGCTGGAGCTGGTTTGCACTATTCCATCTTCCAACATTTGTCGTACCTGTTCTCTTACTTCCCGTTTATGTATTTCCGGTAACCTATACGGTTTAATATTACAGGGGGTTGTTCCTTCCTTCAATGGTACTCGATGCGTGGTCGCGTTCGTAGTTCCTAATAGATCCCCTGCTAGGTGAAAATTATCGCAAAATTCCCTTCCTATTTCTTCCATGCTGATTCTTTCCTCTTTATTCAAATGGCTGAGTTTCATCAATTCTAGGACACGGTTAACACGTGTCGTCAGCGGTTCTTTACTTACTGTTGCGCGAAATGCTGCGGCAGCAGAATGTACTTCGGCTGTCGAGTCGCTCTGAATCTCGGTCAGCTGTATGTATGGCAATTTTACTGTACGTGATTTATTTGATAAATTTACCACACAAGCTATAATTCTCCCTTGTTTTGGTTTTACCAGGCATTCTCCTAAGAATACTCCATCTCCTAAATCCTGTTTTTCTATTATTCCTTCCTTGTTGCTATCTACTTCTACTTCTACTAGCGTTTGTGTGCGCGGAGGAATCGTTACTTCATTCTTTTTCTGGAGAGCTTTCCAGTGTTTCCCTTTAATTGTGACTTCTCGCGTTTTGTATTGTATTCCTGCTTCGTGCTTCTTCAAGAAATCTATGCCTAAAATCCCTTGGTGTTCCGTTAGCGTACCGTCTTCTATTACATATAAAGGGTGTTTAATTTTTTGTTCCCCAACCGGGAAGGTAGCTTCTATTTCTCCTAGTGTCTTTATGGTCCCTCCTGATAGGGCTACCAGTTGCACCTCGCTTTCCTTCCATGCTACGTCGTCCTTGACGCATGCTCTATTTATTATGGATACTTCGGCTCCTGTATCTACTAGCATTCTTACTTCCTGATTTTTGGCTTCTTCTATTTGCACTCGTATCTCATCTGAAACGAAATTAGGTTTTCCTGCTTCTTGCGGTTCCCTCTTCGCTATTCTGACCCACTTCTGATTTGTATCAGCATTATTGGAGTTCGTTGCCGTCGGAAGAGTTCGTGATCCTCCTGCCTGTGCTCTTGCTGCGTAAGCATTGTAAGGTCGTCGTCCCTGTGTGCGTGATCTATCGTTGTAGTCCGACTGACGATTCCCGTAGTTGGTATCGGTGGTTCCCTTTCTTGCGGAGTTTGTGTTGCCCTCATTTGGATTTTTTCTGTCTCCGGGTCCCGTACCATATTGTCGTGGTCCATTCCCGGTGCCCTTCCAGCAGTCCTCGGTGAAATGTCCCGACCTTTTACAATTGTGACAGTATTTTTGTCCTGTTTGACCCCTGTAATTTGGGTTGCGGTTTGTCCTGTTCGTTGCAGGCTGCTTCTTAATTGACCGTTCTTCTTCGATGGCTATTGATACGGCCTCTTGTAGATCAACCGATCTTCGTGATTTTACCAAAATTTTCAGGTCATCACGAAGCCCTCCCTGGAATATGCAGTGTGCCTGGCTCTTGAATATCTCGATGGCCGCTGTCTTCTTTAATAGTGAATCCTTTTCATTTAGTCCGGTCTCGATTAATTCGTTGAGCAATAGGGACAATCGGTTCCCGTATGCGTGGGCATCCTCCTGCATTCCTTGTCTGCATTGCAAAAGTTCCATTTGCACAACTTCGGTCGTGCGTATTGGTTTATACAGCGACTTCAGCACATTCTCCAGGTCCTCGAATGTCTGTATTTTACGATTCCTCACCTCTATTTGTGCTGTGCCTGTAATCCAGCGCCGGTCAGGCTACCGTTTTCAGGGCATGGGCAGCCGCATTTGCCCGGGGCAAACGCTGCGAGCAAAGCTCGGGGCAGTGACGTCAGCTATCGTTAGAGCGGAGTGGGGAGGAATGGTTGTGGCGGGAGTACAGGCTTGTAGATGCGTAGGGAGGCGACGGTCCTTATTCATCCTAGGCATCTGTACCGTATTGCCCGGGGTGGCGTGGCTTGCGCGCCGCCAGCAAGTGTTTGCCCCGGGCTGTCTGACCAGTTGCCCTACGCGGCAACTCCTGAACGGCGCTGCTGTAATCTTAGTTGCTTTTATTCCTTGTATTATTTGTGCCCTGTATTCAGGCATCCTGAATCCTCTTATTATGTATTTGCAGGCCTCTAGGAATGTTATTAATTCCTTGGGGTTCCCGTTGAATTTGGGTATAGGTTTTAAAGCGTTGAGTACTTTGTTGTCCTCTAATCCTATTGGCGTGTTAGGTGCTTCATCTATCCCGTATGTACGGGGTACAAAAATGCTGGATCGTCTGGGTATGTCTTCTTCGTCTATAGGGTCCTCGAAGTGTACCATGGTCCTGTTCCTGTCCTCTTGCAGGGAACCGTTCATTGACGATCGCATCCTACTTATTTCTTCATCTACTATTCGGTCGCATTCGCTATTGGTTCACGTTTCTATCCCTGTTCTAACAGTTACCTCTAGGTTAGTCACCCTTTCGGCTAGTGTTTGCATAAGCGACCAACTTTGCTGCACGGTTTCTTGAAGTAGATTTAATGTTTGTTCCATCCTAGCTTGTCTATCATCAGAACCTGCATTTTCCGAATCTAATTCGTTTCCCCTAGATTCTCGTCTTGACGGTTCTCCTCTTGTACGAGAGAATTCTTGATTCGCGTTTCCTTCCCCTGAATTTTCTTCGGTATTTTTCCCTTTCGGACTATGTAATACCATGGCTGCTGAAGCTTTGAGAACTTCGCTGTCGTATGTAGTATTAGTAAATCCGCTTGAGCACGTATCGTCAGAGGTGTGCCGTTTCACGGGGGGAAGTAGGCTTGGATCTAAATCTTCAAAAGGGAAAAGTCGTTCCCAGACTATATTCCCGTCTGATCCTAATGATTTTTTCAATATCTCGGCTATTGAGCTATCCTGCCCTATTACTTGATTTCGGCTGGCTACTGCGTCTTCGTCGATTTCTACGATCGCGTCGATCGCTGCTTCGTATGCCTCGTCGTTGACTGCGATCGAGGGTACGCTACGTGCCCTACTCCGGGTATTTAGTTGCTCAGCCCTAGGTTGTGCCCTATCTTGCCTTTCTGTGAGGCCTAAATTACGCTCGAGATTGCTGCTTAACGAGGTTGCTCGTTGCATGAAAAAAAATTCTTCCCCGCGGCGCGATGCTTGGATTTCTTAATATGAAATGTTCCACTTACAATGCGTGTAGCAGGAGTCGCATCGTCATCGTTATTGCCGCTGCTGGACTGTCGATCGGTTGTGCGGTAGACTTGTCGCTTGGCGTCCTCTTTTGGAAATCGCTGGTACTTAGTTGTCGATCGAGTCCTTGTTGATGTTGCTTGTGGTAACTTCTGGTTGTTACCGGTGTCCAGGCTCACTTGTTTCCTACGTTTGGCTGGATCCCACCGCTGCCACCAATTTTGTTGCGAGGTTCGCTGGGGCGGAGATTCTCTTGTAGAATCTTGCCGCACTCCGTGTGGATCCTCGAACGGATCGTTCCTCGGGCTCCGATAGGACGGGTGAATATGCCGGGAACGGGAATCTCGGGTCGAGCCGAGAGGTAGTGGATCGTGCCGGTTGAAGAGTTAGAACTCACCGTAGTTATAACAAGTTTATTGCACTGGCGCGACGGGCGATCACGGGCGTGATCGGGTACTGATCTTTTACAAGTAACAAGTAACGTCCATGGTTGATTTGCTGTGGGTTTATATACAATGTTTTGGGTCACGGTTTGGTGGCCGCGGGGGAAGGCCTAATGGTCTTCACTCGTGGATCTGCGGCCTTGCAGCGTATGCGTTTCTTTTGATTGCGCGTACTGCTGAGTTTGCTGGCGTCGGTTACGCCAGGTGTTATGGGTTATGATTTGGGTCATAACACACTATCAAATCTCACTAAGAAGGATTATCAATTCGAATGGACATATAAACAACAAAAAGCATTTGAAACTTTGCGGGAAGCTCTCTGCAAGGAACCTATTTTACAATTTCCGGACTTCGAGAAAACATTTAACATTACGACAGACGCCTCAGGTATTTCTGTAGGTGCGGTTCTTAATCATGGGAAAATAGGAAAAGATTTACCAGTAACTTACGCATCTCGTGTCCTAAACGATGCAGAAACTCGCTATTTCCCCACAGAACGAGAATTACTAGCAATAATATACGCGGTGTTGCATTTCAGACCTTACATTTATGGAAGGAAATTTTACCTTATAACAGATCATAAACCATTAGAATGGCTTCAAAATCTTTCTAATCCTACGTCTCGGTTAATGCGTTGGAAAATTAGATTAGCGGAATACGATTATAAAATTTTATATAATCCCGGAATCCTTTGTCTAGGAATCCGATTGCTTTACCATTAAACGCGAAAAGAGCTCATTCTAACACAAATTCTCACGAAAATAAAAAACGAAAGGAATTTCATCAATTTAAAACCCGACAACGGGAAACTACAGCCTCAACCTCGGGAAACCCAGCTCCACATAAACAACCAAGAATTAGTTCTTCAGAATCCGATTCCTCTTCATATGACGAAAGCTATGCGTTAAATATAAGGCGGAAAAAGTTAAAACGAAAGAAACAAAAAACGAGCACCTCTTCCTCTCACCCAGAAACTAAGAAACAAAATATCGAAACACATACATCCCCTCGTTACGCATAAATATTTATACCAACCCAGAACACACCCCATCAAATCTTTGTACCCGTCGAAATACATTCGGCCCCTCAAGCAATAAAATCGCCCCATCAAATCTCTGTACCCGTCGAAATACATGCGCCCCCTCAAGCAATACATTCGCCCCATCAAATCTCAGTACCCGTCGCAGTACACGCGCCCCCTGAAACAATACATACGCCCCCTCAGAACAAAAAACCATTCAAGACACAACGCATTAAACAACCTCAAGAGGACTTAATTGAAGAAATAGACGAAACATTCGTAGTACCGAAACATAATTACAAGGACTCTCCCAAAATAGATGCAAAATCAAGTTCAGAAAAGAACACTCACCAGACACCTAAAAAGAAAAAACCAAAATTAAAATCTAGCACAGACACAGCTCCCATAACACCAATAAGGATAAGGAAAGGGAAGATACTCACCCCTCCTCCATCACTTTCTCTCTCTCCACGGCATAAACAAGCATCAACCAAGCCAAAAATAGTCTCAAACATTCCTATCAGGCAGCAACACACAGAGGTAGAAGATCACCTGTGGATGGGAAAAGGATACATAGCAACATTCATAAACACACAAGGCGGACCAATAGGACCAGCAGGGGAAAAATTATATAAAGAGAAAAATATAAAACCTCACAAAATTTCACATCCGTTAGAAATTGGGGAGTTAGTAAAACTGAAGGAAGGGAAACACACAATAATCGGACTTATCACACCAGAGCACCCAACAGAAGAAGATGTATACAACTCACTGAGGTCACTTCATACATACCTGGTATCTGAAAAAGCCACAAAAGTATACATATCATCAGAAGAGGATAAAATTTTATTAAATAAACTACGAAACTTAATAGAAATAATATTCATACAAGCAGATGTCCAATTTATCTTCTGTAAAGGCACTCTTCTAACACCTCCTGTACAAGATAGACAGCAGATAATCCAGGAGAATCACCAATCACCTATAGGCGGACACAAAGGAATTACAAAAACATACCACCGCATCAGAAGTTAATATTATTGGAAAAATATGAAGTACGAAATCACTACCTTTATCAACACTGGCTTGGAATGCCAGAAAACTAAACTGGTACGAGTGAAAAACAAGGAACCCATGATACTCACAGACACACCTGTTGACGCTTTTGACAAAATTTCTATGGATATAGTAGGACCACTACCTTTCTCAAATATAGGAAACGGTTATATACTCACTATCCAGGACAACTTGACTAAATACTCTCTCGCCATACCATTGGCAAGTGTTACTTCAGAAGACATAGCTAAGGCATTTACAGAGCATTTCATCTGTAAATTTGGAAGTCCTAAAGCAGGCCTGCCCCATCGGGTGCAAATACCTCCTGAATTTCTGGGACCCGGGTAACAGCCGAGCGTGGGACTGTTCCATTGCTACCCGTTGCGAAATTTGTGAGAGAACTGCATGGTGGTACGAGCCTGCATGGACGGCCGCACACTCATGCAGTTCTCCCGCATCCCATGCTGTGGTTAGCAACGTATCCAGTCCCGCGCTCGACTGTTGCCCGGGTCCCAGAACTTCAGGAGGTATTTGCACCCGATGGGGCAGGCCTGTCCTAAAGCAATCCTTACTGACCAGGGACCAAATTTTATGAGTGCCCGTATGAAGAAATTTGCTAGAGCGTTTCACATCAAACAGTATCAAACCTCTGCATTTCATCCTCAATCCAATGGATCCGTAGAGAGAAGTCACCATGTCCTTGTCGAATATCTACGGCATTATATGTCAAAAGAAAAGCAATGGGATCAGTGGTTACCTCAAGCAATGTTTTCATATAATACAAACACTCACGAAGGCACGAAATTTACGCCTCACGAACTCGTTTTTTAGAAAAAAGCACGTCTTCCCTACAGTATTCCTCCAATTAACCACATTAAAACATATCCGGACAATGTCGCTGGGAGAGGCACAACCTATTGCTCGTAACGCTCTTGGTTGATTCTACATGACGGGCCCGCCGCGCTGGCTTATAGGCGGTCGGGCGCGAACTTTGCGAGCGAGAACGCCGCTCGGCGCGCAGCCATCTCGCGGCCGCGCTCGGTAGCGGCGGGCCGCGCTAGGCGCGCGTGGTGGGGGGGGGGGGAGATCCGCGTCCCACCGTTATAACTCGTTACACGTTCTCGAACGAGACGCTGCCGTTAGTTACAAGAGTTTTCACAAGTAGAGCGGTTTACCTGTGAAATTGTGGGATTGGTTCGGGTGGCGTGCGATTAAGAAATGAATTTCATGAACGAGAGTCCTTCCTTTTAACAACAAGTAACAAAATAGTTTATTCAAAGAAAGTTTTGACGCTAGGTCGGAAAAGAACATAATACGACACGGAGTCGTGTGAACTGTGGCGATAAATTAATAGAACGTTAAATAATTACGTAACGACGTATCGGTCGGTAATAAAGAATATCGTTGATTTCGGTTTCGGCACTAGGTCGTTGCAACGGAATATAATGTGAACGAAAAATGACGCTTAGTCGGTAATAAAGAATATCGTTCGATTTTGGTTTTGACGCTAAGTCGGTAAAACGGAATATAGAGATAGTTTGGCTCTTTTGATAATTAAAATTGAGCCGTTAATTAATATAGAAAATATAATATAAAGGTGCGATACTAAATCGCTGATTTAAACATGAGTCTCGACACGAAGTCGGTATAATGTATAATACAAGAAGTGACGCTTTGGTCAATTCAGAATGTTTAAGTTGAGTGATTGAGAGGATTCCTTCTCTCGAATTTGAATGGCTTCCTGTTGCCTATCAGTTGGCCCACGCTTTCTAGGATGGAAGCTGAAGGGCTAATAAAAGCGGCTTCAGTTGTAGATATCACGTGGCTTTGGGGCTAATTAAAGCGGCCTGTTAAGAGAATTCGGCAGCCTAACGCCATCTCTCAGGCCCACCGATAATTAGGCAATAGCAACGGCGCGCTGACTCATGTGGAGCGTCGATCACGGCCCCTTCCATCGCCTTACGATCGATGGAAGGGGGACTGCTTCTTCCTTCCAGGAAATCGGGCCGATTTCCTGGTTTTCGCTCTGTACGCGTTTTACTTGTCGACGAGCCTTCTAATAAGTAACCGCTGCTTTTGCTTTGTTATACCGCATTGCTTTTGCTTTGCTTGGGGAATCGGGCCGATTCCACGTGCTCCGCGCTTACTAAATCTAGTTAGAAAAGTCCTACCGCGTAGGAAAACTAGTGCAGTTACCTTAAATAGACTAATATTCAACAGAATTGTGCTCCCAACTCGTTATTGTAACATAACTGTAAATAGTATAATTTAAGATTAAAGCTAGTGTTTAAAGTTAAATTGTCCTTAAACCTAACGAAGCCCTCTTATTTCGCTAAACACGGCCTGAGATGGAAGCCGGGGGTTAGTTAAAGCGTCCTCAGATGGTAGCCAGGTAATCGGTTAAGATGTCCCCAGACGGAAGCTGAAGGGCTAATGAAAGCGGCTTCAGATGGTAGACCAGATGTTGGTTGAAGTAGACTGGACTGTACTGCCGTCTTTAGTTAAAATGTCCTATCTAGCATTTTGAAACAACCGAGAAAACTGAAGTTTTATCATTTACTTTGTACCGTCCGTATTTTCCTTTATTCAAATTAAAACATGTTGTCATTATTTCGTAACAGCCTAATATATTTTTTTGTAATAGGTGTACCGGTAGGTAATGTATTATTAACGTACCAATTAATTAATTGTTTTAGATAGGATATTATAACCATTTGGAAAGAAGTTAGGTTAAATACATTAGACTGTTTATAAATCTTTACGAAGCACTTAGAGTTTTCTAACATTACTTAAAAGGTAAAAGACGTGTGCTACTTCAAATATTTCAACATATCTCAAAAAATGAAAAAATGCTAGATACGACTGTTTAACTAAGGAGGGCAGTGTAGATATCTCGCGGCGCAGGGGCTAATGAAAGCGGCCCGGGGACTGAGGGGCTAACTAAAGCGGCCTGAGTATGATACTGGTTCGGTCGCAGATCCAGGAATGAATCTCTCTGCTGGCGGGCCTGTATTTATACTCATTTCTGGAACTTAGCCCGCGCCAGTCGCGCACTACACTCGCGGTTTATTCGGCGTCCGGTTGACCGTATGTATCGCGCACGTGCGTTCGATCCGCACTCGGTTCACTCTCTCAACTGAATGACACTGCGCATGTGTTCGCTTCACTTAGTTCTTTCGCTGGTCACTAGATTGCATTCATCCATACGTGCATTCATGTCTTATTGCTAATACAAAAGGTTTTTGGTGTAATGTAACATAATATAAGAATAATTAGAGTTAATTTGTAAAATAAATGTTATCGGCGCGTAGGCTCGGTCAATTAAATAAAAGTTATTTTGCAAATTTTAAGTTCAAATTTCCAACGTTTCGGTCATAATTGAGACCATTATCAAGGAAATAATAATCTAAAACGAAAACTGCGTTCACTTTTATAAACTCCGCAACGTATTAGACGTGCGAAACACGAGTCGGTTGGCGGGTGATATCAAGACAATTTGGACAGGAAACTGTTAAAAATCTCAAGGACTTTTCAAACAGCAGCTTAAACATGGTCAAAAAAAAAAAAAAGAGTCATCCGCCAACCGACTCGTGTTTCGCACGTTTAATACGTTGCGGAGTTTATAAAAGTGAACGCAGTTTTCGTTTTAGATTATTATTTCCTTGATAATGGTCTCAATTATGACCGAAACGTTGGAAATTTGAACTTAAAATTTGCAAAATACCTTTTATTTAATTGACCGAGCCTACGCGCCGATAACATTTATTTTAGAAATTAAACATTACTTCGGTCGAAATTCGGAATCATTTTATTTATAATTAGAGTTAGTATAGTAAAAGAAAGATAATTATAACGGCGACTCGACGCGGTACGTTACACGTGTCTTCAAAAGGTCTTCGACCACAGCGTTTACTATTTATGTGTTACGAAGGTGCTATGTGTGTATTGCACACAATTCCTAGCATCGAAGACGAGGAACCGGCATACCCGCATCTCATAGTAATGGGAAATCAACGGAGCTACAGGGTCTGTCACAAATGCCAAAGAACCCTATACGTGGCAAGGCCCGAATCCGAATGTGCATTATGCACGTTATTGGTGCCACAATTGCACCCGGTTTATGTCGAACGGATGAGGAAAGGGGGAACATACCCCGTTATCAAGGAAATGATCCTTGAAGATCTTTGAATTTTATACAATTTTCTATTTTTTCATTCTTTTATATATATTTTACACTACACTCTACAAATACACACACACGCACGACCCCAATGTAATAAATACTCACACTTTTTATACCTTTTTTATATATTTCAAATAAACATATATTTTTCTATTTAAAACAAGCGGAAATTGTAACATAACCAAAATCTAAATAGCAGAAGACATTATTGCGCAAGGAAACAAAGTTGCGATATTAAATTCTAAAAAATTCCGCCAGAGGGCACCACTACAAAATAGCTTGTGGGGAGCGCGTTAGCGAGTTTTCTCTCTATGTCCCCTACCTCTCAGGCATGTGGAAAGTGGGGGGTCGGCGTCTCCATGGACCTGAAGTGTTGTGAGGTTGCCGGGGCTGAGATTCTCCCTGAGAATCTCGTCGGTTGCCGTGGGCTGTCCTCGGAAGGGTCGTCCTCCGGGCTCCGATTATTCGGGTGTAGGTGCCGGGAACGGGGATTCGGGTTGAAACCGAAGGTAGTGGATCCTTGGCCGGTTTAAGAGTTGGAACTCACCGTAGAGTGAATAAAGGATTTATTGAGCCTGAACTGACACTGGCGCGGCGATCACGGTGGTGATCGCTAATCGATTCGAAAAAGTGAGAGCGCGCGCCCCGTTTTGGGCGGTGATTATATATGGTCGTTTTGGGTCGTGGCGGGGGCCTAACGGTCGCCGTCCGATGACCCGTGGCTGCGCAACGTTCGTTGACCGTTGCGTCGTTTGCGGATTCCTTAGCATTGATGCACATCTTGCTGGCTCAATGCTATTCGGTGGTTGTTTCACAACATCCTCCCCCCCTTGAAAGAAGGGTGGTTGTATCGGGATAATTTTGTCCTATTTCTATGACTCAGCGTCAGTTCGTTACATAGGTTTTCCCGATTATAATGTTTTATACAATCGTTTCTTATTTTAATTTAGTTGTGCATTGAGTTCTGATCGTGTCACTTTCGGTTCTGGCACGGTATATATGGCTTGGGCCTCGCGTTTCGTAGATTTTTTTTCGATAGTTTACGAAGTATATTATAACTGCCATTACTATTACAATTAATATTGTTGTGGCACTAGGGTACAATATGTGCCATATTGGTATGCTTACATGTTTTGTTTCCGCAGGTAGTTCGTTCTTGATTTCGTTAAGTTGTCTGTACAATTGTGAAAATTCCGACGGGTCTTTTATTATTCTATGGAGTTCGACATGTGTGAGGGGTTTTGTTCGTGTACTGTTAACCAATCCTGCTATATTTGGGTCTGCGGTTATGTTGTAGAGGGGTGATGTTTTTATTATAAGGTTTTGTTCATATAATGCTTTTTGGTTTCGCAATAGTACCTCTTTACCGGTTACTTTACAATTGTCTTTTAGTGTGATAGTTCCCGAATGTGTGAGCGTTGTTTTGAATGTTTTGCTATTTGTACATTGGATTGTAATTGTTTCTGGTTCATGGGTCGCGTAGATCCATGTCGCTGGTTGTGCCGTGGCGATCCATAGGCTATTGTTTGCTGTTAAATACTTTACTTCGCAGTTTTCAGGGAATTTGTCCGTTGGTTGTAACCATAAATTAACCTCACACTCGCGTGTCTCCGTTAGTTTATGTACGACCATCGGCTGTTCGCAGTAATATTGAGATACTAATTTTTTACATTTTTGCAATTCTTGTTCGCTCGCGATTATGTATTGGTCGTCGTCTGCGTCGAGTATCATGATCGGCGAATGTGTGACTAACAATGCATATATATTATCGCGTACATGTATTGGGACCGGGGTTGCTTCTATTACACTGTAGGTTTGGGAGGATATGAGTGGTATTTTGATTATAGTAACAAGTGTTTGTCTTTCATAGTACGCTATGACTGATGCTAAACGCTCGATTAAGTGCGCGTTTTCTAACGTAGGTGCTATGGGGAATGCGAAACCGTCTGGTAGTCGCGATACCGCTGTGTGTAGTAATTTTATTATCTCCGCGTTTGATAATACGCTTGGGTCTATGCTCCCGCTCTTTAGCTGACTACAGTATTGTTTTACGTCCCTTACGTCATCCGTTAGGTCGACTAACAGCGAGTTCAATGTCGCGAAGTGGTCCACTAGGTCAGTACGTATTTTCTGCCGAGTAAACTCCGTCTCGACTTGCACTCGCAGCTGTCTCGTCTGTTTTGCTAGTATCTTTTCGTTGTCCTGTATCGTTCGTTCAATGTCGTGTAAATGATGTAAGGTATTGTTTGTAAGTTGTATCTGTCGTTTTATTGTTGTCTGTAATGCGTCTTGTTTACTGTCTACTTCCGCGAAGTGTGCGTTTATTTCTTCCGCGTCGCTCGCGTCCATTGTTCCGAAAAGTGTTTTTGCTATTGAGCCTATCCCGTTTATTAAGCCTCTTCGTTTGTTTTGCGTATATGACGGTATTTCGTAAATGTGTTGAATTTGTCTGTTTAATTTTTCTGTTCGTCTCACCAAAATACCAAGGAAGTTTTGGCAGGTTGATTTTAACTCTAGTATGTACGCTGGTAAGTTGCATAGTGTTTTTACTTCCTTGATGTATGGTTTCAATTGTTCATACCTTCGTATAAGTGGCTCCGTGTCTAATCGCCGATGTGGGTAAAGTGGATTCCCGCGCTATGTTTCGTGGGTTCGATTATGTACGGTGATGTGTCGCTAGCGGGCGCCGCCTGTGAATTTAGGCACTGCAGCCCGATGCACCTGTAACATGGGAGGTCGAATCTATCCCTTCCTAATTTCTTTTTTGCGCGCCTATATATAACGTCGCTCCGCGATTTTTTTTCTCATTACTAATTGTGTTATTCAGTTATTTCTCCTGTCAATCAAGATGTATCCTGAAAGACTGTGCGCCGTAAGTACCGTTATTGCTTTTGTTGTTTCTTTCTTTCCTGTATGCTAATATATATATGCCTATAGTTTTCTAATGCTATTTTCTTGTCGTTTTTATTCTTATTAGTGGTGGGCGGCGAACCGCATTCTGGGGTACGTGCCCGCACATGTAATGGTTCAGATCCGCCTTCGGCGTTCTCTGGCTCGTTGCTTTTTTGATGTTTTATGGGAGGAGGGCTACCCCATGTGGGCTTGTGGTTGTGATGTTTTTGGGCTACGTCGTCTTTTTGATTTCGACCCCTCGGAGGTGGAAGTAAGTATTTGATTCATTGTTTTCCTCTTATCTTGTTCTGTGCTGGTTTTCAACTGTCCTAATCGACATTGTTTCTTTTTGTTATAGGAGGAGGACTGGGGGCAGTACGCCGGTTGATGTTCCGTTCTTTTTCAATTTTGTTCCTTTGTAATATGAGTTTTTACTCCTTTTATTCTTTTTGAATATACTACGTTTTACCTAATTTGCTGTGTATTCCCCAATTATTTTCCTTTATTTCCGTTCGTCTCTCCTGCCTGTACCGCTTAAGTTTTTATTCTACGAAATGTTTTATTCTATTTACGTGGACGGTTAACGTCCTTCTACCCTTTTATATCGTGACGTTTACTTTTGACTTTTTATCTATTATTACGTATGGTCCTTCCCATTTAGAATCTAACTTCTTCGATCTTCCCCGCCTCACGGACTCGTCATATAGTAGTACTTTATCGCCTATCCTGAATTGGATTTCCTTCGTCTTTTTGTCATACGTAGTTTTTAAACGTTGTTTCGCGTCTACTAGCTTTGCTCGCGCTACTTCATTTGACGTCCTTAGCCGTTCTCTGGCCTCTTGCGCGTAATCGTCGTAGTTATAGGTAGGATTAGGCGTGATTTTTAGTGCGGTCGGTAATTCCGCTTTCTGACCGTAGACTAATTCGTGGGGGGTGTAACCTGTCGCCGTATGTGGGGTTGTATTGTAAGTAAACATTGCGTAGGGTAACCATTTATCCCAATCAGAATGGTCTCTGTCTATGTAGTGTCTCAAATATTCTACTAACGTCCTGTGGGACCTTTCGAGTGCCCCGTTCGATTCAGGGTGGTACGCCGTTGTCTGTATTTTCGTGATTTTTAATAGCTTACATGTATCTTTGAACATTTCTCCGACGAAATTTGCTCCCTGATCGGTTAGTATTTTATCCGGTATTCCATGCTCGCAAATTATCTTTGTTACGAACGCTTTTGCTATCGTTCTTGCTTCTTGGTCAGGGATGGGTATTGCTTTACTAAATTTCGTGAGGTGATCCTGGAATGTTAGGATGTATCTATTTCCTAGCTCCGTTACTGTGAGTGGTCCTACAATATCCAGTGCGCCCTTTTCGAATGGTCTCGTAGGCGTGTCGGATATCACCATTGGTGCTTTGGTTCTTCTGCTGGCTTTATTCTTTTGGCACCATGCGCATTTTTGGATGTACTCCTCTATGTCTTTATCCATTCCTGTCCATCTATACTTGTGTTTTATTCTTTGCGCTGTGCGCTGAATTCCTTGGTGTCCGCCTAAGGGTGCTAAATGGTACTCATACAGTATTTGTTGTCTGTCCCTTTCGGATTCTACTTCCGTTACGTTTGTTTCTTGTTTTGCGTTTTCCCCGTTTCCTTCTTGTTGGTTCTGGATTACATTCACGTTTCTACTCAGCGCGTCTGCATTTGTGTTGGCTTTTCCGGCCTTATGTATTATCTCGTAGTCGTGCTCCGCTAACTGTATTCGCCAGCGAGTCAACCTTGATCCGGGGTCTTGAACCTTGAATAACCATACTAATGCTTTGTGATCTGTTACCACCTTGAAGTGTGTTCCGTATACATATGGTCGAAATTGTTTCGTTGCCCAGACGATAGCGAGTAATTCCTTTTCTGTTGTGTTATAGTTCCTTTCTGCTTTGTTTAGTACCCTACTTGCATATGCTATCGGTCTGTCTTCTCCTATCTCTCCTTGTGACATTATTGCGCCTACCGCTACGTCCGATGCGTCGGTTGTGATTATGAATTCTTTTGAAAAATCTGGGTATGCTAATACTGGTGCTGTAATTAAGCAGTTTTTCAGCGTCTCGAACGCGTATTGCTGTTCGGTTGACCAGACAAATTCCGTTTTGCCGCTTGTTAGATTGAATAAGGGTTTCGCTATTTTTGAATATTGTGGAATAAATCTTCGGTAGTATCCTGCCAAGCCTAAGAAGGATTGTAATTCTTTTAGTTTCGTAGGCACGGGGTACTGTTCCACCGCCCTTGTTTTCTCCGGATCCGGCTTTATGCCTTCGGGCGTTATTATGTGTCCCAAAAATCCTACTTCCTTACATAGGAACGAGCATTTTTCCGGTTGCAGTTTCAGATTGTACTCTCGTAGCTTTCTCATCACCCCTCGCAATCGTGCATTATGTTCCTTTAGGGTCGCCCCGTGTATCACTATGTCGTCCAGGTAGACGAAACAGTCTAGTCCTTGTAGTCCCATGAGTACGGTGTTCATCAACCTTTGGAACGTTGCCGGTGCGTTTTTTAGTCCAAAGGGCATTCGATTGAACTCGTAATGTCCTTGCGGGGTTGAGAATGCTGTTTTGTGTTTGTCTCTGTCATCCATGGGTATCTGGTGATACCCCGACGCGAGATCTAGCGTGGTGAAATATTGCGCTTTCCCTAACTGGTCAAGTATCTCGGTGATATTTGGCAGTGGGTATGAATCACCTATTGTGATTTCGTTTAGTTTTCTGAAATCTAAAACTACGCGCTTTTTCACGTTTCCTTCCGCATCTGGTTTTTTCGGTACGACCAACATTGGTGCGTTGTACGGGCTGGCGCTGAATTGGATGACATCGTCCTCTAGCATTTGGTTAACTTGTGTTTGCACTTCACGCTTATGTGTTTCTGGCAACCTGTATGGTTTGACATTGCAGGGCATCTGTCCCTCCTTGATGGGTATTCGATGCGTGGTCGCATTAGTGGTCGTCAAACGGTCTCCGGCTAAATGGAAAATATCGCAAAATTCTCGACCGATTTCTTGCATGTTATTTTTTTCTTCGTCGTTTAAGTGGCTTAATTTCATCATTTCTAAGACTCTGTTCACGCGAGTCGTCAGCGATTCCTTGCCCACTGTGGCGCGGAATGCCGCGACAGCGGAATGCACCTTCGTTGTCACGTTTGGCACCTCGGTTAATTCTATGTGTGGCCGTGTCAACGTGCGCGGATCGTTTGTTAGGTTGATTATGCAAGCTATTCCTTTCCCGTGGGCCGGTTTTATTAAGCACTCGCCCAGGAATATTCCTTCTTCTAATTCTCGTTTTTCTACTATTCCTTCCTTTTCTCCGTCTACGTCGATTTCCACTATGGTTTGTGCGCGCGGGGGAACTGTAATTTTATTTTGGGCCTGGAGGGTTTTCCAGGGCTGACCTCCTATCGAGAGGGTTCGCGTTTTGTAGTCGATTCCTGCCTTGTGGTGTTTGAGGAAATCTACCCCCATTATCCCTTGGGAGTCCCTTAGCGTTTTTTCTTCGACTACGTATAACGGATGTTTAATCTCTTGGTCCCCAAATGGAAAGGTGGCTTCTACCTTTCCCAACGTGTTTATTGGGTCTCCGGACAAGGCTACTAATTGCAATTCGCTTTCCTTTATCTCTACGTCGTCGCGGACGCATGGTTTGGTTATTACTGATACTTCGGCTCCTGAATCTACCAACATCCTGACGGCATTAACCTTTGTTTCCTTAATATCCACCTGAATTTCGTCTGCGACGTAATCGGGTGGTTCGTCCGCTCGTGTCCGTATTTTCGCTATTCGCTTAGGTTTCCGGTTTTCCTCACGGTTATCGCGTTGCTCGTTAGACGGGAAAGAGAGGTCGGGCCTCTCGGTTGCGGATATGCTGGGTTAGCATTGTACGGTCTCCGTCCTTGCTCGCGTGCCCTGTCATTATGGTACGGCGGGCGTTGTCCGCCTTGCGTCTCGGGTGTCCCTCGCGGCGGGTATCGCGCGACTTCGTTTATTCTTTTCCTATTTCCGGTTTCTGGATAGGTCTTGAACGAACCATCTCCGTTACCGTGATTATTTTTCCAACATTCTTTAGTGAGATGTCCCGATCTCTTGCAAGTATAACAATATCGCGGGGCTCCACTGCTCGCGGAATTCGCGCCGCGGTTAAGCGCTGACGCTGCGAATCGTTTCTTTGTCAAGCGCTCTTCTTCTATCGCTATGGATATTGCCTCTTGTAACTCGGCTGACCGTCGTGATTTGACCAGAATTTTCAGGTCGTCGCGAAGCCCTTCTTGGAAAAGTGTGTGCGCTAGCCTCTTAAATATTTTAATTGCCGCTGTTTTTTCTACTGGCGTATCTTTTTCGTCTAGCCCTACTTCAAATAGTTCGTTAAGTAATTTGGCTAATCGGCTACCGTAGGAATGGGCATCTTCATGCGTTCCTTGGGTGCATTTCAAAAGTTCCATTAATACGACCGCGGACGTACGCGCTGGTTTGTAAATTGAGGTTAACACGTCTTCCAGGTCCTGGAACGTCCGTATGTCCCTAGTCCGTACTTCTAATCGCGCTGTTCCGGTTAATCGAGTCGTCTTTATTCCATTTAGAATCTGGGCTCGGTGTTCCGGTGTTTTGAATTGTAACGAGTTACGCCGGTGGGACGACGATCTTACCCCCCACCACGCGCCCGACCGAGGTAGCGCGTACCGCGCTACGCCAACGGTCTTGCCCCCCCCACCACTCGTCCGCAATACCGAGAACTGGCGCGAGAGGGTTTTCGCAACGAGAGACTCTCTCGCTGCCGAAAATGTGCGGACGAGGACATACAGGTCGGGGGCATAGGCCTATTTGGCAGAGACCGCCTAGAGCGTTAGTACGAGCAGTACGCCTCTCCCGGAGACCTCCTGTGCGATTCCACGTTCTTGTGCCGTAACACTCGTTCTTGCGAAAGACAAGCGCCCGTGTTTCACACCAGTTCTTGTGCGTCCACAGACTGAGTCTCTGTGCATTTTTCGACTCCACACCTCCACGGTTCCCAGAAGGACAGCGTGAGCCATCCTCTGGACGCAATACCGATAACCGCCATCGATCTCCCGAACAGAGTTATCTCTGTTCTCGAGAGCGTCCTTACAGTCGCCGAATCACCCGCGGGCTGTGCCCACTGGGTGACCGGACCCCCCCGACTCTCCGACCAGTGTCCATTGGCAGGGTTGGCCCGCCTGGACACCGAAGGGTCAAATCGTCTATCCTCTCCACTCTCGCCGAAACGTTACCGACGACCGATATACGCGCCGCGACACGCGCCGCGATACACACCGCCGGCCAACGCACCGAAGTACGCGACGCGATACACACCGAGATCCGCGGTAGACTAAGTCTAGGTTTAAGCCGTACACACACTGTTTGCCAGCATAGACCTGGCCGGGATACCTTGTACAACAGCTTAAATAAATTGTCGTACTCTACCTTACCTCTGCGTACTAAGTCATTCGATCGGCAGCCCTGGACCACCGTCCTGAGCTGGCGATACGGTTCCTCCACCGTCCCACCGGTAACCCCGCGGCTTAACGGTTACAGAATGATCTCAACACGTATTTGGCAGTGTCGAGGAAGTCTACTATCTCTTTGGAATTTTTCCCATCGAACTTGGGTATCATTTTCAATGCGCTAAAAGCTCGTCGTTCGTCCAATTCCATTGGATCGTCGGGCGGTTCTTCTATGTCGAATGTGGGGGGGGTACGAAAAGGCTAGATCTTCTAGGCTCATCGTTTAATTCTTCTAGGTCGTCGCTGAAATGTACCGCGGGTCCTTCCCCGGGGCCTTCTCCTGGCGGAGGTGTTTCTAGCGCTAATCGCAGCCTATCGATTTCTTCTTCTACTTCTCCGGGCATAACCCATATTTAGACTTCTGTTCTCCGTCTTTGTCTCGTAGCGTCGGTTCTCGGTACGTCAATCAGTTTTTGTATAGATTCCTGCAGTAGTTGTAATGTCTGTTCGATCGCGGGCATTCTACCTACAGTTTGCTCTATTGCCGCGATCCTAGCTTCGGAACTCGCATTTCCCGTATTAGTTTCTACTCTCGAGGTCTCTATTCCGGCTATGCCTTCTCTCGAGGGTCCTCCCGACGGTCGCCCTACTGGTGATCTCAGCATGTTGCTTACTGGTCTATCGGACAACCTGAATATTTCGCTATCGTATGAGGTGTACGCAAACCCGCTTGTTTCTGTGCAGGTCTCGTCAAAAGTGTCTGTCACTATGGGGGGAAGTAAACTCGGATCTAACTCCTCGAAAGGGAAAAGTGGTTCCCAAACTATGTGTCCGTCGGAATCTAGCGACCTATGTAAGATCTCGGCTATCGAACTATCGTGCCCTAGTGGCTGATTCGGACCGGCTACCGCGCTCTCGTTGAGTTCGATGATCGCATCGACCGCCGCCGCGTACTCTTCGTCGCTGGGTGCGTTCGCGGGTACGCTTCGTCTCCTGCGCGGGGAGCCTGTGTAACTTAGGTCCGGTACTACGATTTCGCGTCTTTCTGTTACGCCTAGATTTCGCTCGAGGTTAGCTCCTAAAGATATCGCTCGGCGCATGGAAAAAAAATTTTCGACGTGATGCTCGGCTTAGGTATTAAATTTCGCACTTACAATACGAGTAGTATTGGATGCATCGTAGTTGTCGTTGAGTGGTCGTTGGCGTCCTCTCTTGGCCGTTGACAGCACTGTTAGTTGATCTACGGCCTTCCTGGTTTGTATTGTCGTGTTTTGGTATTGGTATTGGTAGATCTGCGTTGCTCCAGTCGGTCGGCTCACCTATTCCTCTACGTTGGCTGGATCCCACCGCTGCCACCAATTTTGTTGTGAGGTTGCCGGGGCTGAGATTCTCCCTGAGAATCTCGTCGGTTGCCGTGGGCTGTCCTCGGAAGGGTCGTCCTCCGGGCTCCGATTATTCGGGTGTAGGTGCCGGGAACGGGGATTCGGGTTGAAACCGAAGGTAGTGGATCCTTGGCCGGTTTAAGAGTTGGAACTCACCGTAGAGTGAATAAAGGATTTATTGAGCCTGAACTGACACTGGCGCGGCGATCACGGTAGTGATCGCTAATCGATTCGAAAAAGTGAGAGCGCGCGCCCCGTTTTGGGCGGTGATTATATATGGTCGTTTTGGGTCGTGGCGGGGGCCTAATGGTCGCCGTCCGATGACCCGTGGCTGCGCAACGTTCGTTGACCGTTGCGTCGTTTGCGGATTCCTTAGCATTGATGCACATCTTGCTGGCTCAATGCTATTCGGTGGTTGTTTCACAACAGAAGGACAGTGCCTAGTTCCGGGGGGTTACAGCGAAAGACGGCAGGGGCTGCGATGTGAGGACCGACTGGTGGTGTCCTCTACAGTCGAATATAAGTTTTAGAAATAGCGTCCTTCATTGGTATAGTCTTATGACGCCATTGTGCAAAACGGTGCAAAACAGTGTAAAAGCATTGCAAAGTAACTTGTATGCGTGTAGTGTATTTATATAATTGTCTTATTATTTGGGATACTTTCGACATTACGTAAGTAATATTAAATTTTCTAGTAAAATAGTAAAAGTATTGTATTTGAAGGTTAAAAATGTATATATAATGGTTTTGCCAGAATAAATTTTCCACGATATGGCACAGATGGCACCACCAGTCGTCCCGCAAAAAGTGGCTGGAAGAGGTTGATTCCCCTTCCGTCATTCGCTTCAACCCCCGCGTCCATAAGCCTAGCTTATGCACTGTCCTTCAGGTCCATGGTCGTCTCTGACGACGCGCAAGAGTGGCCATGTTCTCTTGCCTTGGCGTCCTCGTAAGAATCGGACGCATTCCTGAAATATATATATTTACGCTCATCGAGCTTAAACACGTGTCGAGTTATTCACCACCATCCAGTTAGTCCATCTAAACTTGAAGCTACACGCATCTCTGGCACCTCCTCTACGGGTAGTCCTACAGTGGTGACCCCGACTAACAATTCAAGTGTGGTGCAACGCACGTGAGCGCAAAATTACATCGGTGTGGACCGATGCATCTCTTTGGCGTCCCGTGGGCAAGCATCCACCGCTAAGTCTTGGCTGGCCGTCGAGAAATCGCCGTCGTGGGTTGGAAATTCGCCTTCCAGGGCATCCGTCCTGGACCATTCCATTCGTCCTCGATCATTGCATCCGTCCTGGATCATTGCATCCGTTCTGGATCATCGCATCCGTCCTGGATCATCGCATCCACTCTGGATCATCAATCCGCCCTGGATTCTGCGAGGGTCATTGCGTGAAGCCAACGTCACCGGAGCCTTCTCTCGCTCTATGGAGCGTCCGGCCGACGTGTTCGACATCGCCGACGCAGTTCTTCGGCGTCGATTCACCGTGGCGCAGTATCTTCGCTCAGGGTGCGGCTCTCCGTACGGGTCATTCGCCAGGAACGTATTCTAAAGGCGGGATCTCCTACCTGCGACTGGTCGCTGCTAGAGACACTATAATAAGAGTCTGGACACGAGAAGGCCACTTTTTGATTGGTCCGCCATTTTTTATCGAAATCCTGCGAGAGAGAAAGAGATATACACCATTTCACGCTTAACCACTCTTAACAACTCTTACGTTTATGGCGGTATTTTACTATATATTAATCTGAAAATGTGCATTTGGGTTTTTGATTGGCCCGTCATTTTTCATCTATTCCCGCTGATTTTTAAATCTGTCAATTATACCAAGATAATGAAGATACAAAGCATAAAACCAAATCTTGTGTTCTATTTGATACATGTTAGTTTATTATACTGATTTAAATGCGAAGTAAACAGAAGTAAAATGTTGCCATAAACGTAAGAGTTGTTAAGAGTGGTGAAGAGTGAAATGGTGTATATCTCTTTCTCTCTCGTGGGATTTCGATCAAACATGGCGGGCTGTCACTCGTGTCCAGACTCTTATTATAGTGCCTCTAGTCGCTGCCGGTCGCAGCGACCCCACTAGTGCAAGGGAGAAAGAGATGTCATACTTCTCCAGTCGCAGGTAGGAGATCCCGCCTTAAGGTATTTGTGGGATCGTAAGGACCCAGTTACATGTTTGCGCGTTAGGCGAATTCAAAAACGTGCGTGGTAGGAACCTCCGCCATTTTATATTTAGCGCGTCGGAAACGTGTGCTGCCGCCATTTTGTGTTAGCTTCCCGCGCGGAAGGCGGACCGGTTCACAGTGTCGCATGTCGGTGCAGGCTGTGCGTGGTTGCGCCACCCGTCGCCAAGTCGCGTCATAGGGTTTTTTTTTTCTCTCTCTCTTCTCCGTGCGTCGTGTCTCCGTTCTATCGAGCGGCTGATCGGCATGGCCTCCAACCGCGACGGGGGCGAGACCGCCGCAATCGCGATTGATGAACTGGCAGCCCAGTTGTTAGAAACGCAACAGCGTTTGGCCCAAGTTGAGGCTGAACATTCCGCTACACGGCAGCCGGGCGAAGCACCGCGCGTCGACGCGTACCGGACCCTGAAGATTCCTAGTTTTTTCCGGGCAGATCCGGAACTTTGGTTCATGCAAGTAGAACCGAGCCTGCGTAACGCGCGGATAACTGTCGAAGGCACCAAGGCAGACATTGTGTTGGCTGCTTTGGATGGAGAAGTGGTAGGTTGTGTTAAAGACATTATTGCAATGTCCCCACCGCCGGAGGACATTTACAAGCGGATCAAATCCCGAATTATCGCGACGTTCGCGAATACCGGGGAAAGTACCCTACGTAAGCTGCTTAAGGGTCAGGTGCCCACGGACGGCAAGCCGTCACTCGTATTGAGTCGATTACGAAATCTCAATAAGGGACAATGCGACGACGCAGTGATTAGGACGATATTTTTAGATCAATTACCCGCGAGCCATCGGGCAATTCTCGTTGCGACCGGTACGGAGGATCTCGAAAGGTTGGTGGAGGCCGCGGATAAGATCGCGGTCCACTCGATTCCTGCCGAGGTGCAGGTGGCGTCAGCCGCTAAAACTCCATCGTCTCCACCGTTGGAGGGCGAGATCGCTCGCCTCGCGGCGTGCATGGCAACGTTGACGAAACAGGTCGAAAAGCTAACTGCTCAGTCGTCTAAAAACAGATCGCGACCGCGCTCAAACGATAAGAGCCGGAAAAATTCGCAGAAGCGTCACGAGTCCGGACTTTGTTACGCGCACAGGAAATATCCCCAGAACCCGACATCGTGTCGTGACTGGTGCGCTCAGTACGCGTCCTGGAAACCAAAAAACTAAACCACCCTTGTGACGTTCGTCACTAAGGCGCTTCCCCCTCCCGAGCAGCAACTCGCGAAGTGAGCCCGCGTCACGCGAGAGCGTATCCCCACCGCGCTGGACGGGCCGTGAGTCGAACTCGCGCCGCGGCCGATAGGCGGCCGCGGGCCTGATAACGTTCTCGCGGCAGCTTTACGCGCCGCGAGACATAAGACCAGGGTCGCGAGCGACGGAGATCAGCTTGCTCCGTGGCTTAGCCTTTGATGCAGAGTCGATACACGAGAAGCTCTTTTTGGTATTCTTCCTCCTCCGAGGAAATTCTAGCGCGCCGAGTGCCTTACCGCCTGACCGCTAGTAAGCCCGTTCCTTGGTCGCTACATCAGTCGGATCTCGATTCGCGCTGGACCATCCGGCCGCGGTGGTCAACCAACGGTCATTTGATAGCTGGCCCACCGCACAGAAGGCCTTCCATGTAGACTGCGCGGGGCCGAGGTTCTCTCTCGCCCGACAGTAAACTCCGACCTGTCCCCAAATACGGCCGAGCACCACCGAGTGCCGCCGACCTGCGCCGACTAACGCTGCCATCCGCCGAGGCCGCCGACCGACCGGCAAGCCGACTCGAACCGACGCTCGCCGCCGATTCCGCGAAACCGCGTAGCCGCTAAGGACCGCCTAGAATAGTTCGCTGCTAGCTTGTAAGCCCCTAGTGTTAAGCCCATAGCCTCTAAGCCGCCTAGTTAATAGGACTAGATTTAAGCCGCCTAGTTAATAGAACTAGATTAAGCCGTCTCGCGCCGCGAGTCTAACTCGCGTTCGGTTAGCTTTAAGACCACAGTACAATAAAACCAGATTTGAAAACTCCAGCCCACGTGAGTGTTCTGTCCGACGAACCCGCGACATCCCGACTGAGCCGACCAAGGAACTTTTCCTCTAGTACCATCGTGCCCCGCGAAAGCGGGTCACACCCTTCCTGCGCGGAGACCTTCGAGGAAGGGTTGGTGTCGGATAATCGTCTCCACGTGCGCGACCGCGCAACAGGTCAGCTGTTTTTGATCGATACGGGAGGTGATATCTCGTTGCTTCCGGCAAACCCTAAAATCGATGTTAAGCCTTCGGGTCGCAGGCTCTTCGCTGCGAACGAGTCTCGAATAGACACTTTCGGCGAGTCTCTCCGTGAGTTAGACTTAGGATTAAGGCGCGCGTTCCGCTGGAATTTCTGTACCGCAGCAGTACCTTATGCGATAATCGGCGCTGACTTGTTAAAACATTGTGGTCTTATTGTGGATTTAAAGAAACGCAGACTCATCGATACCTCGACTCGGATGTACTCTCTGGCGGTCTCGAGGGCTGTTCCGGTCAGTTCGGTCAATTCGGTCAATCCGGGCTCGAGGTTCGCAGAACTTCTCGCGGAGTTTCCGGAGATCACGGGATCGTCCCAATTATCTCAACCGAGAGAGAGGGACGTGTCCATTATATTATGACAACCGGTCCTGCCGTCGCGGAGCGTCCGCGACGTTTGACGCCGGAGAAACTTAAAGCGGCCAAGGCCGAGTTCAAGGCACTAGTCGCCGCCGGGATTTGTCGTCCGTCTAGTAGCCCGTGGGCTAGTCCGATTCACTTAGTTCGTAAAAAGGACGGGACCTGGAGGATTTGTGGCGATTACCGCAAGTTAAACGCGATTACCACACCGGATAGGTATCCGGCTCCGCATCTCCACGATTGTACCGTGAATCTGCAACGAAAGAGCATATTTTCCTCCCTTGATTTACACAAGGCGTACAACCAGATTCCGATGGCTCCTGAAAACCGCGGTTTGTACGCTCTTTGGCCTTTTCGAGTACTGTTTTATGACTTTCGGGCTGCGTAACGCGGGCCAATCGTTTCAACGATATATTAATCGCGCGCTGGGCGATTTGGAATTTGCATTTGTGTATATGGACGACATTTTGATTGCTTCGTCCTCTCCAGAGGAGCATACCGTTCATCTGTGCGAGGTGTTTCAGAGGCTGAAGGAGTATCATCTCCGCCTCAATGTGGATAAATGCGTGTTCGGCGCGTCCGAGTTGGAATTTCTGGGTCATACGATTTGCAGTAGGGGAATCCGCCCCACGGCTCAGAGAGTCGCCGCGATTACGCAGTTTCCCAAACCTGTTAACGTGGTGCAGATGCGTCGTTTCCTCGGCATGGTAAACTTTTATCGCCGGAATTTGCCTCACTCCGCGAGTTCACAAGTACCTTTAAATGCATATTTACGTGAGTCGCGTAAGAATGATCGTCGCGAGATTGTTTGGACGGAAGAGGCGGAAAGCGCGTTCGCGAAGATCAAGGCTGATCTTGCCGCCGCGGCCCTTCTGATTCCCCTCGCTACAATGTGAAAATCCGTGTGGTGTCAGACACATCTGACTCCGCGATGGGCACGGTCCTTGAACAATTGTCCCTGTCGCAGCTGTGGGAACCGCTCGCGTTCTATTCAAAGAAGTTTACTCCCGCGCAGATTAATTACAGCACGTACGATCGGGAACTTACTGCGATCTTCAAGGCCGTAAGGTACTTTCGACCATTCGTCTAGGGTCGTGATTTTGCCATAGTCACGGATCGTAAGCCGTTAGTTTATGCGTTTATGCAAAAAACCGATAAGGCATCGCCTAGACAAGTGCGACAGTTATCGTACATCGCGCAGTTTTCCACCCGGATCGAGCATGTGGCCGGCGCCGATAATGTGGTCGCGGACGCGCTTTCTCGGGTCGATTCGCTGCGTCTGCCCGTTGAGATCGAGCTCAATCAGCTGGCAGAACAGCAGAAAGGCGATTAACAGCTTCAGCTGATTCGCAAGTCCGCCGACTATCCATTAAAAATGAAGGCGATTCAGTGGGGGTCGGATCACACAACAATCTCGTGCGAGATCACGGGCGAGACAATTCAGCCGTACATTCCTGCGAGCCTTCGCGAGACCGTTTTTAATCTATTCCATCGTCCGGCTCATCCGAGCGCGAAGGTCACTGATCATTTGATACGACAACGATACGTATGGCCCGACATGCACCGTGACGTGACGAGGTGGTGCAAGACTTGTGCAGACTGCCAGCAGTCTAAAGTATTGCGTCATGTTAGATTGTTGCCCGGACAATTCGTGGCTCCCAGCGGCCGTTTTGATCATGTTCATGTCGATATAATAGGCCCCTTGCCGGAGCGGGCCGGGTTCAACTACTGCATCACAATGATTAACAGGTTCTCTCGGTGGGTCGAGGCGGTGCCCGTGCGGGAGATTTCGGCCCAGTCGATCGCGGATGTCGGTACGGGGCTCCGAAGATTCTAACTTCGGACCAAGGAGCTCAGTTCGAGTCGAGGCTATTCTCGGCACTGTTGTCCCTGATAGGTTGCGAACGAGTTCGCACGACAGGGTATCACCCCGCATCCAACGGGCTGATCGAACGCTGGCATCGCGTTTTTAAAGCCGCAATCATGTGTAATTCGGATACGAATTGGCCTCGTATCCTGTCAACCGTATTGCTTGGGCTTAAGTCGCATGTGCGACCTGACACCGGGGCGTCTCCGGCCGAGTTTCTGTTCGGGACGACCTTAAGACTGCCTGGGGAATTTTTTCTCCCAGACGACGTTGTTCCGGATCCGATTTCGTTCATTAATGAGTTTCGAGAGTACATGCGCCTGGTGCGGCCTGTGCCTGTAACGCACAAGTACAAGAAGCGCGCGTTCGTGTTTAAAGAATTACACACGTGTTCGCACGTATTCCTTCGGAACATGGTGAAAAAGGCGCTCAAGCGGCCGTATACCGGTCCGCATAAGGTACTGCAGCGTGTTAGCGATCGCGTTTATGAAATAGAAGTAAATGGTGCTCCAAAAACCGTGTCCGTTGAATTGCTGAAACCAGCGCATGTAGTTTTTGACGGGCTCGTTGATCTTCCGCCGTCCAATGGTGGAACTAGCGATGGTCCGTCCGTAACCGTGAATTCCTTGCCGGCACTGCGTACGTACCAACGTAAAAGGGTTGCGTTTGCGCCCGCTTCCAATGATTAGGTTAGCAGCGTTAAAACTGCGTATTATAAGCGTACAAATGTATTACAGTATTATTCTTACATATATTTTTCTACTGTGCGTTTGCGACGTTCCAAAGACTAATGTGGCAATTACAAGACTGCATATTTTAAGTGTGCGAAACATATCATGGTTCGCTAGAGCTATCGTCTTTTTGTTATTACATCGAGCATAGAGCTCGTAATACCGTTCCTCATGGTATTATAGTATCTTTTTACACAGCGCGTAAGACGCCTGGTGTGGGGTATAGGGGAGATAATGTTCTGGAATGATTTTAAAAAGAGAATGTTCATGTTCCATAGATTGATAGTAGGGGTTTTATTGTACGGAGCGGAAATGTTCGGATGGACAGAGTGGCAGGAAATGGCAGCGGTGCAGGTGAAGTATGTCAAGTGGTGTCTTGGTCTTGAGAGAAGTACACCAAGTTATATGGTGTTGGACGAAGTGAAAAGGGACAAAATGAGGATAGTGACCGGGAAACGCGCAATGCTATATGAGGACAGCATAAAGCAAGCGAACAGGAAGTGGATGGTTAAAGAGTGTCTTAGAGAAAAGGAAAGCGGGAGAGTAAGAACAAGAGGTGAAATAGAGAAGGAGGAATTCTACCAAAGAAATGGATATAGTCAGTTATGGTTAAGGCAGTTGGGAGAGGAGGCTGACAGCAGAAAGGTGGATATAATTAAGAGGAGAGGCCAAGAGGTGCAGGGGCGGGAGCAATGTGACGAAACGTCACGAAGCGAGCGAAGCCGACCCGAGCCGAGGCGTAACGGCCCACGGTACCCCCCACCCCAACGCGATCCGCGCTCGGTACACTTAGTACACCACGCGCCACTAGATCGCGTCCGCTTCTCGCAAGTGAAATTCACCGCGCATTAGAAGATAAGACCCGCGGCGACCGAAGGCGGGGATCCGAGTGGGGATTAAGGAGCCCCCTCACCACACACAGCGAAGGACTGGAGATTGCCCGGATTCGACCCGTGTGGACGCTAGTAGCGTGACTCCTCCGTAACCAAACCCGCTTCGGTGGAGCGACTGGATGTTGCCCGGGCTCCCCCGAAACTGTTCCGTACCTCCATACCGCCTACAGAGAGCGACTGGACGTTGCCCGGGCTCTCTGCAGGCGCCTCCGACCTTTCCGTACTGAGATCGAGGGGACTGGACACTGCCCGGACCTCGACCGACCGTACTTCCGTACCGCCGTCCCTCCGAACCACCGACAGAGAGCGACTGGACGTTGCCCGGGCTCTCTGAAGGCGCCTCCGACCTTTCCGTACTGAGATCGAGGGGACTGGACACTGCCCGGACCTCGACCGACCGTACCTCCGTACCGCCGTCCCTCCGAACCACCGACAGAGAGCGACTGGACGTTGCCCGGGCTCTCTGAAGGCGCCTCCGACCTTTCCGTACCGAGATCGAGGGGACTGGACGCTGCCCCGGGCCTCGACCGACGGCGACCCTTCGGCACCAAGCCCGCGACACTCTCCGGCCAATAGCCGCGCACTCCTAGTAATAGCACAATTGAATAATCACCTAGGGATAAGGAATGTACATATTAAATAAACAACTATAAGCCAATCAAGACTCGGATTGCTCTGAACCCTGCGACTCGGCTAAGCTATTCAACGAGTCTTCCCGATCCCGCGTGCCGCCCACGCCGAGTGGTCGTCACAGCAATATAATCGAGATACAGGAATCTAGGTATAATGAAAGATATAAATATATTAGAACTAGGGTAAGAGCAGAGTACTTAGAAAAGGGAGGGGGTGGAGGCAGTCAGAAGCTAATAGCGAGAGCGAGGTGCGGGAATATGGAGGAGTGGAACAAATACTGGTTGGATGAGGAGAGCAGGAGGTGTGTATTGTGTAAGCAGGGTCGTGGTACGTTAAAACATTTAATAGAAGACTGCGTGGAACTAGAGCGGTGTGAACTCAGACTGGAAGAGATAGTAGCGGGCAGCGTAAAGGAGGAAGTAGTAAGATGGCTGGCGGGTGTGGAGGAGGAAAAGCGGGAGAGGAGAGCGCGGGGAGGGGAAAGGGGAGCAGATGGAATGGAGGAATGACTGTGATTAAAAAATTATATGTAAACCAAGTTCATTTTCGAGGCCGCGAAGGCTGAAAATTAATAAATACATACATACACAGCGCGTAAAAATCGTAGTATTCTTCATTGTATTATAGTATCTTTTTACACAGCGCGTAAGAATCGTAGCATTCTTCATTGTATTATAGTATCCTTTTTATATAGCGCGCAAGAATCATAGTATTCTGCATTGTATTATAGTGTTCTCTATTGTATTATAGTATCTTTTATATAGCGTGTAAGGTTTACAGCACTTGAGCTGGTTTGTGCTTTCAATGTCCGAAGACTGTGTGCGTTACTAGTCGCGAGGTCGATTCGACTGTTACCGATAGTAAACTACGATAATGTGATAAAACTCCGGCATGTGGAGTGTGGGGGGTCGTCGTCTCTGACGACGCGCAAGAGTGGCCATGTTCTCTTGCCTTGGCGTCCTCGTAAGGATCGGACGCATTCCTGAAATATATATATATTTACGCTCATCGAGCTTAAACACGTGTCGAGTTATTCACCACCATCCAGTTAGTCCATCTAAACTTGTAGCTACACGCATCTCTGGGACCTCCTCTACGGGTAGTCCTACAAGCTCTAACGTTTCATTCAAACTCGCATCTGCGCCACACTTCATTCGCTATCAAAATGCCGAGACGAACAGGTAACCGCCACTCTAAAATAAAAAAAGGCAAAGAAGAATTAAATAAGATATTCGAGGAGATGATCCGAATTCCTCCTTTGATCACCCCACTCCCGGGATCACCAAAACACATGGTTGTAACGAGTTACGTCGGTGGGACGACGATCTTACCCCCCCCCCCCCCAATGCCTCCGAGCGAAGCAGCGCGTACCTCGCCGCGCCAACGGTCTTGCCCCCCACCACTCGTCCGCGATTACCGAGAACTGGCGCGAGAGGGTCACGCACCGAGTGACTCTCTCGTTGCTGAAAATGCGCGGACGAGGACATAGGTCGGAGGTATAGGCCTATTCGGCAGAGTCTACCACGAGCGGTACAGGCGAACGATCAGAACTCTCCCAGTGATCTCTTGTATAACAAGCTGTATCACTATGCACTTTTGATTCCCCAAAACCTCCACGGCCCCTAGAGGAACGCGAGTTCGCCGACCTCTAGACGCAAGTCGATATCCGCAGTCAATCTTAGGGTCAGACTTCGTCTGTCCCGGAGGACATCCCACAGTCTCCGTTTCTCCCGCGGGTTTTACCCACTGGGCGAACGGACTCAAGACTTCTTGGTCAGGGCCATTGGTGGAGACCTCAGCCAAGGCACCAGTACGACCAGCACCCCCCACTCCTTTCCCAGCCGCCGACACGCACCGCGACTCGCGCCGCGACCGCGACCGATCCGGGAACCGCCGCTCTAGATTAAGCCGTAGTCCTAAGCCCAGACCTGGAGTCCATAGACCTGGCCGGGCTTTCCTGTATACTAGTCATAAGAATAAACACCCGTTAAACGGTTAAGCTTCACTCGACCGCCCCGAATATCCGTCCGTTAGATAACCTCCTCGGAACGAGGTTACAACGATCCTCGCGGTGCGCTCGCCCGGCGAACGTTAGTTCTGAAAACAACATCGCCGTGACACAACCGCTTATTGAGCCTTCAAGAATTGTATTTCTTTTGCGCCCATTGCGCCCACCGGCAACTCAGCAACCTGCGACCATTATCGCCAAGCGCCCACGCGCCTGTGTCCAGTACTCGTGTCTTCGTATCGTGTTGTGTGACGTCCGTAGTCAGTGCTTGACCACGACAAATAAAGCAGTATCGTCCAAGTGCGAGACCGTTGAATCCCTCATCTTCCTTCCCTCGAGAATCCCAGCACCGGCAGTTTAAAAAACAGTCTTGGCGGAATCAACATGTGAGAATGCCCGCTCCACAGCTCCCGACCGCGTGCGTGTCTGTGCAGGGATCGGCGGGCTTAAGCTACCGCTGATGGAGGGGGAACACCTACAGGAGCGGTGGTTTTGTGTGCGTCGCGTCACCGATCGTGGGGGGTCGTTCCAGCGCGAACGTCTTCAAATAATAATAGCATGAATAGAGGGACGAAATGGGAACTGATTCTTGCATAATTGTTTTGGGGAAACATTTTAACATGTAATTCGAATAAAATTCGAAGCGAATTCGAAACTTTCGTCCGGAATTTGAAGAGAATCTCGAGGTATCGAGATCTCACCCGACTTTTGCCAATCCGTGTTTGGCTCACGTGTGGCTAACATGTTAAAATGTTTCCCCAAACAAATTATGGAAGAATCAGTTTATCAACACCATGAATTTTATAAAGAGCACTAAATAAAGTATCAAATAAACAGTTTGCAAACGCTTTTCACAGTAATTATGGTAAAAATATTGATAAAAGAAAAATTAAGTAAACGAAAAATATTGTTGCGAGCACCGGGTATAGGCATATGCATGGCCTGATTGTGCTCGCAACTGAAGAAGGAAGAAGGTCGGCCTCCGTCAAGAGGACGATCAGGAGGCCGACAAGAAAGAGTCCTACGTCCTAGCGTTCGGACGTACGGATCACATAATTGTACGCCAAATATAGCAACCGGTCGTATAATGTGTGCCCGTGTCTTTATTCTGCCCGTTGCGTCGGGGTGGCCTGTGGTAGAAACTCCCCGATGCAACAATATGTTAAATTATCCATCATTTAGAGGGGATAATTTTTCCCCATTTTTCGGCGGAAATTGCATTCCGATATCTTTTATAGTTCAAAAGTTATACGAAAAAGATCCCAAATTCTTCAACCTGGGGCACTATCGCGTCAGCGTGAAGCTTCCACGCAGAACGGGACCGGTGCGATCGCACTCTTAAAATGGCTACCGTTTTCTTCCCATGGACATAGGAATATAGGGACGGAGAGTGAGGCTAGCTTGTGGACGAGGGCCGCCACCCAGGGCAACTAAAGGGTGCCCAGAGGTGATTGGTTGCATTGCTGCGCATGCTCTGTACCGCTAATTATGAAAAACTATTAACCACAGATTAATGCAATGCCTACGTTAATACTAAAAAGTGATTATTTATGAATTTGAATTTTGAATATAATGAAAATTTAAGAGAAATATGCATCTTCCATTATTAGAATATATAAAATGAATTAAAACAGAAATACTGATTCAAAATAATTTATTATTTATATAAAAATTAAATATCATTATTACGATTCGTACGTGTTTTCCAATTTCGGTTATCTGATCTGTTGGTACACGAGGGCACAAAGCACTTCATTGCACTAACTTTAAATTGTATTGGTAACTAACTATTGAGTAATCAAAACGCTTATGAAAACGTGTTGTGACGCTATGTGATGCTATGTAACGCTATGGGGCTATGGACGCTATGGTAACGGTACATATGATAGTACCGCGCTTGTGCCGGACAGCGGCCAATGAAAATGGGGCACCCTTTTACCTCGTCCCCGTCCCGCAATGGGTCCCTCCCCGCAGTCGTGGTAGTTAGCCCCGTCTGCTACGTCAAATCTAATATCCTCTGGCGAAAGCCAAAAGCACCCTGCGCTCTCTACTGGCATCTAAAAGGCCGTACGTTTTCATCAACAGCTCATAGATGGCGGAAGTATCAGCCATAGTGTAGGGAGCGGGTACCTCTCCTCCTCAGGGATTGTCCTGAGAGTGGGCGGACCAGCCGCGCGCGCTGGCAAGCATCGCCATGCGGCAGATCACTGCTAATAGAAACGTTCTCTGCTAAAGACCTATATTTTGATATCTTGCTACCATTGTCTAGCATATCGTTTACGATAGCGACCATAGAGTCGCGAGTAAAATTTACTGTACGTACTGTGCCTCGATGGAAAGAAGATACTTGAGAAACTCTAGAGTCTAAATGGCTTATCCCCATAGGCCCGCGTTCTGTAGCAAAATCGTAGAGGTAGGGCACACGTATTGCCGCTATTGGCCGACGCGACACCATCGCCGAATCGGTCAGTAGTATCGCGTGACGAAGAGAGCGAGCGAAACACACAGAGTTCGAGAGAAATAGAGCTATATCCACGGACCCGGCGAAAATCAATAGCGTAGACGTCTCATAGTGTCAACAATGTTGCCCACAATTGGATACAAGTTAAGAGTTTCGGCCTGGCGGTTTCGATCGGAATCATTTCAACGAATATCATGATTTGCTTTAAAATTTGTTCTTCACATTATTATAAATAAGATGTATTCTGTATGCATGGTCTTATGACATAAAAATGTATCATTTCTGTTAGTCTAAATGGTATATTAATATATAAGTAAATAGGGGCGACTCCTATCATAGTCGGCACAGGTAGCTACGGAACATAAAAACATAAAAACATAAAAACATAAAAACATAAAAACATAAAAACATAAAAACATAAAAACATAAAAACATAAAAACATAAAAACATAAAAACATAAAAACATAAAAACATAAAAACATAAAAACATAAAAACATAAAAACATAAAAACATAAAAACATAAAAACATAAAAACATAAAAACATAAAAACATAAAAACATAAAAACATAAAAACATAAAAACATAAAAACATAAAAACATAAAAACATAAAAACATAAAAGCATAAAAGCATAAAAACATAAAAACATAAAAACATAAAAACATAAAAACATAAAAACATAAAACATAAAACATAAAACATAAAACATAAAACATAAAACATAAAACATAAAAACATAAAAACGTAAAAACATAAAAACATAAAAACATAAAAACGTTAAAAATAATGTTCATGTCATAATTTTATTTCTCCGTGCTTATATCTCATGTACATATTAAAGATACTCTTAATTTTGTGAAATAGAAGTGACAATAGTCACGTTTTGCTAGTTCAATATGATTCCCGTATCCGCGGTTTAGTATATTCGCGGTATGTCATGATGGAACGTATCCCCCGTAGATACGGGCATCCTACGACTATGCAGCGTGTGCCGCTAAGAACCTAAGAGTGGGGATTTGAGGAGTGTCGCGCGAGAGAGTGAGGCGGTGGGAGCGAAGAACTCCTCTCGCCCCCCTGACATTTCGAGTTTCTTCTTTCCATCGGGGCACAGTAGTCTCTGTTCTACATTACAGCAAGGGCACCTTGGTGGTATTAAAAACCTAGTTTGGACAAGGAGTTGTAGAACCTCCTTTCGACCTCCCTCAAGTCATTCGCTAAGGGCAACAACGGGAACGATGGCTATAATCGCCTAATGAATTCCTACATTGGTGACCCCGACGTGATGTCGAATTTGCCTATTCCATTGGCGATCGAGAGTAGAGCTATTGTTTTTGCCCGGGTATCCGGGTACCCGGGTACTCGAGTACCCGGTGAGACCCCGGGTAGAAAAAAATTACTCGGGTACCTGGGTACCCGTAGGATACCCGACTACCCGGGTAGACAAAAATTACCCGTGTGTCCATGAGATACCCGAGTAACTGAAGTGTGATGAGATAGTTGAGAATTTCGATTTGACAGCCGATCGTGTTTATTCTAATGCCTGATGGAGGCGGTGTGGATTGCCACTGGGACTGGCCAGGGAAGGGATGCACTCCAACGTTTCAGTGACGGCACGTTTATTGGCCGACGTGGGCGTCGTTTACAGTAAAACACGAACACTCCACAGAAAGATCAGAAACAAACACGACTCACAAACACGCAACGAAAACTATGTACACAATATGTACAGTGGGCGCTGGGCGCGAATGGCTCGAAGGGCCGTTGCAAATCGTATCAAGGCTGTGGGTCACGGGGCGACAAAGAACGATGCTGTTAATGCGTGCGAGAGCGTGTGTATCTTAGTCAGGTGTTCTGAAGACTAACTGCCGGATTCTTGGAAGCGCGCAACGCTCGAATCCGGGCAAAAACGTGTGACGTAGGTAACCGTCTTACCGGACGGTTTGTCACCGTGTTTACACGCTCTCGCACGCACATTTAAATCCGCGCAACAGCTGAGCGGTGAATCTCGGCTGCAACAGATCGTCTTTCGACTTTCGATCATTTTCGGCTAACATCAGTAATGAACGGAATGAACTTCAAGCAATTCAATGTAGTATTGTGTGCGCGTTAAGGTTATGAATATTAAAACTTTTTAAATTAAATTTCGACCGTAATTCCTAACTTAAAATTTAATTGACCGAACCAGTGCGCCGATACCATCTCGGTTATGAATATTATGGTAAAATGTATTTTGCTGCAAGGGATCGGTGAGTCGTCGGTGTCGGTGGCACTAGGTTACTTCCGCACCTCACCGTAGTATAGTGCGCAACGGTAAGTAGAATAATAAATTCTATACAAGAAATAGTGTGTGACGTCGAATCACGATTCTGTTCGCAACTTACACACATTTCTGTTTTGATGTAAAAATAGGTAAATCCGGGAGACGCGGTCGGGCCGGAGAGTTGGTCGTGTCGCTATATTTCAGAGTCTATACGTAAAAATGCATTAAAGTGCAGACCAATTACTTCTCTAGAAGCCAAATAGTTGAATGAATAGCGTTATTTCGCTTCCTTCTGTGGTTTTTTGGATTTATAGGCTATAAAAGGTAAATTGATGTTACATTTAACCTCTTTTGTCAAACAGCGGTTGTACAGAATCGTATTTAAAATATACTTCTAAGTGTATTTTCCTTTAATGTTTGGAATAATAAGATAGTAGAGACATTGAGGGACAATGCAGCCAAAGTATTTGGCCATATTAACTCTTCCTCTCAAAGCTAACGAGAAGACCATGTCTCGCTGGTCGAGCTATGATTTTTGTATTATTTTTGTTTATTTTTTTATTTTTTATTATTATTTTATTATTATTTTTGTTTATTTAGTTTATTTATTCACTTTTGTATTCATTTGCCATGCTAATCGCCAGTAGGTAATTCACTTTTTCTTTGATGTGTTCTTTACTTGTTTAGCGTAAACAAATTAAATATCAATGAATCCGTAGTTGTATTCACTCATAAATAATTTTGCTTTATCCTTTGTTAATTTTCCATGAATAATTATGTGAGTGGTCTCTGCCAACGACGAAAACCATTTCTCCCGGCACCTCGGGAGGGGTGGTCAGATATCATGACTTCAGTTTTCAACCCGATTTACAGTAAATATTGTCTTAAAGCAAATATCGACCAGTTTTTCTGAATCGGCATAAAATTCTGAACATATTAGGTTTGTTCTCATAAAATAAGTAATATCTATATTAGTTTTAATAACCATTTTATATTAGGTCGACCGCGTGTCCCGGATTTACCCTACTAATAAATCTACATTTCCAGGTAGTAACCAAGCTGAACCAATGTAATCGGAATACTTAAATACATTTTTGCCAATTCTGCCAGGTTTTTATATTCGTCCATATACATATCAATTTCTGAAGAACTTGAAATGGTATCTTTAGTTTGTTTTGTTATATGTTTATTTATAACTTATATTATTCTCGTTAATTGTGTTATTAGTTACTATATATAATAGATATTAGTTAATTAAGTTAATTTAGTTGGTCAATGAACAGGAATTATTGTTAAATTTAATAATAAAATAATTGTATTTGTACTATTTGTTTTCATTTTGCAGTGGTGTAATCGTATTTCTGGTTTGTATCTTGTTAATTGTGTATTTTATATAGAGTAATTAGATTTTAAGTTAAAAAGTATTGGCAATTATTTACAGATTATAATCAAAGAATATGGCCCAACCCGCTCAACGTAAAAGCTGGGTCTGGAGTTTTGTAACCTTATCCGACGATAAAAGTCATGTAATTTGTGACTTGTGCCGTGCACAATTATCCTATGGTGACTCAACATCGGCCAGTGCACGGCATTTGCGTTCGAAGCACATTGAAGAGTGCCCTGGTGCATCAGCTAATGAACCAGCACTTGAATGTGTGAGAGGCGAAGGTAGCAACGAGGAATACGAGGATAACGTTGTTGCTGATTGTGCGCCTACACCCAGCAAGGTATTGCGAAAAGGACCATTTTCGGCTAAACGCCAAGAAGAGATAACACAGGCACTGGCGCAGTTGATAAGTACCAACATGTTGCCAATCTCATTTGCGGACAGATCCGGATTTGAAAAATTCATGGAAGTCGTTGAACCGCAATATCAATGCCCTTGCCCGACCACAATTTTAAAGCGACTGCAACTCGTGTATAAGGAAACGAGGGAGAAAATTATGAAACAAATTGAGGACGCGTCATCGGTATCGGTGACCATCGATGGATGGTCATCGCGTAAGCAAGGCTCCTATCTTCCACTTACAGTGCATTTCATTACAGGCGATTGGGAGATGAGAAGTTAACGTATATTAAGCTGGCGTAGCCATTTGAAAAGGCCAACGCAAAATTAATACGATATTTTTTTACTATTTATTTTCTAATTATTTGCCACAGAATTAATTTTTTTGCTCCAGCCGTTTTCGAGAAACAATGGCTACGCTACCGTAATATTAAGCTGACGTAGCCACTTATTGTATCTCTGTACGTAAGACAGATATCAATACCATTCTTGCGGCATATTTTGTTGCTAATTTATTGCTCTTAACCCACTGAATATTAATTTTTTTGCCCCAGCCGTTTTCGAAAAACTGTGGCTGCTCTAGCTTAATATTAAGCTAACGTAGCCACATGTTGTATCACAGTACGTAACAAAGATATCGAAGTCGCTTTTACCGCATATTTTGTTGCTAATTATTTGCTCTCGATCCCCCGAATATTAATTTTTTTGCTGCAGTATTTTTCGAGAAACGACGACCGCGCTGGAACAGCGTTAATCTAGCGTAGCCACGTGCCGCGCCTTTGTGCCTAAGAAAGCTATCGACACCATTCTTGCGGCATATTTTGTTGCTAATTATTTGCTCTCGATCTCCCGAATATTAATTTTTTTTTGCGATGAATATTAATTATCTAGCATAGCCTAAAGGCTGTACAATGCTGGTTGTAGGTAAGTGCAGAAAATGAATGAAAGATTTTGAAGTATCATTTTATTTTATAATTTTATATCTTTGATGTACATCAATAATCGTGGCACGATTTTGTAATTTGCTTTTCGATTTGTGCTTTGATTTTTCAGGTCATCGAATTCTATCAAATTTGTTTGTGGATCGCCCTTTCGATATATAACGGCTGTGTAATGGCCTGTTACTGTTTGTAAAGTTTCTTCCGCGTGCCTTGTCGGCAGGCCACTCTTACCGTGATAGATTACACAGCCTACCAATTTTAGCTCTTCGGTTTGGCATAACGGGTTGGTAATTTTTTTATGCATTTCCTGTAAACTTATACAGTAATTTTCTTCTGTTTCATTAAATATTTGGAATAATACAATATCACCTAAAAATGAAAATGTATGATTAATTATGTTAGAAAAGCATTTTCAAATTCTTTAAAACTCAAGAGAAATTGCAATAAAACCATGTTAATAATTTACTTATAAAACGTGTTATTTACCGATTTCTATTAATTTATTTTGTACGGCACCGGGACTGTTGCATTTGGGACAGGTACTATTCGGTACCGTACAGTAATCTAGAATAAAGCTTTCGCTTTTCGATTTCTTCAGCTGCGTGTCTTCTATCTGAAGTCCGATGAGGTGTTTAATGTTGTTATACTCGCATATTGCGCATACTGATTTTTCCGTAATACTCGGTATTTCTTTAAATAATTTTTGCGCCAGCCATCCCACGTTTGTATTACAGTTAATGAATTGCAATTTATTCATTAACGTGGAGTCTTGCATTGGGAATATATTTGCCAGCAATTTTGCACGCAGAATATATGTATAATACCGCAACCCTTTAACTATGGTGTCTTCAACCATGTTGGTGAATAATGTATGTATCGATTTCATCTGATATATGAAATATAAGAAAGAAATATGTATAATGATATTTTGATACATCTACTAATAAAATGTATTGTAATCATTTGGGGTAAAAACAATATTTTTACATGAAGGAATGAGAAGAAAAAACAGTATTTCTATAGGTACAATTAATGGGGGAGGCCTACCTAGAGCGGTCGAAACAATGCGCTTCTTTGGGATTTTTTTCTAGAAAAACCGTTACACTTTTATTAACAACTATTCGTCTATTGTTAAGAGTACATCTAAAGGACAGTTCGACATTTTTTGCGTTAAAGAATATTAAAAGATTTGGGAGTTATAAGCGATGACCGGGATGTCCTTTTTTTTGCGGTGACCATCGTAGCTCGTAACAGAATCATCCGTAATGAAAAATTCAAAAGGCTTTAGATAGAGTATGAAATTATCTAGGCGCTATCGGAGGGATTTCTTTTTTTTTCTTCTTAGTTTTTTTTACAGGCCAAGAATGGAACGACTTTTTTATTGAAAATCGATGGTTCAACTTTGCAGCGCCGCCATTTTGTCTCATAATAATTTTTCCAAAATCGGACCCAATAGCGCCTAGATAATTTCATACTCTATCTAAAGCCTTTCGAATTTTTCATTTCGGATGATTCTGCTACGAGCTACGATGGTCACCGCAAAAAAAAAAGGACATTTCGGTCATCGCTTATAACTCTCAAATCGTTTAATATTCTTTAATGCAAAAAATACTGAACTGTCCCTGTTTAAGCAATTCTTATGTCAATAAATCATAGAGACCAAGCGACGGCACTGGCTCACCGGCGAACCGTGACGGCTTCCCCTCGCGTCTCGCGCGGATTTTCGGGTGGACCGAGTAGCTCGGGTCCCGCGGGATGCGGGGAGGGTTTTCGTTCGGCCGACGAGACGAGTGTCGATTCGCGGGCTCGCTCTTCTTCCTGTGCGACTTCTAAACGGTACACCTCGTTCATTTACGTTTCGAGTGATCCTTTTCCTGCGTCGGTCTTAACGGGAATGTGCGCCCACTGAGTAATTTTCAAATATTATTCATTACAAGTGTCGGTCTCGTCCAGGAACTCAAGGAATAGATATATTCGATTTATTTCTTGAAGTTACGCATTCGAGATTAGATACATTTTAAACGAATCGAAAGACTTGCTCGGAACTCGAGGAAGTTTCGATAACAGTCCCTTAGATGTACTCTTAACAATAGACGAATAGTTATTAACAAAAGTGTAACGGTTTTTCTAGTAAAAAATCCCAAAGATGCGCATTGTATCGACCGCTCTAGGTAGGCCTCCCCCCTTAATAAAAGGTTAGAATAATTGCAAAACCAAATTTATAAGAGTTTTCATTCGTTATATAATATGTACATCAACTATATGTAATTAAAATTATGAACTTACTTTGTTTCTTATATGTACAAAATCGATTGCTGCCAACAATGCTAAATATAAGATACTATCGAAGGAGCAGGTATTTCTCAGGGAAACTGTTTTACTGTTAATTGTTGCGGGTGCCAGTTGAGGACTGTTACCATTTTTGATTATGGGTATGGCCCGATTTCTGTCCCACTGTAGTATATCTTTAATGTCATTTTTTCTTTCTCCTAAATATTTTGCTGCTTGTCTATATGTTTTTTTCTTTCTTGGTAAATTCTCCTTGTTTTCTTGATCTGATTCTATATCTTTTTGTACATTGCCATTTTTAGAGCAATCATGGCATATACGTTTCTCTCCGTAACCTTCATCTTCTCCCTCTAAAGGAGTGGAACATTCTATAAAAATATGCACAGGTTTTGCGCATAAGTAACACTTATGCGCATCGCCTGGCATATTGCCATCTGCACAAGCAGGGCAGACTGGCTTATCAGCTTGTGGGATTTCTACTGGACTTCTATTATTATTATTTGTTTTTTGCTGTTTTATCCGAGGATTGCCTTTCCCTTTCCAATTTTCTATTTCTTTTAATGCTGTATTTCTGTTTGCGTCTTCTAATAATATTACTCTATTGTCACTGACATTTGTGGCTTTTTTATCCAAGTTTGCATTTATCAATAACATTTTTCCCTTTAAATATTCAATATGGTCTGTTACAAACTGATCCACCCTAACTGAAGATTTGTACATATTCATGAATATCGTTTTAATTTTATTTATCTCCCCTTCCACGGATGCACTGGATGCAGGAATGCGTCCGTAATTAAATTTCTCAATTAATATATTTCCCCATATGGGAAATAATTCTAAATCTCTCAGCAACTTTTTGCTAATAATATTTGTATGCAAATGAAAAGCATTTATTTCGGAACCTTCCTGTTCAAAATAAGGTTTTGCGTTTTCCAATATTTTACTCGCCCATTGTCCCCAATAATTCATTATTGTTGGTGCACTTTCTTCTGCTTCAATGTTGAATTCTGTATCTCTCTCTTCTTCAATTTCTACCATTTCCATTTCTTCATAGCCTAATAAAATATCAAGAGCCACAGAGAATATTATCATCATGTATAAATGTCACCAGGTATGTAATTCTGAACTTGTACTTCGCATAAGTAATATAATTTTTTTTTCAAAGAAGATAGATCTTCAAACTTAATATTTTGGATTCACTCGTGAACAGTTTATTGTGTGAGAAATTTTTTCCCAATGAAAATTGTACTTTATTTAACCGAAGCATTTATTAAATGTTAGTTAAAATATATTAGTTAAATGTAGCAAGTTATTTAAGATATGAAATTTCGCACTTACTGGTTACTAATGTAATTAGCCATGTTTTCTTTTTAAGACATTCAGTCTTTTCTCCGTTTGGCAGAAACCCTTCTGTCTCACAATTTTCTAACAAAAAAATCGCAAGAATTATTTCTTCTGCCTCATTTAAATTTTGGGTCATTAGCAAACGCCCAATGCCATATATAAGCAAAATATTCTGCGATTAATATTTTTGAGCAGCTTCTTATATTTATTTTTAAAATGCGCCACATCCATGCGAATGCGCGTTTTCACGTTTTCCACATTTTTCATTGCGTCTGCATACTCTTGTATGTTAGAAGAGCGAGAGTATGTTAATACCGCAGCATTTAATAATGCTCTCGCTCCATCGCAAATGAATTCCTTTGGGAAAGGAGCACCGAAACTATGAAAGTCTATAAAAAATTGCATGATGTCCCTGGTCGTGTGCCGCTCTCCTAATCTTTGAGCAACTGTAAATTGCCCTTCCTCACAGTTAACACTGAAATTGGATAAAACAAAAATATTTTTCATAGTTAACATTGAAATTACGTGAAGCAAAAATATGTTAATTGTTATTACTAAATTTTGTCCATAATATATTTTTCACCTAGAATCTGTATTCATTTCCAAATGAATATTATTTATGTCGTCTAAGAGATGTGATCAGTAAAATATCAATATCAGTAGTTATTAATAAACTACTTTTATTGTAGGCGTTAGGGGCCGTTTTTAATATTGTATCATTATTCAGAACTAAAATATCATTTAATAGCGAGAACTGAACTCTGAATGAGCAGTAATAAGATGTGCAGTATGCTTTAATTGTATCAGTTGAAGGAAAATGTTTAAATAAGTGCCGTTTTTAGGACAACATTGTAATGCAAAATTCGTGCAGTACCGTCAAGAATACCACTAAGGGAACAAAATATGTTATCAAAAATTAATGCAAGTCTGAAAAAGTAGCAATATTCGTGTTCGTGGAAAGTAATTTTGACAATATTCTCGCCTTTTTTCGGAAAAGTTATTTCAACAATTTTCGTCTGTTCAATGATACTCTTACAAGTACTGGAAGAATTTTTTCTTTCCAAAGTGTAACTGGGAAGAGGGAATACTGAGAGCTGATTATGTTTTCATTATGTTTTACCTATGTCAAGTTTCTTTTAAAAATGACCGTGCTAATTACGGTAGTATTATATGGTATTGTAAAAGATTCTGCATACAACACAGTAAAAATTAATGCAACTTCCTTTAACACATTTGTGGTGTGGCTATAATTTTATCGGGTTGTATCTAGAATTTTTGTCGTTGATCATAATACTTTACGATTATCGTAATTAACGCGGTATTTTTTTTATAAAAAATTTTCTATATATTTCTAACTTCTGTATATTTTTACATTTTATGAAATATAAAATTCGGAAAACTGTTTACTAATATGTACTAATAAGAATTACTGCGTTACCTAATTATGTACATAAATATGGATCGTTCGACGTTACTGTGGACTCTTCTGATGGGCTGCATTTTGAGTCCCGTCGAATCGACGCACACACTTCCACCATATAAACAACATACTTTTTTATACGCATGTAGCTGCTCATTGGTCCAATAGTCAATATAAAACGGATTTTGTCCGATATCATGAATTTCGTTCGCATGCATTGTACATTTCATGATATCCAATGCTGCAATTGGGTCAGTATGGATATATTTTGATTTTAAATGTGTTGACTTCGCAACATGTAGCACATTGCTACTATGTATAATTGACGGTTTTGGATCTCCAGTTCTCATCACATCTCTGCTACAGGTAGCAGTGTACCGGTCAACTGATCCATATTGATCTATTTCTTGGACCACTGCATTTCGTTCATCTCCTCGAAGATAACTAGGTCCGCAACCTGTGCACGACTCAGGAATAATAGTAAATGCAGCTAACACATCTTGGTCTGTACTCGTCCTTGAGAGTACGCATTCCACACTTGTACTACAGTTACAATATCCTAAATATAGAAAAAATAACAGGATAAGAATTAGAAAATAATAATAATAATAATAATAATAAAATTAATAAAATCCCTGTCGCCAAACGCATATACCCCCTTCGTTCCGTTACGGGTAAAAAGTGTTACATGGGCCCTTCTGGTCCATCCCGTGCTCACTGTCCTCGCGTCGCTTTCCTCCGAATCGGCGATTCAGCGGAATCGCCTCGCGCGTGTCGGGCAGGTCGACGAACCGCGGAGGTTCGTCGTAAGCGCAACGTGACCGTTGACGGCCCGGGCCCCGATATTTCCCAACAAGAGGCAGCGACCGCCAGTTGCCGACGGGGCGATATCTCCCCCCGATCGATTTCGAGAAGGCGAGGCGCGGTCCTCAACCGCGGACTCGATAGGATGCATTGGATTTTGTGACTTCGAGCTAGGGAGTAGCAACGGCGAGCGTTGCCGTCTAGAGCGCGTCTTCGCTTCAGTGTCCGGTATTGCGAATCGCGCTCGGTCGATCTGGTTAGGCGGAGCGTATCTCCATCCGACACACAGGAAACAGCCTCGCCGGGAGAGCACTCACGCGCCAATACGAACCACCGCGATCGCGAAGAACCCCGACGGAGCGAGCGCAGCGAGACGACGGACGCCAGGCCCAGCGACATCCCTGCGTCACCCGAGCCCGAAACGCGAGCGAACACGACCTACGACAGGTCCGGCGGCAAAGCGAACGCCCCGAGAACAGCGACGGAGACGGAGCGCCGTCTCCTGGTATGTACCTAACAACTAACCTTTATTAAGAATATAAGCGATCATTATTGTTCCTCTGAATTCCCTTGTACACGCCTTATTTCAACCCCTTTCTTCCTTTCTACCCCCGGTAAGTATAGTCAAGGTGGGCCTTAGCCCTTTGACAGAGCAAGAACCCGGTAAGTCACTCCAGCCGCTCGGGGTGATTTACAGGCTGTCCCTTCAGGACGTAACAAAAGATAGGATTAAAATTATGCAAACGTGCGTTTAAAAACTATTCGAACCTCGAATAAATTGTGCATTTTTCTGTTTCTTCGTCTCTTTTATTGTAAAACTTAATAGTGAATAAATTAACTTACCGGAAAATTTCCCTGTTGTACCGTGTAACGATAAATTGTGGCTTTTATAATTAATTCCACATTTCAGGTGTGTATTTTCCCAAATATGTTTATTGAAGAATGACTGCCATACACCCGTTCTGAATTTTAAATATTGACGTTTTCGCTCTTTTGCTTGACGAGTGCTTCTATTATAATATACGACATTTGTTATTTCGTCAAATTTTGCTGGTGGTATTAAAATGTCAAAATTAATTTGTCTTTCGTTGTATATGGCTGAATTGTTTGATGTATCGGTTCTAGGATTAGCTTCAAATGTAGAAGTATTTAAAACCTCCTTTATTTTGTCCAAAATATTATATCTATTTGTCACCACCAAGCTATACATATATCGCAAGGGCGATCCAACAACAAATTGGATAGAATTTGATGACTTAAAAAATCATAGCATAAATAGGAAAGCAAACTACAAAATTGTACCACGATTATTGATGTACATCAAAGAAATGAAATAATAAAAAAAATGATACAAAATCTTTCATTCTTTCTTCTGCACTTACCTACAACCAGCATTGTACAGCCTTTAGGCTATGCTAGATAATTAATATTCATCGCAAAAAAAAATTAATATTCGGGGGATCGAGAGCAAATAATTAGCAACAAAATATGCCGCAAGAATGGTATCGATAGCTTTCTTAAGCACAAAGGCGCGACACGTGGCTACGCTAGATTAACGCGGTTCCTGCGCGGTCACCGCTGCTCGAAAAAGACTGCAGCAAAAAAATTAATATTCGGGGGGTCGAGAGCAAATAATTAGCAACAAAATATGCCGCAAGAATGGTATCGATAACTTTCTTAAGCACAAAGGCGCGACACGTGGCTACGCTAGATTAACGCGGTTCCTGCGAGGTCACCGCTGCTCGAAAAAGACTGCAGCAAAAAAATTAATATTCGGGGGATCGAGAGCAAATAATTAGCAACAAAATATGCCGCAAGAATGGTATCGATAGCTTTCTTAGGCACAAAGGCGCGACACGTGGCTACGCTAGATTAACGCGGTTCCTGCGAGGTCACCGCTGCTCGAAAAAGACTGCAGCAAAAAAATTAATATTCGGGGGATCGAGAGCAAATAATTAGCAACAAAATATGCCGCAAGAATGGTATCGATAGCTTTCTTAGGCACAAAGGCGCGACACGTGGCTACGCTAGATTAACGCGGTTCCTGCGAGGTCACCGCTGCTCGAAAAAGACTGCAGCAAAAAAATTAATATTCGGGGGATCGAGAGCAAATAATTAGCAACAAAATATGCCGCAAGAATGGTATCGATAGCTTTCTTAGGCACAAAGGCGCGACACGTGGCTACGCTAGATTAACGCGGTTCTAGCGCGGTCACCGCTGCTCGAAAAATACTGCAGCAAAAAAATTAATATTCGGGGGATCGAGAGCAAATAATTAGCAAAAAAATATGCGGTAAAAGCGGCTTCGATATCTTTGTTACGTACTGTGATACAACATGTGGCTACGTTAGCTTAATATTAAGCTAGAGCAGCCACAGATTTTCGAAAACGGCTGGGGCAAAAAAATTAATTCTTTGGCAAATAAATAGCAAATAAATAGTAAAAAAATATCGTATGAATTTTGCGTTGGCCTTTTCAAATGGCTACGCCAGCTTAATAGACGTGAGAAGTTATACACTTTGTACCCAGGATATAGAGGGAAGACATACGGCAGAAAACATCACAGCTGTCACAATAGCAATGCAAGAAGAGTGGAACATAGCAGAGAAATTAATTGCTGTAGTGCATGATAATGCAAGTAACATGCATGCATCAGCCAATTTATTAGATAATTTAAAATACAGCGTTTCGTGTGCTGCACATACTCTACAATTAGCTATAAAAGACGCCCTTGATACAATTGGTAAATTTACAGATATGATAAAGAAAGGCAGTAAAATCGTGCAACATTTCCATCATTCCAATTTGGCGACATCTGCATTAGGGTGGGCCGAAAAACCCAAATTTTCGAAACTCGAAACGGTGTAGTGCGGAAAAGTTGCCGTTGGGGAAGACAAATTGAGGCCAAAAAGAAATTTTGAAATCGGTCAATATTTGACCCTCGCGCATCGCCGTCAAAGTTTTTAATTTTTGACCGAGTTTGGCGACTTTCGTATATTTTCTTAAAATTGTCTATATTTCACTGTTGAACATCAGAAAATATTATTTCAGCACGTAAATACATACAATTCTTTAGCTACGCAGCTCTTGGCTCGAGTTAAATACCTAACGCGACTCAGAACTCACCACGGGAAGGTGGCTGCACCTCGAGTTCCACCCACGCCCTTCCCAACCAACCAACCACATAAGGCATACATACTACTTATTGTCGATATCTTTCACGACTTTTACTTCTTCACGTTGAATTGTGCCTTGTTTGTGAAGGAAGGCATGATTTCCCTGGACTTCACGTGGTCCGGATAAAACCATCTCTGTTTTTATACTCAACAACTGTTCCTGCTGCTTCCGTAACTAACTTAACACAGCGCTCAACTGATTGGGTATGGCAAGGAAAGTTCCTGATATCCCAGTCTGGCGTAACTCCAGATTCTATTAGTGATGTAATGTGTTCAGTTGAGACATGACGTAAAAGAGGTGGTGAAGAGTTAATGGAGCTCCAGTCGATAATTTCTGAATAATCTGTCGCAGCAAAGTTGATTTTTGGAATGAAGAAGTCACGAACCGGCTTTTTTTTATTCGGAGGTGATTTTCTTGCCTCGGTGATTCTTTTTAGGCCAAGTTCTCTAATATTTCTTCTTTCATCCATCGCCATTGCCAAGAGCAAGTTTTCAGGATGTGCAAAGAACCCGTTGCGTTGGATGACAGGATCCAAAATTTGGAGGAGGTTTTCAGGTAAGTATCTTGATGTTTCAATAACCTTGAACACATGTTTGGGACCGTCTATGATGGAACTATTCTTCTTTATGGCAAACCATGCAGGGATATAACATGCAAGTACAAAATTCACTACCTGTATCAGTTCATTAGAAGGATTGACCGTTGATACATATAACCTCAGATTTCGATTTGCAGCTGTCAGCCACCGGGAATGACACAGCGGCCCAGGATCTGAGACAGCTAAATCTGGAGGACAGAATCCTGACTTGATAGCTGAAGCTATATTCAGAAGATATTTCTGATCCTTACTAAATTGTTTCAGATCTTTCTCATCAATAGATGGAATGTCGCAATCAATACTCTCAAATTTAACAACAGGTAAGTTTTCGCAGCTCAAAAGACACTTCCCAATAGGACCACAAAACGATTTTGGACCTGCAGTTTGACCATCTAAATGTTCAAATAAATGTCTGAATAGAAGCTCATTGAAGTGCAACATGCATATAATCCATTGGAGTGGTCGTTCAAGAATCATTTCAATATTGTGAATTATACCATTCTTCCATCCAGTATTAGTTGCTGTTCCATCACAACCAACAACATCTAAGTCTCCAAGGGAGATTTTTAATTCCTTTAGATGTGAGATAACACTATCAGTAATATTTCTCGCAGAACTTGACCTTGGAGAAACATGACTGATATAGTTAGATCCCGGCTCTTGAATTAATGAAATATGTTCCTCTTTCACTCTTCTGCGAAAATTCTTCGAGTGCATTGTTTCAACAACCAAAGTTTCATCTTTTCTGCCATCAAAATATAAACCTCGAAGAATTATATCAGCACTATCCTGTAAGCTTGATCTCAAACGTTCCTTTTCTCTCCTTACTTTATTTTTGTCAATAACAAGTGACTTGTCAGATTCATTTATAATCCCTACATCTTTCAGAATACTCGAAGCGATTGCCGCAGTTGCCCTGTCAGAAATACCATACCTGTCGCTTACTAAAGCAGTCGACTTGAGTTCAATCCTCATCTGTGTACCTGATGATGGTTTATGCTTTTTCGAAGGGACAAAATTGTCATTTTCAGTCTCTTCTTCAGATTCAGGGCTTTGGTCTTTGACTTCTTCTGAGGTCTGTTCGAAAGAACTACCGTTCAGGGCTACGTCAAAACGAGACAGGCCTTGCTCTGCCCTCAGTAGTCTTTTGATTCGTTTTTCTAATTCTTTTTTATCAACTTGTCCTATTCTTCCAAATCTTCCATTTCTTTGATCATACATAAATTTAATCTCAAGAAGTGGAATTTTCTTTGATCTCTCACAACAACAGTTAATAGAAATTTTACAAATACAATTTCGAATACTTTTTCCACAGATGCAGTTTAGAATCATTAGACACTTGCAGGATGCTACGTCGGAGAGTTTTGCAGCTTCCTCCTTGAATTTTTCAAGTTTATGCTTATAATTTTGTTTCTCTTTGTCCCTGCTATAAGATTTCCGCAAATTGTAGTATGAGCTGTGATATGATTTTATCTTGTGTACGATTGTTTTTTCTGTTATAGTGGGAATATAGATGCTACATCATACAGAACCAAAATTTGTTGTGCAACTGCCTTAGCTACGGTAGAAAAACAGACGGTGTTATAGTTGGCACCTGAAGCCAGCTTAAATCGTTCTTCGAAACAACATTTCAAAACTTCTTCGTATGTAGGAAGTTGAGAAGTTGATAAATCCTTTGGATTACCAAAAATCGGACAGAAAAATGTTTTCCGGCTAATGTGTTTCTTTGGGACTTCCATCTTTTATTGATGGAAGAGCTTCAAGATCACAAAATATAGGAAGAAGTCAATACAAAATGATAAGATAAATGCTTTAAATACAAATGCAGACAATTTCTGTTATAAAAGAGCATAAGTGGTCGAGTAACGAAACAAAGAAGCTTTACTGACGCCGCTTTGCTGATTCTACCGCGATGATAGACGAAGGGAGAGGAGTGGGTCTGTTAAGCCAAGCCAAGAGCTTTGTGCCCAGAGTTGCCAGGAACCTCCTACACGTAGTGGAGGGCGCATACCTACCTTGGCGCGGATTGGTTTGACGTCACGGCGTCATCTCACGCGCATGCGTGGCGTGTTCCCTCTCCACTACGGTTAGGACTTCCTGGCAACCGTGTTTGTTTATGCCTAAGAATTCAATAATATTGCCTAATTTATGTTGCGTACTGAGGTACGCCGTCGCACACCGAATTAACTTTGTGCGTAACTAATTAGATTGAAGTAAGTACGTTAGCAATTTCAATGCTAAAAATTCAATTTAATATAATTGCAATGTTGCTTTCGTAGCCCCTTACAGGATTGTGGCTTGCGTCGTGTTCGCCTTACGCCCAGTCGCGCCCCACATATTGTCTTCCGTCCGCGACAATACATATAGAAAACACTATTTTACGTGTTTATGTGCTGAAATAATATTTTGTGAAGTTCAACAGTGAAATATAGACAATTTTAAGAAAATATACGGAAGTTGCCAAACTCGGTCAAAAATTAAAAACTTTGACGGCGATGCGCAAGGGTCAAATATTGACCGATTTCAAAATTTCTTTTTGGCCTCAATTTGTCTTCCCCAACGGCAACTTTTCCGCACTACGCCGTTTCGAGTTTCGAAAATTTGGGTTTTTCGGCCCACCCTACTGGACAGCCGCTAAGAACCGAAAAGAAGGACTTCTTGGAGGGGATAACGTGGAGCGAGCGGGCGATTCCCCTTGCCCCTGTGACATTTCAGCTTGTGGGTAGTCTCCTTTCTTCTCATCGGGCAATAGTAATTTCGTTTCTATTATTCACAAGTCGCTCACACATACAGGAATATCCACTTAACCCAGAACTTAACTTAACGCGTGCGCAAGAACAGATGAAATTACCGAGTGAGTCACTGTCCTAAAGAAGAAATTGAATTTTGGATGTAACAGCTAACAGCACCTTGCTTAGGGTTTCGGCGTCGTTATCCCCTGACCCAAAGGACAAATGTCGAGGCGATTATCTGAAAGAGGCCAAGAGAAGCATCTGTTCTCGCGTGCGCGTCCTGAGCTACTGAGTTAAGTGAATAGGAATTACACCTTGTAGGACAATTTTAAATTAATTTCTGTTTACTTACGGAGTTAGGGCACCTTGGAGGTATGGAAATCAGATGTACGTATGAGAATTTTTTGGTTTTTAAAGGTTTTATTCTACATGAATAAAGCACCAACAACGCCGTTTTGTTTAAAAAAGTAGGTAATGTTTTTTACCTACCATAAGGCATTTAGAATAGAGCCCTTAAAACAGTTCCTTCACATACATTATAATTTCGCCCAAAAAAAATCTGAAACATACATCTGATTTTCATGCCTCCAAGGTGGCCTACCCCCTTAAAGTTTAAAGCTTAAACCTAGCTCCTGTTTTTGGGTTAAAGCAATTATAGACAAATTGGAATGATTAACCCTTCGTGGGCACACGGAATGTATCGCACCCCAGGATATCTTTACCCAGATTTTTCTAAATTTTTAGACCTTAGACGAAAATGTTAATTCAAAAATGACGCTGGGGTGTAATGAACTCCATGTGACCAATTTGGGATTATAAGAAGGTGTGGCCACGGAGAGTTAAAATACTGCACAATCTTACTGGCTTCTTTTACCACTTGTTTCAAATTGTCAACTGTATCCAAACCTTTCTCACTCAATTATACATTATGTGCTGCTTAAGAAATGCTGTATTGCACATTATCAAACAGACTTACAGCCATACATAGGGTAGATGTACCGTTTGTGGCCATTGTACCGTTTTTGGCCATGTGCATAATTATCGCGTTTTTTAGCTCAAAATTGCTTGCAGACACATAATTATGTGTAGAATTTCAAACCGTAAATATTTTGTTTAGTATACCACCAGAAATATAAGATTACATTTATTGTTTACGCGAAAAGTGACAAGTGGCCACAAACGGTGAAAAATGGATTTCTTATATTTTTTAATTTTCTTAATTCTTTAACGATTTCTCTAGTTAATGGTAACTTATATATTAATAGTAAAGATAATTACGATGAAAGTCACTGAAATCCTTAAGGGGTCATATACGTTTCCTCATTGGAAAAAATGCATTTTTTTACATAATTTGAAAGGTACATGTCTTCTAAATATTTTACGCCTACAGCGAACTCGAAATTCCAATTATTGGCGAAGTTACGGTCGTTTGAACGAAACGAGTCGCGCCGGTCCCATTTCAGATTTACAGCGAGCTAGCTGTACGACCGCGCGTCATCCTCTAAATTGAACCCTGATAGTTGCGGAGTTGTAAAATATGGAAAAACCTATTGTAAAATACTTTTGGAGTTTCCGTATTGTATTTATAGGGCCCATAATTAGGTATATGGCTAGTTTTATGCGTCTGGAAACCGGTACAAAGGCGGGTGGAAAGTACGTTTGAGTACATCAGGCGTTTAGTCTGATTCTATCCTCCGACTTGTAAACGGTTACCAGGAAAATGTCAGGACCTAGTGTATATGTAAACCGAAAGGGGAAAAGAAGTGATTTTAGGCGAGCATCGCGACCTGTAAAAAAGCGGCCTCCGACAAACCGGAAAAGGGAATCTGAAAAAGCGATGACCAGTGCATCGGCGAAAAAATTAAAAAATTCGAGATATTCGGAAGTGATTGTAGATTCGTCATTCGGCTACCGAATTTTAAACTTTGCTGCTGTATTCGCGGCTATTAGTTTATATGTAAATTGCAAAACGTGTGGAGGTCACGTAAAATTTGCAGAAGACGACATTCGAGGTCTTGGATTTAAAATTGTGATAAAGTGTAATAAGCGTGGCCCTCAGCGTATCCCCTCTGGCCCAAATATTGATAAAGCCTACAAAATAAATACCCGTTTCGTGTTTACGATGAGAGTGTTAGGACTAGGGCAATCAGCTATGCGAAAGTTTTGCGGACTCATGGACTTGCCAAAGCCAATAGCGCAATCTACGTACGACGCTATTGTAAAAAAAATTCTCATTGCTGCACAAACTGTTTGTGATGTTTCGTTAAAAAATGCTGCGACTGAGGAAAGAACAGCTACTCAAGAAGCAGAAATATTTGACGATGAAACAGGAATTGTTGTTTCCGGGGATGGACCCTGGAAAAAACGTGGCTACTCTTCCCTTCACGGCGTGATGACTCTCATTGGGAATTGGACGGGGAAAGTTGTGGACATTCTTGTCAAATCGTCATACAGGGTGTCCCAAAAATGCTGCGGTTCCTTAAAGGGGGTGATTCGGGGGGTGATTGCAAACAACTTTTTCCTTTGCGAAAATGCCCTCCGAGGTTTCGTTAACGAGATATTAATAAAAAGCACCGACCAATCAGAGCGCGAGCCTTCCGCTGGAGGTCCCGCGCTAGCGTGGCCGCGCGCCGGGCCGCGCTGCGACTACGAACAAGCAAGGCGGCATGCATCGAAGGAAATTGCGTAGAATGGCAAATGAAAAAGACGTAACAAAAAAATCCAACCTTTTGCCATGGTTTGTTTGCCATTTAAAGTGAATAATGAATAAAGGATAAATGGATGAAAATCACGTGTAACGTAAAAAGACGAATACACATTTTTTTTAGAAGATTCGAAAATAATAATTATTTGAAGTGGGAGGATAAGGAATACGTAAAATTCCTTGTGTTAATAACATATCCACGAAAAGGTAATGTAACAGGAAATTAACGAAAAGTGATCGTAGTTCGTTATTGTGATAAAAATCCGTAGTTCAATAACGGCCAACACTGTTGTTGATAATGAATAAGTAGGTTTAAAAACTCGGAAGAAAAATTTACGTACGGAAATTTGGAGAATTATCTCCGGAAATAAGCCGTAGCCTGCGTTAAATTTAAAAAATAATAGTCGCCAATAATGTAACTAAAACTCACCCTTTCGGAAATTCACCTGCAGCTTAAAAACCTGTGTCCACTAGGTCACTGAACCGATCCTGGTCATCGCCGAGTGCACAGCTGATCTCAGGTACACGACACCATCCAAAGTTAAGGGTCGCAACGTCAAGTGCGTCCGGGTTAATGTACCGAATATTCACTTCACTGCACGGCTACTAACACTGATCACTTAATTTATTTTTTATGGAACGTGTTGTTGCTACGTTATAAAAATTGGTGGAAATGAATTTTTACTTGGCGTTCGGAGCCATGGGTAATTCCCGCGCAAATTCTCACGCTGCAGCACTTGCGTCCTCGTTGTTCGGGGGGTACACACAGAACATCGCGTAATACTCTTGAGCAGAGAACATTTGTCTGCGACGCGATTGCTGACTGCTGACTGACAAGATTTTTTCCAAGGGACTTCTTCTACCCGCAAATAGTTTCTCTCGTACCATTATGGGTTGACCCCCACCAGGCCAAGAGGCTTCAGGTAAAAAGAAGCCAGCACATTTTCGGAACACACGTGTTTTGCAGAAGTGCAACGAAAACTTTCACAAAAGCCCGCGCTCCGTCCTTCTACTGCCAATGTACCCATTGCTTCGAGATAGAAAACAGACATCACGTGTATCGGTTCGAAAGGGTCCGAAGAGAAGAGAAACAGAAAGTCTTCGAGTTGCTATAAAGAAAAAAATCCTGCTTCCTGTTTCCCTTTTCCGATACCCTGAGTTCACGTCTGCGACGAGGCGGAACCAAGTAAGTCATAAATTATCCGAAACTGTAGGAAACCGTTGTCTACCGCCGACTTGCGGGACAATACGATCATAAACCGCGACCCTGGCGAAATGCTCTGGCTGATCAGCTTGATTAATTTTGGAGAACTAGAAATTACAGAGTATTATCCAGCATCAATACGTCTCGCGGAGAGACACAGGAAAAGAAGGGATAGTCCGCTGACTGCGCGTAGTCCCGCCTGTTTCGTCCTACCCTCAAATTAAAGACGGATCCCTTATCTCTCGAGTATAAACACGTGCTCGAATTTCAAAACACAAGCACGCATCGACGTATTCGGTGCGAGAGACTGTGGGCTTGAGGTCCGATTGGCCCCAAACTAACCAATCTGCCCTGCATCCCTCCCAAACGGCCACTGTCCTGAAGAGGCCCTCTTCACAGCGATATCTCCTCCACAAGGCCCACCTTCTCTCTTACGGAATACGTCGACGCACGCTTTTGTTTGGAAATTCGAGCGCGTGTTTAGACACGAGAGATAAGTAGGCCCAAATGGTTAGTTCAGGACCAATCGAACTTCAAGCCCGCCTTCTCTCGCACCGAATACGTCGATGCGTGCTTGTGTTTTGAAATTCGAGCACGTGTTTATACTCGAGAGATAAGGGATCCGTCTTTAATTTGAGGGTAGGACGAAGCAGGCGGGCTACGCGCAGTCAGCGGACTATCCCTTCTTTTCCTGTGTTTCTCCGCGAGACGTATTGATGCTGGATAATACTCTGTAATTTCTAGTTCTCCAAAATTAATCAGGCTGATCAGCCAGAGCATTTCGCCAGGGTCGCGGTTTATGACCGTATTGTCCCGCAAGTCGGCGGTAGAGAACGGTTTCCTACAGTTTCGGATAATTTATGACTTAATTGGTTCCGCCTCGTAGCAGACGTGAACTCAGGGTGTCAGAAAGGGGAAACAGGAATGGTATGCATTTTCTTCTTTATAGCAACTCGAAGACTTTCTGCGTCTCTTCCCTTCGGACCCTTTCGAACCGATACACGTGGTGTCTGTTTTCTATCTCGAAGCAATGGGTACATTGGCAGTAGAAGGACGGAGCGCCGGCTTTTGTGAAAGTTTTCGTTGCACTTCTGCAAAACACGTGTGTTCCGAAAATGTGCTGGCTTCTTTTTACCTAAAGCCTCTTGGCTTGGTGGGAGTTAACTCATAATGGAACCAGAGAAGCTACTTGGGGGTAGCGGAAGTTGCTTGGAAAAAATCCTGTCAGTCAGCTAGAAATCGCGTTGCAGAAATGTTCACAGCCCAGGAATACTACCGTATGTTCTGGGTCTACGCTCGGAACGACGGGAACGCAAGTGCTGTTGCGCGAGCATTTGCGCTAGAATATCCCAATATCGAAACACCAAGCGAGGATACGTTTCGTCGGTTAGCGTCGCGGCTTTAAAACGTAGGAACAACACGTTCCATAAAAAGTAAATAAAGTGATCAGTGTTAGTAGCCGTGCAGTGAAGTGAATATTTCGGTACGTTGACCTGGACGCACCTGACATTGCGACCCTTAACTTTGGGTAGTGTCGTATACCTGGGATCAGCTGTGCACTGGGCTCGTCCATCGATGACCAGGATCGGTTCAGTGACCCAGTGACACAAGTTTTTAAGTTGCAGGTGAATTTTCGACAAGGGTGAGTTTTAGTTACTTTAATGGTGATCATTCATTTTTAAATTTAACGCAAGCTATGGCTTATTTCCGGCGATAATTCTCCAAATTCTCGTACGAAAATATTTATTCGGGCTTTTTAAACACACTTATTCGTCATCAGCAACAGTGCTGGCCGTTATTGAGTTACGGATTTTTATCACAATAACGAACTACGATCACTTTTCGTTAATTTCCTGTTACATTACCTTTTCGTGGATATGTTATTAAGACAAGGAATTTTACGTATTCCTTATCCTCCCACTTCAAATAATTATTATTTTCGAATCTTCTAAAAAAAATGTGTATTCGTCTTTTTACGTTACACGCGATTTTCATCCATTTATCCTTTATTCATTATTCACTTTAAATGGCAAACAAACCATGGCAAAAGGTTGGATTTTTTGTTACGTCTTTTTCATTTGCCATTCTACGCAATTTCCTTCGATGCATGCCGCCTTGCTTGTTCGTAGTCGCAGCGCGGCCCGGCGCGTGGCCACGCTAGCGCGGGACCTCCAGCGGAAGGCTCGCGCTCTGATTGGTCGGTGCTTTTTATTAATATCTCGTTAACGAAACCTCGGAGGGCATTTTCGCAAAGGAAAAAGTTGTTTGCAATCACCCCCCGAATCACCCCCTTTAAGGAACCGCAGCATTTTTGGGACACCCTGTATTGCAAGGCCTGTGAATATTGGAAAAATAAAAGCGACACCGCCGAATATGTGAATTGGAATAAAGGAGGGCACGAGTGTTCGGCAAATCATGAAGGGAGTGCGGGAAAAATGGAGGTGGACGGAATGCAGGAAATGTTTCAGCGATCGCTTGAATTGCACGGTGTTAAATATTTATATTATATCGATGACGGTGATAGCAAAACATTTAATGATATCCTGCAAACAGACCCATACAGTACTCCCGTTTCTAAAAAAGAATGCGTGGGCCATGTGCAGAAACGAATGGGAACGCGTCTTCGTGCACTGAAGAAAAATACTAAAGGGCTCGGAGGAAGAGGCATGCTCACAGGTAAATTGATGGACGAATTGCAGACTTATTACGGTCTAGCTATTAGGAGGCACAGTTATTCTGTCGAAGAAATGAACGATGCTGTTTGGGCAACTTTTTGGCATAAAATTTCAAGTGATGACAAACCGCAGCATCATTTCTGTCCAGCCGGAGAAGAGTCGTGGTGCTCGTGGCAACGAGCGCATGCTACGAATAACTTGGAGGAATACAGGCATAAGCCTCCTCTTCATCAGATTGTGCAAGACGCTATTCGTCCTGTGTACGAAGATTTAAGCAGCAGTGATTTGCTTCGAAAGTGTGTCGGGTGTTTCACCCAAAACTCGAATGAGAGTTTGAACGCTCTAATATGGAAAGTTGCTCCGAAGGAGACATATAGCGACTCCATAATTGGTCAAATCGCCACATATATTGCAACAGGGATGTTCAACGAAGGCCATATGTCGCTTTTGAAGACACTTCAAACATTGAGCATCAACATTGGAAATGCAGCGCACTATATGTGCCAGGAGGCCGACGCACAGCGTATCTCAACGGGCGAACTGAGAGCGCAGCAAGCGACAAAAGAGGGCAGAATTCATCGCAGACAAAGTAGATTGCAAGCAGAAGTGGCTCAAATTGCAGAGGAAGGTCAACTTTATGGTACAGGCATCGCTGATTAAGGGTTAGTTACAAAATTTCAAAGTATCAAATAATTAAAACTCTTCTAAAACTTTAAACGTGTTTTTCTCGAAACAGCATTTTTCAAAACGGTGGGCATGATAACTGCCTCACCGTTCATCCGATTAACTTCATCATGTACACACATATTCTACACAAGATTCGTTTTCGTGTGACGTCGAGCTTTTTCAATTACATTGAACCATTTTTTAATAACAAGCAAAAACGTACGAGTTTTATAGCGAAAATCACGACCCTTTTCTTCAAAGTGCTACCATTTCCGCAATTTTTTTTTTCGAAAAAATAGCGAAGTCACACGATAACTATGATCCCACAGATTGTTAAAAAATCGGTGATTTTTATTTCAGACCACTCGTACGGGCTGAATCATGCCCACCGATTTGGGCGGCGCCAGAAAACATGTTCTACGCCACAGCCCGCGGACGCCACATTTTTAAAATTTTTGGAATTCTCATACCTGTTTTATAATCTATAAACGTATAGGGTAGACCGGGGGCGGTAGTAATGGGGGGCGAATGTAACACGCTAAATATCTCAAAACATATAATAGATATTAACACCAATTTTGGATATATGATGAAGAATGACATTTGGAATATACACATTAGGGTGGTCCTTAGCTATAGGGGTCAAAATTTTTTTTTCATTTTTTTTGTCTTACCCTCTTAAAATATGATAGTTGGTAAGAAAATGATATGTGCAAAATTTCAGCGAGATCGGACAACGGAAACCCGTGCCGCATTTAAGACGAAGTTTTAAAATTTCTATTATTTTCGTTAATTTCAATATAAATGTGTTCCGCCGTTTTAGAGGTAGTACTGAATATTTTTTAATGAAAATATAATGTCTTACATGTACATAATATTATCCAAAGTTAACTTCTAACTACATATTATAAAATTAATTGTAATATCTTATAAAATATTACATATTTGTCAATACACGCCTTTCATTAAGGTTGATTTACTCGCATCTGGATAACATCGCCGATAATCTTCTAATACTTGTAATATGAACTGCTTATTATTTTCATCTTTCGTTAGTAAGCTATTATATTCGGTGATTAGCTTTACGCCTCGTTCTGCACTGTCGTTAACTACTTTTAAATTCTTTATTATTTCTAACGCATTTTTATATGTTTCATCGATTTCCCAAACTGAAGGGTCTTTTTGTAAAAATTCGGTACTTATATGAAATCTAGAAAAAAATTGCGACTTTGTGACGAGATGAAATTTTCTATGCTAATATTAATATAGTTTTTGACATCTTTTAAAACAATCTTTTTACTTGAAATCTCCGTTTGATTAGAATCCAAATTTTGGATCATACGCCTCTTTATATCACAAGAATGCGTTTCGTGCCTCAGGTAGCCGACACAGGTAACATTATGGTTCAGATACTGCGATACATAGGAAGCTTAATGCTAGGCAAAATTTAAGAATCATCATTACTAATATATAAAAGTGAAACGTTGTCTGTTTGTTTGTCCTTCTTTCACGCCTAAACGGCTGAACGGATTTCATTGAAATTCTGAATATACATTACACACGTCCTAGATTAGATTATGGGCTATTTATTTTTTTGGTCTAGGCTTTTTTATTTTTCAAACATCATAAATAATTCCCGGGTGAAACCGGGTAACGGGTCAGCTAGTATGAAATATATTATAGGAAGCAATATACAAATACTCCTGGTATATATCTAAGAAACTGTATTTTTATTTAAAACAATAGACACACATTTTTAAAATAATGAAATACAAACATATCTGATATTGATTTAAAATTACTGTTATTTTACAACTTCGTCTTAAATGCGGCAAGGGTTCCCGTTGTCCGATCTCGCTGAAATTTTGCACATATCATTTTTTCACCAACTATCATATTTTAAGAGGATAAGACCAAAAAAAATCGGAAGTTGAAAATTAAGGAACACCCTAAGCCACAGCCGCCAGGCGGCAAAACACCGTGCACGCGTTCCCGCTGGATATTTTCTCAAGCAGTCCGAGTTAAAAACCGTTCCGACATTTTTCGTAGATGGTTTCTTCTTCAGAAATGTCTACAGAATCCGATACTGTGTAGCGAATTCGTGCTAGATAAACAACTTTTCGTAAAAATGCAAAAGTATTGCGTAGAAATCATGCACATCGGCACTTTTTTAAACTTTGACGGCCGTTTACAATCATATAAAACCATCAAATTTAATAACTGTATACACCGATATATTCAGGAAACTCTCCTCTATCTTTTCAGACTAAATTGAACTTTCTAGAATTCTTGGTTTTCACGTAATACCTCATTCTTGCCCAAAATCGTGCGCTTTTTACAAAAACTCATGTTTTTCAAAAACTGAGGGTGATAGAGCAATTCTATTTACGGATTCGTGTTTGGGACGAAAAACTCCACTAGGATCTCGGAGTGCATATAGCAGATCCAAATACGTGTTGGATAGTGCAATTAAGACCCCCGATTGCCTATTCTGGCCTATATGCTGCGTTGTATACTAATTTTAAAAGATAAAACTCAAAAATTTCGTCAATATTTTTCGAAGTAATACATACATATTATTATTATACATCTAATAAACTGTACTTTTATTAAAAAATATGCACTGATTCTTCCAAAATAGCCGAACACAATTATGTCCGAAATTGACGAGAAATCACTAATATTTCAAAACTTCAACTCAATTGCGGCAGGGGTTCCCGTTGTCCGATCTCGCTGAAATTTTGCACATATCATTTTTTCACCAACTATCATATTTTAAGAGGGTAAGACCAAAAAAAATCGGAAAATGAAAATTAAGGACCACCCTAATACACATCCATGCCCTAAGTGTACAGATACGCAATAGACATGGATAGTGAAGAAAACAACTTTTCGATACCCTAAAGTAACTTTTCCTTACTGACTTAAAATTGTAATATAAACACTCCCTTTGCAAGTATGTGCTTGTTCGATTTTTTAATCTGTAATTCGACCTTTTTTAAACTAATATTGATCGTTACTTGGCACTTTTAAGCGTCTCGTTAGTCAAAAATTTATAATTTAAGTTCAAAAGCATGGTCGGGGGCGATTGTAACATCGGCAGTCGGGGTCGGGTGTTACCGCAACAGAACCGAATAGGGACAAAGAAGGCGAATAATATTGTCTTATTTGCATGAAATCATATAGCATAGCACAAGCAAACCAAATGAAAAATGGGTGCAATATACTGAATGTAAGGATTGAGCAGATGAAGAATGCACCAGCCAAAACGCCTTTTATTTCTGCCACAATTGCGATACCACATAATTTATTATAGATTTACTTTCTTCATTTATTATTATAATTTAAATCGATAAATATTTTAATTTTGTAAAGTTATATTTGTGCTACTATCGACTCCATGCAGTGTTACAACCGACCCGGGGTCAGGGACGGTTGTAGCACTTTCTCCGCTTCTCATTTTTTATTAATAACCGGAATATTACTTGACATACAGCGAAACTGTTGTGGCTCAAATAATGTCAGATAAATAAGTAACATTTTCGTAAAAAAACTTTTGTTGTAACTGTAATAGTTTCTGCGTAATCGTATTCCAAAGTCAAAGTGTTACTACCGCCCCCGGTCTACCCTACCTATAAAATACAAAAAGAATTAAACCAATCGGACTAATAGTTTATCCCTGAATTACTCCCAAACATTGACCACGTTTTAGCGCCGAGAAACGTATATGACCCCTTAAAGTGGCCACAAATGGTGCATCTACCCTACATTAGATGCATTGTCATGGACCATGGCGTTCACTCTACTGCTAATATTTCATTCTCTATTATGTGATGGCTAAATTCTCCCCTGAAAAACGATCTTTCATGAAGTGTGTGCAAAGTGTATAATTTTTTCTCTCGGTACCTGGAGTATGCGCCCTAGTAGAGGATAGGAATTGTATGTAAAACAATGAGATTAAATATTTGTAAATTGAACCATAAGAATAAGATTTGTTGATCAAACAAATGTATTTAATGTATTTAACAATCGAATATACAAAATTGTATGTAAAACAATGAGATTAAATATTTGTAAATTGAACCATAAGAATAAGATTTGTTGATCAAACAAATGTATTTAATGTATTTAACAATCGAATATACAAAAGTGGAATCCTCATTTTAAACTAATAAACGTGCTGTTTTATTTATTTCTGAAATTTTTTTAAATATAAAGACACACTAATAGGGGCAGGCACTGCAATAGGGCGAACTACCCTATTGTAAGTGCAAAGGACGTTGACAGTTCGCAATTTTCACATTCTGATACAGAATGTGTTCTGCGGACAGTACCACATTTAATTGCTTGAAGTATATTCCGTTCATTACTGAGGTTAGCCGAAAATGATCGAAAGTCCAAAAACGATCGGCTGTCAAATCGAAATTCTCAACTATCTCATCACACTTCAGTTACTCGGGTATCTCATGGACACACGGGTAATTTTTTTCTACCCGGGGTCTCACCGGGTACTCGAGTACCCGGGCGGGCGGGTAGTAAGAGCTCTAATCGAGAGGGCATCGTGGATTCGCTGAATCTACAGCGAATCTACAGCGATTTCTTGAGGTCAAAGTTCCGGCCGCCTCTGAACCTTTACGATGGCGGGGCCAGTTTTCGAGAGGCCTGCAAAGACAACTACTACGAGGAGCTGTTCTTGAGACGACGTCCAATTTCCGAAGGCATTCCAGTCACCGAGCTACAGGATCGTGGCAGTCACGAGGCCATCTTCGATGACCGTATTATCATCGCAGCACGTGCGAACGCAGACGACCATTCGACGGGGGGCGCATGTTAAGCGAGGTGGCATTGATTTCCAATCAGCGAGTAATTAGTGGTTCTGTTTCTGCATTGAATTTATTGACCCTTGCGATTTTTGTAGCCACGTGTGGGCTCATCGCGGGCGAGAATTTCGGCGTTGCCGGATTGCGTAAAAATTGCCGAGAATTGCGCGCCGTTCGCGGGCTTCGCGCCGGTTGCCGATGTTTGACAACGGCGCTTTCTGCGAATTACTGCGCGTGTTTGTTTCGTCGTGTGTCCTATATTCGCATCGTGGTCGAAGGGCAAACCTGGCGGGCGAATACTTTTTTAGCAAGAATTTAGTCCTGGCACACAAAGTGTACATATATATATCGTATTTTTTTTTTTTACTAAACGCTTAGGCATAACTGTTGATGCATGCTGTTCATATATATTTTATCAGTAATTATAATCATCCACGTTAGCATAGTATATTGTGTCACGGTACTATTAATCGAAAAGTCTAAAATGCCGCCTAACGACGAGCCGTCGTCTTTCGCGACGTCGAACATAACAAATGAACAAGTTAGAATTGATCCTTATCGCCTGCCAAAAATTCCGCAATTCTTTCGTACGGACCCTGAATTATGGTTCGTTCAAGTAGAGGCGTCACTACGCGCGGCGCAAATAACTGTCCAACAAACAAAAGCGGACATAGTAATAGCCGCCCTCGACATGGAAGTCGTAATTAAGCAAGACCCACGCCCTACAGATTTGTTCGCACAGATTAAGCAGCGCCTACTCGCGACGTTTGCCGAGTCAGCATAATTGAATCTGCGGAAACTGTTAAAAGGACAGGTTATCACCGAGGGAAAGCCCTCATTAATTTTAAACCGTCTGCGCGGGTTAAATGACGGAAGATGTGACGATTCGGTTATGAGAACAATATTTGTTGAGCAATTGCCTGCGAGCACGCGAGCCATCTTAGCTGCCAGTAGCTCAAGCGATTTAAACAAATTAGCCGAGATGGCGGACAAAATCGCGGAGAATTCCACGACCTCCGAGATCGTAATCGCGTCTTCCGCGCACACATCCGATCAAGAGACACGGTAGTATCTCGCGCCAAGTATATATAGGTATATGCGCAGCGCGAGACACTCCCGTGGCTATATAACGCCGAGCGGTTTTTGGAAGAACCCTGAGATTACCGAATCTCAATAACGGCTGATCCGATTAAGTTTTGAATAGTCTTAATGGATAGCTTGGGTTTGATTTACATAATAAAAGTGTCTTCGTTTTGTTCCTACGTGCCTTATGAGCTGAGATATTTCGATGCAAAGTTGCAATTTGCCGAATTTTATGTTAAGAGATTTTCTCCATCGTCAAGTGTGGGCAAGAGGGGAACATGAAAGGGAGAGGAAATGTCTCCAATATGCACGTTGTTCATTCGATGAAGGTTTCGGCACTTTCGGCCAATCGTGTAACAAACACGATTTGTTGTCGCGTGTGTAACGTACCGCTACGAACCGCCGTACATTTTTCCTATCTCTTTTCTAACTAAGTGTTAAATCCATTCGATCATACTTACATTTACCTAAATTGTAAACTAGCATTTATGACGCGGGCGAGCGACGCCATTGAACGGCGGGAAGCAGCGATCCAAGCGACGCGCAACGCATGCGCATAACTAACCGCGAACTCACTGCCGCGCGAATAACCCAAGCGCGCGCGCACAGACCGCGCGTTTTACCGGACGCCGAACGAACTGAGCGTAGTACACGAGCCGGCGGGAACCGGAAGCTAATTCTAATTGGTGCACCCAACCGGACGCCATATAAACTGAGCGTAGTACGTGAACCGGCGGGAACCGGATCCCATTTCTAATTGGCGCACTAGTCCAAACGACTAGTGATTGGCTGGAGCAAGGTATCGCAGAACGGTATAAATACGAGCCTGCCAGCAGCTTAGATTCAGACTGAGTTCTGCTACCGAACAATAAGCACGCCGCTTATAAAAGTCTCTCAACAAGTATATATAAATTCTACGTCCTGACTACCTACATTCAACCTAATTCCGAGGTCGCTTTAAATAGCCCCTCAAAATCCTGCATTCAACCTAATTCCGAGGTCGCTTTAACTAGCCCCTCAAAATCACGTTCAATCTCCTATATCCAAATTCTTACAATAAACCATTCCGAGGTCGCTTTAACTAGCCCCTCAAATTCCTTCGAGGTCGCTTTAACTAGCCCCTCAAATTCCTTCGAGGTCGCTTTCACTAGCCCCTCAACACCGTTCCGAGGTCGCTTTAACTAGCCCCTCAACATCTTTCCGAGGTCGCTTTCACTAGCCCCTCAACACCTATCCGAGGTCGCTTTCACTAGCCCCTCAAATTCCTACGAGGTCGCTTTCACTAGCCCCTCAAATTCCTTCGAGGTCGCTTTCACTAGCCCCTCAAATTCCTTCGAGGTCGCTTTCACTAGCCCCTCAAAATCTTTCCGAGGTCGCTTTAACTAGCCCCTCAAAATCCTACATTCAACCTTTCCGAGGTCGCTTTAACTAGCCCCTCAAAATCCTACATTCAACCTTTCCGAGGTCGCTTTAACTAGCCCCTCAGCTTCCTTCCTGGAAAGCGTGGGCCAGCTCATAGGCACCAGAAGAAACACTCTTATTATAATACCAAATCGACCTAGCGTCATTATTATTATCTAAACAAAGTATAGCGACTTATTGCTCAAATACGATTTAGTATCGTATCATTATACCAACAATTATACCAAACAGTTAAACTGTACTTAGTTACCCTATTAGTTTGAAACCGTAATCAAACGTATTCTTTATTACCGATCAAGCGTCGAAACCGTAATCAAACGTATTCTTTAAAATCGACTTGTACGTCGATTCATTATAATACTTACCATTTTTGTTCAAACATTATATATTCACTTTTTGACCTAGAGTCAAACCTTTATTCTTGAATAAATCCACTGTTAATTTTTGTTAAAGAAGGACTCTCGTTTGTGAAATTCATTTCTTAATTGCACGCCACCCGAACCAATCCCATAATTTCACAGGTAAACCGCTCTACTTGTGGAATCGCCTGCAACTAACGGCTCAGTCTCGTTTGAGAACGTTACAGGTTAAAATTTTGGTGACAGTCGGTGGGATAATAATTGCTTTAAACCGCAAAACGTGTGGCAAGGGAGAATATACTCTCCTAGCGAAAAACAAGACTCCTTCTTACTAAATCAGACAATTTTCGGAAAAAAATTTTTCAATCATGCCTACCGACGGAGCAACCGGTAGCAACCCAACTCAGGTAGACGCAGTTGTAGAAGAGCTACAACGCCTACAAATTAGTCAGGATAATTCGCGTCAACCGCATACTAGGATCCGCGATGCCGCAGACACGGTTCCAGCCTTTGATGGGCGAAACATTACAATACATCAATTCTCGAAATGCTGTAGAAACGCGAAAAATATGATCGCACCGAATGCCGAACGAGTTATATTAAATGGGGATTACAATACTATAGAGGAGGTAATTAAGGTCCTCAACGCTCGTTTCGCACCACTGTATTCTTCAATCCAATTATATGGAGAAATGTCAAAGGTAGCCCAGATGCAGAATGAAGCCACTGTAGATTATAGCAGTAGAGTCTCCGGGATTTTTCTAAAATTAAAACACTGTAACGAAATAGAGGTCCCTTTACACGTAGCACAATACAATCAATCCGCCGAAATAAATTCAATTAAGGCATTTTTAACGGGTTTAAAACCAGAAATCTACGCACGAATGCGTACAGTCGAATTCACTGACCTCGATACCGCCATAGAATCTGCTATAAAAGCCGAAGCCGAATGTCAGGAGAACTTAATGAGAAATAAATTCGCGGAAGGACTATCACACTCCACACATTGCACAAATTGTTATGGGTACGGGCACTCAGCGAATGACTGTAGCAGTAAATTCCCAGTAGGGCAAATAGCGCAAATTAGTTGGCAGTCAAAATACTGTGATCATTGTCGAAGGGTAGGACACACGGTTCAGGAATGCCGGAAGATAAACTCCGCGTCGCGATCAACACCGTATAGTTCTGGGCCAAGGCCATCGTCACACAACACTGGTTCAAGAATGGCACCAGGTAATACCGCGCCGCGTAAACCACAACAACTCGAATGTAGATATTGCAAAAATAAGGGACACACAATCGAGGAATGTAGAAAGAAGATGTATAATGATAGGCGGAGATCCGAGAATTCACTAAGGATCCCGAGGATCCCAAAGAATCGTCAAATCCTTCTCAAAATCCCGTACGCAGGCAAGCCGTCTTAACACTTCAACCAATCGGGAGAGCCCCCAGCATAGCATTGACAAGTTCAGAGTTTAAGCAGAACAAAGTATTAATGATGATCGACACGGGAGCCGATTTAAGCGTAATAAAACAAGATGCCATATCTCCAGGAACACATATTTATAACGACGTCGTGTACGATCTAAGAGGAATAACATAGGGTTCTCTACCTACTTTAGGATACATAAAAACAAAAATATTAGACACAGTAGTTGAAATCCACGTAGTAAAGACTCTGCCTCTCGCGCAGGATGGAATTTTGGGAACAGATTTTTTCCGAGGAATCGGAGCAACAATAGACTACTCTAGGCTTGGTGTCGTAATAGGAAATGAAATACTTCCATTTAAAGACGGGGAAATAACAATACCGGGCCGAATGCGTTATCAAATACCAATAAAAATTTTAAATCCAGGCCTGAAAACAGGATACGTTCCTAAATTAAACGTACACCCCAATATCCTAATGGGCAATGCCATAGTCACAAACGATGACGGAATAGGATACTTATACGCGATAAATACATCCTCTAAGGACATCAAGATAGAAATACCTTCTGTCGAAATAGAACCATACGAGGAAGTAAAATTCGAAGGGGAAACTGCATCTCCAGAACACGTTAACCAAGTACTAGAACTGCTTCGTCTAAATCACCTAAACCCAGAAGAAAGAGCTAATATCGAAAATTTAATCGAACAGTACGCTGACAGATTCCACCACCCGGGAAATAAATTAGAAGCAACAAATGCCGTCTCACACAGAATAATTACAGAAAATGAGGCACCGATAAATATCAAACAGTACCGTTATCCCCAAGTCCATAAGGAGGAGATCAATAAACAGATGAACGAACTTCTACAAAATAAAATAATTGAGCATTCAACTTCTCCGTACAATTCACCGTTATTTGTAGTAACCAAGAAAGAAGACAGTCAAGGAAATAAACGCTGGAGAATAGTAATAGACATCCGTCAATTAAACGAAAGAACAATAGGCGACGCGTACCCTTTACCTAATATAATAGAAATATTAGATCAGTTAGGCCGCGTAAAATACTTTTCAGTATTTGATTTGGCATCAGGGTTCCATCAGATACCAATGCATCCGGAGGACAAACATAAAACAGCATTTTCAACACCCTATGGGCATTATCAATTTAACCGAATGCCTTTCGGTCTTAAAAACGCCCCCGCGACATTTCAAAGGCTGATGGACCAAGTACTAACTGGATTACAGGGAATAGAACTATTTGTATACCTGGACGACATAGTAATTTATGCTAGCTCACTTCAAGAACACGCGACTAAATTTATACGACTAATGAAACGGCTAAGAGAAGCAAACCTATGTTTACAACCAGACAAATGTGAGTTCCTAAAAAGGGAAGTGTGTTATCTGGGGCATATTATTAGCGAAGAAGGGGTCAGGCCAGACCCGAAGAAACTAGAGGCAGTTAAACAATTCCCACGACCCAAAACAGCGAAGAACATAAGACAATTTATTGGGTTAGCCGGATACTACCGGAGATTTATTAAGAACTTTTCAAAAATTGCAAAACCATTGTCCGACTTAACAAGGAAAGACCGCCGATTTGAGTGGACAACAAAACAACAAACCGCTTTCGAAAGATTACGGGACGCATTATGCGAGGAACCGATACTTCAATATCCAGATTTTGAAAAACCTTTTATTATAACAACAGACGCCTCTGGTTATGCAGTAGGCGCAGTTCTAAGTCAAGGAGAAATTGGGAAAGATCTACCAATAGCTTATGCCTCAAGAATACTAAATGACGCCGAAACACGCTACGCTCAAACCGAACGCGAATTACTCGCGTTAATTTACGCCGTTCAGCATTTCCGTACGTACATATACGGTAAACGTTTTTCTCTGGTCATGGACCATAAACCATTAGAATGGCTCCATACTCTAGCTAATCCAACCTCAAGACTTATGCGCTGGAAAATTAAGCTAGCAGAATATAATTATAAAATAATATACAAGCCAGGAAAGTACAATACTAATGCAGACGCACTGTCACGGAATCCGGTAAACGCACTCCCGCTGCAAGTGGAAAGGAAACGTGAGCGTTCCCAAACCGCCACTGCTACAGAATCTCCAAATCAAAACCCCGCGAAACAACCAAGAGGAGACGGATCGACCTCATCATCGTCATCCGAATTTAATCCAGCCCAGTATACGGTAAAAAGGAAATTAAAAAGGAAATTTAGAACCACAACTACCACATCATCAAACCAACCGGTGGAAAAGAAAAGTGGAATTACTGAAAAAGAGAGATCCGAAATGGAGGTATCTACCAGTAGTTCCGAGGCAGCAAAAGACATTCAGGTGTCAGTGGAGGTTCACCCCTCTCCTGGACAAATCGGTCATCCACCGACAGCCCCTACACCAACCACCCTTAACCGCCCTCGCAGCCCACACCGCATGGAAATAGATACTATGCAAAAAGATTGGGATCAAATAATGGAGATCACTGAAAACGAGGAAGTGCCGGGAAGCCACATCTATCGAGAGCCTCCCAAAATAAACTCCAGCAATAGTAGCAGCAGCAAGAGAAATAGTCCACCAATCAGGGGAAGGAAATATTGTACGAGAGAATCTAGTGGAACATTAACAGGACCAATATCTCCAGTAACAATAAAGAAAGACTCAATTAATAAGTTCAAAACATTTCTCGGTCCACCCCGACAGCAAATACCACCCCGTCAGCAAATACCGCCCCGACAGCAGATATCACGGCGACAGCTAATATTACCACGACAACAAATCCTGCCACAACAGCAAACATTACCAAAAATAATTCACCAAGAATTGCTTCAAGGTAGGGTCAAGGAAATCTCAGATCATTTATGGATGAGACGTGAAACCGCGGGAATATTCATCACTATACACGGCAAACCACTGGGCGAGGAAAGTACAGAGTTTTTAAATAAGGAGCAAATCAAGATTACCTTACCTCTGCCACTACAGGCAGGAAACGTTATAGAAATTCTTAAGCCAGGACGGACCATTTTAGGAATGGTAATGCCAGATCACCCAACTGAAGAAGCCTACCACACCATGATTAGGAACCTATATATCAAATTAACACAAGAAAACATTAACAAAATTTCATTACCCAAAACAGAAATTAATATATCATGGGAAAAATTAAAACAAATGATCACACTAAGGTTCTTACAAACAAATATCAGCATCACAATCTGTAATGGCACTATACAAATGCCATCGGATCGGTTCGCCTAATGATAATTAAGGAAAACCACGAGTCACCAGTAGGAGGCCATAAAGGGGTAACCAAAACCTATAACAGAATAAGGAACCTATACCATTGGCCAAATATGAAAAAGGACGTGAGGCAACACATTAAAACATGTATAAGTTGTCAAAAGAAAAAACTAGTGCGAGTTAAAACTAAGGAACCAATGGTAATTACAGATACGCCACTAGATGCTTTTGACAAGATATCCATGGATATCGTGGGACCATTGCCACTCACAAAAGCAGGAAAAACATATATACTCACCATTCAGGATAATTTAACAAATTTCTCACTAGCAGTACCGTTAGTCTCATTCACAAGCGAGGAAATAGCTCAAGCATTCACCACACATTTCATATGTCAATTCGGATGCCCAAAAGCCATTCTCACGGATCAAGGATCTTCACTTGTCAGTTCTCTCATGCAAAAGTTAGCAAGGACTTTTAACATCAGGCAGTATAAAACCTCAGCGTTCCATCCACAGTCAAACGGTTCCCTGGAAAGAAGCCATCATGTCTTGGTTGAATATTTGAAGCATTACATATCCAAAGAAAAACAATGGGACCAGTGGTTACCACAAGCAATGTTCTCTTATAATACAAGTATACACGAGGGCACCAAATATACCCCTCATGAATTAGTATACGGTAGAAAGGCCAGACAGCCATCAAGTTTAACACCCAACGATTCATTAGCAACATACCCAGACTTTGTTGATAGGTTAGTTACTAAACTGTTCAATATTCGCGAATTGGGACGACACAATCTAAAAAACTCAAAATATCGCCAAAAATATTATTACGATCGAAAAATATCATCAATTAAGTATCACAAAGGCGAGAAAGTTATGCTTTTATATCCAAAAAGGCACAAATTTAGCGACGAATACACTGGGCCATACACGATCGTAGAAATCTTAAAGAACAACAATGTAAAGATAGCTGTGAGCCCCCGTCGAACTAAGGTTGTCCATCAGGACAGAGTTAAAAAGACCTATACGCCAAATAAAGATGGCGGCCCTAGGGATATTTCAGTAATCCACCAGAAATTTTGCAAAAATACAAATCCAAAAAGTGGTAGGGGACCGTACTCACGGAACCATTCAGACATAGTTCATCAAGGTGAAAGGACGCGCGTTCCAAAAAATAAAAAAATAGAAGAGAGCCAACCAAAAGGGAATTATTAAGAAAAATAAGGTAGGAACAACAGAAAATACATATTTATTAAGTGATTAATCTCTAATCAAATAAAATCAAATTATTAAAATAAAAACGTGTGCCGGTACAGAGAAAATGTCAAATAAATCGCCGGAGGAAAAGTTTAATCACCGTCCTCATGAGGACGAGATAAATGAGGACCCATACCTGATGCTACTCAGGATGGTCTGCCTAAAGGCCAAATGGGTTGGATACAGAACGGACCGCAGCGATTTATTCCGCCGGAAGATTTGCTATCCGTGCTATAGGAACCTGAAGGCCGAAGAGACGAGATACTACACCCCCGCGAGTCGCCACCTCCTAACGTTACGAAAAAATTTAATAAATTTCAAGTACTGCATGATTTGCACGCGACAAATCCACAATTTGGGAGTAGCAGCACAATGTGCCGATTGTGTAGAGGCATTCATGCATATAAGCAAAAACAACAAGGAAGCCCTTGATCTGGGACTTTCCTTAAATGTTTTAGAGGCTCACGAGCGAGGCCAACCTTCAAATCCTCAATAAATTTTCATTTTTCTCCCACATATTCCAATTCTAATATAATTATTTTCAACCCTTACCTTCAAATCCTCACCAAACGAACGAAAACGTTAGTGTTACGTAGAAACCTTTTTTATAAATAAGCAAAAGAAGGATAGTATATACCGCGGTCAATAGGACAACGACAAAAACAAACCGCGCATTCCTGAACAACAGATAAACAGAGTGACATAGAAATAGAGTAAGACAGCAAACTTTCGCGGAATCCCGTACCCCAAACAATGTAAGAGAGAGAAGCATTCTTAATAAAAGAAGACACGAGACATAAGGGGAACATGAAGTAAATAAGGGGATAGCACCGTGTAAGGAGAATCATAACTATTTTTAAGGAGGTAGTAACCCAGGCTTCATTCGATCTCGAGTACTTTGAACAACCAGTCAGCATTATCCAGCAATTTTCAATTAAATCAAGAATTAGAGTTTATCATGCCAAACCGTTCAGGCAAAAAGTTAAAGCGCGTTAGAACCCTGACAGTATCATCAACGCCGTCAGCACCGTCAACGCCATCAAAATCATCAAGGCCATCAACGCCGTCAACGCCGTCATCAACACCATCAAGGCCATCAACGCCGTCAACGCCGCCATCAACATCATCAAGGCCATCAACGCCGTCATCAACATCATCAAGGCCATCAACGCCGTCAACGCCGTCATCAACATCTATATTATGGAAATTGCGCGAAATCGCAATACCAGAAATAGATTGGCAGCCTTATAAGAATCTCTCCCGTTCAGATCCACGACGACGCGCGTGGAAATTCATATTTCTATTTGGCACGGGGAACGTACCATCTACCACGACAGGAGGGGAGTTCGAGCCAAACGAAGAAGTAAGTACATTCCAACGTATAGAAGAAGAAGTGGAAAATCAAACCTTCCACATTAACGAGTAGTCCGTCTAATCAAATCCACAAAACTACATCTCTCGGGACGAGAGAAAAACCGGGCGGCGAGATGTAACGTACCGCTACGAACCGCCGTACATTTTTCCTATCTCTTTTCTAACTAAGTGTTAAATCATTTACCTAAATTGTAAACTAGCATTTATGACGCGGGCGAGCGACGCCACTGAACGGCGGGAAGCAGCGATCCAAGCGACGCGCAACGCATGCGCATAACTAACCGCGAACTCACTGCCGCGCGAATAACCCAAGCGCGCGCGCACAGACCGCGCGTTTTACCGGACGCCGAACGAACTGAGCGTAGTACGCGAGCCGGCGGGAACCGGAAGCTAATTCTAATTGGTGCACCCAACCGGACGCCATATAAACTGAGCGTAGTACGTGAACCGGCGGGAACCGGATCCCATTTCTAATTGGCGCACTAGTCCAAACGACTAGTGATTGGCTGGAGCAAGGTATCGCAGAACGGTATAAATACGAGCCTGCCAGCAGCTTGGATTCAGACTGAGTTCTGCTACCGAACAATAAGCACGCCGCTTATAAAAGTCTCTCAACAAGTATATATAAATTCTACGTCCTGACTACCTACATTCAACCTAATTCCGAGGTCGCTTTAAATAGCCCCTCAAAATCCTGCATTCAACCTAATTCCGAGGTCGCTGTAACTAGCCCCTCAAAATCACGTTCAATCTCCTATATTCAAATTCTTACAATAAACCATTCCGAGGTCGCTTTAACTAGCCCCTCAAATTCCTACGAGGTCGCTTTCACTAGCCCCTCAAATTCCTTCGAGGTCGCTTTAACTAGCCCCTCAACACCTTTCCGAGGTCGCTTTAACTAGCCCCTCAACATCTTTCCGAGGTCGCTTTAACTAGCCCCTCAACACCTATCCGAGGTCGCTTTCACTAGCCCCTCAAATTCCTACGAGGTCGCTTTAACTAGCCCCTCAACTTCCTTCGAGGTCGCTTTAACTAGCCCCTCAACATCTTTCCGAGGTCGCTTTCACTAGCCCCTCAACTTCCTACATTCAACACCTTTCCGAGGTCGCTTTCACTAGCCCCTCAACATCTTTCCGAGGTCGCTTTCACTAGCCCCTCAACATCTTTCCGAGGTCGCTTTCACTAGCCCCTCAAAACCTATCCGAGGTCGCTTTCACTAGCCCCTCAAGTTCCTACGAGGTCGCTTTCACTAGCCCCTCAAATTCCTTCGAGGTCGCTTTCACTAGCCCCTCAAAATCTTTCCGAGGTCGCTTTAACTAGCCCCTCAAAATCCTACATTCAACCTTTCCGAGGTCGCTTTAACTAGCCCCTCAAAATCCTACATTCAACCTTTCCGAGGTCGCTTTAACTAGCCCCTCAGCTTCCTTCCTGGAAAGCGTGGGCCAGCTCATAGGCACCAGAAGAAACAGTCTTATTATAATACCAAATCGGCCTAGCGTCATTATTATTATCTAAACAAAGTATAGCGACTTATTGCTCAAATACGATTTAGTATCGTATCATTATACCAACAATTATACCAAACAGTTAAACTGTACTTAGTTACCCTATTAGTTTGAAACCGTAATCAAACGTATTCTTTATTACCGATCAAGCGTCGAAACCGTAATCAAACGTATTCTTTAAAATCGACTTGTACGTCGATTCATTATAATACTTACCATTTTTGTTCAAACATTATATATTCACTTTTTGACCTAGAGTCAAACCTTTATTCTTGAATAAATCCACTGTAAATTTTTGTTAAAGAAGGACTCTCGTTTGTGAAATTCATTTCTTAATTGCACGCCACCCGAACCAATCCCATAATTTCACAGGTAAACCGCTCTACTTGTGGAATCGCCTGCAACTAACGGCTCAGTCTCGTTTGAGAACGTTACACGTGACAGCCAGACAGAGAGCACATCTGTCAAGGTAAACGTAACCTAGCTAGTCTCAAACCATCATAACCTGCCAAGTGTCAAATAAGGTAAGTAGTCAACATTTTTCAAATGTCACGGGTTTTTACACCATATAGGACACTGAATTATTGTCCCAATTAACAAGGTAAGTCGCCAAAATTTTTTAATACATTTTTTATGTAGAGCTTCTAGAAACAAAGGGGATGCACAGAGTTGTAAGTTGCCCGGAGAAGGTTCGACAGAGAAATATCTTCTTTCGCACAAGTTTCTAGAAATTTATACCAGGCATGTACAAAATAATAATATATTAAAATTTTTTTAATTTTAATATCGACCGTATTGACTAAATTCAGTCATCTTCCAACCGACTCAAGTGTCGGTCGTTACTATTTGAACGCGCCGACTAATAAATTTAATAGTTCACGCAATATTCTTATACATACATCTTTCCTTGATAAAGGTCCAAATCTGGACTGAAACGTCGGAAACTCTTTAATTCATGGACGAGTGAATAGTTGCAAAACGACTTTTTAAATTTGTATTAAGTGACCGAACCTTGCGCCGAAATCATATTAATATAATAATATATTGTAACAAATTGCATTTAAATTGCCAGATATTTTTATACCAGTAAGCCATTTTTAATTTAGAGTTTCTACAGGATGATTCTGGAGCTCCGCCCGACAATGGATGCGTCCTGGTACCCCGTGGCGAGGTCAAGCCGCCGCAGTGCCCCACCGAATTTTAGGGCTTTCGACCCTCGAAGGGGTTGGAGTGCCTATTAACCTTTATGTCAACAGCAACATACCCGGGTATATTTTGCGTTTTCAAATCGCTATATCTTGGAAACTAGCAATCGGATCGACCTGAAATTTCATGATATCCTCAACAAAAGTGTTTTACGCCATATTCCCAAGTCTGAGTGCGATTGGACAATCTGGACCATAGTTATGGCCATTTTTCGATTTCTACCTCTTACGTCAACAGCTGCATACCCGAGTATGTATATGAAAACGCATGCAAATATGTTGATATAATTGAAAAGTAAACTTTATTTTTCATCAAATTCTTAAAATAGTACAAGAATATAATGATAATATAATAAAATAATACATATAAAATAAAAAATTATGAATAAATTGGAAATTATTAAGTTTTTAGCTACATCTATTGCATTGCGGCATATTAGTAGATGTTCGTCTCCGATGGTTTTGGGTTTTGGATATGTTTTAGAGGACAGAAGAACAAGATATACGTGTTTTTTTATTTTGGCCTGTTTGCATCTTTAGGGGGTGAAACCACCCCTCAAAGGTTTTCAGGTGTTCGTTCCCGATTGCTTTGGTTTTTGGATATGTTTTTGAGGACCGAAAAATAAGAAATGCCTGTCTTTCTATTTTGGCCCATTTGCATGTTTAGGGGGTGAAACAACCGCTCATAGTTCATTTAGAGGTACAAAGTTGTGTTGAATAAAACGTTATATGAATTTGATTTTGCGTCATAACTTGCTTTATGGATGAGGTTCTTGTCGCCAGTGACCGTTATTAGGGGGTAAACTACCCAGGAGGTGGTTCACCCCTCATTGTAAGTAGCGATGGGAAGCCATAAAACCACTAATGTGTCATCCTGAAATAAACTATGTCTAAGGCTTTTTTTAAGAATTTTATGAATTTTTTTTTACTGGTTTCAAGTCTCTAAAATGCGCAGTTAACCGATTACGGTTAGTTTAGGGGTAGTTTCACCCCCTAAACATGCAAATGGGCCAAAATAGAAAGACAGGCATTTCTTATTTTTCGGTCCTCTAAAACATATCCAAAAACCAAAGCAATCGGAGACGAACACCTGAAAATCTTACAAAATTGAGGGGTGGTTTCACCCCCTAAGTATGAAAATAGGCCGCTATAAAAAAACACGTATATCTTATTCTTCTGTCCCCTAAAACATATCCAAAAACTGGAACTATCGGAGACGAACACCTGAAAACCTTTGAGGGGTGGTTTCACCCCCTAAAGATGCAAACAGGCCGAAATAAAAAAATACGTATAGGGTAGATGTCCAAATTACTGCCAGTGTCCCAATTACTGCCACTTTATTTATTTTATGTAATAAAAACGTAACATATGAAACAAAATGTACAATAAAATGTTATTATGAAACGGAGATTCTGATTTACATAAAAATAAAACAAATATATGTACTCATATGTACCTAGTGCTTAAAAAATAATATTGAAAAATGAAAGTGCCATTTGAGCGTCAAAAACGCGACGACGTTAGTAGGAAGTGATGGCGACATCGTACTAAAGAAAGGGTCGCTATTTTACTATTCAACTTCTATCTATTGCATAAAATGAATTATTCCGGTCGAGAAGAATTACTTTAATGATGTAACTAATAAAATACATAATATTTATTGTTAAGTTATAATAATTAACGGTGACATCATTAGGGACAAAATTTTTGGGCTTGTCCCTATTACTGTTGGCAGTATTCGGGACAAAAAAACGTGAAGTACGCATAACTGTCATCTCTCAAAGTTAAAATTATTAACCTGAAAATCACGTGTAGCGTGTGATGCTGTGATATTAAATTATAGATATATATTAAATGTACACATATATTAAATTATAATAAGATACAGGGTGTCCCAAAAATGTCGGTTTTCCTTGAAAGGGGTGACTCAGGGGGTGATTTGAAACAACTTTTTCCTTAGCGAAAATATTGTCCGAAGCTTCGTTAAGGAGATATTAACCAAAAAACCCCGACCAATCAGAGCGCGCGCCTTCCGCCCGAGTTCCCGCGGTAGCGTTGGCTACGAACGTACGAACAAGCAAGTCGGCATGCATCGAAGGAAACCGCGTTACACAGTTTTTTTTAAAGCAGAATCTTAAATGAAAATAATTTGAAGTGAGAGGACAAGAAGTACGTAAATTTCGTTTTTAAATAAGGCATAAACGAAAAGGTAACGTAACAGAAAATGTACGACAAGTGATCGTAATTCGTTATTGAGGTAAAAATCCGTAGTTTAACAACGGCCAACACAACTAAATTTAAAAAATAATATTAGGTGTACGAATAAATTATTTCCGACTGGAATTTCTATCGCGGTGGTATTCAGAAGAAAAATGGCAAAAGGTAATTAACAATAATGGAAATTATTTCGATGATCGAGTTGTTTTCATATTTTTTAAATCGAACCGTTATTGTACCCTAAAATCGGAAAGAATTTATTTCTACACCTAATAATCACCAATAAATTAAACAAAACTCACCCTTTCGGACATTCCTTTCCTTGCTATCCTTCCCTTTTCGAAAACCTGTGTCACTAGGCCACTGTACCGATCCTGCTCATCGGCGTCCAGTGCTCAGCTGATCGCAGGGTCAATGTACCGAATATTCACTTCACTGCACGGCTACTAACACTGTTCACTTAATTTCTGTTTCACGGAACGTATTGTTCTTACGTTACAAAAATTGGTGGCCCCGAAAGGGGCCGATTACTGTTAATTACTGGGACGAGATTACTACTATTACCCGGCGAAAAAAGACTCGTGGCAGACGGTCTCGGGCTGTGCAGTCCGCTGCTATGACGATTGGTCGCGTCACCTATTTGGGCACACTTTTACAGACGGGGCACACGTATTTTGGTTATTGGCTGAAGTTGCCACATACATTGTCGCACCGCGCGGCGAAGAGATCGAACGAAACACGAGATCGAGTGGGATAGAGCGATCTGTAGCCTACGCTATTGTTTTGTTTAGACGATCGTCGGTCAGATCGCTCTATCCCACTCGGTCTCGATGTGTTTCGTTCAATCTCTTCGTCACAGCAGCGGACTGCACAGCCCGAGACCGTCTGCCACGAATCTTCTTTTCGCCGGGTAATAGTAGTAATCTCGTCCCAGTAATTAACAGTAATCGGCCCCTTTCGGGGCCATCAATTTTTGTAACGTAAGAACAACACGTTCCGTGAAACATAAATTAAGTGAACAGTGTTAGTAGCCGTGCAGTGAAGTGAATATTCGGTACATTGACCCTGCGATCAGCTGAGCACTGGACGCCGATGAGCAGGATCGGTACAGTGGCCTAGTGACACAGGTTTTCGAAAAGGGAAGGATAGCAAGGAAAGGAATGTCCGAAAGGGTGAGTTTTGTTTAATTTATTGGTGATTATTAGGTGTAGAAATAAATTCTTTCCGATTTTAGGGTACAATAACGGTTCGATTTAAAAAATATGAAAACAACTCGATCATCGAAATAATTTCCATTATTGTTAATTACCTTTTGCCATTTTTCTGTCAGCTTCTGAATACCACCGCGATAGAAATTCCAGTCGAAAAGAATTTATTCGTACACCTAATAATATTTTTTAAATTTAGTTGTGTTGGCCGTTGTTAAACTACGGATTTTTACCTCAATAACGAATTACGATCACTTGTCGTACATTTTCTGTTACGTTACCTTTTCGTGTATGCCTTATTTAAAAACGAAATTTACGTACTTCTTGTCGTCTCACTTCAAATTATTCTTATTTAAGATTCTGCTTTAAAAAAAAACTGTGTAACGCGGTTTCCTTCGATGCATGCCGACTTGCTTGTTCGTACGTTCGTAGCACAAGCGCGGTCGCCTACCGCGTAGCCAACGCTACCGCGGGAACTCGGGCGGAAGGCGCGCGCTCTGATTGGTCGGGGTTTTTGGTTAATATCTCCTTAACGAAGCTTCGGACAATATTTTCGCTAAGGAAAAAGTTGTTTCAAATCACCCCCTGAGTCACCCCTTTCAAGGAAAACCGACATTTTTGGGACACCCTGTATAAGACATATAAGGTACGGTCTCATTGTCAATAATAGGGACCGTCAGTTATGTGGTCACAGTTATTAGGACCGACAGTTATTGGGTGGCAGTCATACGGACAAGACGATTTTTTAGGTGACAGTTATAGGTACACTAGGATCGCTCGCGAATTTTAATTAATTATTAATAAATTCTTCATATTTAATTCATAAAACTATTTTTTTTTAATAAAAGAGATGTTAAATAATATTATGTTTCAAACTGAAACAATTTTTAGGTTACACAACACGCGAAATGATTAAATGAAGTTGGGTTATAATCTTAAGGTGACAGTAATTGGGACATCTACCCTATCTTATTTTTCTGTCCCCTAAAACATATCCAAAAACTAAAACAATCGGAGACGAACATCTGAAAACAGTTGAAGGGTGGTTTCACCCCCTAAACATGCGAACGGGTGAAAATAAAAAAAACACGTATATCTTATTTTTCGGCCCTCTAAAACATATCCAAAAACCAGAACAATCGGAGACGAACACCTGAAAACCTTTGAGGGGTGGTTTCACCTCCTAAAGATGCAAACAGGCCGAAATAAAAATACACGTACATCTTATTTTTCTGTCCCCTAAAACATATCCAAAAACCAGAACAATCGGAGGCGTACACCTGGGAAGGTGTACGCGCTTACATTTTAATACGAATAAATATTTTATTCAAAATACTTGGCGCTGCTCTCCGAATTGATGTTGCTAAACTGAATAAATATGTATAAATTGCATTAACATCTTTTTCTTTCTTTCTTGTCTCAATGGTGTCTTGTCTTGTTTTATATTTATTAACCAAGACAATTAACATTTTTTTCGGAGAGCAGCGCCAAGTATATTGAATAAAATATTTATTCGCATTAAAATATTTATTTGTATAAAAATATACCGGTAGTAGGTTCTTGATATATGCTGACGACCTCAAACTGTTTAAAACCATATCCGGTGGTTCCGACGCAATTGATTTACAATCGGACCTGGGAGGTCTAGAGGCCTGGTGTTTGCGGAACCGTATGGAGCTGAATGTAGATAAATGCTTTGTTATGAGGTTCTCGCGCAGCAAGAGTGTTTCCCAGTTTCCGTACGCCATAGCGGACAACGTACTGTCGACTAGATATGTCGCGCGGGATCTGGGTGTTTACGTCGATGCCGCGCTCACGTTCTCCACGCACCGTGTTAATGTCATCGCCGCCGCCAATAAGGCTCTGGGATTCTTACGCAGGTCATGTTTTAACTTCGATAACCCGCGTACCTTGCTCACGCTGTACTCCGCGCTTGTGCTTCCTCACCTGGAGTATGCCTCGGTTATCTGGACTCCCAGTACGGCCAAGGATAAGTACAGCTTGGAGAAGGTGCAGCATAAGTTTCTGCGTTTCCTTGCTTATAAAATGGGACAGCCGCTTGCTCGTTTTGACCATGACTATGCTCCGATAATGAGGCGACTGGGATTGACTACTCTTGAGATTCGGAGGGTCGTGGCGGACTTGTTATTTTTATTTAAGATTATTAATGGAATAGTAGATAACCCGCCTATTACGAGTTTAATTCGGTTTAACGCGCCTGGCTACCCTACCAGAGGTCCACTATTGTTTAACCCGCGTCAGTATACCTCGAGATTTAGCACTAGCGACCCGCTGCATAGGATCTGCGTCCTGGGCAACGCACTCTTTAGAAGCCTGGATTTTTTTTCGGGTTCCACTTGCGTGTTTAGAGCCAATGCATACCGAGAACTCCTACACCGCAGCTAGGTATTGGCGTGTCATCGTCTTGTCCTGTATCATTGTTGTCTCTACCTTGCGTCATTGTTTTGCTCACGTATATACGAAATGGTTTCGACCGTTAATGTCAAATAAATAAATAAATAAATATCTGCTTAATATTATTTAATACATTTTGCCTTTGTATAAATAGTCATTGTGATAATTGGCGCAATTATAGTATATCATTACTTTTGTAAAGTTAAAAAATATAGCACATTAATAAATTTATATTAATTTACGACAATGTTTTTAAATGCGATTCTTTTTGAATAGGTTATATACTTGGCGCTCTTTTTTGAACCTTTTTTTAGAAAAAGGTAATTTTGTGTTAACTCTAACGCTGCAATAGATAAATTAACAAAAGAAATAAAGCGTTTGTGTGATCGTCTAGATTCGATGTCGACACGATTAAGTCGCATGGAGAAGAGAAGCGGACCACGCGGTGGTCGCTCGGCCTCGCGTAATAATAAAGAGCGCGGCCGCTCTAGCGACCCTACGCAAGAAAAACTATATATCGCGCACACAAGATTTCCAAAGAATCCCAGAACTTGCAAACCATGGTGCGCAAAGTTCAAAACTTAGGAGGTGGGAAATTAATCCGATCCTCTGTTGCGGAGACGAAGACGGCACATCGGGCTTTGTCAAAACGTCTCCAAGTTCCAGGGCCAGACATTTTTAATAGACACAGGGGCAGACATATCGTTACTACCCGCGACTTCGAGAATTCATGGCAAGCCAAGCGCGTTTAAATTATTCGCAGCAAATAACTCTTTGATCGATACTTTGCGACGAGCGATTGAGTGGAATTTTACTATAGCAGCGGTTCCATATGCGATATTGGGCGCCGATGTGTTGTCGCATTACGGGCTACTTGACGACCTACGCCTTAACTACGCTTGATGTTTGGGACAGGTGCGAGGTCAAAGGTTGGTTTTGCCATGCCGAACTCGCGGGTGTCTACCGACGGTGCGGGTTTATGACCCGGGTTTTTGGGGACTCGGTAGTGCCACACGGACGCGATCGACGGTCGACCAGATGTAGGGACCATTGTCAATTGTCAGAAACTTGTGGGTCATAATGTAGGTATTTTTCATAAGAAAAATATGCCCCGTCTTTAAAAGTGTGCCCAAATAGGTGACTCGACCAATTGTCACAGCAGCGGACTGCACAGCCCGACACCGTCTGCCACGAGTCTTCTTTTCGCCGGGTAATAGTAGTAATCTCGTCCCAGTAATTAACAGTAATCGGCCCCTTTCGCGGCCACCAATTTTTATAACGTAGGAACAACACGTTCCGTGAAAAATAAATTCAGTGATCAGTGTTAGTAGCCGTGGAGTGAAGTGAATATTCGGTACATTAACCCGGACGCACTGTGATCAGCTGAGCACTGGGCGCTACCCAACCATAAATCTTTTCGTCCACCGATAACCAGGATCGGCACAGTGACCCAGTGACACAGGTTTCCGAAAAGGGAAGGAAAGCAAGGAAAGGATGTCCGAAAGGGTGAGTTTTATTTAATTTATTGGTGATTATTAGGTGTGGAAATAAATTCTTTCCGATTTTAGGGTACAATAACGGTTCGATTTAAAAAATATGAAAACAACTCAATCATCGAAACAATTTCCATTATTGTTAATTACCTTTTGCCATTTTTCTGGCAGCTTATGAATACCACCGCGATAGAAATTCGGTAGCTTTGTACTTATTATGTAAATCCAGTCGGAAAGAATTTATTCATAAACCTAATATTATTTTTTAATTTTAGTTGTGTTGGCCGTTATTAAACTACGGATTTTTACCTCAATAACGAATTACGATCACTTGTCGTACATTTTCTGTTACATTACCTTTTCGTTTATGCCTTATTTAAAAACGAAATTTACGTACTTCTTGTCCTCTCACTTCAAATTATTCTTATCTAAGATTCTGCTTTAAAAAAAAACTGTGTAACGCGGTTTCCTTCGATGCATGACGACTTGCTTGTTCGTACGTTCGTAGTACAAGCGCGGTCGCCTACCGCGTAGTCAACGCTACCGCGGGAGCTCGGGCGGAAAGCGCGCCCTCTGATTGGTCGGGATTTTTGGTTAATATCTCCTTAACGAAGCTTCGGACAATATTTTCGCTAAGGAAAAAGTTGTTTCAAATCACCCCCTGAGTCACCCCTTTCAACGAAAACCGACATTTTTGGGACACCCTGTATATCGCTCAATTTACTACAGCGATAGAACACATCCCGGGATCTAGCAACACTGTTGCCGATCCGCTATCCAGGATAGATTCAATGAGACTTCCGCTTGAAATAAGCTTAAAAGAGCTCGCAGAAGGACAGGCGAGCGACGACGAGCTAACTCAACTTCGCGCTTCGACAAATCCTCAACTAAAGTTGGTAAATCTGCAATGGGGTCCGACTCACACTTCGGTCAATTGTGAGTTGTCCGGCGAGTCCATTCGTCCATACGTCCCGGCGTCTCTTCGTGAAACAGTTTTCGAGCGCGAAGATAACTGATCGTACTATCAGGCAGCGATACGTTTGGCCTGACATGTATCGTGATGTTGCACGATGGTGCAAATTATGCGTCGCATGTCAACAGGCAAAGGTGACGCGTCATGTCCAACGCGTTCCCGAACATTTCGTAGCGCCGGATGGACGTTTTGATCAATTCCACATCGATATTATTGGGCTGTTGCCAATTAGCAATGGTTTTAGCTATTGTCTAACCATGATTGATCGTCTTTCGCGTTGGGCAGAGACCGTTCCCTTAGTGGAAACCTCTGCAAAAACAATAGCCGGAGCGTTCTATGACGTTTAGATTTCTATATATGGCGCGCCTCGGATAGTCACAACTGACCAAGGGGCTCAATTCGAATCTCGATTATTTACGGCACTATTAAACTTAATAGGGTGCAAGAGAATTCGTACCACTCCATATCACCCTGCGTCGAACGGGATTATCGAACGTTGGCACCGGGTTTTGAAGTCGGCAATAATGTGTCATAACAGTAAAAATTGAACTCAAGTATTGTCAACCGTCCTTCTGGGACTCCGTTCGCACGTGCGCACAGTGCGTTGATACATATTTACATCAAAATATTCAGGCATCGAGTTCGGTTATGGTGGCTAGGTTACCGTAGTTCAGTCCTGAACAGCTGAATGCCCGCCGGGCAAAAATTTTCGACAGCGTGAGGAAAGAGCGTCGTAAGCGCTAAACCACGCCTTCATGAGCAACAGTGCCGTGGTGGGGAGTGTTCGTGAGTGGGGAGTCTGAGGCCCATTAAAGCTAGCAACCAGCTTTGCTCAGATGTATGATGTGTAGCGAGAAACTGGATGTGTACAGAAATTTGTTTTGCTATTTCCTGAACGTTTTATAACTTCCTCAACATATTTACAGAGCCACTGATACAGGTTTAAACAATATTGACATACACCACGTATAAAATTATTATTTGACAATATTTTTTGAAAAAAAAATGAGTACATAGGGGTAATAATTATATATAATAAACATATATCATATATATGTGACCAATTACTGTCACCTTAAGCTATTTTACTTAAAATAACGAATAAATAAACGTTGTAAAGTCATGCACAAAAAGAATTATGTAATTCAACCTATAATGTATACTATAGATTATATACTCTAGTTTATTTATTCGTTATTTTAAGTAAAATAGCTTAAGGTGACAGTAATTGGTTAGGTGTCAGTAATTGGGTCCTTTACCCTATATGTATATAAATGCGACAAAATGCTGTTGTTTCCTTGTAACGGTAAGATATCTAAAAATTACAATACTTTTCAAAAAGAAAGGTAGCTGTCGACGTCTCAATGACTGGTTGCATTTCACCCCATTTCGATTCAATACGTTCTGCTGGCCGAGAGTGCCGCTGAACGTCAGCAACCCACCTTACAGTTTACACGCATACTACGGCAGCTAGTGGCCACAGGGTGGGGGAATTGCTCACGGCGTCGCTCTGCGCTTTGCTCACGAGCAATCGAGAGCGCTCTTGCCTAGGGAAGGGCGATTCTACTCGATTCTTTTAGAATCGATCGATTCTCTTTCTGAAGAATCGATTATTTTACCGATTATTCTAGGAATCGATTCTCGATAACTCGATTCTTTTCTAACCAAGAATCGAGAAAAAATTAACATTTTTTCCACGCGGGAACGGACTTAGAGCATATATACATGGAGGTATCATTGCCTTAGAGTGACTGCCTCGAAACTGTCGGCAACATCACGCTACAGTGGGTCCAGGGACAGTGTGGCCAATGAGCCGGAAGCCGCCATTTTCAGTTCCAGCCAGGTCAAGCGCGCGCGATATTTGAAAAGCGTGGAATCATGTCTTATATAGTGACGTGTATGTATAAACTTAATATTTAATTTTATTAATGAAAACTTAGATAAATATTTTATAGTTTATATCAGTTTCTAATTATATATAAATTATATATTATATAAAAATTATATATGAATATATAATTATATAGTTTATAATTATTAAAAACTACTTAAAATATAAAGTATAAAATATAAAAAATAAATGTATGACTTCTAGTTCGAATACATTATTAATCATAGTATATTACATAGTAATTATATTCAATAATTTATTAAAAAATATGTAGATACACGTGGCATCTCAATTTTTGACAGCTTACCATATTTGACACTCGTCAGGTTATAACCTGACTGTAAGCTGTCAAAATTGGGAGTAGCCAATTTGACAATGTGTAAGTATATGTATGTATATGTATACTGATCTATACATAAGAGCTGCCGGAAGTTGCCTGAAAATGGCGGCACCAATCAGCGGAAAGGAACACATTAGCCACACTGTCCCTGGACCCACTGTACATCACGCGAGCGAGAGAAGTACATCTTGCGAGCGAGAGAAGTATATGTCCTGATCGACCGCAATGCGCATGCGCCGTTATCGTGAAATTGGCTGCACGCGGTATGGTTTGAAGTGATACGCGGTGTATGCTTTCATCATTTATTTATTTTCCGAAACGAATATATTTACTTACGAGTAATAGGAAGCCGATTTATCTCGGTTACAGCATAACAAGCAATATCGGCATGGCATTTTTTAATTTCAACTGGATACCTATAACCGTTTTTCAAAAGGTACGTACGAGCGTAAACAACGATATTCATAGTAACCGCGGATCGTTGCCGGCGATATCGGTGCATGCGCATTGCGGTCGATCAGGACATATACTTCTCTCTCGCACCATGTTGGCGACAGTTTCAAGCTTTCAATGAGACCTCCATAGTATATGCTCTAAGATGTAATGGGAGTAAATAAAAACCTAACCTTTCATCGATTCTTCGATTCTTTTTGGAAATAATCGATTCTTAAGCATCGATGTTTCTTGCGAATCGATTCTTAAGTATCGATTCTTTTGAACGGAATCGCCCTTCCCTACTCTTGCCCGCCACAGCCTAGCTGTGCAGGCCTGCCGTAGTTGTTTACGATGTTATTTACCATCTTAACCTGGAATCTAAGGACTTCAAGCGTCACTTGAAATTCATACGCGGTAGAGTTACTTTCTTTTTATTTTATTTAGACCTTCAGAATATTTATTATCCTTGGCTCACTTTATTAACCATGGATTCTAGTATTATAGGTATGTGTGCTTCAAAATTATTGTTTAGGCTTATGGCCTTACTGATCATTAGAAAACTTCTTAGTCCCGAGAATGAAAATTTTATTTCAACCGACTTTTTAAAAAATACGTAACAAAACGTATGCGTGATTTTTTTATATTTGGTTCCCCTAACTTTATACTCTATGAAAATAACGCGCTTTTCTGCTACTACTTGCAATTATTTGAGAAATAATTTTTTTTAGGAAGAAGTATGCACATAAAGAATTCTAATGTCTGTGAAATTATTATTATTGTTAAACTATTATTAAACTAAATTAACAGATATTACTATTAAAAGTTTATAATAACAATACATTACGTTAACGTATTTAGAGTCTGCTTGTGTTTTAGTCTAAATAAGCTTATATATTTAAAATATATTTTATGAAAAAATTCTAACTTCAAATGCACGTGAGAAAAATAATTTGATAAAAAAAAATTTGAACAAAAGTTAGTCAGTATTCAGTTGACAACAAATTGCAAAAGTAAATATTGATAAAAAACTTTTTATTCAATAAAAAATCGAGATCACCTCAATTTTTTTTTAATGCAACTGTATATTTTTTTCTACACTAATCGATGCATCTATATATTCTGGTTAAAAAAGTATTGGGGTATATAGGTCGAAAACTGATTAGTTCAGAAGTTATGATTTTTGTCCCGACTTCCCATTGATTCACCGCACTGTGGTGCGTGCGGACACCGGCGCATCACCGACTGAATTTCTTTTCGGCACAACAGTGCGCTTGCCGGGAGAATTTTTCTTACCAGACGATTTACCGCCAAATCCCAACATCTTCATCGAAGAGTTTAGGAAATATATGCGTACGGTCCGACCAGTTCCCGTGGCGCATAATTACAAAAAACGTGCATTTTTCTTCAAAGATTTGAAGACTTGCACCCACGTGTTTTTAAGAAACGTCGTAAAGAAAGCGCTGGAGCGGCCGTATTCCGGTCCATATAAGATTGAGAAACGCGTATCCGACGCAGTTTACGAAATAATTGTTAACGGAACACCACGTTGTGTCTCAACTGAGCTACTTAAGGCCGCGGTCACACGAGCGTTTTTTCGACGTCGGTCGCGACGGACGTTGTGACGGCCGCCGTAGAGTAACATTGTAATGCGTAGAACCAGCCACACGAGCGCCGCGCGTCAAATTTAACGTTCGTGCAACGTCGGTGACGGACGACATACGCTACAACGTCCGTCGACCACTCGGCACGGACGGTGTTGCATTGTATGTATTCCTACGGAACCGGTCACACGAGCGTCGAGTTGTCGTCCGTCTTCAGTGAATTTCATTACTGCTATAATGGATATTGATGTTTTATTATCTGAAATTCAGAAACGACCTATTCTATGAGATGCTTCAGATTCTGATAATGTCAACGCTCGTGTGACTGGGTCCACGCCGTCCGTCGGGACGGACGTTGATTTTGACGGACGTGGCAAAAACGCTCGTGTGCCCCCAGCCTAAGCCAGCATATTTTCTAGTTTGTAAGAGTTTATGGCAAATTAGGGAACGGCCTATGATGTGCGAGTTTAATGCCCATAGGTGGCGCCCCAACGTGAGTTATTGTAGGGAGCGTCGTTCCCCCTCTCCGCGGATCACGCTGGAGTAGGGAGCTGGCCAGTCGCCAGCGCGGCGACGCGCACTCCGCGACAGAAGTTAGCGATTAACACTTCGCAGTGCGACTTCCTGCGAGTCCTCCGCTCAGTAGTCACGTTTAGACGTGGACCAGAACCGTCTCCGAAGACTCTCTTGGAGAGATCATTTCCGCTTGCGACTTATATATACACGTGTGTGGAGTGGAGGCACGTAACCTCACTCCGGCATAGTTGCTTGTACGCTTGAAAGCGGGGTGTTGTATTCACGTCCGCGTGGGCGATCCACGCGGAAATAAAAGGAGCTGTTCAACACGGAGATCGATTCCATTGTCTTGATCCCAATATCCGTCGAACACGTAGGGGCAGTAGGGCCGCGGAGAAGATCGTTATTTTCCACTACCTCCATTCAACCCTACATCTGGTGACCCCGACGTGATATTGGGACCATCACGGACCATTCCTGGAGGGACCGTTCCTGTCGGTGTTTCCGTTCCTGGAGGGACCGTTCCTGACGGCGTTCCCGTTCCGGGCGACGTTGCTGTTCCTGGCGAGCCACGTTGGATTGCCAATCGCCGCGTGGTCGGCGTAGGACGGTGTCCCTTCGTGCTGAGCATTATCCGAAGGGTCCCGGCGAAGCTGCGACGTTCGGCCTTGTCTAGATGACCACCTAGGACGCCATTTGCGGGTCAGCTGGCCGGATTTTCGTCATCATAGGATTGGCGGTAAGCGAGTTGGCAATTTCCGGTGCTAGTTTTTGCGTGCGAGATAGTTTCGTGCTCAGGGCCACGTTTACGTCCTTGGCTGGTGTTTTCGGACGTTCGGGTTTACCGGTAGGCGGGCCGCGGCGAGACGGTTACGCTCGACAGCGTTGCCAAACGTTCCGATAGGTATCTACCCTGCGCAGTATTTCTCGGTTTCGAGGCATTGGCAACAGCGCGATTCTGGTGTTGTCATGGATTTCTATAGATTTTTTTCCGTGCGGTTCACGGTCGACCAGTTCTTGCGTGAAACAAGGCGGCAGCTCGACAGCTTTTGTACATATGTATATATAGGGTAGTTAGAATAGGCGTATTTCTATATCGAAGTAGGTTTGCAGTATTAAAAAGGGCGCAATGCCGCAATCATCCGATGAGGAATCGTCGGCGGCCGCTTCGCCGCCGGTTGCGGTGCCTTCGGCAAATACGGACACTCGCGTAGGAGAAGGTAGAATCGATAACTACCGGATTCCGAAAATCCCGACGTTTTTCAAGGCAGATCCGGCGTTGTGGTTCATGCAAGCCGAGGCTACCTTGAGGTCGGCACAGATCACCGCGGATGCAACGAAAGCCGATATAATTATAGCAGCGCTAGATTACGAAGTCGTTACGGTGATAAGGGATATAATCATGCGAGCCCCGCGTCCAGCAAACGTATACGAATTAATAAAAAGGCGCGTTATTGATACGTTCGCGGTCTTGGCTGAGGCCAATCTAAGAAAACTGTTAAAGGGCCAAGTCGTGACCGACGGTAAACCGTCGCTAATTCTAAGCCGTTTGCGTAGTTTAAATGACGGGCGTTGCGACGATGCGATCATGCGGTCGATATTTGTAGACCAGCTACCACCTGGTACGCGAGCAATACTGGCCGCGTCCGGTGTCGAGGAATTAAATCAGTTGGCCGAACTCGCGGACAAAGTGGTCGAAAATTCCGCGAGCCCCGATTCGCAGGTCGCGGCACTATCGCGTTCGTCGAACGTTCGGACATCAAGTTCGATTCCGTCCGACATAGCGAGCGAGCTTAAGCGGTTAGCCGACGCGGTAAATTCCCTCGTCGTTAGAAAGTCTCGTGAGCAACGCGGGCGCGGACGTCGAACGTCTCAATCGAGGTCTCGCGATCGTCGCGGGCGTGATCTGTCGCGCGAGCGCGGCAGGGACAAATTATGCGTCGCGCACACAAAATATCCCGACAACCCGACGTCTTGCAAGAGCTGGTGCTCGAAGTACGGGGCATGGAAGTCGGGAAACTAAAACGATCCTCTGTTGTAGAGACGGCCGTCGAGGGTCAAGTCAAAACCAGACGTCTCCATATTAGGGATAGAACGTCCGGCATGCGATTCCTAATCGATACCGGCGCGGATATATCACTGCTACCGGCCGACCCGAGAATTCGTGGCGAGCCGAGCGCATGTAAATTATTCGCTGCAAATGAAACGCAGATTAACACCTACGGTGAATCATTTAGGACTCTCGATTTAGGGTTTAGAAGGCCAATCAAATGGAATTTTACCATTGCTGCTGTGCCATACGCAATACTGGGCGCGGACGTTCTAACGCAGTACGGCCTTGTGGTTGACTTGCGCAATAGCCGACTGATCGATTCCGAGACCGGGATCGGGGCATCCGCGGTATTTAAGAATGTTCCGATTTCGAGGGTGGGAACGATTAACCCCTCGTCGAGATACGCAAAATTATTAGCGGAATTTCCGGAAATAACGGGCGCGTCCCGACTAACTCCTCCGGAGGGGGGTGATGTTTTCCACCATATAATGACTTCGGGACCTCCGGTGTCAAGCCGTCCGCGTCGGTTAAGCCCCGAAAAATTAAGGGCGGCGAAGGCCGAATTTAAAGCATTGGTCGAGGCCGGAATATGTCGAAGATCGTCGAGTCCATGGGCAAGCCCAATTCATTTAACTCGGAAAAAAGACGGGTCGTGGAGAATTTGCGGGGATTACCGCGATCTCAACGCGATCACGATCCCGGATAAATACCCGACCCCGCATTTACACGACTGTTCAACAAACCTGGCGGGAAAAACAATATTTTCATCGCTAGATTTGTACAGAGCATATAATCAGATTCCCATGGCGCCCGAGGATGTGGAAAAGACGGCAGTTATCACGCCATTCGGATTGTTCGAATATATATATATATGACGTACGGCTTGAGGAACGCGGCACAGTCTTTTCAGAGATACGTCGATCGCGCTTTGGGAGATTTAGACTTTGTGTTTGTATATATTGATGACATTCTTGTGTCATCATCAACGCCGGAAGAGCACGTCGCGCACTTACGCACCGTGTTCGAACGGTTGAAGGAATTTCATCTTAGATTAAATTTAGGGAAATGCGTAAAGGGGGTTGCAGAAAATGAATTTCTGGGCCACCTCATAAATCGCGATGGTATTCGCCCCACCACAAAAAAGGTGGAGGCGATCGCGAGCTTTCCTAAACCAAAAAATATTGTAGAGCTGCGTAGATTTTTAGGTATGCTAAATTTTTATCGGCTTAGTATCCCTCGAGCCGCGTCCGAACAAGCACCGCTTAATGCGTACCTTAAAGATTCGCGGAAAAATGATAAGCGCGAAATACAGTGGACCGACGAAGCGGTAAAGGCTTTCGAGAAGGCGAAATCTAGCCTTGCGAAGGCTGCCCTTTTAGTCCACCCTCGGGCGTCGGCGGAAACCCGGATTATTACGGACGCATCGGATGTCGCGATGGCGCAGTCCTGGAACAATGCTCCGTGCCCGGCAAATGGGAGCCGTTAGCATTCTTTTCCAAAAAACTATCATCCGCGCAGATGAAATACAGCGCGTACGATCGTGAACTCACGGCCGTGTATGAGGCAGTGAAATATTTCCGATATTTTATTGAGAGTCGAGATTTTAAGATCGTGACAGACCATAAGCCCCTGGTTTACGCGTTTATGCAGCGTGCCGAGAAGGCGTCGCCACGCCAGGTGCGTCAATTGTCTTACATCGCGCAATTCACAACCCGGATTGAATTTATCCCGGGAACCGACAATGCGGTCGCGGATTCACTTTCGCGAATCGAGTCATTAAGGTTACCTCTCGAAATAAATTTAAAAGAGCTCGCCGAACAGCAGGAGGCTGATCTAGAGCTAAAACAGCTCTGCAAGAATTCTAATCCTTCGTTAAAATTGATAAAAATTCAATGGGGCCCGGCCCATACTACGGTATTTTGTGAGATGTCGGGAGAATCCATTCGTCCGTATATCCCCGGATCGCTGCGGGAAAGAGTATTTGATATGTTTCACAAGCCCGCGCATCCGGGCGCCAAAATTACTGACCGGGTGATTCGTCAAAGATACGTGTGGCCAGACATGCATCGCGATGTTACGCGATGGTGCAAAGCATGTCTGGACTGCCAACAGTCAAAAATATCGCGACATGTCCGTCGCATTCCAGAGCAGTTCGTGGCTCCAGACGGGCGCTTCGACCATGTACACATGGACATCATCGGCCCATTGCCACGGTGCAATGGATTTAGCTATTGCTTAACCATGTTGGACCGGTTCTCGAGATGGGTTGAGGCTGTTCCTCTTGTCGAAACGTCAGCTCAGACTGTAGCAAGGGCATTTTTTTATGTGTGGATTTCCCGTTATGGGTCTCCAAAAATTTTAACCACGGATCAGGGCGCTCAATTCGAATCGCGTCTTTTTACAGCTCTTTTAGCATTAGTAGGTACCGAGCGAATTCGTACTACCGCTTATCATCCAGCTTCTAATGGAATGTTGGAACGATGGCATCGCGTGGTAAAAGCCGCACTTATGTGCCACAGCGACAAAGATTGGACTCGAGTTCTCTCTACAGTCCTATTGGGGCTGCGCTCACACGTTCGCGTTGACACCGGTGCGTCTCCAGCAGAATTCCTGTTTGGTACGACTTTACGTCTTCCGGGAGAATTTTTCTTGCCCGACAACTTGACACCGGACCCGAACATATTTTTGGAGGAATTTCGAGAGTATATGCGGCGGGTACGACCGGTGCCCGTAGCTCATAACTACAAAAAGCGTGCATTCTTTTTCAAAGAATTGAAGGTTTGCACGCATGTATTTTTAAGAAATATGGCTAAAAAAGCGTTAGAGCGTCCGTACTCTGGTCCTTATAAAGTTAGTAGACGAATTTCCGAATCAATTTACGAGGTACTAATAAACGGTTCGCCGCGAAGCGTCTCTACGGATTTACTAAAACCGGCTTATTCGGTATTGGAAGTTCCCGATGATTCACCGTCGGATCCGGCGGGTCCATCGGAGGACAAATCAGCGCGCACGAATGCGTTGCCACAACCCGTATTGAAAACATATGCGAGAAAAAAGGTATCGTTAGCACCTGGTACGAAACTATCATAGCAATTGCCAATCTCGTTCACGACAACGGAAAATGTAAATAGTGTACATAATGTAAATATGTTTATTACCCTTCTTTTTAGTGCAGTAGATATTAAGTGTATTTGGAAAATGTGTATCGTGCTAGCACTGCTTTGCACTCGGAGGGGAGTGTGTATCGTGCTATACTCGTTCCATCCTAAGAATAATCCTGTTCCGCGCAGGGATGATTCTGAGGAGGCGCTGGTTGGTCCGACCCCCACTTAACCGCCTACGATTTTCTCCGTCCTCCCGCCTGTTACCTCTCTGTCAACCGTTCCGCACGCGACGCCTTCATATACACGGTGGCACTATTATTTCCCAATACGCACGGTAACGATTTATAAAAAGAAAAGTACAGAAAATATGGAAAAAAAGTATACGAAGAATTAGCGTCCATACAACACGACGTATGGAGGTCGGCGTTGAGGGGTTAACAATTTTTATTGCCTAATATTACTAATAATTTGTATTTATGAACGATATACAATGAATAACAGGATTTACATGCCTCAATCAATAAAAACGGATAAGTTCTAATTACATAGTTGTAAAACATTTTATTAACTAATGTAAAAAATCAGTATTAAGTTTTACAAATAATAATTTCTGGAAATTGAGAAAACCTGGCCAAAAGATAAAGTTGACGCTTAATTTGTACAAAAATCAGTATACTAAAGTTTTCTAAGTTGCTGATTACGAATTTGAGGTAAAAATTGCAAAAACTAAGATGGCGGTTTCAATATGGCATTTTAAATAGACTATTTAGAACACCTCCTTAACTGATGTTATATCTGTTCGGAACCAAAGAATTACCGGGTAGATACACTGCACTCCTGCAGTGTTGACATTGACATTGGTCACGTCCCGCCCTTGGAGGGGCAGGGAAGTCAGCAGGTAAAATTGCTGCGAGCAATCGCCTGCGTCGGGCCCGTAGGCGGTAGTGGGGGCTGCGCAGAACGGTCACAAAACGGTTCGGGCGTAGGATTATTCTTAGGATGGAACGAGTATAGCACTGCTTTGCACTCGGAGGGGAGTGTGTAGGGAGCGTCGTTCCCCCTCTCCGCGGATCACGCTGGAGTAGGGAGCTGGCCAGTCGCCAGCGCGGCGACGCGCACTCCGCGACAGAAGTTAGCGGTTAACAATTCGCAGTGCGACTTCCTGCGAGTCCTCCGCTCAGTAGTCACGTTTAGACGTGGACCAGAACCGTCTCCGAAGACTCTCTTGGAGAGATCATTTCCGCTTGCGACTTATATATACACGTGTGTGGAGTGGAGGCACGTAACCTCACTCCGGCATAGTTGCTTGTACGCTTGAAAGCGGGGTGTTGTATTCACGTCCGCGTGGGCGATCCACGCAGAAATAAAAGGAGCTGTTCAACACGGAGATCGATTCCATTGTCTTGATCCCAATATCCGTCGAACACGTAGCGGCAGTAGGGCCGCGGAGAAGATCGTTATTTTCCACTACCTCCATTCAACCCTACATTATTGTGGGGATCGAGCTACCCACTCCTAGCGGACTGTGCAGGAGTGGGGAGTTGTCAAGCTCGTGCGAGCGTTGCCGTGCGGACCAGTGATGCCAGAATCGTGGGACGTGGGACAAATCCTTACCCCCACCATGACCTACCGTCGTCTCCCACTATGGCCTACCGTCGTCCCCCACTTTCTTCCCATCGCACTGCACACAAGCATATCCCTACTCCTGTCCATGTGCTCGGCAGCCGAACAAGCAGCGCACACGGACAGGAGAAGGGATATGCTTGTGTGCAGTGCGATGGGAAGAAAGTGGGGGACGACGGTAGGCCATAGTGGGAGACGACGGTAGGTCATGGTGGGGGTAAGGATTTGTCCCACGTCCCACGATTCTGGCATCACTGGTGCGGACTCGCCTCAGTCTGTTTGAACTAGCCTTTGGAGACGTCTGTGGTCAGCACGTTCTCTGTAAGCGTGACCACCACGTGTTCCGTGGTACCGGTTGTATAGTTACGACATTGCTAGTTTTGTTGGCTCTTGCCCGTTGGGCACTGATTTATATCCAGCCTAACGAACCAGGCTGTTTGGTTTACTGCTCGATGTCGAGCAGTCTCGCGTGCACAACCAGTGTTCGCACGTGACTTGAAATAAACCCTTTGGTTGTACCAAACGAGCATCTTCTATTCATCTTCCTCAACCTGAATACGTGTGCGGCAGTAGGTCCGCAGGAAGGAAGAAGGTAGTGACTCTCCTTCCATTTACCACCACCGGTAACCTTAAAGCCTACATTATGTAGCGACGGAGTATAAGGGACCTCGTAGAGTCAGTGTAGCCGGTGTGGTTAACGCTGCTGATCAGCACGCGGGCGGCTCGGGATCGATTCCCTCTTTTTCCGTCGCTTACAATTTGAAGATACCAATGAAAGCGCGCCTTCGTCTGCGGGACCGTCCACGCAGTCGCCTGCGTTGCCGAGTGCACCTTCGCGCCCCGCACTTCGAACTTATGCGCGGAAAAAAATTACTTTCGCCCCGTGTTTGGGAATTGAGTAGTCCGCTCCGCCGCCGCACGGTCGCTCACCGCAGCACCTCCTGGACAGCGGAAGTCGCGGCCGATCCACGATCAATCGACCAATCAGATTTCGTCTTGTCGATCGATGGTCGAGAATGTTCTAGACAACGCCAAGGCGGAAACGCGCATCCATCTTGGCTTCTTTCTCTTTAGAACAGTGTACAAGGACAATCGCAATTTTCTCGCTTTTCAGCCTTTTGCTCACAGTGCTAATTATAGTGCTCAGTGCACTATTTTGATCAATTAGTAGATTCAACCACGGTGTACACGACATTAATCGCGGGTAGATAGTCGATTCATTGTGCATTCGCTGTTGTGCGTCATCACGTGGCGTCGAAGCGTGCTCGACGATCATTGTGAGATAAGAGTGTTTGGGGGCTCATTTAACTGTTAATGTGCTCACGGCTTAGCCATTTGTTCACACCCTTTAAATAAAGACCTCATTTGATTTTAACGCGCTGTATCTGTGGTGGCTCATCGCCGTACATAACCTTTACCGGCAATCCTATCGCTCCAAGCTAAACGATTATTTAACACCCCTGAAACAGAACCACTTCCATAGGTACAAACACAGTGCCCCCCTCGCAATAACGATGCGCTTGTACATATTGTATATATATTGTAAATACCTTGTAAATATTATTTTATTTTATCCAATTATATTTAAGTTCGTGCAGGATTGCACCCGCACTCGGGGGGGGGGTGTGTAGGGAGCGGGTACCCCTCCTCCTCAGGGATTGTCCTGAGCGTGGGGGGACCAGCCGCGCGTGCTGGCAAGCATCGCCATGCGGCAGATCACTGCTAATAGAAACGTTCTCTGCTAAAGACCTATATTTTGATATCTTGCTACCATTGTCTAGCATATCGTTTACGATAGCGACCATAGAGACGCGAGTAAGATTTACTGTACGTAGTCTCTGTTCTACATCACAGCAAGGGCACCAAAATTGTAGAATTTTATCAATGTATCAGAAATATAGTATTTTTACGTACTAGAGTAAAGGTAGGTAAAAGTTCGCAGCGGGTAAGAGTTCGCACCATGCGAATTTCATGGTTTGAGTTGTGGCAATTGCCAATGGTGATTGGCAGTCAATTGTCAATCAAGGTAGAGTCACTAATGTCGAATTTCGTGGCTGTGTTTCGGTTTGTTATCTTACAATGCGGTAAGTACTGAATTCGTTAGTTCTGATGTAATATTCTCATGTTTGAGAATCAATATTATTCCTATAAATTGATCAGTAAATATTTTAATTAATATGCCGTCTGAAAGAGCTGAAATTCTTCTATTAAAAAGTGCTAATAGAAGTTTTCAACAGGATTGATTAAACAATGTAAAAGTAACTGTGGGGGCAAAAGTTCACATAATGCAGTGGGACAAGAGTTCACATGTGAACTTTTGCCCCAAAATAATTTGACGGGTGTTATATCTTCATTAAACTTATTTTAATTCTAGAGTTTGCTAAATTTTGAGGTTGTGATAGTTGAGCCACGCTGATCTCAGCTTTTGATTTTTGTTATTAATTTTTAATCCGAATTTTTTGGATATTTCTCGTTGCGTTCTTTTACTCCATAACATGCGAACTTTTGCCCCACATAGCGGGTAAAAGTTCGCATTTGACACTTTTTGGAAATATTTATTTTATATAAGTTGTGACAGGTAAATTTACATGAAGTCACTGCCTATCGAATAATAAGGGATAGTAGTTATTTCTCACAAAACGATATGACTATCAGTGTAATACCAAGGATTTTAGAGAAGTCTAAACTTTAAGTGCGCACTCTTGCCCCACATTACTCTATATCTTTTCCTAACAGTATATAGTACACTAGACAAATTGTAGTACCTACAATACTGTATATTATAGTACGGTTGGCATTGCTGGCAACCCTAGGCTGCCGCCTCCCGTGCAATTTGGGCATGTTTCTTTTATATTCAATTATAAATCCGAAAAATGGATTATAGAAAATCACGGTTCTCGTCAGTGAATAGCGTCACTTACGAGCAGACAGCTGCCCGCTGTGTCGTTGGGTACTAGACGAAAAACGGGATCTACGCGTTTAATTAAACTCTGATCAGACCCTAAATAGTTTAAATGTTTCATGGAGGATCACGGGTTGCGTCCATCCAAGGTTGCACTTATAAGCGGAAAGCCGCCTACGGTGTAACCGAACAATCCTATATAATAAGACGCTTAATCCTATATAATAAGACTGTTAAGAGAATTCTGCATCTTAACGCCATCTCCCAGGCGTACCGCGAATTAGATAATGGCACCTGTCCGCTGACTCATGTGGAGCGCCGAAAACGGCCCCTTCCATCGCCTTACAACCGATGGAAGGGGGGACTGCTTCTGCCTTCCAGGAAATCGGGCCGATTTCCTGGATCTCTCTCTGTACACTTCACTTGTCGACGAGCCGTCTTCAAAGTCACTTTGCTTTATTGGATTCGGGCCGAATCCACGTGCTTTGTTCATCAGCTGGTTTCGCGTTGTAAAGGGCATCGGGCCGAGCCCACGTGCATCGCGCTGCTTATTCCAAAAAACCCTACGGCGTAGGAAAGTCTGTGTTGCGTCTCTTTGTAAACTTGTGCGTGCGTTCCCTTTATTGTACAACTGTAAATAGTGACTTAAACATTAAACTAGTGCTTAGACCATAGGGGTCATAAATTTACGAAGCCCTCTCGCGAGTTCCCGTTCCTTGCGACGTGCGCGTTCCGTTATTTTCTAAACATTTTTTGGTCCTTCGAGCCGGATCAGCGCCGTTGGAATCTGCGATTTCTGGAACGTTCGGGAATCTTCGAGAGTGTTGTGCGTAACCGTCGCGTGTGACCTGTAGGACAACAATGAGTCATCTCATAACGGGTCAACGTGACCTCAGCGGTCGAATCGCACGCGCGTTCGACAATCTAAAGTAATTAGGCGCTAACAATTGGACAAAGACGAACGTCTCTCCTCGCTTGGGTGCCCTGCGCAAAATTGGGCCAAGTTTGAGGCGCAACACGAAAATTTGATCGCCATGTCCGCCGATCCTGACCTAGCAGGCGAACCGTATTCGAAGGAAGATCAGCCATCGGCGATGGAGGAGATTTTCTGGAACAGGAGGCCCTGCTGGTGGAGAAGTTGGAGGAGCGCACACATTTGGAGCAGGTCGCGAAGCAGCATGGAAAGTGCTAGAAGATCGGTATGCTAACCAGCGGTTGGCGGTCAAAGCGTTAATGGCGACCATCTTTAATTTGCCCATGCTTACCCGAGAGTCAGGGCCTGACTAACGGGTTTACTACACCTTGTGCGACTTCGTCACGGCTCTCGCTACCCTCAAGAGGCCCTACGACACCACCGGCGATTGGCTCGTTCACGTGGTGGCTGAGCGGCTGGATCCCCAATCTCGGCGAGAATGGGAGACCCACATCGCACGGACAAAACTCCTCCGACTTTCATCGAGATGAAGGACTTCTTAGAAGGGAGGGTCAACACCGTCGAGGCACTGGAGGAGAGCAGCAAGGGCCCGGGCGGACGTCTTCATCGGACCACCGCTTAATCGGCAACGCTTTGCTGGCCGCTCCTGATCGCCGCTCTACGACATCCCGCGGTCGCGTCGGCTGCTTGCTGATGTCGAGGCTACCACAATGCTGGCGCAGCTGACCTAAGGAAAATTTGCTATCCCTATAGGCCCGCTGCAAAGGGAGCACTGCCAAACGAGCTGGACTTGGTTTAAGCTATTTACCGTCTCGCGTAAAATTAAGCGTTTGTTGTATATGTTTTCTTACCTGTTTAGATTAGCTTGGAACGATTGCTACTACCCGTGCGTTTGCTGCCGGGAGTTCACTGGAATGTTGCTGCTCGCGTGTGTTTGCTACCGCGAGAAGAACTGCGTCAACGCTGCGGCGTTGAACGACGCCTCCACATGAGCCCAGCGGCGCCGTTGCCGCGCGATCGGTCTACGCCATAACGACCAGCTTGAGATCTATTCATCGGGCCGATGAATGGGGGGAGGAAATGTTAAGAGAATTCTGCATCTTAACGCCATCTCCCAGGCGTACCGCGAATTAGATAATGGCACCTGTCCGCTGACTCATGTGGAGCGCCGAAAACGGCCCCTTCCATCGCCTTACAACCGATGGAAGGGGGGACTGCTTCTGCCTTCCAGGAAATCGGGCCGATTTCCTGGATCTCTCTCTGTACACTTCACTTGTCGACGAGCCGTCTTCAAAGTCACTTTGCTTTATTGGATTCGGGCCGAATCCACGTGCTTTGTTCATCAGCTGGTTTCGCGTTGTAAAGGGCATCGGGCCGAGCCCACGTGCATCGCGCTGCTTATTCCAAAAAACCCTACGGCGTAGGAAAGTCTGTGTTGCGTCTCTTTGTAAACTTGTGCGTGCGTTCCCTTTATTGTACAACTGTAAATAGTGACTTAAACATTAAACTAGTGCTTAGACCATAGGGGTCATAAATTTACGAAGCCCTCTCGCGAGTTCCCGTTCCTTGCGACGTGCGCGTTCCGTTATTTTCTAAACAAAGACGCTTAAGGTGGATGTTCGTTTGTTAGCAAAATCTTTCCAGAGGTTTTTTTTCGTACTTCCCGATGACCTACAAGTCCTATATAATAAGACACTTAAAGTGGATGTTCGTTTGTCAGCAAAATCTTTCCAGAGGTTTTTTTCGTACTTCCCGATGACCTACAAGGTCCAGATTCGGCACCCAAAGATGCCGTAAAAAATCAAAATGCTGGAAAATTCGATAATGGGTAGTCCCTGTGGCCTAAAACAGGTATTATGTACAATGTAGTAGCCGCTACTGCATTGTATGTAGGGCCGCACGCGGGTCGAGCTTGAGCACGAGCTGAAAGACGAAGCAAGACAAAGTATCATGCTTTCTCTCTTTCGTAGCCGACGGTAACTTCGTGTCGACTCTTTCGTCCTCTTTCGCTCGCTCACGAGTTCTCTCACTCTCGACCGAAGGATTCCAAGAAGTGGAGGAGATACAAACGCATACTCAACGCAGAGTCGAAATGTGCCCTTTATTTGGACTCTCATGGAGGCAAACGAAAAAGCGGTGTTGTAAGAGTGAATATGCTCCACAAATTTCTCGGATTCGGGGTCTTTGTCACACATTAGTTGTAATAATATCGAGAATTATTTCGTTTCTAGGGGGGTCTCGAATGTCGCCGGGCAGTGAGTCTGGGCACGTATGTGACTTAGGCCCCTCGAAATGCCCTTCAGGAGACCAATTAGACGCAAATTAGAAAGGTACCCTTCTGGTACGCAAAGGTTGTAAAATTTCGTATTTCGCAGTGAAAATTGTTTCTGGGGGAGGGTTTACAACAAAAAGTGTGGTTATTAGGCGCCTTATTATATAGGATAGTTGTTTGCGATTCGAGCATTAGTTGCTTTCACCGCCGCTCTCATCTCACCGCAGCACCTTACGGGCAGCGGTACACAACGGCAGATCTACAATCGATGGCCGAATCAGATCTTGCCGTCCGCGCGATCACCCAATCAGGGCTCACTTCCGTTGGCAGCGTCGAGAACCTTCGGGAAGACGCCAAAACGGAAACGATCATCTTCCATTGTTCACTCTTGTTCATATAGTGCTCGCGGTCGGACGCATCACGTACGATTTCATCTTGCTATAGAACCGTGTGGTTTCTCAGGCTCATCAAGCGTTCAATATACGCGATCGTTCTCAACCACGCTCAAGCTCAATTACATTTATCAACTAGCGCTCATCGATTGTACATCGTCGCGTGTGCAGCACGTGTCGCGTGCAAGGACAACTCTTTTCTCACCGCGTGCGTCGCCAATCGCGAGTTTTATAACATACGCGTCGCCGCTCATCCTTGTGCTTTTAAATAAACGACGAAATTATTGTGAGTCGCTGTACTTGACTGTTGCTTCACCAACCTAACCTATCCCGGCGCGAGTTAACATCTATTCACGAACAATAGTAATGTCTGCGAAGACAGGCTAAAAAACTAGTGGAAGTAAAGCGTGACCACCGCGGTAATATAAAACCCCAATTAATCAAATTCAAATACTAAAAAAAAAACAACTTCGCCGTCTGGCTTTATTATACAAGTGCGCACCGGCAAATAGTGACCACCTGTTAGAGCAGGGTTCTCCAAGGTCGCTCCCGCGGGAGCTTGGGGTTCTCCCACTCTCGTCCGCGTTATCAGAGATACCGCGCGACGCTGACCGCGAAGACGCTAGCCCGGCTAGTCCGTCATGGCAGCCTTCGCGGCGTCGCGCGGTCTCCTTGACAACGGAAGGCTCGCTCCGCCAGAGGAAGATTGGAAGGGGAAGCTGGCGCGTGAGGGGCCCCTACGGTGGAGCGACCTGTGTTAAGGTGCCATATCCAATGCGCGGCTCGCCGCGGCGGCGAGCGGCGCGGCGCCGCCTCAGCACGCTGCGGTACACTGCTACAATGGAAAATCATTCATCTGTTCTCCTATCTGCGACTTCGACCGCGCGCGGCTGCGGCAGGTTGCTACAGTGTATGCAAGTCTGCTCCAGGAGCAGCCTAGGCTACTGGAAAAGCAACACAATGGGACGAGTGTCTGTTTTCCGCCATTATGGCAGAATCTACTAGCCGCTCGACGGCCTGCGGCCCATCGCCACAATGGGACAGAATCCCTAGAAATAAGGAAACAAGTCTGAATTTAAAAGTTATGGAATTATGTTTTTATATATTTTTTGCAACCTAATAATATGAGGTCTTAAAAACGTAAAAATATCATGGCAGCTACTTCTGCTGTATGTGTAAACATTTGTCAAAGTTTGTATGTTTTTTGTGCAGAATTTTAAAATATACTCATTGCAATACACACGAAGATGTTTTAAACTTTTTTATCGACTTCTTCAGATCTAGTACTAGATAGTTTTCTAGGCATCTTTGCAAAAAAAGAAACAAAAACTTTATGTTATAAAGTAGCCCGATACGATTCGACACCTTGTTTGGAAAAAATAGTATGATGAATTTTTTCTCTATTCTTGGGATTGACGGCCATTGTGCGTTTGGTCTTTGCAGGAGGCATGTTGATAGTGGATAATACTTTGTAGTGGCTATACTGGTGGTATTTTGCTTACGTGCGTCGAAATAAAAGCGGGCTCAGAGCTAGGCGAAAATTCATTCATTCTTTACGATGGGTAATTTATTATTTTTCCAAGAACGTTTCGAGAACATCTGTTTGTCAAATTTCTAAAGTCCAGTAAAAAACGTGGCAACATTGTTCAGTCTGAGTAAATCCGCACATTGCTCTGTCGATGGGCAGTGCGTACGATGCTTCGGCCGCGCAGGTACCGTCGTCAACCGCCAACCGCCAAGTCGCGGGGAAAAACGGTCATAAACCGGGGCCCTGGCGAGACGCTCTGACCGATCAATCTGATTAATTTTTGGGAACCAGATGTGGCATTTTCCTCCTTTACTAACTAATCTCTCTATGTTCGGCAGGCAATAAACCTCCGTTACAGTGTAAAAAATAAATTCGAATGATGTTCTGAGCGCTGACCGTGACGAACATTAATCTTGTGGTCCGCGCAATGACCAAAAGAAGATAGTCTTATCATAGATTGAAGAATTCTTCCCTGGAAATTGGGTAAGAAACGAAATAACTCTGAACAAGTAGCAGAACGCCTCGCGATGAGACACAGGAAGAAAAGAGGTAGTCCGCTGACTGCGCGATATTGCCCGTCTAGGGGCACCCATCATATATTGCACAATAATATTAAACGCGTCTACAGGCCGCTTACCACATCTGGTTCACAAAAAATTAATTAGGCTGATCGGCCAGACTCAAGTGGCGAGCAACCTTTTGTTAGAAGTGGGCCACACGTGGAAACAATATTAAATACATAAATATAACATCGTTCATGAAAAACCGATATGACGATGTTCAGGTGGGCCACATGTGGCCCGCAGGACGCGGGTTGCTCATCACTGGGCCAGAGCATCTCGTCCCGAGCGTATTGTCCCGCACGTCGGGGGTCGACAACGCTACCTGCGCGTCTGAATTCAGTTAGCTTTTATAGCTGGCAATGTAGTATTTTTGAAACAAAATTATTTATTTCTTTACGACTAAGTAGGCAATTATTCGTTTTCGAAGCGTTCGTCGGGAAACATCCGTCTCCCAGATGTTGTAAAGGGACAATCGACATGACATTTGGTATGATTTTCATCAGAAAAACATAAGGAATATATTGCTGTTATTCCCTTATCGATACGATAAACAATAAAGAATGTTTTTGTGACGTCCCACTATTTTTCGCGCGGTATTTTAACACCACTTCCTCACAAATCAATCCACAACTCCATCAAAAACCCTCATACTCAAGCAATACCCCCTCTTTCAAACCCAACCGATCGTTTAGACGATATACCTTAGTGGTCCCTATCTCTAAACGGTCAATCCAGATACCAGACCGTTTGGACGATGCACCTTAGCGGTCCCCATCTCGAAGCGGTCAATCCATAATCGCTGATCGCCTTGACGATGTACCTTAGCGGTCCCCATCTCAAGATGGTCAGCGACGACCTCCAAACCCCCTCTTCGACTTACGTGGCATGACCACTTCCCTCCAAATCTACTTCAAACAAATCCCTCGTCTTTAAAACCCTCTCTTAAATCGAGACTATGTCTCATGTCCTCTGTATGACCAAAGAAGTCAGTACCCCGTTTACCCCTATCCGATACGACATCCCAAACTCCACCAAATGGGTTGAGTATTCAGCTTCGAAAGCCTACATGTAAAAACACCTGAAAACTAAATCTATTTATAATGTAAATGCGACGCATATTTACCCTCATGATCAACACGTGATCATTACCGCGACGCAGATTTGGCGTACGTGCCATGGAACACATCGCACATACCCTTCACTCATTACCAGTACAAGACAAGGCCATATAAAACCCCTAAACACAAAACTATTAATAAGCCGTAATGCGTCGCATCTTCAAAGATCAGTCAAGGTGCATACCGCGCACACTCTTCGTCCCTAACAATCCCGACAATAGTATAAATACAAGGCCCAAAACGGCCACAGAACTCTTCTACGGAAACCACTCCCGCGAAGTACATACCTCGTTTCTCTTGACCACTTTACTGTGATTCTAAATAGTAAATTCAGAGCTCAACGAATTATTATATATCTACAACATCTATTGTAAGCGACATTAATTACTTATCTACTGTATATCATCCTCATACCATAATTTTGCTTATGTTTATTGCTTTATTATCTTATACTTTTGCTTATGCTTATTGCTTTATTATCGTATTGTTTTGCTTTATCATCTTATACTCATTGCTTTTACTAATTATTATTGCTAGTCACATATCGTATACATTATAAGCCTCTATTGCTAACATTCACATGTTTCATGTTCATATAAATATTACGTATTTGATAACCATTTATATAAATGTCTCTGTGCTAATGCTAAATGTCCAACGCATCAGTATAAATACTAATTTGAGTTCTTTAAGAATAAACAAATGCTCTTGTTTCTGAATAACGTTTCAAGTTATTAAAACGATCCTCCGGCTACGAAAGCCACCAAACCAAAACAGATCGCTGCAACAGCTGATTTCGGCTCGCGAAACGCAAGCATAGAGTTTCTTATAGTGTTTACACGGCGTACTTTTACATAGGCCGCGTACAGCCATATGTCTAGACGTATTTCTCGGAAATATTCCTTCTAGCTAAGTGCAACGTTAAAATCCACCAAAACAAAAACAAAGTGCTCTAACGGGTGTCATTACCGGAGGGATTACAAACCTTCCCTGGTCGTTCGGAGCTACGAATCTGGCATTCGCGCCTGCATCCTACCCTCCGCAGCGCCACGAATCTGGCATTCGCGCCTGCATCCTACTCTCCGCAGTGCCACGAATCTGGCATTCGCGCCTGCATCCCTTCGAACATTCAGTGCCACGAATCTGGCATTCGCGCCTGAATTCCTACTCTCCGCAGTGCCACGAATCTGGCATTCGCGCCTGCATTCCCTTCGAATAAAACCCCCACATGTCATTTTCCCAAAGACCTTCACCCGGGACGTGACATAATTTTGGTGACAGCGGTGGGATCCGTTCGTTGATAATAGAAATAGATTCTCTATTATACGGCACCCACAAAGGCCTATTAAAATGTGCATTAAAAACCCACTTCGTGGCGCATTAAATTACCGCAGCCGCAGATTACAAATTTTAACGGCATATATGCGGTGGTTGATCTGTGTCTCCGGGAAAATAGCTACAACTTACGAAGGAGACGACATTTGTTCGAGCTGCTATGAAGTAGATCTAACAAATGTAGAAACTCTATATCAAGTCCATTATTATCAGACGCCGACAGTTTCTCCCACTTGCTCGTGGTGCAATTCTGCTCTGTTTCAAATCTGCCCCGTGAGCAGTTGTGTCGCGTGTTCTGATTGGTACCTCCTAGCAAACGAGAGCCATCGCGAATTCAATAACCAAACGAGCATAGAACATCCCGAATTCTAAGTAACGGCTAATGTAGCAATATAACTTTGTACACTAGAGAGGTGGGACGGCTGAATACCGTTAACTGAAAATTTGATCCTCTGTACGCACGTTACCCTCTACTTCCTATACCTAGTATGCGTAACAGATTCCAACGACAACAACTATCAAACCTGTACCGCCAATTTATAAACCAATTGGCATACACTAATGAACTGACCTGTGCTTCGGGCGGTGTAGCAACGACCACGGGAGGCTACAAAATTTGCCTAGACTGCTTTGATCTGGATCCGAGTGAAGTAAACGAAATCGATCAGGAACATTATTATACATCTACTAATACATTCCCAAAGTGCCCTCGTTGCAAAAACCCCTTGTTACAAACGCGTCCCTTAAGTAGTTGCTCCGAGTGCACCGAACGTTTTCTCCTCTTGAACAGGAACCATTACGGGTTGGTAATTATTGGTTCCCGGGATAGAACTCACTAAGCTCGAAAAACGGCTACCGGACGCCCAAAATTTAATCGGTCATTTTTTGAACAAATAGAGTCAAAACGATTTTAACATGTCCGATTACGACGAAACTGATGAGCCTTACGCAATAAACCAAGGCGCGGGCTCTTCCATGAACCCTATAGACACCGCGACTACCGAATTATTAGGGAAAATTGAAATACTAAAGCAACAAGGAGCAGTAATCGAAAATTTACACACGAAATTTGTCGAACCCAAAATGAATTCGGGCGTAGTTACCAAATCTGACGGCGTCACGTTGGAAGGTCTCGCCGAACAGGTAAAACTTATACTACAGACAATGGAAAAATCTCCTACACCCCCACCATCCGCGAATAAATTTGCCACGCCGGGTTCCTCCCGTTTTGATAGAAAACCCGTGTTAAGATATAATAAGGAACCTGAGACACTGACTCGTGACCATGTTCCGGACCGGGATCCATTGCACCAGATCAGATTAAAAGACGCGATAGAAACCGTGCCAAAATTTAACGGCCATAACATGTCCGTTCTGCAATTCGCGAGAGCTTGCAATAGGGCTAAGGCTCTGGTTCCCTCGCAAGCCGAACCCCAGCTAGCGAGGTTGTTGATAAACAAGCTGCAAGACCACGCGTACTTGGCGGTTGAGGATCGGGTCTTCGAAACCGTAAATGACCTAATTAAACAGCTTAAACGCACTTTCTCCCCTGCCGAGACATCGGACCACTACCGAGGGGAACTCGCTAATATTATTAAGGGAACCAACGAACACATGTTGGCATACATTTCACGCGTTAAGGACCTCCGATTCGCCATCATGGAGGAGAATAGAGAATATCGCCACGATTTCGCACAAACCCTAGACGTGGATCGCCTAGCTTTGGACTCGTTCATTGATGGTCTTCCACCTCACGTAAGGACAATGTTATTACAACATAATTTCGAAACGCTCGAAGAAGCCTTCGAGGCAGCCGTACTCGTGGATAAGAAGATGGACAGGGACCACCGAAGGTTTTCAGAACAGAAGGCACCTAAACTCGTATGCCAAGTTTGCAATAAGACAGGGCACGACGCACTGTCCTGTAGAAGCAACCTAGGTTTAAACTATAGACCGACCGAACGATATCCCCAAAACCGAGTAACAGGATATGGTAATCAAGCCCCTAATCCAATAGTCCCCTACTGGGACAAAACTCGACCTCCTCCCTCAAGACCTACGGAGTTGCGCATTTGTGCGTATTGTAAAAATCCCGGACATCTAATTTCGGAGTGCAGGAAACGCTTATTCAACCGCAACGAAAGGAACCCCGGAACCTTCCAGGAGCGAGACTCGGGAAACGTTCTGCCCCCACGGCCAACTATGGAGGCGTACCGTGGAACGGGCCAAACAGGAGCGCGTCCAATAACGACACAACCGGAATCGGGAATGCCAAACTTAGGATCGCCACCGCGTGGTTGAATACTGTTGGCGAAACCCCGTCCGTAATTATCCGATCTCCAGATTTCGAAAGAACTCCGGAACTAATGATTGACACAGGTTCCGAAGTGAATTTATTGAAAATTCACGCCGTAAAACAATCTCAAAATATAGATGCAAACAAACAAGTACAACTTAGAGGCATTGCTAAGGACCTCGTTTCTACCCTCGGGACAATAAAAATAACCTTATTAGGCAACGACGTTACGTTCCACGTAGTTGAAAACGATTTCCCGATTAAACCACACGGGATATTAGGAACGGAATTCTTTATGGAACAAGATGCTTCAATACATTATTCGAAAAAACAGTTGGAGTTCAACGGAAATTCCATTCCGTTTGTAAGCAGGGGTCAAGTCCTGCTACCCGCTAGGTCAAAACTTGTTTCTTTTATAAATGTATCAAATTCAGACATAAAAGAAGGATATTTACCTAGATTAGATTTAGGCACTGGGATTCACGCGCGTAATGCTCTTGTCCGTAATCAAGACGGCAAAGCGTACTTACAAATAATAAATTCTAACGAAACGGACATAACGGTCACTATACCTACTGTTGAATTGGAAGAATTCGAAATTGTGACTCCAGAACCCAAACAAAGACGACCAACAGAGACTAAGACGACTAAATGCGTCACTCCTACCCCAACCTTAACAAAAATCAAACCCCTTCATCCCCAGGACCCATTGATCCATCATTCGGAGATACGGTCGCTCTCATCCCCAAGGCATTATGTCGGAACAACCCTTCCCCTAGAATTCCAGGAGTCTCTTGCTATGGCGTCGGGTGAGGAAGAACCAACAATTTCTGAAAAATCCGCAACAAGGATGGAACAAGTGCTCGAACTAATTTCAACGGAACATATGAATCCGGAGGAAAAACTCCATGTCCAAGGAATTTTAAACAAATACCATGACCTTTTCCATCTACCAAATGAGAAGTTGGGTCATACGAACGCTATCCAGCATGGGATCCAGACCACAGACCCAGTGCCTATCCATACTAAACAATATCGCTTCCCTCCAGTACATAAGAAAGAAATCGAGAAGCAAGTACAAAAATTATTAGACCAAGAAATTATAAAGCCCTCATTATCACCTTACAATTCACCAATCTGGATTGTGTCTAAGAAACCAGGACCCGATGGAGAAATCCTATGGCGAATGGTACTCGATTTTAGGGACCTAAACAAAAAGACCGTTCCCGACGCTTACCCAATTCCTAATATCAACGAAATATTGGACCAATTGGGGGGAGCCAAATACTTTTCCGTGTTCGATCTTGCTTCGGGATTTCACCAAATACCTATGAAACCTAAAGATATCATGGAAGGGCAAAACCCGAATAATACACGCGAACAAAGCGCGCCTTGGTCGCGTACGCGATAACCCCGGCTGATAATTAATAACGATTCATGTGTTAATACGCTAATTTCTTTATCTAGAAACGATATCAATCAAACGATATCAAATATCAAACGACATATAACCAAACATGCCCAACCGATGGGGAAAGGGCAGCGTACCAAGGCCTGGACCGAAGGGAGGGGGAGCCGCAAGAAAGCTCTCGCACCTGCGGTGGCTGCGCCGAGAGGCTACGAGGGAAGAGAGAAGCACCACCCCCCTCCTCCCTTCAATAACCGAGTTTATAATCATACGAGAGGGAACACCAGCAGTGGAGACCATCACCATCGAGGACTCCCCCCCGACAACGCCAAAAAGGACGCCTCAGCCCCCTAGCGATTCCCCCACCCGTGAGTACGCGGAGAGTAAAATACTCATACAGCCACTCCCAACTCCGTCCCAACCTCCTAAAAACCTGATCCCCTCCACCATCCCGCCTTGGCCAGGAGCGGTTGAAATCTTGGACACGGGGTCAGCAACAAAGGTCACAGGACACGAGGAGCTGACACCCGAGTTTTTAAGATGGTTTGATGACCTTTACCAAAGCGGTCAAGACCTCACCTTCCTCCTGAGCGGCGACGACTCCCTCCCGAACCAACCCCAATCCTATACCCTACACCGCTCCTAAAATTCCTTCCCTAACCTTGTATATAGTCCCCTGTACATAAACCACCCCATCACTTAACTTTTATTAATCTTTTTTTCCACGCCAAACAGGCTCTATCTTTCGTTTTTCCTTTTTTTCACGCCAAACAGGCTTTATCTTTTGTTTTTTCCTTTTTTTTCCACGCCAAACAGGCTTTATCTTTTGTTTTTCTTTTCCCCTTTTTCTCGCCAAATAGGCCTTATATTTTTTTTTTTTTTTAAACCACCCAAACCTTATGTTAAGAAATATAAAAATTTCTTCATATAAAGGGGGAGGTGTGATGTCCCACTATATTTCGTTCAAAATTTTTTTCTCTCATTCCAAGCCACCCGCCACTTATGTTAAGAAATGTAAAAATTTCTTCATATAAGGGGGGAGGTGTGACGTCCCACTATTTTTCGCGCGGTATTTTAACACCACTTCCTCACAAATCAATCCACAACTCCATCAAAAACCCTCATACTCAAGCAATACCCCCTCTTTCAAACCCAACCGATCGTTTAGACGATATACCTTAGTGGTCCCTATCTCTAAACGGTCAATCCAGATACCAGACCGTTTGGACGATGCACCTTAGCGGTCCCCATCTCGAAGCGGTCAATCCATAATCGCTGATCGCCTTGACGATGTACCTTAGCGGTCCCCATCTCAAGATGGTCAGCGACGACCTCCAAACCCCCTCTTCGACTTACGTGGCATGACCACTTCCCTCCAAATCTACTTCAAACAAATCCCTCGTCTTTAAAACCCTCTCTTAAATCGAGACTATGTCTCATGTCCTCTGTATGACCAAAGAAGTCAGTACCCCGTTTACCCCTATCCGATACGACATCCCAAACTCCACCAAATGGGTTGAGTATTCAGCTTCGAAAGCCTACATGTAAAAACACCTGAAAACTAAATCTATTTATAATGTAAATGCGACGCATATTTACCCTCATGATCAACACGTGATCATTACCGCGACGCAGATTTGGCGTACGTGCCATGGAACACATCGCACATACCCTTCACTCATTACCAGTACAAGACAAGGCCATATAAAACCCCTAAACACAAAACTATTAATAAGCCGTAATGCGTCGCATCTTCAAAGATCAGTCAAGGTGCATACCGCGCACACTCTTCGTCCCTAACAATCCCGACAATAGTATAAATACAAGGCCCAAAACGGCCACAGAACTCTTCTACGGAAACCACTCCCGCGAAGTACATACCTCGTTTCTCTTGACCACTTTACTGTGATTCTAAATAGTAAATTCAGTGCTCAACGAATTATTATATATCTACAGCATCTATTGTAAGCGACATTAATTACTTATCTACTGTATATCATCCTCATACCATAATTTTGCTTATGTTTATTGCTTTATTATCTTATACTTTTGCTTATGCTTATTGCTTTATTATCGTATTGTTTTGCTTTATCATCTTATACTCATTGCTTTTACTAATTATTATTGCTAGTCACATATCGTATACATTATAAGCCTCTATTGCTAACATTCACATGTTTCATGTTCATATAAATATTACGTATTTGATAACCATTTATATAAATGTCTCTGTGCTAATGCTAAATGTCCAACGCATCAGTATAAATACTAATTTGAGTTCTTTAAGAATAAACAAACGCTCTTGTTTCTGAATAACGTTTCAAGTTATTAAAACGATCCTCCGGCTACGAAAGCCACCAAACCAAAACAGATCGCTGCAACAGCTGATTTCGGCTCGCGAAACGCAAGCATAGAGTTTCTTATAGTGTTTACACGGCGTACTTTTACATAGGCCGCGTACAGCCATATGTCTAGACGTATTTCTCGGAAATATTCCTTCTAGCTAAGTGCAACGTTAAAATCCACCAAAACAAAAACAAAGTGCTCTAACGGGTGTCATTACCGGAGGGATTACAGTCCAAACCTTCCCTGGTCGTTCGGAGCTACGAATCTGGCATTCGCGCCTGAATCCCTACTCTCCGCAGTGCCACGAATCTGGCATTCGCGCCTGCATCCTACCCTCCGCAGCGCCACGAATCTGGCATTCGCGCCTGCATCCTACTCTCCGCAGTGCCACGAATCTGGCATTCGCGCCTGCATCCCTTCGAACATTCAGTGCCACGAATCTGGCATTCGCGCCTGAATTCCTACTCTCCGCAGTGCCACGAATCTGGCATTCGCGCCTGCATCCTACTCTCCGCAGTGCCACGAATCTGGCATTCGCGCCTGCATCCCTTCGAACATTCAGTGCCACGAATCTGGCATTCGCGCCTGAATTCCTACTCTCCGCAGTGCCACGGATCTGGCATTCGCGCCTGCATCCTACTCTCCGCAGTGCCACGAATCTGGCATTCGCGCCTGCATCCCTTCGAACATTCAGTGCCACGAATCTGGCATTCGCGCCTGAATTCCTACCCTCCGCAGTGCCACGAATCTGGCATTCGCGCCTGCATCCTACTCTCCGCAGAGCCACGAATCTGGCATTCGCGCCTGCATTCCCTTCGAATAAAACCCCCACATGTCATTTTCCCAAAGACCTTCACCCGGGACGTGACAGTTTTAATACGCTGAAATGAATATTTCACCCTCGACTGTGGGTCGGCGACCTCAATTCGCTTAGGTCGGCCGAGGATTCATACCTGTTTCAGAAATAAAATATTTCTTTATTCTTTATCGTATAGATATGGAAGTGACACCGATGAATTCCTTATATTTCCCCGATGAAAATCGTACCAAATTTCATGTAAATCGGACTATTTTTAACGAAGCTAGCGAGAAATTATATAAATTAAGTTTTCATATAATTTCCGTCATTATGCTCCGAAATATGTCGTTCTTGGTGTTAGTTTCATCGACGAAACATACGGAATCGATTGGCGACGTTTTCACAAAGATCTGATGCGAAATGCGAAAATCCTGGACATTTATCACTTCTTCTTGATGGTATACAAACCCCTTCGAGGGTCGAAACCCATATTCGGTGTCGAAGACGGTCCTCGAGACCTCATACAACAATAGACCTTGGTCAAGTGCTCGAAAAGGGACAGCGCGGCGCGTCGTGGGGCCCTGGCGGCGACGCTTATGTATAGGAAATGCCGTCTGCGGCCGCACGACGAATCCTGCGGCGTGCTGAGGCGGCGCCGCGCCGCTCGCCGCCGCGGCGAGCCGCGCATTGGAAATGGCACCTTAACACTCCTCCTCGATTCAGACTTTAACTCACGGTACAACAAAATCAGAATCGTATCTCTATTCTTTGGATGTTCTTATTCTACCCTTAATCTCTATTAACCCTTCACTCAGCATGTTATTAACAAAGCTATAAAATTTATCTTTACATAAACTTATTGTCACCAGATCCGCGTAGTTATCGCTTGAACTTACAAACTCTATCTTTATAATCTCTTTATGCACCAGATCTTTTATAATATGTGCACTAACGTCAATATACTTCATTTTGTTTGAGTTTTCAAAGCTTTTTGCCATACAAATTGCACTTTGGTTGTCTATTACCATTGTTGCCTTGTCGTCATCTCCCAGCTGTCTTCGTATCCCTATCAGGTTGAGTATTTCTCGTGCTGTCTGAGCAGCAGCAATGTATTCCGACTCAGCCGTTGACAGAGCAACACATTTCTGCTTCCTCCAGAACCATGTTACTGGATTTTGACCATAGTATATTGTTGACCTACTTACGCTTTCTCTATCGTTCTTGGCTCCTGCCCAGTCAGCATCCCAGTAGGCCCACAAGACTCTGCTTTTGATTTTTCAAAGATCAATCCTCAATCAATTCTTTTTCCTGCTAACCATGTTTGTTGACTTGGTTTATCTAGATACCTACTCAGGTATGAAACTGAGTATGCTAAGTCTGGTCTCGACGTAACTGTGTGATACATCAAACTGCCTAACAATTCCTGATACGGTACTTTAATTCGCTCTTCCTTCTCTTGCAACTGTAGATTTTTCTCCATTGGCGTCCACGCACCTATACTATACAGTCTTCCATGTCAAACCTATTTAAGATTTTCTCAATCAGTGTCGTCTGTTTTATTGTCAATATATATTTGCCTCTCTCTATTTCCATTCCTAAAAACATTTTCATTTCTCCAAAATCTTTGGCGTTGAATTCCCTTTTTAATCCTTGTATTGTTTTCTGTACGTCTCCCACGAGGATTATATCATCAACGTACACAAGCAGCCAACAATTATGCTTATAATACAAGCAATAGTCGTAGTCTGAGCGGTTGAATCCTTCTTGTATTGCGAATTGATCAATTTTCTCGTTCCAGCACTTTGGTGATTCTGCCAGGCCATACTGTCACGTCCCGCGACGTGGAGTCTACTACTAATTAACCTTTTAAAACATACAATATTTACTATTTCGTACTCCGAGGTATTATAACCACCTCGTATGAAAAATATATATAAAACATTATACAAAGTATCGCCGATAAGGCATTATCTTATAAACAACGATAAGAAGAGATCGAGCGAAGAGAACACGGACTGCAACAGCGAACAGGAGAGCCAGCATCAAGGAGGTAGCAGCCAGCCAGCCGCACACCAGCTAGCCAGCCCCACTCACACTAAGGAAACCAGTGGACACCAGCTGATGGGTTAGAGGCCCCATCCGCCAGTGGAGTCGACACCTTAGCAGAGCTGTGCCCCTGATCCTCGCCAGAAGATTGCCCTCCCATTATTCCACGCAAATCGATCACCGATACTAATCCAACATATTTAACTTCAACCCTTAGTAAGTAAACTGTACGAAGCCGATCGTACAGAGCGTATTGTAAGCAATAGCGTAAAAACATAAAATGTGAAATAATATAAGAATCTTGCAATCGTCGCCACTGGGAATTGAAATGTATAACGCATATTAGTCGCGAAGAAACACACCTAAAGGGTGCAGAAAGAACGTGACTAAGAACCAAAAAGATTCGCAGATATGAACGATGGGAAGATTCTTTCTGGACGATCCCAGGCAGAAGCTGTGGGATGAGGTCCTCCCACCTATGATTTGTCATGTGACAAATCCTAGTGAAGGAGTGACCAAGTGCCCTATAAAAAGGGACTGACCACCCGCGGAGCTCATTACCGTTCCAATAATTACATTATTAATTGTCTCATTACCATTACCGTTTTAACCATCACCGTTTTAATTTGTGCTCATTACAGTCGTAGTGTTAGAACTTTAAAAGTGTCGTACTCACCACCAACGAGAAATAAAGGTGATTATTTTTATTGTTAAAATCAGTGAGTGAAGTGTTTCCTCTCCTAACCACCCATCTCCCAAATCGTGCATTCGTCTTTTATTTTCAAAGCGAACAAGAACCAAAATGTGCACTGACAGTTCGCGGGTCGCGCCGATTGACGGTTCTACCTACGAGCAGAACGTTGCCCAAAGTTTAACCAGAAATTGAGCGTAGCGTGGGATCTACCCGATGAATGTTACGAATACATAAAAATCACGCTCGCCTTCCCCGATGGTGCCACTGAAGGGCAGAACATTGCCCGCGGTAGCACCTGGCGTGGAAGTTGAAGAGTGATTTATCGATAAATAAATAATTGATAATTTCAAAGGACGAATGCCACGAAAACACCGTGCGGGACGGCGCGTCCAGCTACGCCGTTTAGCGGCAAACTACGCGAGTGCGCCAGCTGATTATTTCGCCGTATTAGGAATTACGAGCGCCCCGACGACCAACAGAACGGTGGTAAACTGCGGCGATTGGGCCCAACCCAGGATCGACCAACCACCCGAGATCAACGGGATACCAAGCAGCCCCGTTGAGTGGGAATTAATTCCGTTGGATCTGCCCTCAATCGAAACCTAAGGTAAACAAGGAATAAAATGTATCCTAAACTACCCTCCTATCGTTCTCAACTATCCCAGAGCGTAAAGTCCCAGGACTAGCTCGAAAGCGGATCCAAATATAAACTCCGCAAAATCGCGCCCCCCAATAGGCAGTAGGGACGTAACACATAAAATGCCTTTTTCAGTCTCAGTACGTTATTTCTTGATTGCGTTTTTAATCCTTGTGGTATTTTTATATATATTTCTGATTTCACCTATCCATTTAAGAATGCTGTTGGAATGTCCATTTGTCTTATGGACACATCCTCGTGCACTGCTTTCGATATTAGCATTCTCACCGATGACATTCTTGCTACCGGTGCGTACATTGTATCAAATTTATCTTCTCTTGGAACCTGGAACCCTTTTGCAACTAACCTCCCCTTTTTTGTTCCATTTTCTTTTGTTTTAAAGACCCATTTGGTTTCTATTGCCTTCTTGTTTTGTGGTAGTTTTACTTCTTCCCATGTTTTCATCTTCTCTAATGCATTTAATTCGTTGTTTATCGCTTCTTGCCAACCTTCGTCTTTTATTGCCTGTTCGTACTGAATTTGTTCATCCGTTTGTGTTATCATACAATATGCTACGTATGTCTCATACTCTTCTAGGTACTCTGGTTTTTTAACTTGTCTTCCTGGTCTTGTATACTCCTCCAGTTCATCTGTTTTCCTTTCTTCTTTTTCCTCTTTTACATTTGGATTTTCTTGTTCATTATCTTCTCTTACTTCTTCACTTTCACTTCTTACATCTGCGTTTTCTTCTTATCCTTCTTTACTTTCTTCTTCGGTTTCTTCTTTCTTTACTGCGTATTTATATTTGCTTTCGTTAAATATCACGTCTCTTGATTCTACTATTCTGTCTTCTTGCTCATTCCACAGACGATAGCCTGCTTTGTTGTATCCTACAAATCTCATTAGTCTTGATTTAGGTTGTAATTTGTTTGTTCGTGTCAGGTCAACTACCTGTTGTGGAAAGCGCCTGGGTCGAGATTCTCCCTGAGAATCTCGCGGTGTTCCTAGGTCGTCCTTCGCTGTTGTCGTCCGACGGGCTCCGAATAATATTAAACGCGTCTACAGGCCGCTTACCACATCTGGTTCACAAAAAATTAATTAGGGTGATCGGCCAGACTCAAGCGGCGAGCAACCTTTTGTCAGAAGTGGGCCACAAGTGCAAACAATATTAAATACATAAATATAACATCGTTCATGAAAAACCGATATGACGATGTTCAGGTGGGCCACGCGACGATGTTCAGGTGGGCCACATGTGGCCCGCAGGACGCGGGTTGCTCATCACTGGGCCAGAGCGTCTCGTCCCGAGCGTATTGTCCCGCACGTCGGGGGTTGACAACGCTACCTGCGCGTCTGAATTCAGTTAGCTTTTATAGCTGGCAATTTAGTATTTTTGAAACGAAATTTCTTTATTTCTTTACGACTAAGTAGGCAATTATTCGTTCTCGAAGCGTTCGTCGGGAAACATCCGTCTCCCAGATGTTGTAAAGGGACAATCGACACCGTGCCGTTTTTCATGGATTTCGACTTTCTTCGCTCTGTGTTAATCCGTTGATTACTCTGCTGACGGGTGGTATACACGGCGACTTAAACCGCTGACTCGCGGGACAATATGGTCATAAACCACGACCCTGGTGAAACACTCGGGCCGATCAACCTGGCTAACAAAAAGTTTGGTAGGCAGATGTCCGGTTTTTCCTCCTGTACATCACCAAGAGAGAAAAGGTTCCTCCACCACCGTCGAAATCGCATAGGGAAGGTTCGTCCTCTTCCAAAAAAAGGACAATTAAGGTTCTGGTGACGCCTTCCAAAATTCTAATGTCGAGTCTACCGTTCACTTCATTCTCCGTGGCTTCACCATTTTACGACCTTCCACACAATGAAATAACTGAAGGTGAAATCAGACGGCACGTGACTCGCCGAGCCCACGCGTCGTGAGTACGCTCATGGCACGCCGACTCGCAATCCACGTGTCGTCTGATTTCACCTTTACAAGGGAACATCGATAAAGAATAGCTCGATAAAGATACGATAAAGAATAAAGAATTTCTTAATACATTGTGATGAATATTTCACCCTTGAATGTGGGGCGCCGGCCTCGATTCGCGGGGGTCGGCCGAGGATTCATACCTGTTTCAGAAATAAAATATTTCTTTATTCTTTATCGTATAGATATGGAAGTGACACCGATGAATTCCTTATATTTCCCCGATGAAAATCGTACCAAATTTCATGTAAATCGGACTATTTTTAACGAAGCTAGCGAGAAATTATATAAATTAAGTTTTCATATAATTTCCGTCATTATGCTCCGAAATATGTCGTTCTTGGTGTTAGTTTCATCGACGAAACATACGGAATCGATTGGCGACGTTTTCACAAAGATCTGATGCGAAATGCGAAAATCCTGGACATTTATCACTTCTTCTTGATGGTATACAAACCCCTTCGAGGGTCGAAACCCATATTCGGTGTCGAAGACGGTCCTCGAGACCTCATACAACAATAGACCTCGGTCAAGTGCTCGAAAAGGGAAAGCGCGGCGCGTCGTGGGGCCACTGATATATATACTATGGATACGAGATTCCCATAAGCTGGCTGTACAGCGGTTGAAGCGAATTGAAGGGTCATTTTAGATGCCCGCGCCTCTAGCGTTAAACCGATGTATTAAAGGAAATAGCGCGAAGTTTGAAAAATGTGGTTTATAACAGTTTAAAAGATTAGTGTAATAAACTCTATTATCAAAAACTTTCAATTTACTATAAAAACTATTAAAAATGATTTCCTAAACTTAAAACTTTTATTTTTGGAATGCACTCGTTAAATGCTATTAACAGACACAAAAATAAATTTTGTTAGATGGAACGAGAGGACGGAGAGGACCAACAGTACATTGGCGATGCGCAGTGCCAAGTTGTACTTCAAACAGCAGCATAAAGAGACACAGCTTCCCTAAGAACGTGGTAAGGAGTAAACAATGGTTGCATGCAATTAATAATCCGAACCTGGATGGTCTTACATCTGATAATAGTAAAACTATTGTATCGGTCCGGCGTCGCACCGCACTGTAAAATGCGGTACCACTGACAGAGTCAGTGGTCAAAAGTGCCTGCAATGGCACTTGTACTCGCGGATCATACGATCACGCGAGTCGATCGACGCCGCCGTGACTTTCCAAAGAAAGTGACGAAGGAAATAATAAATTTAATTCACTCTTTAAGTTCACAGGAGATCACTTAAAGAGTCTAGCAGGGTAAGCATGGTCAAACGGCCCCCACGCCGATTCCTGGAGTTGTTATTTTTTAAACAATGCTCCTTGCCTGAAAAACCATTGTGTAAAGTTTTAGATCGCTACCCCCCCGTTTAAGGGTAATACGGGGGTAAACGCCCTTAACGTTATTATTTTTTATCTCGGTTACTACTTAAGATATTTGAATGAAACAAAGGCGACAAAATAGCTACTTACTAGCTGTACATCATATATTTTTTTCAAAATTTCAAATCTATTATTAAGGATAGAAAAAAATAATTAATTTTTTGGGGGTGGTTTTTCGAAACAACCCTTTGAGTGACAATCTCCAAAAAAATCAAGAATAATGCTCTATTATCGAGCTATTATATAAAAAATCCCGAAAATTGTCGAGATGGTGGAACATAGTTAAATAATTTAAAGAAGATCATTATATTTTAAATATGAGGAGTTTTGTGACGATAAAGAGTACTTGTCGCGAGCCTGAGTACGTGTCATTTAAATGCGAATGGAAGAAACGATTGCGGTTCGTTTGGGTTCCAACCATGTATATGGAGGTCGCGTACGAAGGAATATATATGTACATAAATGAACAATGTAATATAGGTAATTAATGTAATTACTTAGCACTATAGCATTTAAGCAAACTGTTAAATTCAATATAAGGAACATTTTTCAAAGAAAAATCTGAGCCACTCACTACTTCTTACCTCTACTTGTATTTTTTACATTTAAGTATCTTATACAAAATGTAGGGTAAGAGATACATTTGTTGGCATTATCAATTATTGTTGGCAAAATAATGTTCAATTATGCCAATAATAACTGAAAAGATGGGGAAGGTTTAGATAAGAAACTTCACGTGAATGTGAAATATTTAATTAAATTCAATTACTGCAAATTTAATTAAATATTTTTCCCAACACCTGAATTTCATATCTAAATCTTCTTAACGAGCCAACAAATGTATTTCTTATTCTACATATATACAATACGCAGATTCTGAGTATATTTAATTTTGCCGACATGAGCCGCCATATTGAATTTTAGTTCAAACAGAATCTTTCATAATTTAGAGGGCGTGCAAATACTAAACCGAAAGTTTTGCTGGAGTTTCCACCCCCTGCGTGGCACAGTGTGGAGCACTGCGGGTGATCGCGGGGCGAAGGGAAGTAAAGTACATCGGTTCAACGCTAGAGGCGCATCATGCACCTTCAAATCGCTTCAAGCATCTCCAATCCATAGTATATATATCAGTGCGTGGGGCCCTGGCGGCGACGCTTATGTATAGGAAATGCCGTCTGCGGCCGCACGACGAATCCTGCGGCGTGCTGAGGCGGCGCCGCGGCAAGCCGCGCATTGGAAATGGCACCTTTAAGGTAGGATTTCCTAGACGCGATCCGCCGCCGCGGCGGATAGCGGCGGTCAATCGCGGCGAACAGACCTCAGGTACCACATTAAGGGACCCAGTTGGGTTCGAACACTTGAAAGGGTCTTTTCTAATGGTCGGCATACCTGTTTCAGAAAAACCAGATTGTTTATTCTTTATCGTATCGATATGGAAGTGACACCGATGGCTTCCTTACGTTTTTCCAATGAACATCATACCAAATGTCATTCAAATCGGGCTATTTTTAACGAAGTCAGCTTGAAATTATGCAAATCAATTTTTCATGGAATTTCCTTCATTATGGTCCGAATCACGTCGTTCTTTGTGTTAATTTCATCGGCGAAACATGAGGAATCGATTGGCGTTGTTTTCGCAAAGATCTGCTGAGAAATGCGGTAATCATGGATATTTCTCCCTTCTTAATGGTATTTCAACCAGAGATGGGCAAAAAATTATTTCAAATAAAAAATTGAGTTCGACTAAAAGACGAAAATTTTATTCGAGCCTCGTGAATAAGACTAACCCGAGTCAATTTTTAATCGAAGCGCTCATGATTGAAATCATGGGGATTCAATCGTCAGTCATGATTGAACTACGTCAATCATGGGGATTCAATCGTCGGCCATGACTGAACTACCTTCAATCATGGGGATTCAATCATGACTGAATGAACAGTGTTCTCGTATTCAATCGTAGTTCAGTCGATTGTAGCACGACTAACCTTGGCGAGCCTCGAGACTCGCGAGAGCCTTTGATCGATGCCGCGCGAGGCTCGAGCCGAACGACATTGTATCGTTCACCCGTCTAAACTAGCGCCTGGAGTTGCTCGGCGATGTGTCATCGATTATACGGAAAGTGAATTTCTTTATTTTTCATCGTATCAATATGAAAGTGGCACCAATGGATTCCTTGCATTCTCCCGATTAAACGGACAGAAAATAATTTTTTCAACACCTGCATGAAAATGTGTGTTTTTTTACGCCTGCTGAGCGGGAGCAAAATGACAAATTTCAGACGTATTCGCGTTTTCTACTTTTCTCCCAAGGGAAAAAGACTTTACGCGCATGCGTATTCGCATAATTTTTAACTTTCCTCCCAAGGAAACTGGAGTTTGGCGCTACCCTATGGTATGAAGATGCAGTTGTTCGACTAATCGTCATCGATCATGCGTCTTTTATCTTGATATTACAACTGTCACAGTACCATTTTTCATTAAAAGATACAATTAAAAGGTAAAATGAATAATAGTGACAATGATAGCGACCCGGGATACCCCACGGCCCCCGATATAGCAGAAGCTGCAAAAGCCATCGAAGAAAATTTGCTGCCATCAAAATCGAAAGTAAAATACCAGATGATATACCAAAAATTTATGGAGTGGCGAGATAACCATAAATTGGAAAAAAAAATTTGTTAGAAACTAAATACACGTATTTATTAATTTCGACAGAATAAACGAGCAATCGAAAATGCATATTTTTTGCGAATCACTCAACAGGCTTTCAAAAACACACTTTTCATGCAGGTGTTGAAAAAAATATAGTGCGTGACACGGGAGAGAAGCGTTTTCGCCTCGCGTGAATTGCTGCCTGAGCGTAGCGAGCGCAATATACTATTAAATCGGACTCGTTTTAACGAATCGGGGCTTTCAATTCTGCAAACAAATTTTATGTATAATATCGTTAAACTCCAGGCGCCAGTATAGACGGGTGAACGATACAATGTCGCTCGGCTCGGGCCTCGCGCGGCATCGATCAAAGGCTCTCGCGAGTCTCGAGGCTCGCCAAGGTTAGTCGAGCTTCAATCGACTGAACTACGATTGAATACGAGAACACTGTTCATTCAGTCATGATTGAATCCCCATGATTGAAGGTAGTTCAATCATGGCCGACGATTGAATCCCCATGATTGACCTACTTCAATCATGGCCGACGATTGAATCCCCATGATTGACCTACTTCAATCATGGCCGACGATTGAAGTAGTTCAATCATGGGCGCGTCGATTAAAAATTGACTTGGGTTAGTCTTATTCGTGACGAATAAGACTAAAGTATCTTTTATTTGATACGTCATTTAAATAATTTGTTATTTAAATAATGCCCATCTCTGATTGCAACCCCGGGTGGAAAGCCATAAAATTCGATGAGGCACCACGGAGAGTTGACCTCGCCACGTGGTGCCAGCCGGCATCTCTTTGACCATCGGTGTCACTTCCATATCGATACGATGAAGAATAAGGAATTATTTTATTTCTGAAACAGGTATGAATCCTTGGTCGACCGCTGCAATTCGAGTCGAGAATGAAAATGTGAAATATTCTTTTCTGCGTATTAAGAAATTCTGTATTGTTTGTAAGGTTTTTGGTTTTTTTTGGCAAAGATACCTAGAAAACTATCTAGTACTGGATCTGAAGAAGTCGATAAAAAGTTTAAAACTTCTTCGTTTGTATTGCAATGAGAATATTTTGAGCGTATGGTACATACAATCTTTTCTATACTTTTCAAAATCTTTATTTGTGGCGTCTTGGGTCCCTTCTCCCAATTAGCCGATTTGGTTGCCCAAATATTGTACAATTTCGTAGGAATGTATTAACACATTGTGAACAGTACCTATTCATTTAGTATACAGGGTGTCCCAAAAATGTCGCGTTTCCTTGAAAGGGGTGACTCAGGGGGTGATTTGAAACAACTTTTTCCTTAGCGAAAATATTGTCCGAAGCTTCGTTAAGGAGATATTAACCAAAAACCCCGATCAATCAGAGCGCGCGCCTTCCGCCCGAGCTCCCGCGGTAGCGTTGGCTACGCGGTAGGCGACCGCGCTTGTGGTACAAACGTACGAACAAGCAAGTCGGCATGCATCGAAGGAAACCGCGTTACACAGTTTTTTTTTAAAGCAGAATCATAAATAAGAATACTTTGAAGTGAGAGGACAAGAAGTGCGTAAATTTCGTTTTTAAATAAGGCATAAACGAAAAGGTAACGTAACAGAAAATGTACGACAAGTGATCGTAATTCGTTATTGAGGTAAAAATCCGTAGTTTAACAACGGCCAACACAACTAAATTTAAAAAATAATATTAGGTGTATGAATAAATTCTTTCCGACTGGAATTTCTATCGCGGTGGTATTCAGAAGCTGCCAGAAAAATGGTAAAAGGTAATTAACAATAATGGAAATTATTTCGATGATCGAGTTGTTTTCATATTTTTTAAATCTAACTGTTATTGTAGCCTAAAATCGGAAAGAATTTATTTCTACACCTAATAATCACCAATAAATTAAACAAAACTCACTCTTTCGGACATTCCTTTCCTTGCGTTCCTTCCCTTTTCGGAAACCTGTGTCACTAGGCCACTGTACCGATCCTGGTCATCGGCGTCCAGTGCTCAGCTAATCGCAGGGTCAATGTACCGAATATTCACTTCACTGCACGGCTACTAACACTGTTCACTTAATTTATGTTTCACGGAACGTGTTGTTCTTACGTTACAAAAGTTGGTGGCCCCGAAAGGGGCCGATTACTGTTAATTACTGGGACGAGATTACTACTATTACCCGGCGAAAAGAAGATTCGTGGCAGACGGTCTCGGGATGTGCAGTCCGCTGCTGTGACGATTGGTCGCGTCACCTATTTCGGCACACTTTTACAGACGGGGCACACGTATTTTGGTTATTGGCTGAAGTTGCCACATGCATTGGCGCACCGCGCGACGAAGAGATCGAACGAAACACATCGAGACCGAGTGGGATAGAACGATCTGTAGCCTACACTATTGTTTTGTTTTGACGATTGTCGGTCAGATCGCTCTATCCCACTCGATCTCGTGTTTCGTTCGATCTCTTCGTCGCGCGGTGCGACAATGTATGTGGCAACTTCAGCCAATAACCAAAATACGTATGCCCCGTCTGTAAAAGTGTGCCCAAATAGGTGACGCGACAGCAGCGGACTGCACAACTCAAGACCGTCTGCCACGAGTCTTTTTTTCGCCGGGTAATAGTAGTAATCTCGTCCCAGTAATTAACAGTAATCGGCCCCTTTCGGGGCCACCAATTTTTATAACGTAAGAACAACACGTTCCGTGAAACATAAATTAAGTGAACAGTGTTAGTAGCCGTGCAGTGAAGTGAATATTCGGTACATTGACCCTGCGATCAGCTGAACACTGGACGCCAATGACCAGGATCGGTACAGTGGCCTAGTGACAGGTTTCCGAAAAGGGAAGGAAAGGAAGGAAAGGAATGTCCGAAAGGGTGAGTTTTGTTTAATTTATTGGTGATTATTAGGTGTAGAAATAAATTCTTTCCGATTTTAGGGTACAATAACAGTTCGATTTAAAAAATATGAAAACAACTCGATCATCGAAATAATTTCCATTATTGTTAATTACCTTTTGCCATTTTTCTGGCAGCTTCTGAATACCACTGCGATAGAAACCACCTAATATTATTTTTTAAATTAGTTGTGTTGGCCGTTGTTAAACTACGGATTTTTACCTCAATAACGAATTACGATCACTTGTCGTACATTTTCTGTTACGTTACCTTTTCGTTTATGCCTTATTTAAAAACGAAATTTACGTACTTCTTGTCCTCTCACTTCAAATTATTCTTATTTAAGATTCTGCTTTAAAAAAAAACTGTGTAACGCGGTTTCCTTCGATGCATGCCGACTTGCTTGTTCGTACGTTTGTACCACAAGCGCGGTCGCCTACCGCGTAGCCAACGCTACCGCGGGAGCTCGGGCGGAAGGCGCGCGCTCTGATTGATCGGGGTTTTTGGTTAATATCTCCTTAACGAAGCTTCGGACAATATTTTCGCTAAGGAAAAAGTTGTTTCAAATCACCCCCTGAGTCACCCCTTTCAAGGAAACGCGACATTTTTGGGACACCCTGTATTCGTACCGGTGTAACGTTCAACTGTCCGGGGACAACTGAGCGTCGAGGTCCCTGAGAGGAGAGCGGCGTCCCCTCAAGTATAGGATAGGTGGGGGTTCTACTCTACAGCAAAAGATTGGAATCTAAGGCTTCTAAACTTAACAATACTTATTTATTTAATAAAACTTACTCTAATAACAATAACAATTAACTAATATTGCTTACAGTCTACGATTATATATTCTATTTTTGGGTTTTCTATTTTTTTTGTGTTTAATACGCTAATTAATATGTATAATAATATATGTATTGAGATATGTACTTCTGCAGTAAGATTGGTCTGCTGCCGTTTCCGGAGCGGGTCCCAATTCTTTTGGCAGAGTTTTAGTCTAGGCTTCTGCGGTAAGATTGGTCTGCTGCCGTTTCCGGAGCGGGTCCCAATTCTTTTGGCAGAGTTTTATTCTAGGGTTCTGTAGTAGGGTGGGCCGAAAAACCCAAATTTTCGAAACTCGAAACGGCGTAGTGCGGAAAAGTTGCCGTTGGGGAAGACAAATTGAGGCCAAAAAGAAATTTTGAAATCGGTCAATATTTGACCCTCGCGCATCGCCGTCAAAGTTTTTAATTTTTGACCGAGTTTGGCAACTTCCATATATTTTCTTAAAATTGTCTATATTTCACTGTTGAACTTCACAAAATATTATTTCAGCACATAAACACGTAAAATAGTGTTTTCTATATGTATTGTCACGGACGGAAGACAATATGTGGGGCGCGACTGGGCGTAAGGCGAACACGACGCAAACCACAATCCTGTAAGGGGCTACGAAAGCAACATTGCAATTATATTAAATTGAATTTTTAGCATTGAAATTGCTAACGTACTTACTTCAATCTAATTAGTTACGCACAAAGTTAATTCGGTGTGCGACGGCGTACCTCAGTACGCAACATAAATTAGGCAATATTATTGAATTCTTTAGGCATAAACAAACACGGTTGCCAGGAAGTCCTAACCGTAGTGGAGAGGGAACACGCCACGCATGCGCGTGATGACGCCGTGACGTCAAACCAATCCGCGCCAAGGTAGGTATGCGCCCTCCACTACGTGTAGGAGTTTCCTGGCAACTCTGGGCACAAAGCTCTTGGCTTGGCTTAACAGACCCACTCCTCTTCCTTCGTCTATCATCGCGGTAGAATCAGCAAAGCGGCGTCAGTAAAGCTTCTTTGTTTCGTTACTCGACCACTTATGCTCTTTTATAACAGAAATTGTCTGCATTTGTATTTAAAGCACTTATCTTATCATTTTGTATTGACTTCTTCCTATATTTTGTGATCTTGAAGCTCTTCCATCAATAAAAGATGGAAGTCCCAAAGAAACACATTAGCCGGAAAACATTTTTCTGTCCGATTTTTGGTAATCCAAAGGATTTATCAACTTCTCAACTTCCTACATACGAAGAAGTTTTGAAATGTTGTTTCGAAGAACGATTTAAGCTGGCTTCAGGTGCCAACTATAACACCGTCTGTTTTTCTACCGTAGCTAAGGCAGTTGCACAACAAATTTTGGTTCTGTATGATGTAGCATCTATTCCCACTATAACAGAAAAAACAATCGTACACAAGATAAAATCATATCACAGCTCATACAACAATTTGCGGAAATCTTATAGCAGGGACAAAGAGAAACAAAATTATAAGCATAAACTTGAAAAATTCAAGGAGGAAGCTGCAAAACTCTTCGACGTAGCATCCTGCAAGTGTCTAATGATTCTAAACTGCATCTGTGGAAAAAGTATTCGAAATTGTATTTGTAAAATTTCTATTAACTGTTGTTGTGAGAGATCAAAGAAAATTCCACTTCTTGAGATTAAATTTATGTATGATCAAAGAAATGGAAGATTTGGAAGAATAGGACAAGTTGACAAAAAAGAATCAGAAAAACGAATCAAAAGACTACTGAGGGCAGAGCAAGGCCTGTCTCGTTTTGACGTAGCCCTGAACGGTAGTTCTTTCGAACAGACCTCAGAAGAAGTCAAAGACCAAAGCCCTGAATCTGAAGAAGAGACTGAAAATGACAATTTTGTCCCTTCGAAAAAGCATAAACCATCATCAGGTACACAGATGAGGATTGAACTCAAGTCGACTGCGTTAGTAAGCGACAGGTATGGTATTTCTGACAGGGCAACTGCGGCAATCGCTTCGAGTATTCTGAAAGATGTAGGGATTATAAATGAATCTGACAAGTCACTTGTTATTGACAAAAATAAAGTAAGGAGAGAAAAGGAACGTTTGAGATCAAGCTTACAGGATAGTGCTGATATAATTCTTCGAGGTTTATATTTTGATGGCAGAAAAGATGAAACTTTGGTTGTTGAAACAATGCACTCGAAGAATTTTCGCAGAAGAGTGAAAGAGGAACATATTTCATTAATTCAAGAGCCGGGATCTAACTATATCAGTCATGTTTCTCCAAGGTCAAGTTCTGCGAGAAATATTACTGATAGTGTTATCTCACATCTAAAGGAATTAAAAATCTGCCTTGGAGACTTAGATGTTGTTGGTTGTGATGGAACAGCAACTAATACTGGATGGAAGAATGGTATAATTCACAATATTGAAATGATTCTTAATAGACCACTCCAATGGATTATATGCATGTTGCACTTCAATGAGCTTCCATTCAGACATTTATTTGAACATTTAGATGGTCAAACTGCAGGTCCAAAATCGTTTTGTGGTCCTATTGGGAAGTGTCTTTTGAGCTGCGAAAACTTACCTGTTGTTAAATTTGAGAGTATTGATTGCGACATTCTATCTATTGATGAGAAAGATATGAAACAATTTAGTAAGGATCAGAAATATCTTCTGAATATAGCTTCAGCTATCAAGTCAGGATTCTGTCCTCCAGATTTAGCTGTCTCAGATCCTGGGCCGCTGTGTCATTCCCGGTGGCTGACAGCTGCAAATCGAAATCTGAGGTTATATGTATCAACGGTCAATCCTTCTAATGAACTGATACAGGTACTGATGCCTGCATGGTTTCCCATAAAGAAGAATAGTTCCATCATAGACGGTCCCAAACATGTGTTCAAGGTTATTGAAACATCAAGATACTTACCTGAAAACCTCCTCCAAATTTTGGATCCTGTCATCCAACGCAACGGGTTCTTTGCACATCCTGAAAACTTGCTCTTGGCAATGGCGATGGATGAAAGAAGAAATATTAGAGAACTTGGCCTAAAAAGAATCACCGAGGCAAGAAAATCACCTCTGAATAAAAAAAAAGCCGGTTCGTGACTTCTTCATTCCAAAAATCAACTTTGCTGCGACAGATTATTCAGAAATTATCGACTGGAGCTCCATTAACTCTTCACCACCTCTTTTACGTCATGTCTCAACTGAACACATTACATCACTAATAGAATCTGGAGTTACGCCAGACTGGGATATCAGGAACTTTCCTTGCCATACCCAATCAGTTGAGCGCTGTGTTGAGTTAGTGACGGAAGCAGCAGGAACAGTTGTTGGGTATAAAAACAGAGATGGTTTTATCCGGACCACGTTGATGTCCAGGGAAATCATGCCTTCCGTCACAAACAAGGCACAATTCAACGTGAAGAAGTAAAAGTCGTGAAAGATATCGACAATAAGTAGTATGTATGCCTTATGTGGTTGGTTGGTTGGGAAGGGCGTGGGTGGAACTCGAGGTGCAGCCACCTTCCCGTGGTGAGTTCTGAGTCGCGTTAGGTATTTAACTCGAGCCAAGAGCTGCGCAGCTAAAGAATTGTATGGGTTTATGTGCTGAAATAATATTTTCTGATGTTCAGCAGTGAAATATAGACAATTTTAAGAAAATATACGAAAGTCGCCAAACTCGGTCAAAAATTAAAAACTTTGACGGCGATGCGCGAGGGTCAAATATTGACCGATTTCAAAATTTCTTTTTGGCCTCAATTTGTCTTCCCCAACGGCAACTTTTCCGCACTACGCCGTTTCGAGTTTCGAAAATTTGGGTTTTTCGGCCCACCCTATTCTGTAGACCTTGCCTTCGCTAAGCGGTTAAGCTGCTACCTACTAATAGGAGCAACGGTTGAAACCTCCGTGAAGACAAAGTTCTCAACCTTCAAATGATAGGTCCAAAGAGGAGCACCAGTACCCTTTTAACACTGAGAACCAGTCGCTACCGTTTCCGGAGCGTGCTGAAATTCTGCTGGATAGTACTTAAGCTGCCTCCAGGCACTAGCATTCGTTGGTCGCAAGAACGTATTCGAATGAGCGCGCTCTGTGCTGCGCGCGTTACCTTTTATACTCGAGAATTGGCGGGCTGGCGCATGCGCAGTGAGTCGCTATTTGTTATTTCGTGTTTGTTTGCTTATTACATATTATTTTGTTCTATGTTTTTGTCAGTATCTATAATTAATTATTCCTAATGTTCCTATAATAATTGTTTCTCTAATATTTGCTTAAATTATAAATTATGTACAAAAGTCTTTACAATGCGTTTGCGTGGTAATAGGGTGCGTTCCTCTTGTGCCCAAATCGCCCGCAACGCCCGTGATTTTCATTAAGGTGGGTTTCCCTGTACGCGACTGGACGCAACGTCAAGAATTTCAAAGTCGATTTTCTCGAAAATGAAGCGCGATATAAAAAAAAGTTATTCTTTCTTTTCGACTTATAACAAGTAAGTAAGTCGAAAAAGAGGAATAAGATTTTTTGATATTGTGCTTCATTTTCAAGAAAATCGACATTGAAATTCTTGACGTTGTGTCCAGTCGCGTATAGGAGAACCTACCTTAATGAAAATCGCGGGCGTTGCGGGCGATTTGGGCGCAAGTGGAACGCACCCATAGAATACGGTTATATGGTAATGCGGATCGGTTCTGTTTTACCGACAGTCGGTTTCTAACGGTTTGAGCCCCCTTGGGACGTTACACCGGCATAACATGGATACAGGTTTACAATTTTTTCTGCACATTCCATAGTATGTATATTAGGGTGGTCCTTATTTTTCGACCATAAAATTTTTTGCACGCCGCCCCCTAATTTTGTTCCATTTCATGAAAAAATAATTTGTGCAAAATTTGAGATCGATTGAACGTCGGGAAGACGTGGCACATCGCATGCGAAGTTTTGAAATAGAAGTAACCGCGCGCTAAGCGTAAGGAGTTGCGTGTTTCTGAAAATTTCAATGAAATTTTGAGGACTATAACATAATTCTTTACTTATTTAGTATTGTTCTATTCGTACGTGCATTAAAACCCAATTTCCATTTGTACAATATAAGACTATTTTACACTAAGCCTAACTGACCTGTAGCATAGTGTGGTCCTTATTTTTCAACTTCAGATTTTTTTTGGTCTTATGCCTCTAAAATATGAGGTTTGGGGACAAAATGATATGTGTAAAATTTCAAAGTGATTGGACGACGGGAACCCGTGTCGCAATTGAGTTGAAGTTTTGAAATAATAGTGATTTCTCGTCAATTTCGGACATAATTTTGTTCGGCTACTTTGGAAGTATCAGTGAATATTTTTTTAATAAAAGTACAGTTTATTAGATGTAGAAAATAATATGTATGTATTACTTCGAAAAATATTGACGAAATCTTTGAGTTTTATCTTTTAAAATTAGTATACAACGCCGCGTATAGGCCATAATAGGCAACCGGGGGTCTTAACTACACTGTCCAACACGTATTTGGATCTGCAATATGCACTCCGAGATCCTAGTGGAGGTTTTCGTCCCAAACACGAATCCGTAAATACAATTGCTCTATCACCCTCAGTTTTTGAAAAAACATGAGTTTTTGTAAGAAGCGCGCGATTTTGGGCAATAATGAGATATTACGTGAAAACCAAGAATGCTAGAAAGTTCAATTGAGTCTCAAAAGATAGAGGAGAGTTTCCTGAATATATCGATGTATACATTTATTAAATTTTACGGTTTTGTATGATTGTAAACGGCCGTCAAAGTTTAAAAAAGTGCCGATGTGCATGATTTCTACGCAATACTTATGCATTTTTACGAAAAGTTGTTTATCTAGCACGAATTCGCTACAGAGTATCGGATTCTGTAAACATTTCTGAAGAAGAAACCATCCACGAAAAATGTCGGAACGGTTTTTAACTCGGACTGTTCCAGAAAATATTCATCGGCAACGCGTGCACGGTGTTTTGGCGCCTGGCGGCTTGCGAGCCATGGCGAGCCGATACTGTGTAGCGATTTCGTGATAGATAAACAACTTTTCGTAAAAATGCAAATATATTGAGAAATCACTATTATTTCAAAACTTCAACTCAATTGTTGAGTAAATTCAATAACCGTATTTTCTTTTCTTCACCTATTTATGATATAATATTCACCATTTCATATTAAAAATATTATCTTCTTATTAAATATAAAATATTAATGTCGAACATACCCCCATTTTTAAAATTAATATTATTATTAACTTGCAAATAATATAAGAAAGGAATTAAAAGAATGGTCACTTTCATTAAAATACGTAAAATTTAATATAATTAATTAAAAAGATATAAATATTAATTAGTTATTATGTTGAAAAGATCATACTGTAGCACTATTATCATAAATATTTGGGCACAAAAAGAACGCTTAACCATCATTATAATATTTTTCTTTATACCTTTCCGTTCATACAAAATTTCACATTTATTGCAACTTTAACGCGAATGTGCCACGTCTTCCTCTTATCCGATCAACTTCATCTTTTACGGGAATTATTTTCTTATTCAATGGAACAATTTTAGGGGGCGGCGTGAAAAAAATTTAGAAAAAAATTTTCACCAAGAGTAGCTAAGGACCACCCTAATGTGTATTTATCAAATTCTTTTAGTTTTATTTGAATTATTGACGTTATTTTTCTTAGATAACGTCGAACCTTCATATGAGTTGTATGTTATCTCTTTCTTTATGAATTTCCTTCATAATGTTCGTCATATTTAGTGCTAAAAATGGGATGTAGCATTTTTCCCATATTTTTGGGGATTCAGCCCCACTGTGCGACATAGAATACAAGTAATTACTCCATGATTGGCAAATATTGCCAAATCTTGTTTTCGCAGTTGCAAGGACAAATATATGTTGATTATAAAACAAACAAAAATTAGCTTGAAAGTTCCCGGAAAGTAACTAAAAGGCCAATTGCTGATATTTTTTCTATGGGTTTCTTATGGAAAAAACTATATATAACTAATTATTTGCTACTGCTTATCGGAAACGATACTACTCATTTCGGTTCCCAAAAACTTTTTTCTTTTATATCACCGAAATTCAAAAGCCTCGATTTAAAATTTTGGACAAAATAAAACCATACAAACCTTGACACGTGTTTACACACAGATCAGAAGTAGCCGCCATGATATTTTTCCCTTTTTTAGGAGCTCATATTATTAGTTTACAAGAAATATATATAGAAAACATAATCCCATAACTTTTGGATTTCGACTAGTTTCCCTATTTCTTGGGATTCAGTCCCACCGTGGCGATGGATCGCGCGGCGGTCGCCGCTAGACTTAGTTTGGAGGAGTTAAGCTTTTGGCCGCCGCGGCTAGCCGTCCGCTAGGAGATTCCGCCATAATGGCGGAAAACAGACACTCATCTCATTGTGTTACGTCTCGAGTAGCCTAGGTAGCTGCCGAGGCAGACGCACTGACACAGCGGTCGGAAAACGCGCCTAGGAAAACAGATGCACGCTTCTCCATAAAAGCGGTGCTCAGGATTTGGCCGCCGCGATCCGTTGCCGCGGCGAATCGCGTCTAGGAAATCCTACCTTTAGAGATTAATAAACCCCCTACTGTACATAGTGGACACTACAAGCCCTGAACAACCAGGGATTACCATCTCCGCGGCTGACTTGGCAGTACAAAACGGATCTCACAGCGGAAATCCGAGGAATTCCGGACAAACACCTTCTGATGAGGCGGGTAGCCCTTGACCCATAAAAAGGTAATTACCACAGAAAATGTTATGCTATAATTTATCGCTGCTCTATCACCCAATTCACGTAGATATCGGTGAGTGAACATATTGAAACGGCTCTCCTATTCCAGAGCGATAAATCCCAGGACTTGCTGGAAACGCAAAACAAATTCCCCGAATGTGCGTTCCAACCACGGGAAAACCCGAGATTCGCGGAAAGTAGAAAGTGGGGACACAACAAGACACTCTGTATAATGTTCCAGTCATAAAGATTATAGCAATATTATTGCACCTTTTAAAGTATGAATATTTTTAGGGAGGGATCGTGACAAATGGAATTAATCGCTCGGTATTTTACTTCCAGAACTGTTTTATATTCTCTTTCGTTTTACATACTTTCTTGTCTATCTATTTCACAAGAAAACGATGTTCTAAGAAATCGATTATTTATATTATGGCTCTCCACGTATTTCCTTACTTCACGCGGAAAAACCCCGATATTATCACAGTTTACCTTCCGCGTTGAAGTAACTTACAATTAGATACAACACTTTGTTTCCCTCTCTCCTGTCAACATTACAACCCTAATAAAACGCTACTAGCCATAGGTGCAACCAGAACGTTCACCAAACAAAAACGCAACTGCACAAGCGATTTAGTTAGCTAATTCAACCTGAGCAGATTTTTTGCGCATAAGTTAATTTCATAATTTTTTTGTACATAGCAACATGTACACTGTACAGAGTAATTATAAAAACTGGGACAAATTACAGATCCTTTTTAAGTAAGGAAAAAATGCGGCATTATTTAACATGATGTATTATATTCTGACACACCGTTTTCGCAGATACGATAATGCATTCTGAAAATGCTATTGACTTTTTCTCTTTCCCTTTTTAGTGAGACACAACTTTGGTTTCTAACAATTTATACAATAATAAAATTACAAATGATTAGTGTCTAAAGTAAGCGCATTGAACTACTGTACTATTTCCAATCATATCATCACCAATTTATATAATCACAAGCTCGACCAAACGGAGTTGTGAGAAACACAAAAACAGATCGGCAGACAATACACAAATATGTATACCGGAAAAGCGTGTGACGGATAACTACTGGCTGCACCCATATTATGAGGTTGAGTTATAAATAAACCACTTCTGAACAAAATTGTTGCTAACAATGAAAAGTAGAACCACAAGTGAGAATATTGTCAATAAAAGACAGTAGATTGAAAAATTATTTATAATTAAAAATAGCCCGAATGCGATCAAGTTTTACGTTAAATTATCAATCCATTGATAAGACCTTTATGAAGATAATAGAAAATTAACACTGCCAATGGATGGCATCGGCGTGTTTTCACGCCGAGGGATTTGCATCGTGTGCTGTACGGTTTTGACGTGTTTTCACATCGATATGTTCGGGATGGTAATCCCTCGGCGTGAAAACGTGCGGACGCCACTCACAGTGCAAAAGTTAAGTTGAAAGAAAAACAAGACGAAGGTTCTTTATAGCTCAACCCAATATTATCCACGTCAAACATTTATCTGCGTCAGATACAAACGGATATTGACAATGAAATATCGAAGTGTTCATATTCGAAGTATTTTAAGACGTTGACAATGAACTGTTTCGTTGGTAGGAAGACTATTCGATTACAAAGCTTGAAGCGTTAATTTTCGTGTCTGAGGCTTTCCCCTTTGATATACTACGTACTTACTAATAGCGTTCAAGTACATTTGTCAGTCCTTGGGTCGGAATTGTATACATTCAGAATGGAAATTGGGTGTAATTATCAGAGATATTTCTAAAGTATTAACATTCGTCACGACCTCAATTAATGTACAAGATATTGGCTTCAAACTGCTGAGTGAATAAAATCCAAATCCAGTACGATCGTTAATTACGGAAGCCAGCATTTCTTTTAAATATAATCTAACAAGTAGAGGTTCCCAGGTGTCCGCCTCCGATTGCTTTGGTTTTTGGATATGTTTCAGAGGACCGAAAAATAAGATATACGTGTTTTTTTATAGCGGCCCGTTTTCATGTTTAGGGGGTGAAACCACCCCTCAGAGTTATAAAATTTTCAGGTGTCCGTCTCCGATTGCTTTGGCCAAAAACTAAAGCAATCGGAGGCAGGCACCACCTCCTATTCTTATGAAATTTGAGGGGTGATTTCACCCCTTAAACATGCAAACGGGTCGAAACAAAAAAACTCGTATTTCTTATTTTTCGGTCTTCCAAAACATATTCAAAAACCAAAGAGATTGGAGACGAACACCTGAAAATCTGGCCGCTACAAAAAAGCATGTTATTTTTTGGATCTCTAAAACATATCCAAAAAACCAAAGCAATCGGAGCTAGACACCTGGGAACCTCTCCTTGTAAGTGGACGTACAGAATGTGTTATTCACGCTTAACTTTACACCCTACATATAAATAGACGGAAAACACAATAGTGCGACTAGCGTTGAAAGCGCGATATGCTAACGAAAATATATGTAAATGCACAGTTGAAAGCTCGAAAGCCTCGGCTAAACATAATAACAAAGTTCATTCGTACGACACATGAGTAATATTTAGGCCTCACGTAGGAATCTGTCATCAGGTAAATTGAATTTAAAGTTTTTACGACACAACAGAATTCACAATTCATACATTATACATTAAATACTTTAAATAGGTGTACATCTATGTGTACGTATCTGCGTATATTCATAATATAATACGTATATACGATAGTTACTCTCTATAATAATTCATAGAATTTCTAAGAATATGCTTCTACGCAACAAGTGATTTTCTTCATCAATTAAATTGATCTGAGGTCCTTCCACCTTAGAAATCTATTTACCTTCCACTTTTCTCTCTTTTTTTAAATATTTCAATATAATATTCACAATACAATGAAGAATAAATAAGATTCCCGAAAGGAATGGAAAATCTTTTTTACATGTACTACAATTTAAGGGCATAGTCGAAACAAAATCAACTGCCAATTTAAGGTCACTCTGCCATTTTGAATGACTTTTATCTTTATTCTATGCTAGTTTACCACGATTTAAACGGCCAATGGATTTTATTCCAAATTATATTATTTATTACGAAATATATAAATAATACAGGGTGGAAACGGTATACGTAGCGATATTTTAGGGGGTGGTAGGGGAGGTCCAATGGAACATAAAAGTCCTATGACATAGTGTCCGATCTGTCTCCATTTTACAGTAATAATGCCTCAAAGTTAACATGTTTATACGCTAAACTAATAGTCGCATGATTCCATAATTTTGCAAATACATTGGAGACCACCAGTAGAGTAAAAGGGTCTCAATACATTTTGTTGTATCTCGTATAGTTTAGCTGTTATAAAGGTTTAAACATCGGAGATGTTTGTGGAAATTATCGTCGCTACACGCACACATATGAGCCGTAGCACAAAGACCGCCCGTTATGAGCTGTTCAGGATGACCCAGTAACCGAGAAAGTACGGACCCCTTACATTGGGCCATGGGGTACCAGGCGGCATCTCCTTGAGTCGAGTCGCTGGAGGATCACCCTTAAGAGCTTTTCCTTCCGAAAAACACCACCACTTTAGGAATTACATGAAAGGTCAAAGGTCAACACCCTATTTCAATATGTTAGTCTCACCAATATGCGCCAGCTACTATCCGTTTCAATCCCATGGTGCAAACTTTAAGGCATTATTACTGTAAAATGGAGACACATCGGAATTATATATTAACATTATATATTACAATTAACGAATAGATAAATAAACAAATAAAAACTTTCAATCGTCGATTAAGTGCCACTTAAAATACAATCAATGACATATTTGAAACTCGAGGATGGCTTTGATACTACTAAAATTTTAAGATTTTTTTACGTTATTAACAATATGTATATATTTAGATGTACATATTACTTTCCTACGTGTTTAGATTTATGCTCGAGTCCGATATATAAATGTCACTTAAATATAAAGCTTTCGTATGCTACCCTGTGCTTTAGAATCTGTAAAGACGTTGAAATTGCGAGGAAGTTGTGTTTACTGTCACACATTAACGAAGTTTTACGATGTTATTGAAACTGTCCAAGAGAATTATCGAAGATTTCAAAATTCACATCCGAACGTTGAAGAGGCAGTGGAATTTCGTATTATTTTATACTTTATATTCAGACAATGAGAACTTTACCCTAAAAGATACAAAATGGAGATCAGGAAAACAACGATTTTTATTTGAAAACTCGTATACACTCTGATTCTAATTATCCGTTTTAAGCAAAATCATCTTGGTTTATTAGTATTCTGGTTATCGATATTATTATGGAACAGTGATACAAGTTGCTACTACAAACACGAGAAGATTAATAACTACCTATATGATTTAAAGGAGAAAAATAATTGCAATGACGATTTCCTTCTCAGAACAGAATAAATTAATTATTTTAGTATTTAAGTAAAACTACCGAATAATTCTATTAACCATTAATCAATATCCAAAATATCTCGTATTTGTCTTTTAGAAAAATTCTCATCTCCTTCGCCCTCGCCAAATTTATTGAACACATTGGCACTTTAACTAATGTTAATTAATTGTACAGTTTTAAAGATATTTGGTTCGTATACTGCCGTCCAAAGGTTTAATCGCGCCCATCAAGATTGAGATAATCTTCGTGACATTGCAATAATGTAAAATTGAAATTTAAATGTAGACCTCTACAATATGCTAGATCCAATTAAATAATCAATAGTTATGATTTACAAAATAGAGAATTCTATGATAGAGTAGGAGAACGAAACATTTAGATACCGAACTAAGGTAAAGCATTTAAAAAAATATTTAACACTTTAAATGTGTAAAAGCTGAAAAAGAAAAGAATAAGAAACATCGCAAATTCGTTGAGAAACTACATTAACAGGCGAGGAATATTCCTTAAACGTATAATTATTATGCAATTAATGCTAAAGATTCTTAAAGGGCGTTTAATCCAAGTAGAACTATAAATGGAAAGACCAGCCAAGAGAAAACGCCACGTTTAATACTATTGTAGTGAAGACTAGAAGCACGTATTATAAACAGACGAATTAAAGTTTAATTGACACGGAAGCATTAAACTTATATACGATACAAACAGAACAAATGTTGGAAGAACTAAATGGCCACAACATTATATAATATGAAAATGTCTGCTGCTTTTAAATTGGCCTGAAAACGGTAGGAAAAGCTCCAGTTTATTATTTGAATTTAGAGCTATTTCTTGCTTCTCGATATCAACTGGTAAGGTAAATGTACCAATACCTGGCCGCTGAAGGGGCTTAAGGAACAGCGGCAAAGTTTGTCTCCTAATTAAATTTGTAAAACCATCATGAAATAAAAAAATGTTGTTGAAATGTTGAAGATAACACAATATCATACTATCGGAAACTGAAAAAAAAGTTTATGTATTATAATAGACGTATTTATTAATGAAAATACGAAAACATGCAGATGTCCCAGTAAGCGGACAACCTAAAACTGCATGTCCCAATACCTGAATTATATCGTCCCAGTAAGCGGACAATCTAAAAATGCATGTCCCGATGTACCGATACACGAAATTCTTGCACCAGTATATAAATTTAGACTTGTTTAAAAAAATATTAATTTTCTTGCAAGTTTAACCATCTTAAACTAAATTTAAATCTATTTACTATTATAATAATGTATTATTATAATATATAAATAAGAAATGCAGTCAATATTTTCTTAGTAAATGAGTGGCGTTTCTTAACAGAAGCCATAGAAATTTCTCGAAACGCTATGCGTACGAAGTGTGTTACAAAATAATTATTTCTGTCTAACGATTTTCAATTTTCCGTAATAATAATTTTAATTAATATTGCTAAATACTTATGCATTATGGTACTATTTTTTGTTTTTAATTACATTCAAAATTAAGCTTAAAAATAAATAAAATTCGCATTGTTGTTCAGGTACTGGGACATGGCCGGGCACTGGTACATTTACCTTACCGCCATATTTCGAATAGGAACTATTTGAACTGTTCCGAATTACAGTCTAGTTTTCAAAATCAACATTCATAATCCTGCACCGAGCTTCACTCGATGATGTATTTTTCGTAAATTATAATACAAAATAAAATATGAAATTATAACAGTCCTAAACATAAATAAAAATCACAAAGTGATTTCTATGAATAGTGGGAGATTATTAATATTAATATTGGCTTGCTGCTAGGACTTGTGCAGGTCCATGTACATTATAATATAGTGCTGTATTTTGTAGAGTAAACTGATAGAGGATTTTACTTTACCAGGAGATATGTAAAGAAAAATCTGTGTATGAATAATTTTTTACATTAAACAGCACTTTAAAAAATAAAGTCTACACAAGCAGTACATACTGCGCCGATTTAACAACTGCTTACGTAAAAACAAAGGAATACATCACCCCATAATAAAGACACCATTCTATCCTACACGTATCTTAAATTTTCACGCGATTATCCAGATGTGTGTTTGGAACAACCATGGCTTGAATGTCCTCAAGAATACGATCAAACTTTTGGACAGTAGTGTATGTTTATACTTTCTCACTGAATTCAAAAGATGTACTTATTACCTGCTTCATAAATGGAGTAGATAAATCTGTTTAAAACGACAATATACTCTGAGAAACATGTAATATTTAGTAGGATAATAGTGTAACAATGATTTGATCGTTTTTCGACAAATACTGCCAAATGTACTTTCTGCCTTCAATCTCAGGTATCGTGTCCTATACCTAAACTGTCTTGCTACGTCGAGGCTTCGTTTAAAGCTTTCAGTGGTTTGCGTATCTATTTTACCTCGGATCCCGTCCGAAAAGATTTGATATTTCAAAGCCTCAATATCGTAATAATATTTAAACTACATAACTATTGCAAAATTATAATTTCTTATTTTACGCAGCTCCTCTGTTTCTGTAGAAGAGAATTTCATGAAATCTACGCGTGTGCGACGTACAATGGGAATGGCACCAGTCTTAGAATCATTGAACCGATTTCTCTCGTATATTAATTTTTCAACGTCGTACTTAATTAACACGAAAGAGTAATAGATCTGATATTAAAGGTACAAAGTGTATATGAAAAAATCTATAAAATGCATAAAATTATATCAAATTGGTATTGGATCATGTTGCAAAATTAATTGGCGTAGTAAATCCATGCAAATGCTAGACTATTAACTTGAAAAAGTTGCGTGTAGAAATATAAATTGTAAAAAGTGTTCTTTAAACAGTCGTGTCGCGGTAAAATTTATAAAAGGAACTGGCACTTTCGCCAGTCAAAGAATAGAATTATTGAGCGATGTATAAATAATTTCGAAGCATCAGTGTACTGAATTTGTTTTGCTTCCTACTGCTAAGAAGGTAATTCGTATTCGAATTAGTTAATTAGAATACGCACTTCGTGCGGTCAGTTTCTGACTACGTATCATATGTTTCGATTACGATCGTAATCGTAATCGTTAATCGTAGAAACAATAAGTAACTGTTACATGTCGCATTAAATGCGACGTAAAAATATAAACGAAATAAAGAATAATTAAATTATACTGTTCATTAAATAATTTTTGTGCACTTTGTGCGAAAATTTAAATCACCATTATCTTTAACTAATTAAAGTAGTTGGTCCACCTCGTATAAAGACAAAGCTGCGTGATCTTCAGAACGCCAACAAAAAGTTATGCAATTTTTACTACCTATTGCATTGAATGCATCAGAAATGCTATTACACATTAGTTGGTGGATCCATGGCACAAATGATAGATTTCATTACGCTAGCAGCAGCCAAGGATGAATAGGGCTGCCATTCTTTTATACGCGAACCATCTTTATAGTCAGAAATACCTCGAATAACGGCGAAACTTTCGCGGCAATTACCCAAAATACTCTCAACCACGGCATCCATTTCTGCATCAAACGCGAGGGCTCCAAAACGGGCTGAAAATTTTTGCCTCAGCTGATCGTCACGTGCAATGTGTCTGCCAGATGCTACCGGCGCTAAATGAATGCGAGGGCAACCGTCCATTCTGAAAAAGGAATACGCTGACAAAATGACAACAACCCAAAGTTCGGAACATAAATGATTGCAATTCGCGTATTAAATGTTGCACCGAAAAGAATGAATAATTTGTATCTCATACGTGATATACAGGGTGTTTCGCTACAGGTCGCAATTATTTTAAGGGGCGATTCTACAGGCCATAATAAGACGGAAATATAGAATAAAATTTTTTAATATCACGCTTCGTTTCCGAGAAAATTGACTATAAATTTTAAGCGAGTACAAGTGCAGCGGAATATAGTTTTGTGCGTCTGAGGGGCACACGCAATTAAGAGGAACGCGTCGCGCTGTCCATAGACCGTTCCGTTATGAACTCGTCGCATCTCTGTACTGGGGATTTATTTCCAGTTGCCTGAAGATTCAGTCATTCAGATTAATTTACGGCAGCCATGTTCACGGGGTCTCTTAAAGGTATTTGTCCGTTCTATATGACCCTATTTCGATTATGTGGGACGTGTATGCAGAACGTAGCATCAGCTAGCGTTCATTTCCATGCCAGCAAATGCAGAGTGGGAAAAAGTGCCCAACCTCTAAACCTTGATTTGGACACCTTCGCTGTACGTCGTACGGAAACTCTATTTAGTGTGTATACGATAGATAGTAACCTCTTATTTGCTGCGTCCAACGGTGCGGTAGGATGTGCCACTTCGATAACGTCTCTTTCGCCAATAGCCATGTATAACTTATCAGACTCTGGTGGAGGCGCTTTAAAATCATGTTCCGTTTGATGGCTTAGAATATCTAAACCTTCCTTCAGGTACACTTGCCATGGAGGACTTGTCTCATTCTCCGACTGGAAAACCCGAAAGTTCGTAAATAATCACAATCTATCCCTACTCTATGTATAAATGTTATTAGCAGAAGCCATCTCACCTGTTCTTTAAGATTAGCAGCGATTTCTTGGAGGCATAAATTTGGTGGACAGTACTCTTTGGTTTCAAAATGATATTCACAAGTTTCGTTTATCTTTGCACTTTCACAATACACATAAATGTACTTTTTGTTAAGCGGAGTAGGATGTGAAATAACTACATCGCCAAGTCGTACATGTTTATTGTAATCTGTGTAGTGAGGGACACCTCCTCCAATTCCAATGAGAAAAACGAAATCTACTTTTTGGAATGTGCCTGAATGATATGCAGGATAGTTAGGCATGAAGTTTACATATAAATATGCTTACTAACAAACAAGGAAAATATTGCAAATATTACCTAATAATCTAGTAGTTGTATTTCCTGCTGCAGTCATTGCTTCTCTCGTATGACCTACAGTTGGCAGTTTTGTGCACACAATTCTGTGTGCACCAATGTTGCCTAATGTATAGACGTTTGATTCTCCTATAACAGAAAATACTTGCGTCTTGCATCATAAAAATTGTACACCATTAAATATTCCGAAGTCTGTGTATGATACATGTGCACTGTGCTACTATTGGCAGACTGGTATCGAACCTGGTGGTATATGTGAATAAATTGATTAAAAATCGAATCATTCCATACAGATGCAATTGTGTTTAGTATCTGTCACCAGATACAGAATTAAATTAATTAAAGACTTATTAGTGTACGAAGTAATTGAATCTTTTTAAAGTGATAGATGACGAGCATAACTTGCATTTAAAAATTACAAAACTTATATGCTACTTTATGCAAAAACGTGATTATGAATTCTAAAAGCAATATCAGTTTGTAAATATTTTTATTCTTATTTTTGATGAAAAAAATTATCACCAATTTACTTAGGTTTCAATTCATAAATACGTATAAATTTAAAATACAAACTATCTACTTTGACGTGTTGAAAATGTATGGCATGATGTTATTACTTTTACCAGAAAATTAAGTAAATAAGTTATTGATAATAAACAATAATAATAACAAAAAAATACTGAATATAAATAATTTTCATTTTTGTTTTTCGTTACTAATGAATTCTTGAATTAAGATAAAGAAACAATTATAAAAGGTTAATACCAGTCACAAAGAACAGAAACAGAACAATGTTATGTAAGAAATTTCACACAAACAAAACAAACAAAGAGGCACAAAAGACACATGGAAAGAAATACACAATTTGTGGATGATCTTGAACCATGCCCGTCCAATATGTATGTGCAATGTATTAAATTCAGTTTGCTAATATCGCTGAAAGAGTACTTAAATGTTTAAACACGAGGACATAACATGTGAGATGATATTCTGAATACGATCTAATAATATTCATTGTACGATGATAGAGTATTGTTTCTGCCGTGGTGAAAATAATAATGCCTCTTAATAAACATTTTTTTTGCAGCACAATGGCTCTGCGACGTTTCTTGAATACAAGCAATTGACAAGCTATAACATTAGGATGACATTAAAAGGGAACAGGAACTATATTACAAACTACTTTACCAAAACGGCATGTCACTCGCGGTACTCCGTCTGTTGCGTCTGATGGGTTTGCCGTACCTGAAGTTTCATGCTTAGTGAAATATACGTATATTCGAAACATGTTTCGCATTTCTACCGTTGATTCGCATATGATATCAAAATTACCGCAAATTTGTTTGTAAAAATTAAAGGGGGAAACAAGTTTACAATAATAAAACTAAATTGGAAGGTAACGCTGCACCCTTCTGTTTAGAACCTAATAATACCTATTATTCAGCAGAAAACTTTGTAAATCAAGTTTCTTTGTAAATATCTCGAATCTAAACTTAGATTTCAATTCGTGACGAGGAAACAATAAAATATCAATATAATAGAAAAATAATACTACAGATACTAATAGTAAAAATAATACAACAATTCGTAACACTATTTGCAAAACCTATTTGTGTCCGAGGCAGTAGTGGTTGATATGTTCAAAGTAGGTTAATATGATTTCCTTCATCTCATACAGTGTTATCCACCGGGCACTGCCATCAGAAATATTTTATATGTCACTTTTGATCTCGAGACTATACAGAGTAAGTTACTATATAACTCCGTCCACTTAAAATATGTCTGCAATTCTAAACATTAGGAAGAAATGGAAGATATGTTCAGGGTTTCATGATTTTAAGCAGCACAGAATGTGATAGTAACAGATTTTTTTTATGGAACTGGTCATTTTCACGGCAATATTCAATAGAGTAGTCAATTCTGACAAAGAGGGTATTAAGGAACATGCGTCCTAAAGCGAATAATTTCGGAGATATTCTACTTTTAATTTAAGACATGTCTATAATGCTCTCTTTTGTCCCGCAATAGCGACCTCAATTACCAACATCGACGTATAGACAGGAAATGGAGAATAACTATCATCAGATTGCATTAATGGTGTTTTATAAAATACTATGCGTACTTTGCGAAAAGTATTCGAATTCTCCACGTCAGTAGTTAAGACCGCCATTGCAGTTTAAACGAAGCATCATGAACACCATCTTAAAACTTGAATATGTATCACGGAAATTATTGGTTTTAGCACATATGTACCTTAATACTACTCCCTTCAAAGAAATCACGACTCTATCAAATATTAGTATAAAAAATCGCATCCATATTGCCCTCGCATTTTGCGTTCCTTGGAAGCATTAAACCATGTATCCCTAATTTCTTCCTAATGTTCAGAATAACAAGTCTTTCAGGTGGACGGAGATAGTGACGGAGGCCGACTTTGTATAATTCCCAAATAAAATGTTTCGCTCCCTAATGTTATAAAAAAATATTTTTATTAAGATGATGACATTAGGTAAATCATCCTGTATATATGTATAATATATAGGGTGGTCCATTTAAATATGGCCACTTAAATATCTCATCCAATTGTCCACCAATCGATAGACATAAATTTCACGTTGAACTTCAAGTATCTGATTAAAAGAAATGATTTCGGCGCACTGGTTCGGTCAGTTAGTAATTAAATAAAAGCTATTTTGCAATTTTGAGAATTATCAAATTCCAAGAAGAAAAATATTGCGTATGCTTTTATACATTATCACGCTTGTTAGAAGCTTGCTAGAAGCGTGATAATGTATAAAAGCATACGCAGTATTTTTCTTCTTTCCTTGAAAATGGTCAAAACCACTGACCGAAACGTTGGAATTTGGTAATTCTCAAAATTGCAAAATAGCTTATATTTAATTATTAACTGACCGAACCAGTGCGCCGAAATCATTTCTTTTAATTGGAACAATTTTTACGGTCGAAATTTAAATTATATTATTCAAGTATCTGAGTCAAAGATCATTTCAAGGTCATGTCATCACACATATCTGCAGGTATTTTAACATTAGCAACATGATAACTCATGATAACATGATGACCTTGAAAACTTCGAAAAGAATGAGCTTGAAATAAATATCCTTGCAGCATCCGTTGATACCATTCAAATTGCATATAAAATATTTTTTGTACCATTACAATTGGAAGAGATATTTATGTGGCCCTATTTAAATGGACCAACCTGTATATGTAAGACACTTATGTATGACTTCATAATTCTATTACATTATCGAAATAGGGTATCTTTGAGTAACTTCCACGTGTAGTAGTTGTTAAAAATTACACGATGCCGAGAAACGGAAATAGACATTTCATTTTACCGATATCATCATTTTTTATATAGAAGTTGATAGTATTTGGGGGAAAAATGTTCTTAATAAGATTTTGTGCTCCTTACACGTAAATATATATAATCAACGGAGATTAAGTTACACCTCACCAATGGTGGTGTAAAAAACAGGTAAGTTATAAATGTTAAACAAGACATATCTTACCGACAGTAGTGTACCGAACAAATGTTTCTTTGTTTTCAATCATAGAGTCAACTGCAAGTTTTTCACAATATTGGGCCGTAATAATAGCTATAGTAGGTTGCTTTGCACTCGCCATTGTTGGCATTTGCTTCACGACCTAAGAATACATCAAATAATTTCTTATTACTTTATCTTAAAATAGTGACGTTTAAAAAAATACCATAACGTTTAAATGAAATTTACTTGAATCTGAGTATCTTGGTGCACAACTCTTGTAAAAGCTCCATGCTCCATTGCTTTTACAACACCCTTCGCTTGTAATTCTTTCAATTTTGTTTCAACAGCAGAAGCATCCCATCCATGTTCTCTAAAAGCCAGAATTATCAGATTAATTTAACATGATCTTTTAATAAAAAATACATTAAAAATCTATAATATATTATTATTAAAATAATAGAAATCTTACTTCGCTAAATCAACTACTGTTACTGGATTCGGATAAGCAGATTCAATTAGTTCCAATACTTTTTCCAACGTCAGTTCAACCACCTGACCGACCACTGTTTCATCTGTGGATACTGTTAAATAGGAAAATTAGATACTAAAATATATTTTCTACGTGTTTAATACAGTTGCAAACTATATAAATGCTATGTGATATGAGTTTCACATGTGATTAGCTTTAAAATAATAACAAATTTCTGGTGAGTAAGTAACTATACTTTGCGTATGTGTATGTACTAAATACGTGTCTACCATCTGACAAATGGTGAAGAAATACTTGTAATTTAGTAGGGCACAATTTACTCTGCTACATAATTCCTTTTGTGGAAGTACTGATACAGAAATCTACATAGCTAAATAGCAGTAAGTAACCATGAGTACAAGGTGAATGCTTTGTACAAATATGTCAGTGTTGCATAAAAAATAGCGACGAAAGGACACTGCATAACTTACACGCTGGATAAGCCAGTACCATATATAAATGTTAATGTAAAATATAACTTTTGTTTCATAAATAGTAAAATTTCCAAAAAACTACAATTTGATTACAATGATGTAACATGAAACACAAGCATTTTTTTTTTTATCATTAAAGTGAATTAATTCCAACCAATATTAACATCTCCAGCTACATAAACGAAAATAATACCAATGCATTAGTAGCCATGCACGTATTAATGTATGATGCACATACATATATCGTACAAGACATGATATCGACGCGCGTTACGAAGAGTAGCACGTTTCATTTTTTCTGTATGCAGTTGTCCGTAAGAAAAAAATGAAACGTGTTGCTCTTCGTAACGCGCGTCGATATATTCTTTAAATGAAATTAAACACGGAATATTTTTATTGATTAATAATCTATCGATAAAAAGAATAATAAAAATAGGATCATCGCGAGTTTCGATTTTATTTACTCACTGAAATAAACGTTAGAAATGTAGCAGCAATTTATTATTCGTATTATTATGTAATGCAAAAACCAAGGAACAGGCTGTGTTAAGCCAATGTTGTTATGGTTACCACCTTGCTATGTGAAGCCGTAAAACCTACATTTACCGGTCAACATAACAAACATTCTCTTGTATATTCAATTGCGTTCTCTTTCTCTTCACTACACTTGGAACCTTATTCATTTTTCTCAAAATACCCCTTACTTTGCATTATTACTTAAATGAAAGGAAGATCGATGAATCAAATAAATTCACAATAAAATGATGTTAAAGTCACATAAGGACGGCAGCTTCCTAATCAAATGTTCGACCGGTAAATATTAAATTGTTATCTATGTACAGGTTATAGACCGCTATTGGTATTACAACCGCGTAGACGATGGTTCTCCATAAGAACAATAAGTTAAAAAAGTAGAATAATGTGTTTTCACTTAAGACCTAGCAGAATGGCAAAATACAGCAGTACAATATGACCGCGGACAAAATAAATCTTTGTGTAAAAATAAGTCGAAAGTGTGGAAATATTTTCTTTCCGACCGATGTTCCGTTTCCCAGAAAATCGACTTGGAAAATGAGGCCGATATTAACTCGGGTGCACAAGACTGACGAATTTTCAAAAGCAATTGTCTCGGAAACAAAGCCTCATCAAGAAAAAGATCGTTCTACAATTTTAGCTCGTGTTTTTATACAGATTCGTTTGACCTGCAGTTATACCATATTGGCTGTTGAATTTACAAATTTCTTGAAACGAACTCCAAATCAGAAAATTTCTTTCTACATTTTCGATTTATTTTTTTATGGAGAACCGCCTCCTATCCGATTATAACGCCAATAACGGACCACCCTGTATATTAGCGTGTGTATTAAAAAATCGTTCAAACACATTGCGATAAAATAATGTCTGTAATTTTTCATGATTTCCAACCTGATTTCCAAATAATTCTCTTACATGGCGAAAATGTGAACTGTATATGACCAGTATTAGCTGCGAATAACAGACATTACGAATGAAATTTCTATTGTGGAAGATCAATAAGAATATACATCGTGTATAGGAGAGTGTAATCATGTAAATGTAAAAGATCAGTATAAATGTTAAGTGTGTATTTCCTTCGGTTTCAGTTACAATGCGCACTTAAGACACACTGCTCCAATATCTTTCAATAAAGAAGCATTAAGTTCAATGAGCCTAATCAAATAAATCTTGACGCTACTGCTGACTTGACAGTCGTTTCATTAACCTTTAAAGGGCCGGGATTTTTTCATTGAAATTGTAAATTTTATTTACATAAAATTTATGCATATATACCACCAAAATGGCCGGCAAAGTATCCAAATTCTTAGGTGGCCACTATAGTGGCCAGCCCGGCCGCGAACGGTATGGCATATACTGGAATTTTTAAAATTTGAACTTTAATGTTTCTAAGGGTTTTTGATATCGCTAATCACGATTCTAAGGTCAGAGTATCGAAATTTTACTCAGAAACAGTGTTGTGAACCTAAACAAGCCTAAATGAATAACAGCAGTTACATTCATATATTATTCTTTCATTTGGCGTTACCCAAGGCTAACAACGTGGACGTAGAATGTTTTGTAGCTCTTTTTTTGTTTTTGGTGTTGTTTCTGTTATTGTTGGATTTGTTTTTTTAGTTTTCTGATTTTACTATTTATTCACTAATGCCCCAGCATTATACAAAATGAATAATGAATGTGTATCTCTCTGTTGCGTTTTTTTATCTGTTTGTTCACACTTATTGTCCTTCCAAATGAAAAAAAAAATGAATTTCTATGTCGGAAATTCGAATTTACGGTATTGATTGTTTCGTATGGAAATCCTCAAAACAGGGTGTTGTGCACAATGCAGTGTCACATGTAGAGCATATACAAAGAGTTCGACGTCTAGTTTGTGGTAATAAACACAAATTGAATCGACGGTTTTTATCCAGTAATTTTGGAAAATTACGACCTATTAGTCGAGAGGGTTTGGGCAGACGAGAAGTGGAGTCATTCGGACCAAGATTCAGTAAAGCCCTAAGCACTTGTAAACGAAACGAAGGAAAGGATACACGTTCATTATTCATTTTGTATAATGCAGGGGCATTAGTGAGTTGCGCGACTGCAGCTCGCATAATAAACAGTAAAATCAGAAAACTAAAAAAAAAAAACAAATCGAAAAATAACAGAAAAACCCCAAAAACAAAAAAAGAGCAACAAAAATTTCTACGTCCACGTCGTTAGCCCTGGGTAACGCCAAGGGAAAGAATAATATATGAATGTAACTGCTGTTATTCATAGGTTGGCAACGCTGTTTCTGCGTAAAATTTCGATACTCTGACCATAGAATCGTGATTAGCGATATCAAAAACCCTTAGAAACAAGTTCAAATTTTAACATTTTCAGTGGCCACTATAGTGGCCAGCCCGGCCCTCTAAAGGTTAAAACAAAAGGAAAGTACATTATAAATACACTAATTTATACCGAACCAATTACCTACACTAATAATGCTATATTCAAATATAACATTTTGTTATTAAAATACGAAGCATTAGACGCTAGAATAATTATCACACACAAGGTGTAATATTTCCATTTAAAAGTAATATACTTATGTTGTGTGCTTAATTTTAAATTATTTATATATCTTCTATCACTGATTAAACAAACAGGCATATTTATTAAATGTAACTGTACGAAGGAAAGGATATTCTACTTACATGGCCTCGCTGGAAGATTGATGGGTTCCTCGAGCTGTTTTAATTCCACTTCTATCTTTTTGATGTTAACATACTTGTGCAACATTAACTTCATTATTTTCTTTATAAAACCAATATAATCTGTAAGGAACCATGTAATATTGTTACGATAATAATTAAATCACAGTAAATTATTGGTACACGTAAATAAAATTATAAAGCACAATTTTACAAATCTTTTACATATCCACATTGAGAATGAAATAGTAAAACGACTGGGCATGAAACATTACGAAGTGCGCGTGGTCAGAAACTTTTACGCTCGTATACAGCGAGCATAATAATCGGGATTAACTCTTACGTATCTATTGAAACTGGGGCTGGGACTATTCGAATAATTTAATATTCGAATATTTTACAAGTATTCGAATGCTACGAATAAACTTCGAATATTTTACAAGTATTCGAATGCTACGAATAAACTTCGAATATTTGAGTATTCGAATGTTATTATTCGAATAGTATTCGAATATTTCGGTATTTGAATGCTACGAATAAACTTCGAATATTTGAGTATTCGAATGTTATTATTCGAATAGTATTCGAATATTTCGGTATTCGAATGCTACGAATAAACTTCGAATATTTGAGTATTCGAATGTTATTATTCGAATAGTATTCGAATATTTCGGTATTTGAATGCTACGAATAAACTTCGAATATTTGAGTATTCGAATGTTATTATTCGAATAGTATTCGAATATTTCGGTATTCGAATGCTACGAATAAACTTCGAATATTTGAGTATTCGAATGTTATTATTCGAATAGTATTCGAATATTTCGGTATTCGAATGCTACGAATAAACTTCGAATATTTGAGTATTCGAATGTTATTATTCGAATAGTATTCGAATACTTGGATATTCCAATTATATTCGCCAAATAATTCAGCAACTGAAGTATTCGAATATTCGAATACCGAAAAATTCGACAAATAGTCCCAGCCCTAATGGAAACAGCTGAAACCCTATAATAAACGTCATAAATACACAAATATTTAAATGAATTGTCAATAAACATGTTTAACGATAATACTCTCTTACCTCGTGGAAATTCTTGAGGACTAACTAATTCCCTAAAGAATTCTTGTGCCACGCTTGGATGCTCAGCCTCGGAAAGTGTGTCTGCAAACCAAAACTGTAGAGTCCTAGATTCTTGGGTGTGCTTCCCAGTTTGGGCGCTGACCAAGAACACTCTGAACTGTAAGCACAAATGCGGCGGGTGCACTTCCCCGTTCGCAACTGTAAAACGTTTACCATATTCATCCTGTCGGTGGCGACGATACGCCAGCGTTGTAAGTGTATTGTGAAAATATATGTACCAGCAACGGCTTGCTTATTAATAACTATTCCTGTATGATCCCCTCCGGCGATATGAACATTGTTTCCATTTCCATTCTCTGTCAGCGGCTTTAAAGCTTGCCTCTCTATTATTATCGTCGTGGAATTTGTGGTCTTGCATTTTGGAGTCATGACAATGCGTTCTAACAAATGAATCGGGGGAAATCGATAAAACGAAAAGTGGCCAATATTTTATTATTATACACGAAGAATTATTTTCAGGAAATTACAAAGGTTCGCTTATTATTCTGTTTAAACGATCGCGAGTGAGAGTTTAAACGTATCTTAAGCTCGAGACATGGTTATAAAGCTGCCAGCTGTTATCGCGGAACACGGCAGTTCGTGCGTTACGAGAAAATGGGATTTATTAAGTATTTGCTTTTGGAGAAGCATGTATTTAAAAATAACTGTAATTTTTTCACCTTCACCTGTCGTATTATCACCCATTTCGGACGTTGCTCGCCTCCGCTTGTGTTTACGTTGAGATAAGTAACTTGTTTATCGCAGCAGTAGGAAACAAAACACTGCTAATATGAAGATACACTGAAGTCTAATGCGAAGGAACGACGGGTACGGACTCGTCTGTTTCACCGACGAACAGTCTGGAACAGTCGCTGACTGCTGCACAGCTTTTTAACCGACTTCTTTACTGTCCCACCACGGATCCCAGTTTGCGCCTGTCAAAATAAGAACTGCATATAACCTCCTTGCTCCGTCCAGGCAACGTTTCCTCGTGCGCTGGGCATAATTGAAGACAACCTTCGGAAGGTAAAGCACAGTGGACAAGCGGGACGGGGTTTGTCCACAAAAAGAAATAGGTGAGATCAAGGAATCAACTTGAGCACTACTTACCGCAGAAACGATTATCGATCGAAATGATGATGCATGGCACCGCCCTACTCCATGCTTATATTTAAGTGTGACGTGTCATGTTTTGCCTACGTCATCGATGCTGCGCAAGTGGAACGACATCATAACTGCTAAATTATGACGTGTGTCACGATTCTATATAGGGTGATTCTTATAAACTGATATAGGAAAGCGTATGAGAAAATTATTTATACGATGAATATTCAGTTGGAAGGAGGACATTATATAATAGGAAGCATGATTTTTCTGGTGGACGCGTTGACGGCATAATTTCATAATTGGGGTTAAAAGAATTTTTTTGCTTTTTCTTAAGATTTAACACTTGGAACGAGATCCACATTCTGAAAAACTTGTTAGGTATATACTTAATGTACCAATGTATATTTGCCGAGCTGTTTACGATTTGCATATTTAGCGGGAGTGCTCGCTATAGTGCATGGAAGTTTTTAGAACGATTTCAGAATATCGCCTGAAAATGTCTAGAAACAATTTTATGTACTAGGTATGTACGAATCGTACGAAGGAATGACAAGTACACGTCGCGGTCGTGTTCAGAATCGGGCCCCTGTCCCCTCTTGAAACAAATGTATGTCGATCGTCCCTATAGGCAAAATTAGGGGCGCAAAATGGTCTTTTCATTGCGTTGACATTTTTTAAAATACAGTTTTAAATGAAATATTACAAGTTGTACTAGAAATGTTTTAATAAGCTACGAATAAAAATTCAGAGTAAGGTCATCAAGAAGCTCAAATGAATTGTATTATAAATAAAGGGCGCAATTTGGCACGTTCGCCTAGGGCAGAAAAAAGGCTCGAGCCGAGCCTGGTACCGTAATTATTCTGACTTTTTATTGTGTATCAAGAATTAATGTGAATTTAATTATTTAGGCTATACTATCAGATAGAGATAAAATATAAATTACAAGCTTAAATCTTGTAAAAGAAGGTTAAAAAATGTACTTGTGTACTTTTACATATTTCTCCCCCTTCAAGAAAGGGTCCTGGATTCGCAGCTACGTACACCTTTCAATTATTCACTTATATTACACTTTTAAAATGTTACAATTCGAAGAATTAAATAGCTTGTTAAGTCTTTGAGTAATGTAGTGTGTGCGAATGAAGTCATGCGCTCGTTGCACCCTTCTGACATTCTATTCTCGGAAAAAGCTGTTACCCTCGTTTTGGTCATTGAACTTCTATATTTATTATATTGACTATAATTCAGTAAATATAGACATATTATATTCACTGATTTTGGAATATTTGCAACATTGATTGATTAAGTTGCTACAGAAAAAGGGAAGGATGTTCCCTCCCAGGATAGGGCTGCTATCCGTAAAATCATCAATCTAGAACAGAGGGCATTAAAACCCCGGACATTTCCACGTGAAACCCGGACACTTTTAATTATTTCTTATATTAGCTACGATATCCCAAGACAAAAATTTCTGTAAATTATAAACTTTAACCGCAATCAAGAAATAAAGATAAAATATTTATGACTTTTGAGCAAGCAGCATCGAAAAACCCGAATCACTACAGAAAATCCCTCAAGACATCCCCGGACAGCCTACAAAAGAGAACAAATCCGAGGAAACCCGGACGGATGGCACCCCTATCCCAGGACAAAGAGGACGCGATTCTTTCAAAGTCACATCCAGGGATCGGCGGGCTCCAGCTACCGCTGATGGAGGGGGAAACACCTACAGAAGCGGTGGTTATGTGTGCATGAACTGCGCCTGCGTCGACTGCGAGCCCGCCGATCCCTGATCACATCTGTAACCGCGATATCTCGAAAACTAATTACACAGTCCAACAAAATGAAACTTTTTTTCTGTTCCGCAATATCCACTGGGTGATTCTTGTAGAGTTTTTCGCCCTGAACACGAATCCGCAAACCGTTTATCGCCATCACCCACAGTTTTTGAGGAATTCGATTTTGAAAAAAACTGCAAATTTTCAACTCTGAACATCTTTTGTGTCGAAACGGTAATAGTTATTCGGTTGCTCGTTGCGTCAAATTATTCTACGAACCCTCCCGAATACAACGATATCAGTTATTATTGCATTATGGTCATTTAAAATTGTTAAAACAACGATCAAAGGGAAAATGACACCCGAAATGCACCCATTTTTGAAGTTATCTTTCAATTTATTTCCAAAACTAAGGGTCTTAGAAAAAATCTGACTACTCCACCCGATGCGGCAGACATTTTGCCTCTGGAAAGCAGCAAGAGAAGTGGTAAGTCACGTTTTGTTTTCAATACAGAAGCGAAATAGTTTAGCAAAACGCGCGGTGCCAACAGTGGTACTCAGGCGCGTTAAGCGATTGTGTTACGCTGAGCGGCAGTGGACCCAGGCCCGGATTAAGATTTTTGGGGCCCGGGGCTATGAAACCTTCGGGGGCCCCCGTGGTTGAACAGCGGGCGGGGGGGGGGGGGGGTAAAAAAGATATTGTACAATTAACTTTTAATTAAAATGTTGTTTTCTTATCTTTAATTTTGCAAATTCTTGTATCAAGTCTTCACAATCGATAGATCTTAATAAATCAGATTCAATCGTTAAACGTGCTAAGGATGATAACCGATTATCTAACATCGTCGCTCTATACATATTCTTTATTCTCTTTAGTACAGAAAATGATCTTTCCGCCTCACAATTTGCGATTGGTGTAGTTACAAATAATCTATACACAATGTATATGTTCGGGAAAATATCAATCATTTGTCGATCGACTATCCAATTTAGCACTTTGAGAGGAGACAGTGAGTTGACTTTTTCGTCTGGAATTTTTGTGTGATTAGAAAAAAAATCTTGAGGTTGTAATTTCAATAATGCAGTGAATTGGTCTAATTCACAAATTAAACTATTTTGCAAATCTTTCGAATACGTCTTCACTAAATTTAAAGCTTTCATTTGCATTTCATCTCTGTTCATAGTTAATAAGTTGCATAAAAATCCAAATAAATCAACGATATGAGTATAAGCTTCACTTCGCTTTTTTAACTCTGTTATTAGTTTATCGATTATTAAATAAAAAGTTTCAACTCGAAATTTGTCAGATCCATGTAACTTTGGAATTTCTTTTTCACCATCTCTAAGCTTTTTAATAATTGTTCTTTTACCGAAATTAGAATATTCTTGAACGACAAATGAAGTTAGTTCTTTGGATTCATTTTCCATCTTTGTAAACTCAGAACGTAATTTTTTTATAAAATCAACTAATGATAATATCATGTTATTAGGGTAGATGTCCCAATTACTGCCACCTTAAGATTATAACCGCACTTCATTTAATTATTTCGCGTGTTGTGTAACCTAAAAATTGTTTCAGTTTGAAACAATATTATTTAACATCTCCATTAAAAAAAAAATAGTTTTATCAATTAAATATGAAGAATTTATTAATAATTAATTAAAACTCGCGAGCGATCCTAGTGTACCTATAACTGTCACCTCAAAAATCATCTTGTCCTAGGTAGTACATATGAGTACATATATTTTTTTATTTTAATGTAAATCAGAATCTCCATTTAATAATAACTATTTTTTGTACATTTCTTTTTATACGTTACGTTTTTATTACGTTTAATAAATCAAGTGGCAGTAATTGGGACAAGTCCACTTCAACTTTTTGTAGATATATGCTAACAACGTTAAATCGACTCAAAATTCGATGCCACAACACTGCCATAAATACATTTTCTAATTTAATGATGTTAGTGAGTAAAGACGAAGCTTCGTGTCGAGTGTCTAATTTTTGAGCTTCATCTTTAGCTAAGATACTCAGTGCTTTATAAATTCCATCGAAATTTTTAATTAATGCATTTGTAGCTACTGCTCTGCGCGACCACCGAGTGATTGATAAACTCGTAAGTCTAGAGTTTTCTTGTACTAGCACACCCCACCTGTGTGCGGAAGAACTAAAAAAAGTGTAAAGCCTTTGCAATAGACCAAAAAAAGTAGTAGCACATATACATTCATCAACGCTACATTCCCCAACCAAATTTAAGGAGTGTCCAATACATGGAACATAAAATGCTAATTCATTTTCTTTTTTCAAACACGCTTGCAAGCCAGAATATTTGCCGGACATGTTACTAGCATTGTCATATGTTTGTGCGCGGCAATTGCTAATATCTATCTCATGTTCCTTAAGCAATTCTAACTGACTTTTAATTTGTAGAAAACAGAAAAAACGTTCATTAATATGACCATTTAAATAATATCGAAAAATTACGGACAATTGATCGACGTGGGAAATGTCAGGAGTAGAATCTACAACATGTCCCCAATATTTAGCTTCTTTCACTTCATCGATTATATGTCTCAGAATTTTTGTTGACATTAAATCTATTACCTCTTCGCAGATAGTTTTAGATAGGTATGATGCATTTCCTCGGCCTTTATTTGCATACGTATTGATATGTTCTTTTATAAAGGGGTCAAACTGAGCTATAAGCTCCAATGCGCCGAGATAATTTCCATTATTTGACGAGTTGAACACTTCATTACTACCACGAAATGGAAGACCTCTTTCAGCTAAAAACCGAATAACTGCTACGATCCTTTTTAAAATTTCAGTCCAATATTTCATTTTTGATTCCATCATAATTACTATATCCTTATTAATATGTGCACTTTCTAGCATGAAATTGATCCAATCAATCATGCATTGATTATGCTCTTTATTGTTCTCATGGCTGCAAATTACTTCATCTCCTTTTTTCCAATTTGAAAACCCACCCTTTACAAACACATTTCCCTGATCTGATGAAAATAATTTACAGACATAGCAAAAAACTGCCCCTGCGGACTCTGAAAACATTAACCATTTCCGATCGCATTTTTCGCCGTTATTTAGTTTTCGTTGAAAATAATTCGGTGAAAAACATCTACTCTGTGTTGCGTATTCTCGCTTTGAAGTCTTAAAGTCGGAATTTTTATATTGAAAAAATTCATATCCTTTATTTAAATATTTTATCCGTTCATTCTGGTTTTCATTTAATTTTAAAGACCATAAGGCAGGATCTTTGTGCAAGACATCTGTGAAAAGTTTTTAAAGGAAATTAAAAAATTGAAGTTTTTAACGAAATTGTAAAGTATAAAAAAATATATAAGTTGTACATCGAGTACGTAAATATAAGTTATTATAAATGCAAAAATATCAATAAATAAAATACAATTTGTATAGATTTTTTTATATTTAAGATGTTAGTTTTTAAATAGTATTTATACATTTAAAAATCATCTCCAGTTTTTATCCAGAAATGAATGCATGAATTTGCATATTGTTAAATAAAATTCAAATAAACAGTAGAAACTCAAAAGAGAACTAAAATTTGAAACTAATAATATAGTAGAAGAATCATATTTCCGACGTTTATTAGTTAGATCGTTACCCAAAATCAAATTGGCAAATGAAAATGATTTCTGTGAAATCAGAAACTATTATTCGACATGTTTGAAAGTAACTACATATATCTACGTATTCAACTGTTAAAATTAAAAATTTCTAGATAATTCATTAAAATACCTGTCTTGGGCGAATTTTCTAATGCAACAATGGTATCCCTAGCATCGGTTTCACTATTATTGTTTAAGATATCACTACCACAGATGTCTCCAGCAGAATAATCGGCGAGTTTTACATTATTCTCAGATATACCAGTGTTCTCTTGATTATTATTATTATTGCCATTTTTTGAATTTGTTTCATTCGCATCATACATATACGTCTAATTGAGTAGACATGTGCGTGTTTTGATTATGAGTCAGACAGCTTGAATTTGATTGTATAGCAGCTTCTTCGTGAACACTAAGTTTATTGGCTTCTTCTGCGTGTTCCTCGTGCTCATCAGCGTTTGATTGAGATGGCGAGAAATATTCTGTTAATTTCGGCAGTTTTTTGTTAAACTTCTCTTCCCCTTTTTTATGTTTCCTTTTCAACGCTCCACTATCATATTTTCTCAACATTTTCAAATAAAGTTCAAATAAAACAATTGGCATAAAAACACTTCAGTGGTCTGGAGAACACACCATTATATACATATGTATGTATTTACTCTATTCACTCTTTAATAAAGCTGCACAGTTAAAACTTAAAATAAGTCGCGAAAGCAAATCTCGTTAAGAACTTTCTTCTTTGCAAAGCACAGGCAAACTGTTAAAAGTAACAATCGTCTCCGGGCAGGGATCGGCGGGCCTCTCGTTGCTTCGGTTTTGTTTTTCCGCAAATTGAAACACGCGCTCGCTCGCGCGTCGACACACACTGCACGCACACTATAAAGCCAGCTGCACACATTCTGATAGACCTGTCAGCTATGCCTGGCGCAATTATCTCCTATTTGTTATTGAGAAAAATGTTTGAAGTCAAGCTTACTTTATTTCAAGGGGTACATCTTGTAATGGTCACAAATCTTATCTAAACATGCCTTCGAGATTTCAAAGTGTCCGTTGTTTTCTTTAACACGTTAAGCGCCACGTCAGTCACCGGTGACTGACAGTATAACATACGGTTAAGCGCACGTCAGTCATCGGTGACTGACAGTATAAAATACGATATAAAACTAAAAAAATTACATTCTATTAATAAAGTAATATATGTACCTAAATAGTTCTTCTTATTGTTAGAGAACTGACTGAATATAAACGTAAAGCATTTCTAAAGTGTTTGTATTACTTTGTTGCAACCCAAACGGATCAACGGCCGCCAGCATATCGGTGAAGGCGGAGACCGCGGGCCAAACGGAAAGGAAGGCAAACTCAGCGTGGCGCTTACCGTGTTAATGGAACTATCATGCATTTACCCTGATAATATAAAAAAATCGTATTACTTCTGAAACATTGGAGTGGGTGCAACTATCTTTTAGAGATAGAGTAAATCAAAGCATTGACATGTGAGGTCATCATTTCAAATACCGAAGATAAGGTAAGGAACAATTTCTAGACGTTCAACGAAGGTAAGTTTTGAATGGTAATAAATGACCTTGAATGACCTTGAAACACATACACATTAGGTCGATGAATTTGTCACGGAACGGGCTACACATCTGAATAAAAACATATATACTCGAGCTAATTTAAGAAGTAACTTGACGAACGACGAGTTTAGATCGGTTCTGCGCATGTTGGCGCTCATTGGCTATGCCACCACCAATGGTCTTTCGGCTGCGCATCCGTTCTGCGCCGAAAGCATGTTATACACAATGGATGAAAATGAATTCTGTTCAAAAAAATAAAAAAGGAAAGGTAAGGAACTGAAATATTATAAGTAACATTTCAATATAATACGACTAATAAATAAATTCTTAATATTGTAGGGACAAAATCTATCCTGGTTTGCTGGAGATGTTTAAGGCGACTTGAGTGGGCTGTTTATTGCCCTGTGTCGAGGAAAAGGACGGGGCAGGGTGAAATTGGGGGACGGTGGAAAAGGAGTGTTCTTCGGAGGACACTCAGAACGTAACCGTCGAAGAAGGCAGTCAATCGTTTGACTGACTTAGCAAACGTATCCTGTGTATTTTTGTCAATTTAATAAAGAGCGTGATAATTTATTAAGTTAGTGAATTTATTTCACTACAGATCAGAAGTGGGATATACTTCACTCACAATCAGTTATCGTGTTTGTGTAAAATTTAGTGAACACATAAACGGATTAGGAGACAAGTTAGATAACGCTCCGAATTTGTGGAGTATTGTGGTGCTGTGACGATGGGTCGGGACGGTACTCCAGAGGGGAAGGATGGCCGACGTCAGAAAAAGTTAAAGAAGCGCACCAGGAATGAATCGCGGGACCGGGACACAACGAGGAGTTATCGTCGTTCAAAAAGGTCCTATCGAAATAGGAGTTCATCGAGGTCTCCGACAAGTAGTCCAAGGGATCATGGCGAAAGTTCGGGACGTGGCAGTTTGTCTACCCGAGACACCGATTTTGCGAGACTAGCCGATGTATTAACAGGTATTGTGAAAGCAGGCTCAGTGCGTTCAAGCAATTTTTTGAACGAGAAGTTTTTGCCGGAATTTGATCCAGCCGCAGAAAATTTAACCTCGGCGGATTGGGTTGACAAAATTAATACTAATGCGACAATATATGGCTGGGATGACAAAACGAAGCTTTATTTGGCGGTATGTAAATTAAAGGGCAATGCAAAATTGTGGTATGATGAGCTACACCACTCGCGTATGTCGTGGCAAGACTTTTCGCATGCTATTATTGAACAGTTCCCGGGAGAATCACAATTTGGTAAGCTTTTTTATGAAGCAGCGAATTACATGAGCTCCCCAGGTCAGGACTTGCAAACGTATTGTTTTATTAAGCTAGGGAAAATTAATAAGCTAAAGCTTGGGCTTACGGAGGAGAAGTTAGTAGATTTTGTAGCACACGGGATACATGATCAGAACATTCGTGTGACTCTTCAGACTGCCCGTTGCAAAACGCTTACGGAATTTAACAAATGTTTGAGTATTTTCTCGGCTGGGAATACGAAGGTGAAGGAAACCAAGCATTATACGAAGCGGTATGTTCCCGCCGAAAACGTGAAGAATCAGGGAGATTGTAAAATGTATGGTTCTCTTAGGGAGGCTTCGTGTTATGCTTGTGGTAAGACAGGGCATTTGAAGAGGAATTGTCCGGGTAAGGGGGAAGTAAAATTAGTTGGGACGCACAGGGATAAGCCGACATGCAGGTATTGTCATAAAACGGGTCATGTAGAGGATCAATGTTATCGTAAGAAGTCTGAGAAGGGTAAAGTGAAGTCTTCTTGACTAACTGTGGCTAATTCACGTGGTCCGCTAGAAGTCTGCCTGGTCACTGATGTATGTAAACCGTTTAAACGGTGTTACATAAATGGGGTAGAGAAGGAATGCATGGTAGATTTAGGCAGTGATTGTACGTTGATGAAAGAGAGTGTGGCTAGGGAGTTGAATGTAACTTTATGTGGAACCGAAAGGGTGTTGTTAGCATTTAATCACACATTTGTAACACCGATCGCTTGCTCGACAATTACTTTTCTAATCGATAATATCTTGTTTGAAGTCGGAGTTCTCATCGTAGCAGATGACCAACTTACGCGGGATATATTAATTGGGCGGGATGTTCTCGGTAATCCAGGTGTTATAGCATCAGTGGATGCAACTGGTTTAATATTTTCGAAGCAAAATGCAAAAAAGGTTCTAAATGAAGTTGCTGATATAAATGTTATAGATATAGTACAAAGGAAGGAAATTAAAATCGTTGATATTTATTGCCCTGGTCTTGAAGAGAGGGATCAAAAACGATTGGTGGAACTTTTGAATGTTTATCGAAAGAATGTCTCTTTTAAGATTGAAGAGATGGGTAGAGCTAACGCGACAGTCATGAAAATTGAGTTGCTTAGTGATGAGCCGGTACATCATCGACCTTATCGTATGTCGTTTTCGGAACGTGAGATAGTAAAAAAAATGGTGGCGGAATTAGAGGATAATGGCATTATACGCGAAAGTCATTCCCCACATACTAGCCCGGTTATTTTGGTTAAAAAAAAAAACGGTGAAAAGCGGTTGTGTATAGATTTTCGCGCGCTTAATAAAATAACGATACGGGACAAATATCCTTTACCGATCATTGACGACCAAATAGATCGTTTAGGGGGTAAGTCTTATTTTATTTAATTGGATCTTACATCTGGGTTTTATCAGATCCCGATGGACCCGGAATCTATTGAGAAGACGGCATTTGTTACACCAGACGGTCAATATGAGTTTTTGCGTATGCCTTTTGGTTTGGCGAATGCTCCCTCTGTATTTCAGAGAGCCATTAATAATGCTTTGGGTGAATTGAGGTATAATGTTGCTTTAGTTTATATTGATGATATTTTAATACCCGTTGAGAATATTGAAGAAGGATTTAAACACCTTGAATTGGTTCTGGAGGCTTTGAGGAAAAGTAATTTTACGCTTAATCCAGCTAAGTGCAAGTTTTTCCAAAAGACGATTGAGTATTTAGGTAGAGAGATATCTGTTGAGGGAGTGCGTCCGGGGAGGCACAAGGTTGATGCTGTAATGAAAGCGTCGACTCCATCTAATGTAAAGGGAGTACGTCAGTTTCTCGGGCTTGCGGGGTATTTTCGTAAATTTGTTAAGGACTTTGCAAAGAAGGTGTCACCGTTAACCGATCTTTTGCGTAAAGATATTCAGTGGGTATGGGGTTTGGAGCAGTCGCGCGCTGTCATTGAGATAAAGCAGACACTTTGTGACCGGCCAGTTCTAGCTATTTATGACCCTAAGCTTGAAACAGAGTTGCACACTGACGCGAGTTCGGTTGGGCTAGGCGCTATATTGATACAAAAGAAAGGTTCTGAGAAAAAGGTGGTTGCCTATTACAGTCGTAAAACATCTGTAGAGGAGCAGAAATACCATTCTTACGATTTGGAAACTCTCGCAGTGGTCGCTGCGCTAAAAGTGTTTAGGGTTTATTTATTAGGAATTAAGTTTAAAGTAGTCACGGATTGCAGCGCCGTGCGGGCTACAGTTGCGAAAAAAAGATATTTATTTATTTATTTATTTATTTATTTATTTATTTGACATTAACGGTCGAAACCATTTCGTATATACGTGAGCAAAACAATGACGTAAGGTAGAGACAACAATGATACAGGACAAGACGATGACACGCCAATACCTAGCTGCGGTGTAGGAGTTCTCGGTATGCATTGGCTCTAAACACGCAAGTGGAACCCGAAAAAAAATCCAGGCTTCTAAAGAGTGCGTTGCCCAGGACGCAGATCCTATGCAGCGGGTCGCTAGTGCTAAATCTCGAGGTATACTGACGCGGGTTAAACAATAGTGGACCTCTGGTAGGGTAGCCAGGCGCGTTAAACCGAATTAAACTCGTAATAGGCGGGTTATCTACTATTCCATTAATAATCTTAAATAAAAATAACAAGTCCGCCACGACCCTCCGAATCTCAAGAGTAGTCAATCCCAGTCGCCTCATTATCGGAGCATAGTCATGGTCAAAACGAGCAAGCGGCTGTCCCATTTTATAAGCAAGGAAACGCAGAAACTTATGCTGCACCTTCTCCAAGCTGTACTTATCCTTGGCCGTACTGGGAGTCCAGATAACCGAGGCATACTCCAGGTGAGGAAGCACAAGCGCGGAGTACAGCGTGAGCAAGGTACGCGGGTTATCGAAGTTAAAACATGACCTGCGTAAGAATCCCAGAGCCTTATTGGCGGCGGCGATGACATTAACACGGTGCGTGGAGAACGTGAGCGCGGCATCGACGTAAACACCCAGATCCCGCGCGACATATCTAGTCGACAGTACGTTGTCCGCTATGGCGTACGGAAACTGGGAAACACTCTTGCTGCGCGAGAACCTCATAACAAAGCATTTATCTACATTCAGCTCCATACGGTTCCGCAAACACCAGGCCTCTAGACCTCCCAGGTCCGATTGTAAATCAATTGCGTCGGAACCACCGGATATGGTTTTAAACAGTTTGAGGTCGTCAGCATATAACAAGAACCTACTACCGGTAATAACGTATCTAATATCATCTATGAATAATAGAAATAGCATCGGACCAAGGTGTGAACCCTGAGGCACGCCTGAAGGGACGCAGATTTGCCTCGAAAGGGAAAGCCCAACCTTGACCCTCTGCGAGCGACCCGTGATATAAGAGTATAACCAGCACAAAAAGCTGTCTCTAAATCCACAGCTCGCGAGCTTGTCAATCAGCAAGGCATGATTCACCCTGTCGAACGCTTTAGAGAAATCAGTGTATATGCAGTCCACTTGACAGTTGTCATCTAGAGCTCTGGACACAAAGTTACAAAATGAGGAAAGATTAGAAACCGTAGATCTACCCGGCAAAAACCCATGCTGCTCGTATGAGACTGTTCTGCTGACAAGTGCACCAAGTTTCTTGGTTACAATACCCTCAAAGATCTTACCAAAAATATTTAAAAGTGAAATCGGCCTGTAGTTGGAAATGTCAGACTTATCCCCAGATTTGTATACGGGAGTAATTAAGCCCCGTTTCCACCTCCGAGGAAAGGACCCCGTGGTCAGAGATCGATTGAAAATTATCAACAGAGGCCGAGAGAGAATGAACTTACAATTTTTTATAAACAGAGCAGGGATCCCATCTTCTCCCGGGCTCTTGTTGTTTGCCAAACCCTCGATTTCAGTAAGGATATCGCTTATACTAATGACCAAATGAGGGAAGTCGAAGGACGCTTGCATGCCATCCTCCAGGTGGAAGCCCGAGTTGTCCCCGGCATCATAAACTGATTCAAAATACTCCGCGAACATGTTGGCGATCTCAGAGGGGCAAGAAGACACGACTCCATTACGCCCTAGGGAAGGCGGCAGCCCACCCGAGGACCGATTTACGTTAACAAAGTTCCAGAAAGCTTTAATATTATCCGGGATATTAGATTCCACCCTGCGAACATAGTTACCATAGCACGATCTCGAGAGAGTTTTACAGAGTGATCTGAGATGACTAAATGTCAAGTAGTCATCGTAGCGATGCGAGGTCTTATACACACGGTGAGCCGCCTTCTTAAATCTGGTTAGGGATACCAACTCCGAGGAAAACCAACATGGGAACGAAGGATGCCGAGCCCGACGAAAAGGTACAAATGAGTCGATCACTTGGGAAATATGCTCATAAAAAACCCGAACAGCATCGTCCACTGAGAGTTGGGGAAGGCAAGCGTCCCATTCAATGGTATTAAGATATTGGAGTATGCGCTCGTAGTTCCCGCAATTAAAGTCACGTTTAGCATAATTTGCGATCACTCGTGGCAGCTGGATCGATATGTGCACACTCGCCACAAGAGGAGGATGGTAACGGTCCTCTTCCAGCAGCGCATCCAGCGCGAGTTCCACGACGACGTCGCCCAGCGTAGAGAGAACCAGGTCCAGCGTCGATCCATAGCAGTTAGGAAAACGATTGGCCTGCTGCATAGAGTAGAGATGACACAACTCCAGGATGTACCCGAGCGCCGACTTATCGCAACTGGTGGCAAGGGAAGAGCTGCAGGGTACGAGGGCATTGCTCGGTCCCGGGCGCCATGACACATGCGGAATGTTGAAATCCCCGAAGATGATGATATCCGGAGAGGACATCAGCGAGACAATATCTTCAAGACTAAGGAGTAGGTCTTCGTACACGGTGAGGCGGGAGGAGGGAGGGATGTACACTGCGCCCAGAATTAGGAGCCGGGGCTTGGCACCCACTCTGACAAAAAGATGTTCAACACTGTCAATTTGCGTATGCACCTGCGACGAATGCAGTTGTTTGCTGATAGCTATCAGGGCTCCCCCACCTCTCGACAAGTTACTAGTGTTAGGATTCCTATCACAGCGATACACCACGTAATCCAATAGGCCGAGTTCACTGGTGGATATATTATCGTTAAGCCATGTTTCAACGAGCACAATAACATCATAAGAAATCGGCGAACAGGCAATAGCACATCGAAGGTCGGACAGCTTGGTTCGGAGACCCCTTACGTTCTGGAAATAAACTGAGACCCTCCGGTTCGCCCATCGTTTTTTGGGCCCTGAGTAGGTGAAGCACGGACAATCCTCGGCTCGCCCCTGACGTACCTGATAGTCTTGTCAGTCTCCCCTCTTGAATGCAGCACCTTAAGTTGATTCCTCAGATCTTGCAACTCGCTCCGCTGCAGGGGAGTCTTGTCGTCCGTGATTTTGCAATGACCTGAGTACCGGTGCTTGTTTTTCAAGACGGACATTGCTACTTCAGCCGAATGGAGCTTAACGCATAACGGTCTAGGGGCAGCACCGCCAGGTTTGCCAAGTCTGTAGGCCTTGATGCTGCTGTAATCCGACGCGTAAACCTGATCAAGAAGAGCTACGGCCGATTGTACATCACCTCCTCCACCTCCGCTCGCAGGCCCAGGGGCCGATTCGGCCAGGCCATGAATAATAACGTTGGATGCCCTTGCTTGCCTTTCGGTGACCTCCTTAATTACGCCACTGGTCATGCCTTGCAGGAGCGGAGCTGGGTCAGCTGGTGTATTGAGGCTCTCCAGACGGCTGATCCTTTCGCTCACGTCAGCTAACGAGCCCCTGATCTCAGCTAGGTCGGCGTTGAAGACGGCCATTACATCCCGCTGGAAATTAGCTATCTCGCTACGTACAACACTGAGGACCACATTCCTGATGTCATCAAGTGAAGGATAAGCAGCAGCCACCTGCTGCGATGGTGGGTCCACAAAGATCGAGACGTCAGGAGGGGAAGATGGTGCCTTGCAATTCACAAAGCACCCATTAAGGACCCGGTGGCTCGTTCTGGCCATACATTTCGACCCTGGGTGCGAAGAGACTCCACAACCCGAGCAAACAGTCGGATTGATCACATTTGTACCGCAGCCCTTGCATTTGACCACTGCCGTAGACATTGGAAGACCGCCGGAAGGTGCAAGTAGATACTCGGAAACCACACACAGACACGAACGCCGAATCAGGGCTATTCCAATTTATCCACGACACAGGCAATTGCACTAAGGGCAACTGTCGCCAGAGAGAATCCCACAAAAATCCGGTGAAGAACCACTAATCGTAGCAACAATTAATACTTAGCCACACAACCGTGCGACAAACCGCGACAAGGCAGCGCGCGTAAACCAGAGCAAAACAAAGGAAGGTGTTGACTCTACAAACGCCAGAATCGAACTTCGATATTCAACCTAGAGTTGCTAGATGGTGGGTGTACATGCAGGATTTTGATTTTGAGATTATTTATCGTCCGGGTACTCAAGTTGCTCACGTAGATTATTTAAGTAGAAATCCGATTGATTGCATGCTTATTGATATTACCGATGCAGAGTGGATTAAAGTAGCACAGATTCAGGATCATGATATTATGATTATTCAAAAGATTTTACAGTCAGGGGATGTAAAACCCCAAACGAAGCAATACTTTGAAAGGTATGACCTGAGGGGTGGGGTTGTATTTCGTCGAACAGAGACAGGGAATAAATGGGTAGTCCCTCGAGCTTCACGTTTTAACGTTGTGAAAATGTGTCATGACGACCAGGGACACTTGGCGTTTGAAAAAACTATTGAAAAGGTTCGGGATAATTATTGGTTCAAGGGCATGCGAAGGTTTGTTGCTAAGTACGTGCGAGCGTGATTAAATTGCTTAACCTATAGAGAAGGTTGCAATACCGTTTCATACCCTCCATTTGGATCATATCGGTCCATTCATTACAAGCAGACACAAAAACACGCAAATATTGACCATAGTAGATGGGTTCACGAAGTTTTGTATTATTGAGCCTGTACGAGACACAAAAACCAAGTGGGTTTTGAAGGCTTTAGATCAATTATTTGCAATATTTGGGGTTCCTACTAGAATTGTGAGCGATAGAGGCACGAGTTTTACGTCGCATGGCTTCATTACTTTTTGCCAGGAATATGGAATTAAGCATATATTAAATGCAGTGGCTACCCCAAGGGCGAATGGGCAATGCGAAAGGATGAATCGCACTGTTTTAAATTCACTCGCAACCACCAGCGCGGGTGCGCCTGAGGATTAATGGGACGGATTTGTTAAGAAAGTGCAGAGTGGTATTAATTCTGCAACAAATCGTACTACAGGTAGTAGTCCGGCGCAGCTTCTGTACGGTTTTAAACCCCGGAGCACTGCTGACGCAGTGTTGCTAGGGGCAATTCAAACGACTTTGGATCGCGTAGATTTGGAAGCATTACGCAAGAAAGCAAAACGTTCAACAGATATAGAACAGGCGCAGCAAAAGGCAAGGTTTGATGCGCGGCGATTTAAACCGCCCCGTTATGCATTAGGAGATGTGGTCATGGTGTCTTCGAGTCCACCATCAACGGGTTACAGCAGGAAGTTAATGGCGAAGTCGAAGGGTCCTTTTAAAATTATTGCTGTTTTGCCTAATGATCGTTACGAGGTTGAGGACCTACGACAGCTAAAAAAGGGACGAGGCCATAGAAGTGTGGTTGCGGTGGACAGTTTACAAAAATGGGTTATCTTTGATGCTCTGGAATAGTGAATGGTAAGTTGTTGTTGATACTATAGTGTTTCTTTACAGTTTAATGTCAATTTGGGATATTCTAACGGAAATAATATTGGAACTGGACAAAGTAAACATAGAGGACGTTGGATTTATTAGTAGAGTCAAGGCAGAGTATTGAATTGTTTGGAAGTATAAAAGAAAGGAAAAAAAGGATAGGAGAGGATAATTTATAGCCGGAGTCGGGGGTGCTCTGGTACGGTTCCTGGTCAGGACTGTGTGGACGGAGGCTCTACGGCGAGGCTGGGACCACGGGCAGTCGGAGTCAGGGTAGCTTCTGGTCGAGCGGCTTTGGTCGCACGCTCGATTGTAGGTGGCCCCTGGCGAGGCTGGCGACCAGGTTCGGTTCATACCGGGCACTCGTTGGAAACGGCTGGAGTGCAGCTGTTCCGCGGGGTAAAGTCCCGGAGCAGACCGAATTTCCTTCACTTTCCCTATGGACCTTTCCTCAGGCGCCATCCCAGTAGTCATCGCATTGCGATTTGCACTCTTAGCCGGGTTTGATCACCCCGTCGAAATGGGAGTGGGAATCGGGGTGTCGAGATTGCAATTCCCGAAAGTTATACAAGTGACTAGGTATCTTAATTTTGGAATGCTTATGAATTTTTAGGTTTGAAGATGCTAAATCTAAGTTAATCACCAACAAATGAGCCGAGGGCGGCTTGTGCGTCAGGGAGGCCGAATGTAGGGACAAAATCTATCCTGGTTTGCTGGAGATGTTTAAGGCGACTTGAGTGGGCTGTTTATTGCCCTGTGTCGAGGAAAAGGACGGGGCAGGGTGAAATTGGGGGACGGTGGAAAAGGAGTGTTCTTCGGAGGACACTCAGAACGTAACCGTCGAAGAAGGCAGTCAATCGTTTGACTGACTTAGCAAACGTATCCTGTGTATTTTTGTCAATTTAATAAACAGCGTGATAATTTATTAAGTTAGTGAATTTATTTCACTACAATATGGCACGAATTTAGTAGAATACACATTTTATTTGGTTACCCGGTATGTGAAAGAGAATCGGAATGGTGCAAGGAGAGTGGGAAGCCTGGGTGGTAAAGTGGGGGAACAGAGACCTCGCGACAGTCGAATAGGTCATTCAACATGCGCGAAATTAGTTCCTTCTAAAATGAGCTCGAATATAGTTCTATTTAAGAAAACAAAGGTCATTTTGAAATCTCGAAAGCATGTCCACCTAGATAAGATTTGTGACCATTACAAGATATCCCCCTCGAAACAAAGTATGTTATACGTGAAACATTTTTTTCAATAACGAATAATTGAGGAAATATGTACTTGCATGCGAAATTTCAAATGGGATACCTTGTATACAGGGTGTCCCAAAAATGCTGCGGTTCCTTAAAGGGGGTGATTCGGGGGGTGATTGCAAACAACTTTTTCCTTTGCTAAAATGCCCTCCGAGGTTTCGTTAACGAGATATTAATAAAAAGCACCGACCAATCAGAGCGCGAGCCTTCCGCTGGAGGTCCCGCGCTAGCGTGGCCGCGCGCCGGGCCGCGCTGCGACTACGAACAAGCAAGGCGGCATGCATCGAAGGAAATTGCGTAGAATGGCAAATGAAAAAGACGTAACAAAAAATCGAATCTTTTGCCATGGTTTGTTTGCCATTTAAAGTGAATAATGAATAAAGGATAAATGGATGAAAATCGCGTGTAACGTAAAAAGACGAATACACATTTTTTTTAGAAGATTCGAAAATAATAATTATTTGAAGTGGGAGGATAAGGAATACGTAAAATTCCTTGTGTTAATAACATATCCACGAAAAGGTAATGTAACAGGAAATTAACGAAAAGTGATCGTAGTTCGTTATTGTGATAAAAATCCGTAACTCAATAACGGCCAGCACTGTTGCTGATAACGAATAAGTCTGTTTAAAAAGCCCGAATAAATATTTTCGTACGAGAATTTGGAGAATTATCGCCGGAAATAAGCCATAGCTTGCGTTAAATTTAAAAATGAATGATCACCATTAAAGTAACTAAAACTCACCCTTGTCGAAAATTCACCTGCAACTTGAAAACTTGTGTCACTGGGTCACTGAACCGATCCTGGTCATCGATGGACGAGCCCAGTGCACAGCTGATCCCAGGTATACGACACTACCCAAAGTTAAGGGTCGCAATGTCAGGTGCGTCCAGGTCAACGTACCGAAATATTCACTTCACTGCACGGCTACTAACACTGATCACTTTATTTACTTTTTATGGAACGTGTTGTTCCTACGTTTTAAAGCCGCGACGCTAACCGACGAAACGTATCCTCGCTTGGTGTTTCGATATTGGGATATTCTAGCGCAAATGCTCGCGCAGCAGCACTTGCGTTCCCGTCGTTCCGGGCGTAGACCCAGAACATACGGTAGTATTCCTGGGCTGTGAACATTTCTGCAACGCGATTTCTAGCTGACTGACAGGATTTTTTCCAAGCAACTTCCGCTACCCCCAAGTAGCTTCTCTGGTTCCATTATGAGTTAACTCCCACCAAGCCAAGAGGCTTTAGGTAAAAAGAAGCCAGCACATTTTCGGAACACACGTGTTTTGCAGAAGTGCAACGAAAACTTTCACAAAAGCCCGCGCTCCATCCTTCTACTGCCAATGTACCCATTGCTTCGAGATAGAAAACAGACACCACGTGTATCGGTTCGAAAGGGTCCGAAGGGACGAGACGCAGAAAGTCTTCGAGTTGCTATAAAGAAGAAAATGCATACCATTCCTGTTTCCCCTTTCTGACACCCTGAGTTCACGTCTGCTACGAGGCGGAACCAATTAAGTCACAAATTATCCGAAACTGTAGGAAACCGTTCTCTACCGCCGACTTGCGGGACAATACGGTCATAAACCGCGACCCTGGCGAAATGCTCTGGCTGATCAGCCTGATTAATTTTGGAGAACTAGAAATTACAGAGTATTATCCAGCATCAATACGTCTCGCGGAGAGACACAGGAAAAGAAGGGATAGTCCGCTGACTGCGCGTAGTCCCACCTGCTTCGTCCTACCCTCAAATTAAAGACGGATCCCTTATCTCTCGAGTATAAACACGTGCTCGAATTTCAAAACACAAGCACGCATCGACGTATTCGGTGCGAGAGAAGGCGGGCTTGAAGTTCGATTGGTCCTGAACTAACCATTTGGGCCTACTTATCTCTCGTGTCTAAACACGCGCTCGAATTTTCAAACAAAAGCACGCGTCGACGTATTCCGTTGGAGAGAAGGCGGGTTTGAAGTTCGATTGGTCCTGAACTAACCAATCGGGCCTGCTTATCTCTCGTGTCTAAACACGCGCTCGAATTTCCAAACAAAAGCATGCGTCGACGTATTCCGTGCGAGAGAAGGTGGGCCTTGTGGAGGAGATATCGTTGTGAAGAGGGCCTCTTCAGGACAGTGGCCGTTTGGGAGGGATGCAGGGCACATTGGTTAGTTTGGGGCCAATCGGACCTCAAGCCCACAGTCTCTCGCACCGAATACGTCGATGCGTGCTTGTGTTTTGAAATTCGAGCACGTGTTTATACTCGAGAGATAAGGGATCCGTCTTTAATTTGAGGGTAGGACGAAACAGGCGGGACTACGCGCAGTCAGCGGACTATCCCTTCTTTTCCTGTCTCTCCGCGAGACGTATTGATGCTGGATAATACTCTGTAATTTCTAGTTCTCCAAAATTAATCAGGCTGATCAGCCAGAGCATTTCGCCAGGGTCGCGGTTTATGACCGTATTGTCCCGCAAGTCGGCGGTAGAGAACGGTTTCCTACAGTTTCGGATAATTTATGACTTACTTGGTTCCGCCTCGTAGCAGACGTGAACTCAGGGTATCGGAAAAGGGATACAGGAAGCAGGATTTTTTTCTTTATAGCAACTCGAAGACTTTCTGTTTCTCTTCTCTTCGGACCCTTTCGAACCGAGACACGTGATGTCTGTTTTCTATCTCGAAGCAATGGGTACATTGGCAGTAGGAGGACGGAGCGCGGGCTTTTGTGAAAGTTTTCGTTGCACTTCTGCAAAACACGTGTGTTCCGAAAATGTGCTGGCTTCTTTTTACCTGAAGCCTCTTGGCCTGGTGGGGGTCAACTCATAATGGAACGAGAGAAACTATTTGGGGGTAGAAGAAGTCCCTTGGAAAAAATCTTGTCAGTCAGCAGTCAGCAATCGCGTCGCAGACAAATGTTCTCTGCTCAAGAGTATTACGCGATGTTCTGTGTGTACCCCCCGAACAACGAGGACGCAAGTGCTGCAGCGTGAGAATTTGCGCGGGAATTACCCACGGCTCCGAACGCCAAGTAAAAATTCATTTCCACCAATTTTTATAACGTAGCAACAACACGTTCCATGAAAAATAAATTAAGTGATCAGTGTTAGTAGCCGTGCAGTGTAGTGAATATTCGGTACATTAACCCGGACGCACTTGACGTTGCGACCCTTAACTTTGGATGGTGTCGTGTACCTGAGATCAGCTGTGCACTCGGCGATGACCAGGATCGGTTCAGTGACCTAGTGGACACAGGTTTTTAAGCTGCAGGTGAATTTCCGAAAGGGTGAGTTTTAGTTACATTATTGGCGACTATTATTTTTTAAATTTAACGCAGGCTACGGCTTATTTCCGGAGATAATTCTCCAAATTTCCGTACGTAAATTTTTCTTCCGAGTTTTTAAACCTACTTATTCATTATCAACAACAGTGTTGGCCGTTATTGAGTTACGGATTTTTATCACAATAACGAACTACGATCACTTTTCGTTAATTTCCTGTTACATTACCTTTTCGTGGATATGTTATTAACACAAGGAATTTTACGTATTCCTTATCCTCCCACTTCAAATAATTATTATTTTCGAATCTTCTAAAAAAAATGTGTATTCGTCTTTTTACGTTACACGCGATTTTCATCCATTTATCCTTTATTCATTATTCACTTTAAATGGCAAACAAACCATGGCAAAAGATTCGATTTTTTGTTACGTCTTTTTCATTTGCCATTCTACGCAATTTCCTTCGATGCATGCCGCCTTGCTTGTTCGTAGTCGCAGCGCGGCCCGGCGCGCGGCCACGCTAGCGCGGGACCTCCAGCGGAAGGCTCGCGCTCTGATTGGTCGGTGCTTTTTATTAATATCTCGTTAACGAAACCTCGGAGGGCATTTTAGCAAAGGAAAAAGTTGTTTGCAATCACCCCCCGAATCACCCCCTTTAAGGAACCGCAGCATTTTTGGGACACCCTGTATGTCTAAAAATCTCTTCGCTTCTTCTTTTCTCTTCTCTTCTCCAAAGAGGAGGTATAATAAGAGGCGTCACTCGACAAGGACAGAAATAACCTAGGGAAATCACTAGACAACCAATTTAAATGCCCATTCGGCAATGATCGCTAAGCTTCGGCAATGATCGGTCAACTTCGGCAATAATCAGCCAATTGCGGTAAGGTACATTTAGTCGATTTGAATATCCCGCTCGAAATAGACAACCAATTTAAATGCCAAGGTCAAGCAAGGACTTCAAAGGTTCCGCCCGGAGTGACGCCTCTTATTATACCTACTCTTTGTCTTCTCTATATCTCTATATATATAAAGCGGAAAGTATTATTGTGTCTGCAACGGGTAAACTCGGAAACTACTTGACCAATTCTCCTGTGGTTTTCACAGATGTGTAGAAACAACATTTGGGAAGGTTTTAGGCTATCTATCATCTCGATATTACTAAATGGGACTGAGGAATAAGCGAAATAGTGAAGCGAGGCAGATAAATCTTACGTGGCGTCCACCGCGGTGCGCGCAAGAGATGCGCGTACGGTTCCCCGCACGGTGTACAGTGTTCGATGGGTATAGGGAAATGGTAAAAAATTAATAACTTCTCTCTGGAGTAAAATTTTTGGAAATAAATTTCATGTTTATTTATAAAAGGACTATTTTTATACGTCTTTGATGTTATAAGTTTTTTAAAATTTTTTTGAATGCATGTAAGGTAAATGCGGGTAATAAGGCCCATCAGGTAATATTGCTTTCATTATATATTATACAAAATATCATAGTTTATAGTATAATGTTCATAGATTTCTATAAAAAAAAAAGAGTTTTCAAAAGTATGTATAATTTTTTTATTAAAAAATGATGGATCCTTAAGAGGGCCTTATTACCCGCACTTACCTTGGTTCATTCAGCTTCGGATTCTGAAACAGTCGATAAACTTGCTTCCGAGGATTCTTCGTCAGAATTAAGAGATGACTCCTCAGTACATTCATTTGTTATCACAATAGTGCATAATTTCGGCAAAATCTTTCCTTTTTACCTTGGAGGATTTTTTTCTGTGTAGTGAGACCACGGGATCTGAACTTATAATAAGGAAATTAATCAAGTCTTTATTGGTATTCTTTCTGGATGATTTTCTGGTATGGTGTTCTCTAATATATCTTATATTTTTATGTGTAGCTTCTAAAGCCTCTTCTGACAGTTGCCCTATTGGAATTTGATGGTGTGATATAATATCACTCCCGTGAATTAGTAATTTGTGCATACTGACTGGCATATAATACCAGCCATAGTTCGATAAATATAATAATTTTGCCTGTTCTGTTAATTGTTTCCATGCAATAATATTAATTTTTAATCCACTTGAAACTACTCTTAAAATTAATCCAATTTTGCATATTAAGTCTTCATTTATTCCTGTTATTGTATTTGAGGGTTTTTGAAAACGTCTTAATAATGATTTTTACTTTTTTCTGTTCCGGGCAAATTCGGGCAGCTGAAATTGACGGGAATATAAAGCTTAATGTCCCCTAACTTTATATAAAAAAAATCACGGAGGTACTTTTTGGTACTTTTTTTAAAAGTCTCCTTGAAGTTGATAAACACTTAACATAACATATTCGTACAAATTGTTAGTATAGTAAAAAACTGACTTGGCAGTTTTGAAGGTATGACAGTATTAAACACAACTTTTAAAAATCAAATGAAAAGCATAAACATTCCGCCAATGGGACGTGTTTGAAAAAATGCACCGAGATTTGGAATAAATTTATAGGGCCATTTTTTACAACAAATTGGTAAATTGAGCAAAAGTTATGGGTAGCATTAAAAATTACGTTTCTTTATTAACATTATAAGATACAAGAATTTGTGGATCGAACACTTCGGATTTTTGACTTTTGTACATTACGTCGAGCACTGTGCGGTGGTGGGGATCACGCGATTGCCAGGAGTACAGACCCTTCCACTGCTCCCAACCGCGTTCGTTGTCCGTGCTCCTGGCATGCCCGGGGGAGATGCTTGATGCCTTTTTTGTAAATATCCATAGGTTTTTGTAAATATTCACAGTTATTCATTAGTTGAATAGATGTTTTAAGCAGTTACGTTTTCTTAAATATTATTGCCGTTATTAATACATAATATGGGAAGCCCGGTCAACGCCGGGTACTTTAAGCTAGTACTATATAATTCTACAAAATGTAAAAAATTAAATAGATATCATAAAGGAGGTTTAAACAATGAAATTTTAAAATAAAAACATAAAATTGGAAGTTGTGGAACTCAGACAATTTATTTGATACAACATTTTCAATGAAGACAGAGTGAGCTAATCCCTTAGAACGGGGCCCCCCCGGAAAGTGGGGCCCGGGGCTACAGCCCCCCTAGCCCCCCCCCCCCTTAATCCGGGCCTGAGTGGACCGCGCGTTTTGCCAAACTCTTTCTCTTCTGTATTGAAAACAAAACGTGACTTACCAGTTTTGTTGATGAGTTCCGAAGGAAAAATGTTTGCTGCATCGCGTGGAATGGTCAGATTTCTTCCTAGACCCTTAGTTTTGGAAATAAATTGAAAGATATCTTCAGAAATGGGTGCATTTCGGGTGTCATTTTCCCTTTGATCATTGTTTAAACAAATTTAAATGATCATAATGCAATAATAACTTATATCGTTGTATTCGGGAGGGTTCGTAGAATAATTTGACGTAACGAGCAACCGAATAACTATTACCGTTTCGACACAAAAGATGTTCAAAGTTGAAAATTTGCAGTTTTTTTCAAAATCGATTTTCTCAAAAACTGAGTGTGAGCATTTCTGCTTGCGGATTCGTGTTCAGGGCGAAAAACTCTACAAGAATCACCCAGCGGATATTGCAGACCAAAAATCGTGTTGGACGGTGTTATCCGATCAACATGAAAGTTTGGATACATATACATTGTCTGTCTGCACTAGAGATTAACTACATATATTAAACAATTTTGTCTGTGAGTGAAACAAAAGATACGAAGGTTTTAGGGAAATTCGCTGTTTGCTATCGAAGTACATATCGTCATTTTGTTATTTATGGGTTTCATGAAACCACTTTAGTAGGGACTGAAATTATACTCATGATAAAGAGAAAGCTGGCGTGTTAAGTTTATAACATTACTAGCTTTACTACTCGGCTTCGCCCGAAATTTAGATTCTGATTTTATAAAAGAAAATTTTTTTTGGTGAAAATGGTCACATTTGTTTCGATTAGCCAGGCATAATGAGCTGAGGTACATTTCGTGACCCCAGAGTTTACGGTTCGAAATTTTTCAGGCGACAGAAAAACACAAACACTTTCTGCTTTATATATTAAGATTTTCAAAAGCACACTGGAACGTTACTAATAACTCATGCATTCCCATACAGCATGCTTGCAGCAACGTTGCAATGTTGCAGGTGTCCTTGCAATATTGCTGCAATATTGTGGAAACATTGCCGTGCAATATGGCAGTGACAACGTTCGTGCAATATTCCCGCAATATTGCAAAAATATTTCTGCCAGGCGTCTTCGGTGCATGCGTATTGAGCTGAAATTCAAAGACAATTTTCTCGAAAACGAAGCCTTTACCGCAATTTTGTCACTCTTCATTTTCGTCTTATTTTCGCCTATATAATCATCCCCTAGGGCAGCGTTGGCCACATCGGGCCATTTGGGAGTACGGTCTCCATGATGTTTACCATAGCCGCGCGTAAGGGGACCTCGAAAGCCAATAGTAACGTGGGCGCGCCACGGATAAGGAAAACTGTAAGTGGGTAGGTAGTTGCGTGCGGCGCAGGTTCATACCCGTAGGATAGGCTTGAATGACTGGGTTCCTTGGGGGGCCTCAACTGGACCCATTGTACCACCGTCCACTGGAGGGTCGCTGGAGGTTGCACCGCACACTACTACAGTTTTCCCTATCCGTGGCGCGCCCACGTTACCATTGGCTTTCGAGCTCCTCTTACGCGCGGCTATGGTAAACATCATGGAGACCGTACTCCCAAATGGCCCGATGTGGCCAACGCTGCCCTAGGGCCTAGAGCAGCGCCGTCCAACTTACTCCTTGAGAGGCAAAAGCCGTCCCCCACCATCGTTCGCCGTTGCCATGGCGCACAGACGCGGCCGATTCAAAGTAACAGTGAACGTCGGCGTCGCGCGCGTCGTCTGAGCTTCCGTGTCTACGGAAATGTCGCGGTCTCCTTTTCAGCGTCGCGCGGTTTCCTTGACGACAAGTCACGCTGCTCGAAAGGAAGGTTAGAAGGGGCAGTAGACGCGTGAGGGGCCCCTACGTTGGACAGCGCTGGCCTAGAGTATTGACTATCAGTAGAACAACACCCTGTATACATGGATGGACGTATAGATTCTATACCTTGTTTGTGGTGACGTAGCAGACGAGGTGTAGAATAGACTTATAGACCTCCCCAGGGAAGACCCCGTTACGGGGCTGTCGCGTGCGAAGCTGTATATGCGCAGGGAGGGAAGGCAAGCGGATGAAATCGCTAGCTTGAGCCCGTGCCAAGTTCCGCCCCTCAGGCGCGTAGCTCCGCACCAGAGGACGACCACCTTGGAGGTCTTAGTGGGTTCGAGTCCCACATAACTCGGGGAAGGTCGGGGGTATCCGTGGGGGATTTCCTCGAAGTAAAAAAAAGTAAAAGAAAAAAAAGACTTATAGACCTAATATCACAGCCGACATCTTAATCATTTTAATCAACAGTCGTGGGCCGCGGTCCAACTTTGACTGCCTTACACTGCAATGATGCCAGAATCGTGGGATTTGTCCCACTGGCTCTACCCTCTCTCCACGACCAAGCGTAACCCTACCTAGCGCCTGTACCGCACCACACAAGCATACTCTTCCCTCTGTCCGTGTGCCGTACGCGCTGCCTGGCCGGCGCCGATAATTCACTTTACCGACATCAAAGCGTCGAGAATTCACTTTACCGACATCCAAGCGTCGAGAATTCACTTTACCGACAACCAAGCGCTTGGGTCTCAAACAAAAAGTCCAGACTTCAATTCCCGGAGCGGAGATTTTACTTTTATTCTTTAATTATTCTCTAATTTATCTTTCTATATTCTCACTAGTATAAAAACTAGAAAACTATTAATTTACAAAGCGTTTTCGCAGCTGGCTATTGTACGATGTTGGTCTTCTGCCTTTTTTATATACAGGGTGTCCCAAAAATGCTGCGGTTCCTTAAAGGGGGTGATTCGGGGGGTGATTGCAAACAACTTTTTCCTTTGCGAAAATGCCCTCCGAGGTTTCGTTAACGAGATATTAATAAAAAGCACCGACCAATCAGAGCGCGAGCCTTCCCCTGGAGCTCCCGCGCTAGCGTGGCCGCGTGCCGGGCCGCGCTGCGACTACGAACAAGCAAGGCGGCATGCATCGAAGGAAATTGCGTAGAATGACAAATGAAAAAGACGTTTAAAATTTATGACCGGGCCTTCTTACTTCCAACCGTTAGCCCCGTCATTTGACTCTTATTCATTAGGGTGGGCCGAAAAACCCAAATTTTCGAAACTCGAAACGGCGTAGTGCGGAAAAGTTGCCGTTGGGGAAGACAAATTGAGGCCAAAAAGAAATTTTGAAATCGATCATTATTTGACCCTCGCGCATCGCCGTCAAAGTTTTTAATTTTTGACCGAGTTTGGCGACTTTCGTATATTTTCTTAAAATTGTCTATATTTCACTGTTGAACATCACAAAATATTATTTCAGCACATAAACACGTACAATTCTTTAGCTGCGCAGCTCTTGGCTCGAGTTAAATACCTAACGCGAGTTCCACCCACGCCCTTCCCAACCAACCAACCACATAAGGCATACATACTACTTATTGTCGATATCTTTCACGACTTTTACTTCTTCACGTTGAATTGTGCCTTGTTTGTGAAGGAAGGCATGATTTCCCTGGACATCAACGTGGTCCGGATAAAACCATCTCTGTTTTTATACCCAACAACTGTTCCTGCTGCTTCCGTCACTAACTTAACACAGCGCTCAACTGATTGGGTATGGCAAGGAAAGTTCCTGATATCCCAGTCTGGCGTAACTCCAGATTCTATTAGTGATGTAATGTGTTCAGTTGAGACATGACGTAAAAGAGGTGGTGAAGAGTTAATGGAGCTCCAGTCGATAATTTCTGAATAATCTGTCGCAGCAAAGTTGATTTTTGGAATGAAGAAGTCACGAACCGGCTTTTTTTATTCGGAGGTGATTTTCTTGCCTCGGTGATTCTTTTTAGGCCAAGTTCTCTAATATTTCTTCTTTCATCCATCGCCATTGCCAAGAGCAAGTTTTCAGGATGTGCAAAGAACCCGTTGCGTTGGATGACAGGATCCAAAATTTGGAGGAGGTTTTCAGGTAAGTATCTTGATGCTTCAATAACCTTGAACACATGTTTGGGACCGTCTATGATGGAACTATTCTTCTTTATGGCAAACCATGCAGGCATATAACATGCAAGTACAAAATTCACTACCTGTATCAGTTCATTAGAAGGATTGACCGTTGATACATATAACCTCAGATTTCGATTTGCAGCTGTCAGGCACCGGGAATGACACAGCGGCCCAGGATCTGAGACAGCTAAATCTGGAGGACAGAATCCTGACTTGATAGCTGAAGCTATATTCAGAAGATATTTCTGATGCTTACTAAATTGTTTCAGATCTTTCTCATCAATAGATGGAATGTCGCAATCAATACTCTCAAATTTAACAACAGGTAAGTTTTCGCAGCTCAAAAGACACTTCCCAATAGGACCACAAAACGATTTTGGACCTGCAGTTTGACCATCTAAATGTTCAAATAAATGTCTGAATGGAAGCTCATTGAAGTGCAACATGCATATAATCCATTGGAGTGGTCTATTAAGAATCATTTCAATATTGTGAATTATACCATTCTTCCATCCAGTATTAGTTGCTGTTCCATCACAACCAACAACATCTAAGTCTCCAAGGGAGATTTTTAATTCCTTTAGATGTGAGATAACACTATCAGTAATATTTCTCGCAGAACTTGACCTTGGAGAAACATGACTGATATAGTTAGATCCCGGCTCTTGAATTAATGAAATATGTTCCTCTTTCACTCTTCTGCGAAAATTCTTCGAGTGCATTGTTTCAACAACCAAAGTTTCATCTTTTCTGCCATCAAAATATAAACCTCGAAGAATTATATCAGCACTATCCTGTAAGCTTGATCTCAAACGTTCCTGTTCTCTCCTTACTTTATTTTTGTCAATAACAAGTGACTTGTCAGATTCATTTATAATCCCTACATCTTTCAGAATACTCGAAGCGATTACCGCAGTTGCCCTGTCAGAAATACCATACCTGTCGCTTACTAAAGCAGTCGACTTGAGTTCAATCCTCATCTGTGTACCTGATGATGGTTTATGCTTTTTCGAAGGGACAAAATTGTCATTTTCAGTCTCTTCTTCAGATTCAGGGCTTTGGTCTTTGACTTCTTCTGAGGTCTGTTCGAAAGAACTACCGTTCAGGGCTACGTCAAAACGAGACAGGCCTTGCTCTGCCCTCAGTAGTCTTTTGATTCGTTTTTCTGATTCTTTTTTGTCAACTTGTCCTATTCTTCCAAATCTTCCATTTCTTTGATCATACATAAATTTAATCTGAAGAAGTGGAATTTTCATTGATCTCTCACAACAACAGTTAATAGAAATTTTACAAATACAATATCGAATACTTTTTCCACAAATGCAGTTTAGAATCATTAGACACTTGCAGGATGCTACGTCGAAGAGTTTTGCAGCTTCCTCCTTGAATTTTTCAAGTTTATGCTTATAATTTTGTTTCTCTTTGTCCATGCTATAAGATTTCCGCAAATTGTAGTATGAGCTGTGATATGATTTTATCTTGTGTACGATTGTTTTTTCTGTTATAGTGGGAATAGATGCTACATCATACAGAACCAAAATTTGTTGTGCAACTGCCTTAGCTACGGTAGAAAAACAGACGGTGTTATAGTTGGCACCTGAAGCCAGCTTAAATCGTTCTTCGAAACAACATTTCAAATCTTCTTCGTATGTAGGAAGTTGAGAAGTTGATAAATCCTTTGGATTACCAAAAATCGGACAGAAAAATGTTTTCCGGCTAATGTGTTTCTTTGGGACTTCCATCTTTTATTGATGGAAGAGCTTCAAGATCACAAAATATAGGAAGAAGTCAATACAAAATGATAAGATAAATGCTTTAAATACAAATGCAGACAATTTCTGTTATAAAAGAGCATAAGTGGTCGAGTAACGAAACAAAGAAGCTTTACTGACGCCGCTTTGCTGATTCTACCGCGATGATAGACGAAGGGAGAGGAGTGGGTCTGTTAAGCCAAGCCAAGAGCTTTGTGCCCAGAGTTGCCAGGAAACTCCTACACGTAGTGGAGGGCGCATACCTACCTTGGCGCGGATTGGTTTGACGTCACGGCGTCATCTCACGCGCATGCGTGGCGTGTTCCCTCTCCACTACGGTTAGGACTTCCTGGCAACCGTGTTTGTTTATGCCTAAGAATTCAATAATATTGCCTAATTTATGTTGCGTACTGAGGTACGCCGTCGCACACCGAATTAACTTTGTGCGTAACTAATTAGATTGAAGTAAGTACGTTAGCAATTTCAATGCTAAAAATTCAATTTAATATAATTGCAATGTTGCTTTCGTAGCCCCTTACAGGATTGTGGTTTGCGTCGTGTTCGCCTTACGCCCAGTCGCGCCCCACATATTGTCTTCCGTCCGCGACAATACATACAGGGTGTTCCAAAAATGTCGGTTTTCCTTGAAAGGGGTGACTCAGGGGGTGATTTGAAACAACTTTTCCTTAGCGAAAATATTGTCCGAAGCTTCGTTAAGGAGATATTAACCCAAAACCCCGACCAATCAGAGCGCGCGCCTTCCGCCCGAGTTCCCGCGGTAGCGTTGGCTACGCGGTAGGCGACCGCGCTTGTGCTACGAACGTACGAACAAGCAAGTCGGCATGCATCGAAGGAAACCGCGTTACACATTTTTTTTTTAAAGCAGAATCTTAAATAAGAATAATTTGAAGTGAGAGGACAAGAAGTACGTAAATTTCGTTTTTAAATAAGGCATAAACGAAAAGGTAACGTAACAGAAAATGTACGACAAGTGATCGTAATTCGTTATTGAGGTAAAAATCCGTAGTTTAACAACGGCCAACACAACTAAATTTAAAAAATAATATTAGGTGTACGAATAAATTCTTTCCGACTGGAATTTCTATCGCGGTGGTATTCAGAAGCTGCCAGAAAAATGGCAAAAGGTAATTAACAATAATGGAAATTATTTCGATGATCGAGTTGTTTTCATATTTTTTAAATCGAACCGTTATTGTACCCTAAAATCGGAAAGAATTTATTTCTACACCTAATAATCACCAATAAATTAAATAAAACTCACCCTTTCGGACATTCCTTTCCTTGCTTTCCTTCCCTTTTCGGAAACCTGTGTCACTGGGTCACTGTACCGATCCTGGTTATCGGTGGACGAAAAGGTTTATGGTTGGGTAGCGCTCAGTGCTCAGCTGATCACACTGCGTCCGGGTTAATGTACCGAATATTCACTTCACTGCACGGCTACTAACACTGATCACTGAATTTATTTTTCACGGAACGTGTTGTTCCTACGTTATAAAAATTGGTGGCCCCAAAAGGGGCCGATTATTGTTAATTACTGGGACGAGATTACTACTATTACCCGGCGAAAAGAAAACTCGTGGCAGACTGTCTCGGGCTGTGCAGTCCGCTGCTGTGCAGCGATCAGATACGGATCCGACCAACGATCGTCAAAACAAAAGCGTAGGCTACGCTTGGTCAAATCGCTCTATCCCACTCGATCTCGTGTTTCGTTCGATCTCTTCGTCGCGCGGTGTGACAATGTATGTGGCAACTTCAGCCAATAACCAAAATACGTGTGCCCCGTCTTTAAAAGTGTGCCCAAATAGGTGACTCGACCAATCGTCACAGCAGCGGACTGCACAGCCCGAGACAGTCTGCCACGAGTTTTCTTTTCACCGGGTAATAGTAGTAATCTCGTCCCAGTAATTAACAATAATCGGCCCCTTTTGGGGCCACCAATTTTTATAACGTAGGAACAACACGTTCCGTGAAAAATAAATTCAGTGATCAGTGTTAGTAGCCGTGCAGTGAAGTGAATATTCGGTACATTAACCCGGACGCAGTGTGATCAGCTGAGCACTGAGCGCTACCCAACCATAAACCTTTTCGTCCACCGATAACCAGGATCGGTACAGTGACCCAGTGACACAGGTTTCCGAAAAGGGAAGGAAAGCAAGGAAAGGAATGTCCGAAAGGGTGAGTTTTATTTAATTTATTGGTGATTATTAGGTGTAGAAATAAATTCTTTCCGATTTTAGGGTACAATAACGGTTCGATTTAAAAAATATGAAAACAACTCGATCATCGAAATAATTTCCATTATTGTTAATTACCTTTTGCCATTTTTCTGGCAGCTTCTGAATACCACCGCGATAGAAATTCCAGTCGGAAAGAATTTATTCGTACACCTAATATTATTTTTTAAATTTAGTTGTGTTGGCCGTTGTTAAACTACGGATTTTTACCTCAATAACGAATTACGATCACTTGTCGTACATTTTCTGTTACGTTACCTTTTCGTTTATGCCTTATTTAAAAACGAAATTTACGTACTTCTTGTCCTCTCACTTCAAATTATTCTTATTTAAGATTCTGCTTTAAAAAGAAACTGTGTAACGCGGTTTCCTTCGATGCATGCCGACTTGCTTGTTCGTACGTTCGTAGCACAAGCGCGGTCGCCTACCGCGTAGCCAACGCTACCGCTGGAACTCGGGCGGAAGGCGCGCGCTCTGATTGGTCGGGGTTTTTGGTTAATATCTCCTTAACGAAGCTTCGGACAATATTTTCGCTAAGGAAAAAGTTGTTTCAAATCACCCCTGAGTCACCCCTTTCAAGGAAAACCGACATTTTTGGGACACCCTGTATAGAAAACACTATTTTACGTGTTTATATGCTGAAATAATATTTTGTGAAGTTCAACAGTGAAATATAGACAATTTTAAGAAAATATACGAAAGTCGCCAAACTCGGTAAAAAATTAAAAACTTTGACGGCGATGCGCGAGGGTCAAATATTGACCGATTTCAAAATTTCTTTTTGGCCTCAATTTGTCTTCCCCAACGGCAACTTTTCCGCACTACGCCGTTTCGAGTTTCGAAAATTTGGGTTTTTCGGCCCACCCTATTATTCATGCCAACCTCCTGACCCATCCTCTCCTGATGGAAAATTCCCACCACCTTCTCGTGGTTTCCGTTGAGCAATGACACTTTTTCAACAAATAATCAAGATAAGGACAAGCTGGAACTTATAAATCTGATTATTATAAAAACAGTATCATTGGCCAAGAGTGGGTTAGTAAAATTCTCCTGCAATTTTGTCGATCTGTTTTTTGACCTCCCTGAAGAAATGTGGGGTGGTAGCGGTACGGTCAGCTGACTGTAATCGCGCGCGGTTGCTTTACCTGAGACGGGGCGCACCATTGCCTTTAACAGCTTACTGCGATGTTAATATCAGCTGCATTACTCTAGAAATAAGCTTAATTTACAGAAAACATATCAGCGAATGTGGTTTTTCTGATTTGTACAATCGCGACCTCGACGTGAAACGGTAAAGGACATTTCGATGTCTTCTAGCATAAGGTTAATACATGTCCCGGATTGTCCCCCAATTCAGGGACAATACGCGATGACGTATTCCGTTCGAGAGAAGGTGGGCCTTGGGGAGGAGATATTGCTGTGAAGAGGGCCTCTTCAGGACAGTGGCCGTTTGGGAAGGATGCAGGGCAGATTGGTTAAATTAGGGCCAATCGGACTTCAAGCCCACCTTCTCTCGCAAGGAATACGTCGACGCGTGCTTTTGTTTTGAAATTCGAGCGCGTGTTAACACTCGAGAGATAAGGGATCCGTCTTTAATTTGAAGATAGGACGAACCAGGCGGGACTACGCGCAGTCAGCGAACTACATGCTCTCTTTCTTCCTGTGTCTCTTCGCGAGCCGTATTGATGTTGAATAATACTTTTTAATTGCTAGTTCCCAAACATTCGGCCAGAGCATTGCGCTAGGATCGCGGTTTATGACCGTATTGTCCCGCGAGTCGGCGGTAGAGAACGGTTTCCTACAGTTTTGGGTAATTTATGACTTAGCTGGTTCTGCCTCGTAGCAGACGTGACTCAGGGTACCGGCAAAGGGAAACAGGAAAGGTATGCATTTTCTTCTTTATAGCAAATCGAAGACGTTCTGTTTCTCTTCCCTTCGGACCCTTTCGAACCGAAACACGTGGTGTCTGCTTTCTATCTCGAAGCAATGGGTACATTGGCAGTAAAAGGACGGAGCGCGGGCTTTTGTGAAAGTGTACGAATGGTTCGTTCGTTGCACTTCTGCAAAGCACGTGTGTTTCGAAAATGTGATGGCTTCTTTTTACCTAAAACCTTTTGTCCTGGTGGGGGTTAACCTTTATGTCAACAGCAGAAAAATTATACGTACGTCAACAGCAGCATACCCGGGTATGCACATACATTTTGTATCGGAAATGGCATGGCGTTGTGACAAAAATGTGAATAATTAACACATTTCTTTTAATCTGGCTAACTTTTTATTGTTATGTTCTTGGAAAATATGTTTATTTTAATCCGCCGGCTTAAAAAAAGTTTTACACGAGCGGGCGCGTCGTGTATTCCGTACACGGGGGTTTGTTTTGGCTGAAAAACCGTTTTACCCTGATGTATTGTACTCAGCACCCCTATGTTTTCTTCCAGCGGACATTTGTGCATAATTCTACGTACTTGTCAGGTTCATATTCGGTTTGAAAGTGTCTCTGCTTGAATGAAAACGAAAGTATGCCGCGTATCCTGCCGGTAAGCGCGCCCGTGTACTCAAGTTTCCCAGGTGTACGCCTCCGATTGTTCTGGTTTTTGGATATGTTTTAGGGGACAGAAAAATAAGATGTACGTGTATTTTTATTTCGGCCTGTTTGCATCTTTAGGGGGTGAAACCACCTCTCAAAGGTTTTCAGGTGTTCGTCTCCGATTGTTCTGGTTTTTGGATATGTTTTAGAGGGCCGAAAAATAAGATATACGTGTTTTTTTTATTTTCACCCGTTCGCATGTTTAGGGGGTGAAACCACCCTTCAACTGTTTTCAGATGTTCGTCTCCGATTGTTTTGGTTTTTGGATATGTTTTAGGGGACAGAAAAATAAGATAGGGTAGATGTCCCAATTACTGCCACCTTAAGATTATAACCCAACTTCATTTAATCATTTCGCGAGTTGTGTAACCTAAAAATTGTTTCCGTTTGAAACATAATATTATTTAACATCTCTTTTATTAAAAAAAAATAGTTTTATGAATTAAATATGAAGAATTTATTAATAATTAATTAAAATTCGCGAACGATCCTAGTGTACCTATAACTGTCACCTAAAAAATCGTCTTGTCCGTATGACTGCCACCCAATAACTGTCGGTCCTAATAACTGTGACCACATAACTGACGGTCCCTATTATTGACAATGAGACCGTACCTTATATGTCTTATATCTTATTATAATTTAATATATGTGTACATTTAATATATATCTATAATTTAATATCACAGCATCACGCGCTACACGTGATTTTCAGGTTAATAATTTTAACTTTGAGAGATGACAGTTATGCGTACTTCACGTTTTTTTGTCCCGAATACTGCCAACAGTAATAGGGACAAGCCCAAAAATTTTGTCCCTAATGATGTCACCGTTAATTATTATAACTTAACAATAAATATTATGTATTTTATTCGTTACATCATTAAAGTAATTCTTCTCGACCGGAATAATTCATTTTTTTTTGTTTTTTGTTTTTATTTTAGGTCGCATCAACTCCGTGGTTATTAGCGACCACAGTCGGGGATTATTTTATATTTCGCAGTATATATTTAGTCTACGGGCAAGTTCGAGTATTTTCTTCAGGTTTTCTTCTGTTTCGAATATCTTTTTTAAATTATTAGGTAGTTGGAGCTGCCTTCTGACGTCTTCTGAATTTCTGCAATCTAATAGGATGTGTTTGATGGTTAAGTTTTGTTGGCAGGTTTCGCAGCGTGGTGGGATTGATTTGTTGAAAATGAATTCGTGTGTAATCTTAGTGTGTCCAATCATTAGTCTGTTTAGTACTATGTGATCTTTTCTGTTAAATTTAGCTGTGGCGTGGTTTGTATAAAAGTCATCCGTAGTATCACATATTTTGCCCGGGATAACATTAATCCATTTTTCCTGCCACTTCTGCTTGGTACGGTAGTTAAGGTATTTCGAAAAATCATGGAATACGGCTGAGGTTACTTCGGTGGGTTGCATATATAGTGCTTCTTTGGCAGCCTTGTCCGCTTTTTCGTTGCCCGATATTTCCTGGTGGGCAGGGATCCATATAATTATCACCGATATTTCTTTGTCTAGCAGATCATTGTATAATTCCAGAATGTTCCTCGTTATTGTATTGGTGGTTGTCACGTTTTGTGTCTCCTTAACTGTATTTGGTGAGTCGCTGAGAATGATGCACTTTCTATACTGCATATCCTCAATATGTTGTAGCGCTCTAAGTATTGCATAACATTCAGCCGTAAATATGTTGAATACATGTGGGGTGCTGGTTTTGAAGATTCCAGATGGTGTCACTATTGCTATACTTGTCTTTTGTTCCGATTTAGATGCGTCGGTGTATATTGGTAGATATCCTGCATATTTCTCACACATTTCATGAAATAGGGCTCTGTACTCTGCTGGGCTGGTTTGTGATTTATCGTGTGTAGCTAGGTAAGTGTTGATAATTGGGAGTTTGATGGTCCATGGTGCTATTTCATAGCATCTTCGTTCAAGAAATGATGGGAAGTGGATGTCTAGTTCGGTGCAGTATTTGCGGATTCGTCTGTAGAAGGGCAACGGATATTTTGGGTGTTCATTGTAGGGTGTTTCGAATCTGTTATCGAACGTGTTTTTAAATGCTGGGTTGCCAGGCGTGGTTGCAATTGAAGCGGCGTATCTGAGGCTGAGTAGCATTCTTCTGTGCTCTAATGACATTTCTTTTGTTACGAACAGGATACTATTTATAGGGCTAGTTTGAAAAGCGCCAGAGATCATTCTGAGAGCTGTATTATGTACAGAATCGAGCATTTTAAGAGTTTGGGTTTTGGCTGAATTATATGCGATGCACCGATAGTCAATAATAGGTCTTATGATAGCTTTGTAAGTCTTTAGCAGGGTTAGTTGGTCAGCTCCTCATTTGTTGTGTGCTAGAATTTTTATGATGTTAAGTCTTTCCATACATTTAATTTTCACTTCTTTTAGGTGTGCAGCCCAAGTGAGTTTCTGGTCGAAGTAAACTCCTAGTAGTTTTATTTTTTTGACGAATGTAAGTTCACGGTTGTTTATGAGTAATTTTGGTGGAGTTTGAGGCTTTCGTTTTCTTGTGAATAGAATGCACTCTGTTTTTGGGGCAGATATTTTAAGCCCAGATCGGTCTGACCATTGTTGGATACTATTCAGTGCAATTTGTAGAAGTTCCTGGATAGTATTGAGGTTCTTTCCTTTACATATAATCGTAAGATCATCGGCGAATATGAAGTGTTTTATGGGGTTTCTGATATTTTTGACTATATCGTTTATTTCGATCAAGAATAGGGTCACACTTATGACCGATCCTTGTGGAATGCCATTTTCAATGATAGTTGGGTTGGATAGTTCGTTATATAATCTGACCTGTATCCATCTTTCTTTTAAGAAGTTTCGGATGAAATGGAACATGTTGCCAGTGATTCCTAGTTCCTGTATTGTGCTAAGTACTCTACTTCGACATACCATATCGTATGCTTTTTCGATATCTAAACATACGGCTACTAGGTTCTCATTGTTAATAAATGCATCGCAGATATTGGTTTCTAAGTTTATGAGGTGGTCTATTGTGTTATGGTAGTTTCGGAAACCACTTTGAGATGGAGATAATACTTTATTGGCTTCAAGATACCATCGTAGTCTCAGATTAATTATTTTCTCTAGTAGTTTACACATGGTGCACGTTAGTGATATAGGTCTGTAACTTTCTGCCTTATTTTTGTCTTTACCCGGTTTTAGGACGGGGATAACAATAGCGTTCCTCCAATTGTCTGGGAAGACTTGCTTAGTCCAGATTATGTTATATATCTCTAGGAGAAGCTCTTTCCCTAGTACCGGTAGGTTATGGAGAAGCAGATTAGGTATCCCGTCTGGTCCTGGTGCCGTGTTTTTGGTTCGTTTGAGAACCGTTACTAATTCATCGTACGTTATTTCCTTGTTAAAAATTTGGGAATTTCCTTTTGTTTCTTCACTATCGATAGGAGAAGAGTCAAGTTTACTTTTATATTTTAAAAAGGTTGGTTTGTAGTTGCTGTCACTTGAATTTGTTGCGTATCTTACGGCTAGAGTATCGGCTAGGTCCTTGGGCAGGAGAGCAGTGGTATTGTCTTCTCTGATGAGTGAAATAATTGTGGATGATTTGCTTCTTCCTGATATACGTTTTAGTTTGTTCCATATTTCTGAGGCGGATGTACCATGTGTCATTGTAGAGGTGTAGGTGATCCAGGATTGTTTCTTGCTCTCTTTATTTATTCTTCTTGATATTGCACGTAATTTTTTGAACTCAATGGAATTTTCTACAGTTGGATGTTTTTTGTATCTATTAAATGCATGGTGGCTCTTATTGCGGGCAGTTTGACACTCTTCGTTCCACCATGGAACAACTGATTTCCTTGTCTTAGACGATGTTTTGCCAATAGCTATTTCTGCAGCTTGTGTGATTATAGTTTCTAATGTGTCGATTGTTTTATTGATATTGTTTGGATCTGGTAAGATTTGGTCCTTCTGTGACGGTTGTCACTCCGGTTGGAAGGACGGTCTCAGTCGGATTTGCCAGGGTTAATTAAGTCCTTCCGTGGTAGTTTAAAATTAGGTTTATTCACTATCAGTAATTATGTACACTATATACAAGTACTTAGACGCGGGGTACTTCGCGTTAATCGCGGTCAAGCCGTCGTTGCGCGGCGGCGCGGTTCGCGGTACGGCGTCGTCGGTCTATGTCGTGCGCGTCCGCTTAACGGAACAATTCGGTCGCTCCGCGCCTGGTGTCTCGGTATCGGGACGGTAAGGGAGCGAGAGAGAGACCGGGCAGCTTCCTGCGTCTCTTTAACGGGACAAGCGTCGGTAGAGACCGGGCAGCATCCGGGCGTCTCTATTCAACACGAGGAGCGGGAGAGAGACCGGGCACCGTCCGGCGTCTCTTTAACGGGACAAGTGTCGGCGGAGACCGGGCAGCATCCGGGCGTCTCTGTTCAACACGAGGAGCGGGAGGGAGACCGGGCAACGTCCTGCGTCTCTTTAACGGGACAAGTGTCGGCGGAGACCGGGCAGCATCCGGGCGTCTCTGTTCAACACGAGGAGCGGGAGAGAGACCGGGCAACGTCCTGCGTCTCTTTAACGGGACAAGTGTCGGCAGAGACCGGGCAGCATCCGGGCGTCTCTGTTCAACACGAGGAGCGGGAGAGAGACCGGGCAACGTCCTGCGTCTCTTTAACGGGACAAGTGTCGGCAGAGACCGGGCAGCATCCGGGCGTCTCTGTTCAACACGAGGAGCGGGAGAGAGACCGGGCAACGTCCTGCGTCTCTTTAACGGGACAAGTGTCGGCAGAGACCGGGCAGCATCCGGGCGTCTCTGTTCAACACGAGGAGCGGGAGAGAGACCGGGCAACGTCCTGCGTCTCTTTAACGGGACAAGTGTCGGCAGAGACCGGGCAGCATCCGGGCGTCTCTGTTCAACACGAGGAGCGGGAGAGAGACCGGGCAACGTCCTGCGTCTCTTTAACGGGACAAGTGTCGGCAGAGACCGGGCAGCATCCGGGCGTCTCTGTTCAACACGAGGAGCGGGAGAGAGACCGGGCAACGTCCTGCGTCTCTTTAACGGGACAAGTGTCGGCAGAGACCGGGCAGCCTCCGGGCGTCTCTGTTCAACACGAGGAGCGGGAGAGAGACCGGGCAACGTCCTGCGTCTCTTTAACGGGACAAGTGTCGGCAGAGACCGGGCAGCATCCGGGCGTCTCTGTTCAACACGAGGAGCGGGAGAGAGACCGGGCAACGTCCTGCGTCTCTTTAACGGGACAAGTGTCGGCAGAGACCGGGCAGCATCCGGGCGTCTCTGTTCAACACGAGGAGCGGGAAAGAGACCGGGCAACTTCCTGCGTCTCTTTACCGGGACAGGTGGTAGGAACGGGGTGGATTCCGATCTGACGATCGCGGAGTATACGGAGTCGTTTCACCGAGGTTTGCACCGGGCAACATCCAGGCAAGTCTGGTGGTGGGGGTCCGTCTCCCCACTGGAACTCTCTTGCCTCGGAATCATCGCGGCATATGTCCCGATTCTCGGAAATTCCCAGCAGCGAGAAACCGACGCGATCTAGCGGCGCAGTGGGGAGTGAGCGTCATCGCGCTGACGCGTCGCGGAACCGGCACGCTTCGGGCGAGTTCGGTCGGGTTCGGTCGCGGTCGCCCGCGTGCGCTCGGCTTCTCGCTCACTCCCGGTCGTACCGCCGTGCGCTCGATTCCTCGCGCTGGGACGCTACGTCACATCCCCCTCTTTCTTCGGAGAGAGATGCGACGTAATAATCGGGAAATGCTCGCATCTCGGGTTGAAGCTCCGGTTTTATTTAACAACTTACTTACTAACTTATGCCTTGCGGCTACCCGTCACCCTTATACTACCTTAACCTAACTTAAATCTAATCAGGGACGGGTGTCTGCGGCGGCGCTGGGTCGTTCGCCCGTCCTGGCGAGTGCGGACGTGCTGTCCCTACCGCCGGCGCTCTGAGGTCCCGATGGTCCAGCCCTGGTCCTCCGGCTGCTTCTCCGGGTTGCTGCGGGTTGTGGCCTCCGTGGCTGCGCACGAAGGCCCGGGTGCGGTAGCGGCGCGGCGGAGCTTCGGTGTCGGGGGCTCGTCCGGCCGGGCTGCGTGTCGGGGTCCCGGGGCAGGTGGCGGTGCCTCCTTGGCTTGGGTTGACCCCTCTGGTTGGTGGGTCGTGCGGGCCCTTTTTCCCGCGGGGCCGACCTCGGGTGTTGGCGGCCGGCGTCGGGTCGGCTTCCTGGTCCTCGGTCAGGCTGGTTCCGGAATCACTTCCGGGGTCGTCCCGTTGTTCCCCGGCCGGCGGTCCCGTGTCGTTACTGGTTTCGGTGCAGGGTTTGATATCCTTGAGGTGGGCCCGGCTGCGGCGATTGCGTTCGTCCTTGAACACGACGATATTTGGCCCCTGGAACCGGACGACCTGGTACGGGCCTGCGAATTTCGGTGCCAGCTTTGCGGCGAAGCCTTGCGCGGCGTCGGATATGTGGTGTTCTCGCCGCATTACGTATGTTCCGGTCTCGGGCCGCCAATCTCGCCGACGCAAGTTGTAGTGTTTGCTCTGGCTTTCGAATGCTCGTGCCTGGTTTCGGCGAGCCAATGCGATGGCGTCCTGTAGGTCGTCGATCTGTTGTCTCCGGAATCGGGTATCGGTGTGGTCGAGGTCCGGTGGGTCGTCTTCTGGTGGACGGTAGAGGGCGGCCGGTGGGTTTAGTTCCCGTCCGTGGACCAGGAACGCTGGCGTGAAACCGGTACTCTCGTGTTTGGCGGTGTTATATGCGAACACTAGTTCGTGTATCCATCGGTCCCAGTGCCGGTGGTTTTCGGCCGTGTACTGCGCGATCATTGTTTTGAGTACGCGGTTTACCCGCTCGACGGGGTTGCACTGTGGAGAGTAGGGTGGCGTTTTCCGGTGCTCGCTGCCAGCGTCCTTCAGAAGCTTCCCGAATTCCCGGCTTTCGAACTGGCGGCCGTTGTCGGTTATCACAGTCCGGGGGCATCCGTGTCGCATGAATACGGTGTCCTTGAGGGCCCTGGTGACGGCGGGGGCGGTCGCTTGTCGGAGGGGCTGGACCTCGACCCACTTCGAAAACTTGTCTTGAAAGACACACAGCGTGGTGTGTCCCTTGCTAGACCGGGGGAGCGGGCCGACGAGGTCTGCGGAGACCACTTCCCAAGGACGGGTGACAGGCGTTGTGTGCATCTGCCCTGCAGGTGCCTGTTGCTGGATCTTGTATCGTCTACACGATGCGCACTGTTGCACGTACTTGGCCGCCTCGCGAAACATCCCCGGCCAGTAATACCTTTCGGCTAGTCTGGCTGCGGTTTTGGTGGTACCCAGGTGTCCGGCGGTGGGGACGTCGTGATTTTCGGCGAGTACGGCGGTGCGCATCGGTCGGGGCACACACAACTTCCACTCGGTCTCGGGGTTGGGCGGTCGTCCGCTGAGGTCGGGGAATCTTCGGTACACTTGCTCCCCTACGATACGGTATTCCGGATACTTGCTGGGTTCGCGCAGGATCTGTTCTCGGATGCGGGTGTACCATGGGCACGCTGGGGGTTCGTCGGTCGTGTGTAGGTCTTCTGGTCGTCTGGACAGTGCGTCGGCGACCAGATTCGTGGCTCCTTTGCGGTATTGCACCTGGAAATCGTACTGCTGGAGCTCCAAGCTCCAGCGTGCGAGGCGGCCGGATGGATCGTCGATGCTCTGCAGCCATTTCAGGGCCTGATGATCGGTCAGGACCGTGAAGCGGTAGCCTTCGAGGTACGGTCGCATTTTCCTGATCCCCCACCCCACCGCCAGGCATTCCTTTTCTGTGGTGGAGTAGTTTCGTTCGGCGGGGTTCAGTGTGCGGCTGGCGTAGGCGATGACGTGCTCTTCGTTGTCCGTCTCCTGGGTGAGTACGACTCCAAGGCCTTCTTCGCTAGCGTCGGTTTGCAGCGTAAACGGCTTGGTAAAATCCGGACAGGCCAGTACTGGTGCGGCAGCCAATTGTTGTTGGAGGGTGCGGAAAGCCGTGTCCTCTTCGGGGCCCCACGTCCACTTCCTCTTCTTCTGAAGTAGCTTGGTGAGTGGTGTAGTGGTGTCGGCGAAATGGGTGATAAACCGTCGATACCACGACACCATCCCCAGAAATCGGCGGAGTTCGCGGAGGTTGGTGGGGGCCGGGATGCCCAGGATGGCCTGTACTTTATCGGGGTCGGTCTTGACCCCCTGTGCAGTTACCATGTGTCCGAGGTATTTCAGTTCGGTGCGGCAGAAGTCGCACTTCTCCGGGTTGATGCGGAGGTTGGCGTCTTGTAGCCGATGCAGGACCTCGCGTAAATTTTGTAGGTGCTCCTCGAACGTGCGACCCAGTATTATAATGTCGTCTAGGTATGCGAATGCTCGCGGCTCCAATTCTGGCCCGATGACTCTGTCGAGTAGGCGTTGAAAGGTGGCGGGTGCGGAATGCGGACCGAAGGGCATGACCCGGAACTGGTAGAGCCCTCGGCCCGGTACGGTGAAGGCGGTGATCGGTCTGCTTTCGGGGGCGAGGGGTACCTGCCAGTATCCGTTCGCCAAGTCGATGGTGGAGATATATCGGGCCTCCCGAAGCTTGCTGAGCGTGGCCTCTACCTGAGGAAGTGGGTAGGCGTCCTTCTCGGTGACCTGGTTTACGCGGCGGAAATCGATGCAGAAGCGCCTCTTGCCGTTCTTCTTGCGGACCAGGACGACAGGCGAGCTCCAGGGGCTTCGCGAGGGCTCGATGATGCCCTCGGCCAGCATTTTACTCACTTCCTCGTCTATTATTTGTTGCATGGCCGGGTTCCGTGGCGTATAGCGCTGTTTAAGCGGCGCGGTCGGTTTGAGGTGGATCGTATGCTCCGCGAGCTGGGTGGTCCCTTGTAGGCCTTGAAATTTTGGGAGTTCCTGGTCGAGGAGTGCTTGCAGGGCTTCGGCTTGTGTCGGGGTGCAAGCCGTTGCTCCGTGGGTCGGTTCGATGGTGGCGGCGTCGGGAATTAGTATTCTTTGTCCGAGGGTCATACGGACCCTTAGTTTCTTCAGGGCATCCATGCCGAGAATAACCGGGTGTGCGGGCGCTGGGAGGACGGCGTACTGGTGTGTCAACTTCTGCTGCTCCACTCGGGCCGGAGTTCGTAGGTCCCCGGCGAGGGGCGCCACGGAGCCGTCCGCTAAACGGGCTCGGCAACGCGTTGGGGTGAGGGTGCTGCCATGGCGGAGGCAATGATTCGCCACGTCCTGGCGTATGTATGACCCTGTGGCTCCCGTGTCCAGGAGGGCTCGATACCTTCGGCCGTGCAGGATGATTGTGGCAAACGGCCGCGTGGCTTGGTCCGGCAGATTTACTGGGGCGCGGAACTGGCCGGTGGTCGGGCGGTCCCCTGGGTTCCGGGCCCCGTGCCATTTCCCGACGGTGGTTGGCACGGGCAGTCGCGGGAAAGTCGGCCGTCCTGTCCGCAGCGCGAGCAGAACAGGCGCGACGGTTGCCGGCAGTCCTGTCGACGGTGGCCCCGTTGTCCGCAGCGCCAGCAGCAATTCTCGCGGCTGTAATTCGTCACGACGGTCGAAAGTGCAGGTCGAACGGGTTGCTGTTTGGCCGGAGCGGACCCGGTGCTGGGGGCGTTGGCTTTCTTGTCCCTCTCGATCGCCTCGAACTCGATGGCCGTCTCGAGGAGGGTCGTTATGTCCGGACACTCCTTCCTGCGGATGTATTGCCTGTATTCGGGCAGCAGATTTCGGTGCACCAGGTCGAGCTGCCGGTCCGGTGGGTAGTTGCCGTGTCGTCGCATCAGGGTTCTGATGCCGGTTATGTATTCGCTGGCTCGTTCCCCTGGTTTTTGTTTTCGTTTTAGGATTTCCTCCTCCAATTCATATTGGCTGGTGGTCGGTATATAATACAGGCGGAAACTTTTCTCAAAGTCCGCCCATGTGGTCCATTCCGGGCTGTTGCTGCGGTGCCAGAGGAGGGCCTGTCCCCGGAGGAGCTCGGGCATGCATCGGAGGAGTTGCTCCTTCGTGAGGCCGTATCCTTCTTGGAGCTCCACGATCCGCTCCAAGAAGTCGCGGGCGTCCTTGGTGCCATCGAAATGGCATCCCCATTTGCGGACGCGGTCCATGGCCGTGGCGATAGGTGACGGTGCGGCGGTGGCTTCGGGCTCCGTGATTACTATCGCCGGTGTCTGGGCGCTGGTAGTGGTCGTCTCGTTGGTGGTGCTCATTTTGGCGGTGCTCACCAAGTACTGTCGGAGCCGGGTGCGTAATTGGTCGAACGATCCGGCTGTACTTTCGCCCGCGGCCTCGAGAGCTTCGACAAGTTCGGCTTTGTTCAGGTGGTATAACCGCGTGAGCACGGAGCTCATCGGTTATCGTCCTTTTTCCGGTCCCTGTTCGGGCGCCAATTTGTGACGGTTGTCACTCCGGTTGGAAGGACGGTCTCAGTCGGATTTGCCAGGGTTAATTAAGTCCTTCCGTGGTAGTTTAAAATTAGGTTTATTCACTATCAGTAATTATGTACACTATATACAAGTACTTAGACGCGGGGTACTTCGCGTTAATCGCGGTCAAGCCGTCGTTGCGCGGCGGCGCGGTTCGCGGTACGGCGTCGTCGGTCTATGTCGTGCGCGTCCGCTTAACGGAACAATTCGGTCGCTCCGCGCCTGGTGTCTCGGTATCGGGACGGTAAGGGAGCGAGAGAGAGACCGGGCAGCTTCCTGCGTCTCTTTAACGGGACAAGCGTCGGTAGAGACCGGGCAGCATCCGGGCGTCTCTATTCAACACGAGGAGCGGGAGAGAGACCGGGCACCGTCCGGCGTCTCTTTAACGGGACAAGTGTCGGCGGAGACCGGGCAGCATCCGGGCGTCTCTGTTCAACACGAGGAGCGGGAGGGAGACCGGGCAACGTCCTGCGTCTCTTTAACGGGACAAGTGTCGGCGGAGACCGGGCAGCATCCGGGCGTCTCTGTTCAACACGAGGAGCGGGAGAGAGACCGGGCAACGTCCTGCGTCTCTTTAACGGGACAAGTGTCGGCAGAGACCGGGCAGCATCCGGGCGTCTCTGTTCAACACGAGGAGCGGGAGAGAGACCGGGCAACGTCCTGCGTCTCTTTAACGGGACAAGTGTCGGCAGAGACCGGGCAGCATCCGGGCGTCTCTGTTCAACACGAGGAGCGGGAGAGAGACCGGGCAACGTCCTGCGTCTCTTTAACGGGACAAGTGTCGGCAGAGACCGGGCAGCATCCGGGCGTCTCTGTTCAACACGAGGAGCGGGAGAGAGACCGGGCAACGTCCTGCGTCTCTTTAACGGGACAAGTGTCGGCAGAGACCGGGCAGCATCCGGGCGTCTCTGTTCAACACGAGGAGCGGGAGAGAGACCGGGCAACGTCCTGCGTCTCTTTAACGGGACAAGTGTCGGCAGAGACCGGGCAGCCTCCGGGCGTCTCTGTTCAACACGAGGAGCGGGAGAGAGACCGGGCAACGTCCTGCGTCTCTTTAACGGGACAAGTGTCGGCAGAGACCGGGCAGCATCCGGGCGTCTCTGTTCAACACGAGGAGCGGGAGAGAGACCGGGCAACGTCCTGCGTCTCTTTAACGGGACAAGTGTCGGCAGAGACCGGGCAGCATCCGGGCGTCTCTGTTCAACACGAGGAGCGGGAAAGAGACCGGGCAACTTCCTGCGTCTCTTTACCGGGACAGGTGGTAGGAACGGGGTGGATTCCGATCTGACGATCGCGGAGTATACGGAGTCGTTTCACCGAGGTTTGCACCGGGCAACATCCAGGCAAGTCTGGTGGTGGGGGTCCGTCTCCCCACTGGAACTCTCTTGCCTCGGAATCATCGCGGCATATGTCCCGATTCTCGGAAATTCCCAGCAGCGAGAAACCGACGCGATCTAGCGGCGCAGTGGGGAGTGAGCGTCATCGCGCTGACGCGTCGCGGAACCGGCACGCTTCGGGCGAGTTCGGTCGGGTTCGGTCGCGGTCGCCCGCGTGCGCTCGGCTTCTCGCTCACTCCCGGTCGTACCGCCGTGCGCTCGATTCCTCGCGCTGGGACGCTACGTCACACTTCATTTGCAGGATATTATTGGTGGCTACAGTTTTGTACAGTTCCCAGTTGGCTGATTTAAATTTCCACATGGGCATACGGTGAGGTATTATTGTTGGAGCACAATCCTCATATTCTATTTTAATTGGGAAATGGTCGCTATCATGCAAGCTTGGTAATGGGTCCCATTCGATCCTGTTCTTCAGTTGAGTGCTGCATATTGTTAGATCTATGGCACTAAACGTGTGGTGTGCCAGGTAAATATGAGTTGGTTTTTTATTGTTAACGAGAATGAGCCCAGGGTCCTCTAGTAGTTTTTCTAATATTCGTCCCCTACCGTCAATTCTGACAGATCCCCACAGTGGATGGTGGCTGTTGAAATCACCTAATATTATAAACGGTTTTGGGATTTGCCTTACGAGATTTTGCAACTCAGTAATATTTAGATTATAGCAGTTTGGTATGTAAATATTACAAACATGTATATTAGACATTTTATGTGGGATATGTAGAGCAATTAATATAGCTTCCATATTTGTACTGAGCGGGATTTCCTTGGCGTTATGTTTGTTATTTACTAGAATGGCTACTCCACCACTTGCATAATTTGGATTGCATCTATTCTTGGAGTAGATGGAATAGTTTTTTAACTTGACTGTTTGGTTTTGTTTAAAATTAGTTTCCTGCAGGCATACAAGGTCTGGCTTATAGTCATTAATTATCAGCTGTAATTGTTCATAGTGGGTGAAATATCCGTTTATATTCCACTGTATTATAGTTTTCATGGTTGTCTTCGTAAGATTTTGTTTTATTCTTAATTATTACCCGCTGAATCTACCGCGGGCTTACTGGTTTCGATTTCTGTGAGGGTCTGAGTACTGTGCTGGATTGTTGCTTCTGTGGTATTGATGTTCGTTTTCAGTTTCTTGGACAGCCTGCTGAATCTATTTTTGATACCACGATCCGTAAGAAGAGGGTAGATTTCAAGGATTATCTCCCTTAATTTCTCGATGTTAGTAGTGTACTCGATAGCTATTTCATATGGATTGCTTGATCCGAAAACATTTTCTAGAAATGATTTAAACTGGGTAAAGTTTAAAATGTAGTAGTCTGGTTTGCCCTCAATTTCCGCTCTCACTGGGTCGAGCAGGTAATCCACAGGTATGCCAGGTGTTCTTTTTGATTCATTACATTTGATCTTTTTCTTTGCCTTGTTATGGTCTTTGAGAAGTCTACTGTTACATGCTGCATTGTTTTTAGTCGTGGGGTCTTCTTCTTCTTCGCTTGTCTCTTCATATTCAGTGTTCTGGGTACTGGAGTTTTCGAACATATGTATCACGCTTTTAGTAGAGTTAGTTTGAGTCGATAACGGTCGTTTTCTGTTTGTAGGTTGTATATTTTCTGTATCCATGACTTCTGTAGTGAAAACCTGATGTTGAGCGTTAGCTCGTTGCCGGGCCACCTACGACGCACAAGGGCGTCTTGTATTGTCCAAAACTGTCATCTGGCAGACACGTAGTCTGTTAGCCCGCGCCTCATTGACTTGGGACTGTTGGAGACCCATAAATTTAGTTCAGACCGTAAACACCGAGATTAACCGAAGTGAAGACCAAGACCAAGGGTCTGCGAACCATCAGAAAATAAACTGACAGCGTCGCGATCACCAGTTCACCGACACACCAATACTATCATCAAGATTTCTCTCGGTCACAGTTTTCCTTCACCCACTCCCAAACCGTTTGTGACCAATAAGAGGCCTGATTTTCATACTGCTGCGCTAATGTAACTCCACCCCTAAGGAACTCTTGCGAGATAGACGATCGAGCGAGGTTAGTCAAAAACCAAGCCCCGCACGGGCAACATAAAGCGACTCAAATTATCTTTTGTACACACATTGAAACAGTCAACAGAATACAGTTCACGATTATTTTATTATATGCTGTGTCACAGTTATTGCATCAACCTCTATCTTTTTATTGGAAATTCAAGTGAATTCTTGTGGTCGTAAGACACCACAGAGAAAGTGACATTGCGCCGTCGGAGATTTACGCCCTCCATACACAGGCGACGCATAGCTCATAACATTTTGGTCCTTCGAGCCGGATTAGAGCGCTGTGAAGGTACTTAGTCCGTGTTACTATTCGCCGTCGGCAAGTGATCCAGCAACCAGGAAGAGGCAAGGCCACCCTGTGTGTTATCATCATTGAGGCCGGATCCAAGTTCGGTGGGACAAGACATCACGGTGTCGATTGCATCGCGAAGGAGCGCAACAGCGCAGAACTCAACAGCATCAGGAGCATCACCTGATCAACAGCTTGTGCGAGCACGGTCGCACGGCTGCATCTCATCGACAGCGTGGACCAGAGTGACAGCTTGCAGAGGCACCTGCCCGCGACCTCGCAGAACTCATCAGATTCAGGAGCAGTACCTGAGCACAAGGGGGTCGGCGTGAGCACCATCACCTGTGTCGAGCTGTGGAGTGGACATCGTCGGGAGGCGACATCAGACATCGCTATCAACCGTCCATCATTGCCGGCAACCGCTGCTTCAGCTTGACCAGTTAGAGACCACGATACCGTAAGTTGCACTCAGTGTGTGAGTCACCTGTTAATCCTTTCTAATCGTGACCTCTCCTGCTGTTGTCTCTATTATAATAAATCCTCGTCATGCCGCCAAGCATTGAAGAACGTCACAAGACTTTGAAGTTGAAGCGCGAGGCGTTCAAGTTAGAACTCGAAACGTTTAAATTGCTGATAGATGAATCGGAGCCATCAGCGTCGGCCAGTCAAGTGCAAGTGCACTTTGACGAACTTGAATCAGAATACGTAGGCTTCTGCAAAACACAAGCAGACTTAGACGCTGCAGACAGCACCGGGGAGTTGATGCGCGAAAGAATCGCCTTGGAAGCCGCGTTCGGAAATTGCAAGGCGCGCGCGATTGACATTTTGAATACGCTAAAAGCAAGTTCAAATGTAGGGGGAGTGGTGGGTTCCGAGTCGCTTACTATACGAGAATCGCCACATTCACATGAAGAGTTTAATAATAACGACCAACATTTGCCAAAGATTAACCTGCCATCCTTCTCTGGAGCATACGAGGACTGGCCTGGTTTCTCCAACCAATTTCGCTCCGCGGTACATGATAGTCCGCGTATAAATGATTGCAAGAGGCTGATGTATTTGAGGTCATGCCTAAAAGACGAAGCAGCAAAGTCTATAGAATCTCTAGAGAACTCGCCAAGTAATTACAAGGTCGCGTGGGCCCTGTTAGAAAAACGCTATAATCACCCAGCTATTATTGTAACGAACCACCTAATGGCAATGTTCGATGCCCCGTTGTTACGGGACGCATCGTATCTTGAACTCAGAACATTTTTGAACAGTATGGAGGCGCATTATCGCGCATTGCGATCACTTGAGCAGCCCGATGTGGATACCGTTCTTATTTATCTGTTAATGTCAAAGTTAGATAGTGCATCGGTGGTAAAGTGGAAAGAGTGTCCGCATGACACCTTGTTTCCGCGTGTGGAAGAACTGTTCACATTTTTGCATGATCGATGTCAGGTGCTTGAACCAGTAGGGACGGTAGAGAGCACTGTAGCCTCGCCAACACCAGTTCAGGGAGCTGGTCGCAGCCATCAGCTTCCACAAAAGCGTAATAAACCCGTGGTTCGAGAATTACGTTCAAATACGCATGTACATGTTACGCAGACGGCGATGGTCTGTGGTTTCTGCTCAGAATCTCATTTTTCGCAAAATTGTGACAAATTCACGAGTCTTTCTGTTCCGGAACGATCCATATTAGTAAAGGATAATCGGCTTTGCTATAACTGTCTGCGCAAAGGCCACTCGTATAAAGACTGTCAGGCGAGTACCTGCAGACGCTGTCATAAAAAGCATCACACCCTTTTACACAGAGAGGCTACCGCCGCACCGCCAGCGGTGCAGGTAAACAGTACCTGGTCAGCAGTCACCAATCAACCTGGGGTAATATTCTGTACGGCGGTCATTGACATTGTCGATCAGGATGGGATAGCCCATAAATGCCGGGTTATGTTAGATTCCTGTGCAGAGTCACACTTTCTATCTGAAAGAATGTGTAAACGAATTAGGTTACCTACTCGACCGATTTCCATTCCGCTCCGTGGTACGAACGCGATGACATCCGAAATTACCGAAATCACGCAGGCGCGAATAAAGTCACGTCATAGTAAATATTCATCGTGGTTAACGTTCCTTATAGCGAAAGAGGTCTCACAACCATTACCGCACGATGCTATTGACAGGAAATCGCTGGATATTCCGGCTGGGATACACCTGGCGGATCCAGAGTTCCACGTGCCCGGGGAAATAGACGGAATAATAGGAGGGGAATATTTCTGGGATTTGGTGTGTGTTGGCCGAGTGGTACTCGCGAATCGGTACACGAAGCTACAAAAAACTCAGCTATGGTGGATAGTTGTCGGGCGGATACCGGGACCACAGACAAGTCGACCGGTTACCTGTAACTTGACCCTGAATGCGCTTCAGACCGACCTCAATAAATTTTGGGATATCGAAGAATGTCCATCAATCAAACTACTTGCTCCGGAAGAGCAGGTTTGCGAAGACCATTATACCTCGCATACTACTCGCGATCCGGTAACCGGTAGATATACAGTGAGTCTTCCGTTTAATGACCGGAAAGCGAAGATAGGCGAAACGTACCAGATGGCGTTGAAAAGGTTTATGTCATTGGAGCGGTCCCTCAATAAAAATCCTAGTGTCAAAGGTCAGTACATTGACTTTCTTAAAGAATATGAACGTTTGGGTCATATGTCTGAAATTATGAGTGACGTCATTACGGGATGTTATCTGCCTCACCACCCAGTCACTAAGACAGGTAGCGTGACTACGAAGATCAGGGTAGTGTTCGATGCTTCAGCTGTTTCATCATCCGGATTATCGTTAAACAACGCGTTAATGGTAGGACCAACAATTCAGGATGATTTGGTTAGCTTGATCACCCGGTTTCGTTTGCATAAGTACGTGTTAACCGCGGACATAGCTAAAATGTATCGACAGGTGAACCTGAGTACGTCAGATCGGAAATATCAAAGGATATTGTGGCGAGAGAATTCGAATGATCCTATTAAAACTTACGAATTAAATACTGTTACGTACGGGACTGCGTCGGCACCTTTCCTTGCGATTAGAACGCTGCATCAATTAGCACATGATGAAGCGGAGAATCACCCAATAGCTGCAAATGCGTTTGTCAAGGATTTTTACGTTGATGATATTTTAACGGGAGCAAACTCATTAGAAGAAGCTATAGTGCTGCGAGACGATTTGATCGCGTTGGCCGTGAAGGGAGGATTTCAACTCCGTCAGTGGGTGTCCAACGAACCGCGTTTGGTCGAGTCCTTTCCAGGGAGTCTTGTCGATGACCACATGGTTTTGGACGCAGCTGATGGCAAGAAAACGCTCGGTCTGTACTGGAGGGCTCATCGGGATACCCTCGGTTATACGATCGCGCAGGTAGAACCATTAAAGAAGGTCACTAAGCGGAATATATTGTCACGAATTGCTCAACTCTTCGACCCGCTGGGTTTATTGGGCCCTGTTATTGTGCAGGCGAAAATACTAATGCAAGGTCTGTGGAAACACAAACTCGATTGGGACGAGTCCGTGCCGTTGGATGTTTATACCGCGTGGACTACATTTCATTCACAGTTATTATTATTATTATTATTATTATTATTATTAACGGGCAAAAAACCCTTTAGAGTACATAGTATTACAGAATAAGTACAATGAAATAAACATTCTACACGCCGCGATAAACACTAAACGCCGCAACGCAGTTGACAGGTTAAGCGGAAAGTCGATTAAGCAGCTGATTCCGAAACGAATCAAGTGATGCAGTGAATAAATCAATGTCCGCAAAGCGCTGATTGACCTCCTCCATTGCGCGGTTTATGGGATCGGCTGTATAATGAAAATAATCTGGAACTTTCGGCTTAAAAAGGGGTCTCAGACGCAATAAACGTTCAGGGGCCTGAAAGTGTATTGATGCCACGAGATCATTACAGTTTATCTGTCCATGAATGATTCTATACAGAAACAATAGGTCAGTACATACACGACGGTTACTGAGAGTGATGAGCCTTGTTTTGAGCATGGCAGGACCATAGTCATGGTCATTGTACAGCATAGGACTACCTATTGCTCTCATAGCCATCCGGAGGAACTTATGCTGGACCCTTTCGATTAAACTGACATATATCTTATGCTTTGGGTTCCAAATTATCGAGGCATATTCTAACTGACCAGTGCTACATACAACAACTTCAGTGATTTCAATTGCCTGAAGTGCTTTGCGAAACGGGCTATAAATCCTAAGGTTTTCATCGCTTTGCAAGTGATATTCCGGTAATGGTTACGAAAGTCTAGCCTAGTCGTGAACGTAACTCCAAGGTCACAGACTTCGTCCACATCATTCAATGGGGTACCGCATAGACTATATGGCGATACAATGACACTCCTTGCTCTATGGGTTCTCAACACCACACATTTAGCTGTATTTAGCCGCATCTTATTGACGGTACACCACTGCTCGAATCTAACGAGGTCATCCTGCATCTTACTAGAGTCGAGTGCACTGCGAATGGTACGAAATATCTTCAAATCATCGGCATACATAAGAAATTTACAGTCCTGGAATACATCCTTCAGGTCATTGATAAAAATGAGGAACAGAAGGGGACCAAGGTGCGATCCTTGAGGGACGCCAGAGCTCACTTTAACAGGAGCTGATTGTTGGTCAAACACTTTAACTACTTGCACCCGGTCATCCAAATAGCTACCAACCCATGATAGGAACGCCCCGCTAATACCAATCGAAGATAATTTCTGAAGTAAAATATCATGGTCAACCGTATCAAAGGCCTTCCGGAAGTCTGTGTATACAGTATCAACCTGGAGACCGGCATCGAGGGCCGCTGAGACATAGCAGTGGTATACCGCCAGATTAGTCGCCGTCGATCGTTCGGGAACGAATCCATGCTGCTCATTACAGATGACATTTGTGAGAAGAGGCGTTACGGTCTCTGTTACAATTTCCTCGAAGAGTTTGGGCAGGACAGATAGTTTACAAATCGGCCTGAAGTTTTTCACGTCCGAGCGGTCACCTGCCTTAAATACTGGGGTTACTAGACTAGTCTTCCAGGCTGGGGGAAAAATTCCACTCTTTAGGGAGGAATTAAAGATATGCCAGAGAGGCCTGGAGAGAATAAAGCGGCATTCCTTCAAAAACAAAGGGGGGATACCGTCGAAACCCGGGCCTTTGGCCGAATCGAGTGAATCTAGCTTGGAATAAATATCACCTATAGAGACGGATAGCGAGTGTATGTTTACACCAGCACCGGGGGACAAACCAGGATTCAACACAGGTAACACTCCGGACGGACGGGTGTAAACAGATCCGAAAAAGTCCGCAAAGAGATCGGCAGCTGACGAGTGAGTCGTGGCAGAGGCTTGATCGAGATGCACCTTGCCAGGAATACTATGACCGCCACGCTTAGTGTTTACGAATTTCCAAAAGTTCGAGACATTGCTAGAGATAGCATTCTCGACACCCTCAATATGAATACGGTGATCCCGAAGTAAGGCTTTCTTGCACTGTGATCTGAGGTGGGAAAAGATCATGTAGTCGCTGTATGCACATGACCGCTTAAAGACTATATGCGCTTTCTTCTTCTCACGAATCAGGGACCTCAATCGTGGGGAAAACCACTGCGGAAACGTGGAGCGATGAACCGTCCGGATCGGAATGAAGGCGTTAATTGCTTGGTTAATGTGGCCGTACAAACGCTCCAGGGCAACACATGGGTCGGTATTACCGGTCACCATATCCCAATCCACCGAGTTGAAATACTCCAATACACAGGTATAATTGCCACGCTTGAAGTCCCGATAGGTGAAGTTCTCCACCACGGTGTCCACCACTACGTCAAGTTCGTTAAACTTCAAATAAAGGGGCGGATGGTAGGCATCGGGCGCAATTAAAGCGTCGAGGACCCGATCAACAGTAACCTTCGAATCGCTAACAAAAATAAGATCGAGCATACCGTCGCAGACATTAAACACCGTGTTCACTTGGATTAAGTTACAGTAGCCAACGCATCCAAGGAGAAGGTCAACCGCCATCGATTCATTCATCGACATTCCTGGCTTCCTAAAGCAAGACTGGCCTGAGTCTCTGTACCAGATAGCATGCGGGAGATTATAATCCCCGTACAGCAAAAATATGTCGTTGCTATATTTAAGATATAACTCAGTGATACAGTCCGCGTGTTTCTCATAAAGGGTAGGCCGGGATGCAGGCGGCAAGTAAATAGCCCCTAGTAATAAGTACTTATTATTAAGGAGGTGGACTCTCACAAATAATTGTTCAACATCTGCACAGCTGACACTAACGGGACTAGAAGGTATCGACTTTTTGACCGCGATAAGGACTCCGCCACCTCTCAAGTGGCTACTTGTATCAAGGGATCTATCGCATCTGTACACTGCATAATTAGTTAAACCCAACTCGAAGGAAGAAATAGCAGAGTTGAGCCAGGTCTCGACTAGAATAATTATGTCATATGATACAGTCATATGAATTAATTAAAAAGTCCAGTTTTGTGCGAAGACCACGTACATTCTGGAAATACACTAAAGGGTCGTGGGTCAGTTTTTTTGCGTGGACTCGCGACGACGGTTATCCGGCATAATTTTCGGCACACCTCGGACGTACCGAATAGTCATGTGGGTCTCTCCGCGTTCGTGAAGGTCACGCAGAGTCGCCCTAAGCTGCGTAAGAGTCCCACGTTGGAGGATGGTCTTGTCGTCTGATATCTTGAGTTACCACTATTAGAGGGCATCCAAATTCCTAGACGCATCATTTCGGGATGTCCCATGCGTTTTCAATTACATGGGTTCTGTGATGCGAGTGAACGAGCATATGGTGCTTGTATATATCTCCGAACCACGGGTAGTGACCAACAACACAGCACACAGCTTATATCGTCGAAATCAAAGGTAGCTCCACTGAAAACACAGTCATTGCCTAGGTTGGAATTGTGTGGGGCGGTGTTGTTGATAAAATTGTTTAAGTCGGTGGTCAGGGCGATGAACATTTCGTTCGAGAAAGTGATGTTTTGGTCAGACTCAACAATAACACTGCAGTGGATAAGCACTGCGCCACATACATTAAAGACATTTGTCGCTAATCGTGTTAGTCGAATACAACAGGATAGCAATCCAAACCAATGGTTTCATGTATCTTCGGAGCAGAACGCGGCGGATTTGTTGTCGCGAGGTGCTGGCGCTCGGGATTTTGTGAAAGCGGAGATGTGGTTTCGTGGACCTTTTTCGTTATCGCAACCAGAGGACACCTGGCCACATTATAATGTGCGGCCAATCGACGTTCCTGAGAAGCGAAAGGTTGTGGTGTTGCATACGACAACGGATTCGGGCTTTCAGCTGCTTGAGAGGTTTTCTTCGTTTGCATTACTGCAGCGAGTATTGGCTTATTGTTTGAGATTCTACGATGCTGCTCATCACAAGTTGAAGCGGGTGGGATCGCTTACTTCTGATGAGTTAAAGCAAACTCACGGTCGAGTCATTGGTCTGTTGCAGCGGTTAGTATTCGCGAAGGAGATTCGTGACTTATCCGTTGGCCGCGAATCTGTTGGTAAAAATCGGTTGGCGGCGTTGAGTCCGTTCTTGGACGGTGACGGGCTCTTGAGAGTGGGTGGTAGGCTTAAGCAGTCGTTGCTGTCGTACTCGGTCAAGCACCCATTGTTGCTACCTCAAAACCATACAATTACCTGTTTAATCATTCGGGAAGTACATGTAAAGCACGGTCACATCGGGGCGCAGGGGACTTTGCACGCGGTGCGCCAGCGCTATTGGCCGATTAACGGAATGGTGGCGGTCAAGGCTGTCCTTCGGAGGTGTACCATTTGTCAAAAGTTAAAGCCCATAATTCCTGAGCATATTATGGGTCAGCTTCCGAGGGACAGAGTCACATTGAGCCGGCCGTTTTTAATAGCTGGTGTAGATTATTGCGGTCCGCTGTACATAAAGGAGAAGAAGTTCAGGAATACAAAGAAAATCAAAGCTTACGTGGCGGTCTTCGTGTGCTTCAGTACAAAGGCGGTACACTTGGAACTCGTCAGTGAATTGACGTCCGATGCATTTTTGGCAGCATTAAAGCGATTTTTCGCTCGGCGAGGCAAAAGCACTGATATGTACAGTGATAACGGCACCAACTTTGTCGGAGCCGACCGAGAATTGAAAAGAATATACAACGTAATTTCGTTGCAGGAGCCTAACGAGGGTTTGTCAAAATATTTATCAGATCATCGGGTACGTTGGCATTTCATACCCCCGCGTGCACCCCACTTTGGTGGATTGTGGGAAGCCGCGGTAAAGTCACTAAAATACCATTTAACGCGCGTTTTGGGGAACACATTACTGACGTTCGAGGAGTTTAACACGTGTTTGACGGAAATAGAGGCAATTCTCAATTCCCGACCTATAACTCCGTTGTCGTCTGATCCTAATGACCTAACTCCATTGACACCTGGGCACTTTTTGATAGGTGACTCTTTAACAAGCACACCTGAGTGTGATTTTACGAGTGTTAAGACAGGTCGATTATCATCGTGGCAGCACGTTCAACAGCTTCGCCAACATTTCTGGTCGAGGTGGTATAAAGATTATCTCAATACACTGGTGGTCAGGAAGAAATGGCACAAGGAAGGATCAACCCAAATCACGGAAGGCATGCTGGTTGTCCTGAAGGAGGACAATGCTCCCCCGTTATACTGGCCTATGGGTCGAATTGTAGCCACGCACCCGGGCGAGGATGGCATCGCTCGAGTGGTAACCGTGAAAACTGCAAACGGGGAATACAAACGTAGCGTGAATAAACTAAGTCCATTGCTTCTCGATGAGGTTTAATTGATGTGGTGGCATAGTTTAATATTGTTCGTAATTACTATGCATATTTATGATAATTATGGACTTATGTAGTGATTTTTTATGTGGTTTATTTACTAGTTTGTTGCGTATATCTGAATAGTATCATGTAAGATTAGTATGCTTGTGATAAATCTAACTATAAGATTAGAAATAGTGTTCGTCGCGATACCTGCAGTCATTAAACTCATTGTACACATCTCACATCGTATTGAACGTGATCGTTCAAGAGAGGCCGGTATGTTGAGCGTTAGCTCGTTGCCGGGCCACCTACGACGCACAAGGGCGTCTTGTATTGTCCAAAACTGTCATCTGGCAGACACGTAGTCTGTTAGCCCGCGCCTCATTGACTTGGGACTGTTGGAGACCCATAAATTTAGTTCAGACCGTAAACACCGAGATTAACCGAAGTGAAGACCAAGACCAAGGGTCTGCGAACCATCAGAAAATAAACTGACAGCGTCGCGATCACCAGTTCACCGACACACCAATACTATCATGAAGATTTCTCTCGGTCACAGTTTTCCTTCACCCACTCCCAAACCGTTTGTGACCAATAAGAGGCCTGATTTTCATACTGCTGCGCTAATGTAACTCCACCCCTAAGGAACTCTTGCGAGATAGACGATCGAGCGAGGTTAGTCAAAAACCAAGCCCCGCACGGGCAACATAAAGCGACTCAAATTATCTTTTGTACACACATTGAAACAGTCAACAGAATACAGTTCACGATTATTTTATTATATGCTGTGTCACAGTTATTGCATCAACCTCTATCTTTTTATTGGAAATTCAAGTGAATTCTTGTGGTCGTAAGACACCACAGAGAAAGTGACATTGCGCCGTCGGAGATTTACGCCCTCCATACACAGGCGACGCATAGCTCATAACACCTGAGGAGTGCCTATTGTAGTGGTTTCCACTTGAGCAGAATTGTTTTGTGCTGAAATCACTGGTTCATTACTATTCTTATGGGTTGTATTTTTACAGTTTTGTGCTATGTGGCTTATTTGTTTACAGGTGAAACAGGTCATCGAATCTGTCGAAACGTATATCCAGTATTGCGTACCATCAAACTCTATTGGGATTTTGTCAGGGAGAAGCAGTTCGTCTCCTGGGTTGATGTACAGATGTCTTCTAAAACTTAGAATGTGGGAAAAACCTGGGTCGGAAATTCCCGCGCGTAGAAATTAGATTTTTGACGTAGGGTTTATTTTTAGTTTCTTAAAGTGTTCCTCGATTATATAGTGTGGTATAATTGGACACACATTAGATAGTACAATTCTTTTGTGTTTGTTAAGTAGAGGTCGCAACTCCACCTGTGTGTCACGAACTGTTAGTGAGTTATACTTTTGAGTTAGATTGTCGGCTACTTCTTTGCTAGCCATGAATATGCATATACGGTTATTTGATATTCGCGAAACGAATCTGATGTCGTTGGGTTTGACTATCTTTCCTAAGGCGGTGACATACTCCTTGATGGTGATGTCGTTTTTAGCCTCTATAACTATGGCTTGGTCTTTTCTGGGAAAGGTATCGTGTGATGTTGCATGTGCGTAGGTTCTATTGTTGGGTGTTACATTCTCCTGTGTCAATGGTTTTGTATAGTTGTTCGTAGGGTTAATACAAACGGTTTGGAGACTCCTGTAGTCAGAGGTCTTTTGTAATAGGTTTTCTTGGTTATATGGGCCTCCATGTGTAGAGGCATTCATATTGCTGTCGCTGGGAAGCAGCGCTTCCGCTGTTTCCGCAGCCACTAGAAGTGACACCTCTACTCACTCACTCGCGATCACTAATGTTCTCACTTGCACCACTTGCAGAGTCACGGACTAAACGAAAACATAAACACGTAGTCGTTGTCAATACGTCTGTTCTCGTCAACGGCCAGAGTGCAACTGAATAATTCATTTTATGCAATAGATAGAGGTTGAATTGTAAAATTGCGACCCTTTCTTTAGTACGATGTCGCCATCACTTCCTACTAACGTCGTCGCGTTTATGACGCTCAAATGGCACTTTCATTTTTCAATATTATTTTTTAAGCACTAGGTACATATGAGTACATATATTTGTTTTATTTTTATATAAATCAGAATCTCCGTTTCATAATAACATTTTTTTGTACATTTTGTTTCATATGTTACGTTTTTATTACATAAAATAAATAAAGTGGCAGTAATTTGGACATCTACCCTATACGTATTTTTTTATTTCGGCCTGTTTGCATCTTTAGGGGGTGAAACCACCCCTCAAAGGTTTTCAGGTGTTCATCTCCGATAGTTCCGGTTTTTGGATATGTTTTAGGGGATAGAAGAATAAGATATACGTGTTTTTTTATAGCGGCCTATTTTCATACTTAGGGGGTGAAACCACCCCTCAATTTTATAAGATTTTCAGGTGTTCGTCTCCGATTGCTTTGGTTTTTGGATATGTTTTAGAAGACCGAAAAATAAGAAATGCCTGTCTTTCTATTTTGGTCCATTTGCATGTTTAGGGGGTGAAACTACCCCTAAGCTAGCCGTAATCGGTTAACTGCGCATTTTAGAGACTTGAAACCAGTAAAAAAATTCATAAAATTCTTAAAAAAAGCCTTAGACATAGTTTATTTCAGGATGACACATTAGTGGTTTTATGGCTTCCCATCGCTACTTACAATGAGGGGTGAACCACCTCCTGGGTAGTTTACCCCCTAATAACGGTCACTGGCGACAAGAACCTCATCCATAAAGCAAGTTATGACGCAAAATCAAATTCATATAACGTTTTATTCAACACAACTTTGTACCTCTAAATGAACTATGAGCGGTTGTTTCACCCCCTAAACATGCAAATGGGCCAAAATAGAAAGACAGGCATTTCTTATTTTTCGGCCCTCAAAAACATATCCAAAAACCAAAGCAATCGGGAACGAACACCTGAAAATCTTATAAACTTGAGGGGTGGTTACACCCCCTAAATATGAAAATGAGCCGCTATAAAAAGACACGTATATCTTATTTTTCGGTCCTCTAAAACATATCCAAAAACCAGAACAATCGGAGACGAACACCTGAAAACCTTTGAGGGGTGGTTTCACCCTCTAAAGATGCAAACAGGCCAAAATAAAAAAACACGTATATCTTGTTCTTCTGTCCTCTAAAACATATCGAAAAACCAGAACAGTCGGAGACGAACACCTGAAAACCTTTGAGGGGTGGTTTCACCCCCTAAAGATGCAAACAGGCCAAAATAAAAAAAACACGTATATGTTATTCTTCTGTCCTCTAAAACATATCCAAAACCCAAAACAATCGGAGACGAACATCTACTAATATGCCGCAATGCAATAGATGTAGCTAAAAACTTAATAATTTCCAATTTATTCATAATTTTTTATTTTATATGTATTATTTTATTATATTATCATTATATTCTTGTACTATTTTAAGAATTTGATGAAAAATAAAGTTTACTTTTCAATTATATCAACATATTTGCATGCGTTTTCATATACATACTCGGGTATGCAGCTGTTGACGTAAGAGGTAGAAATCGAAAAATGGCCATAACTATGGTCCAGATTGTCCAATCGCACTCAGACTTGGGAATATGGTGTAAAACACTTTTGTTGAGGATATCATGAAATTTCAGGTCGATCCGATTGCTAGTTTCCAAGATATAGCGATTTGAAAACGCAAAATATACCCGGGTATGTTGCTGTTGACATAAAGGTTAACTCATAATGGAACGAGAGAAGCTACTTGGGGGTAGAGGAAGTTACTTGGAAAAAATCCTGTCAGTCAGCTAGCAATCACGCAGCAGAAATGTTCACGGCTCCAGAATACTACAGGATGTTCTGGGTGTACGCCCGGAACAACGGGGACGCGAGTGCTGCTGCGCGAGAATTTGCGCTGCAATATCCGGAGATCCCAACACCAAGCGATGATACATTTCGACGTTTAGCATCGAGGTTATACTCGACGGGGTCCATGATGCCGCAAGGCAGCGAGGTGGGCAGACCCGCTGCAGCGCGGAATCTGGGCACCGTCGAGAGGATCCTCGACGCCGTGGAAGCGGACCCAAACATCAGTGTGCGCGTCTTGAGCCGCCGCCTAAAGTAAGTCACAGTTCAAGATAACTGCAGCAATTATTAATTAAGAAAAAAAAATGTTATCTAATAGTGGATCTTTTTACATTTTGTTCTAGTGTCACCCGCATGACGGTGCACCGAATCCTTAGGGATCGCATGTTGCATCCGTACAAATATGTACGGGTGCAACATTTGCACCCAGGGGATTACATCCAGCGGATTCAATATTCCAGGTGGCTGTTGGGAGAAGTGGGATGGAATCCGTCGTTCACCAAATTCATATTGTGGACGGATGAAGCACTTTTCAACAGGGAAGGATGCTTCAATTCCCACAATATGCATGTGTGGAGCGACGAAAATCCCCTAGCGCTTCGTCCACGGGCAGCACAAGTCCGTTGGTCGATCAACCTATGGGCCGGCATTTGTGGCGACTTTATCGTTGGGCCGTACATTATGCCAGACAGGCTGGACAGCCCAGCGTATAAAGATTTTTTAGAACATGTTCTGCCGGATCTTATGGACGATATTCCATGTGAGATCCGACAGAACATGTACTACCAGCATGATGGAGCTGGGCCACATTACGCCGTGAATGTCCGCGCTTATTTAGGTGAAACCTTTCAGGACAGGTGGATCGGCCGCGGGCGTGAAGGAGGCCCACGTTGCGTGGCCCCCACGGTCACCGGATATGAATCCGCTGGATTTTTACTTCTGGGGCTACCTGAAGGTAATTTGATTATTGCTGTTACTCCTTATTCCTGCTGTAGATATTCTTTTTTTTTACTTACGTTTTGTATTTGTTGTACAACAATCATTTCAGAATGAAGTGTATCGTCAGCCGGTGGACACACCTGAAGAAGCCATTGCGCTTATTCACGCAGCAGTGGCAAACATAACGCCGCAAACATTGCAGGGTGTCCAAAGGCAATTGATCCTCCGGGCTGAGCAATGCACCATGAATGGCGGTGGCCACGTGGAGCCATTCTTAAATTGACAACAATCGGCCTCTTTCGGGGCCACCAATTTTTAAAACGTAGGAACAACACGTTCCATGAAAAGTAAATTAAGTGATCAGTGTTAGTAGCCGTGCAGTGAAGTGAATATTCGGTACGTTGACCTGGACGCACCTGACATTGCGACCCTTAACTTTGGGTAGTGTCGTATACCTGGGATCAGCTGTGCACTGGGCTCGTCTATCGATGACCAGGATCGGTTCAGTGACCCAGTGACACAAGTTTTCAAGTTGCAGGTGAATTTTCGACAAGGGTGAGTTTTAGTTACTTTAATGGTGATCATTCATTTTTAAATTTAACGCAAGCTATGGCTTATTTCCGGCAATAATTCTCAAAATTCTCGTACGAAAATATTTATTCGGCCATTTTAAACAGACTTATTCGTTATCAGCAACAGTGCTGGCAGCTTTTCGTGGATATGTTATTAACACAAGGAATTTTACGTATTCCTTATCCTCCCACTTCAAATAATTATTATTTTCGAATCTTCTAAAAAAAATGTGTATTCGTCTTTTTACGTTACACGTGATTTTCATCCATTTATCCTTTATTCATTATTCACATTAAATGGCAAACAAACCATGGCAAAAGGTTCGATTTTTTTGTTACGTCTTTTTCATTTGTCATTCTACGCAATTTCCTTCGATGCATGCCGCCTTCCTTGTTCGTAGTCGCAGCGCGGCCCGGCGCGCGGCCACGCTAGCGCGGGAGCTCCAGCGGAAGGCTCGCGCTCTGATTGGTCGGTGCTTTTTATTAATATCTCGTTAACGAAACCTCGGAGGGCATTTTCGCAAAGGAAAAAGTTGTTTGCAATCACCCCCCGAATCACCCCCTTTAAGGAACCGCAGCATTTTTGGGATACCCTGTATACAGAAATAATTCCTTGAAATGCTACATATAAAATAAGCTCGTTTCTAGGATGCACTCTTTAAAATTCACGTCACAATGAACAGTTACAGAATTGGTGATTTCCGTTTCAGGTAAGCGAGCCGCCCGCTCCGCTATTACGGTTGAAACGTACCGCTACGAACCGCCGTCAATTTTTCCTTTTTCTTATCCCATTGATTGTTATTCTCTTATATTATACCTAAGTCTTTCAGTGTCAGCAATAAGTTAGTATAAAACACACGCAAGCGTGCGTACGAACAGCGTGCGACCGGGCGGCGAGTGAAGGAACCAAATGACGCAAACGCATGCGCAGTATCATTCAACCGAGCGAGTGAACTGAAGTGAACCGAGTGCGGACCACGAGCGGATCGAGTGCACATGCGTAGAACGTACGATCAACCGAACGCCAAGTGAAACGCGAGTGTAGCTCGTGATTGGTGTGAACCACCGAGGAGTATAAATATAGGCCCGCCAGCAGAGAGAAGCAGACTTCAAGTCATTCAGTCGAGGATTCTGTCATCATACCGAGACATTCTGCATTCGCTGCTCAGTAGTCGTGCAGTTGTGGGGTTATAGGAGGATGCCACCAAGTTAGGTTCCTCCTTGCCGGCCCACTTCCGGATTCTCCAAACAATGAAATGAGTGCGTAGTCAATTTTCGGATCAATTTTATTGTAAATGTGCTGGCCCCACAATCGTCGGGCAACCGACATACAATGAGCCAGCTATACTCGAGACTGATCTCCAGACTAAACTCGGTCTTGAAAGAGTTCTGCCAAGCAGAACCAAAACACCAGTATAACAACTGGATAAATTGCTTAGACGCAACTCGATTCAAACGGTTAACCAAAAAGGTATTTTATGGCCGAAACAGTGACCACGCGATACAAGGTTTCGCAACGAAGTGAAGTGCGACATGGCGACGCTCGGCTCACGCCACAGATCCTCACTCCCGAGCGGATCTCGGAGAGGGGGTACGGCACTCTCCACATAATGTAGACCTCTGTCGTCATCTGGTGTCAAATCCTAGAATCTCGCTCTGTGTGCCAGGACGACTGACGGCATGTCGCGCGAGCCGGTCCTTCCCGCCCTCCTGGTTTTACGTCGTGAATTCGTGAATGCCGCGATTCTCTAATCGTGCTCCAGAAACAAGCTCCCAAGACGCAAGTCTCACGAGTCAAGAACCAAGTACGCAAGACCCAAGACCCAAGAGTCAAGATCCAAGAGTCATGTGACAAGATCCAAGTCCCGTTTTCCTTCCAGCAAGTGGATTGGACGTCTCTCTCCTCTGCTCTTACTCCCCGGAAAAGTATTCGAGTCCAGCGCACCCCGGAAGGTCGAATTGCCCGGTTCAAGGACTGCTCCTCCTCGAAGGTCCGTAAACATCTACTTGGCATCCTCCTGGAACTTGCATCGTGCTGTGACGCCTCCGGTGTACCGTCCTCTCTTAAGGGCCGTTCAGACGGCGAGCCTCTCCCGGGTCTATATGGGATCATGTTCCGGTATGTGTACTGGTTAACGATACTGTTATGCATTCTGTTCGCCCTGCTGGCTTTTCAAACCCAGGTGTGGTGCCTGTTGCGAAACCCTGTCGCGCTCCCGACCTGCAGGTAGCGCCCTCCCCTCCCTCTCACGGGTCATCCCAGCTAGGGTTCCCGAGTGGCAAACCTACCCCTGTACTAAAAAATCTCCCCGCATGTATGCAGAGATCTCCCTCTCGTTCTTGCTCCACTGTGCCCCAGGCGGTTGATGACCGAATGGATATGGAATCCTCCCCGAACGTCTCTGTTAAAAATAGGTTTAGCATACTTTCGTTCTTTCAACGCGACTTCGAGGCCAGCCCAGCGGGAGAGGGCCCGGCCTCCCTCCTCGCCACGAAGACTAGTACTTCAAGTTGAATCTTCAACCCTGAATCCAGGATGCCTGGCGGCTCCAGGTCACTCATCGCCCGTCCCCAGGGCCACGCCCCCCCCCCCCGATTTACGTGCAGAATTTCGATAGTGACCTGCTCAAGCTTTCCAGGTCTTTCGAGGAGAGTTACGGGAAGGACTTTAATTTGAAGTTCCTGGGGAACAGAGTTAGGATCCAGGTCTTCGGGGTTGAGGACTTTGATGACCTCAAAAGCAGACTTCTCTCTGGTAACATGGCCTTCCACATCTTCACACTCAACTCCCAGAAGGTGTTGGTTGTCGTCATAAAGGGGCTGTCAAGGGTCCTTGTGGAGGATATCCTTGCTGAGATCAAGACCCATGGACTGGCCCCTATCTCCTGTGTCCCCCTGAATCCTGGTAACAGAAAAAACTCCCTGTACTGTTCGTATAAAGTTGTATTCCCCAAGGAACGTCCCTAAATGCGGTCAATAAAATAGGCCACATTTTCCACACTAGGATTTATTGAGAGAAGTTCCTGTCCCAGTGGCCTTTCACCCAATGTTTCAGGTGTCAGTTTTTCGGGCATTCGTCGGCAAATTGTAATCTTCCTCCGAGGAGCGTTAAATGCGCTGGGTCGCACCACTCGCGTGAGTGCGTTATCTCTCGAAATTACCCCCACCTGTGCGAACTGCGCAGGCCCCCATACTGCTAATTATTCGAAGTGCCCGGCCCTTGAGAAATATCTGCAGAGCAGAAACAAGCAGGTTCTCACTCCTGTCGCGGCTGCCTTTACTGACGCCAACAACTACAAACCTCCCACCCACATGGAATTCTCTGGATTCCCACCCCTTGCCCGGAAATCGGGGGCTAAACCTTCGTATCGTGACGCTCTCGCCGGTAATCCCAGGGGTTTTGCCCGAAGCGAAGAGCCTGGGGTCCCCCGTTCCGCATATGGTGATGCTGCTCCGGTCCTCGAGACCCTAAATATCTGCAGGGAAATTGGTTCGATTTGTGATCTTGGGCAAATCCAGGACGCGGCAAATCGCCTACTCGTGAAGCTCATAAGTCGTGCCACCAAGGCGCAGCAGCTCGCTGCGTTCTTGGAAGCAGCACAGTCTGTTGATTAGATGGATCCTTTTCCCAAAATTCTTCTCTGGAACGCTGGCTCTGTGGCTAAAAAGAAAAATGAACTCATGGTCGTCCTGAAGAAGATTGGAGTACATGTTGCGCTCGTCACGGAAGCCTGGCTCAGTGGCGGGGTTGACTTTTCTGTCCCTGGGTATAGTGTTGTCCGTTCTGACCGTGCTGGGGGCCGTGGAGGCGGTGTGCCCATTTGATCCATTCCTCCCTGAAAATCTCGCTGCTACCTGTTGCGAGTGGGACGGCCTACGAGGTTGCGTTTATAAAGATCATTCGCCCCTCAGTTTTCGTAGCGGTTGTCTACAATCCTCCCCAGAATGTCTTCAGCGGAGCTGACCTGGATGCCATCACGGGTGTCGGCAGCCCACTGGTGGTCCGTGGCGACTTTAATGCCCGGCATTCCTCTTGGAGAAACCTATCCAATGACGCGTGCGGTGTTGCACTGCATGGGCATTCCCTGCTCAACACCTACAGAATAGTCGCCCCTGATGAGTGTACCTTCCACGGTACCCCTAGGCAGAATCCCTCGATTCTCGACATATTCCTGGTTGACAGTGGGAAAGGGTTTGACTGTGAGATTACTGGCGGCTTCGGTACTAGCCATAGGCCGGTCGTGTTGAGCCCTTCCGGAGCCGTCATGCGTCCCCCTGACTGAGTGCGCACTACAGACTGGGACGAGTACGGCCGACTGACGGGGAACCTCAAGTTACGGGCCCACTTCGCTGACGCGGGGGAGGTGAACGACTGTGTACAGTCTCTGTGTGTCTTTCTGAGGTCCTGCTTCCATAACAGGGAGTTGAGACCGATAGAATTTCGGTTACGGTCGCGGTAGGGGTCAGTGAGACGACCGATATGGCATTTACGGTTCAGTCGACCAAACTGGAAAGCGACGAGCGGTGCGAAGTTTTCTCTCAACCGATAACCGAGAGAGAATTTTTCTCAGACTTATGGTCGACCGAAGGTCTAGACCGGTCAGGAATACGGTCGCGTTAATTTATGGAGAGGATCGAGTTAATGCATAGAGAGGTTCGCAAAACGGTCAGCCGATAGTCTCGATCGATTGCAATACGGTTGACGCAAAGTCGGGAGTGATAGAAATGCGGGCAACTAGAATTCATCACCTCGTGAAAAATAGGAAGAAAATAGAAATACGCTCGATTAAAATTTGTGAAACAAATTGTTAATATCCCGGTTGCGAATCGGAAATCGTGACTAAAATTATTTAGTAGGTTACCGTTAAGGAACTAGTTTCTGATCAGTTTAGAAGGTTTTCCGCTTTAAATTTATTTTTAACCTAATAAAACATTAAACCATAGACTTTTTTATACTAAAAGTTGAATTAATGTTTAAACTTCAAGGAAAAATTTTAAAAAGTTGAAAATAAATATATAATTTAAATACTTATAAGGTATGGAATAATAAGGTGACTAGGAACTAGTTTTTAATCATCTAAAACTAACAATACTAACTGCTTTCACAGACAACACATATATTTTTGAATTATCAATTTTTATGTTAGTAATTATTTCAAACAATTAGTTATTGACATAAACTCAAAAGAACGATTTATTTCATGAACTGATCAAAAATTAGTGCCTGATCAAGAACTAGTTCCTTAACGGTATTTGAATTATTTTTTATCACGTTAGTAACCTGGCCTTGCATATGTTGCAATCCACAGTGAAAAACATAGTCTAAATGAAACAAATTTATAATAATAAATAAAATCAATTAATTTAATTTATATATAAATTCTTAAAAATACATTTACGTCTTTTTCTAAATTTATTAAATTTTATAGATAATTTTATAAACACCTACTCTAAATATTTTTATGAATGAAATATTACTTTTATAATCGCAATGAAATATTTTTATAAATAATTTTCAGAAATAATTTATATTTTTATCAATAAATGATCGATAAATTTTGTTGCCGCCAAGAGCGATTTTAACTGCCGGTGCTGATAGACTCGAAGGAAGAATGACGGGTGATCAATGCTCTCGCAAATGGACGACACTTCTTCTTTATTCGTCACTCAGTGACCACACTGACGTCGTACGGCTCGGGTTACAATTCACAGACACAGACAACGAATCACACAAATACGGTCAGCGGCGCGTGGGCGCGTGGCGATACTGGTCGCTGATTCAACGATGTTGAACAGGGCGCAATGGGCGGAAGAAAAAGAGAGCTATTCTGTAGACGTTGTTGTCACGACGGTGCTGTTCTCAAAACTAACGGTCGCCGGGCGAGCGCTCCGCGAAGATCGTTAGCGGTCAAATACGTTACAAAGCCCCGCGACCGACTCATCAGCTGTTGTGATGAGTCAGCGGCAGAGATGGGCAAAGATAATATCTGAATAAATTCGAATAAAAGATACTTTACGTATATTCGTTATTCGCAGCTTCGAATAACACGATTTATCTTTATTCGAAGCATCACGGATAAATAAATTTATTCGAAGTGAATTTATTCGACAGCGAAAGATAATTTTTTTATTCGAAGTGAATTTATTCGACGGTGAAAGATAATTTCTTTATTCCAAGTGAATTTATTCGAAAGCGAAGGTAATTTCTTTATTCGAGGAACTTTTATTGGAACCGTCGAATAAGGTTTTCATCTTTATCCGTAGTTTATTCGACTTTTATTCGAAGGCTTCGAATAACTTTCGGCAGCGTGTTTATTCGAGACGCCCCTCAGTGGTTCCAAAGTGACTTTTTGCGGTCAAAATTCCGTATTTCCGTCAATTCTCAACCGATTTTTGATTTCTTTGGCTCGTTTTGTCTGGGATTAAATTTGCTAAAATGTCACACAGTAGTTTTCCAAAATTTTCTTTAGGGATTGAAAAAACAAATTCTGATCTCTTGGTTCCGAAACAACGAGTTTATTAACCATTTTTGTTCCTACATGGTGGAAAGGGTGAGTTTTATTTAATTTATTGGTGATTATTAGGTGTGAAAATAAATTCTTTCCGATTTTAGGGTACAATAACAGTTCGATTTAAAAAATATGAAAACAACTCGATCATCGAAACAATTTCCATTATTGTTAATTACCTTTTGCCATTTTTCTGGCAGCTTCTGAATACCACCGCAATAGAAATTCCAGTCGGAAAGAATTTATTCATACACCTAATATTATTTTTTAAATTTAGTTGTGTTGGCCGTTGTTAAACTACGGATTTTTACCTCAATAACGAATTACGATCACTTGTCGTACATTTTCTGTTATGTTACCTTTTCGTTTATGCCTTATTTAAAAACTAAATTTACGTACTTCTTGTCCTCTCACTTTAAATTATTCTTATTTAGGATTCTGCTTTAAAAAAAAATTTGTGTAACGCGGTTTCCTTCGATGCATGCCGACTTGCTTGTTCGTACGTTCGTAGCACAAGCGCGGTCGCCTACCGCGTAGCCAACGCTACCGCGGGACCTCGGGCGGAAGGCGCGCGCTGTGATTGGTCGGGGTTTTTGGTTAATATCTCCTTAACGAAGCTTCGGACAATATTTTCGCTAAGGAAAAAGTTGTTTCAAATCACCCCCTGAGTCACCCCTTTCAAGGAAAACCGACATTTTTGGGACACCCTGTATACCCGAGCCGAAACCTCTTCCGGGAAGAGATAAACCTGTTCCGTTCATAATTACAGCCGATGATGCTTTCCCATTGAAGCCTTATATAATGAAACCGTACCCATTCAAAAATCAACCTAGATCAGTTCGAGTTTATTACTACAGATTGTCAAGGTCTAGGCGAATTGTTGAAAACGTATTTGGATTAATTGCAAACAGATTTAGAATTTTAAGAAATGCGATGTTGTTGGAACCACTAAAAGTGGGAATTATCGTCGCAGCTATCGTGTGTTTACATAATTTTCTTATGAGTAGACATTCACGACACATTTATGCACCACCTGGTGTATTTAATAACGATACTGCGGAGGGAATATCGAATGGAAATTGGAGAGAAGAAAATTTACCAGAAAACTCGTTCTTTTCGCTAGGGCGAAATTTTGCACATAATTACAGCAATAACAGTAAAGAAATACGCGAAGAGTTTAAAAATTATTTTGTTTCACCACAAGGCGAAGTACCGTGGCAATACCAGTGCATATAGTACATGTGCCAGTACCTATTATAAAATTAATACGCATAGAAAGGTGGGTGCAAACCAAACGCTGGTTGCGCGGTTGTGCGCATTTCGCGCGGTTTTCCGCGGTTCTGTGCCGCGCGTTTGGTTTGGACCCATCTTTAATTATATCTATTACACTGTCCAACACGATTTTTGGTCTGCAATATCCGCTGGGTGATTCTTGTAGAGTTTTTCGACCTGAACACAAGCAGAAATGATCTATCACACTCAGTTTTTTGAGAAAATCGATTTTGAAAAAAACAGCAAATTTTCAACTTTGAACATCTTTTGTGTCGAAACGGTAATAGTTATTCGGTTGCTCGTTACGTCAAATTATTCTACGAACCCTCCCGAATACAACGATATAAGTTATTATTGCATTATGATCATTTAAATTTGTTTCAACAATGATCAAAGGGAAAATGACACCCGAAATGCATCCATTTCTGAAGATATCTTTCAATTTATTTCCAAAACTAAGGGTGTAGGAAGAAATCTGACCATTCCACGCGATGCAGCAGACATTTTTCCTTCGGAACTCATCAACAAAACTGGTAAGTCACGTTTTGTTTTCAATACAGAAGAGAAAGAGTTTGGCAAAACGCGCGGTCCACTGCCGCTCAGCGTAACACAATCGCTTAACGCGCCTGAGTACCACTGTTGGCACCGCGCGTTTTGCTAAACTATTTCGCTTCTGTATTGAAAACAAAACGTGACTTACCACTTCTCTTGATGCTTTCCAGAGGAAAAATGTCTGCTGCATCGGGTGCAGTAGTCAGATTTTTTCTAAGACCCTTAGTTTTGGAAATAAATTGAAAGATAACTTCAAAAATGGGTGCATTTCGGGTGTCATTTTCCCTTTGAACGTTGTTTTAACAAATTTAAATGATCATAATGCAATAATAACTGATATCGTTGTATTCGGGAGGGTTCGTAGAATAATTTGACGCAACGAGCAACCGAATAACTATTACCGTTTCGACACAAAAGATGTTCAAAGTTGAAAATTTGCAGTTTTTTTCAAAATCGAATTCCTCAAAAACTGTGGGTGATGGCGATAAACGGTTTGCGGATTCGTGTTCAGGGCGAAAAACTCTACAAGAATCACCCAGTGGATATTGCGGAACAGAAAAAAAGTTTCATTTTGTTGGACTGTGTTATTGGAACGCGCGTGTTGTTTTGTTGAAATAAAATGTAAATATACAATTTGTAAAATATTCACAATTAAAATAAAGTGTAGTATTTACGTAATTGCTTTGCGTTTCTGCACATTTCGAGGAAGGCAGCAAGAATTGTAGAACATTAAACCACTCCCACTTGCTAACATACAATTCAGCCGACCCTTGTCCACTTTTCCTCTTCCTCGTTTTTCTTAATTCATTATTAAATTGGGCCCTCATATTGTGTATTTTCCGGTTCACTTCACCCGCGTCCGTGTTTCATTGTTGAGCGAGTTGCTCAATTGCTGACGTATGTTTTGTACGATTTTTGTAATCAGCTTGAGATATATCCCACAACAGCGGAATCCCTTTCCACAGCGATATCAGAAGTGTAGTGTTTTCTCTTGTCCACTCTTTTGCCATCTTGACCACAGGCGACACTCGCGAAAAATTTCCGGAAAGACTTGAATGTGCCTAGAACCGTTCGCGACACTCAAGTTAATTCGTGCACACGAGAGTATTTCCACTTTCGCGGACGGATGTAGAATGGCCGCTTTACAAACCAGCTCGTAAAAATGAGAGTTAAAAATGGAGTTCAAATGTTTAAACATCCATTGCCATGTAAGTATTGATTAATTTATAATGAAAGAACGATTAAGGGGGTAGACACGGGTAAAACAGCGCTCTGTAATCGACACTAAATTGGCCCGAAATATGGGTTTTATAGGATACGTTGTTTGTCTTTATATGAGCACATTTGGGGCTGGGTGAGGTCTCATTCGAAAGAGGAAGGTTCAGTGCAGCGCGCTCTGGTCATGGTTCGACGAGATTGTGTTATTATCTAATAATATGAGTGTACAAAGTAGAGCAAACGTTGAAAAAAAAAAAGTGTTTTGTGACTCAAACGATGACCAGAGCGCGCTGTATCGAGTCTTCCTCTTTCGAATGAGACCTCACCCAGCCCAAAATGTGCTCATATAAGGACAAACAACGTATCCGCGTGACTGCATTCCCAAATACGATTTCCGCCATATTGGCGATAAGCAGAGCAAGTCACGTGACAAATTTAGTTCAGCTAGTGGATACGAGATGGCGCCTACTCGGGAGGACTGCCAGCGTGGAATAATAGCAAAACTGAAGCGTTAGCTGGATACACGTGCCACAGTAAAAGCGTGATGCAGTCAATGTATACATTTTCGTACGATTAGAGGTTAGGTTATATGCATTTTAGGCATACATTTACTAGGAACTGCTGGGAACTGTATACATTTACTAAATTAACGCCTTTACCGTGACACATACATCACTTGAAATCGCTGTTGAATTTATGTTATAATTATATGGCCACATTATTTAAAGTAAAAAAAGAGAGATTGGAACATTTTTACTAATACTGGAAATACTGATTTACTGATATCATATTTCAGAATGTGGAAGTTACAGCACTTATTTATAATTATTGCTCTTATTATTACTCTTTTTTATTCTTCTGACTATTGTATAAAACATGTAATAAGGAAAAGTCTCCAAACCGGTCAACAGTTGACTCCCTGATTTTTTTGTAATTCTTTACGGTCCAATGCAGAGATGGGCATTATTTAAATAAAAGGATATACTTCCGAATGGCCCCAGTGGCTGATCGACACGAGGTTTGGGGGAGGGGTGTGTACCCTAAATCTAAAATTCTATATAGGTTCGGGTATTGATTAGTTTCCATTGTTTATTCGAAGGCTTTTCATCTGGGGCTTCGAATAATTTTTCTTCTTTCATTATATCTTTATCCTAAGGTCGTATTTAGATATATTGGCCGGTCTGACGATCGTGGATTTGTCAGTTGGGGTTGCTGGGCCCACGAAGGGTATGGCGGGGTAACGGGAATGCTGCTAGTGTGGCTGTTATTTATTCTTAGCGTAATAGTTGTGTGCGTTACGAACTTAGAGCATATATACTTACTTGGAGGTCTCATCGAAAGCTTGAAACTGTCGCCAACATGGTGCGAGAGAGAAAGACATCGTGCGAACTGGTGCGAGAGAGTGAAGTATAGATTCTCCTCCTCGCACGTCTGTCTTTCTCTCTCGCACGATGTTGGTCGGCAATTGGATCCAAAGGAGACAAGAGGCCATGAGACCTCCATGTATACCTACTATATGCTCTAAGGTTACGAAGTTATGCGTAGACCAATATGAGATGAAGCTATCGAGAAAGAATGAATGTTCTGACCATAAAACTTCTGAATTTTTCGGAGCTAACGCACACCTATTCTGATGTTTGTATTTCTACGCTCAGAACTCGGTTGGCCTATACGTCAGGTGCTTGGCGCAATCTCTACCACTTCTGGCCCACTCTTGTTCTACGAAGGCGAGAGCGAGTCAGAAAACGTTGAGAAAAGGAGCACCGAGGCAGGACAGCGGTATGGTGGGAGAATACTCCTCACGAAACTCACCGGCCAATATATGTATCTGAATACGACCTTAGAAGCTCGAATGCCGACGAAAACCTTTGTGGCCCGAGCCGCGCGAGATCGCCGTTGCTCGGCGATGCGTCATCGATTATACAGAAGCAGAATTTGTTTATTTTTCATCGCATCAATATGAAAGTGACATCAATGGATTCCTCGCATTCTCCCGATTAAATTGACAGAAAATTATTTAAATCTGATTATTTTTATCGAAACAGGCTTTCACTTCTATAAACAAATTTTTCACGTAATTTCCTTAATTATGGTCCGAATTATATCATTTTTCGGGCCAATTTGATCGAGAAAATATGAGGAATCGATTGACGTTACTTTCGCAAAGATCTGATTAGAAATGCATAACTGCAGATTCGTCACTGCTTAGTGCGCAACATTGTATGGCCCCACTGGTTTCGAGCGCCACTGAACTGACAGAAAATATAACCTATACGCTAGACCCGATTTCCTAAAGATACTACTGCGGCGTAATAATAATGTTTCGGAAGGATGATAAAAAGTTCACAAATGTAGCGCAAAAGAACGAAATTGCCGCTAAACATGTGTCATATAACAGATACATAGGTTATATTTTCTGTCACTTTGAGGAGGGGACCACATAATAATCACGCGCATCCATCCTGCGCATTTTCATTAGCCCCAATTCAACATCCAACACAATTTTATACTATAATGTTTGTTCATAACTGCTTTCTGCATAAGACGTTTAATTATCTTTGTAATAAGCGTATTTCATGTTCTGTATAATTCCTTACTGCCAACGTAGCATTGTGTAGCATAAGCACATTTTAAGTGATTAAAATGTATGTACAATGAATTTTCTACGTTTGCTCTATCAGCAGACATTCCATTTAAATATTTACATGCACAACGCAACAGCAAGGAATTTCTTTCCTTATTCAGAATAGAATACGGAAATAGCAAACAGCTCCCTCTCGCGTGCACCAGCAGCCGCGTATCTATGGGTATTACCATTTCTGTGCAGAAAAATCTGCTGTAATACCGACCTGCCGAATCGGCCAGGTCACGTGACGTGTCTACCCCCTTAAGGGGGCCGTCTCATTTTTGTTATGGTCCGAATCGACCGAAGCGTCCCCAGTAAACAAACGGTCCCTAATGAAACTACTGCGGTCGATAAAAAGAACTTGTACAGAGATGACATCTCCAGGTACTCTGGGTAGACGAACTTTTGACGCATAGTTGCCACATCGTCTGTTCTCTCTGTCTCTGCCGCGCTGTTGCCACAGAGTTCTCTCTTTCTATCGAGAAGTCTTGAAGCAATACGGCACGAGAGCTACGTCCAGCGTCAGAGCCTCGCTGAACGTAGCAATAATGAAAGATAGAGAGATCCGGGAGTGTAAAAAGGAAAGATGGAAATATACCAAACCTGACACAATTTGAACTATCATTATTAACGATATTACACATAAAATTTATTTGCAGAATTGAAAGCCCGTTTCGTCAAAGTAGTCCGATTTAAATTATTTTCTGTCAATTTAATCGGCAGAATCACTTTCATATTGATACGATGAAAAATAAAGAAATTCTGTTTCTGCATAATCGATGATACATCGCCGAGCAACTCCAGGCGACAGGTTAGACGGGTGAGCGATACAATGTCGCTCGGCTCAAGCTTCGGGGGACCTCAAGAATGAAGGCCTTCGATTAAAAAAATTATTTGTGGCCGACGAATGAATTCCCGTCGAATAAACTGATTCATCCGTGGCGTTTTAAATAAAACTAACTCTGGGTTATTTTTACTCGACGACAAATAAAGATAAAGTCTCTTTAATTTGATAGTTTATTTCAATAATTTATGAAACAATACTAATTTGCGTATCAATATCCCTTCTGAACTTCGCATTTCTGTAAGGACACTGGGCATCGCTCGCCGTCTTGGAAGGCGAGGTCCACTAGGATGCGTAAGGGATACAATGTAAATTCCTGGCGTTCTCTCGATTAAAATCGTGTCAAATGTCATGTAAATCGGACTATTTTTAACGATGTTAGCTTGGGGCCACTTTCATCGGGACGACGGAATCGGTTGAAGCCATTTTTGCAAAAATCTGATGCGAAATGTAGAACGTGAAATTCTTCACTTCCACGAAACTCAGCGAGGCGCGGCATATTCACGGCATTGCCTTTAGGACTCTAGCGAGATAATCACGCTGTACAAACAGCGTATTAGTCAAAAACATTTTTTTAATAAAAAGCTTATTATTTGTGACTGAAAATAAAAGTGACAACTATTGGTACACTGTCAACAACGAGTACAGTTACCCTATATTTAATTACCAAGTACAGTTCTAGAAATAATCCGATTTATATCGTGCTTGAACTCATTTTAATCTGGACAATCTCAGCAGTATGTTAATAAATAGTGAAAACGTCACGTTTTACAATTTATTAATACATAATCCACCGCGAGCAACACTGTATGCCTCTCGAACCGAAATCAGAAGCTGCCGCCGAACAGCCCAAGTCTTCAGGCTCAAAGAGAGATCGCGCCGGTTCGGGTAAACACGCTACCGAAAGTTGTTTGAAGCCTTCAAATAAAAGTCGAATAAACTACGGTTAAAAATCGAATAAACAAATTATTCTTCTTCGAATAAAAAAATTATCTTTCGTCGTCGAAGGAATTCACTTTGGTTCATAACGGATAAACATAAAGTATCTTTTATTTGAGTTTATCCAGATATTATCTTTGCTCATCTCTGTTCTTCAGTCGCTTCGTCGTGATTCATTCAAGCCTCCGTGACGACAAAATAGTAATAGGGGAAATGCGGCAACAGCGCGATCCGACTCTCGATACGTATCGGCAACTATGTCTTTCCTACATTTATCGGCTAGCTTGGACTTCCACCGGTTCTGGTGGTACATGGCACGCATATACCATCAGCGCCGGTGACGGAGGAACCTTGAAGCTTCATTCTGTCATTTTTCGGGCTGTCCTGAGTACACGAGTCATAAATTCATTATTATTTCAACGTGCGATGCTTATTAGCATTCAAACGCACCGTTCCACCCTGCACTGAAGTCTACTGGAGGCAACTATACCCGCAAAAACTTTCTTCTTGCCGATTCCAGGACGAATAACGGTTGAAAAGGTTTGTTTACTACATCGCGTATACGCAGGGTCGGCAAAACCACTGTGCAAATTATATGTCGCATAAGGGCGTCAGCCGAAAGTGGTGCTAAAAAACTATATCACACGCTTATAATAAAGGAATCCAACTCCCACATAAACAAAATGTAAATATATTTATTTTTTTATTGCATCCCGTGCAAACAGGTGCAAAAATTTGGGGGCGCCAAATATTTTCTTGCATACAGGCGTCAGCTAACCTCGCGTCGGCCCTGCGTACACGTCACGCTGGTGCTACGTGGCTCGACTATACCAGTGGCGCCACCAACGGAGAAGCCGTGAAGCCTCATTCTGTCAGTTTTCGAGTCATAAATTCATTATTATTTCAACGTGCGATGCTTATTAGCATTCAAACGCACCGTTCCACCCTGCACTGATGTCTACTGGAGGCAACTATCCCCGCAAAAACTTAATTCTTGCCGATTCCAGGACGAATAACGGTTGAAAAGGTTTCGCGTATACGTACACGCTTTTCCTAGCTTGTGTGAGCGTACGCATACATTCAAGGCCCGCTGAGACGGCCCCCTTAAACATAAAACATTAACAGCCTACTTCATTTAGAAATTTTATCTGTTGTAAGGTTCAGTTTTAACCACACTTGATTCGCGCAAACAGACCGAGTGAACTCCCAATCTATTACCTGAAGTTTGAATCTAGAGACGTGTAGACGCACGCGACACTTCTTGCTGCCATTCGTTCTCGATACGAGTGTACGACACTGCTCTAGATTAAAAAATTGCGATACGTGTGGACACTGCCAGACATAAGTGTCTTGATGTATACACTTGATCTAGACACAAAAGTGTCGTCGTGTATACGTACCTTGATACTCTTGTATTTTAGGTGTTTCGTACCTAAGGTTTACGCTCGGTTGTTTAATCATATGTAAAGTCTCCAACAGAATTCTGCGATTCCAGTTGGCCTCTCTATCAACAATTTTAACCTTGTTGAAGTCAATTCTATGATCAAATTCCAATGCGTGTTTCGTTAGGGCAGTATGTTCTCAGTAAACAAACTGACCGCAGTATGCCAGCAGATTGGTGTCAGATTCGAGGAAATCCTGACGTCAGATTCGGGACCTACTATGTCCGCATTTGACTATGGTTTTGTGGTCAGAGCCTGATGTCAGGATCTGACATCAGATTGACGGCAGATACCGAGCAGATCCTGCTGCCGTGGTCTGACCGCAGATTGTGAGCAGAAATCGAGCAGATCCTGCGCAGCGCGATCTGACGGCAGATTGGCGGCAGATACCGAGCAGATTCTGCGCAGCGCGATCTGACGGCAGATTGGCGGCAGATAGCGAGCAGATTCTGACGTCAGATTCGATGCCTACTATGTCCGCATTAAACTATGGTTCTGCGGTCAGAGCCTGACATCAGGATCTGACCGCAGATTGATGTCAGATTTCGATCAGATCTTGCTGACAAAAACCGCCCGCAGATTGGCGGCAGAAATCAAGCAGATCCTGATGTCAGAATCTGACCGCAAAGCCATAATTTAATGCGGACATAGTAGGCAATTTTATATAATAGTATAGATTTAAAAACAGTGCGAAAGTCTTAAGCGTAAATAATATATAGAACACGTTTATAAGACCGACTTGAAAGATCTGATTCCTACCATATTTTATGGAAGAAAGAAAAGTTGGAAAACCATGTATTTAGACGAGTATTATAACATTTTTAATATTTTACTTAGCAGGTTGTTAGTCAATTGAATGCCAGGGAGGCTCAAAATAATTATTTAAACTTTTAAAGGCAGTTCTTCCAAATATAAAAGAATTAATGATAACTACTATTCATTCAGTCATCTTAGGGCGGTATTATCATCAATCGTTTTTTAGTTTTTAGCACGCGGCATCCTTTACTAGTCTAGTAGATTAGTAAAGGATGCCGGATGCTTAAGACGATCTTAGTCTTAAGCAACGACTGATAATACCGCCCTTGGAGACGGGTATACCAAATATATACTCCGCAGTGAAATGCCGGCAAATGCGAGTGGTACTCGAGAGCCCTGAATGATCGAGCCCTCGGCCACTTATTCCCGCCACGGTGCTATTTCGCAAGCGAGAAGCGCTCGCCCGATCGCCGCCTGACGTGTTCGCGTCGTGAACTATGTCAGCAGAATCTGCCCAATTCCTGCTGCCTATCTGCCGTCAGATCGCGGTACGCAAGATCTGCCCGATTCCAGCCATTAAATTGTATCAGCAGACTCTCTATACTTTCTGCCGCCATTCTGCTGTCAGATCCTGACATCAGAATCTGCTCGATTTCTGCTGCCTATCTGCCGTCCGATCGCGCTGCGCAGAGTCTGCTCGATTCCTGCTATTAAATTGTATCAGCAGACTCTCCTTACTTTCTGCCGCCATTCTGCCGTCAGATCCTGACATCAGAATCTGCTCGATTTCTGCTGCCTATCTGCCGTCAGATCGCGCTGCGCAGAGTCTGCTCGATTCCTGCTATTAAATTGTATCAGCAGACTCTCCTTACTTTTTGCCGCCATTCTGCTGTCAGATCCTGACATCAGAATCTGCTCGATTTCTGCTGCCTATCTGCCGTCCGATCGCGCTGCGCAGAGTCTGCTCGATTCCTGCTATTAAATTGTATCAGCAGACTCTCCTTACTTTCTGCCGCCATTCTGCTGTCAGATCCTGACATCAGAATCTGCTCGATTTCTGACATTAAATTGTACTAGCAGATTCTCCGCAGTGTCTGCCGCCAAACTGCTCGCAGGCTATGTTAACAGGGTCTGCTCGATTTCTGCAGCCTATCTGCCGTCAGGTCGCGGTGCGCAGGGTCTGCTCGATTTCTGACATTAAATTGTACAGCAGACCCTGCCGCCAATCTGCTCGCAGGTTAAGGCAGCACAATCTGTCGGCTTTCTGCTGTCAGTCTGCTTTCATCATCGAATATAACAAATCCTGTATCAAATCTGTAGTCTTTCTGTCACAAACATTTGTAGTCAGGCGTTGAGCAAAATCTGCTCAAATGGACGTGGCTGACTGGGTTGGAGGGGAGGTAGAAAAATGTTATTTTTGTATATTGTTTACTTCAGTCACGTGGGTAAGGCAGGGGTGCCTGCTAAGCCCAATTATGTTCACTCTTCTGACCGCGGACATGGACGAAGTGCTGGGGAGGGGAGGTTGGGGGGGGGGGGGTGAAGCTGGGGGATAGAAAGGTATATACTCTGGCGTACGCGGACGACGTGGCGGTACTAGCGGAGGATGTGGAAGGGATGAAGGGGATGATGGGCAAACTGGAGAAGTACGTGGAGGGGAAGGGGTTACAAGTTAATGTGGGGAAGACAAAGGTGATGAGGTGTAGAAGGGGGGGGGGCAGATGGAGCAAAGTGGTATGGAGGTGGAAGAGAAAGGAGTTGGAGGAGGTAAGGAGTTTTAAATATTTAGGATACACATTGATGGGAAATGGAGGACAGGAGGAACACGTGAAGGAGAGGGTAAGAAAGGGGGCTGCGGTGATGGGACAGGTGTGGAGGATTGGGAAAAGGAAGTTTGGGAAGGACTGGGGAAGAAGGATTTGGTTATTCGATAAGTTGGTGTGGGCGGTGGTTAGTTATGGGGTGGAGGTGTGGGGATGGAAAGGTAGGGAAAGGGTGGAAGGACTGCAGGAGAGGTATCTGAAGTGGGTGTTGGGGGTGGAACGGAGTACACCAGGTTATATGGTAAGGGAAGAGTTGCAGAGGGGGATGATGAAGGGAGGGGCGGGGATGAGGGCGTGGGGCTATGAGAGGAAGTTAGAGGAGGGGAAGGGGGGGAGTTGGCAAGGGAATGTTGGGAGGAAATGAAAAGGAGGATGAGGAGAGGAAAGGTTCTGCAAGGGTGGGAGGAGGAAAGGGAGCAGTATTATAAGGACAGGGGGTGGACGGTGGAGGAGGTGGAGAGGGAGAGGGATAGGGGGGGGATAAGGGGGGAGGAGTTGGTGGAGAGGGAGAGAAGGTTGCAAGAAGAGGAGAGGTGGAGGAGGATTAAAGAGACGCGGTATAACAAGTGGTACGGGAGGGTGAAAGGGGTGGGGGTGCCGGGGTATATGAAGAAAGGGTGGGGGGAGGATAGGTGGAAGAGGGTAGCAAGGTTTAGGTTAGGGAATGAGATGAAGGAGGGGAGACACTGGGAGGAGGAGGAGAGAAGGAGGTGTAGAATGTGTGGGCAGGAGGAGGAGACGTGGGAACACGTATGGGAGGTTTGTACAGGGTGGGGAATTGAGAGGGGATGGCAAGAGGTGGTGATGGAGGTGTTAGGGGATGAGGGGGAGGGGGAAGAGTGGATGAAGAAGTTGGAAGAAAGAAGAGCGGGGTGTGGGTGGGGTTCGGAGGTGTGAGTGGAGGAATGGGAGTGAGAGGGGAAGCGAGTGGAAGCGGAGGTCCAGGGGACGGAGGGGAGAGAGAGCGAGCGAGCGAGCGGGAGGGGAGATGTAGAGTTTAAGATTTAGGTTAAGTTAGGTTAAGTTAGATTAAGTAGGATAAGGTAGTTTTAAGGAAAAATTGTGTGAATGGCGAAGGAGAAAGTATGTGAGAAATTGTAACCCTTAGGGGATCAAATAAAAGATTACTACTACTTCAGTCACGTTCTAACTGACTCGCGGGTTACACATCGTAGCAAACGTGTGACTTACTTTAAAGCGAACGCAGTATTCTTTATATCTTTCCTTGAAAATGGTATCAACCATAGACCGAAACGTCGGAATTTATAATTTTTAAAATTGCAAATTAGCTTTTTTCTGTTTTAACTGACCGAACTAGTGCGCCGAAACCACTTTTCGTTTATTCTACAAATACGGTCGATATCATAACTACTTTAGTTTTGGGTCTTGTTTACACCTAAATAGAGAATTCACTTTTTAACTTACTTAGTTATCGATTCCTGGTCCATATAATAATCCTTCTGCATCAGTTACCGCTTCCAAAACTCCAACTTGCTCCTGTCTACGACGCTGCCTTTCTTTTTTCTTGTTTCTGCCGTCATAGTCCGGGAGCCAGCGACACATTTTTTTTGTCAATTCGTTTAAAGTTAGATTATCTTTTGTTCTTCTATATTTCTGCTACATATGCACAAAACGACCTCCTGCCAGCGCACCAGCAGAACAACGCTTATCAGCAGCGTGTCAATTATGTAAGAAAATATTGTGCAAAATTCTTATTTGTTTAAATTTGAAAATTTTTGTACTAATAATAGGCATCATATAACACCGAAAAATGATCTGCTGCCACCTTAGTTGCGGAACGGTATGCTACTGTCACTCCTATAAACATGTTAAAAAAATGAACTCCGTTGACCAAAATGTTTAAAGCTGAAATTTTTTGGTGGTAGTTTTAATCACAAAATGGAAGAAAAACGATTGCTGCCAGTCCTATCGTGGAACAAAAGGCTTGGCAGGAGCCACCAAAGATACGGCGCGACGCACCGCGCAGAGTTACGTTCACACGGCGTGTGCAATTCAACATTAATTTTCTCCGCCGTGGTCATATATTTAAAGCTGATTTTTTTTGTACTAATTGTTTACATTAATAAGTGTAAGAAAAACGTTTGCTGCCAGTCCTATCGTGGAACAAAAGGCTTGGCAGGAGCCACCAAAGGTCCTGTTGTTGGCTGAGGGAATGAAAGGTGCAGTGTGGCGAGTTGTATAAATTTAACCAGAATATTTAAAAGTGCAATAAAATTTTTCTCTTTATCTTAATACATAATGAATCTATATATATTCGTCATCGCTGTTCGCATACGGTGCGGATTCGATATCATATTTTTCATAATTATCGTCATCGATATCATTATCGATGTCATCATGACCGTCATCGATATCATTATCGATGTCATCATGTTCGTCATCTGAATGACACTCTCTCTGGTCCCTCTGATCACGTTCTGGATCTGGGGCAGTATCTATAACATAGGCATTCAAGTATTATGTATTACATATTACTAATCATTTAAATCTTAATTCAATTTTGTAGCCTTTAGGATTGTCAGGAACAAGGATATACAGGGTGTCCCAAAAATGTCGGACTTCCTTGAAAGGGGTTACTCAGGGGGTGATTTGAAATAACTTTTTCCTTAGCGAAAATATTGTCCGAAGCTTCGTTAAGGAGATATTAACCAAAAACCCCGACCAATCAGAGCGCGCGCCTTCCGCCTGAGTTCCCGCGGTAGCGTTGGCTACGAGGTAGGCGACCGCGCTTGTGCTACGAACGTACGAACAAGCAAGTCGGCATGCATCGAAGGAAACCGCGTTACACATTTTTTTTTTAAAGCAGAATCTTAAATAAGAATAATTTGAAGTGAGAGGACAAGAAGTAAGTAAATTTCGTTTTTAAATAAGGCATAAACGAAAAGCTAACGTAACAGAAAATGTACGACAAGTGATCGTAATTCGTTATTGAGGTAAAAATCCGTAGTTTAAGAACGGCCAACACAACTAAATTTAAAAAATAATATTAGGTGTATGAATAAATTCTTTCCGACTGGAATTTCTATCGCGGTGGTATTCAGAAGCTGCCAGAAAAATGGCAAAAGGTAATGAACAATAATGGAAATTATTGCGATGATCGAGTTGTTTTCATATTTTTTAAATCGAACTGTTATTGTACCCTAAAATCGGAAAGAATTTATTTTCACACCTAATAATCACCAATAAATTAAATAAAACTCACCCTTTCTGGACATTCCTTTCCTTGCTTTCCTTCCCTTTTCGGAAACCTGGCCACTGTACCGATCCTGGTCATCGGCGTCCAGTGCTCAGCTGATCGCAGGGTCAATGTACCGAATATTCACTTCACTGCACGGCTACTAACACTGATCACTGAACCGATCCTGGTCATCGATGGACGAGCCCAGTGCACAGCTGGTTTCAGGTACACGACACCATCCAAGGTTAATGTGCCGAATATTCACTTTACTGCACGGCTACTAACACTGATCACTGAATTTATTTTTCACGGAACGTGTTGTTCCTACGTTATAAAAATTGGTGGCCGCGAAAGGGGCCGATTACTGTTAATTACTGGGACGAGATTACTACTATTACCCGGCGAAAAGAAAACTCGTGGCAGACTGTCTCGGGCTGTGCAGTCCGCTGCTCAGTATTTGTACGTCCTTGCCGTGTAAATTATTTTTTTTGCGAATTGTTTAAATTGTAGCACTTTTGTGTAAACTATTTTGTGTGAACAAAATTACTTTGTTCCTGTTGCTACTGCAAAAAACACAAACGGGCTTTAATGTAGCCATAGAGTAAAGGTAGGTAAAAGTTCGCAACGGGTAAGAGTTCGCACCATGTGAATTTCATGGTTTGAGTTGTGGCAGTTGCCAATGGTGATTGGCAGTCAATTATCAATCAAGGTTGTTAGAAAGTAATATTGTATTAGGCGCCACACGGTGGCACTGTTGAGGCAGGTGCTGCCATTAGGATGGGCGAGCGGAAGCTCAGTTGTAAGAAAACGTTGAGTTGGTTAAGACTGGTATAAGACTGACTAAAGTAATAACGGCTAAGATATTAATTTTTGTTACTGTACTTCATATATATTTTATTCTATATTCTTTATTATGTCTAATAAATACATTAAGTAAAAACTGTGGTCAACTGCGTTACTGCGTTACGAATAGCCCATTAAAAATAACAACAAAGATCAAACCAGAGAAAAATTTTATTGCACTTTTAAATATTCTGGTTAAATTCATACAACTCGCCACCTGCACCTTTCATTCCCTCAGCCAACAACAGGACCTTTGGTGGCTCCTGCCAAGCCTTTTGTTCCACGATAGGACTGGCAGCAAACGTTTTTCTTACACTTATTAATGTAAACAATTAGTACAAAAAAAATCAGCTTTAAATATATGACCACGGCGGAAAAAATTAATGTTGAATTGCACACGCCGTGTGAACGTAACTCTGCGCGGTACGTCGCGCCGTACCTTTGGTGGCTACCTTTTGTTCCACGATAGGACTGGCAGCAATCGTTTTTCTTCCATTTTGTGATTAAAACTACCACCAAAAAAATTTTCAGCTTTAAACATTTTGGTCAATGGAGTTCATTTTTTTTAACATGTTTATAGGAGTGGCAGTAGCATGCCGTTCCGCAACTAAGGTGGCAGTAGATCATTTTTCGGTGTTTTATGGTGTCTATTATTAGTACAAAAATTTTCAAATTTAAACAAATAAGAATTTTGCACAATATTTTCTTACATAATTGACACGCTGCTGATAAGCGTTGTTCCACTATCGTTATGGCAGGAGGTCGTTTTGTGTATATGTAGCAGAAATATAGAAGAACAAAAGATAAACCAACTTTAAACAAATAAGTCATCAAAAAGTGTCGCTGGCTCCCGGACTATCATGCTTGCTCCAACCCATACAGCACACTTGGTTGCTGAAACGTTGCAGAAACGTTGCTGAAAAGTTGCAGAAACGTTGCGGTGCAATGTTGCACAGGGGCGGACATAGGAAGATTTCTGCAACATTTCAGCAATGTTGCGGTGCAATATTACCCTGCAACGTTTCTGCAACGTTTCTGCAACGTTTCTGCAACGTTTCTGCAACTTTTCAGCAACTTTTCTGCAACGTTTCTGCAACGTTTCTGCAACTTTTCAGCAACTTTTCTGCAACGTTTCTGCAACGTTTCTGCAACTTTTCAGCAACTTTTCTGCAACGTTTCTGCAACGTTTCTGCAACTTTTCAGCAACTTTTCTGCAACGTTTCTGCAACTTTTCAGCAACTTTTCTGCAACGTTTCTGATATTTTTCAGCAACTTTTCTGCAACGTTTCTGAGATTTTACAGCAACTTTTCTGCAACTTTTCTGAGATTTTACAGCAACTTTTCTGCAACTTTTCTGAGATTTTACAACAAAGGTCCCGCAATAAGCAGGGCTCAAAAACTGTTATAAAATCGATTTAGTATATAGATTTACGAGGGGAGGACGTGAATGGGACGAGCGATTTTTTAACGAAACCGGGCAGAAAATGTTGAAGCCGATGTGTATAAACAAATTCCAGAATATTAGCTGTGAATGGCCCGCCACTTTTTTAAAAAATTATGAACAGTAAAATTATGAAGTCGTCGAATCGATTTTATACTTCATTAAATGGTAGATCTTGATGAAAGGAATACAAAAGTCTTATGTGTTATTGTCATAGTATCAATAATTTAACCAGAAAATGCAATTTTTGATTCGACGACTTCATAATTTTACTGTTTAAAGCCATTTTGGCCGGCCATTCACAGCTAATATTCTGGAATTTGTTTATACACATCGGCCTCAACATTTTCTGCCCGGTTTCGTTAAAAAATCGCTCGTCCCATTCGCGTCCTCCCCTCGTTAGTATAATATCGTAGTATACCCACTATACAGTGTATATTAGGTTACGCTTTGTGTAACATAATATAATTTATGATAATTTAGTGCAATAAGTAGCAGACAATGTAGACTCAATTGTTGTATGCTTTATGTAACCTATGGGACTATTCCCGTTAAAAAAAAAAAAAATAAATAATAATAATAATAATAATAATAATAATAATAATAATAATAATAATAGTATTGGCTCTGGTGGATCTTCCCAAGCCGGCGGCGTGGTGAAGATCCAGGCGTTGTGTGACGTACCTCACGTGCGACACGACAGGTTTCAAAGCCAAAGCACGTAAGAAAGCACACGCGTAAATAGTTAGAGCGTGATTAGTTATTAATTGCTTTAAGTAGTAAAAATGGTTAGAACGTGTGTGTTTTGTGGCGCAGGAGACCTGAGTGAATTGGGTGAAGGTTTGACATATCACGGGTAAGTAGAACCCATGTATATGCTATTTGTAGGTTATGTCGAACTTCTTAAAAAGAAATATTTTTGTTTGTTTCATATAGATTTCCGTTGAAGAATGAAAAGTATCTGCATCGTTGGTTACAGAACATGGGTCTGGGCCTGAATTTCGTACATTCAAAGAAATCTTCTCCCTGCAAGCATTCCTACTGTATTTGGACAATATAAATGTTCTTGTGTTTTCTGTCACGATATATAAGAACAGGATAAAAACAGATTGTTTCACAAGTAATATATATGAATTATTCAAATTAAGGAGCTTATTTTTAAGTTAAAGTAACTAATATAAAATATTTGATGCCTATTAACCAACTGCAATTTTCTAATTATTTAAAATACATATATTTCTTTGCTTTCTGTGCTACAAGCTTTTACTTTTCACACAGTTTCCTTGTAAACATGCATGTACTGTACAACTTTCATTTCACTTTCCGTTCAATTATTTAAAGTAACGGTGATTGTTATTTTTCCATTGCGTCGCTTCAATGCAGCCTGCGATTGGCGTTACATGAATGTTGTTTTTAATGAAGCCATTTTTCATGACTGAAATAATTTATTGATGACCTTTTATAGATTCATTTACTGAAGAGAAGCTGTGGAAGCTGCTGATATTAAATAAATTAATAGAGGATTCTGTGGCAGAGAAATATACAAATAGAATCATTCATATATTCAAACATATAGTAAAATGAGTAAGTAAATTTATTATTTATCTCATTTCAGCACTTAAAGTTGTAAAATTGTAAAATAAATGCATGTATTATTCCAGGTTCATTACACGCTGCATGCAGTACATTTTAAGTAAAGAGAGCAGAAGAGCCTGGAACTCCACATACGCGGGTTTGAGAAGATCCACCAGAGCCAATACTATTATTATTTTTATTGTTTTTATTATTGTTCTTGTTGTTGTCGGCTTGTATAGAAAAAATATATGAATATTTAATTGTCAATATTTATTGTGATTTAATCAATTTCCCTTACATTTTTTATCCTTCCTGTAAAATCTCAGAAAAGTTGCTGAAAAGTTGCAGAAACGTTGCAGAAATGTTGCTGAAAAGTTGCAGAAACGTTGCAGAAACGTTGCAGAAAAGTTGCTGAAAAGTTGCAGAAACGTTGCAGAAACGTTGCAGAAACGTTGCAGAAACGTTGCAGAAAAGTTGCTGAAAAGTTGCAGAAACGTTGCAGAAACGTTGCAGAAACGTTGCACACGGGCGGACATAGGAACATTTCTGCAACATTTCTGCAACGTTTCTGCAACGCTTCTGCAACATTTCAGCAACGTTTCTGCAACTTTTCAGCAACGTAATTTGCTGTAGGGGAAGCGGTAGAACGAGGAACGTACTTACACGCGTATAACTTTGTCAGTTTTGGTCGGATTAACTTGACACTTAGAGGGAATATTTTCAAGATGTTGTACTTCAAGAAAATATAAAAATCGAAAAATCGATTTTTCGAAAATTTCTAGGTAGGCCTCCCCCTTAATGATAAGTACGATACTGTGATAACAGCAATAGAAACTGTTGAAAATAGAATCTCAAAAAGGTAATTCTGATCTGTCTCACACCTATACAGAATAAGTTAAATCGCGCACCTTAATTTTAGTCGGTAAAAATAACAATAGAGTACATACATGTACTCTTTGGTGCCGAACTGTCGAATAGAGTAGAGGTGAGCTCACCGTTAAGGGTTTAATATAAAATTAGAAAGCGTTAACAACGCTAAGCGTATGAGATAGATCAGTGTTAATAGAGAAATAAGAGTCGTTTCAAACAAATCTATATTAGCGAAAATTCTCATCTTTATGATGTAAAAGATATTAATTTACCACGCGTTATTTTGTTAAAATATATAAATACATCTTTCTTTACTTTATACATAATTAACCACGTGTCGAGTAACTCCGCTGAATCCTCCCAATCGCCATATACTAAGAGCAAATCTAGTAAAAGTAAAATAAAATAATATTAAAATTCTAACAGAAACGATGCAAAGGGATTGTTCATTGGATTTTGTAAACTCACGTTTACTTGATGAAGAATTGAAAATTAGCAGTAAAGATGGAGAGAAAATGTCATCGTCAAATGAAACTGCGTTTAGGACAATTACATGTTACAAATGTAATAAACAGGGGCATATTGCAAACGAGTGTTCACAGAACTATCCTCACGGTCGAGGACAAGCACAAGCTTGGAGCCGCTTTAGAGGACGAGGACGAACAAGAAGTTATGGTAGAGGAAATCAACGAAGTGGTCACTCACCGCAGTCAAGAAGACAGAACCAAGCTTGGGCAAACCACATCGGGCCAGTCTCATTTATGGCTCTGAACGTGGAGACTTAAATGTCTGTGGAAACTTTTATATTGGACACAGGTGCGACTGAGAACTTAATAAGAAGAGACTTAGCCTCATACATGAAAAACATTGAAGAACTGAAGATGCCAGTAAACATATTGGTCGCCAATAACAAAGTGATTAAGTCATATCAGAAGGGACAACTGACCGCAAGAACTGAAGACAGAGAAATTACAATAAATGCACTAATTGTTGAAGACTTGAAATTTAATTTACTATCAGTATCAAGAATAGCAAATAAAGGATTTAAGATAAGGATAGATAGAGATGTATTGGAGGTGTATGATAAAGCACTGATTGTGAGGGCCGAAATTTGGCATAGGAGACTGGGGCACTTGAATAGAAATAATATGAAAATTCTAGGCCTGCCATATAGTAACGAGAAATGCAACAAATGCATCGAAGGTAAAGCGTGCAGACTCCCATTTACTAGAAACTACAAGACAACACGCAGAATTGCAGAATTAATACATGCAGGCTTATGTGGGCCAATAATGCCAGAATCATTGGAAGGACATAAGTATTTTCAAGTCATTATTGATGATTATTCGCATTTTACCAAAGTATATTTATTGAAAAAGAAAAACTAGGCAGAAGAGAATCTGATCTCATATATAAAGGAAATAAAGGCTCAATTTAACCTAAGAACAGCGAGAATAAGAATGGACAATGGAGGAGAATTCGTGTCCAATATATTTTGGAACTTTTCTAAAACCGAGGGTATACAAATCGAATACACAAATCCTTATAGCCCGCAACAAAATGGAAAATCAGAGCGAATGAACCGGACGCTTTTGGAAAAGGTCAGAACAAAGTTTGCGGAAACTGATCTACCAAAGCAGCTTTGGGGTGAAGCGACAAGAACATCAGCATATGAACTAAATCGCTCACCCACAAGCTGTCTAGGAGGGAGAACACCAGCAGAAATCTGGTACGGACGAAATGATTTGTCAAGATTAAGAATTTTTGGTAGTAAGGCATGGGTATGTTGTAACCCAACCGACACCCAGCGTAACGACACCGCGACACATTTCGATTGCCCCAATAGAACAGTCGAAATCCGGCACAACTGCGTAAGGGTTTTCGGACGCATACCGAGAACCGTCAGCTTATGGTGAAACACCCAAAAGCGGGCCAAAGACGGAGACCCCGCTGGACCCCGCTTCGCCCCGATTAAAGTATAAGAACCATGTACGAGCAATGCGAGCTCAGACTTGTTATATATCCTATACGCGACTCACGCGGATTGTCACAGTGTCCATGTAACCCAGATCGGGATAGAATAAATCTTGTTTAACCTACGGTGAGTTCCAACTCTTTAACCTGCCAAGGATCCATACTACCCTCGGTTTATAACCGAGTATATCCGTCCCGGCATCCTCACCCGAGTATTCGGAGCCCGTCGGACGACAACAGCGAAGGACGACCTAGGAACACCGCGAGATTCTCAGGGAGAATCTCGACCCAGGCGCTTTCCACAACAGGTAGTTGACCTGACATGAACAAACAAATTACAACCTAAATCAAGACTAATGAGATTTGTAGGATACAACAAAGCAGGCTATCGTCTGTGGAATGAGCAAGAAGACAGAATAGTAGAATCAAGAGACGTGATATTTGACGAAAGCAAATATAAATACGCAGTAAAGAAAGATGAAACCGAAGAAGAAAGTAAAGAAGGATAAGAAGAAAACGCAGATGTAAGAAGTGAAAGTGAAGAAGTAAGAGAAGATAATGAACAAGAAAATCCAAATGTAAAAGAGGAAAAAGAAGAAAGGAAAACAGATGAACTGGAGGAGTATACAAGATCAGGAAGACAAGTTAAAAAACCAGAGTACCTAGAAGAGTATGAGACATACGTAGCATATTGTATGATAACACAAACGGATGAACAAATTCAGTACGAACAGGCAATAAAAGACGAAGGTTGGCAAGAAGCGATAAACAACGAATTAAATGCATTAGAGAAGATGAAAACATGGGAAGAAGTAAAACTACCACAAAACAAGAAGGCAATAGAAACCAAATGGGTCTTTAAAACAAAAGAAAATGGAACAAAAAAGGGGAGGTTAGTTGCAAAAGGGGTCCAGGTTCCAAGAGAAGATAAATTTGATACAATGTACGCACCGGTAGCAAGAATGTCATCGGTGAGAATGCTAATATCGAAAGCAGTGCACGAGGATGTGTCCATAAGACAAATGGACATTCCAACAGCATTCTTAAATGGAGAGGTGAAATCAGAAATATATATAAAAATACCACAAGGATTAAAAACGCAATCAAGAAATAACGTACTGAGACTGAAAAAGGCATTTTATGTGTTACGTCCCTACTGCCTATCGGGGGGCGCGATTTTGCGGAGTTTATATTTGGATCCGCTTTCGAGCTAGTCCTGGGACTTTACGCTCTGGGATAGTTGAGAACGATAGGAGGGTAGTTTAGAATACATTTTATTCCTTGTTTACCTTAGGTTTCGATTGAGGGCAGATCCAACGGAATTAATTCCCACTCAACGGGGCTGCTTGGTATCCCGTTGATCTCGGGTGGTTGGTCGATCCTGGGTTGGGCCCAATCGCCGCAGTTTACCACCGTTCTGTTGGTCGTCGGGGCGCTCGTAATTCCTAATACGGCGAAATAATCAGCTGGCGCACACGCGTAGTTTGCCGCTAAACGGCGTAGCTGGACGCGCCGTCCCGCACGGTGTTTTCGTGGCATTCGTCCTTTGAAATTATCAATTATTTATTTATCGATAAATCACTCTTCAACTTCCACGCCAGGTGCTACCGCGGGCAATGTTCTGCCCTTCAGTGGCACCATCGGGGAAGGCGAGCGTGATTTTTATGTATTCGTAACATTCATCGGGTAGATCCCACGCTACGCTCAATTTCTGGTTAAACTTTGGGCAACGTTCTGCTCGTAGGTAGAACCGTCAATCGGCGCGACCCGCGAACTGTCAATGCACATTTTGGTTCTTGTTCGCTTTGAAAATAAAAGACGAATGCACGATTTGGGAGATGGGTGGTTAAGAGAGGAAACACTTCACTCACTGATTTTAACAATAAAAATAATCACCTTTATTTCTCGTTGGTGGTGAGTACGACACTTTTAAAGTTCTAACACTACGACTGTAATGAGCACAAATTAAAACGGTGATGGTTAAAACGGTAATGGTAATGAGACAATTAATAATGTAATTATTGGAACGGTAATGAGCTCCGCGGGTGGTCAGTCCCTTTTTATAGGGCACTTGGTCACTCCTTCTCTAGGATTTGTCACATGACAAATCATAGGTGGGAGGACCTCATCCCACAGCTTCTGCCTGGGATCGTCCAGAAAGAATCTTCCCATCGTTCATATCTGCGAATCTTTTTGGTTCTTAGTCACGTTCTTTCTGCACCCTTTAGGTGTGTTTCTTCGCGACTAATATGCGTTATACATTTCAATTCCCAGTGGCGACGATAGCAAGATTCTTATATTATTTCACATTTTATGTTTTTACGCTATTGCTTACAATACGCTCTGTACGATCGGCTTCGTACAGTTTACTTACTAAGGGTTGAAGTTAAATATGTTGGATTAGTATCGGTGATCGATTTGCGTGGAATAACGGGAGGGCAATCTTCTGGCGAGGATCAGGGGCACAGCTCTGCTAAGGTGTCGACTCCACTGGCGGATGGGGCCTCTGACCCATCAGCTGGTATCCACTGGTTTCCTTAGTGTGAGTGGGGCTGGCTAGCTGGTGTGCGGCTGGCTGGCTGCTACCTCCTTGATGCTGGCTCTCCTGTTCGCTGTTGCAGTCCGTGTTCTCTTCGCTCGATCTCTTCTTATCGTTGTTTATAAGATAATGCCTTATCGGCGATACTTTGTATAATGTTTTATATATATTTTTCATACGAGGTGGTTATAATACCTCGGAGTACGAAATAGTAAATATTGTATGTTTTAAAAGGTTAATTAGTAGTAGACTCCACGTCGCGGGACGTGACAGTATGGCCTGGCAGAATCACCAAAGTGCTGGAACGAGAAAATTGATCAATTCGCAATACAAGAAGGATTCAACCGCTCAGACTACGACTATTGCTTGTATTATAAGCATAATTGTTGGCTGCTTGTGTACGTTGATGATATAATCCTCGTGGGAGACGTACAGAAAACAATACAAGGATTAAAAAGGGAATTCAACGCCAAAGATTTTGGAGAAATGAAAATGTTTTTAGGAATGGAAATAGAGAGAGGCAAAGATATATTGACAATAAAACAGACGACACCGATTGAGAAAATCTTAAATAGGTTTGACATGGAAGACTGTATAGTATAGGTGCGTGGACGCCAATGGAGAAAAATCTACAGTTGCAAGAGAAGGAAGAGCGAATTAAAGTACCGTATCAGGAATTGCTAGGCAGTTTGATGTATCACACAGTTACGTCGAGACCAGACTTAGCATACTCAGTTTCATACCTGAGTAGGTATCTAGATAAACCAAGTCAACAAACATGGTTAGCAGGAAAAAGAATTGATTGAGGATTGATCTTTGAAAAATCAAAAGCAGAGACTTGTGGGCCTACTGGGATGCTGACTGGGCAGGAGCCAAGAACGATAGAGAAAGCGTAAGTAGGTCAATAATATACTATGGTCAAAATCCAGTAACATGGTTCTGGAGGAAGCAGAAATGTGTTGCTCTGTCAACGGCTGAGTCGGAATACATTGCTGCTGCTCAGACAGCACGAGAAATACTCAACCTGATAGGGATACGAAGACAGCTGGGAGATGACGACAAGGCAACAATGGTAATAGACAACCAAAGTGCAATTTGTATGGCAAAAAGCTTTGAAAACTCAAACAAAATGAAGCATATTGACGTTAGTGCACATATTATAAAAGATCTGGTGCATAAAGAGATTATAAAGATAGAGTTTGTAAGTTCAAGCGATAACTACGCGGATCTGGTGACAATAAGTTTATGTAAAGATAAATTTTATAGCTTTGTTAATAACATGCTGAGTGAAGGGTTAATAGAGATTAAGGGTAGAATAAGAACATCCAAAGAATAGAGATACGATTCTGAGTTTGTTGTACCGTGAGTTAAAGTCTGAATCGAGGAGGAGTGTTAAGGTGCCATTTCCAATGCGCGGCTCGCCGCGGCGGCGAGCGGCGCGGCGCCGCCTCAGCACGCCGCAGGATTCGTCGTGCGGCCGCAGACGGCATTTCCTATACATAAGCGTCACCGCCAGGGCCCCACGACGCGCCGCGCTGTCCCTTTTCGAGCACTTGACCAAGGTCTATTGTTGTATGAGGTCTCGAGGACCGTCTTCGACACCGAATATGGGTTTCGACCCTCGAAGGGGTTTGTATACCATCAAGAAAAAGTGACAAATGTCCAGGAATTTCGCATCAGATCTTTGTGAAAACGACGCCAATCGATTCCGTATGTTTCGTCGATGAAACTAACACGAAGAACGACATATTTCGGAGCATAATGAAGGAAATTAGATGAAAACTTAATTTATATAATTTCTCGCTAGCTTCGTTAAAAATAGTCCGATTTACATGAAATTTGGTACGATTTTCATCGGGGAAATATAAGGAATTCATCGGTGTCACTTCCATATCTATACGATAAAGAATAAAGAAATATTTTATTTCTGAAACAGGTATGAATCCTCGGCCGACCCAAGCGAATTGAGGTCGCCGACCCACAGTCGAGGGTGAAATATTCATTTCAGCGTATTAAAAAATTCTTTATTGTTTATAGTATCGATAAGGGAATAACAGCAATATATTCCTTATGTTTTTCTGATGAAAATCATACCAAATGTCATGTCGATTGTCCCTTTACAACATCTGGGAGACGGATGTTTCCCGACGAACGCTTCGAAAACGAATAATTGCCTACTTAGTCGTAAAGAAATAAATAATTTTGTTTCAAAAATACTACATTGCCAGCTATAAAAGCTAACTGAATTCAGACGCGCAGGTAGCGTTGTCAACCCCCGACGTGCGGGACAATACGCTCGGGACGAGATGCTCTGGCCCAGTGATGAGCAACCCGCGTACTGCGGGCCACATGTGGCCCACCTGAACATCGTCGCGTGGCCCACCTGAACATCGTCGCGTGGCCCACCTGAACATCGTCATATCGGTTTTTCATGAACGATGTTATATTTATGTATGTAATATTGTTTCCACGTGTGGCCCACTTCTAACAAAAGGTTGCTCGCCACTTGAGTCTGGCCGATCAGCCTAATTAATTTTTTGTGAACCAGATGTGGTAAGCGGCCTGTAGACGCGTTTAATATTATTGTGCAATATATGATGGGTGCCCCTAGACGGGCAATATCGCGCAGTCAGCGGACTACCTCTTTTCTTCCTGTGTCTCATCGCGAGGCGTTCTGCTACTTGTTCAGAGTTATTTCGTTTCTTACCCAATTTCCAGGGAAGAATTCTTCAATCTATGATAAGACTATCTTCTTTTGGTCATTGCGCGGACCACAAGATTAATGTTCGTCACGGTCAGCGCTCAGAACATCATTCGAATTTATTTTTTACACTGTAACGGAGGTTTATTGCCTGCCGAACATAGAGAGATTAGTTAGTAAAGGAGGAAAATGCCACATCTGGTTCCCAAAAATTAATCAGATTGATCGGTCAGAGCGTCTCGCCAGGGCCCCGGTTTATGACCGTTTTTCCCCGCGAGTTGGCGGTTGGCGTTTGACGACGGTACCTGCGCGGCCGAAGCATCGTACGCACTGCCCATCGACAGAGCAATGTGCGGATTTACTCAGACTGAACAATGTTACCACGTTTTTTACTGGACTTTAGAAATTTGACAAACAGATGTTCTCGAAACGTTCTTGGAAAAATAATAAATTACGCATTGTAAAGAATGAATGAATTTTCGCCTAGCTCTGAGCCCGCTTTTATTTCGACGCACGTAAGCAAAATACCACCAGTATAGCCACTACAAAGTATTATCCACTATCAACATGCCTCCTGCAAAGACCAAACGCACAATGGCCGTCAATCTCAAGAATAGAGAAAAAATTCATCATACTATTTTTTCCAAACAAGGTGTCGAATCGTATCGGGCTACTTTATAACATAAAGTTTTTGTTTCTTTTTTTCCAAAGATGCCTAGAAAACTATCTAGTACTAGATCTGAAGAAGTCGATAAAAAAGTTTAAAACATCTTCGTGTGTATTGCAATGAGTATATTTTAAAATTCTGCACAAAAAACCTACAAACTTTGACAAATGTTTACACATACAGCAGAAGTAGCTGCCATGATATTTTTACGTTTTTAAGACCTCATATTATTAGGTTGCAAAAAATATATAAAAACATAATTCCATAACTTTTAAATTCAGACTTGTTTCCTTATTTCTAGGGATTCTGTCCCATTGTGGCGATGGGCCGCAGGCCGTCGAGCGGCTAGTAGATTCTGCCATAATGGCGGAAAACAGACACTCGTCCCATTGTGTTGCTTTTCCAGTAGCCTAGGCTGCTCCTGGAGCAGACTTGCATACACTGTAGCAACCTGCCGCAGCCGCGCGCGGTCGAAGTCGCAGATAGGAGAACAGATGAATGCTTTTCCATTGTACCAATGTAGCGCGGCGTGCTGAGGCGGCGCCGCGCATTGGAAATGCCACCTTTAGAAGGTTTGAATGGATGAAAGTGAAGAGGGTGTGTGTGTTGGTAACACTGAAAACAGTAGAAAGAGAAATGGCGGTTCGCCAAGTATGTCTAAAGAAAGTTCGTTGTTGAAAGAACAATTTATATTTAAGTCTATATTTGTAATTCTAAGTTTTAATTCATGTCTTTAATAATAAATATATTTATTAAGAGAATGGGCCTCGCAGCGCCATCTCCTGGACGGGCGCGCGTTGCGGCCCAGTAACTCTTGATGCGGCCTGTGTTGCGGTTTCCGCTGGTATAAATATGTGCGACTGCGTGAAGTTAGCTATAAGACATAGGAATATCGAGGTTAGATGTAGAGCGTAATTCAAAATCCTTTTGTACTGAAAGATAGATATATTATAATTAGATTCGAAGCGAACGGCACATCTGGAAAGTCTTAAGCAAGTTTGAAACGGGGGACAAGGAGGAGTTTATTGTCAGGACTCATAAACACGTAGAGCGCGTTGTGCTTTTCGAAGGTTTTCCTTGCCAGTTTTGCAAACCTGCTCGTGGAATATTAATAACTAATACCTGAACTCAGAAAGCGTACGAGAACCTAGGGGTGCATTCAGTAATTCTCAAAACTACAGTTAGGCCAGGCGAGGATAATAAATAGCTTAACTTTTCTTTCCACATCTGCGTGCCAAATTTCGTTGAGCGGGCAGCTGCTCGTCTTGTAAAACCATTTAAAACTCTGTCTTCTCTTTCAATAACTGCCGATGTCCTGTTAGGGTAAAAACTCAGCTCGGGAGAGGCTGAAAGTCATAAAGTCATAAACCTTGCGCCAGCGACGTCGTCTTGACCCAGGGGGTTGCGCTTACCTACCTGTTAGAAATGTATGTACTGTACGCAGCCTATGTAAAGTATGTAAACAGAAAGCGTGCCTCGACCACCAGCCGAGAGTGGAGGGAAACGCGAAGAAAGGGCCAAGGACGGAGAGATGGCGGAAGGACAACCCACTAACGAAGATTGAGGGACAACACCGTCTTGATTGGGCGAAGGGATCCGAGGAGGGAGTCGGAAGAACACGCCAAAATTAGGGGAGTAGGGCGCTCTGAGGTGACAAGTCAGGAGTTATTTTGTAGGAAGACAGATCGAACTTGTCAGTAGAACAACTAACGTCGAGCTACGTATTAAAATTCAAACATTGAAATATTCAGAAGTCTTATATTCATTAATTTCCTTCATTGAAATTCCCGCGCAAACTCGTGAGCTCAGTGCTTCAGCGCTCCACGGGCACGGACCCACCAGTCATAGAAATCCCCACAAAATCGCGCAACACCTGCATGTTCATGTGGAGCGTCGATCATCGACCCCTCCTATCGATCACGGATCGATGGAAGGGGGACCACTCTCGCTTCGACGAAATCGGCGCTGATTTCCTCGATCTCTTTGTCGCTAAACCGTTACCGCTTAAGGGGGTAGACACGTCACGTGACCTGGCCGATTCGGCAGGTCGGTATTACAGCAGGTTTTTTCTGCACAGAAATGGTAATACCGATAGGTCGACGACTGCCCGGTGAACGCGAGAGCGAACTGTTTGCTATTTCCGTATTCTATTCTGAATAAGGAAATAAATTCCTTGCTGTTGCGTTGTACTTGTAAATATTTCATCGAAAGGTCTGCTGGTAGAGCAAACGTAGACAATTCATTGTACATTTTAATTACTTAAAATGTACTTATGCTACATATAATATGTTACGTTGGCCGTAAGGAGTTATAAGTGAAAAGAAAAAATAGATGAGCGGATATCCCCAGAAAACGAAGTTTATTATGTTAGGTTAGACATTTTTTATTAGCAAAACGCTGAAGCAAAACATGAAAGTTATACACTTATTATAAGATAATTAAACGTCCCATGCAGAAAGCAGTTATTGAACAAACATTATATATAAAATTGAGTTGGTGCAATAGTGACTTTAGATTGCAATTGCTTATTCGATGGTTTTTCATATGCGCTAATGCACTCGCCGGTGGTATTGCGATGTTGTCATCGATTATACAGAAACAGAATTTGTTTATTTTTCATCGCATCAATATGAAAGTGACATCAATGGATTCCTCGCATTCTCCCGATTAAATTGACAGAAAATGATTTAAATCTGACTATTTTTAACGAAATAGGCTTTCAATTCTGCAAACAAATATTTCACGTTATTTCCTTAATTATGATCCGAGTTATATCATTTTTAGGGCCAATTTGATCGAAAAAGCATAAGGAATTGATTGACGTAAAGAGATTTCGTAAAGATCGGATTAGAAATTGCAAAACTTCAGATTCATCAGTGCTTAGTGCGCAACATTGTATGGCCCCGCTGGTTTCGAGCGTCGAAGCCGATGAAACTCAGCGAGACACATGATTGCTGGCGAGCATCGCGTTTGACGACTCTGGCTAAAGAATCACCATGTACAAATGCTAAGAAACGATAGTGCGAAGTGGCGGCGCGTTTCAATTGCACATTGGCAATACCGTAGATTCTAGGGCCTATAATATTAGCTCCGCGTTACGATGTTCTTAATCAGAGTACTGCATTAATGAATTAAAATATAAATGAATTGGTAAATTAGTTAAAATTAATGAACTGTGCATGATTTTAATGACGCCTAATTTAATAGCACTTACAAACTGAATTACTAATTGTAATTAAAAGAATACTTTTTATCGTGCAACATGAAGCCACGCACGCAAATGGTTGCGCGTATCGTCGAGAGCATCAGAAAGTATATGTACAGTCTTCCAATTGTTAAGAAGCCTGTGGGCTCAGATTATCGGGAAAGACCTACCCACCCACTGTTTTGCTTCCTCGCTGCGAGCGAGGACCTTCGGGCCCTAGTAGACCACCCGTTGACAGTCGAGAGCAATAAAACCGACGAGCTAGATAAAATACCCAGTACAGAAAAACAAAATGTTCATGTTTTTGATAAGTGTTGGTGAAAGTATTACCGATGGATTTTTTAGGATTTCCCGATGAAAATGATATCAAACATATATGGTGCAATTCGGTCAATTTTTAGTGAACGTAGAGTGTGTCCTAATCATGTATTCATAAGAAAAATAACATTTCAATAGGTACATGCATGAAACTGTGAGATCAGGAATTCCGAACCAAATGGGGCATATGTAAGAACTGGCGAAATTCAACAATACTTCATCGTCTAAATTTTACAATTAAAGTATTTATTTGACGTGAATATAATAAAGTCGGTCAGCAAAGTCTTTCTCGATTTGAGTTCTGTAGAAGGCTGATTTTCCTTCGCCATCGAAAGTCCCCTCTTGTCCTTCTCGCTGGCAATCATGCGACACGCTGAATTTCGTGGGCTTCGGCGCTCGAAACCAGTGGGCCATACAATGTTGCGCACTAAGCAGTGACGAATCTGCAGTTATGCATTTCTAATCAGATCTTTGCGAAAGTGGCGTCAATCGATTCATCATATTTTCTCGATCAAAGTGGCCCCAAAAATGATATAATTCGGACCATAATTAAGGAAATTACGTGAAAAATTTGTTTATAGAAATGAAAGCCCGTTTCGATAAAAATGGTCCGATTTAAATTATTTTCTGTCAATATAACCGGGAGAATGCCAGAAATCCAGTGGTGTCACTTTCATATCGATGCGATGAAAAATAAACAAATTCTGCTTCTGTATAATCGATGACGCATCGCCGAGCAACGGCGATCTCGCGCGGCTCGGGCCCAGAGGCGTATCTAGGGTGAGGCAAGTAGGGCTTGTGCCCTGGGCGCCAATGCGGGGGGGGGGGGGGGGGCGCAAAAAAGCCGAAGGAAATAGTGTTTCTTGAATAAATTTATTTGGATGGTTAATGTTAGTAGTTTACGCTTGTTATTCGTGTGCTTCGCATGCCTCTTTAGAGAAGCTTCGAAAAAAACTTGCTGCACTTTTCGGCTTCATTTGCTTCCAACTTTCGTCTCTTCCGCCCTTCAGCTCCACTTTCTTTAAAAGGATTATCTAAATTCTAACTAAAATGTTTTGTGTGATGAACACTTTTAACAAAGAAGTAGAATAGAAAAGATGGAATTGGAATGATATGCATGAGGGGAGGGGCGGGGGGGGGGAGCGCAAATTCTACACGCTTGCCCTAGGCACTGTTTACACTAAATACGCCACTGCTCGGGCCACGAAGGTTTTCGTCGGCATTCGAGCTTCTAAGGTTGTATTCAGATACATATTGTGGAAAAATATGCATCGGTACAGCGCCGGCGAGGGATCCGAATCTCAACAATGCCGAACAGTTGACGGTTGTAGGAGGAGGAGAGGGGAGGAGCGGTCGCGTGGCGGACGCGAGCAGGGAGAAGACAGAAAAGGACGATCCTTGAAAGAAGCGTATACGAGCGTCCATATTAGTTTTATTGTACCGATTGTAGTTCGAGTAATTTCGAGGGGAAAATAAAGATCGTCTACAATATATTGGCCGGTGAGTTTCGTGAGGAGTATTCTCCCACCATACCGCTGTCCTGCCTCGGTGCTCCTTTTCTCAACGTTTTCTGACTCGCTCTCGCCTTCGTAGAACAAGAGTGGGCCAGAAGTGGTAGAGATTGCGCCAAGCACCTGACGTGTAGGCCAACCGAGTTCTGAGCGTAGAAATACAAACATCAGAATAGGTGTGCTTTAGCTCCGAAAAATTCAGAAGTTTTATGGTCAGAACATTCATTCTTTCTCGATAGCTTCATCTCATATTGGTCTACGCATAACTTCGTAACCTTAGAGCATATAGTAGGTATACATGGAGGTCTCATGGCCTCTTGTCTCCTTTGGATCCAATTGCCGACCAACATCGTGCGAGCGAGAGAATCTATACTTCACTCTCTCGCACCAGTTCGCACGATGTCTTTCTCTCTCGCACCATGTTGGCGACAGTTTCAAGCTTTCGATGAGATCTCCAAGTAAGTATATATGCTCTAAGTTCGTAACACACACAACTATTACGCTAAGAATAAATAACAGCCACACGAGCAGCATTCCCGTTACCCCGCCATACATTATTCAAAATACTTGGCGCTGCGAAACCGAAAAAATATTAATTGTCTTATTAATAGTAAATTAATAATTTACAATAACTCACTTACAATCTAAAATACATAAACATATACATATTAGAAACGCAGTCAGATTTATTCTACATATATTTAATTCTAATATCATACGTAGCATATGCACACGCACACATACACACATTCACGAATGCACGCACAAGAAAGAAAGAAAAAGATTAATGCAGTTTATACATATGTATTCAGTTTAACAACACCAATTCGGTGAGCAGCGCCAAGTATTTTGAATAAAATATTTATTGGTATTGAAATATTTATTTCTATAAAAATATATCTGCTTAATATTATTAAGCGCAGTTGGAAAGCACCGAATCTTACATTGCGTTACACAGTGTCACCTTTGCACGCTGCGGGAAAGCACCTTTATGTACTTGCAGCTCATTTTGATTTTACAACTTTTTTTTATTTTGTAATTATCTTCTATTTTTTGTGATTTATTTGATTTCGTGTACTTGGCGTAATTTTTTTACTTTTGTAAATACAATTTTCTTGAGTGTTTTAAGAAAAGTTCTGTGACAAAATTCCAAACAACGAATTTTAAATGATTTATAGAAGAGACGATGAAATTAGCAAATAAACGAAACAAACAAAATATACTAGCCAACAAACAATGACATTGAACTAGTAAACAATAAAACAATAAATAATTTACTCACAATTTTATAACTTATAAATGATAAATACTTTCGGATGCTGTTGATGTAGTTGATGCTGATGTTGAAGGAAATACGTGATGTTCATTCATATTGAAAGTTGTGGATTGATAGTGTGGATAAGTTCCCAATTGTTGATAAGATGGTTCATAAAAATTACTAGTTGTAGGATGAGGGGGCTGTTGATGGTAACTAACAAAAGGCATGTTTTTTTTCAAATTTGATTTATGATGTGTAAAATTTCAGTCCTGAATTCTATTTTCTGATTTGTGTTGAAATCTTTTAAAATGGGAATTAATGATTGAAAAAATAACATATCATCGTTATTATCGTTTGGAATTTCGGAATTACGCATATATTTTAACATCGCTTCTTCTATACATCTTTTACGTTTTGCCGATTATTTGGGAATTTGAATTTCTTCATTTAATGGTCCACGGTCTTCTTGAATTTGAATGATTGGGTTCGAAATTTCTATTTGTTCTTCGTTCTCATTTTCTTCCGTTATACTATTTTCTGTTGTAACTGAACTTTGAACTGAATTTAAAAATGTTAATTGCTGGGCATAAATATATTTTCTCCCTTTGGCAGCACTCCCAGATTTTAATTGTTTTTTTACATTTTTCGCGTAATTATCTTTCAAGTTTTTCCATTTTTTCATTAACATTAAACCTAGAACAAAATGTAATTTTAAAGTTTTTGTATAGGTACTTAGGAAGTGGATGCAACCTAATTGACTTGCACTATTCATTCAGAATTGGACAATCAACGTTATATTTGACCACAAGAAAGGTCTGCTCAGCAATTTGGACAATTATGAAAGACGAATGCATACCAAAATGTAACGAACATAATACGTGGCTTGAAGTAGCCAAACATTTTGAACACCGTACAAGTTTTCCTAACTGTTTAGGAGCCCTTGATGGAAAACATATACGTATTACGAAACCTACGATGAGTGGCTCTACGTACTACAATTACAAACATTTCTTTTCAATAGTTCTGTTTGCTATAGCTGATGCCAACTATAGGTTTCTCTATGTCGATATTGGTTCTCCGGGCAAGGAAGGGGACAGTACCATATTTGAAAATTCTATATTTTATAAGAAATTAGAGAATAATTCTTTATGTCAGGCTTGGGAATTAAGTGATCTTTTCGGCCGAGTTTCAGAAGCAACGCCCCTTTTTCCCGCCGCGCGTCTTAGCCCCCGCGCCAGCCACGTGAATCGCGCGGGGCGCGCTGATACAACAAAAACGCATCGGCAATCGTGCTCTCTGGGACGTGTGGAAACTAGAGCTGTTCAAGTACCCGGAAAAAGCAAGCCGAGCCTATCTCGGCTTGAACAACCGAGCCGAGCCGAGTACCCAAATGAACCGAGCGGCTTGAAAGAACCGAGCGGCTCGAACAGAACCAAGCGGATTGAATTATTTTAAGCGGGCCGAAAGAACCGAGCGGCCCGAAAGAACCGAGGCGGCTCGAAAGAACCGAGGCGGCCCGAAGGAACTGAGGCGGCCCGAATGTATGTCTGTACATTGTACCCCCTACAGCACACTTCGTTGCAGGAACGTTGCACAGCCGTTGCAGTACATTGCAATGTTGCCGTTTGGTTGCAGGTTGCATTGCAATGTTCCTGCAACATTGTGGAAACATTGCCGTGCAATAATGCAATGGCCACGTTTGTGCAATGTTTCTGGAATATTGCGCACACATTGCCGTGGAATATTGCGCACATACTGCGTTACAATAATCCAGGAATATTGCGCACACATTGCCGTGGAATATTGCAATGGCCGCGTTTGTGCAATGTTTCTGGAATATTGCGCACACATTGCCGTGGAATATTGCGTACATACTGCCGCACAATATTCCCGGAATATTGCGCACACATTGCCATGGAATATTGCGCACATACTGCAGTACAATACTCCCGGAATATTGCGCACACATTGGCGTGGAATATTGCGCACATACTGCAGTACAATACTCCCGGAATATTGCGCACACATTGCCATGGAATATTGCGCACATACTGCAGTACAATACTCCCGGCATATTGCGCACACATTGGCGTGGAATATTGCGCACATACTGCAGTACAATACTCCCGGAATATTGCGCACACATTGGCGTGGAATATTGCGCACATACTGCAGTACAATACTCCCGAAATATTGCGCACACATTGCCGTGGAATATGGACTTACATATTTTCACTCTTCGCCTACGCAAAGCGTTCGTGAAATGCAAACACACGGAATACAGTCTTAAATACCACAGGAAACCTCCGGGGGAATATATGCGACCGTGAACAATATCTGACATAAGTAATTAATACAATTACTTAGTTAACACTATAAAGTTTAAACAAACTCATAAACTATATGTATAGCAACAAAAGATATTTGTAAAAAAGTGTTTCATGTACCAATCACTGCCACTGTGCCTACTATTGCCATTTAATCTATTGTTCATAACAAAAACGTCCCGCGATGTCGAGTGTAAATTTAGAAGTCCGTATTATTGGGGAACGCTGTAGGAACGGCCCGGTGGGACGTTCAGGTAACATTCGTACATAAAACGGATTGACGCGGAGCGTTCCTGAAATACAAACACGCGGAATATAGTCTTAAATACCACAGGAAACCTCCAGGGGAACATAGGCGACCATGGAAAGTACGTGATATTAATAATTAATAACATTAGTTAATTATAACTATATACGGTTGAAGCAAAGTGTGAAACTGTAAACAGCGACAAAGGATATTTGTAAAAAAGTGTTTCATGTACCAATCACTGCCACTGTGCCTACTATTGCCATTTAATCTATTGTTCATAACAAAAACGTCCCGCGATGTCGAGTGTAAATTTAGAAGTCCGTATTATTGGGGAACGCTGTAGGAACGGCCCGGTGGGACGTTCAGGTAACATTCGTACATAAAACGGATTGACGCGGAGCGTTCCTGAAATACAAACACGCGGAATATAGTCTTAAATACCACAGGAAACCTCCAGGGGAACATAGGCGACCATGGAAAGTACGTGATATTAATAATTAATAACATTAGTTAATTATAACTATATACGGTTGAAGCAAAGTGTGAAACTGTAAACAGCGACAAAGGATATTTGTAAAAAAGAAATATTAGATGTCCCAAGTACTGCCAGTGTCTCTACTATTGCCATTTAATCTATTGTTCATAACAAAAACGTCCCGCGATGTCGAGTGTAAATTTAGAAGTCCGTATTATTGGGGAACGCTGTAGGAACGGCCCGGTGGGACGTTCAGGCAACATTCGTACATAAAACGGATTGACGCGGAGCGTTCCTGAAATACAAACACGCGGAATATAGTCTTAAATACCACAGGAAACCTCCAGGGGAACATAGGCGACCATGGAAAGTACGTGATATTAATAATTAATAACATTAGTTAATTATAACTATATACGGTTGAAGCAAAGTGTGAAACTGTAAACAGCGACAAAGGATATTTGTAAAAAAGAAATATTAGATGTCCCAAGTACTGCCAGTGTCTCTACTATTGCCATTTAATCTATTGTTCATAACAAAAACGTCCCGCGATGTCGAGTGTAAATTTAGAAGTCCGTATTATTGGGGAACGCTGTAGGAACGGCCCGGTGGGACGTTCAGGTAACATTCGTACATAAAACGGATTGACGCGGAGCGTTCCTGAAATACAAACACGCGGAATATAGTCTTAAATACCACAGGAAACCTCCAGGGGAACATAGGCGACCATGGAAAGTACGTGATATTAATAATTAATAACATTAGTTAATTATAACTATATACGGTTGAAGCAAAGTGTGAAACTGTAAACAGCGACAAAGGATATTTGTAAAAAAGAAATATTAGATGTCCCAAGTACTGCCAGTGTCTCTACTATTGCCATTTAATCCATTGTTCATAACAAAAACGTCTCGCGATGTCGAGTGTAAATTTAGAAGTCCGTATTATTGGGGAACGCTGTAGGAACGGCCCGGTGGGACGTTCAGGCAACATTCGTACATAAAACGGATTGACGCGGAGCGTTCCTGAAATACAAACACGCGGAATATAGTCTTAAGGCTGCCGTCTCATCGGGCGTTGAATGTGTGCGTACGCTCACACAAGCTAGGAAAAACGTGTACGTATACGCGATGTAGTAAACAAACCGTTTCAACCAACTTACGTCGCGGAATCGGCAAGAAGGAAGCTTTTGCGGGTATAGTTGCCTCCAGTAGACATCCGTGCAGACGGGTCTGGTGCGTTTGAACGCTAATAAGCACCGTACGTTGAAATAATAATGAATTTATGACTCGAAAACTGACAGAATGAAGCTTCAAGGCTTCTCCGTCACCGGCGCTAGTGGTATATTCAAGCCACGTAGCATCAGCGTTATACGTATACGCGATGTAGTAAACAAACCGTTTCAACCAACTTACGTCGCGGAATCGGCAAGAAGGAAGCTTTTGCGGGTATAGTTGCCTCCAGTAGACATCCGTGCAGGCGGGTCTGGTGCGTTTGAACGCTAATAAGCACCGTACGTTGAAATAATAATAAATTTATGACTCGTGTACTGAGACAGACTCGAGAAATGACAGAATTATGCTTCAAGGATTCTCCGTCACCAGCGTTGATGGTATATTCGCGCCATGTACCATCAGAACCGGTGGAAGTCCAAGCTAGCCGATAAATGTAGGAAAGACATAGTTGCCGATACGTATTGAGAGTCGTATCGCGTTGTTGCCGCATTTCCCCTATTACTATTTTGTCGTCAAGAAGGCTTGAATGAATCACGGCGAAGCGGCTGGAGAACAGAGATGGGCAAAGATAATATCTGGATAAACTCAAATAAAAGATACTTTATGTTTATCCGTTATGAACCAAAGTGAATACATTCGACGACGAAAGATAATTTTTTTATTCGAAGAAGAATAATTTGTTTATTCGATCTTTAACCGTAGTTTATTCGACTTTTATTTGAAGGCTTCAAACAACTTTCGGCAGCGTGTCTACCCGAACCGGCGCGATCTCTCTTTGAGCCTGAAGACTTGGGCTGTTCGGCGGCAGCTTCTGATTTCGGTTCGAGAGGCATACAGTGTTGCTTGCGGTGGATTATGTATTAATAAATTGTAAAACGTTACGTTTTCACTATTTATTAACATACCGCTGAGATTGTCCAGATTAAAATGAGTTCAAGCACGGTATAAATCGGATTATTTCTAGAACTGTACTTGGTAATTAAATATACGGTAACTGTACTCTTTGTTAACAGTGTACCAATAGTTGACACTTTTATTTTCAGTCACAAATAATAAGCTTTTTATTAAAAAAATGTTTTTGACCAATACGCTGTTTGTACAGCGTGATTCTCTCGCTAGAGTCCTAAAGACAATGCCGCGAATATGCCGCGCCTCGCTGAGTTTCGTGGAAGTGACGAATTTCACGTTCTACATTTCGCATCAGATTTTTGCGAAAATGGCTTCAACCGATTCCGTCGTCCCGATGAAAGTGGCCCCAAGCTAACATCGTTAAAAATAGTCCGATTTACATGACATTTGACACGATTTTAATCGGGAGAACGCCAGGAATTTACATTGTATCCCTTACGCATCCTACTGGACCTCGCTTTCCAAGGAGGCCAGCGATGCCCAGTGTCCTTACAGAAATGCGAAGTTCAGAAGGGATATTGATACGCAAATTAGTATTGTTTCATAAATTATTGAAATAAACTATCAAATTAAAGAGACATTATCTTTATTTGTCGTCGAGTAAAAATAACGCAGAGTTAGTTTTATTTGAAACGCCACGGATGAATCAGTTTATTCGACGGGAATTCATCCGTCGGCCACAAATAATTTTTTTAATCGAAGGCCTTCATTCTTTAGTTCCCCCGAAGCTCGAGCCGAGCGACATTGTATCGCTCACCCGTCTAACCTGTCGCCTGGAGTTGCTCGGCGATGTATCATCGATTATGCAGAAACAGAATTTCTTTATTTTTCATCGTATCAATATGAAAGTGATTCTGCCGATTAAATTGACAGAAAATAATTTAAATCGGACTACTTTGAACGAAACGGGCTTTCAATTCTGCAAATAAATTTTATGTGTAATCTGATAGTTCAAATTGTGTCAAGTTTGGTATATTTCCATCTTTCCTTCTTACACTCCCGGACCTCTCTATCTTTCAGTATTGCTACGTTCAGCGAGGCTCTGACGCTGGACGTAGCTCTCGTGCCGTATTGCTTCAAGACTTCTCGATAGAAAGAGAGAACTCTGTGGCAACAGCGCGGCAGAGACAAAGAGAACAGACGATGTGGCAACTATGCGTCAAAAGTTCGTCTACCCAGAGTACCTGGAGATGTCATCTCTGCACAAGTTCTTTTTATCGACCGCAGTAGTTTCATTAGGGTCCGTTTGTTTACTGGGGACGCTTCGATCGATTCGGACCATAACAAAAATGAGACGGCAGCCTTAAATACCACAGGAAACCTCCAGGGGAACATAGGCGACCATGGAAAGTACGTGATATTAATAATTAATAACATTAGTTAATTATAACTATATACGGTTGAAGCAAAGTGTGAAACTGTAAACAGCGACAAAGGATATTTGTAAAAAAGAAATATTAGATGTCCCAAGTACTGCCAGTGTCTCTACTATTGCCATTTAATCTATTGTTCATAACAAAAACGTCCCGCGATGTCGAGTGTAAATTTAGAAGTCCGTATTATTGGGGAACGCTGTAGGAACGGCCCGGTAGGACGTTCAGGCAACATTCGTACATAAAACGGATTGACGCGGAGCGTTCCTGAAATACAAACACGCGGAATATAGTCTTAAATACCACAGGAAACCTCCAGGGGAACATAGGCGACCATGGAAAGTACGTGATATTAATAATTAATAACATTAGTTAATTATAACTATATACGGTTGAAGCAAAGTGTGAAACTGTAAACAGCGACAAAGGATATTTGTAAAAAAGAAATATTAGATGTCCCAAGTACTGCCAGTGTCTCTACTATTGCCATTTAATCTATTGTTCATAACAAAAACGTCCCGCGATGCCGAGTGTAAATTTAGAAGTCCGTATTATTGGGGAACGCTGTAGGAACGGCCCGGTGGGACGTTCAGGTAACATTCGTACATAAAACGGATTGACGCGGAGCGTTCCTGAAATACAAACACGCGGAATATAGTCTTAAATACCACAGGAAACCTCCAGGGGAACATAGGCGACCATGGAAAGTACGTGATATTAATAATTAATAACATTAGTTAATTATAACTATATACGGTTGAAGCAAAGTGTGAAACTGTAAACAGCGACAAAGGATATTTGTAAAAAAGAAATATTAGATGTCCCAAGTACTGCCAGTGTCTCTACTATTGCCATTTAATCTATTGTTCATAACAAAAACGTCCCGCGATGTCGAGTGTAAATTTAGAAGTCCGTATTATTGGGGAACGCTGTAGGAACGGCCCGGTGGGACGTTCAGGCAACATTCGTACATAAAACGGATTGACGCGGAGCGTTCCTGAAATACAAACACGCGGAATATAGTCTTAAATACCACAGGAAACCTCCAGGGGAACATAGGCGACCATGGAAAGTACGTGATATTAATAATTAATAACATTAGTTAATTATAACTATATACGGTTGAAGCAAAGTGTGAAACTGTAAACAGCGACAAAGGATATTTGTAAAAAAGAAATATTAGATGTCCCAAGTACTGCCAGTGTCTCTACTATTGCCATTTAATCTATTGTTCATAACAAAAACGTCCCGCGATGTCGAGTGTAAATTTAGAAGTCCGTATTATTGGGGAACGCTGTAGGAACGGCCCGGTGGGACGTTCAGGTAACATTCGTACATAAAACGGATTGACGCGGAGCGTTCCTGAAATACAAACACGCGGAATATAGTCTTAAATACCACAGGAAACCTCCAGGGGAACATAGGCGACCATGGAAAGTACGTGATATTAATAATTAATAACATTAGTTAATTATAACTATATACGGTTGAAGCAAAGTGTGAAACTGTAAACAGCGACAAAGGATATTTGTAAAAAAGAAATATTAGATGTCCCAAGTACTGCCAGTGTCTCTACTATTGCCATTTAATCCATTGTTCATAACAAAAACGTCTCGCGATGTCGAGTGTAAATTTAGAAGTCCGTATTATTGGGGAACGCTGTAGGAACGGCCCGGTGGGACGTTCAGGCAACATTCGTACATAAAACGGATTGACGCGGAGCGTTCCTGAAATACAAACACGCGGAATATAGTCTTAAGGCTGCCGTCTCATCGGGCGTTGAATGTGTGCGTACGCTCACACAAGCTAGGAAAAACGTGTACGTATACGCGATGTAGTAAACAAACCGTTTCAACCAACTTACGTCGCGGAATCGGCAAGAAGGAAGCTTTTGCGGGTATAGTTGCCTCCAGTAGACATCCGTGCAGACGGGTCTGGTGCGTTTGAACGCTAATAAGCACCGTACGTTGAAATAATAATGAATTTATGACTCGAAAACTGACAGAATGAAGCTTCAAGGCTTCTCCGTCACCGGCGCTAGTGGTATATTCAAGCCACGTAGCATCAGCGTTATACGTATACGCGATGTAGTAAACAAACCGTTTCAACCAACTTACGTCGCGGAATCGGCAAGAAGGAAGCTTTTGCGGGTATAGTTGCCTCCAGTAGACATCCGTGCAGGCGGGTCTGGTGCGTTTGAACGCTAATAAGCACCGTACGTTGAAATAATAATAAATTTATGACTCGTGTACTGAGACAGACTCGAGAAATGACAGAATTATGCTTCAAGGATTCTCCGTCACCAGCGTTGATGGTATATTCGCGCCATGTACCATCAGAACCGGTGGAAGTCCAAGCTAGCCGATAAATGTAGGAAAGACATAGTTGCCGATACGTATTGAGAGTCGTATCGCGTTGTTGCCGCATTTCCCCTATTACTATTTTGTCGTCAAGAAGGCTTGAATGAATCACGGCGAAGCGGCTGGAGAACAGAGATGGGCAAAGATAATATCTGGATAAACTCAAATAAAAGATACTTTATGTTTATCCGTTATGAACCAAAGTGAATACATTCGACGACGAAAGATAATTTTTTTATTCGAAGAAGAATAATTTGTTTATTCGATCTTTAACCGTAGTTTATTCGACTTTTATTTGAAGGCTTCAAACAACTTTCGGCAGCGTGTCTACCCGAACCGGCGCGATCTCTCTTTGAGCCTGAAGACTTGGGCTGTTCGGCGGCAGCTTCTGATTTCGGTTCGAGAGGCATACAGTGTTGCTTGCGGTGGATTATGTATTAATAAATTGTAAAACGTTACGTTTTCACTATTTATTAACATACCGCTGAGATTGTCCAGATTAAAATGAGTTCAAGCACGGTATAAATCGGATTATTTCTAGAACTGTACTTGGTAATTAAATATACGGTAACTGTACTCTTTGTTAACAGTGTACCAATAGTTGACACTTTTATTTTCAGTCACAAATAATAAGCTTTTTATTAAAAAAATGTTTTTGACCAATACGCTGTTTGTACAGCGTGATTCTCTCGCTAGAGTCCTAAAGACAATGCCGCGAATATGCCGCGCCTCGCTGAGTTTCGTGGAAGTGACGAATTTCACGTTCTACATTTCGCATCAGATTTTTGCGAAAATGGCTTCAACCGATTCCGTCGTCCCGATGAAAGTGGCCCCAAGCTAACATCGTTAAAAATAGTCCGATTTACATGACATTTGACACGATTTTAATCGGGAGAACGCCAGGAATTTACATTGTATCCCTTACGCATCCTACTGGACCTCGCTTTCCAAGGAGGCCAGCGATGCCCAGTGTCCTTACAGAAATGCGAAGTTCAGAAGGGATATTGATACGCAAATTAGTATTGTTTCATAAATTATTGAAATAAACTATCAAATTAAAGAGACATTATCTTTATTTGTCGTCGAGTAAAAATAACGCAGAGTTAGTTTTATTTGAAACGCCACGGATGAATCAGTTTATTCGACGGGAATTCATCCGTCGGCCACAAATAATTTTTTTAATCGAAGGCCTTCATTCTTTAGTTCCCCCGAAGCTCGAGCCGAGCGACATTGTATCGCTCACCCGTCTAACCTGTCGCCTGGAGTTGCTCGGCGATGTATCATCGATTATGCAGAAACAGAATTTCTTTATTTTTCATCGTATCAATATGAAAGTGATTCTGCCGATTAAATTGACAGAAAATAATTTAAATCGGACTACTTTGAACGAAACGGGCTTTCAATTCTGCAAATAAATTTTATGTGTAATCTGATAGTTCAAATTGTGTCAAGTTTGGTATATTTCCATCTTTCCTTCTTACACTCCCGGACCTCTCTATCTTTCAGTATTGCTACGTTCAGCGAGGCTCTGACGCTGGACGTAGCTCTCGTGCCGTATTGCTTCAAGACTTCTCGATAGAAAGAGAGAACTCTGTGGCAACAGCGCGGCAGAGACAAAGAGAACAGACGATGTGGCAACTATGCGTCAAAAGTTCGTCTACCCAGAGTACCTGGAGATGTCATCTCTGCACAAGTTCTTTTTATCGACCGCAGTAGTTTCATTAGGGTCCGTTTGTTTACTGGGGACGCTTCGATCGATTCGGACCATAACAAAAATGAGACGGCAGCCTTAAATACCACAGGAAACCTCCAGGGGAACATAGGCGACCATGGAAAGTACGTGATATTAATAATTAATAACATTAGTTAATTATAACTATATACGGTTGAAGCAAAGTGTGAAACTGTAAACAGCGACAAAGGATATTTGTAAAAAAGAAATATTAGATGTCCCAAGTACTGCCAGTGTCTCTACTATTGCCATTTAATCTATTGTTCATAACAAAAACGTCCCGCGATGTCGAGTGTAAATTTAGAAGTCCGTATTATTGGGGAACGCTGTAGGAACGGCCCGGTAGGACGTTCAGGCAACATTCGTACATAAAACGGATTGACGCGGAGCGTTCCTGAAATACAAACACGCGGAATATAGTCTTAAATACCACAGGAAACCTCCAGGGGAACATAGGCGACCATGGAAAGTACGTGATATTAATAATTAATAACATTAGTTAATTATAACTATATACGGTTGAAGCAAAGTGTGAAACTGTAAACAGCGACAAAGGATATTTGTAAAAAAGAAATATTAGATGTCCCAAGTACTGCCAGTGTCTCTACTATTGCCATTTAATCTATTGTTCATAACAAAAACGTCCCGCGATGCCGAGTGTAAATTTAGAAGTCCGTATTATTGGGGAACGCTGTAGGAACGGCCCGGTGGGACGTTCAGGTAACATTCGTACATAAAACGGATTGACGCGGAGCGTTCCTGAAATACAAACACGCGGAATATAGTCTTAAATACCACAGGAAACCTCCAGGGGAACATAGGCGACCATGGAAAGTACGTGATATTAATAATTAATAACATTAGTTAATTATAACTATATACGGTTGAAGCAAAGTGTGAAACTGTAAACAGCGACAAAGGATATTTGTAAAAAAGAAATATTAGATGTCCCAAGTACTGCCAGTGTCTCTACTATTGCCATTTAATCTATTGTTCATAACAAAAACGTCTCGCGATGTCGAGTGTAAATTTAGAAGTCCGTATTATTGGGGAACGCTGTAGGAACGGCCCGGTGGGACGTTCAGGCAACATTCGTACATAAAACGGATTGACGCGGAGCGTTCCTGAAATACAAACACGCGGAATATAGTCTTAAATACCACAGGAAACCTCCAGGGGAACATAGGCGACCATGGAAAGTACGTGATATTAATAATTAATAACATTAGTTAATTATAACTATATACGGTTGAAGCAAAGTGTGAAACTGTAAACAGCGACAAAGGATATTTGTAAAAAAGAAATATTAGATGTCCCAAGTACTGCCAGTGTCTCTACTATTGCCATTTAATCTATTGTTCATAACAAAAATGTCCCGCGATGTCGAGTGTAAATTTAGAAGTCCGTATTATTGGGGAACGCTGTAGGAACGGCCCGGTGGGACGTTCAGGCAACATTCGTACATAAAACGGATTGATGCGGAGCGTTCCTGAAATACAAACACGCGGAATATTTTCTTAAATACCACAGGAAACATACGGGGTAACATAGGCGACCATGGAAAGTATGTAATATTAATAATTAATAACATTACTTAATTATAACTACATACGGTTGAAGCAAAGTGTGAAACTGTAAATAGCGACAAAGGATATTTGTAAAAAAGAAATATTAGATGTCCCAAGTACCTACTGCCAGTGTCTTTACTATTGCCATTTAAGACTATATTCCGCGTGTTTGTATTTCAGGAACGCTCCGCGTCAATCCGTTTTATGTACGAATGTTGCCTGAACGGCCCACGGGGTCGTTCCTACAGCGTTCGCCAATAATACGGACTTCTAAATTTACACTCGACATCGCGGGACGTTTTTGTTATGAACAATAGATTAAATGGCAATAGTAGGGACACTGGCAGTACTTGGGACATCTAATATTTCATTTTTACAAATATCCTTTGTCGCTGTGAACAGTTTCACACTTTGCTTCAACCGTATATAGTTATAATTAACTAATGTTATTAATTATTAATATCACATACTTTCCATGGTCGCCTATGTTCCCCCGGAGGTTTCCTGTGGTATTTAAGACGGTATTCCGTGTGTTTGTATTTCACGAACGCTCCGCGTCAATCCGTTTTAAGTACGAATGTTGCCTGAACGGCCCACGGGGCCGTTCCTACAGCGTTCGCCAATAATACGGACTTCTAAATTTACACTCGACATCGCGGGACGTTTTTGTTATGAACAATAGATTAAATGGCAATAGTAGAGAGACTGGCAGTACTTGGGACATCTAATATTTCTTTTTTACAAATATCCTTTGTTGCTATATATAGTTTATGAGTTTGTTGAAACTTTATAGTGTTAACTAAGTAATTGTATTAATTACTTATATCACATATGTCGAAAAACGGAATACAGTGTTACATTTCACAGGCATCCTCCGAAGGAATATATGTAAACACGGACAATATGTGATATAAGTAATTAATACAATTAGTTAATTAGCACTATAAGGTTTAAGCAAACTGTTAAACTGTAGACAGCAATAAATGATATTTGCAAAGAAATCTGAGCTGTGAAATGTAAATCCACAAACACTAAATACTAGAAAATAAAATAAATGATGTTAAACGATTGTATTAAAAATGCGCTAAAACTAAAAAAAAACATTATTTTCTTGTACTACGCAGGATCTTTCATAGCAGAATATGCATCAACTTAATACAACATCAAACGTCGAAATTAATTTGTTGTGAAATATCCGACTCCACGATTAGGGAGATGTAATGGAGTTTGTCAAAACAAATCTTTGTTTTTAAATAATTTGAGTTTAAAGTGTTGCACGGTAGGAGTATAAGTTCGAATACGTAAGTAACATTCTCAATCAACAGTTCCAGCTGCAGCGGTATAGTGTTCGTCTACGGTGCTACGGGTCTCGGGTTCGAATCCTCCCTGGGGTAAAATAATTTTCTATTTAATACAGATACACGGACGTTATACTACTATGGTTCTGCCCACATTCATGTCGTCGCCCCCCTCGGAGACACGTCCGATATATATAATTAATAGAATATCGTTATTTTTATTTTTCGCCCTACTGCCCGAAACGTTGCGTAACCTTTCCTCTAAGATCTCCGAAACGTTCCACGAAAAATTCGTCTAAGATCTCCGAAACGTTCCACGAAAAATTCCTGTAAAATCTTCGAAACGTTCCCCGAAAAATTCCTCTAAGATCTCCCAAACGTTCCACGAAAAATTGCTGTAAAATTCCGAAACAAAGTTCCAGAGATATCTCCTGCAATGTTACACAAGGCGGACATAGGAATTTGCTTGAAACGTTTCGGGAACATTTTGAGCAATGTTCCAAATGTTGCAGCGCGACGTCCCTGAGACGTTCCTGCAACAATGAGTGCTGTAGGGGACGTCGAGCAGATAGGTTATGTATACCTAACCCAATTATAATATAGACTGCGGAAGTTTATGTAAATGCATGTTTTTATTGGAATGACTTAAACAAGCGGGACTTTGACAGAACTATGTTTCATCATTACGAGGATGTTAAAAATATACTTTCGATTTTATACATTTTGCATATTTTGGATATACGTTGCAAATAAGTTTATTTAATTTCTTGTGATTTCATACGCTCTTTCAGAAATATTTCCCATTGTTTGTGACGAATATGTGAGACGTTCACTTTATTGTTTTAATATTTTACAGTTTCAGAACCCGTAATCTTAAGCGTGTCTTTAACTTAAGTTTGTATTTGCCCGCTCTCGTACGCCCAATGAGAGTTTGATATTGCCGTTCTCGTCGCTCCCGTGGTTTGGGTGGACCGAGTAGCTCGGGCCTCGGGATCGGCGGAGCGGGGATGATCTTCTTTCGGCGTACCGGTATCTCGCGGCCTACGTGCCGATGTCTTGTTCACGCGCTTTCAAAGTGACAACACGTACCGTTGTCTCGCGACCTCTGAACCGCGAGAATCCTCGTTTCTACTAGAACGAGTGTATAATTAGATAGAAAGTCTCGGGCTAACGAGCCTTTCAATAATTAATACCAGCGGAATTGTTACCACTGTGCGCGCTCGAAACGCTGCTTTCGAAAGAATTAAAACTATATTCTACAATTACGGACACGAGTCGTTTCTTCCGATTAACCTGCTCTCCTAGATTTTGAACGTGTAGCTTAATTAAAACTTTAAATATTAAGGTTCATTTTGCTCATTTCTGGTCCTTCGAGCCGGAGCATTCGGACTCTTCCGATTAACCGGTGCTAAGTGTATTCGTCGGATTCTTAGATTCGTGTTCGTCCTTGCAAGTTTCGTGATCACTGTGCGCGCTTTCGCGACACGAGGTGATAGTGCGATTGTGAAGTACGCGACAAGGTTTCGCAACTCTGAGCGCGAATCCCGTTCTGTGCGTTAGGAAAAGTGCGTGGAGTGCCTTCCGACCGTGAGCTCGCACTATTTCGGGTTTGCTCCGATTTTACTTTGGTTTTAACTTTGTCCTCGTTGCCGGTTGAAAAATGGCGACTGCGGTAGGAGATTTGATTGCCGATCAAGCCGAAACCGCTGGAAGAATTGAACGGTTCCTAATTAATCTTCGCAAGCTAGGCACGAATAATATTACACTAACCGTGCTGGAAACTCGACAGGAGCTCCTACAGTCATACTGGAAGAGTTTTACCGAGGGACATCGCCAAGTAATTCGGAAACCGGATGCAAGAGACAATGACTATATTGCTAACGATCGGTATGCAGATGTTGAGGAAATTTATCTCCAACATTCGGTGGTATTAAAGGACATGATTCGAAAGCTGAATCCGTCAACTATTGACGAACCCAGGAGCGCATCGACCTCTAGACGAGTGGACAACGAGGAAGACTCTACACTTCCAAAAATACCGTTACCCACCTTCTCAGGTGATCTGCTAGAGTGGGAGAGCTTCCGTGATAGATTCAGATCGTTAATTCACGATTCCACGCGTCTTTCCAAGGTGCGGAAACTTCAGTATTTGAAGTCGAGCCTGACTGGTGAGGCTGCGACTATGTTGAAGCGCACTCCGATCACTGATGCGAATTACGACGGTGCTTGGACCAGCCTTCAAAAACGTTTCGAAAACAAACGGATTCTTTCCGCGGCGCATATGAGGAGACTCGTGAATTGTGTCCCGGTGACGAAAGGAAGCCCTGACGAAATTAAACGTCTGCTTGACGACTTCCGCCAGGCCATCGACTCGTTCGCTGCCCTGGAACGACCAGTCAAGGAATGGGACGAATGGTTCGTCTTCCTTTTCGCGGAGAAGTTGGACTCCACTTCGCGGTTAGAATGGGAGGTCACACTAAAGGACCGAACTCTCAGCCCTTCCTTCGCTACTCTCGAGGACTTCTTCGAAGATCGGGTTCATGCACTCTATGCTGCACACGCCAAGGAGTCGACGGCGCCCGAGAAGCGTCGCGATGCCGCGAAGGGATCGAAGCCATCTTCCGACCGCTCCAGGACGGCGCTCCCGGTAAAGGCTGAGGCTCCACCTAAAAGGGGCAAACGCACTCGTCAGTGTCCAATGTGTCAGGGCACTCACAACTTAAATTACTGTCCGCAATTTAAGGGGATGAGCGCGGGCGATCGTAAGATCCAGGCCATCAAGGTAGGCGTTTGTTTATCTTGTTTAAACGTGGGACACATGGTGGCTGAATGTCCTTCCGCCTTTCGCTGTCTGGTCTGTGAAGCGAAGCATCACACTCTCCTACATGATGCCTATGTGACCTCAGACCAAAGGACGGAAAACAACGCCAGTGTTCCACAGGAACCCTCCAGAGCTGCGGTTAATTCAATTTGCGCCAAACGTTTGGTTTTATTGGCAACGGCCCGGGTGCGCCTATGGGCCCCGAATGGGAAATACATTTCGGTTCGCGCAGTGCTTGACCAGGGCGCTGATGCGTCGTTTGTCAGTGAATGGGTGGCCCAAACTCTTCATCTAAAGAGGAGGCCTACTCACGTTACTCTGACCGGCTTTCAGGGACGAGATGTCGGCGTAGCAAAACACGAGGTCCAATTGAGTGTGACAGCTGACTTCGATTCCTCTTTCAGACATTCCTTTTTTGCGCTGGTGACTCGCGAGGTGATTCCTCCGACTCCTTCACGCCTGGCTACAGTATCTGACTGGCCCCACTTGAAGGATCTTAACCTAGCGGATGCGGACTTCCACAAGCCTTCCCAGGTGGACATTCTGTTCGGTGCGGATGTCTGCGCTTCCCTGTTTGGAGAGACGCGCCAAGGTCCATCTGGTTCGCCTGCCGCTACGCATACGCCTTTCGGCTGGGTGATTTTCGGGCCAGTTCCCCAGGAGGCTGACCTAGCTGTGTCTGCCAAGCGTCGTGTGCTCCACACGCGCGTACAGGATCCCTTGTCCGTTGAGCTGCAGCGATTTTGGGAACTGGAGGAGATTCCGGAGTCGTTACCTGTGAGCCCTGAGGAAGTCTGGTGTGAGGACAACTTTGTGGAAACCCATACGAGGGACGAAACAGGACGATACATCGTGCGTCTACCTTTTCGACGTAATTGCGCGTCCACACTTGGCTCTTCCAGGCCAGCTGCCATAAGCACGTTGCTCAGTAATGAACGTCGACAGCAGAAGGACCCAAGGTTACGCCGCAGCTATGTGGAGTTCATGGAGGAGTATCACCGTCTTGGACATATGGAGAGATTATCGGAGGGGTTGAGCACTTCATTGCCGGTCTTCTACCTACCCCATCACGCGGTGTGGAAGGGAGAGGGGGATACCTCCAAGATTCGCGTAGTTTTTAACGCCTCCTGTACAACCTCTTCGGGAGTCTCCTTGAACGACTTGTTGTCCCCTGGGCCGAAACTGCAAACCACGCTCTGGAGCGTGTTAACGAAGTGGCGACTTTTCAGATATGCCTTCTCCACGGACATTGTTAAGATGTTTAGGCAGATCTTGATTCACCCAGCTGATCGAGATTGGCAACGCATCTTATGGCGTCCGGACCCAAGTCACTCACTGGACACGTATCGGCTGGCCACGGTGACTTATGGAACTGCTCCAGCGCCGTACTTGGCGTTGAGAGTCCTGCGCCAACTTGCGATGGATGAGGGAGAGCGTTTTCCGCTTGGTGCTCAAGTCCTTTTGCAGCATTCCTATGTGGACGACCTCCTGGCGGGCGGCCATCACCTAGAGGACACAGTCACGGTTCAACGGGAGCTCATCGACATTTTGAGTGCTGGAGGGTTCCAACTAAGTAAGTGGGCCACCAGTCATCCCTTATTAGACCTGCAGGACTCTGCGGGAACAAAGTTGTTCAACGAGCCGGACACTCACGGTGCGTTGGGACTTCTCTGGTCACCAATCACGGACACGCTATCGATCAAGGGACCGGCGTTATTACCAGTCCAGCTGGACGGTTACTGGACCAAGAGAAAGGTGCTGTCCGAATTGGCTCGCCTCTTCGACCCTATGGGCTGGCTCGCCCCTGTGCTGGTAAGGGGTAAAATTCTGATGCAGGACCTTTGGCTCTGCGGAGTAGGTTGGGACGATCCGATCCCTCCGCCTGTGGACGCCTCTTGGAACTCCTTTAGGGAGAGTCTACCTGAGCTAGGTGACGTTCGAGTTCCAAGATGGGTTTCCTATGTACCGGATCAGGCCCAAGTCGATTTCCATGGGTTTTGCGACGCATCGGAAAGGGCCTAGTGTGCAGCAGTATTTCTTCGGGTCCATATTACGAGTCAACGACAAACGTTTTCCCATCTTTTGGTCGCTAGAACTAAGGTTGCGCCGGTAAAGGTTATAAGCGTGCCGCGTCTCGAGCTTTGTGGTGCCATTCTCCTTGCTCGGTTGCTGAAACAAACGCAACGAGAGCTGGTTCTTCAAAATGCACGGATCTATGTCTGGACCGACTCCTCGGTTGTGATGGCCTGGACCCGATCGCACGCGTCTCGCTGGAAGCCCTTTGTGGCTCATCGAGTGGCGGAAATTCAGCGACTACTACCTGACATTCCCTGGCGTCACGTTCGCTCCTTGGACAACCCCGCCGATCTTGCGACACGAGGAATGGACTTCACTTCCTTTAAATCACTACCTCTTTGGTGGCACGGCCCTGAGTGGCTGATTCGAGGTCCAAAGGAGTGGCCTGATTCTGATTTGGACCTGAAATTGGTTGAGGCTCCGGAACATCGAAACTCGGCGGTCGTTAATGCTGTACAGGAGAGTAAAACAAATGAGTTGCTAGCTCGTTTCTCCAACTTCCCTCGACTTTGTCGGGTCATTTCATTGGTCCGAAGATTTGTCTTTAATCTACGACATAGAGGTCAAAGGCAAACCGGGTTTCTTACCTCTGTTGAGTTGTCGGAGACGCGAAATTTGATTTGCAGGCTGAGTCAATTAGAAACCTTTCCAGACGAGGCTGACGATCTACGGAAAAGAAGGCCAATCAAACTGGCCTCTCCTTTGGCGCCTCTTCGAGCCTTTCTCGACGAGCAAGGACTCATTCGAGTCGGTGGCAGGCTGCGTCAAGCTGCCCTCTCGTTGGACTACAAGCATCCAGTCGTTATTAGTCGACATTCCTCTTTGGCGAGACTTCTAGTGACTGATGCTCACTTGGCCACACTTCATGGTGGTCTTACCTTAACTCGTAGTTATTTACTACAGAGATATTGGATTCCCAGAGGACGTCCTTTAATCAAGGAGATCCTTCGCAGCTGTCTGCGATGTCTGAGATTCCGGGGCGCCACCGGGCGCCAACAGATGGGTGATCTTCCGGTTTCGAGGTTACAGCCCTCGAGGCCATTTCTAAAAAGTGGCATAGACTATGCTGGACCACTTTCACTACGAACAACAAAGGGAAGAGGTCACAAGGCATATAAGGGCTATATCGCTGTCTTTGTGTGCCTCTGTACAAAGGCAATTCATTTGGAGGTGGTTTCAGACCTTACCTCCACTACCTTTGTTGCAGCGTTCCGTAGATTTGTGTCACGACGGGGTCACTGCGCTGAAATGCTAAGTGACAATGCTACCACGTTTCGAGGAGCCGACGGGGAGCTGAGGAACCTTTTCAAGGCGGCGTCCAGCTTTTATAAGGAGGCCGCTGAGACCTTGGCAATGGACGGGACGAAATGGTCGTTCATTCCGCCTTACTCGCCTCACTTTGGAGGTCTGTGGGAGGTCGCCGTAAAGTCGGCAAAGTACCACCTCCGACGGGTTGTTGGAGACCACACTTTGACCTTCGAGGAGCTTACAACCTTGATGTGTCAGATTGAGGCGTGTTTGAACTCCAGACCGCTCACAGCCCTATCTGATGATCCGTCTGACCTTTCCTCTTTGACACCCGGTCATTTCCTTGTCGGCGAGCCCCTGATCTCCATCCCTGAACAAAATACCTCGGATATTTCGATCCATGGGTTGGCAAGGTGGAAGCTAATTTCTAACCTCCGTGACCATTTCTGGCATAGATGGACCCAGGAGTATCTTCACCAACTCCAACAACTGCCTAAATGGAGGAGACGCCAACACAATTGGAAGGTTGGGACTCTCGTTCTCGTCAAAGACGAGCTCCTGCCTCCGACAAAGTGGGCCCTTGGCAGACTCCTGGAGGTCCATCCGGGGAAGGACGGATTAGTACGCGTCGTCAAGGTCCGTACCGCCACGAAAACGATGACACGCTCTATTGGAACGTTGTGCCCTCTACCGGACTGCACACCAAACGAACCACTGGACCGGGAGCGGGAACACAATACTGCCGTGTCCGACACGCACTAGGGCCCCCTGGTGTTCGGTCGTCACGGCGGGCGGTGAGGCCTCTTATCGCTGCACTGCGGACGTATTAGTACATGCTTAGTCCTACAATCACATGTAGGTCGTCTTTCTAACCCGGCCGCATTTCCTTTTTGTATAAAATTCGTTTATCTTTTATGGTTTCGTCGTCGTGCCCTCGGACGAGGCGGGCGGCATGTTTGTGACGAATATGTGAGACGTTCACTTTATTGTTTTAATATTGTACAGTTTCAGAACTCGTAATCTTAAGCGTGTCTTTAACTTAAGTTTGTATTTGCCCGCTCTCGTACGCCCAATGAGAGTTTGATATTGCCGTTCTCGTCGCTCCCGTGGTTTGGGTGGACCGAGTAGCTCGGGCCTCGGGATCGGCGGAGCGGGGATGATCTTCTTTCGGCGTACCGGTCTCTCGCGGCCTACGTGCCGATGTCTTGTTCACGCGCTTTCAAAGTGACAACACGTACCGTTGTCTCGCGACCTCTGAACCGCGAGAATCCTCGTTTCTACTAGAACGAGTGTATAATTAGATAGAAGGTCTCGGGCTAACGAGCCTTTCAATAATTAATACCAGCGGAATTGTTACCACTGTGCGCGCTCGAAACGCTGCTTTCGAAAGAATTAAAACTATATTCTACAATTACGGACACGAGTCGTTTCTTCCGATTAACCTGCTCTCCTAGATTTTGAACGTGTAGCTTAATTAAAACTTTAAATATTAAGGTTCATTTTGCTCACCCATCCTCATTCAAACGGTTTACTACCGTGTTCTTACATTAATTAAATAAAAAAATTAAATTGTGTGTCTATTTATAATGCTTGTTCAAAAATTATTCGTCTATTTATTTATTTATACCTAGCCTGCGGAAGTTTATGCAAGTATGATATGTCGCAAATATGCAAATATGCTGAAAAAGGTAACGGGGGGCGGGGGGATATATTTAACCTCTTTTATCAAACTGTAGTATACTAATAATTGTACTGTAATAATTATATATTATACGTATCAAGCCGTTGTACCTACTATTGAATTATTAAACATTTCAATATATATGTAACTATTAAACTTTTTAACATATGAAACTATTAAATTTTAATGGCGTGGTTCACCAAGCTAATTTGTAAACAAATTCCGTATCTGCAAAAAATATGAAAAATATGCAGAATGTGCAACGTATATCCAAAATATGCAAAATGTATAAAATCGAAAGTATATTTTTAACATCCTCGTAATGATGAAACATAGTTCTGTCAAAGTCCCGCTTGTTTAAGTCATTCCAATAAAAACATGCATTTACATAAACTTCCGCAGTCTATATTATAATTGGGTTAGGTATACATAACCTATCTGCTCGACGTACAATGTACAGACATACATTCGGGCCGCCTCAGTTCCTTCGGGCCGCCTCGGTTCTTTCGAGCTGCCTCGGTTCTTTCGGGCCGCTCGGTTCTTTCGGCCCGCTTGAAATAATTCAATCCGCTTGGTTCTGTTCGAGCCGCCCGCTTCATTCGGGCCGCTTGAAAAATTCAAGTTACTTGGTTCTATCCGAGCCGCTCGGTTTTTTCAAGCCGCTCGGGTCATTCGGGTACTCGGCTCGGCTCGGAAACCGGGTTTCAGCTTGGTTCGGATTTCAAGCTACCCGAATATTCAAGTACTTGAACAGCCCTAGTGGAAACCTATTAATACAATGTCGCCCTAATGCGCCGCGCGCGGTTCACGTGGTACGGGCCTGAGGCGCTCCAAGCAGCTTGGTCGCCGCGGGGGCCAAGACGCGCGGCGGGAGAAAGAGGGCGTTGCTTCTGAAACTCGGCCGAAAAGATCACTTAATTCCCAAGCCTGCTTTATGTATTCCTCTTGGAAAACCATTACCCGGAACAAATGGTCCAACTATGCCCTATATGTTCGTTGAAGATGAAGCTTTTTCGCTATCCAATCATATATTAAGGCCTTACAGTAGAAAATTTTTGTCCCATGAGAAAAGAATTTTCAATTATCGACTCAGTCGTGCTAAAAGATATGTAGAATCCACATTTGGCATTTTGTCGAATAAATGGCGTATTTTTCATAAAGCAATGAATGTTAATTTACAGTTTGCAATAGATATTGTCAAATGTTGTTGTGTACTACACAACTTTTTTCGAGACCGTAATGGTTATCAGGAAGAAGATACTTATTCCATTGAAGGTTTCTATGAATTAGAACACGAGCCAGTAATTGTGCAAGGAGGTCGACAATTAAACCAAATCCGACAAGAATTCACAAACTATTTTGTAAGTGATATTGGGAAAGTATCATGGCAAGATAACATGGTTTAATTGTTTAGTATAATCTTATTAATATAGTTCTCAGTATGTATAATAATATTATAGTATGTATAATATCAAAAATGTGTGGAATTTATAACCAAAATTTGTTTTTTCTTTCACGGGCAAATTTTCAAAATCTGGATTTATTGAGGTGCACACTTGCACCCACGCATCCTCCTTCTTATTTTTATTATGGTAATCTTCGGAACCAGAATCCCATATGGCTCGAAATTTTCTTATTTCGCTGATAAATATTTCGACATCTACCTAGTTCGGACATTTTCTTGCGTTAAATAAACGCAAAACGCTCGTGTGAATTGCTTGTATATAAAACAATGTACTGCTTCGCGGCAGCGTTCATTCGCGGTGAAGCGGTACATGCGTTCGTCAAAACGAACGCAAACATGCCGCCTGGTAGCCGCTCAAATTTGCGTCCCGTGTGAACTGGTTCATATAAATCTATGTTCTGCCAAAACGCGGCACTAATTTGCCGCGGCGGCAAACTGCCGCAAACCGCTCGTCTGCACCGGGCCTGAGGTGATGGATGCATGTGTGGAATTAGTGACTGTCAACGCGCGTCCATTTACGTTAATGGAATACAGCGGCTTTAGAAACTTATTAAATCCAATCCTCGAAGGATTGCAGAATAATTGTTATAAACGCGGAGAATATTAGGCCAGAAATAACGGCGAAATTTTAGGCCGATTAGTGTGTTTGAAAGTGGATACCGCGACGCATCTTGGACGACCTTTCCTCGGGTTACATTTGCAATACGTTAAGGACGGTAAATTAGGTGTTGCGTACATTATGCGCGAAAGAGATATTCGAAAGAAGATATTAAGTGTATAATATCGACGTATGGACTGAATTTGCGTAGTGTGTATTCGGTTACAACAGACAATGCGAGTCATATGGTGAAGTGCGTGAAACTCATGGCCGAGGAAATTGAAGAGGACCATCCCAGAGAATTCGAAGAGGACCGCGACGAAGAGGATGCCACATTGAAGAACCTGTTGATATCAGAAGACGCGAGTTTATTGCAAATAGCATGCCCCGTGTCGGCTTCGCCCGAATTATTAGCGTGACTGATTCATAGTTATTAAAATTATAATATGTTTCAACGAAATTAAGTATTTTGAAAAAAAGCTTGTTCTCATTTTTGAGAGTCTATTTTGTTGCCCCTCGCTACTTTCGTTTCTTCTTAACTAAGAAGAACGTCTAGCACCGGCGGATGCCCTAGAAAGGTTTTATTTTCGGCATGTTTATGTTAATTAACCCGTTAACCCGAAAATATATACGTCCGTTATCGGAAAGTGGTGGTACTCGGGAGTGACGGTAGTGGTGGAGAACTATCGATGGTACTATCGATAGTGTTATCGATGGTCCTCACTATCGAAAACTATCGATAGTTTATTTTCACTATCGAAAACTATCGATAGTTTATTTTCACTATCGATAGTTATCGGTATCGAAAATCGTAGGTTAGTAATCCGTGCAGTTCTGACTTTGCTCCAGAACTGCTCCTAAAGCTGATAGGGCATTAAACTTGAAAAAATCATTTTTATCCCAGAGAAATGATATCTAATTAGCATAATAATATCCAAAAACATCGACATCTATTAGAAAAACATCGGTGATTTCAATGTACATATCGATCTTCAAATATCGATTGTAAAAACATCGATGTATCGTCATCATCTCTACTGGAAGTTCAAATTTTATTGTAAATTATTGAAACTCAAGACTCGTAATACAGTTATCAAATTGAAGAAAAGAATGTTAAATTTCATGTACATTTTTTCAAGTCAATCAAAAAATAATAACAGCTAAAATTCAGAATCCCAAGTTTAATTTGTAATATTATTACTTGTATTAAAAATAAACTGCATTGTACATATTTGAAAAGCGTTTTTGATTACCTTTAAAACTTTTATAAATAAAAAATGGTATAGCGAAGTACATAGATTAAAAAATATTCTGTTAAATAATAAGAAATAATTTGTTAGCTTGTATTTCTCGTTTCCCTGTAAAAATTTAACGTTTCAAATTAATCATGATAAATCATTCGAACTAAGTGACAACAATATTACTTATATATGTATTACTTTAATTTCCTAAGTATATCAATTAATGCCGCGAATTTATAAATATCGGTAACTATAATCTATTGATAGGCATTTGTTCTGTAACTGACGATAGCGATAGTGTTTTGGTTATTCAATTTGGTCATACCAGAGAAAGACATTTTGTGTGATTTTACGTACCAAAGCATTTGTGGCTTAAATAATCATAAATTTTTATTATTTTCTTTATACACATATATAGTTTATATTATATAGTTTACTGGTGTTTTAGTAGTTCAATAGTTAATTTTCTTTTTATCTGGTTTGCCTTTTGCTATAATAATGGATTCAACAAGAAATGGCAAGTTGTACATTAATAATTTTTTTTTATATATGTATATTACACTTGTTTTTCTATATATATATTACAAATATTTTATAGAGAGAAACAGCTTTAAAAAATTCAATTTAAAGAGACAGGTTCAAGAAAATGAAAGTGAAAGTGAAGATAATGATGTAAATTTTGTAAATTCATTAAAGAAAGTACAAAATAAAAGAAACAAGATTTCATTGGTTTGGAAATTCTTTAAGAGGTCTGCTGATGGCATATTTGCGAAATGTACTACTTGTGGGAAGGAGTATAAAACCAGCGGTAATACCAGCAATTTAGCTGACCATATAAAAAGATTTGACAAATCCCAAATTACTCACAATCAGAAAGATCTAGCCGAAGCGTCAACAAGTACTAGCAGCGAGTCAGGTTTAACAAAGACCAACATCAATTCCATAAGCACGTTTTTTAAAAGATCAGTGGAATATGATAACAATTCAGAGAGGAAAAGAGATTTAGACATAACATTGGGTCTACTGCTTGCAACAGATTTCCAACCATTCAATATAGTCAATGATAAAGGTTTCAGAATATTTGTGAATAAGCTAGATCCTAAGTATGTAATTCCGAGTAAATATACACTGAGGGAAAATATCATGAAAAACCTATATTCCGACACAGCAAGAAAATTAAAAGAAATGTTGGATAAAATTAACTATGTGGCCTTAACGACTGACATATGTACATAAAAAAATACTGATTCTTATCTGACTGTCACATGTCACTTTATCAACTCAAGTTTTCAGTTGAAAACGGTTGTCTTAGCCACAAAACTTTTGTGCAAAAAACACACTGCAGAAAATATTGCACAGGCACTGCAGGAAATTTGCAAAGAATGGGCGATTGAAAATAAAATTTCCTGCATTGTTACAGACAATGCACCAAATATGATAAAAGCATGCGACATTCTCAAGAAAAGATGTGACGAAGTCACGTCACGCGCCGCGCAGGCGTACGGCACCGCGCCGATAAGCCGAGTGCGCGCCGCGGCCGCTAGGCGGCCGCGAGAGGTCTCGCCGGCGAAGATGTACGGGCTCGCGATATAAGGACCGCGGCGAGCGAAACTGAGAGCTCTTGTTCCGCATGAATTAGCCGTTAACGCTGCCGTACCGTACGCCAAGACGCTCATATTTTTGGATTCCGTGAGGTGTGCACGCGTCGACCGATCGTCACGCTGTGCCATTAACCAGCCTCTTTCCTAAATAGGCCGAGAGCAATCTTGTGCCTACCTTGCCTGTAAGGTGTCTCCCTCCGCGCCTCTATAGGCCAGAACCCTATTGCACACGGGAACGCCACTATACGACTCTCGTACGATCGTGCCTGTTAAGGCCTTTCCGAGCAGAACGTTCCACAAACTCCGCATCCTTGATCCCCCAGCTCGTCGCCAGCGCCACCGCCGCGAGAACTACGTCGCCGCGATTTTACCGAGTCGAGTCTCCGCACCCGCAACCGTTACGCGGAAGATATTGTAAACATAATCTTACAGCTCAATAAATATTGTTATTGTTTAACCCGCCTACTCATTTGACGAACCCGGCCTTACCGACTGAGTCGGCAATAAACTCCTTCTCCGTCCCACCGGCAACCGTCTCACAAACCGAAGACGGTCACAAAGACACTTGTCTTGCTACGCGCACACCCTTAATTTAGCTGTGCAAGATTCTCTTAAGCTAAAGGATATAAAAGATATTTTAGACAGGTGCAAGGAAATTGTTGAATTTTTTAAAAGCAGCACTGTTGCAAATGAAAATTTGAAAAAAGAACAGCAAGCTATAAGTAAACAGTTTTATAAATTAATCCAGGAGGTTCCAACTAGATGGAACAGCTGTTATGACCTGATTAAAAGAATTTTGCAAGTTGTTGATGCAGTCAACAGATCACTGTTGAAGGTACGGAATGCTCCCTTACCATTGTCGGTGGATGAAACAGTAATTTTAGAAGATTGTAACCGCTAAGCCGCGGGGTCACCGGTGGGACGGTGGAGGAACCGTATCGCAAGCTCAGGACGGTGGTCCAGGGCCGCCGATCGAATGACTGAGTACGCAGAGGTAAGGTAGAGTACGACAATTTATTCAAGCTGTTGTACAAGGTGTCCCGGCCAGGTCTATGCTGGCAAACAGAGTATGTACGGCTTAAACCTAGACTTAGTCTACCGCGAATCTCGGTGTGTATCGCGGCGCGCGGTTCGGCGCGGATCGCGTCGCGTACTTCGGTGCGTTGGTCGGCGGTGTGTATCGCGGCGCGTATCTCGATCGTCGGTGACGTTTCGGCGAGAGTGGAGAGGCAAGACGATTTCACCCTTCGGTGTCCTGGCGGGCCAACCCTGCCAATGGACCCTGGTCGGAGAGTCGGGGATCCGGTGACCCAGTGGGCACAACCCGCGGGTGATTCGGCGACTGTAAGGACGCTCTCGAGAACAGAGATAACTCTATTCGGGAGATCGATGGCGGATATCGGTCTGCGTCCAGAGGATGGCTCACGCTGTCCTTCTGGGAACCGTGGAGGTGTGGAGTCGAAAAATGCACAGAGACTCAGTCTGTGGACGCACAAGAACTGGTGTGAAACACGGGCGCTTGTCTTTCGCAAGAACGAGTGTTACTGCACGAGAGCGTGGAATCGCACAGAAGGTCTCTGGGAGAGACGTACTGCTCGTACTAACGCTCTAGGCGGTCTCTGCCAAATAGGCCTATGCCCCCGACCTGTATGTCCTCGTCCGCACATTTTCGGCAGCGAGAGAGTCTCTCGGTGCGAAACCCTCTCGCGCCAGTTCTCGGTATTGCGGACGAGTGGTGGGGGGCAAGACCGTTGGCTTAGCGCGGTACGCGCTACCTCGGTCGGGCGCGTGGTGGGGGGTAAGATCGTCGTCCCACCGGCGTAACTCGTTACAAGATGTAAAAAATATTTTAAGCTGCTTCGAAGAAGCAACAACAAAAGTTTCTGGAGCTAATTACATAACAATTTCATTGATTATACCTCTAAGTTACGGCATTTATAATTATTTAATAAATCTTTGTCCAGACTTGAAGAGTGAAGAGGGCAAAATAATTTGTAAAAAACTTATACAGTCCGTAACGGAGAGACTCTTTCCTTTTGAGTTGAGATCGGTGAACAGAATCGCAACAGTTCTTGATCCCAGATTTAAAAGGGATGGTTTTAGAAACCAGGAAAATTTTAATCAAGCATCAGCTCTTTTGGAGTCAGAACTAAATAATATATTAAAAGATACCTGCATAAACATACAAAACGAGAATATAAAAGATACAGAAAGTGATTTCCACCACGTGAAAAATCATTATTTGTATTTGTTGGACAAAGAATCCAAGAAAAGAGTCGAAGCATAGCTGCAGATGCCATTATACTAAAAAGGCAATATTTGGAAAAACCAAATATCACAGAAAATGCTGATGTTTTAGATTTTTGGAAACTACTGGACAAGGAGACTGAAACAAATTATTTATGTAAATTAGTATGTAAGTGTTGAGGCACACCCCGTGCTCCTCCGCCGGAGGGCACCACCATCGGTGGTAGGCCCGCGCCTAAGCGCTACGCCATCTACAGTAGATCTGGGACCGCGCTTGACGAGAGGTCACGATTCCATTTTACTCACGCTTTTGTATAAGTCAACCGAGTCAATTATATTCTACTTATTGTTTCATTGTAGCTTCCACTTATTACTTCCCCACCACTTCGGGACCCAACAACTGGCGCTGTGGACTGTGAATTCAGTGACTTTTCATTTACAATTTTCCTAACCTCGAAGAAATCAAGCTGCGAACATGGCCGAGGTATCGAAGCAAATCGAAGACCTCACCGCCGCCATAAACGGCCTTCTTCAATTTCAATTACAGAGTGAAAAGTCGAAAGTGGAAAGCCAGACTTCGTCACAGGGAGCGATAACGGACTTATATAATCAACTGAGTGCGCGTGTGGAGAAATATTCATACGGTCTCGGAGACGAGATCAAACCGTTTACAAAATGGCTTCAACAGCACGAGTACACTCTCGTACACGAAGCGGCATCGTTGCCGAACGAAATGCGGACTCGTCTCATCCTGGACAAACTCGGCCAAACTGAATACGATCGTTTGGTCGACCACGTTGCGCCCACAGAACCGGCGAAAATTATGCAACCGGACCTCATAAAACAGTTGGAAAATCTCTTCCGCGATAGGACATCAATCACACGTCGTCGGATTGAGATTCTTAACTTCAGATATTCTAAGGCTGTTCCCATCGCCGAGCACATCGACCGAATTAATCGACATGCATCAGAATTCGAACGTGCGAAGCTATCGGACGACGGCTTACGAGTCCTGCCACTTTTACAGTCGCTTTGCTTCTCAAAGAACTGGAGGCTCATCTCAACGTCTCTTCGAACATGAAGACCCTCGAAAACCCGGTCAGTTCTACGCCTACAGTGGTCAACGCCGTTCGTTCTAATCAAGGGAGTGCAACGCAGCGGGACGATTCGCACAAGAAGCAGCCTATCTGCTCAACAAAAAGTCCCAGTCAATCCCATGTAAGTACGAAGTGCTACGGCTGCGGTGGCGCGCATTTCCGCACAAACTGCAAATTTCGTGACGCAACGTGCAGTAAATGCTCGAAGAAGGGCCACATCGCGAAGGTGTGTCGCTCGGGCGAAAGCTCCAGTAAAGTGCCGCCAAAAAGTACAAGTAAGGACGGTGCCAGGAAAGCGAACCTCGCCATCCAGTCGATAACGTCGATCGATAAGAGACGCCGGATCTACGTGACGACATCGATATTGGGGAAATCGGTGCGTCTACAGTACGATTCGGGCTCAGATGTAACTATGGTCAGCAAAAAGGAATGGGCCCACATGGGGCGCCCAAAACTCACCACCAGCGACATAGTGGAGCACGCTGGCGGTTCCGAGCTGGGAACAATCGGCAAATTTGGTGCCACAATCCAGGCGTTCGGCCGCGAGGGTGAGATACAGGTTAACGTCGTTTCGCGCGACGGAGTGAATTTGTTCGGTCTAAACGCGATAGACAAACTCAACCTCTGGTCTGTGCCACTCTCTCAGTGTCGCGAATCACCCACAACACTGAGTGTACAACACAGTGCACCGAACGATACCCCCACGCCTCTCACGTCAGTTACTGAGTTGCGTGAGAACTTTCTCAAAGGTTTCCCTAAACTTTTTGCGCGCGATTTGGGCAAATGTGTAGACTTTCAGGCAAGGCTGGCGCTAACCGAGAACGCTCGTCCGGTACAAAGGCAGTGCCGACCGATCCCTTACGCCATGGAGGCGCTCCTGGAGGAAGAACTGCAACGCCTCGAATCCTTGAACATCATCGAGCGTGTTCCATCATCGAGTTGCAGCACACCCATCGTCATCGTGAGGAAGCCGGACGGGAGGATTCGCATCTGCGCGGACTACTCCACCGGCGTTAACGCCGTGTGGATCGACAATCGTCACCCCCTCCCTAGCGTCGAGAGCATTATCACAAGACTTAACGGAAATTGTTATTTTAGCACCCTCGACCTTAGTGACGCCTTCCTACAGATAGTGGTGGCCCAAGAAGATCGCGACATCACCACCATCACTACAACCAAGGGGCTCTTCAGATACAAGCGGCTACCTTTCGGCATCAAGACTGCTCCGGCGATCTTCCAGCAGGCGATAGACCATTCGCTGTCGGAGTTGGACGGCGTGCACGCTTATTTGGATGATGTCGTAGTTTCAGGCGCTACTCGACAGGAGCACGACCGTCGTCTACAAAATACCCTGCAACGCCTCGAGGAAAAAGGATGGAGACTCAGACCTTGTAACCGTTTGATCGCGGGGTTACCGGTGGGACGGTGGAGGAACCGTATCGCCAGCTCAGGACGGTTGTCCAGGGCCGCCGATCGAAAGACTGTGTACGCAGAGGTGAGATGGAGTACGACAATTTATTTACGCTGGTGTACAAGGTGTCCCGGCCAGGTCTATGCTGACACACAGTGTGTGAGCGGCTTAACCTAGGTCTTAGTCTACCGCGGTTCTCGGTGTGTATCGCGGCGCGTGGTTCGGTGTGTATCGCGTCGCGTACTTCGGTGCGTCGGTCGGTGTGTATTGCGGCGCGTGTCTCGGCGCGTATCTCGGCGCGTATCTCGGCGCGGGTCTCGATCGTCGGTAGCGTTTCGGCGAGAGTGGAGAGGAAAGACGATTTGACCCTTCGGTGTCCAGGCGGGCCAACCCTGCCAATGGACCCTGGTCGGAGAGTCGGGGGGGTCCGGTCACCCAGTGGGCACAGCCCGCGGGTGAGTCGGCGACTGTAAGGACGCTCTCGAGAACAGAGATAACTCTGTTCGGGAGATCGATGGCGGTTATCGGTATTTCGTCCAGAGGATGGCTCACGCTGTCCTTCTGGGAACCGTGGAGGTGTGGAGGCGAAAAATGCACAGAGACTCAGTCTGTGGACGCACGAGAACTGGTGTGAAACACGGGCGCTTGTCTTTCGCAAGAACGAGTGTTTCGGCACAAGAACGTGGAATCGCACAGGAGGTCTCCGGGAGAGGCGTACTTCGTACTAACGCTCTAGGCGGTCTCTGCCAAATAGGCCTATGCCCCCGACCTGTATGTCCTCGTCCGCGCATTTTCGGCAGCGAGAGAGTCTCTCGGTGCGCGACCCTCTCGCGCCAGTTCTCGGTATTTGCGGACGAGTGGTGGGGGGCAAGACCGTTGACGTAGCGCGTTACGCGCTACTTCGGTCGGGCGCGTGGTGGGGGGTAAGATCGTCGTCCCACCGGCGTAACTCGTTACAACCTGAAAAATGCAGTTTCGCCTTGAGGGAAATAAAGTACTTAGGCGTAATAATAAACGCCAAGGGAATCTCGGCCGACCCTGAGGCCACCCACGCAATCGCAGAGTTGCCAAGGCCCGCGTGTGTCACCCAGGTCCAAAGTTTACTGGGCATGGTAAACCACTATGGTAAATTCATCCCTCATATTCACCAAATAAAACACCCACTTGAGGATCTTACTAGAAAAAATCGTATTTGGTCTTGGAATGATGAACACGACCGGGCCCTAAAGAGCATCAAGGAGATCATGCTCAGTCTATTATTGCTCGAGCACTACGATCCCTCCAAGAGTCTCATCGTGGCTGCGGATGCTTCTTCAACCGGCATTGGAGGCATGCTCTTACGGCGAGACTCGCGTGGTCATGAACGCGCGGTATACCACATGTCTCAGAGCCTCACTGACGCCCAACACAACTACTCCCAGCTCGAAAAAGAGGCCCTGGCTCTGGTCACTGCGGTTGAGCGCTTTCATAAGTTTGTGTGGGGCAGGAGGTTCACTCTGCAAACCGACCACAAGCCACTGGTCGCCCTTCTCCAAACTGTAAATACTAAAGGCCTTAAACCAACGACGGCTGCTAGGCTCAAGCGTTGGGCCATCAGACTGCTTGGATACGATTTCAATATCGAACACATCCGCACTGAGGACTTTGGCCAAGCTGACGCCCTGTCGCGTTTGATCCAGAGGTTTCGTGAGGACAACTTGGAGGAACTACAGGTCGCCACCGTCCGAGCGGTAGAACAGGAGGTCTATCAAATCAGGAACCTCTCCATTGACGGCTTCGGAAGGGACTTGCGACGTCTCCTCAAGAAGTCCATTAAGGAAGATCCAGACCTCATGGCGGTCATCGAAGACATCCGGGATAACTGGCAGAAGGACCAGGATTCCAAGGTGACTCAACACTACTTCAAGCGTCGCGACGAGCTGAGCGTCGTCGACGGAACCTTGCTGCTGGGAGACAGAGTCATTATACCAAAAGTGATGCAGTCCAAAATTCTTCTCTCGCTTCACAGGGGCCACCCAGGTTGCTTTACCTCGACGTGAAACGGTAAAGGACATTTCGATGTCTTCTGGCATCAGGATAATAAATGTCCCGGATTGTCCCCCAATTCAGGGACAATACGCGTTGACGTATTCCGTGCGAGAGAAGGCGGGCTTGAAGTTCGATTGGTCCTGAACTAACCATTTGGGCCTACTTATCTCTCGTGTCTAAACACGCGCTCGAATATCAAAACAAAAGCATGCGTCGACGTATTCCGTGCGAGAGAAGGTGGGCCTTGGGGAGGAGATATTGCTGTGAAGAGGGCCTCTTCAGGACAGTGGCCGTTTGGAAAGGATGTAGGGCAGATTGGTTAAATTAGGGCCAATCGGACTTCAAGCCCACCTTCTCTCGCAAGGAATACGTCGACGCGTGCTTTTGTTTTGAAATTCGAGCGCGTGTTAACACTCGAGAGATAAGGGATCCGTCTTTAATTTGAGGGTAGGACGAAGCAGGCGGGACTACGCGCAGTCAGCGGACTATCCCTTCTTTTCCTGTGTGTCTCCGCGGGACGTATTGATGCTGGATAATACTCTGTAATTTCTAGTTCTCCAAAATTAATCAGGCTGATCAGCCAGAGCATTTCGCCAGGGTCGCGGTTTATGACCGTATTGTCCCGCAAGTCGGCGGTAGAGAACGGTTTCCTACAGTTTCGGATAATTTATGACTTAATTGGTTCCGCCTCGTAGCAGACGTGAACTCAGGGTGTCAGAAAGGGGAAACAGGAATGGTATGCATTTTCTTCTTTATAGCAACTCGAAGACTTTCTGCGTCTCTTCCCTTCGGACCCTTTCGAACCGATACACGTGGTGTCTGTTTTCTATCTCGAAGCAATGGATACATTGGCAGTAGAAGGACGGAGCGCGGGCTTTTGTGAAAGTTTTCGTTGCACTTCTGCAAAATACGTGTGTTCCGAAAATGTGCTGGCTTCTTTTTACCTGAAGCCTCTTGGCCTGGTGGGGGTCAACTCATAGTGGAACGAGAGAAACTATTTGGGGGTAGAAGAAGTCGCTTGGAAAAAATCTTGTCAGTCAGCAGTCAGCAATCACGTCGCAGACAAATGTTCTCTGCTCAAGAGTATTACACGATGTTCTGGGTGTACCCCCCGAACAACGAGGACGCAAGTGCTGCAGCGTGAGAATTTGCGCGGGGATTACCTACGGCTCCGAACGCCAAGTAAAAATTCATTTCCACCAATTTTTATAACGTAGCAACAACACGTTCCATGAAAAATAAATTAAGTGATCAGTTTTAGTAGCCGTGCAGTGAAGTCGGGGTTTTTTGTTAATATCTCGAAAACGAAACCCCGGATCCCAAAACGGTTAAGGACTTTTCGATGCCCTTTGGCATCAGGATATTGCATGTTCCGGGATGTACCTCAATTCTGGGACACCCTGTATAGTCGAATTTACGAAAGAAGGCACCTTGGGACCGGGGCCAGAATTTGCGACGTTGCCGCTACTCCAGGCTCGCGATTGGTGCTTGCCATACGCGGCTCCCTACGCCTTGGCCAATGACTTTCGACTACTTAGCTGTGGGCCTAGAGTAATCGTTGTCCTTGTCGGGTGCATATTGCTATCCTCTTCCAGAGGGCGAACCCAACGTCCTTCCCATAGAGATTTGACAGAGTGTCGAATCTTATTGGCTATTGCGGCATGCGCCATGCAGAATGAATGGCGGACAAGTCGGGGAATACAGGCTCATAGGATTCTTATTCTATTTAGCGTATTCCACGGCAAATCGATCACTTTTTGCACTCGATGTCAGGAATTTTGTTCAAACTGAAATATTATATAGGAAGGGATTTCAGTTATCACTTTGCCGGTTTTTAATTTTTTCATATTTTGCCTATTTTCATGATACCGAGCTGTACTTGTAAATTTTTATCTCGGAGACTCTTTATCGTATTGAATTAATTCTTTTTTTCATTTTAATGTAAAAAGTGCGGGCTATTCTAATACTCTTTTTTTATATTGAAAAATTAATTTTGTAATTTTTAAAATTATAACCAAAGATTTATTCTGCAAATTTCACGTTAATTTTAATGGTATTATCCTAGAGTAATACTTTTAAGCCATCTTTAAAGGAACGAATTACTTTTAAGCCATGTATAAAGGATCGAATTCCTGTCAGAAAGAAAATGAAAAATACTTTTACAATTTCGAAAGTTTATTCCGAAAGATTAATTCTTCTCGATTAAAATAAAATAAAATTAACGCAATGCTGTTGATAGTTTTCGAGATAGAAATTCGTAAGTACAGCATCTTTTCACGAACATAGGCAGAAATTGCACAATTCAAAGTCCTATATTTTGTAACCAAGTTCAAAACCTGTTAAACAATGACTCAAACCTTTCCATAATTTCACGCGATTCACAAAATACATATTGCATTCTGATCAAAGTCTCTAAAAATGTGATCGATTTGGCGTGGAGTGACTTGTAGATGAAGGAATCTGTTTTATCGAGCGAGTGAGAGAGACACAGTTGCGCTTGAAGATAGAAAGAGACGTCCGATCTGCTACACAACGTGGCAACGTCGCACGAAGTACGGAGCAGGCATTGGGTCTCTCCCGAGCCACGCGCGCCGGCCTACGGGCCGCCCAGGTGCCTTCTTTCGTAAATTCGACTATAGTAATGGAAAGGTTAGAGACGATTTCTCTCTCAAAGGTACCATTTCAACTTAATTTTTATAAAAGATACGTAGATGATATCATTACCTGCATTAAATTAGAAGATTTACAAACATTGCTAGATACGTTTAACAGTTTCCATAATAGACTTCAATTCACTTGTGAGATCGAAAAAGATTCTTGTTTAAATTTTCTTGACACAATAGTTATTAGATCAAACAATAAACTTATTACCAATCGGTATCATAAGCCGAGTTGGTCGGGCAGATATATCAACTTCTTTGCTGCTCATCCCATGCAACATAAAATAGGATTGATAAAGGGACTAATAGATCGTGCCATCTTACTTTCTGACCCTGAATTTTGACCAGCTAACTTGCTTCTTATTGAAGACACGTTGAAACGTAACGGTTACCCTGGAGAAGATGGTCTCGGCGATTATCCGTGAGCGCATTTTTGAAATTTATCATCCGTTATTAGTGGCGAAGCGTAAAGACGAGAAAACCAAAAAAATTGGACCAGTTAGTTGGAAAAATACGGTGGTCATACCTTTTATTCATAACATCTCAAATGATATAAAAAGAATGTTTAGAAAAGTAGGAATACACACCATCATTAAACTACCACTTTATACTAAACATTTGTTTCCACCAATCAAAGATAAAATACCCTTGTCTAAAAATTCTAACATCGTCTACTCAATCCCTTGCATGGGTTGTAACCAGGTTTATATTGGGCAGACTGCTAGGCTTTTGGAAAGACGTATTTATGAACATAAAAGGAATATTTTTTCATCTCCCCTCCAACACACTGCTTTAACGAAACATTCACTTGAGTTCGATCATAGATTTGACTTTGACAACGTCAAAGTTGTTGATAAAGAAGCCAATCTGAATCAGAGAATTCTATTAGAAACATTGCATATGATTAAACAACCGAGCGTAAATCTTAGGTATGAAACACCTAAAATACAGGAGTATTACGCAACCTTATTGAAGGAGTAAGGCCTGATGGTGTGGTCTTTCTATTAGAATTTTCGTTTCTATATTTCTTTTCTATGATTTGACCATTATTACATATTACTGTCAACGTTATGTAATTATATTTTCGGACACCTATGAGTGATGGACTTTTACCACATAAGCAATAATTAATGGTATTATGGCAGTTGGTTATGAGTTTTGGAGTTTCGTCCTTTCAATTTATTTGCATAGTTCAGGCCGCACTTTGGTTTACCCTCTAGATGTTCTTGCCTTGTGTATTAGGGTGGGCCGAAAAACCCAAATTTTCGAAACTCGAAACGGCGTAGTGCGGAAAAGTTGCCGTTGGGGAAGACAAATTGAGGCCAAAAAGAAATTTTGAAATCGGTCAATATTTGACCCTCGCGCATCGCCGTCAAAGTTTTTAATTTTTGACCGAGTTTGGCAACTTCCGTATATTTTCTTAAAATTGTCTATATTTCACTGTTGAACTTCACAAAATATTATTTCAGCACATAAACACGTAAAATAGTGTTTTCTATATGTATTGTCGCGGACGGAAGACAATATGTGGGGCGCGACTGGGCGTAAGGCGAACACGACGCAAACCACAATCCTGTAAGGGGCTACGAAAGCAACATTGCAATTATATTAAATTGAATTTTTAGCATTGAAATTGCTAACGTACTTACTTCAATCTAATTAGTTACGCACAAAGTTAATTCGGTGTGCGACGGCGTACCTCAGTACGCAATATAAATTAGGCAATATTATTGAATTCTTTAGGCATAAACAAACACGGTTGCCAGGAAGTCCTAACCGTAGTGGAGAGGGAACACGCCACGCATGCGCGTGATGACGCCGTGACGTCAAACCAATCCGCGCCAAGGTAGGTATGCGCCCTCCACTACGTGTAGGAGTTTCCTGGCAACTCTGGGCACAAAGCTCTTGGCTTGGCTTAACAGACCCACTCCTCTCCCTTCGTCTATCATCGCGGTAGAATCAGCAAAGCGGCGTCAGTAAAGCTTCTTTGTTTCGTTACTCGACCACTTATGCTCTTTTATAACAGAAATTGTCTGCATTTGTATTTAAAGCATTTATCTTATCATTTTGTATTGACTTCTTCCTATATTTTGTGATCTTGAAGCTCTTCCATCAATAAAAGATGGAAGTCCCAAAGAAACACATTAGCCGGAAAACATTTTCCTGTCCGATTTTTGGTAATCCAAAGGATTTATCAACTTCTCAACTTCCTACATACGAAGAAGTTTTGAAATGTTGTTTCGAAGAACGATTTAAGCTGGCTTCAGGTGCCAACTATAACACCGTCTGTTTTTCTACCGTAGCTAAGGCAGTTGCACAACAAATTTTGGTTCTGTATGATGTAGCATCTATTCCCACTATAACAGAAAAAACAATCGTACACAAGATAAAATCATATCACAGCTCATACTACAATTTGCGGAAATCTTATAGCAGGGACAAAGAGAAGCAAAATTATAAGCATAAACTTGAAAAATTCAAGGAGGAAGCTGCAAAACTCTTCGACGTAGCATCCTGCAAGTGTCTAATGATTCTAAACTGCATCTGTGGAAAAAGTATTCGAAATTGTATTTGTAAAATTTCTATTAACTGTTGTTGTGAGAGATCAAAGAAAATTCCACTTCTTGAGATTAAATTTATGTATGATCAAAGAAATGGAAGATTTGGAAGAATAGGACAAGTTGACAAAAAAGAATCAGAAAAACGAATCAAAAGACTACTGAGGGCAGAGCAAGGCCTGTCTCGTTTTGACGTAGCCCTGAACGGTAGTTCTTTCGAACAGACCTCAGAAGAAGTCAAAGACCAAAGCCCTGAATGTGAAGAAGAGACTGAAAATGACAATTTTGTTCCTTCGAAAAAGCATAAACCATCATCAGGTACACAGATGAGGATTGAACTCAAGTCGACTGCTTTAGTAAGCGACAGGTATGGTATTTCTGACAGGGCAACTGCGGCAATCGCTTCGAGTATTCTGAAAGATGTAGGGATTATAAATGAATCTGACAAGTCACTTGTTATTGACAAAAATAAAGTAAGGAGAGAAAAGGAACGTTTGAGATCAAGCTTACAGGATAGTGCTGATATAATTCTTCGAGGTTTATATTTTGATGGCAGAAAAGATGAAACTTTGGTTGTTGAAACAATGCACTCGAAGAATTTTCGCAGAAGAGTGAAAGAGGAAAATATTTCATTAATTCAAGAGCCGGGATCTAACTATATCAGTCATGTTTCTCCAAGGTCAAGTTCTGCGAGAAATATTACTGATAGTGTTATCTCACATCTAAAGGAATTAAAAATCTCCCTTGGAGACTTAGATGTTGTTGGTTGTGATGGAACAGCAACTAATACTGGATGGAAGAATGGTATAATTCACAATATTGAAATGATTCTTAAAAGACCACTCCAATGGATTATACAGGGTGTCCCAAAAATGTCGGTTTTCCTTGAAAGGGGTGACTCAGGGGGTGATTTGAAACAACTTTTTCCTTAGCGAAAATATTGTCCGAAGCTTCGTTAAGGAGATATTAACCAAAAACCCCGACCAATCAGAGCGCGCGCCTTCCGCCCGAGCTCCCGCGGTAGCGTTGGCTACGCGGTAGGCGACCGCGCTTGTGCTACGAACGTACGAACAAGCAAGTCGGCATGCATCGAAGGAAACCGCGTTACACAGTTTTTTTTTAAAGCAGAATCTTAAATAAGAATAATTTGAAGTGAGAGGACAAGAAGTACGTAAATTTAGTTTTTAAATAAGGCATAAACGAAAAGGTAACGTAACAGAAAATGTACGACAAGTGATCGTAATTCGTTATTGAGGTAAAAATCCGTAGTTTAACAACGGCCAACACAACTAAATTTAAAAAATAATATTAGGTGTACGAATAAATTCTTTCCGACTGGAATTTCTATCGCGGTGGTATTCAGAAGCACCCAGAAAAATGGCAAAAGGTAATTAACAATAATGGAAATTATTTCGATGATCGAGTTGTTTTCATATTTTTTAAATCGAACTGTTATTGTACCCTAAAATCGGAAAGAATATATTTGCACACCTAATAATCACCAATAAATTAAATAAAACTCACCCATTCGGACATTACTTTCCTTGCTTTCCTTCCCTTTTCGGAAACCTGTGTCACTAGGCGACTGTACCGATCCTGGTCATCGGCGTCCAGTGCACAGCTGATCGCAGGGTCAATGTACCGAATATTCACTTCACTGCACGGCTACTAACACTGTTCACTTAATTTATGTTTCACGGAACGTGTTGTTCTTACGTTATAAAAATTGGTGGCCCCGAAAGGGGCCGATTACTGTTAATTACTGGGACGAGATTACTACTATTACCCGGCGAAAAGAAAACTCGTGGCAGACGGTCTCGGGCTGTGCAGTCCGCTGCTGTAACGATTGGTCGCGTCACCTATTTGGGCCCACTTTTACAGACGGTGCACACGTATTTTGGTTATTGGCTGAAGTTGCCACATGCATTGTCGCACCGCGGGGCGAAGAGATCGAACGAAACACATCGGGACCGAGTGGGATAGAGCGATTTGTAGCCTACGCTATTGTTTTGTTTTGACGATCGTCGGTCAGATCGCTCTATCCCACTCGATCTCGTGTTTCGTTCGATCTCTTCGCCGCGCGGTGCGACAATGTATGTGGCAACTTCAGCCAATAACCAAAATACGTGTGCCTAGGGCTGCCATCTGTAAAATCACAAACCCCGGACAGAGAGCATTAAAACGCCGGACATTTTCACTTGAAACCCGGACACTTTATAACTATTTCTTATATGTATGTATGAGGTACGATATCCCAAGCCAACAATTTCTGTAAAATATAGACTGTGACCGTTAATGACCGACGATAAAATATAGTTGTACAAAGTAGGAATTTATATATGACTTTTTTATACACTTAACTTATAACTAAAAGAACTCATAAAATACGCAAATTTAATTTACAACTAAAATAAAATAAAAAAATTGAAACCAATCGATTATGCTAAACGTAGAAACACATAGTGTTTTGTCACTATCTTCGACTGTCAATTTATACATCCACGACCCGAACTCTTTAGCCGGGGATTCACCGCATGCAACGCACACATAGCATGGGTGAACACGGATGATTGGTGGGGTCTAACCACACTTATCAGTTGCGTGACGATACAGTGTAGCCATAGGTGATCCCTTCTTCTTACCACAGTACCGGCGCTGTGTCCTCGCCTATCTGTAAAGTGTGCCTAAACCTGAAGCGAGTGAGCAGCATTGAAAAACCCGGATCATTACAGAAAATCCCCTCGGACGTCCCCGGACGCCCTAAAAAAGAGGACAAATCCGGGGAAACCCGGACGGATGGCAGCCCTACGTGTGCACCGTCTGTAAAAGTGTGCCCGAATAGGTGACGCGACCAATCGTCACAGCAGCGGACTGCACAGCCCGAGACCGTCTGCCACGAGTCTTCTTTTCGCCGGGTAATAGTAGTAATCTCGTCCCAGTAATTAACAGTAATCGGCCCCTCTCGCGGCCACCAATTTTTATAACGTAGGAACAACACGTTCCATGAAAAATAAATTCAGTGATCAGTGTTAGTAGCCGTGCAGTAAAGTGAATATTCGGCACATTAACCTTGGATGGTGTCGTGTACCTGAAACCAGCTGTGCACTGGGCTCGTCCATCGATGACCAGGATCGGTTCAGTGATCAGTGTTAGTAGCCGTGCAGTGAAGTGAATATTCGGTACATTGACCCTGCGATCAGCTGAGCACTGGACGCCGATGACCAGGATCGGTACAGTGGCCAGGTTTCCGAAAAGGGAAGGAAAGCAAGGAAAGGAATGCCCAGAAAGGGTGACGACGACCCCGAAGGATTTCCTTATATGGAGATTTCCAACTAATCCCCACTCATTTTTGGGACTATACATATAAACCCTGTGGTTTCTACCCTCTTCGGTTCAAAGCAGTACAGTCACGCGTAGAGTAACGTCGTGTCACGCTTGTACAGAGTTGGTTAAATCTAGTAAGATCGAGCTAAAGTCTCCGTTGGAATCATAGTTAACCTCATAGAATCCGCGAGTTCGGTTTATATTCTATTTGGCACTTTGAAATAGCTACTCGTACGCCCCGCATCGCCAGTGCGTCAACACCGTGCAAATTAGTGGTAATTTATACACTTTTACTACACTATTTAATCGCGACACTTACATTTTTACAATAATTAGTTATTGAATACACGAATGGTGTTCACGTCTAAATCGAGTCAGATTCGTTAAAACCCATCTTTTACCCAGCGATCCTTATAATATTAGTAGCACATACCCACCGATACAACTTTACCGCTCGAGTAATTAACAGTAATCGGCCCCTTTCGGGGCCACCAATTATTTATAACGTAAGAACAACACGTTCCGTGAAACATAAATTAAGTGAACAGTGGTAGTAGCCGTGCAGTGAAGTGAATATTCGGTACATTGACCCTGCGATCAGCTGAGCACTGGACGCCGATGACCAGGATCGGTACAGTGGCCTAGTGACACAGGTTTCCGAAAAGGGAAGGAAAGCAAGGAAAGGAATGTACGAAAGGGTGAGTTTTGTTTAATTTATTGGTGATTATTAGGTGTGAAAATAAATTCTTTCCGATTTTAGGGTACAATAACAGTTCGATTTAAAAAATATGAAAACAACTCGATCATCGCAATAATTTCCATTATTGTTAATTACCTTTTGCCATTTTTCTGGCAGCTTCTGAATACCACCGCGAAAGAATTTATTCATACACCTACCTAATATTATTTTTTAAATTTAGTTGTGTTGGCCGTTGTTAAACTACGGATTTTTACCTCAATAACGAATTACGATCACTTGTCGTACATTTTCTGTTACATTACCTTTTCGTTTATGCCTTATTTAAAAACGAAATTTACGTACTTCTTGTCCTCTCACTTCAAATTATTCTTATTTAAGATTCTGCTTTAAAAAAAAACTGTGTAACGCGGTTTCCTTCGATGCATGCCGACTTGCTTGTTCGTACGTTCGTAGCACAAGCGCGGTCGCCTACCGCGTAGCCAACGCTACCGCAGGAGCTCGGGCGGAAGGCCCGCACTCTGATTGGTTTGGGTTTTTGGTTAATATCTCCTTAACGAAGCTTCGGACAATATTTTCGCTAAGGTAAAAGTTGTTTCAAATCACCCCCTGAGTCACCCCTTTCAAGGAAAACCGACATTTTTGGGACACCCTGTATAACGGCCTCGCCTTAAGGGGATATAGGACTATTGAAGGACTGAAATCGACGGTTTCTTGTCGGTTGGATTGCTTAGATACCAAATAATCACCATACTGGCACTTTTCACAGTTTTTTATTTACGCAATAACGAATAATGTAAAATAAAAAAATTGTCAGAATGTTGAAAATTATTCAAGTTATTTGATGCTAAAGATGGTCCCGCGTAGCGCGCAGCTCTAATTGGTGTACATAATCCCAGGTGAACCAATCATCTAAAAGCAAAATGCTTTGGGATGATTAGTTTCTACACTAATACATGTCGTGTGGAACTTTGGTGGCGAATTTAAACAAAAATTGTAAAAGTTACACACGAATTAAGTTTTTTCCTCATTTAATGGAAAAAAAATCGTCTTTAATCAGTTATAAAATGTGTTTACAAACATCCAATGTTGGTGCGGAAATTCCACACGACACAAAGGAATTCTACAGCTCCAGTTAAAATTTTAAGTGAAAATATTCATTCGTTCAAGAGTTATGATGTACACCGTGTTTGAAAATGTAGTTTCGAGATATAAACGGCTTCAAAGTTACGTCTCATACGCCGATACCGCTCTGCGAGGCCGTTACTCGACGGTGGACTCAATTACGTTCAGCGCTATAATTTCCGTAATTATTCGAATTTCCTCACGATACATTGTTGTAAATGTTCACAAAGCATGGCATTTTCAGAATTAATAATAATAAAAAAATCGATTTTTCGAAATTTCAATAGTCCTATACCCCCTTAATCGCATAATCTTTTATGAAACGACGGAAATAATTTGTCAAACCCAAAAATGCTTGAAGCTGCTTTAGATTGGTGGGAAGCGGGTAGTTCTTAATAGCCAACGTATGTCTATCACTGACCGTGACCGTATTTTTTGCTATAACGTACCCCAAGTATACCACCTCCGTCCTTAGGAATTCACATTTGGAATAATTTAATTCTAACTTATATCTTTAAAGCTGTATTAGCACCTCTTTCAGAATTTGAATATTGTCTTCGTACGACACACTCGGGATCATGATGTCGTCTATGTAGACTATCACTTTCGCTTCTCTAATCAAGCTATCCATAATTTTTAAAACGCGCTTCTGAAACTCCGCCGGTGCTTCACAATACCCGAACGGCAGTCTCACAAACTCGTATTGCCCATTGTGTGTCATAAACCCGAAGAGCTTGGTATCCTCTGGGTGTACATCTATCTGATGAAAGCCATCTTTTAAATCTAGAGTAGTAAAATACGTATAACCTTGTAACCTATCAATCAAGTTTTCTATAATTGGAAAAGGGTAATTTTGTTTGGCGACGCGAAGGTTTAGAAATCTCAGATCGAGACACAAACGAGACCGACCATTTCTCTTTTTAACTAAAACCACTGGTGAACAGTATTCAGACGTACTGATTTTAACAATGTTACGCGACACCAGGTCATCAACTATCTTTTTTAGAGTTTGTTGCTCTTTGTATGACATCTTTCTATTATGATAAGCAAACCGGGATGTATCTTTCAGGTAAATTCTTACCCGGTGACCATCTTCAACTTCTTCCACCTCCATTTCGTCGACCATCTTCAACTTCTTCCACCTCCATTTCGTCGACCAGACGCAGTACCCGTACTAATTCGACCTTTATATCTGACGGCACCACCGTGTCGATGCTCAAAACTTCCTTGGCGCATACTTCGGTTGTATTGACATATTGCAATTCCGCCTTGTTCTGGAAACAACTTAATCTGATATTAGAAAAAAATAAAAATGCTCGGCCTAACAACACCTCGCTTCGAATTGCATCCTCTGACACGACATAGAATTTCGTGCTAAGGGCCTTGTCTACGTTTTCGGCTTCAATTAAGTCTGTGAACCACCCCAGGACATTTGACTGTCTTCCATGAACACCGCAGTATTCTTCATTCTCCATATTCTTTGAAAGCACGCAATTTACAAAGTACTTTTCATATGCAGATTGTGTAACTAAGTTAATTGGAGAACCCAGGTCAACCATTGCTCTGATGGAGCGGTCTTTTTGATCCGCACGCCAAATACCTATGCAGATAGGCTGCAAAGTCTGTCCCGGTCCAGGGTACACTGCGGACACCGATGAAGCTGGTTCCGATGATGATGATGCTGCTGCTGCCGCAGTACCCGCAGATATATAGACCTGTTAGTGGTACACTGATTGCTCTTGTGACCTGGTTGGCCGCAGGTGTAACATTTCAGTCTGCTCGTGTTCCTACAGTCCCTTGCCGTGTGCCCTTCTTTCTTGCAGGCGAAACATGTGATAGATTTCTTCCTGTCGACCATGGTATTCTTCGCCACTGGCCCCTTGTGCCCTGCCGACGACTGCTCCTTCACCAACATGTTATCCTCCTCAGTGATCAGTCGAGCATGCGACAAGAAGTCCGCCAACTTATTGAAACGCCTATCCGCCAGCAGCTTGCGGTACACAGGATCCTGTATGCCCTGAACCAACATGTGAATACGATCCTGATCTGTCAAATTAAGTCCCTCGAGCAGCCTCAGTTTGTCTTCAGCATATCCAATAAATTTGTCAGTACGTGAGCGCCATGTTCTTGCTGAAACTCTAAGCAACGAGGCCATTAAAGGCTCCTTGATGGAAAAGTATTATTTTAAATTACCACGGACCTTTGTCCAGGTGTCTATGTCCGTTATTGCTTGAATTTTGAACCACTCCCGAGCTCTTTCTTTCAATCGATTCGTGGCAGCCACCAGAATTACCCGATCGTTAACTTGGTACATTTGCTGGATATGTTCAACACGATACAGCCACTTGTCCACGCTGTCGTTGTCTCGCCCCGTAAACTCGGGTATTTGGTTAGTAATTGCACGTACCTTTTCCCAACGAATGTCTCATATACTCGTGCCTGCAGCATCATCTGGCGTATTTTGCCTTGAACCCATTGGTTCCTCGACCGTTGTCTGAACCCGTAACACTGTTTCCGGCAACGATATTGGCCCCTGCATTGCCATTGATGCGAAGAAGCGCTGGTTCGACTCGATCAGCGACTGCGTCGCTGAGGCAATCGCCGCAGTCACCGTGGCGGACATATTGTCCATAGCAGCTTTGTTAGTGGCCACAACCCACTCTTTAAGCTCACCCCATCGTCTTGGGTCCATATTGTGGTCTGATCCCATACAGCACACTCCCATGGCAGGAACGTACCATGAAGAATCCTATGTCCGCCCTTTTGGAACATTCCACGGAACGTTCCGGCCATTTTCTGGCAATGCTCACGGAGCGCTCAGGACATTATCTGGCAATGCTCACGGAGCGCTCAGGACATTCTCTGGCAATGGTCACGGAACGCTCAGGATATTCTCTGGCAATGGTCACGGAGCGCTCAGGACATTCTCTGGCAATGGTCACGGAACTGATTAAATTACAATAAATATTGGCAATATTCATATATTTTTTTGTACAAGTAGACAACAGCAACAGCAACAATAATAACAATAAAAAAAATAATAGTATCGATATGTATCGATACGGTATCAGTCCTATTTTATAAAAAATATATGTAAATAAAACTAATCTGAACATAAAATATGAAATGGTACAGCACAAAATAGATATATTTGTAGGGTAAGTCCGGTATAGTTCGACCACCAAGATTAAGACTGACGCAAGAGAGGACACAGTGTGTCATTGATACAAAAGAAATGGTAGAACCCATGTACATACTATTTGTAGGTTATGTCGAACTCCTTAAAAGGAAATATTTTTGTTTGTTTCATATAGATTTCCGTTGGTTACAGAACATGGGTCTGGGCCAGAATTTAGTACATTCCTACAACGTACAATTCATTGTGTTATAATTATTTTGAAAAACACTGTTGAAAAACTCTGGTGTATCTTCTCAAACCCGCGTATGTGCAGTTTCAGGCTCTTCTGCCCTCTTTACTTAAAATGTCCTTACTGCATGTAGCATGTAATGAACCTGGAATACTACATGCATTTATTTTACAATTTTACAATTTTAAGTGCTGAAATATGATAAATAATAAATTTACTTACTCATTGCTAATTTTAGTACATGTCTGAATGTACTGAATGATTAATTTTGCTATTTTCCGGACCAACTATATTTTTCTGTCACATAATCCTCTATTAATTTATTTGATCCTTTTCAGTAAATGAATCTATAAAAGGTGATTAATAAATTATTTTAGTCATGAAAAATGACATCATTACAAACAGCATTCGTGTAACGCCAAACACAGGGTGCATTAAAGCGAAGCAATTAAAATATAACTATCACCATTACTTTAAATAATTGAACGGAAAGTGAAATGAAAATTATAGCGTACATGCATGTTTACAAGGAAACTGTGAAAAGTAAAAGCTTGTAGCAGAGAAATATATGTATTTTAGAAAGCAGAGAAATATATGTGTTTTAAATAATTAAACAATTGCAGTTGGTTAATAAGCATCAAATATGTTATATTAGTTACTTTAACTAAAAAATAAGCTCCTTAGTTTAAATAATTCATATTGTTGCGAGCACCCTATAGAGAGGATCCATGGCCCGCTGGTGCTCGCGACGAAGACAAGGGACAGCGAGAAGAAGGCGATCGGATTGATCGCCTGTCAAGCTGTCATTCGAAAGTCAGCCACCATTACTAGCAGACGTCTCGATATTACATTGCATAACAGATTGTATTCGTTACCGGTTCCTGTATAGTTCTGTATTACTGTAACGAGTTACGCCGGTGGGACGACGATCTTGCCCCCCCCCCCCCCCACCACGCGCCCGACCGAGGCAGCGCGTACCGCGCTACGCCAACGGTCTTGCCCCCCACCACTCGTCCGCAATACCGAGAACTGGCGCGAGAGGGTTTCACAGCGAGAGACTCTCTCGCTGCCGAAAATGTGCGGACGAGGACATACAGGTCGGGGGCATAGGCCTATTTGGCAGAGACCGCCTAGAGCGTTAGTACGAAGTACGCCTCTCCCGGAGACCTCCTGTGCGATTCCATGTTCTTGTGCCGAAACACTCGTTCTTGCGAAAGACAAGCGCCCGTGTTTCACACCAGTTCTCGTGCGTCCACAGACTGAGTCTCTGTGCATTTTTCGCCTCCACACCTCCACGGTTCCCAGAAGGACAGCGTGAGCCATCCTCTGGACGAAATACCGATAACCGCCATCGATCTCCCGAACAGAGTTATCTCTGTTCTCGAGAGCGTCCTTACAGTCGCCGACTCACCCGCGGGCTGTGCCCACTGGGTGACCGGACCCCCCCGACTCTCCGACCAGGGTCCATTGGCAGGGTTGGCCCGCCTGGACACCGAAGGGTCAAATCGTCTTTCCTCTCCACTCTCGCCGAATCGACCACCGCTATCCGCACCGAGATACGCGCCGCGACACGCGCCGCGATACGCATCGTCGACCAACGCTCCGAAGTACGCGACGCGATCCGCGCCGATAAGCTAAGTCTAGGTTTAAGCCGTTCATACACTGTTTGCCAGCATAGACCTGGCCGGGACACCTTGTACAACAGCGTGAATAAATTGCCGTACTCTACCTTACCTCTGCGTACAAAGTCATTCGATCGGCGGCCCTGGACCACCGTCCTGAGCTGGCGATACGGTTCCTCCACCGTCCCACCGGTAACCCCGCGGCTTAACGGTTACATTACTCTTGTTAACCCCTTATTACATGTTCTGCTACCGTTGTCGTTCAGTTAACTTATATTATGCCGAACCAAATTCGTAACAATATCTATTACTTGCAAAAGATCTGTTTTTATCCTGTCCAAATATTGTAGGGATGCTTACAGGGAGAAAACAGCCTTTAGAATTGCCTTCTTGGAAACAGTGTTTTTCAAAATGATTATAACACAATAAGGCGTTGTTTGAATGTACGAAATTCTGGCGCAAGCCCATTTTCTGTAACCAACGGAAATCTATATGAAACAAACAAAAATATTTCTTTTTATGAAGTTCGATTTAACCTACAAATAGTATGTACATGGATTCTATATACTTACCTGTGATATGTGAAACCTTCATCCAATTCACTCAGGTCTCCTGCGCCACAAGACACACACGTTCTAACCATTTTTATTATTTACAAGCAATTAATAAGTAATCACGCTCTAACTATTTACACTTGTGCTTCCTTACGTGCTTTGGCTTTGCAACCTGTCGCGACGCATGTGAGTGACATCACACAATGCCTGGAGCTTCACCACGCGGACTTGCGAAGTTCCATCAGAGCCAATATTATTATTATTTGTATTGTTATTATTGTTCTTATTGTCGTCTTGTATAGAGAAAATATATGAATATTTAATTGTTAGTATTTAATTTAAAACTGTCATAATATCGATTTCGGTTCTGCAAACAGTTATGGAGAACCTGTATTCCGAATAACTGTTATGAAGAACCGAAATTTCCAATATTTCTTAGCGGTTGGACAATAATTTTTCCCATTTTCGAGCGCTAGTCTCCTTATTGCATTCGAGCCCTCAATTGACCTTACATCGTCTACACAAAGCGTAACCTAATATACAGGAGAAACTTTGAACTTCCTACTCTGAATAATATAGTGTGTGTGAATGTAAAAAATGTGTAGCTGATTTATTTAACAAATCAATGGTGTGTATAAATGTTTCTCCTTTTTCCATAAGAATTTTGTAAAAAATATGTACATATACAGTAATCTGCACCTACAATAATTATTATTGATAGCAATTAGAGAAAAGTCGATATAAGAATCGATTCTGGAACCTTTGTTGTAAAATGTCCGAAAAGTTGCCTGAGCATTGCCAGAGAATGTCCTGAGCGCTCCGTGAGCATTGCCAGAGAATGTCCTGAGGGCTCCGTGAGCATTGCCAGAGAATATCCTGAGCGCTCCGTGAGCATTGCCAGAGAATGTCCTGAGCGCTCCGTGAGTATTGCCAGAGAAAGTCCTGAGCGCTCCGTGAGCATTGCCAGAGAATGTCCTGAGCGCTCCGTGAGCATTGCCAGAGAATGTCCGGAACGCTCCGTGACCATTGCCTGAGAATGGCCGGAACGTTCCGTGAGGCTGGCAGGAAGGTTCCAAGTGGCAATGTTCCACCGCCACATGGCTGGAATGTTCAAGGAAGGTTCCTATGTCCGCACCGAGGCAACATTCCACGGCAACCCCCATGGAACCGTCCTGCAAGCTTCCGGCAACGGTGTGTGCTGTATGGGATGTCACACTATGCATGTCCATGAGATCCGATTCCACGCTTCCTACGCCCGACGATGGCCCCGGCCTCTCTTCTTTCTCCACGAGGTTCTCCTCAATCAGTAAGCCCTTATCGGCAAGGCAGTTTACCATTCTTTGCAGCCTCTCCGTTCGGCTGCCCCCCCCCCCCCCGTATCAAGGTTCACGCCAGTCAGTTGCTGCGTCAATGACACATCCGTCCATTCCTCAACCGTACTACGCTTCATGTTCGATATTCGGCCCACTAGCCACGAACACGTGCTCACCTAACCTCACTTTAGGTACCGTAACTTCGCTTTCAAAACCAAGCGATCTTTTTGGGCATATCCCACTTCTGAAGCTGTAAACACTTATCGGGAGACTAACTACTTTAATAAACACACTCAGTCTAAATCTTCGTAATACTGGTTTTATAATATTATCCCGACAATGTTCTCACGTGCACACCATGCCTTCTCTCTCCGCGTCATGCCTCCTATATCTGCCCTCTGGCGGGCGACCTCTTACATTACCATGTATCCACTGATGACTTTAGGGGTCTTCTCTGAAAAAATATTCTTTAACATTTTTCAAACATCGTTGGACGTGTCGTGGCGCCTCTTTGCATTCCTTTTTTAATACACTCAGCGCTCGTAATATTCTCCGCGCCCGGATATCTTCTTCGGTCATTGCATCTTCTTCTTCTTCTCGTTCTGTTTCGTTTTCCTCTTCTCCTTCTGTTTCGCCTTCTCCTTCGTTTTCCTCTTCTCCTTCTGTTTCGCCTTCTCCTTCGTTTTCCTCTTCTCCTTCTGTTTCACCTTCTCCTGCGTTTTCCTCGTCACGGGTTTCCGCATCATCGCAGCTCCTTAAATATTCTGCAACCCTGTCTCCGCTTAGATCTTCCCCAGTAATCGCGGTTATTAGTTCTTTCAACTGGGGTTCTGGTGGGTATTCTATTCCATGAATTTCTGATACTATTCCATGAATTTCAAATATTCGAGGGGGTTATACATTTCCATGCTTCATCTAAGAAATTAATACAATCTTTGAAATTGTATTTTTTATAAAATTCTTGGATATTGCCAGAACTTACTATCTCTGTCAGCATTCTGTGCCGGAAAACTTTTTTTGTTTTTGAGATCACCCCCTGATCCATGGGTTGGATGATGGAGGTAGTATTTGGGGGCAAAAACACAATTTGAAATTGATCGTCCTCCACAAATTCCCCTGATATCAATTTGTGCCCTGCACAATCATCCAGTAAAAGTATTACTTTTCCGGCCGTCCGACTCTCCAGTTGATACTTTCTCACGGTTAGCTTGAAATGATTTTGGAACCAATCCGTGAATATTCTATGGTCCATCCAAGCATATTTTTGGGCTTTGTACACCACTGGTAGATTGTATAATATTTTTTAGCGGCCTTGGTTTCTTGTACTTATGAATAAACACGGGCATCAGTTTGTGGGTTCCGGTTAGTGATGGAGATACAGCCCCACATGTATCGATATTTCGTATCGATACGTATTGACAGTCCAAGTATCGATACAACTGATATATCGGAGACGAAGTATCGATATCACCAGTATCGATACGTACGTATCGGCCCATACTTAGAGCATATAAACGTTCGGCTGCCGAGCACACGGACAGGAGTAGGGATATGCTTTTGTGCAGTGCGATGGGAAGAAAGTGGGGGAGGACGGTATGCCATAGTGGGAGACGACGGTAGGTCATAGTGGTGGTAAGGATTTGTCCCACGCCCACGATCAGGGTGCGTCGCTAGCCGGTTGATCGTAGCTATTTCGCCTAATAGAGAGTGGGGGTAGGTCCCCCACCATTATATCCCCAACCGACCGTCGAACCAATCAACGCCAAGATGAAAATTTGCCGACGCCAGCGCCAACTAGTGAGACCGCGGCTAACCATCGCTGGGGAATCTGTTGTCGACGCTGATTGGCCGCGGTCTCACTCGTCGACAACCGATTCCCCAGCGACGCTGGTTAGCCGCGGTCTCACTAGTTGGCGCTGGCGTCGGTAAATTTTCATCTTGGCGTTGATTGGTTCGACGGTCGGTTGGGGGTATAATGGTGGGGGATCTACCACCACTCTCTATTCGGCAAAATAGCTACAAATCAACCGGCTAGCGACGCACCCTGCCCACGATTCTGGCATCACTTGTGTCCGCCAGTGTCCGCGTTCGTGCTGCGGTGCGGTTGTATCGATATTCATGGGTTAAGTATCGATACAGCAATATATCGTTACATTAAGTATCGATACAAAATATCGATGTATTGGTTACAAAGTATCGATATTCCGATATATCGATATTGTATCGCCATCACTAGTTCCGGTCATATTGGCGCAGAAGCCCACACTCACTCTATCTTTCTTAATTTTTGTACCACTCACTTGTTTTTAATTATTTTGTACTAAAGTTTTGGAGGGAAGAGCTTTCCACGTAAGACCACTTTCGTCCATATTGTTGCGCCGCGCCGTGGCGTTTCCATCACAGGCCACCCCGACGCAAAGGGTTGAATAAATACACGGGCACACACATTGCAACGACTATTTATTATATTCGATACGCAACGGTACAACCCGCACGTCCGAACGCTACGGCGTTCGGTACTAGACAGTCTTCTTGTCGGCCTCCTGATCGTCCTCTTGAAGGAGGCCGACCTTCTTTCCTCTTCAGCTGCGAGCACTAGCAGGCCATGCACAGGCCTATACCCCGTGCTCGCAACAGTACCTACTCTATCTAAAAAAATTAAATTGTTCTTCAAATCTCTTCTATAATTTCATGTACAAACAACTCTCGCAATAACACTTTTTTCATATCTTCCACGGCCAACGAGATATTCTAGCGTATCCAATTAAATGAAACACGCTGTAGAATCCACTCGACGTCATGTACACATTTCGACAAATTTAAGCAAAGTCATAGTTGCATCAGAATATTGCTGTAATGTTTCCACAATTTTTCACTACAGTATTGCACAACAATGTGTGCGCAATTTTGCTGGGGCGTTGCCACAGGAATATTGCACGTCGATGTGCGCGCAATATTGCAGGAATATTGTAGGATCGTTGCCACTGGAGTATTGCACGGCAACGTGTGCGCAATATTGCAAGAACGTTCTTGCAAGAACGTTGCTACTGCAATATTGCAGGAACGTTGCTACTGCAATATTGCAGGAACGTTGCCACTGCAATATTACAGGAAGGTTGCCACTGCAATATTTCAGGAACGTTGCCACTGCAATATTACAGGAAGGTTGCCACTGCAATATTTCAGGAACGTTGCCACAGCAATATTGCAGGAACGTTGCCACTGCAATATTGCACGGCAACGTTGCAGCAAGGTTGCAGCAATATTGCAAAGCAACCTGCAACAATGCAATATTGCAGCAATGTTGCCGCAACGAAGTGTGCTGTATGTGCAGTGGGAGGACCAAGGAGCCCTGGCACCCCCCAAACAAAAAAGAAAAAAGAGATGAACGTAACCACGACTGAAGTAATTCAAGAACTTTGCAATAAGAAAAGAAAACTAGATAGTATTCTTTAAATAAATTTTTATAATCACCTAATGAATTTTATTGAATTTGGATTAAAAAAATTTTTATCTGTTCAACTCAGCTCCCCCCAAGATTAAATCCTACTTGCGCTTCTGATGTATTGTATATGTACAAGCTGTTAAAAAAGTGATGGTCACTGCTTTCAGGGATGAATCTACACCGACTCTGGATCGCTGGAGATTTGTAAAAAAAAACTTGTCGCAAAATTATTTATAACATTGAAACTTAATATTAATCTTTTTTAAATCAGCATATTCTCTTCGCTGGCAGGAGAGCAAGTCTAAAAGGAACCATATGCCGCACACGCACCGTTCGCTACAAAAAATTGATAAAGATTTGGCATGGATGAATAAGTGATCCTATTTGATGAAACCATTTTTCACGTTTTTGAGGACACCCTGTACATGTATCAGGACGTTACCTGAATTTGTATGTTAAGGGCCCCATACATGTTGAGATCTGTATCGATACATGCTGCAAGTGTCAGTATCGCGATACAAATCTCAACCTGTATTTGACTGTCCCGGTATGGCTGTTAGGGTGAGTCAATTTTTTCAAAATTTTAATTTTAAAAAAGACTAGTGGAAAAACGGTGCAATTTTAGGTTTAAACTTAACCACTACCTTTAAATTTTGTGTAATACATTATTTATCTAGTTGGAATTTCGTTTGAAACTATAGGAAAATACAAAAATTACTAAAATTATTAAAAAAAAATTATTGTGTGTATGCATGCTTTTTCTGCGTCTATTATCAATTTTTATTAGTTATTTACCTAATTGGCGGTAATAAAATATTACACAAATTTCATTTTCCTATATACAGGTTTTCAACATAGAATACACAGTGATTCCTCACTATAGGCATGTTTCGTCTATGCGGTTATAGGCAGAGAACTGCGTGCTGGCGGTGCCCTTTGAAGGCAGCTGTGCCCGGGCACTGCGTAGTGGCGGTGCCCCCGGTGGCCCGCCGGAGCCCCGCGGAGGAACCACCGTCGGCCCGCAGGCGCACGACGACGAGAGCCGAAGCGCAGTCACGCTCAGGCGTTCCCGATGTTAAAAACCGTAATTGTTAAGAACATTCATTGTTAATAAACTTTCTCTATTATTCAACACCCCTACACGGTATAGGTGCGGTGACTATCCCGACCATTTCTTGGAATCTTTCGGTCGAGAGTGAGAGAACCCGAAAACGAGCGAGAGGGGACGAAACAGTCGACACTGACGACGGCAACTTTGTGTTGATTGTCGATTATTTCGTTCTCTCTCGCTCGCTCTTGTGTTTTCTCACTCGCGGCATTGGCGGCTCGGAATAGTGTCCGTATGCGGTGTAGGTTAACCGCCAGCCACGTCCGTCGCACCTATATCGATTATTTACTGTAATCTACAATTGAAAATGGCTCATATTAAAACTAGACTTCAAGTTTCGACACATTTACATCATTTGGTTGGTTCAGGCAGGGAGCTACCTGTAGCTGAACTACCAACTGTCAGGGATCTCATAAGATATGGGTTGCATTTAAGAGAAACCAGTGATAAAAACCGAAGGAATTACACCAATGATAACCTGGTCAATGACCAAACAACTGGATTATTTTCTCAGTGGTGAAAAGCAAATCCAAAATTCAGTGGTTCTGTCGTAAATAGTCGTGTTAGAATTAAAGCGAAGTTTAAATCCATGTGGGAACACGCCAATAAAGTTTCTGTGGGGAGAGTAAAACTGTGGGAGAAAGAGATATTTATGAATAAGCTTGGCCGACTGGTAGACATACTTACCTGCAAGTGTGAAATAAAGGATTGTAGTGAAAATGGATGCAGTCCTTCCTGTGTCAGTGGAATTCACATACTGTGTAACTGCAGCAGAGACAAGAACATTCCTGTGATTGAATTAGACTTTATAAAGGGACAAATAAATAAATTTGGGAGTGTCGGATCTCATCAGATTGGACCAGTTGATGTCCCTGGAACAAAAAAACTAAACCAACAAATGGAAAGGCAGATAAAAAGGAAGGAGAAAGAAGAAAAGCGAATCAGTAGCGCACAAAGAACAACGGAAGCGCAAGAGAATCTGGAGGAATCTAGGCTTGAAGTGGATGAAGATTTAGATGATGTGGCAGAAGAACAAAAGGAGGAAGTCCCTGATGCTCAAGAGAAAGAGAAGAAGAGGCCAAAATATAATACTGAAGACATAACCAACACAGCCCTGGCCAGTGACACCATACTGGACTGAGAGAGACGGCAGAGATTGCTACTGCAGCCTAGATTGACGCAGGACTCATTCGGACACTGCTAAAGTGATTGATCACAACAAAGTGAAGAGGGCTCAGACAAGAATTATGCAAAGAATTATTGTTCGGTCTGAAGTGGAACTGAAAGAGAATGGCATCAGTTGCATCTTCTTTGATGGGCGCCGTGATCATACGAGGTTCATGTTAAGGGCAGAAGAAAATGGCAAAATGTATGCAGGTATGATGAAAGAAGAACATTACACAGTTTGTATGGAGCCAGGAGGCAAATATTTGTGGCATTTTGCTCCAGAACAAGCAACTAAAGAGAAGACTCATGCAAAAATAATACCTAATCATTTGGTTGTGTGGCTGAGAGAAAGAGGAGGAGATACTGGATGGTAGGTCCTGTCATTAACGTGTCGTTAAGGGATATGCCGCTGCTCGATTTGGCGGACCCGTCGAACACAACACGTACCTTGGTTGTCGTGCTGGAAGGTTTGATGACCGCGTGATCAGGCAGGTAGAGACCATGCGAGTCGTGCGTTTGTATCTGACTTAAGTGACCAAGCGAGAGGTATTCTTTGATTACGGCTGAATATTCTTGTCTTATCTGTCTCCGATCTTTGACGAGTTCGCACGGGTTTGTTTACGCTCCAAATACTTCGAAATTATCGTTACCGGTCACATAAGTATTCGAGCCTATTTTTACGCCAATTTTTATTGGACGGGTACCGTAGTGTGTAGTAGTTTGTCCGAGTGTAGTTTGAGTTCAGTGGTTGCAGTGTGCGAGTTTTTTGCGCGTTCCAGCCCAGGCAGCACACCAGTCGCGTGATCGCGCGAGTATTTTGATATCACAGTAACTTGTCATCTTGCCGAAACTTTGATCCCTGGACCATGTCAGTTAAATGCAAAGGGTGTAAGGCGGTTGTTGTGAACCCGATCAGGTGCTCGGACTGTGGTGCAGCCTCCCACACTGGCGAATCTTGTTTGCGTCGTTCCTGTCATCCGTGGCATAACGACCGTCTGCTCAATTGCAAGACACCTATCATACCATCTGCGGACCCAAAATCGCCGTCTTCACATACCGGCTCGGTAATTACCTCGTTACCGACGCTGGAAGACATCAGAGGCCTCATTTGGGACGAAATGGCAAACTTTCAGAAAGAAGTATGGGCTGACATCAAATCTGACATTACCAACGTTCGGAACTCCGTTACCATACTATCAGATCGGATGCAGCGCATCGAAGATTGCTGCACGACATCAGCCAACTTGTTTGTTGATGCTGGGCCAAGTACGGATGATGTGGTCACCGAACTAAGTAAAAGGGAGAAGAGGTCCTACAACCTTATTGTTTATGGGTTGGCTGAGGATCCTAATGTACCTGTGCAACAAGCTACTCAGAAGGACGCTGAGGACATCCGTGTTGTCCTCTCCCAGATCTACGCATCGGACTATAAACACATCAAGACGCGCAGAAATGGGAGACCTGCCGGTTCGTCTCCCAGGCCGCTATGTGTGATGCTTCAATCGGCGGACGTCGTCAAGAGCGTCCTGAGGAACAAATCCTCGTACTCCGGTCCGTTGAAAATTGCGGACGACAAGACCCCGATGCAGCGGTCCAATCTGAAGAGGCTCAGGCAACAACTTAGTGAACTCCACGCCAAAGGGGACGCCAATAAGACTATACGATACGTTAACGGTGTTCCAAAGATTGTCCCATTGTCATCCGCGTGTCGTTCAAAAAACTCCCACTAGGGCTCTACATCTATTACCAAAATGTGCGTGATCTTCGGGCAAAAATGCGATATTTGTCTCGAGTCTTGGCTTGCTGTAGCGTTCAGTATGATGTATTAATCCTAGTTGAGACGTGGTTGAATAACGATATTTTAACTGAGGAGCTTGGCTTATCCGATTATTCGATCTTCCGTTTTGATAGAAATCGGAACACTAGCGATTATTCTAGAGGAGGCGGGGTGTTGATCGCTGTTAAGAGGTCATTCCAGTGTTCCCATATTAATGTTTCTTGTTAGGATTAATGCTTCGCCTCTCTCTCTCGTACTAGCGTACGAGCGGTTTATATCCCTCCTGCGGCTACAGCGTCGAGTTATTTTGATTACTGCGTGAGCATTGATGAGGTTACCAGTCAATTTCCGGGTACTAACATCATGCTTTTTGGAGACTACAATCTTCCCCGGTGCAACTGGTCTGGTTTTTCTCCTGCCTCTAATGAACTTGCGCTATCGCGGTCAGCGTCTGGTGACGAGATGTCAGCTTATTCCATGACCAAGGAAACCTGCTCTTTCCACAACCTTCAGCAAATTAACGCTTGTCCCAATTCTCGCGGGCACCTTCTTGATCTAGTCTTTAGCAACTTCAGTGGTATAACACTGTCATCTGCATCCGATCCTCTCTTACCACTCGACCTTTTCCATTCTGCCCTGCTCGCGAATCTCCAGCTCTGCGCTACTCAGGTTGCCTGCCACCCTACGTCCAGGAGGTATAACTTTAGCAACGGGGACTATCCTCGAATCATCGGGTTCCTAAATTCTGTGAATTGGGACAGTAGTCTAAATGGTTTGTCGATCGATCAAGCTGTCTCTTTCCTATATAATCGCATTTTATACGCGATCGATTCCTTCATTCCATTATCGAGAGGATACTCCCCTAAATACCCGAGTTGGTTCTCCTCCGAGTTAATCCACCCCGTGAAGGCTAAAAAGGTTGCCCATCTCGCGTACAAGAGTAACAATGACTGGCACGAATATTTATCCTTTTGCCACCTCAGACCAAAGTGTAAGTCCCTTACCAGGTCGTGCTATCGGGGATACATAGAATCCACAGAGGCATCTATTCCGCAGAACATCAAAGTTTTTTGGAAATTTATTCATTCCAAGCGTCGCACGCACGGTCTTCCTGTATCTATGCGCCTTGATAGCGTGACCTCATCGGACAATTCCGAGATCGCGGACCTATTTGCGAAGCACTTTGAATCGGTTTACTGCGGAGTTAGTCCTAGCCACACCACGTATGGTAACATTAATTCGCCGCTTAACGTGTCTGATATGGGCATCAGCATAAGTGAAATATATTGTTGCGAGCACCGGGTATGGGCCTATGCATGGCCTGCTAGTGTTTGCAGCCGAAGAAAGAAGAAGGTCGACCTCCGTCAAGAGGACGATCAGCAGGCCGACAAGAAAGAGTCTCGTACCGAACGTCGCGGCGTTCGGACGTACGTGTCATACCGTCGTGTACCAAATATAGTAAATGGTTATGCAATGTGTGTGCTCGTGTATTTATTCTACCCGTTGCGTCGGGGTGGCCTGCGGTAGAAACGCCCCGACGCAACATTGGTGTCAGAAGTGGGATCCGTAGCCGCGGATCCCGAAGAAACGCAAGGAGCTGTTGCGTGCGATACGCAAGGAGCCGTTGCGTACGACGCGAGTTCCTCTTTGAGGACAGCAGAGGATTCAGCATCCGGAAAAGCAGCTGTCCAGTGAGGGACTGACGGAGTGGCGACGGCGGTCGAGGCCCGCCGACACCGGGGTACGAAGATCCTGAAGAGGAATCACCGCGGTCGGGACGACCGCTTTTCCACAGGGGGAAGCAATGTTGCGAACACCGGGTATGGGCCTATGCATGGCCTGCTAGTGCTCGCAGCCGAAGAAAGAAGAAGGTCGGCCTCCGTCAAGAGAACGATCAGGAGGCCGACAAGAAAGAGTCTCGTACCGAACGTCGCGGCGTTCGGACGTACGTGTCATACCGTCGTGTACCAAATATAGTAAATGGTTATACAATGTGTGTGCTCGTGTATTTATTCTACCCGTTGCGTCGGGGTGGCCTGCGGTAGAAACGCCCCGAAGCAACAATATTCAGAAATTGACGATCTAAGCATTAACAAGGGGCCGGGCGATGATGGAATTCCTCCAATATTTCTGAAGAAATGCAAATTTATTATGTCACGGCCGTTCTGGATAATTTTTAACCGTTCTCTGACCGATGGACGCTTCCCCTCCGCCTGGAAGTCTAGTATCATCTCTCCGATCCATAAAGCCGGCGCGAGATCTGACATTAAGAACTACAGGCCCATTTCGATGCTCAATATTATGAGTAAACTTTTCGAGGCCATTGTAGCCAAGAAGATTAGTGCCTTGACCAATAGCATCTTGTCTTTGGAGCAACACGGCTTTATGTCTGGTAGGTCTACCGTCACCAACCTCGCGGTTTTCTGTAACTTTGTTTACAGGGTTTTAGAGGGTGGGCGGCAAGTTGATGTAATATACACAGACTTCACGAAGGGTTTTGATAGAGTGGACCATTATCTGCTCATCGATAAGCTTGCCTCCGTCGGCTTTGGAGGGCAATTATTGTGTTGGCGTTTTTCTTACATTACGGGGCGCTTCCAACGTGTCAGAGACGGGGATGTGTTTTCGAGAAAGATTTTTGCATCGTCCGGGGTACCCCAGGGTTCCCACCTTGGGCCCATTCTATTTCTATTATTCATCGACGACATTCGCGAGATGATCTGCAGTAGTAAATTTTTGATGTTCGCCGACGATCTCAAATTATTTAAATGCATCTCGTGCCACTCCGACTCCTTAGATCTACAATCTGACCTGAATAGACTCACGGAGTGGTGTCTCTTCAACCGTATGGAGCTTAACACCAGCAAATGCCATATTTTGAGGATTTCGCGAAGTAAGAATCCAATGCACTATTGCTATGAAATCGCGGGCTCTCAGTTATCAAGCGTCGCGGTCGCGCGTGACATTGGCGTTCTGATCGACTTTTCGTTCTCCTTCGTGGAGCACACACAACATGTTGTTGCGGCCTCGAGCAGAGCTCTAGGTTTTATAATTCGGAGTAGTACCGATTTTGTTAGCCCTAGTACGCTGCGCTACTTATATAACAGCTTGGTGCTGCCTAATCTCGAGTACGCGTCAGTCATCTGGACACCCATCAGCGGACTGCACAGCCCGAGACCGTCTGCCAGGAGTCTTCTTTTCGCCGGGTAATAGTAGTAATCTCGTTCCAGTAATTAACAGTAATCGGCCCCTAATTCGGGGCCACCAATTTTTATAACGTAGGAACAACACGTTCCGTGAAACATAAATTAAGTGATCAGTGTTAGTAGCCGTGCAGTGAAGTGAATATTCGGTACATTGACCCTGCGATCAGCTGAGCACTGGACGCCGATGACCAGGATCGGTACAGTGGCCTACTGACACCGGTTTCCGAAAAGGGAAGGAAAGCAAGGAAAGGAATGTCCGAAAGGGTAGAGTTTTATTTAATTTATTGGTGATTATTAGGTGTGAAAATAAATTCTTTCCGATTTTAGGGTACAATAACAGTTCGATTTAAAAAATATGAAAAGAACTCGATCATCGAAATAATTTCCATTATTGTTAATTACCTTTTGCCATTTTTCTGGCAGCTTCTGAATACCACCGCGATAGAAATTCCAGTCGGAAAGATTTTATTCATACACCTAATATTATTTTTTAAATTTAATTGTGTTGGCCGTTGTTAAACTACGGATTTTTACCTCAATAACGAATTACGATCACTTGTCGTACATTTTCTGTTACGTTACCTTTTCGTTTATGCCTTATTTAAAAACTAAATTTACGTACTTCTTGTCCTCTCACTTCAAATTATTCTTATTTAAGATTCTGCTTTAAAAAAAAACTGTGTAACGCGGTTTCCTTCGATGCATGCCGACTTGCTTGTTCGTACGTTTGTAGCACAAGCGCGGTCGCCTACCGCGTAGCCAACGCTACCGCGGGAGCTCGGGCGGAAGGCGCGCACTCTGATTGGTCGGGGTTTTTGGTTAATATCTCCTTAACGAAGCTTCGGACAATATTTTCGCTAAGGAAAAAGTTGTTTCAAATCACCCCCTGAGTCACCCCTTTCAAGGAAAACCGACATTTTTGGGACACCCTGTATATAACCTTCGGGTTATTTGAAATCACGCGCGTCTACGTCGGGCAAAAAAGATTCCGACGTTGCCGGATCCGCCGAAATTTCGTAGAATCGCGCACGGTCGGGCGAGAATTTTTCGACTGTGAGTCGCTGGCAACAGCGCATTCTGCGAACTGTTGCAAGTGGTTGGGGCGATCGTCTGCGCCGCGTCTGAAGGGCAACTTTGTTGTGATTTTCGCGGTAACCGAAAAGACTGATTTCAGAACATAAAGTGTAAATATATTTATTCACGTATTTTTATAATTCGTTAATTCACATATATAGTAAACGATTACATGATATTATTCCATATTATAATAATATTCATATTTATTTTCATTATTACAAACATTTGTATTATAGTAATTTTATTAACATATTGCAATATGCCGAATAACGATGATTATTCAAGCTCATCAGGCGATAACGTCTCGGTTGAGCAGCCGCGGGTGGATCATTATCGCGTTCCAAAAATTCCTCAATTTTTTCGTGCGGATCCTGCTCTTTGGTTCGTCCAAGTGGAAACGTCATTGCGCAGCGCACAAATTTCTGCTGAAAATACAAAAGCAGATATTGTAATTGCTGCATTGGATTTTGAGATTTGTATCGGTTATTAAGGATTTAATAATCCAATCACCTCGGCCACCGGATATTTTCGAATTAATAAAAAAACGTATCATTGTTACTTTTGCGGCATCCGAGGAATCTAACCTTAGGAAACTATTAAAAGGTCAGGTGATTACCGAAGGAAAACCTTCGCTAATATTAAACCGATTGCGTGCGTTAAATGACGGTAAATGCGACAATGCAATAATAAAATCAATTTTTCTCGATCACTTACCCACGAATATGCGTGCCATATTATCGGCAAGCGGTATTATAGATGTAAATAAGCTTGCGGATATGGCAGACAAAATTGCAGAGAGTTCTGCAAGTCCAGATTCTGTAATAGTATCTTCCGCTGGTTCGTCAGAACCCTCTAGCTCAACGTTGTTAGAAATTCGCAACGATATAAAGCATTTAGCGGAAGGTTTAAAAGCGCTGAATAGTAAAATGCAGCGTTTAGAACTTGGATGCAATTCGCGTAAATCGCGTTCTCAATCGCGATCAGATCGGAAGCGTACGCCTTCTCGTGAGAAAAAATAGGGAAAATTGTACTTCTGGCATACTAAGTACCCGAACAACCCCACTTCATGTAAGCAGTGGTGCGAGAAATATGAAATTTGGAAGTCGGGAAAATTGTCCGACCCTCCGTACAGGAGACGGGAATAGAGGGTCGTAATGTATCGAAACGTCTCCATGTCCGCGACCGGGTGTCAGGATTAACTTTCTTAATTGATACCGGTGCAGATATTTCGTTGATACCGGCTTGTAAAACAAACTGCGGCGCACCTAGTTCGTTCAAGTTATTCGCCGCGAATAATACTTTAATAAACACTTTTGACGAATCACTTAGGTCATTAGATATAGGCCTCAGGCGTTCCTTTAAATGGAATTTTACAATTGCCTCTGTTCCATTCGCCATTTTAGGCGCGGATTTTCTCACGCACTACGGGATATCGGCCGACCTGCGTAGTCGTTGCCTTGTCGATACTCTGACGGGTTTAGCGGTTAACACAACAATGAAGAGCGTAGACTTTGTGTCAACATACGCGATAGATCACTCTTCGACCTATGCAAAATTATTGTCGGAGTTTCCTGAGATAATTGGTAGTTCTCGTATAGATCCGCCTTGCGGAACAGATGTTTATCACCATATGGTAACTTCGGGTCCTCCTATTTCCGAACGTCCGAGACGATTAAACCCGGAAAAATTAAAAGCTGCAAAAGCTGAAATGAAGGCTCTTGTAGAGTCGGGCATTTGTCGTCCGTCGTCTAGTCCGTGGTCAAGCCCTATTCATTTGATCCTAGAGGCGGACGGTACATGGAGAGTTGCAGGGGATTTTAGGCGTGTAAATGCGGTGACGATCCCGGATCGTTATCCGACGCCCCATTTGCACGATTGTGCGACAAATCTTGCGGGCAGGACGATATTCTTGTCATTAGATCTTCACCGAGCATACAATCAGATCCCTATGGCTCCTGAGGACATTCCGAAGACGGCAGTCATTACCCCGTTTGGACTTTTTGAGTTCGTGTATATGACTTATGGATTACGTAATGCGAGTCAAACGTTTCAAAGATATGTAGATCGGGTGCTTGGAGATTTAGATTTCGTGTTTGTCTACATAGACGACATTTTAATTGCTTCTAATTCAGCAGAAGAGCATGCCAAGCATTTAAAGATTGTTTTTGAAAGACTTAAAAACGCCAATCTTAGATTGAATTTAAGTAAATGTGTCCTTGGTATACCGGAGATTGAATTTCTCGGGTACATTATAAATTCTAAAGGTATTCGTCCTACCGCTAAAAAAGTGGAGGCGATTATTTCTTTCCCCAAACCGACTACGGTTATGGAATTAAGACGTTTTTTGGGAATGACAAATTTCTACCGCTTGAATATTCCGCAAGCAGCTAAGATCCAAGCACCTCTGAATGCATTTTTGAAGGATTCAAAAAAGAATGATAAAAGGCCAATCGCATGGGATGATGAGTCGGATTCGGCATTCATCAGAGTTAAGGAAACACTGGCTAATGCAACCTTGTACCGGCGCGGAGACGCGTATCGTCACGGACGCTTCGGACGTCGCCATGGGCGCAGTCCTTGAGCAGGAATCTGTGTCAGGAGTCTGGGAGCCATTGGCTTTCTACTCTCAAAAGCTGTCCCCCGCGCAGAGGAATTATAGTGCATACGATCGCGAATTGACAGCAATTTTCGAGGCAGTAAAGCACTTTCGATATTATGTCGAAGGAAGAAATTTTAAAATTCTGACAGACCATAAACCACTCGTTTATGCGTTTATTCAACGTTCTGACAAGGCTTCTCCGCGTCAAATGCGTCAATTGTCCTTCATTGCTCAATTCACTACATCAATCGAGCATGTACCGGGTACTAGCAACGTAGTTGCAGACCTACTATCTCGTGTAGAATCATTAAGACTTCCATTGGAAATAAATTTAAAGGATTTAGCATCAGAGCAGGACAAAGACCAGGAATTGGTGCAGCTTTGCAAAGCTCCTAATCCGCAATTGAAATTAATTAAACTGCAGTGGGGTCCTGCCCACACCGCAGTATTTTGCGAAATGTCTGGAGAGTCGATTCGACCGTACATTCCTGCTTCGCTTCGGGGAACAGTTTTTGAGATGTTCCATAGGCCGGCACACCCAAGCACGAAGATTACTGATCGTACAATTCGTCAACGTTATGTCTGGCCGGACATGAGCAAAGTCATAGCGCGCTTGTGCAAGCAGTGCTTGGTTTGTCAGCAATCGAAGGTTTCGCGTCATGTTAAACGTATACCGGAAAATTTCGTCGCACCTGACGGTCGTTTCGATCAGGTGCACATTGACATTATAGGTCCATTGCCGGCCAGCAACGGATTCAAATATTGTTTAACGATGATAGATCGATTTTCGCGCTGGGTGGAGGCTGTGCCTTTGGTGGAGACTTCTGCTCAGACGATAGCCAGAGCATTTTTCGATACCTGGATTTCTCGATACGGGGCGCCGAAAGTAATAACGACAGATCAAGGCGCGCAGTTTGAATCGCGTTTATTTAATGCATTGCTTAATTTAATTGGTTCTGAGCGCATTCGGACGACTCCGTATCATCCAGCATCCAATGGGATGATTGAAAGGTGGCATCGTGTGCTTAAAGCAGCGATAATGTGCCACACTAGTCAAAATTGGACTCAGGTGTTGTCGACAGTGCTCTTGGGGCTGCGCTCACATGTCCGTGTAGACGTTGGAGCATCTCCAGCAGAATTTATGTTTGGTACTGCTATTCGTTTACCAGGGGAATTTTTCCTGCCTGATGATTTGTCGCCAAATCCTAATATCTTCATTGAAGAATTTCGCGAATTTATGCGTATGGTGCGGCCGGTACCAGTAGCACATAAATACAAGAAAAGAGCGTTCTTTTTCAAGGAACTAAAAACATGCTCGCATGTGTTTATGCGAAATGTAGCCCAGGGGTGGGCACTTCCTATATAATAACTGTTGGCAAAATTTAGTTAGGGGCACTTTTCACTCGTGGCGCTAGGATCAATAAAGTTGAAAGAATTTGGTACCAGATGGCGCTGTTGAGATTATTTTGTGGCGGGGAGAAGAACATATGGAACCGGCACACGCCGATTTTAATGGAGCTTTTGTAAGATGTTGCTCTCAAAATATTTTTCTGAGAACTACTTCATACAAAAGCCCCATTAAAATCGGCGTGTGCGGGTTCCATATGTTCCATTGTTAGGTAATTTTATTACCTAACCATTATATTCTGATTGCTGTAGTGACGCCGCCACTGGGCGCCGCTGATTATGTTCTATTGTAGGCACCCAAGAGGTTAGAAATATGAATTCTGAGCAGGCCTACTTTGCTCTAGGTTGCAGATCCATTTGTGGGCGAATAAATGACTCTCCACAATTACTAACAAAAATGGTTTTAATAACCTTAACAATTTCAGGTACGAAATGCTCTCTGAGCGATGCGTACAGTACGACACGTGATGCCAGAATGGCGTTCCAATGGCGGTCGGCGTCTTCTTCTCCTTCTTCTCCCCGCCACAAAATAATCTCATCAGCGCCATCTGTTACCAAATTCTTTCAACTTTATTGATCCTAGCGCCACGAGTGAAAAGTGCCCCTAACTAAATTTTGCCAACAGATATATAATGGAAGTGCCCACCCCTGATGTAGCCAAGAAGGCTTTAGAGCGTCCTTACTCTGGCCCTTATAAAATAGAAAGGCGCGTTTCGGATGCGGTTTATGAGCTAGTTGTAAATGGTAATTTACGTAGTATATCCACTGATCTGCTCAAACCGGCATTTTTCTTAATAGAAGATGCTCCCGAAACGTCGTCGCCTATCGCTGGTCCGTCTTCGGATCCACCAGCGAGTCCAAATCTTTCGTTGCGTCCACCATTGAAAACGTACGCACGTAAGAAGGTAGTTTTAGCGCCGGGTACATAATCACCACATTTAAATGCAATATTTATGCCATCCTCGCTTTGTGCGGTGCAACCTTGCACAATGTAAATAATGTACATATCAACATATTATATATTATATATTATATTTTATTTATTTAATTATAAGTTTCGTGCTTGTGAGCATTAGCACTCGGGGGGGGGGGGGGGGGGGGAGTGTGTGGGGATCGGCGGTTCCCCCTCTCCGTACATGTAAGGAGTGGGGACAGCCCGCACATCGGCGAGCGTTGCCATGCGGCACAGCAGAACGTTACACCACGTGAGACTGAGAGACTCTCTCTAGGTCCTTCCATTTACCGAGTTCGGTACACGTGGTCTATATATATTATAGTTGTTCCTTAACCAGATATTATCTGGTTACCCTGTCATCATTATCCATACCTGTGGAAATGGGGATAGTTTATTAAAGACACTTATACCATCAACTGTCTAACAAGTTATTTAACCAGTCAAGTACGAGGAGAACACAGCGGCAGTAGGGCCACCAGGGAGAACGTACATCATACATTCTTACACCACCCTGTAATCCCTACAATAGTGGTAGTGGAATGCGTCCGTGAGGCGCTGTTGCCATTTTACAAGTTCGCGCGAGCGCGGGTTGCAGGATTAAACGATGACCCTGTATGTGCGGCGGCGTGTACCGGTCCGGCACAGTCCGGGCGTTTAGATCCCTGTAATCGCCGCAGGGCCGCAGGCTACCCTCCTCCTGGAGGACGACATGCAGCGGTGACGACCATGGACTTTTCGAAGGCCGAATGATACCTAATTGCAGCATCGATTCAAACTCCGCCTTCACCCTCTTCCAACGGTCAGGCGCGAGGCGTCGGGGTTTATGGTGGACAGGCGATCCCGGAATCGTCTCAATATGGTGCTGGACGTTATGCCGAGCAACCTTTTTCCCGAAAACAGGCGGTCGTGTTAAATCCGGGTACTTTGCGAGAAGTCGGTGATACGACCAGGCATCTGTTACGCGGATCGACCAACAAGCCATAGTAGGCGAGGAAATCCACGCCGATGATGGGTACGCTAACATCCGCTATTACGAATCGCCACTGAAAACTCCTTCGCAGCCCGAAATCCAAATTCACGGCGGTCGCGCCGTATGTTGCGATGGGTGTACCATTAGCCGCGAAGAGTTCGTACGCGAACTTTTTAATGCGCCCGCGCACTCGATGACGCGGGTACACGCATAAATCGGCCCCGTGTCCACCAGAAACGTCACTCTAGTCTTTCTGTCCGTGATAAAAGTGCGGCGGGACATCGAACCGTCGACGGAGGCCGCGATCAGGGACGGCTCTGTTAGTTTCCCGAGGTCCATCGATACGGGGCCACGCACTTTGCTGCCTTAATTTGGAATTTAGCGTGATACCAACATAAACCTTCGGTATCCCTTGCGGAACGGTTCGGGGGTCGACCACGGCGTCGCGATTGGCTGCGCGCCTGACCGTGCCTACGCGATCCCGAAGGGGCACGCCGTCGGTAACCTGCGAGTGCGCTCACCTCAAGCCTCAGCTTCTCCACGGCCTCGCGCAACTCGCCGAGTTCCCCATCCCGCGAAACAGCCGCGGTTCGCCCTGGTTCAGGCCGAATCTCGTGTATCCGGTCGGCCATCTCCGTCAGGGCCGTGGTGGATGTCTCCACAGTGGCAGCCAGGACTCGCTGGATACTTGTGGGCAGACGATTCTTCCACAGCGTCACCACGAATTCTTCAGGAATGGACACGTTCGCGAGCTTCTTCAGCGCGTGAAAAAATTGAGATGGCGTGCGATCGTCGATATCCTCGTTCTCCATCAATTTACACACACGCGAACTGTCAGATTCGCCGAGTCTCTTAATAATTTATTTTTTTAAATGTTCGTATTGCCTGGTGGCGGGCGGATCGACCACGACATCCTCTACCTGTTCAATATACATCTCCCCAAGGTTCGCGATATTAATATTGAACCGCGTCTTTCGTAATCCGGGCGGACCCAAATTGTGCCTCGAGAAGCTTGAACCACAACACTATTTTATGCGGCCAAAATTGCGGAATCCGCAAATTGTGAGGATTGATCACTTGGACGCTTTCCTTATCAACACCCTGAATGTTCGTAGCTTCGTCCGCATTAGATTCACCGCCAGTTAGCGTCATTTTCACGATTTATATTGTCCATTGAGCCCACGTGGTCACTTCGTTAGACACACGAATCACATCGAGGTCACTAATTTGAAGTGATTGGGTCGTGGAGAATAAATGAAATAGAAGCGGGCAATTAACAATAAACTTAACAAACAGTTTATTTCAATTAGAAGAAATGATTTCGGCGCACTGGTTCGGTCTATTAAGTAATTAAATAAAAGCTATTGTGCAATTTTGAGAATTATCAAATTCCAACGTTTCGGTCAGTGGTTGTGACCATTTTCAAGGAAAGTTAGATAAGGAAGAATACTGCGTATGCTTTTATACAATTATCACGTTTGCTAGAAACGTGCGACGTACGAGTCGGTTGAACGGTGACTGAGGTAAACAGTAGGGTGGGCCGAAAAACCCAAATTTTCGAAACTCGAAACGGCGTAGTGCGGAAAAGTTGCCGTTGGGGAAGACAAATTGAGGCCAAAAAGAAATTTTGAAATCGGTCAATATTTGACCCTCGCGCATCGCCGTCAAAGTTTTTAATTTTTGACCGAGTTTGGCGACTTTCGTATATTTTCTTAAAATTGTCTATATTTCACTGTTGAACATTAGAAAATATTATTTCAGCACATAAATACATACAATTCTTTAGCTGCGCAGCTCTTGGCTGGAGTTAAGGCTGCCGTCTCAGCGGGCGTTGAATGTGTGCGTACGCTCACACAAGCTAGGAAAAACGTGTACGTATACGCGTGTAGTAAACAAACCGTAAATTACAACTTTCGTCCTGGAATCGGCAAGAAGGAAGTTTTTGCGGGTATAGTTGCCTTTAGTAGACATTCGTGCAGGGTGGTCTGGTTCGTTTGAACGCTAATAACCACCGTACGTTGAAATAATAATGAATTTATGGCTCGAAAACTGATAGAATGAGGCTTCAAGGCTTCTCCGTTGGTGGCGCCACTGGTATAGTCGAGTCACGTAGCACCAGCGTGACGTGAACGCAGGGCCGACGCGAGGTTAGCTGGCGCCTGTATGCAAGAAAATTTTTGATGCCCCCAAATTTTTGCACTTGTTTTCTATTTAATATGTTTAAAAAAATTACATTTATATTTCGTTTATGTGGGGTGTTAGATTCCTTTATTATTAAGCGTACGATGTGGTTTTTTAGCGTCCCATTCGGCTGGCGCCCTTATGCGGTGCATGGTTCCGCCGGCCCTGCGTAAACGCGATGTAGTAAACAAACCGTAAATTACAACTTTCGTCCTGGAATCGGCAAGAAGGAAGTGTTTGCGGGTTTAGTTGCCTTCAGTAGACATTCGTGCAGTGTGGTCTGGTGCGTTTGAACGCTAATAAGCACCGTATGTTGAAATAATAATGAATTTATGAATCGTGTACTCAGGACAGCCCGAAAAATGACAGAATGAAGCTTCAAGGCTTCTCCGTCACCGGCGCCAATGGTATATTCGTGCCTTGTACCATCAAAACCGGTGAAAGTCCAAACTAGCCGATAAAAGTAGGAAAGACATAGTTGCCGAGACGTATCGAGAGTCAGATCGCGCTGTTGCCGCATTTCCCCTATTACTATTTTGTCGTCATGAAGGCTTGAATGAATCACGGCGAAGCGGCTAGAGAACAGAGATGGGCAAAGATAATATCTGGATAAACTGAAATAAAAGACACTTTGTGTTTATCCGTTATAAACCGAAGTGCTAAAAATAATCCGATTTATACTGTGTTTAAATTTATTTTCATCTGGAAATTCTCATGAGTACAGGGATCGGCTGACTCTAGCTCTCGCTGACACGTACAGGAGCGGTGGTAATGTGTGCGTGAATTGACGGACACGCGAAGCGAATGTGACGTCACATGCTTTTACGTCACTACAACGTTGACTCGCTGCTAGCGTAGCTTCGGCCGACTCTAGGTCGCGTAGCTGGAGTCAATTCACGCACACATTACCACCGCTCCTGTACGTGTCAGCGAGAGCTGGAGTCAGCCGATCCCTGCATGAGTATGTTATTGAAACGTTCATGCCGATACGATAGCGAATGTGGATGTTTTACATTCTATCAAAACAAACAACGTAAACAATCATTTTAATATATTTTTTCTGAGTAAATATAAATATTGTTCTCCCACGGTTATTTCCTCCTCGTCGTCCTGGAGATTTTGTTCAAATTGAAATATGTTAGAGTCCATGTGAAAATAAGGAGGATTTAAATAATCATTTTGCCAAATTCGAAAGGTAATTTTCAAAAAATCGATGAAAGTTGAGTACTTTGAGGGTCTGTATTTATAAAACAATTTTGAATGTGATAAAATGTGACAACTTGAACCCCTCTTATTTTCACATGCACTATAACGTGTTTCAATTTGAACTAAATCTCAGACACTAAATCTCAAAGTGATCCGCTCGGCATGGAATGAACCGTACATATGATATTTTCCATTCTAACCGAAATGGATCGTAACCCACTTCCAACTATCACGTTTTTTACGAAAACGACAAAATCTTCTACGTTCGGGACGCTAATCGCATCGCGATTACCGAAAATACACAATTTATCGAGAAATGATACTAAAACTTTGCAGCCGTTCGTAGTATATCATCATCGCAATTGCAGTACAAGAAAATAATTATTTTTTAGTGACTTTAGCACTATAGCGTTTAAGCAAACTGTTAAACTGTATACATCAATAAAAGATATTTCTAAAAAAGTTTGAGCTGTAAAATGTAAATCCACAAACACTAAAAACTAGAAAATAAAACATATATAAAAAAATTTTATTAAAAATGCACTAAAAACTAAAAAAATAATTATTTTCTTGTACTACAATTTTGATGGTGTTAATACCACTTTAAATAATTCACTTTAAATAAAATCGTGGGGCACCATGTGCAACCAGAAGTTGAAGTATTAAAGTGATTCATATCGTGTTATGAAATATCGTGCCCTACGATTTTATTTAAAGTGAATTATTTAAAGTGATATTAACACCATCAAAATTGTAGTACAAGAAAATAATTATTTTTTAATTTTTAGTACATTTTTAATAAATTTTTTTTATATATTTTTTTATTTTCTAGTTTTCAGTGTTTGTGGATTTACATTTCACACCTCAAACTTTTTTAGAAATATCTTTTATTGCTGTATACAATTTAACAGTTTACTTAAACGCTATAGTGCTAAAGTCACTAAAAAATAATTATTTTCTTGTACTGCAATTGCGATGGTGATATAGGGTAGATGTACCAGTAAATGAACACGTACCAGTGAATGGACATTTTTTATTAAAACGAGTGAAATAAGTTATTAAAATAAGCAACTAATTAATTAAAGACTTCTTTCAATTTCTTGCTTCATATCCAAACAATTTTTGCAGCACGTGGAATCAATCGCGCTGCAAACATAATTTTATAAAAGTGTTCATTCATTAGCCTTAAGTGTTCATTTATTGGTGCGTTTACCCTACTACGAACGCCTGCAAAGTTTTAGTTTTACTATTCGTACATAGATGACGGATTATTTCTCGATAAATTGTGTATTTTCGGTAATCGCGATGCCACTATAGTGTCCCGAACGCAGCTGCTTTTTGTCGTTTTCGTAAAGAACGCGAGTCGCTGATTTCATGTCGTTAGGATTTGTGGTTATGGGTTATATTTATTGATGATTGTGTTATTTTCTCACCCCCTCGGGGTTAATTTTTTTTTAAATATTGTATTGTCATTCAATCTATGCACGCCTGAAAAGTTTCAAGACAATTGGATAGTTGGAAGTGGGTTAGATTTGAGTTGCCAGATTTGAACCATACAAACATACAAACAAACAAACAGAGGATCGAAGCTGAATAATGATTACGTTATTAAATTTGTATTTAAACAACAGACAATTCTTGTTGATAAAAAAGATAATTTGATGCATAGCTAGATAAAAAAGAAAGTGTCATGTTTTTCGAAGAATTAGGTAGGTATAGCATTCATAAACTTCATTACGATCGGTGTGTTACACTTCGGTGATGTACCTTATTCAAATTGTATGCTTTGAAATCACATATTGATTATACAAAATATTACATCTCTCTACGTATAAATGAAAAATATTGATACGCAAATTAGTATTGTTTCATCGACATGTTTCCTAACTTCACTACCCAACCTCTCTATCTTTCATTATTGCTATCCTCTTTTACGTTCGGCGAGGCTCTGACGCTAGACGCAGCTCTCGTGCCGTATTCCTTCAAGACTTCTCGATAGACAGAGAGATCTCTGTGGCAACAGCGCGGCAGAGACAGAGAGAACAGGAGATGCGGCAACTATGCGTAAAAAATTCGTCTACACAGAGTACCTGGAGATGTCACTATTGTATAAGTTCTTTTTATCGACCGCAGTAGTTTCATTAGGGTCCGTCTGTTTACTGGGGACGCTTCGATCGATTCGGACCATAACAAAAATGAGACGGCAGCCTTAAATACCTAACGCGACTCAGAACTCACCACGGGAAGGTGGCTGCACCTCGAGTTCCACCCACGCCCTTCCCAACCAACCAACCACATAAGGCATACATACTACTTATTGTCGATATCTTTCACGACTTTTACTTCTTCACGTTGAATTGTGCCTTGTTTGTGAAGGAAGGCATGATTTCCCTGGACATCAACGTGGTCCGGATAAAACCATCTCTGATTTTATACCCAACAACTGTTCCTGCTGCTTCCGTCACTAACTTAACACAGCGCTCAACTGATTGGGTATGGCAAGGAAAGTTCCTGATATCCCAGTCTGGCGTAACTCCAGATTCTATTAGTGATGTAATGTGTTCAGTTGAGACATGACGTAAAAGAGGTGGTGAAGAGTTAATGGAGCTCCAGTCGATAATTTCTGAATAATCTGTCGCAGCAAAGTTGATTTTTGGAATGAAGAAGTCACGAACCGGCTTTTTTTTATTCGGAGGTAATTTTCTTGCCTCGGTGATTCTTTTTAGGCCAAGTTCTCTAATATTTCTTCTTTCATCTATCGCCATTGCCAAGAGCAAGTTTTCAGGATGTGCAAAGAACCGTTGCGTTGGATGACAGGATCCAAAATTTGGAGGAGGTTTTCAGGTATGTATCTTGATGTTTCAATAACCTTGAACACATGTTTGGGACCGTCTATGATGGAACTATTCTTCTTTATGGCAAACCATGCAGGCATATAACATGCAAGTACAAAATTCACTACCTGTATCAGTTCATTAGAAGGATTGACCGTTGATACATATAACCTCAGATTTCGATTTGCAGCTGTCAGCCACCGGGAATGACACAGCGGCCCAGGATCTGAGACAGCTAAATCTGGAGGACAGAATCCTGACTTGATAGCTGAAGCTATATTCAGAAGATATTTCTGATCCTTACTAAATTGTTTCAGATCTTTCTCATCAATAGATGGAATGTCGCAATCAATACTCTCAAATTTAACAACAGGTAAGTTTTCGCAGCTCAAAAGACACTTCCCAATAGGACCACAAAACGATTTTGGACCTGCAGTTTGACCATCTAAATGTTCAAATAAATGTATGAATGGAAGCTCATTGAAGTGCAACATGCATATAATCCATTGGAGTGGTCTTTTAAGAATCATTTCAATATTGTGAATTATACCATTCTTCCATCCAGTATTAGTTGCTGTTCCATCACAACCAACAACATCTAAGTCTCCAAGGGAGATTTTTAATTCCTTTAGATGTGAGATAACACTATCAGTAATATTTCTCGCAGAACTTGACCTTGGAGAAACATGACTGATATAGTTAGATCCCGGCTCTTGAATTAATGAAATATGTTCCTCTTTCACTCTTCTGCGAAAATTCTTCGAGTGCATTGTTTCAACAACCAAAGTTTCATCTTTTCTGCCATCAAAATATAAACCTCGAAGAATTATATCAGCACTATCCTGTAAGCTTGATCTCAAACGTTCCTTTTCGCTCCTTACTTTATTTTTGTCAATAACAAGTGACTTGTCAGATTCATTTATAATCCCTACATCTTTCAGAATACTCGAAGCGATTGCCGCAGTTGCCCTGTCAGAAATACCATACCTGTCGCTTACTAAAGCAGTCGACTTGAGTTCAATCCTCATCTGTGTACCTGATGATGGTTTATGCTTTTTCGAAGGAACAAAATTGTCATTTTCAGTCTCTTCTTCACATTCAGGGCTTTGGTCTTTGACTTCTTCTGAGGTCTGTTCGAAAGAACTACCGTTCAGGGCTACGTCAAAACGAGACAGGCCTTGCTCTGCCCTCAGTAGTCTTTTGATTCGTTTTTCTGATTCTTTTTTGTCAACTTGTCCTATTCTTCCAAATCTTCCATTTCTTTGATCATACATAAATTTAATCTCAAGAAGTGGAATTTTCTTTGATCTCTCACAACAACAGTTAATAGAAATTTTACAAATACAATTTCGAATACTTTTTCCACAGATGCAGTTTAGAATCATTAGACACTTGCAGGATGCTACGTCGAAGAGTTTTGCAGCTTCCTCCTTGAATTTTTCAAGTTTATGCTTATAATTTTGTTTCTCTTTGTCCCTGCTATAAGATTTCCGCAAATTGTAGTATGAGCTGTGATATGATTTTATCTTGTGTACGATTGTTTTTTCTGTTATAGTGGGAATAGATGCTACATCATACAGAACCAAAATTTGTTGTGCAACTGCCTTAGCTACGGTAGAAAAACAGACGGTGTTATAGTTGGCACCTGACGCCAGCTTAAATCGTTCTTCGAAACAACATTTCAAAACTTCTTCGTATGTAGGAAGTTGAGAAGTTGATAAATCCTTTGGATTACCAAAAATCGGACAGAAAAATGTTTTCCGGCTAATGTGTTTCTTTGGGACTTCCATCTTTTATTGATGGAAGAGCTTCAAGATCACAAAATATAGGAAGAAGTCAATACAAAATGATAAGATAAATGCTTTAAATACAAATGCAGACAATTTCTGTTATAAAAGAGCATAAGTGGTCGAGTAACGAAACAAAGAAGCTTTACTGACGCCGCTTTGCTGATTCTACCGCGATGATAGACGAAGGGAGAGGAGTGGGTCTGTTAAGCCAAGCCAAGAGCTTTGTGCCCAGAGTTGCCAGGAAACTCCTACACGTAGTGGAGGCAGAGTTGGGCATTATCTAGATAAAAAAATTATCTAAATAGCAAATCGAATAAAAGATTCTGAGAGTCCCGTAGACATTTCGAACCGAAGGCGTAGGTACGCTTGGAAACAGGGATTGTAACCGCCGCCTAACCCTAACCCGAACCCGGTTAACCGAGCGAAGGTTACTGTAACCCGTAGTAACCCCGAAGGAACGGCTCCCAAAGAGTACAGAGAGCCGGTTAACCCGCTCGGAGCGGGTTACAAGTGACATACGACATTCTACGTCCAAAATCCGACTATGGTTGCTCCGCGCGCGTCCACCGCTGCTATGCAACTGCAATTTTAACAAGAACCGGGTTGCATGCAATGACGTCAATTACTTGCAGGGTTTTGATTCTCCATGTAATTTTTAATCTCTCGAGGAAAAATGTTACGAATTTTCTTGAATTATACCCACGACATTACATGCAAATCGTTTCTTGGTCAAATTGCATCACCGTGTTGGATGAATGACCTATAACAAATGTAACAATTCTGTAGAAGTTCGAAAGGTAATTTATTTATTTATAATAAAAATAATATTTTGTAACACAACTATTATATATGAAATTTACTGATTTGTAAGAAAATAGTATGCAAGTGTTAAAATGAAAACACAATGTTTATACTATACGGTCATGGAATATATTAAGTACATTTTTCAACTTTAGAAACATGTCACCCTCGAGGAGAAATTTGCAAAATAAAAATTTGTTTATAATTTGACGTTACATAAATAATTTTACAATTTCAAAAAAATATTATTCAAATAGACAAAATCTTCTGCATTAAAATAAAAAAAGGATGAACCTAATGCGATAGATAGTTTTTAAAATAAAAATTCATAAGTACAGGTCGATTTCACAAAAATAGGGAAACACTACGCCCTCTACCGGATTAGGGTAACCCGCTCCGAGAGCGGGTTAACCGGGTAACTCTGTGCCTAGATGCCTCGGGTTACCCGGTTATGTAAATTAGTCTACGGTACTGAGAACCGAACCGGCCTAGGGTTACGGTTACAATCCCTGCTTGGAAATGTCTCTGGGACACTCTTCGTTTATCACCAACTTGTCTTGCTTCTTTAAACTACTTCACACCCCCAATGGCAAGGACGAAAACAAGTCATGGTGGTATGAGGGACAGAGATGCACCACCACAGACCAGGTATAGACCTCGTCTGTGGCACCACTACAATTGCTTACCCTATGTGGGTGAGCCATTCCTTTGATGCGACGGGACTTTACCGACATCGGCTGGGAACAGCCCGAACATCGCGGCGAGCCTGATTTTCCTTTGGTCGAGGGTCCCGAGGTCCCTTCCTCGGTGTCATATGGCAGGCAAACCTTTGGTCTGCACTACTCTAAACACTCTCTGTCCTTCAATCTTTAGCTGTCGCGAGCCACGAGACTCTGTCGAAACTGGCGAAGATGGCTAGAAATATACGTTCCACACGTAGGAACGGGGCATAGGGAGTTTCAAGTGGCGTTCGGTTCGGCGTTCGGTTCAGATCTGGACGCGGCCTTCGACGAACATTTGCGCGTGTCGCTGTTAAAAACGACCTTTTTGGAGGGTCTCAAGTGCAAATTCGAGCGCGCATTGCACGTGCGTGGACGTGGTTTTCGCTGTGACACGGTTTTCTTTTACTTTAGGAGAGGCACCTCCGATTTGCAAAAACTTTAGCTAAGACTAGAATTACCGAGTTGAACATTTATCAAAAACATGAACATTTTATTTTTCTCTACTGGGTATTTTACCTGGCCCAACGGTTTTATTGCTCTCCGCCGTTAACGGGCAGCCTACCCGGGACCGCAGGCCCTCGCTCGCAGCGAGGAGGCAAAACTATGGTATGGGTCTTTCTCGATAATCCGGGGGAAAAAGCATTTTAATAATCCGGAGAAGACTGTACACTATATTGAACTCGCTACGCGTAGGGGACGGCAACCCCAAGTATACATTTTCGTAAAGGATGTAAAAGTTTATTATATTTCGGGCCTAATGGAACCAGTTGTTTCTGAAAAACTAGCCAGGTTGATCGACTAGGGCGGCTCATCAGAGTCGCGGTTTATGATCGTATTGTCCCGCACTTCGACGGTGGGCAACGGTGGGTACGGGTACGAAGTCACCATGCACCTATACCTACCACCCGCTAACAGAGCAATATACGGAGTAACGAAAAGGTCGCTTTTTATTGCATTTTCACATTTAATATTTAGGCCTTTATATTGTGTTCTATATTTTGCCTTTGTCTTACGTCCTTAATTATCCCAAACGAAGCGGACTCTGGGAGGTAACAGTTAAGAGCGAAGCAAAAATTCATAAATCGTTTATGGTCGGAAATTCCGTATTTTCGAAGACGGCTTCGACAACATTTGGTTGCTAGCTTTCCAAAGGGCAATCATGAATTTGCCTTTCGTCGTCTTTAACAATTTATAGATTATTCGCTGTGAAGAAAAGCGCGAATTTTCATTAATCCGCGGGTGTCCGTGGGAACAGTTGGATATTTCCTAACGTATTTGAAATAGAAAAAAATTTCTCACATCTGGCATATTTGGGTAAAAGGGGAAGAGGTAAACTTGTGTCCCTAGCACGGTGGAATAGAGTTCAACAAGACGACCGGTCGTCTAATCCTGAGTATGTAATTTACAACCCTATGCGACATTAAATGGCCTCATATTACACGTTGTTTATGTCGTCTGAATAAATGATATCGTAATATGAATACAATAATGTATGCCAATGCATGAGAGTACGTTGTACATATACGATACAAGGTTTCTTCTTTCAACTATTTTATATTTTTCACTTAATTGTATAATGCAGAAAAAATAATATGAAAGTAATTGTTGCTATAATATAATTAATAAACACAAATTGGAAACACCCTGCAAATACGTCGACGGAGGAGGAACCCTCTCCCTCTTCACGAAGTAGAGGAGGAAAATGCCATATCTGGTTCCCAAAAATTAATAAGCCTGATCGGCCAGAGCGTCTGGCCAGGCGTTATGACCGTATATTCCCGCGAGTCGGCGGTTAACAACGGTACCTGCGGGTCTGAACTCATCGTATGTACCTACTACCCACCGACAAAGCAATATGCAGATTAATTCAGATTAAAGAATGTCTAAAATCCTTAACGCCGGCACCAAATTCTTCATTGCTCTTAGAAATCTGGCAAACGTTCTTGCGAAAATATGAAATTACCTATTGTACACAACGAAAGACTTTTCGGTTCACTCTGAGCCCTCTTGTGTCCCAACGCTTTTGCCTCTCCTAAAGTAAACATTCGGCGCATTGCGCACCAAAAACCGTGTCACAGCGAAAACCATGTCCACGCACGTGCAATGCGCGCTCGAATTTGCACTTGAGACCCTCCAAAAAGGTCGTTTTTAACAGCGACACGCGCAAATGTTCGTCGAAAGCGAAAAGCGGGCCATCGCGCGCAAACGAATGCTCGGCGCTCATCGTCCACAGAATTGGAAGATCTTTTTCCACAGGGTGATTTTCCAGAGACGCCTTTCATAGAGATGCCACCTGATACCCCGGGACGATGTCAACCCCGCGTGGTGCCTCACCGAATTTTATGGCTTTAGACCCTCAAAGGGGCTGGAATACCATTAACAAGTGGATTTCCACATTTCTCGTCGGATCTTTACGAAAGTGTCATGAATCGACTCCTTGTGTTTTAATGTTTTCCCCATGAAAATGGTACCAAACCCAACATAATTCGGGCTATAATTAACGAAGTTGCACGAAAAATTGGTTTGCAGCATTTATAGCCTTCTTCGTTAAAAATTGTCCGATTTGCATGATATTTTGCCCTATTAATCGGGAGAATATCAGGAATCCATTGATGTTACTTTCAGATCGATACGACGAAAAATAAAGAACTTTAATTTCTGCGAAATTGGTGACACGTGGCTGAGCGACCGTAACAGGGGACCGCTGCCTCGCACGCCTCAGTCCTTGGACGACCCAAGCGCCTGCCGAAAGTATTCGAAGCCTTCGAATACAGATACGGTTAAAGTAGAAAAAAGTATTCGAACCACAGAGCGGAAGACCTTCGAATAAAAAAAGTATCTATGCCTCGTCGAATGAATTCCCGTCGAATAAATATTTCATCCGATGCGCTTCGAATAAAGATACTTCTGGTTTTTTTTTATTCGACGACGAACGAATAAAATTTTTCTGTGTTATTCGAATTTGAAATTTTTATTTAAAATAATTTTTTGCCTAACTCTGAGTGGAGGGCGCATACCTACCTTGGCGTCGATTGGTTTGACGTCACGGCGTCATCACGCGCATGCGTGGCGTGTTCCCTCTCCACTACGGTTAGGACTTCCTGGCAACCGTGTTGGTTTATGCCTAAAGAATTCAATAATATTGCCTAATTTATGTTGCGTACTGAGATACGCCGTCGCACACCGAATTAACTTTGTGCGTAACTAATTAGATTGAAGTAAGTACGTTAGCAATTTCAATGCTAAAAATTCAATTTAATATAATTGCAATGTTGCTTTCGTAGCCCCTTACAGGATTGTGGTTTGCGTCGTGTTCGCCTTACGCCCAGTCGCGCCCCACATATTGTCTTCCGTCCGCGACAATACATATAGAAAACACTACTTTACGTGTTTATGTGCTGAAATAATATTTTGTGAAGTTCAACAGTGAAATATAGACAATTTTAAGAAAATATACGGAAGTTGCGATGCGCGAGGGTCAAATATTGACCGATTTCAAAATTTCTTTTTGGCCTCAATTTGTCTTCCCCGGCGGCAACTTTTCCGCACTACGCCGTTTCGAGTTTCGAAAATTTGGGTTTTTCGGCCCACCCTAGCGCCCATGTACTTACAAGTTTTCCATGTGTCCACCTCCGATTGCTTTGATTTTTGGATATGTTTTAGAGGACAGAAAAATAAGATATAGGTGTTTTTTTATTTTGGCGTGTTTGCATGTTTAGGGGGTGAAACTACCCCTCAAAGGTTTGCAGGTGTTCGTCTCCGATTGTTCTGGTTTTTGGATATGTTTTCGAGGACAGAAAAATAAGATATAGGTGTTTTTTTATTTTGGCCTGTTTGCATGTTTAGGGGGTGAAACTACCTCTCAAAGGTTTTCAGGTGTTCTTCCCCGATTGTTCTGATTTTTGGATATGTTTTAGAGGACAGAAAAATAAGATATATGTGTTTATTAAGCAACTAATGTAATTTCGATTTTCTTCTGTTAGACCTAAAATTGTCTAAATTTAGAAGTAAAACAACGAGAACTCCGATTGCGGTGTAAATGCCGCAACGCGCCCACTCATGCAAGTCTGAAGAGCGCGCCCACCGAAGGGTTAAGGGTCCTTATATTGTAAAAGACGTATTAGACCTAAACCGCTATGTGATAACAGATGTACCGGGGTATCAGATAACCCAGAAAGCGTATGAGGCAATCTTATCGCCAGACCGATTAAAACCATGGATTAGAGTAGGCAATCCGGAAGAGGTGATGTTGAGCGATACTTTTATAGCGAATCTGCAGTACACTGCATTAAATTTGTATTTAGTTATAAGAAGTTGAAAGTAAACAAGGCGAGAATTTATAGTAAGGTATGAAGGAATGTACACTAGGTAATCGAGGACGATCATTGAACAGGATGGCCGACTGTAAGAGGTCGACCGCCAGAGGGCAGATATAGGAGGCATGACGCGGAGTGAGAAGGCATGGTGTGCACGGGAGAACATTCTCGGGATAATAAACCCAGTGCTGGATTTACCCCATAGGCTAAGAAGGCTGAAGCCTAGGGCCCCGTTTAGCTGGGGGCCCCTCATTCTAAATTTTTTTTTCGAAAAATTTATCAGAAAATCTTGCCGAGGGCGGGAGCACGATGGAACGAGAACAAGCTAAACGCTCACGCCTAGATAGACGCAGCGAGACAAAGTATCAACGCGTCGCGTCGCACAGTGGTCTGGAATTAAGAATATGGTGACATTTGTCTATAGCTTTTAAACTATAAAAGATTTCGAAACGAAATTTGCGCGAAAAATAGGAAAAAATTATCCCCTTCTAATGATGTATAACTTAATATTTTTTATATTTATTTATTTATTCTTTTTTGAATTTTTTTAAGTTAATTGTTATAAAAAAATTTAAAAGCTGTTTATTTGGTACTTTGCTTAATACTCTCTCTTCAGTGGTTTAAGTCGCATGATGAGAAAACTTTTCGTCTCCAAGTTATAAGGAAAGTCGAATAGTAGAGGAAAGTAGTCAAAATGTTCTTTTTTAAATTAAATAGCAGTCTTGTGCGATAAAATGTCATTTTTTATTAGTAATTCATGTAAATAATCCATTAAAAAAATAATGCTGAATGCAGTATGGTAAACTTTCGAGATTCTTTACTTTCAGAGAGGATATCTTTAAAGTTCCAAAGAGTGCCACATTCTACCCAAATGAAATATTTTCAGCATATCTTCCTCTATGTAATCACGCAAGAATCATATCCATCTTTGTCCAACTTTTCAAATTATTACATTTTAAGGCCGTCAGTGTTATGTCGCGTTTTACGTGTCACGTCCACATCGTCCCAAATTCGTAAGGAGGTATGGCGTTTCTCCGAAGGAACTGTTTAGACCATAGATACTTGATTTGTTTATGCTATGGTGTAGATAAGCCTTCGAATAAGCGACCGACTTTCTGTCTGCATTCAGTTGCACAGAACCATTCGAGCCTGCATCTCCATAGTGAGATATTCCAAGCATTTCGTACCCATTTGAATGTTACTGTTTTGTTTTATTAATTTTTTGTTAATTAAGTTTAAATTATACTTGTGTTTTACGTGTACATCATATTTCATTATACTTCTATTTGGTAAGTACAAAGTCACTTAAAGATTACACATTACACATTACAAGAGTTATTTTGTACATTTAACATTTTCTTCTTTGCTATCCAGATATTATTTATTTAGTCAAAAACTAAAGACAAATGTTACCAAATTCTTAATTCCAGACCACTGTGCGGCATCCCGCATCCCTGCTGGTACGGTTCCTCGCTCTCGTTCCGTCTCGCTTGAATTTTTTTAAGAGACAATATTGAGCAGAGCTTGAATAATGTCTGGCAAAAGATCTTATCCTAGTGGCGCAGAAAAACGAAAACGGAAAACTGAGCTCGAAAAAACACAAGCTTCACTTCCCAAATTAAATAAATATTTTCAAAAAACTTCTAGTACTGACGCATTACCATCAACCTCAACAGCTACGCAAAATCTTGATAAACCGGAAGAGTTAAGTTCTGCTGAATCCATCCACACAAATGTCACTATAACTATAGAATCTGGTAATGTCGACCTGATTTCGAAGGAAAAAATTGACCACCCTTTAGTGGCTACAGGTGATCCATCCACATGGGTAGTTATAAATAATGCACTGCGTGAGAAAATTATAAGGAGGCCCATCAACCAAAATCTGATCGGAAATTATACGAAATCCTTGAGAACGGACAACACTCAAGTTAGATATCTACCATTAAGTATATTTGAAAGAAAAATGAGCAACGGTGAAAAGTTTGCAAGGAAATGGCTTGTATACTCCCCATCTACTGGGAACGTATTTTGCGTGCCATGTAAACTTTTTGGAACACAAGAATCTGCATTTCGAAGTGGGTTCAGTGATTGGAAAAACTGCCATGCTCTTATTAAAGTCCATGAAAGTAGCGTCCACCACAAAAAAAACGTTAATGATTGGTGTATAATGGCTAGAGATTCGAGCAGAATTGACTGTGAAATTGTGCAACAGAAGCAGACAGAAAAAAATTATTGGCGCAATGTCCTTCAGCGGGTTGTTGAAACAATTAAATTTCTTGCAGAACGAGGTCTTGCTTTTCGTGGCGATAATGAGACTTTTGGATCTGCAACTAATGGAAATTTCTTAGGCCTCCTTGAGGTAATTGCAAAATTTGATCCATTCTTGGCAAGTCATATTGAAAGACATGGCGGAAAGGGATCTGGAAGCACAACATACCTGTCCAAAACAATTTGTGAGGAGCTTCTTCAGGTTATGGCCCAAAAATTGGAATCATCCATTATTGCAGAAGTCAAAACAGCTAAATATTTTGCAATTAGTGTAGATTCTACCCCTGATATATCCAACGTTGACCAACTTACTTTTATTTTACGATATGTGCTACCAAATGGAAAACCAGTCGAGAGATTTGTGCAATTTCTTGAACTTCATAGTCACGGAGCTGAAGATATAACCAATCAGATTTTAAAATTGATCGATAATTTTGGCCTTGATATTAAAGATTGTAGAGCGCAGAACTATGACAATGCAGCAAACATGGCTGGTATATATACAGGCGTGCAAGCACGAATCAAGACTTTAAATCCACTTGCTCATTTCGTACCATGTGCAGCACATTCTGCAAATCTTGTTGGCGCTTGCGCTGCAGAATGTTGTTTAGGAGCTGTTAACTTTTTTGGTTTTGTTCAATCTCTATACAACTTTTTTAGTGCTTCAACGTATAGATGGAAAGTACTGAAAGAATCTTTGCCAAAGACTGGTCTTGTTGTTAAATCACTCTCTCAGACTCGATGGTGTGCTAGAGCAGACGCAGTTAAATCGCTCTATATGGGTTATGCAAAAATTAAAGCTGCTTTAACTAAATTATCTGATGAAAAAGCTCAAACTATAGTTACACGTCAGGAGGCAAACAATTTATGCAACAAAATGAACGAATTTGATACAGCAGTAATGACAGTTATATGGCACACATTAATGAGTAGATTCAACGCAGTAAGTCTTTCCCTTCAAAAACCCAATATTGATATACTAAGCGTTGTAAAATTGTATGAATCTCTTTTAAATTTCATTTTAACAATGCGTGACAATTATGACGAAATGGAAGAGCGAGCAAAAAAATTGGTAACATTACATGAATATAAAAGTGAAAATGCTCGAAACAGAGTACGAAAACGCATGTTTGATGAACAGGATACACCAGATATAGCACTAACGGCTCGTGATCAATTTATATTTCAAACATTCAATGTAATAACTGATTCTTTGATAGTTGAATTACGTAAACGACAAGATTCATATTTGAATTTAAAAGACCTCTTTGGATTTTTAACAGCATTTAAATCCTTAAGCTTGATAGATTTAAAACAGCAATGCACTCATTTGGTTGAAGCGTATCCTAATGATTTGGAAATGGAATTCGTTGATGAATTTGTGCAATTTTCGTCTATAGTAAACACTGAAGATGAGGTGAAAGTTATAGACCTGATGACTCACTTGGATAAGCATGTTATGTTGGGAACATATCCAAATATCATGATCGCATTAAGAATATACCTCAGTATTCCAGCGACCAACTGTGAGGGTGAAAGGTCATTTTCAACCTTGTCCCGCGTGAAAAACCATCTGAGAAGTTGCACTGGACAAAACCGACTGAATGCTTTGTCATTGATGGCAATCGAATCAAAGCTTCTCCGGGAATTGGATTTTGATTCGATTATTGAAGATTTTGCACAGCAAAAGTCTCGCCGAAAAGATTTTTAAATTTAATCGTTTCACATTTTTTTATATTATCTTTATTAACTTGTATTTATAATGTTTATATATGTTAATGTTATGTTTAGTTTTTATGTTCAATGTTAATTTTGAAATTAAATTCTTTAGATTATACGAATATTATGATAAAAAAATCAAATCAGCGTTATTTTATTTTTTATATTTAACCGAGGGCCCCCCGAATATTCAGCCTAGGGCCCCTCAAAAGGTAAATCCGGCTCTGAATAAACCAGTATTACTATGGTCGCCATATATATAGGAATACCGGGAATCGGGCAACGCGCGACGTTGTCGATGCCGATTGCTGCGTTCGCCTTTGGTTTGGCAACGTTTCGGCAGCAGCCGAGGCGACACGCAGTCTTGTGTGGATAGCAGTCCTTAGAGGTCACGAGCGCTCGCTTTATCCTGAATATATGTATATACATAGTGTTAGCCTACGAGTTTCTTTATTTCACGTCCCACCTTAGTCTACTACATTACGAAGATTTAGACTGAGTGTGTTTATTAAAGTAGTTAGTCTCCCGATAAGTGTTTACAAATTTAAGAAAAAATGGTGGGCACGTAACAATGTACATACTATGCAGTAAGCGTACATTATGTATGAAATATGTGTGTAATGCAAATAAGTTTATTTAATTTCTTGTGATTTCATACGCTCTTTCAGAAATATTTCCCATCCTCATTCAAACGGATTACTACCGTGTTCTTACATTAATTAAATAAAAAATTAAATTGTGTGTCTGTTTATATTGCTTGTTCAAAAATTATTCGTCTATTTATTTATTTATACCTAGACTGCGGAAGTTTATGCAAGTATGATATGCCGCGAATATGCAAATATGCTGAAAAAGGTAACGGGGGGCGCGGGGGTTATATTTAACCTCTTTTATCAAACTGTAGTATACTAATAATTGTACTGTATTCAACAGACGCGGTCGCGTCTGGAAGCTAATTCCCCCCTTCCCCTCTGCCCATAGGCACACTGAGCGACCATGTCTCTATACACGAAAGATAGCGAAATTGACAGGTCGTCGGAGCTATTTTAGCCTTTTTATCTTATTTTATGACATAGTCCCGGTGTTTTTACATGATTAAGCGAATAATTTATTTTTTTCGAACCCATATGTCGTTTTACTTAATGTATCAAGCTATTCGTCTAAAAGATATAAGATTTATTCTGAATTAATAGTTATCAAAATGATACTTTTTTCAGTCAGATGTTTCGTGACGTCACGTTTTACTTTTACACTTGACGCCAGTAGATGTCGCCTTTCGTAAGCTGAAGTTATCCGGAATGGTTTTGCTGAAAATGCGGTTGCGCAGTTGACGAAAAATGCAAAAAGTCGCTGCGTCTTTAGTAAATGTCACCTAGCTGTCACTCAATTATAACCTGCCAAGTGACAGTTATCAACATGTTAGAAATATCACGATCACGAGTTTTTCGATCATATAGGACACTGCCTCAATTATTAATTGCCTCAATTAACAAGGTAAGTCGGTAAAATTTTTTAATAGACTTTTTTTGTTCAGCTCATAGAACCCAAATTATTTAATAGACTTTTTATGTAGAGCTGGTAGAAACGAAGGAGACGTACAGACTTGGAAGTTGTCCGGAGAAGGTTCGGCAGAGAAGTATCTTCATATGCGCAAGATTCTGGAAATTTGTCAAATGAGGTAAATCGACAACATTTGTCAAAAGACATAGCATTAAGAATTAAGAAAATTATGGTCCAATATGTTTTGGTTGTATTATTTGTTATACAGCTACGGTCTATGTCCACTGATACTTAACGTATGACTTTCTTCTATCCTACGCCACTTTTATGAACTCTGGATGATTGTTTTGGTTAATTAATTGTTTATTAATTTTTGTAGAAAATGCGGGAGGCCGCCCTACTTGATGGTGAGTTTTATTAACGATAAGCTTACAGAAGAATTAAATAATAAAAAAAAATTATATATACATTTATTCAAATTCATTTTTCCAGACTCGAATGATGCCGAAATACTAATGGCAGTGAACAAGGTGCCGAGAACGGCGGCATCGCCACCACCACCACAGCAGCCGGCGACAAACGGTATTAATTCTTAATACTTTTTATCTTTTAACAATATAATAAAAATTGTTGACTTTAGCTTATATCAGGGGAGCCCAGGCCGGTCGGCTTTCGCTGGCAGCCGCAACTACGGCGCCGCCGCCGCCACCACCACCACGACCACCACCGGGCCCGGCCACGGCACATGGTATTATTTCTTAATACTTTAATTAAATACCTTTTTATGTTTTTACAATATAAAAATTGTTCAGTTTAGCCTATATCAGGGGAGGCGAACATTTTTATCTGCGCGTGCCAAAAATTTATAAATTATTATAATATAATTGCTGACGTTTATTACTAATTACAGGAGGATACACGTCGAAGCGCCATAAGTAGGAGCGGTTGGAGGGTGCGGGCCCGTCAAGAGCATTGGGCCACCCTCCAGGCGGTACGGGCGCAAGCCGTCAGCCTCCGCTCCCAGCCGAGTACCCTGCGAGATTTAGTGAAGACCCAGAGCCGTGGCCGTGGCCGCGGCGGCCGTATTTTGTAAATAAACAATTGTAAATAAATAGTTCCATTAAAATTATAATTAATATATACCTAATTTAAAATCGTTTAATTTATAATAATATAATACTATGTTCCAATTTTTTTTCTCCTCGAAATTATACATTTTTCCATTGCAATCTTTAATGCTGCCAAAAGTCATCCTTTCTTGTTTGAGAACACCTTCAATGTTTTATTTTTTTTTCTATTCGTTCGTAACGAATCATTTCTCGATATAAATTGTGTATTTACGGAACTCGTGATGCGACTAGCGACCCGAACGCAGCGGCTTTTTGTCTTTTTCGTAAAACCGCGAGTGACTGATTTCAAGTCGTTTGGATTTGTGGTTATGGGTAATATTTTTATTGATTATTGCTGACTGGGTACAATTTTCACCTCCACGGGGTCCTTCAAAGTCGAGGACAAAAAACAGTATTATTTGTACTTCTACGTTAGATTTAGCTGTATGTATGATCCGAATAAATAAGGCTGGCGGCGTAACCAAAAGGCGATGGTAAAGAAGACTTGATAAGATCAACGCAACAAAAATTCACAATTTATGAAAAAAGTGATGAATCCCCCCCATAAACATGACTCATGTATGAAAGAAGCTAATTCCCTTTAATTCACGAAAAAAGTTCTCACACAAAGATTGTGAAATCATCTTTGCTAATTCCAATTGTACCTTTAATTCACGAAAAACATTTAAAAAAAGTTCTCACGCAAAGATTGTGAAATCAACTTTGCTAATTCCAATTGTATTCTCGTTCTCCGCTGGAAAACTGATTCCTCTGTCACTTTTTATACTTGACATTTCTTTATTGGCCACAAATTAATTCAGTGCTCAGATTTTCAGCTTCGGTTTTAAGGAATTAGCGGGCGTTATATAAGAAGAAACTATGAAGTCGACTTAAAACAAAATGTTTCATATCACTAGTGCAGGTCGGCAAATGTGCTATTAATCTATTACCGACTTTGATTCGTTTAAATTAAGGTCGGGGCCAGATATATTGGCCGGTGAGTTTCGTGAGGGGTATTCTCCCACCACACCGTTTGCCTGCCTCGGTGCTCCTTTTCTCAACGTTTTCTTACTCGCTCTCGTTCCATCTCGCTCTCGCCTTCGCAGAACAAGAGTGAGCCAGAAGTGGTGGGGATAGTGCCAAGCTTCTGGCGTGTAGGTCAAACCGAGCTGTCAGCGTAGAAATACACACATCAGAATAGGTGTGCGTTAGCTCCGAAGAAATTCATTGGATTTATTGGTCAGAACATTGATTCCTTCTCGATAGCTTCATCTCGTATTGGTCTACGAATAGCTTCGTCACGCACACAACTATTACGCTAAGAATAAATAACAGCCAAACGGCTAGATTCAGGCGGAGCCGAGCAGCGTTCCCGTTACCCCACCATACCCTGTGACGACCACGCAACTCCAACTGACAAATCCACGATCGTCAGATGGTGGTGGTTGATTTCTCCTCAATCGTTGCTCGCGAAAACGAATTCACCGACCAATATATCTGGCCCCGAGTATAGTCTCTACCAAGTTTTTATTATCTTCCATCGTAAAACGATCTTCATACGTCATTTTTAACAGAAGATGTCCCTCTTATAAAAGATTTTGTGTCAACTACAGGCCTCTCGCCCGCTAATTCCTTAAAACCGAAGCTGAAAATCTGAGCACTGAATTAATTTGTGGCCAATAAAGAAATGTCAAGTATAAAAAGTGACAGAGGAATCAGTGTTCCAGCTGAGAACGAGAATACAATTGGAATTAGCAAAGTTGATTTCACAATCTTTGCGTGAGAACTCTTTTCGTGAATTAAAGGGAATTAGCTTCTTTCATACATGAGTCATGTTTATGGGGGGGGGGGGGGTGGTTTCGATCACAGTAATGTACGTTAATTATATATTATACGTATCAAGCCGTTGTACCTACTATTGAATTATTAAACTTTTTAATATATATGTAACTATTACACTATTAAACTGTTTAACATATGAAACTACTAAATTTGAATGGCGAGGTTCACTCAGCTAATTTGTAAACAAATTCCGTAGGGTAGAGGACCCAATTACTGACACCTTAAGCGTTGACTCTGACATTATCTTATAGTTTTGTACTTATAGACTAAATGTATAATGTTGTCCTTGTTACTTATTATTGTCTAATATGTTTACTTGATGAAACAAAATTTGCTGAAGCTTAAAACTTTGAATTTTATGTATAAAATCATCAATTTCAAAAATATATTTCGGTATCTATTACTGACACCCTTAAAATGTGTTTAACTGAATTACTGACACCCCAATTACTGCCAGCTAACCTAATACTGACACCCCAATTACTGCCAGCTGGCCTAATACTGCCACCTGAATTTCTGTCTGCTACCTACCTACTGTCATTTTTCCAAAAATCCCAAAGAAGCGCATAGTTACGACCGCTCTAGGTAGGCGTCCCCCCTTAATGTACTATTTTATCTTGTAATTTTATACATATACCTAGGTATTTATGTATACTTACAACTGTGCACGCTGACCTCAATATCTAGCTATCCGTTCAACCAAAGTCGGAAGACTAAAATAGGTTAGATCGCACAATAAACGAAATGGCAGTAATGACGTTGGGTGTTAGTAATGACGGCACGCTGTATTCACATGAGTAGTTACTGCCATGGCAGTAATCCAGATATGATTTAAACGCTTGTACCAATCACTGTCACCCAATTAATAAATAAAAAGACTTAATGAATCGCTGAATTCCGATCGTTATTACGTTCTATGATGCTTATATTATCTAAAACATTATATTTTGTTATGATAATAGCTTAAATATTATAATTACAGCATTTTCTTTAACGGCTTGTTTTCTCTTTCGCTAGTAAGGAAGTCATCGTTTTCACTCTCCTAATATCCGCTTAAAATTTTTGATCGTTTTATCCAAATTAACGAAGGAAAAATTAAGTGCTGTTTTTTGTATCGTATAAATAACAGTTTCAATTGTATGCTAAATTTTTTTTATTTATCATTTCACAAGATTTATTCGTTATTTTAAGTAAAACAGCTTAGGGTGACAGTAATTGGGTAGGTGGCAGTAATTGGGTCCTCTACCCTATCTGCAAAAAATATGAAAAATATGCAGAATGTGCAACGTATATCCAGAATATGCAAAATGTGTAAAATCGAAAATATATTTTTAACATCCTCTTAATGATGAAACATAGTTCTGTCAAAGTCCCGCTTGTTTAAGTCATTCCAATAAAAACATGCATTTACATAAACTTCCGCAGTCTATATTATAATTGGGTTAGGTATACATAACCTATTTCCTAACCTATCTGCTCGACGTACAATGTACAGACACTACAGACATATTTTCGGGCCGCCTCACAATCAGTTCCTTCGGGCCGTCTCGGTTCTTTCGAGCCGCCTCGGTTCTTTCGGGCCGCTCGGTTCTTTCGGCCCGCTTGAAATAATTCAATCCGCTTGGTTCTGTTCGAGCCGCTCGGTTCTTTCAAGCCGCTCGGTTCATTCGGGTACTCGGCTCGGCTCGGAAACCGGGTTTCAGCTTGGTTCGGATTTCAAGCTACCCGAATATTCAAGTACTTGAACACCTCTAGGTGCGCCACTGACTTACATACATATTACATTAGGGTGGACCTCATTTTTCGACTTTCAAATTTTTTCGGGACACCCCCCAGGATTGTGTCATTGGGGGTAAAATAATGTGTGTAAAATTTGAAATCGATCGGAGGACGGGAAACCGTGCCTCGTCGAATTTGAAATTTTTTTATATTTGTAACTCGTTTTGCTCAAATGTAGTATATCGTTAATATACATGTTTGTATATCGTTGAATTTGTCTTTTTAGGCTCTGCAACAATATAGAATCACAGTATAAAATTACTTAAAAAAAAATCATGACCTTGAAATCTCATAAATTTACCTTCAGAAAAAACTTTTTTCGTTTACATTATTTTTACCTTGTCAAACATGTGACGTCCCACTATTTTTCGCGCGGTTATAACTAGCATCTTCGCTAAAAATCACTCCATAACTCCGCCAAAATCACTAAACCTCAACTCTTACCCCTTCTACCAAACAGCGGGCCATTCCGGAGTAGGTCAACTATAAAATTCCCTTCCCCTCTTCGCCCTACGAGGCACGATCTCCTTCCCACACATTTAGTTATAAACAAGTCCCTCGTCCCAAACCCTCTTACTTAGAGACCACGTCTCAACCCTCCTCAACTACCCATCAAATCAACGCCACCCTCGCCCTCCAATCAAACCACGCAAAACCCATCCAATAGGTTGAATATCCCCTTTTCGAACGCCCAAATAAAAACCCTGGAAGTCCTATTGCGACGCATATTTCGCGCATTAGTCATAAATACAATCTAATTATAGACCGCATATTTTGCACATGAGTCATGGTGCATACCGCGCATACCCCTCATACCTGACATTCCGGCGAAACACATAAATACAAAGGCCCCAGAGGCCGTAGCCCTCTTCTACGAAAACACTTCCGCGAAGATCTACGACAAATTATCAGTCGTGCTTATTCTTACAACCAGTATCCGAACATAAAATCAGTGTCCAACGGATTACTCATCTACGGCAACTACTGTAAGCGATTATTATTAACTATCGTACCAGTGCATATCATCCTCATTTATACTATATTGTATTGCTTGCGCTTTTCGTATTTCATATTAATACGTATTGCTTTATATTATTATTTTGCTAAGCTTATTGCTTTATATTATGTTTGGTAATGCTTATTGCTCTATATCGTTATCATTGCTAATTCTTATTCCATTATATTATTACCGTTGCTAATACTCATGTATCTCATGTTCATACATATAAATTGCTATTGATCATCGTTTATATAAATGTCTCTGTGCTAATGCTTAATGTCCAACGCATTCTTATATTAACCAACCGCTATCGCATATGTAAATAATGCATGGCGTATTTTCGTGCTTCAAAATAAATAACGTTCTTATTTTAAATCACGCTTCGAATTATTGTCTTGCTCCTTCGGTTACGAGAATAGAAATCCTAACAGGCTGCTGCAACAGCTGATCGCGGTTCGCGACCACTAGGTTTCTTATAGTGTTTACACGGCGTACTTTCGTATAGGTCTTGTACGACCATACGGTCTAGACGAATTTCGCAGAAATACGGGCGGCTTCTTATAATAATGCAGCGGTAAATCCAATTACCAAGCCTAAATATAAGCCACGGGTGTTCCAATGAGTGTTGCCCAGGTGCGAGATTCTGTTTAACCCTTCCCTGGTCGTTCAGTGCTACGAATCTGGCATTCGCGCCTGAATCCCACTCTCCCTCAGTGCTACGAATCTGGCATTCGCGCCTGAATCCTACTCACCCTCAGTGCTACGAATCTGGCATTCGCGGCTGAATCCTACTCACCCTCAGTGCTACGAATCTGGCATTCGCGCCTGAATCCTACTCACCCTCAGTGCTACGAATGTGGCATTCGCCCCTGAATTCTACTCACTCTCGGTGCTACGAATCTGGCATTCGCGCCTGAATCCTACTCACCCTCAGTGCTACGAAGCTGGCCTTCGCGCCAGAATCCTACTCACCTCAGAGCTACGAATCACGCATTCGCGGCTAAATTCCAACTCTCCCTCAGTGCTACGAATCTGGCATTCGCGTCTAAATTCCAACTCTCCCTCAGTGCTACGAATCTGGCATTCGCGCCTGAATCCTACTCACCCTCAGTGCTACGAATCTGGCATTCGCGGCTGAATCCTACTCACCTCAGTGCTACGAATCACGCATTCGCGCCTGAATATCCAACTCTCCCTCAGTGCTACGAATCACGCATTCGCGCCTGAATATCCAACTCTCCCTCAGTGCTACGAATCTGGCATTCGCGCCTGAATCCTACTCACCCTCAGTGCTACGAATGTGGCATTCGCCCCTGAATCCTACTCACTCTCGGTGCTACGAATCTGGCATTCGCGCCTGAATCCTACTCACCCTCAGTGCTACGAAGCTGGCCTTCGCGCCTGAGATTCCTAAACCCAATATGTCATTGTCCTAAAGACCTCCACCCGGGACGTGACAAACAGTACAACTTTTGTCTAAGAAATTTTTTCATATATTTATAAATAACAGATTTCAAATTTTTTATGGAATAACCGATACTTTCATTAAGAGTACACTGTTCCAACAGATTTTATAAACATGGATTCTCTAGAATGGGAAAATGATCCCAATTATAATATTCGATTAAATATAGTAAATAATTTAGCAGTGAACGATTCGGCCGAACGAGCAGTCAAACTCTGGCAAGAGTTTAATTGTAACTATTCAATAGCCATCTGGACTTGTAACATTCAATACCTGTTTCTTATAGATTTTTGTGCGCTGAATACGAATTTGCAAACCGTTTTTCGCCATCACCCTAAGTTTCGAAAAATTGGTTTTTTAAAAAAAATACAAATTTTCATCTTTGAACATCTTTCGTGTTCAAACAGTAATAGTTATTCGGTTGCTTGTACCGTCAAAGTATTCTATCAACCCTCCGGAATACAACGATATAAGTTATTATTGTGTTATTACTGTTTAAATATATTTAAACAACGATCAACGGGAAAATGCACCCAAAATGCACAAATTTTTGCAGATATCTTTCAATTTATTTTAAAAACTAAGGGTCTGGAAGAAAATCTGACTGCTCCACGCGATGCAGCAGACATTTTTCCATTGGAAAACATCAACAAAAGTGGTGAGTCACGTTTCTTTTTCAATACAGAAGCGAAATAGTTTGGCAAAGCGTACGGCGCCGACAGTGGTAGTCGCGCGCGTTTTAGCGATTCTGCCGCTGAGCGGCAATGGATTAGAGCTGTTCAAGTACCCGGAAAAAGCAAGCCGAGCCTAACTCGGCTTGAACAACCGAGCCGAGCCGAGTACCCGAATGAACCGAGCGGCTTGAAAGAACCGAGCGGCTCGAACAGAACCAAGCGGATTGAATTATTTTAAGCGGGCCGAAAGAACCGAGCGGCCCGAAAGAACCGAGGCGGCTCGAAAGAACCGAGGCGGCCCGAAGGAACTTAGGCGGCCCGAATATATGTCTGTACATTGTACGTCGAGCAGATAGGTTATGTATACCTAACCCAATTATAATATAGACTGCGGAAGTTTATGTAAATGCATGTTTTTATTGGAATGACTTAAACAAGCGGGACTTTGACAGAACTATGTTTCATCATTACGAGGATGTTAAAAATATACTTTCGATTTTATACATTTTGCATATTTTGGATATACGTTGCAAATAAGTTTATTTAATTTCTTGTGATTTCATACGCTCTTTCAGAAATATTTCCCATCCTCATTCAATCGGTTTACTACCGTGTTCTTACATTAATTAAATAAAAAAATTAAATTGTGTGTCTATTTATATTGCTTGTTCAAAAATTATTCGTCTATTTATTTATTTATACCTAGCCTGCGGAAGTTTATGCAAGTATGATATGTCGCGAATATGCAAATATGCTGAAAAAGGTAACGGGGGGCGGGGGGATATATTTAACCTCTTTTATCAAACTGTAGTATACTAATAATTGTACTGTAATAATTATATATTATACGTATCAAGCCGTTGTACCTACTATTGAATTATTAAACATTTGAATATATATGTAACTATTACACTATTAAACTTTTTAACATATGAAACTATTAAATTTTAATGGCGTGGTTCACCAAGCTAATTTGTAAACAAATTCCGTATCTGCAAAAAATATGAAAAATATGCAGAATGTGCAACGTATATCCAAAATATGCAAAATGTATAAAATCGAAAGTATATTTTTAACATCCTCGTAATGATGAAACATAGTTCTGTCAAAGTCCCGCTTGTTTAAGTCATTCCAATAAAAACATGCATTTACATAAACTTCCGCAGTCTATATTATAATTGGGTTAGGTATACATAACCTATCTCCTAACCTATCTGCTCGACGTACAATGTACAGACATACATTCGGGCCGCCTCAGTTCCTTCGGGCCGCCTCGGTTCTTTCGAGCCGCCTTGGTTCTTTCGGGCCGCTGGGTTCTTTCGGCCCGCTTGAAATAATTCAATCCGCTTGGTTCTGTTCGAGCCGCCCGCTTCATTCGGCCGCTTGAAAAATTCAAGTTACTTGGTTCTATCCGAGCCGCTCGGTTTTTTCAAGCCACTCGGGTCATTCGGGTACTCGGCTCGGCTCGGAAACCGGGTTTCAGCTTGGTTCGGATTTCAAGCTACCCGAATATTCAAGTACTTGAACAGCCCTACAATGGATACGCCCGCCGCTGTTGTTTTATGTATTGAAAACAAAACGTCACTTACCACTTTTGTTGATGTTTTCCGGCGGAAAAATGTCGGCTGCATCACGGGGAGTAGTCAGATTTTCTTCTAGACCCATAGTTTTTAAAATAAACAGAATAATATCTGCCAAAATTGGTGAATTTCGGGTGTACTTTTCCTTTAATCGGTTATTTTTAATTATATGAAAAAAATTTTAGGCGACAGTTGTACTGTTTGACAGCGTAAATATAATGCCAACGAAAAAAATATTTTTTGATGGATAATTTTTGAGATTTCAGGTCATGATGTTTTTGTTTAAGTGATCTTATACTTTGGTTCTATATTATTACAGAGCGTAAAAAGGCACATTTAACGATATATAAAAATATATATTAACGATATACTACAATCGAGATAAACGAGTTACAAAAATAAAAAAATTTCAAATGCGATGAGGTATGGTTTCCCGTTCTCCGATCGATTTCAAATTTTGCACACATTATTTTTTTTCTCAATGGCACAATCCTGCGGGATGTCCTCGCCAAAAATCTCAAAATTATTTTTCGACAAGAGAGACTAAGGTCCACCCTAATATTACATACATACAACGTTCCGTTTATTTGAGTATGTAATAAAAACTAAATTCATTCGAGTATTATTAAATGTCATTCTGATTAATTGAAGGGTCGGATTCAATAAGGGGACTAGGTAGCGCTCGAAACTGTGAAAAAGTATTGTCCAATCGCTAAGAAAAATTGGAAAATTAAATGTTGTTAAACTGTATTTTAATAAATATAGTCTTGTAAAGCTCGTCACGGCACATATTTTTTCTATTTACAGTTTTTTTTTATCGAATCATTAGTATTCGAGATAAAAATTATAAACAAAAAAAATTTCTTCGACTAAAGTCAATACCTTTTTAAACATAAATTGCGATAACTTGAGTAAATATTAACGGATCGTTATGAGACTTGAAACATAAAACTCAGAAAACTCTAGCGAAGCCGCAAAATGTATGCACAAAACCCTTATGTTAAAAAATGTAGTAATATTTCATTAAAAAGTAACACTGGACATAACCCATGTTTTTCAACGTTCGCCGTTAAAAAGTATCGAGGCTATTTTGACGTACATATAACTTGCAGCGACAAAGTTTTTCCTTAATATACAAGGAAGTTTTTCACCAATTTTCACACTGATTAATAAATAATTGTAGAAGATATGACGATATATATAAATGTCGCGCGCCACCAACAGTCAGCAGCTACGTACTGCGCTACTTACCACTCGCATTACACTGCAAAGACATGACTTTCTCATTATTATATGATTATATATTACAAAAAAATATTGCGATATTATTTTCGAAATATTTATTAACATTTTTATTATAGTATTTACACGCAATATTTACAATATTTACACGTTGTAAGGTATCTACACCATGTTTCGGTTCTGTTCTTTTATAAATTTTACTTTTTCTCCTTTTTTCTATCTTTCCTTTTTCATTTTCTTTTTGCTTATCTTGTCTTCTTTGCACACTTTATTTTTTACAGATGTCGTGCTTAAAAATTTGTTGCCGAAATCTTGTCCACTGGACGTCTTCACGTTTTTCAGGAGTCACTCCTACTCCGCCTGCCAATGACGCTTTTTCCAAATCTTCCACTCCAATAGATGTGTTAATTTTTATAGTAGTTGGTTCCCCATTATAACTATAATATACATCTACCTGCCCATTGGGAAAATAAATAATATGGACGATTTGACTTATTTTAATTTTTTGTAAATCTTTGTTGGGCGTCAATAAACTTTCGTAATTTTTTATTTTAATTTTTGTGATGTCTACCATCTGGAAGGGGGGATTTCGGGCCGTTCAATTTAATTCCACGTATTCTTCTTCGGTTTCGATTCTTTCCCGCATCTTTTTTTTCTATCCATATAATCCAAAATTCCGGTCACATTGGCAATAGGAGTGACCTCTCACCGGAAAGAGATGCTGAATTTCTACTTGAAATTCCATAGATATCAATGAAAAAAATTGTAGCATCGTATAATTACGATTTTGTCCTCCTGCCGCATCAGAGTACAAAAAATTTTGTTATAACAGTCCAACTCAAATTCTTTCTTAATTGCATAATATAATAAATTACACACAGTATTTGCTCCTTTCTTTAAACTACCTTCCATGAAAGGGAACATGTAGCTACGACCAATTTTATGTACGTGTACATTAAACATATATAACCAGATCAATCGACGAAAAAACTACGCGTTCACAGGAAGTTTCGGTAGCGGAAGATTTTGGCCAAAATCAAATTCACAATGCAGCACATTTGCGGTCGATAATTTTAATTTTTTTAATTTATTGTACTCTTCTACTTCGAGCTTATGTTCGTCGTACTTATCTTTTTGTTTTCCATTTGTTTCGTACGCGTAGCAAAGATCACAAACATCGGATCGTGGCGAACTAAATGAAAAATTTACGTGAAGGTTAAAATATTTGGAGTACGTCGATTCATCGATTGGAATATAATTATTTTTTGTCACAGACTTGTAATAATATAAAAAGGAATAATAAAGACCGTGCAAAGTTAACGTATAATCATTAAAGTAATTTAATTTTGTATCTTTCCGTGAATAATGCGACTCGGAATGTGGAATACTGTTGCAATGTTCTTGTATTAAAATCTTTACTTCCTCAGTTAATTTTACGATCTGATTTCCATGTTTTCCACGTTTATCATCCATAGTTTCTTCATTCATATTTTTTTTTTGTATTGTCTCAATCCTTTTTTTCCCCACACCGAAAACGTTGCAAATAAACTTTTTACAAACAACAATGTCATGGCCCTTAATGCGGCAATAAAAATTCCATTGTATTCGTTTATAATGTGCAGAATCCTTTCTTTCCAGCATTTGACTTATCAAAATATTTCCTGCTTGGTAATCACTACATTTCCAAAAGCCGTCGTGTATTTTTTTCTGGTTTTCGAAGTCAATTTTTACGCGCAGTTTTTTCGTCGATTGATCTGGTTATATATGTTTAATGTACACGTACATAAAATTGGTCGTAGCTACATGTTCCATTTCATGGAAGGTAGTTTAAAGAAAGGAGCAAATACTGTGTGTAATTTATTATATTATGCAATTAAGAAAGAATTTGAGTTGGACTGTTATAACAAAATTTTTTGTACACTGATGCGGCAGGAGGAGAAAATCGTAATTATACGATGCTACAATTTTTTTCATTGATATCTATGGAATTTCAAGTAGAAATTCAGCATCTCTTTCCGGTGAGAGGTCACTTCTATTGCCAATGTGACCGGAATTTTGGATTATATGGAAAGAAAAAAAAGATGCGGGAAAGAATCGAAACCGAAGAAGAATACGTGGAATTAATTAGAACGGCCCGAAATCCCCCCTTCCAGATGGTAAACGTCACAAAAATTAAAATAAAAAATTACGAAAGTTTATTGACGCCCAACAAAGATTTACAAAAAATTAAAATAAGTCAAATCGTCCATATTATTTATTTTCCCAATGGGCAGGTAGATGTATATTATAGTTATAATGGGGAACCAACTACTATAAAAATTAACACATCTATTGGAGTGGAAGATTTGGAAAAAGCGTCATTGGCAGGCGGAGTAGGAGTGACTCCTGAAAAACGTGAAGACGTCCAGTGGACAAGATTTCGGCAACAAATTTTTAAGCACGACATCTGTAAAAAATAAAGTGTGCAAAGAAGACAAGATAAGCAAAAAGAAAATGAAAAAGGAAAGATAGAAAAAAGGAGAAAAAGTAAAATTTATAAAAGAACAGAACCGAAACATGGTGTAGATACCTTACAACGTGTAAATATTGTAAATATTGCGTGTAAATACTATAATAAAAATGTTAATAAATATTTCGAAAATAATATCGCAATATTTTTTTGTAATATATAATCATATAATAATGAGAAAGTCATGTCTTTGCAGTGTAATGCGAGTGGTAAGTAGCGCAGTACGTAGCTGCTGACTGTTGGTGGCGCGCGACATTTATATATATCGTCATATCTTCTACAATTATTTATTAATCAGTGTGAAAATTGGTGAAAAACTTCCTTGTATATTAAGGAAAAACTTTGTCGCTGCAAGTTATATATACGTCAAAATAGCCTCGATACTTTTTAACGGCGAACGTTGAAAAACATGGGTTATGTCCAGTGTTACTTTTTAATGAAATATTACTACATTTTTTAACATAAGGGTTTTGTGCATACATTTTGCGGCTTCGCTAGAGTTTTCTGAGTTTTATGTTTCAAGTCTCATAACGATCCGTTAATATTTACTCAAGTTATCGCAATTTATGTTTAAAAAGGTATTGACTTTAGTCGAAGAAATTTTTTTTGTTTATAATTTTTATCTCGAATACTAATGATTCGATAAAAAAAACTGTAAATAGAAAAAATATGTGCCGTGACGAGCTTTACAAGACTATATTTATTCAAATACAGTTTAACAACATTTAATTTTCCAATTTTTCGTAGCGATTGGACAATACCGTTAAGGAACTAGTTTTTGATCAGTTTAGAGGGCTTCCCGCTTTAATATTTATTTTTAACCTAATACAACTTTAAACCATAGACTTTTTTATTCCAAAAGATGAATTAATGTTTAAAATATAAGGAAAAATTTTAAAAAGTTGAAAATAAGTATAATTTAATTATTTATAAGGTATGGAATAATAAGGTGACTAGGAACTAGTTTTTGATCATGTAAAATACATGGGAACTAATTTTTGATCAGGGTCAGGAACTAGTTTTTGATCATCTAAAATACATGGGAACTAATTTCTTATTAGGTAAGGAACTATTCAATGTAAATAATCGGATACTAATTAAAAAGAAAGTACCAAATAAACTTATTTTTAGTATTATACCATCTAAATTTAATTTTTTTATAATTTTATAATGTCCTAACCTATTTTGATCATCTAAAATACATGGGAACTAATTTCTTATTAGGTAAGGAACTATTCAATGTAAATAATCGGATACTAATTAAAAAGAAAGTACCAAATAAACTTATTTTTAGTATTATACCATCTAAATTTAATTTTTTTATAATTTTATAATGTCCTAACCTATTTTTTATTCAGGTGATCAAAAATTAGTTCCACAAGAAAAAATTGGAACTAAATAATGATCAGTGACTTTTAAAGCAAAGTGATACATATAATACTAAAATTCTTGCTCTACATTGTAAAGTAAACTATTGTAAGCAAAATGTATGAAAATAACCTTTAATACCACAACAACCAGCAAAGAAATCGACTGTGGCGTCGATAGTGATCTATTACTTCGAACAGTAAGAGATGGCGTTCAACAGGGGCTTCCGTCAAGTGGGCCACCTTACACATTTATTTCCACGAAAACTAACAATACTAACTGCTTTCACGGACAACACATATATTTTTGAATTATCAATTTTTATGTTAGTAATTATTTCAAACAATTATTTATTGACATAAACTTAAAAGAACGATTTATTTCATGAACTGATCAAAAATTAGTGCCTGATCAAGAACTAGTTCCTTAACGGTACTTTTTCACAGTTTGGAGCGCTAGGTAGTCCCCTTATTGCATCCGACCCTTCAATTGTCATAAGATCTGATGCTATACTCGTGGTAAAATATAATTTATTCCATCAAAATTTTAGTAATCGTCGTCACGCGTTGCGCATAGTTGTGTAAGGTAAATGTACCAATAACTAGCCGTTTAAGGAAACGGTGACAAAGTATAATGAATATTGTGTATAAAATTAACAATTTAAGTGAAACTTTTTTCATTCATAAAGATTTTGTTGTTTCTCATCAGTACTTACATAACAAAATTTTATTTTTTTATATATTTAACGTAAAATAAACAAGAATATTTCGACGTGCGTTACGAAAAGTAGCACGTTTCAATTTTCTTACGAACAGTAGCACGTTTTGGTTTGCCACGAAAAGAAGCACGTTCCATCGTTTCTGACGAATATTAGCACGTTTGGTCTTCCGCCGCGAAGACTAACACATTTGACTGCTTCGCCACGAAGAATAGCACATTTCGTACTGTTGCGACGAAAACTAGCACGTTATACTGTTTCACCACGAATAATAGCACGTTTGGGAATTTATGGCGAAAACTAACATATTATCCGGTTTGGCCACGAAGAATAGCTCGTTTTGGATTATACTGCAGACTGCAGAAACTATCGCGTTTCAGCGCGTGGGCAGTTTAAAAGAATTCAACTGTTGAAAATATTCCCTGATAACCAGATCTGGCGGCAGGATCTGCCGGCAGATCGACGGCAGACTACGACCGCATTCAGCTACGGATCTGCCGGCAGACCCTGCCAAGCAGACCCTGCCGGCAGATCGACGGCAGATTTACGGCAGGTCCTGCTGCCTGCCTGACCATCCAACAGCGCCATCTGAAGGCCACAATTGCCAAACAATTCCCTGCGCGTGACGTCACATGGACGTCCCTACGCACCAACACATGTATACCGTGATTGCTATAGGTGTATCCCTACCCCCAAATAACAAAGCAGCTTCTACATTTATTAAATATTTCATTTCAAAAAGTATTTATTCTATGTTTAATAATACAGGATTGGCGATTACAATTGTTACAAAATTATACAGGTAGCGCATATAAATTCGAAGAAGAACATTCAATATTTACATTTATAAATCTATATACAATACGTCCCGTAACCAGTGGTACCTACTAGGTGCGATGTCAGAAAATTTCCTGTATTTTAGACTTCTTTTTTCTGTAGAATCACCATATTCCGTATTGTGTTAGCGCTGAAAACAAATAGAACATTAGTACAAAATTAAACGTAACGTATGAATAAACAGGATACATGCGATACTTACTTCAGCTCCATCTCCGCACAGCACACACCGTAGGCGATCATGCATGCTCCTGCGAACATTAACATTTATAAGAAAATATGTATTAAATTATTATCTACTAAACAAGACGCTAAACATTCGCACTTCGCGCATAACCCTACTTGTCTGTCTTGCAAATAATGTGAATCCCGATTTCCGCGACGTAGATAATTAGAAATTATTCAATTCCATAATTACGTTTGCCTTCTGGATACGTCGAGATGAATTGTCTGGATGTTGATGTATGAAATTACTTGGAATATTCTTCGCTTTTTCCGGCACTGACTGCCACTGCCAGTGACTGCCACCTCAGACCTCGAAAACGAACGCAAACTGGACGTAGAGTCTTGACCAATCACGAATTTCGGCACTATGGCACAGCCAGCGTGCGTCGTTAGCCGGTTACAGCGTAAACATTTCGCCTAATAGAGAGTGGGGGTATAATGGTGGAGGATCTATCCCCACTCTCTATTAGGCGAAATGTTTACGCTGTAACCGGCTAGCGACGCACGCTGGGCACAGCCAATCCGAGCGTAGCTCATTGTACCGTTCAAAGTGGCACCCGTTGTGCTTGAAGACGTACGCTCGAATAATATTCCAAGTAATTTCATACATCAACATCCAGACAATTCATCTCGACGTATCCAGAAGGCAAACGTAATTATGGAATTGAATAATTTCTAATTATCTATGTCGCGGAAATTGGGATTCACATTATTTGCAAGACAGACAAGTAGGGTTATGCGCGAAGTGCGAATGTTTAGCGTCTTGTTTAGTAGATAATAATTTAATACATATTTTCTTTTAAATGTTAATGTTCGCAGGAGCACACATGATCGCCTAGGGTGTGTGCTGTGCGGAGATGGAGCTGAAGTAAGTATCGCATGTATCCTGTTTATTCATACGTTACGTTTAATTTTGTACTAATGTTCTATTTGTTTTCAGCGCTAACATAATACGGAATATGGTGATTCTACAGAAAAAAGAAGTCGAAAATACAGGAAATTTTCTGACATCGCACCTAGTAGATACCACTGGTTACGGGACGTATTGTATATAGATTTATAAATGTAAATATTGAATGTTCTTCTTCGAATTTATATGCGCTACCTGTATAATTTTGTAACAATTGTAATCGCCAATCCTGTATTATTAAACATAGAATAAATACTTTTTGAAATGAATTATTTAATAAATGTAGAATGTGCTTTGTATTTGGGGGTTGGGATACACCTATAGCAATCACGATATACATGTGTAGGTGCGTAGGGACGTCCATGTGACGTCACGCGCAGGGAATTGTTTGGCAATTGTGGCCTTCAGATGGCGCTGTTGGATGTGTCAGGCAGGCAGCAGGACCTGCCGTAAATCTGCCGTCGATCTGCCGGCAGGGTCTGCTTGGCAGGGTCTGCCGGCAGATCCGTAGCTGAATGCGGTCGTAGTCTGCCGTCGATCTGCCGGCAGATCCTGCGCTCTCCTGGCAGACCCTGCTGTCCATCTGCTGGCAGACTGCAGGCAGATGGTTATCAGGGTTGTTTAATAAATAATAATTCCATCTAATCTCCAAAAGACAACACATATGAAAATTTTAATCTACATAATTTAAGTAAGGGAGGGTGCGGGAATTGCGAACGCGGGGTAAACGCGAACATGCTACTTTTCGTGGCAAACCGCTCTAACGTGCTAGTTTTCGTAGCGCACGTCGATTTGTACGTGTAAATGGGCCAATATATAGCCAACCTCACGCGATTGACCTAGCGTCCCGATTTTCATGTCCCAGTGCCTAGCCAGTACCAGTACGAGAATGTGATGGAAGTTGCTTACATTTTAATATTTACGTTTATTAATAAAGTATTGCATAAAATAATATTTATACAGGAACTGAACGTATATGTATTTATAGCGTGGACTTAATTTTACATAACATTGTAAGGTGTAATAACATCCCTGTGCTGCGTAATTGACAAGTCACAAAATGTTCTTTAACTAAAGATGTAGACTTGGAGTGATTTGTGAATGAAAGTGTGAAAGTTAATAAGAGCGCTAGGCTCGGTTCTACATGACATCTCAAAACTTTTTATGGGTGAAGAGTATATGTATATATATATATATATATATTACTTTACAAACCTTGAAGTAACTCCTCTTGATTTATATCTTTACAAGGACCTATATCAGACTCTGTTGACAAGTTTGAAATCTCAACTTCGACTAAGTTACAAGCTTCAGTGTCTATTACATGTGAAACTTGATTATTCTGTACATTATTAACATTTTTTCTGGTAAGATAACTATTTCTAAATTGTTAATATCTAAATCGCCATCAAGTGCTGTAGAAACACCAGGCACAGAATCAACAAAGTCTTTATTTTCGTGCACTCTAGAGTCATCTTCAGTGGATTGATTATTACTAATATTTACTCCTATATTAAGTAAATACAAATAACTAATTTACCGTATATAGTTGTTAATGGTTGGAAAAAGTTTCCAACAAACTACAAAAATTTGTTTTCTTTAAATATCTTATAATAATACTTGCAAAACAAAAGTTTTCTAATATTTAATATTTAATATTACGAAACAGTTTTATATATATAAATGTATTAAATAAGTAATCTAATTAATAACTAAACCAGAAAGTCTCTTCGTCTTCAGCCAATATTGCAATAGTCCTTTATTTTCATTATTGGAAAGCTCCCAGGTTCCACTGAAAACAGCATTTTGGAAACCTTCTAAAACATCTGCACTGATTATATTTTCTAAAAACTGAAGATGTTTTTTAGCTTCCTCTTGATCGTTGTTTGCAATTCCCGAAAAATTTTCAATTTCAAATGTGATTTCTGCAGATGATTTCCTTTGTTTGTTTAAGACATTAAAATCCACAGCATTCGCATTGAAAGGTGAAAGTCCACACGTTTTAAACCCGTTTATAATTATTTGAGGCAGATTATTTATTGAATCCACAGATTTTTTGAGTAGTGGAGCAAAATTTTCTCTTCTCATTCTCTGTCCCGCATTTTCAACTCTCCACTCATCAACAATACTTTTCCATTTGGCTTTTAATGGATGGAATACTGCTACATCCAATGGTTGGAGTACGTGGGTCGTATTTGGGTAAAGTGCAATCAACTCTATCTGTTTTGCTTTACAAAACTGAGATAAATCTAATGTTAAGTGTGATACATGACCGAAACATTCACTTATAAGGAATAGAGTTTCCCGATTTGGAATATATATTTTTAAAGTACTCATAGTAACTAAAAATTCTGAAAAATCCTGAAAATTATATCTGCGATAGACCTATTTTACTCGTGATACCAATAACATTTAATGTAGCCTCAAGGCGTATGCGAAAAACGGCAAAATCCTCATATTTAAGAATAATTGGCTAAAACCTGGCATTCGTATGTTTTTTGTGGTGCTGAATCCGAATACGACGTTATTGTTTGTGTAAAGAAAATTCCTTACATAGTTCTCTTCATAAAAAATCGGTTTTTTGGAGGTAACTCAAAAAGGAAAGGCCGAAGAATATTTTAAATATTTCTTTCGGATTACTCGTACCAATTTACTTCAAAATCCATTTTAACCTGTTTTTAACTCCCAGGGGCCGTAGCCCAGATGTATCGGGACCCATAGGGCAAGATACCAATTCATAACCAGTTTAGGTTAGGTTGAAAAACAGTCTCTGATTGAACCTCGCCTTTGCGTTTCTCTGTTTTCTTTCTTTCTTTTCTTGCTTATATACTTGTGTTGTGCAATAAAGACCCTTAAGAATAATAATAATAATTTCCCTGACCAAGAGAAATCACCACTGCGTGTCTAATGCCAAACCCTTCTACCTAAATCCACTTACCGAAAAATTTCATGTTGTTAAAGAGTTGAGTTGTACGTATCTCCAAAAAAAAACCGATTTTTTCTTAAGAGATCTACCTTACGAATTTTTTTTACGCAAACAGTAACGTCATATTCATTTCAGCACCATAAAAAACATACGGATGCCAGGTTTTAGCCAGTTATTCTCAAATAAGAGGATTTTGCCGTTTTTCGCATACGCCTTGAGGCTATATTGAATGTTATCGATAACATAAGTAAAATAGGTCTATCGCAGATATAATTTTCAGGATTTCTTAGTTAGTATGAGTAGTTTTAGAATATATATTATAATAAGAATATATAAGCAAAGGCGGATTTAACGGCGGGTGCATCGGGCGCGCGCTCGGGGCCCCGACTTCCGAGGGGCCCCACAAAAACCAACTTTCCACTTTATTTTATTTTTCCTGTCTTTCCCGTTTTTGTAAGGGGCCCAATATTTTATTTTGCGCCCGGGGCCTCAACAGGCCTTAATCCGCCTCTGCTTATAAGTGAATGTTTACTTGTAAGTATAGGACTACTGGAAATTGAATGTTCTGTTTCGCTAGCCATGGATAAAACTGGGTTGTTATGTGTCCATAAAAACCTTCACCAGTCATCCAACCTCGCTCTGTACTTCCAGCCATCCATCCTGGTGACAAGCTGCTCGCCACCAGGGATTGTAACCGCCGCCTAACCCTAACCCGAACCCGGTTAACCGAGCGAAGGTTACTGTAACCCGTAGTAACCCCGAAGGAACGGCTCCCAAAGAGTACAGAGAGCCGGTTAACCCGCTCGGAGCGGGTTACAAGTGACATACGACATTCTACGTCCAAAATCCGACTATGGTTACTCCGCGCGCGTCCACCGCTGCTATGCAACTGCAATTTTAACAAGAACCGGGTTGCATGCAATGACGTCAATTACTTGCAGGGTTCTGATTCTCCATGTAATTTTTAAACTCTCGAGGAAAAATGTTACGAATTTTCTTGAATTATACCCACGACATTACATGCAAATCGTTTCTTGGTCAAATTGCATCACCGTGTTGGATGAATGGCCTATAACAAATGTAACAATTCTGTAGAAGTTCGAAAGGTAATTTATTTATTTATAATAAAAATAATATTTTGTAACACAACTATTATATATGAAATTTACTGATTTGTAAGAAAATAGTATGCAAGTGTTAAAATGAAAACACAATGTTTATACTATACGGTCATGGAATATATTAAGTACATTTTTCAACTTTAGAAACATATCACCCTCGAGGAGAAATTTGCAAAATAAAAATTTGTTTATAATTTGACGTTACATAAATAATTTTAAAATTTCAAAAAAATATTATTCAAATAGACAAAATCTTCTGCATTAAAATAAAAAAAGGATGAACCTAATGCGATAGATAGTTTTTAAAATAAAAATTCATAAGTACAGGTCGATTTCACAAAAATAGGGAAACACTACGCCCTCTACCGGATTAGGGTAACCCGCTCCGAGAGCGGGTTAACCGGGTAACTCTGTGCCTAGATGCCTCGGGTTACCCGGTTATGTAAATTAGTCTACGGTACTGAGAACCGAACCGGCCTAGGGTTACGGTTACAATCCCTGCTCGCCACACTGAATGGTATTCTCTCATACCAGAATAATACCATTGGTGGTAACAGAACTCCGTTACCACTTACAGTAAACAAAACAGTTAATTATTCTCCTTTTCATCCCCATTTACTACTTTGTAAACAGCCTTGAATCCTGTGCGCGCTAAAACTTTGTCAGCCTTTGGCACCAAAGAGAAGGCACTCTCATCAAGATTAAAAATTCTTGATGGATCAATATTTAATAATTGCAACTTTTCGAAATGTTGTTGTACTTCTTGAAACAACTGCCTTAAAACTTCTTCCGTTGCTGATGCTCGGCTTGCACTTAAATTTTCAGCAACTCTCCGAGTTATTTCTGGGTGTCTTCGACAGAAACTTTCAAACCAGTGCCTTCCTGGCTTATTGTCTTTGAGAGGAGTTGCCTTTTTAGTTCATTCGCTAATTTTTTAACACACTCAAGCAATTGACTCTTCATGACTGGAAAACCTCTTTCACTACAATATAAAATCCAGTGTACAAGAATATTGTCCTCTTCAGAAGTTAAGTAAGTGGCAGGGCCTCTGGCACCTTCAACTGGGATCGTGGATTTGTGTTTCGCATGTAAAGTACTTCTGGGTACATGAAAAACTGCAGCAGCCCTTCTTTTACTTCTTTCAATGCTAAATTAACACACTGCTGCGTACAAGAAGCTTTCTGCCTATTTTTTTCCTTTTTGTCCATTTTGAAATTTCTTTAAATGCAAAAACAATAAGTTTAGTTACACTATCAATAGAAGTTTGTGGTTATTTTATGTCAGACTCAAAACAACCAACAAATTCATTAAACTGTACATATACATAAACTTTAATAAACTTAAATTAAACGCTATCATTATTATCTAGAAAAATAATTTTTATATTATGATTTATGATCAAAATACTTACCGGCTTTATTCCAAATATCGAGTCAGAAATTCACACTTTTTTCGTAATTTTGCTCCGGCGATGCCGATTAACATTTGCAACTCACTTCACCCGATTTATTGGACACGTGGTTAGTTACTGGGCTAACCAGATTTGTTTGCACCGATAAATAGCCATGTAAATATTCAAATAAAAAATATTTTTCATATACAAATTTTTTCTTTCTATGTGTTACAAATATTTTCAAGATTCTAAAACCATTTTTTCTATCTATAGAAGAGACTATAAATGGTATTTCTAAATATCTAGACAAAACAACAAGACGAGATAACTTCAGATATTAAACCGAACAATTAAGTAATGCAAATTATACCAAACATGTCTTTTATCTTACGTGCATAGTTTATTAATATTTCAACAGATGGCTAGGTACTGGTGCATAGCTCGTTATTGGTACATTTACCTTAATGCACACAAGGAAGTTCGAAACAACAGCACCAGTTCGTTTTAAATAAGAAGTTTATTAATACAACGTTCTGAAGTTTACTGCGAATAAGTGACAAGACTCACTTCCTGACAGATTCTGAGCGTTGGTGAAAAGTGTGGAAACTGGCTCGGGGTTTGAACGGCTAGCTGGAGCAGGGCCGGCGTGCGGATGGTTGGCACCCTTATGCAAGAACATTTTCGGCGGCCCCAAACTTTTGCATCTGTTTTCTATTTAATATGTTTTGTCTTTACGAGGTACAATAAAAAGAAGAATTACATTTTGCTTATGTGGTAGTTGGATTCCTTTATTATTAACCGTGCGATATAGTTTTTTAGCGCCCCCTTCGGCTGGCGCCCTTATGCGGCGCAGAAGTTACATTATGGGTTCCGCCGGCCCTGAGTTAGAGATAGTAGTAGGGATAGGATACGCCAAGCTTCAAGAAAAATCGAGCTTACGATAACGTAAGGTACATAGGGTACGGATCATGGACCTGAAGGACAGTGCCTAGTTGCGGGGGGTTTGTTCGTAAGACGGAAGGGGAATCGCCTGTGTAGCCATCTTGTTATGATATACTAGTAGTGCACTCTATAGAGTCCATTATATATATAGTTATTTTCTGGCAATTAAATATAACGTATTTTCATTCACCCTATGTATTACAATTCGTATAAATATGTATTACTTATAAAAATATTGATCAATTTATGAATCCTGAGTAATGCAAGTGTAAAGTTTCAAAGTTTACCACGGTATGACATAGATGGCACCACTAGTATATCATAACAAGATGGCTGAAACAGCTTGATTCCCCTTGCGTCTTTCGCTTACACCCCCGCGTCAACTTATAAGCAGTGATGGGTAAAGACACGAATTTTCGATTTTATACACGACACGTGTCTTAAATGTCGTAAATGTCGTAAATGTGTCGTAAATGTCGTATATCTGAAATGAAAATAACTAACCTATAAAACATTTTTCGTATAGGTTATGAAGAAGTGCCAATTTATTAATAATTATAATTCTGATTAAAAAAATTAAATTAAATTAAGTTACACTGACGAAAAATGGATATTGAAAGGTTAGTAAAAGAAACGCATTGGGAAACCAAGAATTTCGATACGCCAACTACTGACAGAAAATGGAACTACTGAGAGCAGGTCGAAATCCGTCGAAGTCCATATGATTATCAGTGTTTAAATAGACATGTTCTGAAAAACGAGTGTTTTTAAATTTGTTTGAACACTAAATTTTTACTTCTTCAATCAATAAATACTTATTCGGAATGTTTGGTGGGATCCGGCCCTATTTTCAATGGTTTGCCAACTTACCACCAGAGGGCTCAAATTTAGGCCACGTTTCCACTAAGTTTCCCAATATAGAATAATAAATATAATTTGTTTACTTTCACCACACTGGAAGGGATGTTGCACCCAAAAAATAAATTTGATAATAATTTATCAATTTCATTTTTTCTGAAACGGATATTTTTATTTGTATAATATTCAATTCAAATAAATTTTTATTTATTATCGTACATTTATTTCTAATTACTTTACCTTTCACGATTCATTTTTTACTAGTTTTATTTAAACAATTACAAAACAATAATGAAGAGTGTTAAGACCAAGACCACGCTTTGGAATACTTTTTTGGGGTTATGAACGCGGTGATTATACGTAGTTTTCGATATTATCGACGTATTCTACAGTATTTTATAGTATTCGCATGCAACCAACAAGCGAGTCAGAAAGAACTATATTTTTCCAACACTTTAATTGTTGAAACCTTAAAATAATGAATATTTCTATTTACGACATTTGCGACAAATGACACGTATAAAATGGGCTTAAAAACGACATATTATACATACATTTGCGACACGTCATAAATGCATTTACGACGCGGCGTAAAATACGCGACCCATCACTGCTTATAAGTCTAGCTCATGCAGTGTCTTTCAGGTTCATGGTACGGCAGAGGTGTAAGATGCGAAGATTTCCGACTGCAGCGCCGCTTGCGGTAGAGTGAGGAAGTTTTGATAGTTTTCATTCGGTCCGTACTCTATTCAGTGATGCTAAAGCTAATGGTCGGAGTATCGAGAATTTCCCCCACCATGCACATACACAACTCCACGATCCGCGCGTGCGTGAGCCCAGCGCTTCGGATGACTTCGGACAATTTCGGGAGTTGAGAGGGACGGTGAATATGAGCCTTTCTCTCTCGCTCTTGAAACGTTGAGATTCTAGTGCCGGCAAGGTTGCCGTTCGGGGATCTTTCGTCTTACTTACTCATGCTGTACCTATCACGGACTCCTTCACTCTTACAGGCCTCGGACGGTAAACGGCAACCCTGGTCGCTGGCAAGCGGCACGAGCCACCGTAATGCGATTTTGGCTTCCCGGATATTTTCACTTTCCGACTCAGATATTCTTGTAAGGAAAAAAAATTTCGAAAAAAATTTTATTGCGGAAATACACGTTTTAGGATCTCCTGATCACACTGAGACTATTAAAAAAATAGATTTTTTCAAAATCTCGAATGTTTGTTAACACAATTGCGTTTAAATGGCTCAATAGATTTTAATAAAACTTTATACTTAGATTTCATATTTTCGTCTTAAAATCTGGTTAATTTTTTAACCTAATCGGTTCATGAATAATGATAATTACCTCTTATAGTTCTATAATTTTTCGTATTATTTAGTATAAATATTCGTTATTCGTAAAAATTAAAAAGATTCTCTAAATGAATCTCACAGGGAATTAAATACTACGTAAAAAAGTTAAATAAATTTTTTCCCTATTTTCGCTCATAAAGGATTTTCGTTCACGATGCACGTAGGATTTTGCAATATCCGAATTGCAATAAACCGTTGACATTGACGATAGACGCTTTAGCTTACGCTATGGGCACCGATACTTACTTGTACAGTTACAATTATTACAGAGAACAATTTATTAAAATTGAATAAAATTTATTTTCTTATAATTTTCGTATAAAATAATTTACATAATTAATAATTAATGCACATCTGTGTTGTTTTTTGTTTCCTTTCTTTAAAAGCTGTTTTAATCACGGCAATGGAATTTACAGAATCATGACTAAGTTTATTCCTTTTACAAGTTTTGACATCGGTCAGAATAGAGAAAATTCTTTCTGCTTCTGCATTTGAGTGAGGAAGACTCCTTGCAACATTCACGAGTTGTTTCAAGACTGGGAACAGAAGATTGTTATCTTTATCACTCGCAGAATTAATTTGGACCTATACATATGTCATCAAAGCACAGCTGTGACAATTCTTGACATTGCACTTTGTCGAAAGTATAATACAACTTATTCCATTCTTCTTTTAATTTTAAGTGGTTAAAAGATCCTAATTTTTGTGCAACGTAAATTAAATCTTTCAAGGTATCGTCTCTATACCTATCAAAAAGTGCTAATTTCAAATCGAAAACCTGCAAACTGCCTAAAAATGTATCTTTTAAAGGGAAACGTTTTATTATCTCGGTAATGGCTCTAATGTACAAAGCTAAGCAAAATTTTTTAATTTCAAGAAACGTTTCCTGGGGCAAAGTATTATCATCGACATGATCCTTCAAATAATGTTCACACTCAAAACCGAGGCAAATGTCCTTCAAGTCTAACAAATTGTTACCGGAAAAAAAATCTATGTGAAACATCGAGTCGTTTATTGTTGAATATTCTGGTTTTAAAATATGTCCGCGCAAATCTTGAAACAAAAGTCTAGATTTAGAATATAATAAATGAACGGCTGTCCTGCGGGTTTGAAAAAACGCGTTGAAGGAATTGAAATAATTTAAAATATATTTAAGAAACAAAAGATAAGCTTTTGTTTCTATTTTTTTTATATCACAAAGTAGATTATCAGCCGTATCGTTTTTTTGATTTTCAAATACTTCCGAAATTAAAAAAAGATTTAACGCATCCCAACATTCCAGAATGCGTGCTACGCAAGCGTGCATGGCTAGCCAACGCGTATTGCACAATTTAAAATTTTTTTTTGACTTATTATTAACAAATTCTTGAAATTTGCAAAATTCGCCGACCGTTTGGCGCTAATATTAATATAAACTGTTAAATTTCGAATAAATTTTTCAATATAACTTGGGATTTCTGAACATGCTTTACTAGATACTAATGCCGCGGAATGGCAAATACAATTGACTGTTATTAATGAAGGACACCTCGTTTTAAGTTTTGAACAAAATGAGGAAAAGCGCCCCATCATCACTGATGCATTGTCACATGTGAGTCCAATTATATTCTGCACAGGAATTTGCTTTTTGTGCAATGCTTTCTCAAATGCTGAAAATAAACCTTCTGCAGAGCAATCTATGGCGTCTAATTTTAATAATTCTAATAATTCTGTAAAAGCTGCAGAAGTTTCCGAATTTACGTATTTAATTAAAAAAGTGAGCCATTTTACGTTAGAAATATCTGTGCTTTCGTCAACAAATATAGAAAATTTATGATGTCGAGCACTTTCAATAATTCTACTTACTTCTACTTTAGAAAGCACGTTTGTAATAATTTTGTTGCATTTTAAGCGGCTCAAGGTTAATTTACTGGCTATATATGAATCTGGAAATATAACCTTCAGAAGGCCAATTAAATAAGCACTAATGTGAAATGGAATATTGTGCTCGACAAAAAAAGCGCACAAAGCAATTTCAGCAATCTGAATCTTCTCGAGAATATTTTCGGGACTATCACTCACATCAAAATCATCAAAAGCAGCACTGTTACGTTCGGATAATTTAGAAACGTTCTCGGCGTGTGATTTTGTACCAAAATGATTTTTTATTTCTGATAACCCGCTACTAATCATATAATTTTTACAACACGCGGAACAATGAAATTTGGAGTCGTCGTTAAAAACGCGTTGTAGCCAAGGTTTAAAATCATCGCGCTCTAACCATTGTCGAAGAAAAGTTCTCGGAATATATTTGCGTTTCGCTGTAGGAGAATTCATGACAAAAACCAGGGATCGAAAAAGTTCTCGGACCCTCGTTTTTTAAAAATTCTGTTAGAACTTATTTGTTTCGATGCGGAAAATATCTGTTTCTGTGGAATTTTTAATGAAACAAATGCTACCTTCAGGAACTTCTTTAAAAAGTGTTCTCATGGAACAGATATTTTAGAACCTATATAATAAAAGTTCCATGGAAACAAGTTACATTAGAACATTTATTAAAAAAGTTTTCAAAAGATAAAGAAAAGTACTCAACTATTGAAGTTTATATTAAACGACCATAGATGTAATTTAAGTTCTACAAACCTAGACAATATTTTGCTCGTAAAATTATATTGTTAAATAAAACTCGTACCTAATAGTTTAGTACTTTTCTTTATCTTATGAAAACTTTTTTAATAAACGTTCTAATATAACTTGTTTTCATGGAACTTTTATTATAACGATTCTAAAACATCTACGTAGGTAAGTATTACATATAAATATTACAAATTCAAAATATCAATTTAACTGTATGAATTATTTAATATTCTTGTAGTACTATCCATTGAATAGTATTTAGTGTTTGTTACAACGATTGAGAACTTTTTTAATATCGGTGAACAAAATATCTGTTCCTGTTATACAGAAATTTTTATTCTTATATTTTATAAGTTCCATTCCACCTAGAACTTTTATTTTCAAGAACTTTTATTTTATCGGTTCTTCTGAGAACTTATAATGTAAGAACATTTTTAAAAAAGTTCCGCGGCATTTGTTTTAAATGGAACCTATTGAAAAGTTTCAGAACTTTTTCGATCCCTGACAAAAACCCGGGAAAACAGACAGAGGAAAAAGATAAATAAAAAAAAGAAGAGGAAAGTATATAAATTAATGAAAAAAAAAATACTTACTTGTTTAGTTGATGCCTTCATAAACCACACGCACTGTAGTCCAGTGAAATTAGGATTTGTCTTTGGAATAAATCCCAGCAAGCTAAATTTTGGTACGGGCCTTTATTTGGTCGTTTTAAACAACATGTCAAAAGTCCCCATCGATCCGAGTGCCGCTAAAAATTTTACAGAGGGTTGAAAAAAAAAATAACAGTTTTTCGCGAATATCTCGTTATCTAGCAGTTTTGGCAAAATAGGTCTCACACAATTTATAACGTAGGAAAAATTCACGAACCGTAAGAACTGTAAGAACTATAATTTACCAAATGTTAGTCCTAATTAAGAGAAGTAACTTTTTCCTGAACACTTTTTTTCTATCTCCTACAGTTCGCGAGTAATAATACAAAATAAAAAAAATTTCAGGGGTCAATTGCTCTTGGAGTGAATTTGGGCAGCAAACGAAATTGCGTTGTACTCAGCAGGACTTCCGCTACATATTTACAGAGTTTCATAATTTTCTGAATTTCCGGGTTCGGGATCTTCCATTGTCAAAAGTATGGGGGTTGAAACTTGGTAACCCGGCACACATGAAAATGGTTACTCCTACGAAAAAAACTTATACAACCTTTTTTGTAGAGAATTTCCTAGGTTATAAATTGTGTGAGACCTATTTTTGTCGCAAAACTGCTAGATAACGAGATATTCGCGAAAAACTGTTATTTTTTTTTCAACCCTCTGTAAAATTTTTAGCGGCACTCGGATCGATGGGGACTTTTGACATATTGTTTAAAACGACCAAATAAAGGCCCGTACCAAAATTTAGCTTGCTGGGATTTATTCCAAAGACAAATCCTAATTTCACTGGACTATATGTCCGTTACGGTATCCCGCCAAAAAAGCCCGCGTAATGTAGTACCAACAATGTACAAGCGGGGCGCTGAAGTAGAAAATCTTCAATTCTTCGCATCTTGCATAGCACGAAACTACCAAAGAATATTATTCTATAGAGCGGAGATATCACGAGCTGAGATTCCTTACTCCACCGCAGGCGGCGCTGCAGTCGGAAATCTTCGCATCTTACACCTCTGTGGTACGGATGACACATGGTTTTCGGCTCTAGATCTAGATGGCGTTGTTGCAGGCAAGAGTGGCGGAGCGCGGTATTCTCAGTCGTTGCTTATTCTTAAGCAAATGCTTAAGCATTCGGCATCCTTTACTAGCTACTACGTTAGTAGAGGATGCCGCATGCTTAAGCATTTGCTTAAGAATAAGCAGCGACTGAGAATACCGCCCATAGTGTTCGCAAAAGGAGAAAGCGTGTATTTTTTTGTAAACATAAGTAACTTCAGAGGAGAGTAAGTACTTACATATTTACGTTACAGTTACGCTGGTTTCAAATAGTGGGCGGAGCAGGCATATTTTGTGTTTAACCGAATTAACGAATTACTTGGCGCACAGAAATAAATCCTGGTCCCTGATTTGTCGAAGCACAAAAGCCGTTTGTACCACGTGGGGTGCTTTAAAGATGATTCATCGTACATATCCTCACGTCAGGCGATCACTTTATCGCCATGCATTCGATCATTTAACTTCACGACGTACGCATACGGAATCGTCCACGCAATTCGCTCCTTCGAGTCAGACGTTTGTTTTGTTTTACATGCAAAGTTAGTGCAAATAAATGGACTTAGACCTGACATATAGAACGAAATGTAAGTTTCTCAGCATAAAATTTATCCTCAGTTGGTTCGATTTTATATGCTCATCTACTTCAGCTTATCGTTAATTACTTTACGTATTAACTTATGTAAGTTTTCCATAGCGGTTTAATGTGTACTTTCAGTTCAATACTAAAAGAAATTCTAGACATTTGTAACAACTATGTGCGATAAATAAAACTCATACTTGTCAACCGGGGAAGCCCCGTACTGTATTGCGTTCACATTCATGCATTGCTATTCTAACCTCTAAAGAAGTCAGGAGTTTCCAGCAGGCAATCGCGTTGTGATAATATCTCTGTTCGACATTGCATCATCTACAGTGCATTTCATTCACGGGCAGGTCTACGTTGACTTGTTTGAATCAATTTTCGCATTTTGAAAGAAATATTCGCGAGAAGTGCTTGACATATATGTATGTATGTATGTATAAACGCAACGCAACGCCAGCGGCCAGCCAGCGTTCTTCTACTCATCTACTGTTTAGTCGCAGTATGAAATGTGCACGGATCTGACGTGACCGCGTACGCAACGATACATGTGCCTTTGTATACCTCACGGTTTGTTAATATTTTTTTAAGTAGTAGTTTCATGTTACCATGATTGGTAATAGTAATCAGAATTCTGGTATCATTTTGATCTGCCGAGCAGATTATCTTCGATTGTTCTCTGACATATACGGTACAGTTTGTAAATCTGATTTCAAAATTATGATTCTCTCGTAATTAAACTTCTTAATACAATGGAGAAAAAAGAATCTCCCAATATGATTATTGGATTGAAATTCTAACACAAAATGTTTTTATGTAAAAAAATCTCTTTTATTTAGTTATTTAAAAATGTGTCTGCAAATTCTCAATATTTTTTAAGTCATGTTAATTTTGCTATGCAAGACTTTTATTTTCACTTTTAGTTAATTTGAAATAGTTAATCCCTTAGTTGTTGATCTACTCGTTAGCATCGAAAATGTGGAAACGTCACGTACATTGTTGGGCACCAAAAATTGTTCTTTTCCCAATTTTATTTTTAACTAACTGATCAAAATTCACTTTGATGGTAAAATTTGCTGTATTACATCATAAACGAGGTATAGGACTCGACATATGAATACAGTTCTTAAAATTTTTCGTTGATATAGCAGAAATATTTTCATGTTTACTACTTCATCAATGTCAGTAATGAAAACACAATGTGTTTGTCGTACTCACAGTTCGGAAAACGTAAACGGCGCTCAAAAACCAGTGGTACAGTGATGCTCGGTTAAGCTTGAACGAACTATACATGCCAAGGTACCACCATTTTTTGTGCGACTTCACCTTCATCACTTCGAGCCCAGCAAAACATATATTGATACGGAAAAGTAAGTGAATTGGAGTATTTTTAAATAGGAATGTACTCTACCGACGTACACAATCCCCAAAATAGTCTGCTTTATGTCGTGTTTGACCTTATTTTCATTGGGAGAACCGCACCAATCAATTCGTATTATTTTCGTAAAAATAGGAATCACAGGGCGACAGTTATGGAAAGTTAAATTTTTATCATTGCGCGATACATTGTAACGTGAGCGGCACTCGTTCCAAGTATCGGGCCTTGGCCGTGGTTGCTTGACGTACCTACTACATCTATCTCATTTACTCCCGTTGTATCTGTTCTCTTTCCTTGTCCATCTGTTATGAGGCTGATTCTTTGAATCGAAACGCTATCGCACTCGCGATAATTTGAATGTGCGGGCTAGATTCATTCAAATTCAACCGACCATTACTGTATCTGGAATGATATTAACAAAAAACATAATATTTTTACAAGAGTATCTTTATTCATAATTCTCTACTCAGAATTATTAATAATATTTCAGCAATAGCGATACTTGCATTATCATTAATATTATCTATTTTAAACAAATCAAATATTTATTACGAGATTTCAATACTCGTAAACAACTCAAACGTATATATTTGTAGTATCCTTGTTAGTAATCTTTAGTACATTGTTAGTCACTAAAATAACAGTATTATACATATTAAGTAATCATTTATTTGGTAGGTATATTTTCTATGTCAGCGGTTCTTAACCTGTGGTCTACGGACCCCCGAGGAGCCGCGATTTATAGATATAGGTACTATTATTTCTTTACATTCGTATGGAACCACTCCAATAAAAATATTATAATAGGAGTATGTACGTGTATTTATTTATTTCTTCTTTCTTTCCAAATTTGAAGATCCTTGATAAGCAACTTCAAAGAAATATTTCATGCACGTTAGGGTTTTAAGTCTTGGGGGTTTGTGACAATAAAATATATTTAAGCAGGGTCCATGGTAAAAAAGAAGGTTAAGAACCGCTGCTTTATGTTATATATGTAAGTACATATAAGGTACTGAAACTGGTAATCAAGAACATAAAAATGATACTGCACATCCCAGGACTTTGTCTTATCATGTGAATTATCAGTGATTATTAGTTATTGCAACAGCAGTGTATGAAACATAAATGATAAAGTGTATCTAATCAGGGCCCGATCTTGCGGGGGGGGGGGGGGGCATGCAGGGCAACTGCCCAGGGCGGCAAAATTTGGCTTCGCTTTTCTTCGCTCATTTCGATGCTTGATTCTGTATTAAATTGATTCGTATCCTGTTACGAAATATCCTGCTCCACAATTTTCATTAAAGTGACTTCGCCATCATAATTGTAGTACAAGAAAAGACTTATTTTTTAGTTTTTAGTGCATTTTCGATCAAATTGAATAAAATCGTATGACTTAAAATTTTTTTTTATATATTTTTTTGTTATTTACTTTTTAGTGTATGAGTTTCGAAATTAAAAAAACTTGAAGAATTGAAATATTAGTACGTGACGGATCATTTCTCGATAAATTGTGTACTTACGGAATTCGCGATGCTACTATTAGGCAATTTTTGGTAGTTTTTGTCGTTTTCGAGATGTGGGCGGGAGGCTGATTTCAAGGTTATGTGTTTTTTTGTACGGGATGCAATTTTTTCACACCCATGAGGGTCAGTTTTTTTTAAAAAAATTTGTATTGTCATAATAACTACGCACGCCTGCAAAGTTCCAAGTCGATTGGATTCCTGGAAGTGGGCTAAAATTAAGTTACAAGATTTGAATCAAACAATCAAACAAACGGACAGAGGAGTGAAGCTAATAAGTATAAAATCGCTTATAAAACCAATAAAAAAGTAAAATTTTTTGAAAAGGCGAAAAAAGTAGGTAATACATGTTTAAATTTAGTATCAAACTTATCAATTGTTTTTAAATCATATAATTACTACAGTGTTTATAAAACAAAAGGCTTTTGTTATTCAACAACATATCTCCAAAATGTTTCACTCACTGTCAAAAATTATATTTTAAAATAATTATTTATAATTAAAACTTTGTGATGACACCTTCTTAAAACCACAAATTGGTCACATGGGGTTCACTGTATCCCCGCATCATTTTTGAGTTACCATTTTCGTATTTGTGAATCTTTTAACTTTTGAGTGATACCCTAATATTGTACATTCGTAATACTCATACAATCATGCTCTAATAGTCTTTTCCTAGAAATGTAAATTTTGATATGATGAAATTTGTAGTTGAAAAAAGACTATTTTTTTCACGATAAATCCCCTTTGCAAGTCCTAAAGGCGCGACATTTGAACTCGGAAATTGCTCTTGGGATGCATCCCGTGTGACCACGAAGGGTTAAATATACAGGGCGGCAAAAATCATTTTTGCCCGGAGCGTTGGATGAGCTAGATCGGGCCCTGTATCTAATGGAAAATAGTATAAGTACATTCGAGGTATAGGGTAGACCTATGGTAATAATATCCAATGCATTTCTCTGACCCGGGTTTGTGGGGTCCTAACAATAAGACTCCATTAACATTTTAGTGTTACACGCAACGGTAGAGTAGGGTCACAGCCGTCTTTAATACTAGCCGTGCTGAACAACGTGGCAACTCCGCTCATGTAAGAATCGGGAGCCCGACCGAGTCCGACTCTTGAATCTTGGGAGTCTGGCACGTGTTGCGGCGAACTTTGTTGATAGACATTGATTAAAGCTGTTTTAGAAAAATTGATACAAATATACGACATTTTTTAATAATTACATACCAAATAATATATAAATACTACAATTTTTTGTGGTTCGGTAAATTTCCTCACCACCTCAGGGGTATTACCATGGCGCGTTACCGTTTGAATCATAAAGTGGGTGGTTCGCCAATAGCCCTATCATCCGACATAATAAAATAAAATAAAAACGTAACAAAAATAATAATGTGATCAAAACTGAAAACAAAAAATAACAATAATTTGATCTACCTGAAAGAAAACATTAAAAAAAATAACAATGATATAATCTGCCTGAAAGAAAACAGAAATAATCTTTGAAATAAATTAAATAGAATGTTAAATTTTGAAATAGGGTACTAATCAAATAAAACAAACTACATATATACATACATTAAAGAAAATACACATTTATAAGTTAAACTTGTTACTAATCTAACTAAAAGTCTTCAATTTTCGTTTATTAGAAGCAACATTTCTATTTATATGTAACTGATTATTGTTTTTAGTTTTGACATAGTCATTCAATAAAATATTTGAAAAAACAGATAATAATTTAAACAAAATATCGCGGTAATCTTTTCCATAAATACACGTTTCAGAAAATGGCAAGTAATCCGAATCTGATCTGATACTAAGATATGTTAATTTACATAAAATATTTTTGTGATTCTCAGACCGCAAAAATTGAGATTCCAAATTATTATCATTTATTATGGCTTCCATTATTGCACACATATGAATCAATAAGGTTGTTACTTCCTCAGTGGGAATAGAAAGGCCTCCTCTTTGTAAATGATCAAAATATACATTTCCTACAGTGTTTCCTTTATCCTCTACAATCAATAATTTACAGATGTTACAATTTAATTTTTTGGAAACAGAATGAGATCCATAACCGGATATATAAATTTTAATTGAATCGTCTAAAACAGATTCAGATAAATATTCATTATTAAATACTTCTAAAAATCGAGTTACATCAACCGAAAAATCATGATAATCATTGTTGCTGTTGTTACAATTCTGAAATTTATTTTGAATGTCAGCAAAAGAAAATGAGTTTCCTGATTTTTTAAATATATGTTTCAATCTAATTTTTTTTCGGCATAAATTACTTCATCATAGGAAATATGATAATTGCACCCGGACAAAAGTCTATAATTTCCAAATCGTTTCTCTAATTTCTCAGTCGTAAATTTTCCTGGTAAAAGATATGATATATCAAAATTTTTAAAGCAATACTCCGTAAGCAATAAAAGAACAGTAATACTTTGATGAAGAGCTTTGAAAGTATCTGACGTTAAATGACCATTTGTTTCTAAATTTTGCCAACAATTCAACCAAATTAAAAATTTATTTAAAAATTCACATCTAAAATCATTAAAACTAGAAATTGGCTTACAGAATTCATTTCTTTTAATATTACCTTTGAAGCTACTTGTGTTACCTATTCACAATATCCCACCAATTCCGAATTATTTCTAAAAAATGTGCAATGTCGCTGTAATTAAAATCTTTCATAGATGCTATTGTCGAATGATGAAAAATATTGTCGACAAGGTAAACCTTCTGTCGTTTGAGATTGCTGGAATATAATGATTTGTAATTTAGTTTATAAGCTTTTTTGACAACCAAATGTTTTTCAGAATCATACACAGTACCTACGTAAATCATTCAATTTAGCTATTCTTACTTCATTCGTGTAAAAATCAGGAAAAATAAAAGCTTTATCCAAATTTTTTAACCAGTTATTTCTTATATTTTTCATTATATGAACAGTATCAAAAGATAGAAAAATGGTTTTGTCAGATCGGGAGGAATTAGGAAAACTTATACCATTACTAGCTAATTTACTAAACATGTTCCTATTGATTCTATGATTATCAGTGACGATGCATAATAACTCAAAACCACATTTTTTAATAAAATCAATGACTTTATGGGTGATTGGTACCATTTGCTCCCCCGTAATATTGTAAACTGGTAATAATTTGACAATTTCTGAAAAATTTCCAAAAGCAGAACATATAATGAACGCTAAAATGGTTTTTGCTAATTCATCGGAATTCAAAGCATAACCCGCGACCCTTTTTGCTCTATAATCTAATTTTGCTGTTACATAAAGTGTCTAGCAGGGTAAGCATGGGCAAACGGCCCTCATGCCGATTCTTGGAGTTGTTATTTTTTAAACAATGCTCCTTGGATGAAACACCATTATGTAAAGTTTTAGAGCGCTATCCCCCCGTTTAAGGGTAATACGGGGGTAAACGCCCCTAACGTTATTATTTTTTTTTCGGTTACTACTTAAGATATTTGAATGAAAAAAAAACGAAAAAATAGCTACATCCTAACTGTACTTCATATATTTTTCTCTAAATTATAAATCAATTATTAAGGGTAGAAAAAAATAATTAATTTTTTGAGGGTGGTTTTTGGAAACAACCCTTTGAGTGACCACCTCTAAAAAAATCCAGAATAATGCTTTGCTATCGAGCTATTATATAAAAAAACCCGAAGTTGGTCGAGATGGTGGAACATAGTTAAATAATTAAAAGAAGATCATTATATGATAAATATGTGGGGTTTTGTGACGAGAAAGATTATTTGTCGCGAGCCTGAGTACGTGTTATTTAAATGCGAATGGATGAAACGATTAAGGTTCGTTTGTGTGATCGAAGTGTGAATGAAGAGTGTTTGGGATTTATTGTTTATGTATAGTGTCGGGCAAAGAAGCGAGTCGCGAAGCGTGTCGTGAGAGTAATCAGTGGGAGTTCGAAAATCATAGGTAATAACGAGAAAGGTTGATATCATTATTGATTATTATTTATTAATCCTCGTCACTATTTACATCAATAACTGCCGTTGTGTCAGTTCCATCAAATATATTTGTTAATATTTCGGACGGTTTAACTATTTTGGATTTAAAACGCCCGTGTGATAAATAATAAATAATCGCAGCGACATGCGAACAGCAACCCACTGTCCTGTCAGAATCTTGCTGAATTCATGAATAACGAAAATTATTTGACCGTGGAGTACTTAAAGGAAACCACTAACATTATAAGGATGAAGGTCCGCTCGCGACATATCAATCGCAAAACTTACAAATGTTATATCGAATATATACCAAATTCTACCAGCTACCCGGCAATACAACGATATACGTGCGATTGTGCATCCTCTATAAGCTTTCGACACCTCAGTAAAATATTCTCAAGTATTCCACTAGAAGAAGCAACTTGTTCATATCTAAGAATATCATTATCGGCAAAATGAAGACTACAAACAGCAGAGTACTTTGTAGGTGTCCAATGTTTTCGCGGAATAGCAGCTACCCATTTTTTTCGCAATTCTTCATTCTTTGGAAATAAAAAACGGAAACATAATTGTTTGATTTTAAAGTGCTATCATAATTCCCCCTGCAACCGGGAACGCAGCAACGCCGTGGCATTGTTAATTTAGAAAATCTTACTGTAAAAAACTAAAATGAGAAAGACAAAACTCTAGCCTCTACTAAGCAACTGTGCTACACACAAATGGAAGAAAAATCAACGTAATTAATAAAATAAATAAAAAATCTGTACTACATTACATATCCTATTGCACTACACTATATTTATTGCACTATATCACATTTTATTTTCATTAATGGCACAAATAAACATTTATTAAACCCGCGGACAGCCACATCGACTGGGTTACGTTTATACCAAAACCGGACTCCCGCCCTGTTGCCTGATTTATGTTCAGCACGGCTAGTATTAAAGACGGCTGTGGTAGGGTGCGTCCCGTTTTTTCATATAAACCTATGTAAAATTTAGAAATAACAATCTAAAGATATACGGTGTTATTTTGTATAAATTACAACAATTATGCTTTACCAAAAAGTGATATCAGCGCGTAGGTTCGGTTTACATGACCGAACCTACGCGCTGATATCACTTTTTGGTTTTTATATTCTAAAAATACGGTCGAAATTCTAAGTCTTTAATTATGCTTTACTTTTATCAAGTTGTTGCTTAATAGTGTTATTTTTCGTTGAGTTATATCACAAAATTTGTGTCAATTCAAAATTTGCCGCATGTCCGGGGCAAAAAGTCCATTGCTTGGGGTAAAAAGTCTTTAATATCTTCTAACCAGCTTTTCGTGTAACATAAAACAAAATGAGTAAAAAACTCTTTTGAAATCAACAAATATTTATTAAACCAATTTTTTTTATTAGCATTTTTTAAACAGAAGAATGAAAATACAGAACATAGATTCAGCTTGCACAAAAAATTGCACACTAATCTTAGCTCAACATAAAGATAAAACTCTCTTTTAAGCACTTTGGCCTTATTTCTTAAACTCAAATTATTTTAATATAAAAAACAGGGAAACAGATAGATAATTTATGATTTTACTAATTGGTTTGCTTCAACAAAGGCAACCACTCTTTTTAGTATTTTAACATGACTTCTGTAACAAAACCTAAAAATATAAGTAAGGGACTTCTTGCCCCAATGGTACCTCTGTAGTTTCGCCGATATAGTATAGGTTCGAAAATGTTATCATTCAGAAATAAACAATGTCATGTACACATTACTAAAGGAACATACATGTAGGATTGGGATTAGCGGTGGTAGGCGGAATTGAGTAGCGACACTCTACTGAATAATAAAAAATGTATATTTAATAAAAGAAAGATACGTAAAGGTCTAAACACAATTGTCAGTTCTGTGTCAGTTCCGTGTCAGTATGCCAGTGATAAGAAGAAGAGACCCTCTGCGCCCCTCTTCTTCTTACCACTGGCACGCTGGAACTGCGCCGGAACGGAACTGATGCGGAACGGAACTGACACTTAAGGTCTAAACACACATATCCGTTCCGTCTCACAAGGGGACCCCACAGCTGAGTCACCGCGGATTTTAATAAAATTTTAGGGGATGAATCTGGAGGTCACCTCGATTACCCTCTGCTAAATATTGTATGCCAATGAGCATTATTTATAAACAATCGATATGTGAGACTTAAAAGCAATTCACTTCAAGCAAATTTCAAGAAAGTGAGTTGGGTGAGTGCGTACAGCGCTTACTTCCCACCAAAACAATACGGGTTCAAATCCCGGTCATCCTAATTTTTTTTTCCTTTCCTTCAACCCTTATTTTGAATAATTAAATTTTATACTGCTTTGTGTCATAAATATTGTAATTTTTTAACATAAATTTGATATATAAACATGGTAAAAATACATAATTTTTTATACACGTACAAACATAACTGGTACATAACGACTTGTTTCAACTTCTACTATAAAGACACTGTCAATTATATATTTAATATGAAATTTTTCTTTACAATACATACATGCACGTCTATGTAACTTTACAACTATTTATCTATCTACCTATCCTATTATATATCGATATATATATATACGTAAATACGCACAGATATACGCACAAGCATGCCGAGTTGAAACAAGTCGTTATGTACCAGTTATGTTTGTACGTGTATAAAAAATTATGTATTTTTAACATGTTTATATATAAAATTTATGTTAAAAAATTACCATATTTATGACACAAAGCAGTATAAAATTTAATTATTCAAAATAAGGTTTGAAGGAAAGGAAAAAAAAATTAAGATGACCGGGATTTGAACCCGTATTGTTTTGGTGGGAAGTAAGCGCTGTATGCACTCACCCAACTCCCTTTCTTGAAATTTGCTTGAAGTGAATAGTTTTTAACGCTCGTATATCGATTGTTTATAAATAATGCTCATTGGCATACAATATTTAGCAGAGGGTAATCGAGGTGACCTCCAGATTCATCCCCTAAAATTTTATTAAAATCCGCGGTGACTCAGCTGTGGGGTCCCCTTGTCAGTTCCGTGTCAGTCTGCCAGTGGTAAGAAGAAGAGACCCTCTACGCCCCTCTTCTTCTTACCAATGGCACACTGACACGGAACTGAGACGGAACGGATATGTGTGTTTAGACCTTTAAAGGTCCGCGCACACATGTCCGTTCCGTCTCAGTTCCGTGTCAGTGTGCCATTGGTAAGAAGAAGAGGGGCGTAGAGCAGGGCTCTCCAGCGTAGGGGCCCCTCACGCGCCTACTTCCCCTTCCAATCTTCCTCTGGCGCAGCGTACCTTCCGTTGTCAAGGAGACCGCGCGACGCTGCGAAGGCTGCCATGACGGGCTAGCCGGACTAGCGTCTTCGCGGTAAGCGTCTTTGCGGTATCCCTGACAACGCGGACGAGAGTGGGAGAACCCCAAGCGCACGCGTGCGGGACCTTGGAGAGCCCTGGCGTAGAGGGTCTCTTCTTCTTACCACTGGCACACTGACACGGAACTGCGCCGGAACGGATAGGGGTAAACAGTGTAGTTGTTGGCCACCTAAGTCAGAGGTTCACATAAGCGTTGAATTATAAGTCTTATTTTGCTATCTTTAAGAACACAGTTAGTGTTAATAGCTTTAAACGACTCTAATAGTCTAGAAATAGAATTTGTTTAAAGAAAGAGTAGATGGTTCCACAAAAATTTTACACAAAATACGTTTTCTATGAAAAAACATAGTTATTGGCCAGACGAATGCAATGATTGGCTGATCGTATGGCAGTTATTGGCCACTATTTCATAACCTATATGTGACATATATCCTACCTAATTCTTAATGCTCTAAGACCTAATTATGAAATAATGTAAATGTAAAAAAATTAATTGATTCTTTTCGCCATGGTTTAAAATCAAAAATTCCTAAATTATATTCATAAAATGAAACTAAATGTAATATGAGAGTATTACATTATTAAAATATGTAAATTATAATACCTTTTCTATTTAAATGTTTCTATATTAGTTAGTATTGTAGTATTGCACCTCCTTTTACATCGTATTAATAGCATTTTCTTTTAAAACATAACCTTTTGCAATCACAACCCTGAAACGGCCAAAGCATGGCGAATGATGGCCAACAACTGTTTCACTGTTTCTATGACTGTCAGCTACCCATTGGCCTCGTGGCCAATGACTGTCCTAAACCATTATTTACATTACAGTTCTTGGCCACCTATAATTTTTGCAGTAATGTATAATTTTAATGAATAAATAATCCTTTTTTATAAAGTTTAAACCTTTATTTGTCTATATAACGAATATGAAAGTTCTATATATATATCATAAGTGCATTAAATTATCTAAGAATTGCCTGATGTAACCGTATGGCTATTCAATTGAATCACTGTAGTTTTCAAGCATCGATTTCAAGTTGTCTATTTTTTAGACGTAGTATAACAATCATTAGCGAAATAGTGATTGCATTCGACGCATGAAAGAAGAAGGTATCTGAATATGTTCATTATAAAAGGCATAATGTACACTGTTTCTTAATATTCATGTTTTTTTAAAAAAAGGCCAATCACTGCCAGGTGGCCAACAACTACACTGTTTACCCCTATGTGTGCGCGGACCTATAAGCTTCTCGCAACGTGGCTTGCCGAGGATTGTCTCCCGACGCTAGAGCCGTCTTAACAGTATTGTAGGCCCTGGGCAAAGCAATGCACTGGGGCCCCTGCCCACCCACGGGAATAGGACTTAAGGGGGGACGCCTACCTAGAGCGGTCGAAACAATGCGCTTTTTTGGGATTTTTTCTAGAAAAACTGTTACAGTTTTATTAATAACTATGGCTGTACTTCCGAAAGGGACCGGTGGCCGATCGAGATGAGGTTTGGGGGGAGGAGAGGGGAGGGTGTGTGGATCCTAAATCTAAAATTGTTGCTTCGGGAATTTATTAGTTTCCGAGATATTAATAAAAAACTTTTAGTATTTCTGTTGACTTATTCCGACATAACGCATTCCACTTTTCAACTTTTTCTGGATAATAGTATTGGTTGGGGCTAGACTAGAGCGGGGGGGGGGGGGGTGCGCGCCCGCTTGCGGGCGCGGAAAGCATGGTAGCGAACCGATGTGAGTTTGGAGATTTGAACCAGCAACTTGCGAATGCGACCCATCCTACTATATAGGGTGTTATTCTACTGATAGTCAATATTCTAGGGGGCGATTCGACAGGCCAAAATAAGACGAAAATATAGAATACAATTTTTTTAATATCGCGCTTCGTTTTCAAGAAAATTGACTTTGAATTTCAGCTAAATACGCGTGCCTTTCCGGTGCCTGAGGGGCACGCGGAGGTAAGGGGAACGCGTCCAGCAGTTCGTAAAACAGTTTGCGGGGACGGGAGGGTCGCCGGGTAGGGCTGCCCGCACCTACGTCCAAACAAAATTTAAAAAAAAAAAAATTAACAATAATTTTTTATTAATATTTTGGAAACTAATAAATACCCGGATCTACAATTTTAGATTTAGGGTCCACACCCCCTCCCCACTCCTCCCGATCGGCCACCGGTCCCTTTCGGAAGTATATCCATAACTATTAGTATATTGTTAAGAGTACATCTAAAGGACAGTTCAGTCTTTTTTTGCGTTAAAGAATATTAAAAGATTTGAGAGTTATAGGTGATGACCGGGATGTCCTTTTTTTTTAAGCGTTTTGCGGTGACCATCATAGCTCGTAGCAGGATTATCTGAAATAAAAAAATTCGAATAGTTTTGGATAGAGTATGAAATTATCTAGGCGCTATCGGGCCCGATTTTGGAAAAATTATTTTCGGACAAAATGGCGGCGCTGCAAAGTTGAACCATCGAATTTCATAAAAAAAGTAGTTCCTTTCTTGGCGTGTAAAAAAATGTAAACAGAAAAAAAAAGAAATCCCTCCGATAGCGCCTAGATTTTGGACCCTAAAATAAGTCTACAATGGGGCAAGCAAATCGGTTCATTAATTTTTTAATTATGTTGGTCACCGAGTTTGAAAACATGGTTTCGAGAAAAACGCGTTTAAAGTTTTGGGTCTAGTTTACACCTAAATAGAGAATTCACTTTTTAACTTACTTAGTTATCGATTCCTGTTCCATACAATAATCCTTCTGCATCAGTTACCGCTTCCAAAACTCCAACTTGCTCCTGTCTACGACGCTGCCTTTCTTTTTTCTTGTTTCTGCCGTCATGCTTACTCCAAGCGGTAGACCGAGGAACGTACTTACACGCGTATAACTTGGTCAGTTTTGGTCGGATTAACTTGACACTTACAGGGAATATTTTCAAGATGTGCTTCAAGAAAATATAAAAATCGAAAAATCGATTTTTCGAAAATTTCTAGGTAGGCCTCCCCCCTTAAAATCAGACTTAGGGGCCCCTGGCGACTGCCCAGCGCGCCTATGCCTAAAGACGGCACTGCCCAACGCACGCCGCTGCTTTCGGGAACGTTCTTCGAGACAAAACACGATCGCACTCCAGGTGCGTCACATGCGACTTCGGCGCCCGCTTATTCCGCGATCCTTCACTCGACCACACCTGAACTATCTTCTTCGACCCCCGAAGAAGTCACATTATAAGGCTTCATAAAGTCGGCTGCCGTGGAGGTTATACGAGGTCCTTCCCCATCCGCAACTCGTACAACCTCATAACCATTGTTTCGCTTCACCGCGATTACTTTATACGGACCGAGGAATTTCGCTCGCAACTTCGAACCCGGACCGAATTGTGTTCTTTTGATTACAACTAAGTCGCCTTCCGAATACTTCGCAGCGGGTTTACATTTACGATTATAATTGCGCTTGTTCTCTTCCGGAAAATTTAATAACTTCTCCCAGCAATATCGCGTAGTCGATTTCGCTCTATTTCAAACATCTCCGCCGCTTCTTGTTGTATAAGTTCTGTGATTTTTATATCCTCTGCTTGTCTCATTTTAACGCCAAACAACAGTTCGAATGGTGACGTTCCTACGCTGCGCTGATACGTACTGTTTATGCACCGCTGTACGCGATCAATATGTCGATACCATCTATCGGGATTACCCAAAGATAATTTTGTCAATACCGGAATAATTAATCGGTGGATCCTTTCAACTTGACCGTTCCCGCGTGGAAGGCCTGTGGTAATAAACGTATGCTTGATATCCTCCCGATTGCAATAATCTTTAAATTCAGCCGAGGTAAATGATGATCCCCCATCTGAAACTATTCGGGCCGGATTGCCGAATACCGTCTGTTGCGCAGTTAGTTTTCTTGCGGTCTCTTTCGCGTTCGTTGTTTTCGTCGGATAAAGCCATACAAATTTAGCAAATCCGTCTACAATTACGAGGGTGTATTTGTATTCTTTGGGCGTAATTGTCATAGGCCCTAGATGATCAACATGATAAACAAGATAATTTAGTTTCACCGATTCTCTTCAAAATTACAGCATTTGTCGATAACCTTGAAAAAACAAAGCATACTGAATTTTAAAGGCCTATGTCGAATAGTTTTCGAAATATTAAATGTTAAAATTTTAAAAATTGAAACATAATCGGCTGACGCGTCATCAGTTAAACTGTAATATCTCGGTCATTTTTAAAGATAATGCCTCCGTCTTGGGCTCATTTTAAAGCTGAAGGAATGCTTTCTCAACCCGTATATAGAATATTTTGTTTATTGTTAATAAACTTGACAGTAATCGATGTCAAAGTTTCAAATAGCGATTTGACGTCGTTCCCACCCACGATCCGGCTTGAAAAAAAATACCATTCGATTCGTTGAGCCTTTAGCTAATAAATGCGTTTTTCAAAAAAGTGGAGAGATGTTGGGAACAGTCAACAAAAAAATAAAATTTACGACAGTGCACACCGCTTGGAACTGCACGGATCCCGTGGTCAGTTCGCACGCACGCGTTTTGAAAACAATCGCCTAGCGTAGGAAAGTATTTATATACGATGCAACAAAACAAACTTTTCGTTCAGTGTTTTCAGTATTCTCGAGAAAAATAATAGGAATATCTGCTCACTATTGCTAATCTTTTATATGGTGAGCAGATATTCCCATTATTTTTCTCGAGAATACTGAAAACACTGAACGAAATGTTTGTTTGTTGACTGTTCCCAAAATCTCTCCACTCTTTTGAAAAACGCATTTATTAGCTGAAGGCTCAACGAATCGAATGGTATTTTTTTTCAAGCCGGATCGTGGGTGGGAACGACGTCAAATCGCGATTTGAAACTTTGACATCGATTACTGTCAAGTTTATTAACAATAAACAAAATATTCTATATAGGGATTGAGAAAGCATTGCTTCAGCTTTAAAATGAGCCCAAGACGGGGGCATTTTCTTTAAAAATTACCGAAATATTACAGTTTAACTGATGACGCGTCAGTCGATTATGTTGCAATTTTTAAAACTCTAACATTAAATATTTCGAAAACTATTTGACATAGGCCTTTAAAATTCAGTATACTTTGTTTTTGCAAGGTTATCGACAAATGCTGTAATTTTGAAGAGAATCGGTGAAACTAAATTTTTCACCTATCCGTTTTGACGTGGAATAGCTCAATACCGGCCAGCATTTTATCTTCGATTACGAAAACAGGATATCTGCTCAACGCATCGACGTGCCTCAATTGCGTCCCTGAACGTCCAAACTCTTGCAGGGCTATGGCCCACCTTGCAATTTTTGGTGATAGATCTGGTTTGCTCAATGTCTTACAGAACACATCACAATCAGTAACAAGTTTGAATTTTAAGCCTAACAAATGTACCCTGAACTTTTGAACTGCTTTAATAACTGCTAATATTTCTAACTCGTAGGAGTGATAATTCTTTTCGGCATCAGACGTCTTTCGACTCATAAAATATACTAGATGGAACGACTTTTCATTAAAATCTTTTTGCAAAAGAACCGCACCATAACCCTCCTTGCTAGCATCTGTGTGCAGTTCCGTTATACATTTCGGATTATAAATATTGAGCACCGTCTTATTAACTAAAGGCTGTTTTAATGCGTTAAACGATCGCAATTGCTCAACGCCAAATTGAAATTTGACACCATCTTTTAAGAGATTTGACAAAGGACGGGCTATCTTGGCATAATCTCGAATTTCCGGAAATATCCTGCGAGATCTAAATAACTTTACACGCTCTTTCTTGTCATCGGCGTTGGAAAATGGCAAACCGCTTTGGTTTTTGCTAGCGACGGATATACGCGTCCGTTCTCTATCGCACGCCCTAAGTATTCGACGCGACCCGACGCTGCAAAAATTTCGATTTCTCCCAATTTTCTCTCGCTCATTCACACCCGGTATTATTAAATCGTCCATGTACGCGAGGACGATGCCTCGACCAACTAAACCTTTAAAAACCTCATGTACAAACAGCAAGAAACTCGTTGGACTGTTCAACAACCCGAAAGGGGTTTTTATAAACTCGTATTGTCCGTTATGCGTCACAAACGACGTGTATTTTCGGCTTCCTTCTTCTACCGGTACGTGAAAGAACCCGTTATTTAAATCTACTACCGAGAAAATGCGAGCTTCAGCTAATGAATCTATACTGTCTTCTATTAGCGGCATCGGAAATCTATCACGCACAATAAGTTTGTTTAATTTTCGATAGTCTATACATACCGTAAAATGGGGGAACATTGGCAGATGGGGATAACATTGGCACATGCCGGGGCTACATTGGCACCTATACGCATGAACATATAAAGTCGCATTCGAGATCGAGATTTTAGGTATTCAATTGTTTCAACGTTTGCGGTTAGATATCCAATAATCGCCTGTCAAATAGATAACTTTGTTGCGTTATACATTATATTATTAATAACATTAGATCGCAATAATGCCTAGAACTTATACAGCGACTAACGGGAAGACGATAATGTCTGCAAAATATGTTTATGTAAATGGGAAACATATAAAGGTCCTGACTGGGTGCAATGCATAACGTGTCGTCAGTGGGTCTGCGGAACTTGTAATCGAGGAACCGAAACAATTTCTTATGAATGTCCAGTCTGTCTAGATGACGATTAGATTTTTTTGTTAAGATGTAAAAAATAAAATAAAATAAACAAATTTAAGTGTCAATGTATCTAAAGGTTGGAACCGACAGGTCCAGTAATTTAGTCGAGTAGTGAGTAATTTAGTAATTTACGATTGTTTTACTAAGCTACTCGACTAAATTTTAATATCCACACACGAAAAAAGATTAAATTATTTGCTAATCGACTAAACTACTGGACGTGTCTGAACTAGTCTTTACTGACTTCAGAGTAGTAAAACTTAACCTGTTACTGCTATTTATATGATGTGCCAATGTTACCCCGTACCGGCTGGTATTTAACATGTATTAAAGAAGAAAATGACAAAAATTTTATGCATTTTAACACTTGTAGTACAATCACGAAACATGCAATGTTATGATAGGATACTTAAAGCAACTGTAAACATTTTAATTTTTACATTATATAACAAAATGTATCAAAAACCTGCCAATGTTCCCCCATTTTACGGTACTCGATATGTACCGTCCTTTTTTGGAACTATTACCACACAACTGGAAAAGTCCCTGGTGCTGGGTCGAATTATGCCCGTCTCCAACCACTGGTCGATCTGTTCCGCTAATAGTTTCTTCTCCTTGTAGTCCAGTGAAATTAGACGGAAATCTGCCCAATCTACAGAATAATTCCCAGCAAGCTAAATTTTGGTATGGGCCTTTATTTGGTCGTTTTAAACAATATGTCAAAAGTCCCCATCGATCCGACTGCCGCTAAAAATTTTACAGAGGGTTGAAAAAAATGCTGTTTTTCGCGAATATCTCGTTATCTAGCAGTTTTGTAACAAAAATAGTTATCATACAATTTTTAGCTTAGGAAATTCTCTACAAAAAAGGTATAATGGGTTTTTTCGTAGGAGTAACCATTTTCATGTATGTCGGGTTACCAAGTTTCAACCCCCATACTTTTGACAAGGGAAGATCCCGAACTCGGAAATTCAAAAAATTATGACACTGTAAATATGTAGAGGAAGTCCTCCTGAGTACAATGCAATTTCGTTTGCTGTGCAAATTCATTCCAAGCGGGTGCAATTGACCCCTGAAAAAATTTTTATTTTGTATTATTACTCGCGAACTGTAGGGGATAGAAAAAAAGTGTTCAGGAAAAAATTACTTCTTTTAGTTAGGACTATCATTTGGTAAATTATAGTTCGTACAGTTCTTACGGTTCGCGAGTTATAACACAAAATCGAAAAAAAAACGGATTTTCAGGGGTCAAATTCACCCCCTTAGAGTGAATTTGGGCAGCAAACGAAATTGCGTTGTACTCAGGAGGATTTCCCCCACTTATTTACAGTTTCATAATTTTTTGAATTTCCGAGTTCGGGATCTTCCCTTATCAAAAGTATGGGGGTTGAAACTTGGTAACCCGACATACATCAAAATGGTTACTCCTACGAAAAAACCCATTATACCTTTTTTGTAGAGAATTTCCTAAGCTAAAAATTGTATGATAACTATTTTTGTTACAAAACTGCTAGATAACGAGATATTCGCGAAAAACAGCTTTTTTTTCAACCCTCTGTAAAATTTTTAGCGGCAGTCGGATCGATGGGGACTTTTGACATATTGTTTAAAACGACGGAATAAAGGCCCATACCAAAATTTAACTTGCTGGGATTTATTCCGGAGACATATCCTAATTTCACTGGACTATTGATGGACAATCGTCGGAGCCGCTGGCAAATCGGTTCTTCGTTGCGCAGTATGATTTTCGTTTCCACCGAGGTGTTCACGCTTCCGGCTGGCTTCTAGTCCAAGATGAGTTTTTTTTTATTTTTTCACTGTAAGACGGACAAACGTCTGGCTCCGTGGCTTCAACATAATTTATCGACAGTAACTGGCCCAATCCGTCTGCGTCAATACAATTTCGTCTAGTCTCCTCATCCGTGCTTTCTTCGACCTTACCTTTTCGCGCGAGTCTGCGGTGTTAACCACTCGCAGTGTCGTTTTAGCGTTTTACCCGCACGTATGCTTACTTCCACACACGATAGAGAGCCTCTTCCCAGTATCACTTCCGGTGTCATCGAGTCTTTTTGGATCACTAGCAATGGTGAAAGCCATTCCTACACGATGCTATTCATTGCAAAAAATTATGCTAAAGCAATCTTACAATGTCAACAATATTGTCCTCATAGCAAATTAACTCGTAGTTCAACAGATTATGATTAAAAAAATTAAAACGAACATACCTGTAAAATCTTTTAACATTCGTTCGTTTGTTCTTTTAATACGTTTTGCAACACCCCACACAGCACCATAACATTGCAGCAACGTCTCTGCAATGATGCGGTGCAAGATGGCAATGTTGCAACATAACATTGCAGAGACGTTGCAGGTTCAGTCCTATGTCCGCCTTCGCAATATTGCAGGCGTGTATTTTTGCAAAGTTGCGGCAACATTACGAATATGTAGTCCTGCAACGTTCCGGCAATGATTCTGCAACGAAACGGCAAAATTGTGGCAATGATCCTGCAACTCTTCGGCAATATAGCGGTGCGTATCCAGTTAAATGAAACACGCCGTAGAATCCACTCGACGTCATGTACATATTTCGAAAAATTTTGACAAAGTCATAGTTGCTTCAGAATATTGTTGTAATGTTTCCACAAGTTTTCACTACAATACTGCACGACGACGTGCGCGCAATATTGCAGAAATATTGTAGGACCGTTGCCACTGGGACATTGCACGTCGATGTGCGCGCAATATTGCAGAAATATTGTAGGATCGTTGCCAATGGAACATTGCACGGCAACGATCGTACAATATTGCAGCAATATTGTACCATCGTTGCGAACGGAACATTGCACGGCAACGAAATTGCACTATTGCTGCAATATTGTAGGATCATTGCCACTCCAATAATGCACGACAATATTGCAGGAACGTTCCTACAATATTGCAATGCAACCTGCAACAACGTAATATTGCAGCAACGTCCCGGCAATACTGCTGCAACGAGGTGTGCTGTATGGGACAACACGTTAACCAAACAAATGCAAGCCATTATCTGTTACCCACAGCTCCTTTCGTTTCTGTGCCGTACTTTACACCTTTTCCGATAGAGTGAAACACCCAATACTCCAAATAGACCAAATTTAGACCCTAACCTATATTTGCACCACTTCCTCTACCTATAATCTATTCAAAAGAAGATTATTTTCGGAGGAATTAGTAAAATCTCTCGTTATACCACCCACTGGTGGCTCTCAATGGATCGATTGTACCGGACGATCTCAAAATTGAAAAAATTATATCCGTTAGGATTTTAAACTATATTTTCGCTACAGACTTTGCCGCGCGATACAGGAGTCGCGTTGCAAATTCTGCAAAGGCAAGCAACACGCCACACATTCTCGCTGCCCACTATTGTAAAAGCTTATCACACTAAGCCTCGTACATTTTCGCGGTTCTTATACATCGTCTTTCCTGTTCTGACTCTCGTGCAGTACGACGGCCCGTTGAGTGGAACACCGCATTTTGGATGTCGTAAAACTCAATTATGAGACAGTGCTCATATTCGACCGTGACTTCAAATATTTATTAATAAGTGTGGACGTGGAGACACCCACATTCAAAGAAGAAAATTACTGCACGCCTCCCAATTGGTCGAGCGGGAACGAATTTCTCTTATTCGTTACGAATATGTATATGTAGTTATCGATAATCCCATATTTTTGTAAACTATGCGTACGGACTGTGCATAACGTGCAGTTGCGCTGGAGACTCAATACCCCATAAGATGTTAGGTTTATTCCTCACCCTATACCTTGTAGGAGTGTGCGGATCGTCCCGAGGCTCGGGTTCCCGGCTCTCGGGACGGGTCGGAAAGTTTCGGGCGGGATCGGGCGGGGTCCCGATACTTTCGTATTGCTCGAGATCCCGAAGTTTTCGGGATCCCGAGACCACAGCCTACTCTTACTAGCCGTGCTATACAACGTGGCAACACTGCTCATGTGCGGATCGGGAGTCCTATTTTCGATAGTGGAGTTTTGTATTCAGCATTATAATTAACGTTATTTTGCGATATAAAATTATACTAATATACAGTATTTTTTATTAATTATGTATAAGGAATACATAAATATCATAACTATAGTAAGTAGAAGTAATACAGAAGTATATTAATATTTATAAATGTGGTATATATTCTGTGGACTCTCGGAAAAGTTTGGTGTTGTGATGCATTATATTTGAAATATTTACAGACATTTCAAGAACATAGAAGTGTGAAACAAGTTAAAACCATCTTTGAACCAAGTTGAAGGATTTAAAAATTGATAAAGGTATGTATAAGTTAATAGAGACCTGAAATAGACAAAATTATTGGTAAGAAGCCAAACAGGTTAAGTGCCCGTGGAAAAGAAGTTAGCATAATTAGCTATTGAAAGGAACAATTATGCAGTTAATTATAAAATCGTGTTCGAGGACAGTATTATAATTGTGGAAAATTTTCTCACCCCCCTAGGGGTATTTACCATGGCGCGTAACTTTTTTTTTATTATAATGTATTAACTTACATAAAATATGTTTATGATTTTCAGATTGCAAATTACCATCATCTATTATGGCTCACATTATGGCATACAATGAATAAATGAGGTTATCACTTCTTCAGTCTCTTTGTAAGTGATTAAAATATACATCGCCTTCTGTTTTACCTTTATGCTCCACAATTAATAATCAACATATATTGCAATTTAATTTTTTAGCAACAGAATGGGATCCATACCCGGCGATGTAAATTTTAATGGAATCATCTACAATCGGCAGAATATTTTGTTGGTGTCCAATTTTTACGAGGAATAGCAACCTTTTATTTTTTCGGTAATTACTCATCTTTGGGGAATAAAAATATAGAATTATTATTATTATCTTTTAAAGCACCATCATAATTTCCCTTGCAATTCTTGGCAGGAAGACATGAATTCAGTATGGTAGAAGAAAAGGAAGGAAGAGTAAAAATAAGCGACGCAGAGGAATGTCAACTATGCAACATTGGAAGAAGGAAGACTCTAAAGCATGTTCTGTCTGTATGTCCCCAATATCAACAAGGGCATGCACAAAAAGTTAGGGAAAAAGAGTTCCGTGAAGTATTAAATATTAGGAACATCGAGGAAGCAAAGAATATGTTTTATTTTGTACAGTCAGTCATAAAAATAAGAAAACTCGCACTAATTGAAATGTAATAAGAGTATAAATAATATATAAAGTATAGATATTAGGCTTAAGTACAATATAACACAGATAAAAGTAAGGATGTAGATGAGAGAACCAAACAACCTCCTTTGTAATAGGCTGTGAGCCTGTAGTACAAATAAACTTATTTTTATTATTATTATTAATTTCCCTTGCAATTGGGACCACACCAACACCGTGACATTATTAATGAATATGTGAAATTTGTAAAAAAAAATATATGTACAACAAAATGTCAAAAAATGCTATAGATTGTATTAAATAAATGTGCTACACACAAAAATAAAGATCTGTAGGGTTAATATAAATAAATAAAACACCTGGATTATTGCTCCGTTTCTGATATTTAGAGGACTTCAGTACTACATTAATATAAACATTTAAAAGGTAAACGGGAAACCGAAAGGCCGGTAGAGGGAGACTGTAGCCGGGAGGGCGGTGCGGTGTTGCCATTTTACCTTCAGCAAGGCTAGAGTCGGCTGTGCCGAGACTCGTTTCGGGCTACAACCATGACCGCCACGAGCGGGCAATTCGGTTTCAGGTCGGCTCGGCAAAACTCGGACGCGATCGGCTCGAAAGTCAGCTATTAAGAGGGGATCGAGACGGAATCGGGGATTTGTATTGTCGGTCGATCGCGTCCGAGTTTTGCCGAGCCGACCTGAAATCAATTTGCCCGCTCACGGCGGGCATGCTTGTAGCCCGAAACAAGTCTCGGGATCCCGAGAACTTCGGGATCTCGAGCAATACGAAAGTATCGGGACCCCGCCCGAAATTCTCCGGCCCGTCCCGAGCCCGAAACGTCGGGTACCCGCACACCCCTGATACCTTGTCTATGGTATAAGTAACTGTTAATACTGAAAAAAAACTTGATGACTAACCTATAGTATAATTGCAGCCATTCAAGCTGAAGCCTGAAGAGTATAGACGCTGATAACCACCTGAGCAATTCTATGTGGAGAGGTACATAGTCCATGGAACTGGAATATACCACGATGAAAGGTAAAGAAATTTCTTCATTCAATGATTATACCAAATAAGACAATATTACGAAACATCTTAACAACAACTTTTCTTTCATGGTTCTCAATTGGCGCTACTCAAACATGTTCTATTTCGTGATGATGACATTAATTGGACCAACGCTGCAGTTGAAGAACTAAATCACGATCAAAGAGAAGTGTACCATGATATACAAGAATGGCTTAAAAACGAGAAGGGTACAATTATCATGATTGATGCCCCAAGTGGAACTGGCAAAACCAATATCTTGTCCTGTCTGGCAACACAGTATGCTGGCTCAACGGATTGTATTGTTTTTAGAAGGGATCAAGCGAGCGAGCTTGAAGAGAATGAAATCAAAGGATATACTTATATATCCTACTGTATGCACCACTACAATTTACCATACAATCACGCAATTAAAATGTTTAAGGTGGTCAATCTGAATGCTATTGATCTACTTTATGACTTGATGAAATATTCCCTGAAATACAGCGAAATCTACAATCATATAAACACTATTATTTTGGACACGTATACTGTTGCTTCACCAGCTATGTTACTTCTATTGCATATAGTATCGCTCAAGAAGCATATGAATTTAATTTTCGCTGGAAGTAAAATGCAGCAGGGTGCGCTTTCGAAGTGCCGGCTGCATAATCGAAGCAATTATTATATCGTTCAGATACTCAGTGACCTGACCATCACGAAATTAACTAAAAACATGCGATCGAATGACGATAAGTTCGAGAGCAAACTGTCACATTTCTGTGAAATGCTGCAAAGCCGCAACCCGGAAGGAGACGTTCAGTTTCATTTCGAACTTCGCTACTTGCTCTATTGCCTTTTCCCGTCGAAATATTTCACGGAGGAGCGTTTTGATACTCTTTATATGTCCCAATACCATCACGATATTACAGGACGTTTGTTTCGTTTCATAGATCATCTGACATTAAACGGAACCCACTACGTCATAGAGCCGTTTATGTATCGGGAGAAAGAGAACTTGAATGTTGTTCATACGGTTCGTCACGATCGCAAGTTTTTCCCCGGTTTGCTCTTAGCAAAGGGTTGTAAATATGTATATATTACCGAAAGGGGCGCACACAAGATAGTTATACTAGAAGAAATGGTCTATAATAATCACATGAAGTTGGAAACTCTTGTTGTTCGTTCCGTGAATGGAGGTGCTGTTACAAGCATAGAACGTTGTAAGCTAAATTATTACCAGCTTCTACCGGCGTATCGTAAATGGTTGCTGCCGAATGAGAAGGCGGAGCTGGAATTGTGGCAATTTCCATTGCGCATATACGCGTTAACGTATCACGCAGCCTTAGGCCAGACAATTAAGTCTGCACAGGTAGAGCTCAGCGCCGATGCTTCTAATGCTAATTCCGTCTACGTTGGTCTCTGTTCCGTGCCCAGTAGTGCCGCTATTCATAAAATTCACGCCACCCAAGACCTTCTAAGCTTTGTCGTGACTGATTATATGGAGAACGAACGACAGGACGAAAAACATTATTACCGTTGCCCGGGGCAAGACCCAAATCGGAATCAGATTCTAGAATCTGCTTTTAAAAAGGGTAGTAACGAGTTCATAAACAGAATCCAATGGACCACTGTGAGCAGCATTATAGCATTCGAAAGCAAAAAGTCAAATGCTCACTTACGTATCAAGCGTACCTTGTACAATCAATCGAAAAATGAGAAGACTACGTCGTTAATGAAAGCTACGCAATTTGTGAAGGGCAATCCAAGTGTGATACTTGATACGATTCATGCAATAAGTAAGGAAAATCTGACTGAAAATAAAAGTACGAATAAAAAGTCGAAGATCAAGGATAACAAGTCGAAGATCGTGGATGAAAAGTCACCGGCATATATCTCCTTGGAAAAAGCATATAATTCTTGGAAAGCTGGCAACGAAGAGTAAGAAGTAATGTTCAGATTGCTGCACTAATTTAATTAATAACAGATTACTATAATTGTAGTAAGAATACTATTTACGCCAGTCATGAGCACTGTTGCAAACGGAAATTTTGTACGTGCAGGAAATTTTAAAAGCACAGAAATAAAAGTTATATATTATTAGATAGTATTTTGTAACAAAATAAAGTGAATGGATCGTATGGTTTTTATACTTTTATAAGATGCACGAAATTATTATCATTGTTGCTTTATTAGATTTTACTACTTCGAATTATGTAGCAATAATAGGATGCCATATTGCATTTATGCATAGGTACATATGTATATTTAAGAGTGGGTGAAAATGGGTGATACAAGGAATCACCCTATCGCCGGTTGTACCATCCGCCCATTATGTAGGTACCCTGCGTACCGAGCTATACATATGTATACGATTTCTGTTCCATGTTTTATCGAAGCTACAAGCAGTGTTTGTTTATAATATGTTTTTGACTGTAGTTTGTAACTTTTATTTTTCCTGGAATTGATATCCAATAACGCAAATTATTGCGTAATTTTGACATATTTCTTAACAATTTTCCGTTTAATTATATAACTTTATACATAAATATAATTTTCTTTTATTAAAATAAACATTGAAGACTTTAATTTGTACTAGCGATAGGATTTTGATATTGATTTATTATTGAAAGTATTATTCACATTTTGTCAGCCCCATAATGTTGAAGGTCGCGAATAAAAGATGTTAACACCACACCAGTATTCAATTTGAGCCGTCGTTTACCGCAATGTACCTACTGTATTATTTCGGTGTATCCACATCTAAAATGTTAAACAGTTCAATGTATGATTACCCGTCTACTAACGTTGATAAAAAAGATTTTACGGATTGTGAAAATAAAGTATGTAACGTGATTAAAAACTCGAGTGTGGGCTGTGAACAAACGAAAATAATGTAACAAGACAGAACAAATTATGTGTTAAGAATGCAATGTATATTTTGTTTGTACCTTTAATTGAAAAAAATATATATATTTTGCGCATACCTATTCTCCTATGTGGTAAATATTAAAATTAGTGGTACTCTAAGCTTTTGATTTTTGTAAACTGCACCTAGAATGCATAAATATCATTTGTCATTGCATAAATATAATTCACTCAAACGTTGGAGTACAAGCTTCAAGGATCTGTTAGTATTCCTCGTATTAATAACGATACTGGCGGTGGTTATTATTCTAACTCAATGTAATAAGTACGTTATAAAATGTATTATTTTCTTCATAAAAATGTAATTTTTGCTGGAATATGAAATTATGAATGATGTTATTGAAGAAACAATTTAATTATAATATATATATATATATTTTGGCATATTTTGAAATATTTCGCAAACTGTTTAATTTAATACAATATCACAGAAATATCGGACAATTACGACATTTAATGTACCATATTCGAATTTTTCAAATATTACTTTTTATTTGGTTATGGAAATTAATACTCTAATAATAGATAAATTATATATATAGAAATAAGAAGCTCTAACTTTGCATTGCAACAGAAATCCTTAAATGTTCGGAACTGTTTAATAAGTTAACAGTTCTTAATTGCTATATAACGTTCACATTTGTTGTTTTTTCGAAGCTGGTAACAACCCTAATATATTATGTTGTGATGATTCGTGCTTATAGATTTACGACTTTAATTTAGAAAAAAAAACAATTTGTTGTGTAAGCTATAGTAGAAAACGTGTAATTTCCGAAAATAAGGTGAAAAGTTGAAATTAATGTTTGGGAGTGTGCAAGAAAGAATTTTATATTTCCTCAGGCAGCTGATCTATGTTTGTACTATACCTATTTAAGGTGTCATTCCACTGAGAAGTCGTGAAAAATTGTCATTTTTTAGGATTTATTTTTTACTAAACGGAATGTTCAACGTAAATAATATTTTGTCTACTTATTAATACACTTATTGTCAGCATCGACGAAGTATAGAATAGACCTATCACCTTATGGGACTTGGTGTCACCACCCAAACTGTGTTACCGACCCATAACTCGAGGACTGAATCTGGCGGCCTCTGATCATGAACAGCGTCCAACTCCGGAACTACTCTGAAATGTGTTGAAATGCTGAAAGGTGTGTGCGTGCTTGTATGCGTGTGACTTGTTCAGAGTGACTGTTTGACATAGAGGGCAGGCTTTCGTTTTTCGTTACGCTACGCTTTGACTCGGCTTGTCGAAAATCTATTTCGGTGATCTGAAAACTATATGGCGCCGAAATATGGCTCTTCTTAAAAGCTTATACAAACTATAAATTGCAAGATGACATTGATTGTTAGTACTTTACGTGTTGTGGAACACTTAACTAACATTTTCGCGTGTCGTACGTCGAAAAATATTAAAAATTGACGCTGTTACTGACATTCCCGCAAATCTCCGCACTCCGCGCATGTCTAAATAGACGGTGCCCATCCTACGACACGTATACATCATTGAGAACAAGGAATCCAAACGTTTTTGTAAAATTTTGTATTCGTAGTTTTCGGGACCCGAGGATATTTTGCAATAGTTTATTTATTACTTGGGAACGGTGGATTAGTAGTTAAAACTCTATGTTTCGTTACAAATTGATTGGCCGTTTCCCCTTATTAACTATTTTATGAATTTAAAAATTGTAAATAGTACCCGAGCGTATCGCTTGCGTTAAGGTCTGTTTTGATTATTCCTAGATATGTACACATGAGAACACAGCTATTGTACTTTTTAAAGCACAAGTGAAAAAAAGGTTCTGGATTTACGGACGTCGCGACTCGCGAGTGAGATGAAATGGGAGGGAATAAGAGAGAATGAAAACAAGTGAGAAACGGCACGAAGGTCTTTACGCGACAAACGATCATTCTGGCAGCGGCAACAAAGTATGATACATTGTCTTCTTGCGTTCTCCGTGCGCCTGATTTTCGCATGTCGATGTCGGTCCACGGACGAGCTATGCCTAAACGCCCGTATTGAAGCAGATTTCACTTTCTTCTATAAATTCTGCAAATGCAGTAATCAGTAGCTAAATGCGGAAAACATGTATGTACAGTGTGCACATGCTAAGCTAATTGTTAGATGAAATTTTTACATTCCCTGTTTCGTCTTTATTCGAGCATTTATGGAAAATTAGTGACATTTTTTTTATAAAAGGAAAATCAAACACGACGTCATTGGGACAAGTAGGTATGTACATATGAGATGGTGCTGAAAGAAACGAACTGTTTTTTATATGAAATATGCCCTTTTTATTTAATTATTAAAATCTAATGAACACTGCTTTCGGGGATGAATCTACACTTCTGGTTCGGTGGACATTTGTAAAAAGAATTGCCTCAGAATTGGCAGAAATATAGCTGGGCTTCGAAATGAGTGTAAGTTCTAAAAAAAATTCTAACTTCGTTTTCCTGGGGTGCGAGTTCAAGTTCATGTTGCGCGGTTTAATTTTTTCATTAGTTTTAAAATAATTTTTTAGGGTTTAATTGTTTTTTTCAATGTACCTATATCAACAAAAAACATGCAATCAAAGCAGAAATGTATTCTTCAGATACCATTCTTACTAGTCTCCAAATATACTTTAAATTCTAATTGTAAGTTATTTAAATAAAATATTACATTATCACTTAATGGAAGAAAGAGGAGGAGGAAGTATAAGTAACGGATTCATGCGCAATCGGGGTAATTGTAGGAAGGGCGTCGTGTTTGGCTTTCCTTTCAACTGGAAAATTTAATACAATATGTTACAAATACTGTGATGAAAATAAAATAGAAAATATAAAAATTTCATTTTTCAATAGTATAGATGATTTTGTCTAACACGCGTTCCCGCTTTTGGCTACTAATCGCTACCTGGCCGCGCGAGCGAGCTGCGGCACGAATAATTTTTTTCGTATAAATAAGCGATCAGGCCCGCCGCGCACGTGAAGGATGCAGTATCAGACGCCCGAAAGACGAGAGCGAGACAATGTATCAACGCATCGTCTGTCTCACGTCTGTCAGCACTCAACCGATGCACCAAACTCATAATTACTTAGGACATACATACATACAGATGTACATACTTAAGAATGTTAGAGACGGTGCAATTTTAATTGTTAACATCCTGTCAAGTTCTAGCCATCTGCTTGCAAAAAGTGTTATTGGCATATTTGACTTAACAAGTGCTACGAACTAGAAAAGATTCGTTAAGAGCAAGCGCCTGATTTAGCGAGCTCTGCTTGCAAGACATTTCAAGTCATATCGATTTTTACCTTCGGGTGCATCGTGTTTCTGGGAACGGCATTTGTTTTAAAAAGAAAGACGAACTTTTCGGGGGCCCGGACCTCAACAATCGATGAGAAAAATGCCGCATTTCGACTGAACGTTCGCTATCGTATTATTTGTTGGGCTTTAAAAAAATGTTATTATATTACTTCTCTCTGTACCAATTTTTTGCCGTACCTTCCTCATATCAAACTGCGTCGTAATTGGTTTCATTTTAGTAGAAAAACTTGACATACAATACAGATGTTTGCATAATGATGAAAAATATAAAAAAAATATTTTTTATTAGAGGATAGTGCATATTAATGCCCCTGTATTCCTTCCAAGCGCCGACCAACATGTTGGCATAAAGAGTCGGTAGCTTCTGAACAATTTTAGAAACCTGTGTAAACCTGATACCTATGTTTCCATTTTAGAAGAGTGATAGGAACTAGAGGAAATAGTGTATTGAGTTGTCTCAAGCGTAAATGTTGTAAAACGTTTATATGTAAGACCGACTCGAAAAATCCGATCTTACCATATTTTATGGCAGGAAGAAAGTCAGAAAAGTAATATATATAACATTTTTAATAGTTTTCTTAACAGGTTAGTCAATTGAATGTCAGGGGGGCTTAAACTAATTATTTAAAATTTTAAAGACTGTTCTTCGAGATATAAAATAATTAATTATGGCTATAGTCCCTAGTAATAATCCCACTAAATATAAACAATTTAATGAAATAACTTTTCTCCCGCTTGGGACCACAAGTCAATTTTCCGCGGAAGAGAAAATGCGCAGGCTGGATGCGCGTGATTATTATGTGGTCCTCTCCTCGAAATGACAGAAAATATAACCGACTTCATAAATATACCGTTGCGGCGTAACAATAATATTTTGGAAGGATGTTAAGGCATAAAAAGTTTACAAATGTAGCGTAAAAGAACGAAATAGATAATAAACATTTATTGTCATGAAGCATATATGTAGGTTACATTTTCTGTCACTTCGAGGATCCGAAAATCATCTCCTCGAAGTGACAGAAAATATAACCTATGTATATGTTATATGACAATAAATGTTTATTGGCTATTTCGTTCTTTTACGCTACATTTGTGAACATTTTATCATCCTTCCTAAACATTATTATTACGCCGCAACAGTATCTTTAGGAAATCGGGTATAGCATATAGGTTATATTTTCTGTCACTTCGAGGACAGAAAATCCGCTCCTCGATGTGACAGAAAATATAACCTACATGCTACATGACAATAAATGTTTATTTGCTATTTCGTTCTTTTACGCTATATTTGTGAACTCTTTATGACTTAACATCCTTTCCAAATATTATTGTTACGCGGTAACGGTATTTTTATGAAAATGAGAAATGTAATTATGCGTGGTTAGGAAATTAAAATTTCCATTAGGACAAGAACTGGTGTTTTATAGACGTTTGTTTATTTCTTTGTAGGGTGTTTATTTAGGGCATCTGTCCTTACAATTTTAACAAATAAATAATTACTCTGTTTAACGAGTTGTGTAGACTTATTTTGTCCAGCCATAACCTTATGAAGCGCACAGATCTGTAAACCTGAAACTTGAAGCCAAAATGAATTAGAATTTGACAACATGCAAACAGATATGAATTTGAGAATAAAAGCTAAAATTACTTACAATCTCGAACAATTCCATGATCCTGCAAACGCGAAAATTGATGCCAAAACCAGCTATAACCTCATCAACCATAAAAATCTGTAAACATGAAAATTGAATGTAAAATCAATTAGAGTCTAATAAAACGCATGAATTTGGCAAACATAAACAAATTAAGCTAAAACTTACTATTTCGATGAAATGTACTCAGAAAATGACGTTATGAATGGAAATTTTGATATCTTAACCACGAATAATTACACACCTCGACTTCATAAATATACCGTTGCGGCGTAACAATAATATTTTGGAAGGATGTTAAGTCATAAAAAGTTCACAAATGTAGCGTAAAAGAACGAAATATCCAATAAACATTTGTTGTCATGTAGTATATAGGTTACATTTTCTGTCACTTCGAGGATCCGAAAATCATCTCCTCGAAGTGCATAATTCCATTTACTAATAGATTTTGATTGAAGAATAATTTGCACTTAGGTATTTCCATACATTTCGATCAGAAATATTATATAAATACAACGCGTAATAAACATTTATTGTCATGTAGTATATAGGTTATATTTTCTGTCACTTCGAGGAGATGATTTTCGGATCCTCGAAGTGACAGAAAATGTAACCTATATACTACATGACAATAAATGTTTATTACGCGTTGTATTTATATAATATTTCTGATCGAAATGTATGGAAATACCTAAGTGTAAATTATGCTTCAATCAAAATCTATTAGTAAATGGAATTATGCACTTCGAGGAGATGATTTTCGGATCCTCGAAGTGACAGAAAATGTAACCTATATACTACATGACAATAAATGTTTATTACGCGTTGTATTTATATAATATTTCTGATCGAGATGTATGGAAATACCTAAGTGCAAATTATGCTTCAATCAAAATCTATTAGTAAATGGAATTATGCAACATGTTTCTTGAAATTAGTCGTGACATTCAGGCCGTTTTAGATTTTAAAGGCTTCCGATGAGATTTAATTTTAATTCCTACCACTCGTAGCATTGTAATCTTATTTTAGACTGAATCGATAACGTTGGGTGTGACACGAAAATGGTAAGGGGGCTCGCGAGCCCCCCGAGCCTGTGACACAAAATTACATTGGGTGATAGGTCTATTCTATACTTCGTCGATGTTGTCAGTATAAAAAAATCTGTTTTACATTAACAGTTTTTTTTTTAATATATATCGTACTGATGTGAGCGCCTTGAAAAAACGACGTAGTGCTGGGGCAGGTGATTTCGGAAGAACGACAGCATGTAAAACCAAAAATTCAAAGTGTGTTGTAGTCATTATGAGTATGGTTATCGTTGGGAGCAGAATTATTTTGACTGATAAAAACATAAAAAGATGGCGAAGGTTTGAAGTTTATAAGTGTCGAAATACGGTGAATTTGTCAATCATTTTGCCTTGTGAAAAGTATGAAATTGTTAATCAAAAAACGTTTCCGAGGTCCCTGCGATACCCACTGATGTGCTGAACGTGTGAAAATTTTAGACTGATTTTTTTTTTCACCTGCACCAGTTGAAAAAAATGTTGTTTTGAGATAATCGCGTTTAAAGTTTTAAAACAAATTAAAAAAATTCTTAATTTTTTTGTATAATATAGGAGCAGCTTAATAAATACCAAAATGATTTATTACATTATATCAGGGCTCTCCAGCGTAGGGGCCCCCACGCGCCTGCTCCCCCTTCCAATCTTTAGGTGTGACGGCGTGTGTCACCGTGTGTCACTAAGGCTGTGTTCCAATTCACGCATACTGCGCATAGACTGCATAGGATATGTCACGTACCCTATGCACTTCATGCGCATTATGCTGCATTATGTGTGAATCGGAACACAGCCTAAAACACGCTCGCTCGCACGGGCTCGACGACGGAGACACTGGTCTGTCATGGTCGCCTCTTTAGCGTCGCGCGGTATCCCTGACAACGCGGACGAGAGTGGGAGAACCCCAAGCGCACGCGTGCGGGACCTTGGAGAGCCCTGCATTATAGTATGTTGTATGTCTGGAGAAAAAATCTTTAAAAATAGCTTAATTTTTCGACAGATCAAAGTAGAAAGACCCCTTAATGTTAATAAGGGTCCCTTAAAGTTAATAAGGGTTGCCTGGCAAGTCTCAGAGTTGGACACCGGAACATTGGAAAGGGGGACTCCCCTGTTTGAAGTGTAATTTCAAATTACTGTTTTCAGTCCTCTGTTGATGAGTTTGCGAACTGTCACAACAATCGCATAAGCATACAGCGCTCCATAGGGTGCAGAATTGGTACTTAACCAACCACAATTTTTCTGAAGGAAACTTAGGCTGGCTGCTGACGTTTTTCAAATTTCTGAATTATTCATCGATTTTTGAAAACCTTTAGACCTATATCCTGGAGATACTACTAAAATATCCCAAGCGTACAGTTTCATCGGTGATGTCACACTGTAATCTGAATGAATTATTAAGCGAATGCAAGTCAGTAGATCAAAATCGTAATGTCACGCGTACATGGCAGGGGCGGATGAAGTGTTACGGGGACCTTCCGGTCAAAGCGCTCGAAGAATAGGTGATTTTTATGAATTTTTTACAAGGAAAGGTTATAACACATCCTAAAAAATGTTTTAAGTCTCATTAATACACTCGTTAGGGTATAAAAAATTTTTGTTTCATGTTTGCGCCCTTGATGCATTTTCTAGGTGGCGCTTCGTGCAGCGATGCCAAAAAGAGATACCTGGATGGTAACCATTTACCGATTTCAGAAGCTATAATGAACCGATTAAACAAAAACCTGGAGGCACTCCATTTGTATTTGGACCCACTATTATTGCATTACCGTCTAACGTAATTTTTTGAAACACAGGGATTTTGTATCTGCAGATGTGCACAATTCATCGTAGTTTTTGTGTTTTTGTGCTGCGGCAGAGGATAATACGATGGCTATTGATATAAATTTTAAGAAAATTTTCCGAGTTTTGATTTCCGACGACCCTCTGTGTAAATTTCATAGTTACTGTTAGGCATCTCTTTTTGGCAGCGCTGCACTAAGCGCCACCTATTTATTTAGAAGATGCATCAAAACCGCAGACAGGAAACAAAAATATTTTATTATACTCTAATCTAATGAGTGTATTAATCAGGGACTCCTACCGGTACGTAAAATACCGGTATTATACCGGTATTTTTCGGTTGTATCTTCGTCTGAGACTTAACACCGGTATAACGCTCATACCGGTATTTCGCCAATACAGCTATACCGAAACCGATATCATACCGAAATAGATAAATACCGAAAACAAAAGGTTACCGGTAACCGAAATAAATACCGGTATTTTTTCGGTATTCTTTTCAGTAACATGGTAGGTTTCGGTGTTCACCGAGAAGAATACCGAAAAAATACCGGTATTTATTTCGGTTACCGGTAATTCCGAAAACCGATTGTTTTCGGTATTTATCGGTTTCGGTATTTATCTGTTTCGGTATGATATCGGTTTCGGTATAGCTGTATTGGCGAAATACCGGTATGAGCATTATACCGGTATTAAGTCCCTGGTATTAATAGCAGACAAAAACAATTTTTAAGATTCCGTTATAACCTCTTCTTGTCAAAAATTAATAAAATTCACATATTTTTCGAACGCTTTGACCGGAGCGTCCCCCTTATTAGAGAAATAATTGTGGAAAAAATATGCATCGATGCAGCGCCGGCGAGGGATCCGAATCTCAACAATGCCGAACAGTTGACGGTTGTAAGAGGAGTAGAGGGGAGGAGCGGTCGCGTGGCGGACGCGAGCAGGGAGAAGACAGAAAAGCACGATCTTTGAAAGAAGTCGTATCCGAGCGTCCATATTAGTTTGATTGTACCGATTGTAGTTCGAGTAATTTCGAGGGGAAAATAAAGAATCGTCTACATAATGGAAAGCTTATAATACTCATTTAATATATTTAAAAGAAATTCGTTCTCATATATCATACAGTATCAAGTTGTGACTTATAGCTTGCGTTCAAAGTGGTTTAATCCAGGGATCGAAAAAGTTATTTCGTTTAAGAAAATATCTGTTCCTGTGGAATTTTTATTGGAAAAAATGTTAACTTTAGGAACTTTTTTAAAAACATTTATTAAAAAAGTCTTCATAAGATAAAGCAAAGTACTAAACTATTGGGTACTCGTTTTATTTAACAATATAATATCATATTCTTCATATGTTTATTTATTAAAAGGTATGAAAATCATAACATAAGTAATTAATGGTTTCATATGAAGTATTGAACAGAAAAGAGAACTTGTCAAGAACAATACCTAAATAACATTTTTTTATAACTTACATGTTGTTGTAGTACTATCCATTGAATAGTATTTAGTATTTGTTCCAACGATTGAGAACTTTTTTAATATTCGTGAACAAAATATCTGTTCCTGTTGTAGAGAAATTTTTATTTTTATATTTTATAAGTTCCATTCCAACTAGAACTTTTATTTTCAAGAACTTTTACTTTATCGGTTCTCCTTGGCAACTTATAATGTGAGAACATTTTTAAAAAAATTCCGCGTTACATGTTTCAAATGGAACCTATTAAAAAGTTCCAGAACTTTTTCGATCCCTGGTTTAATCGGCTAATTGTAAGTGTTTGGTTACTCTCCGTGAAATGAATACATAATAGCAATAACAATTTCCACGTATAATGGCAATTATAGGTATTAACGTAGTTAAGAATTTTTAACCGACCGGTATGTATTTCTTATGTTTGTCCGCGCATAACTCCTCCGCATATGGACCGATTTTGATGATCTTTTTTTTTATTCGAAAGAGGGCGATGCCCCGATGGTTCAATCCTGCTCTGCATCAATATTAGCCCAATACTTTGCCAGTACGGGTTAATTCAAACTTCGTCTCTTTACATAATTTGTATTTCATGTGTTCTTGCATTTTAAAGAGCCTTTCCTCGGGTTGAGTTGTCTCCATATGACGAATTTGAGATATCCTGTTTCAAGTCACTTATTTTTGGAATATTCCGTTTCTAGCAAACGGTTCTTTTTTTTACGAGCAGCTTCTTTTGTAGGCCTACCCATATTTTGTTAATAAATGCAGTTACATAACTTAAATAACTAAGAAGTAAAAATAAAAAAAATTAAAATCGACTTAAAAAAAATGCACTAAACAGTAACAAATAATGTTTTTTCATCAGTTAATCTACGACTCTCAATTTTTTTATGTCGACACCGCATCATTAGTAGATACTGTGTAATCTGGCGCCGACTTAAAAAAATTGAATGCCGTAGATTAAAGTCGGCAAAAACATTATTTTATACTTTTCAGTGCATTTGTATTTTTTTTTAAGTATGCTTTAATTTTTTTTTAATTCATGATCACATTCAGAATGTAACTTATTAGTAGCTAATAGAAACATATTAATATTAATACATTAAAATTGAAGTAACTGTCTGGTAAGATAATCATCTGTTTCACTTCACTTGCGAGAAATAGAAACAATCAAATCACTTGAACTACTAACACCGGAAGTTGCCCCTAATTGTGACAGGGTTGATTTTTCGACTTATGTTCATTAACTCGCCGCCAGGCGCGCCTCTGCCGTCACGAGAGTGGGCGCGCCATGTACATATACTTCGTGCACGCGACATTAACATTGAGAAATTTCAATTTATTTGTTAAAATTTTACAAAATATTTATTCAAACGTACAGTATAGATAGTGTAGAATATAAAATGTAGATATCTACATATTGATTTTTCGTACAATTTTCTGATTTACGATGAAAGTAAATTTAATATCGGAAGATCGAGCGAACGTATGTATATGAATACTAGCTTTGCTACGCGGATTCTCCCGGAATTTAAATTCTGACTTTATAATTTTTTTGTGAAAATAGACACATTCATCTGGATTAGCCGGGCATAATCAGCTGAGGCACATATCGTGACTCCCGAGTTTACCGTTCGAAAATTTTTTAGCCACAGACAAACACAAACACAAACTTTCTGTTTTATATATTAAGGGGGTAGACACGTCACGTGACCTGGCCGATTTGGCAGGTCGGTATTACAGCAGGTTTTTTCTGCACAGAAATGGTAATACCGATAAATCGACGGCTGGCTGATAAACGCGAGAGAGAGCTGTTTGCTATTTCCATATTCTATTCTAAATGTGGAAAGAAATTCTCAGTTGTTGCGTTGTACTTGATAAAATTTAAACGTAAAGTCGATTTCAAGTGATGTATGTGTCATGGTAAAAGCGTCAATTTAGTAAATGTATGCCTAAAATGCATATAGCCTAACCTCTAATCGTACGAAAATGCATACATTGACTGCATCACGCTTTTACTGTGGCACATGTATCCACCTAACGCTTCAGATTTACTATGATTCCACGTTTTTTTTTTTATTGAGATAAAAGTGCCCCGGCCCTCTGTATGATTCCATCACAGACCAGGTATAGAATAGACCTCTCATCCTATTGTCTTCAGTGTCACCGTTCTGAAGTACCGATATTCTGAAACAACCACTGGTTTTCGAGCGCCCTCCGATTTTCGAGCGGTGGGTGCGGGAAACATAATGTTTTTCTAGCATTGCCACAGGTAAAGCTGCCGGTATCACCGAGAAAAGTATAGAAGCTGTGTTATACAGGGTGTCCCACTAACACGGTTCACCTCAAATATCTATTATTTCAAGTAATAAGCGATAATATTATTTATAAAACTTGTCTGGTTGTAAGAAACACAAAACACGGTGGAACTAGTTTCTTTACAAGGATAGATCGGATTGGGAGATCAATTTTATTTTTTCAAATGGACTCTCAAATTTTTTATCGTCAATTCAATAGAATAGCGAATTCTGAGTATGAAAGTACTAAGGTGCATTAATCCTAAAACTTATTGTTTCTGAGATATTCAACATTGTCCATCCTATTACTTTGATTATGAAACATATTCGAAGCTATGCTCAGTTCATTTCGGATAGCCGGCCGTTGAATGCGGAAATAATAAAATAAAACGATAAATACGAACGTGAAAGGGCGGTTTTTTACTCTTGAAAATATAAACATGCCATGTGAGGGGTGTGTAATAAACCAAATGAACGACACTTAATATAAATTCAAACATTTTGATATACTTATTAAAACATGAAATGATACAGAAATTAAACAAATAATTCAACTTATCACGCAGCAGAATATAATGAATACCTATTCCAACCAGTTCAAACAATTTTTTGGAAGTATTTGAAGCATTCGTAGAGTACATAATATTATATCGAACTTGATGCGACTTTGTTTTTTAGCTACCTGTCTTGCCTCTTTTAACTATTTCACACCTTCAAGGGAAAGGGCGGCAGCAAGTCATAGTAGTGTAAGTGATAGGGATGCACCACTACAGTGATTCGCCCTATGTCGGTGCGCCATCCTTTCAATGGGTCGGTTAAAGACCAACATCGACTCGAACTACAATAGCCCGAGCATCGCAACTAACCTATACATTTTCTTAGGTATTCCGGGACTCGGGGCTCCCGATTCCCGCAGTCCCTTTCTTCATGCCACATGACAGTCAAACTGTCGGTCTGCACTATTCTAAACGCTACCTATCCGTCCTTTAACATTTCGAGTTCTGGGGGTCCGGTATGTACATACTTGAAACGAAAGCCGCGCGCGTTTAAAAATTTCACTTTCCACATTTCTCATCCTACATTAATGAAAATAATTCGAATTGGTTGGTGAGGTCCTCCCGATGAAAATGAGTTCAAACATGACATAAATCAGACTGTTTTAAGGATTATTATCCTAAAAATAGTCCATTTCTGCACTTCTTTTCCAATAATATAGTACGTTCGAATTATGCTTTAAGATCAAGGTTTAAGGATCCGTATTCCGATTTTGTTTTACCTAATTATGCAGAGTAACCTGCGTAAGTTTTGATACCTTAATTTAATATATCGGTCTGGTCTCGAGTTCCATGTATCCCAGGGGCTTTTAAATCTGTATTAATACTGGCTCGCACTCATCCCTCCTTGTATTTAAAGCGGAGGTGAAACCAATTATGTTCGTAATCCACGTTAGACAACAAGCAACTTCTGTCTGAAACATTTTTTCTTAAAACCATTCCAAACCATTTCTCGATGTATAGATGTTAGAAGACAGGCAAAAGTTTGGAAGCGAAAATGGTTCCAAAATGAGAAGCGAAAATCACAATTAGTATCCTGACCTGCAGGAGTATCGTTTATACCAGTTGGGTTTTCCCCAACCACTTACCCGATGACCGTCTACCCAGATTATTGTTGCCGCGACCCTCCCAACCATTCTTTGCGCGCTGCCTGACAACTGATTCCTGCCACAATCATACACCCCAAAAATCAGCCACACCGAAATGACGTCACACGTCACTCTTTCAAGTTTCAAACAGTACTCTCTCGTGCAGAACACACCTATCTGTTCATTCTCCACATTCATTGTACATTGTGTAGAAAAATTATTGGTCGTGGCTCTTAGGAGGTGAATCTACACCTCTGGATCGGTGGACATTTGTAAAAAAAGCGTCCGCGAAATTGTTTATAACATTGAAAATTAATATTAATTTTTTTACATCAACATATTCTGCGCGTTGAGAAGGGAAAATGTTGGAAAGAAGCCATATGGTTAGGAAAAATTGGTAAAGATTTCGGAACGACGTGATTGTGTAGAGTTACACGTACATATAGGCATGGGCCCACCACTACTCTGCTGCTTGGTACGAGACACATCATAAGATTACCATAATTTATTAATCATTTTTTTAATTAGTTATTATAGGAAGTGTTCAAAATGATAAATGAAAGTGTACCTCTGTACATACACAGAGTATCTCGGTAGGTTGGTGCCAATTTGATACAGCGTATTTAGGAGGTCAAATAATTGAAAAAAGTTAATATAAACCCATGTCCGCAAATAATTTATTAAGGAATTATAAGATAGCTGAGAGTCAATACATGCTTCACCGTTGTATGGGTCTGTAGAGTTCCTGATTGATAAGCAAATGAAGAAGTTTTTATTTCGATATGACCTTCTCAATTATTTGCCTCTTGAATACCCTGTATCTAAATTCTCACCGTTATTATAACTTTCATTCCTACCGCTTGTAGTGCTGCACTCTTATTTCATGCTTAGCCGTTAACGTTGGATGCGACACGGAACTGGTAATGGGGCTCTAGAGCCCCAAAATCGAGTGACACTGAAGACAATAGGGTGAAAGGTCTATTCTATACCTGGTCTGTGATTCCATGTTAGCAGTCCTCCTGAGTAGGCGCCATCTCGAATCCACTACTTGAACTAAATTTGTCACGTGACTTGCTCTGTTTATCGCCAATATGGCGGAACTCGTATTTGGGAATGCAGTCATGAAATTACGTTGTTTGTTCTTATATGAGCAGATTTTGAGCTGGGTGAGGTCTCATTCGAAAGATGAAGGTTTAGTGCAGCGCGCTGTGGTCATCGTTTGAGTCACAAAACTCCATTTTTTTGGTCGTATTTTGCTCTACTTTGAACACTCATATTATTAGATATCAACACAATCTCGTCGAACCATGACCAGAGCGCGCCGTACTGAACCTTCCTCTTTCATATGAGACCTCACCCAGCCCAAAATCTGCTCATATAAGAACAAACAACGTAATTTCCCAAACCCATGTTTCGGGCCACATTGTGCCGGTATACACAGCGCGCTGCATTACCCGTGTGTTCAGCCCAAAGAATCTGTATGTGCTAATAAGTTTGTGACTCACTGCACACGTTTCTTTAAGGGGTTATGCCTACCTGCAAGGTCTGAAAACGCAAGTATTTTCGGGATTTTTGGGGGGAAAAACTTGAAGAGTTTTTTAGGCAAACCTTTATGTATTAGAAAGTGTACATTAGGGTGGACCTTAGCTACTCTTGACGAAAATTATTGTGGAACAATTAGCCAACAAAAAAAATGGAACATTTTATTTCTCCTGATTCCAAAAGAATCTTTGAACGGTTTTTAATACCTACCTCATTTTTTTAAAAAGACCCTTCTACATGGAGTGATAACGAGGCTTTCCAAATTGGGCGAAACATCGTGAACGGATTAACAGTGGTAAATGACACCGCTGGGCGTGGCGTTAAACTCATAGAAGAATATAACAAAATATTATTAAAAAATGAAGAGGAGAAACAATTTATACTGCAGAATGTGACGGAATATAGAAAGCAGTATCCTGACGTCACAAAAGAGAATTTATCAAAGGATTTTTAAAGCATTTTTAATATAAAGGAACCCCTAATGAATACCTCCGTGGCTATTTGAATTTTTGAGACGCATTTAAGACTGTGTTTGTTAACACAGTCGCGTCTAGGGCAAGATCTGCTCGGTCTTATCGAACGTCCACGAGCAGGTCTGGGACGCAATACTTTGATGACATTTCTATTCGTAATTTACATAATAACTATAATAACTTATTTCCAGTCTTAGAACTGCTTTTCTTCTGTATAATGGAGCGTTATAATGAAAATAAAAAATGTTTAATATCTCCATTGTTTATGGATATATGAAAAAACTCTTCAGACAAAAGTTGTAGTATATAAAGAGGCGAATATAATGGCAGGAAATTTTTTTTTTCAAGGTCACTCTTTCGAGTTTTCAAAGTCACGGACGTTTTTTTTTTGTCAACAATCGTATATTCTGTGTATGTATTCTTGAACAGAAAAAAAATACAAATTGAACGATATATCATAATGTATATTTATGTCAAGATTTAAAAAGTTCAAATTTTTCAAATTCGATGCGCGTCCTTTTCCCGTGGTCCAATCGGGCTGAAATTTTTTCCAGATCATTTTCCCAACAAGTGTCACATTTCTAGGGTACGGGACCAAAAAAATCTGATGGTCGAAAAATAAGGTCCACCCTAGTGTACATCTTATATTACTTGTAGTAATTATTCCAATGGAAAATATAAATAAATAAAAGAAATATCAGTGATCTCCCGGCAGCGATTTTTTTCCAGTAGTTTGCGGTGATCACTCTAACTTTGACCAGATTCATCTGAAATGAAAAATTCGACGGAATTTAGTTAGTATATTAAATTATCTTGTCCTTAATCGTTCATTATCCCGAAAAATTAATTTACTACAAAATGGCGGCTGTTCAAATTAAAATATCAATTTTCGCCGCAAAAATCGCTCATTTTTCATCTGTAAAACAAAAACTACGCAACGGAAAAGAAAAAGCCACGATTAAGGACAAGATAATTTAATATACTAACTAAATTAGGTCGAATTTTTCATTTCAGATGAATCTGGTCAAAGTTAGAGTGATCACCGCAAACTACTGAAAAAAAATCGCTGCCGGGAGATCACTGATATTTCTTTTATTTATTTATATTTTCCATTGGAATAATTACTACAAGTAATATAAGATGTACACTTTCTAATACATAAAGGTTTGCTTAAAAAACTCTTCAAGTTTTTCCCCCCCAAAAAACCCGAAAATACTTGCGTTTTCAGACATTGCAGGTAGGCATAACCCCTTAATGTGGAGCAGCTACTCATAGAGAAAAAATATTAGTAGAAGCTACTCAAATATAGTACACCTACTTTTTCAACAGATGTTCCGCGTTATAAAACTTGACCAGCCTACCTGTTTGTTTGTGGTCTGAAGAATGCACGCCCACATATTTGGACTAACTCGCGAATAATAGCAACATATGTAGTCCTCAAACAATTGCTTACATGTCACACGACAAATGTACAAGTAAATTAATGAATTCTGATCTGAATCAGAAAATGTAGAAAATTAGGAAAACTTTCGTATGGTAGGGGAGAGTCCTGCAGTACCGGCCACTCTAAGTTTTTATACTATAATAATTTGGGCTATTGTTGGTAAACATCAAATTTTAAAAAAGTAATTTGTAGCACAAATTGTGCTTCATAAAATTTATAATTCGCTGGAATAAAAAACTTGTAATTCGCAGCGAACGAGAAATTGTCGTCCAGTACCGGCCAACTACTTAGTTAGTAGATTTTAAGGTCTAAGTAATTAATAATGTTAGTAAAAACGTTTAAAAATACAATAGAACATTTATTTAGGCACGTCTAGAAATATCACAAGTAAAATGAGCGATATTTTCTTGGCCTGTACAGTCCTCGTGAGCCCAATCCTTGCATTGGATGCACTGCACAAAATCTTCGTTGAATGATTCTTTATAAATGATGCACTCAGAGACTTGTTTATCAAAGCCTAGTTTAAGTTTAGTTTTGTTTACTCTAATTTTGTTTTATAGTAGCATTTTCAAAGCCGCATTCACATCGTTCAACGCCCATTGTCCTTTTTTTCTGCTTAATTTCGGACATTTTTCTGCAGAAAAACAAAGAAGAAAAACCTGTGGACTTGAATTATTATAGGAAAAAAATTAAAAAAAAATTTACCGGTACTGTACGGCTATGAAGTGGCCGGTACTGCACGACAAACACGAAAAAAAAGTTTTAGGTTTTGTAATGTACAAAGCAAATTGCAAAACCGGGGGCATTTATGTACTATACCTAATAGTCTAAAAATAATGTACGAAATATGACAAAATTATTTAATTACCTGAAAAATAAGAAATAAATCAGCTATGAAAAATAACTTTTGTCGTACGGAAAGCCAGGGTAAACGTTAAACGTCTTAAAACTCTAGTAATACTGAAGAAAAAAGAATTTTAGTTTTTAGAATAAAGTTTTTATTTATTTCTCCATCGATAGTGCAGTTAACTATCATTAGAAGCGAGATCTAGCTTTGGCCGGTACTGTAGGACTTTCCCCTATAGTTTATTGAATGGTCAGCGTTACTATATGAACTAATGTTTCAGATATCCGAATAAATCGGGCCCTCTACCATCCAGCTAGTAATTAGGAGAACAAAAGTCATCCGAATATGCCACATGAAGCCACATGTATAACGAATAGTAAATGAGAATCTGATAACACGCCTAAGCACGCCCAGGCCACCTCTTAACTTTGCCTACAAACCTCACTATTGCTTGGTACACTAAGGCCGGTATTCGTAGTCGCAACTTATTCTTAAGCAAATGCTTAAGCATTCGGCATCCTTTACTAGCTACTAGGTTAGTAGAGGATGCCGCATGCTTAAGCATTTGCATTCACAGTCACTACTTATTCCTAAGATCGCCTTATCATTAGAAGTACTAGATTGGTAGAGGACGCCTAATGCTTACAGTCAGTGATGGGTCGCGTATTTTACGCCGCGTCGTAAATGCATTTACGACGTGTCGCAAATGTATGTATAATATGTCGTTTTTAAGCCCATTTTATACGTGTCATTTGTCGCAAATGTAGTAAATAGAAATATTCATTATTTTAAGGTTTCAACAATTAAAGTGTTGGAAAAATATTATTCTTTCTGACTCGCTTGTTGGTTGCATGAAAATACTACAGAATACTGTAGAATACGTCGATTACGTCGAAAACTACATATAAACGTCACTTTCCTAACCCCAAAAAAGTATTCAAAAGCGTGGTATTAATTATTGTTTTGTAATTGTTTAGATAATAACTAATAAAAATGAATCGTGAAAGGTAAAGTAATTAGAAATAAATGTACGATAATAAATAAAATTTATTTCAATTGAAAATTATGCAAATAAAAATATCCGTTTCAGAAAAAATGAAATTGATAAGTTATTATCAAATTTATTTTTTGGGTGCAACATCCCTTCCAGTGTGGTGAAAGTAAACAAATTATATTTATTATTCTATATTGGGAAACTTAGTGGAGACGTGGCCTAAATTTCAGCCCTCTGGTGGTAAGTTGGCAAACTATTGAAAATAGGGCCGGATCCCACCAAACATTCCCAATAAGTATTTATTGATTGAAGAAGTAAAAATGAGTGTTCAAACAAATTTAAAAACACTCGTTTTTCAAAACATGTCTATTAAAACACTGATAATCATATGGACTTCGACGGATTTCGACCTACTCTCAGTAGTTCCATTTTCTGTCACTAGTTGGCGTATCGAAATTCTTGATTTCCCAATGCGTTTCTTTTACTAACCTTTCAATATCCATTTTTCGTCAGTGTAACTTAATTTAATTTAATTTTTTTAATCAGAATTATAATTATTAATAAATTGGCACTTCTTCATAACCTATACGAAAAATGTTTTATAGGTTAGTTATTTTCATTTCAGATATACGACATTTACGACACATTTACTACATTTACTACATTTACGACATTTACGACATTAAAGACACGTGTCGTGTATAAAATCGAAAATTCGTGTCTTTACCCATCACTGCTTACAGTGATCTTACGCTTAAGGGGTAAAACCACTCTACAGGCAGAAAGAAAGACCTAAATTTGACAATTTCTTTTGGGAGTATGACAAACGGAATAGAATTTCTTTTCAGAGGGTTTATTTAACACATATTGAAGTACGAAAAACAATTTTTTTTATTGTCATTTTCATTTTCGGGCTCTGTCGCCGCCATTTTGTATGAAAATGACAATAAAAAAATTGTTTTCCGTACTTCAATATGTGTTAAATAAACCCTCTGAAAAGCAATTCTATTCCGTTCGTCATACTCCCAGAATAAATTTTCAAATTTAGGTCTTTTCTTCTGCCTCTAGAGTGGTTTTACCCCTTAATAAGCGACTGTGAACGCCGTCCCTATACTCCATCTCTAGTAATATGCGGGTACTCTACGCTTTTAATCACCCCAATCATGAACTCACCTAAAGTGTCAAGCGGTTATGCAACCACAGGAAGGAAACTAAACGGACAATCAAGCCCAAAGAATGTCGGGGTCAATAACTTTCTAGCTGTCTATATTTTACAAGCGTTGAACTAAGGGATGTGAATGGACATCGTACATGAACCATCAGCCACAAGTGGTTTACCCGAAACGAACCCGAACCGTAAGTTTAGGAAACGTTGATGCGGCGTTCGCAGAAGAGTGGGGAGGGCACGCGTGTCCCGGTAGGCGGGTGCCGTGAGTTTGACAGAATGGCAAGCGAGGGTGGCGCGCAGACGGTTGCGGGGGTGGGGGAATGCGCCGTCAGTGTACTCCGAACCATCGACTGGTGCGCGTCGCGTTTTTGCTCGCCGCTCGCGACCGTGTCCTGTCGTTGGTGCCGTCGCCTTCCGTACCGCCATCCTCGCTAACGTTATTCATTGATCGTGGAAGGTTACCGTCACGCGTGTCGCTAATGCCGCTCGCTCGCTGAACACCGTTAATTCAGTCGGCCGAGGTCCGACGCAGGCCAGGTGGCTGACAGACTGGCGATCTCCCCTTATCGGTCGAAGTGACGCGCAACCCTCCGGGATTATCGCATTGACAGTGATCATTCATGCCGGCGAACATTGGGCAACGGTTCTCGGAAGATGCGCCGGTTTGAGCGTACGCGTCAGTCCCTTAAGCGTGAGCAGGGATTTTGCGTCGCGGAGCGCGAACCGCGCGACCTCGTTCGCTGCTTTGCGACGGGGGAGGACGAGACGGCGTGGCGTCTGTGCCAGCGGGCAACTCGTGTCTCGTGCGCGATCTGAACCGCGGGTGAGTGGCTACTGAAAGCTGGTGAAACGAGCCGAGATGAGTGCGAGAGAAGTCACCCTATTCGGCGGCTCCCCTTGGGGATTCCGTATGCACGGTGGACACGACCTGCATCAACCCCTACGCATCTCTAGGGTAAGCCTATCCCCTGCTCTGCCGTTTCAAGCAATTCCCGCTCGCACGTTGCGCTCCGAAATATAAAAATGCTTCGCGACGAGTGGGTTCCCAGCAGGGATTGTAACCGTAACCCTAGGCCGGTTCGGTTCTCAGTACCGTAGACTAATTTACATAACCGGGTAACCCGAGGCATCTAGGCACAGAGTTACCCGGTTAACCCGCTCTCGGAGCGGGTTAACCCTAATCCGGTAGAGGGCGTAGTGTTTCCCTATTTTTGTGAAATCGACCTGTACTTATGAATTTTTATTTTAAAAACTATCTATCGCATTAGGTTCATCCTTTTTTTATTTCAATGCAGAAGATTTTGTCTATTTGAATAATATTTTTTTGAAATTGTAAAATTATTTATGTAACGTCAAATTATAAACAAATTTTTATTTTGCAAATTTCTCCTCGAGGGTGGCATGTTTCTAAAGTTGAAAAATGTACTTAATATATTCCATGACCGTATAGTATAAACATTGTGTTTTCATTTTAACACTTGCATACTATTTTCTTACAAATCAGTAAATTTCATATATAATAGTTGTGTTACAAAATATTATTTTTATTATAAATAAATAAATTACCTTTCGAACTTCTACGGAATTGTTACATTTGTTATAGGCCATTCATCCAACACGGTGATGCAATTTGACCAAGAAACGATTTGCATGTAATGTCGTGGGTATAATTCAAGAAAATTCGTAACATTCTTCCTCGAGAGATTAAAAATTACATGGAGAATCAAAACCCTGCAAGTAATTGACGTCATTGCATGCAACCCGGTTCTTGTTAAAATTGCAGTTGCATAGCAGCGGTGGACGCGCGCGGAGCAACCAATATGCATTGTCGGATTTTGGACGTAGAATGTCGTATGTCACTTGTAACCCGCTCCGAGCGGGTTAACCGGCTCTCTGTACTCTTTGGGAGCCGTTCCTTCGGGGTTACTACGGGTTACAGTAACCTTCGCTCGGTTAACCGGGTTCGGGTTAGGGTTAGGCGGCGGTTACAATCCCTGGTTCCCAGCTGGAAATCTATATTATACGTGCGTATAAACGCGAGTTGATTGGACGCAGCACTTACCCAAGTGAAGACATGTTTATCAAACAGTCTTTTAAGATTTAAACGCGATACAATCGCGTTATCGTGATTTCGAGGATTTTGAAAATTGATTACATTGGATTACACTGGAATTAATAAAAATTTAATTGCTGTTTTTTTATCTGTCAGACGACGCGTTTTTCCTGAAAAGGTGTCAGTGCGCCACATGTGGCGCAACGAAGCGTGACACGAGACATTTATCGTGTACCACACGTGCCGCACGAACAAGGAATGCGTAAAAGATCACTTATTCTTTGAACACTGCAGAACTGTGTGTTCTGTTCGTCGAGTCAGTAGCGGCAGGTTTTGCAATGTGTATTCATTACGTGGCTGTTTGTTACGCATCTTTTGCAAGTAACGGGACGTCGCGTATGACGCGAGACCGCTGTTCGGCCTTAAAAGTCTTATGTCACGTTTCAGGCGAGGAACGTTGATGATGCAGTCATTGATACTCATTCAAGTCTGCATATACGTATAAGTTACATTACGGAGCCGTAAGCATTTCGCTCGGCGTCCTCACACAAGTGATTCGCTCCTTTCATAGCTCAGTTGTTCAGAACGAGGAGAAAATTAATTCGTCTGAAATTAAAAATGATGATGAATTTGATACACGCTAATGATTAAAACTACGACACCACCTGAATTATTGTCCCTCTGTTCAATCTCTGTTTTTTAAATTGTTTATCTGTGTTAAAAAGGGGCATGTAATAATCATTTTATAGCGATACTAGCTTAAGGGGACCTTCCGGTCTAGAGCCCCAAAAAATAGGTGATTTTTAGGAATTAATTAAAGGAAAACTACTATATATAATTTAATGGGACTTGTTGCATTGTATTAAGGATGTCTTAAGTTATAGAAATATATTTTTTGTTTTATAATTAATTATTGCAGACGGCCCTGGGGAGTCGTTAAAGTCAAGGCGTCAAAAAATTGATCCAAATCGGTGGGACCTGTATCTCCAAAAGTTATTATCCGATTCGACTGAAACTTATTTTATTTTGAAGATTATACTTCTGGCTAGGGGGGAACTAGAAAAAGTTAAAAAAAAAAGACTTTTTTTTAGAAAATAACGACACTTGAAGTTTGAAATCACTTTTCCCTGTACTTTTCGTCCTTTCAACGCCTTTGAAAATTATAAATTTTCAATTTTTTGTAATTTTTCTAGTTCCCCCCCTAGCCAGAAGTATATTCTTCAAAATAAAAAAAGGTTCAGTCGAATCGGATAATAACTTTTGGAGATTCAGGTCCCACCGTTTTGAGAACAGTGTTTCGAGAAAAACGCGTTTAAAGGTTTACGTGAGCGCCGAGTGCCCGGTTGTTGCCCATGCATTTGCCGCTACTCAAATGCCTATAACTTCTGGAATTTTACGAATTTCAACAAATCCTTTTAAACACGTATTCCTAAAAGGTTGAACATTCGAAAAATGAAATAAAAAAAATCGACTTTTAGACCGGAAGGTCCCCTTAACTATCCGGCTTTGACCGAAATTTAGATTCTGATTTTATATAAAAAAAAAAATTATTTTTCCATGAAAATGGTCACATTCATCTGGATTAGCTAGGCATAATGAGCTGCGACGCATTTCCTGGCCCCAGAGTTTGCCGTTCGACAGTTTTTAGGCGACAGACAAACACACAAAAACTTTCTGTTTTATATATTAAGATATTTGTAGAGTAATGTATTCACGATGGTGATGTGTATTTATTGGTCTACTTAACTGCCTCGGATGTTTGAATAGTTACTTCCTGCGTACAGGGGATGGTTCAGATTAGTTAGTATTGGTAAGGTGACCAATTTTTTTACAATGAAAAGGAGGACGAAAAAATGTAAGAAAAAAGTACAACGTAAATAAATAAAACATTTTATTAATTCAAACAAAATTACACTAATTATGCTTACATCCTTTTGAATTATTTAATTAAACGAGTATTTTTCCATTGAATGAATATTTTTTGTCAATATATCATTTTCTAAAAATATATTGGAAATTTCGGAGCAAGAAATATCCTTCGTATTGAATTTTACGGTAAGTGCTGTAGCTACAGTATCAACATTCAATCTTGATTTCTCACCTGTCCAAAAATCATTACTAATTGAAAAAAATTCTTTCAACTACTGCATTAGTTCCAGGGCAGCACAACGTAAATTCAACAAGAATAACTAAATTTTCATATGGAATGTGTTGATTTTTGAAATGGTTAAATATTCCCACCCATCTTTTATCAATTTCAACATGTTGATTTTCCCATTGTTCTAATTTATCAGAATTTAAATATACATTCAGTCTTCTAATTTCTTCGAACAGACAATTGTTATCGATTTTAATATCAGGCATTTCTTTAGATAAAAACTCAACACAATTTTCAATATCTGCCCAATTTACTTGCGACGAAGTCAATAAACACCATTGAAAACTGTTATTTCCTGTGATATTTGTTTGATTAACAGATTAGTTTTAAAATATCGGAAAGGAGGACAGTTAGGAGGATACTTTTCGAGGAAGGACAGAACCTACAAAAGAAGGACTGTCCTCCCTAAAGGAGGACGATTGGTCACCTTAGTATTGGAGGCTAGAGCAATCTATTGTTTTTTGCGTAAACAGGAGTTTAGGGCAAGAACGTTTTGTTTCGTTTGAAGTTTCACATAAATAGCTAAGTGGAAGAGCGTAGAAAGGCTTTTGCATTTCTCAGAAAATGGTTCTTTACGTAATACGTAAGTGTTTTGTTGTTCTTCGATAAAACTATCTACCTATACTGCAGAAGTACTTTTTACTAATCTTGCTAAACTTTCGTACTTACAATTAGTATAAAGATATGCGTGTAGTGTTCTATGTATAGCTTGGTATTGGGAAACCAAGTGGAGGCGTGGCTTAGATTTCAGCGCTGCGGTGGTAAGTTGGCAAACTATTGACAGTAGGCTGGATCCCACCAAACATTCCGAATAAGTATTTATTAATCGAATAAGTAAAAATTTAGTGCTCCAAAAATTTTAAAAACACTCGTTTTTCACAACATGTCTATATAAACACTGATAATCATATGGACTTCGACGGATTTCAGCCTACTCTGAGTAGTTCAATTTTTTGTCACTAGTTGGCGTATCGAAATTCTTGGTTTCCCAATAGCGCGTGGCTGAAGTCAGACCGCGAAAAAATTTAATTAGTACTCAGATCTCGAATACGAAGTCTCAGCTTATAAATTGGTTAAGAAATGTTTTATTTATTTTGGTACAAAGGTTTAGTACGTCTAGGTTATATTGCGCGTCCGAATGAAGACAGTATGATTCAACGCCATAATATCTGTTGTAATTAAATTCGAGGCAATATGTATATCTAAGTTCTAAAATTTCAGTAATTTGCAACATTTAGTTCAAGATTCTTTCGAAATGTGATTTCTGCAATACTCCCAGAAAAACGTTAGAATTTCTTCTTATTTTTGCACAAAGCTTCCAGTTGCTTATGCAAATATTGTAGGACGAATAAAAATTAGAAACATACAATAAATTCTTCTTATAAGTATGAGATATAACTGAAAAGACTAGTAGTTTTGAAAGTTACGTGTCGTTATATTGAATCATATTCCTTGTGTCGAGTTTGGGGATATGTACTACCAATGTTGAATAACAGGTAGAAAAAATTATTAGCTTATAATATATTCGGTCTAGTTAAGATTTACACGACGATTTAAGCTTTAAGACGTATTTCGACATCTTTGTCGATTCGGTGGGTGTTGGCTGGCAGCGCCATTGGAATCCATCGAGTTATAAATACTACAGCGTCAATGTTATCAACGTTGCCAATACATTCCGAACTTGGCACGAACAAGCAAGGAACACCGTGTTTAAGGCCAAATAATTTAACGAGATGTTCTAGACATATACATGTATAATCAACATATCGAGAGCAGCTTGGCTCTTGGTAAAAAATGGCGCCTAGTGTCTCCGTTTCGTACCAACATACAGGATGATTACAGGAACTGGGACGGTCTATACTACTTACTGTCTAAGCGAAGAAAAGAAAATGACTATTAGACTAAAATATTGTTTGTAACGAGCAGTTGCAATTGCAATTATAAAACGAATGAAATTATGCGGGTACATCTTGGCCAGTTCCCAGAATTTTTCCAACACGTGCAATAATTTTTTCTGCATTAAGAGATCTTTCCACTGTGACGCCCTAGGGAATTTCCTGTCTTCGGGACTGTTTTTTGTCACAAAAATAATGGTTTTGCCAGGTTGTGGTTTTTTCTATTTGTTAATGAGTGTCTTGGGAATGCAAAGGGATTTGTGACATTTTGTTAACGCTTTCTTTCGCCGAAGTGGGTGAGTGTAATGTGCGCTTTGAGGTAAATAGCGCCTCGATTGCGCGATTTTTTTTGGAGGAGTTATGTATCTGAGGCGGGGGAATCAGGGAGGTGTGTAGAGGAAGTGCAGTATATTTGGAACACCAGTTTGTTTAAGACGAATAAAGAATTACGGCAGAGGATGGGAAGAAATAAAAATGCATAATATCATGGGAAAACTAATGAACTTTTATATTTCAAACTGGCAGTAATAATAAAAAACAAAAAGTAGCTGAAACTTGGGTCTAAATGAAAAATCACAGGAAGTATCGATTTCGTTAAGGTGCAGGTAATTTAGAATCCCGTTTTCCAATTTACTCTCACTTTATAAACTTAAAAAAAAAAACATGTAGATAATAAAATTATTTCCTTTATGATCTAATCAGACTGAAAAATTACAATATAGGAACAATCTCAGGTAAATAAACCTAAATGGATAGCGCTGGCCGAAACCGACGCGGCGGTAGCCGTTACGCGTGAAACAAACGCATCGCTAAGCTTTGCAATATTCCAAATTACCTTCACCTTCGGTATTCCGAATTAGCAACATGGCATTGAAACCTAAAATTTCATGTCACACTTTGTATTCTCGAAATTATCGCAAAACTGACACGGAACCATAGAAGGAACGCGCAAATGAGTAGGGGAGACTGGGACGAAGTGACGCGAAAGAAGTTTGAAGTCAAATAAAATTTTTCCCTTTCAATAAAAATGTGTGGAAATAGATTTATAATATAATTTGAACATTACTCTTGATAAATGACGAATAGCGATACTTAAAATAAACTGAAAGTATATTAAAATTCAATTTGAAAAGAAAAAGCCAAAACGACCACTTTACCCCATATATGGGGTAAAGTGAGCTACTATGCGGGGTAAAGTGAACTGCAACAAAATAAGAACTTTAATTAAGAATACAACTAATTATTAACCTCTTGCGCTGGAATGCCGTGTGTGGCACGGCAGCTTCTGTCTTTTTTGCAGCATGGTTGTCAAAAACTAGGGAAATTTTTTTGAGGTTAGTTTCTGTTCCACCGCGCCGCGTGGCTTTCTAGCCAGCTGACAGGTTAGGCTATTGCGCACATCACTTGCGCATCTATCCTTTGCAGCCATTTGCAGCTCAGTTTACCCCGGTCACTTTACCCCGAATATGTACTCAATGGAAAATTAATTATTTAATAATGTTAGGATTAATATGTTCTCAAACGCGTGTACATGTATGTTTATAAGTTTGTTATAAACAGGCAAAAAAATTTGGACTTAAAATAACACATTTAAGACTCATTTATCCAAAAAGCTAAATTGAAAAGAAAACCAATCGGAAGTCTCTAAAACTTCATTTTTAATTTTTTAAACGAATTTCCATTTTTCGATATCTGAATGTGCATAATTATCATTGTGGCATTACATACATTTATTACGTCACCAAAATTTGTAAATATATTCTATTGTTAAAGAATAAATTAAGAAAGCTCATTTTACCCCGAGGTTCACTTTGCCCCGGTCTCCCCTAGATTAAGTGTTTAACTCCAATGTTTTGACATATTTTAACCACGATTGGAACGATTGAATACTTTGCTGAAAAAGTTTTGCATTTTGACGTTTTCTTACTCTGCACATTAAGTCGAAAATGTCAAAATGGCGGTTCATCGTCATCATTCGTTAACAGGTCATTTGCCCCTATTGTCTACGGTATTACAAATTAGATAACGTTAGTAGTAGAGCTGTTCGAGTACTCGCATATACGAGTAGCTCGAAATTCGAGCCGAGCCGGGACTAGGGCTGTTCGAGTAGCTTGAAATTCGGACCGAGCCGAGACTTGGTTTCCGAGCCGAGCCGAGTACTCGAAACAACCGAGTAGCTCGAATAGAACCGAGCAACTCGAATTTTTCCGAGCAACTCGAATTTTTTCGAGCAACTCGAATTTTTTCGAGCGGCACGAAGTAAACCGAGCGGGCCGAAATAACCGAGCGGGCCGAAATAACCGAGCGGGCCGAAATAACCGAGCTGGCCGAAAATACCTAGTGGGCCGAAAGTACCGAACAATCCGGTGTGTCGAGTAGTTTGAAGTTTGAATGTTTCGAATATTTTATAATATGTTTATATACTGGATAATGATTCGTAATTATTATTATTATTATTTTGACTTTATTAAGAAAGTAAGATACGAGTAAAGGCGAAGCCGCAGTAATAATGTGAGTAATTAAAATGTAAATTGTAAATGAAAATATTCTCTAACTATTGAAAATAATTTTGCGCGTATGTATGATTTATTAATATTTCTTCTTGCGTTTTCCTTTATTTTTCTTTATTTTTTGCCTTCTCCGTGTGGGCTATGTTTCTGTCGAGTCACTGTTAACAAAGGCTATTACCCGTTAATGAAAAATGAATAAGTATAAATAAATCAAGAATTCAAAGAGTCAAAATTGCGATTATAGGTTTTTCCATGTGTGTCTAGATGAAATTTGAATGGTTGCAAAATAGAAATGAAAATGAATTTTTCACAGCTGGAAAAACTTTAAAACTGCTGTGCTGTAAAATCAGGAAAACTGGACATATCAGGTTTTGCCATCTGACCATGGAAATGTTTAAAGCATACCGATCTCGCATAATTCATTTCTCCAATTTTAATTTTTTTATCCAATTAATGTAAAATAACATTACCAATCTGTTTGGAGCCTTTGTTTCGTCGCACCGGACGGGACATATGCTGTCCCAGTCTGGAAAATTTTTTATATTACGGCTGGGACAACATATGTCCCAGTTACTGAAAAACATCTAGGACAGAAAATAACGCCAAGTTGGGCCTCCAAACTGATTCTAAATTGTTGATGGTGCGCTGTTATGGGGACGTTTATGTGTCTCCAAGACCTTCAACCTTTTAGGCATAAAAGTTATTTTATCCAATAATCGCTTGGAGGAGAAATAACTGATCCCGGCAATGGGGCGCATTCGGACTGATTTTTCGCCGTATTGAAAGGGTTAAGGTAGGTTAACTTTAGAACCCTCGATACGGCGTTCAAATGAATGAAAGTTCCTCCTTCTTTTTTTAAAAGAAAGGTGGGACCTTAATAATTCCATAAAAAAATATAAGGGCGGGGTAATAAGCACAGTTAATTAAAAACAAAGAGATTTGTCGATCAATGTCATTGCACGAGTTACTGCGGACATGCATGTATTACTGCGTGCCAGTTACTAACGAAACACCAGTTACTGCGCATGTATTACTGCGGTCTGAGGTCAGGCCAAACATAACCTTAGTACAAATATCGCTTGTAGGGTAAACCAACCAGTAACTGGGCTTCTACATGCTTTGCATTTTATAATCGTATTTTGATAAATTATGACAAGAATAAGTAATTACATTTATAGAAATTTCAAGAAAAATAAATTTAAATGCAGTAGTAGGTCCGCAGTAATACATGCACATGGTGTCAAGTAGTGCACCTAATACTGCGGTGAGAAATAAAAATTAAAACTAAAATGTAGACGATTGATTTACTGTTTTTCTGAAAAAATAACTCTTATTCTATCGAGCAATACCGCTACAGTACATGTATTACTGTTAATAACAAAAATATAAATGTTTTTCAAGTAGGTGTTCATGACCGCCATATCGGAAATCGACCGAAGTTTCGCCTTGACGAATTTCAAACTACGATAAAAGAATTAATAATAACTTTGCTGTACATACTTATTAATAATTATCTGTAATAGAGTTTAAAATAATTTTATCAAAAATTTTCAAGAGATTATGTACTTTCCAACACTAAATATGATCTGTTTTAGAATATCCGCAGTAATCGGGACATCAGCAGTAATACCCACACCTACCCTACTCGAACAGCCCTAGCCGGGACTCGGTTTCCGATCCGAGCCGAGCGCTCGAAAGAACTGAGCGGCTCGAAAGAAGCGAGTAGCTGGAATAAAGCGAGCGGCTCGAACGAAGCGAGCGGCTCGAAAGAAGCGAGTAGCTCGAATAAAGCGAGCGGCTCGAAAGAAGCGAGTAGCTCGAATAAAGCGGGCGGCTGGAAGCAATCGGGTGGCTCGAACGATCCGAGCACGCGAGCAGGTCTGGCGTACAGTGTACAATGTATGTGCATCTTTCGTGCAGATCGAGTATGATAAATGTTTCGGATATTTTATCGTATGTTTTTCTAATGGAATAGATATAATGATTGTTAAGGAGAGTCCAGAATTTTTATAACCTATATTGAAAACCGTTAGGCAGTAACAATTATTTTCTCGACTTTTTCTGATTACGATATAAATCAAATAACTATTTTTATTTATTAAGATCACTATCCTTCTAATTTTGTATTTGAAAACGTACTCATATACTTTTCTTTATTTTACCTTCCTTTTCTTTGTTTTTCTGTTTCTTTTCGGTCTCCCTTCGTAATTGTGTTTGTGTTGTGTTATTATTAACAAAGAGTGTTAATCGTTAATAAACAAATAAATATATAATTCTGAAACAGTTTCTTTCGACCCGCTCGCTTCTTTCGATCCTCTCGCTTCTTTCGAGCCGCTCGCTTTATTCGAGCTACTCGCTTCATTCGAGCCGCTCGCTTCATTCGAGCTACTCGCTTCATTCGAGCCGCTCGGTTCTTTCGACCGCTCGGCTCGGATCGGTTATTCGAACCGAGTATATCCCGGCTCGCTTTTTACGAGTACCCGAACAGCTCTAGTTCGTAGTTTATTAGATACTTCGGTATTCCAAATTACCAACAGTATTACAAATATGCTGCACTTCCTCTAATGTAATGAGTATGACTGTCGCTATACCCCGAACTATTTAAGTAGGATCACATATTTTCGTTCGTTTTTTTCTCATCTTTTACGTTGCAAAATGATTAAAAAATTTACCTAATTTCGATGGTTCAACTTTGGACGTCTGCCATTTTGTTAATTCTTCATCAATCTATTTAATCATACTTCGGGACATAGATACTACCTATTAATTTATCAAAAAAGTTATACTAAACTGGTGTGATGTCTTGAGGAGTACATTCTGAATATTTAATTGTAGGTAGGTATACACTCAATTTTCATAATTTCGAGAACAAACATGTTACTAAAAGGACATCAGGCTTGGAATATTTGGGAAATTGCTTTACTGTGTCAAACGTGTAGCATTCAATAGATTCTGTCGATATTGTGTTTGCTGCATCGTATTTACGATTTACTGTCATGCTCTGACATACTGTTTGTATTTTATGACAGCTAGTAGATGTACGTTTCGGTTAGTCACTAAATTTAATCTCCGGAAAAATGTCAGACTTTATCCAATACCGTTGGGATCCTGTTGGGACCTCGAGGACGATTGAATTTATGACGAACACGAGTGAACATTTTGTTCATGAGATCAAAATCTCTGGTGAAGGCTTCGCATACTTGCATACTTTTATTACCTATATGCATATTTTTATACGCAAAAAAATCTATTTACATAATAATGTTTATGGTTTCTTTAAAGAACTTCCGAGAATTAACTGCGTGTTTCATTTAATAAACGCGTTATGTATGACGCGTTAATAAATATCCCTAAATAAATTTATATATTTTCTTGCAATAGTAGTCAAGTTCAGAATTAAAATGATAGAAAAATAACATGTATACATATACACTATACAGGGTCGGATTAAGATTTTTAAGGCCCGAGGCTATAAAACCTTCGGGCCCCCAGTGCTTGAAAAACGGGAGGGGGATGTAAAAAATTTTTGTAATAAAACACGCATTAAAATACGCAAATCTTCAAAATTTTAAATTTATTCTAAATAAGATTAAATAACATTTAATCATAACGAAAAATAATGAGTCATACATAAATAAAATTAAAAGACAAACATCGGAAAGATATTTTAAAATAAACTTTTAGTGCGATTTCTAATTATTTCCAAAGGGGAGCAGCGAACAAAATTTCATTCAATTCTTTTTTTACGTAAATGAAAGGCTTAGAACGGCCCCCCCCCCCCCCCCCTTCGAAAAGTTGGGCCCGGGGTTGCAGCCCCTCAATTGTAAAGGATGCACCGCCAGTCTTTTGAATTTTTTTTTTAATCTTCCCAAGATGTATGACAAATGCCATTAACCAGATTTTCTATTGAGTTTATTATTTAAAGGAAAAAAATTGGGATATTATTCCGAAAGGGACCGGTGGCCGATCGAGATGAGGTTTGGGGGGAGGGTGGGGAGGGGGTGTGAACCCTAAATCTAAAATTGTAGCTTCGGGTATTTATTAGTTTCCGAAATATTAATAAAAAATTGTTAAATTTTTAAAAAAAATTTTGACGTTGGTGCAGGCCTCCCGCCCCCTATTCTTTATTTTTTAAATTTTGTAACCACAGTCTCATTTTTAGCCTAATCTAGCCCCAACCAATACTAATATCCGGGACAAGTTGAAAAGTGGAAAGCGTTCCGTCGGTATATGTCAACAGAAATATTGTTAAGTGGAGGGACCGTGGTAAAGTGATTAAAAAAAATCGGTAAGGTCTACCCTTTTATTTATTTATTTATTTATTTATTTATTTATTTCACGGGACAAGCCCGATAAGAACAAAAGATAACAAAGCACACAGAAGTGTACTATTTACAATGGTGTATGAACAATATATAAGTGATCGAAATACGCTTGGAACGCTAGGCCGTGGGTACACCGAAGGATGAGACAACCGATCGTTTGAACACCTCAAGCGAGGAACCAAAGAAATCAATTCTGTCGGCTACCTCACTCCCCCGCACACACACCCTAGTGATAGGGTCGCTATGGCGGATATTGGTACGGAAAAATTTGACCCGAAACAGCGGAGTATAGCGCAACGGCCTAGACAAGGCACTGAAGTTGATTAACCCCAATAGTCGGGGACAATTAATGTCCCCATTAATTATCCTGAACAGGAACAACAGATCCGCCAGCTCTAGTCTCCGCTGCATCGTCAAAAACTTAAAACTACGCAGTACAGGCCCGTACTCATGGTCGAATACGCTGAGAGGCTGCCCAAGACGGTAAGATGCTAACCTCAGAAACCTATGTTGGACTCTCTCGAGAGCCACCATAAGGTAAGCCAGCTGCGGAGACCAAATCACCGACGCATACTCAAGGAGAGGCCTAACCAGCGCATCATATAAAAGCTTAAAAGTCCTAAGGTTCCTAAACCCACGCGAGTGCCTCATAATAAATCCAAGTTGCTTGGATGCTGCGTTAGTAGCCCCATTGATATGGTCCGCGAAAGAGAAGGCAGCATTAAAGGTCACCCCCAGGTCACGCACGCTCTCAATGCCGGTCAACGGCGTCCCGCCTAGCGAATAATCAAAAGTATAAGTACTGCGTGACCGGGAAAATCTAATAACTTGACATTTCGTCAAGTTCAAAGGAAGCCTATTTTCCGTGCACCAATTATGTAATCTGTCCAGGTCGCCTTGGAGATTCTGTGCATCTTCAATGGAATTAACAGTGGCGAACAACTTAAGGTCATCCGCAAACAGTAACGGATTCCCAAACTGAAACAGATTCACTAGGTCGTTAACGAAAATACAAAAAAGCAAGGGACCTAGGTGAGACCCCTGGGGCACCCCAGATGAGGCCTGTATTGGTTGAGATCGGCAGTCACGCACCTTAACAACCTGAGTCCGGTCTGATAAGTAACTGCTGAGCCATTGTAGCAGCCTTCCATGAAAACCGAACGTACCTAGTTTCCACAGCAGAATGCCGTGATCAACCGTATCAAACGCCTTCCTGAAATCAGTGTAGACCACATCCACCTGCTGACGTAAGTCCAACGCAGAGGACACATAGTTCGCAAATACCGCCAGATTAGTCACTGTGGATCTACCCGGAAAAAAACCATGTTGAGCATCCGACAAACTACCTCTGATCAGACCCGAGAGCTTGCTGGTGACAATTTTCTCGAAGATTTTAGGGAAGTAGCTAAGAAGAGAAATTGGTCTGTAGTTAACGACGTCAGTTTTCGACCCCGCCTTAAAGATAGGCGCCACAACACTGGATTTCCAGAGCGCCGGGAAGGACCCAGAAATGAGTGATTTATTAAAAATAATCCAAAGCACTCTGGCAAGACCAAACACGCATGATTTAACAAAGACCGGGGGTAAGCCATCATCACCAGCCGACTTATTCGAGTCGAGATCATTAATAGCGTCGAATACCTCCGCGAGGCTAATATCTAAGTTCGATAGATGAAGCAATGCAGCGCAACCCGGGACCGGGCCTAAGGCCGCCCCAGATGGCGGAACGAAAACCGATTTAAATTGCTTTGCGAAAAGATTCGCAATTGCCTCGTCCGAGTCCGAGACCTCATCCCTAAGATGCATGCATGCTGGCAAGATAGTGTCCCCCCTTTTGAAATTAACATGCCCCCAGAAGGCCTTAACATTGTTCGCTATGTTACCCTCCAGCCTATAAATGTAGGAAGCATGGTCCCTTTTAACCAATTCTTTGCACCGCGCGCGGAGAAACGAAAAACTATGGAAATTGCACTGGAGGTTTGAGCTCTTCCAGATACCATGCGCTATCTTCTTATCTCTAATAGCTTGCCGTAATTCCCGCGAGAACCAGCCGGGGAAGGACGACTTACAAGAACAGGACGTAGGTACATACAACTCTATTAGGTAACTTAAACGCGAATTCAGAACGCAGACAGACTCGTCTGTAGACAAGTTCTCCAAGGCGCAGTCCCAATCAAAGCCATTTAGCGCTGAAATAATGGAGCCATAGTCAGCTCTAAAAAAGTCCAATTTGACCACAGCCCGCGCTTGAGGTCCTCTACTGATGGCACCTATCGGAAAAGACAGGGCCGGATGATACACGTCAACTGGTAGAATAGTGGCCCCAGGATTTGAAATATTCTGCACAGGAAAGTTAGCAAAGATCTAGTCTAGCATTCTACCGTCGCAATTACCCACATTATTATATTGCAACGCATTATGAAAGTTCAAACACTCCGCCATCGCAGACGACGACAGAATGTCATCCACGCAATCCGACTGCAAAATTGGGACCAGCGCCGAGGAGGAGTCGCAATGCCAAGTGACACGAGGCAAATTAAAGTCACCTACCACGCAGAGATTAATATCATCCGCATTGACTAGCAACTCGTCAATACTGTTACAGTTGTTGTCCGATGTAAGACGCGGGCGGTGATCCGGGCGGAAGGTAAACAGCACCAAAGACATACACCGAATCGCCCATGATAACTTTTATAAATACTTGCTCTATATTATCGACGGAAGGAAGGAGCTGAGTCGAGCTCCAGCCCCTCTTAACAGCAATAAGGACACCGCCTCCTCGGAAGAGCCTGCTAGTTGCAGCGCACCTATCTTTGCGGAAAATACAATAATTGGGCAGCCCCAGCTCGGTGGAAGCAATAGCGTCCGTAAGCCGTGTTTCTGTAAAAATTATAACATCGTAAGCTATATGATGCGTCAAGACTGATTCGCTTAGATCCTGTAATTTAGTACGCAGCCCTCTAACATTTTGGTAATACACCCGAGGGCCTACTCCCGGTTTTTTGGGACAGAACCAGAGCCCCTTCGAGCAATCATCGGAGTGCCGTTTCTAAACCTAATGGTCATCGCAGGGTCTTCAGCGAGGCGAATCCGTTCCTGTAGCCCCCGGAGGTGTTTCCTCTGCTGCTCCGTATAGTCCATCGCAATCCTCTCGACGCCCTTGTAGGTGTTTTTCCGGCGAATGATCGATAGAGCCGATAGATCCGACGGTAACGTCACTTTGATGGGTCTGACTTTACCCGGGCTCCTTTTGCCAATCCTCCTGACCGTTATGTTATCATAACAATTTGGAGACACCTTGTTTAAGATCTCCACCACCTTGACACGGTCGGCGTTGACGGTTGACGTACCAGGATCCGTTGAACCAGAGGTACTGGCTTCCTCCAATTTAAAAATAATCAGGTTATTTTCCCTGTTCTTCCTGTCATTGACCTCCGCTACAGCCGCCTCAATCACATCCGTGACCCCCCATGCAGTTGCTGAGGTCCCTGACCCCAAATCATTTAACCTAGCCTCCATAGCGTCCACTCTTCCAGATAGTGCACCGATCGAAGAGCCGAGCCTATTACATTCCGCCTTAACATCCCGCAGCATCTCACACCGGCAGTTGGCGAGCTCCTCCCTGTATTCACTCCTCAGCTGTTCGCGAAACTTGGCCAACTCCGTACTCATGAGCTGCTGTAACGATCTCAGCAAAACTTCATTTACGGAGGTATCACCTATGCGATCAGGCCCCCCTTCCTGGGAGCCCGCAGTCCTTAAGGGCCCTGACGAGGGAGACCGAGCACCTGTGCCTTCTTTACAGTCCAATAGCATACCGGCCTTCCACGGGTGTGCAGTGCGGCCGAGGCAGCCAGGGTGCGAATAAACCTCACAACTTGGGCAAGATAAAGGGTTCACCACTATGGCCTTACACCCCTAATCCAATTACGCCAATTTCAAATAAGTCCGAAATAATGAGCAAGACCGGTGACAGATCACAGACACACAATAACCACGCGAGCGAGTTGATCAACACGTCTATACACCATAACAGCTGACAGCTGACTTTTATGCACAATTACCCCTGTAGCTTTGGAACGCATTAATTGTCGAAGCTAAAATTTTATATTCGGGGTCCTTCCACACCAGGGTGGAACGAAATATAGGGGCAAAATATTTCTTTCTTATTCATTACTTCTAATAGTGGGCAAAAGTTGCCTTTTATAATGTCATTTGAGCTGTGAAAGTTTCAAAAATTCATATTCACTGATTGTGTGACTTTTGAATGGCTTGCGGCATCTCAAAAAATTTGTTGATCAAGATCAAACTTTCGCAGCTTAAATAACATTATAAAAGCCAACTTTTTCCCACTATTAGAAGTCAGGAATAATGAAAAAATATTTTGCCCCTATATTTCGTTCCACCCTATTCCACACTCCTCGCAATACCCACCAAGTTTCATCTCGACCGGCCACCGGTCCCTTTCGGAAGTACAGCCAAAAATTGCTAAATAAAATCTACGATTTTCGTGCGTCCAAGGTGGCACCCCTCCTTAAACTAGAAATTGAATTCTTTGAATACGTGCTTAAAACAGAACCTCATCGTATTTTCAGGGTTAGTGTTTCCTATAGGCATACTATTTTTTTAATATGAGGAACTAAAAGATTGTGTGTTTCATATTAAATCTTACGATTAGTGAAAGTGTCTTTGAATCATAATATTTTTTAATGTAGAATATAGTTTAGTTACTCACATCGGAGTTTATCATTTGACGTAAGATACTGTTGTAAATTTCGAATCTCAAATTTGACAGATTTTCTGATATGTTCCCCTTTGGAAAACCCCATTTCATTGGCTACAGTTGGAAGGTATATATACCATCCTAATTGTTGCAGTTGACCCAATAATATTTCATTATTTCCGTGGGAAAAGTATGTAGAGAGTACATACAGTCATACACTAATGATCGAAAGCGACAACAATTACCTTAAACATTATAAACTCACCAGTTCTATACGTTGGTGGATTCAGAAAAGATTTAGACACGCCCAAAAAATCAGTCTTTTGAAACATTTTCAGGTGCTGAAAAGCCCTTAAGGCTGGTGGGTGTTTGTGAATTATTAGAAGCATTGGTGTGTTTTTAACGCGTTTGGAATTTTTTATGCTGATTAAGAGTCGACAATGGTAAAGGGGTTAAGAACTTTAAGGAGCTTTAATCGGTCAAGGCTTATCTCGTTCGATGTACTTACCCGTCATAAAACGAACGACCTAGTAAAGTTTCTTTCCAAATTCGATGTACATTAATTGCCTGTTCGGAGTTTTTTGGTGTCCTTGATTTTCGGGTAGGTTTTAATCAAATTCAGCCACGTTTGCAGCATTTAGTATCCGCCAGTAATACTTGAGCGGGACTGATAAATGTTTGTATATTTATCACAGCAAGGAATGGAACAGGGATGACGTTTGAAATGTGTATTATAGGTGAAAGCACTAGTAGTCGACCACTTAAAGCTGAACTCGAATGAAAAGTTCTAAAAAAAATAAACATTCAATGTTATAAAATATATAAAATGTATTGAAGTAATTTAAATGTGTTTAATGTATCACTGAAAATTTTGTGTTAGTATAAAAGTTCGGGACAAATAAATAAAAGTGTCCGAATGCTTTAATAATCGACCGCTTAACTCTAAAAGTCGACCGGTCCGATAGCTAGTAGTCGACCACCTTTTTTTAATATGAAATTCAAAATGGGTTATGCGCGCATTACAAACTAAAATTTATTTTTAAATATAATGTGCAACAACGGTAAATAATTAATAATGACAGGAATAATGCGAAATTAAAATAAGTTCTTTTAAAATCTTTATCAAAATTTTAATGAGAAATAGAAATTATTTTTTTCAAATGTAAATTAAATTTTTCGTTTTTACGATAGGAAGTAGTAACAAATTTTAAGTTTTTAAACTATTTTTCCTCTTTAAATAAATTATGTAAACATTGTAGAACATAAATCCATAAGAAACGAATATAAAATTTAAATTATCTTAAATATGATTCAATCCTTTCTTGTTTCATAACTCACTGTTTCAATTTTTTACATTTTTCTTGCTTCTTCTTTTTACATTCTTCTACTTTCTCCTTTTTTATTGCTATTTTCTTGGATTTTTCTTCTTGATTTTTCAATCTTTCCTCCTTTTTCTGACGCTTTGCTATTTCAATATTTTCTTTCACTTCGTGTTTTTTTTTTAAAATTCAGCCGATGAAACTTCACTTGGTAGTTTTTCTTCTGCAGATCTTTTTTTATTGCTTTGGATAGGAGCAGGATAGAATAGATGTTTGCCAAAAGCTTTATTAAGAGCCTCCATCTTTTGATTTTTTTCAATGTGTAAGGTGTTATCTCTTTGTTGGAGTACAGGCGTGTTACAATAATCGGGTGTACTTGCAGGATTACTAGGATTCGTTAATGAAAGTGGCATGGAATTAAATTCTATATTAATACTAGATAGATTCTAGTTAACGCGTGGTCGACTTTTAGCGTTCATTGTGAATGCAGTAAGCTTCAGAAGTCGACCGCTGTGGTCGACTATTGAAAATTGAAAGGGAATGATGGTTCAGTTAGCGACCTCCCACAAATAAATAAATTATCCCATTTTTTTTTTCATTTTTTAAGCGCATATAAAATTGTAGATGCTTTTTCAGTGAAATAGCATCATTTTCCAATAAAAAATCTATAGAACTGAATTACATTTGTCGTTTCTATTCAAAGCACATTTATGCTCCGCGTGTTGGAAAACAGCAATGGCACACGTAGAATCAAAATTAGTTTACAAATTGCTTTAAAAGCATTTATTTTTTTTACCTATGAAGAGCACATTTTTGTCGTATTTTAAAGTTAGAAACTCGAAATATAATATAAAATAAATTGTCATTTAATAAATGCTTTATTTCAATACTTATTAGGGTGGAGCTTATTTTTCAACTATGAAAATATGATCTTCTCACCATCTCAATTTGTTCCTTTCTATAAAAAACGAAATCCAGCAGAACATGAGCACAATTGATCTATATTTAGGGGTAGCTCAATGATGGTAAAATTTCCAATGTACATGATAATTATATGGAAGGGCTTGAAACACTAAGTGGAACTAGTAAGTTACTACTGATTTGTTCCTTTAGATACACAAACACTATATAAAAACTTTAGACAATACATTCTTATGTTTAGGAGTAGCTCAAGTGAGTCAAAGATTATAGAAATTATGAAAATTCAACATATAATGGCCATATTTTAATTTATACATTTACGTTACATTACATTGACATTTGTATTTGATAATTTGTTAAATTTATTGTTCACAAAGGCTCAGACATCAGACAGTGTCTGTTTCCTGCTGTCAGGGTACAATCTACGATGGTCCTCAACAACTTGCATTAGGAATTGTAGCTGCATTTCATCATGGGTTATTAATCCACTGTATTCCTGTATAAGTGCCACTCCACGTTCAGCATGGTCGTTAACAACTTTTAAAGACCTGATTGTTTCCATAGCCTTTTTGTAATCATCTCTAACCTCCCACAAGTCTGGATCAACCGTGAGAAATCCATCTGGAAGTTCCAACATTCTGAAGAGTGTCATTGACTTAGCAGTAACAAAATCTTCCAAGTGTTTGTTCTTGAACGAATGAAGAGCAACAGTGATTCGCTTGGAATGCTTTTGATATTTTTGATTTTTATTTTCTTCATTCTGCAAGGCACTCACCATAAGTCTCTTGGTTGACGAACTAACGCGACTGTCGAAGAAAGCTAATGCAACAAGTTCCTGTGACAAATACCATAGGTGATTACAAAATTCATGTGATGCTGACTTCGAGATGGATGAATGGATTGACGAATAATCAATTAGCAACTTCAACAACAACAGATCATTGTAAGGAGCACTGATAGCTTGAGGTGCAGAGATCCAGGCTTTCATGTAGACACGTACTGTGAAAACACATACATCACGTAATCCTTTCTCTTCTTTAGAGGTCAATTTGAATTGAGCCTTGAACATCCAGATCTTGAGGCTGTATATCACTTTGGACATCCAGCGAGCATGGTGCATTGCTCCGGGTGGCATAAATCGTACTCCTCTGACAGGAGCAGCACCAAGAAAAATAATTACAAGTTCTAAGAGTTCTTTATAATCACCCCTAGGTTGACTCTCTTCTAATTGCTTATTTGCATAATCTATGGTATCTTGCTTTATATCTGCTACTAGATCAGCGACAACATCAGTTGCAATCCCTGGTTCATATTTGTCAGCATCTATAAGCCTCCAGTATTCCTTGAAGCGTTTGAATAGTGAAACCTCGGGAGACGATGTGACTCCCAAACACACTTCAAACACTGCACCAATTATAAGTTCCATAATATGATGCCTGCATGCCAGTGACAAGAGCTCTTTCTCCAGCTTTTGCTCTAGGAGGACACAGGCACCAGCAATATGACCAGTGTTTGAGCTGGTCGTATCAAAGCACATACCGCAGATGCTGCTGACTATACCCCAGTTTTTTATAGCTTCAAAAACAACAGCAGTCTGAGCCTCGCCTGTTCCGGGTGGAAGTTTGGCAACTGTTAATAACTTAGAGACTCCTTTTCCAGAAACTAACACTGGCAGGCGATCAACTTTATCTTTCCCAATTAGATCACGAATCAGTTTGCCGTCCCAGTGAACAACAAGAGGAACATTACCTTCAAACTTGGCCTTTATATTTGCTGATTTCTGGGCTCTGTGTTCTATCCTCTGTCGGCGAATTGAGTCTCTGTTTAGAACAAGTTCATTAATGTTCTGTCCTAAGCTTTTGGCAGTTTCTGCTATAATAAAAAAGGCTTTTCGATCTAGAGCTGCAGCAAGTTCCGAAGTAACTACAGCTTTTCGACCTCATTTTCTTCTTTGTCCCTTTAATTTTATTTTTGCAGAAGCCTCTACATTTGTATTGTCTTTGCTTTCCATGTTTTCGTCACCATCTTCCGCTGAGCTGTTTTCGGAATCAGTGGATGAAACGAGTTCGGTTACAGAAGCTTCCAAAAGTCTCATTTGCTCTATTCGCTGTCGCCTGGTATGGATTTTTTCCTCTCTATCAGATGCCTTTTTCTCTTTAGCAACAAGCCTTTTATCTACTCCAGCCATTGATCCAATTCTCCCTTTCTTTCTCAGGGCTATCAAAAAATCCTTGTCTTCTTGTAATACTGATGTCATGATCAATGAATCAGCATGAGCAACATCAAAGAGATCTTCGAGTTTAGAAACAAAAGCTAACTCTCTTGCACGCTGAGTTGGTGATGTTCGCGCTTTGTTCTTCTTCAGAAGTCGCCATTCTTCAAACAAATTTTCCAGCTTCTTTTGGCAGTGTTGATGATCCCTCATTGGGATCCTAGCTTTTTGCCAAAAGTTTGCTATTTCTTTTATGGTAACACTTGATGCTTTCCTTATAGTCTCCTTCAATTCAATATGTATATGTAGGAAAAATCCAAGAGCCATACGCAATGATGGCAACTTGCTACCTGTTAATTCACTAACAGGATCGCCAAGAAGATACAACCCATTTTTAGATCTTGTTGCTTTTGCCATTTTCAATCCGTAATTAATCTAAAAGAATCACGAACTTTAATACAATTTAAAATACTGAATTATAATTGCCATTTATTTATTAATATTTATCTGTCCGTCGCTAATTGTTTTACTTAATTATACGTCAAATGGGGCACAATGATATCTGTTAGATCCTTATAAGAGGAGGAGCAAGAGCGATATATATAACGGCTGAGGTACACTTACCTGTACGTTTATTCACTATCGTTAACAATACAAAATGTCGACTGGTACAAGAGAACGTGTGTCGCGTGATCGGTGCAACGAGGCATTCTCGCGCACAGCGTAGTGTCTCGTGTCGAGACGCTGGAAAACAAGCGAGGATCGTCCGCGGCTTGCTTCATTCCAGAGTTCAAACGAAATCAGGGGAAATCCTTTTCCAATAATACCTTTTCTCAATTTCTATTTTTCTTAATGAACAAATGAATGCATTTGAAAACACTTACAGTGTTCCATGCCCTTCTATATAATTATCATGTACATTGGAAATTTCACCATCATTGAGCTACCCCTAAATATAGATCAATTGCGCTCATATTCTGCTCGATTTTATTTTTTTATAGAAAGGAACAAATTGAGATGGTGAGAAGATCATATTTTCATAATTGAAAAATAAGCTCCACCCTAAGCTCCACCCTAATACTTATTTGTTTAAGCTAAACAATAAAAGTGGTCGACTACTAGAGGGTGGCCGACTACTAGTGCTTTCACCTACAACCATTTATAGTGCAGTGGTTAGAAATTACGAGACCCGATTTGCGATTCGGGAGCCGATTTTCTTGCTTAAAAATTCTTACATCTGATCACATTGCAAAATCACAACTTAATTTTGCATTGATTTTTCAGTGTGATCAGATGAAAGAATTTTTAAGCAAGAAAATCGGCTGCCGAATGGCAAATCCGGTCCCGTAATTCCCGGTACCCGCACACACCTAACAGTGGTTCCTTTGAAATATGTAAATCCATCCCACCCGAATTACGTTATTTCACAATTACGTCGTTTCTATCCGTGACATAAAGTATGTAAGTGTCCCAATTTACACTCATTTAACCGTTTACTCGTCATAAAGAAGGTGTACAAAATTTGGTTGTGGTCAAAATTGGCAAAATAATTGATTAATTCCTTAATAAGAAATCAACTAATTAAAAAAATATTTAAAAAAGTTATTTCAAGATGTGTTATTATTAGCAATGCCTAATCAAATACAATGTTCTAAATGTTCGTATTTCTACTCACGAAAAATAATGATGTAAGTATACAATTATACATACGTATTTCTACTCACATTTTGTACCAATTTCGGCTCACATAATGTTGTCTTTTCGGGTAAGAATAAGTTACATCTTTTATGGATAGGTTTTATAACACAATAGTAAAACATAAAATAATTATAAATAAAAAATAATATGCCTTCGAATAGAAATAGAGGTTACAACATACATTGAATTGTGAGGTTATGTTATTAAATTTTTGGGGAGGTGGAAATGCGGACATGACGATAATTCACTTGATCCTAAACCTACTCACCTGTTTTCTACTTAAAAGAGTTCAAAAGAGGAAAAAGTCTAAAGCCAGAGCACAATACGGTATCTGCTATTATTATTAAATAAACATTTTCACTGCAAAGACTATTTTCTGCCCAATTATCTGCCCACAAATAGCTAGAACACGATTGAAGAATCACGAGTCTCTTATTTTAATATATTTTCGTTGCTTATGCTCCACTTTGTTGAGCCCCAAACTCGTGCAACACTCGCGTAAATGTTCAAATAATTTAGGATTATTTTGTTACTAACTATAGTACAAACGTAACGCTTATCATAATAAGAAAAATACGAAATGAGTAGAAATAGTCGGTACATGAGTCGAAATGAGATCATTTAACTTACAGTAAACTCTCGCTATGGGCTCGCGTTCGGGGCTGGCGGCGAACGCTTAACGCATAGTGGAGATGAGCCTATAGCGAGAGTATACTGTGATGCACATTTCGTTCGCTTGTTGGCAAAACTGGGCAAGTCCATCGTTTCATCATAAAATCCTTAAGGATTAATGGAAGCAATTACTTTCTATGTTTTTTACAACAACCGTTTAATGAAAATTCATGTGCGGAAACACTTATGTATTTTGAAATAGCATTCAATTATTACCTGATTTATTCTGATAGATTGAACTTTAAATTTGCATTTACCGAAAATTAAGAAATTTTGACTTGGTTAGTTTTACCAACAAACCAGCGATTTGTACACTGTTATAGTGTATACATATATATGCGTGGAATAGATATAATAGATGTATACGTTTTAATAAATAATTAATTGTGAATGTGTATATGCACGCTAAACTTGACCTGGACAGTCATTTTTAACCGACTTCAAAAAGAAAGAGGTTCTCAGTTCGATGTGTTTGTATGTATGTACATATGTTCAGGGCCGATTTTCGTGAAACTTATTGCATTTAGTTTAGCTTCAATCAACTTAGGTCATGGAGAAAGAATTATCAAAATCGGTTAAGTTCCTAGTTTTGAAATTACACCAAAAGTAAGAAATCTGGTTCATTAACCGATTTCATTATTATTATTACGAGCAGCTTTTAAATAACTGTAGTTATATAACTTAAATAACTAAAAAGTAAATAATACTAAATATAAAAAAATTAAAACCGACTTCAAAAAAATAAAAATGCACAAAAAAGTGAAAAATAAGTTTTTTTCGTTATTTAATCTATGACTCTCAATAGTTTTAAGTCGGCGACAGATTTGCACAGTGAAAATGATGAGACGACGACGTAAAAATAATGAGAGTCGTAGATTAAATAAGGAAAAATTTATTTTTTAGTTTTTGGGGCATTTTTATTTTTTTTAAGACGGTTTGATTTTTTTAAATTTTTATTATTATATCAAGTCTATCCTTGACTCACGTCTTTTCCGAGTTACGTCCATTACTCGGGGACAAATTAATCAGTGCGTGAGATCGGCTTATCGCTGTACAGCAAAACTCCGATTATCCAAATTAATAATTGGTGGGCACGTGATCACGTGATTCGACCCTTCCGAATAATAGAACGGCCACATTTCCACACGAAGGATTAAAATTATGAAAAATATTGATCACTGTGAGTAAAAAATGATCTGCTAATTGTTTTGAGCATTTTAGAGCAGTTTCGTTCCAAATAGTTGAAAGTGACTTGTATGAAATTGAAGCGAGAAATGGATACGCTTGAAAATTGAGTTTTTGGTACTGTTTTGCCACTCATATTTCGTAATATTCATTCCCAAAACCGTCACACGTTACACAGGTTACGTCATTGAATTAAATAGTGTTTCACATTAAAACGACACCGTTACGTGCTCTAGCTTTCACACGCGTATTTTGATTACCACGATGGATTTGTGTCCTACTTGCTTATTCGGGAAATCCATCAATTTCGCACGGCATACATTCATATAAAAACAGATACCTATGCACATTTTATTCAATGGCTTCATGTCGCTGTTTATTGTTTTACTGAATCTTCGTTTATTGTAATACATAGATTTCTATAAATTTTTCCCGAATTCTGAATCGGACTTATTAAGATTAGTACGAGAAATGCAATCACGAAATTAAGGTCCAAGGATAACAAACTGGATACATATCGACATATACTCTTATTTTAAAAATTCTTGCAGTTCTGAAGAATTAACCTAATTTCATTATTAAAAAGATCGATATTAAAAGTTTTGTTTAATAAAAAACATACTTGTCTTCGAGCCATTATATTCTTCCATGGTGTATATCGTAAGTGTCACTTACCTTAGTGCAACGTAAAATAATTAATCTGATTGTTTGAAAATTTTTCCCATATACAAGGAAATAAATGTGAAAACGTTGCGATGCCCGTGTATTAAGGGGTAAAACCACTCTAGAAGCAGAAAAAAAGACCTAAATTTGACAATTTATTTTGGGAGTATGACAAACGGAATACAATTTCTTTTCAGAGGGTTTATTTAACACGTATTGAAGTACGAAAAACGATTTTTTTATTGTCATTTTCATACAAAATGGCGGCGACAGAGCCCGTCGTCGAAACCACTTCTTTCAAACTGGAAGGACGGATTTCTCGGAGACTATTGCATGGATCGATTTGAAAATTTTACTGTAGCTTCACAACAATATTCTCTTTGGAAGTACGTAGCCGTTTTTTGATTGAATGTAAATTTTTTTTTTATAAACAATTTAATGCTCATTTTTAGGACAAAAAATCGATTCATTTCTTAGAAAGTGCACCACTTCTACAAAAATTGATTTAAAAAAAACCTACGTACTTCCAAAGCCAATTGTATATAGATTATAAATTTTTTTTATTTTTTGTTCCCGGACTCATACATGCCGAGAAATCCGTCCTCCCGTGGCGGTGTTTTCAAAAAAGCTGTTTTCGACGACGGGCTCTGTCGCCGCCATTTTGTATGAGAATAACAATAAAAAAAATTGTTTTTCGTACTTCAATATGTGTTAAATAAACCCTCTGAATAGAAATTTTATTCCTTTTGTCATACTCCCAAAATAAATTGTCAAATTTAGGTCTTTTTTTCTGCCTCTAGAGTGGTATTACCCCTTAAGGGGAATAACTGTACATGTTGGTTGTCTTTTATTGCGCATTGTAATTGCTTAATGCTTGTAGAATATAGTTTTGCGCACGCCATCCGATTTAGATTGAAACGGTTCACGTAAGTTTAGAGACAATTGTGAGCTCTGCCACGTCTGAGTACAATGGTGCTATAAGGATTGTCAGTGTCAGGTAGTTGAATGCATGTCAGTCACTACCAAGGTCGGAGGCTACATAGCTACTGCGCAACTTTCTTGTCTCACATGGAGGCACATGCCCGTAACGTTACGCTTATATCAATACGTAACGACGTAGGGGAGAGGTGGGATGAAAGGGACACGTATTGAAAGGGACATTGCAATTATCTGAAAGATAAAGGATCTTCCCAGGACGAAAGTATTTTCATTTTGTAGCAACACTAATTTTTTCGTGCTTCAAAGTAAATTTTTTATGGTTGTTCGAAACGTTTTGCCAAGTGCCGTTACCAGTGACTGATTTCTTTATTATTACATCTGGACTGATATTTATTTAGGAACAATAAGACATATGTTAGATAATCTTTTGTTTAATATTTTAAGTGTAGAGATTAGATTTTCAATTGTGTTGCCATATTTATGAATGGGGCACAAGAAAAATTTGTGAAAGGGACACCCCTTTCCTAAGTGTTCCTCTCAAAATCTTATGATAAATCGGACATTGGTAATAAAAGAATATTTACCACACATCTATATGTTTTTGATCAATTTTGGTGCCAATTAAGATCTTTTAATTAATATAGTTTGGATTAATCTAAGGATTATGTGTTTGGTTTTTAATGAAATTATTATCCATTGTTTTTTAATGTGAGGATTATTTTTGGTTATTTAAATATGTAAGCTTAATCTAAAGATTGTTACAAATATTTTGGCAATGCCGTGGTATTTATGTAATTTAAGAAAAACGCCGACTTGTAGACTTGTCGACATCAATACTGCGATTTCGGTACCGGCAAAAATAATAGTTAAAGGAATAATATTAATATTACCTTGTTTTATTACACTGTCCCATTCATAAACACCCATGTCCCTTTCAGTATATGTTAGAGCTATTGTTTTTGCCCGGGTATCCGGGTACCCGGGTACTCGAGTACCCGGGCGGGCGGGTAGTAAGAGCTCTAGTATATGTAGTCAATTTATGAAAGGGACAAAACACACTTTTTTAGAAAACAAAAATAAGACATGTAAATATAGAGCGAAGCTTAATAGGACTGTGTACTGTTATAGCCAGATAACTGGCCCTTCTAATCTTACCAATTAGAACTCGAATGGTTATTTAGTTTTTTTACTATCTGGTCCTAAACAAGAATATCCCTTTTATCCCACCTCTCCCCTACGAGCAACTAACTTTAAACACTGATTTCCTGAAAACACACTCTCGTTTCTACGTTCAGAATTATACTCGGGGCCAGATATATTGGCCGGTGAATTCGTTTTCGCGAGCAACGATTGAGGAGAAATCAACCACCACCATCTGACGATCGTGGATTTGTCAGTTGGAGTTGCGTGCATAGACTTATATAGACGGAGCAGAAGAGAGGACTGTTGGCGAGGGGACTGTAAGATCGGAGGGGAAAAGGCAGAAACCATACAGGCAATTCGGTAGCTAGGTTCGGATGTATTCGGTTCTTGTCGGTTCGGCATTAATGGCTATGTTCGAAACATAACCACTGTTGCTCAACTATTACTGTTCTAAAGCATCGTAGTGGTCGTTGTATATAATCATATATTAATTGAGGGGAATAATGACTTATTGCGTAGTAAGCGGTTGTGCAAATCGCAGGAAAAATAAAAACTGCGATCAGTTGGAGAAAGAAAATATAAATAATGATAGTATTCGATTTCACATGTAAATAAATAAATATACATACATAACCAACAATTTATATATTATATATATAATCTTAGAAATTCAAATGTGTTGCTTGATTATCGAATAGATAATATGTTTATAATAAATTTTTTTTTTTTTCATCAGTTATGTCGCAGCATATGAGCGATATATATCTATTATACTATATAATTATTTATGCATATTAATTATGTTTATGAACTTTTAAGCTTACAAAATCTTTAAAAATAGAAATATTATTGCATATATCTATAAGTACGATTTTATTTAAAAAAAGCTTCATTCTATTTACTAATTTTGTTATATATATAACCTACATGATATACGAAATTTTGAATTATGTATAAGTATAGCTAACCTTTTCGACTAAGTATCCCTCATAGATATATATAACGTCATTGAATTTCCGAATAGCCCCGAGGAGGAACGGAGTTACCCGATTTGCCTGTATGACAGTCCCCTTACCGCGAATCTTACAACCCCCCTCAGACACGCTCCGTCTATATATGTCTATGCTTGGCACTATCCCCACCACTTCTGGCTCACTCTTGTTCTGCGAAGGCGAGAGCGAGATGGAACGAGAGCGAGTAAGGAAACGTTGAGAAAAGGAGCACCGAGGCAGGCAAACGGTGTGGTGGGAGAATACCCCTCACGAAACTCACCGGCCAATATATCTGGCCCCGACCTTAGTAACTGTTTCAAAATTAAAAAAAAATTTAAAAAAATTAAAACCGACTTCAAAAAAAAATTGCACTAAAAAGTAAAAAATAATTCCCTCCCTCATTCAATCCACGACTCTCATATTTTTTAAGCCGGTGCCAAATTTGCACAGTGCAAATGATGAGGCACCGACTTAAAAAATATGGGAGTCGTGGATTGAATGAGGGAGGGACTTATTTTTTACTTTTTAGTGCAATTTTATTTTTTTGAAGTCGGTTTTAATTTTTTTAAATTTTTTAATTTTTAACTTTTTAGTTTTATATATATTGACACAACGTGCTGAGGAGGTATGCGCGTACGTACATAAAATAATAATAATTAGGTGACAATAGTCTTTATTATTACCCATAACTAGCAAAATATTGGGCCAATGTTGATGCAGTTTGGATGGGACCACCGGGGCATCGCCCCCTTTCGAATAAAAAAAACATTATCAAAATCGGTCCATATGCTGAGGAGTTATGAGGGAACAAACATAAAAAAAACAACATACAGGTCGAATCTATAACCTCCTCCATTTTGAAGTCGGTTAAAAATACGTGACATATGCTGCTTACTTTGACTTACATTGAGAATTCATAGGTTCATAAATATGTACAGAGTTGTTTAATCCAGGGTTTAAAAGAGTTCTGGAACTTTTCAATAGGTTTTATTTAAAACATGGACCGTGGAACTTTTCTAAAACTGTTCTCACATTATAAGGTCCCATGAGAACCGATAAAATAAAAATTCTTGAAAATAAAAGTTTCAGTTTGAATGGAACTTATAAAATATAAAAATAAATTTTTTTTTTATAACACGCACAGATATTTTGTTCATCAATATTAAAAAAGTTCTCAATCGTTGTAAAAAATACTGAATACTATTCAATGAATAGTACTGTACAACAATAATAAATAATGATTACAGTTTAATTGATATTCTGAACGTGTTATTCATTTATAATATTTACCTACGCGGATAATTTCTACGCCGATATTATAACATTTTTATGTATTTTGATTCATGTGAGTTATAAAAAAAATGTTATTTACGTATTAGCCTTGACAAGTTCTCTTTTTTCTGTTCAATACTTCTTATGAAACTATTAATTAATGAAACTAATTACTTATATCATGATTTTCATACCTTTTATTAAATAAACTAATACCTAATAGTTTAGTACTTTTCTTTATCTTATGGAACCATTTTTAATAAATCTTCTAATATAACTTGTTTCCATGTAACTTTTATTATATAGGTTCTAAAATATCTGTTCCATGGGAAAACTTTTTAAAGAAGTTCCCCAGGGTAACATTTCTTTCGATAAAAATTCCACAGGAACAGATATTTTCTTAAACCAAACATATAAGTTCTAATAGAATTTTTTTAAAAACGAGAGTTCCAGAACTTTTTCTATCCCTGGTTTAATCCTTAATTTCGGGGCTTATTACTTTGTTGATTTCTTAACAATTTTACGTAGGCACATCTGGCACTGTGCATGTAAATCTAATAGGGCATGAAATTCATCTTTGAAAATTGACAAAATTTACGTTCTCCATAAATTAGCCTGCGTTAGTCATAGTTTTCTAATTGCACAGTAATCGTATGCATATTACAAAGTTAAGTCTCACTGAACTTTTTTTCATTTAGCATAGTTGTATAATTTATGTGCGCAAGTGCTACATATATGAACATGGAATATGTAGAAGTTTATAACAGTCTGAGGTGGTACGTAGTAAAATAAAGTACGACTCCGTCTAACACACACTCAATTTATTTAACCAAATAAATGTGACGATATAACCAGAGACTCGCGTGAGGTCATCGGAAAGTTTGCACAAGAACTGCTCGATACCGACTGCCTGTCTCTTCACGATCCGCACCCTTAACAAGGGGTGGAAGAAGAGAAGGAAAGAAATATGTAAAAAAAAAGAGCAAGACAGAAAACTGAAATAATGCTGAGATCGGTAAAAGAGAAAGACACGCGAGGATTGGCTCCGCTTGGGCTCGTGCGGTTCCGGGCGGCACATGTTCTTGACGAACGCTAGGCCCAGCCGAAACCCTCGAGAAACGAACTGTAGAAGAAAAGGCAGGAAGTTATAAACAGGAAGAGCATTTACAAATGTGAGAGTTACTGAAACGTAGGAAAAGAAAAGTACCGAAGAGAAAGAAACGTGGTGGCAGAGACGGAGCTGCCACATGTCAAATTCGAAGAAAGTATAATAGAATTTCGCGAGAAATGGATCTCCTATTAAACTACTTAAGTTAAAATTAAAATGATCCAGATATAAGGTTGTACATTAGGGTGGAGTGAAAAAAACTTTTTTCCGATGATCAATTTCTAATAGTCCGGAAAAGTTGTCTACTTGGCCCAATAAAACGTGTAAAAAATTTCAGCCCGATCGGATAATTTCTTCTGTGTGCACCAAAGGCCTTAACTTTCAAAATTTTAGTACAAAACTTAAAATTAAAAAAAAAAAAAAAAAAAAAAATATGTAATACAAAATACATAAAAAAACAATTAAATTATTAAAAAAAAACGAAAAAAATATAAAATACAAAAAACAAGGAGCCCGACGCGACGTACAGCTATATTTTTTTCGTTTTTTTTTTTAATAATTTAATTGTTTTTTATGTATTTTGTATTATATATATTTTTTTTTTTTTTTAATTTTAAGTTTTGTACTAAAATTTTGAAAGTTAAGGCCTTTGGTGCAAACAGAAGAAATTATCCGATCAAGCTGAAATTTTTTACACGTTTTATTGGGCCAAGTAGACAACTTTTACGCACTATTAGAATTTGATCATTGAAAAAATGTTTTTTTTTCACTCCACCCTATTGTACATTGCTTCTTGCCGTGTAGTAGGGGAGACCGGGGCAGATTGTAACAAAAAAGTTTTCACAGTTTTTTCTCGAAAGTGTTTTTCTCAATCAGGAAATAATTTGCGTGATTTACTACTTACATATGTGGTGAACTAATTGCATGAAAGTACGTGACAAAATCTTGGACACTTAGACATCTAGCTTCATCTTAATCAAATCTGAACCTTTGTTACAATCTGCCCCGGTCTCCCCTACTACCAATATCTATCAATATAGTATACGAAACGCGTACATATGTATACTACGACCAATAAATTTTTTTATTTTTTTTCACTCCTCCACAGTGTTATTTTTTTGGATTAATTATCATGGTCTAAGAGATACTGTAATTATTTTGTACTGGTTTGTTATGGTCTATTTGGAAGGCCTGAGAGTTTGAAGGGAGGATAGGGTGTAAAACTGGTAAGGTTGAGTTTGGAAGGATTTGTGGCGGGGCAAGTGGACTTGAGCAGCTAAACTCTTTGCCCCGACTGCATCTTGAGGATAAAAAATGCAATTATTAGTAGTATTCCTATGCTTAGTCAAGTAACCCCGTCCGACATTGATAACATGTTAAGGGTCGTACGTACAAAACCTCCACGCACCGGATAAAATAAAATTCCGTAAATTATAGTCAAGGTATCACGTTTCCACAAAATATTCACGAAATAACATCAAGCAGTACTTAGTGGGCAAAAATTCATAAATAGTCAAAACGAAAATATTTATTCCATAATACAAGAATTAAAGGGAATTAGTCAACTAACCTCGTTAGTCAACTAGCCCTGGTCTCCCCTACTGATTCGTTTGCGACAAAGAAACAAAAATTCAAACGGTTCCTAATGACGGTTAATTGAAATAAAAGTGCTAAGACAACATTTACTTACGTGGTCTAAATAATAAAATTCTGGGCTATTACCACAAAATGAATACATAACGCTCGTTTGTGTCACTAAAACCGACGGTGCTAATATCGTCAAGCAGCTCTCGCATGCTGTGGGTTGCCAGATTTGCCGTTCAAAAGATTTTACTTATGTTACAATTTACCCCGTGTTACAACCTGCCCCGGTCTCCGCTACCTAAGATTCTTCTTCTGCGAACTATTCAGACCTATCATTTTTCTGATTTTTAGAAATTCTGTACACGTAGGCTTCGAATAACTTACCACTGTCGACTCTTTGTGACCTTGTAGAACTTGTTTCGTATAATGATTTCGGTTTCCCCAGCAGCATTCTACGCATAAATAAATACTCTATTCCATTAGTGACATTCTGTAACTTTCGTAATATCGTGAGTGAGCTGAATAAAGAAAAGGGATTTTAAAGTGATAATTTTATTTCGGAGCTCTAGGCTAGTTGAATGCATAAATGTCAACTATATCGTGCAGCAGAAAGAAATAAGTATCTTGAAAATTTCGGAACATATAATCTTGGAATAAAAATTTTCCAGGCAACATAGGGGAAGGTAGCCTAATTTGGACCACTATGATATCCAAAGACTGCTGAAGTCTGTGCGATTTTGGATAGGCATCTTATTATACGTAGATGTAGACGAGGTTAATGCAGTTGTGTTTGGGTAGAAACGCGTCGTGGTTGCTTTGAGAGAGGAGTTATTTGTTTGTCTAAGTAGACAACTAGTTATTTCGACGTAAGAGTGAGTGCCCTTGATTCGTCTAAACGTAAGTAATTACAAGTCTTATTATCTCATTACAAACCTTACTTATTTATCTATAATTTCCACTTACAATTTTGAGAGGTTATGTTCGATTTAGGTTTGTGTTCAATGTTAAACATTAAATATTCAAGTGGCCTAAGTTGGACCGAAAATAGTTGCCGAAATTGGACCGGTCCAGTTTCGGCAATGACATTTGTAACGCTCTTTTATAAGCAAATTAAAATTGAAAAAATATTTTCAGGGTTACAATGTCAAAACACAAAAAAAAAATACAAAAAACAAAAATTAAAACAAATACAATAGCCCAGAAGGCAGTAGAAATAACCAGCAGTCCTTATAAACCGCAGTTAAAGCAAAAATTTAAAAAAATTAGTTCACCAAACTTTAACAAAATGCAGAAAAATAAAGAAGAAACTGGTGATTCATGGTTTTGTAGATTGTGCGAAGAAACCAAAGAAGAAGAAATGATACAATGCATGAAATGCCACACTTACAAAGATACATACTCGGTGTGCTGGAGTTAGTGCTAGAATTAAAAGGTTCTTTTGTTCCAATTGTCGTTAAGAAAGCTAACGGTCCAAATTAGGAGCCTAGCGGTTCAATTTAGGCAACCGGTTTCCTAATTTGGACCGATGACACGATTTTTTTAAACTCATTTTTCAGGATTATAAATATTTTTTAAAATTTAATAGATGGTATTATTTTGAAGGTACACTTAGTGAGTTTCTTTTCTACTACATACTTTTTATCGACACTTCTTATGTATCTCTATATACTGAAACATATAAAAATGGTCCAAATTAGGCTACCTTCCCCTATGTTCAGTTAGTGTGATCTGTTTCAAGCGGACACCTGGTGTGATTGAAAATTATTATCTAACTGAAGGAGGATGTAAAAATCTACGAAGGATTCCGTGGATGTTGTAGAGGGTATTGTAGTTATGATATCGTCGATTGCCGTAAAAATTGGTGGCAGTCTTCTTCCACAATGTCAGCTCCGTCCTTCTCGAGCCCCCTTTTAGTTCTTTGTTCTGTCGCCGACCACGTCGCGGAGACGAACGGCGAAAGACACAATGACTGCCTTTCATACACGCGATTTATCAGAAAATTGCATATCGTTGGTGCACCAGCCAGCGCAGAATAATACGTTTTCTTGACCTTTCGTGATCCACGGCGAGGAAATTTTTAACTAACGTTACCCTTTGTAACGCGCCCAAGTATAATAGAAACGTGTTTGTGAAACGCCTGGAAAATTAACGATTCCCGTTTCAGCGGGCCATTAGTTTTTGTCAGTTTGCAGGGACTTCGGACACGATATCGTGTATCTCGCGATACGTGTTCAAAGAGAGAAATGGACATTTGGTCGTGGGCAACAAGATTTCATTGTATGCGTACCGTTGTCATGAATTTGCAGACGCTGACACTTTCTCTGGCAGTGGCGTGTTCTCACGCCGAGGCAGAGCAAGTGTTATTTTCCCGTGTATACGTTCGATGTAGGGATGTTTTAAACACAGGAAAATTTGTGGCATCTACAACACCCAAATAGCACAAAGACATCTTATGTACGTCCGAAGGACGTCCGTTCCGGACGTACTGTACGTTCGGAGAATGTCCCGAGAAGGTCCATATATCCTCTGTACGTCCTCGTTAAGTTCTTTAAATGTCGTAGGAAAGTCCTATTTACGAAGTGGGACGTCCTGAGGACGTGCTGTGTCAACATTCTCAGAACGTTTTCCGAACGTCCGAAAGTAAAGTTAAATACGTCCAAAAGGCGTCTTAAAAACGTTTTGCAGATGGTTTAAAAGCGCCTTAAAGACGACTTCATCAAGTCTGGGTTAGAACATTAAGAATAAAAAATTTGGCGGTGACGGGAATCGAACCCAGACTCCCAGATTACGAAGCAACTGCTTTTCGCAACTACTCAAGACTAGTGTTGTATAAAGCTCGAGTCTTCAAAGCTTTAAACCTTAACCTTAAAGACTCAGCCTTTAAGGCTAATATCATATGAAGCTCGAGCTCTCGAAGCTCGAGACTCAAGCTTCGAGGCTTGGGCCTCGAAGCTGGAGGCTTTTGTGTTTAATAGTAATGAAGTTAACTCCAAGTCCTTGATATAATATTTGATGGTTCAACCAATTGTACATCACTTCACTACATACAATTTATACGACTCGAGCTAGCTGTCATGGCTACGACTGCTACGAGGTTCGAGCCTTCGAGCTTGAAGACTCGAGCTTTAAAGGCTCGAGCTTTCAAGGCTACAAGTTTCGAGCCTTAAGGGTTCGAGCCTTTAGGGTTTGAGCCGCGACTCGAGCTCTTGAAGCTCACGGCTCGAAGCTCATTTTTACAACACTACTCAAGACACTTCCTTGGAAATAATTCCAATTTCTAGGTATATAACTATTATCAATAGTTTATAAAAAATGTGCATTGACGCGAAATATTCTACAGAATATCATCATTCGACCTCTAGACTCATTGCTTAAAATTTCACATTCGTCTCAAGACAGATGTTTTAACGACGACTGAAGACAGACGTCTTGAAGACGTTGTAAGCTACCTGGGAACATTTCAGCATTTCAGCGTCTTCATTGCACAAAAAAATAGCGCAAAGGCGAGGTTCAGTCGTAAGACTGTTTTGCAACCGAACCTGAATCATCTGCAAAACCTACAAGACGGTTGTTCTTCGAACATCTGAAATGTAGATCTTCTAAAGATTCACAAGACTTGCGAGACGAATGTTCTCGGAACATTCGAAATGTAGTCGTGCAAAATAATCACGTGACTTACAAGATTGTTTGATGTTTCTAGAACATCCGAAATTTAAGTCCTAAGAACGTGCGTAGGACTTAAGAAACGGACGTTCCTAGAACATCCGAAATTTAAGTCCTAAAAACGTCTGTAGGACTTAAGAAACGGACGTTCCTGGAACATCCGAAATTTAAGTCCTAAAAACGTCTGTAGGACTTAAGAAACGGACGTTCCTGGATCATCCGAAATTTAAGTCCTAAGAACGTCCGTAGGACTTAAGAAACGGACGTTCCTAGAACATCCAAAATTGAAGTCCTAAGAACGTCCGTAGGACTTAAGAAATGGACGTAGGACGTTCGGATATAAACTGAACATGAAAAGGACGTCCTTGGGATGTGCGGTGCTGTCTGGGCACCAAAGTAGATTTATTTGCACAGTTGTATTTTATATTAATACTTTTCACTTTATGATAATTAAATGGATAGCTGCTGTATTGTTCGCAACGTCCTCCCTTGCGTGTGCTTTCATTACGCTTTCTAAAGGGTGAAGGACGTTTTAATATTTCTGCGCTCGCTTTGTGGAGTCACGTTTATTTGGTCAGGGAAATACGAGGCGGACGCGTGTCCGTTGAACTGGGATTAGTAGGTACACGAACAGCGAAGTTGCAAGAGATTACGTAGAATGGGTGGTTTAGCAAATAGCCTAACCTACGCTGCTAGTGCAATATCGGTGGGGCTTTTATGGGCCGTCGAATTAGAAATGTGACGCTTGTCTGCGGTCTGTTAGGCCACGTGCAGACTTGAGCAGTGCTCAACAAGCACGAACGCGAACGAGGAAAAATTGAGATAGTGAGATATCTCTTTTCGCCCTCTCCCTCCCGCGCGAGGCAAGCTGAAGCTTGTACAAATTGCGTTGTTTGGTACAGTTTATTGAAGATGAATAAAAAAAGTGCAAACGCGAAGGCCATCGCAGTTGTACCTATTTAAGGTAGTTCCTAACCAACTAACAAGGGAAGTTTGGCAACCCGGAAATTCAGAAAATTATGAAACTCGGTGTGCAAGTAGAGTAGTGCATCCGTAACGCAACTCTAATTTTTGTTGGTGCCATAATGAAATTTTTGGGGGTGAAATCACCCCTTGAAAAAAAATGCAGAATTTTCTTTTCCATGGAATATCTCGGGAAGGGTGAGCGATATCGAAAAGAAGTTTAAACAATAATTGCATCCTTTTTTTATATCTACATAACCACGTAAAAGTAATTAGGGAATTAAGGATTGGTGGTGGGGGTAACTTGAAAAATATGGATTTTTCGAAAATTATCTTTATGCAATTTTGTAGATACAAAAGTAAGATGCAACATTTGTTTATACTATTTTTCGATATCTCTCACCGCTCTCGAGATATTCCACGGAAAAGAAAATTCTGCATTTTTTTCAAGGGGTGATTTCACCCTCAAAAATTGCATTATGGCACCAACAAAAAATAGAGTTGCGTTACGGATGATCTACTGTACTTGCACACCGAGTTTCATAATTTTCTGAATTTCCGGGTTGCCAAACTTCCCTTGTAAGTTAGTCAAATTAGAGTTGGGTTATAAACGACAAATGTAAAGTAGTATGATACTATAGAAATGATAATAATAATTTTTAACATCATGTATATATATTTTAAACAGTTCAATGTTGATATAAATAATTGTAATACGAAAATAGAATATTAAATTGGTTAGCGTAGTGAAATAGAGCAGCAGATCTGACAACGTCGCATTCATTCGGAGCGTCTTTTATAACCAAAATGTCAGAAAAATGTTCATATGAATTTGAATCGTCGTTCGCTATTTAAATGTCTAAACACATCAATTGTGCGACGTTACCACGTTGATTGCTCTACGTAAGTCTCTGAAAAATTTGCACGTAAACCTATTTTTTTATGGGCATTTACGAAGAAACTATGTGGTCAGTTTTGCAGAAATTGATAAATTCATTTCCTGACGTTTCGATGTACTTTTCTGCCAATTTTGGTACATTTCTTGAATATTGTTTTCCTGTTTCAGAAGAAAAACTGAAACTATAACCCTCTTTTTTTTACTCCGCCATATGCCACTGTGTTAAAATGCATCAACTTTAATTAACAATTTCTCGATAACTATGCGGTAAATCGATATTAAACTTTGTACAAGGGTTTCTTGTATTCAAAGTTAGTTTTGAACGAAATTTGAAAGAATTCTTGAATTTAGTAGATTATTCAGGAACTACCTTAAAAACGTGTGAGTCAATTTCCGAAACCTCCGATTATGAATGGCATAACTACCTATAAAGAAAATTATAATGAAGGCGTGTGAGGTTACAATGGTGTTATAGATTTGATCATTATTGATTCAATTTCCTGGATTTCTTAGTTCCATGCGAATAATAAATCTTAATAATGCTCCAATTATACCTGCTCATATTGCGAAGATGAAGTATAGTATTCCAATATTTTTATGATTGGTTGAGTATAATCATGTTTTGTAATATATTAAAATTTATATTTATATTAATATAATGTTAATTTTGAAGATTAAAAGTTTTTTTAACTTAAAATTTTAGTTCTATGCCTGATAAAAGGAGTAAATTGTAAATTTATTAATGAAGTTAATTTCTGGAACTATATTTCTATAGTTTATAAAAAATATTGAATTGCAAGTTTAAAGATAAGATTGTTATTTAGAAATTAATGTATATGTATATAAATGATGTTAATAATAGAATATAAATTACGAATAAATTTTTTGAGACTTTATTATTGTTCTCATAAGTGCTATCAAAGATAAAATATCTAAAAGTTTCGCCTTGCGACTGGTATTTCTTCACCAGTTTGCAGTATTTGTTTAAAATATCCAAACAACTGATATCATAAATAGTTCTAGAGATGTGCGAAGTAAACTAATTAATAGTGCAATCGGTATTGCTGTGACTGTCACAGCAGTGAATTCGTTCCCTATCGCATTCTCAGGGAAACATTTGATGGACGTATGGAAGTACAATTTTCAATCATTTGCTGAGTGATAAACTGTTTTTAATACTTTCAGGTAAATTAAATGTGCTCCGTAAAAACAAATGTTTCTGTGCAAGTGTGTGAAATAAAATAACAGCATTTACGACATCCTCTTGGTTTATGCCAATATTATCGGGGTTTCGAGTACGCACACCACTCCATACTTGCTTGTCCATTAAAAAAATGCGAATTATACATTTACATGTACCTAGGGTAAAGGACCCAATTACTGACACCTAACCAATTACTGTCACCTTAAGCTATTTTACTTAAAATGACGAATAAATAAACTATAGTATATAATCTATAGTAGGTATAGATTATAGGTTGATTTACATAATTCTTTTTGTGTATGACGTTACAACGTTTCTTTATTCGTTATTTTAAGTAAAATAGCTTAAGGCGACAGTAATTGGTTAGGTGACGTATGTGTATGTGTATGTGTATGTGTATGTGTATGTGTATGTGCATGTGTATGTGTATGTGTATGTGTATGTGTATGTGTATGTGTATGTGTATGTGTATGTGTATGTGTATGTGTATGTGTATGTGTATGTGTATGTGTATGTATACCTATGTATGGATATGTTGGAGCAGCTGATTGGACCCAAGTCCCACTCGAGAAACCAGAAGCATGCATCTTGCCATTCAGTGAGCGCAACACAGCAAACCCCTTCGTACATATGTGGATACATCTCAAGCAGTATAAAGTGTGAAACCCTTGTCTCGGCTACTGAATCCAACAGCTAGTGGCAGATATCGCAAAAAAACATGTATAGATTCCAAAAGCGTAGGTGTAGGCTTTACAAAATGTCGAAACTGAAAACACAATAATCCAGAACATCATTCAAATGACTTCAAGGCTCAGATGTGTCAAATAAATATTCTTTATTCCTGGATCCCCTTACACGTTGGCATCAAGGGAAATGAAGAAGCCGACCCAGGAGCAAAGCAAGTAAACTCCAAACCCATCCTGCGTCGTCTTCCTTTCAAATTGGAGACAGATCCCTTATCGCTTCGAATAATATTTTATTATTCATTAGTTTACCAGTAGCTTTACCTCCAGAAAATTGGCCTGGCTTCTTAATAGATGATAATCTGTGGGGAGGGGTTTAGCGAGGAAGGCGAATGAGGAAGAACTCATCTAGCTCAATTGCTGCAACTTTTTTAAAAACTACAATTTTGCATAAGCGTCATAGGTATAGCGAATTGTGCCTTTGCAGAGTAGTGTGTACTAGAGCTCTTACTACCCGCCCGCCCGGGTACTCGAGTACCCGGCGAGACCCCGGGTAGAAAAAAATTACTCGGGTACCCGGGTACCCGTAGGATACCCGACTACCCGGGTACCCGGGTAGACAAAAATTACCCGTGTGTCCATGAGATACCTGAGTAACTGAAGTGTGATGAGATAGTTGAGAATTTCGATTTGACAGCATATTCCGTTCATTACTGAGGTTAGCCGAAAATGATCGAAAGTCGAAAAACGATCGGCTGTCAAATCGAAATTCTCAACTATCTCATCACACTTCAGTTACTCGGGTATCTCATGGACACACGGGTAATTTTTGTCTACCCGGGTATCCGGGTATTGCACGGGTACCCGGGTAGTCGGGTATCCTACGGGTACCCGGGTACCCGAGTAATTTTTTTCTACCCGGGGTCTCACCGGGTACTCGAGTACCCGGGTACCCGGATACCCGGGCAGAAACAATAGCTCTAGTGTGTACTAACTAAGTGTGTGGCCATGAGGTTCAAGTTACGTCAAGATCATGATATTTCGGATACCCATGTAGGCGACAGTTTTAACACTTAAGATGTTCAATCGCAAGTTTTCAAGTACTTGTAGGACCCCATCTTTTTACAAACTGTTGAGATTGGCTATTTTATGAACAGTTTTTGTCCAGTTTGTGAGAATGAATAACGTGTGATTTCCTTCTAATGATGAATAACCGTTCGGATTCATACTTACAAGGGAACTACGGTAACCCGAACATTCTTTTTTTTCTCTTCAAATTTGCAGGTTTTTAGGGGACCTCAATCGGAGTATCAAACAATTTTTTCCTGCTACTTTCTGGTTTTTCAGGGTGAAAAGGTTTAATGGTAAAGAATCTAAAGGTCAATGTAGTGTCTTTTCCTATTTTCCTGTACGTATATTTTGAAAACTGTAGTAGACATAAAAAAATTGTTATAATGCCAATTTTATGGATTTTATGCTGAATAAAAGTATGTAATCAAATTGGTTGAAACTTGTAATTTAAACAAAAAACCGTTCCCTACTACAAAGTTTTATATAGCACAAAAATCTATTAAATTTTCATTCAGGTTTCGAAAGTTCCCTTGTTAGATGAACTATGTACAGTAGAACTTCAATTATCCCAGTACCTGGTTTACCGAACATGTTGCTGAGCTTTTATTATCCGAACCCGTATCACTTATATTATGTACGAACTTGTGTCGTTGCACATATGATTTTATTTAAAAAATAAAGTAAACGTCAAAGTGTTACAAAGCATTTTAGGTTGTATTTGTTCATCATTGAAGATCTAATACTGCTGTCTGTTGGTGGCTGTGACTGCCCTGGTGTCCCTGGTGACACAGAAAAGGTTCCAAATCTACGGAATTTATAACGCCTTGTAAAATTATCGATCATAACTTTTCCACCAATCTTTTTCTTTTTAGAAACATTTCCGTGCGTAAAATTACCCGTTTCTTCGAAGTATGTGGTTCAAACGTTTGGCAAAACATGAGATTACAATATTTTGCTATGGCCAATAGATGATTCCACGAACAATATTATAAACTTTAAGAATTTTCTTGGTTCGTTGACTTCAGACAATTCTACAAGGCGTTATAAATTCCGCAGACGCGGAACTTATTTGTATCGCCAGGGACAGCAGGCAGTCACAGCCACCAACAGACAGGGGTATTATTGTAGATAATATATGCAAAAATTGTTTTCACTATCTTCAATGATGTACAAGTACAGCCTAAAAGTTTGTTAACTTTATGACGTTTCCTTTAATTTTAAATAAAATCCCACAAATGACATACCTAATTTTGGAGAGATTTGAATTTGGATAGGAGGGTACCCTTAATGCTGCGTCGAACGAAATCGAACGACCTCGAATTATTTGCTCTGCATTTTACGCATCTCGCGAAACAATATTTCTTCACAGGCTGTGACAACTAATTTATTTTTAAATAATTACAACGTCGAAATTATCCTTGCATTCTTGAGAAATGAGCAGCACGCTTTGAACAAGATGCGCTTGCCTGTTAAGTGATGTTATCTCTGTCGTCATCGCAATACAAGTTAACGCCTCGTTGCGCCAACGTAATTAGCGTGATAATCGTTTTATAAATACGATACTTCCTTTAGCGTAACTTCTTCTCAGAGACGAATTGAGTGCCGCGCAAATCTAATTCATTTAAATCTTGGGTGCATTTAATCGACGATTTAATTTTGAATGGTTTCTTTCAAAAAGTTCTTTACTATACATGTTTCTGCTTCTTGGAGAGTTATACATTTTTTACATATATTTTACCGATTTCATACAGTTAAGCCCCTGTGTCAAGTGTAAGCTTTAGTAGTCGGTAATCTCTGAATCATCCAGTTTTGGTTAAAGCATCGTTTTCACTGAACCCTTCTTCAATTTTTTTTTTAACATTCCATCGCAAATCATAAACCGAATCAAAAAATATTTTCCGCATACATTTTTTCATTTGTATTCGATAAATGTTTTCTGAACAAATTTTTCTTACATAGTTGTCACTTCGTTGTAAATTTATTAGATTCTTCAGTTACACCTATTTCTTCATTGTTGCACTTGTTGCAGAATTAATAAGTGTGCTATACATAAAAGGCGTGGCTATCAGTTCAAAGAATCATGGTCTATCATTTTCTAAAACTATTTCATACTCTACCTGCTGATAAATTCATTTCTGACCATAGTAAATCACAGTTTACTAAAGTTTGAAACTATACAGGGTGTACATTAGTTAACACATTGAATCACTTGTGACAATATGTGGAACAAAAGAAGTTATCAGCAAAAGTTTATCACTGTCAAAACTGCTTTACAAACAAAACATTATCTATTTTGTTTACATTAATCTTTATCTGTTTTCGTCCGATTTGTCATATTTATTTAAAAAGATTGGAAGATATTCCTGATTCCTTAAACACGAGTTTTGTCAACATTTTGGTGACTGATAATTTATTGCCCGTTCAAAATAGACAACATTTTGTATCTGACACTTTTTATATTGTTATATATAAATTATCTCATAATTTGCACGAACTTACATCCCGTTTACTACTACCCATACAGCACACTCTCGTTGCAGCAAAGTTGCAGGATCGTTGCAGTGCAATATCGCAACGCAACATTGATGCAACTATGCAGCAATAATTCTATTTATGTCCGCCCCGTGCAATGTTGCGCGGCAACGTCGCAGCAACGTTACATCGACATTGCGCTGCAACCATGCAACACTGCAAGGTTACTGCAACCATCCTGCAACGTTGCCGCCACGAAGTGTGCTGTACGCGAAGAAAGAAATCACGAAGAAGATTTCCAATTCAACGAAAACATCTTTAATTGCCATGACAGAGGAATTTGACTACTTCCTGCTATCTTGATTTTAATGATTTGTCTTGAATCTACTGCGCGCGCGCGGCTCTAACTACACACCTGTATGTGCACAATATTACGTAGGAAAAAGTATCTTTTTCGCACAAAATTATTGAATGGCTACATCTTGAAGGAGAATTTACTAAACAGCAATTAGAGAAACGTTGTTTACGACATTGGACGATCCTAATAATATAATCACATCACCTAGAGTCCTTTAAATGTGTCTGTTTTATGATATTATAATTAGAGACGAGAAATCACAACATTCTGGATGTGTCGACGTAACACTGGCAGATTCCCATACAGCACACCTCGTTGCAGCAGTATTGCAGGGACGTTGCTGCAATATTACGTTGTTGCAGGTTGCATTGCAATATTGTAGGAACATTCCTGCAATATTGTCGTGCATTATTGGAGTGGCAATGATCCTACAATATTGCAGCAATATTGCAATTTCGTTGCCGTGCAATGTTCCGTTCGCAACGATCCTACAATATTTCTGCAATATTGCGCGCACATCGACGTGCAATGTTCCAGTGGCAACGGTCCTACAATATTTCTGCAATATTGCGCGCACATCGTCGTGCAATTTTATAGTGAAAACTTGTGGAAACATTACAACAATATTCTGAAGCAACTATGACTTTGTCAAAAATTTTCGAAATATGTACATGACGTCGAGTGGATTCTACGGCGTGTTTCATTTAACTGGGGACGCACCGCTATATTGCCGAAGAGTTGCAGGATCATTGCCACAATTTTACCGTTTCGTTGCAGAATCATTGCCGGAACGTTGCAGGACTACATATTCGTAATGTTGCCGCAACTTTGCAAAAATACACACCTGCAATATTGCGAAGGCGGACATAGGACTGAACCTGCAACGTCTCTGCAATGTTATGTTGCAACATTGCCATCTTGCACCGCATCATTGCAGAGACGTTGCTGCAATGTTATGGTGCTGTGTGGGTTATTTGGTGGCGAAGAATACATTAACAGTTTCAGTGACGTAAGGTTTGGCGAAACATCGTTTCGAGAAATGCCGGAAAAATTTCCGGCAGAAATGCCGAAGAAATTTTGCTTAACTTTTAATCACAAACCTGCGTGATTTTAACGCATACTAAATTTTAGTTTCCCGCTGATTCTTACTACAGTGGGTCCAGGGACAGTGTGGCCAATGTGTTCCTCGCCGCTGATTGGTGCCGCCATTTTCAGGGAACTTCCGGCAGCTCTTATGTATAGATCAGTATACATATAGGGTATGTGTCCCTATTACGGAGCCTGTCCCAATTATGGAGCCTTTCTATTAAAATTATCAATGAAACAAAATCCATGCATAAAAAACGTAAACAAATTTTTTTTAATTAAATTCAAATATTCACGAACAAGATTCAAAGTAAAAAACGACAATTTTAACATGTCATAATGTTATAAGTATTCATAAAAAAATACGTAACACACTTTCGGTGAATTAATAGCATTTCTTGTCCAAAACCTTAAGAAATGTTGTATCGAACTATTTCATATAAATCAATTATAAACACTGTTCTCACCGTATAAAATGCATATTATATCCTAAAAAGGTTTAATGTAATTAAAAACTATAAATTCAGCACCTACAAACTTGTTTGTTATTATTTTTAAGTTAAATTCCGTAATACCGCCAGATTTTCAATCTTGTCCGTAATTCGGAGCCTCGAAGCCGGAAACGTGGTTTCGTTATAACCTCATTTTTGTTTCAAACTGTCAAAAGCGAAGTGCGTGTGTGGATCTGGAAACATGAATCAGCCTCCACAAAAAAAAAACGGTTTTTATATAAAAACTTTTATGCTTTATGATACAACTAATATTATAATATTGAAAACATTTGTTATTCTATAATAAGTTGTAATAAATAAATCAAATAATTATATTTATTACATAATTATGTTTAATTTTTATTAAACGATTTACCACAAAACTACAATATTTACAACAAAATAGCTCTAGGTAACCCTATGTCACAAAAGTTACGTTAGGAGCGACATTCAAAGGTACCGAAATGTGGATAGACTCCATAATGGGGGGCACCGTAATACGGGCGGGCTCCGTAATGGGGGGCACCGAAATACGGACAGGCTCCGTAATGGGGGGCACCGTAATACGGACAGGCTCCGTAATTGGGGGCACTGTAATGCCGACGGCGCAGTTTTCAGGGCTCCGTAATAGGGACAAAAACATCTTTTTTTGTTTAATTAAATACACTACAAAGATTTATTTATTTTTACTTAAAAAGAAGTCCTTCGTAAAGAAGAATTGTTCATCAACAGATATTAATTTTCAGAATATGAAATTCATGTAGCAGTATTGTTTAATTAATATATGATTGCGCGAACTGGCTTAAACCCTCCGTAATTGGGACACATACCCTATACTTACACATCCTCAAATTGGCTAGTCCAAATTTTGACAGCTTACAGTCAGGTTATAACCTGACGAGTGTCAAATATGGTAAGCTGTCAAAAATTGAGATGCCACGTGTATCTACATATATTTTAATAAATTATTGAATATAACTACTATGTAATATACTATGATTAATAAAATATTCGAACTACAAGTCATACATTTATTTTTTAAGTATTTATTGAAGTATAATCAAATTATAATTATATGAGCTTTACTTATAAACATTTGTGTATCTACATATTTTTTAATAATTATAAACTATATAATTATATAATTATATATAAATTATATATAATTATAAACTGATATAAACTATAAAATATTTATCTAAGTTTTCATTAATAAAATTAAATATTGTAGCCTTTGGGATTGTCAGGAACAAGGATATATTCTGTACAGACAAAATTTATTCGGATCAGGAAGGAATACATGGTTTGGTAGGACGGGGCTACAAATTTCGAAAAGCAGACTTTATGTCTCGTTGAGTTTTACAATTTCAAAATTCTATTGTGCAGACGGCACTTGGCTTTATTCTAATGAGGCGTCCAGGAGTTACTCTGTACTCTCCCGTTCGGTTGGCGTCCAGGTATTATCGCCGAACTCTCCATACCGAACGGACGTCCAGGAATATTCTCCCGTACTCTCCTCTCTCAACGATCGGGTAATTAAGAAAGGGGCTGTGTACTATCGTGACTCTACTCTACTGAGGCGTCCAGGAGTTACTCTGTACTCTCCCGTTCGGTTGGCGTCCAGGTATTGTCGCCGAACTCTCCATACCGAACAGGCGTCCAGGAATAATCCCCCGTACTCTCCTCTCTATTCTACTGAGGCGTCCAGGAGTTCCATCTGTACTCTCCCGTTCGGTTGGCGTCCAGGTATTATCGCCGAACTCTCCATACCGAACGGGCGTCCAGGAATATTCTCCCGTACTCTCCTCTTTCTAATGAGATGCTCTGTACTCTCTCGACCGATGGGCGTCCAGGTATTATCGCCGTACTCTCCACATCGGTCGAGCGTCCAGGAACAGACTCTAGTGTGAATCCCTCCAGCAGGCGTCCAGGTATTATCGCCGAACTCTCCTGCCGGAGTCCCTAAGCTGTCCGAGAGCGGCCGTGTGTGTACCTCGTCCTCTCTCTCAGATCAGCTAAGAAGGAAAATGCCTTTGCGGGCCTCTAATTTATACCCAATCGTTGCTATCCGCGGCCGCAGAAATCAACAGACGCGTCGTTAAGCGCGGGTCTCGCGAGCCGCGGCTTCCGCGCCCGCACGCCTCTCCTCACGGGCGGCCTACAAGCGTGTTCGAGAAACGTCTCTAAGATCAGGGTTTCTCAAAGCTCCTTTTCTGCATGCTACAATATTAAGTTTATACATACACGTCACTATATAAGACATGATTCCACGCTTTTCAAATATCGCGCGCGCTTGACCTGGCTGGAACTGAAAATGGCGGCTTCCGGCTCATTGGCCACACTGTCCCTGGACCCACTGTAATTCTTACCAGCGCGCGACGTGGCATGTTCAAGCTATGCTTCCAGTATTCAGTTGTCATCGAGAGTCGAGACGCGGCGAAGGTCGGAAGTGAATTGTTCGTTGCATTCTTGACAGTTATTCTCCCTGTCATTTAAGGGGGAACACCACTGTGACGGCCGGAAAAATGAGCCCATTTTTAAGATTTTTTTTAAGGAATAACTTACAGTTTTATTATAAAATTGTTATTACCTATCTTTAGAACAATGTCTTAAGAGACTATAAAAAAAAAGTAATAGAAAAACATACATAGATTTCCATATACAGTTAATCTCCTACACCCCTCACAAGAAAAACATAGGTCGCTTATCGAAACGATATCTCTGGAACGGCAACTCTGAATTCAAATTTTTTTTTTTAATATAATCGGTATGAGTGTAGTTTCCGTTGTGCGTACCGATTTTTTGATCGAAAACATATTTTTTGAAATACGCTCGAAAAACTATCCATTTTTTTGCCGATTTTCGAAACTTTTTCTTCCCAAGCGCACCATTTTTACAAAAATAATTTTTTTTAAAAATCGGTACGCACAACGGAAACTACACTCATACCGATTATATTAAAAAAAAAAAAATTGATTTCAGAGTTGCCGTTCCAGAGATATCGTTTCGATAAGCGAGCTATGTTTTTCTTGTGAGGGGTGTAGGAGATTAACTGTATATGGAATTCTATGCATGTTTTTCTATTACTTTTTTTTTTATAGTCTCTTAAGACATTGTTCTAAACATAGGTAATAACAATTTTATAATAAAACTGTAAGTTATTCCTTAAAAAAATCTTAAAAATGGGCTCATTTTTCCGGCCGTCACAGTGGTGTTCCCCCTTAAGAAGGAACCCGTTTCGCGCATGTAGAATGGAGCTCATTGGCTCCAAAAAAGCGTTGGTGGGGATACAGCCAATAGTGGCTTCTCCCGGCACCAATGGCAGAGTTGGGCATTATTCGGCTAAATTTTTATTCGAATACGGATTCGTATAAATCCCCAAGATTTATTCGCGAATAACAAATGACGATTTTATTCGACGAAAAATTATTCGTTATTCGCGAATAAATCTGTACCGTTATTCTAGCCAGATTCGTTCGAATAAGAATTTATTCGTTATTCGACCTGAATGAACGACGAATAAATGTGATACCCGGCATCTATCGATGGAAGTCTGTACTGTGTCCAACATACGTTTGGACGTGTGTGTCTGGAAGTGTGCGTATACGTCTGAACGAGCCGAGGAAATCCCGCCTTAAAGACGTATTCTCTTCTGGAGGCGTCGGCCATCGGTTTTAAGCGATATTTAGGATAAAGAATTATCAGATTATGTGATTGTGTATTACGTGTGTCTTGGGCATTGCCAGGGCACAACATATATAAGTCTCTAATTGTGGAAGTAACAAGCCACGTTATTTTTCAAGCAATGCGATATAATGTTATCTAATTTAATTATAACTTGGTACAGGCTTGGGAATTAAGTGAACGCAGCGGCCGATTTTCAGAGCATGGGCTACAGGTCTTGTAACTGCAACATGTTCTTCTATGTGAATATTCGCATGACTATTTGTATGTATTTAAAAACGTTCAATGAACGCTTATAATTTGAAGAGATTGATTTTTTCATTAGTTTAAATGGTTTGCCGTGAGCAAATTTTATTTAAAATAAATCAAAACGCCACTCTATGTATAGTACCGCGGTCTTACATCTTCCTGCAAAGTGCGAGCTATGACAAGAGTTACTTAACCTATAACTAGGGTTTGTCGGTTTTTAAAAACCGGGTTTAAAAACCGTTTTTTTTTTATATTTGTAAAATTCGAAAACCGGGTTTTAAATTTAAAAACCCGGTTTTTAGTACTAGAATTAATATGTAAACATTAATTAATTATTTAACTAAAAACGTTAATATTTTGACTTAAAATCGCTTCGCACACAAGCATATTGTAGTAAGTAACAGTGTACTGTAAATTTAATCTTCATGAGTTCATATGTTCGGAAGAGAAATACTAAATGAAATTAAGATTTATAAATTATATTTTGTACGGATTTTAGTTATTTTAGTTTTTTTCATTTGGTTTTAAATGCCGTGTATTTTCTTGTGTTATATTTTTGTGGATACATAAATATTAAATGAACTCAAAAATTGTACGCATTTCTACGGATTTTAGTTTTTTTTTATTTGGTTTTGTATAGATAGATTACATTTTATTTTGTTATACGTTTCTAATTCAATAAATATTAATAGAACTGAACATTTTTAAAATAAGTATAAATATTTATTTTCTATTTTAAATATATATATTTGTGAAAATTCGAAAACCGGTTTAACCGGTTTTTTGGGAATAGTGGAATTCGAAAACCGGTTTTTTCAAAAGTCGGTTTTTGTATAAACCCTACCTATAACATTAGGTTTCATGGGTGTCAGTCAATGGTGTCATGATACATCGCCGAAATCACGTGATCATTTTATTCGTCCGTTGAGTCGAATAAATTATTATTCGAATAAGAAATTATTCGAATAAATTTTCAGTCAAATAAAAAATTATTCGTTATTGTCGAATAATGTCATTTTATTCGAATTTTTTATTCGAAGATTATTCGAATAAAAATTAATTCGCACAAATTTATTCGAATACTCATTCGAATAAAAATTTACCCGAATAATGCCCAACTCTGACCAATGGGCGTCAACCAGCGCAGAACCGGTCTAAACACGTCGGTCGGCAGGTTTCTGCTTAAATGACAAGGAGAATACATGGTTAGGAATAACAGATTAAATGAGAAGGTTAGTAATTAAGGGTTAACTCGCTCCGAACAAACATTTGGCAACACTCGGACAATATTTTTATGCCTTCCAGAAAGTATGAACGTGAAAGCACGCTCAAACTAAGGCAGCAACAGACCGTAGTCCCGCAGCGCGCGGCGTGAAAACACGCGGACGCCACTCGAAGTACCTATTCAGAGAAAAAAAGAGCAAACAAACAACATTTGTAGAGGTGACGTACTATGTATGGAAACGTAAGGGGGAGGTAATATCAACAGGTATATAAAGTTGTGGTAGGGAAACAGAAGAAAAAAAAAATTTTAAAAATTAAAACCGACTTCAAAAAAATAAAATTGCACTAAAAGGCAAAAAATAATTTTCTCCCTTATTTAATCTACGACTCTCATATTTTTCAAGCCGGCGCCAGATTTACACAGTGCAAATGATGAGGCACCGACTTAAAAAATATGAGAGTCGTAGATTAAATAAGGGAGAAAATTATTTTTTACTTTTCAGTGCAATTTTATTTTTTTGAAGCCGGTTTTAATTTTTTTTAAAATTTATTTATTTTCAACGTTTTAGTTTTATATACATTGACACAACATTCTGAGGAGATATGCGCGCACGTACATAAAATAATAATAATTAGGTGACAATAGTCTTTATTATTAACCGCAACTAGCAAAATATTAGGCCAATGTTGATGCAGTGTAGGATGGGACCACCGGGGCATCGCCCCCTTTCGAATAAAAAAAAGATCATCAAAATCGGTCCATATGCTGTGGAGTTATGAGGGGACAAACATATAAATTATTATTAATCATAACTGGCAAAATATTAGGCCAATATTGACTTAGTCTAGGATGGGACCATCGGGGCATATCCCTCTTTCGAATGAAAGAAAGATCATCAAAATCGGTCCATATGCTGAGGAGTTATGAGGGAACAAACATAAAAAATGATACGGGTCGAATCTATAACCTCCTCCTTTTTGAAGTCGGTTAAAAACCAAAAGTTGTTACTCAGGATTCTTTTTCCATTCCATTTTAATTGGATATGTTTCACACCATTTAGTGAGTACTGTCTACCCTAGTACTATTGACGGGTAAAGGCTAGGACTCACATATTGAACCCTACTTTTTAACACCCTGTATAGCATAGTCCTAGCTAAAGCAAAGTGTCTAGTAGATGTGGAACGTTTGGTGAGATCACCTTGCAGCCGCGATAAATATTTAAATTTATTTCGACTGTTACCAATGTGAATACGTAGTCATTTATGCTTATCGCCGGAAGCTAAACATTGGCGTGTATACGCTGTTAGCTCAGAAGGATTGGCATTGGCGTCATCTTTCAAGGTTACGGGAACATTGCGGAATAGGCGCATCCATTTTCTGACGTACGCCGTGGATATATGTGCGACGTAAGTGCAGCTCGAGGTCTTCGTGCAATTAATGCGGTGCATCGTGCACAACGCGACATTAATTTGTCACGGTTGTTGCTGCTGGCAATGTCAAGGGAGCACGTATGAAATTTGCTCTGTAACGCCAGAATGTTCGGTTGTGACAGCATGTTCTCAACATACGCACATTCGGAACATGGCGCGACATAATACTCGGAATAACCATGAATTCCCGTGTAATGAAGACGTTTGAGTTTTACATTCTAAATAACTTATTGTTAGTAACCAGGTGAATGTTTGCTCTTAAGGCCTTTTCACACGAGACACTTTTCTGGCTCGCAATTGGTATTCAAAATAAGTTTCTTTTAGCAGAAAAAAAGCTTTTAGCTTTTTTTTAGCTTTTAGCAGAGTGGTTGGCGAAAAAAAGATTAAGAAATGTGTGAATATATTTGAGATATAGGGTAGATGTCCCAATTACTGCCAGTGTCCCAATTACTGCTACTTGATTTATTATATGTAATAAAAGCGTAACGTATAAAAATAAATGTACAAAAAATAGTTATTATAATAGTTATTATAATAGTTATTATAATAGTTATTATAATAACTATTTTTTGTACATTTATTTTTATACGTTACGCTTTTATTACATATAATAAATCAAGTGGCAGTAATTGGGACACTGGCAGTAATTGGGACATCTACCCTAAATGGCGATCCACAAAAATGTATCGTGTGGAAAGGCCTTTAGTTTTTGGATAGATATGAATGTTTTCACATGGTCTTTGAAAAATACAGTGTATCTACATAGAGGGTGCGTTCCGATTTTCGCGGTAAGTGCATGAAATTGGTGGCATCGTATTGGTGGCATCGTACGATTCCCTAGAATTTCTCTCACTTTCCACCAATACGATGCTACTTCCGGTGCAGCGAGCGTGCAGCAAACGCTGAATTTCAGAGGTGAAGCAGTCACTGCGCGCGCGCATGCGTATTTGTTTTTCCAATCTTTGATTATTTGAATTTCTCTATTGGAAATAGCTGATACAATTTAGTGAAAAGTAATAAAAACAATTAATTCTCTCATGATTACAATGCCACTTTTTTACGTTATTATTTTGAAGAAACTTCATGTGATGTTTTTTTTTAATACAAATGTATAATTACATACTTATTATCGAATATCCCGGAATAACCTCCACAATGTTCTCCATAATCTGTCAATTTTTAGGCAAACACAGTCCGAGTGCTTTGTTTACAATTAATGATATGTATATTAATTCTGATTCCAAATGGCAAGTTAATATCATCTTCATTTTCGCTTTCATCAGACGAATCACAGCTGCTGATTTCATTATCACTATTATTTAATAGTATCGAGGTTATTGTAAACAACGTTTCTTTTTCCATAGTAGCATTTTTAAATTTCAAGACCGCATGAACCGCTGCGATTTCTGCACTCACTGCGAAAATCGGAACGCACCCATTGTTAGCACGTTGGTTCTTGTTCGATAATTGTTTGGTGTCATATAGGCGTTGTGGAAGAAGTTGCGCAGCATAAAGACCTTTTCACACGAAACATTTCTACGGCTCACAACTACATAATGGCGGGTGTATTCACTTGGCAGAGATAGCCACGTTTAAGGGGTTTTTTTTTTTTATTAATTATTTTATTCAAAAATTGCAATGAATACATATCACATTGTCCAATGTAGTGAATAATCTACAACTTAATCATATATATGCGTGATTACCAAATCGCATAGGCGACGCTCACAACCTGTTTTGTACTGTTTGTTAGAATTATGAATAAAATAGTTTCGTCTTGGTTGTCTTCTCCTCCACTGAGGTGGGTAACATTTCCTTCGTCCTAGAGCCGGAAAAAGGGCTAAACCGCCCAAGTAAAACCGGACAATATTTCTTGTCTCGCCTTATGGGAAATTAAAAGACATTCACACTTATAACAACACACACACATTCTTCCAACAATACTAATAGGGTAAATCCGGGAGACGCGGTCGACCTAATATAAAATGGCTATTAAAACTAATATAGATATTACTTATTTTATCAGAACAAACCTAATATGTTCAGAATTTTATGCCGATTCAGAAAAACTGGTCGATATTTGCTTTAAGACAATATTTACTGTAAATCGGGTTGAAAACTGAAGTCATGACATCTGACCACCTCCCCGGAGGTGCCGGGAGAAATGGTTTTCGTCGTTGGCAGAGACCACTCACATAATTATTCATGGAGAATTAACAAAGGATAAAGCAAAATTATTTATGAGTGAATACAACTACGGATTCATTGATATTTAATTTGTTTACGCTAAACAAGTAAAGAACACATCAAAGAAAAAGTGAATTACCTACTGGCGATTAGCAAGGCAAATGAATACAAAAGTGAATAAATAAACTAAATAAACAAAGATAATAATAAAATAATAATAAAAAATAAAAAAATAAACAAAAATAATAAAAAATTCATAACTCGACCATCTCACCTTTCTGCAGCGAGACATGGTCTTCTCGTTAGCTTTGAGAGGAAGAGTTAATATGGCCAAATACTTTGGCTGCATTGTCCCTCGATATCTCTACTATCTTATTATTCCAAACATTAAAGGAAAATAAACTTAGAAGTATATTTTAAATACGATTCTGTACAACCGCTGTTTGACAAAAGAGGTTAAATGTAACATCAATTTACCTTTTACAGCCTATTAATCCAGAAAAACACAGAAGGAAGCGAAATAACGCTATTCATTCAACTATTTGGCTTCTAGAGATGTAACTGGTCTGCACTTTAATGCATTTTTACGTATAGACTCTGAAATATAGCGACACGACCAACTCTCCGGTCCGACCGCGTCTCCCGGATTTACCCTACGCCTTATATCTAATCTATCTACATATTTACATAAATTTACAGAAAGAGAAATAAAGACATCACAGCAGGTATGTTATATATCTAATGTGCTTATGGCGGGGTTTCTTCTTCCAGCCACCAGTATTTTTCCACGTTAAACTGGTATTTATTTATGGTATCGGCTTTGGGAAGTGACATAATATATACTTTATCTAGTTCTGTATTTAGGCAATCAACATTTGGGCCGTAAGTTATCCTTTTGTCAGTAGACCTTCTATTTACATGATAAATTGTAGGAATATTATTCCTGTCCATTATTCTTCTCGTTTTATCGAGGTAGATAAAAGCTTCAGGGGGGATATTTCCTGTTAAAAGAGAATTCTTTTGGTATTCATCGTTTGGATAAATGGCACCACTTATGAGATCGTTGTTGCAAATCCCAGAAATATTTGCAAAGTAATCTCTGATTAGCTTGATAATGTGACTATCGAATCTATTAATTTCTGCTGTCTCGTACAGGTTTTTGCAATTTTCGTACCATTTGTAGTTCGTTCTTGTATACTTCCGTGCATGCTCTCAGACATTTTCTCTCAAACTTTCTGCACTTCTCCATCATGTGAGGGCTAATGTTATACCATATGGGACAACCGTATGTGAGGATCGGGCGTACTAAAAGCATGTAGAAAATTATTTTAATCCTAGGGTTTAAATAACTCGAATGGAAAATTCTGCTATGGATGCGGAAAGCTTTTCTAGCCTTTACAATCTGGATGTCCACATGCTTATTCAAAAGCATACGCTCGTCTAAATTAATACCCAGGTATTTAACTATTTTTGCGTGGGGGATTTCTATATCGTTTGCTTTGATTATGAACGATTTATACGTTTCGCGAAAAGTTTTGCTTTTGTTTCCGAGTTTATCTCTGAAGAGAATTGTCTCGCATTTAAGTGGGTTTATCTCGAGCTTCCACGTGGAATAATAATTACAGATTTTGTCATAGATGCTTTGCATTTTTCCTTTGAGTTTCTTTACATTTTTACCTCTGATGTACACGATTAGGTCGTCCGCAAAGAACAGCGTAAATGTGTCACTCGCGCTAGTTATTTCAGAAATGCTTGGGATGTCGGCGATGTAAAAGTTAAATAGAGTTGGGGCGGTAACTGTTCCCTGTTGCATGCCATCTGCAAGCTCAAAAATTTGATCAGGGTTTGCATTGTTGCCAGTTGTATAAAATTTTTTATTGCGAAGCATATTCGTTAGTATTTTTAATAAATGAGGAGGACACCCTTTTTGGTTAAGTTTATATACCAGCCCTTTGATCCAAACCGTGTCAAATGCTTTTTCTAAATCAATAAGGCATGCAGCTACGCTTTCCTTCCTGGCGAGCGCATAGTGTACGTCGGAAGATAATTTGTTCAATGCGTGAACTGTACTGAGTTTATGTCTGAAACCGAATTGGTTATCTGGAATTAAATTTTTATCTGAGAGGAATTTTTCTAAAGAATTTTTTATCAAAATTTCAAATATTTTCGAAATGTTGGGAAGAAGACTAATAGGCCTGTAGCTAGTTGGGTCTGAAGGATTTTTGCCTTTTTTGCTTATAGGCACCACTTTAGCAGTTTTCCAACCTTCTGGGAAATAACAGTTATTGAGGCAATTATTAAATATTATATTGTAATCATAGATAATTTCAAAAGGAAGGTTTTTCAAGACTATATTAGGAATTCCATCCGTACCTGAAGATTTCTTGTTATTAAGTGACCGAAAAAATTTTAGTGTCTCTAGAGGGGTAGTAAAATAATCTACGTCGGTGTCCCAGCAAGGTGTACTTGCTGAGTTGATGTCCGAGAATTGGACCAGCGCACAGTGGTTCGAGTATACTACATGCTAGCTGGACAAAATTATTTTTTCGCGGGTTTGGGTTTATATGGGGTTCAAATTGTTGGAAAACAAACCTGATTCGTATCACAGAGTATTCTTTCACTAAAAATATCAATAAAATAAAAATATGACTAATTCAATAAAGGAAAAAGAACAAAACGACAGTATTGTACTTTAACTATAATTATCAGTTATAACATTATGTCTATTCCCGTAATTTCTGAGTTTTTAAGTTTAAAACCTGGTTTTAGAAATCAGTTTTCTCTGCATTGCTTTTAAAATAGTGTTTTACTATATGTTCCACGTCGATCCACGCGACAAGGGTTGAATGTACGGAAAGTAGAGACTTTCTAGTTTATTTTATTCAAACGATCGATCTGCAAAAATTTGCAAAACTATATTTTTTTAATTGTTTTCGAGCGCGGCGCTCGGCAGGAGAGATAGAGCACAGTTGTTATATTTTTTCGCGGTATTGGGTTTATATGGGGTTCAAATTTTTAGAAAACAAACCTGATTCATATCACAGTGTATTTTGTCACTAATAATACTAATATTATTATTATTATTATTAACGGGTATATATATATTATTGCAAACATAAGAAATAAGAAAAAGTTACTACTAGGTTACAAGTCGTTAATTGTGTTTACAAATATATACATATCTATAAAGTGTACAAAGTAGTGTCACCCCTGACCGCTTTCATGAATATTAATACAATGAAAATATAACTAATACAATAAAGGTAAAGAAACCAAAACGGCAGGATTATAGTTTAACCGTGACTATAAGTACGCCTTATAACTATTAATATCTTGTTCATTACAATATGTACACGCTAATCTGATTCACTACTTGAATCATCAGTACCCGATGAACATTCAGTAGATTGTGATGCTGATGATATCTCATCTTCATCAAACGGAATGGTGCTGGCAACTTCTCTTTGCAAAGGAGTTTCAGTGTTATTATTTGTTAACAACTCAACTACTTCTGGGGTTAGTGAGCTGAGCTTTTTTTTTGGGCATGTAATAATACACTGTGATATGAATCAGGTTTGTTTTCTAAAAATTTGAACCCCATATAAACCCAATACCGCGAAAAAATATAACAACTGTGCTCTATCTCTCCTGCCGAGCGCCGCGCTCGAAAACAATTAAAAAAATATAGTTTTGCAAATTTTTGCAGATCGATCGTTTGATTAAAATAAACTAGAAAGTCTCTACTTTCCGTACATTCAACCCTTGTCGCGTGGATGGACGTGGAACATATAGTAAAACACTATTTTAATAGCGATGCAGAGAAAACTGATTTCGAAAACCAGGTTTTAAACACTAAAAACTCAGAAATTACGGGAATAGACATAATGTTATAACTGATAATTATAGTTAAAGTACAATACTGTCGTTTTGTTCTTTTTCCTTTATTGAATTAGTCATATTTTTATTTTATTGATATTTTTAGTGAAAGAATACTCTGTGATACGAATCAGGTTTGTTTTCTAACAATTTGAACCCCATATAAACCCAAACCCGCGAAAAAATAATTTTGTCCAGCTAGCATGTAGTATACTCGAACCACTGTGCAGCGGGGTATTTGTGTTTGCAATATTTTCTATATCACTAATGATTTCCTCATAATGTTGTTCAATTATTTCTGTTAACCTAGGCTTTCCTAGGTCTTTATTCTGTGTATACACAGATGCGAAATTGGGTCCGATTACATTAAATTTGTATTTTTCATTCGATATAACGTAGTTTCCCTCTTTATTTTTTTGTAACGCGTTAGGGTCTATATTTTCAGTGGCTAGTAGGTTGGTATGGTTGTTCTGGATAATCAGATTAGGGATAGTTATTTTTTCTTTGGGTCTGAATATAGAATTTATTTGAGGAAACATCACCGTAGAGTTTATGGGAATCTTCTTGATCTTATTTTCCCAGTAAATGTTGACCGCCTTTGGAATTCTCTTTTGATGTGCATTTTACATTTTTTAATACACGTTTTGGAATTTTGTATAATGTTCAGGACCTGGGGGGATGGGTTCCTGTATTCATTGTTGAGTATAGTTATTAATTTACTCTTTGTTTTGAGGAGATCTTTTATCTTGGGGTTGACATACGCGTCTGTAGAATTGTAATTTTGGTGCTTGGGTATTTTTTTGTTCATTGCCTCACTTATGATATTGTTTATACCAGCTAAATATGTATCGATTTCTTTGTTAGTTAAATTTCTGTTCCGGGGGATAATGATTTCACTAGAATTGGACACTTCTCGTTGGAATGCTTCCCAATCTGTTTTATTGAAATTTAATGCTTTTTAATTGTGGAGCCAAAAGAGGTATTTGGTCGTTCATGTTTGGAAGCGATACTTGCATGCATATGGCTCTATGATCACTATCTATGTCCAATGTGATAATTGTCCCATCTGTGTTGAGGTTATTTAATTGTAATCTGCTGTCTAAAATACTAATATCTATGAAGGAGTTACTCCTAGGAAATGTTGGGATATTTGTACCTTTTAATGAGATTCTGAAGTTAATTTCGTTATCGGTTATCCAGTTATATAGAGCCAGACCTCTTCCATTATAGTGAGGGTTATTCCAACCTGTGTGTTTAGCGTTAAGGTCACCAGCCAGTACATAATAATTATTGGGATTGTCTAAGGAGAGGGTCTTGAATATATATTCAAGTTCTCTTAAGAATTCTATTGAATTTGTATCTGGTGCATATACCGCTACTATGAACAAATTCTTGCTACTTTGCAGCCTAATCTTTGCAACAACGATCTCCAGAATTTCCAACTGTGAACTTATGAAGATTTGTTCATATCTGATATGTCTTTTAATTAATAACCCAACGCCACCTCCATTTGACAAAGTTCTATCGTTCCTCAAAAATTTTTTTTTTTTAAACTTTGGCTTGTGTGAAGCTTTTAGTTTTGTTTCGTTCAAAAGGACGAAGTCAGGATCTTCCTTCTGCAGAAGATTCACTAAATTGTGTCTTCTTTCATTACTTGCTATTGAGTTGACATTAGCAGAGATGAGTTTAAATTGAGATTGTTTTGTTTTATCCACTATTATTCTGAATTAATTGTACTACATTTGGGGTTGATTCTGTTTGGACTGCATTATAACCAAAGTAAATATCATGTAGTTTTTGGATGTTGTTAGTATTTTGACTAATGAGATTTTCTAACCTAGATACTTGCTGAACAAAGAAACCTTTGAATTCTGCCATAAAATCTCCCATGTTCTTTGGGATGTTTTCTTGACAACAACTTAATATACTTTCTGTGTGGCTGGAAGAGGGATGCATGTATGGTCTCTTTGGACTGTTTTCTCTATGTGAATTTAAGTTTTGCCTCATAGGTTGCGAGCTAACGTTATTCTTAAGGCAGGATACCACCTTTGCAATTAAAAAAAATTGAAATTTTTTTTTGCTCTCAAAGTACTCTTTCAAGTGTATAGAATCGAAATTCATTCATTAGAAAGGTGGCCGGAACCTTTTTCTTGTGTAAAAACCGGATTGGAGCAGATATATAAATCTATATAAAACTTTAAACGCGTTTTTCTCGAAACGATGTTTTCCAAATCGGCGTGTCAGGTTACTCCTACAATTTTCATCGGATTGACTTGAAACTTTGCACAATTCTTCCGATTGGTGTAATCTAACGATGTACGTAGGACTTTTGCTGTAGCGTTGTTATTTTTCTTTTGGTGCGCAATTTTATAAATTTTTTTAAACTTTTTTACCCTAAAAAATTGACCTTTTCATTAAAATGGCCGCCATTTTCTTAAAAATCGAAATTTCGTAAAATCCCTACGTACAGCATTGAACAATATTGTTGTTAATAGGGACATTCTTTGGTTTCTTTTCTAAGAGCCACGTACAGAGCGGAATTTGACACGCCGTCTAACGATGTTTCTCCAAAGGAGTGTATTTTGGCGCCACCTACAAGAGATTATTTTTTACTTTTTCAGTTTCAAAAAATGTGTAATTACAGATTAAAGTTACATTAATGAATGACTGAAACCGATTTTGTTTCTGCGCATTCTTTGTATGCAAAAAAAATTCATGAAAAACGCCTCCAAAATCGCAGTCAAAGGTGGTATCCTGCCTTAACCATTTGGGCGAAAGAGACATTAGGTCTACAGGGTGTCCCAAAAATGTCGCGTTTCCTTGAAAGGGGTGACTCAGGGGGTGATTTGAAACAACTTTTTCCTTAGCGAAAAAAATGTCCGAAGCTTCGTTAAGGAGATATTAACCAAAAACCCCGACCAATCAGAGCGCGCGCCTTCCGCCCGAGCTCCCGCGGTAGCGTTGGCTACGCGGTAGGCGACCGCGCTTGTACTACGAACGTACGAACAAGCAAGTCGGCATGCATCGAAGGAAACCGCGTTACACAGTTTTTTTTTAAACCAGAATCTTAAATAAGAATAATTTGAAGTGAGAGGACAAGAAGTACGTAAATTTCGTTTTTAAATAAGGCATAAACGAAAAGGTAACGTAACAGAAAATGTACGACAAGTGATCGTAATTCGTTATTGAGGTAAAAATCCGTAGTTTAACAACGGCCAACACAACTAAATTTAAAATATAATATTAGGTGTAAGAATAAATTCTTTCCGACTGGAATTTCTATCGCGGTGGTATTCAGGAGCTGCCAGAAAAATGGCAAAAGGTAATTAACAATAATGGAAATTATTTCGATGATCGAGTTGTTTTCATATTTTTTAAATCGAACTGTTATTGTACCCTAAAATCGGAACGAATTTATTTCTACACCTAATAATCACCAATAAAGTAAACAAAACTCACTCTTTCGGACATTCCTTTCCTTGCTTTCCTTCCCTTTTCGGAAACCTGTGTCACTAGGCCACTGTACCGATCCTGGTCGTCGGCGTCCAGTGCTCAGCTGATCGCAGGGTCAATGTACCGAATATTCACTTCACTGCACGGCTACTAACACTGTTCACTTAATTTATGTTTCACGAAACGTATTGTTCTTACGTTACAAAAATTGGTGGCCCCGAAAGGGGCCGATTACTGTTAATTACTGGGACGAGATTACTACTATTACCCGGCGAAAAGAAGACTCGTGGCAGACGGTCTCGGGCTGTGCAGTCCGCTGCTGTGACGATTGGTCGCGTCACCTATTTGGGCACACTTTTACAGACGGGGCACATGTATTTTGGTTATTGGCTGAAGTTGCCACATGCATTGTCGCACCGCGCGACGAAGAGATCGAACGAAACACATCGAGACCGAGTGGGATAGAGCGATCTGTAGCCAACGCTATTGTTTTGTTTTGACGATCGTCGGTCAGATCGCTCTATCCCACTGGATCTCGTTATGGCCCGTACTAGAATAAATGATTTATCCTTAAAATTAACAAAATCGCGGTCAAAATACAAGAATCAATGTATTTCGGCTGTGTTTTCTGTGCTATTTTCGATTTTAAAAGTAGGTTAGACTCAACAGAAATACTTGATTCTAGTACGGGCCATAGCGACAGTCATACTGATCAAGAATCTGTTTGTATTTTTGGTTTCAGATAAGTCCAACTGCTGAAATCTCATGCACGAGCGAGGCATGAATTTTGAAACACATCATCAAAATCGCCGTTAAAACCATTTTAATAGCAATAATTTTATAACTTTTATATTTTTTATTTACTGTAGAAATGTAATTTAATCAATAGAAAAAAGTTTTATTCCATTACTATAATTCCTGTCTTCGCAATAAATTACTGAAAATCGCTGAATTTATCGGCGATCTAACCAGAATGACCCCTTAAGGGGTTGCACCTAGTCAGGCGGCCGAAGAGGGGCGAATGTTTGTGAATTTTTTTTGAAAAAGCGGAAGCATATATTTTTACAGAACTTCTTGCACCTAACAGAGCAACATTTAAAGAACATTTGGTAATTTTTTGTAGGAAAATATTTACTTTTATAATAAAGTAACAACTGACATCCAAGAAGCCTTTTTAAAAATTTGGCTTTGCGGTGAGCACTACCATTCGGAACCAGATTATCTAAAATCAAAAAACAAAAAAGATTTCGCTAGTATATTAATGTATCCTCTGATTAACGGAGGGAATTTCCGAAATACTAATATAAAACAAAATGCCTGCTATTTAATGTTCAAATCCTGATTTTTTCGTGCAAAAATTACGCGAAATGAATCAGGACGTCAACTTTAAATAGCCGCAAGTAAAATTCCGTTATTGACTATATTCCGTAATAACCAGCAAGAGACGATTAGGGGAGACCGGGGCAAAGTGAACCTCGGGGTAAAAGGAGCTTTCTTAATTTATTCATTAACAATAGAATATATTTACAAATTTTGGTGACGTAATAAATGTGTGTAATACCACAATGATAATTATGCACATTCAGATATCGAAAAATGGAAATTCATTTAAAAAAATAAAAATGAAGTTTTAGAGACTTCCGATTGGTTTTCTTTTCAATTTAGCTTTTTGGATAAATGAGCCTTAAATGTGTTATTTTAACTCCAAATTTGTTCTGCGTGTTTATAACAAGCTTATAAACATACATGTACACGCGTTTGAGAAACCATTAATCCTAACATTGTTAAATAATTAATTTTCCATTGAGTACATATTCGGGGTAAAGTGACCGGGGTAAACTGAGCTCCAAATGGCTGCAAAGAACAGATACGCAAGTGATGTGCGCAATAGCCTAACCTGTCAGCTGGCTAGAAAGCCACGCGGCGTGGTGGAACAGAAACTAACCTCAAAAAACTTTTCCATAGTTTTTGACAACCACGGTGCAAAAAACACAGAAGCCGCCGTGCTACACACGTTATTCCAGCGCAAGGGATTAATAATTAGCTGTATTCTTAATTAATGTTCTTATTTTGTTGCATATATGGGGTAAAGTGGTCGTTTTGGCTTTTTCTTTTCAAGTTGAATTTTAATCTACTTTAAGTTGCCATTCGTCATTTATCAATAGTAATGTTCAAATTATATTATAAATCTATTTCCACACATTGTTATTGAAAGGGAAAAATTTTATTCGACTTCAAACTGTTTTCGTCTCACTTTGCCCCGGTCTCCTCCCCTACTCCCAAAAAATCGTCGATCTCTGCCCAAAGAAGCTTTAAACTTATTATTGCCTCCAGTTATAAGGAGTGATGATCATACTACACCGTTGCAGTCCGACAATGAATATGATGACAGTGTTGCTAGTTCATATAATCATTAACATTTATCGTGTACGTATAATAGTTTCACAGATTGTGTTATTAAATATGTAGAAAAGTGTATTAAATAAGCTTAAAAGAGGAATGGTTTATTTTATTTACTTATAAATAATCGTTTTTGATTAAGTTATATAATTAACACAAGTTTTCATGACGCCTAGGAATTGATGCCAACTTTTAAGTACTTTTACCCCACTGTGCGCAGGTATAAGCCGAGAACACTTTGAACACGTTTTTCTCGAAACACTAATGAAGGATTAAAAAAAGCCTTGAGGCGTTTGATTCCTAATTGGACTCGCTATCGCAGCACCGTATAACATAATTTTTTGAAACGCGGGTTTTTTTATCTGCATATTTCTGCGGAAAATTACCCACTTTTTTTGCACTATTTCGTTCAAATGTGCACCAACATCGTAGTTTTGGTCCTTTTGGCCCCAACAAGAGGTGCTGCGATAGCCACCCAGATAGCACCGCACATCCCATGGACGTCCTTTTCATGTCCAGTTTATATCCGAACGTCCTACGTCCATTTTGAACATACATAGGATGTTCTTAGGATTTAAATTTCGGATGTTCTTGGAACGTCCGTTTCTTAAGTCCTACGGACGTTCTTAGGACTTAAATTTCGGATGTTCCACGAACGTCCGTTTCTTAAGTCCTACGGACGTACTTAGGACTTAAATTTCGGATGTTCTAGGAACGTCCGTTTCTTAAGTCCTACGGACGTTCTTAGGACTTAAATATCGGATGTTCTAGGAACGTCCGTTTCTTAAGTTCTACCGACGTTCTTAGGACTTAAATTTCGGATGTTCTAGGAACGTCTGTTTCTTAATTCCTACGGACGTTCTTAGGACTTAAATTTCGGATGTTCTAGGAACGTCCGTTTCTTAAGTCCTACGGACGTTCTTAGGATTTAAATTTCGGATGTTCTAGGAACGTCCGATTCTTAAGTCCTACGGACGTTCTTAGGACTTAAATTTCGGATGTTCTAGGAACGTCCATTTCTTAAGTCCTACGCACGTTCTTGGGACTTAAATTTCGGATGTTCTAGAAACATCAAACAATCTTGTAAGTCACGTGATTATTTTGCACGACTACATTTCGACTGTTCCGAGAACATTCGTCTCGTAAGTCTTGTGAATCTTTAGAAGATCTACATTTCAGATGTTCGAAGAACAACCGTCTTGTAGGTTTTGCAGATGATTCAGGTTCGGTTGCAAAACAGTCTTACGACTGAACCTCGCCTTTACGTTATTTTTTTATGCAATGAAGACGCTGAAATGCTGAAATGTTCCCAGATAGCATACGACGTCTTCAAGACGTCTGGCTTAAGTCGTCGTTAAAACATCTGTCTTGAGACGAATGTGAAATTTTAAGCAATGAGTCTATAGGTCGAATGATGATGTTCTGTAGAATATTTCGCGTCAATGCACACTTTTTGTAAACTATTAATAATAGTTATATACCTAGAAATTGAAATTATTTGCAAGGAAGTGTCTTGAGTAGTTGCGAAAAGCAGTTGTCTGAGTTCGGTTCCTGTCACCGCCAAATTTTTTTTTTCTTAATGTCCTAACCCAGACTTGATGAAGACGTCTTTAAGGCGCTGTTACACCATCTGCAAAACGTCTTTAAGACGCCTTTTGGACATATTTAACTTTACTTTCGGACGTTCGGAAAACGTTCTGAGAATGTTGACACAACACGTCCTGAGGACGTCCCACTTTGTAAATAGGACCTTCCTACGACATTTAAAGAACTTAACGAGGACGTACAGAGGATATATGGACCTTCTCGGGACATTCTCCGAACGTACAGTACGGCCGGAACGGACGTTCTTCGGACGTACATAAGATGTCTTTGTGCTATTTGGCCACTGAAATAAATTTTAAGAAATTGTTTGAATTTTTTATTTTGATCGCTTGAAACGATCCTGTGAGTAAATTTCGTGGTTACCGTTTTGGTATCTCTTTTTGGCAGCGCTAGATACACTATTATAGAAAATGCATCAAGACCGAAAGCACGAAACAAATAATTTTTTTGTCCCCTAACGAGTGTTCCAATAAATTTAAAAAATGTTTTTTAAGATATGTTATAACCTCTTCGTGTAAAAAATTCATATAGATCAACTATTTTTTAAGGGGTTCGGTCGGAGGGACCCCTTAGACGGTAGTATTGTTCCTTTCTCTTGGCGTATAATTACACAGTGCACGTACAAATTTCTGTGACAATTCTCTCGTTATGGAGATTCCCGAAGTATGCCAACTGATTGTTTTTAATCTTCGCTGATAATCGCAATCATTATTTCGTAGATGGAGTTCTTAATTTTTGCAATTGTGTGAAATTATCGTCGATGAAATTTTAGTCTACATTACTACGAATATAAATGGATGCTGGTTCCACGATCTAACCGCCATAGAAATACACGAACAGCGGAGGGTGCCATGTGTTCGTATCGAAAAAACGATCCATAAACTGACATATGGTACACGGTCCATTACACGAATACGTGCCAATCCGAATTGGTTCGCGAATTAATGCAACGCACGCCCCTCTTTGCAAGAATATACGGAAAATGTAGTTAGGACTGTTGCTTATACGGCAGCACGATGATTAAATAAATTGCGCATGTTATAATAAATTATACGTATATTTATTTAAAACACAAGGATTGCTTCCATAGGATCTCTCTCGTCATTTGGATTTTCTCTTTAAGCAGCAAATATTCCGAGTAATGCGTAATAATAATTATTAAATTATAAAGAACGCTAAGACAAATTTAACGATTTACTCCTATATTGGGAAACCAAGTGGAGGCGTGGCTTAGATTTCAGCGCTGCGGTGGTAAGTTGGCGAACTATTGACAGCAGGCTGGATCCCACCAAACATTCCGAATAAGTATTTATTAATCGAATAAGTAAAAATTTAGTGTTGCAAAAAATTTAAAAACACTCGTCTTTCACAACATGTCTATATAAACACTGACAATCATATGGACTTCGACGGATTTCAGCCTACTCTGAGTAGTTCAATTTTTTGTCCCTAGTTGGCGTATCGAAATTCTTGGTTTCCCAATAATGAAATGTTGTTCCAAAATTTTTTACTATATTTATTTCTACTGCGCTTTTATATAGTAGGTAGAAATAGTTGCGAAGCAAGTTGAAGAAAACATTCTTGTTCGCTAATCGTTCGAGTTCCAAGCGACTTGCCTATATATCGACCTACATACATATTATTATTATTATTATTATTATTCGTCTTTATTACTTGACACATACAGATATAATAGGTATATGTGAAAATTGCCGAACGTTTTTACACACTAAATGCATTGTTCAGACGCATTGTTGCAATGTTCAATGAGTCAGTATAAAACTTTGTACATAATATTCGCAACATATTGGATTACATTTATTCTACATAAAACCAAACTCAATTTCAGATCTTCTACACAGAAAAATGTGACCTTTTCAGGAATTATTTCAAGGAGAGCGCGATGATGAGGCATTGGTTATTACGTAACACATAGATTTCGTCAGGCTTGATACCTATAGCTAAATTCTTAGGAATTCATTAAATGGAAAAAAAAGTAATTACAGGGAATGAATATTTATTAGGAACATTGCCTACCTATTTATACTTACAATTTTAGTTAGGAACTAACAAGGACACGTTCCCAACTCGAAAGTTCTGATTTTAATAAAATTTCGTGTAAACGCAGAGCATAGGTATTGGAGTATGCGAGGAACAATTTTATTTTTTCTTCGTAAATCAATTTTGAAGGGATGAAATAAGCCCTTAAAGTTATCGCGTTTTTCATTTCTTTTAATATAACTTTGTAACGGTGACAGACAACAAAACTTAAAATACAGTAATGGTCCAGTTTTTCATGCTCTATCGCACTACCAACAGAAAAATAAAATTATACTAAAAAGGACGAAAAAATGCGACACCTGTAAGGGCTGACTTCATCCCTTCCGAGAATTTCGGCGGAAAAAACTTGCTCCATGAATACTCCATCTTTTGCATTCACACGAAGTCTCATTAAAATGGGAGTTTTCGGGGTGGGAACGTTTGTTTATTTATCAGGTAGCCTATAAAGCGACGTCATTCAGGGTACAAGTCACTGAATGTATTCTTCGATATTTATTACAGGGCTGCAATTTATTTGGCCACATTCCTACAATGTAATGCACACCTAATAGCCTTTACCCTTAAACTGCAACGTCGAGTTGGACACGACATAATACAAACCAGGGATCGAAAAAGTTCTCGGACCCTCGTTTTTTAAAAATTCTGTTAGAACTTATTTGTTTCGATTCGGAAAATATCTGTTTCTGTGGAATTTTTAATGAAACAAATGCTACCTTCAGGAACTTCTTTAAAAAGTGTTCTCATGGAACAGATATTTTAGAACCTATATAATAAAAGTTCCATGGAAACAAGTTACATTAGAACATTTATTAAAAAAGTTTTCAAAAGATAAAGAAAAGTACTCAACTATTAGGTACAAGTTTTATTTAACAATATGTTATAATATTCTTCATGTGTTTATTTAATAAACCATTAATTATATTATGATTTTTATACCTTTTATTAAATAAACATTTGAAGAATATGATATTATATTGTTAAATAAAACTCGTACCTAATAGTTTAGTACTTTTCTTTATCTTATGAAAACTTTTTTAATAAACGTTCTAATATAACTTGTTTTCATGGAAATTTTATTATAACGATTCTGAACATCTACGTAGGTAAGTATTACATATAAATAACAAATTCAAAATATCAATTTAACTGTATGAATTATTTAATATTCTTGTAGTACTATCCATTGAATAGTATTTAGTGTTTGTTACAACGATTGAGAACTTTTTTAATATCGGTGAACAAAATATCTGTTCCTGTTATACAGAAATTTTTATTTTTATATTTTATAAGTTCCATTCCAACTAGAACTTTTATTTTCAAGAACTTTTATTTTATCGGTTCTTCTGAGAACTTATAATGTGAGAACATTTTTAAAAAAGTTCCGCGGCATTTGTTTTAAATGGAACCTATTGAAAAGTTTCAGAACTTTTTCGATCCCTGATACAAACTTCATTTCAGCCCATTCTGGAGCGTTAAGTGTGAAAAATCATAACTTCTGAACTAATCAGTTTTCGACCTATATACCCCAATACTGTTTTAACCAGAATATATAGATGCATCGATTGGTGTAGAAAAAAATATACAGTTGCATTAAAAAAAATGAAGGTGATCTCGATTTTTTATTGAACAAAAAGTTTTTTTATCAATATTTACTTTTGCAACTTGTTGTCAACTGAATACTGACTAACTTTGGTTGAAAATTTTTTTTCATCAAATTATTTTTATCACGTGCATTTGAAGTTAGAATTTTTTCATTAAAATATATTTTACATATATAAGCTTATTTAGACTAAAAAAGAAGAAGACTCTAAATACGTTAACGTAATGTATTGTTATTATAAACTTTTAAGAATAATATCTGTTAATTTAGTTTAATAATAGTTTAACAATAATAATAATTTCAAAGACATTAGAATTCTTGATGTGCACACTTTTTCCTAAAAAAATTTATTTCGCAAATAATCGCAGGTAGTAGCAGAAAGACGCGTTATTTTCATAAAGTATAATGTTAGGGGAACCAAATATAAAAAAATCACGGATACGTTTCGTTACGTATATTTTAAAAAGTCGGTTGAAATAAAATTTTCATTCTCGGGACTAAGAAGTTTTCTAATGATCAGTAAGGCCATAAGCCTAAACAATAATACTAGAATCCATGGTTAATAACGGGAGCCAAGAGTAATAAATATTCTTAAGGTCTAAATAAAAAAAAAGAAAGTGACTCTACCGCGTATGAATTTCGAGTGACGCCTGAAGTCCTTAAATTTCAGGCTATTAAGATGGTAAATAACACCGTATACAGCTACGGTAACCTAGCAATCATAACCGAGCTCGATTCCTGAACATTTTGCTGTAAATATTAGATGATAAATATCCCCCTGCAAAATATTTGATTTTTCAATTTTCGTGCATGTATCAACGCACTGTGCGACGTCACGATTTTGCTGCAAAACGCAATACCCGGCATATCGCTGCTTGGCATTGCTAGTGGCACAATTCAAAAGATGTCAATTTCACAAGAATAGCAGTTTAAAATTTGCATTCGATTGGTAGTTGAATATTGCAAAAAAATTTTGCCTGACATTTTTTTTAGTTATGCCGCGGGGACATTCCACGCGAAATCGGACACTTTTTGGAGTAACATTTCGGATGTGGCTCAAATTTGAATATGTTGTAGTCTTTTTTGTAAATTTTGAAAAATGTAGATTTTACAGCTGTTTGAAGGTAAGTGCTAACTTTTTTTCAATAAATTATAACTATGGAAGTAGTAAACGGATGGAGATGAGGTTTGCGGTGATTTGTAGAGAAGACATTGAAGTTTTAAGAAAAAAATATTTCAGTTTTGAAAAAGGAAAATTTTAACCATTTTTGTGCAATTATTTTAAACAAATGCAGGTTTTTAACAGCGGGCGCGATTTTAAAAATCTGAAGAAAAAAGGGAGAATATAGTTCTATCCTTCCCCTTGATGGACCAATTTTCAAAAATATGGACACTTTAAAATTGGCCAAATGAAAATTAATTAAATGTGACGCTGCGTCGCCCAGCACCGGCTCGACTGGTCGGGCCGTGCGGTACTCGCACCGGCCAAGCGGCTATATCTGCTATTCTTATACAGTGTTCTCGTAAATGGTAAGTATTCGTAAAAAAATGAAAGAGGAAAACTTTTACTGTTTTTTATACCCAACATAATACAGTATCTCAATTTTTGGTGTTCGCAATATTTTCCTTGAAACGAGGGTGACCTTCAGGTTTTTAAATGGAATGCTATATACTTGATTACCCAAAATGAAAGTAACTGTCAAGACAAATTCAACCATATGGTATACTATGACCTTCAAGGCCACACAAGGTTATAAATATATTGATATGGTAGATTGAGTTTCTTTCTTTCATTCCTAACCTTGTGTGGCTTCGAAGGTCATAGTATATCATATGGTTGAATTTGTCTTGACAGTCACTTTCATTTTGGGTAATCAAGTATATAGCATTCCATTTAAAAACCTGAAGGTCACCCTCGTTTCAAGGAAAATATTGCGAACACCAAAAATTGAGATACTGTATTGTGTTGGGTATAAAAAACAGTAAAAGTTTTCCTGTTTCATTTTTTTACAAATACTTACCATTTACGAGAACACTGTATAAGAATAGCAGATATAGCCGCTTGGCCGCACAGTGGTTCCAAAGTGACTTTTTGCGATCAAAATTCCGTATCTCCGTCAATTCTCAACCGATTTTTGATTTCTTTGGCTCGTTTTGTCGGGGATTAAATTTGCTATAATATCAAGTACCTGAATTGCGACCAAAACGTGTTATTTTCTATCTCTTTTCTGACAAAGTTGGATGAAAACTTTAGCAGAACAATCTTTGGGGCTAATTTAATAAGATTTTGCTTATCTAAGTAGTTTTTTTTTACGTAAAATCTTCAATTGGCACTAGGGAATAGCGGAAACATAAAACAGGTGATTTGTTGACACGTCAGAATGTTTGAAATACAACTTTACAATGGCTGAAAAATTTGAATGTCTACCGCGTTTACTACAACCAGAAACGTCTAAAATACCAATTTAATGTATGATTATAGAACCTAATAGCGTTCAGAAATATCGAAGAACGTCAAAAACCGTGATTTATTTTTTACGATTTTATTATTGTTTATTAGTAAATAAAACATTATCCAATCTTTCCCAACCACATCTTATGCATTTGGAATGTGGGTAAGAATGTAATAAACAAATTCAGAAAGGAATTAGCTGCCACCATTTGCCTCTGCGGTGTCAATCCGATTTTGTTTAATTGGCGATAGCGCTCAAAGTGCCTTTCTGTGGACGAAATTCCGTATCTCAGTGAATTCTTAACCGATTTTTATCTTTTTTTTGCTCGTTTTGTCTAGGATTAAATTTGCTAAAATGTCACACAGTAGTTTTCCAAAATTTTCTTTAGGGATTAAAAAAACAAATTCTGATCTCTTAGTTCCGAAACAACGAGTTTATTAACCATTTTTGTTCCTACATCATTAAAAGGAGATAAAATAAAAAAGAAATATAAATTAAACTATTCAAATTTAAACAAGATTGTCTTCTTCCATATATTCCACATCATTATAATTAGACAAAAGATATTTTGCGTCTTTTTCAAGATCTACAGACGGAGTTGGCCATTGGGACCACAAAATGGAAATTAAAGGATCCGATGTTATTAATAAATTATGCACTATATCCTCATTTGTCGAAAACCTCGAACTTTTTCTGGTGTTAAATTGTCGGAATCTTTTAAAATCTTTGTTCCTACATTCCTGGACTTCTTCCGACATCTGGCCAATCGGCAGAATAGTGGAGTTTAAAACGTCTTTTCCGTGAATTAAAATTTTATGTACTAATGATGGCATAAAATACCATCCATTCTCTCTAACAAAAATTTTGGCCGTTTCGAGAGAAAAAGATTGGAACTTTGACGGGTCTACGCTGTGTCCACACGACAAAACTTGTAAAATTATAAAAAAAAATTTAATAAGTTCTTCATTCACCTCGGTGATTTCCGCTACTGTCTTCCAATTGCGGAAAAATCGTCGCGCTGTATTCCCATCATTGGAAGTACCAGAACCTTGTCTTGGAACATCCACAGTTGATGTAGGAACAAAAATGGTTAATAAACTCGTTGTTTCGGAACCAAGAGATCAGAATTTGTTTTTTTAATCCCTAAAGAAAATTTTAGAAAACTACTGTGTGACATGTTAGCAAATTTAATCCCAGACAAAACGAGAAAAAAAAGATAAAAATCGGTTAAGATTTCACTGAGATACGGAATTTCGTCCACAGAAAGGCACTTTGAGCGCTATCGCCAATTAAACAAAATCGGATTGACACCGCAGGGGCAAATGGTGGCAGCTAATTCCTTTCTGAATTTGTTTATTACATTCTTACCCACATTCCAAATGCAAAAGATGTGGTTGGGGAAGATTGGATGAAGTTTTATTTACTAATAAACAATAATAAAATCGTAAAAAATAAATCACGGTTTTTGACGTTCTTCGATATTTTTGAACGCTATTAGGTTCTATAATCATACATTAAATTGGTATTTTAGACGGTTCTGGTTGTAGTAAACGCGGTAGACATTCAAAATTTTCAGCCATTGTAAAGTTGTATTTCAAACATTCTGACGTGTCAACAAATCACCTGTTTTATGTTTCCGCTATTCCCTAGTGCCAATTGAAGATTTTACGTAAAAAAAAACTACTTAGATAAGCAAAATCTTATTAAATTAGCCCCAAAGATTGTTCTGCTAAAGTTTTCATCCAACTTTGTCAGAAAAAAGATAGAAAATAACACGTTTTGGTCGCAATTCAGGTACTTGATATTATAGCAAATTTAATCCCCGACAAAACGAGCCAAAGAAATCAAAAATCGGTTGAGAATTGACGGAGATACGGAATTTTGACCGCAAAAAGTCACTTTGGAACCACTGTGGGCCGGTGCGAGTACCGCACGGCCCGACCAGTCGAGCCGGTGCTGGGCGACGCAGCGTCACATTCAATTAATTTTCATTTGGCCAATTTTAAAGTGTCCATATTTTTGAAAATTGGTCCATCAAGGGGAAGGATAGAACTATATTCTCCTTTTTTTTTTCAGATTTTTAAAATCGCCCCCGCTGTTAAAAAACTGCACGTGTTTAAAATAATTGCACAAAAATGGTTAAAATTTTTCTTTTTCAAAACAGAAATATTTTTTTCTTAAAACTTCAATGTCTTCTCTACAAATCACCGTAAACCTCATCTCCATCCGTTTACTACCTCCATAGTTATAATTTATTGAAAAAAAGTTAGCACTTACCTTCAAACAGCTGTAAAATCTACATTTTTCAAAATTTTCAAAAATCCTTCGAGATATGTTTATACATCCCTAAAAACTACAACGTATTCAAATTTGAGCCACATCCGAAATGTTACTCCAAAAAGTGTCCGATTTGGCGTGGAATGTCCCATTATAATAAGTCAACACAAAATATGTCAAATTACATTCATTTAAAAGCAACTTTCAGTATTTATATTTTCAACAATAGAGATGTATAATTATTTTAAAAATAAATTTTCTATTTTTGGATAATCATCATTATTTATCGTTCTTCAAGAATAATGCAGAATCCAGCAGGAAATCTTAAGACACTTTGCTGAGTAATGTTTGTAAATATATTAAACAAAAGTTTCAATAGAAAGGACTATTGCTGATCGTAGTTCCAAACGAATAAATAATTGTACGGCCCTAAAACATTAATCTACGACTTTTTTTATTACAACTGCTTCCTTTTTAGGATGTCTCGGTGAAGGAATTTTTAGTTGCATTCGGGTTCTACGTAGACCTTATACTAATATGAAAAGATATTACTTACGGAAAAATTTGTCACGTTATCGGGAGCAGAAAAATGACGTGGCTGGGCAAATACTTATGAGCACTGGTGTACGCAGTAATAAAATAAATAAACGAGCTGAACATCCTGAAACGCCACAATCGGTACAAGGGGGATGCTTCGCAGACTTTGCAATTGCGAGGAACATGGCGCACGGGCGACAATCGGGGGGATTTCGTGACGCGTAAGCTTGTACTTATTTCCGGTGCTGCCTGTGTTGAATTAACACAAATAGTGAGCCCTTCTACACAGGAAACACGTGCAAAACGGACAGATCCCCTCATCGCCAGTATCATGATCGTTTCCCGATTTTCCAGGTTCTGAGCAACTTGCATGGAGCATCAGGTCCCATTTAATCCTTGAACTTTCGTTGTTCTTTCTATTTTTGATAGAAAAGTCAAATCGAGCGGGCGATACAAAAGGCTGTAGGTAAATACGTGGTAGAAAATTAGAACTACAATTACCTATTTATCCCCATAGCCATAAAATGTAGCACGTAAAAGATTCTGAGTAGGTAATGCTGTTTCTCTTTAATTTACAAAGGAGAGACTAACGACAAGATGGATTTTAGGTAATATTGAAGAACTGTGAAGAGAGATGATATTGGATGAACTTTGTGGGTTTTTAGAGTGACTCAAAACGAGAACAACGGTGTGCTTCATTTGGGCCCTATCGCCCTTTAAGCGGGTGAAAACTAACCTCAAAGTCAAATTGGCGCCTCCACTTTTTCGCGTATAACTCTCAAAGTGCAACAGACAGAAAAAAATGTTTCAGACAAAAGTTTAATGGTACAATAAGCGCTGAAAACTTGTGTTAACAAAATTTTGAAAAGAGTTTAAAAAGAAAAATATATGATGAAAAAAATTTTTTTTCAAATATTTTGTTAACGGAAGTTTGTAGCGCTTATTGCACCATTAAACTTTTGTTTGAAACATTTTTTTCTGTCCGTTGTACTTTGAGAGTTATTCGCGAAAAAGTGGAAGCGCCAATTTGACTTTGAGGTTAGTTTTCACCCCCTTAGAGGGCGATAGGGCCCAAATAAAACACACCGTTGTTCTTGTTTTGAGTCACTCTAAAAACCCACAAAGTTGCGTTCCAATCGGCGAGTCCGGGTTCGCGGTGTTCCCTTGTAAGTATCATCCAGGTGAAATCACTTATTGCCTTTCGTATCCTTAAGAGGGAGGCCTACCTAGAAATATTCAAAAAATCGATTTTTCGATTTTTATATTTTTTTGCAAATATTCCCTGAAAGTGTCAAGTTAATCCGACCAAAATTGACAAAGTTATACGCGTGTAAGTAGATAGGTGTTCCTTGGTGTAGGACTCAGACCCAAAACTGTGAGCGTTTTCCTCAAAATCATGTTTTCAAAGTCGGTGACACACATAACTCAAATATTAATGAACCGATTTAGTCGAGGTTTTGCAGGGTTATTTTAGCGTTAAAAATCTAAGCGCTGTCGGGAGTGTTTCCTTTTTTTTTACCTAGATCTTTTTTTACACTCGGAAAACGAGCGATTTTTTGCCAAATAATCGATGCTTCAACTTTGCACAGCCGCCATTTTGTCTCAAAATAATTTTTCCAAAATCGGGCCCGATAGCGCCTAGATAATTTCATATATTATCTAAAAAAAAATCGCATTTTCAATTTTGTATAATTCTGCACCGAGCTACCGTTGTCACCTGAAAATGCCTAAAAAAAGAAAGACGTCTCGCACATCGCACATAACTCACAAACCTTGCAATCAACAGACGCGGTCGCGTCTGGAAGCTAATTCCCCCCTTCCCCTCTACCCATAGGCACACTGAGCGACCATGTCTCTATACACGAAAGATAGCGAAATTGACAGGTCGTCGGAGCTATTTTAGCCTTATTATCTTATTTTATGACATAGTCCCGGTGTTTTTACATGATTAAGCGAATCATTTATTTTTTTCGAACCCATATGTCGTTTTACTTAATGTATCAAGCTATTTGTCTAAAAGATATAAGATTTATTCTGAATTAATAGTTATCAAAATGATACTTTTTTCATTAAGACGTTTCGTGACGTCACGTTGTTCTCCTCCACTTGACGCCAGTAGGTGTCGCCTCGAAAGCATAATTTATACAGTGGGTCCAGGGACAGTGTGGCCAATGAGCCGGAAGCCGCCATTTTCAGTTCCAGCCAGGTCAAGCGCGCGCGATATTTGAAAAGCGTGGAATCATGTCTTATATAGTGACGTGTATGTATAAACTTAATATTTAATTTTATTAATGAAAACTTAGATAAATATTTTATAGTTTATATCAGTTTATAATTATATATAATTTATATATAATTATATAATTATATAGTTTATAATTATTAAAAAATATGTAGATACACAAATGTTTATAAGTAAAGCTTATATAATTATAATTTGATTATACTTCAATAAATACTTAAAAAATAAATGTATGACTTGTAGTTCGAATACTTTATTAATCATAGTATATTACATAGTAGTTATATTCAATAATTTATTAAAAAATATGTAGATACACGTGGCATCTCAATTTTTGACAGCTTACCATATTTGACACTCGTCAGGTTATAACCTGACTGTAAGCTGTCAAAATTTGGAGTAGCCAATTTGAGGATGTGTAAGTATATATGTATACTGATCTATACATAAGAGCTGCCGGAAGTTGCCTGAAAATGGCGACACCAATCAGCGGCGAGGAACACATTGGCCACACTGTCCCTGGACCACGGTGTAATAGACAGGTGTTCCGACTCCTGTTCAGAATGTGTGACTTTTTCGTCCTAGTTCTTCTGGCGGCCGGCAGATTTCGTCGATGTCGTAAAGGCATTTACATATGGTCTGTTGTGTCTGGCAAGCTCAGTAATACCACTAAAATCTCTACTACTACAGTCTCATTAATACATATGTATATGCCTTCTAAGTCACGACGCCTCTCGCGACGGCCAGGGGAATTAAACAGAAATCGGCACACAAAATCGCTGGAGTAAAAGGTACAGAGTCGGAACACCTGTCTATTACACCGTGCCCTGGACCCACTGTAATAATTTATAAATATCATTTGGCTGTCATTCAATCATAACCTGCTAGTTGTTAACATTTTTGAAATGTCACGATGGTAAAGAAGATTTACGGAACTCGAGATGCGACTAGCGACCCGAACTCAGCGTCATTTTGTCTTTTTCGTAAAACCGCGAGTGACTGATTTCAAGTCGTTTGGATTTGTGGTAATGGGTAATATTTTTATTGATTATTGCTGATTGGGTACAATTTTCACCTCCACGGGGTTCTTTCCATCAACCTTTTCCAGAAATCTTATAATGTCACTCCTCTGCCCTACCCCCCTCAAATACATGAAAAAGTCGAGGACAAAAAACAGTATTATTTGTACTTCTACGTTAGATTTAGCTGTATGTATGAGCACTTAGTAATATATATGAAAAAAAGTGATGGAATCCTCCCAATAAACATGACTCATGTATGAAAGAAGCTAATTCCCTTTAATTCACGAAAAAAGTTCACATGCAAAGATTGTGAAATCAACTTTGCTAATTCCAATTGTATTCTCGTTCTGCGCTCGAACACTGATTTCTCTGTTTCACGAAAAAAATTAAAGAAGCTCACATGCAAAGATTGTGAAATCAACTTTGCTAATTCCAATTGTATTCTCGTTCTCCGCTCGAACACTGATTCCTCTGTCACTTTTTATACTTGACATTCCTTTATTGGCCACAAATCAATTCAGTGCTCAGATTTTCAGCTTCGGTTTTAAGGAATTAGCGGGCGTTGTATAAGAAAAAGCTATGAAGTAGGAGTGGCCTGCAGTTGACACAAAAACTTTTATAAGAGGGACATCTTCTGTTAAAAATGTCGTATGAAGATAATAAAAAACTTGGTAGAGACTAATTTAAACGAATCAAAGTCGGTAATAGATTAATAATAGCGCATTCGGCAACCTGCACTAGTGCGCACTGAATGCGAACTTTTTCGCTTCCAATTGGTGAAAATTCGCATCATTGCGACCGTCCGAATACGCTGTAAGAGAGATGCGGAGAATATGAAACATTTTTTTTTCAGTCGACTTCATAGCTTTTTCTTATACAACGCCCGCTAATTCCTTAAAACCGAAGCTGAAAATCTGAGCACTGAATTGATTTGTGGCCAATAAAGGAATGTCAAGTATAAAAAGTGACAGAGGAATCAGTGTTCGAGCGGAGAACGAGAATACAATTGGAATTAGCAAAGTTGATTTCACAATCTTTGCATGTGAACTTCTTTAAGTTTTTTCGTGAAACAGAGAAATCAGTGTTCGAGCGCAGAACGAGAATACAATTGGAATTAGCAAAGTTGATTTCACAATCTTTGCATGTGAACTTTTTTCGCGAATTAAAGGGAATTAGCTTCTTTCGTACATGAGTCATGTTTATGGGGGGTACTTTTTACAGCAAAAAAATACTGAAATATCCGTAAGATGTACCCTTTCTAATAGACTAGTGTTTGATATTAAAAGTTCATCGGTTTTTCTAGAAAAAAATCCCAAAGAAGCATGTTGTTTTAACCGTTCTAGGTAGGCCTCCGCCCTTAAGAAAGACGTTTCTAATTTTCTTTGCAAACAATAGAAGCTTGGATTGTCCACGTATACGCAGGCAATTTACACAATGTGCGTGTTGTCATCCATCAAAATCATCAAAGATCCCCGTAGCCGTCTTATACGAGGAAACGGTCAATTCATCTGCTAATGGATGAGAAGTGTCAAACACAGGAGTGTCGCTCAATAGAGGGACAGGACGTGATCTTTATAACCTATTTGTGCCTATAAACGCGAAACGGTATAAATACCACCACTATTCCATTCGTTCGACATGAAATGCGATAATAAAGGAAGATTGGCATTAACTGACTTGATATCTGTAGAGATAAATCGAACGATATATTAACGATTAATCATTCGAGTATAAAGTTGTGTCACTCAAATCACTCATATTTAAAAAGTTTAATTCAAGTTTAATTTATAACGTGAAACCGGAACTCAGTCTCAAGAATAGTAGACTTTCTCACGCTTCTCCTATCTGCCACTTACAAAGTATTGTCCATTGTTCATTGTGAGTGAGTTTCAGGACTTTCAGGTTAGTGACTATACTATCGCAAGGCACAATTAGGGTTTGTCGGTTTTTAAAAGCAGGGTTTAAAAACCTGTTTTTTTTTATAAATTTGTAAAATTCGAAAACTGGGTTTCAAATTAAAAAAAAAAAGACCGGTTGTATATATACTAGAATTAATATGTAAAAATGAATTAATTATGCAATTATAAACGTTAACATTTTGACTTGAAATCGCCTCGGATACAAGCATATTGTAGTAGGTAACAGTTTACTGTAAAACTAATCTTCACGAGTTCATATTTTCCGAAGAAAAATACTACCTAAATAAAATAAAGATTTATAATTTATATTTTGTACGGATTTTAGTTTTTTTTTTCATTTGGTATTTTATTGTGTTGTATTTTTGTAGAACCATAAACATTAAAAAAATGAAAATTTTTAAAATGAGTACAAATATTTATTTTCTACTTTAATTATATTTTACTGTGAAAATTCGAAAACCGGTTTAACGGGTTTTTGGGGGAATAGTGGAATTCGAAAACCACTTTTTCCAAAAGTCGGTTTTTGTTTAAACCCTAGGCACAATAAAAAGAAGCGAATTATTTCTTTTGGTAACCAATACGACGATCTTGAAAGAAAGTACACCATGTACTTACATGATAACGATGAAAATGTACAGGACAGAGTAGGAAACGAGAAGGAATAAGGAATACCTACATGATTTCCGAGCTGGTGACACACAGACTTGCTAAAAATTGTATCGTTATTTCGGATGAAACGACATGCAAATGGTGTATTGTACATGTTATTGAAAAAATGATGGAACCATCCGAATGAAAGTATCGTTTGAGATTGGGGAGTTGGATTTGATTGTTGAAATTCACATTTTGTATTTTTTATATTTATATTTCGGTGGTTACGGACACGTGTTCTTATTATGTTCGGCGATGACGACACCGTAATTCAACAGAAATAGATATGAGAATGTAACTCGGTCAGGACACCTACATATACATTATTAGCGTTTCGCAGAAATATAGGTACCTACTGCTGTATCTAGATACATTATTTATGTAGTAGCTATTATCTTTGAATACTGGTCCGCTATTAGAATGCATTCCTACTGTTCAGCGGTTTTTCGAAACATATAGCTGAACTTATTTCTGAAAGATAAATAAACCTTACCTACAATATATAATGAATAAATAAATGGATCGTTCTGTAATTGTCAAATATCATTAGTTACCACTGCATATTATGTATTAACATAAGCACGAATTGTCAATCTTTAAACACTTGTGTTTATTCTTCATTTTATCTTAAGATTTTTTTTTAATTTTTTTTCTCGAGATAGAAGCCTGGCACAGGAGAATTCCATAATATTTTTATTGTAAAATAAAGCAATCTAAATAACATAGTTAGAATTCTAAAAACAAATATAGAAAAATCTACATATTGTTGTAACAGGAATGATGACAATATAATTTGTTACGGTGCGAATATTAGCACACGTATATTGACAAGCATCAAGGATCATGTTTTTGTTAATATAATATTGTACCTTCCAAATCTAGCCATACAGTGTGCGTATTTCCTCATGGGGGACATTCCACGCGAAATCGGACACTTTTTGGAGTAACATTTCGGCTGTGGCTCAAATTTGAATATGTTGTAGTCTTTAGGAATGTATAAGCATATCTCGAAGGATTTTTGTAAATTTTGAAAAATGTAGATTTTACAGCTGTTTGAAGGTAAGTGATAACTTTTTTTCAATAAATTATAACTATGGAAGTAGTAAACGGATGGAGATGAGGTTTACGGTGATTTGTAGAGAAGACATTGAAGTTTTAAGAAAAAATTATTTCAGTTTTAAAAAAAAATTTTAACCATTTTTGTGCAATTATTTTAAACAAATGCATTTTTTTAACATCGTGCGCGATTTTAAAAATCTGAAGAAAAAAAAACAGAATATAGTTCTACCCTTCACCTTCATGGTCTAATTGTCAAAAATATGGACACTTTAAAATTGGCCAAATGAAAATTAATTGAATGTGACGCTACGTCGCCCAGCACCGGCTCGACTTGTCGGGCCGTACGGTACTAAGGTCGGGGCCAGATATATTGGCCGGTGAATTCGTTTTCGCCAGAGATGGGCAAAAAATTATTTCAAATAAAAAATTGATTTCGAATAAAGGACAAAAATTTTATTCGAGACTCATCAAATAAAAATAACCCAGAGTTATTTTTATTTCAAATAAAAATAAGTGAGAGTTACTTTCATTTGTAACGTCACAAATAATTTCTTTCGTTCGACGTGAATATATCCGTTGGCCACAAATAATTTTCTCGCTTGACGTGAAGTTATCCGGCGGCCACAAATATTTTTCTGGTTTGACGGAATTCATTTTAACCATCAAATAATTTTGTCGTCTATCCATGCATTTGTATTTGAAAAAAATTATTTGAAGCGCAAATAGCTCTGGGAGCAGAGAGCGAGCGACAGGGGGAACGTGTGCGAGAAGGATAGAGATAGATGATACTTTTTCGCTCTCTGTAGCGGTAAGCAGGAGAGCATGATGCGAGGAGGTAGTTGTTAGAGCGATTTTTGGATTAATAATTATTTTGTGTTAAGTAAGTTATTCGTGAAATTTAGTGCGGAATGTAACGAAGGGGCTGTGTTTTTTCAGCAAATACTGTGTATATGCGTAAATTATTTACACGTAATGTGTAATTGGTTTGGTTGTTACCTGGTGTAATAATTTTCATACAATTTTAAATATGTAAACAATCGGTTTTATTTATTAAATCATTCCTGTAGGCATATTAACAATTTATCAATTATAATTTATTCAACAACTGCAGGTACAACTCATATTTTTACAGATGGGCACCTGAGTACCCTAAAATAATAGCTAAAATAAAACCGATTGTTTACATATTTAAAATTGTATGAAAATTATTACACCAGGTAACAACCAAACCAATTACACATTACGTGTAAATAATTTACGCATTTACACAGTATTTGCTGAAAAAACACAGCCCCTTCGTTACATTCCGCACTAAATTTCACGAATAACTTACTTAACACAAAATAATTATTAATCCAAAAATCGCTCTAACAACTACCTCCTCGCATCATGCTGTCCTGCTTACCGCTACAGAGAGCGAAAAAGTATCATCTATCTCTATTCTTCTCGCACACGCTCCCCCTCTCTCTCGCTCTCTACTCCCAGAGCTATTTGCGCTTCAAATAATTTTTTTCAAATACAAATGCATGGATAGACGACAAAATTATTTGATGGTTAAAATGAATTCCGTCAAACCAGAAAAATATTTGTGGCCGCCGGATAACTTCACGTCAAGCGAGAAAATTATTTGTGGCCAACGGATATATTCACGTCGAACGAAAGAAATTATTTGTGACGTTACAAATGAAAGTAACTCTCACTTATTTTTATTTGAAATAAAAATAACTCTGGGTTATTTTTATTTGATAACAAATAAAGATAAAGCCTATTTTATTTAATACGTTATTTAAATAATTTTTTATTTAAATAATGCCCATCTCTGGTTTTCGCCAGCAACGATCGAGGAGAAATCAACCACCACCATACTTAGAGCATATAAACATGGAGGAAGCATGCAATAGGCGAAAATGTAGAGGGCGATAGAAAGAGAGAGATATACATGTGGGACACCCCCTCTCTTTCTAGCGCCAGGCGGCGCCCCTGGCGTTAGAAAGAGAGGGGGTGTCCCACATGTATATCTTTCTCTTTCTATCGCCCTCTACATTTTCGCCTATTGCATGCTTCCTCCATGTTTATATGCTCTAAGCCACCATATGACGATCGTGGATTTATCAGTTGGAGTTTCGTGGCCCCCGAAGGGTATGGTGGGGTAACGGGAACGCTGCTCGGCTCCGCCTGAACCTAGCTGTTTGGCTGTTATTTATTCTTAGCGTAATAGTTGTGTGCGTTACGAAGCCATGCGTTTACCAATACGAGATGAAGCTATCAAGAAGGAATCAATGTTCTGACCAATAAAGCTCCTGAATTTTTTCGGAGCTAACGCACACCTATTCTGATGTGTGTATTTCTACGCTGACAGCTCGGTTTGACCTATACGATAGAAGCTTGGCACTATCCCCACCACTTCTGGCTCACTCTTGTTCTGTGAAGGCGAGAGCGAGATGGAACGAGAGTGAGTCAGAAAACGTTGAGAAAAGGAGCACCGAGGCAGGCAAACGGTGTGGTGGGAGAATACCCCTCACGAAACTCACCGGCCAATATATCTGGCCCCGACCTTAGCAGCGGCCAAGCGGCTACATCTGCTATTCTTATACAGTGTTCTCGTAAATGGTAAGTATTTGTAAAAAAATGAAAGAGGAAAACTTTTACTGTTTTTTATACCCAATATAATACAGTATCTCAATTTTTGGTGTTCGCAATATTTTCCTTGAACCGTGGGTGACCTTCAGTTTTTTAAATGGAATGCTATATACTTGATTACCCAATATGAAAGTGACTGTCAAGACAAATTCAACCATATGGTGTACTATGACCTTCAAGGCCACACAAGGTTAGGAATGAAAGAAATAAACTCAATCTACTATTTCAATATATTTATAACCTAATATTGCGAACACCAAAAATTCAGATACTGTATTATGTTGGGTATAAAAAACAGTAAAAGTCTCTTTCATTTTTTTACAAATACTTAGCATTTACGAGAACACTGTATATTGTATAAGAATAGCAGATATAGCCGCTTGGCCGCTGCGAGTTCCGCATGGCCCGACCAGTCGAGCCGGTGCTGAGCAGCGTCACATTCAATTAATTTTCATTTGGCCAATTTTAAAGTGTCCATATTTTTGACAATTAGACCATGAAGGGGAAGGATAGAACTATATTCTGTTTTTTTTTCTCAGGTTTTTAAAATCGCGCCCGATGTTAAAAAACTGCATTTGTTTATAATAATTGCACAAAAATGGTTCAATTTTTTTTTTAAAAACTGAAATCATTTTTCTTAAAACTTCAATGTCTTCTCTACAAATCACCGTAAACCTCATCTCCATCCGTTTACTACTTCCATAGTTATTATTTATTGAAAAAAAAGTTAGCACTTACCTTCAAACAGCTGTAAAATCTACATTTTTCAAAATTTACAAAAATCCTTCGAGATATGTTTATACATCTCTAAAGACTACAACATATTCAAATTTGAGCCACATCCCAAATGTTACTCCAAAAAGTGTCCGTTTTTGCGTGGAATGTCCCATATGGGTCATCCTGTATATTTTTAAGTTCTTCAACTTCTGTTTTTGTCATGTACCTACATTCAGGTTGTACAACATTGTTTTATAATCAATCAGGAGGCTCTAGTTCTTACTACATTAGAAACCTCCTATTTATTAACAAACTGCTATTAAAATGGCAGGGTGCACGATTCGCCCGAGGAGCGCTACAAGTCGCCTTTGCTTCTTATCAGCGCAACAAAAGCACATCTAACGTTCGCCTGATAGATCCCTGGTAGATAGATGTCGTCTATGCGATTAAAAACATTTAGATAGTAATAGTAGTTTTATAACATACAGCAATAGGAGACGTTCTGCTCTGCGACTAATGAATCGCCAATCAACGCCAACGCGAGGATCGTGTGTCGCTCGAGAGATCAAAGTCCCTCCCGACGGTGTTTCGCCTCACAAGGGTAAACGAGCATCGATTCGCGTGCACTGTGCTCGCTGCACAGTCGAATCTTACGAAATATAGGTAACGAATGCTGTTAATGTTGAGCTGGCTGTCATTGATTTCCATCGTTTATTCAATGCCGGCCTGCGTGACCCTAATCAGAACCATAGATTGCCGTCATTATTATGCAACCGGCGTTAGTTGACACTGTTACAGTTATGAAGCATGGTCTACATGCCATAATAAGTTTGTTGACCCCCAAGGGGAGGACACCGATTTCCACGACTGCTTTTTAGCACGCCGGTGACGTGGCAAACGATTAGTTACTGTGTAACGGTAGCTCGAATACTGGAACTGATTTGGCATAGAACCTAGATGTGACCAGGATGCTAATTAGAGCACACGTCCTGAGCATTATTTGTCACGAATAGGGTAAGTCGGGGGCAGTTGGTCCGGCTACCATAAAATGGCTATTAAAACTAATACTGATATTATTTATTTTATCAGGATAAACCTAATATCTTCAGAATTGTATACTGTTTCAGACAAAAATCTGGTCGATATTTGCTTTAAGACAACGTTTGCTGAAAAGCGGATTAAACACCGAAGTCATGATATCTAACCACTTCTACCGAGGTGCCGGGAAAAATTGTTTTCATCGTTGGTCCTCCCTAGCAACATTAGTTTCGAAAGGAACGGTTAATACCTATGGCCAAATACTTTCGCTGCATTGTTCCTCAATACCTCTACTTTATTATTATCCAAAATATTAAACGAAAATTAAATTAGAAGTATATTTTAAATACGAGAAAAGAGGTTAAATGATGTCGTAACCTCTACTTACCTTTTATAGCCTATAAATCCAGAGAAACACAGAACGAAGCCAAATGACGCTATTCTTTGAACTGTTTGGTTCCTACAGAAGCTATTGTTCTGTAGCTTAACCCGCTCTTATGTACAGAGCAGTCAAGGCCAGTGGGAGCCCATTTGGGAACCAGGCCTCCACGATGTTTACCAGAGCAGCGCGAAAGGAGAGCTTGACAGCCAATAATAACCATGGAAAACTGTAGTACAGTACGCACTCGTTATAAGCCCGTTTCTACCATGCGTTCTACGCTCGGCAACTATCCCCATCATCTCTTGGAATCCTTGGGACGAGAGTGGGACAACCCGAGAACGAGCGAGAGGCTCTTTTCTCACTATTCCGAGGCGCGGAATAGTGTCCACAACGCGCCATACGCCCGCCACTAGCCCCGTTCGTCGGGCTTATAACGAGTGCGTACTGTAGTATGCGGTGCAGGCTCATACCCGTAGGTTAGGCTTGAATGACTGGGATTCTTGGGGGCCCCAGTGTTCCCAAGAGAGCCAGTTATTTCAGCCTATGGGTACGAGTTTGCACCACACACTACTACTTACAGTTTTCCCTATCCGTTGTACGCTCGCGGTATCTTTGGTTCCGAGCAGCGTGGGGCACGACTGAGTTACTCGATGGGAAGATCCCCCACCGCTAAACGGCCCATCGGGTCACCACGCATGCGCGCGATGACGCGGCGACCGTCGAACCAATCAACGCCAAAATGAAAATTCGCCGACGCCAGCGCCAAAGCAAGTCAACTAGGCCAACCAGCGTCGCCGGGGGAATGGTTGTCTACGCTGGTTGGCCGCGGCCTCACTTGACTTGGCTAGTTGACTTGCGCTGGCGTCGGCGACTTTTCATCTTGGCGTTGATTGGTTCGACGGTCGCCGCGTCATCGCGGGCATGCGTGGTGACCCGATGGGCCCCGAAGATCCCCCACCGCTGAACGTCCCATCGAGTAACTCACAAGGGGACCCCACAGCTGAGTCGCCGTGGATTTTAATAAAATTTTAGGGGATGAATCTGGAGGTCACCTCGATTACCCTCTGCTAAATATTTTATGCCAATGAGCATTATTTATAAACAATCGATATGTGAGACTTAAAAGCAATTCACTTCAAACAAGTTTCAAGAAAGTGAGTTGGGTGAGTGCGTACAGCGCTTACTTACATGCACGTCTATGTAACTTTACAACTATTTATCTATCTACCTATCCTATTATATATCGATATATATATATATATGTATATACACGTAAATACGCACATAATACGCACAAGCATACCGAGTTGAAACAAGTCGTTATGTACCAGTTATGTTTGTACGTGTATAAAAAGTTATGTATTTTTACCATGTTTATATATAAAATTTATGTTAAAAAATTACAATATTTATGACACAAAGCAGTATAAAATTTAATTATTCAAAATAAGGGTTGAAGGAAAGGAAAAAAAAATTAGGATGACCGGAATTTGAACCCGTGTTGTATTGGTGGGAAGTAAGCGCTGTACGCACTCACCCAACTCACTTTCTTGAAACTTGTTTGAAGTGAATTGCTTTTACGGCTCACATACCGATTGTTTATAAATAATGCTCATTGGCATAAAATATTTAGCAGAGGGTAATCGAGGTGACCTCCAGATTCATCCCCTCAAATTTTATTAAAATCCACGGGGACTCAGCTGTGGGGTCCCCTTGTCAGTCGTGCCACACGCTGGTTCCGAGCTCCCCTTCTGCGCGGCTCTGGAAAACACCATGGATGCTCGTGCTCCCAAATGCTCCACCTGGCCCTGACTGGTATAGAGTCTGAAGTATAGCGACTCGACCAATTTCCTGCGCGACCGACTCACCCCGATTTACCCTATCCGAATTGAGTTAAGTATGTACTAGGCAGAGTTGGGCATTATCTAGATAAAAAATTATTTACATAACGATCGAATAAATAATACTCTATCTTTATTCGTTATTCGAGGCTCGAATAATCGAAGTTATCTTTATTCGAAGAGCAACGAATAAATAATTTTATTCGATGAGAATTTATTCGACGAATAAAGATTATTTTTTTATTCGGTTGTAATTTATTCGACGAATGAAGATAATTTTTTTATTCGATGAAAATTTATTCGACGAATAACGATAGTTTTTTATTCGAAGCTTTTATTCGAATAAATGTGTCGAATAAATTTTACATCCGTAGCATTTATCTTTTCGAAGCCTTCGAATAAACCCACGAATAACTTTCGTCAGCGTCGAGCGTGTTTATTCGAGCCGGCGGTCCTTTGTGTTCGGCGCTCGCCACTCGGCCGGGCTCGACCCTCGGCGGCTCGAATAAACACGCTCGACGCTGACGAAAGTTATTCGTGAGTTTATTAGAAGGCTTCGAAAAGATAAATGCTACGGATGTAAAATTTATCGAATAAAAAAATTATCTTCATTCGTCGAATAAATTCCCACCGAATAAAAAAATTATCTTTATTCGTCGAATAAATTCTCACCGAATAAAAAACTATCGTTATTCGTCGAATAAATTTTCATCGAATAAAAAAATTATCTTCATTCGTCGAATAAATTCCCACCGAATAAAAAAATTATCTTCATTCGTCGAATAAATTCCCACCGAATAAAAAACTATCGTTATTCGTCGAATTAAAAAATTATCTTCATTCGTCGAATAAATTCTCATCCAATAAAAAATTATCTTTATTCGTCGAATAAATTCTCATCGAATAAAATTATTTATTCGGTGCCCTTCGAATAAAGATAACTTCGATTATTCGGGTCTCGAATAACGAATAAAAATTATTTATCTTTTGTTCGTTAATTGGGATTTTTATTTAGATAAACTTTTGCCCAACTCTGGTACTAGGAACCTCTATGCAGCTGGTATGCCTCAAAACGGGCAAAACTGTTTTGAATACCTGAAAGAAGTTTCGGCAGATTGAATGGACCACTGCTTGACATGGTTCGACGGGGGACTCCAATCCAAAGAATTGATCAGAGCGCACCGCAGCAGGACGCCATTTGAAGGCTAGGCTCGGGACTAGTGATGGGATCAAGCATATCGCAGGTGAATGCCCGAATTCTATAAACGATGATCCGTAAATTCGCGGCAATATTTCGCGGACTAAATCTATTCACTTACCCAGGTGAACAATGGTATATAAACATCGGTGCTATGAATTACGAGTTACAGAGAATTAAAAGGAAGTATTGTATTGTGCCAATACACAGTACAAGTGCGTGTTGGCGTGATCTAATGCTTTTTTTTATGGAAGCGTTTAAAAGCTGTTCCGTGTGCTGCAGAGATTAACACTTTGAGTGGCGCAAGGTTCTGAAAAATGCCCCATTTAGTCGGTCAGGTCTTTTCGAGTGTTCGTTCCTGCTGGGAAAAGCGAACTCCGAGCTCCGTTTGTTCTCAAAGTAAACGTTTGGGGGCTCTAGCAATACTTTCGATGCTTTCTAGAAAATATCAACGTGAAAACACGTCAAAACCATGCACAAGCTGCAAATCTCTCGGCGTGAAGGCACGTCTACCCCGCTTAAAGTGATGATCAACGTTTATGTTTTATAACAAAAAATTACTCAAACAACATCTAAGTAGTGTTTACCAGTAAATACAAGAGCCGTTATTAAAATTGTATTTTCACAGTAAATTCACAAAGTCAATCACAAAAGCCTATATAGGTACATATGAGTTACTCATCAGAGTTACCAAAACTGTGGTATTTTTTTTATAATATTTGTGCATTTTGTAAGTGTATTTTGCTGGTAGGAAAAGTCACTTGGCTTGTTTTCGGAGTACAACTTGTACCTGTCGAGTTTAATATAAAATCCCCAAGAATCAGTCGCGCGCAATCAAATATAGAGAATCGATCTTCCAAGAGCATACAAACGGATACCTATTGAGTTTCTGCGCTCACTCGGTTAGTGGTTTCGTTTTTCACTTCTTTTCATTGCGAGCTGCGCTTATGAAACCTCGTCGTCTCGAATCGGAGTAATCCCATTCGATTATCTGGAGTGCAACTCCGAAGTGATTCGAATTCCGGCGTTGTTAAAAATAGACGTTCGCTGGGTGCAAGCGCCGTGCGAGTCGAAGCACCATCGCAGGAGCATCGCGAGGGAATTCGAAGCACGCGAACCCAATTGCCTTGAACGCCCCCGCGTCGAATATATCTGACGAGCGCCGTTACAAATCCGAAATAGAATGGAAATTTCTCACCGCGTACCTACTCCGAGGAATTAATCTTTTCACGTTGACGCAAGGCGAGAGAAGCCTTTGCAGTGGAGGTTGCTCCGCTGTCAGCTAAATTCAGTTAACTAACGGCTACATACATGCTAGGCGCGAACGCGTTCAAAGCGGTGTGCAGAATCGTTCCAAATCGTTGGACATTCTCGGGACTAGGCGTAAGGGTTGACTTTAACGAGTGGAAGGAACGTGGGCACTTGTTTCAACTAAAACAGAAAGTACAAGCTGTGCGAGCGTTTGTATTTGAAGGGATGCAAGGTAGGGTCACATGTCCAGTGAATGAACGTTGCTCATAGGGTAGGTGTGGGTATTACTGCGGATGTCCCGATTACTGCGGATATTCTAAAACAGATCATATTTAGTGTTGGAAAGTACATAATCTCTTGAAAATTTTTGATAAAATTATTTTAAACTCTATTACAGATAATTATTAATAAGTATGTACAGCAAAGTTATTATTAATTCTTTTATCGTAGTTTGAAATTCGTCAAGGCGAAACTTCGGTCGATTTCCGATATGGCGGTCATGAACACCTACTTAAAAAACATTTATATTTTTGTTATTAACAGTAATACATGTACTGTAGCGGTATTGCTCGATAGAATAAGAGTTATTTTTTCAGAAAAACAGTAAATCAGTCGTCTACATTTTAGTTTTAATTTTTATTTCTCACCGCAGTATTAGGTGCACTACTTGACACCATGTGCATGTATTACTGCGGACCTACTACTGCATTTAAATTTATTTTTCTTGAAATTTCTATAAATGTAATTACTTATTCTTGTCATAATTTATCAAAATACGATTATAAAATGCAAAGCATGTAGAAGCCCAGTTACTGGTTGGTTTACCCTACAAGCAATATTTGTACTAAGGTTATGTTTGGCCTGACATCAGACCGCAGTAATACATGCGCAGTAACTGGTGTTTCGTTAGTAACTGGCACGCAGTAATACATGCATGTCCGCAGTAACTCGTGCAATGACATTGATCGACAAATCTCTTTGTTTTTAATTAACTGTGCTTATTACCCCGCCCTTATATTTTTTTATGGAATTATTAAGGTCCCACCTTTCTTTTAAAAAAAGAAGGAGGAACTTTCATTCATTTGAACGCCGTATCGAGGGTTCTAAAGTTAACCTACCTTAAAAGTCCGCAGTAATACCCACACTTACCCTATACAGTAATTCGTCGTAATAGTCCCGACGAACGGGGCTGGCGGCGGGACAGCAACGCGATACGGACACCATTCGTAGCCGACGACAACTTCGTGTCGACTCTTTTGTTCTCTCGCACGTTCTCGGATTCTCTCACTCTCGACTGAAGGATTCCAAGAAATGGTGGGGATAGTAAGCGGGACTAGGGTGACTGCACCTAATATCGCCAGTGTTCCTAATATCGCCACTCGCTATATCTCTTAAAGTAAGCTCTAAAATTTATCGGTTATGCACTGAATTAGTACCTAAACATATGTAGGCAGACATACTGTAATTGCAGCATCATGTGATCAACAATTACAGAAAGGGAAGGATTTTAGAGAATCTTAATAGTGTAAAAATTTATTGGACTATCACAATTTTACATCGCATTCGGAGAATGTAAGTCTAATAATTCTGTGAATGCAAGAATATCTACTAGAAATACCTAATTACTGATGTACTTAAGAAATGAAATCGAGTCAAATATTTTTCGTAATGAAAATAGCGTTTTTCTTTCAGCAGTATGCGTGTTCTCAATACCGCCTACCAGAGAACAATGGTTTCGATATAATGCTTGTTACAGGTGAGGTCTCGAAATGTGCGGAGCAACCGAAATAAACTTTATTTGTCCAATATTTGCATCGGAACGTAAAAAATAAAATATGTTAAAAATCTATATTTTTAAATTTCTATATTATTCTACTAAAAATAAAATCAAAGATGGATAAAAAAAACATTTATACAGCAAGAAATAATAAAAGCACATGGGAAAATGACTTTAAAAACTCATATATACATGAATTAATCAATATTTCTTGAGTAGGCGATATTAGGTACACTTTTTTCACGACCCGAGTTTTGCATGCCTTACGTTTTTTGAGTCCCAATTAAAAATCTGTAGGATTCAACGATTCTAACTTATGCTACATGAAAGATGAATAATTTCTCTTTACTTTGAAACGAACTGCATGTAAAAATATCAATTATTATTCAATTGACAGCGATTTAACTTTTGCCTGGCGATATTAGGTACAGTCACCCTATTACGCATGGTAAAAACGGGACAATAACGACGAATTACTGTAATACGAAAAATTAACGCGTATCGCGCTCGCTTCACGTTGAAACTGACATTGGCATTTAGACTGAAGACCCGCAGATCTCTCGCAAAAGCGTTTTTCTGTTTTATTATAACCGATACGGCATTGATTAGATTTATTGAAAAGTTGTCTTCATGGCGTCCCACAAGTTCAAGGTAAGTCTTGTTACGTGATATCTACAATTTGTATTTTGAGGTGCATTTAATGGTCCTATGAGAAATTTGTTGTTATAATTACATAGTTTAGATGTTCCTTTAACGATAAATACTGTATGAAGTAACGGATTTCTAAGAATTTGTCGAGTTTGTTAGGTGTTTATGCATTGGATGGGAGATACCAGTGAATACCATCGAATGAACAGGACATTTCTAACTTTACCAATGAATCAATAGGTTACTCGGTCTTTTTTTCTCTTTTTTTCACACTTTCGCCGCCAATGTAAAGGTTAGATTAACCCACCTCAGAAACCAAACTTCAACTTTGCATAATTATGATCTTAATAATATTATTGCAATAGGAGAACGAAAAATTATTTACACAAAAAATTGTCAAAATACATTGGAAATCTAACCACTGTTATTATCCCGTTCGTTCACTAAGGTACCCTAGTTTATTCATTAGAAATTTATCTTCCTTCATTGGTCATTGGCCCATTTTTCATTTAATCCTCTGCCAGACTTTTAATGAAAGTTATAACTATCAAACATTGCTAGAATTGTGTTTCGGGATGTCTGACTTTAGTAATGAAACAGTTCGCATACAGAAATAACATTCGGGGGATTAAATACCGACTTTTGAATACTAATTTTAACAGACATGAAGTTTAAGTGTTCATTCGCTGGACATGTGACCCTGTACGCTTATCTGAGGATGTTTATGTTTCGGACTATTACTTTCAGATTACATTGCAAAAAATATATTCTTGGCGTGTGATAGGATTATGACCGACGGGAGGTTATACATGTGTTTAGTGATAGAGGTACCATAGATTTAATACGTTCTGTGCCACGTGGGCCGCCGGTTATTTTCACTTAACATATGTAGAGGAAGTGCAGCATATTTGGAATAATGTTGGTAATTCGGAATACCGAAGTATCTAATAAACTACCCAAATAGCACAAAGACATCTTATGTACGTCCGAAAGACGTCCGTTCCGGACGTACTGTACGTTCGGAGAATGTCCCGAGAAGGTCCATATGTCCTCTGTACGTCCTCGTTAAGTTCTTTAAATGTCGTAGGAAGGTCCTATTTACAAAGTGGGACGTCCTGAGAACGTGCTGTGTCAACATTCTCAGAACGTTTTCCGAACGTCCGAAAGTAAAGTTAAATACGTCCAAAAGGCGTCTTAAAAACGTTTTGCAGATGGTTTAAAAGCGCCTTAAAGACGTCTTCATCAAGTCTGGGTTAGGACATTAAGAAAAAAAATTTCGCGGTGACGGGAATCGAACCCAGGACTCCCAGATTACGAAGCAACTGCTTTTCGCAACTACTCAAGACACTTCCTTGCAAATAATTCCAATTTCTAGGTATATAACGATTATTAATAGTTTATAAAAAATGTGCATTGACGCGAAATATTCTATACTCGAGCTCATTTTAGAAGGAACTTGCCGACCGACGAGTTTAGATCGGTTCTGCGCATGTTGGCACTCATTGGCTATGCCACCACCAATAGTCTTTCGGCTGCGCATGGTAAAGTGGGGGAACAGAGACCTCGCGACAGTTGAATAGCTCATTCAACATGCGCGAAATAAGTTCCTTCTAAAATGAGCTCGATAATACAGAATATCATCATTCGACCTCTAGACTCATTGCTTAAAATTTCACATTCGTCTCAAGACAGATGTTTTAACGACGACTTAAGACAGACGTCTTGAAGACGTGGTATGCTATCTGGAAACATTTCAGCATTTCAGCGTCTTCATTGCATAAAAAAATAGCGCAAAGGCGAGGTTCAGTCGTAAGACTGTTTCGCAATCGCACCTGAATCATCTGCAAAACCTACAAGACGGTTGTTCTTCGAACATCTGAAATTTAGGTCTTCTAAAGATTCACAATACTTACGAGACGAATGTTCTCGGAACATTCGAAATGTAGTCGTGCAAAATAATCACGTGACTTACAAGATTGTTTGAGGTTTCCAGAACATCCGAAATTTAAGTCCTAAGAACATGTGTAGGACTTAAGAAACGGACGTTCCTAGAACATCCGAAAATTAAGTCCTAAGAATGTCCGTAGGACTTAAGAAACGGACGTTCCTAGAACATCCGAAATTTAAGTCCTAAGAACGTCCGTAGGACTTAAGAAACGGACGTTCCTAGAACATCCGAAATTTAAGTCCTAAGAACGTCCGTAGGACTTAAGAAACGGACGTTCCTAGAACATCCGAAATTTAAGTCCTAAGAACGTCCGTAGAACTTAAGAAACGGACGTTCCTAGAACATCCGAAATTTAAATCCTAAGAACATCCTTTGTATGTTCAAAATGGACGTAGGACGTTCGGATATAAACTGGACATGAAAAGGACGTCCTTGGGATGTGCGGTGCTATCTGGGAGAAGACTTAGACTTAGATAAATTTACATTTTATTATTATTATTATTGTTCACATCTATAAAAATTCTGTACCTTATTATTTTACCCACATTTTTAAAACCTGAAAAAGCGAAAATATGTAGGGTAGAACGGGGTCGGTAGTAACGGGGTGAATGTAGCACGCTAATATCTCAAAACATATAATGGATATTAACACCAATTTTAGATATATGATAAACAATGACATTTGCAATCCATGTCCTAGCAGTGTAGATACGCAACAGACATGGATAGTGATGAAAATAACTTTTCGATACCCTACAGTAACTTTTTCTTACTGACTTATGATTGTAATGTAAGCACACCCTTTGAAAGTATTTGCTTTTTTTAATCTGTAATTTGCTTTTTTTTTAAAGTAATACTGATCGTTACTTAGCACTTTCAAGTGTCTCGTTAGTCACAATTTATAATTTAAGTTCAAAAGCATGGTCGAGGGCGATTGTAACATCGGCAGTCGGGGTCGGTTGTACCGCAACAGAACCGAATAGTGTCAAAGAAGGCGAATAATATTGTCTTGTTCGCATAGAATTCGTGCAGTGTTACAACCGATCCGGGGTCTGAGACGGTTGCAACACTTTACACTGTAACGTTAGGGCTAGGTATAATACTCCGCTTCTCATTTTTTATTAATAACTTGGATATTACTTGACATACAGTGAGACTGTTGTGACTCAATGATGTCAGATAAATAAGTAACATTTCCGCATAAGAGTTTATGTTGTAAATGTAATAGTTCCTGCACAATCGTATTCAAAAGTCAAAGTGTTACTACCGCCCCAGGCCTACCCTAGTGATAAAACTATGCAACCCCTAAATATTATTAATCAGATCACTTACATGAATAGAGCCAAAGGGGCGAGCAAAGTTACGTGAAAATAGCACCTTTGGAAAATTGAAACCCCCTAATAAGTATATTATGTCTCCTCGCATTATATTATATCTCTTTGTGCCAAAGGGTTTATCCCGTGAATAGTAAGAAATAAAAAATAAAAAATAATTCATAAATGTTCCTCTAATTTCAAAATGTATATAATTCGCAAGGCAGAAAACGTGGCACGTTTCTGTATCCGATGCGTTGCGCATAGACGAAGGGAATTGGCAGTTACCTTCTGCTGCAACTGTACGATAAGAATTTAGTCCAGTGAAATTACGATATGTCTTCGGAATAAATCCCAGCAACCTAAATTTTGGTATTGGACTTTATTTCGTCGTTTTAAAAAATATGTCAAAAGTCTCCATCGATCCGACCCCCGCCAAAAATTTTACAGAGGGTTGAAGGTAAAAAAATGCTGTTTTTCGCGAATATCTCGTTATCTAGCAGTTTTACGCCAAAAATAGTTATTATACAATTTATAGCCTAGGAAATTATCTACAAAAAAGGTTGTATGGGTTTTATTCGTAGGAGTAACCATTTTCATGCATGTCGGGTTACCAAGTTTCAACCCCCATACTTTTGACAAGGGAAGATCCCGAACCCGGAAATTCAAAAAATTATGAAACTCTGTAAATATGTAGGGGAAGTCCTCCTGAGTACAACGCAATTTCGTTTGCTGCCCAAATTCACTCCAAGAGAGTGCAATTGACCCCAGAAATTTTTTTTATTTTGTATTATTACTCGCGAACTGTAGGAGATAGAAAAAAAGTGTTCAGGAAAAAGTTACTTCTCCTAATTAGGGCTAACATTTGGTAAATTGTAGTCCTTACAGTTCTTACGGTTCGTGAGTTATAACACAAAATCGAGAAAAAAAAACGGTTTTTCAGGTGTCAATTTCACCCCCTTAGAGTGAATTTGGGCAGCAAACGAAATTGCGTTGTACTCAGGAGGACTTCCCCTACATATTTACAGTTTCATAATTTTTAGAATTTCCGGGTTCGGGATCTTCCCTTGTCAAAAGTATGGGGGTTGAAACTTGGTAACCCGACATACATGAAAATGGTTACTCCTACGAAAAAAACTCATAGAACCTTTTTTGTAGAGAATTTCCTAGGCTATACATTGTATAATAACTATTTTCGTCGCAAAACTGCTAGATAACGAGATATTCGCGAAAAACAGTTGTTTCTTTTTTCAACCCTCTGTAAAAAATTTAGCGGCTGTCGGATCGATGGGGACTTTTGACATATTGTTTGAAACGACCAAATAAAGGCCCATACAAAAATTTAGCTTGCTGGGAATTATTCCGTAGAGTGGGCAGATTTCCGTCTAATTTCACTGGACTAATTAAACATAATAGATGTGCCATATAAATGATTATTAAAATTTCATCTAAACTCGACGTCAAGTGGTGTGCATGATTTTGCAAATCTGAATCGAACACTTTTACCCACGTTTATACACCGCGTTGATCTGTGTGGTCTGGATTTAGAGCTGCTTCAGTCACGCCTACCCTTATGCAGCTGGGCATGCAGGCTGCAGTTCTGCTGCGCGAGTCTGCAGGCGCCGCGATCGATTACTTTTACCTCTGAACACGACCAAAGAACGTTCCGCCGCGTTTCCCAAGGTCCCGTAGAAATTATTGATAGGGAAACTCCACTGTGTGTGGCCATTGTCATGTTCAAAGCAGAGCCGAGAGTCATCAGATCGCGAATTTTCTGCGATTAATTGAGCACAAAGTGAGGAAACACGTGTGAAGAATGAGACGAAGCAATCAACGCAGATGATTGCACAGTTAATGGAAAAGGGTGTGAACAGTAATACGGTTAGAGAGCCAACGTATTACTAATGTTTATGTACCCATGAACGATTCGTTTCATTTACGAGCATATGAAATGTAGAGGGCGTTTCAGACATGTAAATATTAGTTTTACTGATCAGCGAAGCTTTTAAAGAGAAACAACGATGTCTTAGGAAATATACATGATACGTTATGTAATAAAAATGATATTAGATTACGTGTCAAATAAATTGAATAATTTTCTAATTTTTTTTAATTTGTAGTTAATATAAGGATTACTGAAATAATTTACTTTTCCTCAGAGTACGAGGTTGTTTTAGTAACAGTTTTCCTAAAACTTGAATAATTTTGTAATTGTTTAGTAATAGTTTTATAGTTAAGCTATTTAGAATATTGAGTTGCTAGGTAAAGTTGATTAGGTAAAGTTGAACGAAATTTATGTAAAATAAATAGTTTATCATCATGGATAGGATTGTTTTAAATGATCAATTATATCATTAGTTAGAAGAAGGTGGCGTGTTGTTTCAAATTTAAGAATTAGTAAACTAGTGACTAGTGCGACAAACTTTATCGTAAAAAAATGTGTTGCAATTAATTAGCCCCCGTTATAAGTTTTCTACAGTATGTCGTGTATTCAAATTCTTTTCTCTCTCTTATTTACGTCTTACATGATTTTTAAGAAAATTGTTTATGCCTTTTCTTGGGCATTTATGTTTCAATTAATGTATACATAATCATATATTCGGCAAAAAATAGGTTTGAGGAGTATGATAAAAAGAATACAATTAGGAAATTACTATTGCGGACATAAGGTAATTGTAATAAACACAAGTAGATCAACGAATGGGACAACAGGCAGCATATAACTTCTGAAAATATGTCATTTTGTCGTAAAAATTCACGTCGCAAGTAAAAGTCACTGTAATATCAAAATTGAGCAGGCTAACTAACAACAAGAATAATGTCATAATATTCTCGATAAATCCATACTTCCTGTCAATGTTTCTTACGCATTTCTCAGAAATATTTATTCATTCCCTAACAATTAAATGCGATAAGGAGGTCAGTTGCCTCGTGTATATTCAAAATTACGCTGTTTAAACTCGAAAGCTTCAAACAGTAGCAACCAGGGGTCGAAAAAGTTCTGGAACTTTTCAACATGTTCTATTTAAAACATGGACCGTGGAACCTGTTTAAAAAACTTTCTCGCATTAAGAGAACCGCTAAAGAAGCGTTCTTGAAAATAAAAGTTTGAGCTGGAATAGAACTTATAATCTATAAAAATAAAAAAATTTCTATAACAGAAACAGATATTTTGTTCATCAGTATTAAAAAAGTTCTCAATCGTTGCAACAAATATTGAATACTACAACAATATTAAATAATTATCACAGTTAAATTGATATTTTGAGTGTGTTATTTATGTTAGATAATATTTACCTACGTAGATATTATATAATTTTTATGTATTTCGGTTCATGTAAGGTAAGTTATAAAATAATGGTATTTAGGTATTATTCTTGATAAGTTCTTTTTTCTGTTCAATACTTCTTATGAAACTATTAATTACTTCCCAGATAGCACCGCACATCCCAAGGACGTCCTTTTCATGTCCAGTTTATATCCGAACGTCCTACGTCCATTTTGAACATACATAGGATGTTCTTAGGATTTAAATTTCGGATGTTCTAGGAACGTCCGCGTCTTAAGTCCTACGGACGTTCTTAGGACTTAAATTTCGGATATTCCAGGAACGTCCGTTTCTTAAGTACTACGGACGTTCTTAGGACTTAAATTTCGGATGTTCTAGGAACGTCCGCGTCTTAAGTCCTACGGACGTTCTTAGGACTTAAATTTCGGATGTTCCAGGAACGTCCGTTTCTTAAGTAGTACGGACGTTCTTAGGACTTAAATTTCGGATGTTTTAGGAACGTCCATTTCTTAAGTCCTACGGACGTTCTGAGAACTTAAATTTCGGATGTTCTAGGAACGTCCGTTTCTTAAGTCCTACGGACGTTCTTAGGATTTAAATTTCGGATGTTCTAGGAACGTCCGTTTCTTAAGTCCTACGGACGTTCTTAGGATTTAAATTTCGGATGTCCTAGGAACGTCCGTTTCTTAAGTCCTACGGACGTTCTTAGGATTTAAATTTCGGATGTCCTAGGAACGTCCATTTCTTAAGTCCTACGGACGTTCTGAGAACTTAAATTTCGGATGTTCTAGGAACGTCCGTTTCCTAAGTCCTACGGACATTCTTAGGACTTAAATTTCGGACGTTCTAGAAACATCAAACAATCTTGTAAGTCACGTGATTGTTTCGCACGACTATATTTCGAATGTTCCGAGAACATTCGTCTCGTAGGTCTTGTGAATCTTTAGAAGACCTAAATTTCAGATGTACGAAGGACAACCGTCTTGTAGGTTTTGCAGATGATTCAGGTTCGGTTGCAAAACAGTCTTACGCCTGAACCTCGCATTTCCGCTATTTTTTTGTGCAATGAAGACGCTGATGTGTTCCCAGATAGCATACGACGTCTTCAACACGTCGGTCTTAAGTCGTCGTTAAAACATCTGTCTTGAGACGAATGTGAAATTTTAAGCAATGAGTCTAGAGGTCGAATGATGATATTCTGTAGAATATTTCGCGTCAATGCACAATTCTTATAAACTATTGATAATAGTTATATACCTAGAAATTGAAATTATTTGCAAGCAAGTGTCTTGAGTAATTGCGAAAGGCAGTTGCTTCGTAATCTTGGAGTCTGGGTTCGATTCCCGTCACCACCAAAATTTTTTTTCTTAATGTCCTAACCCAGACTTGAGGAAGACGTCCTTAACGCGCTTTTATACCATCTGCAAAACGTCTTTAAGACGCCTTATGGACGTATTTAACTTTACTTTCGGACATTCGGAAACGTTCTGAGAATATTGACACAGCACGTCCTCAGGACGTCCCACTTTGTAAATAGGACCTTCCTACGACATTTAAAGAACTTAACGAGGACTTACACAGGATATATGGACCTTCTCGGGACATTCTCCGAACGTACAGTACGTCCGGAACGGACGTTCTTCGGACGTACATAAGATGTCTTTGTGCTATTTGGGTTACGTTATGACTTTCACACCTTTTGTTAAACGAACATATGAACAATATATTATATTGTTAAATAAGGCTAGTACCTAATAGTCTAGTACTTTTCTTTATCTTAGGGAATTTTTAATAAATGTTCTAATATGTATAACTGGTTTCCATGGAATTTGTTACATGAGAACACTTTTTAAAGAAGTTCCTAAGTGTACCATTCCTTTCAATAAAAATTCCACAGGAACGGACATTTTCTTAAACGAAACATATAAGTTCTGACAGAATTTTTTTAAAAAATGGAGTTCCAGAACTTTTTCGATCCGTGGTAGCCACTGCTTAGGTATAATGGCCATCATAGCAATTGCCGTAAAAACCCCAGTCGTGAAAATTTCAAATATTCCAGTAGTTATATTTCGAAAACTATCATATTCTTCAATTTTCAAGAAACATAATTTCAAATTTTTTTGAAACGAGTAAAATACTCGATTTCTCCCATCCAATTATCTTCAAGCAATACGCTCCCTAACAGGCGCTTCGCACACATTCCGTTTTCACGCTTAAAAGAATGTTAAACATTGGGAATTATTAAATCTACCACGACCGTAATAAGACTCTGGCGTTCAACGTTATGAGGAAGAATGATTTACGTCGTACAGAGGGTGATCTCCTTAAACAGAACCACTCGTGTATCTCTACCATTATGGTGGTCACGAGCGACGTATCAAACAGGAGTCGCATTATGCAGCCTGCTACATGTAGCGCAAGAAGTAGTAGTACATTTCATATACTTCTTCGTACAAATAATATGAGCGCAAGATGACGAGTCGATAAGCATTTGTGGTTCTTGTATGTCTTCAAATTGCACGATCGTAGCTACGTACTGGAAGTTGCTTCAATAATAGCTCTGTGCCCATTGTATAGCACTACAATTTTACTGAAGAGACTTTTAGGAGAAATTTGTTATTAACAAATAAGTTACGTTGGAAATTATAATACTGTTTATGATTGCTGCAATCCATTTCTTATTACTTTGACCTCGGTTATTATTTGGCAGAAATCGTTTCGATAAGTGTTATTGCAAAACAGTGTAATTATATCTTGTATAATAATTGTACCGGGGAAAGTTTTATTTCTTCAGATATGTTCCTTAAGGGGGGAAACCATTGTAAAAAATCTGAAAAATCGATTTTTTCATTTTTACATTTTCTGAAAGACGTAGGTTTCAAGAATGCTCTCTCCAAATTTTATGAAAAAAATTCGCAAAATTGACGGAGATATGATATTTTTCGTGAAGTGGTGTCAAACGCGCGACTGAGCCGCGCGGAACATTGAACGCGTTTTCCTCAGAATGACATTTTTCAACCGCGTTGACAGTCTACAGAGAAAACTATACGTCCAATACGTCTAATAGTAACAATTAACACGATCAAGCACATTTATTGTACGGAAAACAATTTTTTCAATTTTCGACCTGCTTCTATTTTTTTTATTAACATTTCCCCAATTTTGTACCCCGAAAATATGATTTTTTTTCAGTGGTCCGCATTTTGTAATTTTTTACAATTTTTACTTTTTTTGATCGTCACCTAATAGAGGCAGGTTTCTAGTTTTTTTGAAATATTATTGTGTTTTTGAATTCGGATTAACCATATGGCCTGGGCACTGTCAACGCGACTAGCATGTTTTTGCCGCAGCGCAAATTTTGACGAAGAGTATACAGGAAACGGATTTATGAATTTGATTGAAAAAAAAATTTTCTTACCCTTCGATATGTACACTATTAACTATACTGAGCAATACATTGTACTTGCGTTGTTTGGTTGAAATAATTTCCCGAAAAGGCCCTTACATTTCGGACCGTTACTGTGGTCTCCCCCCTTAAGGGAGGTTCCGGTCTAAAAATCGATTTTTTTATTTCATTTTTCGAATGATCAACCTATTTTAGTAATACGTGTTTGAAAGAATTTTTTGAATTTCGTAAAATGCCCGAAGGCATTTGAGTAGCGGCAAATGCGTGGGTAACACCCGGCCACTCGGCACTCACGTAAAACTTTAAACGCGTTTTTCTCGAAACAGTGTTCTCAAAATCGATGGAACCTGTATCTCCAAAAGTTATTATCCGATTCGGCTGAAACTTTTTTTATTATAAAGAATATACTTCTCGCTCGTGGATAGATCGGTAAACTTTAAAAAAAAAAAAATGAAAATTTGTAATTTTTAAAGGCGTTGAAAAGACGAAAAATATAGGGACAAGTGATTTCAAACTTCAAGTGTCCTTATTTTCTCAAAAAAATGTCATTTTTTTGTAATTTTTTTTGGTCAGCCTGCGAAGGAGTTTCATGGCCTTTAATAATCTGGCATTGCTTTTTACTTCAGACCAATGGTTTAGGTGCTACAGGGTCCACCGATTTGGATGAATTATTTGACGCCTCCACTTTAACGACTCCCCAGTGCTGTTTGCAAAGATTAATTATAAAACAAAAAATGTATATCCATAGTTTAAGACATCCTTAATTCAATGCAAAAAGTCCCATTACATTATATGTAGTAGTTTTCCTTTAATTAATTTTTAAAGATCACCTATTTTTATGGCCTCTAGACTGGAACAGCCCCTTAAGGATGGCATGATTCTCAGAATCGTCTTATGCACATTGTATTAAAAATTGAATCGGTTTTACAGTATTTTTTCTATAAGCCTCGAGCATCCTCTATACCTATAGGTTAACACTTTGAGTAGCGCGGTGTTTTAAAAATGCCCCTTCAAGTCGGTCACATAGATACCTTTCTCAGCGATCGCTTTTGCGATGTAAGTTTTGTCCAGCATGCCTCGTATTTTGCGAATGTAAACTTCTACATTGTCTATTAAATCTTCACGAGAATATTACTCATGGATAGGCGAGGTTTTCTGATGAAAATCAGTCCAAATTCGACCTTATTCGGGCTATTTTTACAAGCTTTTATTACCTATTTAGCTTCACTTGTGAGTTAGTTCGTTAGTTTGTGAGGATGAAATCTTGTAAGCTAACTTTGACCCACTTCCACATGCCCGATCGACTTCAGATTTGGCACACATACGTAGTTACGATGACAATACAATATTTTCATATCTCCGGCCTGATTATGAAATCAGGGAAGCAGATAATAAAGGGTTACACAGCGCGAACCACCCGTGGTGCTTCACCGAATTTTATGGCTTTCCACCCTCGAAGATGTTGGAATACCATAAGTGAGAAATGTCCAGGATTTCCGCATATCTCATCAGATCTGTTCAAAAACGACGTCAATCGATTCCTTATGTTTCGCCGATGAAACTGACACCAAGAACGACGCAATTCCGACCATAATGAAGGAAATTCCATGAAAAATTGATTTATATCATTTCAAGTTGACTTCGTTAATAATAGTCCGATTTGCATGAAATTTGGCATGATTTTCAGCGGAAAAACATAAGGAATCCATCGGCGTCACTTCCATATCGATACGATAAAGAATAAAGAATTATTTTATTTTTGAAACAGGTATGAATCCTCGGTCGACCGCAGCGATTCGAGGTAGGCGCCCCGCAGTCGAGGGTGAAATATACATTTCCGCGGATTAAAAAATTCGTTATTCTTCATTATTCATCGTGTCGATATGGAAGTGACGCCGATGGATTCCTTGTGTTTTTCCGATGAAAATTATACCAAATTTCATGCAAATCGGACAACTTTTACATATGGAATACAAAATGCTTGTGTAATTAAAATTCTGGAAGACTAAAAAGCATACAATAAATTATAATTAAAAGAAAAATTTTAAAAACAAGCTTTTATTAGAATGTACTAAAAAAGAAAAATAAGGCATCGCCTAGCCTAATACGACTATAGTCGGAGAATCACCCTGTATAACCTATACAAGTATATACCTTATCCTCTAACGTCACTAGATAGGCTGCAGGGCGCCAGAAACACGTAAACGTGTGACGAAGATAAATCAGAATTTATAATTTATTGGGATTTCCTTACTTTTTCCTTATTTTTAGCACACGTGGCAGTCAACTTCAAAAAAGTAAAATAATTACGCCAAGTACATGAATTATCTTTGTAAAAAGAAGTGAGATCCCCATAAAAAAACTTTAAAAAAGTAAAAAAGTTACGCAAAGTACATGAATTATCTTTGTATAAAGAAGTGAGATCCCCATAAAAAACTTTCAAAAAGTAAAAAAAGTTACGCCAAGTACATGAATTATCTTTGTAAAAAGAAGTGAGATCCCCATAAAAAACTTTCAAAAAGTAAAAAAATTACGCCAAGTACATGAAACAAATAAATCACAAAAAATAAAAGATAATCATATAAATCACAAAAAAAATAGAAGAAAATATATATCACAAAAAATAGAAGATAATAATATAAATCCCCCCAAAAAATAGAAGAAAATATACAATATAAAAAAATATGTGAAATCAAAATGAGCTGCAAGTACATAAAGGTGCTTTCCAACTGCCCTTAAGATGACACAACTACATAGACACAGCTAAAATGCTGTGTTCATACATTCCATTACTCATATCGCGGACATTTTAATTATCCCATCAAAAAGAATCCCAATTAAAAACATTGTCGTAAATTAATTAATAGCTTTACAAAATTAATATACAAAATGGCGCCAATTATAACAATGGCTATTTATAAAAAGAAAAATGTATTAAATAATATTAAGCAGATATATTTTTATAGAAATAAATATTTCAATACCAATAAATATTTTATTCAAAATACTTGGCGCTGCTCACCGCATTGGTGTTGCTAAACTGAATACATATGTATAAATTGCATTAATCTTTTTCTTTCTTTCTTGTGCGTGCATTCGTGAATGTGTGTATGTGTGCGTGTGCATATGCTACGTATGATATTAGAATTAAATATATGTAGAATAAATCTGACTGCGTTTCTAATATGTATATGTTTATGTATTTTAGATTGTAAGGGAGTATTGTAAATTATTAATTTACTATTAATAAGACAATTAACATTTTTTCGGTTTCGCAGCGCCAAGTATTTTGAATAAAATATTTATTGGTATTGAAATATTTATTTCTATAAAAATATATCTGCTTAATATTATTTAATACATTTTTCTTTTTATAAATAGCCATTGTTATAATTGGCGCAATTTTGTATATTAATTTTGTAAAGCTATTAATTAATTTACGACAATGTTTTTAATTGGGATTCTTTTTGATGGGATAATTAAAATGTCCGCGATATGAGTAATGGAATGTATGAACACAGCATTTTAGCTGTGTCTATGTAGTTGTGTCATCTTAAGGGCAGTTGGAAAGCACCTTTACGTACTTGCAGCTCATTTTGATTTCACATATTTTTTTATATTGTATATTTTCTTCTATTTTTTGGGGGGATTTATATTATTATCTTCTATTTTTTGTGATATAACCAATACCGGGTGGTTGAGGTTCAGCGTGGAGTAGCGCAGAAGAGAATCGCCGAGTTAGTTGACAATCGTATTGTTCGGGAATCCATATCACCGTGCACCAATCCGATCAAATTGGTGAAATTCTAAAAAGCATAAAATAAATTATAATGAAAAAAAATTTTAAAAACATGCTTTTATTAAAATGTACTAAAAAAGAAAAAATAATTTAAATACCGGCCTAAATGACTGCCTTAGAAGAGTTGACTCATATGGCCAACAATTAAAGCGTGGGGCGTAAATATTTATTAAAGCTCGTTCTTAAAAAAAATTTTCTTGTAATTTTAGTTAAGTATACGTAATTCGAATCGCTTCCGAATTCCGTAATCCAATTGTACGGGGTGGAGCAATAAGAATTGCCACCTTGAATATCTTCGGGACTATGGAAGGGAGAGAAATTTTTTTTCAATAAAAGTTGTTCCGCATAAAAATGGCCAAGGAATGGTAATGACGATTTTTTTTACAGGTGGGGTCGTTTACGAGATATGAAGGTTATCCTTACATTTTTTTACGACATGCCGTATTTTTATGGCTTAATAAATTCCATACATGCATGGTTCATAATAGGCTGATGTAGGCCGAGTTTAGACTTATTCTCGTCAGGAGAATCTCACGATTCCATCGGCAATAATTTCACCAAGGTCTAATAGAGAATGTTGAAATTCAAATCCCGCAAAGAATCGCTTTCCAGAAAGCATCGATCTGAAAGCATCGAAACCGTACGCAGCATGCAATTCCTCTGGCGTGTAAACACGCTGCCGTCCCTCGGAGTGGAAACATTGCAGACTGAATTTGAATAAAAAGGAAATTACCTACCTCTGGTTTCAGTTGACCAAGCAAAAAGTACGACAGTGTCGGCAGACGCATGTGTTTCGAGCATCGCGGAACTAAACTGTTTTTCATTGCCCACCCAATGCCCGAAAAGTTTCCATTTAACAGAAACTTCTTCTGGTGGAAAGGTCTCGTTTTGGAAACTTCGTATTAAAACATGCCGCACAAGTTGTACACGGAACTTCTTCCAAAGTGTTGTACTTTAAAGTTTTATGAAATTCTGATTCAGTATGGATTTTGAGGATCTACCATTTAGCACGAACATGGAGAGTTGTAAATAACTGTTTGAAGTCACTTGCGGGTTGCTTATCACATTGACTTTCAGAATAAAAAATTAAAACAGATTTCAAAAAAATAAAAATGCAGTAAAAAGTAAACAATAATTTTTTCCTTATTTGATCTACGACTCTCATTTTTTTTATGTCGGCGCCTCATCATTTGCACTGTGTAAATCTGGTGTCGACTTAAAAATATTGAGAGTCGTTGGTTAAATAAGGGAAAAAGTAATTTTTCTTTTTAGTGCATTTTTATTTTTTTGATGTCGGTTTTAATTTTTTAAATTTTTATATTTTTTACTTTTCAGTTATTTCAGTTGTATAACTACATTTATTTACCGTTTGCTAGAACGGAAGATTCCAAAAATAAGCGACTTAAAAAATTGAGAATAAAGATGTCTCAAATTCGATATATGGGGCCTACAACTGAACGCGTGGAAATACTCTAAAATACGAGAATACATGAAATACAAATTATGTAAAGAGGCGAAGTTTGAATTAAGGGGACCTTTAGGGGAATATTTAGGAATTAATTAAAGGAAAATTACTATGTATAATATAATGGGACTTTTTGCATTGTATTAAGGATCTCTTAAATTATAGAAATATATATTTTGTTTTATAATTAATCATTGCAGACGGGACTGGGAAGTCGATAAAGTCAAGGCGTCAAAAAATTAATCCAAATCGGTGGGTCCTGTATCTCCAAAAGTTATTATCCGATTCGACTGAAACTTTTTTTATTTTGAAGAATATACTTCTGGCTAGTGGAGGGGGCAGACAAAGTTACAAAAATGACATTTTTAGAAAATAAGGAGACTTGAAGTGTGAAATCACTTTTTCTCTATATTTTTCGTCCTTTCAACACCTTTAAAAATTATAAATTTTCAATTTTTTGTAATTTTTCTGGTTTCCCCCCTGCCCAGAAGTATATTCTTCAAAATAAAAAAAGTTTCAGTCGAATCAGATAATAACTTTTGGAAATACAGGTCCCACCGATTTTGAGAACACTGTTTCGGGAAAAACACGTTTAAAGTTTTACGTGAGCGTCGAGTGGCCGGTTGTGACCCATGCATTTGCTGCTACTCAAAGGCCTATAACTTGGGGAATTTTACTAATTTCAACAAATCCTTTTAAACACGTATTCCTAAAAGGTTGAACAGTCGAAAAATGAAATAAAAAAAAAATCGACCTTTAGACCGGAAGTCCCCTTAACCAGTGCAGGCAAAGTATTGAGCCAATATTGATGCAGTGTAGGATGGGACCACTGGAGGCATCGCCCCCCTTTCGAATAAAAAAAGATCATCAAAATCGGTCTATACGCTGAGGAGTTATGCGCGGACAAACATAAAAAAAAATAAAAAAAATTCATACGGGGAATAATATATCTGTAATAACTATATCTATGAATAACTGTTTATGTTTTCCTGAAAGTTGCCTATCATGTTGACCTAACATCAGGTCATTATTAAGGGAATATTCATCCAAACTACTGGTTCCACTGGTATAGCTACTGCAGTAATCATCGTTAATTGTACGTTGCAGAGTTTTCAGTTTGATTCACCTATACGCACACTTTCGTTCATAATTATATGGTTACCTCCTCAATTTTAATTTCGTCTTACGCTACACATATAACCGTATTCGTAGTACAAAATACAATATGGTAGGGGAATTAGGGGAAGAAATATTCTCCACTTGATGTTGAATCAAAACCATTTATTATATGTTTATTATGTCAGTTATTTACAGCAAACAAGAGATGGAGACAAAATTTGAGTAAAAGTTAGTCTTCACCACAACTAATTGTAAGTTCCAACCAAACCATTGTACACATACGCAAGCACTTTCTCACGTACGCTACCTCTAATTTAACTACTATCTACATAGTTACACTTCCATGTATCTAATTATTCGGCAAAGCTGATATTGTGATATTTACCACGAAACAGTCGCACCAGATTTCAGGTAGTTCCTGAATAATCTACTAAATTCAAGAATTCTTTCAAATATCGTACAAAACTGATTTGGAAAACAAGAAACCCTTGTACAAAGTTTAATATCGATTTACCACATAGTTATCGAGAAATTGTTAATTAAAGTTGATGCATTTTAACACTGGCATATGGCGGAGTCAAAAAAAGAGGGTTATAGTTTCAGTTTTTCTTCTGAAGCGGGAAAACCATATTCAAGAAATGTACAAAAATTGGCACAAAAGTACATCGAAATGTCAGGAAATGAATTTATCAATTTCTGCAAAACTGACCACATAGTTTCTTCATAAATGCCCATAAGAAAATAGGTTTACGTGCAAATTTTTCAGAAGCTTACGTAGAGCAATCAACGTGGCAACGTCGCACAATCGATGTGTTTAGACATTTAAGGTAGTTCCTAACCAACTAAGTTAGTCAAATTAGAGTTGGGTAATGAACGATAAATGTAAAGTAGTATGATACTATAGAAATAATAATAATAATTTTTAACATCATGTATATATATTTTAAACAGTTCAATGTTAATATAAATAATTGTAATACGAAAATAGAATATTAAATTGGTTAGCGTAGTGAATTGGATCTGACAACGTCACATTCATTCGGAGCGTCTTTTATAACCAAAATGTCAGAAAAATGTTCATATGAATTTGAATCGTCGTTCGCTATTTAAATGTCTAAACACATGTGCGACGTTGCCACGTTGATTGCTCTACGTAAGTTTCTGAAAAATTTGCACGTAAACCTATTTTTTTATGGGCATTTACGAAGAAACTATGTGGTCAGTTTTGCAGAAATTGATAAATTCATTTCCTGACATTTCGATGTACTTTTGTGCCAATTTTTGTACATTTCTTGAATATGGTTTTCCTGCTTCAGAAGAAAAACTGAAACTATAACCCTCTTTTTTTGACTCCGCCATATGCCAGTGTTAAAATGCATCAACTTTAATTAACAATTTCTCGATAACTATGTGGTAAATCGATATTAAACTTTGTACAAGGGTTTCTTGTTTTCCAAATCAGTTTTGTACGAAATTTGAAAGAATTCTTGAATTTAGTAGTTTATTCAGGAGCTACCTTAAATAGCGAACGACGATTCAAATTCATATGAACATTTTTCTGAAATTTTGGTTATGAAAGACGCTCCGAGTGAATGCGACGTTGTCAGATCTGCTGCTCCAATTCACTACGCTAACCAATTTAATATTCTATTTTCGTATTACAATTATTTATATTAACATTGAACTGTTTAAACTATATATATATATATATATATATATATGATGTTAAAAATTATTATTATTATTTCTATAGTATCATACTACTTTACATTTATCGTTTACTAGCTTAAAGTACCCGGCGTTGCCCGGGTAAAACTTCGATTATCACGGAGTGTCAAGGGGGTGAAATAAGGGGGAAAGGGTGGTATGTCCAGATTTCATAGTAGCCTATATTTTCAACAGGGTTCTGGACAGTAATTATGCAAAATTTGGTTCAGATTGGGTAAAAAAATCGGGATAAAAAGTATCCCGTATGTTATTCCTGCTCCTAGATTATGTATATTCAAAATTTCAAAAAGATTCGTTTCGTAGTTGCGACGCACAGTGGGACGGATCGACATTTAAGTAGGCATTCACTTCATTTTTTACATTTTTCATCATTTTGTGATTACTAGCTTTAGATTACAGAATTTAGATAATGATTTTATAAAAAAAATTTTTTTTTTTATTTTTTGTGAAAATAGCCACATTCATCTGGATTAGCCAGGCATAGTGAGCTGGGGTATATTTCGTGACACCAGAGTTTACCGCTGGAAAATTTTTAGGCGATAGACAAACACACAATTAAGATTTCTTGTTACAATTTTCGTACTTTTTTAAATTAAAACAATTGTTCGAATTTGTTCGTAAATTCAAGCATACCTCTTAATTCTGGATAGACTTCAATTTCACAAAATTCAATTTTTATATCCGTCCGCATCCGACCCTTTGAAAAATTGATATTTTTTTGCACAAAAGCAGGTGCAAGTCTGGAAAAATGTACTATTTTGCTTCAATTTATTATTTTCATGGTTGGCCATGAATTAATATTTTATGTACAGTTGAAGGCATGTAATACCATCCATACAATTCAACGTACTGTCTTGCCAAGTTCATTGCAAACTCTCCAAATTTTTGTTTATTAATCGCATGTTAACAACGTGACAGATGCAAGGGATTTCAGCTATTGGCTGGCAAACGATAGTCAATTGTTGAATTCAGGAGCGGATTGTCATGGGTCATTATTAGAACTTGCTTGCTTCCTTTTTATTTGTTTCCCCAAAAGTCGATTCCAATCACTCTCTGATTACATGATTCATTCTTATTTATCTAGCGTTTCATTCATACTTTTGCACGTTTCACACCTCTGTGTGCTTCACTTCCAACATATATTACTTATATTTGAAAATTACTCAATTAGAGTATTTTGAAGTTAAAAACATTCATTTTGCACCATTATTATTGAAAATAATAATTTGAAGTAAAATAGTACATTTTTCCAGACTTGCACCTGCTTTTGTGCAAAAAAATATCAATTTTTCAAAGGGTCGGATGCGGACGGATATAAAAATTGAATTTTGTGAAATTGAAGTCTATCCAGAATTAAGAGGTATGCTTGAATTTACGAACAAATTCGAACAATTGTTTTAATTTAAAAAAATACGAAAATAGTAACAAGAAATCTTAATTGTGTGTTTGTCTATCGCCTAAAAATTTTCCAGCGGTAAACTCTGGGGTCACGAAATGTACCCCAGCTCACTATGCCTGGCTAATCCAGATGAATGTGGCTATTTTCACAAAAAAAAAAAAAAAATTTTCTTATAAAATCATTATCTAAATTCTGTAATCTAAAGCTAGTAATCACAAAATGATGAAAAATGTAAAAAAATGAAGTGAATGCCTACTTAAATGTCGATTCGTCCCACTGTACGACGTGACTGAGTAACAAACATCCAAACACACTTTTGCATTTATTATATTAGTAGGATTACCCAACTCTAATTTGACTAACTCAGTTGGTTAGGAACTACCTTAATTCCAGAAAAACCTGAAAACTCCTTTGACAGTGTGCAGATCACACATAGATGTTCATAGAAAGCTAAGCAGTGAAGCATGTTTTGACAGACGGCTGTCTGCCGTCAGCCGAACGGATAGCGAGGATTCATCTCATCTCGTTACTCAGGGTTACTTATTCTCCCTCGTTGCAGTAATTCATCGTTTACCTTCCATCCATCGCATTTAGACTAACCAAAGAAGATTCTCGTTACATTCCTCTAAAAGCTTCGTAGTATTTTCTTTTTATCATAGCCACCGAAGGTACGCGGATCCTCGAGTGCTTTCGCGGAGGCCAAAGGCAAGCTCGAGCATCGCGTTGGTTCTTTATTGAGAACGAGCAGAGTGCCATTGGCTGGTGTACACGTCCGCGTAGTTCCGAGAACAATCGCCGGCAGAGGGCGCGTATGCTTTCAATTTGAGCGAGCGCAGGGGCCAAACGGTCGTTAACAGCATTTTGATGAGCTGCTCACGCTGCGAGTAACTCCCGTCTTTGCTGATATATATGTGCATTCCGAGCTGCAAGGAGGGGCCCTGTTTAGTTCATTGGTCATTCGGTAAGTCGGTGACTCACGTGTGAGCTAGTATGCGCCTTCCCCTCGGTGCAGTACGGTTCGGTTCGCCCCCTTCGAACGAAACGCTCGCTTACGCCCGTATAACGCGAAGCGTAGAAAACACACGGTCTGTGCCTTGTCCTCTCGATACTTAGCCGCTCTTCAGGGACGTTAGTAGCCGCACGCTGGACCCCGTGCTACTTACAATCAGGGACTCCTACCGGTACGTAAAATACCGGTATTATACCGGTATAACGCTCATACCGGTATTTCGCTATACCGAAACCGATATCATACCGAAATAGATAAATACCGAAAACAAAAGGTTACCGGTAACCGAAATAAATACCGGTATTTTTTCGGTATTCTTTTCAGTAACATGGTAAGGTAAATGTCCCAATGGCAAAACAGTTAAGGAAGCAGTTGAGATGATTGCAATTTTTTTTATATTTAAATAGTATAAAATTATAACTAAATATAATTATTCGAAAGCTTAAAATTTCTACTTTCACATAACGTAACAAGAATCTACATTTGTTAAAGCAAAAGTTTTAAATTAATTAAAACATGAAACTGTTCATATGGCCCAGTAATTAAATAAAATTCATAGCGTGTCCCAGTCATTAATTAACAGTGTCCCAATTATTGAATATATATTTAATTTAACTATTTCTATCAGTTAATGAAAATAAATCAACTGACTGTAGTTGATAGTATATTTAGTTATCTTTTTTACCTTCGGCATGACTTTGTCTGAAAAAGTTAAAAAATGATTAAAAGTATATTATAAAAGTTTAGGTTATGTTAATATTATAACGAGTATAAGATTAATTATCCTAATAATTCTTAAACAGTATTATATTTTTGTCTAGTTATTATTAACGTAAATATATAGGATACAAAAAATACTTACTTTGGTACAATAAATATTTATAATTTTATAACTACTGAACACTGACGTCTGTAACACCGCGGTTAAACAACCATTGAACACACGTTTAATGATTGGTACGTGTCATGTTACCGTGTACTAGTCGATAAACGCAACAATTTCAATATTAAAAACAAATAATTATTAAAAGATCCAATTAATTTTAAATTCTTCAATGTATAATAAATCCAAAACAACTGTATAATTTCAAAAATGATAAAATAATAATTAATTACAACCTTAACAAAAATATTCTCTCGCTTGCTTGAGCCCATTAGGTAAGAAGCGAGATTGAAACTGTTGAAGCTTTACTGTACAATAATATTTTTGTATGATATAACTATTCAGTTATGTAAGCTTATAATTGTATCTATATGAATCTAATACATTTTGCAATTATATTTCGAACAGTTTAAACGTTGCAAATTAGTAAAACTATTATTATTAATAAAAAATTTTCTCAATTTTTAATTATTGGGCCATGTTTAAGGACTGGGACATTTACCTTAGGTTTCGGTGTTCACCGAGAAGAATACCGAAAAAATACCGGTATTTATTTCGGTTACCGGTAATTCCGAAAACCGATTGTTTTCGGTATTTATCTTTTTCGGTATGATATCGGTTTCGGTATTTTTATTTTTCGGTATGATATCGGTTTCGGTATAGCTGTATTGGCGAAATACCGGTATGAGCATTATACCGGTATTAAGTCCCTGCTTACAATTAGACCCCATCCTTTCACCTTGAATGTCTATGACATAAAATTTTTTAGCTCGGTGTAGTGCTTCAGTTGTCGAATTGTAGGTTTTTTTTTAGAAAATTTGACGGTAATTGCGTGTGAAAATGATAAACAGCTGAGTATCTGTAGGGGAGTATTTCATTGGGTTCTCTTGTAAGTAGGAGCTAACGTTACAGAGGTCTAAAGTTTTGTAGTTCTTGATATTTTGGAGTCTGGGGTTTTGCAGCTTCGGAACTTTGGAACTTTGGGGGTTTAAAGCTTCCGAGTTTTAGAGCTACAGGGTTTTGGAGCTTGGAGCTCTGGAGCTTTTGTGTTGTGAAGTTTCGGAGCTCTAGTTTTGGTCCTCAAGTTTTGAGGCTCTGGGGTTTCCAAGTTTTGGAGCTCTAGGGTGCTCTAGTTTTGGAGCTCTATTGTTTTCAAGTTTTTAGTAGAATTGGTTTCGCTGCTGCGTAGTTCTGGAGCTTATCCATGAAAGTAAATTTTTCTATTACTCCAATTTTTTATAAGTAAGCAAAATATTTATTTATCCAGTTACTGTAACGTTGGCTTATTATTGCCATTTTATATTATTCACTTAGATGTGAATATACATAAACGTCTTAAAAACGTCTAGAATTCTAATCTTTTTGTGGCTGTGGCAAAAATGTATGCAGTAAGGTTCACTGTTTTTTTTTTTTAACGTTTGTTGTTTATCCTTTTTAGTGACTACAATCGGAGTAATTAACTGCATATAGTATACAAAATATAATAATGTAGAGGAAAGTTATTTTTAAAAGAAGAAGAAATGGTGCAGCGAAGGTAAAACATACACCACACTACAGAATAGACTATGCAATATTAAAGAAAAATTTAAATCAAATCAATTTGAGGGCTAAAATCCTGGAATGTAGATGATGATACAAAAAGCTAGAATGTCAATCATAATAAGATATTCAGACTTTTGAAAGTATTAAATGCTTTGAAGGGCTTAGCTATTAAATGAAATAGAAGAATAAATGTGTTTGATCTCCAATCTACGTTTCATTAAGTCCATGTTTAGTCGTATCCAATGTCGAAAATCATTAAAACATAGCAAATTACAGAATTTGTTTAGTAACGTATTACACCAAATCAATGGAAAATTCATGTGCCACTCGTATACTGAACTTGTGCGTGAAGAAGAAATCATTTCTATTTTCTGCTCATTTTATTAATCATATGCTCCTCATCTAAATATTAAATAATAAAATAATCAACATTGGAGATAATTACAAGTGTCAAAGTTTACACTGTTTATAGAATAAACTTCTTCATTTTTATTGAACACAAATGTTTTCTTTTTCAATACAAAATAGCAAATACAAATTAAGTATTTGATAAACGTGAAAACATCAAGAATTTTTAAGTAAACACTTTTTCCAAGCACTGAAAGCAATATCATTCATATTATAATGTTTGTAGTTTGTTATTTGCGTCAAATTTAAATAAAATTTAAATACATCCCAATGTATTTTGAATATCGATAAATTCTTGATAAAATTAAAAATTTCCCTTCAATCTTTCAAAAATAAAACACTAACTTTTCTATGGAAAAGGATTACAATTAGGTATGTTTCATACTTCGTGTCCTCAGCGGAGAAAGAAAAACGAAAGTAAGGAGAAAGACAGAATATGTATGTTCACTTGAAATAGATACGGCGGCGCCTAATGGGTTAAAAGCGTCCTTCTGTGAATTTCAGAATCAAAATACAAATTATGTCATCTTGTTACGATATAAATACCTGTTTCAATTTATTATCCTCGCGCATACGTTTTAGATGAGGTGGTTGATAAAATTTTTGTGCTTCTCATTGCTATAAAAGTAAAGCATTATTTTCACACTAAAAATTTTGTTCAATAAGATCCAACGAGATGGATTATCTAATTTCTGGTTTAAGCTTTTTAGGCTGCATAAAATGCTGTAACTTATATTATTAATATTTATGGACCGGCGAAAATTATTATAGTGAGTCCAAAGAAACGACGTAAAGGTATTAAATACAAAAATGTAATAGGGCCAAGTAGGGTATGAAACGAAGGTCCTGCAGAAGCGATTGTAGACTGTAATGTAAATGATTTTTTTAATAAACTTATGCACCGAGTGAGGTAGAAAATTTTCTGATAAAAGTACGTTTTTTAAATTAATGAAAGGACTGTTTATTGAAATGATATAATTAATTGTTGGTAAATAAAATATTCATTAATGATCCTGTGTTGTAAATATCGCGAAATTATGTATGCTCGTGTTCTGTGTGCTACGATTTTCCAGAAGTTAAAAAATTACTAATTCAGATTCAAAATTACAGCGCTCTAGGGTTTATACAAAAACCGACTTTTAACAAAACCGGTTTTCGAATTCTACTATTCCCAAAATCCGGTTAATCCGGTCTTCGAATTTTCACAAAAAAAAAATGTAATTAAAATAGTTAATAACTATTTGTAGGGGAGAGGCTCGCAGGTTGCCACCCCTAAGCTTTTTTGATCATAACTCGTCATAAAATTAACGTATCGTTGATTTATGGTATAAGTTGGAAAGAGGAAGTGTTGAGCTACAATCCTGAGCTACAAATCATACAAACTCTCGAAAAAGAAAAATTATACTGCAAATTATCGAAAGTATCTAAAATTGTCTCCTTGAAATTTTAGCTCGCAGGTTGCCACCCCAAAAAAATTGCTAAAAGTGTAAAAAAACTCAAGTAAAAACCTGATTCAGAAAACTTTTCAAAATTTATTAAGTTTTATTAATAAATTATATTATTCAGATTTTCTTGACCTGCGTGCTGCCATACTAAAAATTTATAAAAATGTACAAAATAAACCAAAATATGACTAAAATGCAATAAAAACACTTCACTTCAAACTCAATGACATTTGAGTGTAAACAAGCGGGAAAGAGAGAGGTGGCAACCTGCAAGCCAAAAAAGGAGGCAACTTGCATTCCGACGCATTTTTAGGAAAATATGAGAAAAAATTGTCAATTCATGATATGTTTGGAAATTTGTTTGGCATATGTAAATTAGATAAAAAAGACAACACAGTACGTATAGTTATCTTGAATTGTCGATGAAAATGTTCAATTTACGAGCACAAGGAAAGCACACAATTTCAATAATTCAGTTTCTTGACAAACACTATATTACCCTTCGCTCAGCAAACACAGCGTTATTGCGTCTGTCCGCTCCAGAGGTTATAAAATAGTGACACCTACTCTTTTAACGTCGATGTGAGTCAGAGTTGAGGTTCTGACACTGCTAGAAAGTCAAAATACAGCAGGGGTGGCAACCTGCAAGCCTCTCCCCTACTTACTTTAAAAATGTTCAGTTTCCTTAATATTATGGAATTACAAAAATATAACAGAATAAAATATACTCTATCCATACAATACAAAATAAATTAAAAAATTAAAATAACTAAAATCCGTACAAATGCGTACAATTTTTTAGTTCATTTAATATTTATGCATCTACAAAAATATAATACACTAAAATAGACTGTATACAAAACCAAATGAAAAGAAAAAAATAAAATAACTAAAATCTGTACAAAATATAAATCTTTTAAAATGTGGTACCAAATTATAAATCTTTATTCCATTTAGTATTTTTTCATCAGAAAATATGAACCCATGAAGATTAGGTTCGCAGTAAACTGTTACCTATTACAATATGCTTCCATCCGAGGAGATTTCAAGTCAAAATGTCAAGGTTTTTAATGAAGTATTTAATGTTAGTATATAAAACCGGTTTTTTTTAAATTTTAAAACCGGTTTTCGAATTTTATAAATTTATAAATAAAAACCGGTTTTTAAAATCCGAGAAACCCTACAGCGCTCATAAAAACTTTATTAATAACCAAATTTTGGCTGGTCAAATTCGGTTATTATGTATGTGTTCAAATGAAGCCTTTGTGTAAATTTTTAATGGACTCCATTTTATAGATCTGTGACAGAACCGTACTAAAAAAACGCGGTAACAAAATTAGCATGTTACAATGTTAGAAATGAGGTGAAATTAAGATTCACTGTCATTCGAACAATTATGGCTGTGCTGTATAAAGAATTCTAAACGTTCACCAGCGTTAGTATTCTCCATGGTAGCCCATACACGCCCTACCTCGTTTTGTATCAGTTTGCTTTCTGCTACAAGTTTTCAATAAATCAATTTCCAAAACATTGAAAATCGTCAACCCTTAAAAGTTCCGGCAGACCTTGAATACTGAGTAACTTTCGAAACTTATCTTACATGCGTTACGAATATTTCCGACTACCATCTCGTCCTAAATCGAATAACAAACAAAAAAATCAAAAACCCTTTCAACATCGATAATGCTGAAAACTTTCCCAAATTCTTGAAATTGGATTTACATTCGAAACGACTCTAAGCCGAGACTCTAAACCTGAATTCATTGCTGCAACCAATAATCCCATAAACTGTTTTCTTAGCCAAGATCCTCGAAATTCTATTCAAAGTAGGTAGGGAAGAGGTGCTATGAAAGGGACACTTTTGTTTATCGTCCATTTCTGACAATGTCGTTATAGGTATTTAAAAAACAACTACATCACAAGAAAGCGTGTTTATTTCCCATCGATAAAAGTATATTGCAAACTCATCCATAGTAATAGAAAATAACAAAATCTTTGATTTTCAAAAAAGTGGGAAATGGCCCTTTTACGACTAGGTGGTTTTAAATGGGACAGTATAAGTCATGAAAGGGACACGTTAATAAAAATAAACTTATTAAGTATTACAATTATAATTCTAAATCTTAATGACACAAAACAACGAAATCTACGAAAAAATTAACTCTTTGTAGTATAAGTCATCAATATTTTATTATTAATGACACATGGAACAGAAAAAATTGAATGTGTCTTTTATTCCGCATGACTCATTGGCCCATTTACCGCAAAGTTACATACAACTGTAGCAAATTTACAACTTATAACGAGGGCTAATTTATTGCCACACATTTTTTTGACGATAAAGTTTGTCGCTTTGAATAGTCACTTTATTAATTCTTAAATTTGAAACAATACGCCATCAACTAATAATTCATCATTTAAAACAATGTCATCTATGTATCAGATGATACACTACATAATAACTTTACAGGAAAGTATAATACATATAGTGTCCAGATGTGTATGAGAGGGACAGCCATGAAACGGTCGTCCCATTTAAGACTTGTTATGCTGTCCCTTTTACGACTATAAGTGAGTTTAATATAAAATAACCGCAAAACAAAGAAAACAATTAATTAAGCTTACCTGTTAAGCGTTTTCGTTTCAGTTGAATACAGGCTATTTTAATGATATAACACTGTAACACTTTGTATATATCTTAATCTCAGAAAACGACACAGAAATCCAATGAAAATATCTCTTTTACCGCCGAAAAACATCAACCGTGGATCACTACTCTGTTGCAAGTGAGACCGCAGTGAAGTTTACGTCAAACGACTAGGCACCAGTGGTGGGTAAAGACACGAAATTTCTATTTTATACACGACACGTGTCTTAAATGTCGTAAATGTCGTAAATGACGTATATCTGAAATGAAAACAACTAACCTATAATACATTTTTCGTATAGTTTATAAAGAAGTGCCAATTTATTAATAATTATAATTCTGATTGAAAAAATTAATTAAATTAAATTAAGTTACACTGACGAAAAATGGATATTGAAAGGTTAGTAAAAGAAACGCATTGGGAAACCAAGAATTTCGATACGCCATCTAGTGATAGAAAATGGAACTACTGAGAGTAGGTCGAAATCCGTCGAAGTCCATATGATTATCAGTGTTTAAATACCTAGATATGTTGTGAAAAACGAGTGTTTTTAAATTTGTTAGAACACTAAATTTTTACTTCTTCGATTAATAATTACTTATTCGGAATGTTTGGTGGGATCCGGACCTACTTTCAATAGTTTGCCAACTTACCACCAGAGGGCTGAAATTTAGGCCACGTCTCCACTAAGTTTCCCAATATAGAATAATAAATATAATTTGATTACTTTCACCACACTGAAAGGGATATTGCACCCAAAAAATAAATTTGATAATAATTTATCAATTTCATTTTTTCTGAAACGGATATTTTTATTTACATAATTTTCAATTCAAATAAATTTTATTTATTATCGTACATTTATTTCTAATTACTTTACCTTTCACGATTCTATTTTTATTAGTTATTATCTAAACAATTACAAAACAATAATTAACACCACGCTTTTGAATACTTTTTTGGGGTTATGAACGCGGTGATTATACGTAGTTTTCGATATTCTCGACGTATTCTACAGTATTCTATAGTATTCGCATGCAACCAACAAGCGAGTCAGAAAGAACTATATTTTTCCAACACTTTAATTGTTGAAACCTTAAAATAATGAATATTTCTATTTACGACATTTGCGACAAATGACACGTATAAAATGGGCTTAAAAACGACATATTATAGATACATTTGCGACACGTCATAAATGCATTTACGACGCGGCGTAAAATACGCGACCCATCACTGCTAGGCACTAGTGTTGCCATAAACAGGAAAATAACTTGCATGTGTAATGCGTTTAGAATTTTGGAAATTCGATTTGTCCCATTTAAGACGTGTCCCCTTCATAGCGCCTATCCCCTACTCCCGGACAGAAGAAAGAAAAAATGTGGAAAATTTCGGCTTATACATGGCCCGTGCGTACGGGCCTGAGCTGAGGGGGTCCCGTATACCCCGACTGCGCGGAGCGAGCGGTTGCCGAGGTTCCCTGAGTTGGGCCAGTTGCAGCGATCGCTGGCTCTCGAGCACAATCGCCGGGACGTATCCTTTGCGCGGCGAGTACCATCGGCTACGCCTTGGGACGCGCACGTGTTTCCTCGCGCTGGGACTCTATCGCGACGAGGCCGCAGGAAGCGCACCGCAACGAGGGCCCGTCGACGATCAGTCGCCTACTAATAACACGCACATCTACTCGTTCTTGACTGGGGATCGGCATCGTCTCCGAGTGACAGTCCCCGCGCGGTTTTCCATTTATCTGATGACGTTTATCCGCGTCCCTTGACGCGGCCGCGTCAACAAACGGATATCGCTACCCTGCGCGCGGTAATCGATACCACGGAGAAAGGTAGCGGCTAGTAATTACCGAATGTCACGGCGCGGTGACAGCTTCGTTTGAAAAGTGACGCGCGCCGATCGAGCGCCCCTTCGATCGAGACTTTCGTCGGCCACCCTCCCTGGTGGATCGTTTAGCTCCCGGCGGAGAGAGACTGCAGCCGCGGAAGTGGAGCAGTTTAACTACGGCGTAGGAGGGTGTTCCAGTGACAAAAACGAAATTCCTCAGCGATGGTTCATACGAGCTACGCGCAATGGGCTTGCCTGCCCAGCACTTATCGGAACAAGGTTGGTGGAGTCGCTTAAGTGTGGTCCGTTTCTCAAGCCTCCTTGCCCCCGTTAGGGCTTTGTCATGCGGGACACTTTACTGCTAGGTGGTCGGTTGGAATTTAAATTTCGCTGCTGCTGATTTGAAGAAGGTGGAGAATGTGCGAGAAGACCAGGCGCCAACTGACAAAGTGTCCGCTGCGAAAAGGTTGTTATCATTCACGAACGTTGCGCGAACTCGCGTTTACGGTTACGCGAATGTTTACTTAACACGCATTCCCTCGTCCGGACTGCTTTTGATCCTCGGTTTGATTGAAATATTCCTGCGAAAATACCGATCGGACGCGATTGTTCCCGCCTGGCTGGGTCAACATCCGAATGTGTCTGTCGGCACGACACGCGCTCGGATTTATTTGCATAATTCATATTCTCCGGCATTGGAAGGAACTCGGTAGTCTGCCTCGCAATGCGGATTGGGAAGCCTGATAGGAGTTGTCGTTTTTCTTAAATACGTGGTCGAACACTGTTTTGTTTGTTGGTTTTAACGGCGCGTAGGGGATAGGTGCTATAAAGGGGACACGTCTTAAATGGGACAAATCGAATTTCCAAAATTCTAAACGCATTACACGTGCAAGTAATTTTCCTGTTTATGGCAACACTAGTGCCTAGTCATTTAACCCTTCGGTGGGCGCGCCCGCGGCAGTTAGCCGCAAATTTTACATTTCGTATTGTACCATATGTAGTGTTCAAACTGGATCCATGTCCAATTCAGGATTCTTCCAGTGGACATTTTTGCATCATGCTACGTACTTGGAAGTTTTTTTTTTTTTTTTTTAGAGGACAGAAAAATAAGATATAGGTGTTTATTAAGCAACTAATGTAATTTCGATTTTCTTCCGTGAGACCTAATATTGTCTAAATTTAGAAGTAAAACAACGAGAACTCCGATTGCGGTGTAAATGCCGCAACGCGCCCACTCATGCAAGTCTGAAGAGCGCGCCCACCGAAGGGTTAACGTAAACTTCATCGCGGTCTCACTTGCAACAGAGTAGTGATCCACGGTTGATGTTTTTCGGCGGTAAAAGTGAAATTTTCATTGGATTTCTGTGTCGTTTTCTGAGATTAAGATATATACAAAGTGTTACAGTGTTATATCATTAAAATAGCCTGTATGCAACTGAAACGAAAACGCTTAACAGGTATGCTTAATTAATTGTTTTCTTTGTTTTGCGGTTATTTTATATTAAACTCACTTATAGTCGTAAAAGGGACAACATAACAAGTCTTAAATGGGACGACCGTTTCATGGCTGTTCCTCTCATACACATCTGGACACTATATGTATTATACTTTCCTGTAAAGTTATTATGTAGTGTATCATCTGATACATAGATGACATTGTTTTAAATGATAAATTATTAGTTGATGGCGTATTGTTTCAAATTTAAGAATTAATAAAGTGACTATTCAAAGCGACAAACTTTATCGTCAAAAAAATGTGTGGCAATAAATTAGCCCTCGTTATAAGTTGTAAATTTGCTACAGTTGTATGTAAATTTGCGGTAAATGGGCCAATGAGTCATGCGGAATAAAAGGCACATTCAATATTTTCTGTTCCATGTGTCATTAATAATAAAATATTGATGACTTATACTACAAAGAGTTAATTTTTTCGTAGATTTCGTTGTTTTGTATCATTAAGATTTAGAATTATAATTGTAATACTTAATAAGTTTATTTTTATTAACGTGTCCCTTTCATGACTTATACTGTCCCATTTAAAACCACCTAGTCGTAAAAGGGACATTTCCCACTTTTTTGAAAATCGAAGATTTTGTTATTTTCTATTACAATTGATGAGTTCGCAATATACTTTTATTGAAGAGAAATAAACACGGTTTCTTGTGATGCAGTTGTTTTTTATATACCTATAACGACATTGTCAGAAATGGACGCTAAATAAAAGTGTCCCTTTTATAGCACCTCTCCCCTACCAGGTACCTATGTCAAATTTTTTTTAAACGATCACATCATTTTGTTAGGAGTAATCGTTCCATTCTGCCTCTCAGCAGATATTGCCTCGAAAGCAGGGTTGTCGTATGGAAGAGTGCTTAGCTTTCGAAGGATCACATATCGAAGAAATACATTTCAGAATTTAACCTGCTTTCTGAATTTTAACCTACACCTTTGTATACGTAAATATGGGCACTCCCCGCGATACTGTTTTTGCTTGTCAAACATGTGATAACTATGATTCGAAGTGGTTCTTTAACTATATGCATGGTGGTGAATATGTGAAGCATTGTGTACAGCAATATTATGCGCAATAAATTATGCACCAACTGTTGGTAACTCAAACAAAATTGGGTTTGTAGTGTGCAGTCTGAGTTGATCCCTTATTTGTCCAAATTGAGCGTCATTAGACATTTATATAAATTATTGTGTAAATAGAATTGTATTATGTGCCTCTGTCGAATAATAAGTGAGCAAAATTTTATTCGAATAATGGGTAGCTAATAAGAAGCTAATTTAATCTGTTAAGTGATTATTTAAATAATTGTGTAACTAAATAATATTTCGAGTAACATTGTGGTACTTTTATATTCTATGTAGAAACAGAAACTTTATTTACCACTTGTTATTTAAAATACGTTGCACCTAGTTTTGCAGTATTAAACGTGCATTTCATTCGTCGTTTATAAATAAATTATTAGTCGTCGCTTTTACTTGTCATTTATAATTTTAATCCAATTCTAGCCCATCTCCAATATTCGTTCAGTAAGAAATCAAATTGTTTGCTCAACTGCGAAGTTATTGATAAAGAATTCTTCTAAAGTATACGCATGTACCTAAAGGGTGGCCAAATTATTATACTCAAAACATTTTCCTCAATTTTTGGGATCATTTTAAAATGGATTTAATACGATTAAAAAAAATCTTAAATTGGCAACTAGAGGTTCTGAAAGGAAGCTTTCTTAGCTTTCCAAAACACTCATGAAAATTTGTCTACAATCATCAGTTATAGGCGTTCGAAGTGAAAAGTACCTTTTTTCCTTTGATCGCAAATAACTCGGTCAATAAAAATCATACAACAAAACCAAACAAACGAAATTAAAGAGAAATGTTCGCTCTATAAGAGCTCTTCGTTGGATTTACCAGAAAAAAAAAATTTTTTTGCCCCGTGCATACGTTCAGGGTAGGCAAAAATTTCTGAAACCTTGTTTCCTGCCTTTCATCTTGATAAAACAATATCATAATGGATGGAAGAAAATTTGAGTCCTTGATTCAAAAACTAGAAACTTCAAGCGTTAAAAGAAATATTTTTCGCAGAGATACAGCTATGTATTCCATCGCTTAAACTTACAAAATTTCAAACCCTTCTGTTCGAGTATAATAATTTAGCCACTTATAATTCTCCTATAACAATACTTCGAAAAATGATATAAGTGAGAAGTACGTTGCACAGTAACCTACATTTCCTGCTTCAGACATTACGTTTGGTTACAAACAGCAAAAGCCTTATCTGAAAATGCGCAATATCAAGACACTTGGAATAGATAAGACAAGGTAAAGTAACTCGTAGTAGGTACATACATCCCTATGTACATAGTGCTATAGATAATGCTCTCGTTTTTTAAATGGATGCAATACTCGTGCCCATGAACGTGATGACATCTTCCGTTTGACCTTGGTCTTTATCAACCAAACATATCTACCCTTCCTGCGACTATTATCACTCGAGGAAGGTTATAACGTGTTATTCCACGTAGCTTCCTTATTTTCCTATACTTTTCGCAATAATTTATTTATGCCCTATACAAATATTCATATTGGAAAAAATTTCTTCAACGATTACTGTATATTAGGGTGGCTCTTATTTACTCTTGGTAAAATTTTTTTTCAAGATTTTCTTCGGGGCACCCTGCAGAATAGTTTCAAATAATTAAAAAAAAATCTGTGCAAAGTTTCAGCTCGATCGGATAACGGGAAAGGGTGCCCCTGGGCCGTTAAACATTTCAATCATTATTAAACAGCTCGCGAAGTCGATTTTATATAACGTCTTCGAAGTTATTGATTAAATAAAAAAATATGTCAAACAAAAGTTGTAGATCCGGACAAGGAGCATCTTTTTTGGCGTATTACTATTGTTCGTGCGACAAACGGTTTTCGAAAAAAATCCGAAAACATAAAAAAAAAACTTTTTTTTCAAATTTTGAAAGTTTAAATGCTTCTAGAACGCTTTTTATTTATGAAGGTGAACAAAAAAAATGGAATTTTTATTTTCGAGGACTATTTTTTAAACATTTAAGGGGGGGCATATACCGAAATATGCAAACAAGATAAAAAAAAAATTTCTTCTTATTTTCAGTGTTTGATATGTGATATTTGATATGTTTCCTGAAAAGTAGGAGTCGAAATTCGCAAAAATATCGGAGATTTAGACGTCAGAAGTGAGGTATTCAAAGGCATTTTTCTCGATATCATGATTTTCTAGCATGTTACCCACGATTACTCGAATAAATTTGGCATGGCTATATGAAACACTGTTACTCAGTTTTGTGACGGCGTGGATATTTTATTTGATTCATAGTTTCTTTTTTATTGCCTAAAAAGTGCAAGATTTCATGTCCGATTTTTCAAATTTTGAAAATTTACATGTATATCGAACATTTCTTATTTATGAAGACTGAAAGAAATGTGTATTTTTCATTTTCAACCCTAATGGTTAATGCTGTTACGTCTCTGCCACCAATGAGCATACTTGACTTCTAATGCATATATCTCCGATATTTTTGCAATTTTCGACCCCAACTTTTCAGGAAACATTCATCGCATATCAAACACTGAAAATAAGAAGAAAATTTTTTTTTATCTTGTTTGCATATTTCGGTATATGCCCCCCCTTAAATGTTTAAAAAATAGTCCTCGAAAATAAAAATTCCATTTTTTTTGTTCACTTTCATAAATAAAAAGCGTTCTAGAAGCATTTAAACTTTCAAAATTTGAAAAAGAAAGTTTTTTTTTTAGTTTTTCGGATTTTTTTCGAAAACCGTTTGTCGCACGAAAAATAGTAATACGCCATAAAAGATGCTTCTTGTCTGGATCTACAACTTTTGTTTAACATATTTTTTTATTTAATCAATAACTTCGAAGACGTTATATAAAATCGACTTCGCGAGCTGTTAAATAATGATTTAAACGTTTAACGGCCCAGGGGCACCCTTTCCCGTTATCCGATCGAGCTGAAACTTTACACAGATTCTTTTTTAACTATTGGGAACTATTCTGGAGGGTGCCCCGAAGAAAATTCAATAATCGAAAATAAGAACCACCTTACTGTATATCTACATCCATCCGCACATCTCAACTATTTAGTAAATACTAAAAAGCAAAAAAATTACGCCAAGTACACGAAATCAAATAAATCACAAAAAATAGAAGATAATTACAAAATAAAAAAAAGTTGTGAAATCAAAATGAGCTGCAAGTACATAAAGGTGCTTTCCCGCAGCGTGCAAAGGTGACACTGTGTAACGCAATGTAAGATTCGGTGCTTTCCAACTGCGCTTAATAATATTAAGCAGATATATTTTTATAGAAATAAATATTTCAATACCAATAAATATTTTATTCAAAACACTTGGCGCTGCGAAACCGAATTGGTGTTGTTAAACTGAATACATATGTATAAACTGCATTAATCTTTTTCTTTCTTTCTTGTGCGTGCATTCGTGAATGTGTGTATGTGTGCGTGTGCATATGCTACGTATGATATTAGAATTAAATATATGTAGAATAAATCTAACTGCGTTTCTAATATGTATATGTTTATGTATTTTAGATTGTAAGTGAGTTATTGTAAATTATTAATTTACTATTAATAAGACAATTAACATTTTTTCGGTTTCGTAGCGCCAAGTATTTTGAATAAAATATTTATTGGTATTGAAATATTTATATCTATAAAAATATATCTGCTTAATATTATTAAGCGCAGTTGGAAAGCCCCGAATCTTACATTGCGTTACACAGTGTCACCTTTGCACGCTGCGGGAAAGCACCTTTATGTACTTGCAGCTCATTTTGATTTCACAACTTTTTTTTATTTTGTAATTATCTTCTATTTCTTGTGATTTATTTGATTTCGTGTACTTGGCGTAATTTTTTACTTTTGTAAAGTTTTTTGTGGGGATATCACTTCTTTTTACAAAGATAATTTGCATAGGGAATGTCTTCAGATAATTTTTAATATATATTATATTATATTCTATTTTTTGTGATTTATTTGATTTCATGTACTTGGCGTAATTTTTTTACTTTTTTGAAGTTTTTATGGGGATATGGTTTACATAAAAACCCTAAATTAAAAATAATTTGCTGGTATAAAAACAAATCCCCATAAAAATTCTATTAAAAAATTTAGGCGACTTACCTTGTTAATTGAGACAATAATTCAGTGTCTTGTGTGGATTGTGGTGTAAAAACTCGTGACATTTCAGAAAATTTTGACAACTTTCCTTATTTGACACTCGCCAGGTTTATAACCTGACTGTAAGCTGTCAAAATTTGGAGTAGATTGCATAGTGAAGGCAGGGTTACCAGGCGATCCAGTACACGTACTGGCATATATGACGTCACTTAGCTTGGATTGGCTCGGGGTTGACATGACGTCACAGCGTCACCAATCAAATATAAGTATTCCCCTTCTCCTACACCGTATGACGTCATATAGGCCAGCACACCGCCATTTTTTCAGTACGCCTGGCAACCCTGAGTGAAGGTAACGTAATAGCGTTTGACGAACGAAACATGTGTTAGTTTCTGTTGGCTGAAGGTGTGCGTGTAACGCGTATCGATGAACGAAACATACACTAGTTTCTTTTGGCTGAAGGTGTGCGTGTAACGCGTATACGTCCCTAGTAGCATTTTTGGTTGGCCAACGGTTGCCAACAGTTGGGAATTAGTTGGGATATAGTTAGTGTTTGTGCCTACAAATTCCCAACACAGGGCCTACGGCAAAAAAGTTACGACAGTTTGCCAACGAATATTCAATGTTGGGCCTACAATTGTTATGGTTGGTTAATTAACAAAAAGTTACGACAGTTTGCCAACGAATATTTAATGTTGGGCCTACAATTATTATGGTTGGTTAATTAACAAAACGTTACGACAGTTTGCCTACGAATATCCAATGTTGGGCCTACAATTACTATGGTTGATTAATTAACAAAAAATTTACAACGATGATTAAATGTCGTCTTACAAACGTCAGAAAATTTGCTACATCAAAAAACCTGTTGTGATTTTTCTTTTCTTATTTATAAATACGTAATGAGGACGTCTGTCTTAAGACAAATGTGAAATTTTAAGGAATGAGTCTAAAGGTCGGATGATGATATTTTGTAGAATATTTCGCGTCACTGCACAGTTTTCATAAACAATTAATACTAGTTATGTAACTAGAAATTATAAGTGTTTACAAGGAAGTGTGTTGGTCAGCTGCGAACAGCGGTTGCTTTGTAAGTGGAAAGCTTGGGTTCGATTCTCCTCACCGCGAATTTTTTTTTTTTTCTAAACCAGACCTGAAGAAGACGTATTTACGACGTCTTTTGAAGTTCTTTAAGACGCCTTCTGGACGTTTTTAAGACGTCTTTTGGAAAGAAGCCTTCAGTTGGGCCCAGTTGGGCCTATGGAAAGAAACCTTCGGTTGGGCCTTCGTGTTAAGCGACGTTGGGCCTACGTTGGTTACAATCGTTGGCCCATTTAAAAATAGCGCGACACTTCAACAGTTGGCCAACGGATAACACGTCATTGGCCCAACAAACTCCCAACAAATAAATGCTACTAGGGGTATTATGTTGACGAAAATTTGTCTGAAGGAGAATCAGAATCAGAAGAAAATCTTACCGTTTCTGACAGATCCATGAGACGATATTATGATATCTCTGTTATGCGTGGACAGATTTTATTGAAATTTGGTCTGATTCGAAAGCTTATATGCGGTTTACATAAGAAAAATGCCTTTAAATTTAGAAAATATCGTACGCGTGATGAGATATTAATGAAATAAGTTTCAGGTTAGGTTGGAATAGCCCGGCGACGAGTAAATGATAGCGGTAGCGACAGTCGACATATACAGGGTGTCTTCCCTGTACTTGGCGTCGAGACTCTACCGCGTCTCTAGATCATCACAGTAAAATATTAATCCAACTGCCCGAACCAAAATTACCTAAACAATTCTGAAAAGTTTCTTTTACATTCATCCATTATCCTCCCAACAAATAAGACCTCGCCGTGTAGTTTCATACATCAATAGCACAAAGAAACTGTGCAAATAACGAGCAAAATTTTATGCAAACAATAAACCAGCCGGGACTTTGCGCGGACAATGGCCAGCGATAGGATTGCTGCGATATTGGCCCCCGTTAAAAATTGATAGTTGCCGCGCGGTATTAGCTCGCGCTCTATTCGATTCCTTCATCCTCAGTGGCCCCCTCATTATTCCAGCCATTTCCGATTTTCCCTCCGTCCCGTCGCTTCCCTTCGCTTATTTATTTGCGTCGACGGGAACGCGGACCCGAACCCCGTGGAACGTACCCCTGGGCATTTTCGCACAGGCAGCGTTCGTTTTCGAGCGTCACCGGATTCCAAAGCGATTACTCGCCTCTCTGTAGACGCGTCGAATTGTTTTAGTCGGAAGCGTATGCGTGCACGGTGACCCCCGGAGAGCGCCGGAGAGTTGCGGCCGTGGAGGGAAGGCAGAAAGAAAGGGAACAGCCGCAGGGAGGGCCCGCGACGCGGTTTATCGCTCGAACAAGCCTCGAACACGCTTGTTCGCGATAATCGTATGTAATATCGCGGAACGTTCCTCTCAGCCGTGGGCGGTGGTATTTTAACGCGGAAACGAACATCGAGGGTTGTTGCCCCGTTAATGTTAATTATAATGGGCCCTGTTGCAGCGGAAACGCTGGGCTGATACACCGAGCTTCCAATGCTGAACTTTCATGGCTAACTATCGCATGCCCGCGGAACAAATCGCCGGAATATGGCGGTCGTTGATGATACATTAGAAACGTTGTCGGGCTAAGTTAGCTTAATCATAGGCACACTGCTGCCTGCGAGCTCGCGGTTGATGTTTAATGTTTCTTTTCCACGCAAACACCTTAAGATTCGAAGCAAGCCAGTGCTTAACTCTAGAAACCGTGGAATGCTATCGCATTTGTCCGAGGGACAATTTTCTTCTTCTTTCTTTACTTGCTTTTTAAGGGATTAGCTGCCCTCGGGAGGTAGAAAATGTATCGATTCTTTGGGAATTTATTTCAGATAGTGCATGCATATTTTTATGCACTGGTTTTTATATTCAAATGAGAGACACTTTAACAGATTATTATATTATGTTTTGGTATAAAAATATTTATTAAATATATATATATATATATATATATATATGTATATATATATCCCGGAAGCTGTTTTTAGAAACACGTTTCGCGGTGACCAACATTATTCGGAACTGGGCTATCTGAAACCAAAAAACGAAGAAGATTTAGTTAGTGCGATAGTTTATCTAGTCTTCGATCGTTCCGTTTTATAAAATATTAATCTGGGACAAAATGGCAGATGTTTTTGATGAGACATCAGTGTTTTTTTTCTACGAAAATCGATCATTTCACTTAAAACATCTGCCATTTTGTCCCAGATCAATATTTTATAAAACGGAACGATTAAAGAGTGGATAAACTATTGTACTAACTAAATCTTCTTCGTTTTTTGATTTCAGATAGTCCAGTTCCGAATAATGTTGGTCACCGAAAAACGTGTTTCTAAAAACAGCTTCCGGGAAACCAGTTGTAATTGTGCAATAAATAAATATTTTTATACCAAAACATAATATAATAATCTGTTAAAGTGTCTCTCATTTGAATATAAAAACCATTGCATAAAAATATGCATATACTTTCTGAAATAAATTGCCAAAGAATCGATACATTTTCTACCTCCTGAGGAGAGCTAACCCCTTAAGAGGTCATTCCACTTTGATCGGCCCAAAAATTAGGCTGTACTTAAAGATTTTTTTCTCAGTAAATACAACATATAATGAAACGAATCTTTTCGGAATTTTTTAAGCTACTCTTATATTACACGAAAAAAATTAAAAAGATATTTTTAATTTGTTGCAAATGTTTTTTTATAGCGTCGATGTGACGCCTGCAACAAAAGGTATGTTCGTGAGTTCCTGGCTCAGACTTATCTGAAGGGTAAAGTTTGAGAAGATTTTTAATTTGTATGAGTGTCGCTCTCGCCCGTAGTTCAATTAACAATTTTTGTCGAAAAACAACCGAGATTTTTCCCCGGGAACATTCGAGAGAACACCCTCTTGGGAAACTTTTTCTTTCAAATCAGTTTCAATTTTCTTTCAAAGAATTTAAATTTGTGATCGGGGCTGAGTTTTTTCGCGAAACGCTGACAAATTTTTATGATTGTGGTATTGTAATTTGTACGAGTTCGATGGGTAAGGAAGAAATGACGCGTACACTACGTTAATTGTAAATATTATAATGATTTGCTTTCGATTTTAAAAATGAAGTTTCTCTTTCTCCATACTGCAATCTTTTATTCAGGTGGTTCCCGAACATTATTTATTGCGGGTCTGTGGATACAGTATACAGTACAGAAACTAAATGGTTGCCAGGGAATATCCGAAAATGTTATAACAGTACCTAGGGTAAAGTACCCAATTGCTGTGGGGTACCCAATTACTGTGCCTCTAGTTTATCACAGGGTTACTAACCGTAACCCTAACCGGGTTTGGCTCTCTAATGTAGTGGAGTAACCCGCAACACCGGGTTACCCAGAGGATTGTGGGGCTGGTAACCCGGTTAACCCGCTCTTGTAATGGGTTATAATTCAGGGATCCTAACCCGAACTGTAACCGGGTTACTATGGGAGGGTTTTGAATACACTTACCAGGAACAAGTTAACTCATTTTGAGCTGGGTACAGGCGTTGTCCGTTTAACTACTTATTTGACTCTAAATACGCATAGAATTTTTTTCATTTTGTTTTTAACTTCTACTGTTCTATTGGGTGTGTTCATTTGAACAGTTTACATCCAAATATCTCGAAAATAACACTTTTTTGCATTCATTTCCAAACGCTCAAGAATTCAAATGCTCGAACTTTCAAATTTTTAAATTTTCAAAAGTGTGAAATGTCAAATTCTTAAAATCTTCGGATTATTAAATTTCGTAACATTCGAAAGTTTTAATTTTCAAATTTTTTAATTTTCAAATTTTCAACGTTTCTAATTTTCAAATTTTCAAAAGCTTAAAACTTCAAACTTTTAAGAATTCGGATCTATAAACATTAAAAATTCTAGAAATTAAACAATTTTACGAATTAGGACTGTTCAGTTACATATACTTTTGCATATATTTTCGGCATATTTTTTTATGTATAGCGCATACATAATACATATATTGCATGCTCATATGTATTGAACACTGAGTTTCTATTTTTACATACCACTTTCTTACAAATGAATAAATTTGGCATATTACTTGTGTTCCAAAATAATATATTTCTTACTTTATATTTCTAAAACTGCACACAATTATTACGATATACTATATTGTAGTCGGATTTTGCATGCACATATTAGGGTAGACTCACTCTACCCGTCTAACTGATAGCAATATAAACAATGTGAATGTACTCTTGTATCACTTGTAACCCGCTCCGAGCTGGTTAACCTGCTCTGTGCACTATGTAGTAACCCGCTCCGTCCCGGTTACGACAGGTTACAGGAACTAACCCTTGGTAACCCGGGTTACGGTTAGGGTTAGGCCGCGGTTAGGAACCCTGGTTTATCATTAAGCATAATTAACTTTATATTTCTCGAATAAAAGATATTAAATTTTTTTATTTAAGTTCAGTTAATTATTTATTTGTTAAAATTAAACATGTAACACACAGAGGTTCTTAAAATACTAAAAAAATTATTTTACTTGTTTGATAATGAATTCGCAAAATTTTCTCTAAAACTTATGAAAAAGCTTAAGAAAATACTGAACGAATGAAGGTCAATATTCAGTAAAATAAATCGTTCTAGGTAAGATTCACAACGTTAATTATATTAGTAAAACATATTTAGATTACAGAAAAACAAAACAGCGATTATCTATTTGAATTTGTGTATTTATTTCCAACAAATTCAGTAACTGAAACGAATTGGGAAGTAGCGTCATTTACTGTGCACAATGACTGGACTAGTTTTCGCACGTTGCGTTAGTTACTGTGTCGCAAACACTGCCGCGCGTGTTAAGTATTCCTAACCTCTAACGCACCTCCGGTTATATTTGGAAAGAAAAGTACGGTAAATATGAAGAATTTATTAAAGTGGTCATCTCTAATGTGAACTTTTAAGGGGTTACACCACCTTGGCGCTCGGAAAAATAGGTATAAAAATAAACTTTTTTTTTGACGCTGCCATTAAGTATATAAAATGATCTTTATTTTACACATATATATATAGTAGTTTTATGAACAATTTACAATATTAACGATTAAAAAAAATAAAAAATGGCGAAAATATAAGCCGATAAGTAGCATAACTACCTTGCTGATGGTGTACTTGATTTCTCTGTTAGGCATCGTCTCAAACATAAAAAATAAATTTTTTCTTATTTAAAAGGATAATAGCTAAAATGTGACGTAGGATTTTTGTGATTGGGTGCCATGTTAGAAAGTTATAAATTTTTTAACTCAAAATTTCGATACAAATTCGAGTCTTTTTTTCAAACAGTCATTCTGTCATTTCTACAAAATTTTTTTTAAATATTTTTCCCTACGTCACATTTTAGCTATTACCCTTCTAAATAAGAAAAAATTTATTTTTTATGTTTGAGACGATACCTAACAGAGAAATCAAGTACACCATCAGCAAGGATTTTCAAAAGAGGGTCCTACTTATCGGCTTATATCTCCGCCATTTTTTATTTTTTTTTAATCGTTAATATTGTAAATTGTTCATAAAACTACTATATATAACTGTAAAATAAAGATCATTTTATATACTTAATGGCAGCGCCAAAAAAAAAGTTTATTTTTATACCTATTTTTCCGAGCGCCAAGGTGGTGTAACCCCTTAAGTGACTTATTATATTTCATTTTTATTACAGAAAAATTTAACTTAAAAATGAGTGTACCTAATAAAAAGCACAGTAATTGCAGCACAGTATTCAAGGAGGAAGCACAGTAATTGCAGCACAGTATTCAGAAAGGGAGCACAGTAACTGATCTTTGGAGATTATAGGCACACAGTAACTAATTCCAGAACTTCTTTTTTTATATTTAATATTATCCAAAGAAGATGTGATATTTGTTTCATGCAAACATTTATATCGATAAAAGAAACATTGAAATTTATCTTTAAATGCTTAAAACAAGTCAATTTCATTACTAATGTTATTTTTACTAGAGAAAACTCCGGAAGTCCTGCAACAGGGCACAGTAATTGGGTACTTTACCCTACTGCAGCAGTCTATATTTTATTTTATGAGATTTGTTTTTAGATTCTAAAGTTAATTTGTAGGTAATTAACGATAAAACCTGCTCCTCTAAATGACTGACATTAGGAATGACCGTGCGACGTGCAAGCTGATTAAACCGTTGTCATTTATGATATCTTATCCAGTCATTTTAGATACATACTGATCTATAAGAGGTTGTACGACTCATTTTGAACATCACAATTGCAGATGTGACTGTGGCATATACAGGGTGTTTTACTAATTCCGTTAGAAGTTTTATGTATTTTGAACTGCCTTCAAACAGGTTGAATACTTTGCCCATTTTATTTTTTTACTGGTTATTTCTCTTAATCTCCAAATATATACTTATTTGTAATGGTCTGTTGGTTGATCAATTAGTGCAATTTAAACAATAAAGTCTAGATTCTGTGTTTGTACATATTTCTGTCTCCTCTTTCTAGAATCGAAAATTAGTGCATTATAAAATCAAGGTATTATATTTCATTTTTCCAAAATATCACTCAAAATTTAAGCTGTATTTATGTAACGGCAGATACGTATCTTAAATTCCAAATAATATTATGCATATTACACAATCATAAATGTGAACTTTACTGTAATTGTAGCCAAGTAATTTGCCTTTGCAAAAAATGATGAAAACTGTAACTGATTTACCGACAATGTATTTTGAAGTTTACTTAAAATTTAAATGAAAATGTATGTAACCGTTTAATCAATCGAATCACTATTCTTCACTTTATTATGCTCTTTACTTAAAAATTTAGTAATTCTTCTTATTCGATATCTATTTGAATAAAATTTGAAAAACCGTCGCCTAGACTCTGCTATATTTATATGTTTCATTCATCTTTCTACCAAGGAAATTTATTGTGTACACCATGGAAATATAGTTGATGGTCCTCCCAGAAAATTTATCAGAATACACAACAGTGATTGATGTGTACTTGTATTTATTTTTTTTGCATAACTAGTGGGGGTATTTTAATCTTCAAATGAATATAAAATTCTCGTTACAGCTTCCTGGTATAGAAGATGTCTATAAATCGTAGTGGTTTGTGTTTCATGGGGATTCGACTCGTTCATCTTACAATTACTTTCATCCTGCTATACATACATATACTTAATCACAGGCTGCCACGATGATTTTTCTCAAAACACGCTTCGTGATTATACACGAAAGCAGTGTGCCAATTATTGCGACGCATTTCCTTCAGCGTGGTGCTTCAGAACTCCCTGAGGCTAAAAACAAAATCATTCAGAGTAGAACTAAAAAGTATCTTTTACCCGTCCCTTTTTTTTTAATAACTAACGTATATAGGTGTTCTTTTATTTATCATAACAACGCAGGTACACAGATACACATTTTTGTGTTGTGTCGCTTCCTAATTTTTAAATGAAAATTTCGTATCCTTCTCGGGCGATGTATATCAGTGATTCCCAACCTGTGGGTCGCGAAGTGTTTTCTGAAGGGCCGCCACAGTTTTTTGGGTTTATTTTTTCAATTTTAAATTTTGGGTTTATGTTTTCTTTACCTTATTAAATTTACCTTACCTTGTATGGGGGCGACGGGTTGCAGGTTATTTGAATATTATAAAAGGAGGTTGCGACTAAAAAATGGTTGGGAAACACTGCCGTATACAAAAAGAACAAATCGGATGCTTAGAAAAAACGAGTAAATTAATTGCCCCTGACACACGGAACTTTGAGCTTAATATCGAATTAAATAACCGAAATGTTTTGCAATATTAATTCAATTAAAAATTCTCCCAAAATTATTACGGTGATTCTGTATCTAAATGCTGAATAGTTTAATCGACGTTCCTTCATTCATGCAGTAATTTTATTGGATCAACGATCAATTTATAAACGGAAAATCTTACGAAAGGCTAATGAGTTTACCGGTTAAAAGCATTAAGGGGTAACACCACTGTAACAGCTTGAAAAATAGCGTTTTTTTGGCAAATTTTCTTGGATGGAAGGAAAGGTAATAGAATAACTATACTGGAGGAAGTTATTAAGCACATATTTTGTTATTAAAAAAAAAAAAGTTATTGAGAAATATTACAAAATGGCGGCACTGAAGCCATTCTCGTGAGGCATGTTGAAGTTTTAGCGCTCTGCGGCACGCAGTGTAGCTGGTGCAAATTTGAATTTAAAAAAAAAAAATATGACTTAAATCTACATGTTTATAGCTAGAGAAATACGTAGGGGATTTTAAAAATATTGATTTTTGTATGATTGGTGAGCATTTGAATGAAAAACGTTCAATTTTCTATAAAAAGAGGGCAATCATTTGTTAATAAGTAATGTTTAAATTAACTTATCGAAAATCCCGTACGTAATTCTCTTGAAAATGTTATTTTAAAGATATTGTTAAAAGTTCGAATGAAAAGAATGAAAATTGTTGGAGTTATGCTGCGTGCCGTGTTGAAAAATCGTGTTTCGAGAAAAACGCGTTTAACGCCGGTAGTCGTTTCGAAGCAGTCCGATGCGCTTGGGGAAGAGCTCGAAATTTCAAGGAAACAAATTTGTTTCAAGTAATACAGTTTTTGCCCCATATTCTAAAAGGTTCAAAGCATCTTTTAAGCAAATAAAAAAAAAAACAATTTTCCGAAAAATTTACAGTGGTGTTACCCCTTAACGCCGGTAGTCGTTTCAAAGCAGTCCGGTGCGCTTGGGGAAGAGCTCGAAATTTCAAGGAAACAAATTTGTTTCAAGTAATACAGTTTTTGCCCCATATTCTAAAAGGTTCAAACCATCTTTTAAGCAAATAAAAAAAAAATCAATTTTCCGAAAAATTTACAGTGGTGTTACCCCTTAAAATGGAAAGAGGATTAACAATTTTTCGCGTTACAAAATTCAAGCTGAAACATGTCATAAAACCGTTAGTGCGATATTTGATTACATAAAACTAAATAGACTATTACATATTACATAGTCTATTTTTCAACGACGTAGAAGGTTCGTTAAAAACATAGAATGGAATATAAAACGAAATTGACAATCATTTTTTGAGAAAAAGGTTTATTCTAAAATTTCATCAGTCATGTATAAGCAATACTATACTGGGTATTCTAGGAATTATTGTTATTATTAGTTTGGACGGATAAATACGTTGGCATAATACAAAATACAGTATAAAGGAGTTGGCATGGAGGACAGGAATTGGATATAAAGTACGCTAAATAATGAGAAACAGAAATATCTTAATATGTTTGTCTGTCGCGTAAAAACTTTCGAACGGTAAACTCTAGGGTCACGAAATGTGTCGCAGCTCATTATGCTTTTCTAATCCAGACGCATGTGACTATTTTCACAAAGAATAAATAAAAAAAAATTTGTTTTTTAAAATCAGAATCTAAATTACTGGGCGAAGCCGAGTAGTACAGCTAGTTGACAATAACTGAGTTATAATTGGCAGTAGGGGAGACCGGGTATGGTTGTCTCATTTTCTTATTTTGATTTTTTTACGGGTCATAGCTGCAGGGAAGTTCATTCAAACTTAGATTAAGGGGTTATGCCTACCTGCAAGGTCTGAAAACGCAAGTATTTTCGGGATTTTTGGGGGGAAAAACTTGAAGAGTTTTTTAAGCAAACCTTTATGTATTAGAAAGTGTACATCTTATATTACTTGTAGTAATTATTCCAATGGAAAATATAAATAAATAAAAGAAATATCAGTGATCTCCCGGCAGCGATTTTTTTTCCAGTAGTTTGCGGTGATCACTCTAACTTTGACCAGATTCATCTGAAATGAAAAATTCGACGGAATTTAGTTAGTATATTAAATTATCTAGAAAGGAAGGTTGGAAGGGGGAGTACACGTGTGAGGGGCCCCTACGCTGGACAGCGCTGAGTTACGCTGACAAGGGGACCTTCAGGACTGGCAAATTCAGAAATTGTTTATACTTAGTGTACGCGAAGGTCTTCACTCGGATTTTAATTTCCCAAAGCAGTAAGGCGCGCTTCCCCTCCAAATTTGAGAAAATCGACTTTGAAAAATGTGGAGTTCCCTTATTAACGAATAGCGTTGGCCAGTGCGTAGCGCTCCCGGCTAGTAAGCATGAGGTCGCCAGTTCACCGAAAATCTATACGCACTATGTTTCTTCCGAATAAGCCCATTTTCTGGAATTTCGCTTCAACATAGTGGATTCGCTATCTTCAATTTCAAAAATCGGACTTTAAATTCGGAACCGGGGGCCAAAAAGCCCCCAGATACTGATCTGCTAAAAGCGCTGTATATTTCGCTAAATATATAAAATCGGCAGCGAACTTCAAAATTCCGGCCGGACAGACCGATAGAGAATCTAATTGCGAAGAATTGAAAAAAATCGTCAAGTTTACTGAAAAATTACGATCTGTAGGGTGATTTGGACAAAAAATGTCATTACCCAAATAGCACAAAGACATCTTATGTACGTCCGAAGGACGTCCGTTTGGAGAATGTCCCGAGAAGGTCCATATGTCCTCTGTACGTCCTCGTTAAGTTCTTTAAATGTCGTAGGAAGGTCCTATTTACAAAGTGGGACGTCCTGAGAACGTGCTGTGTCAACATTCTCAGAACGTTTTCCGAACGTCCGAAAGTAAAGTTAAAGACGTCCAAAAGGCGTCTTAAAAACGTTTTGCAGATGGTTTAAAAGCGCCTTAAAGACGTATTCATCAAGTCTGGGTTAGGACATTAAGAAAAAAAATTTGGCGGTGACGGGAATCGAACCCAGGACTCCCAGATTACGAAGCAACTGCTTTTCGCAACTACTCAAGACACTTCCTTGCAAATAATTCCAATTTCTAGGTATATAACGATTATTAATAGTTTATAAAAAATATGCATTGACGCGAAATATTCTACAGAATATCATCATTCGACCTCTAGACTCATTGCTTAAAATTTCACATTCGTCTCAAGACAGATGTTTTAACGACGACTGAAGACAGACGTCTTGAAGACGTTGTAAGCTACCTGGGAACATTTCAGCATTTCAGCGTCTTCATTGCACAAAAAAATAGCGCAAAGGCGAGGTTCAGTCGTAAGTCTGTTTTGCAACCGAACCTGAATCATCTGCAAAACCTACAAGACTGTTGTTCTTCGAACATCTGAAATGTAGATCTTCTAAAGATTCACAATACTTACGAGACGAATGTTCTGGGAACATTCGAAATGTAGTCGTGCAAAATAATCACGTGACTTACAAGATTGTTTGATGTTTCTAGAACATCCGAAATTTAAGTCCTAAGAACGTGCGTAGGACTTAAGAAACGGACGTTCCTAGAACATCCGAAATTTAAGTCCTAAGAACGTCAGTAGGAATTAAGAAATAGACGTTCCTAGAACATCCGAAATTTAAGTCCTAAGAACGTCCGTTTCTTAAGTCCTACGGACGTTCCTAGAACATCCGAAATTTAAGTCCTAAGTACGTCCGTAGGACTTAAGAAACGGACGTTCGTGGAACATCCGAAATTTAAGTCCTAAGAACGTCCGTAGGACTTAAGAAACGGACGTTCCTAGAACATACGAAATTTAAGTCCTAAGAACGTCCGTAGGACTTAAGAAACGGACGTTCCTAGAACATCCGAAATTTAAGTCCTAAGAACGTCCGTTTCTTAAGTCCTACGGACGTTCCTAGAACATCCGAAATTTAAATCCTAAGTACGTCCGTAGGACTTAAGAAACGGACGTTCCTGGATCATCCGAAATTTAAGTCCTAAGAACGTCCGTAGGACTTAAGAAACGGACGTTCCTAGAACATCCGAAATTTAAGTCCTAAGAACGTCCGTAGGACTTAAGAAATGGACGTAGGACGTTCGGATATAAACTGGACATGAAAAGGACGTCCTTGGGATGTGCGGTGCTATTTGGGTATGTACCACTAAAATCTCTTAATTTTCGACAAAACCCGTTGCTTCATGAGTGCACAAATGGAAAAAAAACAATATTCGTACATTGTTCCTCACATATTCAACTGCTTTGAGTAGCAAACATTGTACAGTTTACGGAAAATTTTGGAATGCATTTACGTCCGGGTTTCCGGATAAATACCCCACTGTGCGGCGCGGTAAGAAGAAATGCATTCTCTAAGTGGTATAATACAGTCCACAAAGAAGCGTCAGCCGTTATAAGCGAGTCGAGGGCTGGGACCAAGGAGCTTTGCTTTCTGTTGCTTCTCCTCCCTTCTCGGCTGCTTAATAAACTCCCGGGCTATTAATCATTATGCCGTCCATTCAGGCGGCTTTATCGGAGATGAACGAAAGCAGCGCGACGCAACGTGCGTAACCTTCGTCGCACAATAGTGAATGGGAACGAGCACCACTTACAGCTGATACATTTAATCGAGCAACCGTTTTTTTTCTTAACTGTTTAATTACACAAAACTGATTTCTTTCATGCAACTCTGCCACTTTCGAATTCACGCCAGGAGGAGAAGCACTCGCTGTTGGGGTGTTGCAACGTGGCTAGGTATTTCTTCATTGTGGTTTCATCACGGCGGGGCTGTAAAAGTCATTCGGCGATGCGGTGGTGTTCGTTTTATCGCCGCGAAACAAGGATGATTGGTTCATCTCGATTTTTATGAAACAGTGTTCTTCTCTGTGTGCGACGGATATGTAATGTGTGTTTTGAATCTGCATGTGTGCTCAAGAGCGCGGATGTCCTAGCATTGTGCGTTGCCATTGCCTCTTGTTACTTGTTATTTTCTGTTTCAAAAGAGCAGTGGTATCTGTTGCTCTTTTGGCTTGGTAATGGATCTTTAACGACTGTGTTGCATAATGTGTGACTTTCTTCTTATTATTTTCTGAATATTTGTGATGGGTATACCTGGAGTGAGTCATTGTACGAGACAGAGTTGGGCATTATCTAGATAAAAAACTTATTTAAATAGCAAATCGAATAAAACATACTATATCTTTATCCGTTATTCGAACTTCGAATAACCCCAAAGTATCTTTATTCGAAGTGCCACGGATGAAATGTTTATTCGACGAGAATTCATTCAACGAGGCAAAGATACTTTTTTTATTCGAAGGTCTTCCGCTCTGTGATTCGAATACTTTTTTCTATTTTAGCTGTATCTTTATTCGAAGACCTCGAATACTTTCGGCAGGCGCCTGGGTCGTTCAAGGGCTGAGGCGAGCGAGGCAGCGGTCCCCTGCTACGGTCGCTCAGCCACGTGTCACCAATTTCACAGAAATTAAAGTTCTTTATTTTTCGTCGCATTGCGCGCCGAAAACAGTGTGCAGCGAAAACCACGTCCACACACGTGCAATGCGCGCTCGAATTTGCACTTGAGACCCTCCAAAAAGGTCGTTTTTAACGGCGACACGCGCACCACAGCCGCGCAAATGTTCGTCGAAAGAATTGGAACATCTTTTTCCACAGGGTGATTTTCCAGAGACGCCTGTCATAGAGATGCCACCTGATACCCCGGGACGATGTCAACCCCGTGTGGTGCCTCACCGAATTTTATGGCTTTAGACCCTCAAAGGGGCTGGAATACCATTAACAAGTGGATTTCCACATTTCTCGTCGGATCTTTACGAAAGTGTCATGAATCGACTCCTTGTGTTTTAATGCTTTCCCCATGAAAATGGAACCAAACCCGACATAATTCGGGCTATAATTAACGAAGTTACACGAAAAATTGGTTTGCAGCATTTATAGCTTTCTTCGTTAAAAATTGTCCGATTTGCATGATATTTTTCCCTTTTCATCGGGAGAATATCAGGAATCCATTAATGTTACTTTCAGATCGATACGACGAAAAATAAAGAACTTTAATTTCTGTGAAATTGGTGACACGTGGCTGAGCGACCGTAGCAGGGGACCGCTGCCTCGCTCGCCTCAGCCCTTGAACGACCCAGGCGCCTGCCGAAAGTATTCGAAGTCTTCGAATAAAGATACAGCTAAAGTAGAAAAAAGTATTCGAATCACCGAGCGGAAGACCTTCGAATAAAAAAAGTATCTTTGCCTCGTCGAATGAATTCCCGTCGAATAAACTGGCGCTTCGAATAAAGATACTTCTGGTTTTTTTTTTATTCGACGACGAACGAATAAAATTTTTCTGTTTTATTCGAATTTGAAATTTTTATTTAAAATAATTTTTTGCCCATCTCTGATTTCAGGACAGATTGTTTCTAAAGATACCATGTTCTACACGAATTTTTGTCTGTTATGAATTTGTATATGAAAACACGCCAGCATTTGCGATACATGTTGTATGCGAGCTGAAACAAAGAGATGGAATGTATTTCATTCCAGAAATTCAGCAAAAGCCTTTTCCTAGCCGTCCTGCGTAACATAGACCGTTTGCTCCATAGAATCTGGAACAATGGAAAGATGGAAGTTAGCAGTAATGCATGGGCATTACCGCGGTTGACAAGCTTTTAGAGCAACATTTCTTCGGACTAACTAATGGGCTTTCCGATAGGCGCATTCAATTTAGCTGCGCCCCTATTGCGGCCTTAATGCAAACGCAATGAGACGATGAATTGGAGTGATTTCCCGCCGTAGCGTCGTCTTCGTCGTTGCATCGCATTACTTCAACATTTCCAAAATTATTCTGCTTTTCTCAAAACATAGACGAAAGTTAAAATGGTGAATGGATTCATTAATTGAAAGTGTGTAGCAACCTTAAATGCAATTTCTAAGAATTTTTATTTAATTCAGAGCAATTTCTAAGAAAAAAAATCGGAAATATTCTTTTTTAGAATTGAAAAGATGGAGATTTTTAAAAAGGCACATTTATTGGACCGTGTTAGATGCAAACAAGTCGTGCAAAAAGAGAATTTAATTTGTTTCTAGTGTATTCGTTTTAACCAAAAATTCAAAATAAATTATTTTAATTTTTTTTTTAAAAATGTTATTAAGTAAGAATTTTTACTTAAATGGACGCCAGTTATCATTGAATCTCAAATAAGTTTCTTAAAAAATTAAATGCTTAAAATATTTATTTTTAACCCTTTCAGTACGGCGTACATTTCCGCGAAAGTGCTTTTAACTAATTTTTTTTTTTTTTTTTGTGAACTATCGGGGATGCCGACTAAAGTCGGCGCCAGGAACGGCGGCTCGTTCTGTGACGCCGGATACATCCGGCACTGGTACACACAGGTCATCAGATGGATGCCGGATATATCCGGCGCTGGTACCGAAAGGGTGAATTGTTCTGATTACGATTAACCATTATGAATGAATATTTTTTTTTTGCCCCCAGTAACCATTGTCGATGACTCGAATTTTATTTTGGTTACCCATAACCATTGCTGAGGGCGAAATTTTTTTTGTTACCGCTAATAACCAATATCGACCGAAGTTTTTTTTCTGGTTAATAACATTACTGATCAGTTATTAACTATGCTGACAATTAGAATTCATTGAGAACATAAAAAATATTAATTATAAAACTTATATCCCATTCTTTGTTTCATATATATCCCTACTGTTTTTTTGCTTCATAAAATATACATGTAAGTTTTATCTTTGTTTCATGTCGTCACGGAATAGTAATTATCAGTAATAAAAAGACATACATGTCTTCATTACTTACAAGTAAACGAATAATTGAGTTTATTAAGAAATAATTTCAGTTATATTATAAGGAATTTATAAATAAACTAGTGAGAAAAGTAAATTGCTTCGTTAGGATAACTAATAATAACAAACTCATTCATATTTCAATCTTATTTTTCCTTTACACTTATCATAGTGAAGTATTTTTTCCAAAAAATGAACTTATATCACTTTCGAAAAAAACATTCCTGCGATAACATTTTACAGTTCAACTTCTTTTTATTAATTTACGAGGATATTGTTCACCATTCACCGTGTGATTATAAATATAAAAAGAGGGTATCTATATCTGACTAAAACTAACATTAACTCATTTCTCAAAAAAATGGACTTATACCACTTTCAGAAACAACGGCTCATATAATCTTCCATGGCTTGTATTGTTTAAACAAGTTTGAAACTAGCAAAGTGATGACTTATGTTTGAGATCGGTGAAAGTCGATCTTCTCGGAAACGAAGGCTTTTATCAACGAACTTTATTCGACCTTTTCGATTTGTTTTTGTAAAAGGAGTCACTCCACGATCGGGTGTCCCCGATTCCACTCTGCATGTATACATATAACACGGATGTTTGAGTATCGCTCGTAATGAAAGTAACAGTCAGTAGAGCTCTACAATCCTGGTGAAGGGTCGCTGATATAACCATTGATCATAGTCATTCGTAAGCCATTACCTAACAATGTTCCCATTTATGTTTAGATGGTTTCTTTAATCGGTTCATTGCCTTCGAAGAAATACTTATCGTTACTATTTAATCAGCGCAGAGGATTAAGTAAAATAGACAAATACTTGTTTATTATTATTCATTATCAAATGTAAATTTTTATAGGGTGTTGAATTTGTTGCCATCAGAATTTATTAAATATTCACGATGTTCTTGAACTGTCACGTTTAAGTATGATTTAATCATTTATTCATTTCACAGGCTGTATAGAGAGAACTCAAAAAATGCTGAGAATAGTACAGTTTATTGAGAAAGAGAATTAATACTGAGGTGATACAAAAGATGCTCATCAGCTCGAGACACGAGAGATTACTGCTGTGTGTAACCGAACGCTCGGGTCGGTTGCGAGAGCGAGAGTGTGTATGTGAGTGTAAGTGAGATGTGGTGTTGAACAGTATGTATGTATGATCGCGAAAAGTAAATACAAGGTTCATCAGCTGATCCAGGTTTCTTGCGGCTGATGTGGAAAGAGAGAGATAAATAGAGAGAGAGGGATGATTTTGCCGAAACACAGTCCATTTTTGACATTATCATGCAGCAGATTATATTAGAATGAATTGTGAACTTCATTTAATTTTAAATAGACAAAATTAAAAAACTTTTTGCGTTACACATATTCCCACGGTTTTCTGTTGAATTAAAAACCACTTCGTATGCATAGACACCTGTTACACTGGCTTTAATTTACAATTTTTAATTTATTACTAAAAAATGGTTGCATAATATTACTAGAATCGTTTTCCTATTACTACATTCGTTTCAATGAAATAATCTTACTAATTGTAACCGTATTTATTTCCTGTTTCAGGTGAGTACTGTTTGAAACCTGTTTACAAAATGTGGATTGTTAATACAATGGATTTGGAAACTGCTTGGAGGTATTGTTTTTACTTGTCTCAATTATTAATTTCTCTACATAAGTAATTCTTTAATATTCCACATATTTGGAGTTTATTTATTTCCCTGTAAATGAATTGAAAGCATTTGGTTACAATTTAATTATATTATTTTTTGTTAACTACCATAGCCACTCAACTTTTGAAATTAGCCGATCCGCATTAAATATTTAGAATTGAAGCGAGCAGCTTTGTCTCACAATGTCGTTTTGGTTATTCATTTGAATATAGAAGTGAATAAAATATTTATTAGACAAAAAAACTTCGAAATGGGGAAAAGCGTTTTTGAAAGGAATTATTACATTAATTGGAGGTAGAATAAGAATCGTGTTATGGGGTCAATTTTAATGGATTCTTGAGCAAGTCGAGTTTGAATCGTGACATGTATACATATGCAAAGATATGTACAACGTACATATGTATATGTGTCATAATGCAAGATGCTCAAGAAGCGAGTTGGGAGTTAGTGGCACGTTCGTGATAGGATTCTCCATTAATTGTAGATGCATGCTGTTTCCGTTAAATTCAAGCATTGTTTGCCATATACGAGGGTCAATAATGTCAATATATCTTGCAACGCGTTACGTCTTCAATGCAACAGTGACATTCCAAATAACGCAGCTTAAAGTGCATCGTGGTTAAATTATGTCGTGTTTAAGGGGCTGTTCCGTTCTAGAGCCCATAAAAATAGGTGATTTTAGGAATTAATTAAGGGAAAACCACTACACATAATTTAATGGGACTTTTTGCATTGAATTAAGGATGTTTTAAACTATAGATATAAATTTTTTGTTTCATAATTAATCATTGCAAACGGCTCTGGGGAATCGTTAAAGTCCAGGCGTAAAAAATCATCCAAATCGGTGGAACCTGTAGCACCTAAACCATTGGTCTGAAGTAACAAACAGTACCAGGTTATTAAAGGGCACGAAACTCGTTCGTGGACTGATCAGAAAAAATTACAAAAATTACATATTTTGAGAAAACAAGGACACTTGAAGTTTGAAATCACTTTTTCCCTATATTTTTCGTCCTTTCAACGCCTTTAAAAACTTAATTTTTTTTTTAATTTTACCGATCTATCCACGAGCGTGAAGTATATTCTTCAAAATAAAAAAAGTTTCAGTCGAATCGGATAATAACTTTTGGAGATAATTTCAAAATTTCCTTTTAAACACATATTCCTAAAAGTTTGAACATTCGGAAAATGAAATAAAAAAAATCGATTTTTAGACCCGAACCTCCCCTTAAAGGTATGCAGAGAAGGCAGTTTGTCGAGTTATAAATACAGCGTTTATTCAGTGATAACACAAACGTCCCTTGCATGTCTTTTCGTTTATACTTGCGGTGCACTTAAGTGCATAACTCCATATCACTGTTTTAATCAAATTTTCCACCTTTTTTACTTGCCATGAAGACCTGTTAATTGTACGCAAAGAAATATCTGTAAATCACGATATTTGTTTATCTTGTATTTGTTTCCTTTTGTGCTTTATGTGTACAAAATTTAGCATTTACGCGGGAAGTGACATAGGAATTATAGAAGAAATCTTGAAAAAGTGTACGTTTTACTTCTATTCAGATGTTAAATAAATTAAATTCTTTTGTCATGAAAATTTTCTTCTCTACTGATTTCTTTAGACTTGGGAAACTTTCGTTTAAAATCATAATTTATGATTTAAAAGAAAGCGTAAAGAGTATAATTACAGAAACTGCACATGCACGACCAAATTGTACCAAATTTATTTTCTAACAGATGTCCCAACTGATTTAGAAGATAAACACCTGTCATCCCAAATAGCACAAACACATCTTATATACGTCCGAAGAACGTCCGTTCCGGACGTACTGTACGTTCGGAGAATGTCCCGAGAAGGTCCATATATCCCCTGTACGTCCTCGTTAAGTTCTTTAAATGTCGTAGGAAGGTCCTATTTACAAAGTGGGACGTCCTGAGGACGTGCTGTGTCAACATTCTCAGAACGTTTTCCGAATGTCCGAAAGTAAAGTTAAATACGTCCAAAAGGTGTCTTAAAGACGTTTTGCAGATGGTTTAAAAGCGCCTTAAAGACGTCTTCATCAAGTTTGGGTTAGGACATTAAGAAAAAAAATTTGGCGGTGAACGGAATCGAACCCAGGACTCCCAGATTACGAAGCAACTGCTTTTCGCAACTACTCAAGACACTTCCTTGCAAATAATTTCAATTTCTGGGTATATAACTATTATTAATAGTTTATAAAAAATGTGCATTGACGCGAAATATTCTACAGAACATCATCATTCGACCTCTAGACTCATTGCTTAAAATTTCACATTCGTCTCAAGACAGATGTTTTAACGACGACTTAAGACAGACGTCTCGAAGACGTCGTATGCTATCTGGGAACATTTCAGCGTCTTCATTGCACAAAAATATAGCGCAAAGGCGAGGTTCAGTCGTAAGACTGTTTTGCAACCGAACCTGAATCATCTACAAAACGTACAAGACGGTTGTTCTTCGAACATCTGAAATTTAGGTCTTCTAAAGATTCACAATACTTACGAGACGAATGGTCTCGGAACATTCGAAATGTAGTCGTGCAAACGAATCACGTGACTTGCAAGATTGTTTGATGTTTCTAGAACATCCGAAATTTAAGTCCTAAGAACGTCCGTAGGAATTAAGAAACAGACGTTCCTAGAACATCCGAAATTTAAGTCCTAAGAACGTCGGTAGAACTTAAGAAACGGACGTTCCTAGAACATCCAATATTTAAGTCCTAAGAACATCCGTTTCTTAAGTCCTACGGACGTTCCTAGAACATCCGAAATTTAAGTCCTAAGTACGTCCGTAGGACTTAAGAAACGGACGTTCGTGGAACATCCGAAATTTAAGTCCTAAGAACGTCCGTAGGACTTAAGAAACGGACGTTCCTAGAACATCCGAAATTTAAGTCCTAAGTACGTCCGTAGGACTTAAGAAACGGACGTTCGTGGAACATCCGAAATTTAAGTCCTAAGAACGTCCGTGGGACTTAAGAAACGGACGTTCCTAGAACATCCGAAATTTAAGTCCTAAGAACGTGTGTAGGACTTAAGAAACGGACGTTCCTGGAACATCCGAAATTTAAATCCTAAGAACGTCCGTAGGACTTAAGAAACGAACGTTCTCGAAACATCCGTAATTTAAGTCCTAAGAACGTCCGTAGGACTTAAGAAACGGACGTTCCTAGAACATCCGAAATTTAAGTCCTAAGAACGTCCGTAGAACTTAAGAAACGGATGTTCCTAGAACATCCGAAATTTAAATCCTAAGAACATCCTATGTGTGTTCAAAATGGACGCAGGACATTCGGATATAAACTGGACATGAAAAGGACGTCCTTGGGATGTGCGGTGCTATCTGGGATTAGGTATATATAGATATGTTACTTCTAAATATATCCTTTCAACACTTATGATTCATGCGTGACGCAGTAAGACGTCATACCATAATTCGAATAACAGATCGTTCAGATAGTAGAACGTTCGAACAATGCCGCTTCCAATAATGGAACCTCGATTATAAAACCTTATCGATAACGCGTCTATGCGAAGCGTAGCGATATTGTAAGCGTTTCGTACAGATAGTGAGCGATTATGTTTGGCGATACAGGTAAAGGTTAATAAGACCATCATCATGGCTCGAGTTGATGCTAGAGAATTCAAGTGTACCGCTTCCCCTCGAAATATCAGCCCTCGCAAACGAATACCCCGCGCAAAGTGGTTCCAGCACACGAGCTGGTGCAAAATGAGTGGATTCAAAGCCACGCGAAACACTCGCGTACACGCGGTACCTACTCGATGCTCCGTTGGTTTGTAATTAACGCGGAAACGCGAGCCACAGTTGTGGCTAATTAGTATCGCGTAACGAAATCCAAGCCACAAGCCCGACCGCTCCAAAACATAAGAATAGGTACGCCTGTTCGTCCACACGTGGACCTCGATCGTTCTGTTGCGTTCACGCGACACGAGCGACGTGAGCGATGCTGGTGATGGAATACAAAATAAAGGGAGCTCGGTAACGCTGTCACGCGTTTCGAAGCAGGCCACGCTTTAAATTTATGAAGCACTTTTGAACGCCAAACAGTTGGCTTGTATAACTGAGCTGTTGGCTTTTTAGTGAAATTTCTGTAAATGTGTAACGTGAACGTAGCACTGACAAGGGAAGATCCCGAAGCGGGAAATTCGAAAAATTCTGAAACTTTGTGAATATGTGGGGAATTTCCTCCTGATTACAAAGGAATTTTTGTTTGCTGCCCAAATTCACTCTGAGGGGGTGTAATTGACCCCTGAAAATCCGGTTATTTTCCGATTTTGTGTTATAACTCGTGAACTATAAAATAATTTTTCTAACAAATGATAGATCTAATTAAAAGAAGTAACTTTTGTCTTTAAACTTTTTTTCTATCTCTTACAGTTCGCGAGTTATAACACACAATCGGAAAATAGCTGAATTTTCAGGGGTTAATTTCACTCCCTTCGAGTGAATTTGGGCAGCAAACAAAAATTGCGTTGTAATCAGGAGGAAATCCCCTACATATTCACAAAGTTTTAAAATTTTTTGGATTTCCGGGTTCGGGATCTTTCCTTGTGAGTGTAGATGCATACTTTGCGGTATGTAGGTACTATGAATGTTTTAATTTCTGGTGAAGAATATTCTGTGCGAGTCATAGGTAGATTTTGTTGAAAAGGTAAGTGGTCGATGGACAGGTTGACTGATGAAGTGTGTTTTCTAAGGGGTATGGAGGTAAGTACCCAGATAGCACCGCACATCCCAAGGACGTCCTTTTCATGTCCAGTTTATATCCGAATGTCCTGCGTCCATTTTGAACATACATAGGATGTTCTTAGGATTTAAATTTCGGATGTTCTAGGAACGTCCGTTTCTTAAGTTCTACGGACGTTCTTAGGACTTAAATTTCGGATGTTCTAGGAACGTCCATTTCTTAAGTCCTACGGACGTTCTTAGGACTTAAATTTCGGATGTTCTAGGAACGTCCGTTTCTTAAGTCCTACGGACGTTCTTGGGACTTAAATTTCGGATGTTCTAGAAACATCAAACAATCTTGTAAGTCACGTGATTATTTTGCACGACTACATTTCGACTGTTCCGAGAACATTCGTCTCGTAAGTCTTGTGAATCTTTAGAAGATCTACATTTCAGATGTTCGAAGAACAACCGTCTTGTAGGTTTTGCAGATTCAGGTTCGGTTGCAAAACAGTCTTACGACTGAACCTCGCCTTTGCGCTATTTTTTTGTGCAATGAAGACGCTGAAATGCCGAAATGTTCCCAGGTAGCTTACAACGTCTTCAAGACGTCTGTCTTCAGTCGTCGTTAAAACATCTGTCTTGAGACGAATATGAAATTTTAAGCAATGAGTCTAGAGGTCGAATGATGATATTCTGTAGAATATTTCGCGTCAATGCACATTTTTTATAAACTATTAATAATCGTCGTATACCTAGAAATTGGAATTATTTGCAAGGAAGTGTCTTGAGTAGTGGCGAAAAGCAGTTGCTTCGTAATCTGGGAGTCCTGGGTTCGATTCCCGTCACCGCCAAATTTTTTTCTTAATGTCCTAACCCAGACTTGATGAAGACGTCTTTAAGGCGCTTTTAAACCTTCTGCAAAACGGTTTTAAGACGCCTTTTGGACGTATTTAACTTTAGTTTCGGACGTTCGGAAAACGTTCTGAGAATGTTGACACACCACGTTCTCAGGACGTCCCACTTTGTAAATAGGACCTTCCTACGACATTTAAAGAACTTAACGAGGACGTACAGAGGACATATGGACCTTCTCGGGACATTCTCCGAACGTACAGTACGTCCGGAACGGACGCCCTTCAGACGTACATAAGATGTATTTGTGCTATTTGGGTAGGGTTTGTCGGTTTTTAAAAACCGGTTTTTATTTATAAATTTGTAAAATTCAAAAACCGGTTTTAAAATTTAAAAAACCGGTTTTATATACTAAAATTAAATATTTCGTTAAAAACTTTGACATTTTGACATGAAATCTCTTAGGATAGAAGCATATTGTAATAGGTAACAGTTTACTGTGAAACTAATCTTCATGGATTCATATTTTCTGTTGAAAAATACTAAATGGAATGAAGATTTATAATATGGTACCACATTTTAAAAGATTTATATTTTGTACGGATTTCAGTTATTTTATTTTTTTTCAATTGGTTTTGTATACAGTCTATTTTATTGTATTATATTTTTGTAGATGCATAAATATTAAATGAACTCAAAAATTGTTAGGATTTTAGTTATTTTAATTTTTTTAATTTATTTGGTTTTGAATAGATAGGGTATATTTTATTTTGTTATATTTTTGTAATTCCATAATATTAAGGAAACTGAAAATTTTTAAAGTAAGTACAAATATTTATTTACTATTTTAATTACATTTTTTTGGTGAAAATTCGAAAATCGGTTTTCTCAAAAGTCGGTTTTTGTATAAACCCTAGACGTAAGGTAAAGATATTTTTTGAGTTGTTTAAAATTGGTTTGTATCTTCGTTTGGAAGATTCATATAAACGTTTACTCCGAATCACCAAATTTTCAGATGTTAAAACCGTAAAGGGTACCTACTTATAATTCGAGTTACATTATCTCGAATTGCGCTGATGAATGTGCGGATTTGTTGAGAAAAATATAATCCAGCTGTATTAGAGGAACAGTAAAGCAGCGATTATTATGAAAAGTGAAGGTGGACACGTTGAAACATTAAATTTGTGCGATGAAACTTACGAAAAAGATTTAATAATTTTCTTCGTCCTATATTTCATTACAGTTTCCTTATTTCTCCTGGTGTTCTCCCTTCAAAGTGGGCATTTCCGTGGGATTATTTTCCTTTCGCACTTCATATCACCTTAAAACCATTTCTGGACCCGCCAAAATTTCGAAGCCTACAGAAGTACTTATTATTTTCAAAAGTATAATCGTCTTTTCCCGCGCTTTTATCATTCCTGTTTTCCTTTGCTTCTATACTATAAAATTACTTTTTAAAACAATTTTTAGGACATTTCTTTTGCTAGGCGACATAGTCCTGGTAATGAAACCTTCGATTAAACAATTCTAATGCACATCACTTGAAACTTAGAATGGCAGTAAATGTGTTTGACTAGTTACAACTATTTGTTCCTGATTATCTTGGGGAATCAAGGAGGTGGTCGAATTTAGCGAATATTTCCTCCCTATTTGCTTATAGTTCAAGTACACTTGAAAATAACTTCAAAGTCGGTTAGCAGTATCCGTTAACACTGATCTAACTCTCGTAAACCGCACCCATCTACTATGTCGCACCTACGCCGAATATAGCCTCCAGTTACTGTTATTCCCTAATCACGTACGTATAGTGCAAATATTCGCGATGTCGTGTTGTGAATCCATTGTGAGCTTGATCAAGCAACGATACTACTAGAGGCTACGAGGCTGGGAATACCGATTTACTGAGCTATTTGCAAATTTGGTTCAAATTTTGCATATACTTATTTAGTGCACATCATGTACAATAATATGTTAAACGTGTAGGGTGCACTACTTAAAATTTTGCGAGGAAATCAGGTTCCAAATTCGACCTTTTCCAGGCCCTCGGTATAGACACAAGCAGGGTGAAACCGGGTAGGTGAGTCAAACCCGGTATCACTGCTTCTTTGAGATAAGAGCTGTGACATGCAGCCCACGCGTGGTGTTTGATTCAGGCTGACCCCTTGACAGTTCGTGATCAACCACAGTCCCGAGCGCACGTTACATTTTTTTAGATAGTTCTCACAATTTTCGGTGAAAAATTTTCGATATTGGGCTGGTGATTTCATTCTTGTTTATGACTTCTATTTGGAGAATCCATTACGGCAAGTATTTTGACGATTTCTCCGATTTTCTATCTAACGTCGAAGTGTAAGGGATAGTGGGGGAATTACGGACACTTAAGGGAAAAGTATTGGCTCTAATCAGATTTACTTTCTAGATAACTAGCAAAATACCCCGCGCTCCGCTTCGGGCCTAAGAGATATTAAGGACTCCATGAAAACACAGTTTACCCCTTTTCACCCCCTTAGGGGTTGGTTACGGAAAAATCCCGAAATTGTTTTTTAGGCATTTGTGTGGGTAATCTTTGTGAGTAAGAACCAAGTTGATATCTAATCGGGTATAACAGATATTAGGGGGTTGTAAAATGGTTGTACTAATTCAGAAACCTTCGCGGGCGGACGCATAACAACTCACCAAAGTTTCATCGCAATCGGATGAATGGTATAGAAACGCATACGGGACAAACAAACAAACATACATTCATTTTTATATATATAGATTGAACTTTGGTTAATTATCTGCAAAGACGACACAAAGAATTAGAGATACAAATCATCTTTTGAAACGACAAGAATACTCTTTCAGTCCGCAATTATCTGTAGCTATCGGGGTAAATGCGGATGGTTGTTTAAAGATCTCTTGATCTTTACTAAACAGTGGATTTCTTCCACGCTGTGGGTCTGACACAGTTTTTTTTTTGTATGATCGAATATGGTTGCTCGTGGAATTGAATATTTATTTGCTGCCTGACGGGTCGAATACCTTTTATCTTTAACCTCTTTCACGGGTATCTGAAGATCTTTCAACGAATATGTACGTATATTCTCCCTAATATTATTCCGGGGTGCTGGAGAAATAAAAAACCTGGAAATGTTAAGAGAAAAGGGTAAATGCCGTCGTCCGCAATAGACCCATACAGTATACACACGGTCCGTAATTACCCGAAATGAACAGAAGTTAAGAAATCTAACCTATATAAAATTCATTTTCTGTTTGTTCGTTTGTTCGTAATACAAATTTACACCGCTGCGCAGTTTGTTCAAATTTGGCACATATATATGTTCTACACGTCCGAGCGGAGGTCACTGTATAGGTTTCGTTGACCTCGCCCACTTTTACGCGCTGTTATTTAATGAGGAATGAATACTCGCGTGGCGTTTCGATACCGGCGCGGCGTGGCGAGCTACGGTAGACGTTGTAAGAGAAGGTGGTTACAGATCACGTGGGTCCGTCCTCGCGCGTAGCGGTACCGCGATATCACCACCAGGTGGCGAAGCTTCTCGCGTGCTTTCCCGCTAGAGAACTGGATTACCGCGGATATACATATGTATTTGTTAGAATGATCGTTGGGGTACTTTTGCCAATATTTGGAAATTAACCCGGGTAACGCCGGGTATTTTAGCTTGTATATATATACCATAAAAACTTCAATTAAGTAAAAAAATTACGTCCAGTACATGAAAAAGTCGAGGGCGAAAAAGAGTATTATTAAATAAATCACAAAAAATAGAAGAAAATAATATAAATATATATATATAAATATATAGGGTGAAAGCACCAGTAGTCGACCACTTAAAGCTAAACTCGAATGAAAAGTACTGAAAAAAAAATAAACAATCAATGTTATAAAATATATAAAATGTATTGAAGTAATTCAAATGTATTTAATGTATCACTAAATATTTTGTGTTAGTAGGAAAGTTCGGGGAAAATAAATAATTAGCGTTAAAAATAAAGTGTCCGAATGCTTTAATAATCGACCGCTTAACTCTAAAAGTCGACCGGTCCGATAGCTAGTAGTCGACCACCTTTTTTAATATGAAATTCAAAATAGGTTATGTGCGCATTACAAACTAAAATTTATTTTTGAATATAATGTGCAACATCAGTAAATAATTAATAATTACAGGAATAATGCGTAGTTCAAATAAGTTCTTTTAAAAACATTATCATCTTTAAAAACTTAACTTCTTTTATAAATTTTAATAAGAAATAGAAATTATTTTTTTTTCCAATGTAAATTAAATTTTTCATTTTTAACATAGGAAGCAGTAACAAATTTTAAGTTTTTAAAGTAGGTATTTGTATTCTATAAATAAATTATATAAACTTTGTAGAACATTAATCCATAAGAAACGAATATACAATTTTAATTATCTTAAATATGATTAAATCCTTTCTTGTTTTATAACTCCCTGTTTCAAATTTTTACATTTTTCTTGCTTCTTCTTTTTACATTCTTCTACTCTCTCCTTTTTTATTGCTATTTTCTTGGATTTTTCTTCTTGATTTTTCAATCTTTCCTCCTTTTTCTGACGCTTTGCTATTTCAATATTTTCTTTCACATCGTGTTTTTTTGAAAAAAAATCGCGCCATTCAGCAGATGAAACTGGACTTGGCAGTTTTTCTTTTGGAGATCTTTTTTTATTGCTTTAGATATGAACTGGATAGAATATATGTTTGTCAAAAGCTTTATTAAGATCCTCTTATATTATAGTTAATACGTGGTCGACTATTAGCATTCATTGTGAATGCAGTTAGCTTCAGAAGTCGACCGCTGTGGTCGACTATTGAAAATTGAAAGGGAAAGATGATCCAGTTACCGACCTCCCATAAATAAATAAATTATCCCACTTTTTTTAAATTTTTGAAGCGCATATAAAATTGTTGATGCTTTTTCAGTGGAATAGCATAATTTTCCAGTAAAAAATGTATAGAACTGAATTACATTTGTCGTTTCTATTCAAAGCACATTTATGTTTCTTGGGTTAGAAAACAGCAATGGCGCATATAGAATCAAAATTAGTTTACAAATCACTTTAAAAGCATTTATTTTTTTTTACCTATGAAGGGCGCTTTTTGTCGTATTGTAAAGTTAGAAATTCAAAATATAATATAAAAATGCCATTTAATAAATTCTTTATTTCAGTACTTATTTCTTTAAGCTACTGCTAAATAATAAAAGTGGTCGACTACTAGAGGGTGGCCAACTACTATACTCGGGGCCAGATATATTGGCCGGTGAATTCGTTTTCGCGAGCAACGATTGAGGAGAAATCAACCACCACCATCTGACGATCGTGGATTTGTCAGTTGGAGTTGCGTGGTCGTCGCAGGGTATGGTGGGGTAACGGGAACGCTGCTCGGCTCCGCCTGAATCTAGCCGTTTGGCTATTATTTATTCTTAGCGTAATAGTTGTGTGCGTGACGAAGCTATTCGTAGACCAATACGAGATGAAGCTATCGAGAAGGAATCAATGTTCTGACCAATAAATCCAATGAATTTCTTCGGAGCTAACGCACACCTATTCTGATGTGTGTATTTATACGCTGACAGCTCGGTTTGACCTACACGCCAGAAGCTTGGCACTATCCCCACCACTTCTGGCTCACTCTTGTTCTGCGAAGGCGAGAGCGAGTAAGAAAACGTTGAGAAAAGGAGCACCGAGGCAGGCAAACGGTGTGGTGGGAGAATACCCCTCACGAAACTCACCGGCCAATATATCTGGCCCCGAGTATAGTGCTCTCACTCTATATATACCTAAGACCCTTGACTCGTGTATTTTGCTCAGCGGTGTAACAGTTTTACCGATAAATGAAACTGTATTGTCACCAACGACCATATTGCATCTGCAAAACACCAGTTCCTGTCTGATCACTGCAGTTAAGGAGGTTCGATACTGGAGCAAAAATGATGAGAAATCTATGGAATGTGTTTTAATCTAATGTTCAAAGTGTAGTTCGCATTGTATCAAAATTTCAAGCAGATTGACCGCATGGTTTTTGAAAAAATTGAAATCAAAGCTGCGCTCTTATACACAGGCTGTTGTGGGAGAAGCGATAAAATTTCTATAAAATGTTACACAGAGTCATTAAAAATGATTAGAAACTTCTAAAAAATGTTGCAATGAAAAGCTTAAATATTCGTGTGAAATTCTAAAAAAGAAAATCGGACATGAGCCGTAGCGATTTATTAAATAATTGAATAAATGTGCTCACACAGCAATGTGCTCGTATTTTTGGAACTGCCTGAAGGAACTGTTCGAAACGTGCCAACGCTATACGCCGGGAAGTCGTATATACAATGTGTACTTGTACAAAGCATCATCTAGATAAATGTGACCATTTCCACAAAAAAACTAAAAAATTTTTTTTTATAAAAGCAGAATCTAAAATTCGGGCGAAGCCGAGTAGTAAAGCTAGTTTCAAATAAAACATATATATACGAACATGTAGGTATACAGGGTTTTGGTCCCACGATTTTGCAAGTGAATTTTGTGCCAAATAATAGCTCATGATGAGACATCCATCACAACAAATTTTCAAGTTGAGGTGACAATTAGTTTCTGAGATTTGGGAACTGAAAGAAGTGAATATTCATTAACGCATCAGCCCATACCCCAAATAACACACAGACATTTTATGTACGTCCGAAGAATGTCCGTTCCGGACGTACTGTACGTTCGCAGAATGTCCCGAGAAGGTCCATATATCCTCTGTACGTCCTCGTTAAGTTCTTTAAATGTCGTAGGAAGGTCCTGTTTACAAAGTGGGACGTCCTGAGGGCGTGCTGTGTCAACATTCTCAGAACGTTTTCCGAATGTCCGAAAGTAAAGTTAAATACGTCCAAAAGGTGTCTTAAAGACGTTTTGCAGATGGTTTAAAAGCGCCTTAAAGACGTCTTCATCAAGTCTGTGTTAGGACATTAAGAAAAAAAAATTTGGCGTTGACGCGAATCGAACCCAGACTCCCAGATTACGAAGCAACTGCTTTTCGCAACTACTCAAGACACTTCCTTGCAAATAATTTCAATTTCTAGGTATATAACTATTATTAATGGTTTACAAAAATCGTGCATTGACGCGAAATATTCTACAGAACATCATCATTCATTAAAATTTCACATTCGTCTCAAGACAGATGTTTTAACGACGACATAAGACAGACGTCTTGAGGACGTCGTGTGCTATCTGGGAACATTTCAGCATTTCAGCGTCTTCATTGCACAAAAAAATAGCGCAAAGGCGAGGTTCAGTCGTAAGACTATTTTGCAACCGAACCTGAATCATCTGCAAAACCTACAAGATCGTTGTTTTTCGAACATCTGAAATTTAGGTCTTCTAAAGATTCACAAGACTTACGAGCCGAATGTTCTCGGAACATTCGAAATGTAGTCGTGCAAAATAATCACGTGACTTACAACATTGTTTGATGTTTCTAGAACATCCGAAATTTAAGTCCCAAGAACGTGCGTAGGACTTAAGAAACGGACGTTCGTGGAACATCCGAAATTTAAGTCCTAATAACGTCCGTAGGACTTAAGAAACGGACGTTCCTGGATCATCCGAAATTTAAGTCCTAAGAACGTCCGTAGGACTTAAGAAACGGACGTTCCTAGAACATCCGAAATTTAAGTCCTAAGAACGTCCGTTTCTTAAGTCCTACGGACGTTCCTAGAACATCCGAAATTTAAGTCCTAAGTACGTCCGTAGGACTTAAGAAACGGACGTTCGTGGAACATCCGAAATTTAAGTCCTAAGAACGTCCGTAGGACTTAAGAAACGGACGTTCCTAGACTATACGAAATTTAAGTCCTAAGAACGTCCGTAGGACTTAAGAAACGGACGTTCCTGGATCATCCGAAATTTAAGTCCTAAGAACGTCCGTAGGACTTAAGAAACGGACGTTCCTAGAACATCCGAAATTTAAGTCCTAAGAACGTCCGTAGGACTTAAGAAACGGACGTTCCTAGAACATCCGAAATTTAAGTCCTAAGAACGTCCGTAGGACTTAAGAAACGGACGTTCCTAGAACATCCGAATTTTAAATCCTAAGAACATCCTATGTATGTTCAAAATGGACGTAGGACGTTCGGATATAAACTGGACATGAAAAGGACGTCCTTGGGATGTGCGGTGCTATCTGGGACGCTTTGATGTACGGACTTTTAAAACAGTCGATAATTTAAAGAATTGTTCCCAGGGGTTTTGCTGACTGCTAACAACGAATTTAAACTCAGATTTTCAAAATTCAAAATTTGTTGTGATTGATGTCTCATCATAAGGTATTATATGGCACAAAATTCACTTCCAAAATCGTGGGACCAAAAGAGGCTAAAACACCCCTCATTTTTCGGTCACTCTATAAGGGGTGATTCTAGGCGTCATACTAAGGCGAAAATTAAGAATAACGATATTGCGGTTGAGGCTTCGTTTGTTAGTTATAAGCGGTTAAAGATATGCCTGAAAGCAGGCAATTCGCGTGCACTGCTGCACGCGGTGCAGGTCAAGCAAGGGGTCAAGCAGTGGTCATCAAAGCCACTGTCGCATGGGGTCACTCAGCTCAGAAATTATACGACGAAATTTACCGACAATCGGCATGGCCACACGATTCTGCGACACTTAATCGAAAATTAAAAGGTACCTACCTACTTGCTAGAATCCATTGTTTCCATTCTATCCATTGTTGTAGTGCATCGTGCTATCGTGACACACACGCGCAGAAATCACACAAAACACAGAATCACACCACTCCCCGAAAAAGGAAAGAATATCAGATCTCTTGCTGTAAAACGTGTAGAAAAATTTAAAAAGAACACAAATTTACCCGCACAGGGGATTTTAGGCATATCTTTAAACGCTTATAACTAACAAACGAAGACACAACCGCGCAATATCGTTATTCTTAATTTTCATTTTAGTATGGTGTCTAGAACCACCCCATAAATTTATTCCCACGTGATCCCGCGATTTTATTTAGAATTAAGTAACCGAACTACGAAAAAATTATGCTTTGTTGGGTAGTTTTGATGCAATATGGATTCAAAATACAGGGTCATCCGTTAAAACTGCAACCTGCACGCGCGCGAACAGACGAAAATGGCAACACCGCCTCACGGGCGCATTCCACTACAACCATTCACCGGCCCGGCGCGGCGTTCGGATGGTTGCCAGTGACCGCTGGACAGCGGTGATGCCCGAGCTTCGAAAATTTTAGGATTTGTCTCTTTCAAATTAAGCGTAAAATTATAAGAAAAGCTATGAAAACATTTCACGACCCTTATCTCTCGCCCTTATCTCGTTGCGCGCAGCCTTCCGTCGTGACAGTTTGCATAGCACTAAATACGTAGCTAATTACATCATGCAACAATACCGCGGGAGGACAGGTCCGTAATTCACCCACTCTCCCCTAAATATTTAATGGTTATTAAAGTACCTCATGTGGGACAAAACCGGGTGTACAGTATTGTCTCGATCTCAAGGACGCGGTTTCTGACTCGGTCTATGCCAGTAAGGCCTTAAGACAGAGGTGCCCAAAGAGCCGCTCGGAGCCGGGGACCTCTTTGCGATTCTGGGCGCCGGATAAGAGCCGAGCGTGGAGCTAATACGTTGCTCAGCTCCACGCTCTTACCTGGCGCGGCGCCCAGGATCGCAAAGACGTCTCCGGCTCTGAGCGGCTCTTTATCCACCTCTCGGTTAAGGAGTATTTGCGGGTTTGAGGTTTCAAAAAATCATATATATATATCCCTAAATCGACAGTAGGTACCTATAACATTTTAAGAATGTTCAGTTAAAATTTCATAAAGAAACTCGAAATATTTTCGAAGTTATATCGTTGAGAAGTAAAGCAAGTCATGCGATCTGGGCTCGATATTGAGGGGAAATACGCATCTTTCTCGAAACACCGTTTCTCAAACTGGCGTGCACGATTAAAAGAAAACTAGACGTCATTTTGTCCAAAATTTTGTGCAAAATAAGTTGAAAGAAGTTAAAATAAGTTAAAATAATAGTCTTAACTAGTTTTTAAGTAATAGGACTACGATTTTGGTATCGTACTTGTTCGAAATACGTATATTGAAAAGACCACTCTAGTGCATCACAGTCCTCTGACCAGAAGGCATCCTCGCTTTCCCTACTCCGTGGCCAGATTCTTAGGCCGCGTCCAGAGGAGAAGAAACCCTCTACGCCAGGGCTCTCCAAGCTGCCTTACGCGTAAGCTCGGGGTTCTCCCACTTTCGTCCGCGTTGTCAGGGATACCGCGCGACGCTAATGCCTCGTTCAGATTAGTCAAGTTTACTGGCTTCAAGTGACTGGAAGCAGTAAACTTGACTAATGTGAACCTGTCATTCACTTGACTTGAAATATCTTTTTAACTTTCTTTCAAGTTTCACGCGAAATATTCGTTAACATTAGTCAAGTTTACTAACTTCAAGTCGCTAGAAATCATTAAATTTGATAACGTGAACCTGTTATTCACTTCACTTGAAATATCCTTTCAAGTTTCAAGCGAAGTAGAGAGTGTTCCAACTTTTCTTGCCTTGAAATACAACTTGAACAGTATGAACGTATGTACAAGAGTCACGATGGTAAGCCGACTGGTATACGCGTTACACGCACACCTTCAGCCAAAACGAAACTAACACATGTTTCGTTCGTCAAACGCTACCTTCACTATGCAATCTACTTCAAATTTTGACAGCTTACAGTCAGGTTATAACCGCCAATCCAATTGCCTTGAAACTTTGCAGGCAAAGAAAACTTGAAAGAAAGTTAAAAAGATATTTCAAGTCAAGTGAATGACAGGTTCACATTAGTCAAGTTTACTGGTTGAAGTCACTTGAAGCCAGTAAACTTGACTAATGTGAACGAGGCGTAACCGCAAAGGACGCTAGCCCGGCTAGCCCGTCATGGCAGCCTTCGCAGCGTCGCGCGGTCTCCTTGACAACGGAAGGCACGCGGCGCCAGAGGAAGATTGGAAGGGGAAGCAGGCGGGTGAGGGGCCCCTACGCTGGAGAGCCCTGCTCTACGCCCCTCTTCTGCTTACCACTGGCACGCCGGAACGGATATGTGTGCGCAGACCTTAAGGCCTTTATATCCGTTCCGTGTCAGTTCCGTGTCAGTGTGCCATTGGTAAGAATAAGAGGGGCGTAGAGGACCTCTTCTTCTTACCACTGACACGGAACTGATACGGAACGGATATAAAGGCCTTAAGGTCTGCGCACAAGGTAAAGTGTAAAGTGACACGGCGTCAAAGTGTGTTTAGACCTTAACCTTCCGGTACTCGCGCCTATTTTTGTAACGCGAGCACTCGCGTCGTGCACTGGGTGCACGGTGACGTATTATTAACCTGCCGGCAGCCTTTTTGGTTGAAAAAACCGGTTTACCGTGATGTAGTGTACCCAGCACCCCTATGTATTCTTCCAGCGGACATTTTTGCATAATGCTACGTACTTGTCAGGTTCAAATTCAGTTTGGAACTGTTTCTGATTGAATGAAAACGATGGTATGCCGCGTATCTTGCCAGCGACCGCGCCCGTGTACTCATAAGTACGCCTCCAATTGCTTTGGTTTTTGGATATGTTTTGGAGGACCGAAAAATAAGATATACGTGTTTTTTTATTTTGGCCTGTTTGCATGTTTAGGGGGTGCAACCACCCCTCAAAGGTTTTCAGGTTTTCGCCTCCGATTGTTCTGGTTTTTGGATATGTTTTAGAGGACCGAAAAATAAGATATACGTGGTTTTTTATTTAGGCCTGTTTACATGTTTAGGGGGTGAAACCATCCCTCAAAGGTTTTCAGGTTTTCGCCTCCGATTGTTCTGGTTTTTGGATATGTTTTAGAGGATCGAAAAATAAGATATACGTGGTTTTTTATTTAGGCCTGTTTGCATGTTTAGGGGGTGAAAGCTTCCCCCAAGGTATAAAATTTTCAGGTGATCATCTCCGATTGCTTTGGTTGTTGGATATGTTTTTCCATATGAAATTTGACTCAACAAAATTTTGTACCCCTTATGAATTTTGAGGGGTGGTTTCACCCCCTAAATATGAAAATGGGCCGCTATAAAGAAACACGTGTATCTTATTTTTCGATTCCATAAAACATATCCAAAAACCAGTACAATCGGAGGCGAACACCTGAAAATCTTTGAGGGGTGGTTGCACCCCCTAAACATGCAAACAGGCCAAAATAAAAAAACACGTATATGTTATTTTTCGGTCCTCTAAAACATATCCAAAAATCAAAGCAATCGGAGGCGGATACCTGGAAAACCATTGAGGGGTTGTTTCACCCCCTAAACACGCAAACAGGCCAAAATAAAAAAACACGTATATGTTATTTTTCGGCCCTCTAAAACATATCCAAAAATCAAAGCAATCGGAGGCGGATACCTGGAAAACCATTGTGGGGTGGTTTCACCCCCTAAACATGCAAACAGGCCAAAATAAAAAAACACGTATATCTTATTTTTCGGTCCTCTAAAACATATCCAAAAATCAAAGCAATCGGAGGCGGATAACTGGAAAACTTGTGAGTACACGGGCGCGGTCGCTGGCAAGATACGCGGCATACTATCATTTTCATCCAATCAGAAACAGTTCCAAACTGAATTTGAACGTGACAAGTACGTAGCATTATTCAAAAATGTCCGCTGGAAGAATACATAGGGGTGCTGGGTACAATACATCACGATAAAACGTTTTTTTTCAGCCAAAAGCTGACCTCCGTGCACTCCGTGCACACGCGCGAGTACCGGAGGGTTAAAGGTAGGATCTCCTACCCGCGACTGGTCGCAGTATACTGGTGCAATGGGAAAGCATGTATATGTTCTCCTACAAGCGACTGCGATCGTCGGGTATACGCCAGACGTAGGAGCCTGACGCGAGTGTGTTTGAGTACTAGCCTAGGCTACTCGAGAGGCAACACAATGCGATAGGGTCTGTTTCCCATTATACCTAGTCGCAGGTTGGGCACTGCGACCACCGGTCGCTTGACTCCCTCCGGAGGGAGTCTAGCGACCAGTCGCACTGCGACCCATTGCCACAGTGTGACAGAATCCCAAGAAATAAGGAAATAAGTCAGAATTCAAAAGATATGGGAGTATGTATTTTTATGTTACCTGTAGACTACTATATAATATGAGCACATAAACGCGGTAAAAATATCATGACGCCTACTTCTGATCTGTGTGCAAACACGTGTCTACGATCCCTACACGATATAAAGTAGTTAGGAAACATCTGCCAAGTAACTTGCAGAACATCGGAACAATTTTTAGGATTAATCCCCAATTGCTACAAGCTAATTCCTCTACGTTCGGCAGGCAATAAACCGTGTTTCGCTACAGTATAAAAGAATAATAAGTATGGTCGGAACGTTGACCGTGACGAAAATTAATTTTAAGGTCCGTACAATTACCAAAAGAAGAAGATGTTCTTATGTTAGATCGAAGAATGTTTCCTTGGCAATGGTGTAGGAAACGAAATTATTCTGCAGAAAGACCAGTACGCCTCGCGGAGAGCCACAGGAAGAAAAGGGGTGACCATGCGACATTAAATGACCTTATGTTCCAACTTCTTTACTTCGTCTCAACAAATCATATATTATGAATATAAATGTATGCCAATGCATGAAAGAATACCCCTTCAGAACAAGGTATAACGATAACGAGAGTTCGTACAGTATCTTCAAGGTTTCTGCTTTCAACTATTTTATATTTTTGACTTTATTGTATAAAGAAGAGAAAATGATATGGAAGTAATTGCTGTTTTGATATAATTATGAAACAAAAATTTTGGAAACACCGTTCGTCGAGAAGGGGAGACCCGCGCTCTGTGAATTCGTCGGCGGAGTAGGAACCCTCTCCCTGTTCACGAAGTGTAGTATTTAAACAAGCAAATGATCTTCTTCTGAATTATTTCGTTATTTGATATATGATTATAATCAAATGATGTTTAATTTATTTTATATTTGAATACGTGTCTCATGAAATAATTTTACAAATAATTTCTGATGCGGCTATCTTTCAGGCGAGATGATCGAAACCAGAATAGCTCTGACATCGAACACCTGTTAAGAACATCCATTATTTTATTTGAAACATTTATCTAAAATAAACGATCATTTTGAACTGATTTATTTGGATTCTAGCACAAAATAAAGTTACTTTTCCCAAATTATTTTTAAAATAGAAGCAATGAAACAGTGAAAATACTTATTACTCAAATATTATCTTTTATTTTGTCCATGTTTGAACGGTTACAGACGCATGTTTGTGTGATTTTTATTTATCCGTAAAGCAAATGGAATATTTTCCAAAATTTTTACCGATTTCTGGAACATCCTGTAGTAATACGTCCTACTTTTGATTCACGCCCAATCCAACGATTTGAAAATCTGTTATTAAAGCAGGCTGATCGGTCAAAGCGTCTCGCCAGGGTCACGGTTTATGGCGGTATGGTCCCGCGAGTCGACGGTAGACAACGGTACGTGCGGGTCCGAACTCATTATAGATATGTACCATCCACCGACAGAGCAATCAACGGATTAACTCAGTGCGAAGAAAGTTGAAACCCCTGTAAAAAACGGCAGGGCGTTGGTTGTCCCTGTTCGACATCAGGTACACAAATGCTTCCCGACGAACGCTTCGAAAACAAGCAATTGCCTACCGTAAACAAATGAAGAAATTTCGCTTCGAAAAATTCTAAATTACCGGCTGTAAAAGATAACTGGAATTTCCGCCTCGCGCTGAGCCCACTTTGGTCCCGCAAGGCGAAAAATGCAGAAATAGTGGTAAACCTGTATCCATGTTTGCCTATATACCAAATACTGTTCACAAAGTGTAAATACATTCCTGCGAAAGTATAAAATATTTTGGCAACCTTCCAATCGACCAATTGGGTGGACAGACCAAAGAAGAAGGCAGAAATAAAGATTTTAAAAATTATAGAAAAAATTGTAGCTCAAAATATTCCCACTGCAATACAGGCGAAGATGTTTTAAACTTTTTATGCATTTCTTTAGATCCAGTAATAGTTTTCTATCTTTGCCGAAAGAAAATCAAAAATCTTTTTTTATAAAGTAGCTTAATATGATTCGGCATTTCGATTGCGAAAAATGGCATGTTGAATAGTTCCTCTATTTCTTGGGATTCTGCCCCACTGTGGCAATGGACTTGGTCGCAGGTAGGAGTGTGCGGATCGTCCCGAGGCTCGGGTTCCTGGCCCTCGGGACGGGTCGGGAAATTTCGGGTGGGGTCGGGCGGGGTCGCGATACTTTCGTATTGCTCGAGATCCCGAAGTTTTCGGGATCCCGAGACTCGTTTCGGGCTACAAGCAAAGAAGAGATATAATAAGAGGCGTCACTCGACAAGGACAGAAATAAACTAGGGAAATCACTAGACAACGAATTTAAATGCCCATTCGGCAATGATTGGTAAACTTCGGCAATAATCAGCAAACTGCGGTAAGGTACATTTAGTCGATTTGAATATCCCTAAAACTAGGGATTGCAATACCGGTAACCCGGTTTACCGGTTTCCCGGTAAATCACGAGAAGTACCCTAAAATTTTTACCGGTAATTCGTCAAATTTTTACCGGTAATTCGATAAATTACGTATATCAATATAGCGCATATACGCGTTCGTTATTTCGGTCTACATCGTTATCAGTGAAAAAAACTGCAATTACTAATAAAGACGAAAACCGAAGTACCTCACGAAGAGTCAACTCTAAACGAAAAGAGATCTAAAAATCTAAATCAAGTCATAAAAAAAATGGACGTATTTTCAAGTAGAGAAAGTAAGGAGAAAATATATAGGTACAAATGGCATATGATTTCTTAATGACTATCCGACCAACAAGCGTAGAATCTGAGAGTGCTTTATACGTGGCTGGATTATTTTGTACAAAAATTAGATAGCGATCAGGAGACCAAAGTTTAGACAAATTATGTTTTTTGCGTGCTTATTTGTGAAAAAAAAAAGTTAAATAAAAAATATTTAATTATGTATGTAAGATAAGATTCTTTTCATTGTTTTCGTGGCGAAGATCCGTATTAATAAGTATTGTCAATAGTTACACAAATATATCTATTTTTTGTTATCTCATTTTATATTTTATGTTCAGAATAGTTTTATTTGCATATATTTATTATAATGCTCGATTAGAGTTAAAAAAAGATTTTTTTTTGTAATGTTTACTCTTATATTTTCAATACTTTAAAAAATACCGGTAAATTATCGGTAAACCGGTTTTGATTGAAAATTTTACCGAATTACCGGTAATTGAAAAAGTCGGTAAATTTGCAATCCCTAGTTTAAACGTCCGAGTTTTGCCGAGCCGACCTGAAATCAAATTGCCCGCTCATGGCGGCTATGCTTGTAGCCCGAATCGAGTCTCGGGATCCCGAAACCGTCGGGATCTCGGGCAATACGAAAGTATCGGGACCCCGCCCGATCGCGCCCGAAAGTTTCCGGCCAGTCCCGAGCCCGAAAAGTCGGGTATCCGCACTAGGGCTGTAGCTGTGGACCGGGAACACGAGATACCCGGGACGAAGAAAATTCCCGGATAAGCGCTACCCGGGAAAACTATCCGAGACTCTCGAGAATCTCGAGAACTTACAGAGTACAGAACGTAATTCTGGAGCGATGCCTGTCAGAGAGATACCGTCTGGCACCCTGTGGCGAGGTCAACCCCCTGCGGTACCTCACCGAATTTTATGGCCTTCGACTCGAAGGCCATGACGCTCAGTGTGGCTTCAATTATGGAACGGTACTCTATGAGATCTCGAGAGTCTCGAGTATCTCGGGTAGTTTACCCGGGTAGCGCCTACCCGGGAATTTATTTTCTCCCGGGTATCTCACGGGTACCCGGGTACCCGTTCTCCCGGGTATCAACAGCTCTAATCCGCACACCCCTGGTCGCAGGAAAGGAGATTCAGCCTGGGACCAGTCGCTGGGTCAAATCGCTGCGACCAGTCGCGGGTAGGAGATCCTACCTTAAGGCTGGCGTTCCAATGTGCGACCGGTGACAGTCCCACTAGTGCAAGGGAGAAACAGATGCATACTTCTCCCTTGCACTAGTGGGACCGTCGCCGGCCGCACATTGGAACGCCAGCCTTTAGGGAACGGAGTCCCTATCCTCTAGTAATACGGCGTCGGGCCGCTTGTCATCTCTTCATTCAAACAAGCAATCCTTCGGCACCCGATAGCTGGGAGATCTAACGGGGTCATGAGTCACCGCCTTACCCCAGGACTGTTTAGTATCACGCACACCTCTTCAAAGCTACACACAGCCTAAGTCCCAATCATAAAACTCTCGAAGGCAGAACAGCATGAGGGTACCGGCCCTCGACTCCATTCAAAAACACGTTGACGATAACATGTACTAAATTTTACATGGTTTCAAATGGGCACCCGATGTTACCCTACCCGGGAGGCAGAACCGAGCATTTCGACACTTTTGAAAAATCTAATAAGAAAATTATTCCTTAGTGGCCAAATCATTTTCTGATTGTATAAGGTCCACTTTAAAACTTCCAGTGGTGTCCAGAGTTTCATTTGCTCTCTCATTTTTTGGTAGCACAATAAAGATATACTAGCTAAGTACCCGGTTTTACCCTACTTTCCCCTACAGATACTCACAAAAGTATACACAATAACAATATTTTTCTAAATATACTGTATATAATTTCTGAATTGCATGTATCCTAATCTAAAGTATATTAATCAAGGTTTATTGTAATCTAAATTATAATTGGTAACTCTTGATTGGGTGGGCGGATACTTTTAGCTCAACTGTCTTCCATGTAGTAATTCCACGATTTTATACATTTTTTATTATTTCTACAATTAATTATTTATATTGATTTTGTTCTGACATAAATATCTATATTTTGGAAAATACGAAACTTGGACAAAATTTTGCGAAAAAATAAATGCTACGAACAATATAGGTACTGACTTTTATAACACGTAGTACTTGGTAAGTTCCATGTAGTAATTCCACGATTTTATACATTTTTTATTATTTCAACAATTAATTATTTATATTGATTTTGTTCTGACATAAAGATCTATATTTTGGAAAATACGAAACTTGGACAAAATTTTGCGAAAAAATAAATGCTACGAACAATATAGGTACTGACTTTTATAACACGTAGTACTTGGTAAGCTATTTATCAGTAATTAATTTTAATAATAAATTACAGCATTTTATATAAAAGTAACAATGAACACTCTGTAAAAGAAATGTAAACGGTTATATTTTGCAGGATAACATAAAAATTTATCTTCAAGTTACATAAAAAACTCTCCGTTCTAGGAAACTTTTCAGACACTATTATCAAGAGTGCTCTCCATCTTGCATGAAAGCAGAGCTTACGCGCGATCTTTTTTTTTCAGGGAGCAGGAAAATGTTTGCCTTATTTCCGAATTTTTATCTCTTTCCAAGCGAACGTAATCTCTGTCGGAGCCCAGAATTAGTGGCAAAATGCCAGAGGACGATGTTGGTAGACGGGTATTCAAAGTAACAACGGAGTCTGATCAGTCTAACGATAACAAAAGATTTTACATCAACGGGAATACCAAAAAGTGTTTAGTAATTTTTTCATACATATTTCTATGTAAATTTAGCAATTGGGGAGTTGCCAGTATTTGAAAAAAAGGGAAAAGTAGTGAAATCTACAGATTTATTAATGAAAAGCCTAAAATGATAGAAATATTAATAAAACACTTATTCGTTTTACCAAAATTTAATAAATAAAATTGACGTTTTTAAGTTGTGAGTCATGTGATCTCAAACGCCAATCACGGCGCGTGACGTCATTGTGCAGTAAACAGCGATTTATATATAGCGACGAGTGACACTTCGCGCATTTGTTCATACAAGTTTATATTAAAAAATATCGTTTACGAGTACTTATTACTCGATTTCTTAGGTAAGGAAAGTATTAGGCATTCACTCATTGCAACATGTTCCAATCAATTACCAGTATCTGACACACAATCTAATATAACCTCAATGAAATGAAATAATAATAAATGATAGTTAATAATAAGTTAGTTACTTACATTGAAATGGTCTTCACAAAAACATAAATTAGATTTTGAAGACAACTGATAGTTTATTCTCGCAAGATTTAGCCACTTATTGCGAATATTTGTTTCCAGCGGAACACGAATAAATAACTTCTTCGGTGTACGTATTGAAGTGTTCTCACAACAGGGAACAGCACAGTATTGATAATAATATTTATTATCCATTATTTTTGTGAGAAAAATTCACTCCTTACTGTCCGTAACCACAACTTTCGTTGTTTACTGCACGTTGACGTCACAAATGGTCACGTGACCATGCAGTGCGTTTTCGTGGCAATTTTTTTATTTCAAATAAAAATTACATTTTTTTCATGTTAGAGGTGTAGCAAAAAATTAATATTTTTTTTACAAGCATATTTTATCATAATGAACAGTTTTAAACACTTTTAAAAATTTTGTCAACTCCCCAATTGTGTACATACTATGTTTTAGTCTTTGAAAGTCACAAATGCACAAGTCAAAAAAGGGTTAGAAAAACTGTTATACTTCCATGATCCTTAATTTAATTCCTATACTTCAAGTATTAATTTTTCGAAATTATCTGAAGCCTACTTTATATAAGTGTTTCGGCCAAGTTATGCAAAAAACTACCAACCTTCATTGTTAAACAAAAATATATTTATTTCTATTGGGTATATTTTATTTTTTGTTATTGTTTTATAATGTTTTTTAATGGGTCATTTAACAGTGAGTAGTATATTTCATATTATTTTAAATTTTCTGTAGCTTCCGTTTTTAAGCCTAAAGTGGAATTGTGGCTTGGTAGTTTCAATAATTGTATAATGTAAGAGTTGCTCTATGGGTTGGAATTTTTTTGCAAAATAAAGATCACAAAATTATGGGACCCGTACTACGTTCAACTAATTTTCTGACATTTTGGGGGTTGGTAGATTTCTGACTGAAGAATTTCTTTTATCTTTCCTCCCTCCCGCCATAAGAAAACAATATTTGAAAATGCTGTTTTTTCTAATACTATAAAAGGGGTATAGAAACTTATTTAACAAATAATATGAAAATACATTTTTCTAAGCGTTTGCAGTATTTCTTAGTAAAAACGTTGACTACTTGGTTCTGACATTGTCAATGGTAATAACATTATTATAAATATAAGTATATTTATTGCTCCGATGTCCTATGAAAATCGTAAGCATGAAATCTATTATATTTAAAATTTAATAAAAGTACACTTAATGTTACTACTATTATCAATAAACATATTTAATCAGATATAATTTTTTAACTGCAGGCTTCACGAAACGGGAACAATGCAACGATATTTCCTTAACTTAACGAGTAGGTAACTGATTTTTTTTTTATTTAAAATTATCAACTTTGACTAGTAGGTCATTGGCTAATAACTAATTTCTATGCAATATCTTGAAAACTTCCATTAAGACCGACTATAAGAAATTAGTATTCGAGAAAGACGATCTTTCATTGGCGATAGAATGAGAACACTGTGCACGATTCGCCGACCAGAATTATGAATGAAGGGTTAGTTGGAATACGTGGGTATGTCGTGCACGTTACGCGCAACATCTGCAATAGATATAAACTTCTTCGAACCGTAACTGAACCTTGGTTCCGAAATATCTGCAACGTCGATATCAAGCACATGATGCACCAAATTGTGCCAAAATCAAGGCGGACGAAGTGCTTACCAGACGCGCCTTTTAACGCACGCCGCTTAATTAAGACCTATAATTATACCTCAAGTCTGTGTCCACTTATACGAGATAACACGATGCACATAAAATTGGTCGATCGCGTAGTCTATGTTAAAAAAGAAAATGATTTTTGTAAGCGAAATGTAGTTCATTTCAGATTAGGCACAAGAACAGCATTTTAGCTGCGCCTCGTCTTTCACGCATTTTCTTAAGTTCTCTGCTGCTCGTTTATTTCTTTGACCTAATTTGTGTTTCTCGCGTAATAATGGCCATTATAATTATTACTAATGATTTACCGATGTTCTTACACTGTATATTTGGCCTCTGCACCCACGTGCAACAGAATTGGCACACAATGAAATTTATAATGCATAACAGTTAGTTTGGGAAATAAACATTGTTATTTGTTCAGAAATTTTATTGCTGAGACCATACATAGGTACAATGTACTACATAATAGTTTTGCCAGTAACTTTTTAGAAGACTATTGTGTGTCAAAAGTGGTAGGGGAGACCGGGGCTAGTTGACTAATTCTTTACATTTCTAATTTTTATAAATAGACCATTAGTATTTTGTTGACTTACTGCATACCAAAAGTTTCCAAATTTCATTAGGTGTACAGGCATAATTTTGAAAATCGTTTTAATTGAGTCTAGGTTGTAGTTTTTATTGTATTTAGAGTAGTGAGACGAATAAGTCAACAGACCCCGGCTACGGGGTTAATTGACAAATATGATGGGGTCAGTTGACTTAACATTTACTTTTCAGTTTTAACCCTTTGCATGCGAAAGGTGTACATAAACACTGTCACAGTACATCAATATAATGTGAAAAACGTATATATACGCTGCCAAATCCATCAATATAGTATACGAAACGCGTACATATGTATACTACGATCAATAAATTTTTTTATTTTTTTTTATCAATTATCATGGTCTAAGATACTGTAATTATTTTGTACTGGTTTGTTATGGTCTATTTGGAAGGCCTGAGAGTTTGGAGGGAGGATAGGGTGTAAAACTGGTAGGGGTGAGTTTGGAAGGATTTGTGATGGGGGAAGTGGACTTGAGCAGCTCTTTGCCTCGACTGCATCTTGAGGATAAAAAATGAAATTATTAGTAGTATTCCTATGCTTAGTCAAGTAATCCCGTCCGACATTTTTAACATGTTAAGGGTCGTACGTACAAAACCTCCACGCACCGGATAAAATAAAATACCGTAAATTATAGTCAAGGTATCACGTTTCCACAAAATATTCATGAAATAACATCAGGCAGTACTTAGTGGACAAAAATTCATAAATAGTCGAAACGAAAATATTTACTTCCAGCCGACCTTTTTAGATTTTTCATTCTCACTGACAGAACACGCAAGTTTTTGTCACGGCGACACATTAAGTGGCAAGCTGGTCATATGCTCCAATATTGCGAATCGCAGCATAATTTATTCCATAATACAAGAATTAAAGGGAATTAGTCAACTAACCTCGTTAGTCAACTAGCCCCGGTCTCCCCCTACTTATGGCAATCAATGTGTTGATTGTACGGTGTTACGATTTTTAATTATATAGGAAGATTCACTGACGCCAAGTGCCGGTATCGCGCATGCGTGATTCATCTCATGCTTATTACCGATAAAACTGTATCATTAAAATATCTCTATTTTATTTATAAGATCCTCTTTTGAAAGTTATCAAGAATCAGTGAATGCTTTGGAATTTTGAAGAAGATAGGCAGTGATAATTATTTCTTAGCTGTCTTATCTATCTAGAGTTATCCTGACTTTGTGCGAGTCCTCTTCATTTTGATCGAGTCGTGTATATCATTGAAGCTGTTGTTGAGGCATCTCTGGTGGATGGTCGAAATTTTCAGTTAGTAAAGTACACGGAAAATTTTAAAACATATGAAGCGTTTAGAAATATATTACACTAAGCTTGACCGCTTCTCAAAACACATTAAGTTTATTTATATATCTTCTTCTGCGAGTTTCTGAATGAGAAACAACTGCGAATATAATCTCCAGAAAAGGTTGAAATCGGATATTCCATGTAAGGGTATTTATCCTCATAGCGTAGTCTGTAGTATATTAAATAAAAAAACAACCCCGCCACGAATCAATAAAATAAAAGTTAAAAGCACATGAAAACTTGTGATTCATTCCTTGTGGGGAAATCTACTGGCCCATTATTGATTTGTGTAAGAGTTGATGGCCGGTGCCTCCCTCGTCTATAAAGGACCACAACTGGGTTATTAGAGAATTTCTTATAACCTAACATTTCTATCATTCACCTGCAAACATTTAAAAAATACACAAATGCAATCTAATAGCGAATTCGGGAGACCCGCACTGGCACTGCATTAGTGCAGCTCCAGCACCATGCCAGTGCAAGCTCCCCGCTTCCCGCTCCCCTAAACTCCTGCATCCCACTCTCCTAAACTCCCCGCTCCCCGCTCCCCGCTCCCCGCTCCCCGCTCCCCGCTCCCCGCTCCCCGCTCCCCGCTCCCCGCTCCCCGCTCCCAACTCTCGCTCCCGCTCCCCGCTCTCCCAAACTCCCCGCTCCCCTAAACTCCCCGCTGCCGCTCCCCGCTCCACGCTGCCGCTCCCCGCTGCCGCTCCCCGCTGCCGCTCCCCGCTCCCCGCTGCCGCTCCCGCTCCGCGCGCCCCTCGCGACGCCACTAATTTCATGCGCTCAGTGCGCGAATCGGAACGCACCCCGTATAATGTGCCCCCTCAGTGCTTCCTTTGTACCTGCTAAATCTAACCTTATATTCCTTTCTCAATAAGAAACGCAACGCTAGGGATTTTAAGGAACGCTATTAAGAAATATACAAAAAAACATGTACTTTTATTTCAATTTAAAAAATATGAAAAATTAACATTTTTAACCAGAAAAAATGCCTTAATGAAGAGAAAAGTTAAAAAAACTCGCGTTCCAATCAAAATCCCCACGAGATCGTGCAACAAGGGTAGCACCAGAACAGCACAGAGTCAGTGCGTGCCTGCCGAATGTACTAGTGATCTTGGCACCGAAAAAGTTCGCACTCAGTGCGCACCAATTATTTACGTTTAATTTCGGCTTAAACATTTGATTTTTGTTGTCATATATATATATATATATATATATATATATATATATATATATAATTTTATTGAGATGAAGAAGTATATGTTGTAAATGATAAGATATAACTTTTTAGTTACTTATTAAATGCAATTTAATTGTTATTTATTTAACTAATATCCTTGATTAATTCATTCATTCTAAGTATGAAAAGATTCATTCTATTCATAGTCTGATAATTAAAATTATTAAAAGAGCTGAAAATGTTAATTTTGTGGATAGAGTAAGATTGTATTTTATTAAAGGTAGAATTGGAATAATTAGAATGATTTCAATATCAAAAATTAAGAATATTAGGGTAATCATGAAGAATTGAATTGAGAATGGTAGGCGTGGTCTTGTTATTGGGTTAAAAACACATTCAAATGGGGTTATTTTTTTTTTTTGATTTTTGTGAATCAGTTTTGTAAATAGTATATTTAATATGATGATAATTATTGGGATAATAATAAATATTACATTTATAACGATGGTGCCGAATTCGCTATAAAACAATGCACTCACTTACAAAATCATCGCAGTTGTATCTCGGGAAATCTTAAGGGGGGAATCTGATTCTTTGGGCTAAAAACATAGCGAAAATGTAGGTTTTTTTTTACGAAACTTATTTTAATAATGTGAAACGTGGACCACGTTTTTATGCATCTTTGAAGAAGTTGTAGTTTTTTTTATCAATTTTTAATAATAAATATAGGAGTTATGCATGATCGACCATCACGCCGCCGTTGTCCGCTGGTGTGCACGATACTTCTGTAACCACTGAACCGATTACCTTCAAATTTGGCCTGTATGTCCAACAAACATTACTTTATTCTTTTTATGAACCAGGATACCGATAAGTTATGTACTTCTTTGATTACATAAGAAATTCGACGCAAAATTCAAAACCTTTCAAATTCAAAACTCTTCAAACTCCTCAACGAATTTTTGTATTTTTATCTGGCTCATCAAATTATGGCTACATATGTATACAGTGAAACGCTGTTTCATTTGTCTGTATTAGATTACCAGGAAGATAAATATCTTGCACACCAGCGGACGACGAATTTTGCGCGGCGTGTTGGTTGATCATGTACAACTCCTATATTTGTTATTAAAAATTCACAAAAATAAAACTATTGCTTCCTCAAAGATGCATCAAAATACAATAAACATTTCAGATGAATCGAATCGCCAGTTTCTTAAAAAAAAAATCCCCAATTTTGCTATGTTTTTAGCCCAAAGAATAGGATTCCCCTCTTAACCTTCACTCTGTGCATAGGGGTCAAATAGACCCCAGTCATTGTAATATGCGATGTAATAGGTTTTTGCATCTAACAAATATGCCAGGCAACTAGGATTCCCTAGTAGCATTTTTGGTTGGCCAACGGTTGCCAACAGTTGGGAATTAGTTGGGATATAGTTAGTGTTTGTGCCTACAAATTCCCAACACAGGGCCTACGGCAAAAAAGTTACGACAGTTTGCCAACGACTATTCAATGTTGGGCCTACAATTGTTATGGTTGGTTAATTAACAAAAAGTTACGACAGTTTGCCAACGAATATTCAATGTTGGGCCTACAATTGTTATGGTTGGTTAATTAACAAAAAGTTACGACAGTTTGCCAACGAATATTTAATGTTGGGCCTACAATTATTATGGTTGGTTAATTAACAAAAAGTTACGACAGTTTGCCTACGAATATCCAATGTTGGGCCTACAATTACTATGGTTGGTTAATTAACAAAAAATTTACAACGATGATTAAATGTCGTCTTACAAACGTCAGAAAATTTGCTACATCAAAAAACCTGTGGTGATTTTTCTTTTCTTATTTATAAATACGTAATGAGGACGTCTGTCTTAAGACAAATGTGAAATTTTAAGGAATGAGTCTAAAGGTTGGATGATGATATTTTGTAGAATATTTCGCGTCACTGCACAGTTTTCATAAACAATTAATACTAGTTATATAACTAGAAATTATAAGTGTTTACAAGGAAGTGTGTTGGTCAGCTGCGAACAGCGGTTGCTTTGACTAAGCCCTAGTCTATAAGACCTTAGTCATAAGTGCATATTACTGGTTCAGGGGTTTTTTATTTTTTTTTTAAAGACCATTTTTCCCCGTGTCCCACACTGCACAATGCGTGCGGTAAATATAGATTTAACAGTACCTGTTAGGAAGTAACGATATAGGCTAGTAATTAGTCAGTAAGGACACTAAACGAGTTCCTATGAGTTTCGCATGCGAGCGAACCAGTAGGATTATAATTTAAATTGTATGGCCTTTTTTCTATGTTTATTCGTCGCCAACCATATCCACTGTACGATCGTTTGACAATAAACATTAGTAATAAAAAAAAAAAAAAAAAAAAGCGGTTGCTTTGTAAGCGGAAAGTTTGGGTTCGATTCTCCTCACCGCGAATTTTTTTTTCTTTCCTAAACCAGACCTGAAGAAGACGTATTTACGACGTCTTTTGAAGTTCTTTAAGACGCCTTCTGGGCGTTTTTAAGACGTCTTTTGGAAATAAGCCTTCAGTTGGGCCTATGGAAAGAAACCTTCGGTTGGGCCTTCGTGTTAAGTGACGTTGGGCCTACGTTGGTTACAATCGTTGGCCCATTTAAAAATAGCGCGACACTTCAACAGTTGGCCAACGGATAACACGTCATTGGCCCAACAAACTCCCAACAAATAAATGCTACTAGGGTTGCCTCAACTAAGGTTTTACACACATATTATTAAAAAAAAAATCGAAAAAATATTATCTATGATGTACCTACGATAGTTTTAAGCCAACCAAGCATATTTTGGTGCATTGGGGTCAAACTGACCCCAAATTTTTTTCATGCATTTTGTATCCAAATTTATATTATATATTTTCTTTTGTGGGAATATCTGAGTCGGGCACCCAGTCAGAGACGTCTCGGGCCCTCCACGATATGCGTTGCCGTTTGGATGACGGCATTTGTTTAGGTAAGGAGCATTTGTTTCCTTAGCGCGTGACTCGCCGTCGAGCGTTCGAGAGTCAGTCCGGCTACGAAGCTTAGCCGCGCAAGGTCGCTGAACTATACAGAACTAAAAAATACTACGTTTGTACAAATTATCGTCTACAGTTTCGAAAACACTCCTATTTTGTATACAATATTGCATTTCTTTTTCTTTTGTATATTTCTATAAATATTAACTATTTTTTTTTTTTTTTAAAAAACTTTACAAAATATATGAAAATATATATGGGGTCAGCATGACCCCCGTGCACAGACCATGGAAAATTTACTATGCACAGAGTGAAGGTTAAGAAGCATTGGCAACTGTGACGATGTCCCCGTAGACGTGCTTGATGAAGAGAATGATCCACAACAAGGCGAAGAAACTCAATTTTCCCTCCACCTTGCTCTAACGATAAGAAAGCTAGTCCAAGGCGATCGAATGATTGTACCGCACAAAAGCACACGTGCCATTTGCCGACCTGTTGAGAGAAGTCCCTGGACCTGAGGGCTTGACCAGCCAAGTACGATAAAGCCGGCTATAAAATTCAGCGGAGAAACGACGCCCAGGTGGCGAATAAAGAGAGGACAGTCTGAAAAGGAGACAGAGCGGGATACCTGCGACGGGGAACAGAGACAAATGGAGCAAAGTACGTCAGAACCATCAGCAAAGAGGGAATCAGAGGGAGGGAGAGACGCTTACAGATCGACGATTCTAATATTGTCCTAGGCACTGGCCGGTGGCTCGCGACAAGCCAGTCGCAGCGAACTAACCGCCTCAGTACCATCGACATCAGGGAAATTGTTGTCACTTGTGTCGTCGAAAATCCCTGAAGAATTCTGCACCCTCTGTAAACAAGAAACAAGTGCCCCCTGAAACTTTGAGTATATGGTGAAAGGATACAAGTGAATCATTCGCAAGCTGAAGTGTTTCGAGAGATACAAATTCGAGCAAGTCATTGGTAAGCATAATGGGACACGTAAAAAAAGAATGTTTATTGGGTGTAAAAATGTTTGTAAATGCGTTTCAATGCCAGTTGGAAGGAAGTGGCTTTTATTGAAAAGTATTTGCTGACGATTGGAATGTTCAGTGATTAATTTGGAGGGTGAATATTCCGGGTGATCGGAGGGTGGTGTCATTCGTTTACAGTGATAGGGTCACTTTGCGTTTTAGTGCTGGAGTCTTATTTGTCGACGTAGGAGCAACGTGGTGACACGAATTATGAGATATTAAAACTATTTTGTGGAATGATCCACTATTGTTTACTTCGTATTGCATTTGTGTTATACAAACTTAATACAGTTAGTAGGTCGAGTTGTATTAAAACTGCAGCGTTTGATGCTTCTAAGATTTAGAATATCAAAATTTCTTTAATATTACGTGTGTGTATGGTTGCCTTTATTTTTTCAATTATTCCAGAACTCATTATTTCACTGTCTCTGTTTTTTTCGCATACTCTACCATTGTTTTTCTTTATTTCGATCACGAATGTTGGAGGAATAATTGTTGTATCTAATATTTATTTCCAACGAGTAATACGATCGAATTATTAATTCATTTTTAATACAGCGATTTAGTATGAATATAAATTAATACGAATTATCGAAGATGGGGTTTACTATAAATGAGTGGAATGAATGAATTAGCTAAAATAAATCGTGGTTAGTATAAATTATTAATTAACCTAGTAATTGTTTATGGTTTTTATAAGCAGTGGAATTTTTAAGAACACTCGTTTAAATATTTAAGTAAAATTTTGTATTTAACATATGTAAATGTGGGAAAATATAGAGGAATAATCGAATCAAAAGATTTTTGTCAAAATATTTTACGACAAAAACTTTAAACCCATTGAACTATACTCTTGCTATAATAAACTATCAATTCCTTAACGAGTTGAAAATATCCTTTCGATGAATAAATTTCGAAGTCAAACATTTCCACGTAATTTCCAGTGTAAACAAATTGTTCGTCTTTTGGCTACGTAATTTGAGAATTAATTTCTCAACGTCGGTAAGAAAATCTGCAGAATAGTTTCGTTCTGCAAAATTTATACAAATCATTCGGATGGTAGAAACAGCCGTGAATACTGTGATATTGTACTTGAGCTGGTGCACAACTAGGGTTACGATGCCAATTTATACATAGAATGCCTGTTAGGTATTTCTCTTCCCTCAGACTGCGGAAGAGCGCGCATACCACCTGACTCATTTGAATAGCATGTGCCATTTTAATTAAATACCATTTCACTAAATTTTTTAAAATTGGCCACGTAAATACACTATCCAAAATAAGGCCAAGAAAATTATATATAAATGTCTATCAAAATTGCCAAAACTCCTCTTACATTCCCTAATCATTCTTTTTATCAATTGCCACCAGGTGGCGCTGCTTTCTTGTAAAACCCACACCCCATCTTACTTTTATACATTCTCTGTTCAACAGAATTTTTCTGTGCTCACAGAAAAGTGACGGGAATTAAGAAACTCGATCACTTATCACTTCAACGCGACGGCTGTCCGTTTATCTGCCAGCCATCAATGTGAATCAGACCGTACATTCGACATTTAAACGATCGTTCGCATCCTTTTTGCAAGCATTAGAAATACACACACGCCGTGAAATAAATTCCGTTCGCGTGTCAATACTTTTCGCGCGCGTGCGCACCTTCGATTCGATCTAAATTCGAATCCGACTGAATGGGCGGACGGGCGCAACACGAGCAAGGTGTAATCGAAGCAAACGAAACGAGAGGCACGCCGCGCGCGTATCGGCTTCCGCCAGAATCCGCGCGAAACTTGAGACGCAGCGACCGAACGGCTATTTTAAAGCGGGCGAAGATCTCCTCAAGCTCATCAGTCGAAGGTCACTCTGACGTTGGTGTAAAAAAAAGTAGCAGCCGTGGAACCCGTGCTTATAATTTGGGGGAAAAGGATGATTAAAATTTAGGAAAGAACGACGAGCAAGAAAATAAAAAGTATGCGATTAGATTCTAACTCTAATTAAGGGGGAACACCACTGTGACGGCCGGAAAAGTAAGCCCTTTTGCCCTACTGCCCGAAACGTTGCTTAACCATTGCTGTAAAATCTCAGAAATGTTGCGCGAACATTGCTGTAAAATCTCAGAAATGTTGCGCGAACATTGCTGTAAAATCTCAGGAATGTTGCGCGAACATTGCTGTAAAATCTCAGAAATGTTGCGCGACCATTGCTGTAAAATCTCAGAAATGTTGCGCGAACATTGCTGTAAAATCTCAGAAATGTTGCGCGAACATTACTGTAAAATCTCAGAAATGTTGCGCGAACATTGCTGTAAAATCTCAGAAATGTTGCGCGAACATTGCTGTAAAATCTCAGAAATGTTGCGCGACCATTGCTGTAAAATCTCAGAAATGTTGCGCGAACATTACTGTAAAATCTCAGAAATGTTGCGCGAACATTGCTGTAAAAACTCAGAAATGTTGCAGAAATATATCCTGCAATGTTGCACAGGGGCGGACATAGCAATTTACTTGCAACTTTTCGGCAATATTTCGTGCAATGTTTCAGATATTAAACCGCAACGTAACTGAGACATTTCGGCAACAAATGTGCTGTAGGGGCGACTGAACCTCACCTTTGCGCTATTTTTTTGTGCAATGAAGACGCTGAAATGTTCCCAGATAGCACACGACGTCTTCAAGACGTCTGTCTTAAGGGGGAACACCACTGTGACGGCCGGAAAAGTAAGCCATTTTTAAGAATTTTTTTTCGAGAATAATTTACAGTCTTCATAGAAAAATTTTATAACCTACCTTTAGTACGCTGTCTTAAGAGACTATACAAAAATAAATAAATAGAAGAACATCCATAAATTTTAATATATTAATTAATCTTCTAGACCCACCCACGCGAGCTGGTCGAATGTGTAACTATGGAACAGCAGATCCGAAAGCAAATTTAATTTTTTTTTATAAACTATATGAGTGTAGTTTCCGTTGTGCGTACCGATTTCTTAAACAAATTATTTTTGTAAAAATGGCACGCTTTAGAAGAAAATTTTCGAAAATCCGCGAATAAAATGGACAGTTTTTCGAGCGTATTTAAAAAAATTTGTTTGCAATCAAAGAATCCGTACGTACAACGGAAACTACACTCATATAGTTTATAAAAAAAAAATGAAATTTAATTTCGGACCTGCTGTTCCATAGTTACACATTCGACCAGCTCGCGTGGGGAGGTCTAGAAGATTAATTAATATATTAAAATTTATGGATGTTTTTCTATTTATTTTTGTTGTATAGTCTCTTAAGACAGCGTACTAAAGATAGATAATAAAAATTCTCTATGAAAACTGTAAATTATTCCTGAAAAAAAAATCTTACAAATGGCTTACTTTTCCGGCCGTCACAGTGGTGTTCCCCGTTAAGCTACTTTCCTTCAACCTCGAAAAAGGGGAGAAATTATAACAATCCAGAAATAATCAAATCATCAGTCGACCCGAATATCTTACTGTAAAAATCATAGACAAATAAAATATTAATATTAAAATTACATTCATTGAACTAACCAAAAAATACTCAAAAATTAAATCCTTACAATGAAACCCAGGTAGAAAAGGAACACCACGTAAACAAAATAAACAAATAATTATAACCATACTCTTTAATGGGTAATAATTAAAATTCAGAGAAAATTACAAGCTGGCGTGAAACATTTTAAAAAACGGGGCATAATTAAAATCTGGGAAAGATTGAGGAACGCAAGGTGCAACAATGTATAATTTTAAGAGGAAGGATAATTAAAGCTTTGGGAATGGAATGAATGAGAAATGTAAAATATAGGAATACGTGCCAGGGAACCATATTTAAGATGTAAGAATGGCAACAAGGAGGAGATATTTATAAAATTAAGAATTTTTTGAAGCGAAGTGCGCGGTAGTCTGGGCGTCAATTTCATTAATTCTCTATCGGTCGACTACGTAACGTATGGACATTAATTTTTGCATCGATTGTTGACGGTTAAAAAAGATTTAATATCTTGGTAATATTTGTTGTTTGAAAATCGGTTTGGCACCCACGCAGATGTTTACTGCAGCTTTCAATCACACTGGAAATTTGTCCAATGAGCACTGCGGATAATTCAAGTATGGGCACGTTTGTTTGGAAGAAAACGATATTTTAGTTCGTAATTTTATAATCTTCAAGTAAATAGATGAATATATCTGCACAGAAATATCATTTCAAATATACGCAAACGTGAATTGATCTTTAAAAAAAATATTAATTAGGTACTCCACAATTTTTGGGGGCTTTCGAATTGGTTCAGCAATTGATTTTGGAAAAACAAAACAGATGTTAATAAAGTTATACCACTTTTGGTGCATTTTGAGAATTGGTGAGTGGAGTGTTAGAAAATAGTAGAAATCTCGTAGTAAACAGAAATAAAATGAAGCCCAGAATGCTACAAAAATAAAGACGTACGTACATATGTAATAAAGCAGTAACAGTTGAACTTCGTCGCGTCTTTCGAGAAGACGGAAATCATGTTCGAAATATAAAAGCCTCGTGCAAAATCTTTGGGCACAGTCGCCGATGATATATTTTTAAACGAATTACCTCATCGACTGCTCTTCTATATCATATATACAGCTTCTGAGCTCGAGCTTTATATGAAATATATACGTGTGCACAACGATTCACTGAAAAACTTTGTCCTAACTATCCGATATGAAAAATTAGAAATCGATTATTCGTTATAAATGTTTTAAAGTACCGAAATAAAAAATGTGGATACGTTTTCACGTAGAAGCTTTCTTCGTCATACGGTGTACTGTACAGTGTAAGAAATACTGCATCACTAAATTATTTTTTTGCAGTGCTACTGTGTACTTTTATTCTGCATATGACGATTATTCAAAAAATTAAAATTGGCTTCAAAAAATAAAATTGCACTAAAAAGTAAAAAATAACTTTTTCCCTTATTTAATCTACGACTTTCATATTTTTTAAGCCGGCGCCAGATTTACACAGTGCAAACGATGGCACCGACTTAAAAAATATGAAAGTCGTAGATTAAATAAGGCAATAAATTATTTTTTACTTTTTAGTGCAATTTTATTTTTTTGAAGTCGGTTTTAATTTTTTCAAAATGTTTTCATTTTTAACTTTTTAGTTTTATATATATATTGACACAACATGCTGAGGAGATATGCGCGTACAAACATAAAAAAAAAATTATAACCTCCTCCTTTTTGAAGTCGGTTAAAAATAGAATATTTTGTTATAGCTGCGCACATTCGTACTTGTGGAAAGTCGGCGAAAGTCATGAACAAGCTGCTTTAATGCGTTTCTTTTTGTGCGGTTTAAGTAGATGGAGTGGTTGAAGTATGTTGCTTAATACGTTCAATTTACCACTGACGGTCTTTCATCGACCGACTAAAGAGAAATTTCCCTTTGTGTTCGAGGTTTTCCTTACGTGCACCGCCGCAATTGCTGGAATACCATTACGCTGAAAAATACCACTCTGATGCAATCTGCCGCAGTAAATTTCCTTCCCTCGGCTTGTCTTAATTTACTTATAGTATCGGGTCACGAAGGTGTAATTTATACTTTGTGACTAATAGCTTCAATAATATACGTGTATACATTTACCACAAAGTAAAATATAAAGGGAAATGATGAAGGGATTATCAGATTTTCTTTCCACATTATGCCTAGAACGTTTTCCAAGTTACGCACTTATTTCCAAGTCCCAAATAGCAAAAAGACATCTTATGTACGTCCGAAGAACGTCCGTTCCGGACGTACTGTACGTTCGGAGAATGTCCCGAAAAGGTCCATATATCCCCTTTACGTCCTCGTTAAGTTCTTTAAATGTCGTAGGAAGGTCCTATTTACAAAGTGGGACGTTCTGAGAACGTGCTGTGTCAACATTCTCAGAACGTTTTCCGAACGTCCGAAAGTAAAGTTAAATACGTCCAAAAGGCGTCTTAAAAACGTTTTGCAGATGGTTTAAAAGCGCCTTAAAGACGTCTTCATCAAGTCTGTGTTCGGACATTAAGAAAAAAAATTTGGCGGTGACGGGAATCGAAGCCCAGACTCCCAGATTACGAAGCAACTGCTTTTCGCAACTACTCTAGACACTTCCTTGCAAATAATTTCAATTTCTAGGTATATAACTATTATTAATAGTTTACAAAAATTGTGCATTGACGCGAAATATTCTACAGAACATCATCATTCGACCTCTAGACTCATTGCTTAAAATTTCACATTCGTCTCAAGACAGATGTTTTAACGGCGACTTAAGACAGAAGTCTTGAAGACGTCGTATGCTATCTGGGAACATTTCAGCATTTCAGCGTCTTCATTGCACAAAAAAATAGCGCAAAGGCGCGGTTCAGTCGTAAGACTGTTTTGCAACCGAACCTGAATCATCTGCAAAACCTACAAGACGGTTGTTCTTCGAACATCTGAAACGTAGATCTTCTAAAGATTCACAAGACTTACGAGACGAATGTTCTCGGAACAGTCGAAATGTAGTCGTGCAAAATAATCACGTGACTTACAAGATTGTTTGATGTTTCTAGAACATCCGAAATTTAAGTCCCAAGAACGTGCGTAGCACTTAAGAAACGGACGTTCCTAGAACATCCGAAATTTAAGTCCTAAGAACGTCCGTAGGACTTAAGAAACGGACGTTCCTAGAACATCCGAAATTTAAGTCCTAAGAACGTCCGTAGGACTTAAGAAACGGACGTTCCTAGAACATCCGAAATTTAAGTCCTAAGAACGTCCGTAGGACTTAAGAAACGGACGTTCCTAGAACATCCGAAATTTAAATCCTAAGAACATCCTATGTATGTTCAAAATGGACGTAGGACGTTCGGATATAAACTGGACATGAAAAGGACGTCCTTGGGATGTGCGGTGCTATCTGGGGTTGTACTTCAAACACGAAGGCTCATAATTTTTACGACGTTGATTTAATATGTTGAAAGTAACCGCCTGTAAAAAAAGTTTACTGCACATTTTGACCAGTTTGCAAAGAAATCTGTTTCTAACCACATTTCTAAAAACTGCTCTGTTGTACCAGAAAATTTAAGCAAAGAGTATTTTAAGGAATTAAAGTAGAATGCCCACAATTTGTTTGGAAGTTATTAAAAATACAGGTGATCGTTTTGATGAGGCAATAATTTTATAAAGATAAGTTTATATATATATATATATATATATATATATATATATGCCTTCGACTATAATAAAATTAATAAAACATCTGTAATTTGACTTTTTAAGATTTCATTTAACTTACATATAGGATCGAACAAATGACGAGTTTAGGGAGGTCGGAAGTAATTTTCATAAACTGGAGGGACACTACTGTTACAAATTAATCTCAACATTCACAGTGATAGCTGGGACGACACTGAGGAGATAATGTTGAAAGTATGAATAATTTTCTACTTTTGATACAGAATCAAGGAATATAAAAATAGTTAGGAAAGATAATTTATTAAAAGAACTATCAATGAATATTATTTATAATTATAATCTTACAGTTACTTTTGTAGAAAATTATAGACGGATTAATATCCATGTTCGTATCTCTCTGTGAATTTGCCGAACATGTAAAAGAATTTCAGCAAATTTCCAAGATTTACTATCCTTTTTATGCGCTTGTTTATTATTCCATCGTAAAAGTTGTTTAAAGTTTCAGAATGGAATATTGAATACATACCTATCAATTACTCGCATTACTGGACAGCAATTTACGTACATAGGGTAGAACCCCCAATTACTGACACCTACCCAATTACTGTCATCTTAAGCTATTTTACTGAAAATAACGAATAAATAAACGTTGTAAAGTCATACGCAAAAAGAATTATGTAATTCAACCTATAATCTATACGCTAGAAAATGCACTTAATATTTTTTTTTCATTAATTTCTATAAGACGATACAAAATTTTAATTTGATGACAACAGTGGAAATGGCGACTTCCTTACTAGTGAAAGAGAAAACAGGGCACTAAAGAAAGGGCTATAATTACTATATTTAAATTATTTACATAATAAACAATAATTTTTTAGTACAATATAAGTATCATAGAAAGTCACAACGATCGTAATATAAGGATTAATTAAGCCTTTTTAATTAATATATGGGTGATAGTGATTGGTACAAGCGTTTCAAGCATTTTGGTATTACTGTCATAGCAGTAGTTACTCATGTACATGAGACGACATAACCGTAAAATGAGTAATAAACGGTATTAGGTTAGCTGGCAGTAATTGGGGTGTCAGTAATTCAGTCACACACGTTTTAGAGGTGTCAGTTATAGATCTAGAAATATGTTTTTTAGACTAATGAATTTATATATAAAAATAGAAAGTCTAAGACCCACAAAATGTTTTTCATGAAGTAAACATATTAAACCATAATAAAAAGAATAAAAAAACGTATACTTTTAGTCACTAAATACAGATACTATGCAATAATATTAGAGTCAGTCCTTAATGGGTCAGTAATTGGGGCTTCTACCCTATATGCCGTTTATTTTTTCGTATTTTATATTTTTTAGTTTTATTTTGTGTGGAATTTATTCACTAAATTTAGTCACTAAATTATGTTATAAGAATTGCCCTAGATTATTGGTAAACACATATACAATTATACATGTCTAAAAATTAAGCATTAAATGTGAAAGAAATTACTACATGTATAAACGCGTCTCAAATTCTATTTAATAAAATATCTAAGGTGTTTTATAGTATTCCGTTAACAAAATAAATGAGAGATCTTGAAATTGTAAGAGCAAATCTTATTAAATAGGTACAGAAACAAGTCATACGAATCAAACACCTCAACACGCATAACCCATGCATACAGTATTATAAATAATATCGTATAATCAATACAAAACGATACTTAAGGGGACTAGGCAGTCAGATCGCTCGGAAATCAAGTATTTTTTGCGAATTAATTACAAGGAGATGAATGCAAATTGTGACTAGTACGTTTGGGTAATGTTTATTAATACTATAAACAGTAAAAAATAAATGATTTGAATATTATATACATATGTATGAGAGCGCTACAGTCTGGTATGTAGGCGTTTTTTTTTTTTTTGGAGCCGCTGTAATTTCGCCGTGATTCTGGCCGTAAGAAATTTAATTGTGAAATATCCTCTGAAATTTATACTTCGCCCTGGCCCCTATTCTGCCCTGAACCTATTGGAAAAAAAAAATCAAAATTATAAAAATGGTGGCTGCAAAACGGCATATTTTAAAGAAACGTCATTTTTCACCAGGGAAAAGAGCCATTCTATTTTTTTTTTTTTGACAAACCAGGAGTTTTTACAGACTTATGCGTAGGTTCATGTCGTAACTAGACATGTTTCATATCTGCTGGATTTTTTTCAAATCGACTGATACCTCCATTTTTTCCCAATCACTGCAAAACAAAGAGGAAATATGATTCCGAGAAAAACGCGCTTATAGTCTCGAAAGAGGAATCTAGTCTACCTGCGTGCGCGCCGAAACGGTTTATGGCGCGCTCGACCTCTTCGGCTGCAAAATCCTCAATTTTGTTTATTTTAACATAAACCAAACGGCATTTTAATCGGGAAGGGTGGTACTTTCGAAAAATGCAAATAAAATAATCGAGTTTCTGACTGCCTAGTCCCCTTAACGTAAGCCAGAGCGTTCTTCCGCCTATATCTCTGGATGTACCGCACCGATTTTACTGTTGTTTCTTTTGATCGATTCGAAAGATAACATGGAAAAATAATGCATATAGGTGATTTAGTCGTAGATCGTTTGGTACTCGAGATATCTTGAACTTAAAGATCAAGTTACTGAAAGTGTCGACAAATTTGTTTTTTTTCTTTCAATCGCAGTTGATTTCAGAAAAACACACGAGGGTTCAATTATACACCAATCGAATGGTTTCGAGTAACACTTAAAGGGAAAAAAGGATTCGTAGAAGAGGTACCAAACTTTTCCCCTCCAAAGCCCCAACTCGCGGCACTTAGCGTTCAGAGATGCCAGGCGTTTCCCTCACGGACTGAGTTAGTGTAACCCAGTGTGACCTATGAGGGTTAACATAATACCAGTAATGCCAGAGAGCACATTCATAACAATTAACATGTATTAAAATACACAATATTTTTAATAATATTTTTATCGGAAAATAAGACAGCAATTTAAAAAGTGAACATTTATCTACCAAGTGATTTAAGACCGAGGCATTAATATGCACTAGGGTGGCCCTTATTTTCAACATGCGATTTCTTTTGCTCTCACTCCCTAATATGGTTCCATTTCGTAAAAAAATAGTCCCTGAAAAAGATTACTGCAATCGGACAACATGAAAGGGTGCCGACCAGGCCTTAAAGTTTAGAATTCGTCAATAGTTTGGATTTAAAGAATCTTTCAAAAGTGGTAAGCCGTATCGAAATTTTGTTCAATTAATACTAAAAGAGCATTCAATTTTCTACAATTATTGTAGTATACATTTTCCTCGTGCTTCCAACCATTCTTCAGATAATAGCGTTTAAAGGCCTGGTCGGCAATAATCTCTTTCAGGAACTATTTTTTTTATGAAATGGAACCATATTGTGTGGTTAGAGCAAAGAAGTATGAAAAAAAATTTTGACGCGCATAAATAAGGGCCGCCCTAATGTGTACACACAATCTAATGTGTACCTATTTCTTCTGAATGGCCAACAACCGCGAAACACCATATCGCCTGAACACGAACAGTCACCTTCTCGTCGAGTTTCGTTAAGGGGACTAGGCAGTCAGAAACTCGATTTTTTTGTTGCATTTTTCGAAAGTACCACCCTTCCCGATTAAAATGCCGTTTGGTTTATGTTGAAATGCGCAAAATTGAGGATTTTACAGCCAAAAAGGTCGAGCGCGCCATAAACCGTTTCTGCGCGCACGCAGGTAGACTAGATTCCTCTTTCGTTTTGCAGTGATTGGGAATATACGGAGGTATCAGTCGATTTGAAAAAAATTCAGCATGTGTGAAACATGTCTAGTTACGAGCTGAACCTACGCATAAGTCTGCAAAAACTCCTGGTTTGTGAAAAAAAAATTAGAATGGCTCTTTTCCCTGGCGAAAAATGACGTTTCTTTAAAACTTGCCGTTTTGCAGCCACCATTTTTATAATTTTGATTCTTTTCCTTTTTCAATAGGTTCAGGGCAGAATAGGGGCCAGGGCAAAGTATAAATTTCAGAGGATATTTCACAATTAAATTTCTTACGGCCAGAATCACGGCGAAATTACAGCGGCTCCAAAAAAAAAAAAACGCCTACATACCAGACTGTAGCGCTGTCATTTTTTTTTTTTTTTAAATTGGGCATTTACCGGGCGCTCAGTCCTATTGGACCATTGTGCCCGAGCCCTTGCGGGCAGTCCTAATTTAGAGGGCTTGCCGCTAGTCCGGCCTCTCGTGCGAACTCGAGAAGCCCGCTCACGGTCATGTCCTCCAGGTTCGCCGTGCGGACAGCAGCTCCCAGCAATAGCTGTCTCTGGGCTGCCATGCCCTCGCACTGCGTTATAAGGTGAAGCGGCGTTTCGTCGTCCACCCCGCACCACTGGCACCTTGGTCCCTGCACGATCCCAAGGCGCACCAGGTGCTTCCTCGTGTGCCAGTGTCCTGTGACCATCCCCACGAGCAGTCGCAACTGCGACCTATCCAGGCGGCTGAGTGCCGCCCCTATCTTTTTCGAAGGCCGCTTCAGCAGAGCCTTCGCGTGTCCCATCTTTTGGGTCCGCTCCCAGAGTTGTTCGAGTTGCTGTCTGATCCAGCACCTCGTCCACTCCTTCATAGTCCCCATGGAGACACCTAAGGTGCAGGACGGGTCCCGATTCGGTTTACGTGCCCCTTCTCGGGCCCTGTCGTTTGCCCCTTCGTTTCCCTTGATTCCGGCGTGCCCCGGAACCCATAGTAGACTGACACGGTTGTTATTAGCCAATTGCGTCAGTGTGTCCACGCAGTCTAGTACTAGACTGGATCTCACCACTGTATTGTGTAGGGATCCAAGTGCGGCCCGACTGTCGCTACAGGTATAGATGTGCTTGCCCTCATAGCCCCTGTCCAGGTTCAATCTGGCACAGGTCCTGATAGCCTGCACCTCCGCCTGAAAAACCGATACGTGTGGGCCCAGGGCGATGGATCTTTCTACCCTGGGCCTCTCCCCCCATATCCCGGCTCCGGTTCCGGTTTTGGTTTTGGAGCCATCTGTATACCAGGTGAGCCCCCCCCCCCGGAGAGAGTAACTCCTTCTTGCTCTTAGCGCTGTCATACACATGTATAGTGCCTATACGAGCTATAGTGACTTAGGTGTGAAGTCACTCAGCGGGGTCTTACCCGACACCCTGCTGGGTACTGGCCGCTAAACGTGCCCCCTACTACATGTTGCAGGACTGTATTTAGAGAAGACCAGGACAAAACCGGGACCCTAAGGCCCTAAGACCAGGGCAAAACCAGGGCCCTAAGGCCCTAAGACCAGGGCAAAACCGGGGCTATAAGGCCCTAAGACCAGGGCAAAACCGGGGCCCCAAACCCAGGGCAAAACCGGGGCCCTAAGGCCCTAAGGCCCCGGTTTTGTCCTGGTCTTCTCTAAATACAGTCCTGCAAGAGGCAGTAGGGGGCACGTTTAGCGGCCAGTACCCAGCAGGGTGTCGGGTAAAACCCCGCCGAGTGACTTCACACCTAAGTCACTATATCTCGTATAGGCACTATATTTAATATTCAAATCATTTATTTTTTACTGTTTATAGTATTAATAAACATTACCCAAACGTACTAGTCACAATTTATTGTTCATCTCCATGTAATTAATTCGCAAAAAATACTTGACTTTCGAGCGATCTGACTGCCTAATAGTCCCCTTAATCCGTTGCGCTACAACGAGCATCCGTGATGCGTTAAAGTAACGTCTAAAACCGCAGATGCCCGAGCGCTTTTGGGCGTGAACGGTGATTATCGGTGAGAAGCAACATCTGGTTCTTGTCAAACCTTGCTTTTTCCACTGATAATGCAAAGGGGCGTCTCTGTAGCCCCCGTCGGGCATAATCTGTTCGCGAAAGCGCATCCAGCCCACCATGGACAACGCGCGCGAGTTGCTCGGTGGACAGTGAACTGTGCGCTGACAGTGGTTGCTCCTAATAGCTTGCTAGCTCTCCCGGCTCATCTGAAATTGAATTAATTCACAGTGGCATCGGCGATTCGTACAATTGATACGTCGCGAGGGCCTCGTGTAATTAACGGCAAGTAGGAACAACGCGCTACTGATCCCATTTAACCTCGAGACAGTTGCCATGCGGCGGGCTAGTAACTGTTGCTCGGTGCATATGGTGGATCTCGATTGCCCGAGCACGTCTTAACTGAACTTTCGATCATCCGAATGCAGGATTTAATCGTGGTGGTTTAATTGTGGTGCGCGAACGTTTACTGCGACTCGGTTCTTACAAGTTCCTCAATAGAAAGGGTGCTGCAATAATTGTTGCCACCCAAGGGGCTTTTCAGGCGAGGCACTTTTGCGACTGTGCGAGTGGTATTTTTCATACATTCACATTAGGGTGCTTCATATTATAGGCTTAAAATTAAAATATTACAATATTTTTTTACTTTGCTCATTAGGGTGGAACGAAATATAGGGGAAAAATATTTTTTTATTATTCACGACTTCTAATAGTGGGCAAAAGTTGCCTTTTATAATGTTATTTAAGCTGTGAAAGTTTGATATTGATCAACAAATTTTTTGAGGTGCCGCAAGCCATTCAAAAGTCACACAATCAGTGAATATGAATTTTTGAATGGCTTGCGGCACCTCAAAAAATTTGTTCATCAAGATCAAACATTCACAGCTTAAATAACATTATAAAAGGCATCTTTTGCCCACTATTAGAAGTCGTGAATAATAAAAAAATATTTTGCCCCTATATTTCGTTCCACCCTATTGCTCGTGCCCTGATTCCTATTAATGTAAAAAGAATATCTGACAAATTTTAGGAAGATTGAGTAATATTTAGAGGTTGGCAACACTTTGCACACTAAATAATATGTAGCAGGCTAAGGAAACACGATTTCCAATGATAATTATTTTTATTCTCAAGTCCTTGAAAAAGAAACTAAACTTCAAAGAAGACTTAGACTTAGATAAATTTACATTTTATTGTTATTATTATTGTTCGCATCTATAAAAATTCTGTACCTTATTATTTTACCCACATTTTTAAAACCTGACAAAGCGAAAATATGTAGGGTGGAACGGGGTCGGTAGTAACAGGGGGTGCATGTAGCACGCTAATATCTCAAAACATATAATGGATATTAACACCAATTTTAGATATATGATAAACAATGACATTTGCAATCCATGTCCTAGCAGTGTAGATACGCAACAGACATGGTTAGTGAAGAAAATAACTTTTCGATACCCTACAGTAACTTTTTCTTACTGACTTATGATTCTAATGTAAGCACACCCTTTGCAAGTATCTGCTTTTTTTAATCTGTAATTTGCCTTTTTTTTAAAGTAATACTGATCGTTACTTAGCACTTTCAAGTGTCTCGTTAGTCACAATTTAGAATTGAAGTTCAAAAGCATGGTCGAGGGCGATTGTAACATTGGCAGTCCGGGTCGGTTGTACCGCAACAGAACTGAATAGTGTCAATGAAGGCGAATAATATTGTCTTGTTCGCATAGAATTCGTGCAGTGTTACAACCGATCCGGGGTCAGAGACGGTTGCAACACTTTACACTGTAACGTTAAGGTTATAACACTCCGCTTCGCATTTTTTATTAATAACTTGGATATTACTTGACATACAGTGAGACTATTGTGACTCAATGATTTCAGATAAATAAGTAACATTTCCGTATAAGAGTTTTTGTTGTAAATGTAATAATTCCCGCGCAATCGTATTCAAAAGTCAAAGTGTTACTACCGCCCCAGGCCTACCTTAGTGATAAAACTGTGCAACCCCTAAATATTATTAAATTTGTCTGAAATTTGGCATACAGATCACTTAGATGAATAGAACCAAGGCACAGTGCGTTGAATCAATGGGAAGTCGGGACAAAAATCATAACTTCTGAACTAATCAGTTTTCGACCTATATATCCCAATACTTTTTTTAACCAGAATATATAGATGCATCGATTGGTAAAGAAAAAAATATACAGTTGCATTAAAAAAAATTGAGGTGATCTCGATTTTTTATTGAACAAAAAGTTTTTTATCAATATTTACTTTTGCAATTTGTTGTCAACTGAATACTGACTAACTTTTGTTCAAAAAAATTTTTTTTTCAAATTATTTTTATCACGTACATTTGAAGTTAGAATTTTTTCATAAAATATATTTTAAATATATAAGCTTATTTAGACTAAAAAAAAAGCAGACTCTAAATACGTTACCGTAATGTATTGTTATTATAAACTTTTAATAGTAATATCTGTTAATTTAGTTTAATAATAGTTTAATAATAATAATAATTTCACAGACATTAGAATTCTTGATGTGCACACTTCTTCCTAAAAAAATTTATTTCTCAAATAATTGCAAGTAGTAGCAGAAAAGCGCGTTATTTTCATAAAGTATAAAGTTAGGGGAACCAAATATAAAAAAATCACGGATACGTTTTGTTGCGTATTTTTTAAAAAGTCGGTTGAAATAAAATTTTCATTCTCGGGACTAAGAAGTTATCTAATGATCAGTAAGGCCATAAGCCTAAACAATAATTTTGAAGCACACATACCCATAATACTAGAATCCATGGTTAATAAAGTGAGCCAAGAATAATAAATATTCTGAAGGTCTAAATAAAAAAAAAAGAAAGTAACTCTACCGCGTATGAATTTCGAGTGACGCTTGAAGTCCTTAGATTCCAGGTTATGATGGTAAATAACATCGTAAACAACTACGGTAACCTAGCCACCATAACCGAACTTGATTCCTGAATATTTTGATGTAAATATTAGATGATAATTATCACCCTGCAAAATATTTGATTTTTCAATTTTTGTCCATGTATCAACGCACTGTGCAAGTGGGCGAGCAAAGTTACGTGAAAATAGCACCTTTGGAAAATTGAAAAACCCTAATTCACATATATCCTACGGTTTCCTCTACTTTTCTCTGTTGAATGAATACAATTATTCACACAAGTATCCACCGGCCACCCTATGTGTAACATATTTTACATATTAAATCGACTTCAAAGTAAGAATTCCCAATTATAATCACAATAATGTAAAGCTTGATTAATATCCCTGCCTTCGTTTCGGGTGCCTTTAATTATTAAAAAATTGTACACGGTAGCTATATTTAAAAAAGTATTATTATCCGTGGAAGTAGCACATCGTGCAGAAAAATATTCTCTCAAATTCGATATTTAAGTCAGACAAACGTGATTACTAAAAGTTAATGTTCTTCTAATGTTCCTGCGATTTAATTATAAGCAAGTTTCATTCCAATTAATTTATTGTAATCATTTAATCTATTATGCATAAATTCAATTAATTTTCTGCGAAATACGGGCTTATCTCGTTCCATCCTTCTGGCGGAATTTCTTTAAACATTTCTTTTGGTAAATGGTCCTAACTAAAAATATATTAATCATGGTTTATACTAATGTAAATTATAATTTGTTCTGCATTTAAGGGGTCATCCCGGTTAGACGGGTAGAAAAAATCAATTTTTTTTAAACATTTTTCGAAAGTACATTTTCGAAAGATTATTTTAGCTTCTACAGAGGCATTTTTTACGGAGCGCAACGGCCACGCGTTTTTCTCAAAACGTCATTTTTCACATCTTGAAGATAAAATCTGAAAATCTATCGAATCGATTGCTTTATAAATTTTACTGCTTATTCTGCGCACCTGTGACTCTCGCAGGGATTACATCCAAGTGTTTTTATTGAGTCCAACCTGCTTTTAAAATCGAGAATAGCAAAGAAAAAGCCCAGAAATTTTTTTTCCATTTTGCCGACATTTTGCTAATTTTTAAATATATCATCAAGATCCCTTTCAAAAGCATTGTAAAAGCAATAATTTTATCAACTCGAAATGCAGTTTAATAAATAGGAAAAAGGTTTATTCCCTTATTATAATCCTTTTCATCGCAATAAATTCCTGAAAATCGCTGAATTTATCGGCGCGCTAACCGGAATGAACCCTTAACATTACTTCAATAAGTAAAGTATGTTATACGTACGCGGTGGGCGGACACTTTTGTGAGTAACTGTATAACTGAAATATTAATCGAAAGTGGGAAAAGTGTCTCGCACGAAAGGGTCCTAAATGTCCGTGGGATCGTTGAAGTTAGATGGGAAGTTTTTGAGCGAAAAAGCCATCCGAAGATGACACTGCTTTGTTTCCTTAAATGGAATTTGATCTGTTTCAGTTTATCATGTAAGAAGCTTCTCAGAAGCGAGTTGTAGTATAATTGAATAATAATTTTAAATCCTTTTATTATAGTATTTTAAAAGAATTTAATTGCATCTCAGTAGAGAGTTTGCTGCTCGTATAAATATTTAATCTATGCTCCTCTGAAGCAACTATTACACAAGAAACGGAAAGCACGCGATTTCATTAAAGGAGAGGAGAATCGTTACGTGCGGGTAGCACTTAGAGCTACTAAAACTTTCATTGCCACCAAAGGCTGGCTTATTTGAGAAATGCGCAATAAATCACATTGAAAAATAGTTCCTTTAACTCCTACTGGCTTCGAAACTCGTTCGTTGTTATATTAGTCCAGTGAAATTAGGATATGTCTTCGGAATAAATCCCAGCTAGCTAAATTTTGGTATGGGCCTTTATTTCGTCGTTTCAAACAATATGTCAAAAGTCCCCATCGATCTCACCCCCGCTTAAAATTTTACAGAGGGTTGAAGGTAAAAAATGCTGTTTTTCGCGAATATCTCGTTATCTAGCAGTTTTGCGACAAAAATAGTTATTATACAATTTATAGCCTAGGAAATTCTATACAAAAAAGGTTGTATGACTTTTTTCGTAGGAGTAACCATTTTCGTGTGTGTCGGGTTACCAAGTTCCAACCCCCATAGTTTTGACAAGGGAAGATCTCGAACCCGGAAATTCCAAAAATTATGGAACTCTGTAAATATGTAGGGGAAGTCCTCCTGAGTACAACGCAATTTCGTTAGCTACCTAAATTCACTCTAAGGGGGTGAAATTGACTCCTGAAAATCCGTTTTTTTTTCAATTTTGTGTTATAACTCACGAACCGTAAGAACTGTAAGAACTATAATTTACCAAATGATAGTCCTAATTAAAAGAAGTAACTTTTTCCTGAACACTTTTTTTCTATCTCTCACAGTTCGCGAGTAATAGTACCAAATAAAACAAATTTCAGGGGTCAATTGCACCCTCTTGGAGTGTATTTGGACAACAAACGAAATTGCGTTGTACTCAGGAGGACTTCCCCTACATATTTACTGAGTCTTCATAATTTTTTGAATTTCCGGGTTCGGGATCTTCCCGTGTCAAATGTATGGGGGTTGAAACTTGGTAACCCGACATGGATGAAAAGGGTTACTCCTACGAAAAAAACTCATAGGACCTTTTTTGTAGAGAATTTTCTAGGCTATACATTGTATAATAACTATTTTTGTCGCAAAACTGCTAGATAACGAGATATTCGCGAAAAACAGTTGTTTCCTTTGTTCAACCCTCTGTAAAATTTTTAGCGGCGGTCCGATCGATGGGGACTTTTGACATATTGTTTGAAACGACCAAATAAAGGCCCATACCAAAATTTAGCTTGCTGGGAATTATTCCGTAGATTGGGCAGATTTCCGTCTACTTTCACTGGATTATATGAAACTGTTACCGTACTAACCTGTATACGATGCATAATTTAATTACAATTATGTAGGGGTTGTTAAACTGTGCTGTGCGCTACTATTTATTTGCGGATTTTTAATGTACAGTGCGGAATGTACAAATCATTAATCATTAATTGCTATCGGGATTGTTACTTACCACTGACAATTTTTTTTAACAAATTTGGAATTGCAAAGACAAGTTTCATTCTGATACTTTATCGCCGAGATATTTTGTGCCCAAGACCTGTTTCAAAATCAACAAAGCGTGCACATTATTCTATTTGTTTAGAATATTATCCTCGAGTGATTTTAATGAGCCCATCGACTGGCTCTATGATCTCAATTGCGTTATATAATCGACGTTCTATTGAGTCTCACAATGAAGTTTTCAGGCTTTTGCATTGCACACAATCAATTTCTTCCACAAATGCTACTATTGCTTTTCCAGCCCCCATTTTACAACGACACACAGTGCGTTGCTCAATGGACAAAAATCTAAAAATCAATATTTTTTTGCGATGACCGTAATCCAGACTCTTTATTTGTATATGTACACTAGATAGAAAACAAAATAATAGCCCCCAACACTCAGAAATCACGTTAGTATTGAGAGAATCTACCTATTTAAGGGGTAAAACCACTCTAGAGGCAGAAAAAATACCTAAATTTGACAATTTATTTTGGGAGTATGACAAACGGAATAGAATTGCTTTTCAGAGGGTTTACATAACACATATTGAAGTACGAAAAACAATTTTTTTATTGTCATTTTCATACAAAATGGCGGCGACAGAGCCCGTCGTCGAAACCACTTCTTTCAAACTGGGAGGACGGATTTCTCGGAGACTATTGCATCGATCGATTTGAAAATTTTACAGTAGCTTCACAACAATATTCTCTTTGGAAGTACGTAGCCGTTTTTTGATTGAATGTAAACTTTTTTTTACAAACAATTTAATGCTCATGTTTAGGGCAAACAATCGATTCATTTCTTAAAAAGTGCACCACTTCCACAAAAATTGATTAAAAAAAAACCTCTACGTACTTCCAAAGCCAATTGTATATAGATTGTAATTTTTTTTTTATTTTTTGTTCCCGGACTCATACATGCCGAGAAATCCGTCCTCCCGTGGCGGTGTTTTCAAAAAAGCTGTTTTCGACGACAGGCTCTGTCGCCGTCATTTTGTATGAAAATGACAATAAAAAAAATTGTTTTTCGTACTTCAATATGTGTTAAATAAACCCTCTGAAAAGAAATTCTATTCCGTTTGTCATACTCCCAAAATAAATTGTCAAATTTAGGTCTTTTTTTCTACCTCTAGAGTGGTTTTACCCCTTAACGCATTTCCTTGATTTATTTAGTTCTGCCTTATACCTCAAGGCCACTTACAAATTACCAACTTTATGCATAAATAAAAATAACTTTCATCAGACCATTTAGGGCCAATTCCACTTACGCCCAAATCGCCCGCAACGCCCGTGCTTTTCATTAAGGTAGGTTCTCCTGTACGCGATTGGCCGCGTCGTCAAGAATTTCAAAGTCGATTTTCTCGAAAATGCAGCGCGATATGAAAAAAAATTACTCTTTCTTTTCGGCTTATAACAAGTAAATAACTCGAGAAAAAGGAATAAAATTTTTTGACATTGCGCTTCATTTTCGAGAAAATCGGCTTTGAAATTCTTGACGATGCGTCCAGTCGCGTATATGGAAACCTACCCTAATGAAACTCACGGGCGATTTGGGCGTAAGTGGAATTCGCCCTCAATTGAAGGTACTAGATACTCTTTATTTTGATTGTGAAACAATTTTTTTTACTTACTTTAAATTCAGTTTTATTGTCTCGAAGTTACTCATCCAATAAATTGCTGAATTATATGTTTCTACTTTTGGGATTTATGTGGGAAACTATTTCTGGAACAGTCCCCAACATTATTGTACACAAATTTCTGCAGATGCTTGCAGTTTCTTTAGTTATAGTCTTTTTTTCACAAACATGTTTAACGAGGACAAGCCAAGAAAATTTTGAAAAGTGGTTTTGTTCTGCACCAGGAGACCAAAAAAAATTTGAAGTTCGAATCATCCGATCTGCTTTCTCCAATTGTTTATACGATACCTACCATGACTTTTCCATCCTGGATACTGTCTTCAGTTTTAAAATGGCTGTCAAACGCTATACACGTGATAAAAATAATTTCATAAAAAAATGTTTCGAACAAAGGTTAGTCAGTATTCAGTTGACAACAAATTGCAAAAGTAAATATTGATAAGAAACTTTTTATACAATAACTAATCGAGATCACCTCAATTTTTTTTAATGCAACTGTATATTTTTCTACACCAATCGATGCATCTTTATATTCTCGTTAAAAAAGTATTGGGGTATATAGGTCGAAAACTTATTAGTGCAGAAGTTATGATTTTTCTCCCGAATTCCCATTGATTCAACGCACTGTGCGACGCGTTGTCTCCCATACAGTATGCCGCAGATTGTCCAGGAAAATTGCCGCCAGGCTTTATTAACGCATTTCTCCTGCATGGAATTTTTGGTATCGTGTCGCTTCACGCCACCCCGAATCGTAGTCTATCAGATCTGCACTATTCGATTGACAATATTCATGATCCACGTTCACGACATTCTCGTGGCTATCGAATTTTTGGTCGTTTAAGAAATTTTATTAGGATCGAAACAGGCGATAATCGGTCGATGAAAAGCAGCCACTCTTGTGTTAAAGAGTTCACGTTTTTTATTTTTAGTACACTTTTATTCGCAGGCAGTGTTTAATTTGCTCCGATTGTTGATATTTATTTTTCGAAATGGATAATTTTCCTTTACCGATCCAAGGTACGCTGCGTTTGTACTGTCCGATGGTCAACAGAACGTGAATTTTTTGCGGTGGAATTCAAGTTTTTTATAATAAGTTATTGAGAATGAAAAATGGGTAGATATAGGAAAGTCGAATATGGAAATTCGAGAAAATAGGACAAGAATATGTAGGATACAATTCTGGAAATAATTGTTGATTAATTCGTTGGGAACATGTGAATAGACTCTGTCAATTTCTTGAATTTATTACTGAAGTCGAGCGTCTGTTGTTCGATGGGAGATTAGTGGTTGTTAAACTTTAAACTCGATCTAGATCCACCAAATGGGCAATTGACTCTTGGATCACAAAGTTATATCAGGTTGATCCCCACGTCTCAGTTACTAATTTCTTCGGAAGTTCATACATACATATACATATACTACTTGATATGATTGAAAACGATTAATGGAGAAACAATATTGGCAGAAAAGAGATTGAGATGAATCTATCTATCCTTAACTTATCTTCTATTAAGGGGGCAGTGCGGTCTAAAAATTGATTTTTTTTTATTTCATTGTTCGAAGGTTCGACCTTTTAAGAATACGTGGTTAAAAGGATTTTTTTTTTAATTCCTTAGATTCCCGAAGTTATAGGCATTTGAGTAGCGGCAAATGCGTGGGTAAAACCCGGCCAATTGGCACTCACGTAAAACTTTAAACGCGTTTTTCTATCATCGTGACGTTTCCGAACGGTAGACAGCATAACAAAAGAAATTATTAACCGATTTCAAAAAACTTGGTGGCATTTTCTTTGTAATTTAATTCACTATCGCATCACCCTTTGACAATTAATTTTAGAGGTCATAGTTCTTCGTTATTAACATTTTTAGGTGCAGATTTACCCCGTTTTTCGCATGTTTGTGTTCAAACGTGTACCAAACATCGCCATTTTGCTTTATTTGCCTTCTTAAAGGCTGATGCGATAGCGATTGATGTAACCTGTAAGAATATTTTTGGTTTTTCGATTTCAGACAATTCTACGTTGAGTTCTACTGTCTACCGTTTACGCCTCTTTTGTTGCAGCAGTGCACTGAGCGTCACGTAAAATTCGAACCATTATATAGGAAAACGAAAAAAAAAAAAAAAAGAAGTTTTTATATCCTTGAAGAACGAACAAAGAAAGACCATAAAGTTTTTTTACTGCAAGCTGTATACTTTTTCGGAAAAAAATCCTAAAGATCACCTATTTTTCGAACGTTTTGACCAGACTGTCCCCTTAACGAGTGACCCAAAAAATAGCCCCCTTTTGGTCCCACGATTTTGGAATTATGATGAGACATCAATCACACGAAATTTTCAAGTTGAGGTGACAATTAGTTTCTGATATATGGGAGGTCAAAGAAGTGAAAATTCGTTAACACGTCAGCCCATTCGCTTCGATGTACGGACTTTTATGACAGTCCGATAATTTAAACAATTATTCCCAGGGGGATTGCTGACTGCTAATAAAACGAATTTGAACTTAGATTTTCAAAATTCACGAAAATAAAATCAAAATCAATAAATATGACTGACTGTGTAGGGGTGCATTTTTTAATATATCGTGCACCATATTGAATCGGTCATTGTGAATTTTGAAAATTTAAGTTCAAATTCGTTGTTAGCAGTCAGTAAAACTCACAATGGCCGATTCAATATGGTGGACGATGTATTAAAAAAATCACCCACTCCACGGACATTTATATTTTTTATTTTGATTTTTATTTATGAATTTTGAAAATCTAAGTTCAAATTCGTTGTTAGCAGTCAGCAAAACTCACAACGGCCGAATCAATATGGTGGACGATATATTAAAAAAAGCACCCACTAGACGGAAATTTATATTTTTCTATTTTGATTTTTATTTGTGAATTTTGAAAATTTAAGTTCAAATTCGTTGTTAGCAGTCAGTAAAACTCACAATGGCCGATTCAATACGGTGGACGATATATTAAAAAAAGCACCCACTAGACGGAAATTTATATTTTTTTATTTTGATTTTTATTTGTGAATTTTGAAAATCTAAGTTCAAATTCGTTGTTAGCAGTCAGCAAAACTCACAATGTCCGATTCAATATGGTGGACGATATATTAAAAAAAGCACCCACTCCACGGACATTTATATTTTTTATTTTGATTTTTATTTATGAATTTTGAAAATCTAAGTTCAAATTCGTTGTTAGCAGTCAGCAAAACTCACAACGGCGGAATCAATATGGTGGACGATATATTAAAAAAAGCACCCACTAGACGGAAATTTATATTTTTCTATTTTGATTTTTATTTGTGAATTTTGAAAATTTAAGTTCAAATTCGTTGTTAGCAGTCAGCAAAACTCACAATGTCCGATTCAATATGGTGGACGATATATTAAAAAAAGCACCCACTCCACGGACATTTATATTTTTTATTTTGATTTTTATTTATGAATTTTGAAAATCTAAGTTCAAATTCGTTGTTAGCAGTCAGCAAAACTCACAACGGCGGAATCAATATGGTGGACGATATATTAAAAAAAGCACCCACTAGACGGAAATTTATATTTTTCTATTTTGATTTTTATTTGTGAATTTTGAAAATTTAAGTTCAAATTCGTTGTTAGCAGTCAGTAAAACTCACAATGGCCGAATCAATATGGTGGACGATATATTAAAAAAATCACCCACTCCACGGACATTTATATTTTTTATTTTGATTTTTATTTGTGAATTTTGAAAATCTAAGTTCAAATTCGTAGTTAGCAGTCAGAAAAACTCACAATGTCTGATTCAATATGGTGGACGATATATTAAAAAAAGCACCCACTAGACGGAAATTTATATTATTTGATTTTTAACTTTTTTTGTTAATTTTGAAAATCTAAGTTCAAATTCGTTATTAGCAGTCAGCAAAACCCCTGGAAATAATTATTTAAATTATCGGACTGACGTAGAAGTTCGTACAACGAAGCGTATGGGCTGACGCGTTAACGAATTTTCACTTCTTTGACCTGCCATATCTCAGAAAATAATTGTGACCTCAACTTGAAAATTTGTTGTGACTGATGTCTCATCACAAGGTATCATTTGGCACAAAATTCAGTTCCAAAATCGTGGGACCAAAAAGAGGCTAAAAAAGCCCTCATTTTTGGGTCACTCTTAAATCCTCTTTTCCGCCCTAAAATCTTCTCTTTTCATTAAGGGTACTAGACAGTCTTTTTTGTCGAAAATGAAGCATTTATTTTTCAATAATTCATAAATAAATAAATTTAAGCTGACTTGTTCTTTGACACAATGTTTATTAACTTCATAATGTTGAAAAAAATCTATTTCTTTTTCCCAAAATATGCATTATAAATGACGCTACAGATGCATAGTTAGAGACTTTTGAAAAAAGTTCATTTGTTTTGCAGCGATTTTGACGAAACGAAACGAAGTTCAGGGATCTGCTTGTAAATTCTACTTCAGAACACCTCTGGTTCTGCACGGAACCTATAAAAGAAGATAATTATGAAAATGACGAAATGACGATTTTCCAAAAAACTGCGTTTTTCGTTAGACAAAGATGAGGCTGTAGTTTCTTTTCGCAAAGAATAAAAGTTGTTATTAATTTCAAATTAGGTTCAGGCCGAAACTACACATTTTGTGAACATGCTTGAATTCGACTTGAATCGATTGGAACCTCTGTTTTTGAGTTATCACTGCCAACCGAAAGAAAGTTTTTTAAAAGGCCCCATTCTGTAGCGTCATATATAATGCATATATTTGACTAAACAAACATGTTTTTTTAAAGCTCACGATGTTAATAAACTTTGTGTCGAAGGACAAGTGTCAGCTTCAATTTATTTCTTCGCAATTATTTGAAAATGCAATGCTGCATTTTCGACAAAAACGACTGGCCAGTACCCTTCAGGTAGTTCCTAACCAACTAATTTAGTCAAATTAGACTTGGGTAATAAATGATAAGTGTAAAGTAGTATGATACTATACATAGAAATAATAATAATAATTTTTTACATCATGTATTTTAAACAGTTCAATGTTAATATAAATAATTGTAATACGAAAATAGAATATTAAATTGGTTAGCGTAGTGAATTGGAGCAGCAGATCTGACAACGTCGCATTCATTCGGAGCGTCTTTTATAACCAAAATGTCAGAAAAATGTTCATATGAATTTGAATCGTCGTTCGCTATTTAAATGTCTAAACACATCGATTGTGCGATGTTGCACGTTGCTTGCTCTACGTAAGTCTCTGAAAAATTTGCACGTAAACCTATTTTTTTATGGGCATTTACGAAGAAACTATGTGGTCAGCTTTGCAGAAATTGATAAATTCATTTCCTCACATTTCGATGTACTTTTGTGCCAATTTTGGTATATTTCTTGATTATTATTATTATGCTTTTCCTGTTTCAGAAGAAAAACTGAAACTATAACCCTCTTTTTTGACTCCGCCATATGCCACTGTGTTAAAATACATCAACTTTAATTAACAATATCTCCATAACTATGCGGTAAATCGATTTTAAACTTTGTACAAGGGTTTCTTGTATTCCAAATTAGTTTTGCACGAAATTTGAAAGAAGTCTTGAATTTAGTAGATTATTCAGGAACTACCTTAACAGTCCAATTAACATATGTGTCATAAAAAATATCACTTGCGATGTTATCCCAATGAAAAGATAATAAATAGTGGGATGCTTGCAAAGATAAGTTTTTCCGTCTATTACACCATTTTTTCTTATACATATGATTTATATAATCATTGTCACAGCAATATTTACGGAAAATAATATGTTCTTCAATTATTCAAATGGAGAGCTTTTAATTAGAAAAACTTGAAAACTTGCAACGTTTGAAAAGAGTTTATTGACTGTTTCGTCGTATTCAACAGTAGATATTCAATTTAGAGTCATTTAGAAATTTCTTCGTTTATTGAATATCCGGTAGAAATGCCGTTGCTCGGAGGAGAACAGTAAATTTAAAAAGTATCGCCGTTTTCACGGAACTTCCTCCTCGCTATGCCGTTGGAGGTTCATCGACCGTGGTATCGATGAATCCCTAGAAGGCTATCACTCGAGTAAAACAACATGGATTACCTTCACCCCCGCCATTTTCGACGTGACTACACTTCCAAGTGCACCTTTAATTTGCCACGTACCTGTTCTGTAGAAACGCATGGAAATCAGCGTGCTTGAGTCGAAAGAGACTCGGAACTTTTCGGAGCTAATGAGTCTATACCTGCCTATGTCTTCATAAATTGAACAGTTAATAATTGCCATGGCTATTTATTACGTATTTAATTGTTCTTCGAACTTTTGTTTAATATAGTGCTTTATTACTGAATATTTGTTTCTTCAAAACGACCCATCAGGTTATTACCGAATTTCGACATTTCGGCTACTATTTCAGCGTTATTACGAAGACAGAATACTGTACAGGGAAATACCAGAAATAAAAATTAAAGTATAATGAATAATTTATGCGGAAACCATAAAATTATTTCCCTTCAAAAATGTCACTGTCCACTCACTACTGTCTAATGTGGTGGATTCTTTCAGTGGATGTTGCCTTTTTAGGCGCGTTTTGGCGTGCGAGGAGTTTCTGGAAAATAGGAATTTGGCATCTTATTAATATCATTAAAATAGTTTATGCAATTGCCTATTAAAGTATCAACAATTTTTCAAGGAGATGGGTCACCTTAATTCTTGTTTTTTATATATTTCCCTGTAATAAGACTTGGGTTGTGGCCAAAATTCCAGGTCTAAGTGGTATGATTAAGGGGTAAAACCACTCTAGAGGCAGAAAAAAGGACCAAAATTTGGCAATTTATTTTGGGAGTATGACGAACGGAATAGAATTTCTTTTCAGAGGGTTTATTTAACACATATTGAAGTACGAAAAACAATTTTTTTTTATTGTCATTTTCATACAAGATGGCGGCGACAGAGCCCGTCGTCGAAAACAGCTTTTTTGAAAACACCGCCACGGCAGGACGGATTTCTCGGCATGTATGAGTCCGGGAGCAAAAAAAAAAAAAAAATTATAATCTATATACAATTGGCTTTGGAAGTACGTAGGGTTTTTTTTAATCAATTTTTGTGGAAGAGGTGCACTTTTTAAGAAATGAATCGATTTTTTGCCCTAAACAAGAGCATTAAATTGGTTATAAAAAAAAGTTTACATTCAATCAAAAAACGGCTACGTACTTCCAAAGAGAATATTGCTGTGAAGCTACTGTAAAAATTTCAAATCGATCCATGCAATAGTCTCCGAGGAATCCGTCCTCCCAGTTTGAAAGAAGTGGTTTCGACGACGGACTCTGTCGCCGCCATTTTGTATGAAAATGACAATAAAAAAATTGTTTTCCGTACTTCAATATGTGTTAAATAAACCCTCTGAAAAGAAATTCGATTCCGTTTGTCATACTTCCAAAATAAATTGTCAAATTTAGGTCTTTTTTCTGCCTCTAGAGTGGTTTTACCCCTTAAACATATGTTGAATAGTAAGCGATTGTTTTAGGTATATTTTCATGCACATAACATGTACTTTGAGAAATTTTACATTTCCCATTTTATATGTAGGTATATAATTTGCCCTGCATTTCGATCACAGTAATGTTCGTCTCCTTGTTTCATAAATATTTTAGAGTGTGTTTTCGAAAAAATGCAAAGTAAACTGCTGTAATCAAAACAAAGAATATTACACATAAAAGACGAGGTTTCAGGCGATTCTAATGAAGCCTGTGACGTGAGAATGAGTAAATACGAAAATTTAAAGATTAGTGTTTAACTCCGTGGTCGAATGAAACTGTTAACCTTTATAAATAAAAGCTATTTATAGAACTTTTAACTTTTAAATCATTTCTTTTCTGTTTCAAGTTAACTTTGTATATTAATACTTTAACTCTGGTACAAGAGTTCAGGTTCAGTTTTAACAGTTATTTTATGTTCGATTAATAAAAGTTCTGGAGGACCATATACTTTTGAATAGATATTTAAGGGTAAAATGTAAAAGTTAGGAATAGTTTTTTAATTACTATTAATTAAGGAATTGAAATTAGGATAAATATAGAAGGGAAAATTATTTTCACCGAACGGTTTAAGGTTTCAACTTCAGATCTATCTATGTACACCACGATATTTCCAGGAAATCTGCTTGTCACTTCTTGTTAACTTCTTCAGAATAGACATTTTAAGCAATAAAGTTTCAGTTAATACACTGCACTTTATAACAGTTTTCTCGGAATAGAAAAGATAATTGTCATAAAATTACAGTTATTTCAGAATGAATTGAAAATTTTGACAGTTTCATTCGACCCCAGCTCAAAATAGAATAATATTTCTTCCTCCATTCATAGATATTCTCACAGAAGCTTCTAATGCGAGACCATAATTAGAAGCCCGATAATATTGAAATCAAATTTGGAATTATCTCCGAGGACCCCAATAATTCGTACTCTGCCTGAAATAATTATTTTAAAATGGAGGTCTAATAATTCTTGCAAGATTCAAATTAGCCACTAAAAGCACGAAGTTTCCTTCACGCTCACACGTTGTTAAACTCTCAGCGGTACACAGGTTCCATGCCACTTACAGAGAAAATATAGTAGAGCGTCAATTATCCGAACTGCTTGGGACCGAGGTGGTTCGGAAATTCGAATTGTTCGGATAATCGAAGAGTTCGGAGAATGAAGCATGCATGTACTTTACTCAGTTTATAACCATAGGAATTACACCCAAAATTACTTATTAAATACAGGAGTACTACTGCGTTAATTTATATTATAGTCCAGTGAAATTAGACGGAAATCTGCCCAATCTACGGAATAAATCCCACCGAGCTAAATTTTGGTATGGGCCTTTATTTGATCGTTTTAAACAATATGTCAAAAGTCCCCATCGATCCGACCGCCGCTAAAAATTTTACAGAGGGTTGAACAAAAAAAACAACACTTTTTCGCGAGTATCTCATTATATAGTAGTTTTCCGAGAAAAATAGTTATTACATAATTTATAGCTTGGGAAATTCTCTACAAAAAAGGTCCTATGAGTTTTTTTTTGTAGGAGTAACCATTTTCATGCATGTCGGGTTACCAAGTTTCAACCCCTATACTCTTGACAAGGGAAGATCCCGAACCCGGAAATTCCAAAAATTATGAAACTTTGTAAATATGTAGGGGAAGTCCTCTACTGTAGTGCCAAAATATTTGACAAGCCTAGGGTAAAGTACCCAATTACTGTGGGGTACCCAATTACTGTACCTCTAGTTTATCATTAAGCATAATTAACTTTATATTTCTCGAATAAAAGATATTAAAGTTTTTTATTTAAATTCAGTTAATTATTTATTTGTTAAAATTAAACATGTAACATACAGAGGTTCTTAAAATACGAAAAAAATTATTTTACTTTTTTGTAAAACTTATGAAAAAACTTAAGGCAGGATACCACCTTCGCACTTAAAAAAAATTGAAAATTTTTTTGTTCTCAAAGTACTCTTTCAAGTGTATAGAATCGAAATTCATTCATTAGAAAGGTGACCGGAACCTTTTTCTTGTGTAAAAACCGGATTGGAACAGATATATAAATCTATATAAAACTTTAAACGCGTTTTTCTCGAAACGATGTTTTCCAAATCGGCGTGTCAGATTACTCCTATAATTTTCATCCGATTGACTTGAAACTTTGCACAATTCTTCCCCGTGGTGTAATCTAACGATGTACGTAGGACTTTTGCTGTAGCGTTGTTATTTTTCTTTTGGTGCGCAATTTTATAAACTTCTTTAAACTTTTTTACCCTAAAAAATTGACCTTTTTTTTCAAATGGCCGCCATTTTCTTAAAAATCGAAATTTCGTAAAATCCCTACGTACAGCATTAAAAAATATTGTTGCCAATAGGAACATTCTTTGGTTTTTTTTCTAAGAGCCACGTACAAAGCGGAATTTGACACGCCGTCTAACGATGTTCCTCCAAAGGAGTGTATTTTGGCGCCACCTACAAGAGATTATTTTTCACTTTTTCAGTTTCAAAAAATGTGTAATTCCAGATTAAAGTTACATTAATGAATGACTGAAACCGATTTTGTTTCTGCGCATTCTTTGTGTGCAAAAAAAATTCATGAAAAACGCCTCCAAAATCGCAGTCAAAGGTGGTATCCTGCCTTAAGAAAATACTGAACGAATGAAGGTCAATATTCAGTAAAATAAAGCGTTCTAGGTAAGATTCCCAACGCTAATTATATTAGTAAAACATATTTAGATTACGGAAAAACAAAACAGCGATTATTTATTTGAATTTCTGTATTTATTTTCAACAAATTCAGTAACTGAAACGAATTGGGAAGTAGTGTCATTTACTGTGCACAATCAGGGTTGCCAGGCGTACTGAATAAATGGCGGTGTGCTGACGTATATGACGTCATACGGTGTAGGAGAAGGGGAACACCTACAGCAATAACGGTGTATTTGTGTTGGTGACTTCGTGACGTCATGCCAACCGACACCAGCGCCAAGGTATGCCAAGTGACGCCACTACCGATTAGTACCACAATTCATCGCATGGCGTGCACAAGTCGAGTAGTGTATATTAGTCTATGCCGTCTTGTGACGTCATATATGCCAGTACGGTGTACTGAACCGCCTGGCAACCCTGTGCACAATAACTGGTCTAGTTTTCGCACGTTGCGTTAGTTACTGTGTCGCAAACACTGCCGCGCGTGTTAAGTATTCCTAACCTCTAACGCACCTCCGGTTATATTTGGAAAGAAAAGTACGGTAAATATGAAGAATTTATTAAAGTGGGCATCTCTAATGTGAACTTTTAAGGGGTTACACCACCTTGGCGCTCGGAAAAATAGGTATAAAAATAAACTTTTTTTTTGACGCTGCCATTAAGTATATAAAATGATCTTTATTTTACACATATATATATATATAGTAGTTTTATGAACAATTTACAATATTAACGATTAAAAAAAAAAAATAAATGGCGAAGATATAAGCCGATAAGTAGGATAACTACCTTGCTGATGGTGTACTTGATTTCTCTGTTAGGCATCGTCTCAAACATAAAAAATAAATTTTTTCCTTTTTAAAAGGGTAATAGCTAAAATGTGACGTATGATTTTTGTGATTGGGTGCCATGTTCGAAAGTTATAAATTTTTTAACCTCAAAATTTCGATGCAAATTCGAGTTTTTTTTCAAACAGCTGTCATTTCTACAAACATTTTTTTTTAAATTTTTCCCTACGTCACATTTTAGCTATTACCCTTTTAAATGAGAAAAAAAATATTTTTTATGTTTGAGACGATGTCTAACAGAGAAATCAAGTACACCATCAGCAAGGATTTTCAAAAGAGGGTCCTACTTATCGGCTTATATCTCCGCCATTTTTTATTTTTTTTTAATCGTTAATATTGTAAATTGTTCATAAAACTACTATATATATCTCTAAAATAAAGATCATTTTATATACTTAATGGCAGCGTCAAAAGAAAAGTTAATTTTTATACCTATTTTTCCGAGCGCCAAGGTGGTGTAACCCCTTAAGGGGACTAGGCAGTCGGAAACTCGATTTTTTTTTTGTTGCATTTTTCGAAAGTACCACCCTTCCCGATTAAAATGCCGTTTGGTTTATGTTAAAGTTCGCAAAATTGAGGATTTTACAGCCGAAAAGGCCGAGCGCGCCATAAACCGTTTCTGCGCGCACGCAGGTAGACTAGATTCCTCTTTCGAAACTTTAAGCGCGTTTTTCTCGGAATCATATTTCCTCTTCGTTTTGCAGTGATGGGGAAAAAACGGAGGTATCAGTCGATTTGAAAAAAATTCAGCATATATGAAACATGTCTAGTTACGACCTGGACCTACGCATTAGTCTGTAAAAACTCCTGGTTTGTCAAAAAAAAAATAGAATGGCACTTTTCCCTGGCGAAAAATGACGTTTCTTTAAAATTTGCCGTTTTGCAGCCACCATTCCTATAATTTTGATTTTTTTCCGTTTTGAATAGGTGCAGGGCAGAATAGGGGCCACGGCAAAGTCTAAATTTCAGAGGATATTTCACAATTAAATTTCTTACGACCAGAATCACTGCAAAATTACAGCGGTCCAAAAAAAAACGCCTACACATCAGACGACTGTAGCGCTGTCATACATATGTATATAATAATAATAATAATAATATTCAAATCATTTCTTTTTTACTGTTTATAGTATTAATAAACATTACCCGAACGTACTAGTCACAATTTGTGTTCATCTCCTTGTAAATAATTCGCAAAAAATACTTGATTTCCGAGCGATCTGACTGCCTAGTCCCCTTAAGTGACTTATTATATTTCATTTTTATTACAGAAAAATTTAACTTAAAAATGAGTGTAATTGCAGCACAGTATTCAAGGAGGAAGCACAGTAATTGCAGCACAGTATTCAGAAAGGGAGCACAGCAACTGATTTTTGGAGATTATAGGCACACAGTAACTGATTCCAGGACTTCTTTTTTTATATTTAATACTAGTTGACCCGTTACCCGGTTTCACCCGGGAATTATTATTATTATTTATTATTTTAGATAGCATATTTATAAATAGCCTATAATCTAATCTAGGGTGTATTTAATGTATATTCAAAATTTCATTGAAATCCGTTCAGCCGTTTAGGCGTGAAAGAAGGACAAACAAACAGACAACGTTTCACTTTTATATATTAGTAAGGATTACCCAAAACAGATGTGATATTTGTATCGTGCCAAAATTTATATCGATAAAAGAAACATTGAAATTTATCTTCAAATGCTTGAGACAAGTCAATTTCATTACTAAAGTTATTTTTACCAGAGTAAACTCCGGAAGTCCTGCAACAGGGCACAGTAATTGGGTACTTTGCCCTACGAAGAAGGAACGTGCAACGTTCAACACCAGCAATCGGGATCTGTTTCTCTTTTCTCAGAATACTAGATACGTTTAACTGCTTTTCCTCCGTTCTGCCTTTTAATTAATGCCACCGTCTCTTGCGCGCTAACTCGGCCTAGCTGAAAGGAACTGCCTGAATGCATAATGCATTTCACGGGGCTTGCATCCTTCCTTCCCCTTGCTGCACACCAGGCGCACATTATTTCCCATCTTTCTCCCTTTATCTACCTCGTTTCCTTCCATCGCTCAGTTCTTTCCTCCGCTCACGCATCTGTCCGTCCGTCTTCATTTCCCTGCTGTCCCGTCCGGCGCGTATCTTACACCCTTCTCCTATTCTTTCCCACCCCCTGTTCCACGACTCCACGCGAAGCAACTGCATTTCCCGAGAACTTTCTCTCATAACTCTGTCGCGCTCCTAGAATTCTGATAGCCACTTTCCAATCAGAATCGATACCCCTCGATGCGTTAGAAATTGCAAAACTCCCGTCGGACCTGTTAATTACGAATTCGAGGAAAGTAATTTAAGAAGTCGATGGAACGGCGACGCTTTAAATCCCAGTCTGCATCCGAAAGAACTTTCCAGTGCTTGCTACCGATTCCCTCGGTAACCTGTTCCATGGACGTCTTTTTACTCCGCGTTGCTTGCCCTTTATTCGCGGCGTTTTTCGATTCAGGCGCACCTTTACGTTCCGCCCGTTTCCTTCCGTTTCGATGGACACCTCCAGTTACCTTGGCGATTTCTAATTTTATTCCACACAGTTTGTGTTTAATAAAAACTGAGGCTGGTCTGTTTGGGGATGTGCTGTTTGTATACAAATTGATGTAGCCGTATATTTTAAGCGATCTGTTCTGAGTAGAAGCAAGAATAAACTAAATATTGCAAGTCTTCGTGTACAAGGAAAGCGAGAAGTTATTTATCATTTTTTAATTTGGGGGTTGTTCGTAAGATAGAAGTAATTAAAGTCACACTTGCGGCGCGCGCTATTTAAATCGCAGCTGGGCGTTGACTAAATAAACAATTATTTAAGTATGGGTGAAATAAAAGTTACTTCAACTTTAGATTGCGCGACGAAGTTAATTTTTTTATTCGATGAGAATTTATTCGACGAATGAAGTTAATTTTTTTTATTCGACGAGAATATTTCTTCGACACGTGGCGGATAATTTTTTAACTTTTATTCATCATTAGAAATTTTATTTAAATAAAAATTTTGACTATGCTGCGTGGAACGATGCAATATTTGTAATAAAATTAGATCTAAATTTCGCTTTGCATGTTTATTTTTCTAATCATTATTACCACTGAATTGTGCATATTGGACACTCTCCAGATGATCCTTCAGAAGGAAAGCAGTATAGATACCAGTAGGGCGAACTCTAACACCCCTTTGCTATTACGCCATCATAAATCTTGTGGGGGAAAGGGGGAGGCATGATGGGGTAGCTAAGTAAACATGCAAAAAAATTGATGATTTTACCTTTTATTTAAGTGTTTATGAATCAATATATAATTATAAGTTCATACTTTAATCTTTGGTACATAGTTTGAGCAACATTTAAATAAAAATTTGAAGTTATTACACTTTTACAAAAGGGTAATGAATTAAAAGTTAAAAATAAACAAAAATTTAAAAAAATTAAAACCGACTTCAAAAAAATAAAATTGCACTAAAAAGTAAAAAATAATTTTTTCCCTTATTTAATTTACGACTCTCATATTTATTACGCCGGCGGCGCCAGATTTACACAGTGCAAATGATGAGGCACCGACTTAAAAAATATGAGAGTCGTAGATTAAATAAGGTAAAAAAATTATTTTTTACTTTTTATGCAATTTTTTTTTTTAAATTTTTTTTATTTTTAACTTTTTAGTTATATATATGTTGACACAACATGCTGAGGAGATATGCGCGTACGTACGTAAAATAATATTAATTAGGTGACAATAGTCTTTATTATTAACCATAACTGGCAAAATATTTGGCCAATGTTGATGCAGTGTAGGATGGGACCACCGGGGTATCGCCCCCTTTCGAATAAAAAAAAGATCATCAAAATCGGTCCATATGCTGAGGAGTTATGCGGGGACAAACATATAAATTATTATTATTAATCATAACTGGCAAAATATTAGGGAAATATTGATTTAGTCTAGGATGGGACCACTGGGGGCATCGCCCTCTTTCGAATGAAAGAAAGATCATCAAAATCGGTCCATATGCTGAGGAGTAATGAGCGGACAAACATAAAAAAAAACATTCGGGTCGAATCTATAACCTCCTCGTTTTTTAAGTCGGTTAAAAACCATCTTGCGGTTTTCAAGACGGTCCATTCAAGACGGTTCCCCTAAATATTTCCACAATCGATGCAAATATGAATTTCTTCTAAACTATGTTCTTCCTACCCTTGCCTTACCGCCTACGTTTTAAATATTCGACAAGTTTTTCCTCTTCTGTTAGCGAAAATACACTCTCAATTAGACCTAATGGTAAACCCATGATCACTTCATTTCCCTGTTTCAATTTTTGGACATAACGTTCCAATGTTGTTTGTGGAAGGCAATATTCTCGAGCCACTTTCTTGTACCCCATTTTGTTGCTTAAAACTTCATCTACAGATTTCTTCATAACTTCTTTTCACCATTTTCCTCGTCTAGTTTTTTCTTATATGTTCTTACCATTTTCAAATCCGAATTAAAAGTAACGAAAATTCGACTTGAATTATAATAGAGAATGATGGCGTTGTTAAACCTCACATGAGCAACCGTAGTACCAAGGACCTCATCTTGCCTGAAACCATCGTTTTCCAGAGACTGATGTTGTTTTTACAAAAAATAAAAAAATATTGCAATTTTTAATATTGCACATTAAAGTAAATAGAATGGAGATTATAATATAACAAAAATAATTGATTTATCGTTTTTAAATATATATTTATTATAGGGTAACTGTACTCGTAGTTGACAGTGTACCAATAGTTGACACTTTTATTTTCTGTCACGACTAATAAGCTTTCTATTAAAAAAATGTTTTTGACTAATACGCTGTTTGAAAAAGTATTAGTCAAAAACATTTTTTTAATAGAAAGTTTATTATTCGTGACTGAAAATAAAAGTGTCAACTACGAGTACAGTTACCCTAAGTCTTTTTAGTACACAAAATAAGATCCACGCAGCATGTGGACGATTTCACAGCTCTAAACCAAAGACGCGTGCTCCCGCACTCATTTCTATCAACGACCTAACTGTTACAATACAATGGCTTCCTTCTGGTACTTTCATCAAATGTCTAGCATTTTTCTTTTATGGTTTTTTAACGATAGGGGAGACCGGGGCAAAGTGAACCTCGGGGTAAAATGAGCTTTCTTAATTTATTCTTTAACAATAGAATATATTTACAAATTTTGGTGGCGTAATAAATGTGTGTAATACCACAATTATAATTATGCACATTCAGATATCGAAAAATGGAAATTCATTTAAAAAATTAAAAATGAAGTTTTAGAGACTTCCGATTGGTTTTCTCTTCAATTTAGCTTTTTGGATAAATGAGTCTTAAATGTGTTATTTTAAGTCCAAATTTTTTTCTGCGTGTTTATAACAAGCTTATAAACATACATGTACACGCGTTTGAGAAACCATTAATCCTAACATTATTAGATAATTATTAACATATTCGGGGTAAAGTGACCGGGGTAAACTGAGCTGCAAGTGGCTGCAAAGAACAGATGCGCAAGTGATGTGCGCAATAGCCTAACCTGTCAGCTGGCTAGAAAGCCACGCGGTTTGGTGGAACAGAAACTAACCTCAAAAAAATTTCCATAGTTTTTGACAACCACGGTGCAAAAAAGACAGAAGCCGCTGTGCTACACACGTCATTCTAGCGCAAGGGGTTAATAATTAGCTGTATACTTAATTAAAGTTCTTCTTATGTTGCAGTTCACTTTACCCCGGATAGTAGCTCACTTTACCCCATATATGGGGTAAAGTGGTCGTTTTGGCTTTTTCTTTTCAAGTTGAATTTTAATATACATTAAGTTTATTTTAAGTATTGCTATTCGTCATTTATCAATAGTAAAGTTCAAATTATATTATAAATCTATTTCCACACATTTTTATTGAAAGGGAAAAATTTTATTCGACTTCAAACTTTTTTCGCCTCACTTTGCCCCGGTCTCCCCTGCCTCATCATGCCCCCCCTAGCCCTACACAAATGACCAAAAACTTGCGTCGTGAATTCATACCACTGGTTGAATCTCCCCTCTTCCTCAAGTCCCTGCCCTACCATTTTAGTATATTCTGAATTTGAGGAAGGACTACGCTTATTATGCTCCCCAGGTCGAACACAGTTTCTAGCAGTCAGTATTATTTCGGCAGTGAGATTGACGACACGTGTCAAAATTCTTCAGTAGGGAAACAAAAATCGGAAATCTCGCGATTGAACCAAACCGACTAAGTGTTGTCGCACGTGTTGTAATGTACATTTAATATTACAAGGGCGTAGTAAACGTTGCATTGCATTGTTAAAATTAAAAAAATTTCCTCGAGAAAATGTGCAGTGCTAAAAGGAAAGTGCAACTTTGGTGTACGAGATATTAATTTCAGGATAAGTGAAAATATCCTATAATTCCGAAACCTACAATCTATTCAAATATTTTCTGATAGCAGTGTAATCAGTGAATGTGCGCGTATTGATGACTTTCGTGTGTGAGTACACTCACATACACGTGTCACTGGCATTGGAAGTTTGAATAGTGCACACTGGAAGTCGGTTTCCCTTTGAATTGCTTGTTAAGTTTCACTCTTGCGTTTTTAGTTCAATATCCAATCTTTCGGTGTAATTTGAAAATAATTAATTTGGTGGCTTTTTTAATTTAGTGCTTAATTTTAATACAAATCTGTATCGTGCAAACGAGGTCCTAAATTGCAGAATGGCAGAGGAGATTTCTCTTCTTCTCATACGTGGAATTGGCATTGGTTTATTATATTATTGTTAGAGATTTTCGAACACAGTTACAGTGCACCATGATAGAGAAAGATGAATCTACTGCGAATGCTTGGGTATCATTAAATTAATCGCCTATCGGAATTACGTATCATAAGAAATATTAACGTGAAATTCACTGGATCGAACTCAAAACTGTGGAAATTATGGTTTCACGGTCTGTTGCGGCCAAGGATAGGTAGATGCAAGAACTTGTCCCAGGTGGTCAGAGTGGAATTTGCTTTAGGCTCACCAATGCGTGTCTAACTAATCGAGTATGCACCGTTTCCGCGGTTTCTACAGTTTTTGTTCAGCCATAATTATGGAAAATATTTTTCCTGAGTCCTACATGTATTAAATCACTTTGAAATGTGCTCCCAATTTAAGAAAAATTTTGTTCTCTCGTTATAATGCCATTTTGGCACAGCATCTACCAGCAACAAAAGGCCTTAGCCATCTTCATTGTTCTGCAACAATAATAAAATTTTTTGTCTACACACAATCTTTATACCCACACTTAGCTGAATTTGCAACGTCCTCGTCACACTTTAACGATCACATGATTCGGACCAAAAGCTGCCACACTGTTCCTTGCCCAATTTTTTTTATTCACTTCAGCATTTTAATATCGTAGGATATGTTTATAAAACAGGGATCCCTTAAGGGAGGAGGCCTGCCTAGAACGGTCAAAGCAACATGCTTCTTTGGGAATTTTTTCTAGAAAAACCCATGAACTTTTATTATTAAACATTAGTCTATTGGAAAGAGTACGTCTTACGGATATTTCAGTATTTCTAGTGGTAAAAAGGATTGAAAAGTTTGTGAGTTATAGGCGATGCCCGAGACGTCCTGTTTTTGGGCGCTTTGCGGTGACAACCGTAGCTCGGTGCAGGATAGGGTTTATACAAAAACCGACTTTTGAAAAAACCGGTTTTCGAATTCCACTATTCCCAAAAAACCGGTTAAACCGGTTTTCGAATTTTCACAAAAAAATATATTTCAGCAAAGTAGAAAATAAATATTTATACTTATTTTAAAAACTTTCAGTTCTTTTAATATTTATTGAATTACAAACGTATAACAATGTAAAATATAATCTATCTATACAAAACCAAATAAAAAAAAAATAACTAAAATCCGTACAATTTTTGAGTTCATTTAATATTTATGGATCCACAAAAATATAACACAATAGAATACACTGCATTCAACACCAAGTGAAAAATACTAAAATAACTAAAATCCGTACAAACTAGAATTTATAAATCTTAATTTTATTTAGTATTTTTCTTTGGAAAATATGAACTCATGGAGATTAGTTTTACAGTAAACTGTTACTTACTACGATATGCTTGTGTCCGAAGCGATTTCAAGTCAAAATGTTACGTTTTTAATTAAATAATTAATTCATTTTTATATATCAATTCTAGTACATAAAACCTGTTTTCGGATTTTACAAATTTATAAGAAAAACCGACACACCCTAGTGCAGGATCATCCAAAATTGAAAATTCGAGTTTTTAGATAATACATCAAATTATCTAAGCGCTATCGGGTCTGATTTTGGAAAAATCATTTTGAGCGGTTCAAATCATGGCGGCTGTGCAAAGTTGAAGCATCGATATTTGGCCAAAAACCGCTCGTTTTTCGAGTGTAAAACAAATCTAAGCCAAAAAATAGGAAAAGCTCCCGATGGCGCTTAGATTTTTAACCCTAAAATAAGCCTGCAGAGCCTCGAGTAAATCGGTTCATTAATTCCTGAGTGATGCGTGTCACCGACTTCGAAAACATGATTTTGAGGAAAACGAGGAACACCTACCTACTTACACGCGAATAACTTTGTAAATTTTGGTCAGATTAACTTGACACTTTCAGGGAATATTTTCAAGCTGTTGTGCTTCAAGAAAATATAAAAATCGGAAAATCGATTCTTCGAAAAATTCTAAGTAGTCCTCCCCCAACCAAACGAACGTATCATTGTTTACATTTTCACTGTAAAAGAGTTGGGATGTATAACTGTCTACGAATTGAAAATTACGTTCAAGTCGTATGAATTCGTATGAGTAAACCAGAAACCGTTTCTCAAAGCGAGCAGCGAGCATGTAGCACTTACGAATTTCACAATTTCCCTAAATCCACTGCTTCTGGCTTCTCCAAAATGATTCGTATAAAAATACTAGAAATATTCTCATGGCAATAGTCGGGATAAAATTTGGATTTATATGAAGTCAAAAAATTGTACGAGAGACAATGTGGTGGTCGGAAGAGTAAATTCGCGCATGCGTGATGATGGGTACCAATCTTTATAGCTCAGTCTTCCCCTTCGTCTCGCGAAGCAAATATTTGTATAATTCCTTTAGCGCGACTCCGTTCAGCCAGACTCTCCGAATATTCAGATCGATAAGAAGTTTCAAGCAACTCTCGATTGCGAACCACTCGATTCTTTTGATTCCTCACGGAAGTTCGTTGAATGACGTTATAAATATTCATCGGGGAATTAAGCGTCCAAAGTACTCCACAGAGGACGGATACTTCTGCCACTGGAAGATATTCCATTATAATCGAGTGATTTAATCGTCGAGTGATCGTCGAGATCAAGCCTTGGATGCACGATATTAAAAAGGGCTACACAATCGGTAATTTAATTAATTAAATGCGTGCGAGTAAGATAAGTGCATTTTCAAGTTGATTTTCTTCTTTTATACTCTACAATCTACGTCGTAGAAAAACTTATTTACTGGTCATAGACAGCAATGGAATTCGATAATTATAATTAAGAAATGTGACAATGTAAATGTCATAGCTAGGAAGAAAAGTGAACGATTATAATACTTTGCTTTAGAACACGCAAGTAGAACACGGCATCTTCAATTAAGGCAGGATACCACCTTTGCACTTAAAAAAAATTGAAATTTTTTTTGTTCTCAAAGTACTCTTTCAAGTGTATAGAATCGAAATTCATTCATTAGAAAGGTGGCCGGAACCTGTTTCTTGTGTAAAAACCGGATTGGAGCAGATATATAAATCTATATAAAACTTTAAACGCGTTTTTCTCGAAACGATGTTTTCCAAATCAGCGTGTCAGATTACTCCTACAATTTTCATCGGATTGACTTGAAACTTTGCACAATTCTTCCGATTGGTGTAATCTAACGATGTACGTAGGACTTTTGCTGTAGCGTTGTTATTTTTCTTTTGGTGCGCAGTTTTATAAATTTTTTTAAACTTTTTTACCCTAAAAAATTGACCTTTTCGTTAAAATGGCTGCCATTTTCTTAAAAATCGAAATTTCGTAAAATCCCTACGTACAGCATCGAACAATATTGTTGTTAATAGGGACATTCTTTGGTTCCTTTTCTAAGAGCCACGTACAGAGCGGAATTTGACACGCCGCACAGTGGGGCAAAGTGACAAATTTTGTGTCAAAATCAAAGAACTTTTGATAGAAATGAGATAGAGCGATGATTTTTTTTTTGTTAAAGCTGAAACATTGCAGAATAAGGGAAAATTGCCGAGATTATGGTACGAACGTTTTTTCACTGTGAAAATTTGTGTTAAACTTGAAATTTTTCAACAAAATTGTGATTAATCCAATACCATGCACGGTAGGATTTTTTTCTTGACATGTTGGACCTCATTTCCTGTAGATTTTGTCACGCTGATTTCAAATCCGTTCGCAAAATTTGTCTACTACCTCAGGATTTGGAAAAAATTCGATTTATGTGAAAGACTAATGAAATCATATTTTTTTCGTTGAAATGATTTGATAACCCACTGGTTTGAAGGTATATTGTATTCCCATATATGGAACACAATCAAAATAAGAATAATGAAGTATTTGAATGTTTTTAGTTACTTACAAAACACTTCACATCTCGTGATCACTTGACGTATCGCTGTCCTGGTCACTGGCACTCTCTGTAGGCTGTGTGTGGCTGCAATGTAATTTAAATTAGATATCTATTTTCCATAATTATATTTTCATTTACACATGAAGTAAGGTAAGTATTTAATCTTTTTAACTTACTTCTCATCAACGAATTTGTTAATTTCTAGTGATACATTATTTTGTGTGTACAACTTTAAACGATTTTTTATTAATATAATTGAAATTTTCGGGTCCGTTAAGTAAATTGCTCGATTAAAAACGTCTAACAATCTATTCTTTCGACTATTTTGTCCTTGATGAGAAGTAAGTTAAAAAGATTAAATACTTACCTTACTTCATATGTAAATGAAAATATAATTATGGAAAATAGATATCTAATTTAAATTACATTGCAGCCACACACAGCCTACAGAGAGTGCCAGTGACCAGAACAGCGATACGTCAAGTGATCACGAGATGTGAAGTGTTTTGTAAGTAACTAAAAACATTCAAATACTTCATTATTCTTATTTTGATTGTGTTCCATATATGGGAATACAATATACCTTCAAACCAGTGGGTTATCATATCATTTCAACGGAAAAAATATGATTTCATTAGTCTTTCACATAAATCGATTTTTTTTCAAAATCCTGAGGTAGTAGACAAATTTTGCGAACGGATTTGAAATCAGCGTGACAAAATCTACAGGAAATGAGGTCCAACATGTCAAGAAAAAAATCCTACCGTGCATGGTATTGGATTAATCACAATTTTGTTGAAAAATTTCAAGTTTAACACAAATTTTCACAGTGAAAAAACGTTCGTACCATAATCTCGGCAATTTTCCCTTATTCTGCAATGTTTCAGCTTTAACAAAAAAAAACATCATCGCTCTATCTCATTTCTATCAAAAGTTCTTTGATTTTGACACAAAATTTGTCACTTTGCCCCACTGTGCGCCGTCTAACGATGTTTCTCCAAAGGAGTGTATTTTGGCGCCACCTACAAGAGATTATTTTTTACTTTTTCAGTTTCAAAAAATGTGTAATTACAGATTAAAGTTACATTAATGAATGACTGAAACCGATTTTGTTTCTGCGCATTTTTTGTATGCAAAAAAAATTCATGAAAAACGCCTCCAAAATCGCAGTCAAAGGTGGTATCCTGCCTTAAGACAAGAATTTTTATCATTTGACTAAGAATTTGTTCTTAAGTTATATAAATCATTCGAACTTCTTTATTCTAAAAATGCTATTTCGTTGAATTTTTTCAATTCCGGTATTAAAAAGGTGGAGATTCCATTCTTCATCATCCAAGAAATTATATCAACTCAGTATTGACAAAAGACTTGCTAAAATTACATTAAAATTAACGGAGATTAGAAATTTCAATGCGTCCTATATTTAGGTAGTTCCTGAATAATCTACTAAATTCAAGAATTCTCTCAGATTTCGTGCAAAACTAATTTGGAATACAAGAAACCCTTGTACATAGTTTAAAATCGATTTACCGCATAGTTATCGAGAAATTGTTAATTAAATTTGATGCATTTTAACACAGTGGCATATGGCGGAGTCAAAAAAAGAGGGTTATAGTTTCAGTTTTTCTTCTGAAACAGGAAAACCATATACAAGAAATGTACCAAAATTGGCACAAAAGTACATCGAAATGAATCAGGAAATGAATTTATCAATTTCTGCAAAACTGACCACATAGTTTCTTCGTAAATGCTCGTAAAAAAATAGGTTTACGTGCAAATTTTTCAGAAACCTACGTAGAGCAATCAACGTGGCAACGTCGCACAATCGATGTGTTTCGACATTTAAGGTAGAACTTCAGTGACAATCTTACCCAAAAGTTAATCCATTTCCAAGATATTAATAAGGCTTTTTCCTGGTATGAAAACCAGTCAGAAACGGCAATGGTGTATTTTTATCGCAAATTCAGTTGAATTCGCTCTTATTTTTTATCTTGTTTTGCCAATTTATTGAATATTTGATGATTTATCATTAACTTGTTTGCTGGAATGTACCTGAAATGCAACTGCTAGAAATGAAATAATCAAACTATAATTTTCCTTTTTACTTACATGAAAAGCAGTGAAAAGTGTGCCAATATATCTTAATTATATTAATAAAACTCTTATATATACATAATCTTCACGAGTCGAAAATTCCTTGCGATCGTGGCAACGCTGCTCAATGAGAAAATATTCTCGTGCAGCAGTTGGTAGTATTCGCGAGCTTCAATCGCGTCGCGTGTGTGTCGCATAACCAACAATCATTGTTGGCATTTTACGCGATTACACAATGCTCAAAATACAATTAGGGAAATAAGATGTTGAAAATATAAATAAAATACTATTATCGAAAATATTGTTATATCGATTTTTTTAATTTCTTACATAGAAATTTGCCCGTTTCATAATATTATCTTTACTCTACACTTCTTTCACAGTAGAGTTTTCCTTTTTTTATTATCATATAAAATTCATAATTCAAAAATTTGTTGAACTCTCTAACGCCGAGACCCTTGAATCGTTATTTCAAAAGTTAAATATAAACAGGCGATAGACTTTTATGCACTTTTAAAATGAATGTTTTCTGGTGCAACTCTGGGAGTTAGAGGGTTAAAAATAAATTGTGCTTAATTTTTCCCACGAATACACTGTTGCCATTTCATCTGGTTTATATTGCAAGGAAATTTTCTACTTTTTGACAATTACGCATTTTCATTAAAGATCGCAGGAACTGTCACGAATATGGAACAAAACGCAGAAATGTGCTTCAAATGTTCCCGCCTTTAGAGCTGATTGCAGTGTTGCCGCACTTTCACAGTTACTCACAAGGGGACCCCACAGCTGAGCCCCCGTGGATTTTAATAAAATTTTAGGGTATGAATCTGGGGGTCACCTCGATTACCCTCTGCTAAATATTTTATGCCAATGAGCATTATTTATAAACAATCGTTATGTGAGGGTTAAAAGCAATTCACTTCAATCAAATTTCAAGAAAGTGAGTTGGGTGAGTGCGTACAGCGCTTACTTCCCACCAAAACAACACGGGTTCAAATACCGGTCACCCTAATTTTTTTTTCCTTTCCTTCAACCCTTATTTTGAATAATTAAATTTTATACTGCTTTGTGTCATAAATATTGTAATTTTTTAACATAAATTTTATATATAAACATGGTAAAAATACATCATTTTTTAGACACGTACAAACATAACTGGTACATAACGACTTGTTTCAACTTGTACTATAAAGACACTGTAAATTATATATTTAATATGAAATTTTTCTTTCCAATACGTACATGCACGTCTATGTAACTTTACAACTATTTATCTATCTACCTATCCTATTATATATCGATATATATATATACACGTAAATACGCACATATACATACATATACGCCCAAGCATGCCGAGTTGAAACAAGTCGTTATGTACCAGTTGTTTGTATGTGTATAAAAAATGATGTATTTTTAACATGTTTATATATAAAATTTATGTTAAAAAATTACAATATTTATGACACAAAGCAGTATAAAATTTAATTATTCAAAATAAGGGTTGAAGGAAAGGAAAAAAAAATTAGGATGACCGGGATTTGATTTGAACCCGTGTTGTTTTGGTGGGAAGTAAGCGCTGTACGCACTCACCCAACTCACTTTCTTGAAATTTGCTTGAAGTGAATTGCTTTTAACGCTCATATATCGATTGTTTATAAATAATGCTCATTGGCATAAAATATTTAGCAGAGGGTAATCGAGGTGACCTCCAGATTCATCCCCTAAAATTTTATTAAAATCCACGGGGGCTCAGCTGTGGGGTCCCCTTGTCAGCTGAAATCGAAGAAAAACCAATTTTCCGTGTCATTTTCTTTCATTTAAAAACAAACCATCGAATCAATTGTCCGGAATTTTTGTGACAAATTTGTTCACTGTTTGATCTTTCTGTACACAAGATTTCAAAAACTCTGGCCTATTATTTCACTCTTAACTTTGTAGTTATATTCTCAATGTTGCGTTTTCCCATAAGAATACATGTTAAATTGAAAGTTAAATAATTTAAAAACTACCGAATCAACTTTTCTAAAATTTTGCGAGGGGTTTTACTATTGCATAAAGATTCATTCCTGAAATTTTCAAAGATTTTCCCTTATTTCGAATGTTACCGAAGTTCATCCTTAAATAGCGAACGACGATTCAAATTCATATGAGCATTTTTCTGATATTTTGGTTATAAAAGACGCTCCGAATGAATGCGACGTTGTCAGATCTGCTGCACCAATTCACTACGCTAACCAATTTAATATTCCATTTTCGTATTACAATTATTTATATTAACATTGAACTGTTTAAAATATATATACACGATGTTAAAAGAATTATTATTATTATTTCTATAGTATCATACTACTTTACATTTATCGTTTATCACCCAACTCTAATTTGACTAACTTAGTTGGTTAGGAACTACCTTAAGTAGTATTAAGAAGTGTCTTAATTGAATACAAACATTTGCCGTTACAAAATTTCCTATGACGTGTGTATGTATATTCGAAGATCCTTTTTTCTGCTGAATCTACGTGGTGCGTGCAGCAGGTCAGGCGTGCAATTTCTCTTCGTTGACAAGTCACGTTTCAACTTCGAAAAACCTGTTTCCCACGAAAGTGAAATATACTGTTCAGAGGGAATATTGCTCGGAGGACATAGCGTGAAAGATTCGATGGTAGAGGCCGTGGCGCCCGAGGAGGATAGGGAAAAATTCGTAGAAAGGATATGGGAGGCGTCGACGTCGTGATGGCTAACTCGGCGGCACGGATGAAATAAGCGATCATGGGAATAGGTTGCAACGCTGCCGCGGGCTGTTCGCACGCTTTGCTGAATTATTTCCGTGTTTCGCTGGGACTTGGCGTTTTATCAACTTTTGTTTGGGCATGACTAGGGTAAACTGCGCTAATGCTGGCACTGCGCTAATCATTGGCACTCCTGGTTAAAAAGCTAAATATTAAGAAGTACAAGCTTAGAAACTACTTTTTTTTATAGTTTCTTATTTTTCTTTCACTACAACACTGCAAAGCCCAGTAGTTGAACTACACATTTTACATGTGGCAACACCGCAAAGTGGGACGAAGGGCTGAGTTTTAGGGGTTTTCCTAAAATTTTGATAAGGGGTAGACAAGTATATTTTGTCGCTTTATAACTAACAAGGGGAGTCCACGGTGAGGTAATCATCGATTTTGATGAGCCTTGGCACGATGGATCTATGTCGAAAATAAGTAAATACGTGTCCGAGCGTTTCTGCCATTTGGCCTTAATAACAGAGATAATTACATGTAAATTATTAAACATTTCATAGCGCCAATGGAAAGCATAAAAGCCATAACCTTAATTTAAGAATATGCCGTCGAGCGTTCGTTAAGACGTCAGCGTGGCGTTGTTGCGGTCGTGAGTTCGATTCCGCCTGTGTCTATATATTTATTTTTTTCATACTTTATTTTTTCACACTTAATTTTTCCACACTGTATGAATAGTGAGAAAAAAAGGTAACGGTAGTAACGTTCACTAATTCTTTTAAATGTATAAATACAATTATTTTTTTTTTTTTTTTTTTAACGTGGGGAAATCTTCAAAAGACACCCCGACACCTCCAGAGGGTAAAAATCCCACACTACCCTGGCGCCCTCGGGGGATTCCCCTCTGGAGGTGTCGGGGTGTCTTTTGAAGATTTATACATTTAAAAGAATTAGTGAACGTTACTACCGTTACCTTTTTTTCTCACTATTCATACAGTGTGGAAAAAATAAAGTGTGAAAAAATAAATATTAAAAGATTAAATTAAAATAAAAAATTAAAAGAATTAGTGAACGTTACTACCGTTACCTTTTTTTCTCACTATTCATACAGTGTGGAAAAATTAAGTGTGAAAAATAAATATATAGACAGAGGCGGAATCGAACTCACGACCGCAACAACGCCACGCTGACGTCTTACCGAACGCTCCACGGCATATTCTTAAATTAAGGTTATGGCTTTTCTGCTTTCCATTGGCGCTATGAAATGTTTAATAATTTATATGTAAGTATCTCTGTTATTAAGGCCAAATGGCAGAAACGTTCGGACACGTATTTACTTATTTTCGACATAGATCCATCGTGCCAAGGCTCATAAAAATCGATGATTACCTCACCGTGGACTCCCCTTGTAAGTAATGGATCGAAATACAGATTTTCTAAGTGCTGTGGGTATTTAATAGCGAACGAAATAGTCTGTTTAAATAGTTTAAACTTCGTTTTCAACTACATATGGTTTTCTTTATAACCTCATATTTTAGGGTGCCAATGATTGTAATTTTATGCCTATTTTTGTTTTCCATTGAATATTTTTAAAATAAAAGACTTAATAGGTACTCGAGATTTTTTATTTTAATGAGAAATCTATAATCATTGATAATAACTCAAAATTAAGACCATATAAAAACTTCACAAAAAAATATAGACATTCCAATTGGGATTTCCGCTTAGGGTGCCAATCATTGTACAGTTTACCCTAGTTTTTAATTTCTTCCCGATCTCAACTTCAAATTCACCTGCACTGCTTAACGTAGGAGGAGGCAGCAACACGCAACGAAACGTGTAGTTTATAATGGAAGGGGGGGGGGGTGGAGTATAATTGACTGATAATAGTAAATTATGATTTAAATTATGTATGAAAAATTCAATGCTGAAATATGATACATCGCAATTTAAACCATGTATATTTTGTAGGCAATATTTCCATTATGCGTCATATCATATCTGAACGTAGCAGGTGCAAGGTAAGCGAAATGGCTGAAATTTGCATTATAACAGCATAAAAAGCGTGCACCCCGAGTAAACAATAGCAGTCGCGCTACGCTGAATGGGTAATTTAAACAGCGGTGTCCTGCTGAATAAAAAGTTCCTAGGTATCTCAGACAGAATTTATAGTTCACGTGCGTGGCTTGTGCAGGCATAGCAGGGAAAAAAATGGGAATTTTGAGAATTATAAACAATTTTATTAAATTTATGTATATAGTGCATCTAAATAAATGTTGCATACAATTGTAGCTACAGGGTTTAAATGACGACAAACAGTACCTATCAAAGACAAATTTTTAATTTTTTTTCAGGTTATGTCAGTTCTTTTCATTGTTCAAGTGAACTTTTTTTATAGAGTTTCCTCTTTTCCGTCATATCATTCTTTTCATTCATAATTATTTTTTTTATAATTTACAGTCTATTTTAAATATTTAAATATATGTACCTATATACCTATCTAAAGTTCAAAAATTGTACGTCGAATGTTTGGTATCAGGCACAATAGAGTTCTGAAATTTAATTAGTGCTACATTCTACCTACTCAGGTTTTACGTGTCGTAGTATTCATGACCTTCGAGGTTTTCAATGCAAATTAATAAATATTAGACGTGAACGATATTTTAATTTTTAAGACAACAAAACACTAGTGAAATCAGAAATTTCGCCACTACAAAATTAACGAGAATTTTTTTAATGGACTTAGGGAAAACAAGGCGAACTGGAGTAGGTACACTACAATTTGCAAAACTTTTGAACAGTTTTAACAAAGATATTGAACTTTTTTTAATTAAGGCTTGAATTTATTCGAATTGTTGCATATCAACTCGAAGCATTTTGATTATTTGGAAATATTTTGATGCGACTTTTTTTTATGTTCCCAATTTTTTCAGAAAATTCTAATAGTTACATTCATTACCGGTGTCGGGTAATTGAGTATGTGACCACATTCATTGATTCCACAAAGTAACTTTGTTTTGAATAACTATTATCGAAACATTTCGACTGCTTTATCAACGTTTCAAATGAGACGCGTCTATTGAATAGATCCTAATCGGTACACCAAGGGACATCCCGGGTATAGTTCAATGATTGCTCGAGTTTGTCGAATAGAGTGCGCCTCGGTACTATCACGCGTTCAAGTCGATAAGTCAGTTTGCTCCACTAGGTACTAATGTTAATGCTGAAACTTAATAAAAATGGATAAAAGTGACATTTTAATTTTGAGTTGGAGTCGTTTGGGAGCCCGGGACCCATGATATTTACCAGTGCTGTGAGGCTCATAAAAAATGAGTTTGTGTACGTAAAAACAGTCTGATCAAAATAATTCAAAATAATCAAAATTCTTTGAGTTGACATGCAATAATTCGAATAAAATAGCCTTAATTCAAAGTAGGGGTGTTCGATTCCGATTCGATTCTTCAGAAAATCGATTCTTTTGATTAAAAGATCGATCTTTTGAATCGATTCTTTGGTATCAGATTTTCCCCAGAATCGATTCTTTGATGTATGAATCGACAACCGATTTTTTGCCCTCTGGCGGAATTAATTGCCACTAGTGAAAGGACCAATCAAATTGCTTGATGCGTAGGTTTTCCTGATCTTATACGTTTCCCGCCATTTACACACGATTCCCGCCAAATTTATACAGGATTCGCGCCAAATTTATATACGATTCTTATGTTCTGGATATTGGTTACAGTACGAAAGGATTTATACTACATTAAGTATCATTGCAAAAAAATATCTACCAATCGTGGCAACATCTGTGCCATCAGAACGTTATTTTCCAAAAGCTGGAAATATTTTAACTGATCACAGAAATAGTTTATCACCTGAACATTTACAGCAATTATTGTTTTTAAATTCCTTATCAATGAAAGAATGGCAATTACATGATGAATAAAATATTTAAAATGAATAGCAAAATATTTCTTCAATTCAATGCAATGCCCTTCAACAACTATCCCAAATTGTTCCTTGTAAAAGTAATTTTTATAGCGATTCTTTCAAAATTATTCAAAATCGACTTCTATATGTACTAATTTTGGAAAAAGTTTTATGGCGATTCTTTTCGTCTCGATTCTTCCAGAATCGATTCTTTAGTTCCGATATTTTAGAAGGATCGATTCTTATAATCCGATTTTGAATCGATTCAAGAATCGATTCTTTGAGGTGAATCGAACACCCCTAATTCAAAGAAATTCATTACGTTTGTCAAAATTCTTCAAAAGTTTTGCAAACTTTAGTGTACCTACTCCAATTCGTATTTCTTTTCCAAGTCCTTTCAAATAATTCTCCTTAATTTTGTAGTGGATAAATTTTTGATTTCACTAGTGTTTTGCTGCCTTAAATATTAAAATATCATTCACATCTAATATTTATTAATTTACATTGAAAACATCATGGGGCCCGGGCTCCCAAATGACTTCAACTGGCCTTCGCCGTTTTAAGGTCTGCGCACACATATCCGTTCCGTGTCAGTTCCGTGTCAGTGTGCCAGTGGTAAGAAGAAGAGGTCCTCTACGCCCCTCTTATTCTTACCAAGGGCACACTGACACGGAACTGACACGGAACGGATATGTGTGCGCGGACCTTTATGGTATCTACTTGGTAACTACAAAGAATGATATTTTTTTTATTTATATTAATATCTTCTATTTTTTGTGATTTTTATTATTATCATATATTTTTTGTGATTGTATATTTTCTTCTATTTTTTTTTGTGATTTATATTTTCGTGATTGTATATTTTTTCTATTTTTTTTTTGTGATTTATATTATTATCTTGTATTTTTGTGATGGTATCTACTTGGTAGATACTTTTGAAAATTTATGTTACCATAAAAAAATGTTAATGGAATTTTGCTTTATTGCATACTAGAGTCTTAAGTGGAACAATTGTCAAATAGATATTTCAAATTTATCAGATTTTAAAAAATTCGAATTATTTTATTTGAAGAGAATTTAATTTATGAGATCGTTTGTCCTGTAACGTGATAGTGTTTAATATTCTTACTATCGTTATTGTCGTATTTTACATAAATCTGAACTATAAAAAGGAATGTAAGATATTACATTCAGCTGAACTTATGTAGCTAACACATTTCGGTACCTAGGGGAGACCGGGGCAAAGTGAACCTCGGGGTAAAATGAGCTTTCTTAATTTATTCTTTAACGATAGAATATATTTACAAATTTTGGTGACGTAATAAATGTGTATAATACCACAATGATAATTATGCACATTCAGATATCGAAAAATGGAAATTCGTTTAAAAAATTAAAAATGAAGTTTTGGGGACTTCCGATTGGTTTTCTTTTCAACTTAGCTTTTTGGATAAATAAGTCTTAAATGTGTTATTTTTAACTCCATATATGGGGTAAAGTGGTCGTTTTGGCTTTTTCTTTTCAAGTTGAATTTTAATATACTTTAAGTTTATTTTAAGTATTGCTATTCGTCATATATCAATAGTAATGTTCAAATTATATCATAAATCTATTTCCACACATTTTTATTGAAAGGGAAAAATTTTATTTGACTTCAAACTTTTCTTGCGTCACTTTGCCCCCGTCTCCCCTATGTGTGTGTGAAAGTTCAAGGTTCGTTTCTGTTCGTGATATCCAATCGATTCTTTGCTATAGGACTACTGTAATTCATCACCACAGAAAGTACAAGAATTGAAGCCAAATAAATGACATTAGGCACTGATAGTACTTGCAGACAGCCACGAACCTCTAATGACAAACTAGAAACTCTCAAAAGTAAATCGAACAATTCCTTCACTATTTTCCCAGATAGCACCGCACATCCCAAGGACGTCCTTTTCATGTCCAGTTTATATCCGAACGTCCTACGTCCATTTCTTAAGTCCTACGGACGTTCTTAAGACTTAAATTTCGGATGTTCTAGGAACGTCCGTTTCTTAAGTCCTACGGACGTTCTTAGGACTTAAATTTCGGATGATCCAGGAACGTCCGTTTCTTAAGTCCTACGGACGTTCTTAGGACTTAAATTTCGGATGTTCCAGGAACGTCCGTTTCTTAAGTCCTACGCACGTTCTTGGGACTTAAATTTCGGATGATCCAGGAACGTCCGTTTCTTAAGTCCTACGGACGTTCTTAGGACTTAAATTTCGGATGTTCCAGGAACGTCCGTTTCTTAAGTCCTACGCACGTTCTTGGGACTTAAATTTCGGATGTTCTAGAAACATCAAACAATCTTGTAAATCACGTAATTATTTTGCACGACTACATTTCGACTGTTCCGAGAACATTCGTCTCGTAAGTCTTGTGAATCTTTAGAAGATGTACATTTCAGATGTTCGAAGATCAACCGTCTTGTAGGTTTTGCAGATGATTCAGGTTCGGTTGCAAAACAGTCTTACGACTGAACCTCGCTTTTGCGCTATTTTTTTGTGCAATGAAGACGCTGAAATGCTGAAATGTTCCCAGGTAGCTTACAACGTCTTCAAGACGTCTGTCTTCAGTCGTCGTTAAAACATCTGTCTTGAGACGAATGTGAAATTTTAAGCAATGAGTCTAGAGGTCGAATGATGATATTCTGTAGAATATTTCGCGTCAATGCACATTTTTTATAAACTATTAATAATCGTTATATGTATACCTAGAAATTGGAATTATTTGCAAGGAAGTGTCTTGTGTAGTTGCGAAAAGCAGTTGCTTCGTAATCTGGGAGTCCTGGGTTCGATTCCCGTAACCGCCAAATTTTTTTTCTTAATGTCCTGACCCAGACTTGATGAAGACGTCTTTAAGGCGCTTTTAAACCATCTGCAAAACGTTTTTAAGACGCCTTTTGGACGTATTTAACTTTACTTTCGGACGTTCGGAAAACGTTCTGAGAATGTTGACACAGCACGTTCTCAGGACGTCCCACTTTGTAAATAGGACCTTCCTACGACATTTAAAGAACTTAACGAGGACGTACAGAGGACATATGGACCTTCTCGGGACATTCTCCGAACGTACAGTACGTCCGGAGCGGACGTCCTTCGGACGTACATAAGATGTCTTTGTGCTATTTGGGTTCACTGATAAATTTCCATCCCCTTCGCTGTTTTCTATTTTCTTTTTTTTTACACTTCTGCTAACTCAAAACAATTAGTCAAAACGTGTCACCATTACACATAGCGATAATTGTGCCTATCACCATCAATGCCATTCTTTCATTAACTCTCCCACGAACATTTTATTAGCTCACCATTTAATTACACACCTACACAATAATTCTATAGTTATCAAGTAATTTCTAACTCGAGCTTCAAAGTAAAACTAAGTACGTAAATGCTCGTAGAAAATAGAAGAATGGAGGTAGTCGAAGCGCAATTGAGGGCGCGATTACATAAATTAGGAAAACCGCCGGGAAGTGTATGCGACCAGAAACGGAAATGCAAGTTGTTCGCTGTGGTATCTATATACGCTATACATACCGACGTATAGTAGCTGCAATTAGGGGAAGTTTGAGGAGGAAGGTCGGTCGGAAGAGTCATCGTGTTATTCTCCTAGTAGAAAGAGCGGCGCCGATGCGACGGCGATGCGTTCGCACGGATCTGCACCGCCGTGGCTTCTCAAGAATCTTCTCAGTTTCCGTTCTTCTGTCACGTGAAATGGATCTTCGCCGGTGCCCGTTGCCACGGAATTCTCGGTGTTGTCACGAGGCTGTCGTTCGGTGTACAGCGAGCGTACTTATTTTTATTTCCCCTTGTACCTATCGATCGGTCGTGCTCGGCAACTAATTTCCTGATTGCATCCGTTTCCTCTGCCGTGGCGCCTGTGGGGCGCTTAATTGTTCTTCGAGCAGGCACGAACTCCTTCCACCTTGGCAAACTTATATCTTTAATTAACGGCCGTACCTTGTGCGTCTGTACGGTGCGAAACTTATGAAAGTTTATTCTTTATTCCGGCTTGTCGATTCCATCGCGGTTTGTCCGCGGAAACTTCATCGAAAGGCTGTAACTTTGTGCTGTGGACTTTGTTGGTTAAAACAGCAGTATATTTGTGATAACAATGATGATAATAATAGTATGACTTTGAGAAAATTTTGACTACATTGAAAGCTCCGCACATTGGAGTATGCAAAGAGCAAGTTTGTTTTTCGCAGCAGAAATTCACTCTGAACGGGCGAAATCAGCCCTTAAATTTATCGCGTTGTCGCGTTGATTTTATAAAACTGTGTAACGGTGATAGGTCAACACTTTAAATATGTATGAGAAACATAGAATTATATTGAGATGACGAAAGGACGCGATAATATTAGGGGCTGATTTCACCCCTTCAGAGTAGATTTACTTGAAAAACAAATTGCTTCATTCGAATCAGAATTTTCGAGCTGGGAACGTTTCTTTGTTAGTTGTGTACAAATATAAAACAAAAGAAGAAAGGGAAATATATGTACCTGAAGGAAACAGGGTTTAGATTGAAGTGCAAAAAAAATATTAGTCAAAAGCACAAATATACGCAATTTTTAAAGGGCGAGATTTAGTGGTTGTGAAAATATATATACTTTATTATGCAATCTAACGCTGTTCTAATAGATATCGGGGAAATCATAAAGATGTAGTTATTGGGGAATGTTATTTCGTTGATTGTTCAGTACGGTAAGGAACTAGTTCTTGATCAGGCACTAATTTTTTATCAGTTCATGAAATAAATCGTTCTTTTGAGTTTATGTCAATAAATAATCGTTTGAAATAATTACTAACATAAAAATTGATAATTAAAAAATATATGTGTTGTCTGTGAAAGCAGTTAGTATTGTTAGTTTTAAATGATTAAAAACTAGTTCCTAGTCACCTTATTATTCCATATCTTATAAGTATTTAAATTATATATTTATTTTCAACTTTTTAAAATTTTTCCTTGAAGTTTAAACATTAATTCAACTTTTAGTATAAAAAAAGTCTATGGTTTAATGTTTCATTAGGTTAAAAATAAATATCAAAGCGGGAAACCTTCTAAACTGATCAGAAACTAGTCCCTTAACGGTATAGGGTTAGTCCAGTGAAATTAGGATATGTTTTCGGAATAAATCCCAGCAAGCTAAATTTTGGTATGGGCCTTTATTTGGTCGTTTTAAAGAATATGTCAAAAGTCCCCATCGATCCGACCCCCGCTAAAAATTTTACAGAGGGTTGAGGGTAAAAAAATTCTGTTTTTCGCGAATATATCGTTATCTAGCAGTTTTGCGACAAAAATAGTTATTATACAATTTATAGCCTAGGTAATTCTCTACAAAAAAGGTTGTATGGGTTTTATTCGTAGGAGTAACCATTTTCATGTGTGCCGGTTTACCAAGTTTCAACCCCCATACTTTTGACAAGTGAGGATCCCGAACCCGGAAATTCAAAAAATTATGAAAGTCTGTAAATATGTAGGGGAAGTCCTCCTGAGTGCAACGCAATTTCGTTTGCTGCCCAAATTCACTCCAAGAGGGTGCAATTGACCCCTGACATTTTTTATATTTTATATTATTACTCGCGAACTCTAGGAGATAGAAAAAAAGTGTTCAGGAAAAAGTTACTTCTCTTAATTAGGACTATCATTTGGTAAATTATAGTTCTTACAGTTCTTACGGTTCGTGAGTTATAACACAAAATCGAAAAAGAAACGTATTTTCAGGTGCCAATTTCACCCCCTTAGAGTGAATTTGAGCAGCAAACGAAATTGCGTTGTACTCAGGAGGACTTCCCCTACTTATTTACAGTTTCGTAATTTTTAGAATCTCCGGGTTCGGGATCTTCCCTTGTCAAAAGTATGGGGGTTGAAACTTGGTAACCCGACATACATGAAAATGGTTACTCCTACGAAAAAAACTCATGATACCTTTTTTGTAGAGAATTTCCTAAGCTAAAAATTGTACGATACCTATTTTGGTCACAAAACTGCTAGATAACGAGATATTCGCGAAAAACAGTTGTTTTTTTCCACGCTGTGTAAAATTTTTAGCGGCAGTCGGATCGATGGGGACTTTTGACATATTGTTTAAATCGACCAAATAAAGGCCCATACCAAAATTTAGCTTGCTGGGAATTATTCCGCAGATTGGGCAGATTTCCGTCTAATTTCACTGGACTAGGTAGGCAATAGTTCGGTACAGGCTTAGTAATTAAGGTAGTCCCTAACGAGTAATAAACGATATATGTAAAGTAGTATGATACTATAGAAATAATAATAATAATATTTTTAACATCATGTATATATATTTTAAACAGTTCAATGTTAATATAAATAATTGTAATACGAAAATAGAATATTAAATTGGTTAGCGTAGTGAATTGGCGCAGCAGATCTGACAACGTCGCATTCATTCGGAGCGTCTTTTATAACCAAAATGTCAGAAACATGTTCATATGAATTTGAATCGTCGTTCGCTATTTAAATGTCTAAACACATCGATTGTGCGACGTTGCCACGTTGATTGCTCTACGTAAGTTTCTGAAAAATTTGCACGTAAACCTATTTTTTTATGGGCATTTACGAAGAAACTATGTGGTCAGTTTTGCAGAAATTGATAAATTCATTTCCTGACATTTCGATGTACTTTTGCGCCAATTTTGGTACATTTCTTGAATATGGTTTTCCTGTTTCAGAAGAGAAACTGAAACTATAACCCTGTTTTTTTGACTCCGCCATTTGCCACTGTGTTAAAATGCAGCTACTTTAATTAAAAATTTCTCGATAACTATGCGGTAAATCGATTTTAAACTTTGTACAAGGGTTTCTTGTATTCCAAATTAGTTTTGCACGAAATTTGAAAGAATTCTTTAATTCAGTAGATTACTCAGGAACCACCTTAAAATACCAATAACCGGAACGGCCAGCATGGGTTACATAAAAACAAAATATTCTGTGATTTATTAATTTGGTGGATTTAACGAACACAAGTAAGATGTGTCGGATAATCGAAAGTTTGGTTAACGAATGCTTAATCCCCTCTAAACTAACGCACTTAATTAATGGACACAGTTAATTATTGACTTCCACTTCTCGTTGGCAAAGATCAATAAATAATTAAATAAATTGAACGAAAATAAAGAAACAGAATCTGCTGGATTAAGAGTACACGATCAACAGTTAAGTCACATACCAATATAAAGTATTTTGAATATTAAAATATAAAATTTACTGTCTAGCAAATTAGTAGAAGCAACACTTAAGTAAACTTTTCATCGTTCAATTAAGTTGCTCTTTTTGTCGCAGGTAATATTGACCTTTGCCTTTTGTGAAACAGTTTTAAAATTCAACTATCAGGTAAACGCGTGTCCATGTTCAATTTCCTGGTGAAAATTAACCTTGAGGTCAAACTTTGAAGTCAAATTGGCACTTCCGCTTTTTCGCGTATAACTCCTAAAGTAAAAGAGGCAGGATAAAAATTTCGAACAAAAGTTTAATGGTACAATAAGCGCTGCAAACTTGCGTCAACAAACTTTTGAAGAGTTTAAAAAAATATATGCCGAAAAAACTCTTTTTCCAAAATTTTGTTCGAAATTTTTTTCCTGTCTCTTGTACTGTAGGAGTTATACGCAAAAAAGTAGGAGTGCCTATTTAACAATGCAGTTAGTTTTCACACCCTTAAAGGGCAAATTGGCACGAATGAAACATGCCGTTTTGCTTGCCTTGAGTCACTCTATAAACGCACAAAGTTGTATTCGAATCGGTGAGTGCGGGTTCGAAGTGTTCCCTCGTAAGAAGAGTTAGTAGGGTGGCTTTTTGCAGAAGACATTTCTGTTTTCGATTAAACCGCTAAAACTTTGTTAACCGTTGTAAGAAGTATAAAAATATATTAGACACGGATTGGCGTCGATCTTTGCCCGTTGTTCCCATTGACGTATCGACAACCACGGGGACGTCAAGGAAGTTTCCAACATGTTGAAGTTCCGAGCGTCGGGGCAACGAAAGTGCAGTTACACGGTGAGAATCTTAAGCATCAAAGAGCTTAATGAGTAAATTTCGACGAGGCGAAGTCATTTCTTTGGCGAGGCTTTCAGACAGTCTGCAGGCGTACTTTAGAGTGCCTAGTGGCCTCGGCAGAAAGGTGGTTTAAGAACTTCAAACGTATATATTTCTTCTGCCGGATTTAGCAAACTATGCATTCCATGTGGCATACTGTTGTCGATAAATAAAATCAGATAATATAATAATACTTGATTTGTACATCTCTATTAATTGATAATTTTTTTAAAAAAATCATATACATATGACGTTCTTGGCTAATGGACAGACAGCTTTCAATTTTAGAATAAAATGATCATAACTTTATACGTGTATATCGTTCTCATTCGTACAATAAAACAGTATATTTTCGTTATTTTACATACATATAATAGATATATGTATGAGGTTCGACAGTTATATTCTTGTAGTAAATATTTTAGGGCATCCACTCCCATATAGCACACTTCGTTGCAGATAGGTTGCAGAAACGTTGCAGAAAAGTTGCAGTAAAATCTCAGAAACGATGCAGGGTAATATTGCACCGCAACATTGCTGAAATGTTGCAGGAATCTTCCTATGTCCGCCCATGTGCAACATTGCACCGCAACGTAACTGCAACCTTACTGCAACGTTTCTGCAACGAAGTGTGCTGTATGGGCTGTTGCTTCATGTTTTAAAAGGGCGTTGTACCTTTTACTCCAGATGGACTTTTAATCGTGTTAGTCTTTTTCTTTCGAATGCAAGTTACAAGCCTATAGTTTGTTGCACAACTACACGTATTATAAAGAAATGTGCGTGCCAGTAACTAATAAACCATTTCGTAATTAATGTTTCATTAACAATCAAGTATTTCCCTTAGTTTGCTATTGGACCCCATTTTAATATTAAGTTACTTCACTTATCCATATGTAGATAATTATAATGTAGCAGATCTGTATTTATTAACATTTTTTAATTTCTCTTCATAAGTTCAACTGTCTAAATTAATTATAAGTTAAGCTTGCACCTATGGTTCTGAAACGCCATCTACATAAACAGTATAAATCTAAATTACCTACATCCGATAAAGATTGATTCCAGTAAATACAATTTATTAAATGCAGCTGCATTGCACTCCGGACAGAGAAGTTGGAAAGGAACAAGTGTATTATGCAAAAATGCATGCAAAATAACAGTTCCACGATTAATTCCATAGTGCACGATTATGTTTCTCTTTAATTGTACGAAACGAATATCTACACAGCCAGGTAATAAGTTCTGCCACACGGAATGTTGACAATAAATAAAAGAAAAACGATATTTATGAGCAAAAAATTATTGGAAAATATTCTACCATTATTAACGTAAATAGATTTATATAAATTATTCAACAAGTCCTCCTTTTGCTATTACACAAGCCTCTCATTTTTGTGGCCATTTATCGATAGCTGAACTGTTTATGACAGACTTATTTAAATTCTCAAAATTTCTGTAACTAAGAGAACAGCCCTCTTGTCCATTTAAAACAGGGCTGGTCGATTGCCAGTCTTCTTGTCTTTCTGCTTTCACCGCGTCGGTAAGAGCTGGAGTCCTTGCAGAGCGAGGGTGGCCAGATCTTTTGCAGTCATCGATAGAGACACCTTTCAATATTACGATAAACTGATTAAGTCGCTGATTAATTCGCAGGTTTTGTAAAAATTGAAACATCATGTTAGGAGAATGTCCACACTTATGCAAGATGATTACTGCTATTCCATCTTCTTTGACGCTCCACTACATCATTATTTTTGGTTTTAGAAAGGAAACCTTACAAGGGAAGGATCCCGAATCCGAAAATTCAAAAAATTCTGAAACTTTGTGAATATGTAGGGGATTTCCTCCTGATTACATCGCAATTTTTTATTGTTGCCCAAATTCACTCGAAGGGGGTGAAATTAACCCCTGAAAATTCGGCAATTTTCCGATTTTGTGTTGTAACTCGCGAACTGTAAGAGATAGAAAAAAAGTTTCAAGACAAAAGTTACTTCTTTTAATTAGATCTATCATTTGGTAAAAAAAAAATATTTTACAGTTCGCGAGTTATAACACAAAATCGGAAAATCACCGGATTTTCAGCGGTCAATTACACCCCCTTAGAGTGAATTTGGGCAGCAAATAAAATTTGCGATGTAATCAGGAGGAAATCCCCTACATGTTCACAAAGTTTCAGAATTTTTCGAATTTCCGGGTTCGGGATGTTCCCTTGTCAGTGGTGTTAAATACCTAACGACTCGTACATTAATATAAACAAATCTAAAAATAATTGCTACCAACTTAAAATTGTATACGCCGATTTTGCGACAGGACTTAATAATCGACTGTGTACAGTGTCAAGCATCTGTCATGTTATAATTCTTTTTATAAAACCGATTACAGCTTCATGGTATTAAATGCTATTATATTAACGAACGAGTTGCAATGGATCACAAATTCCACCATAATTGAGGAGGAAATCTGAATTTTCGTTACAGGTTAACCCGGGCAGTAAGGCGGCTCAGCAGGGGGTGCGAGAGGGTGATTTAATTAGTAGCATTAATGGCAGAGGTACGCGGGATCTAACCAACAGCGAGGCACATGCACTGTTACGAAATGCAGGGGAGCACTTGAAGCTTGGTCTGAATCAGTGAGTGCCTTTACACAACATCATAAACATTTTCATAAAACTATAAGTATATAAACACTGTGGCTTACAGTGAAATTTAACTCATCACTTTGTAAATTCGTTCGGTTTACAAAAAGTTGCATGTACTGTTAATTATATGTATTTAAAGATTTTATTTAAAATACCACATTTTTATTTTTATTAATTCATTTCGAGATATTGGGATATTACAGGCTGTGTTAAAATATCACTTGTTTGCTTGTAGGGAGAATATTGGCTCGCCAAAAAGACGGATTTATAAGAGCAGCTTGCAAGAAAATACTACCACCGAGATTGTCAACAGTAAGTTAATATCGACATATTTAATTAAATACGTCCTAGCGTGTGTTGTCGTATTAGTAAGAAACGTGAAATAAGTTCGAACCTCTCTCCAGGTGTACAGTTATTTTACAATCTCATATTTTATATATTTTATTTATACTTATTGCATGTATAATTTTTTATTTGATTTATTTTATATATATTATTTTACAATAATGAGTTTGTTTGCTGCATGCAAATGACTATGTTGATATTTCTGTAACAGGGAAAGTCTAAAACAGACAGGAATCTGTTTGAAGTTTATTCGTAGATCGTTAATTACCGAATATTAGCTTTGGGATGTACTTGAATCTGATTGAAAGTTGTGATATGGTTTATTCTGTCCTGCTAAAGTCAGAGTTGGGCATTATCTAGATAAAAAATTATTTAAATAACGATCGAATAAATGATACTTTATCTTTATTCCTTATTCGAGGCTCGAATAATCGAAGTTATCTTTATTCGAAGAGCAACGAATAAATAATTTTATTGGATGAGAATTTATTCGACGAATAAAGATAATTCTTTTATTCGATGGGAATTTATTCGACGAATGAAGATAATTTTTTTATTCGGTGAAAATTTATTCGACGAATAACGATAGTTTTTTATTCGAAGGTTTTATTCGAATAAATGCGTCGAATACATTTTTCATCCGTAGCATTTATCTTTTCGAAGCCTTCGAATAAAGCCACGAATAACTTTTGTCAGCGTCAAGCGTGTTTATTCGAGCCGCCGAGGGTCGAGCCCGGCCGAGCGGCGAGCGCCGAACACAAAGGACCGGCGACTCGAAAAAACACGCTCGACGCTGACAAAAGTTATTCGTGGCTTTATTCGAAGGCTTCGAAAAGATAAATGCTACGGATGAAAAATTTATGCGACGCATTTATTCGAATAAAACCTTCGAATAAAAAACTATCGTTATTCGTCGAATAACTTTTCATTGAATAAAAAAATTATCGTCATTCGTCGAATAAATTCTCATCCAATAAAAAATTATCTTTATTTGTCGAATAAATTCTCATCGAATAAAATTATTTATTCGGTGCTCTTCGAATAAAGATAACTTCGATTATTCGAGCCTCGAATAACGAATAAAAATTATTTATCTGTTGTTCGTTATTTGAGATTTTTATTTAGATAAACTTTTGCCCAACTCTGGCTGAAGTTATTTCAGTAAAATATAACTGACAATGGGAATAATAAAATTGTATTTGAAATGAAAATAAGGAATAACGATTACAAATGACACTTCAGCTTACCTTTTATCAGGAGTTAAACAAAATACAAATTCATTTAGTGTAATTGTAATCTTAAATGATACAATTATAATTAGTTCTTTAAACATTTTATTCTAATCGGGATAAATTTATATAAATGAATTATAAACATTTTTGGTAGTACTCCTTTTAGTACAAATTGAAAAATTCTGACCTTTCTTGATAATAGAAATACAAACAGAGTAGATATTAATAAATAAAAGTTTTAGTGCAGTAATTATTTGTTTTCTTTTTTCTATTACCTAACTCCATGGTGTTTTATAATAATAGATTCTGTTTATCTTACAGAAACAACGACTTCCAAAACGACCGAATCGAAAAAGAACGAAACAAGTGAGTATCCATAATGTTATTGCACAATTTTATTCATTTTGAACAATTCTTTCACTGAAACGTAATTTATGAATTTTTCACGTCGCATGTTTTAAATTGTACTCAAGAAATATGGAAACGTACATCACGTAACTGAAAATCCACCACGAATATATAAACATTAGGGTAGACCGGGGGTGGTAATAACACTTTGACTTTGTTACAGTTATAAAAAAAGTTTTTATATGAAAATGTTACTTACTTATCTCGCATTATTGAGCCACAACAGTTTCGCTGCATGCCAAGTAATATCCAGGTTATTAATAAAAAATGAGAAGCGCAGGAAGTGTTACGATCGTTCCTGACACTGCACGTTGTCGACAGTAACACAAATTCAGCTTTACAAAATTAAAATATTTAATGATTTATATTTATTAAATTATAATAATAAATGAAAAAAGGTAAAATTTATAACGAATTATGGGGTATCGCAATTGTGCTTGTGCTATGCTGTAGGATTCCAAGCAAACAAGACAATAATATTATTTATCATCTTCGTCACTAGACTCATTATTCCCGTTCTTATAGTTGTTAAAAGAATTCTTTCCTTTCGATTTCTGCCCCATATTTTTCTTCATTCTTTTCTCTTGCTTTTCTTCATATTCTGTTCTAATCTTTTATCTTTCAGAAATATCGGTGTACATTGTAGACTTCCTCTTCTTTTTACCCGTATTTGAAACCTTTGGAGCAGGAATACTGATTCTCGTACAGATTCTGGCCTAAATTCTGCAGGTGGATTTATTTGTTCACTTCCCGTTGATAGAGTTTCATTGCACATATCCGAACGAAACATTGATGGTAAAAATTCGGTTCTGTTGCGGTGCAATCGACCTCGACTGCCGATGTTACAATCGCCCACCACCATGCTTTAGAACTTAAATTATAAATGTTGACTAACGAGACGCTTGAAAGTGCTAAGTAAAGCTCAGTATTACTTTATAAAAGGTCAGATTAAAGATTAAAAAACAAATATAAAAAAAGTTTAAGTTAAACGATTTTATTTAATTTGATCGAAAATAAGAAATAAAAAATACTTATTTTCTTGTACTACAATTTTATGACGATGATGATATGTCACATTTTAAATAAAATCGTGGGGCAGGATATTTCATCGCTTTTCATAGCTCATTTCGACGCTTGATTCTGTATTAAATTGATTCACATTCCGTTCTGAAATATTCTGCCCCACGATTTTATTCAAAGTGACATATCATCATCGTAATTGTATTGCAAGAAAAGAATTATTTTTTAATTTCTACTGCATTTTCGATTAAATTAAATAAAATCTTTTAACTTAAATTTTATTTTATATATTTTTTATTATTTACATTTTAGTGTTTGAGTTCCGCAACTAAAAAGAACTTGAACTGAAATATTTGTACGCGACGAATCATAACGAATCTCGATAAATGGTGTATTTACGGAAATCGCGATGTTACTTAATAGTAAGTAAGCTACTTTTTGTCGTTTTCGGGAAGATCACGGGAGGCTGATTTCAAGTCGATTGGATTTGTGGTTATGGGTTAAAAATGTAGGGGATGCAATTTTTTCACCTCCTCGAGGGTTAACTACGTACGCCTGCAAAGTTCCAAGTCCATTGGATTCGTGGAAGTGGGTGAAAATTGAGTTTCAATATTTGAACCGACATACAAACAAACCAGCATACAAACGGACAGAAGAGTGAAGCTAAATAAAATCGTTTAATTAAAAAAAGAAAAGCACATACTTGCAAAGGGAGTATTTATATTACAATTTTAAATCAGTAAGAAAAAGTTAATTTTGGGTATCGAAAAGTTATTTTCTTCACATACACGTCTATTGCGTATCTATATTGCCAGAACATGGATGTATGTATTCCAAATGTCAGTTTTCATCATATGAACCGTGGTTTTTGAAGGTGGTATAAGTCCATTTTTTTGAAAAATGAGTGAATGGCAGTTTTAGTCAGATATATATATATCCTCTTTATATATTTATAATCACACAGTCAATGATGCACAATATCCTCATAAATTAATAAAAAAAAGTTGAACTGTAAAATGTTATCGCAAGAATGTTTTTTTTTTGAAAGTGGTGTAAGTCCATTTTTTGGAAAAAATACTTCACTATGCTAAGTGTAAAGGAGAAATACGATTGAAATATGAATAAGTTTGTTATTATTAGTTATCTTAACGAAGTAATTTACTTTTCATACTAGTTTATTTATAAATTCCTTATAATATAACTGAAATTGTTTCTTAATAAACTCGATTATTCGTTTACTTGTAAATAATGAAGACATGTATGTCTTCGTTTTAATTATTATTTTTTACATTAAAATATACATTTTACAAAGCCAACTTCAATTAAAATATAAATTTAAAATTGCTTTTGGTTACATTTTTCATAACATGTTATTATTGAAAGTGGTATAAGTCCATTTGTAGCTAAAAACTCGTTTATTTTCTTTAACATTTTTATTGTTTATTATTCCGTAATAAAATTTAACAAGAATATAGTTTTAAAAACATTTCCCGAATTGATTAACGTATACGAATATTTTTAAGTTGATTCAAACGCAAACCCTTAAATATCTCAATGTATGAATAAATGGACTTATACCACCTTCAAAAACAGTGGCTCATATATCCAACATTTTTGTTAACATCTATTATAGATATGTTTTGATATATTTAACGTGTTACAATTGCCCCCGGTCTACCCTACTTCATTATAGCTGAAAGAAAGCCAAAATAATCCATCAGTGGTTTTTGTCGACTAGGTGTCTGTGTATTAAAGAAAATATTATTTTTTATATGAATTAGACTTGTACATATGTATAGTCATTTCATTCCTACGTCCTATACACTAAAGCCACTAAATATACTTGGCACTATATGTATATGTAGTAACACTAAAAGAAACTAGAAACACTAAAACTGTACATATAGTACATATTTTCTCGTAAATTGTGCAATAATTATATAATCGTTCAAACTCACACTCATAAGTTGGCTAATTTTTATTTTATTAAATCAATAAATGCACTTGTAATCCATGAAAGCAGGGGTAGGTACAGTATTAAAAAAGTATTAGAGATGTTGTGGTAAATAACAAAAAGGAACGAAATCATTTCGTTTCCCTTTGTTAATACTTATCATCACTTAGTCTTGCCATTGCCAAATAGTGCAGATAAGACAATAAACCTTAGGTACCTTTGAGCTTCATCGATAAGCTTCCTTCCTTTTATTTGTGTTTGCCATATACTTTATGATTATCTTTCGTTTGAACAGTACACTTTACAAATGCGTCTAATAGCTTAGTTTCTCTTTTTATTTAAAACGTCGTATGACACATTACCCACCAATTAAATAATAGTAGTTTCTCGATATGGGGTGTTTCAAAAGTAACTGTACCTTTCGTTAAAATTAAGAAAAAGTCAAATGAAAATTTCATATTTTTTTGTTTAAAGTACAACTTCACACAAGTTTAATTCTACATATGTTGCATCAATGTTTGTGCAAATCTTAAATCGGTCAGATACATTGTGCAACATACGTTATCAGGATTTCAGAGGTTACTTCCTGTATTGTGTTTCTCACGCGATGACAAAGACTTGAGGTATCCTCAATTCTTCTACAGAACAATTCTGACTTAATTAAACCCCAGAATTAAATCTAGATCTTGTGCTGTTCAATGTTTATGTACATAGTGTCAATCTGTCACTTTGAAACGCAATGTCGGTATTTCTGAACAATTGGAGTATAATTACATCATGTCCCATCCACCCTGATGGAATACTAACACGTCGAAAATACCATCTCAAACTAGTTGGTGTTAAATGAAGAAAGGTTGTACCTAATTGAAAAGAATTTGTTTTTTCAAATCATCTTGTTTTTTTCTCTAACAAGGGGACCTTCGGGTTTGGCAATTTCAGAAAATGTTGATACTTTGTGTACGTCAAGGTCTTCACTCGGACATTAATTTCCTAAAGCAGTAAGACGCGCTTTTCAGCCAAATTCGAGAAAATCGACTTTGAAAAATTCTGAGTTCCCTTATGTACAAGGTGTTCCTTTACCTATGGACAATACTCTAAGGGCGATTATACAGGCAAAAATAAGACGAAAATCAAAAGTGACGAAATTGCGGTAAAGGCTTCGTTTTCGAGGAAATTGACTTTGAATTTCACCTCAAACGCGCGCGTCGTAGCGGCAAATGCATGGGTAACACCCGGCCACTCGGCACTCACGTAAAACTTCAAACGCGTTTTTCTCGAAACAGCGTTCTCAAAATCTGTGGAACCTGTATCTCCAAAAGTTATTATCCGATTCGACTGAAACTTTTTTTATTTTGAAGAATATACTTCTGGCTCGTGGACAGACCAGTAAAATTAAAAAACAAAAAAAAATTTAATTTTTAAAGGCGTTGGAAGGACGAAAAATATAGGGAAAAAGTGATTTCAAACTTCAAGTGTCGTTATTTTCTAAAAAAATGTCATTTTTGTAATTTCTTCTGATCTAGTCCACGAGCGAATTTCATGCCCTTTAATAATCTGGTACTGTTTTTTACTTCAGACCAATGGTTTAGGTGCTACAGGTTCCGCCGATTTGGATGAATTTTTCGACGCCTCGACTTTAACTACTCCCCAGTGCCGTCTGCAATAATTAATTATAAAACAAAAAATATATTTCTATAGTTTAAGACATACTTAATACAATGCAGAAAGTCCCATTAAATTATATGTAGTGGTTTTCCTTTAATTAATTCCTAAAGATCGCCTATTTTTATGGGCTCTAGACCGGAACAGCCTTAAGGCTTAAGGTGTGTTTGGACCAAACGAACGAATGCTCGTTCGCTCCCCACTTCGACAAAATCCAAGTGATGAAGAATATTGCAGGTGAAGATTGCCGTTTATTTTTATATGAGCACGAATTTTTAAACGAGCATTCGTTCGTTTGGTGTAAACGCACCTTTAGTCTCACATTTGTTTTGTAGGGATTAAAAGTAATTTGTGCACGGTTAGAGGGTGAAATATATCCGTTCGTTAATTGAACATGTGACACGCAATGGTTTATCGGACAATCAGACGGCTATAAATCACTGCGTTTATGCATACATGCGCGATAAACGTGCAATGGAAAAATCAATTACTAATGTACCGCCTGCTCGTGAAATAATTAATAGATATTAAAATTCAGATGGGTATAAAAGTTACGAAAAACTGATCTCACAGAGAATATGGCATCTTTTCAAAACGTTCAAATTGAGTGTCCATTTATTTCTCAGTTTTACTGGGTTAGATACTTAATAAAGAATGTAACTTGGATTTCTCATCACGCCATGTCTCGAAAATTGAATGCAATTTAGTATTTAATACGCAACATGAAAATAATGGGCATATTTAACAATTTATTTTGTATTGAAAGTTGAAGCTCCAGAAGGTAATGCAGCGAATATTTTCTTTAGATTAATCAAGGCTGTCTATATTTTCATAAAAAACATTTGTTTTTCTATACATATAGGATTGGAGATATTTTCAATATGTTAATGACAGTTGCACGAACAATCCTATAAAAATTAATCTTTCATCAACGATAATACCTATTTCCGTGTTTTGAGTAAAACAAAAAAAAAATGATCGAAGTCGACATTGAAATCCCATCTATCTGGATAACTTCTTGTAGTCGTAAATTTATTCTATGAAGCAATTCACCTTTCGTTCGAAGAGTCTTATCGTGTTTCTAACATGAAAAACGGCGAGGGACGTGATCTACTCTTGTTCTATAAATATCAAGAATGTGCTTGAAAATTGTATACAAAGCCCAGCCATGTGTGTATACATCAAATTTCACACGCAACACGTGAACCCGAACTAAAAAATCTGGGAAACCAAGAGTTTCGATACGCCAACTAGTGACAAAAAATTGAACTACTCAGAGTAGGCTGAAATCCGTCGAAGTCCATATGATTACCAGTGTTTATATAGACACGTTGTGAAAAACGAGTGTTTTCAAATTTTTTGGAACACTACATTTTTACTTATCCGATTAATAAATACTTATTCGGAATGTTTGGTGGGATCCAAGCCTACTGTCAATAGTTTGCCAACTTTCCACCGCAGCGCTGAAATCTAAGCCACGCCTCCACTTGGTTTCCCAATAGGGTGTGTCGATTTTGTGGGTAAATTTAAAATTTTTGAAAATTTTAAAACGACTAGTGACAAAGTAATGCTGTTTTTAATCCTGAATCTGAAACTATCCTCAGAAATTGATTTGAGTGAAGTTTAGCTACTTCAAATCACAGTTGAAAAAAATGAAAATTAAGTAAGATTTAACTACAAATTACATATTCATATAATGCTTAAAGCGAGTCTTGCTTACATAAAAGCATGAAAATGAGAATAAAAATATGTGGAAATCAGTATTTATTACATTCACATGAAAATGTATGGAAATTTGTATTTATTACAAAATGAAAATATATGTAACTTTAGCAACAGATCTAGCCACATGTCATCTATGTAGTAAATTTAATGGTATTTAACAAAGTCCGCCAAAGAAGCGATATCTTGTTTGCTCCTGTTGCAGTTCATAAGCTCATTTATTAACATTTTTTTTAATAAGTTTAGTCATTTTCGTATTTTTCTATAATTTCAAATGAAATGTCAACTAGGTAAATAAAGTATTACACAAAATTTAAAGGTAGTGTTTAATCTTAAACCTGAAATTGAACCGTTTTTCCACTAGTCGTTTTTAAAATTAAAACATTGAAAAAATTGACACACCCTATTTCCCAATAGTAATCGTTTAGAATTATATTAGAAACCATTACAATTAATCATCATGGAAACACAGACATATTTCAAACCATATAACGGTGTCAATCGTTAGCCCACGATGCATTACCTAAACTCCCGAACATCTACGAATTCAGCGAACTAAATAAAATAAAATAGAAAAAATATGAACCACAATCGAACATTCAATAATAACAACACTAAACGGTGCAACAATTCGCACTTCATATCGCAATGGAGAAAAGCTTTGATCATACAATGTTTATCCCCCGAACGTAAGCTCGCACGCGACCTTGTTTGCCGCCGGTCCATCAGGCTCATCCGCAATTAATCGCAATTCCGTGCCACTGTCTCGACTTATCGCGCCATCTAGAAGCCAGGGTCGCAAACAATGTGGCAGTCACTCGCTGTGACACTCAATGGCGAGTGACTACCCGTGCAAAAAGTGCCTCGTTGTCGCTGGAACGACTCGCGAATCGCAAATGAGCCGATGACTCGAAATCGAGACAATGGGCTCTAAATTAACGCGTCGACAAACCGTCGCGAGACACGGCATAAGCGTAGCCGACGTCCCGCTCTGATCCACGCTCGCGGGCTGTTCTCTGCAAATTGGCGTACGGTCACGCGACGATGGGCAGCCGAGCAGCGTGTACCCACGGCTCACTCGTGCCCCCGCCGCACAGTGGCGTGTTTATAGGGAAAAATTGTGAATAAATTATTTTATGCCCTATTCCTACGTATTTTGACCTGCTGATTTCAAATATATTGTTATTTTTTGTTGTAAACTAAAAAGTGGTAGAAATGAAGGTTTTATTTGTTTTAAAAAAATCATAACTCATAAACTATTTATATGTATGAAAAGAGGTTATCCAATGGTATTTCTGCATATATTTACAAAATACAGAAACTGAATCTTAAGGGTTGGTGGTGGGGGTAACTTGAAAGGTATGGATGTTTTGAAAATTAATTTTACTCGGTTTTGTAGATATACAAAAAAGATGTAACTTGTGTTTTAACTTCTTTTCGATATCTCTCACCATTCTCGAGATATTCCACAAAAATAAAATTTTGTTTTTTTCCAGGGGTAATTTTACCCCCTAAAACCGTACGATGGCACCAACAAAAATATAGTTATGTTACGACTGAATTACTGCACAATTACTACACTAGTTGCACACCATGTTTCATTTGTGTCATAACTTGCTTTGTGCATGATATTCTTGTGGTCAGTTATTTTTGTACGTCTTCTTATAACTTTGAGGGGTGGTTTTACTCCCCAAAAAATATGCAAATTGAGCAAAATAAAAAGACACATATTTCTTATTTTCCGGCCCTCTAAAACATATTCAAAATCCAAAGCAATCGGAGGGAACCTCTCCTTTTAAATCATAAAAAAGGAGACGATTTGCTGCCTAGTTACTTTTACTTTACAATGGTTTTCGGCACCTAACACAAAAAGTTGCGCCTAGTAGCAGCTGATTCCTTTTCTATTCGATAGTATACACTTCTGCCTTCCTTATGAAACAACTTTCAGCGTGTCACATTGTGTCACATTTTTTATATACGTAAAATTGCCGCAAATAAAATGTGCTTATCTAAGAACGTTACAGAAAATGTTTAAAAAATCGGAAAACGTTGTTCTATGGATCATTTTGTTCGCCTTAAAATATACTATACTGTCAACTATCCCACAGATTTGTTGCAATTTTTGATACGCCAAACACAGAAGAAATAGAACGCCCCCAGAAGTGCCTCAAAAATTTTGCTCAACTTTAAACATTTATAGAGCAGTTAGTAATACTTTTAAGGAAAAAAACAAACTTTGACCATTATACTAGACATATTTAAGAACATTTTCATGTGTTTACATTTTCATTATCTGTCAAATCGGAAATTGAATTTATTCACAATTCCCTAGAAAACACGCCACTGTGCGCCGTTCGCGGCAGACCGACACACCTGCTCCTTTTTTCTACACAAACAACGACACGCACACGATGCACCTGCCCACCCACAGTCATATGCCTCATTTGTGTTTCTTGGACGACGCCGCACCCTCGTTCACTTGGAAGACGCCCTAGAAGCTGACCCTCTTCCTCCTTTTCGAACCTCGACGTCACCCACCTTCCTGCCAGTGCTCGCGGACACTTTGGCCAGCGTGCCGGCAAAACTGCCTCGATTCTTTGCTTCTCGCTTCCTTCGCCGGGACCGAAGTGTCGTTGCCCGATTGGCACGTCGCGGAATTGCAAGAAGTTGTCTGCCCAAGGTGGGGAAGTTATAGCAGTCGGAAGTTGCGATCGACTCTCGGCGGAGGGATTCTGTAGGAGCACGTGAACACTGTGCTGGGGGAATTGTGATGGTGTTTATTTTCAATCAGTGATCTGCTGCGAAGGAAATTTACTACGGAATTGAAATGTCGATAAACTGGTTTGGAATATAGTAGATTGAGTTCATAAGTTTTAATGTTAATAATTAATACCATACCGGATCTAATCGAGTTTTTAAAATTCCTAATTACATACATATAGTTGCAACAAATTTTCATGTTTCTTGCAATTGTTACTAACAAGGGAAGTTTGGCAGCCCGGAAATTCAGGAAATTATGAAACTCGGTGTGCAAGTAGAGTAGTTCATCCGTAACGCGACTCTATTTTTTGTTGGTGCCATAATGCAATTTTTGGGGGTGATATCACCCCTTGGAAAAATGCAGAATTTTCTTTTCCGTGGAATATCTCGAGAGCGGTGAGAGATATCGGAAAATAGTATAAACAAATGTTGCATCTTACTTTTGTATCTACAAAATTGCATAAAGCTAATTTTCGAAAAATCCATGTTTTTCAAGTTACCCCCACCACCAATCCTTAATTCCATAATTACTTTTACGCGGTTTTGTAGATATAAAAGAAGCATGCAATTTTTGTTTAAACTTCTTTTCGATATCTCTCACCCTTCCCGAGATATTCCACGGAAAAGAAAATTACTGCATTTTTTGCAAGGGGCGATTTCACCCCCAAAAATTGCATTACGGCACCAACAAAAAATAGAGCAGCGTTACGGACGAGCTACTCTACTTGCACACCGAGTTTCATAATTTTCTGAATTCCCGGGTGGCCAAACTTCCCTTGTAAGAAGACCAACCGAATTAACCGACCCACCCTAAAAATAAACCTAGAAGTTTATCGAGTTCTCTTGCCGCCAGCTGCCAATTGTTAGTTAAATTCGGTGCCTACATGCCTCACCAATTCGAACATTGTCTGTGCTGCACAACGGAAGCTGGAGCAACGTTGCACGAGCCGGCAGCGGATAGTTCCGACCATTAGCGTCGAAAGTGTACCGGGAAGTTGAACGAACGAATGTTACGGTGGACTATCCTCTTAGCTTTCGTCAAATCCCGCATGATTGCGCTGGTTTCGCATGGACGCATTGCGCATCGAAATTACGTAACAGGGAACGGAACCATTAGATCCATGGGTGATTGAAAACGGATATACCTATCCGATCACAATGGCTATAGCCTTAATGATCAGCGTAATGTGAAGCAGGCGTCGATGGTCGAGCAGCAATTATTAGCCAAAGAAAATCATGGCGCGTCGCGTCTGCCGCACTCGACTGTTTCCCAACGTGGAACAGTTGTCCGCCCCGTCGTGGTCGCGGTTCTAGGCAAACGCTAGATTGTTTTCCAACCGCGTCTGTCTCGCGTGAAGGAACATTTCACAGCGGACAGGACAAACGAGTCCCCCTTTGCAGCCCCTGTCAGCGTGGTTCACGAAACCGCGTCGAAGCTTGCGGCGATCGAGGAAAATGAGATTTCTCGATTGCTCGCGATGCTTGGCCAGCGCGGACGAGACCTCGGACGTATCGAGCCCGTCGCTCGGCGCCACGGACCCGTTGGTCGTGACGAGGCGGCCCGCGAAACGGTTGTTTCGCCGGAAGCCCAAAGGAAAGGTGTTGCTTGCGTGTCCAGGCTCTCGGTTGCTGGCGATGGTACGCTCGTTCCGCGTGTCCTGGAAACGCGCCGGAGGATTCGGGCAGCGGGGAAGGCCGGAGACCCGTGGAACATCGGAGAGACGAGAGGTGGCGCGGAGGAGAGACTCCGGCAGCAGATTGGACGGCTGGAAATCGCGCTGCGCCAGAAGCTGGGACGCGGCTTCCAGGGAGCCAGCGGCCAGAAGAATGCGCTCGAAACGGAGAGCTGGCGGGCCAGAAAATTGCAAAGCTAGGGTCGAATTTAGGATGGTTAACGGCGGCGAGGGAAACGGAAGCGGAAGCAGCGAGATTGGCCGGGGCGAGCTCGAGCGTGAATACTACGAACACCTGGAAGCGTTCAAGTTTCTCATCGAGCCGCCAGCCCGCTTCAGGAGCGACGAGGCCAGGCAGAACTTTGGGAACAAGCTGAACACGTTGGATTTCAGGCGAATGAATACCGTCGCCATACCGGAGACACCGACGGCGGAGTTTTACGAGCCCGGCAGCGCCATCTGCGCGTGGAACGGCGCGACAACGACGGGCTCGGAACCTCCGACCGTGTGCCGGGGAAATCGGAAATTCCGTTTCGGGAGATTCTGCGTCGGCAAGATGGACGAGTGCCTGGACGTCGAGCGGACCGTGATCGATTTGTTTGCTCGGGCGCCTATTTTGAAGCGCTGCAAGGTCGAAGCTGTTCGTAATAGTCCGCTCGACGGTGCCAAGGCGGGTAAAACTGTGCGCTTCAAGGACGAGCAGGATCATCTAGAAATGAGTATGAATATTGAAATAGGGGGAAGTGGAGCAGGTTCGAGAGAAGTGGCGGACGAGGCGATGAGAAGTTGCGTAGTATCGACGGAAATTGACGTTGTCGACGAAGTTGACGAAGATAGCTCTTCGGTGAACGATACGCGATTGAATGAAGATGCCTTCTGCGGTGGAGGTTTCGATCTACCGCTGGATGTCGCAGCGAATAATGGTAAAGTTTGAACTAATTGTTTGGGCTTTGAAGGTGTTTTCAGAGTCTGGTTGTTGGATCTATGGCTGGGAAAGAATTCAGTAATATTGTACGATTTTTCAGTGTAGCACAAAATCCAAAAAAATTATTTGTGATCGGGACTCCGCTATGAAATTTTTATGCAAGGTGGGTCCCCTAAATTCAAAAATCGACATGGGACAAAATCCTGAATACGTTTTTGAGATATCGCCCGATGAATCTTTTGGTAATTTTTTAAGAAGTCAACCCGACGTTTTTGGCCGTATCTCGCGTTAGAGTTGACCAATTTGGTCGCGAGGACTCTTAAATTAAAGGTAATTAGATTGCATACTATTCTTTCGTAGGGTAAACGCACCAATAAATGAACACTTAAGGGGTTACGCCACCATGAGGCGGCCGAAATGACATCAAAGTTTACGAATTTTTTTCTACGAAACTATGAATGTGACAATTACTTCATTATTGTTTATGGTTAGGGCATACATTAAAGGACGTATTGTGTAAATTTGACAGAAAAATATTAAAAAATGGCCGAGCTATCCGTTATCCTGCAAAACTCCTCCGCCAGGACGCGCGCAGACGGTGTAACGGATTGTGATGCCCAGGATTATCTGAAACTAAAAAACCCATAGTTTTATTGTTCATTGATAAAATATCTATCATGTAGCATAGGATTTTTTTGATGCCATATCCCAATTGTTTATAGTAATTGTTTGAATTTTGCCTTTTTTGGTAAAAATTTAATGTTCATTTTCACTTTGCTCGCATTTGTACAAAAATGTTTTTTTTCTCTAAACCCCTATGCTACACGATAGATATTTTATCAATGAACAATAAAACTATGGGTTTTTTAGTTTCAGATAATCCTGAGCATCACAATCCGTTACACCGTCTGCGCGCGTCCTGGCGGCGGAGTTTTGCAGGATAACGGATAGATCGGCCATTTTTTAATATTTTTCTGTCAAATTCACACAATATGTCCTTTAATGTATGCCCTAACCATAAATAATAATGAAGTAATTGTCACATTCATAGTTTCGTAGAAAAAAATTCGTAAACTTCGATGTCATTTCGGCCGCCTCAGGGTGGCGTAACCCCTTAAGGCTAATGAATGAACACTTTTATAAAATTATGTTTGCAGCGCGATTGATTCTACGTGCTGCAAAAATTGTTTGGATATGAAGCAAGAAATTGAAAGAAGTCTTTAATTAATTAGTTGCTTATTTTAATAACTTATTTCACTTGTTTTAATAAAAAATGTCCATTCACTGGTACGTGTTCATTTACTGGTATATCTACCCTACATTGTTTTCCAATCGGACTAATAGTTCAGGCGGAATCGAGCGAAACTTAATTAAAATGTAACGTTTTGGGGCCGAAAATGAAATCGAAAATTCACTACATAGCTTGGAAGACATAGGGATTATCATGTGACGTCCAGTTTCTTATTTTTTATGTAGAGTGCGCACCTTTACGAAGAAAACAAGCCCAACCTGAACGAAATCCATACACGAATAAGGAAGTTACGGGCGATAGAGTGGGAGTGCCTATTTTCAACATTTTCCCTATTTTTGCATTTCGTCACATATAATAATAAATAGACAAATTTTGCTATCTTACAATAAATGGCATTGGACACTTCAGCAGTTCAAATACGAAATATGATTGAAGAGTAACATTAAGAATAAATAAATACGTGGAAAAAAAAATTTAACTTTGTTTTCACTGAAGACAAATACGTAATTCGCCAAGAAACAGGGAGAAATGCAAAAATAGGGAAAAAGTTGAAAATAGGCACTCCCACTCTATCGCCCGTAACTTCCTTATTTGTGCATGGATTTTGCTCAGGTTGGGCTTGTTTTCTTTGTAAAGGTGCGCACTCTACATAAAAAAATAAGAAACTGAACGTCACATGATGATTTCTATGTTTTCCAAGCTACATAGTGAATTTCCGATTTCAATTTCGGCCCGAACAACATTACACTTCTCTTCAGTTTCGCTCCATTCCGCCTGAACTACTCGTCCGATTGGAATTCCCTTTAAGTTAAGAGTCGTCGCGATCAAATCGGTCAACTCTAACGCGAGATATGGTCAAAAACGTCAAAAAATTACCAAAATATTCATCGGGCGATATCTCAATAACGTATCCATGGGAAGTCGTGTAATGTCGATTTTTGAGGTTAGGGGACAACCTTACATAAGAATTTCATCAAGGAGTCTCCGTCACCAAATGACTGTAAACTAGTGTAGTTAGTAGCTGTTTATTGATTCAGTCAGTTTAGATTAAAACAGTCAGTTTTGAAATATTGCAAATTATTGTTTCTCAGAGGAAATATAAAATAGTGATAGCGAAATTTTTTTTTCTTCATTAGGGGAGACTGGGGTAAAATCAGGACGATAAGAATAAAACCTCATAACTTTGACATTATTAAGTAAAAACGAAATTGCGATTGGGATTCATGCACACAATTTCAAGTGTGTTCACCTTTTTCATCACCACTGTTATCATTATCCTTCGGTATTTTGTTTAATTTTGTGGTTTTCTTTCTTTTTAGTTGTGGTCCTTTATTAAGATTTAGTTTTAATTTCGATAACTTCCTCCTTTTCGTTTCTTTGTTATTCACATTTTGTCCAAAACCGGGTACTCGGTTTAACCCCGTACTACGGTTTTGCCCCAGCATACAATTTTGTAAATATTACGAGTTATCAACAATACCATGGCGAAGTAAAAACAAACCTTTCAATCATTTACACTTTAATATGCAACGATTAACAGAATTCAAACCAAAAAGTATCTACCTGAACACTGTCAAAAGTGTTTGAAGTTTCTTGATTATCGAAAATTAGATCAGAGCCTTCAAAACACACACAAAACGATATAACCGTAGTAAGCAACCACACGTCCTAGTTCTACTCGGTTTTGTCCGAGTTTTCCCTACTTCGTAATTCTTGTTTACGTCTCGTTTTGATTTATTCATACTCTTTTATTGGGATACGTGATATTTAAAGACTTTTACATAAGTGGCATTTACTCTTCAAATAATTTTCTAAAAATGCTAAAATTAATACAACTTTTTTTCTGGAAGCAATGATTTGGAGCAATTATTATAAGAGTTCCACTTAACTAAGTGGACCATAAAATCAAGTTACCTCTTTAATTGAGTTTCTTATTATAAAATATTGATGTAATATCATATATTGAAAAAGAAGGATATAGTTAATATATACTATGAATATATTCTACAAAACAAATATATCAAAGTTTGATACTCAAAAATATTATACGAATAATCTCGAAACAATGACTCACACGATGAAAAAATATTTCTTTAGACTCTATAATACTCATTACATATTTGTCGTCAGATCTTGAAGGACAAATCGATCGCACTGTATTTTTATTGTTAAAGCAAACAAAAATCTCATACGTATAATGTAACATATTCACAAATTTTAACCTTATTGGTTGACACTTTTGATCGATCTCGGTCAAACAGAAAATTGGTTGACGTTAGGGTTTATACAAAAACCGACTTTTGAAAAAACCGGTTTTCGGACTCCACTATTCCCAAAAAACCGTTTAAACCGGTTTTCGAATTTTCACAAAAAAATATAATTAAAATAGTAAGTGAATATTTGTACTTATTTTAAAAAATCTCAGTTTCCTTAATATTAAGGAATTACGAAAATATAACAAAATAAAATATACTCTATCTGTAAAAAACCAAATAGAAAAAATTATAATAACTAAAATCCGTACAAAATATAAATATTTTAAAATGTGTTACTAAATTATATATCTTTATTCCTTTAGTATTTTTTTTCTGAGAATATGATTAGTTTTACAGTAAACTGTTACCTACTACATAGTTTCCAATTAAATAATTAATTCATTTCTGTATATTAATTCTAGTATTTATATAAAACCGGTTTTATAAATTTAAAACCGGTTCTCGAATTTTACAAATTTATAAATAAAACCGGTTTTTAAACCCGGTTTTTTAAAACCGACAAACCCTGGTTGAAGTTCAAGGGAACATTAGTGATATTTAAAGTTAACTCATCAGCAGTCAAATTATCAGGAGGTTATAATTATTATTCGTCAAATATGTACATACAATAGATGCTGCATAATACAGACAGATTGATCCGTTTCAATCTCATCACCAGCTATTGTCACAAAAATCTAGGATTCAATTTGCCAAGTTAATGCCACTTGGATTTTGAAATTATAAATCAATACAGGGGAGTTGCTCCGTCACCGGTAACTGTTTGAAAATAGGAATTGAAGTAATATAGTTTACAACAACAATAAGCCTTTTGTGAACATGCATGAGAAAAGTTAAATGCACCATTGATGGGGATAAACAACGTTGATAAGTAATCTTTTATCGCTACATATCTGAGATATTTTGCTAGCATTATTTCTGCACTATAACTATTTAAATTGCAATATAAGCTCCGCAGCAAGCAGCCGCAAAATCGTTTTGCAAAACTTAATAGAATAGAGCAATAAGAAGAGATGATTTCGGCGCACTGATTCGGTCTATTAAATAATTAACAGAAAGCTATTTAGCAATTTTGAGAATTTTTATCAAATTCCAACGTTTCGGTCAAAGATTATGAAAAAATACTGCGTGTGCTTTTATATAAATGTCACGTTCGTTGATAAAAAGAGGCGAATGTTTGTGAATTTTTTTTGAAAAAACGGAAGCATGTATTTGTACAGAACTTTTTGCGCTTAAAAGAGCAACGTTTAAAGTAGATTTGGTAATTTTTTCGTAAAAAAAATATTAACGTTTATAATAAAAAAACAATCGATATCCAAGAAGCCTTTTTAAAAAGTTGTTTTGCGGTGGGCACTACCATTCGGAACCAGATTATCTAAAATCAAAAAACAAAAAAGATTTCGTTAGTATATTAACGTATGTTCCGATTGACGAGGGGAATTTCCGAAATATTAATTTAAAACAAAATGGCGGCTATTTAAAGTTTGAAGTCCTGATTTTCGCGCGAGAAACCGCCATTTTTCGTTGATAACATCGAAAATATACATTGAAAAAATAAATGCGAACGCCATTCTGTAGATTTTTATATGAAAAATAAGCCCACAAAATTTTAGAAAGATTGGTGGTGCAGTGGTTGTTGAGTTATCTCACTCACCGTTTTTAACCGGTTAACTGGCACGGTCCTTTTCACTATCGGGCCCAAACTGGTACCATCGAATAATTAAGTGAATCACACAAAATTTGGTATACAGGGGTTTTTTGAGTTGCTGAACCGATTCCAGGGGTAATTTTTTTCATCTGACACCCCTAACCCCTAAAAAATAGAATTTAGGGGTGAGTTTGTCAATTCTTTACTAAACCTTTTTTTTATTTGTGAAGTTTTCTTGTCTATAATTCGATTGCAGCAGTTACTTTTTTCAATGCCACCCCCAACCCCTGAAAAATAAGGGTTTAGGGGTTTAATTTTTTATTTTTTTTATTTTCTACGAAAAAGTTTCGAATAATTTTATACCTGAATTTTTCATCCATAAATTCCACTGCAAGTGCTTTTTTTTATCCGCGATCCCAAAAACCCCTATATACAATTTTTCTATATCCCGGTAGTATTTTAATATTTGGCGGTCATTTTGGTTCGCCATTTTGAGTCTGCCATATTGAATTTTACAATTCCAATGCCAAATTCAGATTCAGCGACCCCAAAAACCATTACATACCAAGTTTCATTCAAATCGATTGAAAAACAAAAAAGTTATTCCATTTGATCATATATGATACATTGCCAGAATTGGCCAGATTTTTGTTTGATCATATATGATACATTGCCAGTTAACCGGTTAAAAAGGCTTCTTGGATGTCCCCTGTAATTTTCTTACAAACGTCAATATTTTTCAACAAAAAATTCTCAAATGTTCTTTAAATGTTGCTCTTTTAAGTGCAAAAACTTCTGTAAAAAGATATGCTTCCGCTTTTTCAAGAAAAATTCACAAACATTCGACTATTTTCAGCCTCCTGACTAGGTAGGGTAAGGTTGCTCAAGTCGTACCCCTTAAGAAAAAAACCGTATAAAACTTAGGATTTATCAAATAAATAGAAATTAAATGTGTTATTCAAAACATGTGTTAATATTGTTGTTATTTATTATAACGAAATTAGAAAATCTATATGCTTTCATGAAAAATAAACTAAATTTTTAAAAACTTACATCGGTACGACTAAAGTAACCGGTTTCCTAAGTCGTACCACCTATAGCCTAAGTCGTACCTAAGAATTCAATTAAGAAACAATAATAATTAAAACATATTTTCTATTAATCTGTTTATATAACCCAAATACCACAAAGACATCTAATGTACGTCCGAGGGACGTCCGTTCCGAACGTACTGTACGTTCGGAGAATGTCCCGAGAAGGTCCATATATCCTCTGTACGTCCTCGTTAAGTTCTTTAAATGTCGTAGGAAGGTCCTATTTACAAAGTGGGACGTCCTGAGGACGTGCTGTGTCAACATTCTCAGACCGTTTTCCGAACGTCCGAAAGTAAAGTTAAATACGTCCAAAAGGCGTCTTAAAAACGTTTCGCAGATGGTTTAAAAGCGCCTTAAAGACGTCTTCATCAAGTCTGGGTTAGGACATTAAAAAAAAAAAAATTTAGCGGTGATGGGAGTCGAACCCAGGACTCCCAGATTACGAAGCAACTACTTTTCGCAACTACTCAAGACCCTTCCTTGCAAATAATTCCAATTTCTAGGTATATAATGATTATTAATAGTTTATAAAAAATGTGCATTGACGCGAAATATTCTACAGAACATCATCATTCGACCTCTAGACTCGTTGCTTAAAATTTCACAGATGTTTTAACGACGACTTAATACAGACGTCTTGAAGGCGTTGTAAGCTATCTGGGAACATTTCAGCATTTCAGCGTCTTCATTGCACAAAAAAATAGCGCAAAGGCGAGGTTCAGTCGTAAGACTGTTTTGCAACCGAACCTGAATCATCTGCAAAACCTACAAGACGGTTGTTCTTCGAACATCTGAAATTTAGATCTTCTAAAGATTCACAAGACTTACGAGACGAATGTTCTCGGAACATTCGAAATGTAGTCGTGCAAAATAATCACGTGTCTTACAAGATTGTTTGATGTTTCTAGAACGTCCGAAATTTAAGTCCTAAGAATGTCCGTAGGACTTAAGAAACGGACGTTCCTAGAACATCCGAAATTTAAGTTCTCAGAACGTCCGTAGGACTTAAGAAACGGACGTTCCTAGAACATCCGAAATTTAAGTTCTCAGAACGTCCGTAGGACTTAAGAAATGGACGTTCCTAGGACATCCGAAATTTAAATCCTAAGAACGTCCGTAGGACTTAAGAAACGGACGTTCCTGGAACATCCGAAATTTAAGTCCTAAGAACGTCCGTAGGACTTAAGAAATGGACGTAGGACGTTCGGATATAAACTGGACATGAAAAGGACGTCCTTGGGATGTGCGGTGCTATCTGGGAACACATAGGTATTCAGTTAGTACAAACATCACGTACAATTTTTTTTGTTCTTTTGTTAACTCCAGCGCATACATCGTGCACCCATGATTTGCATTTCAAGCATTGAATCATATTTTACTTCCGATGTTCTCCACAAATAGAACAAAACCAATCGCTTTTCTTCGTTTTAATTTTGAATGGCATTTCCTTTTTATTAATTATAGACTTTCTTTTATTTGCCGCATCTCTTATGTTTTCCATATTCTGCGTTGACGTTATTTCGACTGACGACCAGTACGAGTTAGGAATCTCATATGGGTAGGACTTAAGACACGGCACATGTTAAATTTAAAAGTGAACATAACCTATCATTGAACAAAATTAATAGGATTTCGTTTCGACCAAACGATTATGTAAACTCTACTGAATTTATATTCAATAAGGAACATAATTTTATCAATAATTTACTTGCAAGATTAACTACCAAACATATGCAGAAAATTATAAGAAAATTGAAATAAATATACTTGATGAGAGGATTTATAACGAGGTGGTTCACAGCAGACGAATAATGCGTAAGGCAACTTGGTTGACTCAGATGTATATTTGGTTGCCGTTGTATGCGCTCTTGTCGCCATAGTGCGTTCAAAATTCAAGTGGTACGACTTAAGGGGGGTGACTCAAGTGAAAATGTACTACCAGTTATTTTACAGATAAAAATTTGAAAATATGTATTTCCATATTATTTTGTACGCTGAAATGAATTATGTAAGAGTTAATATAGTGACAATTTTTTTTTTCAAAATTTAAAAATAAAATTTCGAAAAAATTATTCGATTGTAAAATCCATACCCTTATCTCTGTAGTATTGTATACAAAGACTGCAAAAAAAATTTCAGCTCGAAAACTTCATTTTTGTCCGAATTATAAAGTTTTTATGTTTTAGTTACTACTTTATAATTCGGACAAAAATGAAGTTTTCGAGCTGAAATTTTTTATATATATATAGTAGTTTTATGAACAATTTACAATATTAACGAGTAAAAAAAATAGAAAATGGCGGAGATATAAGCCGATAAGTAGGATAAGTACCTTGCTGATGGTGTACTTGATTTATCTGTTAGGCATCGTCTAAAACATAAAAAATAATTTTTTTCTTATTTAGAAGGGTAATAGCTAAAATGTGACGTAGAATTTTTGTGATTGGGTGCCATGTTCGAAAGTTATACATTTTTTAAACTCAAAAATTCGATGCAAATTCGAGTTTTTTTCAAACAGTTTTTTTAAAAAATTTTCCCTACGTCACATTTTAGCTATTACCCTTTTAAATAAAAAAAAACTATTTTTTATGTTTGAGACGATGCCTAACAGAGAAATCAAGTACACCATCAGCAAGGATTTTCAAAAGAGGGTCCTACTTATCGGCTTATATCTCCGCCATTTTTTATTTTTTTTAATCGTTAATATTGTAAATTGTTCATAAAACTACTATATATATCTCTAAAATAAAGATCATTTTATATACTTAATGGCAGCGTCAAAAGAAAAGTTAATTTTTATACCTATTTTTCCGAGCGCCAAGGTGGTGTAACCCCTTAAGCAACCTTACCCTATAACCCCTTAAACGGTGACTGAATAGAATAGACCTGATACATGGTGCTTCCGTCATTGGTAAACTTCATGTTCGTAGTCAAAAACATATTCTACATATTGAATTTACAAAAAAGTGTTCGCGCTAAATTTTCATTCACATGCTAGGAGACTCACAGCGACGCTTACGTTAACGCGCCTCCGATGGGTGCGCCGTTCGGCGTCATGCCCCGGAGCGGCCGAGCCCGCATTTCCGCAGCCGCATCTTCTATCTCTGCGTCCTTTATCTACGCGTTCGGGACCCAGAAGCCGAACCCTCGCCAGGGATTCCTATGGTCTCGTTACGGCTTCAGTTACGTCATTAATCGGCTCGACATATTTTATTGCTTCGTTAATAATTCGTGTCGTAATTGGAAGGTCATGCATGATGCAATCTTTGAACTGGATTTTGTCGCGAAGTGTAGAGTAATGGAGTGTATTCGTTTAAAAAATAATTGGTGCCCTCAGCGTCACGCACTCCACTAATTAGAGCTTGTTGTTATTAGTGATTTTTATTTATTCTTTTATTTTATGCTTCGATTAAATTTTCGTGTCGTTGTCCGAATATTTTGCGAGCCGAAATATTCTGTGTTTTTGTGTCTACGAGTAAGTGAGTAGACTTGCAAATGAAAATGGGAGGTTTAATAGTTTTCTGATCAGTTATTTTGTTTGAGGTTTTATTCGGGTGAACGGCACTGCAAAATATGATGTAAAATATGAATATCTGAGATGAATCTGGGATTGTTAAAATACAGAAAATCCACTGGAAAGATCACAGAGGTGTCTCGCGATCAGTAATGTTATGTAAATTTTTATGTAATATAAAATAATAGAATGCATATTTTCTATTCAATGGAACACGAATAATTGAGAAAGAACTAAAAGGAAGTTTAGTTTGAAGAATACAAATTTAAGTTGCTCATCGTATAATCAACTTAAGATGTGCAACGTACTTTAAATTTTAAATGCAGTATTAAATAATGGAATACGTAAAATGTTCAATTTATAATTTATTCTAATAGAATTCATTTCTTATCAACATTGTGATTGAGGCTTTTAAACGTGGAAGATGATAAATGATAAAATCCATCACTCAAAATTAAATGCATTATTTAATATCGTTCAGTATGAATGGTTCATGTTGTTAAAGTACCCTGTTGAGCCCAGCAGATTAGTTAACATGGTTACTAATATTTCGTTCTGTCGTTCTTTTCATGATGCGTAAATCAATATTGCTGTGAGAACTGGTTGTGTCTGGCCTGTACGGGTAGACGGGTCGTTGCATTATATCTCGAGAGGAATCGTGCAACCCTTTTGAAATCTCGGGAAGTGAAGCCTAATTAGCGAGTCATTCACCTTTGAGTAATAAAGAAAAGGGACATGACATAAGATCTTCGAACGTCGAGACATCAACATTTACTCCTCTCCGCAGTACCTCATTCGCTCGGCAATTGTCGCGAATTTGTTTCGCGTCATACAGAATATTTACACGTTTTAAACAACTATCATGTCCAATAACACAGTACAACAAATTTTGACTTTTTTTCGGACTTGTAACATTCAATAGCCGTTTCTTATAGGTTTTCGTGCGCTGAAAACGAATTCGCAAACCGTTTGTCGCCATCACCCTCAGTTTTTGAGAAATTCGATTTTGAAAAAAGCTGCAAATTTTCGACTTTGAACATCTTTTATGCCGAAACGGTAATAGTTATTCGGTTGCTCGTTGCGTCAAATTATTCTATGAACCCTCCCGAGTACAACGATATAAGTTATTAATGCATTATGAACATTTAAATATGTTTAAACAACGATCAAAGGGAAAAGGACACCCGAAATGCACCCATTTTGACAGATATCCTTCAATTTATTTCCAAAACTAACGCGCGGCGTCCGGCGCGGCGTATCCACAGCCGCTCGCGCGTGACTCTCACCGTGCTCCAATATTGTATTTGTTATTTATAAACTATTTAATAAAAAATTATTAACTATTACATAATAAACTATGTAATAAATTTTCTGTAATTTCAAACTTTGATTTTTTGAATATGCAAGGTGTCGGCGCTATGTGTGTATAATTAGGTACATCAGTTCCTAATGTATTAAAAATACCAAAGAACTGTTCGTGTGAAAGTCATACTATACGACGGGGTAAATTCATTGTCGAAGACGATTTTTTTACATTATTATTTTTAACAGATACAGGGTTATCCATTTAAGACTGGCGGCGCTCGCGCGAGTACAAATGAGAACGACACCATGTACATGACCTACACGAACCTATACTTTTAGCAACAGCCCATAGATAGCGGATGTATCGACATATGATTGAACTAGGGTAGAAGCCCCAATTACTGACACATTAAGGACTGATTCTAATATTATTGCATAGTATCTGTATTTATTGACTAAAAATATAAGTTTTTTATTTTTTTTATTATGGTTTAATATGTTTACTTCATGAAAAACATTTTGTGGGTCTTAGAATTTCTATTTTTATATATAAATTCATTAATCTAAAAAACATATTTCTAGATCTATTACTGACACCTCTAACACGTGTGTGACTGAATTACTGACACCCCAATTACTGCCAGCTAACCTAATACTGTTTATTATTCATTTTACGGTTATGTCGTCTCATGTACATGAGCAATTACTGCTATGACAGTAATACCAAAATGCTTGAAACGCTTGTACCAATCACTATCACCCATATATTAATTAAAAAGGCTTGATTAATCGTTATATTACGATCGTTGTGACTTTCTATGATACTTATATTGTGCTAAAAAATTATTGTTTATTATGTATATAATTTAAATATAGTAATTATAGCCCTTTCTTTAGTGCCCTGTTTTCTCTTTCAATAGTAAGGAAGTCGCCATTTCCACTGTTGTCATCAAATTAAAATTTTGTATCGTCTTATAGAAATTAATGAAAAAAAATATTAAGTGGTTCATTTTCTAGCGTATAGATTATAGGTTGAATTACATAATTCTTTTTGTGTATGACTTTACAACGTTTATTTATTCGTTATTTTCAGTAAAATAGCTTAAGGTGACAGTAATTGGGGGTTCTACCCTAGGAAGAATGCGTGTGACGCTGTTGCCGTTCTCATTTGTACTCGCGCAGCGCCGCCAGTCTTAAATGGATAACCCTGTATCTTTTAAAAATAATAATGTAAAAAAATCGTCTTCGACAATGAATTTACCCCGTCGTATAGTATGACTTTCACACGAACAGTTCTTTGGTATTTTTAATACATTAGGAACTGATGTACCTAACTGTACACACATAGCGCCGACACCTTGCATATTCAAAAAAGCAAAGTTTGAAATTACAGAAAATTTATTACTTAGTGTATTATGTAATAGTTAATAATTTTTTATTAAATAGTTTATAAATAACAAATACAATATTGGAGCACGGTGAGAGTCGCGCGCAAGCGGCTGTGGATACGCCGCGCCGGACGCCGCGCCGTTGACTACCACTGCCGGCTCCGCGCGTTTTGCCAAACTATTTCGCTTCTGTATTGAAAACAAAACGAGACTTACCACTTCTGTTGACGCTTTCCGAAGGAAAACTGTCTGCTGCATCGCGTGGAATGGTCAGATTTTCTCCCAGACCCTTAGTTTTGGAAATAAATTGAAGGATATCAGCTAAAATGGGTGCATTTTGGGTGTCCTTTTCCCTTTGATCGTCGTTTAAACATATTTAAATGTTCGTAATGCAATAATAACTTATATCGTTCTATTCGGGAGGGTTCATAGAATAATTTGACGTAACGAGCAACCGAATAACTATTACCGTTTCGGCATAAAAGATGTTCAAAGTTGAAAATTTGCAGCTTTTTTCAAAATCGAATTTCTCAAAAACCGAGGGTGATGGCGACAAACGGTTTGCGAATTCGTTTTCAGCGCACGAAAACCTATAAGAAACGGCTATTGAATGTTACAAGTCCAGATGGCTGTTGTACTGTGTAATTTTTGCTAAGTATTTTAAGAAAGAGAGATTCATATCTTTGTTGGGTGATTCATTTTTAATTATAAAATTTAATCGAGAAACTCCATCGATCTTCACGTGATTCATGAATACTATTTTTATTATAAAGTTATATGTGATAAATAAAAGAAGGGATAATTAAGATAAATTTTCATACAGCGACGATACTCTCTTTCAAATATATCCTAAACTAATTATACCGCATTACCTATACATATATAAAATATAAAATAGATAGGTTTCCTTTAGCCACCAAATGTTTGGAATAAATGATGCTGATATTTTTTCGCTCCCTTGTATTAAAAAAAGCTTTTCAACTCTATACGACAGCCACCTCATTGTACATTATCGTTTCGTAAAAAGCAGTAATCACGCGATAATCCGTTCTTCTTAAAATCTGCTGTCAAAAATTTAATTAAATTTAATTAAGATCCCAAAAAATCTTAACAACTACAAAACAACTTCTTTTCATTCAGATCAATTTCGACGACTAATAACTTCACTTAAAGCCAGGGTTTGGCGGAAATCCCGTGCGCCCGTATCAGGAATAGTGGTGGGGGAACTCCGCGCATGAGCGCGATGACGCGGTGACGTCGAACCAATCCAAGGGCGATGACGCGCTGACGTCAAACCAATCAACGCCAAGATGGGAAACGAAACGGCGCCACCGTCAAGTTTCGTTTCTTGGCGTTGATTGGTTTGACGTCACCGCGTCATCGCGCGCATGCGTGGAGTTCCCCCACCGCTATTCCTGATCCCAAATAGCACAAAGACATCTTATGTACGTCCGAAGAACGTCCGTTCCGGTCGTACTGTACGTTCGAGGAATGTCCCGAGAAGGTCCATATATCCTCTGTACGTCCTCGTTAAGTTCTTTAAATGTCGTAGGAAGGTCCTATATACAAAGTGGGACGTCCTGAGGACGTGCTGTGTCAACATTCTCAGAACGTTTTCCGAATGTCCGAAAGTTAAGTTAAATACGTCCAAAACGCGTCTTAAAGACGTTTTGCAGATGGTTTAAAAGCGCCTTAAAGACGTCTTCATCAAGTCTGGGTTAGGACATTAAAAAAAAAAATTTGGCGGTGACGGGAATGGAACCCAGACTTCCAGACTACGAAGCAACTGCTTTTCGCAACTACTCAAAACACTTCCTTGCAAAAAATTTCAATTTCTAGGTATATAACTATTATTAATAGTTTACAAAAAATGTGCATTGACGCGAAATATTCTACAGAACATCATCATTCGACCTCTAGACTCATTGCTTAAAATTTCATATTCGTCTCAAGACAGATGTTTTAACGACGGCTTAAGACAGACGTCTTGAAGACGTCGTATGCTATCTGGGAACATTTCAGCGTCTTCATTGCACAAAAAAAATAGCGCAAAGGCGAGGTTCAGTCGTAAGACTGTTTTGCAACCGAACCTGAATCATCTGCAAAACCTACAAGACGGTTGTTCTTCGAACATCTGAAATTTAGATCTTCTAAAGATTCACAAGACTTACGAGACGAATGTTCTCGGAACATTCGAAATGTAGTCGTGCAAAATAATCACGTGACTTACAAGATTGTTTGATGTTTCTAGAACATCCGAAATTTAAGTCCCAATAACGTGCGTAGGACTTAAGAAACGGACGTTCCTAGAACATCCGAAATTTAAGTCCTAAGAACGTCCGTAGGACTTAAGAAACGGACGTTCCTGGAACATCCGAAATTTAAGTCCTAAGAACGTGCGTAGGACTTAAGAAACGGACGTTCCTGGAACATCCGAAATTTAAGTCCTAAGAACGTCCGTAGGACTTAAGAAACGGACGTTCCTGGATCATCCGAAATTTAAGTCCTAAGAACGTCCGTAGGAATTAAGAAACAGACGTTCCTAGAACACCCGAAATTTAAGTCCTAAGAACGTCGGTAGAACTTAAGAAACGGACGTTCCTAGAACATCCGATATTTAAGTCCTAAGAACGTCCGTAGGACTTAAGAAACGGACGTTCCTAGAACATCCGAAATTTAAGTCCTAAGTACGTCCGTAGGACTTAAGAAACGGACGTTCGTGGAACATCCGAAATTTAAGTCCTAAGAACGTCCGTAGGACTTAAGAAATGGACGTTCCTAGAACATCCGAAATTTAAATCCTAAGAACATCCTATGTATGTTCAAAATGGACGCAGGACGTTCGGATATAAACTGGACATGAAAAGGACGTCCTTGGGATGTGCGGTGCTATCTGGGTACTGATCTCGAAAAGAAGTTTTAGAATTTTAAATTTGACCTTACTTTTAGAACCCGTTTGAAGATATTTCTAGTAGTCATCTATCGTAGGGCGAATGATCGAGTTCTCCTCCACGCGGAGGAGGCGATACACCAAAAATCGGGAACAGTCGGTTGCCATTCGAATCCTTCCGCATCGAATTCGTCGCAGGCCTGTGTCACACGTGACGTAACGAGAAGTGTGGAAAATGGATGGGTGTGCTCACGATAGTAGTCGTTCTGCCAGCATTGTTTACTCGAAAGGAAGTTCAACTCGGAAGTGGCACTATTCATGAGCCTCGACCACCGGGGAGTTGGCTGGGTAGGGGCACGCACTTCGTCTACGGATGTGTGTCAGAGTGCGGCAGTGTCCGTTTCGAATATCCACAAGGCTTTGTGCGAGGCAGACGTGCACACATACGTACATACGTCTGACGTAAAAACGTCATTTAGGGAACAAGCTGCGCAAGCGTAACTCGAAATTCTGTGTGTACACGTGGGACACTGTTGGCTGATTTACAGCAGCGTTTCTCAAACGCTGTCACTTCTGCCCTGTTGATATCCCTGGGGGAGAGTTTATTACTTTTGTTAATTCATTTTATTAGGACGGGGTAAATTGGAATTTTCATTACCCATTAGGGTTTTTTTGTAAGTTTGTAAAATTCGAAAACCGGTTTTTTAAATTAAAAACCGGTTTTATGTACTAGAATTAATATGTAAAAATGAATTAATTATTTAATTAAAAACGTTAACATTTTGACTTGAAATCGCTTCGCACGCAAGCATATTGTAGTAATAGTTTACTGTAAAACTAATCTTCATGAGTTCATATTTTCCGAAGAAAAATACAAAATGAAATTAAGATTTATAAATTATATTTTGTACGGATTTTAGTTATTTTAGTGTTTTCATTTGGTTTTGAGTGCAGTGTATTTTATTGTGTTATAGTTTTGTGGATCCATAAATATTAAATGAACTCAAAAATTGTACGGATTTGTACGGATTTTAGTTTTTTTTTATTATTTATTTGGTTTTGTACAGATAGATTATATTTTATTTTGTTATACGTTTGTAATTCAATGAATATTAAAAGGACTGAAATTTTTTCAAATAAGTTTAAATATTTATTTTCTACTTTAAATATATTTTTTTGTTAAAATTCGAAAACCGGTTTAACCAGTTTTTGTGGGAATAGTGGAATTCGAAACACGGTTTTTGTATAAACCTTATTATCCATATGGTTTATAGTTGTATAAAGGTATTATTTTACCATTTATTATCAGAAAGATTCATTACCTTGATTATACGAAATTTATAATGATTCATGAATTAATTAATGGGCTTTATGAATTTTATATATTTCACGTGGCTTGTTGCTTTCGTTTATTTCCATGGACTGGCTAAAATTTTAATGATCATTAAAACGGGCTTTCAATTTCATAAATTTCGTTTGCGTCGTTTGCTACATTTACTGGGAGAAAATTTCACGATTTTTAATATCCATAGTTACAGTGTTCTTTACTGAAATTGTAGGATTTTTAATAGGCTTTAAGAACTGATCATGTGATCATAGGGAAGTGAATAATATAAATACAGTATAGCTTATAATAATAATTTTTAGTAATACTAAATTTTTTATTTCTTTCGCATTACGATACTTGTATTCATTTATACGTTCGTTTTACACCACTCATTATACATTTTGTAGGTAAACCACATCTATTGTACTTTAATAAGTAAAACTTTTTATCATCAATGCATACATTTTATGACAATAAATGAATTTTAATTTTGATGAATTCATTTTCGTCGATTTGTCACAATGTATATTCTGTAGTATTTTTTTTTTACATTTTTATGAAAATTTGAATTTTTGGAAAAATTTAATGAATCCCCAAAACGCTTGAAAAATGCGTGATTTTCGTGAATTAAAAAAAAGAAACTGAACACCATACAGTAAAAAACTTTTATGGACTTTATTACTAGATGTTTGAAGAGCAAACAAAAAAATATTGTTTGAATTTTATCAATTTTTGCAGTAGATATACAGCATTCATTGTACCACTAGAAATTAGAGATTTTGGCGGGCGCCATCAGAACATGTGACAGGGTTGTCCGAAATAAAAAAACAAAATATTCTTAAAACATATGTGAATGTTTATCACCTTATCCGTCTTCATCGCAAACAAACAATCTGGCGATTTTTAGCACAAGTTTTAACACAATGTTGCAAAAAATAAGTTTTCCCACGCATAAATCAGTCCGTGAAAAAATAATGGGTGATCAAAAAATTACTCTCTGTGGATAAGGCGGTAGCGAGTTTAATTATGAATAGAATGCCGTAAGAGTTTTTGAAATCGGTTCATAATTAAGCTTTTCACAGTGGCGCCTGAGAAGAGCTCTAATTTCTGCAGTGGTACAATGAATGCTGCATATCCAATGCAAAAATTGATAGAATTCAAGCAATAATTTTTTTATTCGTTCTTCTAATATGTAGTAACAAAGTCCAAAAAGCTTTTTTACTGTCTGTTGTTCAATTTCTTTTTTCTTTAATTCATGAAAATCACGTATTTTTCAAGCGTTTTGGCCGGAGGATACCCTTAAGGATTAAAATTTATTTAGAACACACAAGTTTCAAGGTGCATGCATTTTATTTTGTCAAACATAAAATTTGGTTTCATGGAAGCAGCGGGAAAACAGCATTCAGGGGAATTTATCGTAGCAGGTGGGCTACAAAGGCACGATAAGCTTACTAGAAATTATGAAGTCCTATACACGCCAAATATACATAGATGCAATCTAAATTTCATGAATGTAGGCTTACGTGAATATGCAAAGCGATTTTATTTATTAGGCATTTGCGTTACCTGAGATGATCATTATTTTTAGGGGAACCGCCCCAGGTTATTTTCCATTTTGACAAACAGTAAAACAATAACGGGCACAGATATCGGCGACAAAGAAAATAAGAGTAGAATTATACAGCTGCTTGCATGGAAATAAGCAAAATGTTTCAATGAAACACTTTAAAATTATACACTTCTAAAAATTCTAATGATTCGAAATAAAAAAGCAAAATCATACAATTCAAGGGTTAAGTTACTCTTATAAATAAAAGGGTAACACTTATTTCTCTTAATTTTGATCCACAATACACATAACTTCATTTGTAGAAATGAATAAATGTTATTATTAAATTTTGATTTTATGATTCAAAATTTTTTTTCACCATGTGAAGGCAATAATAGATTATAAGTAACGCGAGTAGTTAACAGAGGATTAATATTAACGCAGACAGAATTCCGACATAGTTGACGTAATTCCGATACTCTTGATGCTTCGAAACAAAAAAAACATTGATAACATTAATCTACATGAATCCTACCCGGTGTACCACCTGAACAGGGAGAAATGAAAAATATAAAAAATATAAAAAATCTGCGGACTGTCAGCGTTTTGACAAATGCCTGCCGATATTTTCCCAGGGATTCTCAACTTGGACATTTAAAGAAAATACTGAATTTTGGAAACGTCGCGTCGAACCTGGTTCCCCAGGCAGAGGGACGTTTACTTTATGGGCGCAGAAAATCCCAAAGCAGCTCTGTTTCCGAACGAATGGGACGGTTTGAGAAACTCTGATTCGTAAACATGTACACAAATAATACAGCTCGGCGGTACACGCGCGAACAGCGGATCGCATGCGTGGGTGGGGACTTGAGCGTGTTTCAACGGCGGCGGATCTGTTAGCGCTCAGTCCATTGCCGCGATTCATGGACCCTAGCAGGCCATGCCGCTGATTTGTGGCCCGTTGACGTTTAATTCGGGATTCATAAGCGGCTGTCAGTGGCGTTGAAATACGCAAACGTAGCGCAATTGTTCATGGATTTTCGCATACACCAGGTCCGTGTGCGCTGCCATCAGTATTTAAAAAAAAATAATTTCATTTCCTATCATGTATTTTGCACACATCCACAGTGCCTAGTAGAACAGTGTAGGCAGTTTTAATTACGTGGAATTTAATTCGGTATCATACCATGTGGGGAATACTCATTACGTCAGTTAAGGCCTTTTCACACGAGGCACTTTTTATGCTCGCGATTCGCATTCAGGGTATATTCGCTTGGCAGACGTAGCAATGGTTTGAGAAAGATACCAAGAAAAAATAAATGCGTGAATTTTTTTTTTATAGTTCGCGAGGCAGAAAAGTGTCTCGCGTGGAATGGCCTTTAGGGTTATTTTCCAGGCGGGCAATAAGTGGTCGGTGACTGGTGTCTGAAGGATATTCACTTGGGAGAGAGAATGGTGGTTTGAAAAAAGATGGAAATCTGGAAAATGAATGCGTGTGTTTTGGATATTATTCATAGGCTAACGATAGGGATTGCAATTCCGGTTTCCCGGTAAATCGCGAGAAATACCCTCAAATTTTTACCAGTAATTCGATAAATTACGTATATCAATATAGTGCATATACGCGTCCGTTATTTCGGTCTACATCGTTATCAGTGAAAAAAACTTCAATTACTAATAAAGACGAAAACCGAAGTATCTCACGAAGAGTCAACTCTAAGCCAAAAGAGAACTAAAAATATAAGTCGAGTCATCGAAAAAATTGACGTATTTTCAAGTAGAAAAAGTAAGGAGAAAATATATAGGTACAAATGGCATATGAATTCTTAAGGAGTTAGCTCCCCTCAGGAGGTAGATAATGTATCGATTCTTTGGGAATTTATTTCTGAAAGTACATGCATATTTTTATGCAATGTTTTTTTATATTCAAATGAGAGACACTTTAACAGATTATTATATTACGTTTTGGTATAAAAATATTTATTTATTGCACAATTACAACTGGTTTCCCGGAAGCTGTTTTTAGAAACACGTTTTGCGGTGACCAACATTATTCGGAACTGGGCTATCTGAAATCAAAAAACGAAGAAGATTTAGTTAGTACAATAGTTTATCTAGTCTTTAATCGTTCCGTTTTATAAAATATTAATCTGGGACAAAATGGCAGATGTTTTAAGTGAAATGATCGATTTTCGTAGAAAAAAACACTGATTTTTCATCAAAAACATCTGCCATTTTGTCCCAGATTAATATTTTATAAAACGGAACGATTAAAGACTAGATAAACTATTGTACTAACTAAATCTTCTTCGTTTTTTGATTTCAGATAGCCCAGTTCCGAATAATGTTGGTCACCGCAAAACGTGTTTCTAAAAACAGCTTCCGGGAAACCAGTTGTAATAAATAAATATTTTTATACCAAAACATAATATAATAATCTGTTAAAGTGTCTCTCATTTGAATATAAAAAAACATTGCATAAAAATATGCATGTACTTTCTGAAATAAATTCCCAAAGAATCGATACATTTTCTACCTCCTGAGGGGAGCTAACCCCTTAAGGGGTCTCCCTAGTGTGACGCCTGGAAAATAGGGCAACATTTGGGGATTTTTTGAAGGAAATGTACTTGATATTGCAGTTTCAAACTTTGGAGTATTTATTCAGTTACATTTGGGCAATGTACTTAAATTTTTTGAAGCATTAGTGATAATTATATTTTATGTTTGAAGGATTACAATGAGGAGCTCGCAAATAAATGGCGATCATGATCCCGGCTGTCATGGTCATCTGAAACAAAAAAACACAGTTATTTTCTTAATCTATATGAACGTAGCTAGGGTTTGAACCAGAACGAAAATAGAAAATCACAAAATACAAAAATGGCAGCACTTGTTTTTTGAGCTGCGAAATTCGAATTTTGCATATAACGACTTCATTCTAGTTCAGGTTCTAACAGAACACGCAGTGAATATATATGTTAAGTTGTAAGTCGTTTGGTTTAGTAGTTTTTGAGATAACGTGATCGCCGCGCCAAAAAATGTCAATTTATCAAATAATAAATCATACTTACAATTAGTCTCCAATGCCCGGCCCGTAGAGAACACCTTCCTCCTCTTCATATAATGTTGAACTTTCAGAAAACGCAAAAACCAAAAAATCGATTTTTTTAAACCGTCACACTAGGGAGACCCGTTAATGACTATTCGACCAACAAGTGTAGAATCTGAGAGTGCTTTATACGTGGCTGGATTATTTTGTACAAAAATTAGATCGCGATCAGGAGACCAAAGTTTAGACAAATTATGTTTATTGCGTGCTTATTTGTTAAAAAAAATTGTTAAATAAAAAATATTTCATTATGCATGTAAGATAAGATTCTTTTCATTGTTTTCGTGGCGAAGATCCATATTAATAAGTATTGTCAATAGTTACACAAATATATCTATTTTGTGTTATCTCATTTCATATTTTATTTTCAGAATGGATTTATTTGCATATATTTATTATAATGCTCGATTAGAGGTCAAAAAAGTTTTTTGTAATGTTTACTCTTATATTTTCAATACCTTAAAAAATACCGGTAAATTATCGGTAAACTGGTTTTGATTGAAAATTTTACCGAATTACCGGTAATTGAAAATGTCGGTAAATTTGCAATCCCTAGCTAACGAGTGTCTCGCCTGGAAATGTGGTTGCAATTTCCAACGTTGTTTTTAATAAACGTTCGGTCCCTTGACTGATTTACTTTGCAATTGTATAGGGTGATTTAGGCAGAAATTTATTCCAAAATAGGAAATATCGGTATGGTATCTGCTGAATTTAGATATCAGTATTACACACGTTACGTTTGAATGACTTTGTCTTATTGTATATGTTAAGTACGAACACTTTTATTGTAGAAAATATCGATACGAAGACACACTGCTTCACGAGAGTCCCGGTATATTGTTATTATTTTACACAGAATAATTACACGTTGTTATGAGTATTACTATTATTACTTCCACGTGAGAATTTTTTTTAGCTATAAACTCGAATTTTCGATATACCCACACATTTTCTGTCTTTTTATATTTCCGTTAAAACCAGCGCTGTTTCTGCCAAGTGAATATACCTCAGATACCAATAAAATTGCAAGTCACAAGAGTGTTTCATTTGAAAGGTTGAAAGAAAAAAAGGTTTATTCAGATGTGACAGGAAAATATCAATATTTTACATTTCAGTACGTGTGTAAATGAAACCAAGAAAAATACAGGATTTATTTCGGTTCCAATGTTATCTTGGTGTTGGTATTATTCCTATTATCGTAGCTTTTCAATTTTGCAGATTTCGATGTTTTGTAGGTTTTGGTATAGGTAATAGCACTGAAATATTTTCGGTTTTATGGTTCGTGGATTTAGAGAGAATGCCACAGAATTTAGCAGCACGTGGTCACTTTGATAGCAATACAATTTTAGTTAATACAAATCTACAAAGTATGTCATAGAACTTATACTTTTTATTACAGTGACTCGAGTTACAAATTTTTGTTCCTTAAGTACCTGAAAATAAAGGGCATCAACTATACACTAAAAAATCAAATTTTTTAAAAATTTCAATTATACAGTAAAAATCAAATTTTTTTAAAAATTTCTTCTGACCCTCTCAGAAGCTTCGAAATTGTTTAAAAGAATTTCGTCTAAAATTTTGTTAAAATATATTAAGGATTATAGGTCGCTCGATGGCAATGAGATATTACTACTTTGGTATAAATTGATAGAAATTTTTGCAATAACGACAAAATAATTTTATTAACTTTTAAGTGAGAGTATAGCATTAAAATTCGGGCACACATCGCATAGACGAAAGGAGTTTATAACGAATCTGTACTGTATTCTGTTGCGGCAATATCCACAATTAAATTTCTCTCATCAATACTCTCGAATCATATGCAGAATTGCAGACGCAAACTCTGACGTAGATTCTATTCAGGTTGTTAAACACATGGATATAAGAAAGCTTTCGGATTGTGATATATAAATATGGGCCACGTTTCATTAAAATTGACAAGTGACAATTATAGAATGTCGCAGTTGCCAAACTTGTGGTGCATGCGAAATATAAAGTCCTTGAGCGAGCTTTATATATAAAAAAAAATACCAATAAAAAACACGAAGATATTTATTTTTTGTCGAATAGAAGATTTTAAGAGGGTCAGACAATACAAATTTTAAAGTTGAAAAATAAGGACCACCCTAGTATATATGAATAGTAGATGTAAAAGCAACAAAATCACAGATAGGTAAAACGAGAGTCTGAAGCATCCAGTGATAAAATTATTCTTATTTTAACACTTTAGCTTTCGCACGTTTCGGAGTAAACATACGCAGGTGGCATTGTGAACTGCGAAATTTCCAGAATATACGTTGATTCTTAATGGGGTACATATGAGCCGTTGTTGTTGAAAGTGGTATAAGTTTTCAATTCATAATTTCATACATTGAGATATTTAAGGATTTGCGTTTGAATCAACTTAAAAATATTCGCATACGTTAATCAATTCGGGTGATGTTTTTAAAACTATGCTCTTGTTAAATTTTATTATGGAATAAAAATCAATAAAAATGTTAAAGAAAATAAACGAGTTTTCAGCTACAAATCGACTTATACTACTTTCAATAATAACATATTATGAAAAATATAACCCACAGCAATTTTAAATTTTTATTTTGATTGAAGTTGGCTTTTGTGAAATGTATTTTTTAATGTAAAAATAATAATTAAAACGAAGACATACATGTCTTCATTACTTACAAGTAAACGAAGAATCGAGTTTATTAAGAAATAATTTCTGTTATATTATAAGGAATTTATAAATAAACTAGTATGAAAAGTAAATTATTTCGTTAAGATAACTAATAATAACAAACTTTACACTTAGCATAGTGAAGTATTTTTTCCAAAAAATGGACTTATACCACTTTAAAAAACAACGACTGATATGTACAGCTCAAACGATTGTGGCCGATCGAGATTCGATTGCATTCGAGCTTACCAGGGTTGGTTTTTTTCCATCGCTAATGGCGCGTTTACACCAAGGCGAACACGAACAAAAACATTGTTCGCGAACGTTTTCGCCTGTTCCTGTCGTGTCTACACCCTTGGTGTTTGCGATTTCTCGACTGCCGTGGGGAAATCACGAACAGAGTGCTAAATATCGCAGAAGTCGCACAGAAAGCGCGACTTCAGTGGTCAACCCATAAAAAATGTTGCTACAACCTATACCTAATGTATTTATCAAATTCCTCTTCTTGCGCGTTAGAAAAAAATTGCAATTAGTCGGAATATCGAAAAAAATAGTAAAGGTCGTTTTTTAAACTTTTTTCTGAGCCTGTAATGAAAATTCAAAAATCCCTTTTGTAGATTTAAGTAAGTTTTATACGTGCTGAAAATTTCATCAAAGCCGATTAACGTTGCTAATCTCGAAGGTTCGATTTGTCCCATCCGACTTGTTCGGCATAAAAAAAAAAAAAAAAAATTATTTCAGAGATTACAATCACGATTCAAGCAACGCGTTGGTCACAAAATGTTGGTAAAAAAAGTGCTTCATTTCAACTTAAAAAACAACCAATCGTATCATTAATTCAACAGTAATTACATGCAATTGAAAATTGACAGAATATTACTTGAAACATGATAAAAATAATAAATTGTGTTTATCTTGAAATTTATGTTATCATTCGTAAGGGGCAGCAAATAAAGTGTTAATAAAATATTTGGCGAATGTAAGCATATCATTTAATTTACGCAAAACCAGAAACTGGATATTCCTCTGTCACAGCAAATTTACATATTTAATTTCAACAAACACTTTTTGTCTACTTCGGTTTCTCCAAAATCCCTCGATAATTGTTTTAGCGTTGGTTTTAGTTGGTGCTTTACAGTGATGTGTATTTTTCTAGATGACACCAAACCCGATCAAAGCTACGTCAAACAGAACGGTGGTCCGAAGAGTTCCTTAATCGAGCAACGAGACGAATCCAAAAGAAGTAAGGCCAATCATTTACTCCTCTAAAATAATATCCACTGTTTTGGAATGTTTGACTGAATCACTCTTGCTGCATGATCGCAAGGAAACGCATACTTCTCTTCTCTCCCATGATGCACGATTCGCACACTCGCTGTTCTCGTTTCATCTACAATGAAACGCTGATAGATTAAACGAAGCACGAAACTCACGCCTTCTTATAGACAATTCTATCAGACCTTAAATACTAACTCTTACTTCTTGCCACCATCGCCATTGCATTATTCAAAATTCGGAAGCACGTTAGACAGTTGGACGATGTTAGAAAATTATAATATTTCATTCACCTGTTACGTTTCATACCCCTAACAGTAGCAGCAGTTTTCACAGACAGCAGCCCGTTGCTACGCCCAACAAGAACATTAGATCCCACTCTCTTCTTATTTCCACCGCCTCTTTATTCATTAGATTTGCAGTGTTATATGTCCGAGGTAGCAAACTATGTCATAGAAACCCACATGCAGGAGTCTGCTCTCCCTATTCCGCGAGCTTCGTCGAATCTGTCACGCTAGGAGCGCCCATCTATTAAACAGTCCTGCCCGGGGATATCCAAGAGGAGCGCAACAGTCTCACTCGCATTTTGTATCAGTACACTTCGATCGTGCGAAGCGTTGTCGAAGCGCATCTCGGCAGAGACACCAGCGCTAATCGAATAATGTCAGTCATCGCCGAGTGAACTCGACGCCGTTCGTCCCCCTCGCGAGACCTAGCGGAAGGAAGATTCTCCTCTACTCTGCGATTCCGTAGGATTCCGCGAATCCTCGGAGTACGCCACGGACACAGAAGAGATTACAATGCCGCAGGCGACGCGAAACCGCAGGAATCGCAAGGGTCGCAACCGAAGACGGCTTCAACGGCACCCGACGCCGGAGAGAGGCCCTAGAGACAGCGACAGTGCCGGGGACGACTTAGGCGGCAACGCGGAAGCTCGCGCCGACCCGGCGACCACGAATACGAACGACTCCACGTCGGAGAACACAGCACAGAGCGACGACACGCGACAGAAAGCTGTCGAAAGCGAGGGCGACGAAGACGCCGCAGAGGACGAATTCCTCTCGGAGGAGCCAATGTCGCGGGCGTACAGGAGCACGAAAGAAGAGAGGTGTAGGATCAAGAAGGGCACCGTGGAGCCCAGCGTGAGGGTCGTGGAGATCACGACGATCAGCAGCCTGCCACTGGAGGCTAAGGTCGATCACATTCCCGGAGTCGGTATCCTGGAGACGGGTGGCAAAGACAAGACAGCCGACGCGGCGGGGATAGTGACGATCTGCGAGCCTACGGAACTGTTCCGTTCGTCGAGGAGAAGCAACGAACGATTGCAAATCGACGACATCAGCGACTGTGACGTGGAGACCGATAACGTTAAACCGGTTATTGTGGAAATGGAGTCGGACGCCGAGAAGGACGCGGCGGAGGCTGCCGCGCGCGCGGACGCTGGCTCTGAGGAGTCTGACGCGGGACACGTCGAAGCGAGGCACGCTTGGGACAGCGTGATGCCGAGGGAGGTGGAAAGGAAGCTGAGGAGCTTCATCGAGGGGCTGAGACTGCCGACTTACGCGGAGGACGTCGGAGAAACGTCCAAGTCGACGGAGCAGCAAAGATTCAACGGCTCGTCCCACAGGCGGCTGAGGAAACGCGCCGCTCCGGAGCCCCACTGCGCGCACGCGCAGGCCGCGAAACGGTTTTTGGACATCATACAAGAGGAGGGAGAGAAGCTGTCCGAAGATGAGGAGCAGCATATCAGAGACTTTATCAATGAAGAGATTGGCAAGTACCGCAGAGAGGAGCGGAATTCTGATCAAAGGAAGCGCGGCTCGGAGGTGGACGGTGAAATGGAATCGCCGGGTGGAGCGGAAAGGACAGGACGTGTTATAAAAATAAACGTGATTGGCGCGGATTCGGATGCGAACGATGTTTCTGCGCAGAAAGACGCGTCACGCGTTCAAGCTGGCGCGGCAGAGCGCGGAGAATCAACGGGCAATGTGAAAGAGCTTGACCGAGTGATGGAATCTAAGTGTCACAGCGTGGAAGTGAGAGCGGAATCGCCGTTTGAGGAAGTGAATGAAGGTAACTACGCGCAAGAAGGTTTGAAAGCGGAGGTGACCAGTAGTACTGAGAGTGAACAGAAAAATTTAGAAGCTGATGGCGATAATGATCCATCTGGGGAAGAGAAATTGGAAGGGACCGTAATGCAGGAAGAGGCCGAGAGAACATTACAAGAAGGTGACGGTGTTGGAAAGCTACAGGGAACGTTAGAACTGGAAGAATTAAAGGGAAATGATAGCAGTGTGAATACAAATGATTCTACGATGAATGCTGAAGTGGGAATTGATCAAACGTTGCCTGATACTCGAAGGGAGGAATTTAGTGTTTCAGATGAACAGTTAGACAAGGGAGTAAGGGTAGTTGATGAAATTGAGATATCGAATGTGAAATCAGAAAAATTTCCTGGCGAAAAAATCGTGGAGCCAAGTGGAGAATTAGAAAAAGGGAAACCACAGTTTTCTGATAATAATCTAAGTGGTAATGAACTTGTGAAAAGCGAGTGCTCACAGGAGAAGAAGCGGGAATTAGAATTGGACGATGATCGGAACACTTGCAGCGCATTGCCGAAAGAATTGAAGTTAGGAGCAACTGCGGCTGAAACTGAGTCGGGAAAGCAAATATTAACAGAAGATACCGTGAAAGAGGGCACACAGTTGAGGAGTGATAGTACAAAGAATTCTACACTACTTGCAGCATTGGGAAATGAAATATTTAGCGCGACAGGAAATGAAGATGAACCTACAGAAGTGGAGGTATCCACAGAGGACACTAACATAAAGACAGATAATAAGAATGCTAATGAATCAAGTGACTTAAGTGATCTGAACTCGCCATTTACTACTACTTCGGAGTCAGATGAGCAGTTCACAAATTCTGCAATTGAGAACGATGATTCTCTGACGAAGGAATCTCGCTTGGCAGAACAGAAGCGCGTGACATTGGAATCACAGGCGGAAATTGCCACGGCAATGAAACAACAACGGCGCCCTCCAACGCCGCCTAAGAGATCATCCAGCCTCGCCGATGCCGATCTCCACAATACAGGAAGCAATCATCCCCAATCTCATATTCCTGAGAAGCGAGAAGCAAACGAGGTTACGGAAGAAAACAGTCCGCCGCGTCGTCCGCCGTTGCCGACAGAAAACACTGATGCGTCCGCGCCACGAGCTCCTGAAGTGTCAACATTAACGAAGAACGTTGGCGTCGTCGGAAACATTCGGGACGCTTCGGGCGACGTCGACGCGCCAGATCCCCTCGAGAGCATCCGCGAGATCATCGATGATCTAAGGGCCCGCGGGGCGAGGGCTCGTTTGGGGAGTGACAGCATTAGCGAATTGCGCAATTATGTCGAGAACGGCGCCAGGCTTGGCAGTGGAGCAAGTCCTGAAATAACGCATGACCACGCGGATGAAAAGATGCGCGAAAAATCTTCGGCGCCCGAGTCGTCGGCAACACCCCGCGCGAGTGGACCAGCCGAACGAATCATCAACGTTGCCATGGAGTCGCGTCCACACGTGGCTGCTAAGTTTGAATCTCCAGCTGAGGATCAGCTGAGAAGCGAGGCTAAAGCAGCGTTGCGCGAAAGCCAGCCGAGCGCTCAAGCTGTGCCAAAACTGGACCATTCGCGTCCATGCGGCAAGCACGTTCACAAGAAAGTGACTAAGAACAAAACCTCGAGCAGCAGAACGATCGAGACGCAAGAGAAAACCGTCTGCGGCCCCAGGTCGCGCACCAACGAGATTAGAACCTTAAAGGACACAAAGGAGCTGACGACGAGCGAAGAAGAATTCGAGGAAATATACAAGTACTCGAGCTTGACGGAAGATAGCGAAGTAGAATGTTATACACGAAAGACTGGCAGCGAGAAGCGCGACGCGCCGTCCGACATATTGGACTCCATTTTGCGCGCCGAGGCGACATCGAGCGAGCGTCGAGCCGACAACGAAAAGCTCGAGGCATCGGATTACCAAGGTCAAGATTCGTCCAGCAGCGCGACCTCCTTGAGCACCGTCAGGTATAATCCTATGGAGGCATGGCAGGCGGATATCTACTCCATAATAGCGGAGGAAGCGAGGAAGAGTAAACTTAAGCGCGACGTGGAGAAAGCCGTTGAGTCATCTAGTTTGAAAAGCAGGTTGCCTTTGTTGAAGGTGGACGAACCCTACGGCGTTGCAAACGGCCACGAGGCTCCAGCCACTCCAGAACCTATCCCCTACTCGCCCGTGGAAGATCTGTATTACGTGCCACTGGAGAGCGGCGAAAGCTGCGGCAAAGGTCAGTCGGGGAAGATCCCTGGGCCTGGGCCGGACTCCCTGAAAGATGTGTGCATCAGGAAGATACTGTCGATGCCCTACGGCGTTCGGATTATCCACGAAATAACAGTGCCGGAATTTAACATCTTCAAGAGCCTCCGCTCGGTCCCAAAGTTCGCTAACAACGTAACCAGCAACGGCACGGAAGGCGTGCCATTAAGCGTGCATGGCGTGAGCGAGCGGCAAAGCGAAGCAGCTAAACTAACGGCAGCTTATCCGGGATCAAAGCGTCCTGACCCGTGCAAAATCACTGTTTCAGGCCGGAATAAATCAGGGCAATTAGAACAGAAGGGACATCCCGCGAGTAGTTCCACCCACGCGGAGAGGTCGCCAAGGTCGCAGGAAGCGATGGGCAAGAACGACGCGGAAACGTGGCTGGGCCTCTGTACTTCGGGGGATCCAAAGTTGCTCGTGTGTCTCTCGCCGTCCCAGCAGAAGACCGCGATAAAAACGAGCGCGGACAATTTACTGGACCTTCACAAAAAGTTCCTCAACCGTCACACTTGTTACGAGGACGAGCCTCCGCCGCGTGTCCCAGTTCCCAAGTACAGAGTGGAGGTACGAACAGCCGCGGAGACTGGCGGCAAGTACGAAGCAAATTTTAAATCTTGCAAGCCAACTGTCGGTGACCCTCGCAGCGCGATGGACAAAAGATCGACTAACAGGCTGCTAGAAATTATCAAGGAGAACTCCGAAAGCTCCAAGAGCCAAGCTACCTCCAAGCAGTCGGACGATGCCTCGAATGATACGAAAGTGGTGCGCGACGAGGCCAGTCAGTCGGACTCGAAGTCTGCGAAGCTGCCGGCTGAGAAAGGGCAGGAGCGCCTCAAGGTCACTCGCCTCTGCGACTGGATGAACCTTGCGAGACGCGAGCCCGTCGATATCTCGTGTCACGCGACATCTCTCTCCGACGATTTATTAATAGAACCGCCGGGCGAGGGGAGGCAGCGCGATAAGGCCCGTTCCGTCGCTGGCACGCGAATTCGCGGCAGTCAGTTGGACGCTGCGAAGGAGCCAGTAGTGGGCAGCGGCGACGAGCACGGAGTCGGTAGACGGGCAGCCCCAGGACGCTACATCAACGCTGCTCTGATCGACGACTCGCCGGAAAGGCCTGACCCACCTGCCAGAAGTTCGACGCCGTTTAGCCGGAGCCCCGTCACGTTGAACAGCGCCCTCATCGACAAGTCGCCCGCCATGCTGGACGCAGCCGGTAAAAGGACACCGCCGCGAAGGACTATCGACCCGCGTTACAACGTGAACCCGGCGCTGATCGACGACAGAGTCGAGGTGCCGCCGCGAGCGAAACGCGTGGTGAAGGTGGACAAGTCGTGCATCGACACGACGAGCATCTTCGACCAGAGCCCGCCGCGCAGCCACCTGGAGCCGCGCAAGTACCAGAACGCGGAGGGCCTGAAGCACGTGGCGGCCACCGAGATCATGCAGAACCTGAAGAAGCTTCAGACCGAGGCGGAGACTCAGCTGGACGATCGTGAAAGCTACTCGCCGCCCGAGGAGTACTTCGCGCAGCAGCTTAAGTACATAGAACTGCTGGAGAATCAGCTGAAGAACGTGATATTGGCGGAGGAGGAGGAGAGGGTGGCGTTCGAGGACTTCCAGACGCACGCGGAGCAAAAGACGCGAGATGGGGCGAGTAACGAAGGCGAGCCGGAAGCCTCCTGCGCGTTGGAGAACCCATTCGATTGCGGTGGCGCCTCGGCAGGTGGTCCCGGGGATGATGGCTCTCGAGTGGAGAGCGAAAGCTGGCGGGAGAAGTCGGAGAACGCGGAGGAAGGTCGCTCCGAGACGGTTAACAAGCACGGGCGGAGGGAATTCTTGAAGAAGCTGCGCCACGGAAACGGTTTCTATGAGGAAGAATCGTGCGAGAGGATAGAGCGCGTGGTGCAGCGTTCGGTGATCGGCAAGGGAGAAGAGGAGGCTCCTAAAGCGAGTGACGTGGCTGGCGCTCGCGGGAGTGCATCCACTGCAAATAAAAGTAGTCCTAACGACTGTAATTCCGCGAAGGGAAACGTGGCCAAAGGCATTCTCAAGGCGGTGAAGACCGAAGCACCGAAGACACCCGCCAGGGCGGTGAACGGCGAGACGTTTCGTCAACAGATGTACGACGAGTACGTGCACAAGGTGCTCGAACGCGAGGAGAGGAAGCACCACAAAGTCGTGAAGATCAGCACACACGAGGACATACGTAAACCCAGCAACAGCTTGGAGAAGAACGGCATGAGCGCTGTCGAGAAAGAGTTTATCGAGAAGGCGAGAAGCAGGCTAAACAAGTTCGGCATTAATCTCGACGAGAGCGAGCCAGGAAGCGACAGAGGAGAGAAAGAGCAGGACGGCGAAGAGGACGCTGTGACGGCGAAATGTCTAATCGACGGCAAGGCGTTCGAAGACGCGGGGAAATTGCCCCAGCATCTTCAAGAGTTCCTCAAAATATCCGCCACGACGAGCCCCGACGACGGTGAGTCCCGCCGAATCCAGAGGATTTGCTGTGTTGTTCGTCGTTTTGTCGATTGCTGCCGTTGAATCTGCCGAGTGCTCGAGTGTTCCGCCTGGTTTTTCGATTTGTAAGGTCACCACAGTGTCGAGAGTTACACATAACAGTCACTAACGCACGTTCATAGACGCACCGTGGGTTGCATTATCGTAGGAGCTATTCCACGTCAAAACGGATAGGTGAAAAATTTAGTTTCACCGATTCTCTTCAAAATTACAGCATTTGTCGATAACCTTGCAAAAACAAAGCATACTGAATTTTAAAGGCCTATGTCAAATAGTTTTCGAAATATTTAATGCTAAAGTTTTAAAAATTGAAACATAATATCGGCTGACGCGTCATCAGTTAAACTGTAATATCTCGGTCATTTTTAAAGATAATGCCTCCGTGTTGGGCTCATTTTAAAGCTGAAGGAATGCTTTCTCAACCCGTGTATAGAATATTTTGTTTATTGTTAATAAACTTGACAGTAATCGATGTCAAAGTTTCAAATCGCGATTTGACGTCGTTCCCACCCACGATCCGGCTTGAAAAAATACCATTCGATCCGTTGAGCCTTCAGCTAATAAATGCGTTTTTCAAAAAAGTGGAGAGATTTTGGGAACAGTCAACAAAAAAATAAAAATTACGACAGTGCACACCGCTTGGAACTGCACGGATCCCGTGGTCAGTCCGCACGCACGCGTTTTCAAAACAATCGCCTAGCGTAGGAAAGTATTTATATACGACGCAACAAGACAAAATTTTCGTTCAGTGTTTTCAGTATTCTCGAGAAAAATAATAGGAATATCTGCTCACTATTGCTAATCTTTTATATGGTGAGCAGGTATTCCTATTATTTATCTCGAAAATACTGAAAACACTGAACGAAAAGTTTGCTTGTTGACTGTTCCCAAAATCTCTCCAACTTTTTTGAAAAACGCATTTATTAGCTGAAGGCTCAACGAATCGAATGGTATTTTTTTCAAGCCGGATCGTGGGTGGGAACCACGTCAAATCGCGATTTGAAACTTTGACATCGATTACTGTCAAGTTTATTAACAATAAACAAAATATTCTTTATACGGGTTGAGAAAGCATTGCTTTAGCTTTAAAATGAGCCCAAGACGGAGGCATTATCTTTAAAAATGACCGAGATATTACAGTTTAATTGATGACGCGTCAGCCGATTATGTTTCGATTTTTAAAACTTTAACATTTAATATTTCGAAAACTATTTGACATAGGCCTTTAAAATTCAGTATGCTTTGTTTTTGCAAGGTTATCGATAAATGCTGGAATTTTGAAGAGAATCGGTGAAACTAAATTTTTAGTTTTCCCTATCCGTTTTGACGTGGAATAGCTCTACAGCTGTCTCGTGCTTGTCGTCACTAACGATACTCAACGAATGACAGTTTTCCTTTGATCGTATTTTTAGTTGAACAGTATCATTTTCATTTTCCTCGTCGAGAAACCTCTTTACTTCTCTTTTCGCTTACGGTTTATTCAGCTCGAAGTGTAAGTTCGTTCGGAACTTGTTTGCAGCACGTTTTCTCATTTCCTCAAAATAAGTATCATTTATTTTAATAGTGGAAATGAATTTCGTAACTACTTGCATTTGAACAAATTTGTTTTCCTTGCACTCTGAGTAAATTGTGTGTACTGCGTCTTTGATTTGAACTTTTTAATGAATTTTGCTGTTATGAGGAAGGTTTCACAGTAGTGTTTCTGTAGATGGTTGCATTTTGAAGAGCAGAGTTTAACCACCTTGGCGCTCGGAAAAATAGGTATAAAAATAATTTTTTTTTTGACGCTGCCATTAAGTATGTAAAATGATCTTTATTTTACACACATATATAGTAGTTTTATGAACAATTTACAATATTAACGATTAGAAAAGAATAAAAAATGGCGGAGATATGAGCCGATAAGTAGGACCCTCTTTTGAAAATCCTTGCTGATGGTGTACTTGATTTCTCTGTTAGGCATCGTCTAAAACATAAATAATAATTGTTTTCTTATTTAAAAGGGTAATAGCTAAAATGTGACGTAGGGAAAAATTTTAAAATTTTTTTTTGTAGAAATGACAGTAGTTTGAAAAAAAACTCGAATTTGCATCGAAATTTTGAGTTTAAAAAAATTATAACTTTCGAACATGGCACCCAATCACAAAAAGCCTACGTCACAGTTTAGATAATATTATAAGAAATAAGTGTTGTAAATTTTAACCAAATCGGTTAAGTAGATCTTGAGATATCGTGTACACCGGTTTGAAATAAGTAGTTTCGAGAAAAACGCAAGAGAAAAAATAGTAGGTCTTAATACCAAATATTTTTTTTAATTACCTACAATCTGCGATTCCTGGACCGTACATGAAGTCTTCTATTGTTGAGCAGATCTTTTCAATTTCCTGGCCTCTTTTGTCTCCTGTTGAGCTCTTATGTTGGCTATGGATATTCGTTGTGAATCCAAATTTTCGGAAAATTGCAGCCCGACGCGCTCACTGATAATAGCTATAACTTGGTTAATAGTCTGAAATTTTGAATGATTAAACGCTTAAAATATTCTTAAAAGTATAAACAATTCATCTAACCAAAAAAATCGATTTTTTGAAAATTTCAAGGTGGTACTGGGTAATGAGAAATTCGTAGTAGGATTGAAAGGGGAGTTTCTTGTGGAATTGTAATGTGTGGAATTTAATGAGAAGATAGGCCATATTGATTCACGGCTCTTAACTATCCGCAACGAATTTGGATATTTTCTCTACAATTTTTTCTTGGAAGCCATTATTAAATTCTATTCGTATGAAACAAACATTATTATTCTACTTTTTTCGGTACTACAGCAAGAATTTTTATTTTTGAGAAAGTCATATAAGTGCGGTCAGGAATTAAGTTACGTATTTTCATATAATTATTTCGATCCATAAATCGAAATAAATTTTATAACTTCCCATTAAATTCTTTAAATAAAAAATGTCTTTAGCCTTCAAAGTATTTATGGTACATACAATAGTATTGAATTTTTATTAATAATAATAAAAACTTTTTCGATTTATAGAAAAAACTCACAAAGGAATTGAAAAAATAGAACACGAAATGCATCATAACATTTTTTTTTATTACGGACATATTTCTCGACGAGGAAAATTCCTAATTTCAGTTGCAGCATACACTTAGCTCTCACGTCGGAATCTTTGGTTCTGTCAAGCAGGACGAGAGAAGTAAGAATTAATATTTGACGCTCTAATTGACATTAATCCCTTCATTAAATTGGAATTAGCTTGTTGCTTCCTTGAGATTGTGTTTGAATGTTTCAATGCAGTGGCGAATTAATCATATCTTCGATCATCACGTTCCTCTACTTCTCTGCATCAAAGAACACTACCAATACTTATTAGTTTTTAAATCACTTATTTTTTAATTTTCTTTGGTTACTTTTTAAGATTGCTTCGTTTAAAACGCCTAAGCAGAAACTGTGGACACTTATCAGGTTTTCGACGATTTAGTGAATGACAATAGATTAATTAGTATTTGAACTACTAATCTCTACCATCTATCTATCAATACGAACTTCGTGCAGCAACAGAGATAGGCAAGGGAAAACGAACTTTATTTTGAATAAGTTTTCAATGCTTTAAAATCTTATCATTTCTTCAATGTAACAAAATATTTGTCAATTGATGTGACTATTTGATGAAAACCTAAAATTACAAATACGAATAATTTCTGAACTCACAATAAGTTGGTAATGCTTAATCAATATATTATAAGAGTTGGAAAATTAACCTTGCCAATGTTACAACAATTGGCTTTTCGTTTTGGGTGCAATAATTCTTGGTCCGTATATAAAAGGCATTTTCTACTCGTTGAAACAGAAAAATGTGTTACACTCGTGAAATTATAAACAAGTAATACAACGATACTTCTTTATCACAGTATGTATTAATTAAATACAATCGTTGGTGAAATTTATTTTATAATACTCGCTGAACAAGTCTTTTCAAGTCACAAGCCACTTTCCATTCCCACACAGATAACTTTTCGACCTGTGAGCATATTGATAAAATATTTCTTGCTCAGTACAGTTAGAACTAAATTTCTCCAAGTTCTAAACTACTGTTTTAAACATTCTGTATAGTATTAGGAATAGTTTTAATAAGTTTTCTGAAGTATCATTTGAATATAAGAAAATACACGTTCCAAAAAATACAGTTAAAGAAGATTTACGTATGTGTATGTTTTTTAGTGTTTCTCTGAATTATCATGTTCTCTGTTACACATCACATATATATGTGACTCATGTTACATATTTATGATAGTGATGATTTTTCAGTTTATGCCCATACGTCGTAGAAATTAGGGAGAATATATGTAGAACTACGAAAAGTTATATTTTAAAAGAAGAAATGATAGGTGGATCTATTTCTTGCCAATAAAGTGGGAATACTTTGAGATAACAACGTTGGCTTTCGCGCGGGTCGTGGGTTATCATTACACACAACTGGAGCACAAAAAGTATTGCTTAACATCATAGAAATTCTTACTATCGTAAACATTTAGATGGCGCTTAATATCGTTTGAAATTTTAGATTATCTTAATTTCATTCTGTTAGAAATAAAAGTTCATATATGTTGTTCTATATACATATTTCTAATAGGTAATTGAGTAGGTATTATTCGTTGTGCTGTCGTCACTAGCAATTATCCAATAATCAAATAGCGTCAAATTGTTCTGATTTTTATAGATTATTCTATTACTTTTATGTAAACGTAATTATAGCAAAATTAATTTGCTTTTGTTAATTACATGTTTGCACTACTATGACTCAGCATGTTTTCAATAAATTAAAATTTTGTTTTGCTTCACATGAAACTTTGAATGAAACTTAGCAAATTCGTCAGTATAAAAAAACTCAGTTTTTGGGGGTTTTCAAACCCCATCATTTGGATGTAATATTTTCTTTCTGCTTTATTTTCACAATTTTTCATATTTTATATTCGATGGGTTGCATACTACATTTTATAGTTTCTCGGTTAGGTGTCAGATTGAGTACAGCAATCGTTTTGTTATGGGTTGGATGAATTAAAGGATTGTGTTCTTCCAACTCTTCTAATACTTTATTAGACACACAGTATATTTATCCTAATATGGATCGTACAGAAATGACAAAGAGTACGCGCGCTGACTTATGTGAATCGACTGACGCCTTGAGGCGGAGGTTCCTGTCTTTTTATTCCCTGTTGGAACGAGGGATTCGGCGTGGCCCACGTGACCAGGAAAACTAGGGGGTCCTGGCTTTTCCTGGAAAGGAGGAAACACGTGCAGGCCACCTTACACCAACCGGCTGCTGCACCACCTTTGCACTTAAAAAAAATTGAAATTTTTTTTTGTTCTCAAAGTACTCTTTCAAGTGTATAGAATCGAAATTCATTCATTAGAAAGGTGGCCGGAACCTTTTTCTTGTGTAAAAACCGGATTGGAGCAGATATATAAATCTATATAAAACTTTAAACGCGTTTTTCTCGAAACGATGTTTTCCAAATCAGCGTGTCAGATTACTCCTACAATTTTCATCGGATTGACTTGAAACTTTGCACAATTCTTCCGATTGGTGTAATCTAACGATGTACGTAGGACTTTTGCTGTAGCGTTGTTATTTTTCTTTTGGTGCGCAATTTTATAAATTTTTTTAAACTTTTTTACCCTAAAAAATTGACCTTTTCGTTAAAATGGCCGCCATTTTCTTAAAAATCGAAATTTCGTAAAATCCCTTTCGTACAGCATTGAACAATATTGTTGTTAATAGGGACATTCTTTGGTTTCTTTTCTAAGAGCCACGTACAGAGCGGAATTTGACACGCCGTCTAACGATGTTTCTCCAAAGGAGTGTATTTTGGCGCCACCTACAAGAGATTATTTTTTACTTTGTCAGTTTCAAAAAATGTGTAATTACAGATTAAAGTTACATTAATGAATGACTGAAACCGATTTTGTTTCTGCGCATTCTTTGTATGCAAAAAAAATTCATGAAAAACGCCTCCAAAATCGCAGTCAAAGGTGGTATCCTGCCTTAAAGCGTGAATCGATCGGCGTCGCATGACAACTGCATTCGGGTAAGACGATAGGTGTTACCCGATCACCGCGTTCGGGTAGTTCGAACAGTGTCACATAACAGTTTCTTTCTCGACAGAACATGTTTTGACGCTTGGGGCTATAAAAGATACGTATGAATGTGTTTCTAGAGTATTATTCTATTTCGGTGCCAACGTATAATCGTCAACCTTCATCTGACACATTATTTCTTCCGTCATTCTTTAACTGTCTTGTATTTGATATGGTACTAATTAATGAAGAATCGATTAATGCCACTAGTGAGAAGGTATTTATAAATTTCATAACTCAGAAAGATATTTTGTCTTCCAAAGCATTAATTTAGCTTAATGAAAGTAAAAGCTTTTATTTAACTCATGAAATAGTCATTTACGAAACAGTTATTTCACTAATAAAATATGCAAAGATATGACTTTTCATATTTCACGTAAAATATGTAATCACATAAATTTTAAAATTGGCTGTACAAGGCAAATATTTCAGATATATATATTACAACTTAGAAATAGTGTATTAACCATAGCAGCCAAATTTAATGACTTAACAATAACAGAACACGTACAGTAGTTCCTCTTAAGGCAGGATACCACCTTTGACTGCGATTTTGGAGGCGTTTTTCATGAATTTTTTTTGCATACAAAGAATGCGCAGAAACAAAATCGGTTTCAGTCATTCATTAATGTAACTTTAATCTGTAACTACACATTTTTTGAAACTGAAAAAATGAAAAATAATCTCTTGTAGGTGGCGCCAAAATACACTCCTTTGGAGGAACATCGTTAGATGGCGTGTCAAATTCCGCTTTGTACGTGGCTCTTAGAAAAAAAACCAAAGAATGTTCCTATTGGCAACAATATTTTTTAATGCTTTACGTAGGGATTTTACGAAATTTCGATTTTCAAGAAAATGGCGGCCATTTGAACAAAAAGGTCAATTTTTTTAGGGTAAAAAAGTTTAAAGAAGTTTATAAAATTGCGCACCAAAAGAAAAATAACAACGCTACAGCAAAAGTCCTACGTACATCGTTAGATTACACCACGGGGAAGAATTGTGCAAAGTTTCAAGTCAATCGGATGAAAATTATAGGAGTAATCTGACACGCCGATTTGGAAAACATCGTTTCGAGAAAAACGCGTTTAAAGTTTTATATAGATTTATATATCTGTTCCAATCCGGTTTTTACACAAGAAAAAGGTTCCGGTCACCTTTCTAACGAATGAATTTCGATTCTATACACTTGAAAGAGTACTTTGAGAACAAAAAAAATTTTCAATTTTTTTTAAGTGCGAAGGTGGTATCCTGCCTTAACTATTAAATTCCTTTGCAGACATACTTACTGACGGACTAAGATCAATTTCTCATTTATTTATCTCATTACCTGTTTATTGCCGCAGAAAAGTGGACATTTTAAAACTTCTCAACAAATTAAAAATATATAAAAAAATGTATAGCTTCAGGATATTGAACATCGCTATTTAAGAAATCCAAAGATCGACTTGTGTTTTCGAATACTTCGAAGAAAAATCCACTCAATCATTATTCATTATTTATTACAGAAACATTTACAATCATGCAAAGAAATGCAAAATTCTCAAAGCGAACTTTTTACTAGTTAAGCAATTTGAAAACAAGTTATCCTGGCATACTCCTAGAAATATTCCAAAGCCAGTAACAAACAATAAATCCTGATCACGTTAAAAATTATCCCAAAGACTTGCCTCTCGATTTATTGCGAAAACGCTGTAAACATTCCCTTTCTTATCATTAAATCAATTTCCCCCAGGCGCTTCGTTAAGCAAGGAAACGTTTAGCAACGGGTGGTTACATCCACCATCACGTCTACGTCCCCGCGGCACTGAAAGAAATATTCGGTAACTATCCAGACGAGCGACCACCACCCACGATTTATTTTTCCTTCGACGTCGAATCACAACGGCTAGCCGAGGTTGGTCCGGTTGCAACGTCCGTGATTCATTCGAGAATGAGGACCTAAATATAGGCCTCATCGAGAAATAGGCCAGTGCTCGTAGAGCGTTTCGTCGCGCGTCCAGCTACACGCCGGAACCACGATTTTGGCTATTTCCGACGAATTGCCACACGACCTGCCGCATCCGCCGATTTAACTGTATCCCATTCAGATCTCCACCCTTTGGTGCAACCTCTTCACTCGCGGTAACGAAAAATTCTTCGCTCCGCGTAGACCCGATTCGGAACAGATGTTCCGGGATGCCCATAAATATTTCGTGGAATATTTTCGGATTTTGTGGAGTATCGAATATTCGCGCGATGGATTTTTGTAGCATTTAGATATTTTAAGGGTGGTTTCGGACAGAGATGGGCAAAAAATTATTTGAAATAAAAATTTGCGTGCAAATTTTTATTTCAAATAATTTTTTGCCCATCTCTGGTTTCGGAGTTGTGCTTCTGGAAATTTAGTACTTCGCTCACGGTAACGACGAATTCTTCATTTTATGTGGATCCAATTCGGAATTGGTGTTTTTAGATATCTGTTAATATTTCTTAGGATATTCTTCATGATTTTGTAGAGTTTTGAGTATTGAACTGATATCCTGGGGATGAACTGTGTAAATGGTTGGGGTGAAAATTGAATTTACTTTCATTGTATTTTCTTCTGTACGCTTCGATTTCTTGGGGTCAATTGTTTATATTTTACACTAAATGGGGAAGAGTTTCGTTAACGAAAATGACGTAGAACGAAGATTGAAAAATTGTGGAAATATTTTTATTTAGGGTTTTTCTTGTTGGGACTACTACTAGTCTATTTTATTAACATGAGAATTAAAGTAGAATTTTCAGATTTACTAACAAGGGAACACCGCGAACCCGGACTCACCGATTGGAACGCAACTTTGTGGGCTTTTAGAGTGACTCAAAAGAAGAAGAACGGTGTGTTTCATTTGGGCCCAATCGCCCTTTAAGCGAGTGAAAACTAACCTCAAAGTCAAAGTGGCGCTTCCACTTTTTCGCGTGTAACTCTCAAAGTACAACGGACAGAAAAAAATGTTTCAAACAAAAGTTTAATGGTACGATAAGCGCTGAAAACTTGCGTTAACAAAATTTTGGAAAGAGTTTAAAAAGAAAAATATCTGATGAAAAAAAACTTTTTCAAATATTTTGTTAACGGAAGTTTGTAGCGCTTATTGCGCCATTAAACTTTTGTCTGAAACATTTTTTTCTGTCTGTTGTACTTTGAGAGTTATACGGGAAAAAGTGGAAGTGCCAATTTGAGTTTCACCCCCTTAAGGGCAGAGTTGGGCATTATCTAGATAAAAAAATTATTTATATAGCAAATCGAATAAAAGATACTATATCTTTATCCGTTATTCGAACTTCGAATAACCCCAAAGTATCTTTATTCGAAGTGCCACGGATGAAATGTTTATTCGACGAGGCATAGATACTTTTTTTATTCGAAGGTCTTCCGCTCTGTGATTCGAATACTTTTTTCTACTTTAGCTGTATCTTTATTCGAAGACTTCGAATACTTTCGGCAGGCGCCTGGGTCGTTCAAGGGCTGAGGCGAGCGAGGCAGCGGTCCCCTGCTACGGTCGCTCAGCCACGTGTCACCAATTTCACAGAAATTAAAGTTCTTTATTTTTCGTCGTATCGATCTGAAAGTAACATCAATGGATTCCTGATATTCTCCCGATGAAAAGGGCAAGATATCATGCAACTCGGACAATTTTTAACGAATAAGGCTATAAATGCTGCAAACCAATTTTTCGTGTAACTTCGTTAATTATAGCCCGAATTATGTCGGGTTTGGTACCATTTTCATGGGGAAAACATTAAAACACAAGGAGTCGATTCGTGACACTATCGTAAAGATCCGACGAGAAATGTGTAAATCCACTTGTTAATGGTATTCGCACCACGCGGGGTTGAAATCGTCCCGGGGTATCAGGTGGCATCTCTAAAACAGGCGTCTCTGGAAAATCACCCTGTGGAAAAAGATCTTCCAATTCTGTCGATGATGCGCGCCGAGCATTCGCTTGCGCGCGATGGCCCGCTTTTCGCTTTCGACGAACATTTGCGCGTGTCGCTGTTAAAAACGACCTTTTTGGAGGGTCTCAAGTGCAAATTCGAGCGCGCATTGCACGTGTGTGGACGTGGTTTTCGCTGCACACGGTTTTCGGCGCGCAATGCGCCGAATGTTTACTTTAGGAGAGGCAAAAGCGTTGAGACAACAGAGGGCTCAGAGTGAACCGAAAAGTCTTTCGTTGTGTACAATAGGGAACTTCATATATTCGGAAGAACGTTTGCCAGATTTCTAAGAGCAATGAAGAATTTGGTGCCGCCGTTAAGGATTTTAGACATTCTTTAATCTGAATTAATCTGCATATTGCTTTGTCGGTGGGTAGTAGGTACATACGATGAGTTCAGACCCGCAGGTACCGTTTATAGGAGACGGAAAAAAGGAAAGCCACGGCGCCGGGAATCGAACCCGGGCCGCCCGCGTGCTGATCAGCAGCGTTAGCCACACCGGCTACGCCGACTCTGCACGGTTCCTGTCCTCCGAACTCCTATCTAAATGGACGCCACCTATGTGCTAATGTCACACACTAGGCCGTTGCCTAAATGCCCTGTATGCCTACTACACGTTGTCAACCGCCGACTCGCGGGAATATACGGTCATAAAGCGCGACCCTGGCCAGACGCTCTGGCCGATCAGGCTTATTAATTTTTGGGAACCAGATATGGCATTTTCCTTCACTACTTCGCGAAGAGGGAGAGGGTTCCTCCTCCGTCGACGAATTTGCAGGGTGTTTCCAATGTGTGTTTATTAATTATATTACAGCAAAAATTACTTTCATATTATTTTTTCTGCATTATACAATAAAGTGAAAAATATAAAATAGTTGAAAGAAGAAACCTGGTATCGTATATGTACAATGTACTCCAGCGATGCCCCGATGGGCGGCCCGAGGGTACGAGCATCCATCGCATTTTCCAAAGCTCGCGTGCAAGGGGGTCTCGAAACCAATGATGTTGCAGGCATGTAACGGATGAGGAAAACTCTAGTAGTGTGCGTGTAGGCTCGTACCCTGACATCAGCATGTAACCGTTACATTCTGATTTCATTGCGATTAAATTGATTTGACTTCTGGTTATAGGCTGATTTCAAGTCGGTTGGATTTGTGGTTATGGGTTCTATTTTTTGATGACAGGAGAATTCTTTAAGGCTGCCGTCTCACCGGGCTTTGAATGTGTGCGTACGTTCACACAAGCTAGGAAAAGCGTGTACGTATACGCGAAACCTGTTCAACCATATTTCGTCCTGAAATCGGCAAGAAGGAAGTTTTCGCGGGTATAGTTGCATCCAGTAGACATCTGTGCATCCGGGTCTGATTCGTTTGAACGGTAATAAGCACCGTACGTTGAAATAACGATGAATTTATGACTCGAAAACTGACAGATTGAAGCTTCAAGGCTTCTCCGTCACCGGTGCTGGTGGTATATTCGAGCCACGTAGCACCCGATTTATACCATCCATTTCAACCATATTTCGTCCTGGAATCGGCAAGAAGGAAGTTTTCGCGGGTATAGTTGCCTCCAGTAGACATCTGTGCTTCCGGGTCTGATTCGTTTGAACGGTAATAAGCACCGCACGTTGAAATAATGATGAATTTATGACACGTGTATTGAGACAGAATGAGGCACAGACTCGAGAAATCACAGAATGAAGCTTCAAGGTTCCTCCGTCACCGGCGCTGATGGTATATTCGTGCCATGTACCACCAGAACCGGTGGAAGTCCAAGCTAGCCGATAAATGTAGGAAAGACATAGTTGCCGATACGTATCGAGAGTCAGATCGCGCTGTTGCCGCATTTACCCTATTACTATTTTGTCGTCACGGAGGCTTGAATGAATCACGACGAAGCGGCTGAAGAACAGAGATGAGCAAAGATAATATCTTGATAAACTCGAATAAAAGATACTTTATGTTTATCCGTTCTGAACCAAAGTGAATTCATTCGACGACGAAAGATAATTTTTTTATTCGAAGAAGAATAATTTGTTTATTCGATCTTTAACCGTAGTTTATTCGACTTTTATTTGAAGGCTTCAAACAACTTTCGGCAGCGTGTTTACCCGAACCGGCGCGATCTCTCTTTGAGCCTGAAGACTTGGGCTGTTCGGCGGTAGCTTCTGATTTCGGTTCGAGAGGCATACAGTGTTGCTTGCGGTGGATTATGTATTAATAAATTGTAAAACGTGACGTTTTCACTATTTATTAACATACTGCTGAGATTGTCCAGATTAAAATGAGTTCAAGCACGGTATAAATCGGATTATTTCTAGAACTGTACTTAGTAATTAAATATAGGGTAACTGTACTCGTTGTTGACAGTGTACCAATAGTTGTCACTTTTATTTTCAGTCACAAATAATAAGCTTTTTATTAAAAAAATGTTTTTGACTAATACGCTGTTTGTACAGCGTGATTATCTCGCTAGAGTCCTAAAGGCAATGCCGTGAATATGCCGCGCCTCGCTGAGTTTCGTGGAAGTGACGAATTTCACGTTCTACATTTCGCATCAGATTTTTGCGAAAATGGCTTCAACCGATTCCGTCGCTTAGAGCATATATACATGGAGGTATCATTGCCTTTGAGTGACTGCCTCGAAACTGTCCGCAACATGGTGCGAGAGAGAAAGACATGTGCGAGCGAGAGAAGTATATGTCCTATTCGACCGATATGCGCATGCGCCGATATCGTGCGAGAGAGAAACACATCTTGCGAGCGAGAGAATCTATACTTCACTCTCTCGCACCAGTTCGCACGATGTGTTTCTCTCTCGCACGATATCGGCGCATGCGCATATCGGTCGAATGGGACATATACTTCTCTCGCTCGCACATGTCTTTCTCTCTCGCACCATGTTGCGGACAGTTTCAAGCTTTCAATGAGACCTCCATAGTATATGCTCTAAGTTCCGTCGTCCCGATGAAAGTGGCCCCAAGCTAACATCGTTAAAAATAGTCCGATTTACATGACATTTGACACGATTTTAATCGGGAGAACGCCAGGAATTTACATTGTATCCCTTACGCATCCTAGTGGACCTCGCCTTCCAAGACGGCGAGCGATGCCCAGTGTCCTTACAGAAATGCGAAGTTCAGAAGGGATATTGATACGCAAATTAGTATTGTTTCATAAATTATTGAAATAAACTATCAAATTAAAGAGACTTTATCTTTATTTGTCGTCGAGTAAAAATAACCCAGAGTTAGTTTTATTTGAAACGCCACGGATGAATCAGTTTATTCGACGGGAATTCATCCGTCGGCCACAAATAATTTTTTTAATCGAAGGCCTTCATTCGTGAGGTCCCCCGAAGCTTGAGCCGAGCGAAATTGTATCGCTCACCCGTCTAACCTGTCGCCTGGAGTTGCTCGGCGATGTATCATCGATTATGCAGAAACAGAATTTCTTTATTTTTCATCGTATCAATATGAAAGTGATTCTGCCGATTAAATTGACAGAAAATAATTTAAATCGGACTACTTTGAACGAAACGGGCTTTCAATTCTGCAAATTTGGTATATTTCCATCTTTCCTTCTTACACTCCCGGACCTCTCTATCTTTCATTATTGCTACGTTCAGCGAGGCTCTGACGCTGGACGTAGCTCTCGTGCCGTATTGCTTCAAGACTTCTCGATAGAAAGAGAGAACTCTGTGGCAACAGCGCGGCAGAGACAACGAGAACAGACAATGTGGCAACTATGCGTCAAAAGTTCGTCTACCCAGAGTACCTGGAGATGTCATCTCTGTACAAGTTCTTTTTATCGACCGCAGTAGTTTCATTAGGGTCCGTTTGTTTACTGGGGACGCTTCGATCGATTCGGACCATAACAAAAATGAGACGGCAGCCTTAAACCCTGGGGGGTTTCTTTTTCTTCATAATTTTGTATTGTCGTCGAAACTACGTATGCCTGCAAAGTTTCAAGTCTATTGGATAGCTGGAAGTGGGTTAAAATTGAGTTTCTAGATTTGAACTGAACAAACATACATACAAGCAACACACAAACAGAGGATTGAAGCTGAATAAAAATCGATTAATAAGAAACTTTTTGTTAATCAGAGGTGTAAGTGGGAATGTTCAAGTCTATTTCGTCCAATTACATAATATTATTGTTTAATCATTAGTCAATTCCTGTTTATTTTCCCAATTCATAAAATGTAGAACACTGGGGCTCCAAGAGTCCCAGTCATATAAGCCTACGGGTACGAGCCTACACGCACACTACTAGAGTTTTCCTCATCCGTTATATGCCTGCAACTTCATTGGTTTCGAGACCCCCTTCCACGCGAGTTTTGGAAAACGCGATGGATGCTCGTACCCTCGGGCCGCCCATCGGGGCATCGCTCATGTACTCTCATGCATGGGCATACATTATTGTATTCATATTACGATATCATTTATTCAGACGACATAAACAACGTGTAATATGGGTCCATTTAATGTCGCATAGGGTTGTAAATTACATACTAAGGATTAGACGACCAGCGGTGGTTGTCTTGTTGAACTCTATTCCACCGTGCTAGGGACGCAAGTTAACCTCTTCCCCTTTTACCCAAATATGCCAGATGTGAGAAAATTTTTTCTATTTCAAATACGTTAGGAAATATCCAACTGTCCCCACCGACACCCGCGGATTAATGAAAATTCGCGCTTTTGTTCACAGCGAATAATCTATAAATTGTTAAAGAGGACGAAGGCACATTCATGATTGCCCTTTGGAATTTGCCCTGCTTCGCTCTTAACTGTTACCTCCCAGAGTCCGCTTCGTTTGGGATAATTAAGGACGTAAGACAAAGGCAAAATACAGAACACAATACAAAGGCCTAAATATTAAATGTGAAAATGCAATAAAAACCGACCTTTTCGTTACTCCGTATATTGCTCTGTTAGCGGGTGGTAGGTATAGGTGCATGGTGACTTTGTACCCGTACCCACCGTTGCCCACCGTCGAAGTGCGGGACAATACGATCATAAACCGCGACTCTGATGAGCCGCTCTAGCCCAGGCCTTCCCAAGTAGGGGAAATCTGCTCCCAAAACAGATGTTTCGGTTCTCCCTCCAACGCTGCGCCCTAGCTGCTAAGGCCGCTAAGGTGGGACGAGTTCTGCTACCCTCTCTCCGAGGGCACAGTAACGTCGCTGGGAAGCATGTTGGGCGCTTTAGGGCGAAAGTACCAAATGTGTCAAATTTTTATAGGAAATTTCATAATGACTTAAAAATAGTAGGAAAAATTAAAATTTTAACTAGCATTTCAAAATGACGTGAAAAGAATTTAAAAAATACAAGTAGTAGTTATTTTCTAAATTTTCGTACAATACATAAATACCTACATTTTATATTTTAAACAACTTTCGTACAATGCAAATGTGTTATACATTTTATTCAGTTTTATGAAAATGCAATCAATACTTATTTTATAAATTTTTGTACAATATATACATATTATATACATTGTATTTTTAACTTGTATTTTTATAAAAATGAATATATTTTTCTAATGAAAAGACATCACTACGATTATTGTATTACTGTATCGTTGTATGTAATACATTTTTTTAAATTCTTTTTACGTCATTTTGAAATGCTAGTTTAAATTTTAATTTTTCCTACTATTTTTAAGTCATTATGAAATTTCCTATAAAAATTTGGCACATTTGGTACTTTCGCCCTAAAGCGCCCAACATGCTTCCCAGCGACGTTACTGTGCCCTCGGAGAGAGGGTAGCAGAACTCGTCCCACCTTAGAGGCCTTAGCAGCTAAGGCGCAGCGTTGGAGGGAGAACCGAAACATCTGTTTTGGGAGCAGATTTCCCCTACTTGGGAAGGCCTGCTCTAGCCGATCAACCTGGCTAGTTTCTCGGAAACAACTGGTTCCATTAGGCCCGAAATATAATAAACTTTTACATCCTTTACGAAAATGTATACTTGGGGTTGCCGTCCCCTACGCGTAGCGAGTTCAATATAGTGTACAGTCTTCTTCGGATTATTGAAATGCTTTTCTCCCCGGATTATCGAGAAAGACCTACCCATACCACAGTTTTGCTTCCTCGCTGCGAGCGAGGGACTGCGGTCCCGGGTAGGCTGCCCGTTAACGGCGCAGAGCAATAAAACCGTTGGGCCAGGTAAAATACCCAATAGAGAAAAATAAAATGTTCATGTTTTTGATAAATGTTCAACTCGGTAATTCTAGTCTTAGCTAAAGTTTTTGCAAATCGGAGGTGCCTCTCTTAAAGTAAACATTCGGCGCATTGGGCGCCGAAAACCGTGTGCAGCGAAAACCACGTCCACCTGTTTTAGAGATGCCACCTGATACCCCGGGACGATATCAACCCCGCGTGGTGCCTCACCGAATTTTATGGCTTTAGAACCTCAAAGGGGCTGAAATACCATTAACAAGTGGATTTACACATTTCTCGTCGGATCTTTACGATAGTGTCACGAATCGACTCCTTGTGTTTTAATGTTTTCCCCATGAAAATGGTACCAAACCCGACATAATTCGGGCTATAATTAACGAAGTTACACGAAATATTGGTTTGCAGCATTTATAGCCTTATTCGTTAAAAATTGTCCGAGTTGCATGATATCTTGCCCTTTTCATCGGGAGAATATCAGGAATCCATTGATGTTACTTTCAAATCGATACGACGAAAAATAAAGAACTTTAATTTCTGTGAAATTGGTGACACGTGGCTGAGCGACCGTAGCAGGGGACCGCTGCCTCGCTCGCCTCAGCCATTGAACGAGCCAGGCGCCAGCCGAAAGTATTCGAAGTATTCGAATAAAGATACAGCTAAAGTAGAAAAAAGTATTCGAATCACAGAGCGGAAGACCTTCGAATAAAAAAAGTATCTATGCCTCGTCGAATGAATTCCCGTCGAATAAACTGGCGCTTCGAATAAAGATACTTCTGTTTTTTTTTTTATTCGACGACGAACGAATAAAGTTTTTCTCTTTTATTCGAATTTGAAATTTTTATTTAAAATCATTTTTTGCCCATCTCTGCTTAAGGGGTTAGGCCACCTTGGACGGAGCAAAATTGCAGTCATTTTCGGCATTTTTTTTTAGGAAGATAATAAAATAAACAGAAAATTTAATATGAAGCCTGTTATTATACAACTCTCGCCGGAAAAAAATCGTATTTTTTTTCTTACAAAATGGCGGCGGTAGAGCCGTGATACGCAAGATCTTGTGGAGCGACGTTTTCCACGGTGTTCAATCTCACGGCTATACCGTTTGACTTAGAAGAAAAAACCAACAAGATTTATTTTCTGCATGCCTAAAACTATGGAAGTACGTAGGGAAATCCAGAAACATTCATTTGTCTCGAAATGGTGACCATGGAGAGAAAAAGTGCATTTTTTTTTTTTTTATAAAAGTGTCAATTCCACAGAACATATTCAAGATATCGCAAAACCGCTACGTACTTCCATAGTTTTAGGCATGCAGAAAATAAAGCTTTTTGGTTTTTTGTTCTAAGTCAAACGGTATGGCCGTGAGATTGAACACCGTGGAAAACGTCGCTCCACAAGATCTTGCGTATCACGGCTCTACCGCCGCCATTTTGTAAGGAAAAAATACGATTTTTTCCGGCGAGAGTTGTATAATAACAGGCTTCATATGAAATTTTCTGTTTATTTTATTATCTTCCTAAAAAAAATGCCGAAAATGACTGCAATTTTGCTCCGTCCAAGGTGGCCTAACCCCTTAAAGGACGATAGGGACCAAATGAAACACACCGTTGATCTTCTTTTGAGTCACTCTAAAAACCCACAATGTTGCGTTCCAATCGGTGAGTCAGGGTTCGCGGTGTTCCCTTGTAAGTGTATTGCATTCAGTTTTCATAAGTCCCTTATGAACATGTGTACAGAACCAAACTAGGGTAAAGTACCCAATTACTGTGCCCTGTTTCAAGACTTCCGGAGTGTTCTCTAGTAAAAATAACTTTAGTAATGAAATTGACTTGTCTTAAGCATTTAAAGATAAATTTCAATGTTTCTTTTATCGATATAAATTTTTACATGAAACAAATATCACATCTTCTTTGGATAATATTAAATATAAAAAAAGAAGTGCTGCAATCAGTTACTGTGTGCCTCTAATCTCCAAAACTCAGTTACTGTGCCTCAGTTACTGTGCTCCCTTTCTGAATACTGTGCTGCAATTACTGTGCTTCCTCCTTGAATACCGTGCTGCAATTACTGTGCTTTTTATTAGGTACACTCATTTTTAAGTTAAATTTTTCTGTAATAAAAATGAAATATCATAATAAGTCACTTAAAAGTTCACATTAGAGATGACCACTTTAATAAATATAACCGGAGATGCGTTACAGGTTAGAATATTTAACACGCGCGGCAGTGTAAACGACACAGTAACTAACGCAACGTGCGAAAACAACTCCAGTTATTGTACACAGTAAATGACGCTACTTCTAAATTCGTTTCAGTTACTGAATTTGTTGAAAATAAATACAGAAATTCAAATAAATAATCGCTGTTTTGTTTTTCCGTAATCTAAATATGTTTTACTAATATAATTAACGTTGTGAATGTTACCTAGAACGATTTATTTTACTGAATATTGACCTTCATTCGTTCAGTATTTTCTTAAGCTTTTTCACAAGTTTTACAGAAAATTTTGCGAATTCATTATCAAAAAAGTAAAATAATTTTTTTCGTAGTTTAAGAACTTCTGTGTGTTACATGTTTAATTTTAACAAATAAATAATTAACTGAATTTAAATAAAAAAATTTATTATCATTTATTCGAGAAATATAAAGTTAATTATGCTTAATGATAAACTAGAGGCACAGTAATTGGGTACCCCACAGTAATTGGGTACTTTACCCTACGTGTATTTCTTCTACAATCTGGAATATACGTAAATTCGTTAATCCATTTTTAAATCATTTAACACCATTATTTCTCTACATTTCATGCTTTGTCTAACATAGCTTTATTAATCGTTAAATAATACAATAGCAGCAAATGGTGATCGTGGAATATTTATGGTAAATTCGTTCGTAAAACTTACGTTTATAAAAAAATTTGTATTTTGGAAGAATGTTTTTCGCGAAACATTTTGGTTACCGATTGACCTAACGATTTATAGATCTTAATCACTAGACTCTCCAAAATTTATAACGTAAATAAATGATTAAAGACAAGAGGTGTTGCAGTATAAAGTGTGGTCGAGATTTTTCGAAAGGATATTCACACTTCGTGGTGGTTAAATATAGAAAATTATTCATAGTTTAGATTAAGGCGAAGCGTAAATATTCCACTAGCAGATCCTAACGCTTTTGAACACCGTTGAACTTCGATCAGTTCTAAGATTAACAAGTGTTAGTGACTCATTTTTTGCACATTTTTTGGGCATGCTTTTTTAGCTGAAGGGAGTGGTTTTGATTTTGCTGCGAAAGGAAATGACAATGAGAGCGATCTGCTGCACGAGATCGACAATGCTTTGAGAATCGGCAAGGGATTTCTGTTTGGGAAAGGTGCGTCTCATGATTTTGCTTATTGTTAGTTAACTAGAGCATGCTTTTCAACGAAAATAAAAAATAAGATACAAGGAAAAACGTGTTTGCTACCGACTTTTGTTAAACATTGGTTACGGAATATTTTCATTTTAAATGTTTTGATTTCGACTAAAAGTCATTCAAGTTTACTCTTGCAAGTAAGTATCCAAATTAAGATGTTTCGAAATTGCAAGTTTTCTTTTTTATTCCATACACGTCAATGATCTGAATAGTTTATAACGAACTTAATTTCACTGCAGTAACCATGAAAAGTTTCTTATTTTATTTACATGTACGCGAGCGTATTTTTGGTATTTAAGATGATATATTTTAAGACGTATTTATTTTTTAATGGAACTTCCTACGTTCCATTGAATATCTAGAATGCATATTTCAGTTACGTTTTATTTATTTATGAGAAAACAGAGGATTGGATTCCAATGTTCTCTGCATATTTCAGGTCAACAAACGGAAATACCTATGAGACGTATGGAAGTATATTTTATTTTTCTGTTTCCTTTTAAACGCAATGTGAAATTCAATATTTATTTAAATTATGCAAATAATATTGACTATTTAAAATAACTTTTTACGGATTGAAAAAGAGACTAATTATCAAACAATCAAAATTGGATATAAAAAGTAAGAAGTGACATTAATAAAGCTTGAACATTTCGTATAATACTGTTAGATACATAATTATTAAATTACGCAATTATTAAAATTAAAATATTTATAGTAATACTGCATTTGTTCAAAGCAGATACGATAAACTTCGCCCAGACCGAACCTAGTAAAAAGATCATTTAAACTATATGTTGCGTTATACATTGCTAATTCTCTAGTAGAGGAGATACAATTACTGTGGAAATTAGCATATAATTTTAATATTATATTTACTGCAGTTCACAGTTTTTCTGCGATACATATATGTACCTGTTCAGAAAGATCGCAATGAGTATAATAATGGTATGTCAGGGAACAAAAAAATTTAACGCAATTCGAGAAAGTATTCTCTGTGTAAAAATTAAATCGAAAATGTCGAATAAATCTTTTTTCGTGCGCGGCTTCGTTTTCAAAATAATTGCATGCGAAGATTCGTCTGCTACGTACACGATTTGGCTGGCGTGTCTGGCTATTACTCACTGCTTCCACTTGCGCGCCAGTTTTCGTCAACATTGGTGCTGGTCCGGTTCAAAGAATACAACAAACTTGTACATATTCTTAGGTTTTTATTAATCTAAAAATTCCATTTGGATTGGCCGCGGTGGTGTAGTTATACAACTTCCAAACTCGTCAAACATCACACCCCTTAATTTATACTTAAGGGTTACGTGGACCCGGAAATTCAAAAAATTCTGAAACTTTGTGAATATGTATGGAATTACCTCCTGATCATAACGCAATTTTTGTTTGCTGCCCAAATTCACTCGGAGGGGCTGTAATTGACCCCTGAAAATCCGGTTATTTTCCGATTTGGTGTTATAACTCGTGACCTGTTAAATACTTTTTACCAAATGATAGATCTAATTAAAAGAAGTAACTTTTGTCTTGAAACGTTTTTTCTATCTCTTACAGTTCGCGAGTTAGAATACAAAATCGGAAAATAGCCGAATTTTCAGGGGTTAATTTCACCCCCCTCCACCCCCCCCCCTCGAGTGAATTTGGGCAACAAACAAAAATTGCGTTGTAATCGAGAGGAAATCCCCTACATATTCACAAAGTTTCAGTATTTTTTTAATTTCTCTACAAAAAAGTTGAAAATCGTTTCGCAACTGAAAGAACATTGGATTGGACAAATTAATAAAAGAAAATACATCGGTATTTTTCTTTCATGCTTCTTAAATTCGTGAAAGAGAACTCTAAATGCCGCCGCAAGGGTAATATTTTCCAGAATTTTCCAAGGGCGGATCCAGAGTAATAAAATAGAAAAATATTACGACATTGTCTGCTATTTTGTATAAATAATTAATGTGAATATAATTATTTAGGCCATAGTATCAGATAGGGATATTAAAATGAGCCGCTGTTTTTGAAGGTGGTATAAGTACTATAAGTCCATTTATTCATACATTGAGATATTTAACGGTCTGCGTTTGAATCAACTTAAAAATATTCGCATACGTTAATAAATTCGAGTAATGTTTTTAAAACTATAATCTTGTTAAATTTTCTTATGAAATAATATTCAATAAAAATGTTAATGAAAATAAACGAGTTTTTAGCTACAAATGGACTTATACCACTTTCAATAATAACATATTATGAAAAATATAACCAATAGCAATTTTAGATTTGTATTTTAATCGAAGTTGGCTTTTGTGAAATTTATCCTTTAATGTAAAAAATAATAATTAAAACGAAGACATACATGTCTTCATTATTTACAAGTAAACGAATAATCGAGTTAATTAAGAAATAATTTCAGTTATATTATAAGGAATTTATAAATAAACTAGTATGAAAAGTAAATTACTTCGTTAAGATAACTAATAATAACAAACTTATTTCTCCTTTACACTTAGCATAGTGAAGTATTTTTTCCAAAAAATGGAGTCATACCACTCTAGAAAAAAAGCATTCCTGCGATAACATTTTACACTTCAACTGTTTTTTTTATTAATTTATGAGGATATTGTACACCATTGACCGTGTCATTATAAATATAAAAAGAGAATATCTATATCTGCCATAAAGCAATCATTAACTCATCTTTTCCAAAAAAATGGACTTATACCACTTTCAAAAACAACGGCTCAAATATAAATAACCAGCAATTTGTAAATCTTGTAAAAGAAGCTCCAAAAATGTACTTATATACTTTTACATATTTCGCCGCCTAAAAAAAGTAATGATCCGTGGAAATACAACGATATATTTTCTCATAAAAACTCCATCATTAATTTCAACAAATACCGGAAGAAAAAAAATTTCTTCCACCCTTTCGATTCACTTTTACGCGCAGAATCACGCGTATTCCATTCGTGCAACAAATTATTCAAGGAAGAAGGCGGCTCTGGCGTATTCGTTGCACACGTTCGCAGCCGGTTCCGTGCGAATTTCCAAGCCACTCGCCGAGCCACGTTGCTGGACTATTCTAAATCGCCGGCTTCTGCGTAGTTAAACGACGACGGGGAGCGCGACGATGGCGTCGCCTTCGGGCCTGGGAGCGTCGCGACGCCTCTCAGTCTTCCTCGGCCGACCATCGAGCTCCCTACATTCTCGCGAAACGCGAACTCACGTACGAGATTTCTGTCCACCCACCGAACGGGGGCAGGCGGCCCAAGCATGTTGGAGAAAAGTGAGTTGCGCCCACGTGGCCGAGGATTCTCCGCTGTTGCTGGTGCACACCCCCCGCGATAAGTGATAGGATTCGGTGTCGCCTCAAGGATTCGTTCAACAGGTTGTCCTGCGAGCGCCAGAGATCTCTGGAACGAGCGCTTAGCACTCTCGTTTGAACAAGTCTGACGAACATTCATCCCCTTCTTCGAATTAATTCTGAAAGTGACTTCGCAGCCTTTCGAATTTCACCGCGGGTAAATGCCTTGCTTCAGGCGCGTCGCGCTGCATGTAGGATGCAGGATTCTTGAAGTAGAAATCGTTTGCCGATTAGAAATTGCCGGGGAGTGATGGATCGCGAATCAGTTTCCACCGATTTGAATTTTTGCTTAGAATAATTGCCGTTGTGGCTACAGCGAGAGATGACTTGACTGGGTATTATGTCATTGGAGTAAATACGTGTGTTGTAATGAAAAATTGCAGCAGAGGTGGTTACACGTGTGCATTACTATCAGCTGATTCGTTTGAAATTTTCTTCCTTCGGTTCTTTTAACTTTGGAAAATCCCCTTCTAATAGGGTAAATCCGGGAGACGCGGTCGGGCCGGAGAGTTGGTCGTGTCGCTATATTTCAGACTCTATACGTAAAAATGCATTAAAGTGCAGACCAATTACTTCTCTAGAAGCCAAATAGTTGAATGAATAGCGTTATTTCGCTTCCTTCTGTGTTTTTCTGGATTTATAGGCTATAAAAGGTAAATTGATGTTACATTTAACCTCTTTTGTCAAACAGCGGTTGTACAGAATCGTATTTAAAATATAAGTTTATTTTCCTTTAATGTTTGGAATAATAAGATAGTAGAGATATTGAGGAACAATGCAGCCAAAGTATTTGGCCATATTAACTCTTCCTCTCAAAGCTAACGAGAAGACCATGTCTCGCTGCAGAAAGGTGAGATGGTCGAGTTATGATTTTTTTATTATTTTTGTTTATTTTTTTATTTTTTATTATTATTTTATTATTATTTTTATTTATTTAGTTTATTTATTCACTTTTGTATTCATTTGCCTTGCTAATCGCCAGTAGGTAATTCACTTTTTCTTTGATGTGTTCTTTACTTGTTTAGCGTAAACAAATTAAATATCAATGAATCCGTAGTTGTATTCACTCATAAATAATTTTGCTTTATCCTTTGTTAATTTTCCATGAATAATTATGTGAGTGGTCTCTGCCAACGGCGAAAACCATTTCTCCTGGCACCTCGGGGGAGGTGGTCAGATGTCACGACTTTAGTTTTCAACCCGATTTACAGTAAATATTGTCTTAAAGCAAATATCGACCAGTTTTTCTGAATTGGTTGTTCTGATAAAATAAGTAATATCTATATTAGTTTTAATAGCCATTTTATATTAGGTCGACCGCGTCTCCCGGATTTACCCTAATTAAAATTCGTGTACGTACTGGCACATTTCCACGTTACCGAATTTTCTGGCATCGAAGACGAAATATTTCCCCGTTTAGTACATTCTACTTTTTCATCGATTCGCAAGTTACTTTGATCCCATTAAGGGAATCTCGCGCTGCGTGCTCGAAACACAAGTGAAATTATCGAAACAGAGGCAGCGTAATTGTGTTTCTGTTTTCCCGTGGTTAGCAGGATGGCAGCATTATCGCTTATACATATAGCCCAACGCACTATAGTCGTATCTTTTCCTCTCCTCTCCCTCGGGTCCCAGCAGCGAGCGTCGTACCGGGAGAAAGGTGGTCGGTCACCCATCTTTCCCCAGTACCCGCCCCGTGATGCTTAACGTCGGTGATCTAACGAGAACCGGTGTGTCCATCACGGCCAGCGCCGCTGGTCAGCGTAATTGTATTTAAAAATAATAGAAGGCTGCCTTCGTGATCAAAACGGAGCGGATCCCTGGAATATCTCTGTATCGAAGCATTGCTCCGTTATTTGCAAAACTAAGGTAAACGTACCAGTGCCCGGCCATGTCCCAGTACCTGAACAACAATGCGAATTTTATTTATTTTTAAGCTTAATTTTTAATGTAATTAGAAACAAAAAATCGTACCATAATGCATAAATATTTAGCAATATTAATTAAAATCATTATTATAGAAAATTGAAAATCGTTAGATAGAAATAATTATTTTGTAACACACTTCGTACGCATAGCAGATTTCGAGAAATTTCTATGGCTTCCGTTAAGAAACGCCACTCATTTACTAAGAAAATATTGACTGCCTTTCATATTTATATATTATAATAATACATTATTATAATGGTAAATAGATTTAAATTTAGTTTAAGATGGTTAAACTTGCAAGAAAATTAATATTTTTTTAAACAAGTCTAAATGTTCGACTACTGGGACGATATAATTCAGATATCGGGACATCAGGACATGCATTTTTAGGTTGTCCGCTTACTGGGACGATATAATTCAGGTATTGAGACATGCAATTTTAGGTTGTCCGCTTACTGGGACATCTGTATGTTTTCGTATTTTCATTAATAAATACGTCTATTATAATACATAAACTTTTTTTTCAGTTTCCAATAGTATAATATTGTGTTATCTTCAACATTTCAACAACATTTTTTTATTTCATGATGGTTTTACAAATTAAATTAGGAGACAAACTTTGCCGCTATTCCTTAAGCCCCTTCAGCGGCCGGGTATTGGTACATTTACCTTAATTGCGACGAAACTGACGGTGTCCGCGTTCGCAGTAAGCGAAATGCCGACTATAGCAACGAAACTACGGAACAGTTCCGAAACTGGAAACGGATTAGACCGTCAGATAATTAACAACAACGCGTTGGAGCCTCCACCGTCTGAGTCTGGATAAACCAAATTCGTTGAATTCGAGCTCTGTAATAATTACAACAATCAACGTCGTTCTTTTCGTAGATGGATTTTTAGTTCTTACGGGGTTTCCTCTTGCGTTGAATTTTCCTGAGACACCGAGTAAATGTTGTAGATTTTTTGTTGCCAATTCGAGTATCCGTTAATTCGAATTGGTTTGGGCCCCGTTTGCCTCCGATTATGCAGGCTTTAATTAATTTGTAAAATATCGAAGAAGCTAGTATCTTCATTGAGAATCTTTGAAACATTCATTGCATTAGAAAATAGTCTTACGTTGGGTGGTTTAGGGACTAGGAAAATTAATAATCTCTGGTAGAATATATTGCAAAAGGAAATTTTTCAGGGAAATATTTTCTGTATATTACTTTATTGTTTCTTTCGTCAATATTTTTATATTGCATATAGAATGATTGCAATTAGAGAATAGGAAAAATTCCACTGTACCAGCAAGTAAATTCTTTTATCGTTTCGTGAAATCAGGAAGAGACAGTGACAAGTGTCAGGGAATATTTATATTTTAGGATTTAACACTTCCGTGAGTGACGAAAAACGTACTCCTCGGTTGAATTTTAATATCTCTTTTAAGGGGACCTTCCGGTCTAAAAGTCGATTTTTTTTTATTTCATTTTTCGAATGTTCAACCTTTTAGGAATACGTGTTTAAAAGGATTTGTTGAAATTCGTAAAATTCCAGAAGTTATAGGCATTTGAGTAGCGGCAAATGCATGAACAACAACCGGGCACTCGGCGCTCACGTAAACCTTTAAACGCGTTTTTCTCGAAACAGTGTTCTCAAAACGGTGGGACCTGTATCTCCAAAAATTATTATCCGATTCGACTGAACCTTCTTTTATTTTGAAGGATATACTTCTGGCTAGGGGGGGGGACTAGAAAAATTACAAAAAATTGAAAATTTATAATTTTCAAAGGCGTTGAAAGGACGAAAAGTACGGGGGAAAAGTGATTTCAAACTTCAAGTGTCGTTATTTTCTAAAAAAAATGTCATTTTTTTAATTTTTTCTAGCCCCCCCCTAGCCAGAAGTATAATCTTCAAAATAAAATAAGTTTCAGTCGAATCGGATAATAACTTTTGGAGATACAGGTCCCACCGATTTGGATCAATTTTTTGACGCCTTGACTTTAACGACTCCCCAGGGCCGTCTGCAATAATTAATTATAAAACAAAAAATATATTTCTATAACTTAAGACATGCTTAATACAATGCAAAAAGTCCCATTAAATTATATATAGTAGTTTTCCTTTAATTAATTCCTAAATATCACCTATTTTTTGGGGCTCTAGACCGGAAGGTCCCCTTAAATTTGCATTAATTTTGACTGATTTCAAGTGACATTTTTGGGGTGAACAAGTTTCTTTCAAATATGAACTCTATCTGCGTATACTGCACAGCATGGAGAAGTGTTTACACGCGAGTGCATGAAAAATTAAATATCGGCGGAAAACAAGGCGCAGCTTGTAGCTTGCCGGCTTTCGATTACATAAAGGTGTCGCGTTACGGCGCCACAGATTGCACGAAATTGCAATATACGTATGTTCCCGAGGCAGAAGTTGCGCGCTATTTTCGTTGTCAGCCACTGGTTCCTTCCGCTTCTTTCGTCTTTTCCGGCCGCGAAATTCGATTTGCGCAGAAACTTTTTCAAATGTCTTTCGTCGAGCCATTGGATTCTTCTATCGGATTTTATATAAATTTCGGCAATTTCTCCACTCTTTTGCAATGAATCTTTAACAAATGAAGTTACTAAAATAAGTTGGTAATCTTTGTTGGAAATAATTAATTGAGGCAGAGGTTATAATTTTTCTCTTTGTATTTCCTGCAGAATTTAGAAACATGTTTGATTATTTCGTACGTGCTTGACTAACAAGTATTAATCAGGAGAACAACAGAACGCTGCATATAATATTGAATTTTCTGCTAGCTTCTAAAAATTGAGCGTCCTTCTATTATTTACAAACATTTGTATAGATTTGTAAATAAATTTCTTGGAAAATGGCTGAAACGAGTTAAAGCCGGATTTTCTTTAATTTTATGAATTATTATGAAGTTTTCCTTTTTAAAATACACTTTTCTATCTCGAATAAAAAAATGTTACTTCCCCTTCCAAGATTTGTGCAGAAGTTTTAGTTTCTCTAAAACAAAATACGTTTGTTTACCTTTGAAAAAAAAATATGATTCTACACAAATGGCAATAACTTGTTTTAAGATCGAATGGAAGGAAACAGAATTTAACGAAATTTCCTTAAAACGTTTAAAAAGTTCTCAGACAGGTAGTCGACTTGCATTTCACTGAATTCAGTCTCATTAAATTCGCAGCTTTTCATAATAGAGGATGTATAAATGGAAAAGGATTAAAGCTTTCGGAACAGATTCAATGTACAGTGTCACGGTTTAAGAGATGTTTACCTTGCTGTCCTCGACTTTTCTACTCTTCTCGGTCCTTCTCTCCTTTCTTTTTGCGTTTGAAGCCCATCAAGCTTGCTTCTGTATTAATGACCTGCGCCGGTCTCGTAAAGAAGCAATTTAAGGAGTCCTCGGTGCGCTCTTTATCGCGATTTAAGGCCGCAGAATTACTCGTCTCGGTGAAATTCAACTCTTTACAACATAACGTCGTCTATTATAACATTGCAAGTACTAACAAATTTTACATTTACAACAAATAAGGAAACTGCAGGGTTACATTCGTTTCATAACATATAGTGGAATTTTAATGAAAGAAAATTAATTTTTTAACACGCTCGCGAATTGCATAATTTCGTTTTTAGCACGAGAAATATGAAATTTACGAACAAAAATTTTCATACAATTTTAATACTTTCTATCGAATACTTTCTTTACAATCTAGTCTCCTAATCCTCTTGAGCTACCAATGCCTCCTTATAAAACGAGTATTTTCATGGGCTCACATCGTTTTTGCACTTCGTAACGACTTAACGCTATTTCTCATATTTGTAGAAAGAGAATATTGTTCGTCGTTTTTTTATTTACGATATGAATCTCATTAAGCATTTTCAATGTTAGTTCTTTCACCAGGGTAGCAGCTTTCGTCGTAGTTCTTATGATACTTCTTTTGCAAAATGGTAGTGTTCGGATAATTGATTTTATTAATATTATCTTTGCACACTTCAGAAATAATTTTTATACATGAAAAGGAACTCTTGAAACATGCGAAGTATTACAATTATTTCGCATTAGAGTAAAAGTTTCTGCCATTCGGGTGTAATGGAATTTAAGTGCCAGTTAAGTAGAATATTCTAAACTATTTTCTGCCAAATTTTATATTGAAGTGTACCGTACGGAATGTCGCATACTTTTTGCTTTGAACCTCAATTGAATATATTGCATTTAATATCACCTAAATTTCATGAAAAAAATTCTGAGAATGCCACTTAAAAGTAGAAGAAGACATTATCTTTGGTACTCGCTTAAGGGGTTAGACCACCTTGGCGCTCGGAAAAATAGGTATAAAAATAAACTTTTTTTTTCACGCTGCCATTATGTATATAAAATGATCTTTATTTTACACATTAAAAAAAAATAAAAAGTACCTTGCTGATGGTGTACTTGATTTCTCTGTTAGGCATCGTCTAAAACATAAAAAATAATTTTTTTCTTATATAAAATGGTAATAGCTAAAATGTGACGTAGGATTTTTGTGATTGAGTGCCATGTTCGAAAGTTATACATTTTTTAAACTCAAAAATTCGATGCAAATTCGAGTTTTTTTTCAAACAGCTGTCATTTCTACAAAATTTATTTTAAAAATTTTCCCTACGTCGCATTTTAGCTATTACCCTTTTAAATGAGAAAAAAATTATTTTTTATGTTTGAGACGATGCCTAACAGAGAAATCAAGTACACCATCAGCAAGGATTTTCAAAAGAGGGTCCTACTTATCGGTCCTACTATATCTCCGCCATTTTTTATTTTTTTTAATCGTTAATATTGCAAATTGTTCATAAAACCACTATATATATGTGTAAAATAAAGATCATTTTATATACTTAATGGCAGCGTCAAAAAAAAGTTTATTTTTATACCTATTTTTCCGAGCGCCAAGGTGGCGTAACCCCTTAAGGGACATTGGTGCTTTTTATTTGCAAATTGTACCTCCAACGTGAGTAATCGTGGCATGCTTCCAAAGGTCACATTGCTTGTCAATGCGGATATCACCTTTAAATAGAGCAATAGAAATAGACAAAGTAATTGATGGGCACACATTAGTACTCGATAGACACTTTTGAGTCAGGTTTCTCGCGATGTGTGATCCTGCTAGCGCACTTTTATACTGTCCCACAACAAAAATATAAATTGAAGTTTTTAATCTAACGTATTAAGATGTTTTAAATAATAACTCTGGATTCGAATCTGAAATATTTGAACTTTATTTAATATACAGGCTGGTACGTTCGTTATGTTCGCCCTAACTCTTGAACAATTATTTTCCCTACAACGGATTTTATCTTAAATTAATTTTTCTTTAATTGCCTCTTCAAAATGAATTCAAGGTCATCGTAATTTTTTTAAGTAGAACCATATATGTGTAATCCGAGGCATTGAGAGCAAAAACGGACTAGCCCACATTTTTTTGCGAAATCGAATTAGCAGCAATAATGTATTCCAATAATATAAAATAGGAAAAATTAATTTTTCTTCAACGCGGGTTAGTCCGTCTTTTCTCTCAATGCCTCATCTCTGATCACACTTATTAGTCAATTTCTCCTAAAGTAGGTTTTGTATATTCTGAAAGAAATTAATACTGACTGACACGGGAACTCAAATTGGCGCTTCCACTTTTTCGCGTGTAACTCTCAAAGTACAACGGACAGAAAAAAATGTTTCAGACAAAAGTTTAATGGCGCAATAAGCGCTACAAACTTCCGCTAACAAAATATTTGCAAAAGTTTTTTTTCATCAGATATTTTTATTTTTAAACTCTTTTCAAAATTTTGATAACACAAGTTTTCAGCGCTTATTGTACCATTAAACTTTTGTTTGGAACATTTTTCTCTGTCCGCTGTACTTTGAGAGTTACACGCGAAAAAGTGGAAGTGCCAATTTGACTTTGAGGTTAGTTTTCCCGGTAGCAGGGCAGCGCCATGTTGAATCAGATATCAACACATACAGAATTGATCAGTGATTTATTCTTTCCCTTTGAATTTAAATACCGCTTATGAGAGTTCATCGACGTAATTAGTAATTTTTCTTTTCTCTCGTTGTAGTAATCGCATTTGACAATTGGACACTTTCATTAAGGTGCGAATCCGCGATGAGATTTTACACGAGACAAAAGTCTCAGCAACAGCTAAATGTAAATAATGGAGATATTCGCGAGAGATGAGATTTTTGGAAATATTTAATTTCGCGAAACTAATCACAAAATAATTAAACTCTGATGAGATTAAATAAATTCTTCTCTCATCGCGGATTTATGCCTTTAGACACGAAGCGTGTTGAACGAATCCTTAAAATCCGTTTGATATTTTCAGAGAACGTTATGTTCGCTCCCACGTTTAAAGCTTCGTCGAAAACACCAGGTAAATTTTCAAGAGAGGCGTGAAATTAACAGAATGCTTTGTACTATTGTGGATTGTACGGCTATTAAAAGGGACAGCGTTCAACGAGACAGACTCCGCTAATTAGCCGCGCGTTATCATACCGAATGCAATTAAAGCGTGATAACTGAAAACGAGAGTTACTGTAATCTCAGAGCTCCGAATGGGTGCTTGCACACCAACGAGTTACGACATTTTCGAGCAAACTCAACAGCTTCGGTGCGCCGCGTTTAAGGCAGGATACCACCTTCGCACTTAAAAAAAATTGAAAATTTTTGTTGTTCTCAAAGTACTCTTTCAAGTGTATAGAATCGAAATTCATTCATTAGAAAGGTGACCGGAACCTTTTTCTTGTGTAAAAACCGGATTGGAACAGATATATAAGTCTATATAAAACTTTAAACGCGTTTTTCTCGAAACGATGTTTTCCAAATCGGCGTGTCAGATTACTCCTATTATTTTCATCCGATTGACTTGAAACTTTGCACAATTCTTCCCCGTGGTGTAATCTAACGATGTACGTAGGACTTTTGCTGTAGCGTTGTTATTTTTCTTTTGGTGCGCAATTTTATAAACTTCTTTAAACTTTTTTACCCTAAAAAAATTGACCTTTTTGTTCAAATGGCCGCCATTTTCTTAAAAATCGAAATTTCGTAAAATCCCTACGTACAGCATTAAAAAATATTGTTGCCAATAGGAACATTCTTTGGTTTTTTTTTCTAAGAGCCACGTACAAAGCGGAATTTGACACGCCGTCTAACGATGTTCCTCCAAAGGAGTGTATTTTGGCGCCACCTACAAGACATTATTTTTCACTTTTTCAGTTGCAAAAAATGTGTAATTACAGATTAAAGTTACATTAATGAATGACTGAAACCGATTTTGTTTCTGCGCATTCTTTGTATGCAAAAAAAATTCATGAAAAACGCCTCCAAAATCGCAGTCAAAGGTGGTATCCTGCCTTAACAGCATTAAATCTATTGTGATTTTAGAAAAACATTCTATCACATATTGATGAAGCTATTTCATTGAATTTATTCTAATTTTTTTTTTTACCAAATGCAACAAATATTTTCATGCAAGTTTTTTCAATCGATTAGGATATCTCTTGCAGAAACACCATTGCATGAAAACAAGCGAATCCGTTCAGTGTTACGCCACATTAACGTTGCCTCATTTCCCGTGTGTGTTAAAATTAATCGAGGCGAAAATTAGCGTCATTCGCAACGTCTGGCTGCAGAAAACCAGCTCAGCTTTGTATCCCGGCGCTCGTCAGCCAATTACAATTATTAATCCTACCTCACCATCGACGCCCACGAAATTCTAATTTTACGGACGCTCTACCAAGTTACTGCTTATTTCCTGCTTTTGCAAGCACGACGAACTTGTCTCTGGAAATCGCATGGTGCCTTTGAATTTGTGAATATGCAGTTTTAGTGAATAATGTAGTCAAAAATCGATTATTCGTTGCACAAGAATAAGCCGGAGGCGTAGAATAAATTGCTATCGCTCGAGGGTTCGTTTCCAGGAATATTAATTCAATTTTTCAATCCACATGTTATGTTGAGATTAGGGCTGCGACTATTTGCTCGAATTTTTCGGTATTCGAATATTCGAATACTTCAGTCGCTCGATTATTTGGCGAATATAATTCGAATATCCAAGTATTCGAATGCTACTCCAATATTTAAGTATTCGAATAGTATGGTGTGTATTGTAAAAATCAAGTTCTTTTTAGGTTCATTTGTCAGGATGAAATCTTGTAAGCTAATTTTGACCCACTTCACAGTCAATAATATTCGAATAATAACATTCGAATACTCAAATATTCGAAGTTTATTCGTAGCATTCGAATACTTGTAAAATATTCGAATATTAAATTATTCGAATAGTTCCAGCCCTAGTTGAGATTACAGAAAGGATGGAAAATGATTGAAATCGATGTATTTTCTTGATCGAGGAATTATTTAAATGTTGTTGAAATTAAAGATAACACTGTACTCGTTGAATTAAAGATATGTGTGTACAGTTCTTTAATGATTACTGGTTAATAGAAAGAAGTAAAAATATATGTGGAGTTGAAACAACTGTGAATTTTTCTAAGCAGTGTCTGTGCTTCAAAATGCAGGGTTAAAAATAACGCTTTCTGGCAGGATACACTATATTTTTGCCACGTGGCGCACATTTATACACCACGAACTTGTAATTTGATATTTTGAAAAAAGTATTGTGCGCTGAGAAATCATAGCAATGGTCTGTAGTGAAATCTGATTTATCAAATTCTAATCAAGTGTGTCCGTATAGAGTTGACCTTCAAAGTCGGTTTCTTTGAAAATGAAATTTTTGGGAAAAACATTTATTCTATCATATCAATTTTTTTTTAAATAGAATAACTTGTTCTGTGTGGTGTCTGTCATTGGGACCATCTTGCAATTAGCAATTTCTGCATTAACACCTCGTTTGAGTGTTCATAAGTCCTTTAAATAATCATGAATTCGAAAATTTTGTCCCAATTAGGGTTTACACAAAAACCGACTTTTGAAAAAACCGGTTTTCGAATTCCACTATTCCCCAAAAACCGGTCAAACCAGTTTTCGAAGTTTCACAAAAATATATATTTAAAATAGAAAATAAATATTTATACTTATTTTAAATTTTTTTAGTTCTTTTAATATTCATTGAATTACAAACGTATAACAAAATAAAATATAATCTATCTGTACAAAACCAAATAAATAATAAAAAAAGCTAAAATCCGTACAATTTTTGAGTTCATTTAATATTTATGGATCCACAAAAATATAACACAACAAAGTACACTGCATTCAAAACCAAATGAAAAAAAAACTAAAATAACTAAAATCCGTACAAAATATAATTTATAAATCTTAATTTCATTTAGTATTTTTCTTCCGAAAGTATGAACTCATGAAGATTAGTTTTACAGTAAACTTATGTTAACGTTTTTAATTAAATAATTAATTCATTTTTACATATTAATTCTAGTACATAAAACCGTTTTTAATTTAAAACCCGATTTTCGAATTTTACAAATTTATAAAAAAACCGGTTCGTAAAAACCGACAAATCCTAGTCCCGATCATTAAATTATCGACACCCAAAATGAATGAAGCTAGATTCTTTATTGTCAATTCGCAATAATCAAACGTTCCTTGTCAATTTTACAAAACGACTGAACTCTCTGGAACAATGTTTCCATGGTTAATGATCCTTTGAAAATCATACGAAGGGGAACTAATAGGTGGGTAATTCCTGCTGTCAGCGAGCGCACCAAAAATTGCTACCGCCCCCATCTCTGGGCTCGTCTCACGTAATAGACCGAGGAATCGCCGAGGAAAGAACGATTCTTTATATAATACGCCCCCGCGGCCAAGATTAGCAAATCTCTTACGGTTCGTCAATGTTGGTTTTGGCTCGTTTTCGTTGGATTCACGTGGCCCCAACCGTCACGCCACGTCTGCTGGCTACCACGGTGCAAAGACCCTAACACAGCTTTCTTGAATTGGACTCAAATGTTGTTTACCCGAACCACGGAACCCACGGTTCGATTCGATCGCCCGTGGACACAAATATACCATTGTTATTTGCGATGTTACGCGAAATAATAAAGAGCAGAACGCGAAGTTCATGGAAATTTACGAAATGCGAAAAATGATTGTCCGAACGCTAAAATAGATTGGTAAATTAAATGTGGTTAAACTGTATTTTCAAAAATATAGTGTTGTAAAGCTCGCCACGACACGCATTTTTTCTATTTACAGTTTGTTTATCCAGTCATTACTATCCGAGCTAAAAATTATAAACAAAAAATGTTTCATCGTCCACAGTTAAGTTTTTAAACATAAATTGCGATAACTTTAGTCAATATTAACGGATCGTTATGAGACTCAAAACATAACTTCAGAAAATTCTAGCGATGCCGTAGAATGTATGCACAAAACCCTTAGACATTCCACGCGAAATCGGACACTTTTTGGAGTAACATTTCAGCTGTGGCACAAATTTGAATATGTTGTAGTCTTTAGAGATGTATAAACATATCTCGAAGGATTTTTGTAAATTTTTAAAAATGTAGATTTTAGAACTTTTTTTCAATAAATTATAACTATGGAAGTAGTAAACGGATGGAGATGAGGTTTACGGTGATTCGTAGAGAAGACATTGAAGTTTTAAGAAAAAATTATTTCAGTTTTTAAAAAAAAATTTTAACCATTTTTGTGCAATTATTATAAACAAATGCAGGTTTTTAACAGCGGGCGCGATTTTAAAAACCCGAAAAAAACAAAATATAGTTCTATCCTTCCTCTTCATGGTCTAATTGTCAAAAATATGGACACTTTAAAATTGGCCAAATGAAAATTAATTGAATGTGACGCTGCGTCGCTCAGCACCGGCTCGACTGGTCGGGCCGTGCGGTACTCGCAGCGGCCAAGCGGCTACACCTGCTGTTCTTATACGTATTTGTAAAAAAATGAAAGAGGAAAACTATTACTGTTTTTTATACCCAACATTAGGGTGGAGTGAAAAAAACTTTTTTTCGATGATCAATTTCTAATAGTGCGGAAAAGTTGTCTACTTGGCCCAATAAAACGTGTAAAAAATTTCAGCCCGATCGGATAATTTCTTCTGTGTGCACCAAAGGCCTTAACTTTCAAAATTTTAGTACAAAACTTAAAATTAAAAAAAAAAAAAAAAAAAAAAAAAAAAAATACAAAATACATAAAAAAACAATTAAATTATTAAAAAAAACGAAAAAATATAAAATACAAAAAACAAGGAGCCCGACGTACAGCTACCTCCGCGTGGTTGGTTCTGGGCCACTTGTTCCGTTAGGAAAGTGAGCGAAGAGCTGCATTTTTTTATAGTTTACAGTGCCATTCCTATCGTTCCGAAACCAGCCACGGGTGTTTCTTTGCTTCATTTACGCAACAAATATAGTCTTGGGTATAAAAAAAGGTAGAATCCACCAACTGAAGAAAGTTGCAGTTTCTTAAGTTTTGCACTAAAATGTTGAAAGTAAAGGCCTTTGGTGCACAGGGAAGAAATTATCCGATCGAGCTGAAATTTTTTACACGTTTTATTGGGCCAAGTAGACAACTTTTACGCACTATTAGAATTTGATCATTGAAGAAATGTTTTTTTCACTCCACCCTACCCAACATAATACAGTATCTCAATTTTTGGTGCTCGCAATATTTTCCTTGAAACGAGGGTGACCTTCAGTTATTTAAATGGAATGCTATATACTTGATTATCCAATATGAAAGTGACTGTCAAGACAAATTCAACCATATGGTATACTATGACCTTCAAGGCCACACAAGGTTAGGAATGAAAGAAATAAACTCTATCTACTATTTCAATATATTTATAACCTAATATTGCGAACACCAAAAATTGAGATACTGTATTATGATGGGTATAAAAAACAGTAAAAGTTTTCCTCTTTCATTTTTTTACAAATTCTTACTATTTACGAGAACACTGTATATTGTATAAGAATAGCAGATATAGCCGCTTGGCCGCTGCGAGTTCCGCATGGCCCGACCAGTCGAGCCGGTGCTGAGCAGCGTCACATTCAATTAATTTTCATTTGGCCAATTTTAAAGTGTCCATATTTTTGACAATTAGACCATGAAGAGGAAGGATAGAACTATATTTTTTTTTTCAGGTTTTTAAAATCGCGCCCGATGTTAAAAAAAACTGCATATGTTTATAATAATTGCACAAAAAAGGTTCAAATTTTTTTTTTAAAACTGAAATAATTTTTTCTTAAAACTTCTCTACAAATCACCGTAAACCTCATCTCCATCCGTTTACTACTTCCATAGTTATAATTTATTGAAAAAAAGTTAGCACTTACCTTCAAACAGCTGTAAAATCTACATTTTTCAAAATTTACAAAAATCCTTCGAGATATGTTTATACATCTCTAAAGACTACAACATATTCAAATTTGAGCCACATCCGAAATGTTACTCCAAAAAGTGTCCGATTTTGCGTGGAATGTTAAAAAACGTAATAATATTTCATTAAGAATTAATACTGGACATAACGCATGTTTTTCAACGTTCGCCGTTAAAAAGTATCGAGGCAATTTTGAGGTACATATAACTTGCAGCTACAAAGTTTTTCCTTAATATACCAGGAAGATTTTCTGATTAATAAATAATTGTAGAAGATATGACGATATGTATAAATCTCGCGCGCCACCAACAGACAGCAGCCGCGTATAATGCGCTACTTAGCACTCTTAGCACTCGCGTCGACTGTTGCTGCCGCGGGATGGCAAGTTATCGCAATTTATGTTTAAAGACATATTGACTTTGGACGATGAAAAATTTTTTGTTCATAATTTTTAGCTCGAATAGTAATGATTCGATAAACAAACTGTAAATAGAAAAACTGTGTGCCGTGACGAGCTTTACAACACTATATTTTTGAAAATACAGTTTAACCACATTTAATTTACCAATCTTTTTTAGCGTTTCAACAATATTATTTTTCCCATTTTCGAGCGCTAGTCCTCTTATTGCATCCGACCCTTCAATTGACGAATAGAAATGGTTTCACACTGAAACACTATTTTTCGGATAACAGAATATACGAAGGGAAATTAATAAACGAAGCTCACCGGTGTTTGTTCTTTAATATGATTAAACTAAATTGAAGTGCTTACCTGAATAATTCATGTAAAAATATACCTACGTAGCCAATATTTCAACATACATATCCAACTGAAAGCAGTACATTTTTTTCGTAATTCCTCGTACTTGAGCAGAAATGAAAAAAATCATTACTCATATTTTATAAATAATTTCCAAACAATTAAAAGTAAAATATAAAATAATTGCGGATAAAGTGCAAGAAAGTAATTCCTAAAAACAATACTTTCTAAATAAACGAATAATTTATAAAAAAAATTTACACTTCTAGAATGCTTATTGCAAGTAAAATACATCATTCAAATTAGAAAAAAAATATGAAATTTTACACCCAAAGTATTTAAAACTATTCAGTAAGTGATACAATGCAAACTACTATTTAATTAAATTCATTTAGTTCAAGAAACAATAGAAATTACAACTAATTCGAACTACACAGTTTGGAGTAACATGTGTGAGCTTCTGAACCCAACACGTTCAACTTACTAACATCCAGTTTGTCTTCATATTCTCTATATATTTTAAGATTCCATTTAATGATCAGATGCGGAGACGATCATAGTGGTTTAACGTCATGGATTTTTATCGTCAGGCGTTTGGTCACCTGGAAGCGAGCCACCGCCACCCCCAAAAGAGCCAAGCCCCGAACAAAAGGAGTCTCAAAAGGATGGTAGAATTCCATCCGTCTGGACGCCTTCCAGCGCCGGAGCCAGCCCCGTTCCAGAGAAAAAGGAATTTCGGCCAGTGCAATTCGAAAGCCCCGTTCTAAGCCGAAAAAAGCTAGCGCAGCAAGAAGTGAGTTACCAAGATTTACACCACGATCCCTTTCCACGTGCTCGTAAAATTTAGACGGGCTATTAAATCTTTCCGCCTCGCTGATATTGTGCGACGTGCAGATTTGTATAATCGCGCTGAAATTTTACGCGTATCTCTTATCAAGTCTATCATTATCCATATACGAATTTTAATTGTTATTTGCATGGTATAATGTGTGTTTAAAATTTTATATACGTATAATATAAATATCGTGTATTGGATAGCATTCAATCTTTTTATTTAAATTTTCTCTGATAGTTCATATGTATTTGGAGACATTCAATAGGGTGAAATTGTCGCACATATCTTCGCGATTATTTAAGAAATTATTTTCAGTGCAAAGTGAAATGTTGTTTGCAAATTGAAAATTAAAGATTCGAAAATTACGCGATTCCCTTTTATGCCAGGGTATATAGTTGTACTTCATCTGCGCTTGCACAACTTTTGTAGACAGCGTCGGAGGCACCAGCACCCTGGGAGCCTGGACGAGAAAAGAAGGAGGCGTCTCAAAGTAGTTACGAAAGCAGCAGTGTGCGAATTGTCAATTCGCATTCGGCCCCATCGCAAGGTTTAAATTCGTTGGCTTCGGCGCCCCGTTTACCGCGCGCTCAAAATCCCACCATCACGTTATTGCAGAAAGCAAGAGGTAAGCCACAGGGGATAGACCATGCAGATAAATAGGAGAAAGTCATAAATAAATGAGACGTTGTTTTTCAAAGTGGTATAACCCAATTTTTTGGAAACATGGGTTAATGTTAGTTTTAGTCAGATATAGATATCCACTTTTTATATTTATATTCACACAGTCAATGGTGTATAATACCCTCATGAATTAATAGAAAAAAGTTGAACTGTAAAATGTTATTGCTGGTATGTTTTTTTCGAAAGTGGTATAAGCCCATATTTGGGAAAAAATACTTCACTATGCTAAGTGTAAAGGAGAAATAAGTTTGTTATTATTAGTTATCTTAACGATGTAATTTACTTTTCATACTAGTTTATTTATAAAATCATTATAATATAACTGAAATTATTTATTAATAAACTCGATGATTCGTTTACTTGTAAGTAACGAAGACATGCATGTCTTCGTTTTAATTATTATTTTTTACATTAAAAAATACATTTCACAAAAGCCAACTTCAATTAATATATTTTAAAATTGCTGTTGGTTATATTTTTCATAATATGTTATTGTTGAAAGTGGTATAAGTCCATTTGTAGCTAAAAAAATCGTTTATTTTCTTTAACATTTTTATTGATTATTATTCCATAATAGAATTTAACAAGTTTATAGTTTTTTTAGTATACGAATATTTTTAAGTTGATTCAAACGCAAACGCTTAAATATCTCAATGTATGAATACATGGACTTATACCACTTTCAAAAACAACGGCTCAAATGACTTTGATCGTGGACAATAAATACTAAAAATAATTTTAATCTTATTTCACCTACATTATCGTGGGAAAGTTTGTAAACAATGATTAGCAAAAGAGATAAACATCGCAAAAGCTTGCATCCATACCTTACAAATATTAATAATTTTAGTTTCGTTAAAATTAATCATAAGTATTCACTCCTATATCATTTTCAAAAACTCATTTCCCCTTTTTCATAAGTAGTATAACGGCAAACTAGTAAAACGTAGGTATTCTGTACAATTATACTAATTGGCTAGAGTACCTAATAAGCCCAGAGATGGGCAAAAAATTATTTCAAATAAAAAATTGAGTTCGACTAAAAGACGAAAATTTTATTCGAGACTCATGAATAAGACTAACCCGAGTCACTTTTTAATCGAAGCGCTCATGATTGAAATCATGGGGATTTAATCGTCAGTCATGATTGAACTACTTCAATCATGGGGATTCAATCGTCGGCTATGATTGAACTACCTTCAATCAGGATAGCACTAAGAACGGAAAAATGCGAAATTCTTCATCGAATCTGCACGGAAGTGACATCAATCGTCTCCTTGTGTTTTCCCGGCAAAAATGATACCAAACCTGACATAATTTGAACTACGATTATTAACGGTATTATACATAAAATTTATTTGCAGAATTGAAAGCCCCGTTCCGTTAAAAGTAGTCCGATTTAAATTATTGTCTGTCCGTTTAATCGGGCGAATGCAAGGAATCCATTGGTGCCACTTTCATATTGATACGATGAAAAATAAAGAAATTCACTTTCTGTATAATAGACGACACATCGCTGAGCAACTCCAGGCGCCTGTTTAGACGGGTGAACGATACAATGTCGCTCGGCTTGGGCCTCGCGCGGAATCTATCAAAGGCTCTCGCGAGCAGGGTTTGGCGGAAATCCCGTGCGCCCGTATCAGGAACAGCGGTAGGGGAATTCCACGCATGCGCGCGATGACGCGGTGACGTCAAACCAATCAACGCCAAGAAACGAAACTTGACGGTGGCGCCGTTTCATTTCCCATCTTGACGGTGGCGCCGTTTCGTTTCCCATCTTGGCGTTGATTGGTTTGACGTCACCGCGCCCATGCGTGGACTTCCCCACCGCTATTCCTGATACGGGCGCACGGCATTTCCGCCAATAGTCCAGTGAAATTAGGATATGTCTTCGGAATAAATCCCAGCAAGTTAAATTTTGGTATGGGCCTTTATTTCGTCGTTTTAAACAATATGTCAAAAGTCCCCATCGATCCCACCCCCGCTAAAAATTTTACAGAGGGTTGAAGGTAAAAAAATGTTTTTTTTTTCGCGAATATCTCGTTATCTAGCAGTTTTGCGACAAAAATAGTTATTATACAATTTACAGCCCAGGAAATTCTCTACAAAAAAGGTTGTATGAGATTTTTTCGTAGGAGTAACCATTTTCATGTGTGTCGGGTTACCAAGTTTCAACCCCCTACTTTTGACAAGGGAAGATCCCGAACCCGGAAATTCAAAAAATTATGAAACTCTGTAAATATGTAGGGGAAGTCCTCCCGAGTACAACGCAATTTCGTTTGCTGCCCAAATTCACTCCAAGAGGGTGCAATTAACCCCTGAAAATTTTTTATTTTTTATTATTACTCGCGGACTTTAGGAGAAAAAAAAAGTGTTCAGGACAAAGCACAAAATCGAAATAAAAACGGATTTTCAGGTGTCAATTTCACCCCCATAGAGTGAATTTGAGCAGCAAACGAAATTGCGTTGTACTCAGGAGGACTTCCCCCACTTATTTACAGTTTCATAATTTTTAGAATTTCCGGGTTCGGGATTTTCCCTTGTCAAAAGTATGGGGGTGGAAACATGGTAACCCGGCATACATGAAAATGGTTACTCCTACGAAAAAACCCATGATACCTTTTTTGTAGAGACCTAAGCTAAAAATGGTATAATAACTATTTTTGGCGCAAAACTGCTAGATAACGAGATATTCGCGAAAAACAGTTGTTGTTATTTTCAACCCTCTGTTAAATTTTTAGCTGCAGTCGGATCGATGGAGACTTTTGACATATTGTTTAAAACGACCAAATAAAGGCCCATACAAAAATTTAGCTTGCTGGGGATTATTCCGTAGATTGGGCAGATTTCCATCTAATTTCACTGGACTAAAACTCTGCTCGCCTAGGTTAGTCGAGCTACAATCGACTGAATTACGATTGAATACGAGAACACTGTTCATTCAATCATGATTGAATCCCCATGATTGACGTAGTTCAATCATGAGCGCTTCGATTAAAAATTGACTCGGGCTAGTCTTATTTATGACGAATAAGACTAAAGTCCCTTTTATTTGATACGTCATTTAAATAATTTGTTATTTAAATAATGACCATCTCTGTTTAATAAGCAGCGTGCGGGGGAAATCCCGTGCGCCCGTAACAGGGTTAGCGGTGGGGGAACTCCACGCATGCGCGCGATGGCGCGGCGACCGTCGAACCAATCAACGCCAAGATGAAAATTCGCCGACGCCAGCGCCATCTAGCGAGACCGCGGCCAACCAGCGGCGTCGGGGAATCCGTTGTCGACGCTGGTTCGCGTCGGCGAATTTTCATCTTGGCGTTGATTGGTTTGACGTCATCGCGCCATCGCGCGCAAGCTGCCAATAAGTATTTAAAAAACAATCTTCCCAACTTTTCCATCTACAATCAATTGTTATTAAAATTTAACGAAAATATTGCTTTATGTAAACCGAATTACATATTGGTAAGTATATTAAAGGTTTTCCTTTTTTTTTTTTTGTCATTTTAGAGGGACAATTGCCAAAGGGGGCAGCCTACTTAGAGGAAACCGAAACAATAAAACGTCCCCCGAGCGATGAAAAGTCATTAATTAGTCCCGGTGAAATAAGTGAGTACATCCTTCGTTTAACTTCGATCGTCGACATTTTGCGACCTGTACTGTGCACCATTCAAGTTTTAAGCATATCCGAGAACACTTCGTGGACCCACGCGTTGACTAATATCAAAGCGCGATCTATTTCTACCGTGCATCAAGGACACTTTGATGATTTTGACGTTGGCATGGTGCACGTAATATAATAAATCAGTCCGTCCAAGTGCTCCTTCCTTAACGTTGCGCGAGTGTTTTTTTACGGTTGCCGCATTGTGAAATTAAACTGATGTTCGCTCAGTCTACACCGTGAAGAAAGAGTACGAGAGCGAGCCGGAAACGGAAAGCGAACTGCCGAAGAAGATGGCCGATTTGGGTCCTCGAAAATTCGAGGGTATCGGCCCAACAACTAAGGAGGGTATTCCTCTTGTTTTACGATCGGTAGGTCTGTAAAAAATTACTGAAGTCTTAAAGTTGTTCGGAAGTCGCGAGTAAAAGAAGGGTTTCGATTAATATAATTCTTCGAGTCTTGTTAATCCCTCACTGCATATATGTTTTTATAAAGCATGGAATTAGTAAGGTTCATTTTTGAAGTTCAAACACTTTTTGGGGTCTCATTTATTTAAATCTCCGCGAGTATGTAACGCAAGAAATACTTTTTCTTTTACAATTTTAATTCCTTCTGATTTGTGATAGATCTTCTATTTTGTCTGTAGTGGAATATCGTTTTGAAACCGTTTAATAACTAATAATTAGATTTATAAGAATGAAAAGTATTGATTTAATTCTCAATTTTAATAAACAGTTTTATAAATATAACAGCTTTTGTAGTAAGGGATTAAATTGGCAAGCTTGAGTAATAGAATAATTTCTACCAAAGTAAGTGCAACGCTTTTAATTATCAATTCTCACCTCGTGCGTATAAATATTGCAATAGAACTCGGTAAGTACAGACATAAAATACATTTATTAAAATGTAATTTGTAAAAGGGAATATACCTGTGCTTCCAAAAAGATGATAGTAATTTCTTTACGAAATGGAAATGTATTATTTCAATCACTTTCTTAATGTAAATTATAAATTCCGAAAATAAGAGATTGAGAAGTAACTGTCGCTTTCTAAGTGGAGGAAAATTTATATTTTCACGTCTGCGTTGTTTGACTCGAGCAAAAACGTTTTAGGAGGTGAAGGAGAATAATCAAACGAAATGGTACAAGAAAATGTACGACTCGTTACATCGTGCAGACCGAAACGGTGAGTTTGCGTTAAAAGCGAATGTTTCACAGTTGCAATGCTTAGACGAGGCCATTGAGAATTTTTTTTAAATTGTAACAACGATTAATGCTACTAAGATGTTTATTTGTGCATGGTGCTTAGAATGCATCGTGATTGCAAAAATAAGTAGACATTCCCAGTGTTTATTTATTTTTTATCTTGAAGTAACCGAATCAATAGTGTGCTTTATATTTCTATGAAACAACAATTCATCAAGTATATTTTACTAAAATTGGCTGTTTCATAGTGTTATATCTAAAATACACCACAAGTAAATGCAATGGTAGATTAAATTGGATGATTTTATTTAATATGGCAATAATATAGATACACTTTTTAATTAACTCTTTCTACTTTCCACGTATTGCCATTCGACAAAATTATTTTAACATGTCCAATATAAACCACAGCAGCAAAAATTCCCACAAAAGTTACACTGAATTCCTTATTAGCGATCCTTAAAGCGTCGGATGTTTTTGCAGAACAAATTAAGTAATATTTCTCAACTGCATTTGCTGTAATTTATATGCTCAGAGGAGGCCATAATCTGGACTATTTAGTGCTTTTTAGACAGAAATCGTAGAATTTACATAGCCATTATTATAAAAAATGGCTTTAAAGATAATATTTTCGATGCCGTCTCATCGACTTTGTGTTTTCTTACGAGTTGTATATTTTGGTGAATAGGAAAGTTAAACGTGATCGCCCAAAAGATTTTCCAAGTTGGTATTCTAGTATTTTGAAATTTTTGTCAATTGTAATAAACCCAGTTTTTTTCCTAATTATGAGGAATTTTGTTTTACATCCACTGTGAACTGTGAACCCATTACATTTTATGCAAGGGTAAATTTGTAACAAAAACACCAATTCAATTCCACTTAATTTGTTTCGCAAATTGGTTGTAATAATTATTGCCTTATCCGAAGCATTAACGTAGAAGTGTGTCCCCAAAATGAATTAAATGTTCTCTTCAATCCCAAATTATGCTAGGTCCTACGATATTTACTTTCACTTGCTCGCGTAAAGCACTTATTCAATTAGTACTCCAATCACATTACATTTCACTATTTTGTTTAAATGAATTACCTATTTTGCACCACAGAATATCGTATATATATTATACATATATCGTACCAAAATAACACACCTACCTAATCAAAATTGGAACAAGAAAATTTTGCGAAGCACGGTGCGTTGGATTTTTAAAATAATTTTACGAATGGGAATGCATTATTAGCGGGACGAAAGAGTCGTCAGGTTTCATATTTAATCTCGTTTTCAGATGACTACGTAACCATTCGTTACAAACCCAGAAGAGGTGAATACACTCTCCGCTGCACGTTTGACGGTTGACAAAATTGCAATATAAAAATACTAATGACAATAACGAAGCTTAGCCGGACATTAACATGTTGCAATGACGGTCTTCTTCTTCGGCCAATTTCGCACGCCATTCGACGGCAAATAGACGCGTTCTGTGCGAATAACTTTGATGTTACCAATAGCGTTTCAATGTGTGCCAGAATTATCGAAGCCTTACGTAACACCAGATAACTATAGTGATTGGTTTTTAACGAAACTAATCGTTCCTGCGTGAAAGTAACAATAAACGATATATGTAACCGTGTGCTGCGAGTGTCCCTTATTTCTAACATCTTACTGCCGATTAACTTTCCCTAACCGATCGATTTCCTTTGCAACTTTTCTCTGATTAATGGGATTAGTCATTGGACATGGAACACCCATTTTTTTAGACTCTATAAAATTACAAAGGAGTTTATGGAGATATGTAAAAGTTGTGACGTCTTTAAAGCAGAGTTGATCATTATCTAGATAAAAAATTATTTAAATAACGATCGAATTAATGATACTTTATCTTTATTCGTTATTCGAGGCTCGAATAATCGAAGTTATCTTTATTCGAAGAGCAATGATAATAAATAATTTTATTGGATGAGAATTTATTCGACGAATAAAGATAATTTTTTTATTCGATGGGAATTTATTCGACGAATGAAGATAATTTTTCTATTCGATGAAAATTTATTCGACGAATAACGACAGTTTTTTATTCGAAGGTTTTATTCGAGTAAATGCGTCGAATAAATTTTTCATCCGTAGCATTTATCTGGAATTATATGGAAGTGCGATTTCCTTTTTTCAGAATCATTTGGATTCTCCATGTATTCTTTCTTTTTTTAATGGACCTACACCTGTCTGTCTGTTCTGCTTCCAATAACTCGTCCTGTGAATAATGAAAAGAATAATAAACTCGTTACAACTCAAACGTTCAGTCTTCATGAAAAATGTTTTTTTTACTAGTACAGTTATAAATTCAAATATGTTTATTTGTAATATGCTCTAGATATAAATAGTAAATAAAATAAACTTATCTATGCTTTAACATCAAGTTGAGGCTTTTTTTATTTGTTTTTAAAAATTGCATTTTTTTAAAACGGGCGTATATCGTATTCAGCGATTTTGTTGCAAATTTTAAAAATAAAATAAGTTTAATGCTTTTTGCAATTCCGAAAATTCACTCATCTTCATATTTTCCAATAAAATGTTGTCGCCCAGAGAACTTTATCTGTAGAACACATTTTATAGCTGGTCGATAAGAGAATAATAATTACGACGAGTTGTATCGAGTAAATTCAACGTATTATAATATTTCAGCTTTATTTGAATCACTATTTTTTATTACATATGTGGAAGACATCGCGAGAATATAAACACTGTAATAAAGAAGTAGATGTTAAATGCAACTTAATTAAACACACACATTGTTTAAACCCATCGATTATTTATTTATAATCGACTGCAACACCTTCACAGAAACTAACAAGGGATGATCCCGAACCCGAAAATTCAAAAAATTCTGAAAGTTTGTGAATATGCAGAGGATTTCCTCCTAATTACAACACAATTTGGTTTGATGCCCAAATTCACTCGAAGGGTGTGAAATTATCCCCCGAAAATTCGGCTATTTTCCGATTTTGTGTTGTAACTCGCGAACTGAAAGAGATAGAAACAAAGTTTCAAGACAAAAGTTACTTCTTTTAATTAGATCTATCATTTGGTAAAAAATTATTTTACACTTCACAAGTCATAACACAAAATCGGAAAATAACCGGATTTTCAGGGGTCAATTACACCCCCTTAGAGTGAATTTGGGCAGCAAACAAAAATTGCGTTAGAATCGAGAGGAAATTCCCTACATATTCACAAAGTTTCAGAATATTTTGAATTTCCGGGTTCGGGATGCTCCCTTGTAAGTTTCATTCCATACGAGCTGTGTTGCAAACGCGTGTACCCACATAGTTGCTGCGCTGTTTGGTGATGGATGAACAATAGAATTAACTTAACACTCTCACGAATCAGTGTAAATATATATTTTTTTTAATCATTTGGAAAAATCTTTTTTCCAGGGACGAGATACGGCTATGGAAGTGGCAGTGGTTATTTAAGCGAACCAGAGCATCGTTTGTACTCGGAACGTTCTGCTACACTTGACAGTCGTCGACGACTACGTAATAAAGAAAATGATTTCTCTACGTCGACTGTGCCGAGAAAGTAAGAAATCTTTCTAATACATATAAAATCTTTTAAAGTTTCTTACGTACGTTACCATATTGAGTTTCCGTCGTGGGATTTTAGAGTGACTCAAAACAAGAACAACCGTGTGTTTTATTTGGGCCCTATCGCCCTTTAAGGGGGTGAAAACTAAGCTCAAAGTTAAATTGGCACTTCCACTTTTTCGCGTATAACTCTCAAAGTACAACAGACAGAAAAAAATGTTCCAGACAAAAGTTTAATGGTAGGGGAAAGGTGGGATAGTTGATCAGCGGGGATACATGATCACATTAGTTTTTTACTTAATATATTGGCAATTTGTGCCTGCTGTCACGCTAGCGTGGCAATGTTTACATTATCGCAACACTTCACGTTGCAGTTTTCTTTTGAGAGCATAGAATCCCTAGGGTAAAGAGTACAATGGTTGGCCACTTAAGTAAGAGTGTCACATAAATAATGAATTATAAGTGTGAATTTAGTAAATTTGCATTGGAAATCAATACAAATAAGTAAAAAAAAGTCCTAATAAACTAAAAATAAATGGAGTTTATTTAAAAAAAAGCAAGAATTTATAAAAATATACAAAAAATGTGTTGACTACGAAAAAATATAGTTATTGGCATGGTCACGACAGTAGTTGCCCGATCGGTTCGACAGTGATTGGCCGCTATTTGACACATAATATAACCCAAAAGAAAATGTTATATAGCTTTTATAATGTGTTCATCAGTATATTCTTTCCCATATTTCCTATCACCTTTTTTCACTTTTGGCATATTTTATAGTGGGGTAATTCAGTTCTACTAAAAAATTCAAAATTTTTACAATTTATCTACTAGGAAAGCATAATTTAAATTTTAACTTCAATTTACCTAAATAAATTCTGTAATCAAATTAAATTTGAATAATCTAATTAATTCAATCAAATTTCATTTTTAATTCCAATTTAATTAAATAAATTTAATAATCAAATTGAATTTGAATACACCAATTAAAATTCAAATCACAGGAAACTTAAAATATAACTATACAATGTAACATACCTATAATTGTACTTCTTCTTTTTATTTAATTATACTATAATTATATAAATGTTGAATCTTTCTTACAAATGACCGTTTCAGTACCGCTAATGAATAGGGGGCCAATAACCGTTTTACCGTTACTAAGGTTATAAAACAATCATCGGCCGCCCGGCCAATTATTGCCATTCAACATTATTCATATGACAGTTGTTGGCCCCCTGTATTTTTCATAATATATGTATAATTTTAACAAATAAATAATTCTTTTATAAAGTTTCAACTTTTATTTATCGATATATACCGAATATGAGAGATATACATATCATAAATACATTAAACTATTCGTAAACTTTTAACTGTACTCTTATGGTTTTTTGATTAAATGGCTGTAATTTCCAAGCTTCAAAGCCGAGTCATCCTATTTGCTTTTATATATAATCACAGTATATAGTGAGTGGAGAAATGTTGATTACATCCGAAGCAAGAAAGTACAAAGAATATGAATATGTTCATTAAAAAAGGCATAACATTGGTATTTCTTTATATTCATTTATTTCTCAAAATATGGCCAATCATTGTCAGGTGGCCAACCACTGTACTCTTTACCCTAGTAGCATTTATTTGTTGGGAGTTTGTTGGGCCAATGACGTGTTATCCGTTGGCCAACTGTTGAAGTGTCGCGCTATTTTTAAATGGGCCAACGATTGTAACCAACGTAGGCCCAACGTCATTTAACACGAAGGCCCAACCGAAGGTTTCTTTCCATAGGCCCAACTGGGCCCAACTGAAGGCTTCTTTCCAAAAGACGTCTTAAAAACGTCCAGAAGGCGTCTTAAAGAACTTCAAAAGACGTCGTAAATACGTCTTCTTCAGGTCTGGTTTAGGAAAAAAAAAAATTCGCGGTGAGGAGAATCGAACCCAAGCTTTCCGCTTACAAAGCAACCGCTGTTCGCAGCTGACCAACACACTTGCTTGTAAAGACTTATAATTTCTAGTTACATAACTAGTATTAATTGTTTATGAAAACTGTGCAGTGACGCGAAATATTCTACAAAATATCATCATCCAACCTTTAGACTCATTCCTTAAAATTTCACATTTGTCTTAAGACAGACGTCCTCATTACGTATTTATAAATAAGAAAAGAAAAATCACAACAGGTTTTTTGATGTAGCAAATTTTCTGACGTTTGTAAGACGACATTTAATCATCGTTGTAAATTTTTTGTTAATTAACCAACCATAGTAATTGTAGGCCCAACATTGGATATTCGTAGGCAAACTGTCGTAACTTTTTGTTAATTAACCAACCATAACAATTGTAGGCCCAACATTGAATATTCGTTGGCAAACTGTCGTAACTTTTTGTTAATTAACCAACCATAACAATTGTAGGCCCAACATTGAATATTCGTTGGCAAACTGTCGTAACTTTTTGTTAATTAACCAACCATAACAATTGTAGGCCCAACATTGAATAGTCGTTGGCAAACTGTCGTAACTTTTTTGCCGTAGGCCCTGTGTTGGGAATTTGTAGGCACAAACACTAACTATATCCCAACTAATTCCCAACTGTTGGCAACCGTTGGCCAACCAAAAATGCTACTAGGGATAATGTTGTTATAAGCTTCGATCTTATTTGCAGGCAAAAAGTAAATATTTCGGTCTGCTTGTTCTTCCTCCTTTTCGAGTAAATGTTGCATTTTCAACGATTTGAAATATACTAAGTAAAAACGGCAATCTCGAGTCAATTAATGGTATTTATTGATACATCTAAATATTTAAGGTAAGTTTAATTTTTCATCTTTTTCAAGTCGAGTGCATTAAGGGATACATGATCAGTGTGTAAGGTGGGATACTTGAGCAGCTGAAAATGCTCCAATAAAGAACCATAGAACGGCTAATGAAACAGAAAAATACGGCAAAGAAAGTGAGAAGGAAAATCTTTTCTTTATCATCATCTTAATCAGATGATATCTAAGTGAAATGTCTTTTAAGAATGCATTTGTGTTGTTTTATGTCATAGAGTTTAATTCTTCGGTTTCATTTTTTCAGTAATTCCTTCAAGTTTGTTTACTTTCTTTTTATGATATTCCCTTTATTTCATGTTATTGACGAAGATAATAAATATTTTTTAGAAAGTTAATGTGTTATTTACTCTGAAAGTTCACTGATCAAGTCTCCCTAACCGTTTGATCAAGTCTCCCCTTCAGTGGGGGATACTTGTGCATAACGTCACTGCCAGAAAATGTTGAAATTCTGTCATTAAAATTAGTTTTCAGCTCTCAACGTTGTCAAAGTATATTGAGAATACTCTAAAAATCACAACTTACATAATTAAATAGAAACAAAGCAAACCATTATTATTATTTCAATAAAAAAGCATAACTGTGATCAACTATCCCAACTTTCCCCTACGATAAGCGCTGAAAACTTGCGTTAACAAAATTTTGAAAAGAGTTTGAAAAGAAAAATATGTGATGAAAAAAAAATTTTCAAAAATTTGGTAACGGAAGTTTGTAGTGCTAATTGCACCATTAAGGTTTTGTTTGAAACATTTTTCCTGTCTGTTGTACTTTGAGAGTTATACGCGAGAAAGTGGAAGTGCCAATTTGACTTTTAGGTTAGTTTTCACTCACTCAAAGGGCGATAGGGCCCAAATGAAACACACCGTTGTTCTTGTTTTGAGTCACTCTAAAAACCCACAAAGTTGAGTTCCAATCGGTGAGTCCGGGTTCGCGGTGTTCCCTTGTTAGTAATTCAATGTAATACGACAGAGTTTTTATAAACAATCTCCGATATCGCCTTATCATTGTAAAGATTTCTGTTATTATTGGCGATATTGGAAAATATGAAATATAATAATATTTTTTAGACAGTATGATTTTGTTACTCCAATGTTTCTCTTCAGTTCTACTTATAAGAGCAGTTAATATTTGTTTAAGTGTTACATACGAGGTCCTTCGGGGATTTTAAAATTATTAAAATTATTATCAAAAACTTTTACTTAAATTAAGTAATATTCCTTTCGACAGTAAATTTATACTTCTCGTATTTATAATGACATTCTATTTTTCTATTTAATATTACAAGTAGAGTAACGCTTTTGATTAACTGGAGTAAAAGCATTTAAGTGCTATTTTCGAATGTACGGATATTAGAAGTTGTAGGTACATATACAGTAGAGCGTCAATTATCCGAACCTCGATTAACCAAACGGTCGATTATCCGAAGGAGGACTTCCCCTACATATTCACAAAGTTTCATAATTTTTTGAATTTCCGGGTTCGGGATCTTCCCTTGTCAAGAGTATAGGGGTTGAAACTTGGTAACCCGACATACATGAAAATGGTCACTCCTACCAAAAAAACTCATACGACCTTTTTTGTAGAGAATTTCCTAAGCTATATATTGTGTAATAACTATTTTTGTCGCAAACCTGCTATATAACGAGATACTCGCGAAAAACAGTTGTTTTTTTTTGTTCAACCCTCTGTAAAATTTTTAGCGACAGTAGAATCGATGGGGACTTTTGATATATTGTTTAAACCGACCAAATAAAGGCCCATACCAAAATTTAGCTTGCTGGGAATTATTCCGCAGATTGGGCAGATTTCCGTCTAATTTCACTGGACTATAATATAAATTAACAGTAGTACTCCTGTATTTAATAAGCAATTTTAGGTGTAATTCCTATGATTATAAACTGAGTAAAGTACATGCATGCTTCATTCTCCGAACTCTTCGAATTTCCGAACCACCTCTGTCCCAAGCAGTTCGTATAATTCACTCTCTACTGTAATTTGATTAAATCGAAGGTTGGCGTTATGTCGACTGAGAGCAACCTTTGTGACAGTTTCTACTTTTCGTTGCAGAAATGGAGCACTGAAGTATATACCAGACATTTATAAGAACCAGCCCGGACGCATCGAGGACTACGAACCTGGACGATCATCGATTGCTGAAAAGGAAGCGAAGGAGGTAAGCGAATCACGAGCCCAGAAAACTAATCCTCGCCCTGACAAATACATCTTTCAAAACGGATGCCCTCTGAGACTGCGCTACCGCTCGTTGAAATTTCACGATACCTCATGTACAAATAGATGCACTGCCAAAATGCAAACCAGTCGCTGGATCGTGGATTCCAACGAACTTTTCCTGTTACCTAAATTCAGGTCGAAAATAAGGGAAAATATTTGCTCGCTTATACTAATATGAAAAAATACACAACAAAAATAGAGTATACAGAATTTGCAAAAATTTTTTTGTATTTATTTGCTCTCACCGCCTAGAACGGTGCCATTTGATAAAAAAATAGTCCCTGGAAAAATTTATTGCAATCGGACAACAGGAAAGGGTGCCGACCAGGCCTTAATGTTCAGAATTCATCAATAGTTTGGTTTAAAGAATTTCTCAAAAATGGTAAGCCCTATCGAAATTTTGTTCAAATAATATTTAAAGAGCACTCTATTTTCTACAATTAATGTATATATAATTTTCTCGTGCTTCCAACCATTTCTTAGATATCAGCGTTTGAATACAGAGAGCTCCGCTTTGCGCGTACCACCTGTACAGCGTGACGTATTGTCTATACGCGCGTAGTGCAGACCTTTCTATATTCAAACGCAATTATCTAAGAAATGGTTGGAAGCAGGAAAAAAACGTATATACAATAATTGTAGAAAATTGAATGATCTGTTAGTATTATTTGAACAAAATTTCGATACGGCTTACCATTTCTGAGAAATTCTTTACATTCGAACCATTTACGACTTCTAAACTTTAAGGCCTGGTCGGCACCCTTTCCTGTTGTCCGATTGCAATAATCTTTTTCAGGGACTATCTTTTTATGAAATGCAACCATATTAGGGGGTAAGGGCAAAAGAAATCGCAGGTTGAAAATAAGGGCCACCCTAATACTACATAGAAGCTTATCTCTGCAAGATTGTCAAATCGGTGGCCCTCATCCGATATATTACATTACAATAATTCTTTTCATGCCCATCATTTTCTATTTAACTAATTCTCAGACACGCGACCCTTTATTTCCGTTCTAAATTTCCCAAAAAAAGGTCATTGAAATTTACGATCCTAATATGAGCCGTTGTTCTTGAAAGTGGTATAAGTCCATTTATTCATACATTGAGATATTTAAGGGTTTGCGTTTGAATAAAAAAATATTCGCATACGTTCGCCAATTCGGGTAATGTTTTCAAAACGATAAACTCGTTAAATTTTATTACGCAATAATAATCAATAAAAATGTTAAAGAAGATAAACGATTTTTTAGCTACAATCGGACTTATACCACTTTCAAAAGCAACGGCTCATATTCTTCTTGTCAGTCGAATAGTGACTACCAGATTCATCTAATTCACTGAATAGACAAATAGGATCGAATTTCGTGTAGTGTGCCGTTGCTTTCTTGTAAATTTCGATGAAAGTGACGCTTGATTAATGCAAACTGATACGATTCCTCTCGCCATGAATCGAGTCTCATTATGGTATGTATGTGTACGTAGAAGCCTCCCAAAAAGCGTGCCATAAACATGATCGTTTGAAATGGCTTTGCTTCTAGCCGACTTCTGTCACACGGACGAGAAGGAAGGTAACGATTAATCGAACGATTGCAATCCATTGACAAGTTGTTTTCTTAATTTTTCTCGAAGCTTGTTTCGTTGACCTCGCGGCGAACTACAGATCGTTTCTTTTGCCACACCCGGCGGCACGTTACTCTTTTCTTTTTTTTTTTTTTTTTTTTTTTTTTTTCGTGCGGAAGGTTTCGATGTGTCGAAGGTATCGAGCGCACGCAATCGCGTTCACAGCTCCAGCATTCCATTGTAGCCGTTGTTCTTTAGTTAGCTTTTCAGTAGCGCCGCTTTTAGCAATCATTGGTTGAAACTCTGCTTTGCTTTCCATCTAATGAAAAGTTGAATTGGAAAATTTCACAGCAAAGTACGAGTGTTCTGCATACAACAAAGCCACAGTACATTCTCGTAATTAAAGAAATTACTTTGTTTATTTTCTTCACATTTTACTGTTTAGCAATTGTTTTTAAAAAATATTTGCAGTGCAATCTGTAGAATTCTAAATTAGTGAATGTTAATTAATTAAAATTATATTTATTTTTATAAACGTTAGTACTCTTGAGAATAATAAATTTAACAATTATGCTTGAAATATATGCATATAGTTTAGTCTCTCACATATTGTAATAGGCAATGAAAACAATTTGAAAATGCAGTTAAAAAAACATGTTCATATTTTAGATGGACAGTAATCAGCAGACACATCATTTAGTCAGGTCTGTGAAGATAGCACCCCCAAATTCGAATTTTTATAAAAACTCGACGGCATTCGATTGTCCATAGTTTGGCCACGTTTGCCCACCCAAAATTTTCGTTTGCCCACCCTTAAAAAAAAGTTATGAACAAATTAAAAATTTTGTCATCAGCACCCTCCATCAAAACATTTTAATGATTTGACAGTGGGAAATGATTGTCCATCGTTTGCCCACGTTTGTCCACCCAATGATGTCGTATGCCCACCCTCCAGAATCGAATTATTAATAAAAATTGCGAAAATGAAGGGTAGCGGAGACGCGACCACGTATAAGTCCGATTTTTTATTAATTAAACGTTCGAATCGTTTGTCCAACGTCGCATTTCGATTGTCTAGATGTAGAAGACGTTTGCCCACCCAATGATTTCGTATGCCCACCCTCCAGAATCGAATTATTAATAAAAATCGGACTTATACGTGGTCGCGTCTCCGCTACCCTTCATTTTCGCAATTTTTATTAATAATTCGATTCTGGAGGGTGGGCATACGAAATCATTGGGTGGGCAAACGTGGGCAAACGATGGACAAAATCATTTCCCACTGTCAAATTATTAAAATGTTTTCATGGGGGTGCTGGTGAAAATTTTTTTTTGTCGACAACTTGTTTTTTAGGGGTGGGCAAACGAAAATTTTGGGTGGCCAAACGATGGACAAACGAATGCCATCGAGTTTTTATAAAAATTCGAATTTGGGGGTGCTATCTTTACAGACCTCATTTAGTCACCCCCTTTTTTTATTTCAATGTCATTTTTAACCCCATACAATTAGTGCATATATTAACGCCATATGTAATTATATGTTTCCAGTGGTGGGACGAGGTCATGGACATATTTGACGGGGTACGCCATTTTTATATTTAATTGTAGCTAAATAAGCACCCACTCCATGTTTCCTTCACTGTACTTCTTTCTGATCACCACTTCCTATACTCACATTCAATGTCCTTTTACTATTACCCATTAGAAACTCTATGATCTTCTAATTGTATAAATGTGTCTATACATATACTCTACTCTCTAATCTTCTATCTTGTTTAACCGTACCAAAACAATCAAACCTACTATTACCGTGTTTGCTCCTTCTATACTTGAAATAGAACACATAACCTCAATATCCAACATCAGACAATAATCCATTTATACTCCGTTTACATTAATATTCAATTGTCAGCAAACGATATCAACCCTTTGGACGGTACATCGACTACCAGTCGCACGTATAAGCTCCATTTCGGCCCGTAATTTCGTTCATTCGCATCTGAGGATAAGCTGTATATGCTGGATTCTGATCTTGCCACGATCCGAAGTTCATGTTTCTTTGAGGAAGTGATGCTAATGGAAAATAACCCAAGTAGAGTGACACGTAGGATAGGTTCAATTGAACCCGATGGGGCCAAGCGAGGGTTACTTGAAAAGTCGAATTAATACCAACAAAAATTTCTCCATTTCAAACGGTCCACTTCTTACCAGCCAGCAGGGTTTGGTGGAAATCCCGTGCGCCCGTATCAGGAATAGCGGTGGGGGAACTCCACGCATGCGCGCGATGACGCGGTGACGTCAGACCAATCAACGCCAAGATGGGAAACGAAACGGCGCCACCGTCAAGATGGGAAATGAAACGGCGCACAGTGGTCCGAATAGGGGCAATAGGGGGACATTCGTGTATAACTTTTAAACTATAAAAGATATCGGAATGAAATTTGCGCCGTAAAAGAGGAAAAAACTATCCCTTTCTAATGGTGTATAATTTAATGTTTTTTACATTTATTTATTTACTTATTCTTCTTTTTTTTTTAACTTATTTGTTATAAAAAAAATTTAGTTCCGTTTATTTGGTACCTTATTTAATGCTCTTTAAGTGATTTGAATCGCGTGTTGGGGAAACTATTCCTTTCCGAGTTATAAGGAAAAGTCAAATAGTACTATTAGAAATTGTGACGAAATCTACGGTTTAGTTAAACGTTATTATTCATTTATTATTCATTTCTTCGACGGACTAGAGCCCAATATATACATAAATATTTGTAAAAACACTTTGTAATATAATAATAATACGATGGATACAAACCTATATACGTAAAATGACGTAACGCTGACAGTTTTAAAGATTAATAATTTGAAGAGCGGGCTGAAGGGGGAAATGATTTTTGCATGATTCTGTAGGGGAAGGTGTGCTGAAAATATTCCAATTGGTTAGAACGTGGAACTCGATGGAACTTGAAAGATATTCCTTGTTAATTGTAGAGAACTTTGACAATTTTCTTTATTTCATTGAGCCTTACTTTCTTAATACATTATGAACAGTACTTTTAGTTGACAGTGTTAATTGTTAACGCAAAAGAATGCTCTTTATTCTAGAAAAAGAATGGAGAGAAAACATTAAACAGGGTCGTCAGGGCATCTCTAAGAAGGAAGCAGTTTTTTCTGGTGAAAAATGCTATCTTTAAAATGGCCAACTTTAAGCGTTCGTACTAGGGGTAAACAGTGTAGTTGTTGGCCACCTGGCAGTGATTGGCCTTTTTTTTTAAAAACATGAATATTAAGAAATAATGTACATTATGCCTTTTATAATGAACATATTCAGATACCTTCTACTTTCATGCGTCGAATGCAATCACTATTTCGCTAATAATTGTTATACTACATGTAAAAAATAGACGACTTGAAATCGATGCTTGACAAACTACAGTGATTGAATTGAATAGCCATACGGTTACATCAGGCAATTCTTAGATAATTTAATGCATATATATATATAACTCTTATATTCGTTATATAGACAAATAAAGGTTTAAACTTTATAAAAAAGGATTATTTATTCATTAAAATTATACATTATTGCAGAAATTATAGGTGGCCAAGAACTGTAATGTAAATAATGTTTCAGGACAGTCATTGGCCACGAGGCCAATGGGTACCTAACAGTCATAGCAACAGTGAAATAGCTGTGTTGTGATTTTAAAAGGTTATGTTTTAAAAGAAAATACTATTAATACAATGTAAAAGAAGTTGCAATACTATCTAATATAGAAACATTTAAATAGAAAAGGTATTATAGGTTATATATTTTTAATAATATTACATTACATTTAGTTCCATTTTATGAATATATCCATTTTTATTTAATAATTTAAATCCTGTTTCTAACCGAATTAATTCATTATTTTACATTAACATTATTTCATCATTAGGGTAGAAGCCCCAATTACTGACACATTAAGGACTGACTCTAATATTATTGCATAGTATCTGTATTTATTGACTAAAAGTATAAGTTTTTTATTTTATTTATTATAGTTTAATATATTTACTTCAAGAAAAACATTTTGTGGGTCTTAGAATTTCTATTTTTATATATAAATTCATTAATCCAAAAACCTATTTCGAGATTCTATTACTGACACCTCTAAAACGTGTGTGACTGACTTACTGACACCTCAATTACTGCCAGTTAACCAAATACTGACACCCCAATTACTGGCAACTAACCAAATACTGACACCCCTATTACTACCAGTTACCCAAATATTGCCATCACATTTACTATCACTTTCTAAAATTCACTTTTTGGCTTTAATTACATTTCAGAATACATTTGCATTATATATTCTCATAAAGCATTACATATATTTTTGACAGCATTGTAAATGTATAGGGAATATAAAAAAATACACAAAGTTAGTCGGAATCGGAACACTAGAATACCTAGGTTAGGTTGCACGCAACTGTAGACGGTATGGGTGTCAGTAATGGCGTCATGCTTTATTTGCCCGACTAACTACTGCCATGGCAGTAATTAAAAACTGATTAAAACGCTTGTGCCACTCACTGTCATCCAAATATTAATTAAAAAGGCATAATTAATCGTTAAATTACGATCGTTGTGACTTTCTATGATACTTCTATTGTACTAAAAAATTAATGTTTATTATGTAAATAATTTAAATATAGTAATTATAGCCCTTTCTTTAGTGCCCTGTTTTCTCTTTCACTAGTAAGGAAGTAGCCATTTCCACTGTTGTCATCAAATTAAAATTTTGTATCGTCTTATACAAATTAATGAAAAATAAATATTAAGTGGTGCATTTTCTAGCGTATAGATTATAGGTTGAATTACATAATTCTTTTTGTGTATGACTTTACAACGTTTATTTATTCGTTATTTTCAGTAAAATAGCTTAAGGTGTCAGTAATTGGGTAGGTGTCAGTAATTGGGGGTTCTACCCTAGGTCTTAGAGCATTAAGAATTAGGTAGGGTATATGTTACATATAGGTTATGAAATAGGGGCCAATAACTGCCAAACGATCAGCCAATCATTGCCTTCGTCTGGCCAATAACTATGTGTTTTGATAGGAAACGTATTTTCTGTAAAATTTTTGTGGATCCTTCTACTCTTTCTTTAAACAACTTCTATTTCTAGACTATTAGAGTCGTTTACAGCTATTAACACTAATTGTGTTCCTAAAGCTAGCAAAATAAGACTCATAAGTTATAATTCAACGCTTTTATGTGAACCTCTGACTTAGGTGGCCAACAACTAAACTGTTTACCCCTAATTACAATTTTTATTAAATTTTAATAATATTTTCAGTTTCGAGACTGATGGACATTTATGAAGTAGTATGCATTCATTAGATTTCGATAGGGGAAAGTGCATTTTTCGGCCGAATGTCCTCTACTACCCCTATTCGGACCACTGTGCGGCGCCACCGTCAAGTTTCGTTTCTTGGCGTTGACTGGTTTGACGTCACCGCGTCATCGCGGTTGGATTGGTTTGACGTCACCGCGTTATCGCGCGCATGCGTGGAGTTCCCCCACCGCTGTTCCTGATACGGGCGCACGGCATGTCCGCCAAACCCTGCCAGCCAGTACTGTTGGATTATCTCCGACACAGAGTAACTAACGGCCCCGGGACAATCTAACAGAGATCAGCTGTCCGTGTGTCAGTAATCAGCCCCCTGTGCACCTAGCAGCACGCCGTGAACCATGCATGCGTCCCCGCCTCGCGCTCCTCCGTTCCTCAGGTCCCTGAGACATAGGTCCCAAAGGTCGTCGGCGCGCAAACACCGTCGCTCGGCCGAGAACCGTCTCGCCGGCCACTAACGCAATCGAATACCATGTCACCGCGTACTGCGATCGATGTCCGTGTGCGTGTGTGTATCTTTGGTGTTTGCGTATCGTGTCCGTTCGTGTGCGCACCCCCAACGCTTCCGGATTACACCTCCCTGGTCCTTGGACGATGCCGCCCGGCGACCGCTCTGACAACGACAACCACGACACGCTGACAATTGGACAGTGGTTGAACGAGAATGGACATCCCCAGGGCACGGGACTGGAGGAGCTCCGGGACGCGCAGCTGAGCCATCGGGTTCTGAGCCTCTCCTACCGGCCGGAGAGCAGTTATAATGTAAGGGTATCAGCGGTCAGCGGCTCGAAAGCCCACGAGGTCGTCCCGAAATCCCGTCCAACCCTGGAGGACGTGTCCTCCGGCGGTGGTCGCTGCGATGCGAAACAGTGGTCGAGCATGAACCTGCTCGATCACCGGAGGCCGAGCGATCACAATCGCGCGGCCGAGAGAACGATCGAGCCGGGATGGGCCGGCAGGGACGATCCGAAGGATCGGGTCGCGCGACCTCTTGAACGGGCTGCCGACTGCGGCTGGCACGCTGGCATGCTGGAAGGACGATCCAAGAGCTTCGTGCTGCCGGATCATTGCTTGCGCCGGTCGACCTCGCCGATCGGCGACCGATCGGCAGCTATCAGATCGACGCTCCTGCAAGCTACCACCGACGAGCAGCATCGCCATCGCCATCATCACCACCACCATCACCGCCATCATCACCAACACCAACGCATCTCACCCACCTCTTCTTCATCAACGTCTTCTTCTACTATCTCCAGCACCAATCATATTATGCTATCGTCACCATCATCGACAACATCCTCCGTTACCATCGCCAACGTTCAGCCGTCTGTTTCACGGGTTAGAGGCTACAGCATCATCGACAAGTAGAGTGCACGATGACGTTGTCCTCTATCACTCTCTTCTATTCTTCTCTCTATGTTCTTTCTCTTTCACTTTCTCTCTCTCTCTCTCTTACTGTCTGGCCCCTGTATGTACACGCGTGATTGTCCGCCTGCCTGTAAGTAGGTCCGCCCCGTCTGATCGCCTTCATTCCCTCCACCCTTGTCTTCTAGCGCGTTTCTCTCCCCTGGGCGTCCCGCTCGCCTGGATTAACGATATTCGATGCCTGGAGCAGCGCTCTCTTATTTTTGCTATATCGCTCGCGCAGTCGAAAGAAGATTTCGTTGGAGGTTTTACGGACTTCGGACAGGAATAAGCGCAGCAAAGGTCGCAGTAGCTCCTTCGAAGGAGAACGTTGTCTATTATGCGTGTTTTTTAACTCATCGCCCCAATCGAAACAAACACGTGACGTTTTTTTTTGGCGCAATTTCTTTTTTTGCTTTAATACAACCATGTTTCTACGAATTCGGTACACGAGTATCATCTGCGACAAATACTGCCCACCTTAGTTAAACCGTCCTATCTAGCATTTTTTCATTTTTTGAGATATGTTGAAATATTTGAAGTAGCACACGTCTTTTACGTTTTAAGTAATGTTAGAAAACTCTAAGTGCTTCGTAAAGATTTATAAACAGTCTAATGTATTTAACCTAACTTATTTCCAAATGGTTAAAATATCCTATCTAAAACAATTAATTAATTGGTACGTTAATAATACATTACCTACCGGTACACCTATTACAAACAAATATATTAGGCTGTTACGAAATAATGACAACATGTTTTAATGTGAATAAAGGAAAATAAGGACGGTACAAAGTAAATGATAAATTTCAGTTTTCTCGGTTGTTTCGAAATGCTAGATAGGACATTTTAACTAAAGAGGGCAGAATATGTTGCCAATGTTTTTCCTTAATTTAGTAAGTTATAGAAACGGCCACAGATTTTTCATATGAATATTTTAATACGAATATGTATTTTGAACAAATGATTTTACTTGCATTAGAATACTCAAATTTGTAGTATTTAAAGTGCTTATAATGATTCTTTACAATTACCTTTTTCTATATCAGGATTAAATTTAACTATTCGTAGTGTTGTTTATTTTTAATTAAAGTGAAATTTGATAGATGTGGGACGCAGAGTTGGGCAAAAGTTTATCTAAATAAAAATCTCAAATAACGAACAAAAGATAAATAATTTTTATTCCTTATTCGAGGCTCGAATAATCGAAGTTATCTTTATTCGAAGAGCACCGAATAAATAATTTTATTCGATGAGAATTTATTCGACGAATAAAGATAATTTTTTATTGGATGAGAATTTATTCGACGGATGAAGATAATTTTTTTATTCCATGAAAATGTATTCGACGAATAACGATAGTTCTTTATTCGAAGGTTTTATTCGAATAAATTTTTCATCCGTAGCGTTTATCTTTTCGAAGCCTTCGAATAAAGCCACGAATAACTTTCGTAAGCGTCGAGCGTGTTTTTTCAAGCTGCCGGTCCTTTGTGTTCGGCGCTCGCCGCTCGGCCGGGCTCGACCCTCGGCGGCTCGAATAAACACGCTCGACGCTTACGAAAGTTATTCGTGGCTTTATTCGAAGACTTCGAAAAGATAAATGCTACGGATGAAAAATTTATTCGAATAAAACCTTCGAATAAAAAACCATCGTTATTCGTCGAATAAATTTTCATCGAATAAAAAAATTATCTTCACTGGTCGAATAAATTCTCATCGAATAAAAAAATTATCTTTATTCGTCGAATAAATTCTCATCCAATAAAATTATTTATTCGTTGCTCTTCAAATAAAGATAACTTCGATTATTCGAGCCTCGAATAACGAATAAAGATAAAGTATCGTTTATTCCATCGTTATTTAAATAATTTTTTATCTAGATAATGCCCAACTCTGGTGGGACGTACGAAGTTCCAGTTGTTCTACACGTACAGAAACTTTATTTACCGAAGTAATGCTGTGCTTCCCTCCCATTGTTTCTGTTCTTATGTAATATTGTATACGCATAAATTTGGCATTTATGGTTCAAGTAGTTTCTCCCCTTTTCCTTCGGCATCGTCGTTAATTAATCGTTGCTGCAATCAGTGTTCGTGCTCGTAGCTCTGTTCCTCCTATTTTCCCTCCGCGCCAGCTTTGTTATCCAAATTTCCTTTCATGTGCTCTTTTATTGCCCTCCATAATTATTCATTTGCGCTTAGCATTAGCCGAATGTTGCATGAGATGTGTAACTCCCATTCGATGTTTTATGGACCACTGTTGATGACGCGTTCCTATGTGTATTGTGCATATGTCGAAGCGATGTCGAAAAATCGCTTTTCTGGGGAGGAATGCGAAGCTATTTCGAATCTGATTGGTACACGATTTAAAGGCGCGAAGTGCATGATGTAAATGTTGAAACTTCTCTGCGAGCTTATACAATGTCGATTGAACAAGCTCTTCTTCTTTTTCAGCCGTTCGATCAACGCAATAATCGCCCAGCAAAACCGTACATGGCACAGTAAGTATATTTGATGCTCAGTTTTAATAAATTCAGGGGCTTAGTGGAAAACAGTCACGTTTCACATGTGCAGAAATGTTCGTTTATTATATTACTTAAAGAGTGACCCAAAAATGGGTCCTTTTTTTAGCTTCTTTTTGTCCCACGATTTTGGAACTGAATTTTGTGCCGAATGATACCTTATGATGAGACAGCAATCGCGGGAAATTTTCAAGTTGAGGTGACCATTAGTTTCTGAGATAAGGTAAATGGCCCAATGGTGAAACAGTTAAGGAAGCAGTTGAGATAATTGCAGTTTCTTTTATATTTAAACAGTATAAAATTATAACTAAATATGATTATTCGAAAGCGTAAAATTTTTACTTTCAGATAAAGTAACAAGAATCTACATTTGTTAAAGGAAAAGTTTTAAATTAATTAAAACATGAAACTGCTCATATGGCCCAGTAATTAAATGAACTTCATAGCGTGTCCCAGTCATTAATTATCAGTGTCGCAATTATTAAATATATATTTAATTTAACTATTTGGATCAGGTAGTGAAAAGAAATCAATGTGGTAATATTTTGGGGTGATAAAAACATTTTGTTTATAATAAATTTGTGATAAATTCTTTATTATTTCCGCGAATTACGTAATTTGGGTTTCTTTAGTCGGTGTAGCTTTATTTTCTCTGCATCTTTCTCTTGTTTAATGCGCTTTTTCAGTTCCTGTTCCAATTGCTTTTTTTCTTTAGTTTCAGCTCTTTGTCTTCTTTTATCTTCTACTTCCTTTTGCTTCATTACTCTTTCTTCCTCTTTTCTTGTGTGGTAATTATACCAATCATCGGAAGTTGCTACGGTTGGTAATTTTATCTTCTCAACTTCTTTAGGCCAAAACAACGTTGTTCTGAATGGTGGAGGCTTTCTTCCTTGTGAATTAGTATCATTAGAAAGGTCGAGTGGCATATCAGTTACTGCTCTTGGCTGTCCTTCACTAGCATCGATGCTTTGGATTTCTATTCGATTAAAAGAAATTAGATACACACATCTTCCTGACTTTAGGCCTTCTTCTATATCTTCTTCATCTTCGGCATGACTTTATATGTCCGAAAAAAATTAAGAATAAGTTAAAAAATGATTAAAAGTATATTATAAAATTTTAGGTTGTGTTAATATTATGACGAGTTTAAGATTAATTATCCTAATAGTTCTTAAACAGTATTATATTTTATAGTTATTATTAACGTAAATATATAGGATACAAAAAATACTTACTTTAGTACTTAAAATAAATGTTAATAATCTCAAAACTTCACTAAATACTGGCGTCTGTACGAATGTTCAAACCAGTTCAAACGCCATTAAACACGCGTTTAATAACTGGTCCGTGTCATGTTTTCGTGTACTAGTGGATAAACGCACCAATTTCAATATTAAAAACAAAAAAATAACAAGAGATCCAATTAATTTTCAATTCTTCAGTATTAATTAAATCCAAAACAACTGTACTATTTCAAAAATTATAAAATGATAATTAATTACAACCTTAACAAAAATATTCTCTCGCTTGCTTGAGCCCATTAGGTAAGAAACGAAATTGAAACTGTTGAAGCATTACTGTACAATAATATTTTTCATGATATAACTATTCAGTTTTGTAAGCTTATAATTGTATCTATATAAAGCTAATACATTTTGCAATTATATTTCGAGCAGTTTAAACGTTGCAAATTAGTAAAACTGTTATTATTAACAAAATGTATTCTCAACTTTTAATTATTGGGCCTTGTTTAAGGACTGGGCCATTTACCTTAGGGGAGGTCAAACAAGTGAAAATTCGTTAACGCCTCAGCCCATACTCTTCGATGTACGAACTTCTATGTCAGTCCGATAATTTGAACAATTATTTCCGGGAGGTTTGCTGACTGCTAACAATGGATTTGAACTTAAATTTTCAAAATTCACGAAAAAAATCAAAATCAAAATCAAGAAATATAAATGTGTGTGGAGTGGGTAATTTTTTAATATATCGCCCACCATATTGATTCGGCCGTTGTGAGTTTTTCTGACTGTTAACAACGAATTTGAACTTAGATTTTCAAAATTAACAAAAAAAATCAAAATCGAATAATATAAATGTCCGTGGAGTGGTGATTTTTTTAATATGTCGCCCACCATATTGATTCGGCCGTTGTGAGTTTTTCTGACTGTTAACAACGAATTTGAACTTAGATTTTCAAAATTCACAAGTAAAAATCAAAATAAAAAATATAAATGTCCGTGGAGTGGGTGATTTTTTTTAATATATCGTCCACCATATTGAATTGGCCATTGTGAGTTTTGCTGACTGCTAACAACGAATTTGAACTTAGATTTTCAAAATTCACAAATAGAAATCAAAATAAAAAAATATAAATGTCTGTGGAGTGGGTGATTTTTTTAATATATCGTCCACCATATTGAATCGACCATTGTGAATTTTGAAAATCTAAGTTCAAATTCGTTGTTAGCAGTCAGCAAATTCCTGGAAATAATTGTTCAAATTATCGGACTGACATAAAAGTCCGTATGCGTATGGGCTGACTCGTTAACGAATTTTCACTTCTTTCACCCCCCCCCCCCCCCCCATATCTCAGAAACTAATTGTCACCTGAACTTGAAAATTTCGTGTGATTGATGTCTCGTCAGAAGGTACCATTTCGCATAAAATTCAATTCCAAAATCGTGGGACCAAAAAGAGGCTATTTCTTGGGTCACTTTTTTCTTCATGCTAAAAAAACAAATCCGTAATGGAAAAGGGACCCACGCCACTCGGCTCTATGGGAACTCGTGACAGATCTTACATTTTTTTCAAACTGGAGATTACAAATATGTAGAGAAATTATTATACGAGGCAACCGCAGAAATAAGTGGTAAAAAAACGTTTTCATAATGAGAGTAGGGTAACTGTGCTCGTAGTTGACAGTACTTTTTCAAACAGCGTATTAGTCAAAAACATTTTTTTAATAGAAAGCTTATTATTCGTGGCTCAAAATAAAAGTGTCAACTACGAGTACAGTTACCCTAAATGGAAAGATGATGAAAGAAAAATATTAAGAAATAGTGGTAAACAATATATACTCGAGCTCATTTTAGAAGGAACTTATTTCGCGCATGTTGAATGAGCTATTCAACTGTCGCGAGGTCTCTGTTCCCCCACTTTACCATGCGCAGCCGAAAGACCATTGGTGGTGGCATAGCCAATGAGCGCCAACATGCGCAGAACCGATCTAAACTCGTCGGTCGGCAAGTTCCTTCTAAAATGAGCTCGAGTATAGGTATACGACGAATTAAAAAATTCATTTTTCAGCTCAAATTTGATATTAGCTGTAATTTATCATCCAATTCAAGTACCGTTTAAAATAATTACAATTTCGTACCGCATTTCCTATGAAAATAATTTTTCCTTCTACTTGCTTTTCTCTAAAATCCCAAAACGGTGGCATGTGTCTGTTTTCCACTGGGCCCCTAAATTTTTATTTCTGTCGCCGTTAACATTTTCAGTAGCGTCGACGCGTTTTCACGCCCTGTACACGGTTTTGACGTGTTTTCGCGTCGATAGTTCCTGGAAAACATTTAAAGTATTATCCGAGTGTCTCTAAATGTTCCAACTTTGAAAACAAACCAAGCTCGGCAATTTTCTTTGGATTTAATCGCCTCGTGTCACACAGTTTGTGTAGCTTTATTAACACTGTGCTGTAGGTGGCATTAAGACGGAACCAAAAATGTGTTATAAACTTTTTTTTAACCTTCTCATTGCCAAATAATTTTCATGTAGAAGTTTTGAAATGTCCTGAATTATATTAGTAAATTAACGGACTTTTATGCTACGTTTTATTCATGACTTGTGTTTGTAAAGATTATTAGGAATTTTACCACTGACACGGTTGATAAATTCTACCCAAAAATAACGCAATAACTTTCGGATCTGATTTTCTTGAAAGTGAAGCTCACGAAAAAAATTTGATTCCGCGATATCCTGCAAGCCTCTGCATTTTGCTATCGCTGACTTAAGATGAGTATTATTAAAATGAGACGTCACTAAAAGAATTCCACGGTACTTAAAGCTGTACTATTTTACATAAGCTTTGCTCTTTTCGAGACACAGAATACGTGGCAGTGTTAATTGTTGCTTAAAAATCGTCGAAATTGTTTGTCCACAGTGCTCTGAAGGAGTCAGGATACGAAAGTGACTCGACGCTGGTATTCCGTCGCAAAGAAGACATCAGCCCATTGAGTCAGTTGGAGCAAAGATTGGCCTACAAAACTGTGCAAAGCGGTGGTGACGTGCCCCTCCATGGATTTCGCAAACCAGCCCCAGAACGGCCAAAGGGTAAGTAATCCAGGATTAATCTAGAATCGAATTTTTAATCGAATCTTTTCTTTATTGCAAGACTTCTTTTTTATTCTCCTAATGCATTCTAATTTACTCTTGTATTTTCTACGAACTTGTTTTCTTCTTCACATTGTTTGCCGTTACGCAAGCAGGCATGCGTGCATATAACCGGTCGGTTGCGCCTGATTTATTGTCGTTTGTCTAATTACTAACGGTAGTTGTGTTTTACTAAGTCTGTGCATGGTCAGTCTCGTGTTACCGAATTTCTTTTATCCCAGAGCTTCGACCGAAGTTACACCTTGTGCATCCCAAGCATGACGTTTTGAATTCTCATACAAAATTTCCATCTTTCCCCTAATATTATAATGCAGGCCCTCTGATAGCTTCGTGCCGCGAGTGTCTTGAAATTCATTCGATTAACACCGATGCCCGACTGTAAATATAAAGTTTTCTTATTATCCGATTTTAACACTTTTTACAAACTTTGCAAACGAACAAACAGTCAAGAAAGCATTCAGAAGCGATCGGTATCGAGTTCGGTAAATATACTTTCATATATAAAGTAGCTAAAGCAATTTTAAGTAGAATTACCAGACGGGGTTGTATTTGTCGCCCACTTGTCGTTTGCTTGTAACAACTTATTTTGGCCGCAGACGCGTAAGATTTATATTATTCCTCGGCTTATTATCGCTTCGAACCAGAGTTGGGCAAAAGTTTATCTAAATAAAAATCTCAAATCACGAACAAAAGATAAATAATTTTTATTCCTTATTCGAGGCTCGAATAATCGAAGTTATCTTTATTCGAAGAGCACCGAATAAATAATTTTATTCGATGAGAATTTATTCGACGAATAAAGATAATTTTTTATTGGATGAGAATTTATTCGACGGATGAAGATAATTTTTTTATTCCATGAAAATGTATTCGACGAATAACGATAGTTTTTTATTCGAAGGTTTTATTCGAATAAATGCGTCGAATAAATTTTTCATCCGTAGCATTTATCTTTTCGAAACCTTCGAATAAAGCCACGAATAACTTTCGTCAGCGTCGCGCGTGTTTATTCGAGCCGCCGGTCCTTTGTGTTCGGCGCTCGCCGCTCGGCCGGGGTCGACCCTCGGCGGCTCGAATAAACACGCTCGACGCTGACGAAAGTTATTCGTGGCTTTATTCGAAGGCTTCGAAAAGATAAATGCTACGGATGAAAAATTTATTCGACGCATTTATCCGAATAAAACCTTCGAATAAAAAACTATCGTTATTCGTCGAATAAATTTTCATGGAATAAAAAAATTATCTTCATTCTTCGAATAAATTCCCATCGAATAAAATTATTTATTCGTTGCTCTTCGAATAAAGATAACTTCGATTATTCGAGCCTCGAATAACGAATAAAGATAAAGTATCATTTATTCGATCGTTATTTAAATAATTTTTTATCTAGATAATACACAACTCTGCTTCGAACGTTTAACTTCGCCACTATTCCTCATTCATTTTGTAAATCAGTTTAATGTAAGCATTCCAAGATTGCATTGGTCGTTAGCATTTCGTTAGTTAATTACAATTACCGCGGAATAATTTAACAGATGGCTACGAAGGTGTAAGTTTCGCACCTTGAATAACGCGTCGAGTGAAAAGTACGAAGCATGACTCCCAATCGAACGCCTATAGTTGTGCTAGCCGATGCCCAGCTTGCCGCATATTCTCACGTTTATCTTTTCTCATTGTACCACTTGTGAGTTACACGCCGCACCGTTCACCTCGGTATCTATCGATATTGGTGTGCAAATCGGTTTCCTCCCGCCTCGTAATACGATGCACCAAGCAGTACCACCGCCGGCAGGAATTTCCGATCTTCACGCTGTGCAGGAAACGAAAAACCAGCCTCCACCAGCTTCAAAACGATCCTTTTTCCTTGAACAGTTTTGGTGAGAGGGTACAGCGAATGCCGCGACACTCGAGCGAACCGCGACAAAACGATATCAAACCTCTGTCCACAGACGATTCTGACGTCGAGTATTTCCCTATCTCGCCCACTCTGACACGGATCCGTGTCCACCGAAAAAGCGCCACAGCCACCGCGGCGACCGCAGCGCCACCGTCCGCCATTTCCTCGCGGCACAAGCAACCGCCGTACAGCCGGAATCCAACCGCCAAGAAAATGGACTTAACTGTCGCGAAACCGAGTTCGGCCAGGGACTATTCCAATCCACGCGCTACAACATTTTCGTTTACCAGACCACCGTCTCCGCCTCGAAGGGAGTCGTCGCGACACAGCAAGACACTGAAGTTGTACGCCAGGCAGCACACGCCAGACTCGGCGCAGAGTTCCAAAGCGAGGCACAAGCAGTGTTTCGCTGCTGATAGCGTGTCCAACATTGGCGCGCTGAAGGAACGTCTCTGCGGCAACCTGGAGAGGCAAAGGAAGAGCCGAGAATGCTTTCAGAACCCCGGTTTCCTTCGTGCGTCGTCCAACAGCCCGGCCCCGGTGCGGCCGAAACTCTCCACTGGAGTGTCCGTCGGCTTGATGAAGAAGAAGTCGGAAGCCTGCTTGTCGCGGAGTCTCCCAGACACGGGTGCGGAGAAGACTGTAACTCTGTCGGCAGGGAAAAGCAGACATCGAGTCTGCAGACCGGTGTCTTCGTCGTGGACCCCTGAGGGCGGATTTTCTGCGAACTCCTACGCGAGACGAGTGTTGGATGATAAATCGTCGGTCGCGAAGGTGGGTGGAAAGTATGTGACTCCTGTCACAGCGAGATCAAAGGAGAGATTGCATTTTGGGGGCGGCGTTTGTCACTCCGCGCCGTGTTTGAAGAAGGACAGCGCGAAGACGCGTTTATTGAAGAAAGAACAGGAAGTGTTGTCTAAGAGACTCGTGAAATCGACCGCTGATCTATCGTCTTCGGTGGAAAATAAGCAGAAGTGCCGAGAAAAGGACGCAAAAGGCATTCAGACGAAGATACTTCCGACAGGAACTGTTGTTAAAAGTTCAACGACCATGTACAGTTCGGTGTTGAGCAATGGAAAAGCGAGGAATCCTTATGATAAGTCTTTGAAAGTGGTGGTGGCGATATCGTCGAAGGGGCAGGAGATTCTGAGAAAGTCAACTGACTCACCTTTAATTACAAAAACAATGGCAACGTCGTCGTTGAAGTCTTCTTCAGCTACTTCTTCACCATCCCTCACGCGCAAGGCTGTTTTAATGGATATGAAAAAGCCAAGAACGATAATTAAGCAACCCGATAAGGTGGCCTGTAGCAAGGAGTGCATACAGTCCTTAGCATCTTCCTCAGCAGCAATTAACGACGCAAATAGGAGGAAGAGGTTTAGAGAGAGGTCGCAAACTGTTATTAAATCAGCCACGCAGAAGCCTGAAACGATAAAAGTGAATCCTAGTTTAAGTAGCAAGAAGGTCGACGTCAGGAAGAAATTGAAGAATGAAAAAAATGGAGGGGCCACAAAAATGAAGAAGCTCACAAGTAGACAGAAGACGGGCGCAGAGGACTTTAAACAAGACAACATTGAAAACGAGGAGCCAAACATTAGACGCAAGTCTTCTAACTTAAACGTGCACTCGCCAGCGCTGACTATAGAAGAAATTAAAAAGCATCAAGAAGCGACACGATCCGATACATTTTTCCAGAATCTCTTCTTAAGGTCCATTCCCTCGGTTGCCTCGAGCCAGAACATCTCTTCGAAGAAGTCCATAGTCGGCGAGCGTGCTAGGATGTACCAAGAAAGCATCAGGGAAGGCTGCAGGTCCGAGCCTTCCCTGAAGTCTCTCAGCATATACTTAGCCCACAAGCGTCCAGTGTCGAACTCGAAATTCAGAAACTGGGAGCGCGAGAGTGTTTCTTCCAGAAGCTCCAGTCCCTACGGCGTCAGTTGGCCCGGCAGGTCTGTATTCCAGAAAGTCAGCAAGTTCGACAGCCTGATGGGTATCAACGACTTTGGTTCGTCAATGATTCTCCGCAACCGAAGTCCAGACTCAGCGAGGGAACGCATCAAGGAAAGAAGTTTGAGCGAGCCACCCCTGAAGACCTCGTCGGAATGCACGGACTCGAGGCCACCGTCATCTCGCGCCTCTTCGCCCTCGCCAATTAGGTCGCCCGCCTTTCGACGCATACGAACCTTGAAGCAGGACAAGTCAGACGGCCCAAGTTCGATTACACTGAAGAAAGTTCGAGCCAGAAGCGCTGGCGAGGCTGAGGAATTACAACGATCGAAGGCAAGATTTGGATCCAATTTGTCACTGGCCAGAAGCACGAACTCCTTTTGTACATCGCCGGTGGATCCTGAGGAATATCACCAGTACGTGGTGGAATTGCTGCACGACAGAAAGAAGTCGGCAAGGTATAAAGAGCTGCACGACTTTTACTCAAGCCTCGAAAGGCTGGGCGAGCTGGAAAGGACATTCTCTTCTAGCGACTTACGGCCGAGAATGAGGAACGAAGAAATTATAGATTATGACCGCTGGAGGAGCATCAGATCGCAGGAGAAGGCTGAAATCGAATGGAACGCGCTTTACGGAAAGCTACAGGCAGTTCAGAAGGACAAGGATTTTTTGTTTAGTACCAAGGACGTGCAAAAGTTCAAGTGGCACGGTGACTGCGGCCTGAGATGTAAAGAGCGCTCGGTGGAGAACATTATACAGCACTTCAGGAAATTGCAAACGGAAGGCAGCGAGCTGGAGTCCTCTAGACGAAAAGAAATCTCATCGCGGAAAGATACTTACAAGCCTCTCTGGCGGGGCTCGTCGGTGATAAACGTGGCGAGCACGATGCAGAGGAAGGCGGAAGGTGATCGGAACATCGAGAAATCGTTGGATCACTTGGACCAGCCATCGCTGCAGAGGAGTCTCGGAGGGAGCAAAAAGTTCTGGAGCAGTTTGTCCATCGAGCAGGTGGCGACCTTGAAGAAGCAGTTGAACGAGATTTATGGAAGTGACAATTTACAGAAATCCACGCCTCCGGCATCCTCGAAGGCGAGTCCTGAGGTCCGTGAACGGGAGGAGGTCGCAGACACCGTCATCGAGAAACGTGATTCCCTATCCAAGTATGAGATCGTGGTCCCACCTGAAACGGAGTCGGCGGATGGTGTTCGAGACGATGCGAAGAGGCTTCACGTCCGATGTCACTCGATGATTACAACAGATACATCTCCGAGTGATGAAAAATCTCCGTGCAGCCGGCCAGAGTCGACGCTGAAGAGAAGCGACTCTATAAGTCAGGGGAAACTTGTGGAAAAGCCCGAGTTGGACAGAAGTGCAGCGACGTCGATGAGTGAGTTAGAGAAGAAGAGGCTTTCCGTGACGCTTGGGAAGGAGGTTCTAGATAAAGTGTCGCACAGAAGAATGTCGGCGCCATTAGCCCCTCGCGAGACTCGGGGTAGCATAGCTGCAGCATTGGCGGCTAAAAAGGTCCCAAAACCAGCTCGTGCCTGCACCACGCCCAGCGTCACGAGCACCTCGCCGAGAAGCTGCTACTCCTTGGAGGCGTCCTATACCGAAGACCCGACAAAAGCTAAGGAGAGAAACGATTTTTTATTAGTCCTAACGCCCAGCAACAAGAGCCCGGATGACATGCAGCGGGTGGAAAGCGTGCTGGAGGAATGGTCGAAGAAACCGCCGCTTTTGGCGATGGCATTGCCCGAAGGTAACACGCGGGCGAAGATGAGTTTGAACTCTGGCAGCGAACTGGACAGCACGACGGGAAGTTCGGAGACGTCGGTGACGACGGTCGTTCAAAGAAGCATCGAGCCCGAAGGTGTTCCAGAGAAGATCGAGTTCTTCGAACGGGCCGAGAAACTGGAGTCTGATCAGGATCGTGGAAAATCAGACGCGCCGAAGCCAAGACCCGGGCGACTGTCTTCGTCTCAGAGCTTCGCCGATTTGAAAGAACTATTCGGTGAGACGGAGTCAGCGAAATATGCCGCGTTGCCAGTGTCAGGGTGCAAGGCACGGTCGGTCTCTCCGAGAGGAGCGGCCAGGAAGAGACGAGGAAGTAGCCCAACGCGGGGAGCGGATACTAGCACGCGACAGTCGTTCCACTCCTGTTCACGCGACCGTGAACACGATAGGCCGCATAGCGCCAGTCCGTGTCGCGCGACGGCGCGATCAGATTCATCCTGCAGCCTGGAAAGCATTTGGCAGCGGAGCTCCTCGCCCGATCCTGAGAAGTACTGGCGCGCCTACTTGAAGCTCGTCAAGAACGGCAGCGTGAAGCGGCTCAGAGTCAGGTTCGAGAGCGCCGAGGACATATCCAGTAGCAGGGCGAGGGTGGTTCCAGCGCCCAAGAGGTTCCAAAGCGACCCGGAGCTGACGCGGAGCCTCCTCAGGAAGGTTTACGACAGCAAACACTTACTGAAGCCCCACGAATTCGCGGATGTGACCTGGCTGCGCCGGAGGTACGAGCCTCGAAGGGGGAGGATTCGACGAAGGGGCGAATCACCGCCGATCCCGCGGGTGCCCCTCAAACGGGAGGACTTGTCGATGCCTCATATCGACGTGATCAGCAAAACAGCGGAGCTGAAGGATTCCTTGGCATCTACAACCGCCGCAAATGCGGTGGCCAGGAAGGCGGAGACCGAGGAGCTCGAGGCAAAGAAGCCTGTCGGTCGGATGAGGAAGAAGTTTGAGAGGTTCTCCACGCAGAAGCCGTCGATTTTGGGTGAGATGTTTACCTCGTCACCAGATGTCCACGAGCTGCGCGATATCGCACCTTATCTGGCCGGTCGCTGGGTCGCGCATAGGTATCCCAGTCGACGCGACAACATGCGCTCATTATCCTCGCCGCCGGACCTGGCTGGCAGACAATCGGCAACGAAAAATGACGCCGCTTCGAGTGCATCGAAAGCAATGACTGGCAGCGGGAGCAGAGCGTTCGGGAAAGTGCGCGTCGCTTCGTCCAAAGGCCCGTCGTCGATATTAAAACAGCCGGATGCTTTTGCTAACCAACCGTTCGATCCTGATAAGCATAAACCAAGGTTTAGGTATCAACCACCTCCTCCGGTACCTCCGTCCACCGTCAGACAGAAAACCATGTCTTGGTGGTCGCCGATTCCGATCTACACAGCTCGGCCTACTGTTACTTTTGAAGGTCTGAATTTTCATAACCGATAGTACGCTCTTCTTCTTCCTCCACCTCTATGAACAATGGCGAGCAGATGTCTCGGCATGTAATCGTGCGTTCAGCTTTGCTTTTGCACACTTTCTAAGTAAATAGTAAGAACTTTCGTGTTTCACGTATTATCTGAAGCTATTTTTATCGTTACTACAAAGACGTTTCCTTTATATATTTTATTGCTTCTCGTTAATGATGTGGTATCTTTTCGGGCGCTAATCTACGTTTACAGTTTTGTACGGTTGTGTTGTTATTGAAAGAACAATGTTTCGTTAAATAATTACAAAGAACTGTCACCTACAAAGCATAAACTACCAGGGAAAAGTTTCGAAGCACTTACCGATCGTCGTTAATTTCTTACATTTGTTTATTAAGCATTTTTGTTTCTTATGCAAGGGATTTCTACTTCTCCTTTTTTATAATAAAATTAAAATTTTTCATTGTCGAAATTTTTCATGATACAAGTTAGTTTTTATTTGAAACTTTGAAGTATTTTTTATATCTGTGTCTTATTCGGATAAGTCACTCTTCGTTATATAGTGTTAAATTCTGTTGTAATGTGAACAATAATTGCAATTATTGTATAAAGCACATAATGCAATGACTATGAAAAATCATAGTACGATTTGCATGGAAAAGTTAGTTTATTCAGTTCAATCGATGTAGTTTAATCTTTTATGTTCGAATTTTACCACCCATTGCAAAAAATTTAAAACATCCATGTTCACAATAGACAGTACAAGTTACAACTCATTTCTCTCGACTTTAAAATTAATCCTTCGTAAAAGACACCGAATTACTGGTACTTTTTTCAAAATCTTAAGGGGACCTTCCGGTCTAGAGCCCCAAAAAATAGGTGATTTTTAGGAATTAATTAAAGGAAAACTACTATATATAATTTAATGGGACTTTTTGCATTGTATTAAGGATGTCTTAGATTATAGAAATATATTTTTTGATTTAAAATTAATCATTGCAGACGGCCCTGGGGAGTCGTTAAAGTCGAGGCGTCAAAAAATTGATCCAAATTGGTGGGACCTGTATCTCCAAAAGTTATTATCCGATTCGACTGAAACTTTTTTTATTTTGAAGAATATACTTCTGGCTAGGGGGGGGGGGGCTAGAAAAAATAAAAAAAATGACATTTTTTTTATAAAATAACGACACTTGAAGTTTCAAATCACTTTTCCCTGTATTTTTCGTCCTTTCAACGCCTTTGAAAATTATAAATTTTTAATTTTTTGTAATTTTTTCTAGCCCCCCCCCTAGCCAGAAGTATATTCTTCAAAATAAAAAAAGTTTCAGTCGAATCGGATAATAACTTTTGGAGATACAGGTCCCACCGTTTTGAGAACACTGTTTCGAGAAAAACGCGTTTAAAGTTTTACGTGAGCGCCGAGTGGCTGGTTGTTGCCCATGCATTTGCCGCTACTCAAATGCCTATAACTTCGGGAATTTTACGAATTTCAACAAATCCTTTTAAACACGTATTCCTAAAAGGTTGAACATTCGAAAAATGAAATAAAAAAAAATCGACTTTTAGACCGGAAGGTCCCCTTAAGTAATCTTTTCAGTACTTCAACACTTATTAATATAATTCGAAATTTGATGTTCCATTTTTAATTAATACTGACTTGCATTCATAATTAAATACAACCACATTTTTATAAAATTCTTAATACAGTCTGCGCCAATTTTCCACAAAGTATATCCCTCAATATAAACTTTCTTCGACTTCGTTCTGTGATATCTTTTAATTTTTTCTTAACATAGCGCCTAAATTGATTTTTTTTTTTTGGCTATTTGTTTAATTTACAGTGTAAAAATGTCTAATTACTGGCTGTGAAACTCCCACAAAACTCATCATTTTTAGTTATTGCTGTAAAGTTACGTCGATTTTGTTGATAAGATGATATAACTGTGCATAACTGTAAACTTCGAATCATGAAAGAAAAAATGACACGTTCTTGACCGTAAAGCAAACAAATCTTATGGTAATAAGGATAAATAGAGCTTCAGTTAAACTACACTCCTGGAAAAAATTAAAGGAACACTATAATTTCCCGAAAATTTTGGTAATTTTCAAATGGCTGTATCTCCGCGAAAAATGGTCGTAAAAAATATTTAAAAAAGACATTTTAACGACTGAAGTGTCTAGTTTTTGAAACAATGACTCAATTTTTCTTCTTCGTCTATTATGATACTGTTTCATCAAGATGAAGCGCAGGAAACGAACTTTCAACATTTTTTTTACTAATTTGAACGTATGCACGGGTCAAAAATTTTTTTTTCGGATAAATCCAATGGAGGGTTGTTATAGAGCAAACATTTCTCTTTAATTTCGTTTTTTTAGTTTTGTTGTATGATTTTTATTGGCCGAGTTATTCGCCAACAAAGCAAAAAAGGAACTTTTCACTTTGAAATTTTTCATGCCGCGCTTTGGGTGGTGTTAATGCCAGTTATTGATTTACAGTTTTTGTCATTGCAACGAGATTGGATAAAAATGTTTTTCTTAAATTTTTGAAATCTTTTCTTTTTACTAAAATGACTTTGAACTAACAAAAAAAAAACGTGCAACAATCGTTCAAAAGCCGCGAGAACAAAAGGAAGGGTTTTACAGAGAAACATATCGCATGTTTGACCATCGAGGACATACGGAAAAAAAAATCTGTTTGGTCCGGCCTTTTACACACTGTTTACGGGTAGTCTTAACTCGCAAAAAACGTGGACACTTGAATGATTCCCTGATTTTCCTTGAAGTGGCATCATCCTTACCAAAAAATGGTAAATATGTAATTTTTGGGATCACTTTAAAATGGATTTTATAACATGCAAAAAAAATCTCACTAAATTGGCAACTAAAGGTTTTGAAAGGATGATTTCTTAGCTTTCCAAAACACTCGTGAAAAATTTTCTACGATCATGCGTTCGCAAGTTATAGGCGTTCAAAGTGAAAAGTTCATTTTTTGCTTTGATGGCGAATAACTCGGCCAATAAAAATCATACCCCAAAACTGAAAAAAAACGAAATTAAAGAGAAATGTTTGCTCTATAACAACCCTCCATTGGATTTATCTGAAAAAAATTTGTTTGGCCCGTGCATACGTCCAAATTAGACAAAAATTTCTGAAACTTCGTTTCCTGCGCTTCATCTTGATGAAACAGTATCATAATGGACGAATAAAAAAAATTGAGTCATTGTTTCGAAAACTAGAGACTTCAAGCGTTAAAATGCCTTTTTCAAATATTTTTTGCGACCATTTTTCGCGGAGATACAGCCATTTGAAAATGACCAAATTTTTCGGGAAATTATAGTGTTCCTTTAATTTTTTCCAGGAGTGTATATATTACGGAAATATCTAATATTTACTTAAAAAATAAACAAAAGTGGAATTAAATCTATAATTACAAGTTTATACCTGTGTCCACTGTCATAGTTCAATGCAACATATCCTCCAAAAAACTCCTTTCATTGATTTCAGTCTTCACTATCGAAAGCAATCATCCTCAATCTGTTATAATATGATGTTACGAATTGTTTTATGGCGAAATGATAAATAATATAATTCTTTTTTTAATATATAAAGTTGCATAGGGCTTTTCAAAAAACACCGACTTATTTTCAATTTCAAAGATCTCACAGTACTTTTCTATTGAAATTCACTAGAATGAAGTATGAAAAATTGAAGTATTATTCCCATGTTCTCCCGTTGTTTATAAAATTTTTCGAAAGAATGGCGAAATGCCTAATTGTACTGAAACAACCTTTCTGCAACATGCATCAAAATTATTATACTCCTCTCCCTCTATAGTCTTCTCTGTCAATCATATTACCAAAAAGCGTTCCTCTTAATTCTTATTTACATTTCCTCTTAAAATATAATTTTTCATTAAAAACCCACACCTAAGTATCATCGTAGCAATAGTTTAACGTTTGTAACTTGTAACTTAAGTAGACGACAATATCCCCTAATTAAGTATATAATTTCACCTGATATTCCAAATTAGTGGAGCGACATTTCCAAAGCACAGCATAGAAGCGAAACAGTGGCAAATTTATATTGTAACGCATTTAACCATTCTGAAAATACAATCAAACCGTTCACCAACATGTTTCTATTTTTTTTTTTTTTTTTAAAAGCATCATCGTTCAAGTGGTTCATTAGGGGACACCAATATCGATGGAGGCCGAGCAACAGAGTGTTTTGTTTAAAACCTGAAAGTTCGTCGATTGTTTACAGTGACCCTCCACGCTGAGTGATTTTCCTTTCGCCATTAATCGTAGTGCGGCTAATTATCATTTTCGTTTTTTTTTTTTGGCTCGACCATAGAATACTCGAACGCGCCTCCGCCGCCACCGAAATCTCAGCACTACAGAGACGACTGCCAAGGTAACGCTACATGCTAATCAATTTTTTTTTTTTAATTTGTATCCATCACGCGGCTGATTAATTTGCTGCGACCTCGTTCATAGTCATAAAGCAACCACACGTTTCGCGAACTTTGCGAGACATCCTGAATCGTGGCTGAAATCGACCGATCGGTTTCTCGCTCGTTTCGACGGCGCTGGAATTATTTTCAAGCAACACACCCGCTCGAAAGAAACAGAGCATGGAAGTTGCTCGTCATGCATGGCATGAGGTGCAATCGTTCGCACTTCGGGGACCGTGCAATTGTTTTGCAATGGGTTGAGCATGAAACGCTGTTACAAGAAAAACGCCGGGAAACTGGCATGTATGTAGTGGTTTTCACTGCCGAGTCATACGCGCATGGTTAATGAAGGAGCTCGAATACATTGCAGGGAAATATGACGTGTTAAGGGGTTATACCTAGTCAGGAGGCCGAAAAGAAGCGAATGTTTGCGAATTTTTTTTGGAAAAACGGAAGCACATATTGTCACAGAACTTTTTGCACTTTAAAGAGCAGCATTTAAAGAAGATTGAACAATTTTTTCGTAAAAAAATATTTATGTTTATAATAAAGTTACAACCGATATCCAAGAAGGCTTTTTTAAAAAGTTGTTTTGCGGTGAGCACTGCAACTCGGAACCAGATTATCTAAAATCAAAAAACAAAAAAGATTTCGTTAGTATATTAATGTATCTATTGGCTGACGCAGGGGGAATTTTCGAAATATTAATTTAAAATAAAATGGCGGCTGTTTAAAGTTTGAAGTCCTGATTTTCGCGCGAAAAACGGCCATTTTTCGTTAATAAAATCGAAAATATACATTAAAAAAAAAGGCGAACCATAGTCGATTGATTTTTATATAAAAAATAAGCACACAAAATTATAGAAAGATTGGTGCAGTGGTTGTTCAGATATCTTACTCACCGTTTTTAACAAGGCTTCTTCGATGTCGTTGTAGTTTTATTATAAACGTAAATATTTTTTTACAAAAAAATTACCAAATGTTCTTTAAATGTTGCTCTTTACAGTGCAAAAAGTCGCTTTTTCCGGCCTCCTGACTAGGTATAACCCCTTAAGGGTTAAAACCACTCTAGAGGCAGAAATAAAAGACCTAAATTTGACAATTTATTTTGGGAGTATGACAAACGGAATAGAATTTCTTTTCAGAGGGTTTATTTAACACGTATTGAAGTACGAAGATCAATTTTTTTATTGTCACTTTCATACCAAATGGCGGCGACAGAGCCCGTCGACGAAAACAGCTTTTTTGAAAACACTGCCACGGGAGGACGGATTTCTCGGAGACTATTGCGTGGATCGATTTGAAATTTTTACAGTAGCTTCGCAACAATATTCTCTTCGGAAGTACGTAGCCGTTTTTTTATTGAATGTAAACTTTTTTTATAAACAATTTAATGCTCATTTTTAGGGCAAAAAATCGATTCGTTTCTTAAAAAGTGCACCACTTCCACAAAAATTGATTGAAAAAAAACACCCTATGTACTTCCAAAGCCAATTGTATGTAGATTATAATTTTTTTTTATTTTTTGTTCCGGGACTCATACATGCCGAGAAATCCGTCCTCCCGTGGCGGCGTTTTCAAAAAAGCTGTTTTCGACGACGGGCTCTGTCGCCGCCATTTTGTATGAAAATGACAATAAAAAAATTGATTTTCGTACTTCAATATGTGTTATATAAACCCTCTGAAAATAAATTCTATTCCGTTTGTCATACTCCAAAAATAAATTGTCAAATTTAGGTCTGTTTTTCTGCCTCTAGAGTGGTTTTACCCCTCAAATTAAATTGAAACGAGTGAAAAAATGCATATCTCGCTTAAAACTGGGGACAGGAATCGGCGCTGTGAAATTTTGGTTTTGGGTTTTAAATTTAAGCTGTCAGTGTTGCAAGTGAATATCTTCTGTCAACCGTGTGTTATTTAAAAAATTGTAGTAGTTTATTGACTGGTGCAACACGTTATTTGGGTGACTTCAAATTTCGTACCGCAACTTTTACGAGAATGTAAAACTGATAGAGACGAGAATGGTAATTTTAAATTGAATCATTGAGAATTTTATGTCACAAAGATAATTATAACATTCGAAATCGAAAATACTGTTCTGTCAAACATTTGTCACTCGTTTTAATATGTATTAGAAGCTTTGGAAGTTTCTGAAAATATTTTTTTCACATCTTTTGGGTGAACGATAAACCATGCAAAACGAGTAATTCTTGTTATTGATTAATTACAATTGTAGTAATTAGCATGTTTTGAAAGAATCTAGTTTATACATGTAGATAAATATACTATTAAATTCTTTTATACACTTAGAAAATTGCAGGAGTCTGATAGAAGTGATGTGAATATTTTGTTGCATGTTTAAGTAATAATTAATTAAGGATTTCACGGTTAATTACAGTATCATTTATATATTAATTGTCTGTGTTAATGGTAAGTGAAATATAATCTGAGGAGATACTTCGAAGTATTCAAAATGTCAAGACATTAATAAATTTATGATAATTCATATATAAAGTAATTTTCGTAAAGCGATTAATGTGATTGCATTTAAAATTTAAGAACAAAGTAAAAAATGGTTCACACTAAGAAATTTCAGTTTCGAAGGAAATATTTAATGGTTAAAATTATTTTTTCCCCATTCAGGGTGAAATTAATAAACTTATCTCCTTTGTCAGTACACTGAAGATTACTATAAAAATATTTAAATGTTGTTCGTTAGAAACTTTGATAAGCAGAATGCTTTTCTTGAACGGAAAGGCGAACAATTGCTACTTTGAAGTCGGATCATTTTTCCTGATTACATATTTTATACCCATATTTTCGACAAGCTACTTTAAAAAAGAATCTTGCATAAAACTGGATATTTTGTGAAGTCTTTGTCAACTGTCGAGAATTATCTGTTAAACGTAGGTACCTACACAATGCAAAGAATATATATTATATAAATTTATCTATAATATTTAGGATTGTGTAGCAGTGTATATTTAGGATTCCAGCTCACTTATAACTAACTGCTGACATTTGTCAATATATTTCCACACGAATGAACCTATTGTACTGTGCTTTGATACTTTTTGAGATATGCTTGATGCCCTCGTTACTCGTCAAATGCACATAAAGCGACACGTCATTAAGATAAACGGTTAGGATTTACCATTGAGGATAAATTAAGCTTAATCCACAAAAATGTAATAGAAATGTAATAGAACTGCCTTTAACATGTATAATTTTTTAAACGATTCAGAGTCAGAACGAATGTTTAAAAAAAATATGAAGTTTCAAAATTTACACACTGCATTTTAGTGTGCAAAATTCTTTCGTTTTCGAAACGCACACTTCATAGAGGAAAGTATGAGAAATAAGGTGGTATCTACTAGGGCTCATTCAAAAACCGACTTTTGAAAAAACCGGTTTTCGAATTCCACTATTTCCAAAAAACCGGTTAAACCGGTTTTCGAATTTTCACAAAAAAATATATTTAAGTAAAATAGAAAATTAATATTTATACTTATTTTAAAAAATTTCTGTTCTTTTAATATTCATTGAATTACAAACGTATAACAAAATAAAATATAATCTATCTATACAAAACCAAATAAAAAAAAAATAACTAAAATCCGTACAATTTTTGAGTTCAATTAATATTTATGGATCCACAAAAATATAACACAATAAAATACACTGCATTCAAAACCAAATGAAAAATACTAAAATAACTAAAATCCGTACAAAATATAATTTATAAATCTTAATTTCATTTAATATTTTTCTTTCGAAAATATGAACTCACGAAGATTAGTTTTACAGTAAACTGTTACTTACTACAATATGCTTGTGTGCGAAGCAATTTCAAGCCAAAATGTTAGCGTTTTTCATTAAATAATTAATTCATTTTTACATATTAATTCTAGTCCATAAAACCGATTTTTTTTTAATTTAAAAACCTGTTTTTAAACCCGGTTTTTAAAAACCGACAAACCCTAGTATCTACCCAGATAGCACCGCACATCCCAAGGACGTCCTTTTCATGTCCAGTTTATATCCAAACGTCCTGCGTCCATTTCTTAAGTCCTACGGACGTTCTTAGGACTTAAATTTCGGATGTTCTAGGAACGTCCGTTTCTTAAGTCCTACGGACGTTCTTAGGACTTATATTTCGGATGTTCTAGGAACGTCCGTTTCTTAAGTCCTACGGACGTTCTTAGGACTTAAATTTCGGATGATCCATGAACGTCCGTTTCTTAAGTCCTACGGACGTTCTTAGGACTTAAATTTCGGATGTTCTAGGAACGTCCGTTTCTTAAGTCCTACGGACGTTCTTAGGACTTGAATTTCGGATGTTCTAGGAACGTCCGTTTCTTGAGTCCTACGGACGTTCTTAGGACTTAAATTTCGGATGTTCTAGGAACGTCCGTTTCTTAAGTCCTACGGACGTTCTTAGGACTTAAATTTCGGATGTTCTAGGAACGTCCGTTTCTTAAGTCCTACGGACGTTCTTAGGACTTATATTTCGGATGTTCTAGGAACGTCCGTTTCTTAAGTCCTACGGACGTTCTTAGGACTTGAATTTCGGATGTTCTAGGAACGTCCGTTTCTTAAGTCCTACGGACGTTCTTAGGACTTAAATTTCGGATGATCCAGGAACGTCCGTTTCTTAAGTCCTACGCACGTTCTTGGGACTTAAATTTCGGATGTTCTAGAAACATCAAACAATCTTGTAAGTCACGTGATTATTTTGCACGACTACATTTTGAATGTTCCGAGAACATTCGTCTCGTAAGTCTTGTGAATCTTTAGATCTAAATTTCAGATGTTCGAAGAACAACCGTCTTGTAGGTTTTGCAGATGATTCAGGTTCGGTTGCAAAACAGTCTTACGACTGAACCTCGCCTTTGCGCTATTTTTTTGTGCAATGAAGACGCTGAAATGCTGAAATGTTCCCAGGTAGCTTACAACGTCTTCAAGACGTATGTCTTCAGTCGTCGTTAAAACATCTGTCTTGAGACGAATATGAAATTTTAAGCAATGAGTCTAGAGGTCGAATGATGATATTCTGTAGAATATTTCGCGTCAATGCACATTTTTTATAAACTATTAATAATCGTTATATACCTAGAAATTGGAATTATTTTTAAAGAAGTGTCTTGAGTAGTTGCGAAAAGCAGTTGCTTCGTAATCTGGGAGTCCTGGGTTCGATTCCCGTCACCGCCAATTTTTTTTTCTTAATGTCCTAACCCAGACTTGATGAAGACGTCTTTAAGGCGCTTTTAAACCATCTGCAAAACGTTTTTAAGACGCTTTTTGGACGTATTTAACTTTACTTTCGGACGTTCAGAAAACGTTCTGAGAATGTCGACACAGCACGTCCTCAGGACGTCGCACTTTGTAAATAGGACCTTCCTACGACATTTAAAGAACTTAACGAGGACGTACAGAGGATATATAGACCTTCTCGGGACATTCTCCGAACGTACAGTACGTCCGGAACGGACGTCCTTCGGACGTACATAAGATGTCTTTGTGCTATTTGGGTACTCTTTATGTCTTATAATCTATTGCTCTCTTTTTATAAGAAATTCAAAATGTACAGATTTTCTACGAAAACATATGTTATATGAAATTATATAGATACGTAGTAATATCTTGCCTATACTTCTCACCTGCCATTATTAATTTCCCCGTGAATTCACTTCGCTGTCGTTCACGAATTTCAAAAGGAGTTTTGGAAATGTCAAAGGCGTTCGTTTAAATTCCATCTTCGCCGAAGTTATCGGTTACTTCCGCTATAAGCTATAAAATTAGAAGGACGCGCGTCACATTTACATCGATTGTACACGCAGGCTTATCTAATCTCTGAAAGCGATTGATACCAGCGTAGGACGACATCTGGTCGACATTTTTATCGATAATCTGTTCAGTGCAGTAGCCACTTCGAAGTTGTTTATTGCAAATTGGCTGAATTCCAGCCAATGTCGCGCCAGTTTCTTATTATAAGTTTGCCGCCCCAACTGGCAGTGCATTGAAGAAACCAAATTTTAGTAACTCGACAAATTCTCTTCAAGCGCTCAAAGTTTAAACGAACTCCCTGGCCTCGGCCTTGTGTTCGCTCACTGTGAATTTATTGTTTCGTTCGTGAGGCAGTGACGAAACAATTTGCGCGCCTCTGTCAATGCGAACGCGTTACAAGTACGTGAAATGTAAAGTCACTTGGAAAAATGACATTCATACGTGCCGCGTGATTTCGGCGGTGAAAATTTATATTGATAAAGCCTTCGGTTACGATGGAGACGAGGTGTGCGTGCGTGCAGTGCTAAAATTATCCCTGACGTATCAAAATTGCAAATAGCTGTCAGGAGCATATGAACATCGAAATGGTATTTTCGTGCTTCGCTCAAGTTAGATGAGTAATTAGTTGCAAGAGCGAACGGAGCACAGCGCGCAACGTAGTTAGAAATCAGGAGCAGTAATTACTGCTTTATTGTGTGGTGTCGTGAGTCGAAGTAATGAAATAATATTGATAGAACGTAGGCTTAAAAGACTACGACACTTCGCGTTCTGCGTATTTGCTTACAAGAGTATCTTTAATTACAATCGTTTTCACGGGGGGCAAGAATTTTTTTAATTGAGTATTCTTAATTAATTAGAACCCTTTTAGATATTTTTCTTTTTACAACGAGAGACGAAGCGAAATTACTAGATATCCACAGTTTAAATGAAAGTGAAATTACAATAGGGTATGGAGGTTTATTTTATAGTAAGATGTTTGTATTCATATTTCTCAGGAATTTTGAAAATTTCGTGTAAAGGATTTTGAGCAATTCCACTGTCACAAATATATATGAATAGAAATTGGGGATTGTATAGAATAATTCTTGTATAACGGTGTAAGTTTACAAGTTAAAAAATTGAGCGAATCATTCTCAAGGTTGTAGTGACTCATTTTCGTATTCAGATAAAAAGTAAGACATTTGAGCCATTGTTTTTGAAAGTCCATTTATTCATACATTGAGATATTTAAGGGATTGAATCAACTTAAAAATATTCGTGTACGTTAATCAATTCGGGTAATGTTTTTAAAACTATAAACTTGTTAAATTTTATTATGGAATAATTAATAAAAATGTTAAAGCATATAAACGATTTTTTAGCTGCGAATGGAGTTGCACCACTTTCAATAATAACATATTATGAAAAATATAACCAACAGCAATTTTAAATTTCTATTTTAATTGAAGTTGGCTTTTGTGAAATGTATTTTATTATAATAATTAGACATGTATGTCTTCGTTACTTACAATTAAACGAATAATCGAGTTTATTAAGAAATAATTTCAGTTATATTTTAACGAATTTATAACTAAACTAGTATGAAAAGTAAATTACATCGTTAAGATAACTAATAATAACAAACTTATTTCTCCTTTACACTTAGCATAGTGAAGTATTTTTTCCCAAAAATGGACTTATACCACTTTCGAAAAAAACATTCCTGCGAGAACATTTTACAGTTCAACTTTTTTTTATTAATTTATGAGGATATTATACACCATTGACTGTGTGATTATAAATATAAAAACAGGATATCTATATCTAACTAAAAATATAATTAACTCATTTTTAAAAAAAAATGGACTTATACCACTTTCAAAAACAACGGTTCATTTATTGGAACGTAGTAATCATAATTCTAAATATTCTGCATATATCTTTCAATACTGGTATAAACCTTCTTCATAAAAGTAAAAATACTTTATTCAATTGTTAGACCTACCAACTACCGCTTAATTTGCCTAATTTCGAAGCAGTGAATAAGAAACTGTTGCTCACAATCAGACGCATAAATTATATCGGTGCTCTAAACAAATCTACGAGTCACTGTACGTTCGTTTGGAAACTGCCTTCAAATCAGACTTAATTGCGAATTTAGGAACTCCTCACGAGTCTTCTGACTACAACCACTTCCGCGCTAAGATCGCAACTCATCGTACAAGTTACGCGCTGAAAGCACGATGAAGAACGTGCTGATGAACTGTTTTGTTCCTTCTTACGAGTTCTACTAATTAATTAGCTTTGTTCGTGTAATTTTCCAACAGCCGTGCATGAATATGTATTATAAAATAATGAATTTTATTTGAGGGGTAACATACACCTGGACATTTTGAGAAAAAAAAAGTGACCTTAGCTTTTTGCCGATTCTTAAAGTATAAAATCTTGAGAACATGTTGCTGAAACATACATAATTAGTGAAGTTATTTTAAGCACACCACCTCTTTACACCGTAAATTAAAAGCCAACTATTTTGCTTCTGGTAAATTAAACTTTCTATTAAAAAAATGTTTTTGACTAATATGGTGCTTGAAAAAGTATTAGTCAAAAACATTTTTTTAATAGGAAGCTTATTATTCGTGACTGAAAATAAAAGTGTAAACTATTGGTACACTGTCAACTACGAGTACAGTTACCCTAACTGTTTTACTTCAAAAAAATTTTCTACTGAATCTGTAATCGCTCTTTTTTTAAAAGTACAGTGGAGCATCAATTATCCGAACCTCGATTAACCGAACGGTCGATTATCCGAAGGAGGACTTCCCCTACATATTTACAAAGTTTCATAATTTTTTGAATTTCCGGCTTCGGGATCTTCCCTTGTCAATAGTATAGGGGTTGAAACTTGGTAACCCGACATACATGAAAATGGTTACTCCTACCAAAAAAACTCATAGGACCTTTTTTGTAGAGAATTTCCTAAGCTATAAATTGCATACTAACTATTTTTGTCGCAGAACTGCTATATAACGAGATATTCGCGAAAAACAATTGTTTGTTTGTTCAACCCTCTGTAAAATTTTTAGCGACAGTAGGATCGATGGGGACTTTTGACATATTGTTTAAAACGACCAAATAAAGGCCCATACCAACATTTAGCTCGGTGGGAATTATTCCGTAGATTGGGCAGATGTCCGTCTAATTTCACTGGACTATGATATAAATTAACGCAGTAGTACTCCTGTATTTAATAAGCAATTTTAGGTGTAATTCCTATGGTTATAAACTGAGTAAAGTAAACTCTTCGATTATCCGACCTATTCGAATTTCCGAATCACCTCGGTCGCAAGTAGTTCGTATAGGTTTTCAAAAGGTCAGTTATCTCGCTTTTCAGTTTACCCATGGCATAGATGTTCATTTTTTTTTTTTTTTTTTTCTTTTGACTGTCTGTACACAAATGTTACAGTATACTATTGTATACATTTTTGTTATGTTTCTATGGGCTTGTCCCGTTAAATAAATAAATAAATAAATAAATAAATAAATAATTGACGCTCTACTGTATATTTCTTAAGTCATTGAGTTCACGAGATTCGCCCCAATTTTTTCGTAAAAGTTTGTTCCAAAAGACCTTGGATCCGTGTAGATTTAATCAAACAAATTTAATCGATTCAAGTTAAAATTTTCGTCGCTGATTCACGGTTCGTTTCCTCGCTCTTTTTACGCTTAGATCTTATGTCAAATATCCATTACGATATCTACATTCGTAATTTTAACCGACTTCGAAAAGAAAGAGGTTCTCAGTTCGATGTATGCATGTACAGTGGTTCGCACCCAAAATCGTGCACTCTTTAAAATCGCATAACATTTTTAAAATTGGTCCAGACGACTTGAGTTTTTTTGAGAAGCTAGAAGAATTAGTTTGCTAAGTCACGTGTAACGTCGTTTTGAACAAAAATACAATTGGTCGGAATAGCAAAAAAAAAATAGTAAATGTCGTTTTTTTTAGCCTTTATGAAAATTCAAAAAACCCGTTTGTAGATTTAAGTAAGTTGTGTTCGTACTGAAGATTTAATCAAAATCGGTTAACCTTGCTCTGAACTACAGACGTTCAAAGATCGCAGAATAAGGTCGAAAACCGCGAAATTCCCGAAATCAGCGTTTTTTCAGAAACCAGAAAAAAAGTTCGAAAAAACGACCTTTACTATTTTTTTTGTTGTTCCGAACAATTGCAATTTTGTTCAAAACGACGTAACACGTCACTTAGCAAGCTAATCCTTCTAGCTTGTCAAAAAAACTCCAGTCGTTTGCACCAATTTTAAAAATGTTCTGCGATTTTAAAGCGTGTACGATTTTGGGTGTGCGCCACTGTATGTGTACGTATTATGTTTGTCCGCGAATTTCTCCGTAACTACTGTACTGACTTTCGTGAAACTTATTGCAGTTAGTTTAGCTTCAATCAACTTAGGTGAGGAAGCAAATCGGTTAAGTAGTCGTGAAATGTGAAGTTACACCAAAAATAAGAAATCTGTTTCATTATTAACACACTGTATGTCACACATATGTTTGGTTGGATCAAGTTCACCGATAACAAGGCCATCTAGGATTATTACCCTACTTATGGCAACGTACTCTTGTCCCTTTGCACACAGTGCTCTTCTCCATTGCATTACATTCGCAGTCTATCAACCAATAAAAATATGCAAATAAAATAAAAAATAAAAAATTAAACCGACTTCGAAATGGCTAAGAAAAGCATAAAATAATTTTTCGGATATACTTCCGAAACGGACCAGTGGCCGATCGAGATGAGGTTTGGAGGGAGGAGTGGGGAGGGGGTGTGGACCCTAAATCTAAAATTGTAGCTATGTCCGGGTATTTATTAGTTTCCAAAATATTAATAAAAAATTATTGTTAATTTTTTTTTTTTTTAAATTTTGTTTGGACCTAGGTGCGGGCACCCCTACCCGGCGACCCTCCCGTCCCCGCGAACTGTTTTACGAATTGCTGGACGCGTTCCCCTTACCTCCGCGTGCTCCTCAGGCAGGGACTTAATACCGGTATAATGCTCATACCGGTATTTCGCCAATACAGCTATACCGAAACCGATATCATACCGAAAAAGATAAATACCGAAACCGATATCATACCGAAAAAGATAAATACCGAAAACAATCGGTTTTCGGAATTACCGGTAACCGAAATAAATACCGGTATTTTTTCGGTATTCTTCTCGGTGAACACCGAAACCTACCATGTTACTGAAAAGAATACCGAAAAAATACCGGTATTTATTTCGGTTACCGGTAACCTTTTGTTTTCGGTATGATATCGGTTTCGGTATAGCGAAATACCGGTATGAGCGTTATACCGGTATTGAGTCTCAGACGAAGATACAACCGAAAAATACCGGTATAATACCGAAAAAATACCGGTATTTATTTCGGTTACCGGTAACCTTTTGTTTTCGGTATGATATCGGTTTCGGTATAGCGAAATACCGGTATGAGCGTTATACCGGTATTGAGTCTCAGACGAAGATACAACCGAAAAATACCGGTATAATACCGGTATTTTACGTACCGGTAGGAGTCCCTGTCCTCAGGCACCGGAAAGGCACGCGTATTTAGCTGAAATTCAAAGTCAATTCTCTTGGAAACGAAGCGCGATATTAAAAAATTGCATTCTATATTTTCGTCTTATTATTTAAAACGCTTGGAGCTACCAGCTTTAATAAATCATAAATAGCTGATAATTAATTACACAGTTTCTGGTAATTGAAACGATATTGCTGAATGGATCGTGCACGCGACACTGGCCTCCGCGAGAGCTCAAGTGTTTCGGGTGAAAACACGGATGTCACGGGATCGGCAGCAGCGGCGGGAGGTGGCGGGAGTGCGAAAACCGTCGGCGAGTTCGCGCGAGCGCCAGACGTTCGGTGCGCTTCTTTCGCGGCAGAGGCTTCGTTGTTGCGCCAGACGGCCGAGAAGAACCGTTGCCCGCTCGCGCGGGGTGCTGACGGTATTCGCAGCGGCGCGACGCGGACACGCGATACGCTTATTGGTCGCCGAACGATTATCGCGGCTAGACACGTTCCCGCGGTTCCGTTCGCTTCTCCGTCGCGATCAGCCTCGGTCTTCGCGCGGCAGTGTCCACGCCGCAGTGCGCGCGTGAAAAGTCCCCGAATTCGCGATCGGGCCTGATACACCCGAGGGACGTTAATCGAAAGTGAAATGCTTGAGCGCGGGAAATTATAGTTACTCGTAAGTGTTCGTAAGGGCTAACGCCGTCGATCAACATTTTAATGCGCAACGTTGAGGAAGTTGTACAGAGTTTAACCATACGTGAACAATCGCGAACGTGGGATACGTGAACTTGGAAATTGCGCCTCGAGCTACTTTAGGGTCTGAGCGAAGAAGCTTCTATTTGTTTCGTATAATGCACACTATGAGCCGTTGTTTTTTGAAAATGGTAGGGTAGATGGTACCATTTGTGGCCACTGTCTTATTTATTCCGATATATTAAGTATTCTTAGTTTACTTTCATTACAATGAATGAAGCTGTCTAAGGGTGGGTTATGTTGGCACCATTTCTACTATTTTCTACTGTTTTGTTGTCCCGTTTTATTTAATAATCACACGTGAATGTGCAAATCTTTGATAACTTTCCACATCCTTGCAAATGGTGCTTAGCATACGGCTGGTAAGAAAACAATTAGTTACTGTATTTAACAAGAGTATGGATGAAGTTTTTTACATATTTATGTTAAAAAACGAAAATTTTTGAGATTTAAAAAAGAATTTCAACGATATAACCTAAACTCTAGTGGAATTAGGCACTGACCAAAAATGGTACATCGAAAATGGAATTGTACCATTCGTGGCCACGTAATGGCCATAAACAGTCCACGGTACAACCATTTTTGGTCAGTAGGCATTCTCATTAGCAATTTATCGTACAATGCCTAATTATTGTAAAATTATTATACAATAGTTAGCGAAAAAATTCTTCTAAAGTCGAAGATTTTTACGATTCGTGAAAAGTCATTCGATGATGTCTTCAACGAAATTCTTTTATGGCCCGAAAAGCAAATCATAAAGCGAAAGCGGAAAGCAATTGAACATTTACCTGCTGTAATAACATCAGACAAATTGATGGAGATCATGTTGGCCAAAAAAAAAAAGAAAAGGAGAACAAAGAAGAGGAGAGAAAGATTAAGAAATAAAAAAGACTAGCAAAAATAGAAGAAAATAAAAAGATTAAAGCCATAAAATTCGAAGAAAGGAATAAGAAAAAAAAACAGAAAAAGCAAAACCTGTCGCTACCAAAAGAAAAAGTAAAAAGGATATTGGCAGTTAATATTATTTTTGTGCAGCAAGTATTGTATTATTTGTTCAGTAGTGAACATTTGTAATAAATTAAAAACTACAATTCTTACTGTGGGTCTTTCGTATTACCAATTCTATAAGTGGCCACAAATGGAAAGCCGGCTGGCCAAAAATGGTACTCTAGTGGCCACAAATGGTGCAAAACAGTCTGGCACGATAATATAATGATTTTTTTAAATAATTATGTTTAAAACATTGTTCAACGTAGAATATTTTAATTATCTGTATATTTTGGATTACACTTATATATTCTTTACTTTTGTGTACGTATTCTTTTGTAAGTTATGTATCTGTGAGTAGTACGGAAATCCTTCAAGTGGCCACAAATGGTAATCTACCCTATAAGTCAATTTATGGTCGAAAAGACCGACGCGTACCAATGTATGTTTTGAAACCTACACGAGTGCACTAACAATAAGTTAGTGCATAAACAAGGCGAGACTTCCTTCGAATGAGAGTAACTACTTCTTTCAGATGAGAATAGCTTCACGAAAAAAGTAAACAGTCGAACGCTGTGGATCATGTTTCACAACATACGAAATCATCGGTCGAAAAGACCAACATGCGCCTACTCCCGGGTTAAGGGTTTGCGTTTGAATCAACGTAAAAATATTCGCATAGGTTAATCAATTCGGGTAATATTCGGATAATAATCAATAAAGATGTTAAAGAAATTAAAGGATTTTTTAGCCACAAATGGACGTACACCACTTTCAATAATAACATATTATGAAAAATATAACCAACAGCAATTTTAAATCTATAATTTATTTGAAGTTGGCTTTTGTGAAATGTATTTTTTAATGTGAAAAAGAATAATTAAAGCGAAGACATACGTGTCTTCGTTACTTACAAGTAAACGAATAATCGAGTTTGTTAAGATATAATTTCAGTTATATTATAATGAATTTATAAATGAACTAGTGTGAAAAGTAAATTACATCGTTAAGATAACTAATAATAACAAACTTATTTCTCCTTTACACTTAGCATAGTCAAGTATTTTTTTCCAAAAGATGGACTTATACCACTTTCAAAAAAAAAACATTCCTGCGATAACATTTTACGGTTCAACTTTTTTTTATTATTTTATGAGGACATTGTACACTAGGGTGTGTCAATTTTTGCAGTTTTAATTTTAAAAATGACTAGTGGAAAAACGGTACAATTTCAGGTTTAAGATTAAACGCTACCTTTAAATTTTGTGTAATACATTATTTACCGAGTTGGAATTTCATTTGAAATTATAGAAAAATACGAAAATTACTAAAATTATTAAAATAAATGTTAATAAACGAGCTTATGAACCGCAACAGAAGCAAACAAGATATCGCTTCTTTGGTGGACTTTGTTAAATACCATTAAATTTACTACATAGATGACGTATGGCTAGATCTGTTGCCAAATTACGTATATTTTCATTTTGTAATAAATACAAATTTCCATACATTGTCATGTGAATGTAATAAATTAATACTAATTTCCACATATTTTTATTCTCATTTTTGTGCTTTTATGCATTTTGTGCTTTTTTCAACTGTGATTTGAAGTAGCTAAACCTCACTCAAATCAAATTCTGAAGATAGTTTCAGATTCAGGATTAAAAACAGCATTACTTTGTCACTAGTCGTTTTAAAATTTTCAAAAATTTTAAATTTACCCACAATAATTGACACACCCTATTCTACACCATGGACTGTGTGATTATAGATATGAAAAGAGGATATCTATATCTGACTAAAACTAACATTAACCCATTTTTAAAAAAAAAAAGAACTTATACCACTTTCAAAAACAACGGCTCATAAAACGGAGATTTGTAGAGTGAAATAGAATCGGTGGGATGTTTTGTAATATTGACAAAATCGAAAGTGTTGTTTCGTTGTACATACATGCCTGGAAATGGTGTGAATACGATGGAGAGTCGAACGGTTCAAATTTCCAAGCGTACGTGGGCAAGGTCGTCGCGAGCAGCGTAGTAAGAGCTTAATCAGTCTATGCCTTGAATCCTAATTAGGAGCTCGTGCACGCCATAGCTCTTCTGGACTACGTATGACAAGTTTATATGAGGGAACTTAACGGGGAACACGTGACAAAATTACGGCCAATTGTATGGAGATGCGCCGTGTTTCTTGAATCCATATACTTACATACTATGCCAGTGGAACGCCAAGCATACTGTTTCGTTCAAATTATTTTTCGATGGCGTTGCGAATTTTTCGGAGTGAGATTATCGATAAGAAAAATATGATGAATCACTTATCCGAATGCAAACACCCAGCGTGATACCGATAATATAGTACTGACATTGTCATTCAGTAAATGCGGGGTACTGATAAGAATGATCGATATTGGGATTTCTGGCATATGGCAAATTAAATGTTTACAGAATATTGAGGCTTTTTTATTATTATTGATTCATTTACGAATTCTGGAAGTTTCAGTGAAATTTGAAACACTGTGGCTGAGAATAATTTTATTTAGGAAATTCATTACCTAATTTATATTGTAAAATGACAATTTGAGTATTTCTCTATGCTCCAATTGACATGTTTTCCTTTTTTTTTTTTTAATTCTGTATATTCAAAACAGATTTCAAAATCTATTGATCCTTTATGATTGCTAGTTTCTCGAATGAAATATCTCAGGATTTAGTTTCAATATTTTACAGATCCAAGAGATTCAACATCAACGTTCTCTGGTTAATCAGGATATTGTGAAAACATTTTTAATTGGTATATGCACAATTAACTTACTAATTATTCTCAGGAATTAATTGATATTTACTTAACGGTTTTATTACAGTAAACTAGAATGATCCGAAGAGCGTAAAGTAGAGAACCGAAGGAACTAATGACTAAAAGAGTTTAATGTAACGATGTAAAAAATACTCAATTTCAGCATTGTCGAGTTTGAAAAGATTCCTATTTTGGTACCAATAGGAATTTCTGAGTCACAGCTTTTAAGTAATAAAAGTGTTATTTTCAACACCGTATAACTAGGAAATATTAATTACCATTCGTTTAGATAATAAGCTCGTTAAAAACTTCTAGTAAAGCGTAAACTTTAATTGGAATTACGTGAACAGCACTTAATCACTTTGTATGCACTGTTCTGTTCTGTAATGTTCGCCATCTTTCAGGTTATTTCTGCGTTCCGTTGACGGTAGAAGCTCCTATTTTTTGCTGCTAAGAAATACGCAAAAATTATTTTCGACATTCCCCGTGTTCTGTATTAACTTTCCAAGAAGCGAATCATATGAAACTCATCATAACTAACAAGCGAACATCCCGAACCCGGAAATTAAAAAAATTCTGAAACATTCTGAATATGTAGAGAATTTCCTACCGATTATAACGCAATTTTTGTTTGCTGCCCCAATTCACTCTAAAGGGGTGTAATTGACCCCTGCAAATCCGGTAATTTTCCGATTTTGTTTTAGAACTCGCGAACTGAAGAATAATTTGTTCGCCAAATGATAGATATAACTAAACGAAGTAACTTTTGTCATGGAACTTTTTTTCTATCTCTTACAGTTCGCGAGTTATAACACAAAATCGGAAAACAGCCCGAATTTTCAGGGGTTAATTTCACTCCCTTCGAGTGAATTTGGGCAGCAAACAAAAATTGCGTTGTAATCGGGAGGAAATCCCCTACAAGTTTCAGAATTTTTTGAATTTTGGGGCTCGGGATCTTCCCTCGTAAGAAAACTGAGAAAGAAATATGGAAAAACTTACAAAATACGATTTCTTTACTTATAAGCGGCGATAGCCACCTTTTTGTTATTCTCACATTCAGTTGATTCATCTTTGAACAGTATTATTGCGTATACACTCATTGTCTGATAAGAATACATAATCAGAATCCACAATAAGAAGTATGCTTCGAACTCTTCCATGCAGACAGACATACACTGTTATAAAGTGAAAAACACAGAACACTTGATAGTTATAGCCTTGATTCCAGTTAATGTTTTCTCCTTTGATAATAGTTCCTTCGTTATTTTCTGATACTAATTGCACCAGAAGGTGCTCGTCGTTATGCAGTCTTAATAAAGAATCGTAATGTGAAAGCCCGTCAAGAAAATTCTTTTTGATTGATTCATGGGCAATTGATGCATCGTAATTTGTATCGTCGATTGCTTTTAACTACAATTTAGATACACTATAATTAATCTTGAACGTTCTTCACCATCTTTGCTCCAAATCGAACTCGAGAATTTTTAACCAAAACGTTACAAAATGACAGATGCGAATATTACATTTACTCGTTATTCATTAAACTTGACTGTTGGAGATTTAAATCAGAACTGATCAATGTAAACTGTCAAGTACCCGTTATACAGGGTGTCCTGTTTGAATCCGTTTGAATCAACTTAAAAATATTCGCATTCGTTAATCAATTCGGGTGATGTTTTTAAAACTATAAACTTGTTAAATTTTATTATGGAATATTAATCAATCAAAATGTTACAGAAAGTAAACGATTTTTTAGCTACAAATGGACTTGTCCCAAATAGCACAAAGACATCTTATGTACGTCCGAAGCACGTCCGTTCCGGACGTACTGTACGTTCGGAGAATATCCCGAGAAGGTCCATATACCCCCTGTACGTCCTCGTTAAGTTCTTTAAATGTCGTAGGAAGGTCCTATTTACAATGTGGGACGTCCTGAGGACGTGCTGTGTCAACATCCTCAGAACGTTTTCCGAACGTCCGAAAATAAAGTTAAATACGTCCAAATGGCGTCTTAAAGACGTTTTGCAGATGGTTTAAAAGCACCTTAAAGACGTCTTCATCAAGTATGGGTTAGGACATTAAGAAAAAAATATTTTGCGGTGACGGGAATCGAACCCAGGACTCCCAGATTACGAAGCAACTGCTTGTCGCAACTACTCAAGACACTTCCTTGCAAATAATTCCAATTTCTAGGTATAGGGTAGATGTCCCAATTACTGCCACTTGATTTATTATATGTAATAAAAGCGTAACGTATAAAAATAAATGTACAAAAAATAGTTATTATAATAGTTATTATAATAACTATTTTTTGTACATTTATTTTGTACATTATAATAGTTATTATAATAGTTATTATAATAACTATTTTTTGTACATTTATTTTTATACGTTACGCTTTTATTACATATAATAAATCAAGTGGCAGTAATTGGGACACTGGCAGTAATTGGGACATCTACCCTATAACCATTATTAATAGTTTATAAAAAATGTGCATTGACGGGAATATACCTAGAAATTGAAATTATTTGCAAGGAAGTGTCTTGAGTAGTTGCGAAAAGCAGTTGCTTCGTAATCTGGGAGTCTGGGTTCGATTCCCGTCACCGCCAAATTTTTTTTCTTAATATCCTAACGCAGACTTGATGAAGACGTCTTTAAGGCGCTTTTACACCATCTGCAAAACGTCTTTAAGACGCCATTTGGACGTATTTAACTTTATTTTCGGACGTTCGGAAAACGTTCTGAGAATGTTGACACAGCACATCCTCAGGACGTCCCACTTTGTAAATAGGACCTTCCTACGACATTTAAAGAACTTAACGAGGACGTGCAGGCAGTGTTCACGGGAAATTCCCTCCGTAGTAGGATACTACCGTCGCAGGGAGCGGGAACGCATGCGCGCGATGACGCGGTGACGTCAAACCAATCAACGCCAAGACGGGAAAGGATGGGAAACGAAACGGCGTCACCATGAAGTCAAGCCGAGCGAGTGACGTGACGCCGTTTCGTTTCCCATCCTTTCCCGTCTTGGCGTTGATTGGTTTGACGTCACCGCGTCATCGCGCGCATGCGTTCCCCGTCCCTGCGACGGTAGTATCCTACTACGGAGGGAATTTCCCGTGAACACTGCGTACAGGGGATATATGGACCTTCTCGGGACATTCTCCGAACGTACAGTAGGTACGTCTGGAACGGACGTTCTTCGGACGTACATAAGATGTCTTTGTGCTATTTGGCATACCACTTTCAAAAACGACGGCTGTACACTTTTGCTAATTTTGCACCACTCCCACCGTTTTCTAACTTCTTAAGTATCTCCTATTTCGGCCCAATAGTTGATACTATACGTTTCCGTTTTGATGTCATTACATTACATACAACGCGTTAACACGTACAATATCATCACCCGGAAATAGTGGGACATACGCATATCTATTCGGATAATGCAGTGTTTGAATGACAGAACACTCTGATAGTCGAACGTTCGGACACTGAAAGTTGATTAAAAGCTGCATGTGACCTTAAACTCGCAATAACAAAAAATAGTTGATTAACCCTTATGTACACACCCGGGTACCCGGGTGCCCAACTCGTCATATTTTTGCTTATAACTCGAATAAAAATGGAAATTTCGACTTGGGCCTTCAGATCCCCATTATTTAACTCTTTTAAAAGTCAAAAACCCACTGGTAAATTCTTTTCAAATTTTTTGAACCTAAACTAAATGACGTCAAAGTACATGTGCTTAGCGGACACACCCGGGTACCCGGGTACCCACTAGATGAAAAATGATGTTTTGACTCCGGAATTAATTAATATCATTGATGAATATTTTGTTGATGTAACAGGGATTAATAAATAAACAATTACATACGAAAGCGAAGTAGCGGTGAAGCCGCTACACTACTATCCATCTGCCGGTCGCCGAATGTTAAAACTGACCTCGCGCTACCTGTGCAGCGCTCGCACCCTACTTCTATTTTATTGTACGGTAGCTGTAGCGGGCTAGGGAACTTGGAAGTGGCATAGATAGCTTCTATTGATGTTTATTTAATAAAGAAAACTGATTCCAAACGATTCCGTTCATATGCGAACTCAGGAATTAAGAAAACCTAGTGGTGGGCACCCGGGTACCCTGGGTGTGTAACAACGTAGTAAAAGTTGGGTGTGTACATAAGGGTTAAACAGTGGCCGTCTCACCTTTGACACAACGATCTGAACTGTTATGTGTGCTCGAGCATGTAACAGCGGCGTGCCCAATGTTACGCTCGTGGTAACCCCAAGAAGCGGTTCCTTAACTGCTGGTTTCCAAGCGTCGGTATTCATTGACAAGTCGGTCGGGCAGCGTGTTGCATAAATTCACGCGAAGGCAGAAGAAGTGGATCATTAGAGTGTCGTGATTCACGGTGAAATCGTTGCTCGATAAAAAGTTCCTTTCTTCCTCGCGAACACACAGCTCCACGCTGCGCCTGGGGATGGCATTCCTCATTTGAATAGAATGGCAGTTATGAGTGTGCACGTAGCACCTTTCTCAAGGGAAAATCTCGCTCGGAGAGCAAGAAAGTAACCGTGTTTCATCCAGCCCAACCACTTAATCTTAATAGGCACGAACCTCTGATCGCCTGCGAACATTTCACGCTCAAATAAGGGTGAAGCCGCCTCGACTAATTCCTTCCCCCTTGCACGTTGTATCCCTGCGCGAAAAACGGCCCTCGTGGGACAGGAGAAAGTGTTGCGAGTTACGAGATACCTCGTCACGTTTTACCTTCTTTCTGGTCACACGTTCGTTGCAAATTGACACGTTTCTTCCTCCCTGCTGGATAATTCGCCGCCATTATAGTTCGTCCTAATGAAACAGTTTCCCACTCGAACTTCCTGAATGCAACCAGAACCGAAAATTGGCTGATCGTTATACACCGGAAAATAATCTTACCTGCTGAATGAACAGAATTCTGAAATCACTATATAGAAATTTGTTAATAAAAATACTGGCTACATTGTCGGATATTTTCTCTATGCTGTAATATTTGGGGCGATGTTCTCTAACAATTGATTTCCATTGAGCTAGACGAAGGCGTAGTTCCCCTTGCAAAGCTGTCTGCTTCGTAATCCAGAGTGTTAATTAAAATATCGATCACGTGGCTACGAGAGTGTTAATTGCATTTGTCGACAGTGCCAGCGTTTTTATAGTGTAATTATGGATATTAATTATAATCCTGTCTATCGACGATGCGCGCGTTACGAAGTTTTCCAGAAACGACTACCGGTTGCTCAACCGAACCACACTTTCCATTCTTCATCGTTGATTATCACGCAATTAATTCTGCACTTGATCGAAACCAGCGGAGAACGAAGTTTCTCCACACGGAACGTCTTACACTCTTACAGTATTCTCCTTAACAAGTTTCGTGTCCGAAAGTACTGTTTCACTTTACCATTTTCTTATCTTTTCTCTTCGACTGGATTTATAACAATTGAACTTTTATTAATAAATCTGGAAGAATTATATCGTAATAGAGATATTTAATGATTTTAATTTGTGTGAAATATGCAGTAATATCATCCTTATTTTTGGTACCTATAAAAGACTATATTGTAGATTAATATGAAAAGTATTTCTGATTTTGTAAAGTTTCTTAAATTTTTATTTTACTGAATATTTATAGAAAATGTTACAATTTTACATAAAGACGGTCATTACTTATTTACTGAAATAGAAATGGAGGAACAGAATGAATAATATACTTTTCTTTAAACTAAAACAGTATAGCACAAAGAAAGTAGCCGGTACTTACAAGGGAAGTTTGGCAACCCGGAAGTTCAGAAAATTATGAAATTCGGTGTGCAAGTCGAGTAGTTCATCCGTAACGCAACTCTATTTTTTTTTGGTGTCATAACGCAATTTTTGGGGCTGAAATCACCCCTTGCAAAAAATGCAGAATTTTCTTTTCCGTGGAATATCTCGAGAGCGGTGAGAGATATCGAAAAATAGTATAAACAAATGTTGCATCTTACGTTTGTATCTACAAAATTGCATAAAGATAATTTTCCAAAAATCTATATTTTTCAAGTTACCCCCACCACCAATCCTTAATTCCATAATTACTTTTACGCGGTTTTGTAGATATAAAAAAAGGATGCAATTTTTGGTTTAAACTTCTTTTCGATATCTCTCACCCTTCCCGAGATATTCCACGGAAAAGAAAATTCTGCATTTTTTTCAAGGGGTGATTTCACCCCCAAAAATTGCATTATGGCACCAACAAAAATAGAGTTGCGTTACGGATGAACTACTCTACTTGCACACCGAGTTTCATAATTTTCTGAATTTCCGGGTTGCCAAACTTCCCTTGTTAGTACGTAGTAGTGAAAAACTCAAGTAACGATATGTATAATTTAACTACACAATGCATATAAATAGAAACCAAATTTAGTTACGGTTTACTGACACTTAAAATAAAAGCAAAAGAAGGTGGAATAATAAAGAGCCGTTGTTTTTGAAAGTGGCGTAAGTCCATTTTTTTGAAAAAATATTTCACTACCTGCTAAGTGTAAAGGAGAAATAAGATTGAAATATGAATAAGTTTGTTATAATTAGTTATCTTAACGAAGTAATTTACTTTTCATACTAGTTTATTTATAAATTCATTATAATATAACTGAAATTATTTCTTAATAAACTCGATTTTTCGTTCACTTGTAAATAATGAACACATGTATGTCTTCATTTTAATTATTATATATTACATTAAAAAATACATTTCACAAAAGCCAACTTCAATCAAAATATAAATTTAAAATTGCTGTGGGTTATATTATTCATAATATGTTATTATTGAAAGTGTCCATTTGTAGCTAAAAAAATCGTTTACTTTCTTTAACATTTTTATTGATTATTATTGCATAATAAAATTTAACAAGTTTATAATTTTAAAAATATTAGCCGAATTGATTAACCTATGCGAATATTTTTAAGTTGATTTAACTGCAAACCCTTAAATATCTCAATGTATGAATAAATGGACTTATACCACTTTCAGAAACAACGGCTCATATATTATAACACTTTTTATTTATATTTTACTTATTAGTCCATTTAATATCAGTTGTTCATCTAAAAAAACCCCACAGCTGAAGCCCAACCATAAATAGTTCTTTTCAACATAAGTAGTTTCTTTTCTTTTCTTTTCACCGAGTTCGGCAGCCTCAAAGTGCCTCATTGTCAGTGTATCATGTTACATCATTTATATGTTAAACGCACTTCATGAGGCAACAAAGAGCTGATTGAATTTCATTTACAATTAAACAGAAATAGGCATGGAACGGTCATACGATATTTATACCCCGGTTTATATAACTGAACGCCGACTTCATTTTCTGCAAACTTGAACTTTTCAGATTACTCGCCATTGAAGTAGAGCAGCCATGCGTGCACGTAACGTGTAGTTCTTTTCCACTAGTTTCACTGCAAACAGGCATAAATGTTTTCGCATTATCATTTTAATTGAACTTCTCCTCTGCCATCTAACGATGGAAACTTTCGGTTCTACGAAAATACGAAACGCAGATGTTGCGAACTTCCGGCAAGTTCTTATCCCGGTTAGATAGGGAATCTTATGTTAGTGTAATGTGCGACAGACCGTGACGTTCGTCAGGATCTTCGACAAACTTGGCTTCAGGACAATCCTTATTTAGGTATTCCAGTCACACAACTGTGTACACTACACAGTATCAAAAGCATCGAGGTACATAAATTTGCGATATTATAGAAAGTGGAATCTGGTTTCGTGTGGTTTCTGTATACAGTAGGGTGGCTCTTATTTTCGACTTTTCAATTTTCTTCGAGGCACCCTCCAGAATAGTTCTAAATAATTGAAAAAAATCTGTGTAAAGTTTGAGCCCGTTTGGATAACGGGAAAAGGTGTCCCTAGGCCCTTAAACATTTAAATAATTATTTAACAGCTCACAAAGTCGATTTTATATAATATTCTCCAAGTTGTTGATTAAATAAAAAAATATGTCAAACAAAAGTTGTAGATACGAAGAAGGAGCATATTTTATGTTCTATCACTTCTTCTCGTGCGACAAACGGTTTTCGAAAAAAGTCCGAAAAACTAAAAAAAAAAAATTTGAAATTTTGCAAACAAATTTTGCGAAACACTTTTTATTTTTGAAGGCGAACAGAAAAAATGGAATTTTTATTTTAGGGGACTATTTCTTAGACATTTAAGGGGGGGGGGGCATATACTTACCGAAATATGCCAAAAAGATAAAAAAAAAATTTCCCATATTTTCAGTGTTTGATATGTCATGAATGTTTCCTGAAAATTTGGGGACCGAAATTTGCAAAAATATCGAAGATATAGACATCGAGATTTCGGGAAAAATGCATTTCAATACCTCACTTCTAATGAAATTTTTTTTTACCAAGAGTAAATAAGAGCCACCCTAATATATAGGGTGTTTAGTACTAGGTGGTATAACCAAAAGGATAGTGATCATATGTGAAAAATAAATGGGAAATGTAGAATAGAATTTGTTTACGAAGGGCTTAAAAGGAGTTTATTATGTATGAGCTGGTAATTATAACAAATATGTATGCAGGGGGGCGAGAGTAAAGTAATTTCAAGTATTTTCATGACATCGTAGATGTTAATTTTGAAAAATATTAGTTCACGCTCTAAACTCAAAAGAACATAATATAGGCACTATTAAAACCTTTGTCGTCTGTACATTTTCACAATTTCAAGATTTTACACCAGTTGCTTTTATGGAAATCAATTTTGTCCCCATAGTGTCGTTACATGCCAAATCGATGGCATTTGTATCTGATGTGAGGGATTTTACCTACGCGAGAAATTAGGGGGAGTTTAAGTCATTATTTTGTTAGTTTCAAATTTATTTCAAGAATATAGGTCGTCGATGTTTTCGATTTTTCCACGAAAGCAGGCTGTGTAAATGATTTTATATCTCCGAAATCAATCTTTTTTGGTCTTACAAAATTTTTATCTCTCGAATCAATTTTCGTTTAGGACAAAAAGTCGTTTTCGCAAAACAATATTTCTATATAAATTTTTATCTTGCAAATTTCAAGTTGGAGTTTTTTGAAAATCCGAAAATCTATAACCAGATTCATTGAATGATTCTCTATAAAATAAGCCTTTTTCCAGGCTGCTCACTTTAAAATTGATATTACAACGAGTTCGTAAAGTCCATCATATTCGTACACCGAACATTTATTTCGTCACGTGCCAAATCTACAGTTCAATTAGGTCCAATCTATCACTCCAACACATAAACTTGTCATACAAGTCACAAACATCATTCCAAAGAGGCATTGATTCTCTATTTCTTCTTAGAATTCTTTTTACACGAAACCGAACTGGTGATTCTAGTGCTTGCAATAAAACCGCTTATAGTTGACCAATGGGAGACTGCGCGAAGCTCGTGAGAATGTCGAACACAAGTTTGCCACGCGTCGAGGACTTGGAGAAGAGTGCCCAGTGGACGAGTCTCGCGGAGGAGATCAACTATCTGGAGAAAATGTGTCGTTTCAACAACCATCGCCACTCCAAGAAGCCAGTGTTGAAGTTCCATAATTACCAGAAGCACTCGGTGCCGCAAGTGCAAAAGGCGCTGTCTGTCTGGATAGAACCGAGCACGGAAACGAACGAAGGTTTACCGCCAAACAGTGAGCTCCCGAAGCCCGACGCCGGCGAGACGTATCCTTGGAGCTGGCGTCCTAAAACAGAATTCGAGAGGACTTATTTCTTCGACGATTACAGCCAATGTAAGTTTCAGGACGACTCGCAGAAGCGACGCGGCTCCTTTCCGTGCAATGGCTCGTTCAGCCAGAATACAGACAGTCAACGGTCTACCCAATATCAGAAAGATCAGAGCCCGCTGCTTCGGACAGATCAGTCTCGACGCCCCTTCGACGTAGACAAGTTCAGTCAGCCGTGCAACAGGACTAACGAGCATTATGGTAGCGAGTCTAGTTACAGTGGGACTAGGGAAAGGCTTCACGAGATCTTCGAGCGCAACAGATACTTGAGAAGAAAGTTTTTCTCGAGCATGCCGGACAACGATGCTGCGAACTATGCCACTGACATTCCTAAAGGTTTCGATAATAAAAATCCCGGCGCAGTGTCGAAATACACCAGCAACGGATTCGGCAGCACCGAGACGCTTACCAGCCAGAGTAACCAGTCGTCGATCAGCAGCATAAACGACAGAAAGTCTCGAGGTGTATTGAACGTCACGCCGGAACTCGTCGAGGAGGAAAGGTGCGTCGGCGAGTCCCCTCGGAGAAGCGAGTGCCTGAAGAACACGTTAGTGAAGGATAGCAAGTTACTAGTGAACACTGTGCCAGGAAATGAGGTGTACGTTTCGAAGGAACCAACGAGCTTCCATGATGCGACTTCGGTGCACAAATCTGCATCGGATGATGCAGTGGTAGCTGGAGAAGGTTATCAACGATCGCAAGGTAACGAAATATGCATGGATAACGTTAAACGGTACGGCGCGAGTAACTCTTACACGCCGGCTAGGTGCACGATGCGTTGTGAGCAGCTGAAGCTGAAGGAAGAAATTAAACACCCAGGCAGGGAATACGGAAGTAGTCTCAATAATGAACCAATAAATGAAGTGTATTCAGTTAATCAAGCTGCTAATCAGCAAATGAATAGTTCTAAGTACGTAGTAGGTTCGCCTAATTCGTGGCACGAGAGTGATGGAAATAATTTCGTGCCTCCAACTGAGAAGTTACTTGTTCAAAATATTCGGACTGATGAAGAAGGGGCGCGACCTCGGGACTCAAAGTACTCGCGTCAATTTGTGTCTGGCTATGGATCGGAGGAGAACGTCTCTGGGTCAAAGCTAGCTACCCAAACTGATATTCCTTATGTAACATCAATCAAGAAAGATGAGGTCCCAATTGGAAGCAAATGTGTGTCGTGGACGAAACAAAATATGTGGTGCTCGCAACAGAATCATTGCAAATCTTTGCCCGATTTAACTCTTTCTGAAAGCATATTAAACTCTCCACTGCAGACTAATCGCTTCACCAATGAAGCAGCTTTGCCGTCCAAGTCCAGCGTTCCATCTAACATCAAACCTGCCAACTGGAGTTATTATACCAGCTCATATGATAACCAGAACATCGCAGAAAATCGGAAACATTTCGCGTCTCAGATGGATCTATCGAATCCTTCTGATCAAGAGCCAACGAGTTTAGCCCTGAGGCGCGTAAAAATCGCGAAGATTCCACCACCGCTGGATTTGTCAAGGGTGAATGAGAGATACGAGGAGGCGGAGGCACTCGAAAGGAGGCAATTGGGCGATTATACAGTCGATGTGTCCCTTCTTCGAAACTATGATTGCCCCCTGAAAGGGCAACCAGCGGTAGTAAAGGACGAATGTGCCTCCGATGATAATCGGGATCTGTCGAAATTCAGAGAAAACTCCCCGCACGAAGCACTTTCTCTAATCAGACGCGAATGGCGCAAAGAAAATGCCAGCGAAAGAAGCAGCCGCGACAAAAGCAACTCTGCGAGGCAGAAGCAGTCGAGGAAGGAAGTAACGCGGGCTTTGCACAAGTCCTGCGGAGATTTGACAGCGATGGACGATCTGAGGTCGCCTCAGCTCGTGAACAATTATAAGAATTCAATGATCGATCTTCGAACGGGCAACTCCGGCAATCGTCTGCAGAGTTCACAGGCTGCTGAGCTTGGCGCAGCGCGGAACAGGAACGAGGCGCCCTCTTTGTCCGATCACGTGAACTCGATTGGCGCTCTACAGGCAGGGACCGGAACTACGCTTCCCTCGGTTTACGGGCCGATTCCGTACAGTCAGTAAACATGCACATAATTTTCCTGAAATAATACCCTACCTGCTAGAAATATTCGTAGTGCCGTAAGGATCACGCTGCGCGCCCTTCTAATCGTTTCTTCTCGCAGGAAGAATGGTAGAAAACAGAGGTGCTCTGTTTTCTGTCAAATATTTGCATCCGGATCATTATTCGTTACTCATAAATAGACAATTCTATGTTACCTAAGTAATTCGTCAATATTCAATTAAATAGTTTAGTTGGGAAATTATTATATTATGATGTACTACTACATATTATGAAATTATTCGAATAATGATACGGATAACTGTTGATTGTTTTCGCCACCTACTGTCTGATAACTGTTTTCGCAAATAATAAATGCATTGTATGGTATAATGGGAATAACGAATAGTAAAAATAATGGAAACGTAATTATTCGAATAAAAGTTAATCGGTTTTCTATGCTATGCAAATACATTATTATCCTTAGTCGTGTGTGGCAGCTAAAAGCTTGTTCGTTATTCTTATTCCCTATTCATGATACGAATCAAATTGTGCCCAACTTGGGTAGAAACTTTCCGTCATTGCGTACGACATAGTCAACAAATATTTATAATTGATAATGGATTGCAGCAAACATGAACGTACAAACAAATTGTGAAGTTGATCTTGTTGCACTTGTGGACATCTTTTAAAATGACTATCCATTTTCTTCATACAGTGTTAATTAGACAAAAAAATTAAAACCGACATCAAAAAAAAAAAAAATCGCACTAAAAAGTTAAAAATAATTTTTTCCCTTATTTAATCTACGACTCTCATATTTTTTAAGCCGGCGCCAGATTTACACAGTGCAAATGATGAGGCACCGACTTAAAAAATATGAGAGTCGTAGATTAAATCAGGGAAAAAATTATTTTTAACTTTTTAGTGCAATTTTATTTTTTTGAAGTCGGTTTTAATTTTTAAATTTTTTTTTTATTTTTAACTTTTTAGTTTTATATATATTGACACAACATGCTGAGGAGATATGCGCGTACGTACATAAAATAATAATAATTAGGTGACAATAGTCTTTATTATTAACCATAACTGGCAAAATATTAGGCCAATGTTGATGCAGTGTAGGATGGGACCACCGGGGCATCGCCCTCTTTCGAATAAAAAAAAGATCATCAAAATCGGTCCATATGCTGAGGAGTTATGAGGGGACAAACATAAAAAAAAACATACAAACGGGCCGAATCTATAACCTCTTCCTTTTTGAAGTAGGTTAAAAATAGTCGATTACTTTTATAATGCAGTCATTTCTGTACTATGGTAGATATGGTGAATCGTGGCCCATCGATTCTTATGTACGACTTGCTAACGGTAAATCAGAAAATATCTATTCTTTCTTATCAAACAACTTATACATATTACAGACTTGTTTAATTTAAACAGCCACACAGTTTGTAAATAACAACATCTTAAGGGGGATTCCTATTCTTTGAACAAAAAACATAGAAATTTTGGGGATTATTTTTTTTAAGAAACTAGCGATTCGATTCATCTGAAATTTGGACCATATTTTGATGCATCTTTGAGGAAGCAATAGCTTTTTTTATTAATTTTTAATAACAAATACAGGAGTTATACATGATCGACCAACATGCCGCGCAAATTCGTCGTCCGCTGGCGTGCATATTTATCTTCCAGGTAATCTAAAACAGAAAAATGACACGGCGTTTCACTGTATACATATGTAGCCATAATCTGATGAGCCAGAAAAAAATACAAAAATTTTTTGAGCAGTGTGGAGAATTTTCAAATTGAAAGGTCTGAAACTTTAACTTTTGCTATACAATTTTGCGCCAATTTTCTTATGTAATCGAAGATGTATATAACTTATCAGTGTCCCGGTTCATCAAAGTATAATGTAGTGTTTGTTGGACATGCAGGCCAAATTTGAAGCTAATCGGTTCAGTGGTTACAAAAATATTATTATTATTTATTATTGAAAATTAATAAAAAAAAAATACAACTTGTTCAAAGATGCATAAAAACATGGTCGAAATTTCACATTATTCGAATCGCTAGTTTCTTTAAAAAAATCTAAAATTTCGCTATGTTTTTAGCCCAAAGAATAGAAATCCGCCTTAAGGTGGGACCCCACCCAGAAACCACTGAAAAGTTTGGGATTTTTTTGTTCGTATATATAAAAATATTGGGCCTGGATTTTTTACATAGTTTTAAAGCAGTCTTTATTTTGCTAGAAATTTTCTTTTTTTTTTGGAAAATTGTACAAAATAGCGGTGACCAAAATGTCTTCCCGGAGCACTGCAGAAGAAACTGACCCATACTCCCGGGAATCACTGAATCATCTGAGAAGGAAATACAACGAAGAGATATAAACAGGAATATATTCTCTACAACCTAGCGTAGGATTTTCTCAAAATTCGAATTATTTTGGAAATTATAGCAGTTTGAAGAATTGACTTTAATTTTTTACATACAAATTTGCACTGAAATGCTTGTAAAAAATCGAATAATTGAAATATCAATAAAATCCTACGCTAGGTTGGAGAGAAGTGTTTTAAACTTAAAAAAAAAAAGTAAATTGGATGAAAGGTTTCGGAGATATAGTGTGGGCCAGGTTGAAAAATGTTGTTTCGAGAAAAACGCGTTTAAAGTTTTCATTAAAATTCCAGGCCCCTCTTTACCTGACGTGACGCGTTGTTACATCTATCACTATAACACCTTTAATACTGCGAATATAAAAAAAAAACGTTTTAACACAATATTCTACACACCTGAAGCTTTCAAATAAAACAACAAAAAAAAATTTGAATTTTTCAAAAATTTCAGGGTGGGGTCCCCCCTTAAGGCCTTACATACGTCTAGCAGCGCCAAAAATGTGCTAAAAGAAATTTTTTTTTAGTAGGGATAACAATAGAAATTAATAAAAATAAATAGTACACATTGTTTATTGGTATTTAAACTTTATAAAAAAATTTATTTCACTTTATTTTTACAAAAATTACTATATAAAAAATCACGTGATTCACAACACTAAGAAAAAAAAGTTGCTCCACGGTCGGCATCATATCTTCAATAAATGTTGATCGATCTGCAAAATTTAAAAAAATTCTTGTAAAATAAAGTTGTAGTTATAGTGTGTCGAGCCGGAATTTTGAATTTCGAAAAATTTAGCAATTTATGGCAGTTTAAAAAAAAGTATGCGTTTTACGTCATAAATTTTCCACTTTAATTATTTTTATAACATTTTTAAATCAAAATATAAAAAATCCGGCTCGACACACTATAGAGAAAACAATTTCGAATATTTTAAAAAAAATCGCATCAAAAAATATTAAAAACTGTATGAGTTATCATGCAGACCGTGGCGGAAAAAGTAGTTTCGAGAAAAAAAAATTTTATATAGTAATTTTTGTAAAAATAAAGTGAAATAAATTTTTTTATAAAGTTTAAATACCAATAAACAATGTGTACTATTTATTTTTATTAATTTCTATTGTTATCCCTACTAAAAAAAAAATTTCTTTTAGCGCATTTTTGGCGCTGCTAGACGTATGTAAGGCCTTAAGCGAACCCAGCAATCAAAACTACGTATTATCATCCTACGGGTAAACTCTATCACTAATTTGTAAAAAAAAAGACACGTTCCTAAAATAACTATAATCACGTGCCGACGATTTATATGTAAATATGTATTGGCAAGACTTCTCTGACACCCAGTGCCACAATCCGGCGCGTGTACTTCCAACGCCCGATCGAGGAATCGCGACGCACTTCGTTGATTTTACTTTTGTTTCCGGAACGTAGAAGCCGCGACTGCAATTGGCATAGCGTGCGCCTCGCGATGGCCTAAATGCAACCTCGTGCTGGCAGCGCCGAGACGCAAGCGCGGCCTGCGATTCCCTCTCGCGTCCGCCGAGGTTGCTGGCCAGTAGTTCCATTCGCTTTATCAGTCGCGTAATCTCGGCACGTCCCGACGGATGCATGCTCGCCGCTCGCGCGCGCTTTCGTCGCGTCGAATTTCCTAACAAATTCGCGGAAACGTTTGCTCGGGCAAGGTGTTCATCGTACGCAACCACGAGGCAGACGCGCAACGTCGAATCCGCTCGTATTTATACATAGCCCGTTTCCAATGAACGTGACGTCACTCGGCCAATCAATTCTTCAGGAGATATCTCTTAAAATCGCATTCGTCGCGATCGCCTAAAGTGTACACAGTGGTAATATAATTCTTTCAAACCGATTTCACGATTTTCGAGTTACGTCGCACAGTGGGGCAAAGTGACAAATTTGGTGTCAAAATCAAAGAACTTTTGATAGAAATGAGATAGAGCGATGATTTTTTTTTTTTTTTTTTGTTAAAGCTGAAACATTGCAGAATAAGGGAAAATTGCCGAGTTTATGGTACGAACGTTTTTTCACTGTGAAAATTTGTGCTAAACTTGAAATTTTTCAACAAAATTGTGATTAATCCAATACCATGCACGGTAGGATTTTTTTCTTGACATGTTGGACCTCATTTCCTGTAGATTTTGTCACGCTGATTTCAAATCCGTTCGCAAAATTTGTCTACTACCTCAGGATTTTGAAAAAAATCGATTTATGTGAAAGACTAATGAAATCATATTTTTTTCGTTGAAATGATTTGATAACCCACTGGTTTGAAGGTATATTGTATTCCCATATATGGAACACAATCAAAATAAGAATAATGAAGTATTTGAATGTTTTTAGTTACTTACAAAGCACTTCACATCTCGTGATCACTTGACGTATCGCTGTCCTGGTCACTGGCACTCTCTGTAGGCTGTGTGTGGCTGCAATGTAATTTAAATTAGATATCTATTTTCCATAATTATATTTTCATTTACATTATATTCATTTATATTAATGTCTTTTTTTTATATTTTTTTTTTTGTTGTTGATGAGAAGTAAGTTAAAAAGATTAAATACTTACCTTACTTCATGTGTAAATGAAAATATAATTATGGAAAATAGATATCTAATTTAAATTACATTGCAGCCACACACAGCCTACAGAGAGTGCCAGTGACCAGGACAGCGATACGTCAAGTGATCACGAGATGTGAAGTGTTTTGTAAGTAACTAAAAACATTCAAATACTTCATTATTCTTATTTTGATTGTGTTCCATATATGGGAATACAATATACCTTCAAACCAGTGGGTTATCAAATCATTTCAACGAAAAAAATATGATTTCATTAGTCTTTCACATAAATCGATTTTTTTCAAAATTACTGAGGTAGTAGACAAATTTTGCGAACGGATTTGAAATCAGCGTGACAAAATCTACAGGAAATGAGGTCCAACATGTCAAGAAAAAAATCCTACCGTGCATGGTATTGGATTAATCACAATTTTGTTGAAAAATTTCAAGTTTAACACAAATTTTCACAGTGAAAAAACGTTTGTACCATAACCTCGGCAATTTTCCCTTATTCTGCAATGTTTCAGCTTTAACAAAAAAAAAAAAAATCATCGCTCTATCTCATTTCTATCAAAAGTTCTTTGATTTTGACACAAAATTTGTCACTTTGCCCCACTGTGCGTCGCTCTTACTACGAACGAATGACATTTAATTTGATTGCCTGACATTAATAGTGCGTACACTGCAATTTTGTACGTAATGAGATACTAGCAGGGCATTCTAAAGCTTTTTTCAGGTTAAGTTAGTGTTTTTAGTACGCGTCTGCCGGTGTACCGTGAATTTGTAATCCGATCTGTTTATTATTTCTTCCACCGGGGGAATCGCTTTAAGTATTTCTACGACGTTAGCTTCGTCGAACTTCTGTTTTTTTTAGAACATAAAGGTAAATAAGTTTTAATGTGGTTGAGTTTGGAAAAGACGATGCTGAACATCGCCGCGTTAAGCAGTATTGTCGTCACTGATTTTCAACGCTGGTTGCCTACGAGTTGCCGCTTTGCCTCTCAGTCAATGTTTCCCCTTTAGAAGAAGCCGTACACTTCCTGTAGAACGAACTAAACAAACCACGACCTCGATATGGGTTAAGCCAGTGCTCCTTATACGCGATCCGATTTTTCGCATAAAAAGCCGGTCTTCCGGCGTCGGAATTCCTGCATGCCCTGATAACTTCGAAAGAATCGAAGATTTAGACATTCGTGAGTAGGTGTCTCGTGTAGGTTACGTTCGACAAGATAGACTATGGATCGATCGGAATCACAGAGATAGATGAGAAATACAAAATAATAAATCATATCATCGATATAGTGTCGCAATCTAGCTGCTTTATAATATTACGTAGATATTATGATAGAAATAAGGGAAATGGTGATTTACGAAAATACTTGAACGAGGTTAAGTAAAAACATTTTGCAAAGTATGTGGTATATGTCGTGAAAAAATTATTCTTTCTAACGAGAAATTGGGAAATTAGGAATTGTATGGCTATATTTTGAAAAATAAATTCAAGGCAAGTTTTCATGTATACATTTGCCAACTTAATAGTCGTATACTTGCAGTGCTACGCCTAGCATTACATTTAATGTAATAATTTTGCTACGCGTACGATGGCATGTAGAATAACTGTAAAAGTAAAATGTCTGATTATTTACCGCGTAGACCCTGAAATCTCGTGTTCCGTAAGACAACACTCGCGAAAGAAGAGACATGTATCTGCGTGTCGGGTATCGTTGTTCGAGGTTATCCAGAATGCGGATCAACTAGAGCATGCATTCACATTGGATATTTAAATACTATGCGTGTCGCGCACTATGCAAGCTTCCCTAATGAAATAAAATCGCGAATAAACCTTCAACAGATAACAAATAGAATTAACGAGTTGAAAATGGCATCAGAAGTGCCCAGCGATGCGCAACTAGGGATACAGAATGCGTTAACAGAAAACACACGAGCAGAGCAACCAGGGACTTAATACCGGTATAATGCTGATACCGGTATTTCGCCAATACAGCTATACCGAAACCGATATCATACCGAAACAGATAAATACCGAAACCGATATCATACCGAAAAAGATAAATACCGAAAACTAAAGGTTACCGGTAACCGAAATAAATACCGGTATTTTTTCGGTATTCTTCTCGGTGAACACCGAAACCTACCATGTTACTGAAAAGAATACCGAAAAAATACCGGTATTTATTTCGGTTACCGGTAACCTTTAGTTTTCGGTATTTATCTTTTTCGGTATGACATCGGTTTCGGTATTTATCTGTTACTAAAGGTTACCGGTAACCGAAATAAATACCGGTATTTTTTCGGTATTATTTTCAGTAACATGGTAGGTTTCGGTGTTCACCGAGAAGAGTACCGAAAAAATACCGGTATTTATTTCGGTTACCGGTAATTCCGAAAACCGATTGTTTTCGGTATTTATCTTTTTCGGTATGATATCGGTTTCGGTATAGCTGTATTGGCGAAATACCGGTATGAGCGTTATCCCGGTATTAAGTCTCAGACGAAGATACAACCGAAAAATACCGGTATAATACCGGTATTTTACGTACCGGTAGGAGTCCCTGAGAGCAACTGGCAATATCTACTAAATACATCACTGTAATTGTTAACTTTGCTAATAGGTCAAGCAGATTATAAAAATGGCAAAACGATAACTATTAATGCAATACGCGCGGCTGTTGTGAAGTAATTTGCATTCTGATGGCCGGAAAGCGATTAATCACTAGCGCGTAAGACACGCAAAGGATATTGATTATTGAACACCGCCATGTACAGCGAAACCGCGGCCGTAATTTATGCATTCGTTTCGTTTGTCATTATGGTACATACGCGCGTGACACTACATAGAGCGAGAATTTCACTAGTTGCGACGTACCGACGTTTCGTGCCGATGGTAATCAGAAACCGATTTCGGTCTGGGCACCACAAAGCTCCATTAAGGGGTTACGCCACCATGAGGCGGCCGAAATGACATCACAGTTTACGATTTTTTTTCTACGAAACTATGAATGTGACAATTACTTCATTATTGTTTATGATTAGGGCATACATTAAAGGACATATTGTGTAAATTTGACAGAAAAATATTAAAAAATGGCCGAGCTATCCGTTATCCTGCAAAACTCCTCCGCCAGGACGCGCGCAGACGGTGTAACGGATTGTGATGCCCAGGATTATCTGAAACTAAAAAACCCATAGTTTTATTGTTCATTGATAAAATATCTATCATGTAGCATAGGATTTTTTTGATGCCATATCCCAATTGTTTATAGTAATTGTTTGAATTTTGCCTTTTTTGGTAAAAATTTAATGTTCATTTTCACTTTGCTCGCATTTGTACAAAAATGTTTTTTTCTCTAAATCCCTATGCTACACGATAGATATTTTATCAATGAACAATAAAACTATGGGTTTTTTAGTTTCAGATAATCCTGAGCATCACAATCCGTTACACCGTCTGCGCGCGTCCTGGCGGAGGAGTTTTGCAGGATAACGGATAGATCGGCCATTTTTTAATATTTTTCTGTCAAATTCACACAATATGTCCTTTAATGTATGCCCTAATCATAAATAATAATGAAGTAATTGTCACATTCATAGTTTCGTAGAAAAAAATTCGTAAACTTCGATGTCATTTCGGCCGCCTCAGGGTGGCGTAACCCCTTAAGCCGCGTTCTCACGCGTGTGACGCGCAGTAGAAATTTGAAAATTTCTGGGTTATTGGAAATAGTACGATAATCTTCCGCAATAGAGATGTTGTAGATTAGCAACTGGTGGTTCAGTGAGCTACTAATCTCTCTGTGTAAAATATTGTCAAGGAAGAATATTTCAGAAAGTTAATCAAGATTTGGTGCTTTATGCAGCTGGTACTCGTAGTTGACAGCGTACCAATAGTTGACAGATTTATTTTCAGTCGCGAATAATCAGCTTTCTATTAAAAAAATGTTTTTGACTAATACTTTTTTAAACAGCGTATTAGTCAAAAATATTTTTTTAATAGAAAGCTTATTATATTCGCGACTGAAAATAAATGTGTCAACTATTGGTACACTGTCAACTACGAGTACAGTTACCCTAGTTACAAATTTTGTACACGCGTAGTTTTTTAGTCACTGTGACGAATGTTATAAAGACGCAACATTTGTGCTGGCAAAAGCTTAATTACACTGTCCAACAGTCATTTCGGTCTGTAACATTCAATATCCGTTTCTTATAGATTTTTGTGCGCTGAAAATGAATCCGCAAACCGTTTGTCGCCATCACCCTCAGTTTTTGAGTAATTCGATTTTGAAAAAAAATGTAAATTTTCAATTTTTGAACATGTTTTGCGATGAAACAGTAATAGTTGTTCGGTTGCTTGTTCCGTCAAATTATTCTATGAACCCTCCTGAATACAACGATATCAGTTATTAGTGCATTATGAACATTTAAATATGTTTAAACAATGATCAAGGGAAAAGAACACCCGAAATGCACCCATTTTTGCAGATATCTTTAAATTTATTTCCAAAACTAAGGGTCTAGGAGAAAATCTGACTACTCCACGCGATGCAGCAGACATTTTTCCTCCGGAAAGCATCAACAGAAGTAGTGAGTCGCGTTTACAGAAGCGAAATAGTTTGGCAAAACGTGTGGCGGCGACAGTGGTAGTCAACGGTGCACAGTGGTTCCAAAGTGACTTTTTGTGGACAAAATTCCGTATCTCCGTCAATTCTCAACCGATTTTTGACTTTTTTTGCTCGTTTTGTCGGGGATTAAATTTGCTAAAATAGCAAATACCTGAATTGCGACCAAAACGTGTTTTTCCTACCTTTTTTTTGTTGACAAAGTTGGATGAAAACTCTAGTGGTACAATCTTTAGGGCTAATTTGATAAGATTTTGCTTATCTAAGTAGTTTTTTTTATGTAAAATCTTTAATCGGCACTTGGCAATAGCGAAGAACATAAAACCGGCGATTTGTTGACACGTCAGAATGTTTGAAATACAACTTTACAATGGCTAAAAATTTGGAATGTCTACCGAGTTTACTACAACCACAACCGTCTAAAATATCAATAGCGTTCAGAAATATTGAAGAACGTCAAAACCGTGATTTATTATTTTACTTTCTTATTATTGTTTATTAGTAAATAAAACTTTATCGAATCTTTCCGAACCACATCTTTTGCATTTGGAATGTGGGTAAGAATGTAATAAACAAATTCAGAAAGGAATGAGCCGCCACTATTTGCCACTTCGGTGTCAATCCGATTTTGTTTAATTGGCGATAATGCCCAAAGTGCCTTTTTGTCGACAAAATTCCGTATCTCAGTGAATTCTTAACCGATCTTTATCTTTTCTGGCTCGTTTTGTCGGGGATTAAATTTGCTAAAATGCCACACGGTAGTTTTCCAAATTTTATACAGGGATTAAAAAAAAACAAATTCCGAACTCTTGATTCCGAAACAACGAGTTTATGAACCAATTCTTTTCATATATCATTAAAGGGAGATAAAATAAAATATAAATATAAATTAAACAATTCTAATTTCAATTTTTTTTTATGGATTCAGTGCGAAATCTGTTGTATTGAAACTTAGTAAGCTTGGCATCAAAATATAAGGCCAAAGCTTCTTCTTTGGACAAACATTTAACAGGCCGACGTTCGTTTATCAAATCATCAGAATCTATAGACAACATTTAGTCATGGAGTTTTTCAGCAATGTTCTTGTGAAAAAACACGTTTTGGTCGCAATTCAGGTATTCGATATTTTAGCAAATTTAATCCCCGACAAAACTAGCAAAAAAAAGTCAAAAATCGGTTGAGAATTGAGGGAGATACGGAATTTTGTCCACAAAAAGTCACTTTGGAACCACTGTGCGGTGGCGCGCGATCAACTGCCGCTCGGCGTAATTGCCGCACGTTTCGCCAAACTATTTCGCCTCCGAATTGAAAACAAAACGTGTCTTACCACTTCTGTTGATGCTTTCCGAGGGAAAAATGTCTGCTGCATCGCGTGGAGTAGTCAGATTTTCTACCGGACCCTTAGTTTTGAAAATAAATTTAAAGACATCCGCAAAAACGGGTGAATTTCGGGTGTTATTTTCCCTTTGACCTTTGTTTAAACATATTTAAATGTTCACAATGCACTAACAACTTATATCGTTGGAGTCCACCTTTAGGCTTCGTCGAGGTAAGACGTATCCTCAAGCGCGTGCTCGCGAGTGTGATCAAAACAAATCAAATCAAAGTTAAAGTGAAAAGCGAATATTGAACTCATCATTCAGTTTCAAACGTTGACAGTTTACAGCGGAAGCACCCGTGCTTCACTTAGTTGAAATTTTTTTTTTTTTTTTTGGAAATAGATTCAGCCGCAAGTGTCTCTGACTACAGAGCCATTTGCTCTTAGTGCTCGTAACTCAACATGAATTCAACGTCAGCATCAATCAATCTCACCACAGTATCTTACGCCAAAATGTTACAGCAAGTACAGTATCCCACAAAGGAGCAAGCAATAGTTCTCGACTCCATAGAGGGTCTTTCAGTACAAGATTATACAGTGGCAATCGGAAATTTAGTCCAACCAAGTAATATCCGCTATGTGTCACGAATATCCCATGGACGAGTTTGTTTATACCTGAGTAGTAAGGAACTAGCGGACAAGGTCACAGACAACCACACAGCAGTAAAAGTTGGATCTCACACATTGGAAATACGACCACTTATTTCCAAAGCAAAGCGGATTATAATATCTAACGTGTGTCCAATAATTCCATCTCATGTTATAGAAAAGGAACTTTCTAAATCAGATGTCAAACCGAACTCAAAGATTACGAATATAAGAGCAGCCATAAGCGTACCAGAGTATGCACACGTTCTCAGCTTCCGTAGGCAAATGTACGTGAATCCAGACGACATAAAGAAACTACCAGAAACTCTACAGATAAGCTATGACGACACAGTATATTGGTTATATCTTTCTGCGGAGAAACTAACATGTTTCCTCTGCAAGGAAGAAGGCCATCTGGCCAAACATTGTAAAAAATCTGAACCTGAAACCCAACAGTCATCAAAGGTAGTGAATCAAGAACAAAAGGAGTGTGGAAACGAAACAATAAACTGTCAAATAAACGATAGCGATAAAAACTTAAGCCAAGAAATACCTCCGCCAAGCGGAACCAAGAGACCGTTATCCAGTTCAGCATCTGTTAGTACCGCGAATGAATATGCAATAGCAATAAACAAGGCTGAAGGAGAACCAAAGAATAAAAAGATAATAAAAAAAGCCAAAAAGTCAGTAGGTAATTCAGAGGAAAGTTCTGCAACACCCTCCATCAGTAATATTACAGAAAAGCTAGAGCCAGCTAGAGAACACCTTCTTCTCAATGCTCAAAGGTATCCATTGGATTTCGAAAATACATATATCTCAACTTCTGGCAGTAACGCACGGCAAATCTGACATAATCAGCGTCGTTCAATAATACACAACAGACATCCCATCGCTGCTCATCATGCTTGCCGAAATATATGGCCTTCTCCAGGATCGAAATATAAAAAGTCGCATTACCAGAATCAGAAAACGTATTCAAAATTCAATTACAGACGAGACCACTAGCGACGATCTGAGCCTTACTGACGATTATGATACACAATAGAACAATAATGGCTAACCAAGATCCAGCTTCGCAACCACAAGAAACCGACTCGCAGCTGCTGTCAGACCACCGATCTTCCAATCTGCGTGTACTCTTCTGGAACGCAACAAGTATTTTAAAACACAGAGAAGAGCTAGAGGTTATACTGAAAACGTTGGACATTCTCGTGTGTGTGGAATCGTGGCTAACGCTGGAAAAGAACTTACAGTTCAGTGGTTTTTTTTCATATAGGAAGGATAGAACACACTCACCAGGGGGCGGTATAATAATTTTAATACGTAAAAATTTGACCTTCTCGGAACTAACTAGTCTAACTACTCCCAATGACACCACCCTAGTAGCATTTATTTGTTGGGAGTTTGTTGGGCCAATGACGTGTTATCCGTTGGCCAACTGTTGAAGTGTCGCGCTATTTTTAAATGGGCCAACGATTGTAACCAACGTAGGCCCAACGTCACTTAACACCAAGGCCCAACCGAAGGTTTCTTTCCATAGGCCCAACTGGGCCTAACTGAAGGCTTCTTTCCAAAAGATGTCTTAAAAACGTCCAGAAGGTGTCTTAAAGAACTTCAAAAGACGTCGTAAATACGTCTTCTTCAGGTCTGGTTTAGGAAAAAAAAAAATTCGCGGTGCGGAGAATCGAACCCAAGCTTTCCGCTTACAAAGCAATCGCTGTTCGCAGCTGACCAACACACTTCCTTGTAAACACTTATAATTTCTAGTTACATAACTAGTATTAATTGTTTATGAAAACTGTGCAGTGACGCGAAATATTCTACAAAATATCATCATCCGACCTTTAGACTCATTCCTTAAAATTTCACATTTGTCTTAAGACAGACGTCCTCATTACGTATTTATAAATAAGAAAAGAAAAATCACAACAGGTTTTTTGATGTAGCAAATTTTCTGACGTTTGTAAGACGACATTTAATCATCGTTGTAAATTTTTTGTTAATTAACCAACCATAGTAATTGTAGGCCCAACATTGGATATTCGTACGCAAACTGTCGTAACTTTTTGTTAATTAACCAACCATAATAATTGTAGGCCCAACATTAAATATTCGTTGGCAAACTGTCGTAACTTTTTGTTAATTAACCAACCATAACAATTGTAGGCCCAACATTGAATATTCGTTGGCAAACTGTCGTAACTTTTTGTTAATTAACCAACCATAACAATTGTAGGCCCAACATTGAATATTCGTTGGCAAACTGTCGTAACTTTTTTGCCGTAGGCCCTGTGTTGGGAATTTGTAGGCACAAATACTAACTATATCCCAACTAATTCCCAACTGTTGGCAACCGTTGGCCAACCAAAAATGCTACTAGGGCATAGAGATCTGCGGTATAAATATTGGGAATGTAAATCCCCCACTCAATATAATAGCATGTTACAGATCTCCAGGGTCAACTCTCCCCCAAACGCACTGGGAACAGATAGTTGATAATGTTGAGAAAGATAAAAATTGCATACTTATGGGAGATTTTAATGCTCATCACAGGCTATGGAATTGTTCGGACAGTGATAGTAACGGAGAAAGACTCCTACAAGCCATTGACAATCATAATCTATTTCTACACAATCCAAATTCATCTTCACACATAGATTTCCACAGAAATAAAAAATCAAATATCGATCTCATATTATCAACTATGAACATCGCGGATAAAGTTCACGTAAGAATTCACGACGAAACGTGGGGATCTGATCACTACCCTATCTTTATAGATATTATTACTGGAAAAAGTTACTACCACCAAAAATCCTTTAAATTGCAGTCTATTCGTACCGACTGGAGTGGAGTCCTAACGTATTTAGATAATTCGCATGCAGAATTTCTTACAACGAACTATGATCTATCAGCAGCTAGTGAAAAATATAAAACCTTCGTTAACATACTAACAAAATCCATTAAAGTCAATACTCCTAGGAAGAAAATTGTGAATCGCTCTATACATAGAAATCCCGTCCCGTGGTGGGACGCCGAATGCGATAAAATTAAAAGGCTAAGAAGAGCTGCCTATAAGAAATGGGAATTTACAAAAGAATTGGTCGATTTAATAAATTACAAAAAGACAATTGCTCAAGCTAAGAAAGTATTCAAGATAAAGAAAAAGGAAAATTTCAGGGAATTTACAAAACACATTAATTTTCGTACTGATGTTAAATTTACTTGGAATAGATGTAAAATTTTAAAAAACAAATGGATTGAAACAAACTCAATGCACGTAACGGATAACCTACAAGCACAAGGCCAAATTTTAGCCGCTCTCAATAAGATAAGCCCTCCATGGGTCCCAACTGATCCAAATTACTTGCCTAAAAGTAAATCAAATGAATTTCTTGACAAACATTTTGATCTAACGGAGTTGAACTTGGCTCTTGACTCGTGTAATTCTAAATCAGCCCCAGGTGTTGACGGAATCAATTACGGAGTTCTTAAGAATATTTCCTTGAAATATAAACTAATTCTATTAGATATCTGCAACCAAATATACGTCACAAACAATTATCCACTGGATTGGAAACATTCCTATATATACTTTATTAAAAAATCCGAGGGTAAGAATGTTCGCCCAATTGCTCTTTCTTCGTCCCTCTGTAAACTCTTTGAAACACTAGTCAAAAACAGATTGCAGTACTGGCTTGAATATAACAATTTCCTCCCTATCAACCAAACTGGCTTCCGCAAGGGCCAATCGTGTATAGACAACCTTGTAAATCTTAGTCTATGTGTAGACGAGGGGTTAGTTAACAAAAAAGACACCATAGCAGCATTCTTGGATGTCCAAGGCGCGTTTGATAATGTTAATAGTGACATTCTGATAAACAAAATATCCACCACCTGTGGTTCTAATCACCTAACCAGACTAATTAAATTTCTCACATACCAGAGAGTAATTCATTCTGATATATTAGGTAACGAAACCAGACTGGTTCACAAAGGAGTCCCGCAAGGGGGCGTCCTTAGTCCTCTTCTATATGTATTGTATGTTTCAGATATAACAAACAAGCTACCTAAGCACATTTTGGTTTCACAATTTGCAGATGATATTGCAATTTATTCAAACATAACTCCTTTCAAAAAATGTAAAAACCTCATTGAAAAATCTATAGTAATTATTAAAAACAATCTGCTATCCCTGGGACTGGAAACTAAGTCCACAAAAAACAAAGCTGCTCCACTTTAATAACAGACAGATAAATCCTGGTCAGACTGAAATTAGAATTGACGACCACGTTATCAGATCTAGTGACTCTGCTCGCTTTCTGGGTATCACTTATGATTACAAGATGTCTTTCACCCCCCATCTACTTAATGTTAAAAAGAAATGTATGAAAGCGCTGAATATAATAAGATATCTATGCGGTACATGGTGGGGCTCAGACCCAGAAACGCTAATTAACCTGTAGAAGAGCTTCGTACGCTCTCATATTGACTATGGATGTTTCGTATACTTCCCTACGCGCGCAAATCTGAGAGAACAGCTGGAAAAGATACAATATTCAGCAATTAGATCTGCCTTAGGCTATCGTATAAGCACACCAACCAACATCTTATCAGCCGAGTCTAAACTTCCGCGGATTTGTGATCGTACGGAATTTTTGTGCAAAAGTTATCTGAATAAAGTACTGTCAAACACGGGCACTTAAGTTAACAAAACAATACATCGTTACCATTCCAAAAGCAAGAAAAAAAGACATAAAAGGAAAAGACTTATAAGGTCATGTATTGAGGATATCATGAGCATTAAAAAAAACTTACACACTCGTGAGCATTACGATATCTACTGTCTCGATTACAACACAATCACTACCTCAATTCCGATCAATTCTGACATCGGAAAGCTACTTAAGGGGGAACACCACTGTGACGGCCGGAAAAGTAAGCCATTTTTAAGAATTTTTTTTTCGGGAATAATTTACAGTTTTCATAGAAAAATTTTATTACCTACCTTTAGTATGCTGTCTTAAGAGACTATACAAAAATAAATAAATAGAAGAACATCCATAAATTTTAATATATTAATTAATCTTCTAGACCCACCCACGCGAGCTGGTCGAATGTGTAACTATGGAACAGCAGATCCGAAATCAAATTTAATTTTTTTTTTATAAACTATATGAGTGTAGTTTCTGTTGTGCGTACCGATTTCTTAATCAAATTATTTTTGTAAAAATGATGCGCTTTAGAAGAAAATTTCCGAAAATCCGCGAATAAGATGGACAGTTTTTCGAGCGTATTTAAAAAAATTGGTTTTCAATCAAAGAATCCGTACGCACAACGGAAACTACTCTCATATAGTTTATAAAAAAAAAAATGAAATTTAATTTCGGACCTGATGTTCCATAGTTACACATTCGATCAGCTCGCGTGGGAAGATCTAGAAGATTAATTAATATATTAAAATTTATGCATGTTTTTCTATTTATTTTTTGTATAGTCTCTTAAGACAGCGTACTAAAGATAGATAATAAAAATTTTCTATGAAAACTGTAAATTATTCCTGAAAAAAATTCTTAAAAATGGCTCACATTTCCGGCCGTCACAGTGCCCAAATAGCACAAAGACATCTTATGTACGTCCGAAGGACGTCCGTTCCGGACGTACTGTACGTTCGGAGAATGTCCCGAGAAGGTCCATATATCCTCTGTACGTCCTCGTTAAGTTCTTTAAATGTCGTAGGAAGTTCCTATTTACAAAGTGGGACGTCCTGAGGACGTGCTGTGTCAACATTCTCAGAACGTTTTCTGAACGTCCGAAAGTAAAGTTAAATACGTCCAAATGGCGTCTTAAAAACGTTTTGCAGATGGTTTAAAAGCGCCTTAAAGACGTCTTCATCAAGTCTGGGTTAGGACATTCAGAAAAAAAATTTGGCGGTGACGGGAATCGAACCCAGGACTCCCAGATTACGAAGCAACTGCTTTTCGCAACTACTCAAGACACTTCCTTGCAAATAATTCCAATTTCTAGGTATATAACGATTATTAATAGTTTATAAAAAATGTGCATTGACGCGAAATATTCTACAGAATATCATCATTCGACCTCTAGACTCATTGCTTAAAATTTCACATTCGTCTCAAGACAGATGTTTTAACGATGACTTAAGACAGACGTCTTGAAGACGTTGTAAGCTATCTGGGAACAGTTCAGCATTTCAGCGTCTTCATTGCACAAAAAAATAGCGCAAAGGCGAGGTTCAGTCGTAAGACTGTTTTGCAACCGAACCTGAATCATCTGCAAAACCTACAAGACGGTTGTTCTTCGAACATCTGAAATTTAGATCTTCTAAAGATTCACAAGACTTACGAGACGAATGTTCTCGGAACATTCGAAATGTAGTCGTGCAAAATAATCACGTGACTTACAAGATTGTTTGATGTTTCTAGAACATCCGAAATTTAAGTCCCAAGAACGTGCGTAGGACTTAAGAAACGGACGTTCCTGGATCATCCGAAATTTAAGTCCTAAGAGCGTCCGTAGGACTTAAGAAACGGACGTTCCTAGAACATCCGAAATTTAAGTCCTAAGAACGTCCGTAGGACTTAAGAAACGGACGTTCCTAGAACATCCGAAATTTAAGTCCTAAGAACGTCCGTAGGACTTAAGAAATGGACGTATGACGTTCGGATATAAACTGGACATGAAAAGGACGTCCTTGGGATGTGCGGTGCTATCTGGGTGGTGTTCCCCCTTAAAACAAAAAATAATAACCCTAACACTATACTAAGCAACCTTTTTTCAGAACATGAGTCATACACTATATATACCGATGGGAGCAAAATTTCCGGAGCGAACTCAGTGGGATCGGCTTGTATTTGTCCGGAACTAAACATTTCCACAAAAAGAAGTATTACTAATACCTGCTCTGTTTTTACCGCGGAATGCATCGCACTGAAGGACGCTCTTGAGATTGCCCTGCTCCATACCGACCACAATTTCAAAATCTTCACTGATTCCCTTAGCGTCCTGCTCTCTCTCCAAAACCCACAAATCGATGTAAAAACCAATTTTTATATTTACGAAATAAAAATGAAGTATAAGGATTTCGAATACAAGTCTGTAAATAACAGCAACATAGAATTATTTTGGATCCCATCGCACATAGGCATACAAGGTAATGAAGAAGCAGATACCTTAGCCAAAATTGCGACTCAAGCACAATACGATGATGCAATATACATTCCCTTTACTGATTTACGGGAATCGTTCAAATACAAATGCAACTTAAGCACCAAAAATTCTATTGAAGAACAAGGTCAAGTCAACGGAAAAGACTATTTTCGATTTTATTATAAGAGTAGCAACAAACCTTGGTTTACAAATGTAGGCCTCTCACGAGAGATTATTGTTACTAATAATCGTGGTAGGTCAGATCACTACAATCTCGCCGCATCGCTACAACGCGCACATATTACAACCGAAGCGAAATGCAATTGTAACTATGAGAAACAGGATCTAAATCATATAGTCTGGCAATGTCCTTTACTCGATAATCAAAGAATAGAATTATTAAAAAAATTAAATAAATGCAAACTGCGTCTGCCACTAGATATAAGATTAATTCTTAGTAAACCGAACATCGCAGCTTGTATACATGTATACCACTTCTTAAAAAAATGTAATCTAAAAATATAAGCGCACATAACCTACGTCGCTGAAAACATCACGTACTTACATTGTACTGCCGAACATAGCTAAGTTAAAAAAAGAAAAAAAAAATTGTTTCTTAAAACCCATGTAAAGCTTTATAACTTTCTATTGAAAGTTTCGCAAATAAAAAAAAAAACCTATATCGTTGCATTCGGGAGAGTTCATAGAATAATTAGACCTGACCAGCAAACGAATAACTATTACCGTTTCGACGCAAAAAATGTTCAAACTTGAATATTTGCATTTTTTTTTTTCAAAATCGAATTTCTCAAAAACTGAGTGTGATGGCGACAAACGGTTTGCGGGTTCGTTTTCAGCGCACGGAAGCCTATAAGAAACGGCTGTTGAATGTTACGAGCCCGAAGAAAAGTCAAATTTTGTCGCACTGCGTGATAAAGGCGGCGCGGAGAATTTTTATTCGATAGCCGGCTGCTCAGAGAACGATATTTCGCAGAGTAATTTTCACCATCGATTCCAGCTATGTCTCGTAGAGTTAGCGCGATTAAAAGTCAGCCGTGGGAAGTAGCGAGAGATCTCAGAACCTGCACTTAAATCCAGGGACTTAATACCGGTATAATGCTCATACCGGTATTTCGCCAATACAGCTATACCGAAACCGATATCATACCGAAAAAGATAAATACCGAAACCGATATCATACCGAAAAAGATAAATACCGAAACCGATATCATACCGAAAAAGATAAATACCGAAAACAATCGGTTTTCGGAATTACTGGTAACCGAAATAAATACCGGTATTTTTTCGGTACTCTTCTCGGTGAACACCGAAACCTACCATGTTACTGAAAAGAATACCGAAAAAATACCGGTATTTATTTCGGTTACCGGTAACCTTTTGTTTTCGGTATGATATCGGTTTCGGTATAGCGAAATACCGGTATGAGCGTTATACCGGTATTGAGTCTCAGACGAAGATACAACCGAAAAATACCGGTATAATACCGGTATTTTACGTACCGGTAGGAGTCCCTGCTTAAATCGCCCAGTTGAAGGGATCGAACGAGACGAATGAGTGCGCACACGTGAAATAACGAAGGATCTCTGTTGCAGAATCACCGAGGCGTTATGTGGAGGGCGAGGTGACGATTCACTATCGTTCACCAGTGCGTACAGAGGCGAAAGAGCCATTGAGCGAGGAAGAGCTCGCCCGTCGGAGCGCGGAGAATATGCGACGCGTTTATCAAGAGGAACGTCGTCGCAAGTATCTCCAGGAACTCCACGACATCGATTCACGACGACATACCGATAACTTCATGTAAGTTTCACCCAATTTTTGTTTTCTTCCTACGATACCGTTCCGCTGTCATCGAACGGACCAGACGGTATCGGAGGCACGCAAATATGTTACTCATGAAAGCTTGTATCTCCATTTATTTTCGCAAACGAATGGTTCTATAAACTATGATGGTCGACAATAAAATGATGAAGTGTCATAGTGAGCTTGCAAGTGCTCAAAGCTTTTGTAAATCAAGGGCCAAAGTTTTCGAACATTGAATAGTGTAATTTGCAGCTTTTATACACTCCTCACATTAATTAGAGGATCACCTCTAGGAGCCCGAAAAATAGGGGCAAGTTCATATGGTCATAACTCCGGTAAAAATAGTCGTATCGATATTTTGAAAATATGGCTTGAAAGCGTGGAATCTCTACTTTCAGCTGTTTTCCTCAAATTTTAGATGCATTGCTTTTCAGTAATGTTATAGGAATATAAACAGCACTTGGTCAATTTCAAAAAAATTTCTTCAGCTTTGCGATGTTCCACGGCGTGCATGAAATTTTTTACACACATTCCATTCACACCACTCGAAAGCGACCAGTTTCCTGTGTAAAAAGAGAGTAATAAATTTCTTATGCGATTTTTTTTGGCAAAGTTATTCAACATTGAAGTAAACACCGTATTTTTTAATTTAGTTGCTTCTAGCAAGCGAACGAATCATCGTAGAACGTTCACGAAAAAAGCAATAGAAAGATCAGTCTTTTCTCTTTAAGACGCATCTTCGACTTTTTCGATTCGGTTAAAATTTCGGTCTCTGATGTCCTTTTCAACATATGCTTAGAAATTGCACAAATACCATTTTCTCTTCAACTCGCTGTATTTCCACGAGGGATAACCGGATTAACATTGTCTTCGGCTCATTTTAAAGCGGAGAGTCTGCCGATTCTTTTGAGCTCCATCGGAACCCGCTGCGATAACTTCTTACCTGTGGCCTTTAAGTTTGAAGTCTAATTAATTTGAGGAGTGTATTAGAATCTAATTTTGTTACGATCTAAAATTCTTACATCCTCCAAGAAGTAACACACATGTAAGTTGATATTTAGGGTGGGTCAAAAGTGACCCCGCATCCTTATTTTGTGTTTAATTGTGGCTAATATTCTAGTGATGTGTCTGATAAGAATTTTTTTTATTAAAGCACATGCTTCGGAGTATTTTCGTGTATAGTCCTTAAATCGTGATTTTGGAAATGATAAAGGAGAAATTAAATAGAAATACTGTTGAAATACGCGACCATTCATATTCGATAATAGTGGAGAGAAACGTGTATTATTGTGGATGATCTAACAGTATTGTCGTTGCCATTGTAATCCTTGTGCTCGAATTACCATGGGCTCTAGCTTTATATAACTTCTGCATACAACATATATGTAAAAACATTTTCTCTACGAATATACTATTTTTTTATCTACTACTCCAACATTTTTGGACTTCTCTACAGATTCATAATCTTCCAATTGTGAGACTAATTACTTCTACCCTATCCACTTATTCTTCTTTCTTTCGGAAAACAAAAATAAGAAAAACAGAAATAATTAATGCTCAAGATAATATTCACAAAGAAACATATAGTTATAACTGTTATTTATATGATTTTTAAAATACGCAATGTAAAAGCAATTGTACATAATTTAAATATTTTGATTTTCCACAGTTTACTATTTATATTGCTTATATTCGTACACTTTAGAATTATTATTTTATCCTTCGTTAATACTTGAATTTTGAATCAGATTCAACGTACATCTCTTACATATTTCATGATTAGATGTTATTCTTCCACTTGCTTCGATCATTTCTCTTTTTACGTGTGACTCACCTACGTTTCTATTACAACGCCGGCGTAAAATAACTTAGAGTACGCGATGCATTGCGCAATAAATTAAGTAACGTGGAGCACGATAGGCTTACATCTTATCTCATGATGCATGAATAAAATGCCGATGACTGCCACTGAAATAGAGGCTACTAAAGGTAGGTGTCCACTTGAGAGAACTCGCGCAAGTTCCTCTCGATAGTTACTCTCAAATTGTGTGTCCACCTGAGAGCAATTTCGAAAATTTTTACTCCCAGGTAGGCGATAGAAAACTCGCCGAGAGCTTACTATCCGATAGAACTCTCAGAACCGTGTCCACTAGAAATTGGTCTGCGCCTACTCTATGCAGTTACTCTGCAGAAAGTCTAGTTGCAGGAAATTTAAATTCTAATGGTAATTCAGCTAAATTGAACGAAGAAAGCCAATATTTTTAACGCTCAATTTATTGGTGTTGGAATAAAATTAATTTAGTATGTTTATTGACGAATTGAAATATTTTTAATAGGAACTAATAAAACTAATGAATAGCGTGGGAACTACTGTGGATTTTAAAGTATTACGAATACCTTTCACAAAAGGTTGAAAGGTATCAAGGGAGATGTATTTTCAGCGTACTTTCTTCACTAATGTGACTTGCTCTACATTGCAAGCAGTCCGCCATAATTTTCTTAATTCTTAATACTATGTCTTTTCACAAATTTTGTCGATTTACATTGACGAATTTCCAGAAACTTGTGCGAAAGCACAGGCTTAGATAGAAATGAAGGGGACGCGCAGGGTTGGATAAAAATGAAGGGGACGCACAGGCTTGGATAGAAATGAAGCATCTTCTTTCACACAAGTTTCTGAAAATTTGTCAAATAATATAAATCGGCAAAATTTGTGAAAAGACATAGCATTAAGAATTAAGAAAATTATAGCGGACTGCTTGCAATGTAGAGCAAGTGAAATTAGTGAAGGAAGTACGCTGAAAACACATCTCCCTTGATACCTTTCAATCTTTTGTGAAAGATATTCGTAATACTTCCACAGTAGAATCCACAGTAGTTCCAGACCTACTCTCGCGACAGCACTCGCAGAATACGAACCCGGTTCGTATTTCGGAAGCAACTGTCGGATAGTAATATTACTATGTATCCACTCGAGAGCAAGTTGCAACGCGTCCGCTGTCTGACAAGGGGACCTTCAGGACTGGCAAACTCAGAAATTGTTTATACTTAGTATACGTGAAGGTCTTCACTCGGACTTTAATTTCCCGAAGCAGTAAGGCGCGCTTCCCATCCAAATTCGAGAAAATCGACTTTGAAAAATGTGGAGTTACCTTATATATATTTGATAGAAGCCGATGACCAATGAGCAGCGCGGGTCAGTGCGTAGCGCTTCCGTCTAGCAAGCATATGAAGTCGTCAGTTAAAATCTCACTACTGGCACTATTTTTTTTTTTTTATTAATTTGCATGCCTACACCTTTCACATGCAAAGTTTATAAAATTCATGCTAATTAACAGATATGTAAACATCTGTTATATGTATGGGTGTACTGTGTATACCGGTGCTCCACCTCCCAGGAGATGCACATCACTTTCAATTAAAAACACACATCTTATTTAAAATTGTCTCTTGTTTGAAAAATCGTACTTTTTATTGCACATATTCATTTTTAAATAGGAATATTTACAATAAATTACATTTTTCGTCCAAAAATAAAACACGTAGAGTAGAAACTAGAATTTGGAAACGAGATAGTGGCGAACGGCGGTTAGTAATATTCCTATTTAAAAATGAATATGTGCAATAAAAAGTATGATTTTTCAAGCAAGAGACAATTTTAAATAAGATGTGTGTTTTTAATTGAAAGTGATGTCCATCTCCTGGGAGGTGGAGCACCGGTATACACCGTACACCCATACATATAACAGATGTTTACATATCTGTTAATTAGCATGAATTTTATAAACTTTGCATGTGAAAGGTGTAGGCATGCAAATTAATAAAAAAAAAAAAATAGTGCCAGTAGTGAGAGATTTGAACTGACGACCACCTCATGCTTGCTAGACGGGAGCGCTACGCACTGACCCACGCTGCTCATTGGTCACCGCCTTCTATCAAATATATATAAGGTAACTCCACATTTTTCAAAGTCGATTTTCTCGAATTTGGATGGGAAGCGCGCCTTACTGCTTCGGGAAATTAAAGTCCGAGTGAAGACCTTCGCGTATACTAAGTATAAACTATTTCTGAGTTTGCCAGTCCTGAAGGTCCCCTTGTGAGAGTTGAACGTTGCTCCCCGACACTCACTCTCGGACGCAGTGTCCACGGGAAATACCCTGCGTAGGGTAAAGAGTACAATGGTTGGCCACTTAAGTAAGAGTGTCACATAAATAATAAATTATAAGTGTGAATTTAGTAACTTTGCATTGGAAATCAATATAAATAAGTAAAAAAAAGTCCTAATAATCTAAAAATAAATGGAGTTTATTTAAAAAAAAGCAAGAATTTATAAAAATATACAAAAAATGTGTTGACTACGAAAAAATATAGTTATTGGCATGGTCACGACAGTAGTTGTCCGATCGGTTCGACAGTGATTGGCCGCTATTTGACACATAATATAACCTAAAAGAAAATGTTATATAGCTTTTATAATGTGTTCATCTGTATATTCTTTCCCATATTTCCTATCGCCTTTTTTCACTTTTGGCATATTTTATAGTGGGGTAATTCAGTTCTACTAAAAAATTCAAAATTTTTACAATTTATCTACTAGGAAAGCACAATTTAAATTTTAACTTCAATTTACTTAAATAAATTACGTAAACAAATTAAATTTGAATAATCTAATTAATTCAATCAAATTTCATTTTTAATTCCAATTTAATTAAATAAATTTAATAATCAAATTGAATTTGAATACACCAATTAATATTCAAATCACAGGAAACTTAAAATATAACTATACAATGTAACATACCTAATTGTACTTCTTCTTTTTATTTAATTATACTATAATTATATAAATGTTGAATCTTTCTTACAAATGACCGTTTCAGTACCGCTAATGAATAGGTTGGGTTGAAAAACAGTCTTTAACTGAACCCCGCCCTTGCATTTGTCATGTTTCGCTCTGTTTGCTACTTGCTGTGTCTTGTTTTGTTTGCTTGCAATAAAGACGTTTAATAATAATAATAATAATAATAGGGGGCCAATAACCGTTTTACCGTTACTAAGGTTATAAAACAATCATCGGCCGCCCGGCCAATTATTGCCATTCAACATTATTCATATGACAGTTGTTGGCCCCCTGTATTTTTCATAATATATGTATAATTTTAACAAATAAATAATTCCTTTATAAAGTTTCAACTTTTATTTATCGACATATACCGAATATGAGAGATATACATATCATAAATACATTAAACTATTCGTAAACTTTTAACTGTGCTCTTATGGTTTTTTGATTAAATGGCTGTAATTTCCAAGCTTCAAAGCCGAGTCATCCTATTTGCTTTTATATAATCACAGTATACATATAGTGAGTGGAGAAATGTTGATTACATCCGAAGCAAGAAAGTACAAGGAATATGAATATGTTCATTAAAAAAGGCATAACATTGGTATTTCTTTATATTCATTTATTTCTCAAAATATGGCCAATCATTGTCAGGTGGCCAACCACTGTACTCTTTACCCTAGTAGGATACTCGCGGCGCAGGGAGGAAGAACGCATGCGCGCGATGACGCGGTGACAGTTAAACCAATCAACGCCAAGACGGGACACGCCGTTTCGTTTCCCATCGTTTCCCATCTTGGCGTTGATTGGTTTAATTGTCACCGCGTCATCGCGCGCATGCGTTCTCCCTCCCTGCGGCGCGAGTATCCTACTACGCAGGGTATTTCCCGTGGACACTGCTCGGACGTAGTGTCCACTTGCGATAAATACTCTCGAGAGCTTCTCCCGCGAGTTTTACTCTCAAGTGGACACCTACCTTTAGAATTAAGTGGATTATATTGGGACAGAACACAAGGAGACACACAGTGGTGCCTTTTCCCGAAAAGCTGGCCAAAAGTCAATTTCTGAAGTGAATAACAGCTTGTCGATAGTATGGTACTTTTAATATATATACATCAGTGCAACAAATGCCGCTTGAAAATTTAAAATATAGTGGTTGGTTAATGAGATATAGGCTGTCAAAGTTGACGAAATTTCGTACTTCTTAGATGGCTTGAAAACGCTCGCATGTTTAATGTATCAGGCAAAGTTTATTTTTAAAAAATTCATATGTAACACATTTTACCATTAAGATACGTGTTATAAACATACATTTTGCACATGAATAATGCAAAATATCTTTGAACTTACTCTTGTATTTCCCTTCTCAAGATGTCCTAAATCCTACTCATATTTTAGTACAACGCAAGGAAAATAGTTACTTTATTCACGGAACTTCACACAGTTAAAGGTTTCTTGACGTAAAGTAACATGTGAAGTATGATATCCAATTGAAAAATCTTGCGCATAGGGTAGATGTCCCAATTACTGCCACCTTAAGATTATAACCGAACTTCATTTAATCATTTCGCGTGTTGTGTAACCTAAAAATTGTTTCAGTTTGAAACATAATATTATTTAACATCACTTTCATTAAAAAAAAATAGTTTTATGAATTAAATATGAAGAATTTATTAATAATTAATTAAAATTCGTGAGCGATCCTAGTGTACCTATAACTGTCACCTCGAAAATCATCTTGTCCTAGGTACATATGAGTACATATATTTTTTTATTTTAATGTAAATCAGAATCTCCAATTAATAATAACTATTTTTTGTACATTTGTTTTTATACGTTACGTTTTTATTACATATAATAAATCAAGTGGCAGTAATTGGGACACTGGCAGTAATTGGGACATCTACCCTATTTGCGGTTTTTTAAGATATCCGCATTTAAAGTGCCTATTAATATCTATCTATTAATATTCCAACTTTGTTTATTACTATTTTCAACCACATATTTGAACTATGCAATCTTCTATAAACGTAGGAATGCCGCATTTTTGATAAAAAAAAATAAAATTTTCACAGTAATTAATTTCAAGAATGTTTTAAAATTAAGATCGCCATACTAAATTCGACATTTTGATTATATAATTTTAGGCGAATATTGGGAAATTATCACAATTTCCGCAAAAATGAATTTAAAAAAAAGGTTTATGCCAATGCTATTAGGTCTGCGATATTGAAATTTGCATTTTGGACAAAATATTCGTAATCAGCGACCCGAAGAACAGTAGGATACCAATTTTCGTGCAGACCTATCCATTTTTTAATATACACGTCCGCCATATTGGATTCGCCATTTTGTTTTCAAAATTTTGAAGCTCAGATTCGTAATCAGCGACCCGAAGAACAGTAGGATACTAATTTTCGTGCAGATCTATCAATTTTTTAATATACACGTCCGCCATATTGGATTCGCCATTTTGTTTTCAAAAATTTGAAGTTCAGATTCGTAATCAGCGACCCCAAAAACCCCCGACCACCAATTTCTGACAAGATTAAAGTACGTTTTGAGGGTTTTGCCGCTTTTTTGCGATTTGGAACCACTGTGAGACACTTCGTTGCAGACACACATTTACTTCTGTGACAAAAGACGATCGGCGTGGCAAGATGTCGATGCCGACTAAAACAATTGCTTTCCTACGCGGGGAATGACCTATAAACCCAACGAATATGCAACTGAATACCTACGACTTAACTTTAGTACAACTTCTGCCAAGCTTGGTTTTGGTTAGAGGTCGTTAGAGGCAGGGCCGGCGGAACCCATTATGCAAGTAATCCGCCGCATAAGGGCGCCAGCCGAAGGAGGCGCTAAAAACTATATCGCAGACTTAATAATAAAGGAATCCAACTCCCATATAAACAAAATGTAAATGTAATTCTTTTTTTTTTTATTATTAAACAGGTGCAAAAATTTGGGGGCGCCAAAAATTTTCTTGCATTTAAAGGGCGCCAACCACCCTCGCGCCGGCCCTGGTTAGAGGTCATTACAGGTCTTCAAGTTAGGAAATTTATTAATTCCCTCTTTGAGTTAAGTTTTATCAGGTTTGAATTACATGAATGTATAGGATTTATAGAGAAATTGGTATTATTTATAAGAAACACTGGAATTGTTCTGTTTACTATAAATGGAAGTATAGGAAGTGTAAAATGAATAAAAGTTACCCACTGTAAGGGGACATCTGAACGCAACTGCATTAATTCAACATCTTTTTATAAGACTTATAAACAGATGTAAATAACTAGAAATTTTTGAAAACAATGTTTCAGGGGGAGGGCTGCCTAGAAATTTTCGAAAAACCGATTTTTCGATTTTTATATTTTCTTGAAGTACAAAGTCTTGGAAATATTCCCTGAAAGTGTCAAGTTAATCCGACCAAAATTGACAAAGTTATACTTACGCGTGTAAGTAGATAGGTGTTCCAAGGGAACACCGCGAACCCGGACTCACCGATTGGAACGCAACTTCGTGGGTTTTTAGAGTGACTCAAAACAAGAACAACGGAGTGTTTCATTTGGGCCCTATCGCCCTTTAAGCGGCTGAACACTAACCTCAAAGTCAAATTGGCATTTCCACTTTTTCGCGTATAACTCTCAAAGTACAACAGACAGAAAAAAATGTTTCAAACAAAAGTTTAATGGTACAATAAGCGCTGAAAACTTGCGTTAACAAAATTTTGAAAAGAGTTTAAAAAGAAAAATATCTGAAGAAAAAAAACTTTTTCAAATATTTTGTTAACGGAAGTTTGTAGCGCTTATTGCACCATTAAACTTTTGTCTGAAACATTTTTTTCTGTGTGTTGTACTTTGAGAGTTATACGCGAAAAAGTAGAAGTGCCAATTAGACTTTGAGGTTAGTTTTCACCCGCTTAAAGGGCGATAGGGCCCAAATGAAACACACCGTTGTTCTTGTTTTAAATCACTCTAAAAACCCACCAAGTTGCGTTCCAATCGGTGAGTCCGGGTTCGCGGTGTTCCCTTGGCAGACCCAAAACTTTAAACGCGTTTTCCCCAAAATCATGTTTTCAAAGTCACTGGCACACAACTCAAAAATGAGTGAACCAATTTACTCGAGACTTTGCAGGCCTATTTTAGGATTAAAAATCTAAGCGCTATCGGGAGATTTTCCTTTTTTTGCCTAGATTTTTTCACACTCGAAAAACGAGCGATTTTTTGCCAAATATCGATGCTTCAACTTTGCACAGCCACCATTTTGTCTCAAAATAATCTTTCCAAAATCGCACCGCTAGCGCCTAGATAATTTCATATATTGTCTTAAAAAAAATCGAATTTTAAATTTTGGATTTTGGCCCAAAAAAAAGGACGTCTCGGGCATCGCCTATAACTCACAAACCTTTCGATACTTTTTACCACAAAAATACTGAAATATCCGTAAGACGTACTCTTTCCAATAGACTAATGTTTAATAATAAAAGTTTGTCGGTTTTTCTAGAAAAAATTCCTAAAAAAAGCATGTTGTTTTGACCGTTCTAGGTAGGCCCGCTCCCTTAAAGGTTATTGAAATATTAATTGCAACGGGTCTGTTGTAAAAATTGCATATAAATGTAGTGCTTACACTTGCCACTCTTGTAACGTATATTTTTTGTTTCTTGTTCACAGCACACGGTGCTCACTTTTCTGTTTACTTTCCACACTTCTGTTTTTCATTGTCTACTCGCGGTCGATACAGGTGGTACAGTAATTGCTGCACCAGTAATCGACTCCATTACAACGATCTTCATGATTTGCAAAATGTCACAGTGAAGTTCTAAGTCTGGGATACGACAAAAGAAAATTGTTTATGCGATGCTGCAAAGGTGGTTTCCTTAATTCCTACATAAATTAATTTTTGCAATATGTCTTAAATATTGTTGTTAAATTCTGCATATTTGATCTGACACGTGAAATTAGAACTGCAATAACCATACGAGAATTTCCGTGGACTAATGAAGATAAATTATACGTTCATATTAATTACTCGCTTATTATTTGTAACCTTGCCTACATTGTATCAATTGAATAATTATTTATCTCTGCATTCGCTTAAGGAAAGGGATAATTAAATTCCTTCAATTAATCGTACATACACCCATATAAAGACTGCATTAATTTCCAGCTGGCCAATAATTTTTACATTGCGTAATGAACGTTAAGATAAATCTCTAAAAACTAACGTTGTTAATAAGTTAAAAAAAACTTCATTATAATTACTTATGAACGATATAGCTCGTCTTATAATTCTCCCTTATTTTAGAACCAAAGAATTCCTATAACATCCTAAATAAGCATTAAAAAAATACTAGTGATCATAAAAACACGAAACTATTTAGCAATCTCCAAGAGAATACCTAATATTCCAAATGGCGTATGTTTCCTTTCAAACTGATCACTCTCCTGTTCTTACCATTTCCTTCTCAAATTCGATCGTGAAATACATTCTAGCTAGTGCACACAAAAGCCACAAACTTTCCAATGTAACTCTGTTAAGGGGGAACACCACTGTGACGGCCGGAAAAGTAAGCCATTTTTAAGAATTTTTTCAGGAATAATTTACAGCTTTCATAGAAATTGTTTATTATCTATCTTTAGTACACTGTCTTAAGAGACTATACAAACAAAATAAATTGAAAAACATGCATAAATTTTAATATATTAATTAATCTTCTAGACCTACCCACGCGAGCTGGTCGAATGTATAACCATGGAACAGCAGGTCCGAAATCAAATTTCATTTTTTTTTTTATAAACCATATGAGTGTTTTTCCGTTGTGCGTACCGATTTTTAAACAAATTATTTTTGTAAAAATGGTGCGCTTTAGAAGAAACTTTTCGAAAATCCGCGAATAAGATGGACAGTTTTCCGAGCGTATTTAAAAAAAATTGTGTTCAATCAAATAATCCGTACGTACAACGGAAACTACTCTCATATAGTTTATAAAAAAAAAATGAAATTTAATTTCGGACCTGCTGTTCCATAGTTACACATTCGTCCAGCTTGCGTGGGGAGGTAAAAAAAATATAATTAATACATTAAAATTTATGCATGTTTTTCTATTTATTTTTTTGTATAGCCTCTTAAGACAGTGTACTAAAGATAGATAATAAATTTTTTTTATGAAAACTGTAAATTATTCCTGAAAAAAATTCTTAAAATTGGCTTACTTTTCCGGCCGTCACAGTGGTGTTCCCCCTTAAGGGGACCTTCCGGTCTAAAAGTCGATTTTTTTTATTTCATTTTTCGAATGTTCAACCTTTTAGGAATACGTGTTTAAAAGGATTTGTTGAAATTCGTAAAATTCCAGAAGTTATAGGCATTTGAGTAGCGGCAAATGCATGAACAACAACCGGGCACTCGGCGGTCACGTAAAACTTTAAACGCGTTTTTCTCGAAACAGTGTTCTCAAAACGGTGGGACCTGTATCTCCAAAAGTTATTATCCGATTCGACTGAAACTTTTTTTATTTTGAAGAATATACTTCTGGCTAGGGGGGGGGGGCTAGAAAAATTACAAAAAATTGAAAATTTATAATTTTCAAAGGCTTTGAAAGGACGAAAAGTACAGGGAAAAGTGATTTCAAACTTCAAGTGTCATTATTTTCTAAAAAAAATGTCATTTTTTAAATTTGTTTCTAGTCCCCCCCCCCTAGCCAGAAGTATAATCTTCAAAATAAAATAAGTTTCAGTCGAATCGGATAATAACTTTTGGAGATACAGGTCCCACCGATTTGGATCAATTTTTTGACGCCTTGACTTTAACGACTCCCCAGGGCCGTCTGCAATGATTAATTATAAAACAAAAAATATATTTCTATAACTTAAGACATCCTTAATACAATGCAAAAAGTCCCATTAAATTATATATAGTAGTTTTCCTTTAATTAATTCCTAAAAATCACCTATTTTTTTGGGCTCTAGACCGGAAGGTCCCCTTAAGTGCCCGCCTCTCAGTGAACATTTTCCAACGTTTCATTTCCTTCTACGCGTTATTTGTATTCTGGAATCGTGTGTTTCAGACCATCCCAGAAATCACCGATTCCTCTGAACCGTTACGACGACTTCGTCGACGATCTGAGCCACAGGAGCAGGTCCCAGGAGCAAACGCCGGAACCCCGGCTCGTAGCAAGAGCGCTCTACAACTTTATCGGGCAATCTTCGCGGGAATTGAATTTCCGTCGCGGTGACATAATATTTGTCCGCCGCCAGGTGGACAAGAACTGGTACGAGGGGGAGCATAATGCGATGATCGGACTGTTCCCATCGAACTACGTCGAGGTAACGTCTTCTCGAATTCTATTGTTTCCGACACCATTATCTCCTTTACGGGGGGGTTTGCGGCTTGTTGGACCGAAAAATAGGTAATTCTTTGTGACTTTTTTTGGACAAAAACGGTTCGACAAATTAATTTGAGGTTTGGCATTCTGTTTTATCGTATCTTGAACTATTGTTCTGAAGTTTTGTGTAACAGTGCAAAACAACATGGCAGATACAGAGAGATCGTTGAGAAATAATCGGGTGGCCCTGGCGTTGACGGAAAGTACTGTAAGGGTTATCCGAAACACAAAAGGAAAATAGATTCTTAATCTATACGAATGTGGCTATCTGGTGTAGTAGATGCAATAAAGAAGATAAATTTTAAAATGGCAGCCTTTTGGAGAAGATGAAGCGCCCTGATTTGAGTTTGAAAAAGGTTTTACCACAGAAATCGGGAAAATTTGTTTGAATAAAAAAGGAACGGTAACAGATACGGCAATAAATCTACTACCACAGATAGCCACATTCTTATAGATTAAGAATCTCTTTACCTTTTGGTGTTTCAGATAACCACACAAAAATTCAGAACAATAACTGAAGATACAATAAAACAGAATGCCAAACCTCAAATTAATTTGTCGAACCGTTTTTATACAAAAAATTCAAATAGAATTACCTATTTTTTGGCCCAACAACAAGACTAATGGATAACAGACTTGAGGAAATCCTATTTTACATTGTTTTTAGCGATTCCATAGCTTTGTTAATCAAATTTTTATATAGAAGCCATTTTACGTTAGATGGCGCAGGACTTGACTCCGTGACCATTAAATTTTTTTTCAACTCTTACATAGCAGATTTATTTGTAAGTCTGCAAAAATTATTTGAGTCGATTATAATATTAATAGAAAATAAAAATGGTTTTCGAGCTACAGTGGTGTATCCTATAACGAACGACCTTATAACGAACAGTTTTCTTTTTTATTAAATCAAAACGCTTACAACGAACGAATCTGTTACAAGGAACGCGGAGAAATACAATCGGCCGTACACATTAGGGTGGCGTTATTTATACATGTCGAATTTTTATTCCCCATTTCTTTGCTCTCACCCCGTAATATCCCTAGTAGCATTTATTGTTGGCATTTTGATGGCCAACTAATTCCCAAGTTGGGGATACTGTGGGCCAACCAGAAATGCTACTAGGGATAGTTCTATTTCATAAAAAAAATGGTCTCTGAAAAAGATTGTTGCAATCGGACAACAGGAAAGTGTGCCGATCAGGTCTTAAAGTTTAGAATTCACGAATGGTGTGGATTTAAAGAATTTCTCAAAAGTGGTAGGTCCTATCGAAATTTTCTTCAAATAAAATTAAAAGAGCATTCAATTTTCTACAATTACTGTAGATATAATTTTTTCGTGCTTCCAACCATTTCTTTCTTAGATAATAGGGTAGATGTCCCAATTACTGCCACCTTAAGATTATAACCGAACTTCATTTAATCATTTCGCGTGTTGTGTAACCTAAAAATTGTTTCAGTTTGCAACATAATATTGTTTAACATCTCTTTCATTAAAAAAAAATAGTTTTATGAATTAAATATGAAGAATTTATTAATAATTAATTAAAATTCGCGAGGGATCCTAGTGTACCTATAACTGTCACCTAGAAAATCATCTTGTCCTAGGTACATATGAGTACATATATTTTTTTATTTTAATGTAAATCAGAATCTCCAATTAATAATAACTATTTTTTGTACATTTCTTTTTATACGTTACGTTTTTATTACATATAATAAATCAAGTGGCAGTAATTGGGACACTGGCAGTAATTGGGACATCTACCCTAGCGTTTGAATATAGAGAGCCAGGGACTTAATACCGGTATAATGCTCATACCGGTATTTCGCCAATACAGCTATACCGAAACCGATATCATACCGAAACAGATAAATACCGAAACCGATATCATACCGAAAAAGATAAATACCGAAAACAATCGGTTTTCGGAATTACCGGTAACCGAAATAAATACCGGTATTTTTTCGGTACTCTTCTCGGTGAACACCGAAACCTACCATGTTACTGAAAAGAATACCGAAAAAATACCGGTATTTATTTCGGTTACCGGTAACCTTTTGTTTTCGGTATTTATCTATTTCGGTATGATATCGGTTTCGGTATAGCGAAATACCGGTATGAGCGTTATACCGGTATTGAGTCTCAGACGAAGATACAACCGAAAAATACCGGTATAATACCGGTATTTTACGTACCGGTAGGAGTCCCTGTAGAGAGCTCCGCCCTTCACGCTTCCCACCTGTACTGCGTGACGTATTCAATGACCTGTCTATGTATATTCAAATGCTATTATCTAAAAACTGTTTGGAAGCACGAAAAAATTATATATACAGCAATTGTAGAAAATTGAATGCACTTTTAATATTATTTGAACACAATTTAGACAGGGCTTACCATTTTTTGAGAAATCCTTTAAATCCAGACTATTGATGAATTCTAAAATTTAAGACCTGGTCGGCATCAGTTCCTATTGTCCGATTGCAAGAAACTTTTTCAGGGACTATTTTATCAAATGGCACTGGCCTAGGGGGTGAGAGCAAAGAAATACCAAAAAAAATTTCTACACGTATAAATAAGGGCCACCCTAATATGTATATGTATCTTATAATGAACGAATGCTATAACGAAACAAGTTCTAGAACGATTCAATTCGTTATAGGATAACCCAATGTATTTAATGTTAAAATTTTGGAAATGTGAATGAAATGGATTAATGTATCATGATTTTCCTCGCAGTATTTGCTGTCTCTTTTATTGTGCCCTTTTATTAATAAAAAAAAATTTTGATTCCACATTCATTTAAAAAAAAAAAACAGTAGATGTTCTTAATTTTGTCGCTCAAAAGAATACGTAACTTCTGCATTCGCATTGTAAAATTTCATTTAAGTCTTCTATTAGATTATATTAACGTATAAAAGCGAGGTGAGTACTCAGCGCGTTATATAAATAATCTTCATTTCGTATCCGTGCGATACATCGCATAAAACACAAAAATATTAATAAGTACATTACTTTTGTTACGTTACAGATTTTACCATACGATGGCATGCGAATGACACCGAAGAAACCTTACGAAGGTCAGGCGCGAGCTAAATTCAACTTCGTCGCTCAGACGACTCTTGAATTATCATTGGCCAAAGGTAAGTGTATTGGGTGGTCATCGATAAGATAAAAAATTCTAACTAATCGGAATATGATGTAAACATCGTTTTGCAGGAGAACTCGTCGTCTTGACAAGAAGGGTCGATGAAAACTGGTACGAGGGACGCATTGGTAATAGAAAAGGGATTTTCCCTATCTCATATGTCGAAGTTCTTACGCAGCCTGGGCATAGATCAGGTATCGTACTGTGAATATAAGTAATAATGTTTCATAATAATAATAGTATAGCCAGTCGTGTTGATGCCGTGTGGCAGGGTTTGGCGGAAATCCCGTGCGCCCGTATCAGGAATAGCGGTGGGGGAACTCCGCGCATGCGCGCGATGACGCGGTGACGTCAAACCAATCCGAGCGCGATGACGCGGTGACGTCAGACCAATCAACGCCAAGATGGGAAACGAAACGGCGCCACCGTCAAGTTTCGTTTCTTGGCGTTGATTGGTTTGACGTCACCGCGTCATCGCGCTTGGATTGGTTTGACGTCATCGCGCGCATGCGTGGAGTTCCCCCACCGCGATTCCTGATACGGGCGCCCGGGATTTCCGTCAAACCCTGAGTAGAACATCCAAAATCCATTTTGATCGGTTTTGAGAATTCCATGCAGATTGGATCTTTCAAGTATTTTCACGGATCGAATTCTCTGGAAAACTCTGTTGCAAGTAGTTCATCGGACATGTATTAAGGGGTTAGCTCGCCTCAGGAGGTAGAAAATGTATCGATTCTTTGGGAATTTATTTCAGAAAGTACATGCATATTTTTATGCAATGGTTTTTATATTCAAATGAGAGACACTTTAACAGATTATTATATTATGTTTTGGTATAAAAATATTTATTTATTACAACTGGTTTCCCGGAAGCTGTTTTTAGAAACACGTTTTGCGGTGACCAACATTATTCGGAACTGGGCTATCTGAAATCAAAAAACGAAGAAGATTTAGTTAGTACAATAGTTTATCTAGTCTTTAATCGTTCCGTTTTATAAAATATTAATCTGGGACAAAATGGCAGATGTTTTTGATGAAAAATCAGTGTTTTTTTCTACGAAAATCGATCATTTAACTTAAAACATCTGCCATTTTGTCCCAGATTAATGGCAGATGTTTTTGATGAAAAATCAGTGTTTTTTTCTACGAAAATCGATCATTTAACTTAAAACATCTGCCATTTTGTCCCAGATTAATATTTTATAAAACGGAACGATTAAAGACTAGATAAACTATTGTACTAACTAAATCTTCTTCGTTTTTTGATTTCAGATAGCCCAGTTCCGAATAATGTTTGTCACCGCAAAACGTGTTTCTAAAAACAGCTTCCGGGAAACCAGTTGTAATTGTGCAATAAATAAATATTTTTATACCAAAACGTAATATAATAATCTGTTAAAGTGTCTCTCATTTGAATATAAAAACCATTGCATAAAAATATGCATGTACTTTCTGAAATAAATTCCCAAAGAATCGATACATTTTCTACCTCCTGAGGCGAGCTAACCCCTTAATGAGATGGATATTTTGTTTTTTAAAATTTTGTGGTCTGAGGATATTCTTCATGCTAGACGGAAAAAGAGACTATGTTCTTTCTAAAGGGACAAAGGAAGATGTAATGCCGGAATTTTAAATAAAATCACTGCTAAATTTCTACATATTCCTAAGATCCTTGTAAATTTTAATGATTTTTACAGACGCGAAGCGCGTCTGACCATACACAAGCCGGTTTCCCTTGTCTTCTCGTAACATTTTGCTTTTCCATCGCATTCCGATCGTATTAATCAATCGTACCTTCCTATATTTTACTACGTGCATCAGTTAATATACATACACTATTTTAAAAATTGTTCACATCACCACTTATTTTATAAAAAAAAATTAGTTTCACGTTTTTTATTTCATATAAAGGGAAGAAGTCTTTACATAGTGGCGTTTAAAAATAAATACAATCGTAAGAATTTTCTGTTACGCAATTAGTGGAATACTCCGTATACTATACTAGTTTGCCAGGAATATTATACAGTGTTGATTATTTACAGGTGTATTTCTATTTCATATTTCACAATGTTGCGTTTATTGCAGAAACGCCAACACAGAATAAGCCAGTTGCCTCTCCAGCCGCGCATAGTCTCCTTGCAAACGGATCAGCTGGAGGGAAGATGAGCATGGGACCCCATCACTACATGCCGTCTATACCAGTTAATGTAAACACAACCCAGCCCCACTATAATTCACTGGTGAGTTTTTAACAATTTAAAACTGATCCCTTTCAGGAAAACCATCAATGATATTTGTTAAGTGTTTCTTCTAAAGTTTTAAATACTCGAAAGTTCAGGAGCATGGAAAACGGTATGAATAATATGCTTGCATTGAAAGTAATATGAGTGTGTTTCGAATGATATTCCTAAACATTTTAATATGTACAAATTCGTGACTCGCTGCAGATGTATATCTAATAATAATTCTGATGATTATCAGAATTAGAGGAAGTGCAGTATATTTGGAATACCAGTTTGTTTAAGACGAATAAAAAATTACGACAGAGGATGGGATCAAATTAAACTACATAATATCATAGGGAAACTAATAAACTTTCATATTTCTGAGTGTCAGTAAAAATAAAAAACAAAAAGTAACTGAAATTTTGGTTTGAATGAAAAATGACAAGAAGTATCGATTTCGTTAAGGTGCAGGTAATTTGGAATACCGGTATTCCAATTTACCTTCACTTTATAAACTTAAACAAAACATATAGATATTTTGAGGAGATATGTATACCAGAATATTTATAAAAATGCTAAGAACGGTTACATACTGCACTCGCTCTTGGTTCACACGTTTCTACCAATCTTGAAGATGTAGATGTCTATAAGACATTATTTACACAAATGCTCCTAAAAGGTTATACAGGTGACAGATGAAACTGACGCGGTGGCATCCATTACGCGTGAAACAAAAGCATCGGTAGGCTTTGGAATATTCCAAATTACCTTCACCTTCGGTATTCCGAATTAACCACATGGCATCGAAACCGAAAATTTCATGTCACACTTTGTATTCTCGAAATTATCGCAAAACTGCCACGGAACCATAGAAGGAACATGCAAATGAGTCGATTAAGTGTTTAACACTAAAGTTTTGACATATTTTAACTATGATTGGAACGATTGAATACGCGCTGAAAAAGTTTTGCAGATTGACGTTTTCTTCCTCTGCAGATTAAGTCGAAAATGTAAAAATTGCGGTTCATCCACAAATGTCATTAGTTAAGAGGTCATTAGCCCCTATAATCTACGGTGTTACAAATTAAATAGCGTTAGTAGTTTATTAGATATTTCGGTATTCCAAATTACCAACAGTATTCCAAATATGCTGCACTTCCTCTATTCAAGATGTAAATATTTTGCAGAATTTAACTTTATTGATGAGCCGTTCATTCGTCGAATGATAGACGTATCGTGTTTATTAATACATTATTCCATGCTTGTTTTATGCAACTCGCAGCCACGAATGGGAGGGAGCAAATTGCATGTTACGCAACTCAACGAAGCGCTGCACATCGACACACACTCCGAGCATATACCGTACGTATAGATCCTTAAAACAGTATATAAAATAGATACTCTGCATCAGGTAATCAACGGAGGGGAACTATGAAATTCTTTAATCAAAACTGGAATGCCATCCTACGATGTTCAACTGAAGATATTTGGGTCCACTTTCCAATTTATCGCTGATCAATTGTTTGAGAACAGAAAATTTAATCTGCGAAAACGAAGTATGCGATTCTTTGGCGAAATTTTGCATAGAATTACTGATATGCTAATTGGTTTACGGTGTACTTTTTAATTGGTGTAATGGTTTATAACTATTACGGAGGGATTTTCCTGTAACATCCCCCGAAGTTTATGAATTTTTAAAAAGAAACTATTGTTAATATTGCATTAAACTGTTTTGGGATATAAGGAGGCATCTTTAAACTTGCAGAAAATATTTTTTTCATGTTGATCCTTCTTATTATTTGTTAAATATTGTAAGACTCTTGGACGATGTTGGCGGCAGGTGTAGCACCTGTCACACTCATCTGATTGCAAAAAGAATAAAATATTCTTAGAGTTAAATAATTTACGCTGATACTGGACCTAAAATTTTAAATTTAGTTTTTATTTATAATACTTTTTTCGTCGATATTGGGAAACCAAGTGGAGGCGTGGCTTAGATTTCAGCGCTGCGGTGGTAAGTTGGCAAACTATTGACAGTAGGCTGGATCCCACCAAATATTCCGAATAAGTATTTATTAATCGAATAAGTAAAAATTTAGTGTTCCAAAAAATTTAAAAACACTCGTTTTTCACAACATGTCTATAGGGTGCGTTCCGATTTTCGCAGCGAGTGCATGAAATTGGTGGCATCGTATTGGTGGCATCGTACGATTCCCTAGAATTTCTCTCACTTTCCACCAATACGATGCTACTTCCGGTGTAGCGAGCGTGCAGCAAACGCAGAATTTCAGAGGTGAAGCAGTCACTGCGCGCGCGCATGCGTATTTGTTTTTCCAATCTTTGATTATTTGAATTTTTCTATTGGAAATAGCTGATACAATTTAATGAAAAGTAATAAAAACAATTAATTCTCTCATGATTACAATGCCACTTTTTTACGTTATTATTCCGAAGAAACTTCATGTGATGTTTTTTTTTTTAATACAAATGTATAATTACATACTTATTATCGAATATCCCGGAATAACCTCCACAATGTTCTCCATAATCTGTCATTTTTAGGCAAACATAATCTGTCCGAGTGTTTTGTTTACAATTAATGATATGTATATTAATTCTGATTCTAAATGGCAAGTTAATATCATCTTCATTTTCGCTTTCATCAGACGAATCACAGCTGCTGATTTCATTATCACTATTGTAGGATCACGGAAAAAAATGAAGTCGCCTCAGCGGGACTCGAACCCGCGATCTTTAAGGTTTGCGCGCTGGCCAGCCGCCTTAACCACCTCGGCTACCGCCGACTTCCCACTCCCCATTCTTCCGTATCCGCCTCTTATGTTATGGGGGTTCCTGATCCCACACTATTATTTAATAATATCGAGGTTATTGTAAACAACGTCTCTTATTCCATAGTAGCATTTTTAAATTTCAAGACCGCATGAACCGCTGCGATTTCTGCACTCACTGCGAAAATCGGAACGCACCCTATATAAACCCTGATAATCATATGGATTTCGACGGATTTCAGCCTACTCTGAGTAGTTCAATTTTTTGTCACTAGTTGGCGTATCGAAATTCTTGGTTTCCCAATAAAGAATAATATGAAAAATTTGTCTAAGGAAAAAACTTATTTTTTCTTTCAAACGCTATAAATCTTTCAATTTTTCTTTTTTTTTTCTTTAAAGTGGACCAATACCAGCGTAAACTATCTAACTTTGATAAACTTCTATTGTTTTGCTATCAGATGACCGTGATAGGTGCTACATATCCCGCCAACAGGAGTCCCATCGTCGAAGAGGTGGACAAGATTCATCAATAACTAATAAATAATAAGAAGGATCGACATAAAAAAAAATATTTTCTGCAAGTTTAAAGATGCCTCGTTATATCCCGAAAGAGTTTAATCCGATATGACCGAAAGATTTTTGAAAAAAAAATCTTAAATATCCGTTACTTTTGGGGCTGTTACTGGTCTAGCGCGCGGGTTTCATGACCATTTCTCAGAATTCTTTATGGGCAATAAAAGTAAATGTAGTACACAAAGTTTTTCCTAAAATCTTATTCGTCCTTTTAACTATATTTACAAATTTTTTTGTCGTGAAAAAATTAGTGTGACATGTCTGTATGAAGACATGAAGATTGTGCATTTTGCCATTATGCTGTCATAATATCTTCATAACAGTGCATACGATGTCAATGCCCTTTTGCACAGATATTCCGAAAAGATGTCATTCTCGTCTGAATCGAAATTATAAGAATATCTGCAAAATTGTCTTCCTAATTAACAAATTAGTATCACAATTGAAGGGGGAAAAACGGAGTTTTTTCTCTTGAACATGGCGCCATTTTGTCAAAAATTAATTTCAATGAATAATCTCGATCCAGACGATAGCCATATGCTTACAGAATAAAAATTTTCATTAATCATTTGTTTTAGATGCCTACGAAGCACAGAATCATGGCAGCATAATGGGCAAAACGCACAATCTTCATATCTTCATACAGACATGTCATACTAATTATTTCACGACAAAAAAATTGTAAATATAGTTAAAAGAACGATGAAGATATCAGGAAAAACTTTGTGTACTACACTTACTTTGATTGCCCATAAAAAATTCTGAAAAATGGTCATGAAACTCGCGTGCTAGACCAGAATACCCCCTTCAATGCATTCAGAGCCATACTAATAACACAGTACAACAAATTTGGACTTTTTTTCGTACTTGTAACATTCAATAGCCGTTTCTTATAGGTTTTCGTGCGCTGAAAACGAATCCGCAAACCGTTTGTCGCCATCACCCTCAGTTTTTGAGAAATTCGATTTTGAAAAAAGCTGCAAATTTTCGACTTTGAACCTCTTTTATGCCGAAACGGTAATAGTTATTCGGTTGCTCGTTGCGTCAAATTATTCTATGAACCCTCCCGAGTACAACGATATAAGTTATTAATGCATTATGAACATTTAAATATGCTTAAACAACGATCAAAGGGAAAAGGACACCCGAAACGCACCCATTTTGGCAGATATCCTTCAATTTATTTCCAAAACTAAGGGTCTGGGAGAAAATCTGACCATTCCACGCGATGCAGCAGACAGTTTTCCTTCGGAAAGCGTCAACAGAAGTGGTATGTCTCGTTTTGTTTTCAATACAGAAGCGAAATAGTTTGGCAAAACGCGCGGAGCCGGCAGTGGTAGTCAACGCCGCGGCGTCCGGCGCGGCGTATCCACAGCCGCTCGCGCGCGACTCTCACCGTGCTCCAATATTGTATTTGTTATTTATAAACTATTTAATAAAAAATTATTAACTATTACATAATAAACTATGTAATAAATTTTCTGTAATTTCAAACTTTGATTTTTTTAATATGCAAGGTGTCGGCGCTATGTGTGTATAAATAGGTACATCAGTTCCTAATGTATTAAAAATACCAAAGAACTGTTCGTGTGAAAGTCATACTATACGACGGGGTAAATTCATTGTCGAAGACGATTTTTTTACATTATTATTTTTAACAGATACAGGGTTATCCATTTAAGACTGGCGGCGCTCGCGCGAGTACAAATGAGAACGACACCATGTACATGACCTACACGAACCTATACTTTTAGCAACAGCCCATAGATAGCGGATGTATCGACATATGATTGAACTAGGGTAGAAGCCCCAATTACTGACACATTAAGGATTGACTCTAATATTATTGCATAGTATCTGTATTTATTGACTAAAAATATAAGTTTTTTATTTTTTTTATTATGGTTTAATATGTTTACTTCATGAAAAACATTTTGTGGGTCTTAGAATTTCTATTTTTATATATAAATTCATTAATCTAAAAAACATATTTCTAGATCTATTACCTCTAACACGTGTGTGACTGAATTACTGACACCCCAATTACTGCCAGCTAACCTAATACTGTTTATTACTCATTTTACGGTTATGTCGTCTCATGTACATGAGCAATTACTGCTATGACAGTAATACCAAAATGCTTGAAACGCTTGTACCAATCACTATCACTCATATATTAATTAAAAAGGCTTGATTAATCGTTATATTACGATCGCTGTGACTTTCTATGATACTTATATTGTGCTAAAAAATTATTGTTTATTATGTATATAATTTAAATATAGTAATTATAGCCCTTTCTTTAGTGCCCTGTTTTCTCTTTCAATAGTAAGGAAGTCGCCATTTCCACTGTTGTCATCAAATTAAAATTTTGTATCATCTTATAGAAATTAATGAAAAAAAAATATTAAGTGGTTCATTTTCTAGCGTATAGATTATAGGTTGAATTACATAATTCTTTTTGTGTATGACTTTACAACGTTTATTTATTCGTTATTTTCAGTAAAATAGCTTAAGGTGCCAGTAATTGAGTAGGTGTCAGTAATTGGGGGTTCTACCCTAGTAAGAATGCGTGTGACGCTGTTGCCGTTCTCATTTGTACTCGCGCAGCGCCGCCAGTCTTAAATGGATAACCCTGTATCTTTTAAAAATAATAATGTAAAAAAATCGTCTTCGACAATGAATTTACTCCGTCGTATAGTATGACTTTCACACGAACAGTTCTTTGGTATTTTTAATACATTAGGAACTGATGTACCTAACTGTACACACATAGCGCCGACACCTTGCATATTCAAAAAAGCAAAGTTTGAAATTACAGAAAAGTTATTACTTAGTGTATTATGTAATAGTTAATAATTTTTTATTAAATAGTTTATAAATAACAAATATAATATTGGAGCACGGTGAGAGTCGCGCGCAAGCGGCTGTGGATACGCCGCGCCGGACGCCGCGCCCACGGTGTAATAGACAGGTGTTCCGACTCCTGTTCAGAATGTGTGACTTTTTCGTCCTAGTTCTTCTGGCGGCCGGCAGATTTCGTCGATGTCGTAAAGGCATTTACATATGGTCTGTTGTGTCTGGCAAGCCCAGTAATACCACTAAAATCTCTACTACTACAGTCTCATTAATACATATGTATATGCCTTCTAAGTCACGACGCCTCTCGCGACGGCCAGGGGAATTAAACAGAAATCGGCACACAAAATCGCTGGAGTAAAAGGTACAGAGTCGGAACACCTGTCTATTACACCGTGGCCGCGCCGTTGACTACCACTGCCGGCTCCGCGCGTTTTGCCAAACTATTTCGCTTCTGTATTGAAAACAAAACGAGACTTACCACTTCTGTTGACGCTTTCCGAAGGAAAACTGTCTGCTGCATCGCGTGGAATGGTCAGATTTTCTCCCAGACCCTTAGTTTTGGAAATAAATTGAAGGATATCTGCCAAAATGGGTGCATTTCGGGTGTCCTTTTCCCTTTGATCGTTGTTTAAGCATATTTAAATGTTCATAATGCATTAATAACTTATATCGTTGTACTCGGGAGGGTTCATAGAATAATTTGACGCAACGAGCAACCGAATAACTATTACCGTTTCGGCATAAAAGATGTTCAAAGTCGAAAATTTGCAGCTTTTTTCAAAATCGAATTTCTCAAAAACTGAGGGTGATGGCGACAAACGGTTTGCGGATTCGTTTTCAGCGCACGAAAACCTATAAGAAACGGCTATTGAATGTTACAAGTCCAGATGGCTGTTGTACTGTGTAATCAGCATTAATCACTTAACAAATACCTACCTTTTAAGACAAAATACCTTCTCAGATGACACATTTGCGCTACCAAAGATACATTGCAAATATGTAGCAGATATATGCCAGAACCACATATTATTTGGTGTCTGAATATGGTAACTTATCAGCGATTTTCCCTTAGAACAGCGAAGGCCAGTTGAAGTCATTTGGAACCCGGGCCCCATGATGTTTTGGTAAACAAGGAGCCGCACGGAAGGGGAGCTCGAAAGCCAATGGTAACGTGTACGCGCAAGGGATAGGGAAAACTGTAAGAGTGTAAGTATGTACAGGGCTATCCATTTAAGACTGTCGGCGCTCGCGCGAGTACAAATGAGAACGGCAACAGCGTCACACGCATACTTACTACTACAATCACATTTCGATACATCCGCCATCTATGGGCTGTTGCTAAAAGTATAGGTTCGTGTAGATGACCTATACACGTGCACACGAACCAGTACTTTTAGCAACAGCCCATAGATGGCGGATGTATCAACATATGATTGCGGTAGTAAGTATGCGTGTGACGCTGTTGCCGTTCTCATTTGCACTCGCGCGAGCGCCACCAGTCTTAAGGGGTTAGCTCCCCTCAGGAGGTAGAAAATGTATCGATTCTTTGGGAATTTATTTCAGAAAGTACATGCATATTTTTATGCAATGTTTTTTTATATTCAAATGAGAGACACTTTAACAGATTATTATATTATGTTTTGGTATAAAAATATTTATTTATTACAACTGGTTTCCCGGAAGCTGTTTTTAGAAACACGTTTTGCGGTGACCAACATTATTCGGAACTGGGCTATCTGAAATCAAAAAACGAAGAAGATTTAGTTAGTACAATAGTTTATCTAGTCTTTAATCGTTCCGTTTTATAAAATATTAATCTGGGACAAAATGGCAGATGTTTTTGATGAAAAATCAGTGTTTTTTTCTACGAAAATCGATCATTTAACTTAAAACATCTGCCATTTTGTCCCAGATTAATATTTTATAAAACGGAACGATTAAAGACTAGATAAACTATTGTACTAACTAAATCTTCTTCGTTTTTTGATTTCAGATAGCCCAGTTCCGAATAATGTTGGTCACCGCAAAACGTGTTTCTAAAAACAGCTTCCGGGAAACCAGTTGTAATTGTGCAATAAATAAATATTTTTATACCAAAACGTAATATAATAATCTGTTAAAGTGTCTCTCATTTGAATATAAAAACCATTGCATAAAAATATGCATGTACTTTCTGAAATAAATTCCCAAAGAATCGATACATTTTCTACCTCCTGAGGCGAGCTAACTCCTTAAGGCCACCTTGGACGGAGCAAAATTGCAGTCATTTTCGGCATTTTTTTTAGAAAGATAATAAAATAAACAGAAAATTTAATATGAAGCCTGTTATTATACAACTCTCGCCGGAAAAAATCGTATTTCTTTTTCTTACAAAATGGCGGCGGTAGAGCCGTGATACGCAAGATCTTGTGGAGCGACGTTTTCCACGGTGTTCAATCTCACGGCTATACCGTTTGACTTAGAACAAAAAACCAAAAAGATTTATTTTCTGCAGGCCTAAAACTAGGGAAGTACGTAGCGGTTTTGCGATATCTTGAATATGTTTTTTGCAATTGACACTTTTATAAAAAAAAAATGCACTTTTTCTCCCGACGTTCACCATTACGAAACAAATTAATGTTTCTGGATTTCCCTACGTACTTACTTAGTTTTAGGCATGCAGAAAATAAATCTCTTTGGTTTTGTGTTCTATGTCAAACGGTATAGCCGTGAGATTGAACACCGTGGAAAACGTCGCTCCTCAAGATCTTGCGTATCACGGCTCTACCGCCGCCATTTTGTAAGAAAAAAAATACGATTTTTTCCGGCGAGAGTTGTATAATAACAGGCTTCATATTAAATTTTCTGTTCATATCATTATCTTGCTAAGAAAAATGCCGAAAATGACTGCAAATTCGCTCGGTCCAAGGTGGCCTAACCCCTTAAATGGCTAACCCTGTAGTAGCGTGCGGTGCAGGCTCGTACCCACGGGCTGAAATAACTGGCCCTCTTAGGAGCTCCAGTGGCAGCGATCACTGGGGCCCCCAAGAATCCCAGTCATTCAAGCCTATCGTACGGGTATAAGGCTGCGGCGCACACTACCACAGTTTTCCCTATCCGTTGCGCGCCCATGTTATCATTGGCTTTCGAGCTCCCCTTCCGCGCGGCTCTGGTAAACACCATGGTGCCCGGGCTCCCAAATGACTCCAACAGGCCTTCGCTGCCTTAGAACAATGCTAGTTAGCACTTCCAAGAATCACTTAAGCACCTAACAAGCAAGACTACAAATCATAAGAGTCGGTACTGTCAAGGGCAGCGCCGTTCAGGAGTTGCCGCGTAGGGCAACTGGTCAGACAGCCCGGGGCAAACACTTGCTGGCGGCGCGCAAGCCACGCCACCCCGGGCAATACGGTACAGATGCCTAGGATGAACAAGGACCGTCCCCTCCCTACGCATTAGAGCTGTTGATACCCGGGAGAAAAAAAATTCCCGGGTAGGCGCTACCCGGGTAAACTACCCGAGATACTCGAGACTCTCGAGATCTCATAGAGTACCGTTCCATAATTGAAGCCACACTGAGCGTCATGGCCTTCGAGTCGAAGGCTTCGACCCCCGGGGAGACAGGAATACCCATTACGAAGTGAGGAATCTCCAGCTCCGAATTTCTCATCAGGTCTTTGCGAAAACGACGCCAATCGATTCCTTATGTTTCTCCGATGAACATAATACCAAGAACGACATAATTCAGACCACAATGAAGAAAATTCCATGAACAAATGATTTGCATAATTTCAAATTCACTTCGTTAAAAATAGCTCGATTTACACGAAATTTGGTATGATTTTCATCGGAAAAACATAAGGAATCCATCGGTGTCACTTCCATATCGATACGATGAACATTAAATAGCTTCTTAATATACTGTAATGAATATTTTACCCTCGAGTACGGGGGGCCGACCTCGATTCGCTGCGGTCGGCCGAGGATTCATAATACCTGATTCAGAAATAAAATAATTCTTAACTCTTTATCGTATCGATATGGAAGTGACACCGATGGATATCTTATGTTTTTCCGATGAAAATCATACCAAATTTCATGTAAATCAGACTATTTTTAACGAAATGAATCTGCAAATGAAAAACATTTGTTCATGGAATTTCCTTCATTATGGTCCAAATTACGTCGTTCTTGGTATTATTTTCATCGGAGAAACATAAGGAATCGATTGGCGTCGTTTTCGCAAAGATCTGATGAGAAATGCGGAAATCCTGGGCATTTCTCACTTCTTAATGTTATTCGAACCCCTTCGAGGGTCGAAAGCCATAAAATTCGGTGAGGTACCGCAGGGGGTTGACCTCGCCACAGGGTGCCAGACGGCATCTCTCTGACAGGCATCGCTCCAGAATTACGTTCTGTACTCTGTAAGTTCTCGAGATTCTCGAGAGTCTCGGGTAGTTTTCCCGGGTAGCGCTTATCCGGGAATTTTCTTCGTCCCGGGTATCTCACGGGTACCCGGGTACCCGGGTATCTCGTGTTCCCGGTCCACAGCTACAGCCCTACTACGCATCTACGAGCCTGTACTCCCGCCACAACCAATCCTCCCCACTCCGCTCTAACGATAGCTGACGTCACTGCCCCGAGCTTTGCTCGCAGCGTTTGCCCCGGGCAAATGCGGCTGCCCATGCCCTGAAAACGGTAGCCTGACCGGCGCTGGTCAAGGGTGACTATTAAATGGTCGTGTCATACACAAACCCGCCATCGAATGTCTCATCTAAAAGAGTCCTAAATTGATCGGAATAAACGTTTCCCGAACATGTTTCAGGTATCGAGCCCTCTACAATTATAGACCTCAGAACGAAGACGAGCTCGAGCTGAAAGAAGGGGACACAGTGTACGTGATGGAGAAATGCGACGACGGTTGGTACGTCGGTTCAAGCCAGAGGACCGGCTACTTCGGGACCTTCCCTGGCAATTACGTCGAGAGATTGTGAGAAAGAACAAAGAGCCGCGACTTCATCGGCGCGCGTATCGAACCGCAGGTCACGTTTTACCAAAGCACCAAATCGAATCGCTAACATAAAGTCGATTTTTTAATGTTTACACGCCGACGATAAGAATCGCAAAAGCACGTGTCACAACAGTCTTCCTCTTTATGAATTTCCGACGCCGCCGTGCGTCGCTGTAACGAACGCGTGGATACAACGCAACTCGACGCGATGAAAGCTTATCGTCGATATTCACCAAAAAATTAATGTAAGGTCACTTAACATGTAAGTAGTGTATAATAACGTTTAGTAATTTATTATACCATTCACGTAGGCATGCGCGTCAGGTGGACGTTGCGAGGCGTCGGAGTAGAAACTAAACGCGACTGCTAGAACGTGTTTGTCCGTCATTTCCTTTTTATGAAGTATCCACGACTATTGCTCGGGATGCAAGGATATTGTAAAATAGCGTGTAACTTTTAAAGGCAGCTATTAAAGGATGTGAGAGCGAAGTGAGAACGAGCGTCGCGCGGGATATTCTGATGCGTTTGTTCGAGAAGTTTTCGTGGAGCCTACTTTCCGCAGAAGCCAAATACGAGCTCTAGCGATCGAAAGATCTATCTGGTTTCACCAGCAACGAACAAAGTTATTCACATTTTTAATGGTTTTTATCGATGAAATTGACAAACGCGTCGCAGGATTTCTAGGGCTGGAGACCTAACTTTTTCTAAAGTAAAATCTCAATAAAATGGAGGGCGTAAGACGTCGTCAAGGGGGCTCCGTTGCTACGAAAACGTAAATAATTTGTAAGAAATGGATGACACTAAAATATGAGCCACAGTTTTTGAATGTTTGGCTTTTCTAATGGAAATGCTGCAATTCATTCTCGACACTTTTGCCATGTATTAACGTTATAAATATTGTAAATGAGTGTTCGTAGCTTAATATCTCGCAATGGAATATAGCGGAATCCAGTGGCGAGAATTATTGGTCATCAAAAACATCTCAGTCTAGAAAAAATGATAATACTTGGAGGTGTATTTTTACAATTAGAAATCGTGTATGAAGATGTAATTGTTTAAGAACGCACGATATTGTACTGAAGAGTTTGAGCCCGCGGAAATGAGAGTGATGTAAGGTAAAAGTAGAAACTGGTAACTGATCAGAGTTTAAGGTTTATCACAAAAATAATCATAAATCCACCGTATTTCAATATTCATCAAATAAAGTTCTGTTTTTGACTTAGCTTTGTTTTTTACTCAGCTCACTGCCGATATATCCATAAATTTTATCATAAACGACAGAATTTATGAGTGCAATTCAATTTATCAACAGTTTTCACTTACACTACTCTCAATCTTAGAGGCTCATGTACGATTTCATTGAGTCCCCGTTATTTTCGACCGAACGCCATCTTTCGCGAACAAGCGTCGCACTTCGTTTGATCAAATAACAGCTTTATCGACCTTCGATAACACCAAAGAACCGGAATTCTGCTACAGAAAGGACAACAATAAGTCTCTTCATCGTTAGTGAAACTGGACACACATATACCGTGTGTAGTTTAACCCATACGGGACGAGCGTCGCTCCAGTACGTCACGCGCTTGTGTTAGCTATTCAAGTGCGGGACTTTAACATAGATAAAAACCATACGTTATTTCAGCAGTGCAGTAATGTCAGCACTGCTTGTATTCGGATTTTGAAAACTAAATCGGCTTTCATAGGATCATTTTATATAAAATCATTTCGCAATACAGTGCGCACTCGTTATAAGCCCGACGAACGGGGCTGGCGGCGGGCGTACGGCGCGTTGTGGACACTATTCCGCGCGAGTGAGAAAACGCAAGAGCAAGCGAGAGGAAACGAAAGAGCCCCTCGCTCGTTCTCGGGTTCTCTCACTCTCGTCCGCAGGGTTGCGAGGCGATCCAGTACGCCGTACTGGCTTATATGACGTCACTTGGCTTGGATTGGCTTAGCGTTGGTATGACGTCACGGCGTCACCAACCAAATATAAGTGTTCCCCTTCTCCTACACCGTACGACCAAAGAGAAGATATGTACGACGTCATATGGGCCAGCACACCGCCACATATCCGGTACGCTTGGCAACCCTGCTCGTCCGAAGGATTCCAAGAAATGGTGGGGATAGTCGCCGGGCGTACAACGCATGGTCGAAACGGGCTTATAACGAGTGCGCACTGTAGCAATGAAAGGCAGCTTTTGTTTTTACTGGAATTTCTTATTTTTCTTCAATGGATTATGAATCTAGAACTTATTCTAAGTATACTGCGCTTAGAACTGCGTTACTATCTCAATTCTTGAAGTCACAATGACTTGTCAAAGTGTACCGCGGAGGCTGGTTCGTATCACTTCGGCCCTCGTCTAGCCAATAAGGAATAGCGTTCTCGCGCTCGCCCCGTATAGGTTAAAATGTGCCAAAGATGCAAGTGTCTCGGACAATTTATCTTGAATCGCAGTTTAAGATCGGACCCTCGTGCGTTTCACTTATTTCAATGTACCCGAAGTGAGAGGTGTCTCGCCAAGATTGTTCCAAATCAAGAAGATTTTCATTGAAAAGTAATTCGAACGTGATTTGAATTCGGGAAACACCGTTTCCTTCTGTGTTTCGTAATGTAGATAAATCAGCCATGTTATTGTTACATTCGTGAGTATCCAAGAGTAAGCGGTTTATAATTGAAAGTTTGCCTTCCCAAATTAATATTTTTGTAAAACATTATTTGTACCCAGAGTTATATATGAATTGTATAATGTATAGAAGGTATATATAGAGTTACAATATTATATGAAAATGTAATTGTAGAGAAATAATTAATGACGCAATTACCTGTGCACGTGTTAAATTACACACACGTTAGGTTCACTAATCGAGTCGTGTATCCGTATTAATCATAACGAATTCAAAGATTTTCGCCGATATCACGGAAACAAGGAAACGAAGCTACAATCAGGAAGTCACGTTGACGATATCTAAGAACGTTCGGTCACGACGTTAGACGGGAGCCTAGCCCTAAGCCTATGAATAGAAACTAACGTGGATCCAGTTGGAAAGCAAGACAATACTAATTACTATTGTAACTCCGTAGAACAACAAGAAATGGAACGAGTACGTGGTAAGGGCATTAATCCAACGAGTTGCGGTTCAATAATCGTTTCTGTTACGATCGGTCGTTCACGGGTCGAAGTTCCTCTCGTCGACTGTAGAGGGAAACGTGAGGAGTTTCTGTATAGTGGGAATCATAAATTCGCGTGCAGGCCGAGCACCCGTGTACGACATACAGGATGTTTCAGAATTATAACTACTTCGCGACTTGAAGAATAGGAAAAAGGAAAAGTAACATTTGACAAAATTTTTGTTCATAATTGTCTCATACGTGTACCGATATAGGTATCCCCTCAAAAATTTCACTTTCGACGGATTTTCAAACGACAAGATTTTCGAGATTTAAAATAATACCTCGGACAAATTTACTTATTTTAGTCAGTTCCAACGATAGAAACAAAATTAATTTTACTCTTTGTGGTCATTAAAATGAACATAGAGAGCGCCACGTGAGTCAGGAAAATAAGATCTATGCCCCTTATACGACTCATCGCATCAGAAAAAGTTATTTCCCTTTTTGATGTACGCGACTAAATGATCACTGTCATACACTGGCTACGACATAATTGTTCGTTTTTATAAGATTTATAAACCCTACAAATTTCCTCTCTATGATTCTGAAACAGACTGTACACAGTTACGTACATATCTTACGTTACGTACATATCGTCGCTGAGTTTGGATAGATATAGTAATCTCGGGCGTTCGTTCGTGTCGAAGGAAGCTTGACGACGATGCACGATAAACAGAAGATGTAAACCTCTATGACAGGGTCAAGTCTTCCAATTTTCCAATTGCAATTTTTTGCTCGCCGTGAACCACGAATGCAAGGAGCTTCCTATGATACGCAAAGAGGAGATGCTAATGTGGAATATTGTATTTTACGTATGTTTCGTTAAGGGCTCTCTTTACTGACAATCCTCTGTGCTTACAAATTAATAATTCGTCGATCATCGAATCTGATTTTCGATTTCAGCAAGAAACTTCAAAAAGTAGTTCTTAAATGTACGACGTAACGTTATACAAGTGAAAATCTAATGGGAAAAGTAAATAAATATATATTTATTGTAATATTTGATGCATTGCGTTCGGTACATATCGCGTGATGTATTCTTGTTAAAGTTTTCACGATTGCGCGCGAAACAGGGAAGGCCGATGATTATGTTTGTTATGATTTTTGAATATAAAAATATATATATATTTAAATTTGTATAAGATCAAATGCGAATTGTATAAACAAGTATACACGTAATATATACCGGTCGCGGATGTCGAGAATGATGGAGGAAATATTCTGTTAACTTGCTGCGTATTGGAAGAACGGGGCATTGCGTTTGAACCGAAAAAGTGGAAGGGTGGAAAGCATACTACCATTTTCCATTCGGTGGTTGTTTTACAACGTTAATCGTCCTGCTTCACTTGAACTCATTTTTGTTAGATTTCTAATTCGCACTACCGGCAATGTCACTGATGTATTGTATGCTCGAAATTCAAATAAACCTTACTCTGTTATCGGGACAGCAATTCTTTGAGCGAAAAACCAAACCTTCCCTACAGCACCGCAAGGAGATATTTCTGCAACGTTTCGGGCAGTAGGGCCAATAATAGAAATAACGGTGTATCTGTGTCTGTGAGAGCCGTCGACGTCATAAATGTGTGCAGAATCGTAGTAGATAAAGCCCGTGTGTCTTTTTCTCAAATTCTTTTCCACAGGGGTTTAGGGGTCCGGTAAGTGTTCATCGACACGCGCCACCAGAGGGCTACCCGGCCCCAGAGATTCTCGCTGGTGTTCCATCGCCCTCCGGTTGGGCCTACAATTACTATGGTTGGTTAATTAACAAAAAATTTACAACGATGATTAAATGTCGTCTTACAAACGTCAGAAAATTTGCTACATCAAAAAACCTGTTGTGATTTTTCTTTTCTTATTTATAAATACGTAATGAGGACGTCTGTCTTAAGACAAATGTGAAATTTTAAGGAATGAGTCTAAAGGTTGGATGATGATATTTTGTAGAATATTTCGCGTCACTGCACAGTTTTCATAAACAATTAATACTGGTTATGTAACTAGAAATTATAAGTGTTTACAAGGAAGTGTGTTGGTCAGCTGCGAACAGCGGTTGCTTTGTAAGCGGAAAGTTTGTGTTCGATTCTCCTCACCGCGAATTTTTTTTTTTTTTCCTAAACCAGACCTGAAGAAGACGTATTTACGACCTCTTTTGAAGTTCTTTAAGACGCCTTCTGGACGTTTTTAAGACGTCTTTTGGAAAGAAGCCTTCAGTTGGGCCCAGTTGGGCCTATGGAAAGAAACCTTCGGTTGGGCCTTCGTGTTAAATGACGTTGGGCCTACGTTGGTTACAATCGTTGGCCCATTTGAAAATAGCGCGACACTTCAACAGTTGGCCAACGGATAACACGTCATTGGCCCAACAAACTCCCAACAAATAAATGCTACTAGGGTAACGGGCCAAGAAAGCAGACGATTTTTAAACGACGATAATAAGAAAAGTAAACAATCGATTATTATAAGGTTTTGTGTTTTAGTTCACTATATTATGAACTATAAGAAAAGCATATAATATTTACAAAATAAAAATTGTACGCCGTACAATGTCTCCATTTAAAATGTCCTTTTTTCCGGATGACCAATTGGTGGGCCGGATTCCGGAAAATCGGATGAACTGTAACAAAAACCCCAAAAGTGTCATAAACTATAATATATTTCCTAGGCATTGACGATCCAACATTTCAATTTTTGCGAAAATTTAGAAAATGGTCGATGTTTGAAAAATAATGATCAAATTTCGACAAAAGTGTGTGATGTTTTTGTTTATATTTTGTACTATAATTAAAAAATTCAAAATGTTGGATCGTCAATGCCTAGGAAATATATTATAGTTTATGACATTTTTGGGGTTTTTGTTACTGTTCATCCGATTTGCCGGAATCCGGCCCACCAGTTGGTCATCCGAAAAAAAATGGACATTTTAAATGCACGGCGTACAAATGCTATTTTGTAAATATTATATGCTTTTCTTATAGTTCATAATATAGTGAACTAAAACACAAAACCTTATATTAATCGATTGTTTACTTTTCTTATGATCGTCGTCTAAAAATCGTCTGCTTTCTTGGCTCGTTACTGTGTCCTAACCCCTTAAGACATCTTTAAGACGTCTGTGCGGAGACATTTCTAAGACGTCTTTCCGAGTAAGTGTTTAGGACGTCTCTAAGACGTCCATGCCAAGACGTTTTTTAAACGACTTCGTTTAGATGTCTTAAAGACGCATGGATAGTACGCGACCGCCAGGCGGCGACCGTGCCGAGCGCTTCTCGCAGGTGGGTTACAGCAGTCATGCCTATAAGAGAGCCGGGCAGATCATATACCGTCACTCTCTAGTACCGGCGTTTTTTGCAGAAGGAAATTTATATTTTCGACTTGAACTTGAATATGCCAAAAAATGTATCGATCATTCGCTATTGCAAGACGTTCTTCTTTTTTATGAAGAAACGAAAATATTGAGCAGCATGAAAGTTGACTCTCTCAAATGAGGACAAGAGCAGCTACTCGACGGGCTTCTTTTTTCAAAATACTTAATTTCATTAACGCGAATCAATAAACACGAATCAAGTAACGCATAATATCTCTAATATCTCTTTAAAGAGCTGCAGTAGGCCTAATCAAGACCTTACGAAGACGTCTTTGAGGCGTCGTGAAAGTCTGAAATGGACGTCTTTGAGACGTCTTCACGACAACTTAAAGACGTCTTATAGACGTCTACAAGGCGTTTAAAAGGCGTCTTAATGACGTACGGTTTCCTGACTCAGGACATTCAAAAATGTCTATAGACGTCTTTAAGACGTCTTCCAGAAAATAGCAGACGCCTTTAAGACGTCTTGAATGTCTGAAACAGACGTCTTAAAGACGGCTCATAGACGTCGAGTGCTATCTGGGTTAACACTTTTTTTATGAACTTGCTCAATAATATTCAGCATTTTCAACGCGAAAGATGGAATGTTGCATTTTTCCCCTATTTCTTGAGATTCAGGCCCACTGTACGATATAGAATACAGGTGATTAATCCATTATTGGAAAATATTGTCAAATCTTGTTTTCGCAGTTGCAAGAACAAATATCCTTAGTAACATTTATTTGTTGGGAGTTTGTTGGGCCAATGACGTGTTATCCGTTGGCCAACTGTTGAAGTGTCGCGCTATTTTTAAATGGGCCAACGATTGTAACCAACGTAGGCCCAACGTCACTTAACACGAAGGCCCAAACGAAGGTTTCTTTCCATAGGCCCAACTGGGCCCAACTGAAGGCTTCTTTCCAAAAGACGTCTTAAAAACGTCCAGAAGGCGTCTTAAAGAACTTCAAAAGACGTCGTAAATACGTATTCTTCAGGTCTGGTTTAGGAAAAAAAAAAAAAAATTCGCGGTGAGGAGAATCGAACACAAACTTTCCGCTTACAAAGCAACCGCTGTTCGCAGCTGACCAACACTTCCTTGTAAACACTTATAATTTCTAGTTACATAACTAGTATTAATTGTTTATGAAAACTGTGCAGTGACGCGAAATATTCTACAAAATATCATCATCCAACCTTTAGACTCATTCCTTAAAATTTCACATTTGTCTTAAGACAGACGTCCTCATTACGTATTTATAAATAAGAAAAGAAAAATCACAACAGGTTTTTTGATGTAGCAAATTTTCTGACGTTTGTAAGACGACATTTAATCATCGTTGTAAATTTTTTGTTAATTAACCAACCATAGTAATTGTAGGCCCAACATTGGATATTCGTACGCAAACTGTCGTAACTTTTTGTTAATTAACCAACCATAATAATTGTAGGCCCAACATTAAATATTCGTTGGCAAACTGTCGTAACTTTTTGTTAATTAACCAACCATAACAATTGTAGGCCCAACATTGAATATTCGTTGGCAAACTGTCGTAACTTTTTGTTAATTAACCAACCATAACAATTGTAGGCCCAACATTGAATAGTCGTTGGCAAACTGTCGTAACTTTTTTGCCGTAGGCCCTGTGTTGGGAATTTGTAGGCACAAACACTAACTATATCCCAACTAATTCCCAACTGTTGGCAACCGTTGGCCAACCAAAAATGCTACTAGGGATATGTTGATTACACAAGTTCGCGGAAGGTAACTAAAAAGCCGACAATTACTGATATTTTTCAATGGGTTTCTTATGGAAAAATAACTGTATACAACGAATTATTTGCTATTACTTTGCAGAATCGATACTAATCATTTCTGACCCCTTTAACTTTACTTTAACAAACTTTAAAAGACACGATTTAAAATTCTGCACAAAACAAAAAATTTGACATGTGTTTATACGCAGATCAGATGTAGCCGTCATGATATTTTTACCTTTTTTTATAAGAGCTCATATTATTAGTTTACAAGAAATATGTATATAAAAAAACATAATTCCATAAGTTATGAATTCTGACTTCTTTCCTTATTTCTGAATAATCTGTCCGAATGTGACGATTAATCGCAGCAGAGCGGCTAGAGTCGCTAGACTGCTTCTGGAGGAGTAGACCGGCAGCCGCTGTGCGACTAGGAGATTCTGCCGTTATGGCGGAAAACAGACACTCGTAGCATTGTGTTGTGTCTCGAGTAGCCTAGGCTGCTCATGAACCAGACGCGCACAGGCTATAGCAATCCTGGCGCGGCCGCAGCAGTCGCAGCCGCCCATAGGAGTTGAGATGAATGCTTTCCATTGTACCAGTGTACAGGGGCGTCCGTAGACTTTTTTCCAGGGGGGGGGGGCAACTTTGGGGTGTCGGTAAAGAACTTTGGGGTGTCGATAAAGAAGAATATGTAATGAAAAAACAAAATTAAACTCTTTATTATGACAAACTTTATGGCTGGCATCTAGCACTAGTGAAAATATAAAGATTCGTTTTCGAGTGTATATACTTAGGTCTATGTGACGTAATGTCGATCACTTTGTAAAAATAAGCGATTTTTACTCAAAAGCCAGGGGGGGGGGCAACTGCCCCCTTTTGCTACAGCCGCAGTCGCCGGCCGCGGTCGTTGGCGGCTGCAGCCGCCCATTGGAACGGCCACCTTAAGCTGCTTGGAGCGCCTCAGGCCCGTACCACGTGAACCGCGCGTGGCGCATTAGGGCGACATTGTATCAATAGGTTTCCACACGTCCCAGAGAGCACAATTGCCGATGCGTTTTTGTTGTATCAGCGCGCCACGCGCGATTCACGTGGTACGCGCCTGAGGTGGATCGAGCTTCCCGGCTGGCGCGGGGGCTAAGACGCGCGGCGGGAAAAAGAGGGCGTTGCTTCTGAAACTCGGCCGAAAAGATCACTTAATTCCCAAGCCTGACCTAGGGAAATCACTAGACAACCAATTTAAATGCCCATTCGGCAATGATCGCTAAGCTTCGGCAATGATCGGTCAACTTCGGCAATAATCAGCCAATTGCGGTAAGGTACATTTAGTCGATTTGAATATCCCGCTCAAAATAGACAACCAATTTAAATGCCAAGGTCAAGCAAGGACTTCAAAGGTTCCGCCCGGAGTGGCGCCTCTTATTATACCTACTAAAGGCCGGTATTCATAGTCGTTGCTTAAGACTAAGATCGTCTTAAGCATTTGCTTAAGTTCCCGTCTAGTTTCATAGTCAACAAATAAGCATCGTCTTAAGCATTTACTCAAGTATTTACTTTGTCAAGCAATCCTTATTGAATCATGTTTCATAGTCAGTTGTTAAGATCATCTTAAGAACGTAAGTATTCATAGTCGATTAAGAACTACTTATTCGAGCATAAAGCAGTCTTATTCGAGCAAAGTGAGGTTAGATTTTCAAGTCGACGTTTTAGTTGACTTAAGACCATGTTATTAGGCCAAAGAGGATATATAATAAGAGGCGTCACTCGACAAAGACAGAAATAAGCTAGGGAAATCACTAGACAACAATTTAAATGCCCATTCGGCAATGATCGGTAAACTTCGGCAATCATCAGCAAACTGCGGTAAGGTACATTTAGTCGATTTGAATATCCCGCTCGAATAGACAACCAATTTAAATGCCAAGGTCAAGTAAAGACTTCAAAGGTTCCGCCCGGAGTGATGCCTCTTATTATATCTCCTCTTTGATTAGGCGTTAAGACGGTGAAGGACGCGTGTTACTGTTGGCAAAACATGCAGTGTTAATTTCTTCACAGGTTGTTAACGCGTAGAGTAGGAGTTCAGTCGTTATTTTTCGAAGCGTAACGCAGTACCATCTACGTCTCTTGTCAGTCTCTGCGTGGTGGCGGCGCGGGAAAAGAAACACAAGATGTATTTTCAATATCATTCCTGATTGGGTATTCCGCTCGGCTACACGGGAAAGTTTCCGACGCTTGCCGAACGTAATATAAGATTTGCTTAAGCATTTGCTTGACTAAGCAAGCCTTAAACACCATTTTCTTGACCAAGCAAATCTTAAGTTCAGACTATGAATACATGACGTCTTAAGCATAGCTTATTCGAATAAGGCCGACTTTGTCAAGAAATTCTTAAGCACATGCTTAAGCAACGACTATGAATACCGCCCTCAGTCGTTACTTATTCTTAAGCAAATGCTTAAGCATGCGGCATCCTCTACTAACCTAGTAGCTAATAATGGATGCCGAATGCTTAAGCATTTGCTTAAGAATAAGCAACGACTGAGAATACCGCCCTTTGGTTCCGCCAGGTAAGCCTTACTGACGAGTCCTCTGGCGGACCCAGGACGAAACGCTCTTTCTTTCCCTGTCTAGGGTGGTGACACCCCTTCTTCTTCCTGTTGGGGGTGATACAACGGCAGACGATCCAGAGTGTCGGATCGCTACAGGGGGATTCACACCCACGCCACCTGTAGAGTCGTAGGCGAACACTTTACCGCTGCAGCTACAACCACTGATTGAAAACATCGCTTACTGGGGTAGACACGGGTGTAACGTCCTGCGACGAGCCGCCACAAAAATTCTTTCTTTTATTATATTAATTCTTATTCTATATTCTCATTATTCTATCCTTATTATTCTATACTATTATTATTCAACACCTACAACCATTGTATTAGCAGTAAGACATGAATGCACGTATGGAGAATGCACGTATGGAGAATGCAAGTATGGATGAATGCAACCTAGTGGTCAGTGAACAAACCAAGTGAAGTGAACGCATGCGCAATGTCATTCAACACAGCGAGTGAATCGAGTGCGGACCGCGAGCGGATTAAGTGCGCATGCGCAAGACGCACGATCGGCCGAACGGCAAGTGAACCGCGAGTGTAACGCCTGATTGGCGTCAGCCAAATACGGAAGCTAATTGGTGCGCGCAAGGTGCGACATGTGATTGGACCGAGCTAGGTTCACCAAATAGGTATAAATATGGGCTCGCCAGCAGCAGGAGAGCAGAGATCCTCGAGACACCATTGAGAGATCCTCACGATATCATAAGTACGCACCACTTGAACCAACCCAACCAACTAACATTCACTCCGAGGCGCTCGAATAGGCACCACGCTTAAAATTCCACATCCAAACCAAATTTCACTCCAAGGCGCTTGAACCGGCACCTTGGATTTCCAAAGACATTCAATATCATTCACAAATCTACCATCTAAGGCAGCTTGAGCAGGCACCTTGGCTACCATCTGGGTATGCTCTAATCAAGCTACCTGGCTACCATCTGAGGCGCTCGACTAGGCACCTCGGCTACCATCTTAGGCCGCTGTTAGCAAAGCACCTGAGCAACGTGGAATCTACAACTTAGGCCGCTGTTAACAAAGCACCTGAGCAACGTGAAATCTACAACTAAGGCGGCTTTTAACGGAGCACCTTAGCACCAATCCTAGAAAGCGTGGGCAAGCTAATAGGCAACTGGAAGCTACCAAAACCTGAGAGAAGGAACCCTCTCATTATCTTGACTTAAACATTCTAAATCGACCAAAGTGTCATCCTTTATATATACCGACCTAGCGTCAAATCTATATCAATTCTATTTCTTTTCGACTAAGCGTCTACTACTATTTCTTTTCGACTAAGCGTCTATTTCTATTTCCTTTCGACTAAGCGTCCATTACTATTTCTTTTCGACCGAGCGTTAAATGCTATTTCCTTTCGTTCGAAACGATATTTCAAACTCTTACCGATCGGAGCGATATATACATATATAGGTTAATTCATTTTCTGTTCTATCGACTTAGCGTCACGAGCGAAAATCGAGTAATATTCTGTTTAACCGACCAACGAGTCGTCACGTAATCATTCCGTTACAATTTCACGACACCGCGTCGTACTTGTTAAACCAAATCAATTCTTTTGAATAAACCATTTTTGTTATTTATCGTTAAAAGAAGGACTCTAGTTTCATGAAATTCATTTCTTTATCGCACGCCACCCGAACCAATCCCACCATTCTACGAGTAACCGCTCTACTTGTGGAATCCCCTGTAATTAACGGCAACGTCTCGTTCGAGAACGTTACACGGGTAATGCAGCGCGCTGTGTATACCGACATAATGTGGCCCCAAAACATGGGTTTGGGAAATTTCGTTGTTTGTCCTAATATGAGCAGATTTTGGGCTGGGTGAGGTCTCATGTGAAAGAGTAAGGTTCAGTGCGGCGCGCTCTGGTCACATGGTTCGACGAGATCGTGTTGATATCTAATAATATGAGTGTTCAAAGTAGAGCAAAATTCGACCAAGAAAAAGAGAGTTTTGTGACTCAAACGATGACCAGAGCTCGCTGCACTAAACCTTCCTCTTTCGAATGAGACCTCACCCAGCCCAAAATCTGCTCATATAGGGACAAACAACGTAATTTCGTGACTGCATTCCCAAATACGAGTTCCGCCATATTGGCGATAAACAGAGCAAGTCACGTGACAAATTTAGTTCAGGTAGTGGATTCGAGATGGCGCCTACTCAGGAGGGCTGCCAACGTGGAATCATTCAGAGAGCCGGGGCACTTTTATCTCAATAAAAAATAAAAAAAAACGTGGAATCATAGCAAATCTGAAGCGTTAGGTGCATACATGTGCCACAGTAAAAGCGTGATGCAGTCAAGGTATGCATTTTCGTACGATTAGAGGTTAGGCTATATGCATTTTAGGCATACATTTACTAAATTAACGCTTTTACCGTGACACATACATCACTTGAAATCGACTTTACGTTTAAACTTTTTCAAATACAACGCAACAACTGAGAATTTCTTTCCACATTCAGAATAGAATATGGAAATAGCAAACAGCTCTCTCTCTTTCGCGTTTATCAGGCAGCCGTCGATTTATCGGTATTACCATTTCTGTGCAGAAAAAACCAGCTGTAATACCGACCTGCCAAATCGGCCAGGTCACATGACGTGTCTACCCTCTTAAAAAGAACAGAAATTTACAAGCACTAAATTACCCTTCGGGGGCAGGTGGAAATAACTATACATTAAGAACTAATAAGTATATCCATCAGTATTATTGGAAACTATAACTAGTCATATACCACATTTAACATGTAACAATTTTGAACTATTACTCTTTTTTAATCTACCTTTCACGTTTCCAAATAGAATGTATCACAAACAGTGCCAAACGTAAGCTTGCCTCGCGGATACGTTCCGCCGTGAAATTTAAGTTTGCAATCTGCGACGTTTCGAGTCGAATGTGTTCGGTAAATCCGTGAGCTTGTTTGTTTCGCAAGTACGGCAACACCTCCTTCTGAATCCCGGAACATTGCAATAGCGTTTCAAGCTTGGCACAGAGCAGAATCGATTCTTGTCTCTCCAGCAACGAGATGGAAACTCGATGGCTCTTGTTACGTGTCCTGTGCAAGGGCGTATCTCCGTCTTCACCGTAGGTCCGTCGCAGGTATAGAACGATTCCTTATCTGGAGGAATACATCTAGCTATCCGAGATTGTATGCCTTTTCCGTTGCTCTTTGAGCACTGCAAAGGAAACGCACATTACGTTGAGCCTCTAATTTGTCGTCCGAGATTACTGCTTTCTTGTACACAGAGAGCGCATAAAGGAGGAGCACTATCTTGTGATGTGATAGAAAATGCGATTCTAAATTAAAAAGTTCTACATTATGCTAAAAATATTAAGAATTATTATGTTGGGGAAAAGTTGGGAATGGAGTTTATTCAACATAAACAGAAGGTACAGAAGAAGAATTATGTGGAAAAATAATGGGAGCATGGAATTGCGTGAAATTTTTTTCTATTACAACAAGATGGTGGGTGCATTCCCTGATAACCATCTGTCTCCAATCTGACATCAGATTGGTAGCAGGGTCTGGCATGAGAGCGCAAAATCTGACGTCAGACTGCAGTAGTCTGTGTCTGCATTTGGCTGCGTTCTGAGGTGCAGAGCCTGAGGTGCAGAGCCTGATGTCAGATCGACAGCAGATCGACTGCAGATTCTGCCGTCTGCTTGGCACAGCCAACAGCGCCATCTGAGGGCCAGAATTACCAAAAGATTCCCTACGCGTGACGTCACATGGACGTCCCTACCTTACATAAGCAGGAAGCAGATTTTGGAATTTATTAAATAATTAATTCTACTTATATCAAAAAAGTATTTATTTATTATTTACAAATATACAGGATCGGTGATTACAATTGTCACAAGAGGAACTTTCAATATTTACATTAACAAATCCATATACAGTACGTTCCGTAACAAGTGGTACCTAGTAGGGGCGATGTCAGAAATTTTAATCAATATTTTCGACTTCTTTCTTGTGTAGAATCATCATACTTATTTCCTGTTGTGTTGGCGCTGAAAACAAATACAATATTAGTATAAAATTAAACGTAACGTATGATTAAACAGGATACAAGCGATACTTACTGCAGCTCCATCTCCGCACAGCACACACCCTAGGCGATCATGCATGCTCCTGCGAACATTAACATTTATAAGAAAATATGTATTAAATTATTATCTACTAAACAAGACGCTAAACATTCGCACTTCGCGCATAACCCTACTTGTCTGTCTTGCAAATAATGTGAATCCCGATTTCCGCGACGTAGATAATTAGAAATTATTCAATTCCATAATTACGTTTGCCTTCTGGATACGTCGAGATGAATTGTCAGGATATTGATGGATGAAATTACTTGGAATATTCTTCGCTTTTTCCGGCACTGACTGCCACCTCAGACCTCGAAAACGAACGCAAACTGGACGTAGAGTCTTGACCAATCACGAATTTCGGCACTATGGCGCAGCCAATCCGAGCGTAGCTCATTGTACCGTTCAGTACCGTTCAAAGTGGCACCCGTTGTGCTTGAAGACATACGCTCGAATAATATTCCAAGTAATTTCGTACATCAACATCCAGACAATTCATCTGGACGTATCCAGAAGGCAAACGTAATTATGGAATTGAATAATTTCTAATTATCTACGTCGCGGAAATCGGGATTCACATTATTTGCAAGACAGACAAGTAGGGTTATGCGCGAAGTGCGAATGTTTAGCGTCTTGTTTAGTAGATAATAATTTAATACATATTTTCTTATAAATGTTAATGTTCGCAGGAGCATGCATGATCGCCTAGGGTGTGTGCTGTGCGGAGATGGGGCTGAAGTAAGTATCGCATGTATCCTGTTTATTCATACGTTACGTTTAATTTTGTACTAATGTTCTATTTGTTTTCAGCGCTAACACAATACGGAATATGGTGATTCTACAGAAAAAAGAAGTCTAAAATACAGGAAATTTTCTGACATCGCACCTAGTAGGTACCACTGGTTACGGGATGTATTGTATATAGATTTATAAATGTAAATATTGAATGTTCTTCTTCGAATTTATATGCGCTACCTGTATAATTTTGTAACAATTGTAATCGCCAATCCTGTATTATTAAACAAAGAATACATACTCTTTGAAATAAGTAAATGAATTATTTAATAAATGTAGAATCTGCTTTGTTATTTGGGGGTAGGGATACACCTATAGCAATCACGGTATACATGTGTTGGTGCGTAGGGACGTCCATGTGACGTCACGCGTAGGGAATCTTTTGGTAATTCTGGCCCTCAGATGGCGCTGTTGGCTGTGCCAAGCAGACGGCAGAATCTGCTGTCGATCTGCTGTCGATCTGACATCAGGCTCTGCACCTCAGGCTCTGCACCTCAGAACGCAGCCAAATGCAGACACAGACTACTGCAGTCTGACGTCAGATTCTGCTCCCCAGATCTGGCTATCAGGGTTTTGAATAAGCTTTATAATTAATCGTCACCGTTGTGCGCAAATAATATTTATGAGTTTCACTTATTACAATTGTCGTAAGCCTTTTGGTGAATGGCTTTTTTAGCAATAATTTGTTAAAGAAGGATTTTCAACCGTATGTTTATTGAAACTTGTAATTCAGAAATGCATTTCACATCGGACCCTAAGCTACTTATTGCTGTTTCGTTTGGGGCACCTTATAAAGTGACCTATGTACTTGAAAGCATGCATCTGAATAAAATTGACTGCTACTTTACTTCAGAAATAAAAATCGAAACTTGTGTTCCTCACCGACGACCAGTTCGTAAAAATCCAATGACCAGGACAGGGAATCCTATTACATTTCCTATTGTTTGTTGGCTTTGGACTGGTTTTACAGATGGACGGTTGTACCATCGTTCGATATACTTCCAATTCATTGTACTTATTGACTTCAGTTCCATTAAATTCTGAATGAACGCAATAAACTTGTCGCAGTTGACTGCCGAAGCTTCCACACGTAGCTGAGCAGCCTTCCCATGGACTTGGTAGCCATTTAAAGCTACAGCTGTAGTAAATGAAAAGAATTACGTGTTAAACTCATTCGACATACGTATTCATTTTTACACAAAACATATCTTACGTTCTGTTCAAGAGCATTCTCGACTTCAGAAATAAGTCGAAAATAGAAAGAATAAATTTTTTTTCCATACGAAATAGTTTATAAATGCAAACAGACGGTGTACTTCATAATGATGGAACTTTCAATTCAAACATAAATATTCGCCATATTAATTTTATAATGAAAAGCATAAGGAAACACTTCTTCAACTGTTTACTATTTAATAATGCAACGTTTCGGATACTTTCGCAAAACGCCAAGTATTCTAAAGATCTGGACTACTTGAATAAAAAGCTTGCTTGAATAAAATGCAGGCTTGAAATGAAAACCCCCTAATAACGGTGGCTGACAACAAGGACATCATCCATACGGCAAGTTATGACGCAAATTAAATTTATATCAGTTTTATTCCACACAATTTTGGAGCCCTTATGAATTTTGAGGGGTGGTTTCACCCCCTATACATGCAAACGGGCCAAAATAAAAAATCACGTGTATCTAATTTTCGGTCCTCTAAAACATATCCAAAAACTAAAGCAATCGAAGGCGGACACCTGGGAACCTCTCCTTGTCAGTGTAACAGATATCACTGCAAATTATCTGCATTGCTGTTTGTGTTTATCTCATGAGATAATCAAGGATGGACAATGAAACAAAAGTATTTTTTACCCAAGAATTTCTTTTTTTATGCCATGACCAGAGTTGGGCATTATCTAGATACAAAATTATTTAAATAACGATCGAATAAATGATACTTTATCTTTATTCGTTATTCGAGGCTCGAATAATCGAAGTTATCTTTATTCGTTATTCGAGGTTCGAATAATCGAAGTTATCTTTATTCGAAGAGCAACGAATAAATAATTTTATTGAATGAGAATTTATTCGACGAATAAAGATAACTTTTTTATTCGATGGGAATTTATTCGACGAATGAAGATAATTTTTTTATTCGGTGAAAATTTATTCGACGAATAACGATAGTTTTTTATTCGAAGGTTTTATTCGAATAACCCAGATAGCACTAGAGCTATTGTTTTTGCCCGGGTATCCGGGTACGCGGGTACTCGAGTACCCGGTGAGACCCCGGGTAGAAAAAAATTACTCGGGTACCCGGGTACCCGTAGGATACCCGACTACCCGGGTACCCGTGCAATACCCGGATACCCGGGTAGACAAAAATTACCCGTGTGTCCATGAGATACCCGAGTAACTGAAGTGTGATGAGATAGTTGAGAATTTCGATTTGACAGCCGATCGTTTTTCGACTTTCGATCATTTTCGGCTAACCTCAGTAATGAACGGAATATGCTGTCAAATCGAAATTCTCAACTATCTCATCACACTTCAGTTACTCAGGTATCTCATGGACACACGGGTAATTTTTGTCTACCCGGGTACCCGGGTAATTTTTGTCTACCCGGGTACCCGGGTAGTCGGGTATCCTACGGGTACCCGGGTACCCGAGTAATTTTTTTCTACCCGGGGTCTCACCGGGTACTCGAGTACCCGGGCGGGCGGGTAGTAAGAGCTCTAGATAGCACACGACGTCTTTACGTCTGTTTTTGGTCTGAACGTCTTAGACCATATTAAGACGTCTTTAAGACGTCTGCGCGGAGACATTTCTAAGACGTCTGTCTACAGACGTCTTTAAGACGTCCTTAAGGCGTCTGTAACAGGACGTCTTTTAACCGACTGTGTTGAGACGTCTTTAAGACGTCTGCGCGGAGACATTTCTAAGACGTCTATCTACAGACGTCTTTAAGGCGTCTGTAACAGGACGTCTTTTAAACGACTATGTTGAGACGTCTTTAAGGCGTTTGTAACAGGACGTCTTTTAAACGACTGTGTTGAGACGTCTTTAAGAAGTCTGTAACAGGACGTCTTTTAAACGACTGTGTTGAGACGTCTTTAAGGTGTCTGTACCAGGACGTCTTTTAAACGACTGTGTTGAGACGTCTTTAAGACGTCTGTACCAGGACGTCTTTTAACCGACTGTGTTGAGACGTTTTTAAGACGTCTGTGCGGAGACATTTCTAAGACGACTGTGTTGAGACGTCTTAAAGACGTCTATAGACAGATGTCTTAAAAATGTCTCAGCGTAGACGTCTTACAGATGTCTTAATATGGTCTAAGACGTTCAGACCAAAAATAAACGTAAAATGGACGTCTTAAAGACGTCGTGTGCTATCTGGGATAACACATAGCACACGACTTCTTTGAAAAATCCATTTTTGGCCTGAACGCCTTACATCATGTTTTGTTACTTGGCACCTCTTCTGAACGTGTTTAAAACGTCTTTTTGTTACGTCCAAATCGTATTGGTACGGTTTAATGTTTTAAGGAAGTATGTAAGTGGTTTTCAGAATATAATCAAACTCAATAACAATTTAGTTCGTTTACTTAATACCAATTAGTTTTATTTATATTATTACCCAGATAGCACACGACGTCTTCTAGACGTCCATTTTACGTCTGTTTTTGGTCTGAACGTCTTAGACCATATTAAGGGGTTAGGACACAGTAACGGGCCAAGAAAGCAGACGATTTTTAAACGACGATAATAAGAAAAGTAAACAATCGATTATTATAAGGTTTTGTGTTTTAGTTCACTATATTATGAACTATAAGAAAAGCATATAATAGTTAAAAAATAAAAATTGTAAGCCGTACAATGTCTCCATTTAAAATGTCCTTTTTACCGGATGACCAATTGGTGGGCCGGATTCCGGAAAATCGGATGAACTGTAACAAAAACCCCAAAAGTGTCATAAACTATAATATATTTCCTAGGCATTGACGATCCAACATTTCAATTTTTGCGAAAATTTACAAAATGGTCGATGTTTGAAAAATAATGATCAAATTTCGACAAAAGTGTGTGATGTTTTTGTTTATATTTTGTACTATAATTAAAAAATTCAAAATGTTGGATCGTCAATGCCTAGGAAATATATTATAGTTTATGACATTTTTGGGGTTTTTGTTACTGTTCATCCGATTTGCCGGAATCCGGCCCACCAGTTGGTCATCCGAAAAAAAATGGACATTTTAAATGCACGGCGTACAAATGCTATTTTGTAAATATTATATGCTTTTCTTATAGTTCATAATATAGTGAACTAAAACACAAAACCTTATATAAATCGATTGTTTACTTTTCTTATGATCGTCGTCTAAAAATCGTCTGCTTTCTTGGCCCGTTACTGTGTCCTAACCCCTTAAGACATCTTTAAGACGTCTGTGCGGAGACATTTCTAAGACGTCTTTCCGAGTAAGTGTTTAGGACGTCTCTAAGACGTCCATGCCAAGACGTTTTTTAAACGACTTCGTTTAGATGTCTTAAAGACGCATGGATAGTACGCGACCGCCAGGCGACGACCGTGCCGAGCGCTTCTCGCAGGTGGGTTACAGCAGTCATGCCTATAAGAGAGCCGGGCAGATCATATACCGTCACTCTCTAGTACCGGCGTTTTTTGCAGAAGGAAATTTATATTTTCGACTTGAACTTGAATATGCCAAAAAATGTCTCGATCATTCGCTATTGCAAGACGTTCTTCTTTTTTATGAAGAAACGAAAATATTGAGCAGCATGAAAGTTGACTCTCTCAAATGAGGACAAGAGCAGCTACTCGACGGGCTTCTTTTTTCAAAATACTTAATTTCATTAACACGAATCAAGTAACGCTTAATATCTCTAATATCTCTTTAAAGAGCTGCAGTAGGCCTAATCAAGACCTTACGAAGACGTCTTTGAGGCGTCGTGAAAGTCTGAAATGGACGTCTTTGAGACGTCTTCACGACAACTTAAAGACGTCTTATAGACGTCTACAAGGCGTTTAAAAGGCGTCTTAATGACGTACGGTTTCCTGACTCAGGACATTCAAAAATGTCTATAGACGTCTTTAAGACGTCTTTCGGAAAACAGCAGACTTCTTTAAGACGTCTTGAAAATTTGAAATGGACGTCTACGCGCCGTTTAAAAGACGTCTACAGGGCGTTTATAAGACGTCTCAAAGACGTCTTACAAAGACGTCTACAAATTGTTCAAGAGATAGCAGACGTCTTTAAGACGTCTTGAATGTCTGAAACAGACATCTTAAAGACGGCTCATAGACGTCGAGTGCTATCTGGGAAATCCGTCGAATAAATTTTTCATCCGTAGCATTTATCTTTTCGAAGCCTTCGAATAAAGCCACGAATACCTAACTTTCGTCAGCGTCGAGCGTGTTGATTCGAGCCGCCGAAGGTCGAGCCCGGCCGAGCGGCGAGCGCCGAACACAAAGGACCGGCGGCTCGAATCAACACGCTCGACGCTGACGAAAGTTATTCGTGGCTTTATTCGAAGGCTACGAAAAGATAAATGCTACGGATGAAAAATTTATTCGACGCATTTATTCGAATTAAACCTTCGAATAAAAAGCTATCGTTATTCGTCGAATAGATTTTCATCGAATAGAAAAATTATCTTCATTCGTCGAATAAATTCGCATCCAATAAAAAATTATCTTTATTCGCCGAATAAATTCTCTTCGAATAAAGATAACTTCGATTATTCGAGCCTCGATTAACGAATAAAAATTATTTATCTTTTGTTTGTTATTTGACATTTTTATTTAGATAAACTTTTGCCCAACTCTGGCCATGACATTATTACTGTTTAGAAGTACCAAAGGCAATGAAAGTTAGTCTACAGCGAGATCTGTTAAGTCGAAGCATACTGAAGTGCACACGTGAATCTTCAACAACGATTTATTGAAGAAGAAAGCTTTGTATGATTAAATGTTAGACCAGAGTTTCGACTTATTTTCTCATGTAGAACCGCTTCCTTTTTGATAGTAGCACTAGTTCGCAGACACCCTGCAGAAACTTATACCTGAATACGTTGCACTTTTCTATCTCCTGACTTGGCTTCGTCGTCAGTGGACATTTTCGTCGCGAAACTATTCTTCCGGTTTTCTCGTCCTTGCAGACAATCATCTTCTGCCGCGTCCCACCGCCACAGCTTGCCGAACAAAAGCTCCAACCCCCGAATAACCAAACGTACCTATCCTTCGTGTTCCTTTCGTCGCGATTTAAAAAATATCGCAAGGAGATTGCCACTGACATCCCTTCCTCCGCCATGCTCTCTGATATCACAAGCTGCAAAAATTAAAACCAATGATATCAGTAAATTATGAATCGTGTAACTGAATAGGTATAACATAATTTGCAATGTTGCACTAAATTATTAAATTTCTTTTCTCGTCCAACGGATATGTAACCGAGCTATAGGGCTCACAAAAAGATACAAGGAGATCATAGTAAACGCGGGTTTGTAAACTAATTGTTTTTGAGATATTTACCTTTTTTGGTAAAAAGTTTTTCCTATAGGTTCGCAGTACAACTGAGTAGCCAATATTGGGTTAGCGTCTGCTATTGTACGTTACACAAAATTAATATTTTTTGGGTTTGCTTTTCAAAAAAAGCTATAGGAATAGCTATAGAAATCTCTAAGATATGATTTGAAATAGGGTTGAGATTAGAAATTTCCAAACACCATATACAAATTATTATGAGCATAATTTAAGAAGAAAATTGCCCCCTTCTGTCGTGAATGAAAATTTGGAAATTTCGACGCTGAAAATGTATTTCTTACCAAAATGACCACATCCTCGAATGCGGTACCATCTGTTTTTACAGAGTACGTGTGGTTTTCCCGTTTCTGAATTCGAAAGGCAGCGCCGTGGGCGATCGTTAAATCCCGTTTACGAGAAGCTAAATTTTCTTGTACGTTCCGCCTTCTCCGGCCATCTCCTACCACGATTGTTAGATTGTCTTGATGAAAATACGGAATACCGAGGACTGTGATATTCATGAACAAATCGTGAGCTTCCCGTGGTATTATAGCAACGCGTGTCACTTCTGCAAAAGAAATAACGAATGCAACTGATATAACGAGTAAATGTCAGACACATTGGCAGCGAAACAACTTTTGCAAATTTCTGTGGAAATTGAAATTTGAAAATAAAAATTTTCCAATTTTAACCACGTAATAAATTTTCTTAGATTAACATTTTCTATCTTCAAGCACAAGAATGCTGCAGCATCTTTCAATATTAGAAGTTAGAACCGCCACGTGTAAAATATTACTTGTGGGGTTAGACTTGCAAACAAAATTAGCCATAACCGAAAAATTATTAATAACTCAGAAAAATACTGGTTTTCAATTTATATTTGCATAATGCTTTCCCTTTAGGATAACTCTATATTGTATTGGACCGTCATTGTTCTGTATTAGGGTGTGCCTTATTTTCAACCTACAATTTCTTTTGCTCTCACCCCCTAATATGGTTCCATCTCATAAAAAAATCGACCCTGAAAAAGATTACTGCAATCGGACAACAGGAAAGGGTGCCGATCAGGCCTTAAAGTTTAGAATTCATTAATGGTTTGAATTTGAAGAAATTCTCCAAAATGCTAAGCCATATCGAAATTTTGTTCCAATAATATTAAAAGGGCATTCAATTTTCTATAATTACTGTATATATAATTTTTTCATGCTTCCAACCATTTTTTAGATAATAGCGTTTGAATATCAAACACCCTAAAGTTCAGGCCACCCTAGTTCTGTATTAGTGTGGTCCTTATATGTATGGTAAAAAACAATTTTTTTAAAATTTCTTCTGACCCTCTCAGAAGCTTCCAAATTGTTTAAAAGAATTTCGTCTAAAATTTTGTTAAAATATATTAACGATTATAGGTCGCTCAATGGCAATGAAATATTACTACTTTGGTATAAATTGATAGAAATTTTTGCAATAAGGACAAAATAATTTTATTAACTTTTAAGTGAGAGTATAACATTAAAATTCGAGCACACATCGCATAGACGAAACGAGTTTATAACGAGTCTGCACTGTATTCTGTCGCGGCATAAGGCTTTATATACACATTTAAATTTCAATAAAATGATTCCGAATTTCGACCGAAGTAATGACAGTCATTCTCCAACCGACTTGTGGTTCGCACGTCTAATACGTTGCGGAATTTATAAAAGTGAACGCAGTTTTCGTGTAATACTATTATTTCCTTGATAATAGCCTGAATGTTGGCCGAAACGTTGGAAATTTATACATAAAATTTGCAAAATAACTTTTATTTAATTGACCGAACCTACGCGCCGATAACATTTATTTAGTAAATTAAACATTTATCTCATCGGCAGCTCTCGAATCAGATGCAGACGCAAACTCTCACGTACATTCTACTCAGGTTGTTAAACACACGAATAAAAAAAAACTTTCGGATTGTGATATATAAATATGGGCCCCACTTCGTTAAAATTGACAAGTGACAATTATAGAAAGTCGCAGTTGCCAAACTTGTGGTACATGCGAAATATAAAGTCCTTGAGCGACCTTTACATATCAAAATATACAAATAAAAAACACGAAGATATTTCTTTTCTGTCGAATAGAAGATTTTAATAGGGTCAGACAATACAAATTTTAAAGTTGAAAAATTAGGACCACCCTATTCTGTATACATGTGCATATGTACTCCCATGATAGAGTTTACAAGCTTTAGCTTGGGTGCAGCATGATTTCTCTATCCATCAGAAGCTCCGAACAAAAACGATGAAACAGAGTGTTGTCGCTCCAGGCAAACTGTGCTAGCAACTAATCAATCCTCTCTCGCCCATTCCTCTCCCTTTAAACTAATTTGGGGATGTTCGTGCTCCTTGGCTGTCTGACTTTGACGGAAACTTCATTGGCACTTCTAATAACTCAGTTTGGTACGGTGACTGGACTGACCTCGGCGAAGCTTTCGCTGAAACTTGCTGATGACGTTCTCGCAGTTAGAATTATCACCGTCGCATACTCCGCACAAGTCGAAAGCTTTCTTCGACCCCAAAACACTATCGCATCCCATTCCATGGCACTCGCCCTGTGAAACACATTTGGCTATTTAAACATATCAATCGTAAGTAATATTTTTGTGTCGCGATGGACCGCCACGAACATCTTTGCGTCTTCCTTACTCATTCATTTGTTTAATGTTACAAACCATAAGTGGTTTTTATAACATACAATAATTACAGTGAATTACACTTTATAGCATATTAACCACCGTTTGAATACAGTTTCTAACTAAATCTTGAATACGGAATAAGTGCATTGCAGTTATTCGTAAGGTAAATGTACCAATAACGAGCCATGCACCAGTACCTAGCCATCTGTTGAAATATTAATAATTGTTAAACTATGCACGTAAGATAAAATACATATTTGGTGTGATTTGCATTATTTAATTGTTCGGTTTAATATCTGAAGTTATATCGTCTTGTTTTTCTGTCTAGATATTTAGAAATACCATTTATAGTCTCGAGGCCAGATACCGTTAAGGAACTAGTTCTTGATCAGGCACTAATTTTTGATCAGTTCATGATATAAATCGTTCTTTAAAGTTTATGTCAATAAATAATTGTCTGAAATAATTACTAACATAAAAATTGATAATTCAAAAATATATGTGTTGTCCGTGAAAGCAGTTAGTATTGTTAGTTTTCGTGAAAATAAATGTGTAAGGTGGCCCACTTGACAGAAGGCCCTGTTGAACGCCATCTCTTACTGTTCGAAGTAATAGATCACCATCGACGTCACAGTCGATTTCTTTGCTGGTTGTTGCGGTATTAAATGTTATTTTCATACATTTTGCTTACAATAGTTTACTTTACAATGTAGAGCAAGAATTTTAGTATTATATGTATCATTTTGCTATAAAAGTCACTGATCATTATTTAGTTCCAATTTTTTCTTGTGGAACTAATTTTTGATCACCTGAATAAAAAATAGGTTAGGACATTTTAAAATTATAAAAAAAAAAAAATTTAGATGGTATAATACTAAAAATAAGTTTATTTGGTACTTTCTTTTTAATTAGTATCCGATTATTTACATTGAATAGTTCCGTACCTAATAAGAAATTAGTTCCCATGTATTTTACATGATCAAAAACTAGTTCCTCACCTGACCAAAACATTAGTTCCCATGTATTTTACATGATCAAAAACTAGTTCCTAGTCACCTTATTATTCCATACTTTATAAATAATTAAATTATACTTATTTTCAACTTTTTAAATTCTTTCCTTATATTTTAAACATTAATTCATCTTTTAGTATAAAAAAGTCTATGGTTTAAAGTTGTATTAGGTTAAAAATAAATATTAAAGCGGGAAGCCCTCTAAGCTGATCAAAAACTAGTTCCTTAACGGTATATGACGCGTTTTCAGACATTCGTTATGATATGGCTAAGAAGAGCGTGCTTCTTGTTAAGAGCATAATTATTATAGGATAATAGTTTTTTAGATAGAAAAAAGGGTTTTAGAATCTTGAAAATATTTGTAACACATAGAAAGAAAAAATTTGAATATGAAAACTATTTTTTATTTGAATATTTACATGGCTATTTATCGGTGCAAACAAATCTTGTTAGCCCAGTAACTAACCACGTGTTCAATAAATCGGGTGAAGTGAGTTGCAAATGTTAATCGGCATCGCCAGAGCAAAATTACGAAAAAAGTGTGAATTTCTGACTCGATATTTGGAATAAAGCCGGTAAGTATTTTGATCATAAATCATAATATAAACATTATTTTTCTAGATAATAATGATAGCATTTAATTTAAGTTTATTAAAGTTTATGTATATGTACAGTTTAATGAATTTGTTGGTTGTTTTGAGTCTTATATAAAATAATCACAAACTTCTATTGATAGTGTAACTAAACTTATTGTTTTTTGCGTTTATTTTCTAATCTGTTTATTATGGTTATTTATACAATAATTTTATATTTCTGTACTTCTTAATTTTCCTTAAAAGATTTTTCAATTTAAGACAAAGAATCAGTTTTTAAAATAATTTTTACACGATTATAAAACCTATGGCTAGGTACTGGGACATGAAAATCGGGCCGCTAGGTCAATCGTGTGAGGTTGGCTATATATTGGTACATTTACACGTACAAATATTCTTGTTTATTTTACGTTAAATATATAAAAAAACAAAATTTTGTTATGTGAGTACTGATGAGAAACAACAAAATCTTTATGAATGAAAAAAAGTTTCACTTAAATTGTTAATTTTATACACAATATTCATTATACTTTGTCACCGTTTCCTTAAACGGCTCGTTATTGGTACATTTACCTTACTTTTACAGTTTCTGAGAAAATTAAAAAAAAATTTCTGCTCTACAAAACTGGCGAACTTAAAAATGAATTGCCACTTTCAGCAAGGTTTGAAAAAATGCCCCTTTAAGTCGGTCAGCTCTTTTCGTGCCATCGCTTCTGCCGGGGAAGTTTTGTAACAAAATGAAATCCGAGCTTGGTTTGTTTTCCAAGTAAATATTCGAAGATTCTCGGGCAATAGTTTTGATGCTTTCGAGAAAATAGCGACGCGAAAATACAAATTTCTTGGTGTGAAAACACGCCGACGGCACTCACAGCGTTCATAATGTTAATATCATAAGTGGAATGCTTGCGTGTCTGTGAGGGTAGCTCTTATTTTCGACTTTTGAATTTTCTTCGCGGCACCCCCCAGAATAGTTCCAATTAATATAAAACAAAATCTGTGTAAAGTTTGAGCCCGATTGGGTAAGCGGAAAAGGAGCCCCTGGACATTTGAACATTTAAATAATTAATTAAAACCGCACAAAGTCAATTTTATTGAATTATCCTCTAAGTTATTAATTACATAAAAAACATGTCAAATAAAAGATATAGATCCAGACAATGAGCTCTCTCGTGTGACAAATGGTTTTCGAAAAAAAATCCGAAAAACTGAAATAAGTAAACATGTCTTTTCTAATTTTGAAAGTTTAAATGCTTTTCGAACACTTTTTATGGTAATTATTTAGATATTTTCCATCCTCACCGATTTCAATGATTTTTGGATATGTTGTCGGGGACACGATTCTGAACAACTTTTTCCTATACATGTTACCGCCGCTCGACCTTCGTTTCCGAGATATTCGCGAAAAACTTCTGTTGATTTATTCCGACGCAACGCATTCCACTTTCCAATTTGCCCCGGGTATTAGTATTGGTTGGGGTTAGATTAGCGCGGGGGGCCGCTTGCGAGCGCGTAAAGCACGATAGCGAACTGATGTGAGTTTAGAGATTTGAACCAGAAACTTGCGGATGCCCGTCAACAACTCGACTCACATCGGTTCGCTACCATGCTTTACGGGCCCGCGAGCGGGCGCGCGCCCTCCGCACTGATCTAGCCCCAACCAATAGATACTAATACCACAGACCAGGTATAGAATAGACCTATCACCCAATGTAAATTTTCTGTCACCGGTTTGGGGGGTCCTAGGACCCCCTTACCATTTTAGTGTCGCATGCAACGTTACCGGTGAAGTCCCGAAACAGATTGTAACGCTACGCGTGGTAGGAATTAGAATTCAGCACGGGTAAAACTAGGTCATTTTTTGAGAGTCGAAGCCCGCGATTTACAAATGTTTCTGTTAGAGTAACAAGTTAAAGATCGTCTTATGAACATATTCCGTTAAACGGAACAGAAAGGAGAATCAAAATAAAACGATATCACATTCGCCTTTTAACCTTGTTGTCTTATTCGGGTTTATTTAACGCAAAACAAATTTTATTCGCTCGCAATAACGTAATTTCTAAAAAGAGTGCTTTAATGTTTTTTTTTTAAGAGCACCTGTTGCTGAACCCCACCCATACATCATGTGTTTGCGCATACATTAATGATGGTCTATACGATATCATACAGACATGTAGTAATAACAATAATAATTAATAATAATATCCTTCTACCGTATAATATTATTTAAGAGTAACATATCAAACCCGTACACACCGATATGGTGCAACTTTGCAAGTCTGTAGAGTAGCCAAAAATATTTGATACATATTTTTTGAAAAGGGAATTCATTCTCCTCCATAGCTATACGAAAAATTTATTTGTTTAAACTATGTACTAACAATTAACATTTATTTGTCCATTTTTCTGGCGAAAAGTTAACTGAGGTTTCAGTAAGTTTATACAGTATGTCCGATTTGTTCGTATACACGCTATTCTTTGTCTAACTATTGAAAAAGCAAAAAAATGTTTCATATTAAAGTTTTTTTTTTATTTGATGGAGGAAACTGAATAGAATATTAGGATTTACGTTTGAACTATTATTTACAGAGATTTCAATATCATCGTATTTTTTTTTAAATTGAACTATTGTATACCTCGTCTGTGCTAATACCCAGGACAAGTTGGTAAGTGAAATTCGTGGCGTCGAAATAAGTCAAAAGAAGTTTTTCGCAAATGTCACGGAAACGAAGGTCGAGCGGCGGTAACATGTATAGGAAAAAGTTGTTCAGAATCGTGTCCCCGACAACATATCCAAAAATTTAAACCAACTTAAAAAAAAAAAATTGCACTAAAAAGTAAAAAATAATTTTTTCCCTTATTTAATCTACGACTCTCATATTTTTTAAGCCGGCGCGAGATTTACACAGTGCAAATGACGAGGCACCGATTTAAAAAATATGAAAGCCGTAGATTAAATAAGGGAAAAATTATTTTTTACTTTTTAGTGCAATTTTATTTTTTTTAAGTCGGTTTTAATTTTTTTAAATTTTTTTTATTTTTAACTTTTTTGTTTTTTTTATATTGACACATAACTGGCAAAATATTGGGCCACTGTTGATGCAGTGTAGGATGGGTCCACCGGGGCATCGCCCCCTTTCGAATAAAAAAAAAGATCATCAAAATCGGTCCATAGGCTGAGGAGTTATGAGGGAACAAACATAAAAAAAAAATAAAAAAAACATACGGGTCGAATCTATAACCTCCTCCTTTTTGAAGTCGGCTAAAAATCATTGAAATCGGCGAGGATGGAAAACTTCTAAATAATTACCCTTTTTATTTATGAAAGCCAAAAAGAAAATGTGATTTTTTTATTTTCGCGGACTACTTTTTACAAATTAAGGAGGAACTAAATATTCCAGATAATCCTAAATATTCCAAAAAGATTGATTTTTTTTCTTACATATTTTCAGTGTTGAAAATAAAAAATACAAGTTTTCTCTTTAGCCTTCTTAAATAAAAAGTGTTCAAAGAGCATTTACACTTTCAAATTTGGAAAAAAAATTGTTTACTTTTATTCAGTTTTTCGGATTTTTTCGAAAACCGTTTGTCGCACGAGAAAAAGTAATACAATGTAAAATAAGCTCCTTGTCTCGATCTACAACTGTTGTTTGGCATGTTTTTTGAAGTAATCAATAACTTAGAAGATAATTAAATAAAATCGAGTTTGTGCGCTTTTAAGGGGGTCGTCTTATGTGAAGGCCGGTTTTTTTCGCTTTTTGGGGAATTTTTTTTGACGAACCACGAAACACATTATCTTGGAATTTGTACTACATATTTATTAACATTGTGAACAGTTATTCAGAATGTTTTGAAGTTAAAACATGGAGTGGAATTGACTTTACAGCTCTCGAAAGAGACAGGTGCGAAAAAAAAGTTGGTCGACGGCTGACATGATTCCGGCTGTCCTGCTCATTTGAAATCAAAAAGTCAAACGGCACATTAACTTGCAGACTTGTGGCTATAGCCGGTACCAGAGTGAAGTCAAAATATTAGAAATTTAATGTTTGGCATAGTTTTGAAAATAAAGTTACGATTTTCGTCATTTTTTTTCCGACTTTTTTTAGCTTGAAAAAAAAATTATGACAGATATGACAATGATTCTGGTACGGGTTGGAACTATCAATGTACTGAACATACCATAAAAATTTTAGCGAAATCGGTTCGGTAGTTTTTGAGATATCGTGTCAGCCACAAGTTGCATGCACCACAAAAACTACTCATTACACAAGTATCTAGAACTTTTTCCGAATATTTTCCAATCAATGTAGAGACACCAAAGAAAGATGAAAATCCACGCTTTTCCCATGTGCTGCCTCCAGAAACTGTAAATTCATCTTCCGGCTTTCCGGCTTCTTTATTAAAATCTTTTCCTGGGCAACAGCTTGGGACAACACAATTTTATAAACGGCAGATGATGCTATGCGAATACTTTCTATGGTGCTGCGTTCTACGGCTAACTTTCCAACGACGTCGAATATCGAAAAATCCTTTTACTCACATATTCTACAGATGTTATAGAAGCAATTTAGTAAAAAATTTTTTTTTGATTTTTTGGACCTATCACATAAGACGACCCCCTTAAGTAATTATTTAAATGTTTGTCGGGCTCGAACTTTACACAGATTTTTTTTATCAATTGGAACTATTCTGGGGGAGGGGGGTAGGTAGAGGGTGCCACGAAGAAAATCTTGAAACAAATTGTCACCGATAGTAAATAAGAGCCACCCTGATGTCCGTAGGTAGGGTAGATGTCCCAATTACTGCCACTTGATTTATTATATGTAATAAAAGCGTAACGTATAAAAATAAATGTACAAAAAATAGTTATTATAATAGTTATTATAATAGTTATTATAATACCTATTTTTTGTACATTTATTTTTATACGTTACGCTTTTATTACATATAATAAATCAAGCGGCAGTAATTGGGACATCTACCCTACTTATTCGTTCTGAAAGATTCACAAAATGATTCCGTAATTATTCCTATTCAATAGGTACCTATCTGCAAAACTCCTGAAGCTACGCAATTAATATGCACAATGTATGATATTCCAAGAGGATGAGCTGGTTCTGTGCGTAATTCTAAACAAGCGATGCTGTAACAACATGGATTCGATGCTCAAGGTTTACACAAACATGTATGTTTGAACGCATTGCAGTATACATAGCAGGATTTACATAATTGGGATACTGATTATGCTCCACATGATGCATGATCTGCCGTGAGATGCTTGATAGTCTTGATACTAACATGCTAAAAACAATTCCTGCTGCACGAACATTATTGGAAGATGTAGGTACTTACTTACTTCACATCTCAAAAAATGTGGTTACAATTAAGAGAAGTCGTGCAGCTTACAAATAGTGAAGCTTGTCGTAGGAATTAATTTATATTTCAATTTTTACCGATGAAGGTGGGATAGAGTCAAATATATAAGTTTAAAATGTGTTCTTTCAATTTTTTCCAATAAAATCGTTTTAATGTTTGGTCGTATCTTTTTGAATAAAGTGTAAAGAGCAGCCACCATATTATACAGTGGCGGACGAGAGAAAGTTTACAACTTTTAAAATCGCATAACTTTTTTAGAATTGGTCCAAACGACATGAGTTTTTGTTGAGAAGCTAGAAGGATTAGTTTGCTAAGTTACGTGTTTTGTCGTTTTGAATAAAAACGCAACTCCGTGCTTTCAAGCCATATTTTCAAAATATCGATACGACTATTTTTACCGGAGTTATAACCATGTGAACTTGCACCTATTTTTCGGGCTCCTAGAGGTGATCCTCCAATTAATGCGAGGAGTGTATATGCAAAATACTTCGAGATCGCGTAAGACGTTATAAATATCTATAATGCATATCTAAAAGCGAACAGGGAGATGTTTAAGGAGTATCTAAACATACCAAAACTATAAATTAAAAATGTAGTATGTAATCGTATCCTCAGACACTTGCTGATTAATGCAATATATTTTTCTATTTTAAAATCGTTTCAATTACTACATAAGGAACCTTATCCAATCCGTATCAAATACTTCACCAAAACATCGCATGTATAAGTTAAAAAAGCAGACAAATACTTTACGAAAGAACATAACTTTCATTGCCTTAGAATGTTACTTACACTAGAGTGGCCCTTATTTTCAACATGCGAATTTTTTGCTCTCACCTCCTAGTATGGTTCCATTTAATAAAAAAATAATCGCTGAAAAAGATTATTGCAATCAGACAACGGACAAGGGTGCCGAGGAGGCCTTTTTAGAATTCATCAATGGTTTGAATTTGTGGAATTTCTCAAAAGTGGTAGGTCCCAGATAGCACTCGACGTCTATGAGCCGTCTTTAAGACGTCTGTTTCAGACATTCAAGACGTCTTAAAGACGTCTGCTATTTTCTGAAAGACGTCTTAAAGACGTCTATAGATATTTTTGAATGTCCTGAGTCAGTAAACCGTACGTCTTTAAGACGTCACTTGAACAATTTGTAGACGTCTTTGTAAGACTTCTTTGAGACGTCTTATAAACGCCCTGTAGACGTCTTTTAAACGTCGCGTAGACGTCCATTTCAAATTTTCAAGACGTCTTAAAGACGTCTGCTATTTTCTGAAAGACGTCTTAAAGACGTCTATAGACATTTTTGAATGTCCTGAGTCAGGAAACCGTACGTCATTAAGACGCCTTTTAAACGCCTTGTAGACGTCTATAAGACGTCTTTAAGTGGTCGTGAAGACGTCTTAAAGACGTCCATTTCAGACTTTCACGACGCCTCAAAGACGTCTTCGTAAGGTCTTGATTAGGCCTACTGCAGCTCTTTAAAGAGATATTAGAGATATTAAGCGTGACTTGATTCGTGTTAATGAAATTAAGTATTTTGAAAAAAGAAGCCCGTCGAGTAGCTGCTCTTGTCCTCATTTGAGAGAGTCAATTTTCATGCTGCTCAATATTTTCGTTTCTTCATAAAAAAGAAGAACGTCTTGCAATAGCGAATGATCGAGACATTTTTTGGCGTATTCAAGTCGAAAATATAAATTTCCTTCTGTAAAAAACGCCGGTACTAGAGAGTGACGGTATATGATCTGCCCGGCTCTCTTATAGGCATGACTGCTGTATCCCACCTGCGAGAAACGCTCGGCCCGGTCGCCGCCTGGCGGTCGCGTACTATCCATGCGTCTTTAAGACATCTAAACGAAGTCGTTTAAAAAACGTCTTGGCATGGACGTCTTAGAGACGTCCTAAACACTTACACGGACAGACGTCTTAGAAATGTCTCCGCACAGACGTCTTAAAGGCGTCTTAATATGGTCTAAGACCTTCAGACCAAAAACAGACGTAAAAATGGACGTCTAGAAGACGTCGTGTGCTATCTGGATAATAATACAAATAAAACTAATTGGTATTAAGTAAACGAAATAAATTGTTATTGAGTTTGATTATATTCTGAAAACCACTTACATACTTCCTTAAAACATTAAACCGTACCAATACGATTTGGACGTAACAAAAAGACGTTTTAAACACGTTCAGAAGAGGTGCAAAGTAACAAAACATGATGTAAGGCGTTCAGGCCAAAAATGGATTTTTCTAAGAAGTCGTGTGCTATGTGGGATTTGATGTGTGTGTGTGTGTGTCAAGCGTCGTATCCCAGATAGCACACGACGTCTTTAAGACGTCTATTTTACGTTTATTTTTGGTCTGAACGTCTTAGACCATATTAAGACATCTGTAAGACGTCTACGCTGAGACATTTTTAAGACGTCTGTCTATAGACGTCTTTAAGACGTCTCAACACAGTCGTCTTAGAAATGTCTCCGCACAGACGTCTTAAAGACGTCTCAACACAGTCGTTTAAAAGACGTCCTGATACAGACACCTTAAAGACGTCTCAATACAGTCGTTTAAAAGACGTCCTGTTACAGTCGCCTTAAAGACGTCTTAAAGACGTCTGTAGATAGACGTCTTAGAAATGTCTCCGCGCAGACGTCTTAAAGACGTCTCAACACAGTCGTTTAAAAGACGTCCTGGTACAGACATCTTAAAGACGTCTCAATACAGTCGTTTAAAAGACGTCCTGTTACAGACGCCTTAAAGACGTCTCAATACAGTCGTTTAAAAGACGTCCTGTTACAGACGCCTTAAAGACGTCTCAACACAGTCGTTTAAAAGACGTCCTGTTACAGACGCCTTAAAGACGTCTGTAGACAGACGTCTTAGAAATGTCTCCGCGCAGACTTCTTAAAGACGTCTCAACACAGTCGGTTAAAAGACGTCCTGTTACAGACGCCTTAAGGACGTCTTAAAGACGTCGTGTGCTATCTGGGGTCCTATCGAAATTTTCTTCAAATGATATTAAAAGAGGTTTCACTTTTCTACAATTACTGTGTATATAATTTTTTCGTGCGTGGAACCATTTTTTAGTTAATAGCGCTTGAATATAAGCAATACGCCACGCCGCGCTGTAGAGGTGCTACATTCTAACGCTATTATCTAACAATTGGTTAGAAGCACAAAAAAATTATATATACAGTAATTGTAGAAAATTGAGTGCACTTTTAATATTATTTGAACAAAATTTCGATAGGGCACACCATTTTTGAAAAATTCTTTAAATCCAAACTATTAATGAATTCTGAACTTTAGGGCCTGGTCGGCACCCTTTCCTATTGTCCGATTGCAATAAACTTTTTTCAGGGACTATTTTTTTTATGAAATGGAACCGTTCTAGGGGGTGAGAGCGAGGAAATACGAAAAAAAAAAATTCGACACGTGTAAATAAGGGCCACCCTAATGTTACACATGGAACGTTATAAATAGTTTCATTTTCAATCTTAGTATTAACGTTTCACGTTACCTGTATACATATGTCTGTCGATCCATAGGAGCATGGTGTACCATCGATCAAATTTTTTCTCGAATAAAATATTTCCCCCGTCTCTTTGCTCCTGCAGATCAATTGACATCTCAAGTTCTCCTGATCGGATTCATACGGTAGCCAAGTCACGTCACTCTTCAATTGAATTCTCTCGAGGTGGAAAACATTGGCGAGTTTGGAACATTGTTGCGCTCTGAGATCGATCGGCGGGGAACACTTCGGTGAAACGCAAAGTCTACAGTCGTCGCTGGGACCAGGGCAATATTTCCCACCATAAGCAGGTCTTTGAAGCAGACGAAATATCATTAAATAATGCACCGCTGATATCGCAATTTTTCACAGGCAAGTGTTTTGTATCAAGATCGTTAAGTAAAAACACGAATAATTCTTCCTTTGCCAGGTGTTGGTCATTTCTACAGCTTCAGTCGTCGTACTTTTGATTTTATTAAAATAAATCAAATTCTCTATCACTCTCTCTTTTTCAAGCTAAAATCGCTTCTTTCTAACACCATCGCGGTACCCATACAAAGTAAAAAAATTGTTTTTGATGATACGTGTATTCTGTGCAAAAATATTGCCTGGTAACATTTAGCAACCATTTCGTACAGTGTTGAATATATTGCAATACTTTGTTTATTACTCCCTTCATTAGAACCTCTACCCTATTCTCATTGAAATTTCAAACCAATTCAACAATAGTTTACACTGTTTCAGGTACTCTTTACCAATTTTAAAGTAATGGACTTTATTATGTTCCGATTATATCTTTTAATTTTTTATAATTTTCAAATGCCTAACTTTTGACTTAAAACTTTGCACAGTATTTGATTACTACGTATGAAGTTTTATTATTTGCTAAAATACTAACTGGGGCCGGTTACATTTTCGTGTTCGGCATTGCACTCCTACTCCACACGTCCTCGAACATTTTTCCCAGGCACTCCACGTACTCCAACCCCCATCTCTAGGTTTATTTAACACTATTCCCATCTGGAAATTCTTTTTATTCGTCGATTGACATCGGCCGTTTATACACCACTGGAAAAAATCATGAGCGAAATATGAAGAATAAAAATAAGGAAAGAAGTGAACTTCAATCATGATGAAGAATTAATACGAAACATTAAACGGTACGTTGTGCCATGGTGTAAGGTGATAGAAATTTCGAACAGAAATGCCGTCTTTCGTAGAAGGAATATGTAAATTTACCTTCGATCCACCGCATACTGTGCCTTCCAAAGGTGGCCCCTTTTTGGTCTTGCAAGTTTGGGAAATATTGCTGTTGCCACACCACAAATGGGAGCACGGCTCCAGGACGTCAAAAGTTTTGCAGAGTTCGTAACTGGATTCATGTCGAAACACTTTAGTTGCTTATCGTATAATACTGTGATGTAATAAAATACTGGCACGTATATTACACTGTCCAACAAAATTGAACTTTTTTTTCTGTTCTGTAACATTCAATAGCCGTCTCTTATAGATTTTTGTGCGCTGAAAACGAATCCGCAGACCGTTTGTCGCCATCACCCTCAGTTTTCGAGATATTCGATTTTGAAAAAAACTGTAAATTTTCAATTTTGAACATCTTTTGTGTTCAAACAGTAATAGTTATTCGGTTGCTTGTTCCGTCAAATTATTCTATGAACCCTCGCGAACACAACGATATAAGTTATTAGTGCATTATGAACATTTAAATATGTTTAAACAACGATCAAAGGGAAAAGGACACCCGAAATGCACCAATTTTTGCGCATATATTTCCATATATTTAAAAAACTAAGGGTCTAGGAGAAAATCTGACTACGTCACGCGATGCAGCAGACATTTTTCCTCTGGAAATCATCAACAGTAAGGTAAAACACCTTTTGTTTTCGATACAGAAACGACAGAGTTTGGCGAAACGTGCGGCGCCGACAGTGGTAGTCAATGGTGGTGGGCGCGTCCACTGCCGCTCAGCTAGGGCTGTTCGAGTACTCGAATATTCGAGTAGCTTGAAATTCGGACCGAGCCGAGACTCGGTTTCCGAGCCGAGTACTTACTCGAAAAAGCGAGCAGCTCGAATAGAACCGAGAACTCGAATTTTTTCGAGCGGCTCGAAGAAAACCTAGCGGGCCGAAAGAACCGAGTGGGCCAAAAGTACTGAGTGGGCCGAAAGTACCGAACAGTCTTCCAGGTTTTCGAATTCTGCAGCGTCTTCAGTAGTGGGCAATGCCCGACAAAAACTTTGGCACATCATGAATGGCCACCTCGCTTTGTTTCTAAACTATACGGCGTACAGATGTCATATTTTATAATAATAATAATAATAATAATAATAATAATAATAATAATAATAATATTTTGCAAACATTCAGATTTCATCTAGACCAGCGTTGCCCCGATGGGCGGTCCGAGAGTACGAGCATCCATTGCGTTTTCCAAAGCTCGCCTGGAAGGAGGCGCTCGAAACCAATGAAGTGGCGGGCATGTAACGGGTGGGGAAAACTGTAGTAGTGTGCGTGTAGGCTCGTACCCTGAAATCAGCATGTAACCGTGCTGATTTCATTGCGGTTAAATTGATTTGATTTCTGGTTATAGGCTGATTTCAAGTAGGTTTTCCACGCGAGCTTTGGAAAACGCGATGGATGCTCGTACTCTCGGACCGCCCATCGGGGCAACGCTGATCTAGACACACATGGAAAAACCCGTAATCTTAATTTTGACTCTTTGAATTCTTGATTTATTTATACTTATTCATTTTTCATTAACGGGTAACAGCCGTTGTTAACAGTGACTGGACAGAAATATAACCCATACGGAGAAGGCAAAAAAGAAATAAAAATAAAGGAAACCGCAAGAAGAAATATTAATAAATCATACATAAGCGAAAAATTATTTTCAATAGTTAGAGAATATTTTCATTTGCAGTTTACATTTTAATTACTCACATTATTACTGTGGTCTTGCCTTTACTCGTATCTTACTTTCTCCTTATGTACTATATTTTCTGTTTAACGAGTAATAAAGTCGAAATAATAATAATAATAATTTCGTGCTCCTGAACGAGCTTTGCGACCTAGGCCACTTTTTGTGAGTAGTGAACCAGCTTACCGTAATTATACGTCTGATCCCTTAAGTAGAGCCATGAGTTGCGCTAACCAATGTTTCCCAGACATTGATTTGTTTTGTGTTTCCCTCAGTGGCCTCCGATTACTTTTGTATGAGCGTTCGGTATAGTATAGGTCACTTAACGTGATGCGGTAATATTAAGTACTCACAGCGATTAGTTATTAACTTTGTTACTCAACTTTAATTTTAATTATTTGTAATGCTTACATGTATATTTTGCTTCTTGCTATGAATCTTCTGCTTCCAAAGGGTTTTACCCGTTAACAATAATAATAATAATAATTACGAACTATTATACGGTATATAAACATATTTTGAAATATTCGAAACATTCAAGCTTCAAACTACTCGGCACCCTGGGCTGTTCGGTACTTTCGGCCCACTCGGTTCTTTCAGGCCGCTCGGTTTTTTCGGCCCGCTTGGTTCTTTCGGCCCGCTTGGTTCTCTTCGAGCCGCTCGAAACTAGGGCTGTTCGAGTACTCGAATATTCGAGTTGCTTGAAATTCGGACCGAGCCGAGACTCGGTTTCCGAGCCGAGCCGTGTACTCGAATAGAACCGAGCAACTCGGTTTTTTTCGAGCAACTCGAATTTTTTCGAGCCGCTCGAAGGAAACCGAGCGGGCCGAAAGTACCGAGTGGGCCGAAAGTACCGAACAGTCCGGTGTGTCGAGTAGTTTGAAGCTTGAATGTTTCGAATATTTTAGAATATGTTTATATACCGGGTAATGGTTCGTAATTATTATTAATATTATTTTGACCTTATTACTCGTTAAACAGAAAATATAGTACATAAGGAGAAAGTAAGATACGAGTAAAGGCAAGACCGCAATAATAATGTGAGTTATTAAAATGTAAACTGCAAATGAAAATATTCTCTAACTATTGAAAATAATTAGGAACCATTACCCAGTATATAAACATATTCTAAAATATTCGAAACATTCAAGCTTCAAACTACTCGACACACCGGACTGTTCGGTACTTTCGGCCCGCACGGTTTTTTCGGCCCGCTCGGTTTCCTTCGAGCCGCTTGAAAAAATTCGACTTCTCGGTTCTATTCGAGTTGCTCGTAAAAAATCGAGTTGCTCGAAAAAATTCGAGTTGCTCGGTTCTATTTGAGTTGCTCGGTTCTATTCGAGTTGCTCGGTTCTATTCGAGTTGCTCGGTTCTTTCGAGCCGCTCGCCTTTTTTCGAGTACTCGGCTCGGTTTGGTTCGCATTTTCCGAGTACTCGAACAGCTCTACGCTCAGCGTCACAGAATCGCGTCACGCGCGTGACTACCACTGTCCCCAAAGAGCACAAAGACATCTTATGTACGTCCGAAGGACGTCCGTTCCGGACGTACTGTACGTTCGGAGAATGTCCCGAGAAGGTCCATATGTCCTCTGTACGTCCTCGTTAAGTTCTTTAAATGTCGTAGGAAGGTCCTATTTACAAAGTGGGACGTCCTGAGAACGTGCTGTGTCAACATTCTCAGAACGTTTTCCGAACGTCCGAAAGTAAAGTTAAATACGTCCAAAAGGCGTCTTAAAAACGTTTTGCAGATGGTTTAAAAGCGCCTTAAAGACGTCTTCATCAAGTCTGGGTTAGGACATTAAGAAAAAAAATTTGGCGGTGACGGGAATCGAACCCAGGACTCCCAGATTAAAAAGCAACTGCTTTTCGCAACTACTCAAGACACTTCCTTGCAAATAATTCCAATTTCTAGGTATATAACGATTATTAATAGTTTATAAAAAATGTGCATTGACGCGAAATATTCTACAGAATATCATCATTCGACCTCAAGACTCATTGCTTAAAATTTCACATTCGTCTCAAGACAGATGTTTTAACGACGACTGAAGACAGACGTCTTGAAGACGTTGTAAGCTACCTGGGAACATTTCAGCATTTCAGCGTCTTCATTGCACAAAAAAATAGCGCAAAGGCGAGGTTCAGTCGTAAGACTGTTTTGCAACCGAACCTGAATCATCTGCAAAACCTACAAGACGGTTGTTCTTCGAACATCTGAAATGTAGATCTTCTAAAGATTCACAAGACTTAGGAGACGAATGTTCTCGGAACAGTCGAAATGTAGTCGTGCAAAATAATCACGTGACTTACAAGATTGTTTGATGTTTCTAGAACATCCGAAATTTAAGTCCCAAGAACGTGCGTAGGACTTAAGAAACGGACGTTCCTGGAACATCCGAAATTTAAGTCCTAAGAACGTCCGTAGGACTTAAGAAACGGATGTTCCTAGAACATCCGAAATTTAAGTCCTAAGAACGTCCGTAGGACTTAAGAAATGGACGTAGGACGTTCGGATATAAACTGGACATGAAAAGGACGTCCTTGGGATGTGCGGTGCTATCTGGGTCGGCGCCGCACGTTTTGCCAAACTCTTTCGTTTCTGTATTGAAAACAAAAGGTGTTTTTCCACTTCTGTTGATGTTTTCCAGAGGAAAAATGTCTGCTGCGTCGCGTGACGTAGTCAGATTTTCTCCTGGACCCTTAGTTTCTGAAATATGTAGAAACATATCTGCAAAAATTGGTGCATTTCGGGTGTCCTTTTCCCTTTGATCGTTCTTTAAACATATTTAAAAGTTCATAATGCATTAAAAACATATATCGTTGTGTTCGCGAGGGTTCATAGAATAATTTGACGGAACAAGCAACCGAATAACTATTACTGTTAGAACACAAAAGATGTTCGAAATTGAAAATTTACATTTTTTTTCAAAATCGAATTTCTCGAAAACGGAGGGTGATGGCGACACACGATTAGCGGATTCGTTTTCAGCGCACAAAAATCTATAAGACACGGCTATTGAATGTTACAGACCAATATGGCTGCTGGACAGTGTTATTAGAGTATCACATTTTTAATCTTGAGAAAAGATTTTGAAATTCCTCAAATTTTAATACAAATTAGCCTAGTTTATTACAACTTGGTGTTTTAAAAATATCGATCTTCTTTAATGGATTCTACCTAATATAATACAATATTTTAATAAGCACTGGTTTACTGTCCAAAAGAAAACGTACCCTTCGCCGAATTCCATGCGACACTGCTCGTCCATCGTGAACGTCTCGCGAACGGCAGCTTTCAGGGGCGTGGTGCTGTCGTGCTTTGGCTTGTTCAACAAACACGACCACCGTCTGCAAATACCTATTTCAGGAGTATGTAATTCTAAAAAGATACGCTCGCGTAAAACAAATCTGTCTCACCTCACCCTTCGGTGGAACTCCTTTTTCGAGCAAGGGGACCAGTAGAAGTGATGAAACGTCGCGGCAACTATTGGTGCCATCACGCTCCCTCGAGAACCTTCCTCGCCGCAAGCGTTTCCAGTGGTGTCGTCTCCGTCATGAGTCAAGCCTAGACTACGGGAAACAAGATTTATATCTTAATACTTTGAGTAGCGTAAGATTTTGAGAAATGCCCCTGCGTGTCGGCCAGGTCTTCCCAAGCGATTGCTTTTGCCGGCGATGTTTTGCTTTACACGACCCGAGAAAGCATTCAGAAACACTCAGGCAACACACTTTCGATGCTCTCCGGAACATATCGACGTGGAAGCACGCCAAACTGGGCGCGGGATGCAAATCCCTTGGCGTGGAACCATGCAAAGTGTTAAAATACAAAACTAACTTTGCTGATGTCTCAGGAAATTAAATGAAATGGCAAAAATAGTTGAACATACAACTTAGCTGATCGTTTCGTTAAGGCAGGATACCACCTTCGCACTTAAAAAAAATTGAAAATTTTTTTTGTTCTCAAAGTACTCTTTCAAGTGTATAGAATCGAAATTCATTCGTTAGAAAGGTGACCGGAACCTTTTTCTTGTGTAAAAACCGGATTGGAACAGATATATAAATCTATATAAAACTTTAAACGCGTTTTTCTCGAAACGATGTTTTCCAAATCGGCGTGTCAGATTACTCCTATAATTTTCATCCGATTGACTTGAAACTTTGCACAATTCTTCCCCGTGGTGTAATCTAACGATGTACGTAGGACTTTTGCTGTAGCGTTGTTATTTTTCTTTTGGTGCGCAATTTTATAAACTTCTTTAAACTTTTTTACCCTAAAAAAATGGACCTTTTTGTTCAAATGGCCGCCATTTTCTTAAAAATCGAAATTTCGTAAAATCCCTACGTACAGCATTAAAAAATATTGTTGCCAATAGGAACATTCTTTGGTTTTTTTTCTAAGAGCCACGTACAAAGCGGAATTTGACACGCCGTCTAACGATGTTCCTCCAAAGGAGTGTATTTTGGCGCCACCTACAAGAGATTATTTTTCACTTTTTCAGTTTCAAAAAATGTGTAATTACAGATTAAAGTTACATTAATGAATGACTGAAACCGATTTTGTTTCTGCGCATTCTTTGTATGCAAAAAAAATTCATGAAAAACGCCTCAAAAATCGCAGTCAAAGGTGGTATCCTGCCTTAAGAGTAGCATAGCTTCCTGAGTTCCTATATAGAGCCTTCTCGGATGAGACATTCTTGTGACACACAAGTAGTATTTCGGATATATGTATGCAGATAATTTTTATTCTCTTACACTTTTTATAGCGCTCACTTACTGTAAATCAGAGTTCTAAATAGTCATGAGTTCGACTGCTGTCACGTTATCCACAAATCCACCATTCAACTTCTAACCGAGTATCTTACATTATTCACTTTTAAAATGATTATTCAAAAGTGCACAAATTAATGCAGTATCCTATTTTTTTTAAATTACAAGAAATAATAGTTTCGTAAAGAAAGTGATTCTTCGTGAAACTTCGTGTGAATTTACAGTATATATTTCTGTTCGAAATTCACTCTCAAAGGGTGAAATCAGCCATTAAAGTCATCGCGTGTTTTTGGTTTTTTAATATAACTTTATAACGGAACGAGATAGAAGAAAAGTTTAAATATAAGAATTGTTTAATTCTCTATTCTTCGTCACATTACCAAAAGAAAAATAAAGTTGTATTAAAGAACAAAACTGCTGCATGCATACTGAATATCCTTTACTTACATTCACGCGAACTTTCATTTAAATCAGAATGTTCAGATTGGGAGTTCCTTGCCAGTACGTCTTAAAACAAACAGGCAGGATTTTATTACTATTTCTGGTGGTTCCTAAGAAGTCAGATTGTAATGCTCTTTGCGTCTTATCCTGTACACCATGCTAGATGGCCATTTTTAGATTGATTCATTTAAAAAATACGCGCGATACTCACATATGCGCGACCTCGTGCGCGATGATAAATGCGCTGGTTAAGCCCTCGTCTCGATTCAAGGCACACGATCTCGCAGGGTCGCATACTCCAGATACAGGTGCGTATCCAGAAGGCCCTCCGATATCTATACGGGTCAACCATACCGCAACGTCATGGCTCACGCTCGCCGAAGACAACATTTTCTTGTTCCATCTGTTAACATTTTCGAGGGATCGTCTAGCATCACCGCGACGAACCTTGTGATGTAATCAGAAACTGATGTGAGTGGGTTAATCAAGGTAACATTTTCCAAATACATTTGTCATGCCTGTAAATTAATACCATTTCGGGGTCATTCCATGCGAAATCGGACACTTTAACATTTCAGCCAGAGATGGGCATTATCTAGATACAAAATTATTTAAATAACGTGTCGAATAAAAGATACTTTATCTTTATTCGTTTTTCAAATCTTCGAATAACACGATTTATCTTTATTCGAAACACCACGGATAAATAGATTTATTCGAAGTGAATTTATTCGACAGCGAAAGATAATTTTTTTATTCGAAGTGAATTTATTCGACAGTGAAAGATAATTTTTTTATTCGAAGAGAATTTATTCGAAAGCGGAAGGTAATTTCTTTATTCGAGGAAGTTTTATTCGAGCCGTCGAATAAGGTTTTCATCTTTATCCGTAGTTTATTCGACTTTTATTCGAAGGCTTCGAATAACTTTCGGCAGCGTATTTATTCGAGACGCCCGCGCCGAGCGCCGAACGCCGAGGACCAGCGCGGCGCGGCGCACAGTGGGCCGAATTCACTTATGTTGCGCCATTTGGGTCTTTTTTTTAACACATCGGAATGCCATTGATACCAAAAAATAGGAAAAAATTATTCCTTTCTAATGATGTATAATATAATATTTTTGACATTTATTTATTTATTTATTTTTCATTTTTTTAAACAAAATTTTGAAAAAAAATTTGAAAACTATTCATTTGGTACTTTATTTAATGCCCTTTTCAGTGATTATAGGGAATGTTGGGGAAACTTTTCGTTTTCATGTTATAAGGAAAAGTCGAAAAATAAAGGAATGCGGTCAAATATCGTTTTGTTTAAATTGAAGGCGAATCCTTTGCGCTAAACATCATCTTCTATTAGTAATTAATGTAAACAATTTATTAAAAAATAATTCTGAAAACAGTCAGTAAAATTGCGACATTTCTTAAAATTGACAAGGAATATCTTTCAAGTCCCAACGAGTCCCGTATTTTTACAAGGGGGAATCTTTATGCGTACTATACACTAACGCATTAATATACACTAAACACACTAAGATATATACACATATATAATATATTAAACACAAACTGAACAAGATAAAATTTAAAGTGATAAAAACTTATAAAAATTAGAATGCAACTTTCAAATCTGTTGGAAATGGTTTAAAAACGTCACTGTGCAGTCTCTGCTGGTTCAGTTTCAACTGATTGGAAATGGAAAATACAGGACCAAGTCGAAGGCTTATCTACATCATAGCATAAACACTTCAAGTGCCGATAATCTAAACAATACCTTCGAAGAAGGATGCAACGCGTGAACGTGAAGAAAAGGACGCGACGCTGATGAGTTCAAACCGAAATATTTCTCGAAACCGGACGAAGGTGGAAGTGATTCTTGCGTGATTGTGTAGAGGAAGGTGCACTGAAAAGATTCCCCCTTGTAAAAATACGGGACACGTTGGGACTTGAAAGATATTCCTTGTCAATTTTAAGAAATGTCGCAATTTTACTGACTGTTTTCAGAATTATATTTTAATAAATTGTTTACATTAATTACTAATAGAAGATGATGTTTAGCGCAAAGGATTCGCCTCCAATTTAAACAAAACGATATTTGATCGCATTCCTTTATTTTTCGACTTTTCCTTATAACTTGAAAACGAAAAGTTTCCCCAACATTCCCTATAATCACTGAAAAGGGCATTAAATAAAGTACCAAATGAATAGTTTTCAAATTTTTTTTCAAAATTTTGTTTAAAAAAATGAAAAATAAATAAATGTCAAAAATATTATATTATACATCATTAGAAAGGAATAATTTTTTCCTATTTTTGGTATCAATGGCATTCCGATGTGTTAAAAAAAAGGCCCAAATGGCGCAACATAAGTGAATCCGGCCCACTGTGCGGCGCGGCGGTTAGCGGACTATGTAACACACGCGTTACAATGTAGTATGAGGTTACCAGGGTCATTCTCCGCAGAAATCAGATAGTCTTTGAAATAGCAGTTCGGATTTGGTTGAAGCTTGGATATGTTGTAGTTTTTAGTAATATACAAACATAACTCGAAGGATTTCTCAAATTTTAAAAAATTGTTGATCTTACAGCACTTTGAAATATAGTGTTGACTTTTTTTCAATAAATTATAACTGTTGAACTAATAAACTGATAAGAATGTGCTTTCGGTGCTTACAGTGGAGACATAAGGGTACCTAATAAAAATTATTTCTGTTAAAGAAGACAAATTTTTGACCATTGATTTTGCAATTGTTCTCAACAAATACAATTTTATAATAGCAGGGCCCTACTGAAAAAATTTATTTGCATTTTCTAGTAAACAAATGTAAGAAGCATCGTCGTTTTTTTCACAATCTATCTAAAGTTAACCAATAAATAAATTAATGCCCATAAAACTTCCAAAACTCTAGCTTTTTTATAGTATTCGAAATTTGTCAGTTATATTTGTACGAAGACTTTTCCGATTTTTAAAATTTATGAATTGTTAATAAAGTTGCGAGATCCATTCGATTAAAATGAGTGCAAACACGGTATAAATTGGATTATTTCTAGAACTATAGATAATTAAATATGAATGTAACATTTCTAATGTAATAATGCTAAAAATAATCCGATTTATATCGTGTTTAAATTCATTTTCATCTAAAAAATTTCTGCAGTATGTAACTGAAACGTTCATGCCGATACGATAGAAAATGTGGAAGTTTTAGATCCTATTAATATAAGTATAATCCACCGCAAGCAACAATGTATGGCTCTCGAGCCGAGGCTCGAACCAAGATCAGAAGGCGCCGTCGAAGTCCTCAGCTGGAGGCCAGATTGCGCCGGTTCGGTAAAACACGCTGCCGAATGTTATTCGAAGCCTTTGAATAAAAGTCGAATAAAGTACGGATAAAGATGAAAACCTTATTCGACGGTTCCAGTAAAAGTTCCTCGAATAAAGAAATTATCTTTCACCGTCGAATAAATTCACTTCGAATAAAAAAATTATCTTTCGCTGTCGAATAAATTCACTTCGAATAAATATATTTATCCGTGATGTTTCGAATAAAGATAAATCGTGTTACTCGAAGCTGCGAATAACGAATATACGTGAAGTATCTTTTATTCCAGTTTATTTAGATATTATCTTTGCCCGTCTCTGATTTCAGATTTAGGTGAAATTTGGATATGTTGTAGTCTTCAGGGATATATAATCATGTCTCGAAGGATTTTTCAAAATGCCAAAAATTGTGGATCTTACAGCTCTTTGAAATATAGTGTTAACTGATTCCAAAAAATTATAACTGGTGAACCAGCAAACTGATCAAAATGAGCTTTTGGGTGCTTACAGTGAAGACATAAGAGTACATAATAAAAATTATTTCACTGAAAAAAAAACAAATTTTTGACTATTTATTTTGCAATTACTTATTGTTCCAAACAAATGCCATGTTTTCATAGCGGGAACTATTTAAAAATTTGACAAAAATTTAGGGTATAGCCGTAGTTGTCCCCTTTACGGACCCGTTTTCAGAAATACGGACACTTTAAAATTGGCCAAATGAAAATTAATTGAATGTGACACCGCGTCGCCCAGCAAGCCATTATACCTGATATTCTTATACAGGGTTCTCGCAAACGGTAAGAATTTGAAAAAAACTGAAGGAGGAAAACTTTTACTGTTTTTTATACCCAACATAATACGGTATGTCAACTTTTGGTTTTCGCTATATTTTCCGTGAACCAAAGGTGACCTTCAGTTTTTTAAATGGAATGCTACATATTTGATTACCCGATATGAAAGTGACTGTCAAGACAAATTCAACCATATAGAATACTATGACTTTCATGGCCACGCAAAGTTAGGAATGAAATAAATAGATAATATTGTATTACACACGGATCAGCTAGTCGAGCCGATGCTGGGCGACGCAGCGTCATATTCAATTAATTTTCATTTGGCCAATTTTAAAGTGTCCATATTTCCGAAAACGGGTCCGTAAAGAGGACAAACACGACTATATCCCCATTTTTTAAAATTTTAAATAGTGCCCCGCTATTAAAACATGGCATTTGTTTAGAACAATTGCAAAATAAATGGTCAAAATGTTTTTTTTTTCAGTGAAATAATTTTTATTATGTACTCTTATGTCTTCATTGTAAGCACCCAAAACCTCATTTTGATCAGTTAGTTAGTTCAACAGTAATAATTTTTTGAAGAAAAGTTAAAACTATATTTCAAAGAGCTGTAAGATCAACAATTTTTTAATTTTGAAAAATCCGTCGACATATGTTTATATATTCCTAAAAACTACAACATATCCAAGTTTCACCTAAATCTGAAATGTTACTCCGAAAAGTGTCTGATTTCGCATGGAATGACCCTTAAAAACGGTGATACGATATCGTTCAAAATTAGACATACAGTACTGGAAACATTTATTGCATCACTAGAATAAACACCAGGGGTGGGCACTTCCATTATATATCTGTTGGCAAAATTTAGTTAGGGGCACTTTTCACTCGTGGCGCTAGGATCAATAAAGTTGAAAGAATTTGATAACAGATGGCGCTGATGAGATTATTTTGTGGCGGGGAGAAGAAGGAGAAGAAGACGCCGACCGCCATTGGAACACCATTCTGGCATCACGTGTCGTACTGTACGCATCGTTCAGAGAGCATTTCGTACCTGAAATTGTTAAGGTTATTAAAACCATTTTTGTTAGTAATTGTGAAGAGTCATTTATTCGCCCACAAATGGATCTGCAACCTAGAGCAAAGTAGGCCTGCTCAGAATTCATATTTCTACCCTCTTGGGTGCCTACAATAGAACATAATCAGCGGCGCCCAGTGGCGGCGTCACTACAGCAATCAGAATATAATGGTTAGGTAATAAAATTCCCTAACAATGGAACATATGGAACCCGCACACGCCGATTTTAATGGGGCTTTTGTATGAAGTAGTTCTCAGAAAAATATTTTGAGAGCAACATCTTACAAAAGCTCCATTAAAATCTGCGTGTGCCGGTTCCATATGTTCTTCTCCCCGCCACAAAATAATCTCAACAGCGCCATCTGGTACCAAATTCTTTCAACTTTATTGATCCTAGCGCCACGAGTGAAAAGTGCCCCTAACTAAATTTTGCCAACAGTTATTATATAGGAAGTGCCCACCCCTGATAAACACTTTATCGCTTATACCTATCTTATTATAGGTATTACGAAAATATTATTGCAACAATGTGTTGCTCACTATCTCGGCAAAAACAAATTGGAGACGAATCGTTTTATCAATCGTATTGCTACGTAAATTTGAGAGTGACGCAATAAATATTTCCAGTACCTGTATGTTGTTTTACTGCGAGGAAATTCAATCGAATTAAGTAATTGTTGGATAATCCACAAACGTTTATAATAAAAGTTCTTAGTTGCAGTCGAAGAAGTTTCGAGTAGATACACGAAATTTATATATCGGAAATAGATCTTGTAAAAATGCTGAACAAATAATTAATTGTAATTTCACTTATCCCCATGTAAAAAGGTAAATAAGATGCACCAAGCAGGATATAAAAGTAGTAGGTATACTTAAACGCTAGATGGCGTTTAAACACAAGAAAGAGCCACATCAATGAAAATTGCTCGGTTTTCGAAAAGAATTGTGATAATCGTTATTTTTAAGTTGTATATTCTAGGTATTGATTATAATTATTCATTGGCTCAGAGTAAGTGTCTATGCCGAAGTTAACAATTGGATTTTTTCCTAATCTACTTGGACTTGCGAAGCATCATCATTACGTAAATAAAATCTAACACACTTACACGGAGGAAAATAGAGAAAAAAATTCCTCGAGGACATTGCTTTTTAGAGACTCAAATTGTTTTCTATATTTGAAATAGTATGAAAGAGTAGGTCCTATCTCATGAGATGTTTTTATGTTTGGATCACTTCATGTTAAATGGATCCCTTCTTCCAATTAGTGTCAGGTATTTTGATTAGCTTAAGGTATGATATAGTTGATGTGAAATTAGGGATTTTATAACTAGTGAAACACAATATTATCGCATCTTTTAATCCATGACAGTTTCAAATAAAATTTCGAATAACTTTTGGAAACTTTCTGCAGGAAATATCAAAGAAATGAATCACATTCGTACTGCAGAAATTTGAAAATATCTTTCCAATATTTGTTGCAAACCTGAACTAGGGACGATGAAAGTTGTCATATTCTGTATAAGACTTTACTTGTAAATATTATAATATTTTAACCATTCGCATATTTTGAAAATAAGTTCAAGTTAAAAATCCCTAATTTTTCCATAAGTTAATTACTATAGTGCGCTTGAAATGTTAACAAAATTTGAAATAAGTTTCGAATTGCTTACCATGCCGTCCCTCTTTTCCGCGTATAAAATCATTCGCACAATCACTAAGACCATATTCGATTCAAGTGATGGATCCATATAAATCGCACTGACCTAGAATCGTAAACACACTTGACACTACACTTTTATTCACGTTAAATCACCTCGCGTTCGTTAATAGATTTAGAATAAATTGCAATCAGATAACAACATGGTTGCACTAATTGCATTATAAAATTTAATAGAGTAGAAAAACTGTATCTTAATATGTAAAGCAGACAGTTTTTAGATATATATTTGTGTGTTTGTCTGTCGCCTAAAAACTTTCGATCGGTAAACTCTTGGATCACGAAATGTTCATCAGCTCATTGTGCCTGGCCAAACAAGATGCATGTGGCTATTTTGATAAAAAAGAAAAACTAAACATTTTTTTTTTTTAAAATCAGAATTTAAATTCTGGGCGAAACCGAGTACTGAAGCTATATGGTACTTCATATATTCGACAAGAATTTTTCCAATCACTAGTTTTTATAGCTAGTTTTCAATATTTTATAATGCAACATTTATTAGTCCCGTATACTTGTATCTGTACACCATATTTATTTTCAGTTGTAGGTAGTAATCCTATAACTACTTACAATATTCAAAAGAGCCAAAATATATTGCTGTACTCGAATTCCATGGAAATCCACTACGGAATAATCGGCAGCTATGCCGAGTTCTAGCCACCGTGTCGACGATTCCTTAGAGGTGGTTTTCTTCCCTAAAAGTTTGTTAATTAATTTAAATTTTTAGGTGTAACCAAGTGGTAAAAAATATATACTGTACTAGAAAGCTATCGATTTACTATTAATCTAAACAGGAACCATCGTTTTTTAATCATAACTTTATTCAAATTCCATACTTTTTAACAAAACAAAAACGAAAGCAGACCTACGACAATTGCGGACAACTTGTAATTAATCAAATTCAAACGTTTCTTCTTTGGCCTTTACACACGCTCTAAGTAAAATCTCTCCTTGAAATTGTCGATGAATGCACGCAGAATCTCATCCGGAATTTCGTTCCATTAAATTTTGTTTTTTAATGATTCAGGAACCAAATATCAGGGGTTAAAAAGTCCCAATTAAAGAAATATTGGTTTCCTGACTGAAATGCGTTCAGTATTAAATTCTTTCAAAGTGCCAATACATAATTCAGCGATGGCCAGTTGGAGTCATTTGGGAGCTCGGGCTCCATGATGTTTACCAGCGCCGCGCGGAAGGGGAGCTCGAATAGTCCAGTGAAATTAGACGGAAATCTGCCCAATCTACGGAATAATTCCCAGCAAGCTAAATTTTGGTATGGGCCTTTATTTCGACGTTTTAAACAATATGTCAAAAGTCCCCATCGATCCGACCCTCGCTAAAAATTTTACACAGGGTTGAAAAAAACAACTGTTTTTCGCGAATATATCGTTATCTAGCAGTTTTACGCCAAAAATAGTTATTATACAATTTATAGCCTAGGAAATTCTCTACAAAACAGGTTGTATGGGTTTTATTCGTAGGAGTAACCATTTTCATGCATGTCGGGTTACCAAGTTTCAACCCCCATACTTTTGACAAGGGAAGATCCCGAACCCGGAAATTCAAAAAATTATGAAACTCTGTAAATATGTAGGGGAAGTCCTCCTGAGTACAACGCAATTTCGTTTGCTGCCCAAATTCACTCCAGAGGGTGCAATTGACCCAGAAATTTTTTTTATTTTGTATTATTACTCGCGAACTGTAGGAGATAGAAAAAAAGTGTTCAGGAAAAAGTTACTTTTCTTAATTAGGTCTAACATTTGGTAAATTGTAGTCCTTACAGTTCTTACGGTTCGTGAGTTATAACACAAAATCGAGAAAAAAAAATGGTTTTTCAGGTGTCAATTTCACCCCCTTAGAGTGAATTTGAGCAGGCAACGAAATTGCGTTGTACTCAGGAGGATTTCCCCTACATATTTACAGTTTCATAATTTTTTGAATTTCCGGGTTCGGGATCCTCACTTGTCAAAAGTATGGAGGTTGAAACTTGGTAAAGCGGCACACATGAAAATGGTTACTCCTACGAATAAAACCCATACAACCTTTTTTGTAGAGAATTACCTAGGCTATAAATTGTATAATAACTATTTTTGTCGCAAAACTGCTAGATAACGAGATATTCGCGAAAAACAGAATTTTTTTACCCTCAACCCTCTGTAAAATTTTTAGCGGGGGTCGGATCGATGGGGACTTTTGACATATTGTTTAAAAGGACCAAATAAAGGCCCATATCAAAATTTAGCTTGCTGGGATTTATTCCGAAGACAGATCCTAATTTCACTAGACTAAGTGTATTATTTCTCGCAAGTGAATATCCACCCCCTCGCAAATTCAAAATTTTTTAAAACTTTGGGGATATGTAGAGGTTAATATAGGTATGTATTTCGCAATTTTTGTGGTTGCTGCCCAAATTCACTCTAAAGGGGTGAAATTGACCCCTGAAAATCCGTTTTTTTTTCGATTTTGTGTTATAACTCACGAACCGTAAGAACTGTAAGAACTATAATTTACCGAATGTTATACCTAATTAAGAGAAGTAACTTTTTCCTGAACACTTTTTTTCTATCTCCTACAGTTCGCGAGTAATAATACAAAATAAAAAAAATTTCTGGGGTCAATTGCACCCTCTTGGAGTGAATTTGGGCAGCAAACGAAATTGCGTTGTACTCAGGAGGACTTCCCCTACATATTTACAGAGTTTCATAATTTTTTGAATTTCCGGGTTCGGGATCCTCACTTGTCAAAAGTATGGGGGTTGAAACTTGGTAAACCGGCACACATGAAAATGGTTACTCCTACGAATAAAACCCATACAACCTTTTTTGTAGAGAATTACCTAGGCTATAAATTGTATAATAACTATTTTTGTCGCAAAACTGCTAGATAACGAGATATTCGCGAAAAACAGATTTTTTTTACCCTCAACCCTCTGTAAAATTTTTAGCGGGGGTCGGATCGATGGGGACTTTTGACATATTGTTTAAAAGGACCAAATAAAGGCCCATACCAAAATTTAGCTTGCTGGGATTTATTCCGAAGACATATCTTAATTTCACTGCACTAGAAAGCCAATGACAACGTGGGCGCGTAACGGATAGGGAAAACTGTAGTAGTGTGCGGTGCAGCCTCATACCCGTACGATAGGCTTAAATGACTGGGATTCTTGGGGGCCCCAGTATCGCTGCCACTGGGGTGATCGCTGCCACTGCAAATGACTCCAACTGGCCTTCACTGACATAATTGCTTCCATTAAGTAAGTAACAGGAATTGCTTTCTTCAGAACTGTTCCTCTTTTCAATTATAATTCATCACTAGAGGATTTTCTATGTCAAATAAATGATTAGAGTGAAGGGTGGTGTAGGAAGGATCGTTCCATATTGCTAAAGGCGATAGTACATGAAGCAGCGTGTCCTTATACGTAGGATATGTCGATACAAGAATAAAATTGATAGGATGCAAAAATAGCAAAAGGGGTTCATATAAATATATGAACTATTTCGCTGTTATTTCGAGTTAGACTCATTTTCCTGTTGTAATAACTCTTGAGGCAGTGAAATCAATTTCATTAAAGTATTATATTTGTAACGAATGCTTCAAATAATACAGTATTTAAAACGTTTTTGCGGAACTGAGGATGACGAAGAAATGTAGAGATGAAAAGTAATGTAGGGATATTCAAATCATTGAATATTTAATACAATAATATTTTTATGAAATGTGAAACTTTTCTTGGATATTTGAGTGTCTAAAGTGGGTATGAGGCAAAAGGATTTATGTGGAGATATTTAGTTAACACTTCATACGAAATATTTAACTAGAAATCTATATTCATTCAATAATGTATTAACAATATTTAATATTCAACGAATCTCCGATACCTATGACAATGTTTTAGCTTGATAAGACAAATATTTTGGAAAATCCCCTTCTGCACTCACTTGGTATTTTATTTCTCTGCCACGTAGGTCCAGAAAAGTAACTAACACCTTCAGAGCTTGCGTCAGTAGACAATTCTTCTATTACAGTGTCATTAGATTCTGCTGTTACTTCATCTCTTTCATCGTACAGAATCAGTTTTTCAGCTTCCGGATATTCCATATCGAAGATGTCACCCGACAAATTGTAGAATTCTTGTACATGGTGATTTATAGAATCGCGTCTCCTTCGTTTTAACTTCTTGTTGACTCTCGCAAACTCTATAAATACATTATTGCACTGTACAACTTTCTAAATGAGTATTGTGACAATCATACAAAAAAGCGTGCAACTGGTAATGTCAGCTTTAAGTAAATTACTATTTACGTGGTGGAGATTAATTTGTAATGAGTAAAATTGGTTTATAAAGCAATTGTTGGGTAAATACTTCATAATTGATCTGAGTTTGAAGACTATATTTTTTTAATGAAAATTATAAATTAACGATTTAAAAAACCACTAGTGGCTGAAACCAGAGTTGGGCAAAAATTTATCTAAATAAAAATCTCAAATAACGAACGAAAGATAAATAATTTTTATTCGTTATTCGAGGCTCGAATAATCGAAGTTATCTTTATTCGAAGAGCACCGAATGAATAATTTTATTCGATGAGAATTTATTCGACGAATAAAGATAATTTTTTATTGGATGAGAATTCATTCGACAAATGAAGATATTTTTTTTTCGATGAAAATTTATTCGACGAATAACGATAGTTTTTTATTCGAAATTTTTCATCCGTAGCATTTATCTGTTCGAAGCCTTCGAATAAAGCCACGAATAACTGTCGTCAGTGTTCGGCGCTCGCCGCTCAGCCGGGCTCGACCCTCGGCGGCTCGAATAAACTCGCTCGACGCTGACGTAAGTTATTCGTGGCTTTATTCGAAGGCTTCGAAAAGATAAATGCTGCGGATGAAAAATTTATTCGGCGCATTTATTCGAATAAAACCTTCGAATAAAAAACTATCGTTATTCGTCGAATAAATTTCCATCGAATAAAAAAATGATCTTTATTCGTCGAATAAATTCTCAACCAATAAAATTATTTATTCGTTGCTTTTCGAATAAAGATAACTTCGATTATTCGAGCCTCGAATAACGAATAAAGATAAAGTATCATTTATTCGATCGTTATTTAAATAATTTTTTATCTAGATAATGCCCAACTCTGGCTGAAACCATTAAACACAATAATGAGTCATGAATATATTTAGTGTAAGTAGGGTGAAAGCACTAGTAGTCGACCACTTAAAGCTAAACTCGAATGAAAAGTACTGAAAAAAAATAAACAATCAATGTTATAAAATATATAAAATGTATTGAAGTAATTCAAATGTATTTAATGTATCACTAAATATTTTGTGTTAGTAGGAAAGTTCGGGGAAAATAAATAATTAGCGTTAAAAATAAACTGTCCGAATGCTTTAATAATCGACCGCTTAACTCTAAAAGTCGACCGGTCCGATAGCTAGTAGTCGACCACCTTTTTTAATATGAAATTCAAAATAGGTTATGTGCGCATTACAAACTAAAATTTATTTTTAAATATAATGTGCAACATCAGTAAATAATTAATAATGACAGGAATAATGCGTAACTAAAATAAGTTCTTTTAAAAACTTTATCAAAATTTTAATAAGAAATAGAAATTATTTTTTTTTTCCAATGTAAATTAAAGTTTTCGTTTTTAAGATAGGAAGCAGTAACAAATTTTAAGTTTTTAAAGTAGGTATTTGTATTAGGGCTCTTACTTTTCGCGGGTTTCCGGTTACCCGGGTACCCGGTGAACCGGGTCCTACCCGGTTACCCGGGTGCTACCCGGGTTTGCGGGTAATACGGTTACGATTACCCGATACTCGTGTTATACGGGTAATCGACGAAATACCGGTTATTGCAGTGGATCGTAACAAACCTCTTATTATACCTTTTTGTTTCATGAATACTGTTAGTTACCTATACATTATTAGTAATATTGCAAGTTGCTTCTGCGCTGTCATCCTCAGTTTTTGAGAAATTCGATTTTGAAAAAAAAACCGCAAATTTGCGCAAACAGTAATGAATAACTATTACTGTCTCGACACAAAAGATGTTCAACGTTGAAAATTTGCATTTTTTTTTCAAAATCGAATTTCTCAAAAACTAAGTATGATGGCGTCAAACCGTTTGCGGATTCGATTTCAGCGCTCCAAAACATATAAGAAACGGCTATTAAATGTTACAAGTCCAGATGGCTGTCGAACTGTGTTACCCGTATCTTACGGGTATCGAGTACCCGTAACCGTATTAAGGTAGATTTACACTAGCCGTCCAGACGGCTAGTGTAAATCTACCTTTACCCGGAGACCCGGGTAGCGCCCGGGTACCCGGGTATCACCCGGTTAACCGAGTACCCGGGTCACCGGGTATCAAGAGCCCTAATTTGTATTCTATAAATAAATTATATAAACGTGGTCGACTATTAGCATTCATTGTGAATGCAGTTAGCTTCAGAAGTCGACCGCTGCGGTCGACTATTGAAAATTGAAAGGGAATGATGATCCAGTTACCGACCTCCCATAAATAAATAAATTATCCCATTTTTTTTAAATTTTTGAAGCGCATATAAAATTGTTGATGCTTTTTCAGTGGAATAGCATAATTTTCCAGTCAAAAATGTATAGAACTGAATTACATTTGTCGTTTCTATTCAAAGCACACTTATGTTTCTCGGGTTAGAAAACAGCAATGGCGCATGTAGAATCAAAATTAGTTTACAAATCACTTTAAAAGCATTTATTTTTTTTTACCTATGAAGGGCGCTTTTTGTCGTATTGTAAAGTTAGAAATTCAAAATATAATATAAAATTGTCAATTAATAAATTCTTTATTTCAGTACTTATTTCTTTAAGCTAAATAATAAAAGTGGTCGACTACTAGAGGGTGGCCGACTACTAGTGCCTTCACCCTACTTGGTATAAAATTTTAGGATCATAACTTTATAAAATCAAAAGAGACTGTGTGATAGAAAAATGTAGTCTTCCACGTTATATTATTCGCTAATAATTAAAAATTATAAATTACATTTCAATTTTATTGTTTCATAATTACAAATTACCACTTTCACCAATCACGAAATTACAATTTCAACTCAATAGATGCATGCCATTGAACGTCAACATCAAATAGACTAAATTCTAACTTCTGTGAAAATAATAATGTTCACGAAAAAGAAACAATATAGGTTCGAGCATAATAAATAAAATCTGAACACCATGGAAAATAGAATTCAACAACTAAATTTGAACTTCTTAGCTGAACGTAACTAATACAGTTAAATACATAGATGAATTTTCATAAGAATTGAAATCTAACTTTCAATTACAAAGTTATTTTAACAAGTTGCTAAGACATGCCAGGGAAAGAATTTGCAAATGCACTACTCATACATATGACTCTATTCAATATTAATTACACTTGTGTCTTCGAAGAAATTTATTAAAACACGGGGACATATGTATTTCTACAGTGAGAACATTCTACTTCGAAGTAAAAAGAGTGAAAAGAGGATTGCAGCGTTCCACGGCCATCATAGATCAGAGACTTAATTGAGAGATCATTTAATTAGCTGTTAGGTAGTGATGGGATGAAGTATGTTGAAAGTATGTTCAAATCTGACCGGATAGTTTCGAACAGAGTACCTACTTCGAAAAAGAAAAACAATACTTTTAAGTAGACTCGAACCTTGACGAGGTAGGTTCGAACTGTCTATAAGTACTTTGAGAAACTTAAGCGGTATTTTCAAGTATAATATAAACCCTAGCCAAGTAGATTCGAAATTAAATAAAATTAAAATAATTTTATGTTAGATTTTTGTCTTTCAAAGTTCGTATACTAATTTCACGATATTCAATTCTTCCAAACGTCAAAGTATACTTAGAAGCACATTCTCCAACCCTGTAGGTACTCGGTAGGTACTCTTTCTGAGGTTCGAAACGAGCTTGTATAACCAAAGTACTTTGTAAGTACAAACGGTATGAGTAATTTTGTGAGTAGTGTTCGAATCCCATGAAGTAAAACTTTTCTATCGGGATTAACTCGGATTCGTGAGTACATATTGAACTTGATCCCATCGCTACTGTTAGGCTATAACTTGCACGTTAAGAATTTTCCAAGCACGTATATGAAATTCCATTGCAGCAGCTATGCGGGCTATGTAGTTGATAATTGCTCAACGTGTTACGCAATTCTGTTGCGTTAATAACCCGACGTTTAAAAGCATTTATGAAACTGAATTGCGCTGGTGTAGCTACTGAAAAAAAATTGTAAAACATCTGCAGTTCTGCGCGTATATTGTTTAAAATTAAAACCTAGTGCTGAAACAACTTTTCACAGTGATTTTATTAATACTGTGCAATTACATTAATCTCTGTCGCGTGAAAATTGTTCTGTTTTTAAATGAACGTGAATATTGTGAATAAAACACAAGTATATATTAGGGTGGCTCTTATTTTCGACTTTTGAATTTTCTTCGCAGCACACCCATCAGAATAGTTCCAAATAATACAAAAAAATCGGTGTAAAGTTTGAGCCCGATCGGATAACGGGAAAAGGTGTCCATGGGCCCTTAAACATTTAAAGAATTATTTAACAGCTCACAAAGTCGATTTTATATAATATCCTCCAAGTTACTGATTACATCCAGAAATATGTCAAACAAAAGTTATAGATCCAGACAGGGAGCATATTTTATGTTGTATAACTTTTTCTCGCGCGACAAACGGTTTTCGAAAAAAATCCGAAAACTAAAAAAAAAATATTTTTCAAATTTTGAAAGTTTGAATCCTACTCGAACAGTTTTTATTTATGAAGGCGAAAACAAAACATTTTATTATTTAATTTTTGGGGACTATTTTTTAAACATTTAATGCGGGGCATATACCGAGATGTGCCAAAAAGATAATTTTTTTTCTCCATATTTTCAGTGTTTCTTATGTCATAAATGTTTCCTGAAAATTAGGGACTGAAATTCGCAAAAATATCGAAGATAGACATCAGAAGTGAGGTATTCAAATGCATTTTTCAGGAAATCATGATTTTGAAACATCTTACCCACGATTACTAAAAAATTATTCAACTGATTTACTTCAAATTTTGCATGGCTATATTAAACACTATTACTCAGTTTTGTGACGGCGTGGATTTTTTATTTGATTGATAGTTTCTTTTTTATTGCCTAAAAGGTGCAAAATTTCATGTCCGATTTTTTTAAATTTTAAAAATTTAAATGTATGTCGAACATTTCTAATTTATGAAGACTAAAAGAAATGTGTATTTTTCATTTTCAACCCTAAAGGTTAATGCTGTTACGTCTCTGCCACCAATGAGCATACTTCACTTTTAATGCCTATATCTTCGATATTTTTGTGAATTTCGGCTTCTAATTTTCAGGAAAAATTCATGACATATCAAACACTGGAAATAAGGACAAAATTTTTTTAACCTTTTGGCATATCTCGGTATATGCTCCGCCTTAAATGTTTGAAAAATAGTCCCCGAAAATAAAAATGACAATTTTTGTCTTCGCCCTCATAAATAAAAAATGTTCGAGAAGGATTCAAGCTTTCAAAATTGGAAAAATATTTTTCTTTTATTTGTTCGGACCTTTTTCGAAAACCGTTTGTCGCACGAGAAAAAGTAATACAACATAAAAGATGCTCCTTGTCTGGACCTACAACTTTTGTTTGACATATTTTTTTATATAATCAATAACTTGGAGGATATCATATAAAATCGACTTTATAAGCTGATAAATAATTATTTAAATGTTCAAGGGCCCTTTTCCCGTGATCCTATCGGGCTCAATCTTTACACAGATTTGTTTTTACTATTTGGAACTATTCTGATGGGTGTCGCGAAGAAAATTTAAAAAAAATGTCACCAAGAGTAAATAAGAGCCACCCTAGTATACATATTAGAGAGTTATAGAATTTATGGAAAACAAGGAAACAGTTTTAATAAATCTACGGTCCTAAATTACTCGTTTTAGATATTTAATCTTTCATCTGCAAGTGGGCCGTTTGTTCAATCTATTGAAATCCAAAGATGGAAGAACCTAATCATCTTCAAAGGCACGTGGAAGTTATTAAGAAAATGTATAGAAACTTGCCTTCAACTATTTTGAGTAAAATAATTTTTATATGACAACATTTTTATGTAAAATCTGCATTTCAGAAAGATAAAAATAGGAGAAACATATTTTGATGTAATCGATACACTTTTATGAATAAAAAGGAAGATCTTTAATTTGATCTTTTAATTTGCTGACGAGATTCCTGAAGAAGGTTTTCTGTGAAAGTTTGTTGTAATATAAAAATAACGAATTCTACCTTTCATCGTTAAAATTCAATGCAAATTATAAAAATTTGAAATCTGTTTCTTCAATATTACAAATCCAAATAATTTGTAAATTTAATACTTGGGCGTTTCATCACCTCATAATGATTCGAACCATGATTTAAGATGAGATTTAAGCAAACTAACAAATCCTTATCCTCCAGAAAACACAAAAACGCGAGAGCTACCCTTTTTGCAAATAGAAACATCGAATTTCCTGTCTCAGCAGTCTCCAACAAAAATAACGTTTATTTGAAAGATTACAGGTCGCCTGCCAGACGGGATCGACCACGTATTGCGCGACAACGCGTCGCGTCTGTAATACAATATCGTAAAGATTAGAAGTCACCGTGTGGACAAAGGCACCACCTGCAGGATTTCCTCGTCTGACGGATACAGCGTCTGTATTTTCCCTGGTTGACCACCAAGCGTTCTTCGATTCGTACATCACGTGCTGGCCATCCATTAACGGCTGAACGAAAAACGATTTCCCATCCGTCAGCATCAGAGCGTACATTTCCTCCTTGCAAACAGTGACGACGACCAAGGAACCTGCGCCACCTTCCACGCTACCGTGCCGAAGGCTACAATCCATTTGCTTGTCATAGGCGACGGACCTCGTTTCGGCGAAGTATACCCAGTCGGCGGTGAAGTTCGAGGCCAGCATCAGTCGATTATTCGTGACCGTCTTCAAGGTCCAGTTGCTGATTTCGATGAGCACCGGCTCTTCCAGGTGTTCGTTTGCATTTTCCCGCTCGGACGTCGATCTCCTGCTACGTCCGTTCTCATTGGAGATTATACGAGGATGCACGATCTCGTACTCCTGCAGGCTCTGCAGAAAGTCGCTCACCCGCGATTTAGTTGCAATCGTTCCCAGCAACCACGTGGTCAGAAGGAAGCTCGGAAGTCTCGATTGCGTCATGTCTCTCGGTTTAATGAAGTTTCAGTGGGGCTCGCGGTGCTCCGGGCTTCACAAACATTCTTGTTTACTTTCGGCTGGGATAAACGTTATAAAGGGAAAACGTAACTCTTCATCGCTCGATGGCTTGAAGTCCCTTCAACCGCTTTACGTCAATTGCTCCATCAGATCGAGCTGTTCAGCTCCAGCACTAAACACTTCTTTAAAATCGAACACTTCCATCGCAGGAATATACCTAGGTAATTGGAATTTAAAGCGAATATGCCTCAGGCTTCTTGTATGGCAGCGTAGGATAGAATACCCCCGATCCGATTAATGATTAATCAAGCCTCTCTTGTTCCTCACAGCAGAATTTCACCTTAAGAAGCATGTTTATTTGAAATCGAAGGATAAAAATTATTCCTAATGGTCTAACTTCAGTCATAAACAAGTCGACGAATCCTCACTGACAGTACGTAGCACTTGGTCCCAAAAGTCTGCCTCGTAACATCAACTCCATGTTGCGGCAACAGCGACGGCGCGAAATAATTAGCAGCCCAGGAGCAACGATGCAATCACGGTCATTGCACGGGGAACACAGCGAAATGTGGAGCGAGTGATAAGAGTTCTCTCGCGACAATCGCGACGACTGCGTACGACTCTCGTCTCGCTAAACGAATTTCCCGTGAACGGGCACGGCACCTCGCCGAACTCTCGTTTCCGCGGATGGGTAAAACGCGCTATTTCCGATGGCCAGGGTAGCCATGCCGCGTTTAGTCGCGACAGCGGCGCGTGTGAACGCGATATTCCGAATTAACGTTCAATTAAAGCGGACTGAACGCGGCGGTCGGCGGCGCTGCAACTGGCAGCCACATGGACGGAGGCACGCAGCTCGGAAACGCACGCCAGCACGCGAGTGCACCAGCGAATTGTGCGTAAGAACGCGCGAACACCAGGCTGGAAAAAGCACCAGCGCTTGCCGCCCACCGAAGTTCTAATAATGGCAGCTTTATGTGCAATCACCGCGAAACGAGGATGTTGGGTGGACGCATTGTTCGACCCTGCCGCCAACAAGGGCCGAGGATTTTGTCTTGGACCGTTCCCGCCTCCGAGAATTCTCGTTTCTCTTGAACGCGCCACGAACCGCCAGCTGGAGCGCAATCAATCTAATAAAGGGAAATTAAATCTGTTCCGGTTGCTTCCTTTCGGCGATGCGAATGAGCTACGAGACGATGCGTCTGGACAGTGGCGAAAGCATCTGGCAGAGTGCTTAATTTTTAGTAATAGATACCTCCATTCGATGCAGAATACCTAACCGGATATATTGCCCAGATAGCACCGCACATCCCAAGGACGTCCTTTTCATGTACAGTTTATATCCGAACGTCCTACATCCATTTTGAACATACATAGGATGTTCGTAGGATTTAAATTTCGGATGTTCTAGGAACGTCCGTTTCTTAAGTCCTACGGACGTTCTTAGGATTTCAATTTCGGATGTTCTAGGAACGTCCGTTTCTTAAGTTCTACGAACGTTCTTAGGACTTAAATTTCGGATGTTCTAGGAACGTCCGTTTCTTAAGTCCTACGGACGTTCTTAGGACTTAAATTTCGGATGTTCCATGAACGTCCGTTTCTTAAGTCCTACGGACGTTCTTAGGATTTCAATTTCGGATGTTCTAGGAACGTCCGTTTGTTAAGTCCTACGGACGTTCTTAGGAATTAAATTTCGGATGTTCCTGGAACGTCCGTTTCTTAAGTCCTACGGACGTTCTTAGGATTTCAATTTCGGATGTTCTAGGAACGTCCGTTTGTTAAGTCCTACGGACGTTCTTAGGAATTAAATTTCGGACGTTCCTGGAACGTCCGTTTCTTAAGTCCTACGGACGTTCTTAGGATTTCAATTTCGGATGTTCTAGGAACGTCCGTTTGTTAAGTCCTACGGACGTTCTTAGGACTTAAATTTCGGATGTTCTAGGAACGTCCGTTTCTTAAGTCCTACGGACGTTCTCAGGATTTCAATTTCGGAAGTTCTAGGAACGTCCGTTTCTTAAGTCCTACGGACGTTCTTAGGACTTAAATTTCGGATGTTCCTTGAACGTCCGTTTCTTAAGTCCTACGGACGGTCTTAGGAATTGAATTTCGGATGTTCTAGAAACATCAAACAATCTTGTAAGTCACGTAATTGTTTTGCACGACTACATTTCGAATGTTCCGAGAACATTCGTCTCGTAAGTATTGTGAATCTTTAGAAGACTTAAATTTCAGATGTTCGAAGAACAACCGTCTTGTAGGTTTTAACAGTCACATACGTTAAAACAGTCTTACGACTGAAACTCACCTTTGCGCTATTTTTTTTATGCAATGATGACGCTGAAATGCTGAAATGTTCCCAGATAGCATACGACGTCTTCAAGACGAATGTGAAATTTTAAGCAATGAGTCTAGAGGTCGAATGATGATATTTTGTAGAATATTTCGCGTCAATGCACATTTTTTATAAGCTATTAATAATCGTTATATACCTAGAAATTGAAATTATTTGCAAGGAAGTGTCTTGAGTAGTTGCGAAAAGCCGTTGCTTCGTAAGCTGGGAGTCTGGGTTCGATTCCCGTCACCTACAAATTTTTTTTCTTAATGTCCTAACCCAGACTTGACGAAGACGTCTTTAAGGGGGGAGCCTGGTGTAACTAAATGAAAATCGAGGCATTTTTCGGGAATTTTTTTTAAAGAAAGTATTTAATAGATCTTTCTGAAACTTTCAGGATATTGTATTAACAGGTTAAGGTATATAACAAAAAAATTTTATTAAAAAAGAGCGGCAAATAACAAAGTTATGCCCAGTCCGTTGGCGACGCAATTGTTGCACTGCGGGCAACGTAGCGTCTTTTGGTTTCATCTGAAACCAAAAATCGAACAATTTTCTTTTAGTTTATGAGTGTACGCACAGATTGAACAAATTTAAAACTTAAAAGATGCAAAATGAACAAATGGCGGCCTCTTGAATAAAAAGTTCACTGTTTCCAACGAAATTTTGCCTTAAATGTCTAAAAAAAAGTAATTTATTTAAACAATATCACTATACTAATAACTTAGTGCTATGAAGAAAATGTTCACAAATATCCGTGCACAAGGCCAAGTCGATTGGTTGAATATTTTTTTAGTTACATTGCCCGCAAAGTATAAAACTGTCGTTTCGAGAAAAACACATTTCAAGTTTTGTGGTAGCCTGGCGCTCCGTAGCAAAATCGGCTATATCCGCTTTAATTTTTCGAATTTCGTTTTGCTGCTTTGGGAGCATATTATCGTGATGTTTAACTATTGATTTATGCAAAAAAAAAAATCGATTTTTTCGACCCCCTACACTAGACTCCCCCCCTTAAATGTGTAAAAAAAGTTATTTATTTAAACAATATCATTATTCCAATAACTTAGCTCTATGAAGAAAATGTTCACAAATATCCGTGCACAAGGCCAAGTCGATTGGTTGAATATTTTTGGAGTAATATTGCCCGCAAAGTGTGAAACTGTCGTTTCGAGAAAAACGCATTTAAAGTTTTGTGGTAGCCTGGCGCTCCGTAGCAAAATCGGCTATATCCGCTTTAATTTTTCGAATTTCGTTTTGCTGCTTTGGGAGCATATTATCGTGATGTTTAACTATTGATTTATGCAAAAAAAAAAAAATTCGATTTCTTCGATCCGCTACACCAGGCTCCCCCCTTAAGGCGCTTTTACACCATCTGCAAAACGTCTTTAAGACGCCTTTTGGACGTGTTTAACTTTACTTTCGGACATTCGGAAAACGTTCTGAGAATGTTGACACAGCACGTCCTCAGGACGTCCCACTTTGTAAATAGGACCTTCCTACGACATTTAAAGAACTTAACGAGGACGTACAGGGGATATATGGACCTTCTCGGGACATTCTCCGAACGTACAGTACGTCCGGAACGGACGTTCTTCGGACGTACATAAGATGTCTTTATGCTATTTGGGTACGGTACCGGAAAAAGCTAGATCTCGCTTCTACTGTTAGTTAACTGAGCCATCGAAGGAGAAACAAATTAAGGTAGTTCCTAACCAACTAAGTTAGTCAAATTAGAGTTGGGTAATAAACGATAAATGTAAAGTAGTATGATACTATAGAAATAATAATAATAATTTTTAACATCATGTATATATATTTTAAACAGTTCAATGTTAATATAAATAATTTTAATACGAAAATAGAAGATTGAATTGGTTAGCGTAGTGAATTGGAGCAGCCGATCTGACAATGTCGCATTCATTCGGAGCGTCTTTTATAACCAAAATGTCAGAAAAATGTTCATATGAATTTGAATCGTCGTTCGCTATTTAAATGTCTAAACACATCGATTGTGCGACGTTGCCACGTTGATTGCTCTACGTAAGTTTCTGAAAAATTTGCACGTAAACCTATTTTTTTATGGGCATTTACGAAGAAACTATGTGGTCAGCTTTGCAGAAATTGATAAATTTATTTCCTGACATTTCGATGTACTTTTGTGCCAATTTTGGTACATTTCTTGAATATGGTTTTCCTGTTTCAGAAGTAAAACTGAAACTATAACCCTCTTTTTTTGACTCCGCCATATGCCACTGTGTTCAAATGCATAAACTTTAATTAACAATATCTCCATAACTATGCGGTAAATCGATTTTAAACTTTGTACAAGGGTTTCTTGTATTCCAAATTAGTTTTGCACGAAATTTGAAAGAATTCTTGAATTTAGTAGATTATTCAGGAACTACCTTAAGACTACATATACAGGGTGTCCCAAAAATGTCGCGTTTCCTTGAAAGGGGTGACTCAGGGGTGATTTGAAACAACTTTTTCCTTAGCGAAAATATTGTCCGAAGCTTCGTTAAGGAGATATTAAGCAAAAACCCCGACCAATCAGAGCGCGCGCCTTCCGCCTGAGTTCCCGCGGTAGCGTTGGCTACGAGGTAGGCGACCGCGCTTGTGCTACGAACGTACGAACAAGCAAGTTGGCATGCATCGAAGGAAACCGCGTTACACATTTTTTTTTTAAAGCAGAATCTTAAATAAGAATAATTTGAAGTGAGAGAACAAGAAGTACGTAAATTTCGTTTTTAAATAAGGCATAAACGAAAAGCTAACGTAACAGAAAATGTACGACAAGTGATCGTAATTCGTTATTGAGGTAAAAATCCGTAGTTTAAGAACGGCCAACACAACTAAATTTAAAAAATAATATTAGGTGTATGAATAAATTCTTTCCGATTGGAATTTCTATCGCGGTGGTATTCAGAAGCTGCCAGAAAAATGGCAAAAGGTAATGAACAATAATGGAAATTATTGCGATGATCGAGTTGTTTTCATATTTTTTAAATCGAACTGTTATTGTACCTTAAAATCGGAAAGAATTTATTTTCACACCTAATAATCACCAATAAATTAAAGAAAACTCACCCTTTCGGACATTCCTTTCCTTGCTTTCCTTCCCTTTCCGGAAACCTGTGTCATTGGGTCACTGTACCGATCCTGGTTATCGGTGGACGAAAAGATTTATGGTTGGGTAGCGCCCAGTGCTCAGCTGATCACACTGCGTAGGTGTGGTGCCACGCTAGAGTCCGGCAAAGCGCATCTTTTCGTGGCACAGAGTCCACCTGTGACGTCACATTCGTTTCGCGTTGTCGCCACGTGGCGCGCTGGCGCCAATTCACGCACACATTACCACCGCTCCTGTAGGTGTGGTGCCACGCTAGAGTCCTCCAAACCCTGACCCAGTGTGACAACCGAGGGTTAAGCAAAGTGGCTGTCAAAAGCGGCTAAAAAGAAGGACATGCTAGATTTGCTAAAGTGTATTCTTCCTATTCATCATACACTTTTCCACGCATTAAAAACCAGTGCGATTGTAGAAAGTGATGACGAATCCAGCAAGGAGTTCCTTAATATACCTATTATAATAAATGAGATACTCAATGTAAAAATATGCTACTGTTTAGTGGAAAGTGTTGATATTTTTTTCTCGTATTGCCTTGAAAATACTATTCGTATAAAGTTAAAGATTATTAATACATCAATATTGCCGTATGGCGTAAGTCACATTTTTACAAGGAAGTGATATTACAATTCAGTGCAATAATGGCACCTGATTATTCGTTACGTTACCGTTAGTTTACTATTGAAAGAAATGTAGTTTTTCATTTAAGTTATGTTATCATAATTACTATTCCTCCACTTTATTTTCTTAGAATAAAGCTACATTCTGTTCTTAATATTTTATAAATTATTACACGAAAGTCCAATTGTCACAATACTAAGAAATGGGACTTAATTCACTTGTCAACTAAGGGGCTCATATTCCGACGACGTTCCTTTTTCTTTAGTATTACTACCACAGTTCTAAGACGTTTCACATTTACGTTGGTGTTCCGTACGACAAAAGTTATTTTTCATAGCTAATTTCTTATTTTTCAGGTAATTAAATAATTTTGTCATATTACGTACCTACATTATTCTTAGACTATTAGGTATACAAAAATGCCCCGGGTTTTGCAATTTGCCTTGTATGTTACGCATCAAATCTCAAACTTTTTCCACTTCCTAGTCGTGCAGTACCATTTTTTTTTTAATTTTTTCCTATAATTAATAATTCCTTAGGTTTTTCTTCTTTCTTTTTCTACCGAAAAATCTCCGAAATTAGACAGAGAAAAGGAAAATGCTGAGACTGAATTTTTGAAATTGGCATACGATTTGGCTGAACATTTCAAATTACCACATCAATTTAATAAACAAAAGAAAACTGCGGGAAAGCAACGAAGATTGGGTGCAGTGCGGCAAATGCAAGGGTTGGGCTCACGTTGAGTGTACATGTTAAGAAAATATCGATCATTTTACCTGTGATATTTGTGCACGTGATTAAATAAAAGTTCTATTCTATTTTTAGATGTTTTTTCTAACATTATTAATTATTTAGTAACTAAGTAGTTGGCCGGTACTGGACGACAATTTTTCGTTCGCTGCAATTACAACCTTTTTATTCCTGCGAGATATTAATCTTTATGATAAAATTTAAGATAAACGATTTATCTCCTTTTATTAAGCACAATTTGTACTACAAATTACTGCTTTGAGATTTGATTTTTACCAACAGTATCCCATGATATATGTAGTACAAAAACTTAGAGTGGACAATACTGCGCGACTCTCCCCTATTGTTGCTTTCAGGTTTCTATTTACTCAGGATCGAAGGTCATATAATTTTTTATTTCTGAAGTTTCTCAAGGTCGAGAAGAATTGAGTTGCCACATTTTTGTGTATCCCTGATGTGCAAGTTTAAGCACTTGTAAATGTAAGCTTTTGTTACATAACGAAAGCTAAGGGTAAAGTTGATATAATTATACATACCAACTGTTCTAGTCATCCCAGATAGCACAAAGACATCTTATGTACGTCCGAAGAACGTCCGTTCCGGACGTACTGTACGTTCGGAGAATGTCCCGAGAAGGTCCATATATCCCCTGTACGTCCTCGTTAAGTTCTTTAAATGTCGTAGGAAGGTCCTATTTACGAAGTGGGACGTTCTGAGGACGTGCTGTGTCAACATTCTCAGAACGTTTTCCGAATGTCCGAAAGTAAAGTTAAATACGTCCAAAAGGCGTCTTAGAGACGTTTTGCAGATGGTTTAAAAGCGCCTTAAAGACGTCTTCATCAAGTCTAGGTTATGACATTAAGAAAAAATAATTTGGCGGTGACGGGAATCGAACCCAGACTCCCAGATTACGAAGCAACTGCTTTTCGCAACTACTCAAGACACTTGACCTGCAAATAATTTCAATTTCTAGGTATATAACTATTATTAATAGTTTATAAAAAATGTGCATTGACGCGAAATATTCTACAGAATATCATCATTCGACCTCTAGACTCATTGCTTAAACTTTCACATTCGTCTCAAGACAGATGTTTTAACGACGACTTGAGACAGACGTCTTGAAGACGTCGTATCCCTAGTAGCATTTATTTGTTGGGAGTTTGTTGGGCCAATGACGTGTTATCCGTTGGCCAACTGTTGAAGTGTCGCGCTATTTTTAAATGGGCCAACGATTGTAACCAACGTAGGCCCAACGTCACTTAACACGAAGGCCCAACCGAAGGTTTCTTTCCATAGGCCCAACTGGGCCCAACTGAAGGCTTCTTTCCAAAAGACGTCTTAAAAACGTCCAGAAGGCGTCTTAAAGAACTTCAAAAGACGTCGTAAATACGTCTTCTTCAGGTCTGGTTTAGGAAAAAAAAAAAAAAAATTCGCGGTGAGGAGAATCGAACCCAAGCTTTCCGCTTACAAAGCAACCGCTTTTTTTTTTATTACTAATGTTTATTGTCAAACGATCGTACAGTGGATATGGTTGGCGACGAATAAACATAGAAAAAAGGCCATACAATTTAAATTATAATCCTACTGGTTCGCTCGCATGCGAAACTCATAGGAACTCGTTTAGTGTCCTTACTGACTAATTACTAGCCTATATCGTTACTTCCTAACAGGTACTGTTAAATCTATATTTACCGCACGTATTGTGCAGTGTGGGACACGGGGAAAAATGGTCTTTAAAAAAAAATAAAAAACCCCTGAACCAGTAATATGCACTTATGACTAAGGTCTTATAGACTAGGGCTTAGTTGCTAAGAATTTACAGGCTATACACTATTTACACTATTTACAAAGGGATCTGGGGTACGTGTGCCCCAAAAAAGATCCGAGGTGTTTAAACACCAATCTTCTAGAGTGTGGGTCTTGGGAACTCCAAAATCAATCTTTTACGTTCCCTAAGCTCGCGGATATGCGCGTCGGTGGGCTCCAGCCACCAGTACTTTTTATGGTTAAGCCTACTGAAATCGAGGTAATCAATATTTGGTAGCGCTGTGGAGAATTTATAAAGGTTGCTGGACCCTGGGTGCTTTGACGGGCCACCTGCAATTCGTTTGTCAGCTTTATTACGTCTCCAGTGGTACAGAATCGGAATGTTTTCGGCATTTTGTATTAATCCCATTTTGTCGCAAAAAATGAACGTTTGTGGGGTAATGTATCCCGTGCCAAGCTGTCTCTGCGATATTGCTGGCGGTTGCTGAGCCAGCGAGTTGATAATGTTATTGTTTATGTGTGGCAGGCTGCTAAGGTAACTCCTAACAAGTTTTATTATAAACGAGTCTATTCGAGGAATGTCAGCTAAATTATATATTATATGATTAGAAATGTAATGTTTCCATTCGGATTGCTGGGATCTATACAAGTTTAGACAGACTCGGAGGCACCTGCGTTCGAAGGCCCGCAACTTCTCCATCATCGTATGATTACAATTCCACCATATAGGCGCAGCGTACGATAATATGGGTCTAATGAGTAGCATGTAGAGAATGATTTTTGATCTCGCGCTTAGATGGACGTTATGAAACATTCTGCTATTCGCTTGGAACGCTCTACGGGCCTTCTCCAGCTGGGCGTCAAGATGCAAATTGCCGCGTAGCAGGTAGTCGATCAGGACGCCCAGATACTTGACCACCTTTTTATGGGGGATGGCAACCCTATTGGAAGTACCTGGGGTTGTGGTGTGAATTTGAAAATTGTTGCTCCCGGCTTTAATGTTTGAGGAGAGCATGTCAACCGGTTTTTTGAATAGGATCGTTTCGCATTTGCTTGGGTTTATTTTTAAATTCCATTGTGTAAAGTAATTGTTGATTTTCTGAACGATGTCTTCGAGCCTGTTTTGAACCGCCCCCACCCTGTTACCCGACACATACACAATCATATCGTCGGCAAATGCGATTGCCGAGGCCCCTCCATCTTCATTGAACCGAAACAGCCCGGGCAAATCGCTCGTGTATATATTAAACAATATAGGAGAATTAACTGTCCCCTGCTGTAGTCCCTCGTAAATCGAGAAAATTAGCGAGGAAATGTTCTTCCCATTCCATGTCACAAAAGTCTTGTCGGAGATCATGTCTAGAATGAGGTGTATTAGCCAGGGGGGGAAACTCTTTTTTTTAAGCTTGTATAGTAGACCATTGAGCCAAACCGAGTCAAAGGCCTTTTCGAGGTCGATCAGGGCAGCCCCGACTAGGTGATTTTTATCTACTTGTTGATTGATATCAGCCATAAGTTTGTGAATTGCATGCACAGTGGAATGTTGGTATTTGAAACCGAATTGACAGTCCGGGATGATCTTATGCTCGGCGCAGAAGTTACTAATTGTATCATTTATTACAGCTTCATACACTTTGCTGAGGCTTGGGGTTAGACTGATTGGTCGGTAGCTGGCCGGGTCAGAATTGTTCTTGCCTTTTTTAAGGATAGGAAGAACTTTGGCTTGTTTCCAGTCCTTGGGGAAATAGCTGAGGTTTAATGCGTTATTAAAAAGGATTGTTAAATGTAGGATCATGACCCCAGGTAGATATTTCAGGACTATTGGCGGGATGTTGTCCAGACCACTTGATGTTTTATTGGGGAGGTATTTAAGGATCCTTTCCACCATTTCGAAATTGCAGAACGGGTGGAATGACAGATTAGTGGTATTAGGGCTTGCGGCCCTGCTGTCATCATTGAATTGTAGGATACCCTTTTGCTCAGACCTAACCGAAGTAAAGTCAGTTTTAATGTTTTCAGCGGTAGTGTCAATGATTGCTTTTAATCTTGTGCAGCCGTTTAAGTGGCTGGGGGAGTTGATCTGTTCAAAATGGGCCCCAATGAGGTTGAGCTTGTCTCCGGGTGAGGAAAAAATGAATTTGTTATCATGCACAGTTGCAATGTTTGAGTTGCATCTACTTCTATGGAGAATTTGTCGATTGTTTATAGGGATATGTAGGTCCCCAATGTCCTGGAATTGGCGACGACGAAATATAGCGTTAATGTTTGGGAAGAAGGCTTCTGCTTTTCGGTGATCTATTTTTTTTATTTGTTTAACCCAGTATTTTTCCGACGACTTTTGGAACTCGAGGTAGAGTGTTGAGTTAACGCTTCTCAGCGCATTTTTGGCTATAATCGAAATCTCCTGGCAACCCCCCGGGTCGTTGATATGGAGATCATGCAGCAGGGAGACAAGGTGTCTCTTAGTTTTTTGAAGTTTAGTTATTTTTCGGTTGACATACCTGGACACCCCATCGGTAGGCAAAAACTTCGGGACCACCCTTTCGATGGTATTCCTAATTGTGTTACCAATCACCTGGAAGCCACTGTCGATTTCGTTCAGCGTAAGATTGCGGTTATCAGGGATCACCTGATCGTACGCGCCTGCCAGCTTCCTGGAGAACCGCCTCCAATTGGTTTTCTTAAAATTATGACGGAAAGGGTGATTTGCAGGGTTAACCCTGCTGACCCCATCATCAGCAAAGCCAACCGAGAATGTGATAGCCGCGTGATCGCTGTCATAAGGCAGGATGTTTAATTTCCCGTTAGTTATGTCTTGCAGTTCTAGTCTGGAATCGGCGAGGCAGATATCGAGGAACGAGAGGGCCGGTTTGTATGTAGGAGCTATGGGAGTTAGTATTCTTAGTTTGTATCTAAGACCATGACTAGATTCCCACTGTTTCAGGTACCTGCCTCGCCGATTGGTTTCTCTGTCGCCCCAAGACTTGTGGCGTGCATTCAGATCACCTGCTATTATATAATAGGACTCGGGGGAGTACAATTTGAGCGATTCAAATAGGTGGTTGAATTCGTCGATTACCTTTTTCCTACTATCGCATCGCGCGTACATGCTGACGATGTAAAGATCTTTATGATTGCTGGTTACCAGTTTGATTATAGTAAACTCCACGATTTCATTATTGATAGAGGAGGGCGTGGTCATATGTTCATACTGCAAATTTTTCTTGATGATGATGGCAGTTCCACCGCCCTGGATGGAATTAGGTCTGTCCGTGCGAATCACATCGTAGTTGCGGAAGGTAAGGTTGTGTTGCGCGTTGATCTTAGTTTCGGAAATTAGCACAATATCGTGCTTATAAGTATTGAGAAACTGCGAGAGTTCCAAGCGTCGATGGTTCGCCCTAATCGAATTAACGTTAATGGCGGCGATTTTTATGCTATTACTTACGTGGGCCGTGTTAGGCATTTGAGCAATTAAAGAATGTGGTTAAGATATAATCAATTCTTTCTGAGTTGGCTGTCACTTGAGCTGCGAGGCTATGAATTTGGCTTGTAAATAATGCTGTAATATCACTTTTTAGTGTTGCTACCCACGGTGGGGGTTGGGACGGATGGTGGGTGGGATCTTGGTTGGGGATCCTTCTAGTCTCTACTACTGGTAAGGGGCAATCCATTGGAGCTGTAGATAGCGATGCGAGATTCTGGCTGGTCCGGATTGGGGGCGGTCTGACCTGTACTGCCTGGGCGAAGGAGGTGTCCGTCCTCACCGTGCTCGCAATCTTCCTGACGAAATTCATCTTGCTTCCAAGACTTTTTGCTTGCATTTCTTTTTTTTTTGCTAACGCGAATTTAATAAAAGGGCAACCCTTATATGAGGCAGGGTGCCCTGCCTGCATACAGTTTGCACATTTAAGTGCGTTTCTGTTGTCTTGCCCCTGGATAGTGCAGGCACCCGGTGCGTGGGTTTCGGCACATTTTACACAACGGTAGAGGAGATGGCAGTTCTTACTTGCGTGCCCTAATCTCTGGCAGTTTCTGCACTGGAAGATCATCGGTTTCTTCAGGTGCTCCCATCGGATTTTTTGGTAGGCTATGGATTTGATTTTGAATAGCCCTGCGGTTTTGCTGTCGCTTGAAAGCTGTAACATGTGGTGGTATTTATCAGGTAGGTTCTTGTTGAAAATGAATTTAGTTAAACTTATCACTTTGATGTCAGGAATCTCTAGATCCTCAATTTCTTTTTTGATTTCTTCTTCGCTGAAGGGACCTCTAATGCCCTTTATTAGTATAGATTTTACTTTCAGGTGCTTAGGCGTATAGGTAAAGTACTGTATCTGTAGTTCGAGAAGCTTGGAACATAGGAGGCTGTGGTGTTCTGCACATTTCACGTATATTGTATGGTTATCCTTGTCCGTTTCCCTGATCCAGAATGCTGTCTTAGGGATGTTAATCGAAATAATGGTGCTGATTAACAGATTGATCGAGGAGTTTACTGTATATATTGGAGGGGGTTTGATGACCTTGGTGTTAGTATCTCCAGGGCCTTTACGATTACCGTGTTCTTCGTCGCCAAGCTCCATCTCACTATCTCTGGAGAGCGGGAGGAAGCGGTTACCGTTCATATCCTCTGTCAGGGGGGCCGAGGTGCTCGCAGTCTGTTTGCAGAATTTTTTAGGGGTTTCCCAACCTTCATGTTGAGTAGGGTTATCCTGGGAAGTAATCGGGTCCACCGACGACGTTCCTGAGGGCGCACTAGTCGCATTCTTACGGGCTCTGGAGAGGTTAGGCGCGATTATGCTTTGTGTAGCTACATTATTGTCTTTTATAAAGCTCTTGTACATTCGATCGAGCTGAATGGAATGCAGTTTGGGGGATTTGGTGGCTCTGGGTCTTGAGCCAGGGCCGGGAATCAGGTTTTCTTTGTCAGCCGACTCAGGAGAGATACCTCGCTTTGCACCCTGTGCTGGCTGGTTCGACATCTGGCCCGCTAAAACGAGCGGGAAATTCCCGCGACGTTTCTGGGCCAGAGAAAAAAAAAAAAAAATTAAACACTCCCGAGAGCAGAACACTTTAGCGTAACTCTGCACTGACAGTCACACTTTTCCGGTGGTAGGGTGATAATAAATCACAAAAACTTCGGAGAGCTAATGCCGAGCGATCCGTCTCCACCAGAAACAATTGCCGACTACAAAGCAACCGCTGTTCGCAGCTGACCAACACACTTCCTTGTAAACACTTATAATTTCTAGTTACATAACTAGTATTAATTGTTTATGAAAACTGTGCAGTGATGCGAAATATTCTACAAAATATCATCATCCGACCTTTAGACTCATTCCTTAAAATTTCACATTTTTGTCTTAAGACAGACGTCCTCATCACGTATTTATAAATAAGAAAAGAAAAATCACAACAGGTTTTTTGATGTAGCAAATTTTCTGACGTTTTTAAGACGACATTTAATCATCGTTGTAAATTTTTTGTTAATTAACCAACCATAGTAATTGTAGGCCCAACATTGGATATTCGTAGGCAAACTGTCGTAACTTTTTGTTAATTAACCAACCATAATAATTGTAGGCCCAACATTAAATATTCGTTGGCAAACTGTCGTAACTATTTGTTAATTAACCAACCATAACAATTGTAGGCCCAACATTGAATATTCGTTGGCAAACTGTCGTAACTTTTTGTTAATTAACCAACCATAACAATTGTAGGCCCAACATTGAATAGTCGTTGGCAAACTGTCGTAACTTTTTTGCCGTAGGCCCTGTGTTGGGAATTTGTAGGCACAAACACTAACTATATCCCAACTAATTCCCAACTGTTGGCAACCGTTGGCCAACCAAAAATGCTACTAGGGATACTATCTGGGAACATTTCAGCATTTCAGCGTCTTCATTGCACAAAAAAATAGCGCAAAGGCGAGGTTCAGTCGTAAGACTGTTTTGCAACCGCACCTGAATCATCTGCAAAACCTACAAGACGGTTGTTCTTCGAACATCTGAAACTTAGGTCTTCTAAAGATTCACAATACTTACGAGACGAATGTTCTCGGAACATTCGAAATGTAGTCGTGCAAAACAATCACGTGACTTACAAGATTGTTTGATGTTTCTAGAACATCCGAAATTTAAGTTCTAAGAACGTCCGTAGGACTTAAGAAACGGACGTTCCTCGAACAACCGAAATTTAAGTCCTAAGAACGTCCGTAGGACTTAAGAAACGGACGTTCCTGGAACATCCGAAAGTTAAGTCCTAAGAACGTCGGTAGGACTTAAGAAACGGACGTTCATAGAACATCCGAAATTTAAGTCCTAAGAACATCCTATGTATGTTCAAAATGGACGTAGGACGTTCGGATATAAACTGGACATGAAAAGGACGTCCTTGGGATGTGCGGTGCTATCTGGGCCGATTATCTTTTACATTTAAAATTACCTGTAAGGGAGAGTAGGTGAATTGCGAACGCAGGAGAGACCCGAACACCGCGATATTCGCTGGTTTCGCTTGTCCTGTCCTCCCGAGATATTGTTACATGATTTAATTAACTATGTTTAGTACGCGAAGATAAGGGTCGTGAAATGTTTTCGTATAGTGCATTAAAACTATACTACCCAACAAAATAGAATTTTTTCGTAGCTCGGTTATTTAATTATACATAAAATCACCGGAGCATTTTGTATATATTCGTACATATCTGTTTTATTTGAAATTTCTTAGCTTCTGTCCATTTGGGGTAATTACGAACAGCGTGTTTGGGGCTATTAGGGACGCTGGCATCTACCCTTTTCGCTTAACATTTCGAAGTTTTTTATATGTCCAGTGCCCCGGAATTATGTTACGAAAAATATACGTAGGGGAGAGGCTTGCAGGTTGCCACTGCTTGCAGGTTACCACCCCTGTTGTATTTCGACTTTCTAGCAGTGTCAGAACCTCAACTCTGACTCACATCGACGTTAAAAGAGTAGGTGTCACTATTTTATAACCTCTGGAGCGGACAGACGCAATAACGCTGTGTTTGCTGAGCGAAGGGTAATATAGTGTTTGTCAAGAAACTGAATTATTGAAATTGTGTGCTTTCCTTGTGCTCGTAAATTGAACATTTTCATCGACAATTCAAGATAACTATACGTACTGTGTTGTCTTTTTTATCTAATTTACATATGCCAAAAAGATTTCCAAACATATCATGAATTGACAATTTTTTCTCATATTTTCCTTAAAATGCGTCGGAATGCAAGTTGCCTCCTTTTTTGGCTTGCAGGTTGCCACCTCTCTCTTTCCCCGCTTGTTTACACTCAAATGTCATTGAGTTTGAAGTGAAGTGTTTTTATTGCATTTTAGTCATATTTTGGTTTATTTTTTACATTTTTATAGATTTTTAGTATGGCAGCACGCAGGTCAAGAAAATCTGAATAATATAATTTATTAATAAAACTTAATAAATTTTGAAAAGTTTTCTGAATCAGGTTTTTACTTGAGTTTTTTTACACTTTTAGCATTTTTTTGGGGTGGCAACCTGCGAGCTAAAATTTCAAGGAGACAATTTTAGATACTTTCGATAATTTGCAGTATAATTTATCTTTTTCGAGAGTTTGCATGATTTGTAGCTCAGGATTGTTGCTCAACACTTCCTCTTTCCAACTTATACCATAAATCAACGATACGTTAATTTTATGACGAGTTATGATCAAACAAGCTTAGGGGTGGCAACCTGCAAGCCTCTCCCCTACATATTCGTTGAAGGATCTTCAGATACCCGTGAAAGAGGTTAAAGATAAAGAACAAGAAGAAAGGCTGTGCCAGACCCACAGCGTGGAAGAAAAACAGTGTCTATAGTCGAATTAAGGGGACATTCTACTCTCTCGGCCTCCAAAATTTCGATTTCTTTTTTTGCTGAATTCGGAAGAATGCACCTTCTACAATATCCTCCTAAATTTTTGGAGCGAAATTCGATGTATTTTCAATGTTATAGGTATTTGTAGCGTCAGCGGCCTGGTTCTCAAAACTTTAAACACGTTTTTCTCGAAACACCATTTTTTTGGTTGGCGGATGTGATAAGAAAAAAACTCCATGACCAATTAATCCAAAATTTTAATATGTTATTCTACACATTAGTGGCTTTCCCGCTTAGCACAAATATCTTAAGATTTTTTAATATTTTCTCACATTTTATATCTATTAAACAGAAAAGAAATGCCCTTTTCGGTACTTTCAACTTTGATTCACAGCCATTTTAATAATTTTGGTACAAAATTGTTCTTTCGTGGTAAGCGCGACAACCATACTCCTGCGAATTAAAAATACGTTTGGTTTTTTTATTTCCGATGATCCAGTCGTCCGAAATTTCAACCGCCAGCAATTCTGATGCCGCGAACTTAACTGCGAAATATTTGTGTAAACAAATGAAATAAACAAAGAACAATGATTTTTTCTTGTATTTCAAGAATGCTAAAATATACCCCCAGAAATTCGAAAACATTAAGTGTTTACTTCATTATAAAAACCATCACCGAAAAGTGGCCGATTTATCGGCCGAGAGAGTAGAAAAGGGGTAAAACCACTCTAGAGGCAGAAAAAAGACCTAAATTTGACAATTTATTTTGCGAGTATGACAAACGGAATAGAATTTCTTTTCAGAGGGTTTATTTAACACATATTGAAGTACGAAAAACAATTGTTTTTTTATTGTCATTTTCATACAAAATGGCGGCGACAGAGCCCGTCGACGAAAACAGCTTTTTTGAAAACACTGCCACGGGAGGACGGATTTCTCGGCATGTATGAGTCGGGGAACAAAAAATAAAAAAAATTTATAATCTATATACAATTGGCTTTGGAAGTACGTAGGGTTTCTTTTTTAATCAATTTTTGTGGAAGTGGTGCACTTTTTAAGAAATGAATCGATTTTTTGCCCTAAGCATGAGCATTAAATTGTTTGTAAAAAAAAAGTTTACATTCAATCAAAAAACGGCTACGTACTTCCAAAAAGAATATTGTTGTGAAGCTACTGTAAAAATTTCAAATCGATCCATGCAATAGTCTCCGAGAAATCTGTCCTCCCAGTTTGAAAGAAGTGGTTTCGACGACGGGCTCTGCCGCCGCCATTTTGTATGAAAATGACAATAAAAAAATTGTTTTTCGTACTTCAATATATGTTAATTAAATAAACCCTTTGGAAAGAAATTCTATTCCGTTTGTCATACCTACTCCCAAAATAAATTGTCAAATTTAGGTCTTTTTTTCTGCCTCTAGAGTGGTTTTACCCCTTAACTAAAGAAGGCCCCTTGGGACCGGGTCCAGAACTTGCGACGTTGCCGCTACTCCAGGCTCGCGATTGGTGCTTCCCCTACGCCTTGGCCAATGACTTTCGACTACTTAGCTGTGGGCCCAGAGTAATCGTTGTCTTTGTCGGGTGTATATTGATATCCTCTTCCAGAGGGCGATTCTAACGTCCTTCTCATAGAGATTTGACAGAGTGTCGAATCTTATTAGCCATTGCGGCATGCGCCATGCAGAATGAATGGCGGACAAGTCGCGGAATACAAGGATTTTGTTCAAACTGAAATATTAGGAAGGGATTTCAATCATCACTGCTGGTTTTGAATTTGTTCAATTTTTGCCTATTTTCATGAAACCGAGCTGTACTTGTGAATTTTGATCTCGAAAACTCTTTTTTTTTCTTCATTTTAATCTAGAAAGTGCGGGATATTCTAATACTCTTTTTTTATATTGAAAAATTAACTTTGTAATTTTTAAAATTATAACCCAAGTTTTATTTTGCAAATTTCATGTACGAAATATTCTTTTCACGAGCATAATAGGCAGAAATTCAAAGTCCTATATTTTGTAACTAAGTTCAAAAGCCGTTAAACAGTGACTCAAACCTTTCCATAATTTCACGGGATTCACAAAATACATATTGCATTCTGATTAGGGCTGTTCAAGTACTTGAATATTCGGGTAGCTTGAAATCCGAACCAAGCTGAAACCCGGTTTCCGAGCCGAGCCGAGTACCCGAATGAACCGAGCGGCTTGAAAAAACCGAGCGGCTCGGATAGAACCAAGTAACTTGAATTTTTCAAGCGGCCCGAATGAAGCGGGCGGCTCGAACAGAACCAAGCGGATTGAATTATTTCAAGCGGGCCGAAAGAACCGAGGCGGCTCGAAAGAACCGAGCGGGCCGAAGGAACTGAGGCGGCCCGAATGTATGTCTGTACATTGTACGTCGAGCAGATAGGTTAGGAGATAGGTTATGTATACCTAACCCAATTATAATATAGACTGCGGAAGTTTATGTAAATGCATGTTTTTATTGGAATGACTTAAACAAGCGGGACTTTGACAGAACTATGTTTCATCATTACGAGGATGTTAAAAATATACTTTCGATTTTATACATTTTGCATATTCTGGATATACGTTGCACATTCTGCATATTTTTCATATTTTTTGCAGATACGGAATTTGTTTACAAATTAGCTTGGTGAACCACGCCATTCAAATTTAATAGTTTCATATGTTAAAAAGTTTAATAGTGTAATAGTTACATATATATTCAAAAGTTTAATAATTCAATAGTAGGTACAACGGCTTGATACGTATAATATATAATTATTACAGTACAATTATTAGTATACTACAGTTTGATAAAAGAGGTTAAATATAATGTAAGAAGTTCTTACATTAATTAAATAAAAAAATTAAATTGTGTGTCTATTTATATTGCTTGTTCAAAAATTATTCGTCTATTTATTTATTTATACCTAGCCTGCGGAAGTTTATGCAAGTATGATATGCCGCGAATATGCAAATATGCTGAAAAGGGTAACGGGGGGCGGGGGGATATATTTAACCTCTTTTATCAAACTGTAGTATACTAATAATTCTACTGTAATAATTATATATTATACGTATCAAGCCGTTGTACCTACTATTGAATTATTAAACATTTGAATATGTATGTAACTATTACACTATTAAGCTTTTTAACATATGAAACTATTAAATTTGATTGGCGTGGTTCACCAAGCTAATTTGTAAACAAATTCCGTATCTGCAAAAAATATGAAAAATATGCAGAATGTGCAACGTATATCCAGAATATGCAAAATGTATAAAATCGAAAGTATATTTTTAACATCCTCGTAATGATGAAACATAGTTCTGTCAAAGTCCCGCTTGTTTAAGGGGTCTCCCTAGTGTGACGGTTTAAAAAAATCGATTTTTTTTTTTGCGTTTTCTGAAAGTTCAACATCTTAAAAACATATTCCTAAAATATTATAGCTGACTTCGAACCTTTGGCAACGCTGTGAGCTATGAAAGGTAGCGCGCGACCAGGCGCGCAGGTATGAATCGGAGCCCTCAACGCTTGTATCGACATTTTTTAATTGAAAAACCGTTACCTCCAGAGCTACCTATGATCTGGCTACCTGTACCGTCCCCTTCTGTGCTAAAGGGGCCCTTCCAAGTGTTATAGCTGGTGTGATTCAGTGCATCGTAGACTCTCGAGCAAAACAGCAGAAGTGAGCAAAGTGAGCATTTTACTCGAAACGACATTTTTGGCGCGGCGATCACGATATCTCAAAAACTAGTCAACTAAACGCCTTAAAACTTAACATATATATTCACTGCGTGGTCTGTTAGAACCTGAACTAGAATGAAGTCATTATATGCAAAATTCGAATTTCGCAGCGCAAAAAACTGATCACTTTTTCGGCGCGAAAAAATAATTTTCTTTAACGTGCTGCCATTTTTGTATTTTGTGATTTTATATTTTCGTTCTAGTTCAAACCTTAGCTGCGTTCATATAGATTAAGAAAATAACTGTGTTTTTTATTTCAGATGACCATGACAGCCGGCATCATGATCGCCATTTATTTGCGAGCTGCTCATTATAATCCTTCAAACATAAAATATAATTATCACTAATGATTCAAAAAATTTAAGTACATTGCCCAAATGTAACTGAATAAATACTCCAAAGTTTGAAACTGCAATATCAAGTACATTTCCTTCAAAAAAATTCCCAAATGTTGCCCTATTTTCCAGGCGTCACACTAGGGACACCCCTTAAGTCATTCCAATAAAAACATGCATTTACATAAACTTCCGCAGTCTATATTATAATTGGGTTAGGTATACATAACCTATCTCCTAACCTATCTGCTCGACGTACAATGTACAGACATACATTCGGGCCGCCTCAGTTCCTTCGGCCCGCTCGGTTCTTTCGAGCCGCCTCGGTTCTTTCGGCCCGCTTGAAATAATTCAATCCGCTTGGTTCTGTTCGAGCCGCCCGCTTCATTCGGGCCGCTTGAAAAATTCAAGTTACTTGGTTCTATCCGAGCCGCTCGGTTTTTTCAAGCCGCTCGGTTCATTCGGGTACATTCGGCTCGGCTCGGTCGTTCAAGCCGAGTTAGGCTCGGCTTGCTTTATCCGGGTACTTGAACAGCTCTAATTCTGATCAAAGTCTCTAAAAATGTGATCGATTTGGCGTGGAGTGACTTGTAGATGAAGGAATCTGTTTTACCGAGCCAGTGAGAGAGACACAGTTGCGCTTGAAGATAGAAAGAGACGTCCGATCCGCTACACAACGTGGCAACGTCGCACGAAGTACGGAGCAGGCATTGGCTCTCTCCCGAGCCACGCGCGCCATCCTACGGGCGGCCCAGGCTCGATGGGAAACGATGGGAAACGAAACGGCGTGTCCCGTCTTGGCGTTGATTGGTTTAACTGTCACCGCGTCATCGCGCGCATGCGTTCTCCCTCCCTGCGGCGCGAGTATTATACTACGCAGGGAATTTCCCGTGGACACTGGGCCCAGGCGCCTTCTTCAGTTAAATCGACTATAGTAAAGATCGAGAGATCTTTAAGCAACCGTGTGCATTTACCCCACTAGCTACGGGTCATTGCGGACAGAAAGAGCTTTGTTTTTCTTTCAAAAAATGCTTTGTTTATTAACCCTTAGGTTGCCGCTATTTTTTCGTAAAAATAGGGGTCCTTTTTTCCAAAAATTTTTATGTATGAGTAGTCAATAGGTCCCATAGAATCGAGGGGGTAGAACCGTGCCAATATAGTGGCTATAGCGGCAGCCTAAGGGTTAAAGTATCTATAATTCGTTGTGTTGTCTTTGTAGACAATTAACCAAAGTTCATTTGTCCATAAAGTATCTAAATCTGATTAGAATCAATACTTTTGTTTCAATTTAACTTTTCCCTTAAGTGTTCGTAATACTCCTACTTTCCCCTACAATCTATTCAGAATGGTGATATATTTTGTAAACGTTAGTGCAAAGTGTTCGTTAACAGAAGTACAGTAAATTAAAGTGATTTTTAATACCGATTTTTGCATTCTTCAGTCACTTCAACCCAGTTTTTGAAAAATTAATAGTTGTAGCTGTTTTTATTTTAGATACAGCTTTTTGATAATGCTACCTAAAACTAAAATATTTAAGGAAAATTTACAGAAATGGTATTTCTGTTCAATTGGCCCTGTATATATTCAGTTGTATTTTCATTGAAATTTTGGAAAAAGGAGAAGGTGTTGCTATTTATTATTTCGATGTAAAGCGACGAACGTTCCAATGTTTGTGGTTTCTCCACACGCATTGTAGAATCATCAATACGAGGAAGTCTGCTTCGCATTCAATAAAAGCTTTCTTGGCTTCTACGAATACGATAACATGCAGATTTCCAGGATGTTGGTCGACAGAATGGCCGACTTTAAACTGAATGCCTCCATTTAAGTTGTGTAACTGCGTTAATTGATCGCAGCTGTATGTGTACTTAGAATTAATACGATACAGCCGCACACAATTTGAATACCTGATCCCACGTATATAGGGTGTAAGAGAATTAATTTCTCTATATCGGTCACAATTTTCGTATTATGACTGAAATTTTTGGTTTCTGTAGATATAGTGGAGCAAGTACCAATTATTTTCTTTAGATTATTATTTTTTGAAATTCCTAATATTCTGCAAATTTAATCTGGAGTTAGGTGATAAATAATACTTAATATAAAATATATTTAATACTATTTAGGTGATAAATAAATACAGCATATATGTAGAGGATAAACTGTTACGAGAGGTTTTATGCATTTAAATGATGCTTTTCGTTAAAATTGTTCAAACAAATTTTATTAACTTAAAGTATTTAAAATCTCAGAATTTATCTAGTCATTGGCAATTGATTTTATTTACTTAATTTTTTAATTCGATGTTACAATAGATTCCTGTAATTGTGAAGTTAATCTCCCAAGTTTCTATTAAGTTCAACTGTGAGTAGTAGATATAATTTATTATTTGCGTGCCCTTTCGTTTGAACTTGTCCCTCTGTAAGTGTATGCACTATGCATGTGCTTAAGAAATAAATGATGAAAAAAGAAAACTACTAAGTAATAGGCTACATACATATGTGCCGGTGATTATGAGAGTGGCGTAACTAAAAAACCCCAAACATGAGATTTCTCTTATTTTATATTATATTGATTTATATTTCAATATTATGAAAGAGTAACTTTCATAACGAAGAACCACGACAGTTTCACGTTCATTTCGATAGTCATTTGTTCTCTGTAAGTAATTTGCGAGAAAGGAAATATTTACATAGGTATTTCAAGAAAAGAAAAAAGAAAGAAAACGCCAAATCTACCTATTAATTATACTGAAAATATGAGAAAAAAATTACGAGAAATAGTGGTAAAGAATACATTACCAGAATTGGTAAAGTTTTTAGTGGCAAAGTATTTGAAAATAAAAATTGCTTTTGTTAAATAAATGTTTGAAATTATTAAGTTGTAAAGATCGAAAAACCACGTTTGAGAATCTACTTTTGGAATTTGGGAGACATTCAAAGGTTTAAAAAACAGATTTTCGTACAAGTTACTCATAAAATTTTACAATCATAGATAAGTTTGACATCGGAAGAGCATATGTTGCGAAACATTTTGTTCAACAATGGAAAAATATTTTTTAATGCGCCCAAAGGCAACAGTCTAAATATCTCCAAACAAAAAACACATGACTTACAGCACATTCATAAGCACCGGCACATATATGAAAAGAATTATTAATTCTGTCAAATCAACACCGCATCAAAGGCTGACAATGACCCAAATCATGACACTTTCAATTTGAATGTGAAATGACATGGTAATACGCAGTCTGATTGGGATTCCTGAATATTTACCGCTTCATTATTATATTAGCACCACTTCGCATCAGTAATAGTATCATCCCTGCATATTAATCTGGCATGCGAGTGTCAGCTTAAAGAGCACCAGTGTGTCAGCCTGTGGACCAAACAGGTTTCTGACGTGTCAGCATTGGTAGAAACGACAAGGTCGAAAATCGCTGATTTCGGCAATTTCCACGATTTTCGACCTTATTCTGCGATCTTTAAACGTGTGTAGCTCAGAGCAACGTTAACCAATTTAGATGAATTTTTCAGCATGTATACAACTTACATCAATCTACAAACGGGTTTTTTGAATTTTCATTACAGGCTCAGAAAAAAGTTTGAAAAAAAACGACCTTCACTATTTTCATCGCTATTCCGACCAGTTGCAATTTTTTTAAAAACGACAAAACACGTCACCTAGAAAACTAATTCCGCTACCCCTACAGCACACTTTGTGGCAGGAACGTTGCACACACGTTGCAGTACATTACAATGTTGCCGTTTGGTGGCAGGTTGCATTGCAATATTCCTGCAACATTGTGGAAACATTACCGTGCAATATTGCGCTCGCAACGTATGAGCAATATTTCGGCAATATTGCGCACACATTGCCGTGCAATATTACAATGGCCACGTTTGTGCAATATTTCCGCAATATTGCACACACATTGCCGTGCAATATTGCAATAGCCACATTTGTGCAATATCTCCGCAATATTGCACACACATTGCCGTGCAATATTGCAATAGCCACATTTGTGCAATATCTCCGCAATATTGCACACACATTGCCGTGCAATATAGCATGGCAATGTGTGTGCAATATTGCCGAAATATTGCACACCCATTGCCGTGCAATATCGCGCTCGCAACGTATGAGCAAGTTTTCGACAATGAATCCGCAATAAATCCGGAATTACGCGGAACGATACTGAAATGTCGACACGCGGAATACAGTCTAAGATTCCACAGACTATCGCCGAGGGAATATATGCAATCGTGGACAATATCTGACATAAATAATTAAGACAATTATTTAATTAACACTATAGAGTTTAAACAAATTCATTAACTATATACAGCAACAAAAGATATTTGTAAAAAAAGTGTTACACGTGCCAATTACTGCCAGTGTCCCTACCATTGATTTTAATTTATTATGCGTAATGAAATAGTTCGGTATTGTCGAGTGAAAAATTTCTAAGTCCGGATTTATTGCGGATTCATTGCCGAACCCTAGTAGCATTTATTTGTTGGGAGTTTGTTGGGCCAATGACGTGTTATCCGTTGGCCAACTGTTGAAGTGTCGCGCTATTTTTAAATGGGCCAACGATTGTAACCAACGTAGGCCCAACGTCACTTAACACGAAGGCCCAACCGAAGGTTTCTTTCCATAGGCCCAACTGGGCCTAACTGAAGGCTTCTTTCCAAAAGACGTCTTAAAAACGTCCAGAAGGCGTCTTAAAGAACTTCAAAAGACGTCGTAAATACGTCTTCTTCAGGTCTGGTTTAGGAAAAAAAAAAATTCGCGGTGAGGAGAATCGAACCCAAGCTTTCCGCTTACAAAGCAACCGCTGTTCGCAGCTGACCAACACACTTCCTTGTAAACACTTATAATTTCTAGTTACATAACTAGTATTAATTGTTTATGAAAACTGTGCAGTGATGCGAAATATTCTACAAAATATCATCATCCGACCTTTAGACTCATTCCTTAAAATTTCACATTTTTGTCTTAAGACAGACGTCCTCATTACGTATTTATAAATAAGAAAAGAAAAATCACAACAGGTTTTTTGATGTAGCAAATTTTCTGACGTTTGTAAGACGACATTTAATCATCGTTGTAAATTTTTTGTTAATTAACCAACCATAGTAATTGTAGGCCCAACATTAAATATTTGTTGGCAAACTGTCGTAACTTTTTGTTAATTAACCCATCCATAACAATTGTAGGCCCAACATTGAATATTCGTTGGCAAACTGTCGTAACTTTTTGTTAATTAACCAACCATAACAATTGTAGGCCCAACATTGAATATTCGTTGGCAAACTGTCGTAACTTTTTTGCCGTAGGCTCTGTGTTGGGAATTTGTAGGCACAAACACTAACTAAGGTAAATGTCCCAGTCCTTAAACATGGCCCAATAATTAAAAATTGAGAAGAAATTTTATTAATAATAATAGTTTTACTAATTTGCAACGTTTAAACTGTTCGAAATATAATTGCAAAATGTATTAGCTTTATATAGATACAATTATAAGCTTACATAACTGAATAGTTATATCATACAAAAATATTATTGTACAGTAAAGCTTCAACAGTTTCAATCTCGCTTCTTACCTAATGGGCTCAAGCAAGCGAGAGAATATTTTTGTTAAGGTTGTAATTAATTATTATTTTATAATTTTTGAAATTATACAGTTGTTTTGGATTTATTATACATTGAAGAATTTAAAATAAATTGGATCTTTTAATAATTTTTTGTTTTTAATATTGAAATTGTTGCGTTTATCCACTAGTACACGGTAACATGACACGTACCAATCATTAAACGTGTGTTCAATGGTTGTTTAACCGCGATGTTACAGACGTCAGTGTTCAGTAGTTATAAAATTATAAATATTTATTGTACCAAAGTAAGTATTTTTTGTATCCTATATATTTACGTTAATAATAACTAGACAAAAATATAATACTGTTTAAGAATTATTAGGATAATTAATCTTATACTCGTTATAATATTAACATAACCTAAACTTTTATAATATACTTTTAATCATTTTTTAACTTTTTCAGACATAAACTCATGCCGAAGCTAAAAAAGATAAAGAAAAAGAACTACAGTCAGTTGATTTCTTTTCATTAACTGATAGAAATAGTTAAATTAAATACATATTCAATAATTGGGACAGTGTTAATTAATGACTGGGACACGCTATGAATTCTATTTAATTACTGGGCCATATGAACAGTTTCATGTTTTAATTAATTTAAAACTTTTGCTTTAACAAATGTAGATTCTTGTTACGTTATGCGAAAGTAGAAATTTTACGCTTTCGAATAATTATATTTAGTTATAATTTTATACTATTTAAATATAAAAAAAATTGCAATCATCTCAACTGCTTCCTTAACTGTTTTGCCATTGGGACATTTACCTTATATCCCAACTAATTCCCAACTGTTGGCAACCGTTGGCCAACCAAAAATGCTACTAGGGAAATCTTGCTGATAAGTTGCGAGACCTCGTTAGTACTTTTTGTACTCAATTGTGAGTACAAATCAAATGTACTCAAAATTTAATAATTAAAAAATTACTGGAGTACTTTAGTTAGGTCTAACAACAGCACTTGTAAAATATCCGAAAACTGGTACAGACCGGTCTTTGACGGTACCTATTTCCGACCACGATTTTCTGCTACAATAATGAAAGAAAATGAATATTTTCTTTTTATTTTATAATTCTGTATATATTTCTGGTTAATTTGAGTACGTTACTGCACGGATCCATGTATTTTTATTGTAAAATTTGCGACTTTAATGATATCTGTAGTATAACCTCACGTTATTAGAATCTGTCAACTTTCATGTCAATGACCAAGTCCTAATTTACATGTGAATTTACTTAAAGATGAATGTACGGCTACATAAATAACGTATGAAACAATAAATGAAACACCTCTAATTATAATTTCTGAACTTTCTGGTTGATATTTCGCTTTCTATGTTGCAATAAACAGTAGGGTAAAGAGTACAATGGTTGGCCACTTAAGTAAGAGTGTCACATAAATAATGAATTATAAGTGTGAATTTAGTAAATTTGCATTGGAAATCAATATAAATAAGTAAAAAAAAAGTCCTAATAATCTAAAAATAAATGGAGTTTATTTAAAAAAAAGCAAGAGTTTATAAAAATATACAAAAAATGTGTTGACTACGAAAAAATATAGTTATTGGCATGGTCACGACAGTAGTTGTCCGATCGGGTCGACAGTGATTGGCCGCTATTTGACACATAATATAACCTAAAAGAAAATGTTATATAGCTTTTATAATGTGTTCATCTGTATATTCTTTCCCATATTTCCTATCACCTTTTTTCACTTTTGGCATATTTTATAGTGGGGTAATTCAGTTCTACTAAAAAATTCAAATTTTTTACAATTTATCTACTAGGAAAGCACAATTTAAATTTTAACTTCAATTTACTTAAATAAATTCTGTAATCAAATTAAATTTGAATAATCTAATTAATTCAATCAAATTTCATTTTTAATTCCAATTTAATTAAATAAATTTAATAATCAAATTGAATTTGAATACACCAATTAAAATTCAAATCACAGGAAACTTAAAATATAACTATACAATGTAACATACCTAATTGTACTTCTTCTTTTTATTTAATTATACTATAATTATATAAATGTTGAATCTTTCTTACAAATGACCGTTTCAGTACCGCTAATGAATAGGGGGCCAATAACCGTTTTACCGTTACTAAGGTTATAAAACAATCATCGGCCCCCCGGCCAATTATTGCCATTCAACATTATTCATATGACAGTTGTTGGCCCCCTGTATTTTTCATAATATATGTATAATTTTAACAAATAAATAATTCTTTTATAAAGTTTCAACTTTTATTTATCGATATATACCGAATATGAGAGATATACATATCATAAATACATTAAACTATTCGTAAACTTTTAACTGTACTCTTATGGTTTTTTGATTAAATGGCTGTAATTTCCAAGCTTCAAAGCCGAGTCATCCTATTTGCTTTTATATATAATCACAGTATATAGTGAGTGGAGAAATGTTGATTACATCCGAAGCAAGAATGTACAAGGAATATGAATATGTTCATTAAAAAAGGCATAACATTGGTATTTCTTTATATTCATTTATTTCTCAAAATATGGCCAATCATTGTCAGGTGGCCAACTACTGTACTCTTTACCCTAATAAATGAATAACTGGTTACTAATGGGGACGTGGTCGATAATGGGGCCATCTACCTTATATGATTAAATAAAATACCGTTAGTTTTATTTTTGTAAAATCTCAGAAATGTTGCACGGACATTGCTGTAAAATCTCAGAAATGTTGCCCGGACATTGCTGTAAAATCTCAGGAATGTTGCGCGAACATTGCTGTAAAATCTCAGAAATGTTGCGCGAACATTGCTGTAAAATCTCATAAATGTTGCGCGAACATTGCTATAAAATCTCAGGAATGTTGCGCGAAAATTGCTATAAAAACTCAGAAATGTTGCAGAAATATATCCTGCAATGTTGCACAGGGCGGACATAGCAATTTACTTGCAACTTTTCGGCAATATTCCGTGCAATGTTTCAGATATCAAACCGCAACGTAACTGAGACATTTCGGCAACCAATGTGCTGTAGGGGTAGCTTAAAATAAAACACAAGTCGTTTGGACCAATTTTAAAAAAGTGATGCGATTTTAAAGAGTGTCAACTTAGTTTCCGCTGCGACTGTACATCACTTTTGAGGATTGCTTTATTCACATAAGCAATAAACACCTCCCCGGTCCCTTACCTGCACCATTTTCCCCAAAATTTTTGTTGGCCAAAATTCTGTCGCCCTGAAGTATCCTGCACCTCAAAATCTTGACGAAATAATCAGTGTAATCAATTAATTACAATAGAACCTCGACTATTATCCGAACTTTGGATAATCGAATGATCACGCTCCGATACCAAAACGTGTATTTACCAAAATCTAATCATCTTAATAAATTTTCATTTCCGCTTTCCTAATTTTTCGAACCGTACACTCGAAGGTCCCGGTTAAGCGTAGGTTCGGATAATCGAAGTTCTACTATAGTAATTTGTCGAGCATGGTTACTCCGAACGACGTGCACATGAATTTTTATTTCCTTACACATCGGCTTATCGATAATATACGCGGTGTCGTAGTTCAAGTGCAATAAAACGTGCAGTTGTATATCTATCGCGTAATAGTCAAGTATAATAGACAAGTACACTTGTACAGATCGCTTTCAGATTGTCGACTTTATTTTCTAAAGAGTCATTGCAATGAAGCGTGAGACACTTCCAGCTTTACCGCTGCCCCTTCAAACGCAAATTATCACAAATCGTACGAACACAGAACGCATGTTTATCCATCCCGTTTGCCGCAATTCGGTTCAGCGGACGACAGTTCGAAATTAGAGCTCTTACTACCCGCCCGTCCGGGTACTCGAGTACCCGGTGAGACCCCGGGTAGAAAAAAATTACTCGGGTACCCGGGTACCCGTGGGATACCCGACTACCCGGGTACCCGGGTAGACAAAAATTACCCGTGTGTCCATGAGATACCCGAGTAACTGAAGTGTGATGAGATAGTTGAGAATTTCGATTTGACAGCATATTCCGTTCATTACTGAGGTTAGCCGAAAATGATCGAAAGTCGAAAAACGATCGGCTGTCAAATCGAAATTCTCAACTATCTCATCACACTTCAGTTACTCGGGTATCTCATGGACACACGGGTAATTTTTGTCTACCCGGGTAGCCGGGTAATTTTTGTCTACCCGGGTAGTCGGGTATCCTACGGGTACCCGGGTACCCGAGTAATTTTTTTCTACCCGGGGTCTCACCGGGTACTCGAGTACCCGGGTACCCGGATACCCGGGCAAAAACAATAGCTCTATTCGAAATGAAAGGGTGGTCGGTATTATTTACATGAACGGTCAGATACCATCTTATTCGCAGTGTCACGATGGGTACATGATAATGGTCAATACAATTTGCAACGTTAAAGCTAGAAACAGATCAATCCCCCTCATCATCAGGTTATTGGCAGCAGCTGTGCCAATGTTGCAGAGCGACTCCTCGCAGCAAGCAGTGCAGGCGTACAATTTCGTGCGTTCCCCAATGACTATGCAGCCGGGCTCGCACTTGCTGATGCAATTCCTCTCCATGGACCAAGTTTGAGGACTAGACGTTGAATTTTCCGTGCTGGTGGTGTAAGAAAATCGTTTTACCTACAAGCAGAGAATTATATATGAGAAGATCCTTATTCGATTCTGCTGTTTAAGGCAGGATACCACCTTTGACTGCGATTTTGGAGGCGTTTTTCATGAATTTTTTTTGCATACAAAGAATGCGCAGAAACAAAATCGGTTTCAGTCATTCATTAATGTAACTTTAATCTGTAATTACACATTTTTTGAAACTGAAAAAGTGAAAAATAATCTCTTGTAGGTGGCGCCAAAATACACTCCTTTGGAGGAACATCGTTAGACGGCGTGTCAAATTCCGCTTTGTACGTGGCTCTTAGAAAAAAAACCAAAGAATCTTCCTATTGGCAACAATATTTTTTAATGCTGTACGTAGGGATTTTACGAAATTTCGATTTTTAAGAAAATGGCGGCCATTTGAACAAAAAGGTCAATTTTTTTAGGGTAAAAATGTTTAAAGAAGTTTATGAAATTGCGCACCAAAAGAAAAATAACAACGCTACAGAAAAAGTCCTACGTACATCGTTAGATTACACCACGGGGAAGAATTGTGCAAAGTTTCAAGTCAATCGGATGAAAATTATAGGAGTAATCTGACACGCCGATTTGGAAAACATCGTTTCGCGAAAAACGCGTTTAAAGTTTTATATAGATTTATATATCTGTTCCAATCCGGTTTTTACACAAGGAAAAGGTTCCGGTCACCTTTCTAATGAATGAATTTCGATTCTATACACTTGAAAGAGTACTTTGAGAACAAAAAAAAATTTCAATTTTTTTTAAGTGCGAAGGTGGTATCCTGCCTTAAGGGGGCAATCCTATTCTTAGGACTAAAAACATAGCAACATTTAGGATTTTTTTTTTAAGAAACCAGCGATACGATTCGTTTGAAATTTGGACCATGTTTTCACGCATCTTTGAGGAAGCTGCAGTTTTTTTTTTTTTATTAATTTTTAACCATGAGTATAGTAGTTATGCATGATATCTATCTGCCAAGTAATCTAAAACAGTAAAATGAAATTGATGAAACAGCGAAAGACAAAAAGATTTATTGTGCAGTGTGGAGAGTTTTCAAACCGAAAACTCTGAACCTCTAATTTTTGCAATCCAATTTTGCGCCAATTCTCTTATGTAACAAAAGAAGTATAGACCTTAGCGGCATTCTGGTTCATCAAATTGAGAAAGTAACACGCCGTTTCAGCTTTTTGTTTCAGATCACCTGGAAGGTAAATATCGTGATGCATAACTCCTATATTTATTATTGAAAATGAATATAAAAAAAGCTGCGACTTCTTCAAGGATGCATGAAAACATGGTGCAAATTTCAGATGAATCGAAATGCTAGTTTCTTAAAAAAAAATTCCTAAAGTTTGCTATGTTTTTAGCCCATAAAATAGGATTCTCCCCTTAATCCTAGCGATGGAAAACAGGAGTAAAAGAATCTCCACCATGAAAATTAAATGCAAAGTAACTTATGTTTCAAATTGTTACTATTGTGTAAACTGTAAAGTATTCCAAATAAGATAGCAATGCATGGAAATTGTGATGATTTGAAAGTGACAAAACTTTTTCCAAGAGGATAGAACGAAAGGGATTTTGTTTCATCGTGATCATTGTGTGCAGTCGTTTGATCCAGGGGACTTGCAAAATGGTTTCATTACTGACTAATTTATTCATGAGTACTTTTATATGTGAATACGATATTGAGCTTTAATTTGAAAACCAAGGTGCTCGATCAGCTCAAAGCTAGCCTGCTTTGGTTTTATGAAATCTTCAGATAGAAGTTAATTCTTGTCTATTACAGGAAGACTTTCGTATCGCGTTGAAAACCAGTGAAGTAGATTTTATGAACTGTTCCCTCGACCTTCAACAACAGTAATTTATGAAAGCAGCTCGCAATTATTTTGTGCGAGCCGGCAAGTATGTTCCGCTTGAAACAAAAGCGAGGAAGACGTTCTAAAACATTTATAGGGTAAAGAGTACAATGGTTGGCCACTTAAGTAAGAGTGTCACATAAATAATGAATTATAAGTGTGAATTTAGTAAATTTGCATTCGAAATCAATATAAATAAGTAAAAAAAAGTCCTAATAATCTAAAAATAAATGGAGTTTATTTAAAAAAAAGCAAGAATTTATAAAAATATACAAAAAATGTGTTGACTACGAAAAAATATAGTTATTGGCATGGTCACGACAGTAGTTGTCCGATCGGTTCGACAGTGATTGGCCGCTATTTGACACATAATATAACCCAAAAGAAAATGTTATATAGCTTTTATAATGTGTTCATCTGTATATTCTTTCCCATATTTCCTATCACCTTTTTTCACTTTTGGCATATTTTATAGTGGGGTAATTCAGTTCTACTAAAAAATTCAAAATTTTTACAATTTATCTACTAGGAAAGCGCAATTTAAATTTTAACTTCAATTTACTTAAATAAATTCTGTAATCAAATTAAATTTGAATAATCTAATTAATTCAATCAAATTTCATTTTTAATTCCAATTTAATTAAATAAATTTAATAATCAAATTGAATTTGAATACACCAATTAAAATTCAAATCACAGGAAACTTAAAATATAACTATACAATGTAACATACCTAATTGTACTTCTTCTTTTTATTTAATTATACTATAATTATATAAATGTTGAATCTTTCTTACAAATGACCGTTTCAGTACCGCTAATGAATAGGGGGCCAATAACCGTTTTACCGTTACTAAGGTTATAAAACAATCATCGGCCGCCCGGCCAATTATTGCCATTCAACATTATTCATATGACAGTTGTTGGCCCCCTGTATTTTTCATAATATATGTATAATTTTAACAAATAAATAATTCCTTTATAAAGTTTCAACTTTTATTTATCGATATATACCGAATATGAGAGATATACATATCATAAATACATTAAACTATTCGTAAACTTTTAACTGTACTCTTATGGTTTTTTGATTAAATGGCTGTAATTTCCAAGCTTCAAAGCCGAGTCATCCTATTTGCTTTTATATATAATCACAGTATATAGTGAGTGGAGAAATGTTGATTACATCCGAAGCAAGAAAGTACAAGGAATATGAATATGTTCATTAAAAAAGGCATAACATTGGTATTTCTTTATATTCATTTATTTCTCAAAATATGGCCAATCATTGTCAGGTGGCCAACCACTGTACTCTTTACCCTACGTATGGTTCGTTGAAATCTGCGCGTGTGGCATGTAATCGAGAAGCGTTTGAGTCGTTGTTATCACTTGTTATTACCATGCAGGTCCGTTTGTCGCCAGTGCACTTGTGCTTGAAAACGGTGTAATTTCCGGTGAGATTGGAGCATCTGTCTCCATCTTCCATCGTGTCGCATTGATAACACCATAAATCGTTTACTCGTTTCGTAGCTCCGCTTGTCTTATGTTCCTTTAATGATATTTCTCCTGATGTCCGCATGAAATCAAACGATGGGCACTCATTTACTGATTTATAAAAGACACAGTAAGATTGAGTGCAAAGCGCGTATTCAAGAGATAGCCTCATTGCTTTCATCTCTTCTTAACATTTTAGAGATCCAATACAGTAGTTGCGTAGTACGTTCCAATTGACATTACAAATCTTTCATACCGTGCAATTGGATGTGTGAACATTTTTTTCTAAATAATTCATAAATTCTTACAAACGTAGAATTAAAATATTTTCTCATAAATTAACGTATTTGAATAAAAAAAAATCACGGATACAGACAATATGCTGTTCCTACGTTCGATTTGCCATATTTTTTGGCCACCATGCCTAATTCGTTTTTCATATAGGTAAGCACGCCAGCCCCGTGTGACTGTACACTTCGAAAGAAAGTTTCAGCAGTGAATTATTGGTTCGAATTAAAATTTATGCACACAACGGCGATTTACTTACAAGGGAACCCGGACTTACCGATTGGAACGAAACTTTGTGGGTTTTTAGAGTGACTTAAAGCAAGAACAAAGGTGTGTTTCATTTGGGTCCTATCGCCCTTTAAGGGGGTGAAAACTAACCTCAAAATCAAATTGGCACTTCCACTTTTTCGCGTATAACTCTGAAAGTACAACAGGCAGAAAAAAATGTTTCAAACAAAAGTTTAATGGTGCAGTAAGCGCTACAAACTTCCGTTAACAAAAGATTTGAAAAAGTATTTTTTCATTACATATTTTTCTTTTTAAACTTTTTCAAAAATTTTGTTAACGCGAGTTTTCAGCGCTTATTGTACCATTAAACTTTTGTTTGAAACATTTTTTTCTGTCTGTTGTACTTTGAGAGTTATACGCGAATAAGTGGAAGTGCCAATTTGTCTTTGAGGTTAGTTTTCACGCCCTTAAAGGGCGTTAGGGCCCAAATGAAACATCCCGTTGTTCTTGCTTTGAGGGGTTACACCACTGTAGAATTTTCAAAAAAAGAAAAAATTTCTTTTTTGTTTAAAAGGTGTTTTAGGGTCTTAAAAATAATATTATGTGGTGCAATAATTGTATGGTGCAGGCATCGCAAATTAAAGGTACATAAGAATATAATATGATTTTACAGTACTTAAAACTTTAAACGCGTTTTTCTCGAAACCACTTTTTTTTAACTGGCCGGAAACATAACTCGAACAAATCTTCACCGATCGATCTGAAAAATTTATATTGATTTTTCGCGAAATGGTGCATGTTTGAAAAAAAAGTTTAAAATTTCATGAATTAAATCGTCACAAAATTGTTTATAAAAAAAAAATATGAAATATAAAAAAAAATCCTACGTACGTCGCTGGAGAAAGCAATTTTGAATATACTGAAAATTTTTCAGATCGATCGGTGAAGATTTGTTCGAGTTATGTTTCCGGCCAGTTAAAAAAAAGTGGTTTCGAGAAAAATGCGTTTAAAGTTTTAAGTACTGTAAAATCATATTATATTCTTATGTACCTTTAATTTGCGATGCCTGCACCATACAATTATTGCACCACATAATATTATTTTTAAGACCCTAAAACACCTTTCAAACAAAAAAGAAATTTTTTCTTTTTTTGAAAATTCTACAGTGGTGTAACCCCTTAAGTCACTATAAAAACCCACAAAGTGGCGTTCCAATCGGTGAGTCCGGGTTCGCGGTGTTCCCTTATTAGTCTCGATCAAAGTACGTTTTTTCACAGAATGTATAAATGTTAATTGCAATATTACTATATATTATCTAAATTTTAGACTCTAAAACAAGGCCAGTATTTTATTAGTAGGAAAATAAATAAAAACTTTTATTTATTCTGCCATTTATTCGCTCATTCGAATTTATTATTGTTTAGTCACAGACTAATCCTATACTGTATATGTGGTATTATTAGTTGTAATAAAGATAAAATTACGAACGATTTGCGTAGGCTTCAAGTAATTGCGTATAGAAATATTTTCCTAGATGATGGTGAAGTAGGGTAGAGTAGGCTAAAATGGAACGCTTAACTTTGGAGGGTGATAATATAAAATTGGAAGGGAAAAAAAACATGGGACTTCAACAGGAGTCTTAAGTGGACCTTAGACTACAAGAAAAGCAAAGCCTTTGTTAAGAAAAATAGTTGGAAACAAAGGGAAATGAGATTTAGCGGAGGTATTGAAATCTTCGCCTCGCTCAAGTGGTAGAGTAAAGCGTAACACCCACTTGAAGACCATGTAAACGTACAAATTTTATGAATTAAAAAGTATTCATTTATGTAAGAAACTATAAATATATGTTTTAGGTATAACTATTAAAAATAAAATATAAAAAAAAATATATTTTATACACATAAGAAAAAATATTATACCATATAACCTAAAAACTACTGAAAATAATCAAATACACCTGGATTTTTATATGAATAATGAATATCAACATGTGCATGGAGAATATTATAGTTTTTACAGCATTTTAAATAAAATTGTTTAACTTAAATTTTTTTTTGTATATTTTCTTATTATTTACTTTTTAAGTGTGTAAGTTTTCATTTGTGGTTATCTGACGATTTCATATCGATTGAATTGATTTGATTTGTGGTTACAGCTAGGCTGATTTCAAGTTGTTTGGATTTGTCGTTATATTTATTGATGACTGGGTATTTTTTTCACCCCTCCCGGTTTTTTTTCATAATTTTGTACTGTCATCGTTACTACGCACGCCCGCAAAGTTTCGAGACAATTGGATTGGTGGAAGTGGGTTAAATAGGTGTTCCGTTTTACCCCACGCAAAAGTCTTCCGCTTGGCCCCACATGCGGTAATTTAGTAAACATTTAGTATTTACACTTCAGCTAATAGTCCAGTGAAATTAGACGGAAATCTGCCCAATCTACGGAATAATTCCCACCAAGCTAAATTTTGGTATGGGCCTTTATTTGGTCGTTTTAAACAATATGTCAAAAGTCCCCATCGATCCGACTGCCGCTAAACATTTTACAGAGGGTTGAAAAAAATGCTGTTTTTCGCGAATATCTCGTTATCTACCAGTTTTGCGACAAAAATAGTTATTACACAATTTATAGCTTAGGAAATTCTCTACAAAAAAGTTCCTATGAGTTTTTTTCGTAGGAGTAACCATTTTCATGTATATCGGGTTATTAAGTTTCAACCCCATACTTTTGACAAGGGAAGATCCCGAACCCAGAAATTCCAAAAATTATGGAACTCTGTAAATATTTAGGGGAAGTCCTCCTGAGTACAACGCAATTTAGTTTGTTGCCCAAATTCACTCTAGGGGGGTGAAATTGACCCCCGAAAATCCGTTTTTGGTCCCATGTCACGCGATAGCAACTCCTTCGCAGCTCTCATTTAAGAGAAACATAGATGCTCCGCTTTACCCTACTCTCCCCTACTCGTCAATATTATTACCACTTCTGAGACTAGAAGAATTATTGAATTAATTCCGAAGAACATACGATTACCCAAGTTAAACAAAATTTTTTTAATTGCAATATAATCTTCAAATATCCTCTACAGCGAATATACAAGTTAGACATTAGGGTGGAGTGAAAAAAAAACATTTTTTCAATGATCAAATTCTAATAGTGCGTAAAAGTTGTCTACTTGGCCCAATAAAACGTGTAAAAAATTTCAGCTCGATCGGATAATTTCTTCTGTATGCACCAAAGGCCTTAACTTTCAAAATTTTAGTACAAAACTTAAGAAACTGCAACTTTCTTCAGCTGGTGGATTCTACCTTTTTTTATACCCAAGACTATATTTGTTGCGTAAATGAAGCAAAGAAACACCCGTGGCTGGTTTCGGAACGATAGGAATGGCACTGTAAACTATAAAAAAATGCAGCTCTTCGCTCACTTTCCTAACGGAACAAGTGGCCCAGAACCAACCACGCGGAGGTAGCTGTACGTCGGGCTCCTTGTTTTTTGTATTTTATATTTTTTTCGTTTTTTTTTTTAATAATTTAATTGTTTTTTATGTATTTTGTATTTTATATTTTTTTTTGTTTCTTTTTAATTTTAAGTTTTGTACTAAAATTTTGAAAGTTAAGGCCTTTGGTGCACACAGAAGAAATTATCCGATCGGGCTGAAATTTTTTACACGTTTTATTGGGCCAAGTAGACAACTTTTCCGCACTATTAGAAATTGATCATCGAAAAAAAGTTTTTTCCACTCCACCCTATTACCCTAGTAGCATTTTTGGTTGGCCAACAGTTGCCAACAGTTGGGAATTAGTTGGGATATAGTTAGTGTTTGTGCCTACAAATTCCCAACACAGGGCCTACGGCAAAAAAGTTACGACAGTTTGCCAACGACTATTCAATGTTGGGCCTACAATTGTTATGGTTGGTTAATTAACAAAAAGTTACGACAGTTTGCCAACGAATATTCAATGTTGGGCCTACAATTGTTATGGTTGGTTAATTAACAAAAAGTTACGACAGTTTGCCAACGAATATTTAATGTTGGGCCTACAATTATTATGGTTGGTTAATTGACAAAAAGTTACGACAGTTTGCCTACGAATATCCAATGTTGGGCCTACAATTACTATGGTTGGTTAATTAACAAAAAATTTACAACGATGATTAAATGTCGTCTTACAAACGTCAGAAAATTTGCTACATCAAAAAACCTGTTGTGATTTTTCTTTTCTTATTTATAAATACGTAATGAGGACGTCTGTCTTAAGACAAAAATGTGAAATTTTAAGGAATGAGTCTAAAGGTCGGATGATGATATTTTGTAGAATATTTCGCATCACTGCACAGTTTTCATAAACAATTAATACTAGTTATGTAACTAGAAATTATAAGTGTTTACAAGGAAGTGTGTTGGTCAGCTGCGAACAGCGGTTGCTTTGTAAGCGGAAAGCTTGGGTTCGATTCTCCTCACCGCGAATTTTTTTTTTTCCTAAACCATACCTGAAGAAGACGTATTTACGACGTCTTTTGAAGTTCTTTAAGACGCCTTCTGGACGTTTTTAAGACGTCTTTTGGAAAGAAGCCTTCAGTTGGGCCCAGTTGGGCCTATGGAAAGAAACCTTCGGTTGGGCCTTCGTGTTAAGTGACGTTGGGCCTACGTTGGTTACAATCGTTGGCCCATTTAAAAATAGCGCGACACTTCAACAGTTGGCCAACGGATAACACGTCATTGGCCCAACAAACTCCCAACAAATAAATGCTACTAGGGTAGACATACATAATATACAATTCAAAGATTGACAAGTAGAAAGTTTAAAAAAAGGTCTTTCCTCGAGTAATTAATACAATACTCTGCAAAACGATATCTTTCTCCTGAAAACAAAAATTTGAAAAAATTCTCGAACGTGGCAAACAATGCTATAAATTTGATTAAACGTGGTATATGTATATTCTACTACATTTATCCACTTATTTAAACAACGTGTATTGCAAACCAAACGTTAAAAAAATCTATTTCTCAGATCTAAAGTCACTTCACAATTTCATCTACTTTTACCTTCAGGTATATATTTAGAAAGATCCAAGCCAAACCAGAAGTATCCAAATAAAGACCAATAAGATCCACAGTTTATAAAGAGATCGATTCATAACACGAACGTAGCATCTATAAAACACACTGTCAACAGGTATGGTTGGCTTTAAATGTACTCTGCAGTACCACTACGCATAGACGAAATCTGAGTCGTAAACAAGTTCTTTATCGAAGCATCCCGAAGTGTTGCCTTAAGAAACAACACCTATGCCTAACTCATATAAAAAAAAATGATGACAATTATACTCCATTACAAAAGTGTTGCATCCTACTTACGGGTCGTCAAACCGAGCACGCTCCTCTTAAACAGTCGCCAGAAGAAATCACCGGAACAAGTGGTTTAACGGATGCAAAGCCAGAGCTTACCATTGGCGAGTGCCATCGACGCGAGGATCACGAAGCACGTGACAGTGGCGCCTGCACCGGCGGCCATGTTAGCCCCGGAATCAACGCATCCAAGTCCAACAATTAGACGCTCTGCCGCTGTTCCTCGATCGCCGATCGCATCCTCGTAGATCCCTGCAGCGGGCCGGGCGAGCACGTTGGCACACGACACGGAAGGAACCCGGTGCGACGATGGACCGCCATGTTGAGAGCGGCGGCGTCTGCGCTACGGCGTCCGCTGCTCTAGAAACCTCGAAACCGAGGAAAATCAATATCCGTGTCAGTCGAAAGGTCCTGTCCCTTAACCGAGAACGCTTGACGTCAAAGTCTCTGCGCATTCGCGTCACTTTCAGGAAACAGAAAGTTTGGTGCGCGGAATCGATGATTCCCGACGAGCTAAATCCGACTTGCGCCGATTGGCAATTTGCGCCTGGTCGCCGGGACCGCTATTGACGACTGTGATCGATCGAGGAACGCGCTGTTTTTCGGTAGCGATGCTTGGCAAGTAATGAGGCCGCGGAAGGACTTGGAGCTTTTGGACGCACGCTTGACGACCGTATACTTACGTGCACTTCATGAATTCTAGGTTTATTGCTTCTGGACGCTCGCACGGTGAAACGGAGTTAGCTTTCAGCTGGTCCTACTTTTGATGTGATAATCAGTTGCGTTAGGATCTTGTTGAACTTGTTTGTAGATAAACTGTTTCGTAAGTCGACGGTACTGTGTGTATTTTGTTCTCAGGATAATACAAGTAAACGTGATCTGTTTTATAAAGCAGCAGAATAGTATAAAACTGACACGCTCTTAAGAATACAGTTCTTGTTCAACCATCAACCTTTGGGGCACCACATTCTGAAGGATATGTGAGAAATTTAATTTCTCGGATAAATTATTAGAATTTAGAGTTACGATATGTTGGTATTCGATGGCTCTTTATTTTTTACTTAAAGCACATCTTTGTGAAATATGTTTCATTATAGTATACAGATATTTAGTATTTTTTAGTTTCCGTATCATTTAATGAATTCTGGATTGGGCTAATGGTGAATGGTTCCTCAGGAGATTATACTGACCTCGAAGTTATGTTCAGTAGGCTTAAGGCAGGATACCACCTTCGCACTTAAAAAAAATTGAAATTTTTTTTTGTTCTCAAAGTACTCTTTCAAGTGTATAGAATCGAAATTCATTCATTAGAAAGGTGACCGGAACCTTTTTCTTGTGTAAAAACCGGATTGGAACAGATATATAAATCTATATAAAACTTTAAACGCGTTTTTCTCGAAACGATGTTTTCCAAATCGGCGTGTCAGATTACTCCTATAATTTTCATCCGATTGACTTGAAACTTTGCACAATTCTTCCCCGTGGTGTAATCTAACGATGTACGTAGGACTTTTGCTGTAGCGTTGTTATTTTTCTTTTGGTGCGCAATTTTATAAACTTCTTTAAACTTTTTTACCCTAAAAAAATTGACCTTTTTGTTCAAATGGCCGTCATTTTCTTAAAAATCGAAATTTCGTAAAATCCCTACGTACAGCATTAAAAAATATTGTTGCCAATAGGAAAATTCTTTGGTTTTTTTTCTAAGAGCCACGTACAAAGCGGAATTTGACACGCCGTCTAACGATGTTCCTCCAAAGGAGTGTATTTTGGCGCCACCTACAAGAGATTATTTTTCACTTTTTCAGTTTCAAAAAATGTGTAATTACAGATTAAAGTTACATTAATGAACGACTGAAACCGATTTTGTTTCTGCGCATTCTTTGTATGCAAAAAAAATTCATGAAAAACGCCTCCAAAATCGCAGTCAAAGGTGGTATCCTGCCTTAAGGGGACTAGGCAGTCGTTTTTCGTGAGAAAGAGACACTGTCCTTTATTTATTTGTAAAAGAATGAAAGCACATCCAGATGTATCCTTTTACCCAATGTTTATTACTACCATACAGATTGAAAAAAAATTGGTATGAAATATATATGTGCTTTAAAAATGGCGCTGCAGACGGGTAAACATTTTAATGTTTTTCTGTCGTTTTGCCTTAATATCGGTCTTAAAATGTGACGTAATCCGACTTCAAAGGTGAGATTCTTGTTTGTTGGATTCATAGTTTCCGCGCAAACCTATAAAAACAACAATTAAATCAAAATTATGCGATTGGTGGCTGTAGAAAGGCGATTTTTCGGAGATAAATTCGTTCTTGTTTGTGCGCTACTAAAATCCGGTGTTTTCTTAATTTTTTTATGTAATTCTCGAATTTTTTCGGACCATATCAGAGGTTTGCGGCGAAATGGCACATGTTTTGCACATCCTGTAATTTTTCTCAAGTCGATCTGAACCTCCATTCGCTCGCAATCAGGAAAAAACCAAGAGAAAAAAAGATTTGAGAAAAACGCGTTTAAAGTTTCTGGGCAAAGGGGACGCTATAAGTTACCGCTTGACCTTTTTAGCTGCCAAATCAACAATTTTGCGAATTTTAATATAAACCAAACGGCATTTTATTCAGAAAAGATAGTACTTTCGGAAAATGCAATAAAAAACTGGAGTTTTCGACTGCCTAGTCCCCTTAAAATAACTCGCCCGCTGAAAGTCCGCTGACAGAGCAATCAAACTATCTGCATATACTTATAAACATTGTATATACGTTATCAGATCACCACTTATATATATATATTCGTACAGCTTTGTAAATATCGGAGATGCAACTCATTTTATTCAAAAGATGCACCGATACACTTGCACAATGCAGCTGCATTGGTTTCGAATTGGAACCATTTATTTATTCTTTGTATAATGTGATAAAAGTATTTGATTACAAATTAATACATAACAATATACTTACTGTTATATTCTCTTTTCCTTCGCCCGAGTTACCAAATGATTTTTAACACACAATATTTTTGATTTATCTGTAAACAAAAATGTAAAACTAAAGCAAATTTCTTCTGTACTATTACACACGAAATATAGTTACAGATGCCGGGGATCCACCTGGAAGCTACGCTATGCTGCGCTATGCTGCGCTATGCTGCGCTGTGCTAGGCTATGCTAGGCTATGCTAGGCTATGCTAGGCTATGCTAGGCTATGCTAGGCTATGCTAGGCTATGCTATGCTAGGCTATGCTAGGCTATGCTAGGCTATGCTAGGCTAGGCTAGGCTAGGCTAGGCTGCGCTATGCTGCGCTATGCTGCGCTATGCTGCGCTATGCTGCGCTATGCTGCGCTATGCTGCGCTATGCTGCGCTATGCTGCGCTATGCTGCGCTATGCTGCGCTATGCTGCGCTATGCTGCGCTATGCTGCGCTATGCTGCGCTATGCTGCGCTATGCTGCGCTATGCTAGGCTATGCTAGGCTATGCTAGGCTATGCTAGGCTATGCTAGGCTAGGCTAGGCTAGGCTAGGCTAGGCTGCGCTATGCTGCGCTATGCTGCGCTATGCTGCGCTATGCTGCGCTATGCTGCGCTATGCTGCGCTATGCTAGGCTATGCTAGGCTATGCTAGGCTATGCTAGGCTATGCTAGGCTAGGCTAGGCTAGGCTAGGCTAGGCTAGGCTAGGCTAGGCTAGGCTAGGCTAGGCTAGGCTGCGCTATGCTGCGCTATGCTGCGCTATGCTGCGCTATGCTGCGCTATGCTGCGCTATGCTGCGCTATGCTGCGCTATGCTGCGCTATGCTGCGCTATGCTGCGCTATGCTGCGCTATGCTGCGCTATGCTGCGCTATGCTGCGCTATGCTGCGCTATGCTGCGCTATGCTGCGCTATGCTGCGCTATGCTAGGCTATGCTAGGCTATGCTAGGCTAGGCTAGGTTATGCTAGGCTAGGCTAGGCTAGGCTAGGCTAGGCTAGGCTAGGCTATGCTGCGCTATGCTGCGCTATGCTGCGCTATGCTGCGCTATGCTGCGCTATGCTACGCTATGCTATAAAACATACAAAACACAGCACAGCTTAGCTTAGCCTTTGGTGGAAACGGTTCCATAAGGATGTATCGAAGCTAATTTTTTTAAAACTTAGCATACCATAGCTCAGCTTAGCTTTCAGGTGGATTCCCAGCTTGAATCTTCCTACAATAACCCCTCATCTTAATACATAAAGCAGAAAGTGTTTGCGTGTTAGTCTTTCCTAAAAACTTTCGAACGATAAAGTCTGGGGTCACGAAGTGAGTCCCATCTTATTATGTCTAGCTAATCCAGATGAATGTGACTATTTTCACAAAAAAATAAGTAAAAGTTTTTTTTTAAAATCAGAATCTAAATTTCGGGCGTAGCCGAGTAGTGAAGCTAGTAAACTATATTACCTTCTATTATATTAGTAATATAAATGACATTTATCATAACTTGTACGTCTTAGAGGTTCAAATAACTACCAAATGCACACATTGAGGTTTTAAGATTTTCCAAATCTACACACATTTTGAACGGGTCCCACAATGTCGAGATGACATTGTGCCTAGTTGCTGAGGACAAGTATTCTTTCGCTCGAACGTCTACTCATAATTACGTAAATGGCCTGAGAAATTTATAAAAAACAAAATAGTACACGCAAATGTAAAAGCGGAAATATCTCGCGGCGCAAAATGCATGGTTTGGTCCAGTTTCATAATGAACTGACACTCATTAAAACACTGCTCACGGAGTTGGCGTAAATAAATAGACCAGCAAATTTATCGTCTGTTACACAAACGAATCTTCCACCCCCGAAATTCATCTGCAATGTTTCGCAAAATAAGGTAAATGTCCCAATACCTGGACATTTAAGGTACGGCGTACACACATTTGAGAATTTTTCAGTTATACAAATCGATTTATATAAAAACGATTTTGCAATTACATGGGGCATCGTGTGTACTTTATTATTAAAAAAAAAAACACATATTGTAGGAGTGAATAATTTTGTGAAATATTGAAAATTCATAGACCTTACAATGGCCCAATACTTGGACAGCTGAACTAGTATGTCCCGATTTTACTGTCCCATTACATGGACACATAATGAAACATCAGCAATTTGGATGTTTTCTAGAGAAATTAAATAAAAAAAACAACACAATAGTTTTTTTTTTGCATATTTCTTCTGTATAAGTAATGTATCCAAATCAGTAAACAAACTTGAGTAAAAAGAATCTATTATTGAATGACTAATTTTAAGGTTATGTGTATTCGTGTGTAACATCGACTGCTTAGCAAATCAGATAAATCCAATACTAAAATGGTGTAAACCGGACAGTTCAAGAGAATAAATTGTTTTTTACGAAAGTGTTACAAATATACCAAATATATATATATATATGAATATATTTTACTAAATATTTGAATAATTGAATAAAATAGTTATTTTTTGGATAAAGCGAATATTAAGGTAGAACTTCAGTGACAATCTTACCCAAAAGTTAATCCATTTCCAAGATATTAATAAGGCTTTTTCCTGGTATGAAAACCAGTCAGAAACGGCAATGGTGTATTTTTATCGCAAATTCAGTTGAATTCGCTCTTATTTTTTATCTTGTTTTGCCAATTTATTGAATATTTGATGATTTATCATTAACTTGTTTGTTGGAATGTACCTGAAATGCAACTGCTAGAAATGAAATAATCAAACTATAATTTTCCTTTTTACTTACATGAAAAGCAGTGAAAAGTGTGCCAATATATCTTAATTATATTAATAAAACTCTTATATATACATAAACTTCACGAGTCGAAAATTCCTTGCGATCGTGGCAACGCTGCTCAATGAGAAAATATTCTCGTGCAGCAGTTGGTAGTATTCGCGAGCTTCAATCGCGTCGCGTGTGTGTCGCATAACCAACAATCATTGTTGGCATTTTACGCGATTACACAATGCTCAAAATACAATTAGGGAAATAAGATGTTGAAAATATAAATAAAATACTATTATCGAAAATATTGTTATATCGATTTTTTTAATTTCTTACATAGAAATTTGCCCGTTTCATAATATTATCTTTACTCTACACTTCTTTCACAGTAGAGTTTTCCTTTTTTTATTATCATATAAAATTCATAATTCAAAAATTTGTTGAACTCTCTAACGCCCAGACCCTTGAATCGTTATTTCAAAAGTTAAATATAAACAGGCGATAGAATTTTATGCACTTTTAAAATGAATGTTTTCTGGTGCAACTCTGGGAGTTAGAGGGTTAAAAATAAATTGTGCTTAATTTTTCCCACGAATACACTGTTGCCATTTCATCTGGTTTATATTGCAAATAAATTTTCTACTTTTTGACAATTACGCATTTTCATTAAAGATCGCAGGAACTGTCACGAATATGGAACAAAACGCAGAAATGTGCTTCAAATATTCCCGCCTCTAGAGCTGATTGCGGTGTTGCCGCACTTTCACAGTTACTCAGCTGACATCGAAGAAAAACCAATTTTCCGTGTCATTTTCTTTCATTTAAAAACAAACCATCGAATCAATTGTCCGGAATTTTTGTGACAAATTTGTTCAGTGTTTGATCTTTCTGTACACAAGATTTCAAAAACTTTGGCCTATTATTTCACTCTTAACTTTGTAGTTATATTCTCAATATTGCGTTTTCCCATAAGAATACATGTTAAATTGAAAGTTAAATAATTTAAAAACTACCGAATCAACTTTTCTAAAATTTTGCGAGGGGTTTTACTATTGCATAAAGATTCATTCCTGAAATTTTCAAAGATTTTCGCTTATTTCGAATGTTACTGAAGTTCATCCTTAAATGTACTAATCAGTATTATTAATCAGTATTATCAGTCTTTTACCTTAGTAGGAACACGTGGGAGAAGCATTTGCGAGATATGCCTATCCCGCCGTTCTTGTCAGTTGTAGAAAATGAATTGGTGTCCTCAGGAGGAATACTACAAAGGAACTTAACGACGTAGGCAAGGAGAGCTTCGCATGGAACGTGCTTCTGGCGGTATGAAAGCCGGCTGCTCGCACAATTCACACCGAAGAAATCCGATGACTGAATTATCCAGCGCGATTGTTTCACACAGAGAGCGTTAAAGTTCCGCCTGCACTTAATCGAAGTTGTCTCCATGGACACGTTTCACGATTTCAGTCTACTTCTCGAGGCAGAACTACCCTTCAAGCCCAACTACTATCGTTCCGTGGTAGGTACACTGAAATATACAACCCAGATAAATTTACGAGAGACCGTCAATAAATGTTTACTTTTATTCAGCATAAAAGTAATATTACGGTATCCATTTAATACTACTACGCTTTTTCTTGTATATTTTCATATACTTTTCAAGTATTTCAAAATATGTCGAAGCTTTGAAAGAGGTCTTCTATGGATCTTTTGGACCAAGGTACCGAAATTGATAATTATGTCCAATACTTTCAATATTATTATTTCTTAAAATTTGCACGAATGTAATTATTTACATCAATATTCAATAATATTTGAGTAAGATGAATTTTATTTAGAATATGCACCCCATATTGAAGTGCATCCCCAATTTAAAATCTGCCAAATAGAATCCGTCGGAGGATTTAAATCTATGATTATTAAAAAGGTTCAAGAATCTTAAGAGCGTTGTGTAAATCAAAATTACACAATTCAACATTTTTTCGTTTTATCATCAGAGCAGACGAATTAGGTAACACAATTTTTTACATCTAAAATTAAAATACTAGATCGTCGAGTTCGTTCCAATCTCATAATTCACACTGCTAATTCGTGGTATCGCATAAATATGGTATACTGTAATCTTATCTTAAGATTATACTTTTATCTGTAAATGGTTATCAAATTATTTAATTTAATGAAGAGCATTCGTTATTGAGCGAGGCGATACCTTTCATCGTGTCAGCACCGAAAATTCATTAATTGGATATCAAATGCCACACCCCATCCATAGAATTTACCAGATTTTTCACTGTTAAAAAATTGGTTCTTGCGCAGATATAGTATACAATGTTTGTATCGCACCCCACGAAATGGACTAGACACTAGTAGTTAATTTTGGCTGATTGGAAATCATAGTTCTAATCGAGCTTGTCTCCAAAACTGCAATCTAAAAATGAGAAGAACATATTGAATAGGGTGTGTCAATTTTTTCAATGTTTTAATTTTAAAAACGACTAGTGGAAAAACGCTACAATTTCAGGTTTAAGATTAAACATTACCTTTAAATTTTGTGTAATACATTATTTACCTAGTTGGAATTTCATTTGAAATTATAGAAAAATACGAAAATTACTAAAATTATTAAAAAAAATGTTAATTAATGAGCTTATGAACTGCAACAGAAGCAAACAAGATATCGCTTCTTTGGTGGACTTTATTAAATATCATTAAATTTACTACATAGATGACGTATAGCTAGATCTGTTGCTAAAGTTACATATATTTTTATTTTGTAATAAATACTAATTTTCATATATTGTCATGTGAATGTAATAAATACTAGTTTCCACATATTTTTATTCTCATTTTCATGCTTTTATGCAAGCAAGACTCGCTTTAAGCATTATATGAATATGTAATTTGTAGTTAAATCTTACTGAATTTTCACTTTTTTCAACTGTGATTTGAAGTAGCTAAACCTCACTCAAATCAATTTCTGAAGATAGTTTCAGATTCAGGATTAAAAACAGCATTACTTTGTCACTAGTCGTTTTAAAATTTTCAAAAATTTTTAATTTACCCACAAAAACGACACACCCTAATATTGAAGAACGTGATGTAATTCTTTGGAAAGCTTGGGGCCTTTTGTAGATACTGGTGCAGTACGATGAGCTGAGAGAAAATCAATTCTCTACACACGTATCTAACCTCGGCAATGAATAACTCGAGAAGACCATAACAGTATGTTCGAGAAACCGTCGTAAATCGATTCCAACAGAGTTCAGTTACGCGTGGAATACCTACATATTTTATACACCTTCGGAGGTATTCCGCAAGTTGCGAATATTTCTAAATGAAATATGTAGTCATACCCCAAATAATATTAGACAAACAATTAAAATGAATAATATTTTATGAAACTTTTAAACTTCTATTAGATGATTAAAACTTCATCACGAGATTGGCAATATAATCTTCAATGGGAAGAAGCAATTTTACATATTCGTCGTTATAATATACAGAAACATTTAGGTACAAGAAAACGATATTTAAATTTCAAAAGAAACATATAACTACGAATTATAGATTTTGTACTATGAGAAGCATAAGAAAATTATTCGACTGTCCCTTTTCCTTGGAAGAACTGGTTCTTTGCGCTTCAGCGCAAGTAGTTGAACGTGAAAGCGAGATTGGACCACGCCTGAAATTTCATCGCTTACAAATATCCCGATCAATAGGAGCTTGCACTCACGTAGCGCAGCTAGACTATGCTCGGTTAATTAGGGAAGTTATCATCCAGGGTGAAAAAGCGGCTCGATAGCGTTCGTTTCTCGTTCGGAAGCTTCGTCTATCTCTGAATGGCTGTTATTAGCAGCGACACGTGCCAATAATCAAAGCGAACGCAGCCTCTTTGAGCTCCCTTCCCTTTTCCGTCTTCAGAAGAGAGTAATGGGCGTAAGTTGGCGGAGACTTCCTCTAATAGTCACTTAACAAGGCCAGTACGGTCTTCTTTTATTCTTTGAAGCCTTTTTCACCCACTTTTGTAACTGCTGAACTTTAGTGTCCATTGAACACAACCTTGAATCTTCTTTAACTTCAGACATCATAGCCTACTCTAGCTAATGGTGAGGATCGTTTTATGCAGGGTGGAGTGTCCATTTCAATACTCAACGTATCGGTGCAAATTCCTATTAACACTTTGAGTGACGCGAGGTTTGGCAAAATACCGTTTTAAGTCGATCAGGCGTCTTGGAGAGATCTTCTGCTGGGGAAGTTGTCCGGCTAACCCGTGCTCATTGAACAATAGTCCAGTGATATTAGGATATGTCTTCGGAATAAATCCCAGCAAGCTAAATTTTGGTATGGGCCTTTATTTCGTCGTTTTAAACAATATGTCAAAAGTCCCCATCGATCCGACTGCCGCTAAACATTTTACAGAGGGTTGATGGTAAAAAATGCTGTTTTTCGCGAATATCTCATTATCTAGCAGTTTTGCGACAAAAATAGTTATTATACCATTTGTAGCCTAGGAAATTCTGTACAAAAAAGGTTCTACGAGTTTTTTTCGTAGGAGTAACCATTTTCATGAATGTCGGGTTACCAAGTTTCAACCCCCATACTTTAGGCAAGGGAAGATCCCGAAACTGGAAATTCCAAAAATTATGGAACTCTGTAAATATGTAGGGGAAGTCCTTCTGAGTACAATGCAATTTCGTTTGCTGCCCAAATTCACTCCAAGAGGGTGCAATTGACCCCTGAAAATTTTTTCATTTTGTATTATTACTCGCGAACTGTGGGAGATAGAAAAAAAGTGTTCAGGAAAAAGTTAATTCTTTTAATTAGGACTATCATTTGGTAAAATATAGATCTTACAGTTCTTACGGTTCGCGAGTTATAACACAAAATCGAAAAAAAACCCGGATATTCAGGGGCCAATTTCACACCCTTAGAGTGAATTTGAGCAGCAAACGAAATTGCGTTGTACTCAGGAGGACTTCCCCTACATATTTACAGTTTCATAATTTTTAGAATTTCCGGGTTCGGGATCTTCCCTTGTCAAATGTATGGGGGTTGAAACCCGACATACATGAAAATGGTTACTCCTACGAAAAAAACTCATGACACCTTTTCTGTAGAGAATTTCCTAAGGTACAAATGGTATAATAGCTATTTTTGTCGCAAAACTGCTAGATAACGAGATATTCGCGAAAAACAGTCTTTTTTCAACCCTCTGTAAAATGTTTAGCGGCGGTCGGATCGATGGGGACTTTTGACACATTGTTTAAAGCGATGAAATAAGGGCCCATACCAAAATTTAGCTTGCTGGGAATTATTCCGTAGATTGGGCAGATTTCCGTCTAATTTCACTGGACTACAAGTGCCAACACTCGCATATTCTCCGAGCGCGCATTGTTTTTAAAGTAATCATTCGAGGACCACCACACAGTATTTACGATGCATCTGCAGAAAATGTCGATGTGAAAATACGCCGGCGCCGCGCGAAATGTTCATGCACAGTTACTTCGATCTAACAGGTATAGGGTAAGTCCGGGACAGTTGGCTCACCTAACATAAAATGGCTTTTAAAAATGATACTGATATTATTTAGTTAACAGAATAAACTTGGGTAATAAGTTTAAAATTCTGTGGTGATTCAGAAGAAGTGGTCAACATTTCCTGTAAGAAATAGGATTGAAAACTGAAGTCATGCCATCTGATCGTCTCTCCCCATGTGCCGGGAGAGACGGTCCGCGTCTTTCAGAGAGATGGCTCATGTAATTTATGAAAAAATAAAAAAGAAAGCAAAATCATTTATGAGTAAATACTACAACTACAGATTTATCAGAGTTTAGTAAATGTATACAAAAGCGAACAAATAAAATAAATAAACAAAAACTTTCTATTTATTGTATTTTTTAGAGTTTAACTATTAAAATCGTGATGTAGTTAATGAAGAAAATAAAAATCTGTTCGTGAAATACATAAGTATTATCTGAAAAGTACGAAAGACGGGTTGAAACTTGCCAATTTAGATTTCCCAATTTCATCATCATTGCAATCCAATGAATATACTATATTTTTGAGTAATCAAATTTATTATAGACATTTTTGATATGGAAGGAAAGTTTAGTTAAAAATTAATTAATAGAAAACTGGGAAATAAGAATTCTTCTTAGAACTTTTTACCAATGTTTCTTATTACTTACTCACGTTGACTTCATTATTAGACGCAGCATTTCGCTTCTCTTCGTGCGAATCTTAATCGATCAATTTCTATGAGAAAATTGCATTTGTCTCACATAAAAATTTTCCTGCAACACAGTTTATATGCCTATACTCTCCATCTTAATTCAATATTAAAATTGCTGTTCAGTATGTAAATGGTACATTTTAGAGTTATAGAATGACTCTCGGATCTTTGCACTTACTCTGTGTAATTACTGTTAAAATAAACGACTTAACGTGATTTAATTAAATGTTACGAAGCAACTTCGCAGCTTCCGCCATTATTTGTCGTTCTTTTCATTGTCATTTCTATAGGCTTTTCAGCTTGTCTGTGAGCAAAGATGGGAGGTTAATTTTAAATTGAAGTGAGAAGTTCTCCTTCGATTATTTCACAACAGTCTGCTGCAGTTGCATGTTTTATAGGGGTGAATAGCCGCAGAGAAATCGATTTCAGGTCTGCAAGGGACAAGTGTCATTGCTTCCACTTGAACGGTCTCCGTCAGTATATTGTCCTTAGATGGAATAGAATCATGTTTCACGCCACAATATTCAATATTCAAGAATTTAAAGTCATGAGTAATTTTGAAAATATCTGATTTGGAATTGTACGAATTCTTAAAGATTTTGGTGCTTATATTTGCGAAAAAAGTACATATAAAAGAAAAAAAAAACAACACGATAAATTTGCATTAAAGTTTAATCAAAATTGAAGTACAAGTTTATAAATAAATAGTTGACATTTTTGAATGTACCTATACTGCGATTATTGATAGCAGAAATTATGTTAGAAGGCCCAGAATTTTGTTAATATGTACATTGGTATCGAAAACATGAAATATTTTATGGTTCACAAGTCATGTGTTAAAAGAGAGAATTCTAATTAACATTATCAGGTAATTGTGTCCCCTGAAATTAAAAGAGTAATTTAATATTAATCAGATGTTCTACACATAACTGATACTCATTACAGTAACTATTTCTACGCGACTATTCCAGAATTAATTATATTTGACAAAGGACTATGCCCATAATGGCATCAAATCAAATGTTTGCCTTAATTAATTGAAGTGAACATGAACGTAGATGAGACAGTCGAGATTAATTCTATTTCTGGTATGATTTCGACACGTGGTAAAGTTTACCATGCTAAAAAGATATAAAGCTGATTAAAACGAAATTTTTAATTGTTATTTCCCAAAGTACACATTTTATGCAGTTGGTCCTAAATTCACGTTGAATACTTAGACTGAATCTGCGTCACTAAAGTGCCACACGCCGATTTTGATGAAACTTTGCGGATTTGTAAAATAATTAGAAATATTTGCCACGTATTTTTTTTATCGGTCATCGTTCACATCTAAGGCGAGATAAAACAGCCCTTAAAGTTAGAATTGTGAAACCTAGTATTTGGTCGAATATCTTGGAAACTGTTAGAGCTAGAAGGACGGTGGAAATGAAAAAATTGTGTATCTTTAATAAGGAATCCATTTAAATAATACATTGAAAAATAGCATTATTTTGTTAATTTTTCTGATCAAATGTTACTCCATTTTCGCGTACATTTGTGTGTGACGTACAACATACTTCGTAATATTGAAGAATATTTAACATGAATTTCATATTTCAACTAGTTTAATTATGCCCGCGTTGGTTGCGTTGTTTAAATTGTGTTTGATAAATTGTATTTCAAAACTACGCACAGACAACGCTTTAGTGAGAATTGTAGATTATGAATACGAACAAAGTAATAAAGATTAATATAAATAGTGTAGCGTGCAGAAAAGGAAGCTTCGAGAAACGCCGACCATCGAGAAGCTTCCCGAATACGCTTGTAGGCTGCCCGTGGGCAGAGACGTGCGTGCGCGGAACCGCGCTTAACGACGCGTCTGTTGATTTTTGCGGCCGCGGATAGCAACGATCGGGTATAAATTACAGGCCCGCAAAGGCATTTCCTTCTTCGCTGTCGTCATATTTCAAATACAAGCTCGCCAACGGAGCGGAGCACTCTCACTCACCTTTTTGGCACATTCACATACCAGTCACTACGCTCGGCGGTCGTTCAGCTGTAGTTTCTGGCTGCTGCGCTGTCCTCTTCCAGGACTATTATCAAGACCAGGCGCCCATTTGACAGACGGAGTGCCTGTTTCAAGGATTCTCATACACTTGTCACTTGGCTAGGTGAGAACCTCCCACCAAAGTGGCAAAAGAGGTGTAGCAAACTCACCAGTGATCTCACGGTGCCGAGGCCCTCGGAGGCCTCGGGCTCCGACGTTATACTTCAACGGACCGATCCGGCTCCAAATTTGCCTGTTGATGGCCTCAACATGAGCCCTACCAAGCCCTTCAAAACCGGCGCTACGGGATCGAACGGATCCCCAGTGCAACCCAATCGTCCTACCATCGTGTTAAAAAACACTCCGGTGGAAATTCGTGACAGCTCCACCCGTCCGGGTGAAAATGGCATGGACCTGGAGGTCTCTCCTAACATAACTGTCAAAAATCGTTGCGGAGTTTTGAGCTCCTTTTCGACCAACTCTCTGTACAATGCTCCGGGAGTGTCGACCTCCTCCACCACACCCCACCCCTGGGTTCGAGCTCTGTTACGGATCAGAACCCGACACATCTGCCTTTTGCTGGGGCGGCTTCCTCTCTAGTTAAACCGCCTCCTATATATGTGCAGAACTTAGACGGAGACCTCGTGAAGCTCTCGGCCTCGCTCAAGGTCGACTACGGCGAGGGTTTTAAACTCAAATTTTTAGGTGACAGGATCAGGATCCAGCTGGTCAAGGTCGAGGACTTTCACGACCTCAAGAAAAAACTGTTCGGTGGAAACAAGGCCTCCCACACCTTCAACATGGACGCTCAAAAAGCGCTGGTCGTCGTTCTGAAGGGCCTGTCCAGGATTCCATCTGAGACCGTCCTGGCTGACATCAGGGAGCAGGGTCTTCAGCCGCTGTCCTGTAGTCCTCTGGTTCCTGCGGGGAAAGGGAAGTTTACCTATTGTACCTACAAGGTGGTCTTCCCGCAGTGCACCTCCTTCAACGCTGTGACCCAAATTGGGCACATCTTCTATACCACAGTATACTGGGAAAAATTCCTTTCCTTGAAACCGTACACACAGTGTTACAGATGCCAACCATTTGGACACTCCTCGTCAAATTGCAACCACCCACCTCGTTGCGTCAAGTGCGCTCCTCATCTGACGAGGGAATGTCTGAGAGCTACGGGGGAAGCCCCTAGCTGCGCAAACTGTTCTGGAGCTCATACGGCTAATTTTTCAAAATGCCCTGCTCTTACCAAATTTCTGGCTGCTAGGAATAAACAGACAAAGGTCCCTCCCCTCGGACCGCTGACCTCAACAACAACTCCACTCCGCTTTTTTCAAAGGCTTTTCTAGGGTCGTCGGTTGTCCCGGTGCAGATGGGCCCGAAGCCCTTTTACCGTAACGCGCTGGTGACCAGGCACGGTACCGGGATTCCTGCTGGAGCGACTGCTTCACGCCAGGAGCCCTGCCCTGCTACTCCTCTCGACGTCGACGCTTTCATGGAAACGCTAAATATTTGCAAGGAAATAGGCAAATTCTGCGACGCAGGTAAAATTTTAAAAGCAGCAACTTGCTGCCTTCCTTGAAGTTGCCCAGTCACTCGACTAGATGGCTCCTATTCCAAATTTCATCTTATGGAACGCTGGCTCGGTAGCCAGTAAAAGAAATGAGCTTCGTCTGGTCCTGCAGAGCAGCGAAATTCACGTTGTTCTCGTTACAAAGGCCTGACTCTCCCCAGGAGTTGATTTCTACATTCCAGGTTATAGCGTGGTGCGTGCTGACCGAACCACGGGCACTGGCGGAGGCGCTCCGATCGTCATTCTCGACTCCATCCCGTTCGCGCCGGTTCGACAGTCACAGGCGACTCCATACGAGGCTGTCTTCGTCAAGAGGAGACGCGTCCCTCCTCCTCATGGGAGGCAACCGCGACTATCTTCCGGCGCTTCCCGGCGCCCGCGTTAACGGCCGCTGTCGGTAGTCCCGCAGCGGAAGCAGTGGGCCTCCGGCACGCAGAGCCCCCATCCGGTGCCCAGCAGGCAGCCCGACCGAGGCACACACTGGACACCTAACGGCCGCCCGACAGTCAAGAGCCGCGTGCCCCGCGGCACCGCACCGGTAACAGGCGTCGCTCCTGTCCACGGTCTCCCTACATACCTGCCGGACGTGCCAGAACATCAGGCACCGGTCCCACTGCAGAGCTCTCCTCTGCAGTGGTTCAAACCTCGCGGTGAGGAACCCAAGCCGTATCACACCGGTGCCCATGACACTGGAGAGGACCGCGAACGGGCACCTCACCCACGCGGAAGAGTCCCGAGCCATCCCGCCGGAAGACGCCGAAGCGGACGTCGATGGCGGAACACTCGTCCGCCGACGCCAGAGCCTCTCGCACCATCACAGGGGTCGCAAGCTCGGTGAGCCCCCTCAGCCGCGCCTCGCCCCAGCTCTGGGGACGGGAAATCCGCACCCCCTTGCCTTCTGTGGCCGTCCTAAGGGCCGACGCCAAGGCGTCGGCCTTCATCGCGGAGCCCCGTCCTGGAATGGCCAGGACCAGGGCCCCGGTGGCGGCCCGCTTCGGGCGAAGCGCCGTGATGCCCAGGGGCTCCAGGCTGACAGCCCGCATTGTCCCCGCGATGGTCGAGGCAAAGTCCGCCTTCCTACCCGGCTCGGCAAAAAGGCCAACAGCCGCGCTCCACGGCAGCCACGGCAAACGCGCCCCCGGCGGCGGCTTCTTTGGCGACCGGCGCGCCGGATGGGGGGCCTGACGGACCAGCGGGGATACCCCCGGCGACCCTCTTTCCCCGCCTGCCGGCAACTTGGGCCCAGGTCGGCGGGGCAGGGGCCGCCGGGACGCACGGCCTGGTCAGCCCGCTATCCTCCTCCCTCGCTCCCTCGGCGGAAGCGCACACGGGAGGAGGCTCCATCCCCACCAATTTCCCGGGGCACACCGAGGTGGCCCACTTGGCCTCGGAGACGCGACCCTCCTCCAGAGCGGTGAGCCGCTCGCCCAGCGCCATCACCGCCTCGCACAGGCGCCTAAACCGCTCGGCGACCATCTCCGCGAATTCCGCGAAACGGTCGCCCGTCGCGTCCGGGAGCCCCTAGAGCTCCAACGGCGCGTCGGCCGCCCCCAAAACAGGAGAAGCGGAGCGAGCCAGCTCGTAAGCGAATGCATCCGACTCCGCCCGAAAGCGGTCCAGCTCGGCGCCCAGCGGCGCCACCCGTTCCGCACCGAGGCCCATCGCCTCGTCCCGCTGAGCTGCCAAGTCCGCCGTCCTCTCGTTGGCAGCCGCCAACTCCACAGCAAGGTGGTCGCAGTCCCCCCGCATGGCCTCGAGGAGGTCGAGCTCCCCCTGGCAGCCAAACCTGGAGGCGGCCGCAAGATCGTCGATGGATCGAGGACCTGGAGGCGTCGCGACGCACAGCGCCCGCCACCGTTCCCTCCTCCAACCGCCTGAGGCGCTCGCTTCGCCTCATCGGTGCCTTGGGCAAGGCCCCGTGCCCGACACCCGTCGCCGCATCATGCGTGCAAGCGGTGCCCCACTCTTCATCGGTGTAGCTGTCATCGTTACTGAGTGATGGACCACCAGCCGACCCCTGACGCGTCCCCCTTTCCCTCGAAGAAGGAGAGGCCCTGGTCCGCCCCAAGGCCGTTGGGACTAGTTGTTCCTGCGCCTGCGTCGTTCCCGTTGCCGCGCGGGGTTGTTAAGCGCGGAGTCCGCACTGCGCTGAGGGGGAGGTAGCGGATGAATCGCTAGTTTGCTCCCGCAAAAAGTCCTCCCCCTCGAGCGCGCGACTCCGCGCCCGAGGACGACCACCGTGGAGTTTTAGTGGGTGCAAGCCCCACATAACCTCGTCCCTCCCCCGGGGGGGGGGGGCGGGGTATCCTTTAGGGATTTCTCCACGTCAAAAAAAAAAAAGGTGTTGAAGTCGCCCCCAGGGAAGGCCCCATTTTTGTGGGGGCTGTTCTGTCGGAGCTGCTTATGCGCAGGGGGGGAAGGCAAGCGAATGTAATCGCTAGCTTGATCTCGCGCAAGTCTCGCCCCCCAGGCGCGCAGCTCCGGCAAGAGGATGACCACCTTGGAGGTTTTAGTGGGTTCGAGTCCCACATAACCCTCGACCCTCCCCCGAGAATTGGGGGTATTCGTGGGTGTTTGCGATTCGAGCATTAGTTACTTTCACCGCCGCTCTCATCTCACCGCAGCACCTTACGGGCAGCGGAACACGACGGCAGATCTACAATCGATGGCCGAATCAGATCTTGCCGTCCGCGCGATCACCCAATCAGAGCTCACTTCCGTTTGGCGCGTCGAGAAGCTTCGAGAAGACGCCGAGGCGGAAACGACGCTCGGGCCATGGTTCACTCTTGTTCATACAGTGCTTAGAATCACACGCATCTCGTACGATCTCATTTCTGTATACTCGTGTAGTTTCTCAGTATTATCAAGCGTTCATCTAACAATCGCTCAATACACGCAATCATCGCGCAATCTCACACAAGCTCAATCGTGCAATTATTGTAAGGGCTCAACGTCGGAGACTCATTGCGTGAAAAGCACGTGTCGGTGCGAGAACATTCTAAGCTCACCGCGTGCGTCGCCAATCGCCAGAATTATAACACACGCGTCTCCGCTCATCCTTTTGTGTTTTTAAATAAACGACGTAGTTATTGTGAGTTGCTGTGCTTTGAATTGACTTCGCCAACCATAACCTATCCCGGCGCGAGTTTACATCTATTCGCGAACAGTGGGGATTTCCTCCAAATAAAAAAAAAAGGTGTTGAAGTCGCCTTCCCAGAGGCGGGAAGTAAAGCCGTGGCCTCGGTGATGTTCCGCGGTATGTCATCGGTATTTCCGGGGTGTCTGCTGCGGAGCCCCTCAACCTTAGAGAGAAAGTCGAAGGCGGTGTACCTCCGAGATCCGTAATCTTAAGGGTGTGCAGCAACGACCCTTCCCAAAACTCCGGCGACGCGAGACGGACCACGCGTCCGCGTCGCTACTTCTGGGGGGGGGGGGGGTCGCATGATGTTGTGGAGGGGTGAGCGTGCTCCCCGGCACCCCCACCTCGCGACCCCTCCGCGGTCGAACATTAACTGTTCGACCGCCTACCGCGGGAGCGCGTGAAAACTAGCGCTTATAGCTGACCATCCGCTGCTCCCCGGGGGGGGGGGGGGGGGGCTCTGACACGAGGACCCCCCAGACCGAAACTCCGCCGTCGCGCGTCGCGCCCTACTCCGAGGCGGCCCTGACAAGGACCGCTCCGACCCGCAGTAATGCCGACGGGGAGCGGGGGCGACGCGCGAGGCTAAGTCGCCGCCCTACTTCCCCCGGCTCCAGGTCATCTCCTCCGCCCCCTCCTCCTAGGAGCGCCGAGACGTGACGGATGCCCGGTGCGGATCCGGTCCCGCTCGGCCTCCTCCTTCTCTTCCATCACCGCCTCCGCTAAAGCGGAGACGGCCCTCCAACACTCCCGGTCTCCCGCCATCCGACGCACGACCGTCGACAGCAAGAGATCGGGGCCCAGCTGCGCCTCGAGGACACGCCGATCGTCCACCCACTCCCGGCATCTAGCCAGGGCGTGGTCGGCCGTGTCCTCGTCGCCCGAGTCGCAGCTGAAGCACTGCGACGACTCCTCCCGCCCTATGCGACGCAGGTAGGTGCCGAAGCAACCGACACCTGTTATGACCTGCGTCAGGCACTTCAACACCTGTCACAGACCTGTGGTTCTGAGGGCCACCCAGGGCGCCATGCGCCCTCCTGGATGGGTGCGCCTGACGGATTGGGATACCTACGGCAGAGTCACCAGGGACTTTCGGCCCCGATCCTCCTTCTCGAACTCCCAGGACATCGACAGCTGTATTCAGCAGCTTGATGGTTTTTTAAAGAGTGGCCTCAGAAAGTCCTCTTCGTTTATTCCATCCAAGAGCGTCAGGGACTTTTCTCTCGATCCCAAACTTTCTTCATACATCAGGCAGAGGCGTGGGCAAGGCGTGCTTGGCAGCGAACCAGACTGCAATATTTTTGCCACATCGCGAAATGTCTCACCACTGAAATAGACTGCAGGCTCAGGTCAACAGCAGGCATCATTCTGGTGCAGCTACAAGCAACTCACGCGCTCGCCGCCGGTCATTCCGCCGCTTAGCGTGGGGGGAGCATTGCTGAGCGCCGACGGCGACAAGGCTGAAGCTTTCGCGGAGGCCTTCGCCGGGGTCCACAGTCGCGTCTCGAGGCTGACGTCTCCACACGCATTGATCGTGAACGAGTTTGTTCACCGCTTGGATGAACACTCCTGCCCTTCCCCCCTGACGGAGTATAACATTACTCTGAAACAGGTCAAGGAGGCCATAGGGAGACTTCGGGTCAAGAAGGCCCCGGGTGGTGACGGGATCTCCGCCATAATGCTGAAGTCTGCATCCAGTAAGGTCTGGTTGCAGCTTTGCTACATCTTCAGGTCCTCGTTAATATACTCCTATTTTCCAGTGCCCTGGAAAGGTCTCACCAATCCCTAAACCAGGGTAGCCTAAGTCTAGCGTGGACGGTTACATGCCCATCAGCCTTCTCCCAGTGATGGGTAAGGTCTTCGAGAGATGCATCCACTGGCGTATGGTGGAGCATCTGGAGGGCAGTGGGGATACTACTTGTTTTTAAGCGTAATTGTTACATGGATACACTGCTGGTTCAGTAACAACGCTCGATTTTGAATAACAACGTTTATTGTAATTGACCGTTACTTGGTCGACAAATGTAAAATGTAGTAAATGTATTAAATGATATATGTCTTAAACGTATGTGTATAAAATGTGTATGGCCGTTTCCAAGGCCGACAGGAGCCGAGAACCTTTTCGTATCTTTTTGGTCTGAGTTCTGGTCTTCCTTCGCCGCGTACCCTCTAACGAAAACTTCGATTTGCCCCACCACTTGGTCTGCCACGGAGGTCCGTTCAGGGTGGAAATCTTCGCTTCCAATCAGTGTCCTTAAGTGACATGTTGGGCGTTTCCCTGGATTTTGTTAACACTCCGCCCATCTTTCCGCATAAACAAAATGCAGTGGGGAGATACCGTACCGAGACCCCGAGACAGGCCCCAAGGCCCGCGGACAGAAACGACCCTCATGTGCGCGACCTGTCCAGGGGGTTTATGACGCATCAATCGTTATTGTGCGCCAGGAGAGACTCCAAGACCCGTCATAACTGGGATTTGGAGTTTTCCCCTGTTTATGGTGCCAGATGCTTAACAGCCACAATAATCGCGCTAATGAAATTTTAAGCTTGAAAAATAGCGCAGAGAGCACGTCCGCATCATAAACCCCGTGGCCTTTCGAATCCTTAACACTACTTAACCACCAATTCAGTTTTCGCCCTGGCCACTCGACGGTGCATCAGCTCGTCAGCGTTGCCCAGCTTGTGGCTCACGAGCTTAATGTGAACCGATCAGCCATGGTTCTTCTGGACCTCTCGCGAGCCTTCGACGCTGTCTGGCACGAGGCCCTTCTCTACAAATTGAACGGAGCAGGTTTCCCCTGGGCCTTGGTCAAACTAATCCGATCTTATCTGGCAGACCACTCCATCTACGTGTTTATCAAGGGCAATAACTCCTCAAGGCATCCGGTAACTGCTGGGGTCCCCCAAGGTTCAATCCTGGGCCCCCTTCTCTTCAACATCTTCATCAATGACATTCCCGTCGTCAACGACTGTTCTCTGGCGCTGTATGCTGATGATACTTCGCTCATTTCTTCCTCGTGGCAGTTTAAACCTCTGTTCCTCAGGTTGCAGATTTACCTCGACAAGGTCATTGAATACTTTAAGGACTGGAAGCTGACTGTCAATCCAGCAAAAACTCAGGCCATAAGAAGAATCAACCGATGGAAACCAGCCCCTAGTGGCTTAAGGCTGAGTGTGGACGGGATTGACAGCAGCTGGTCCAATGAAGTCAGGTATCTCGGTCCGATTCTCGATACGGGCCTGACGATGGGACCCGCTGTCATGGACAGGGCCCAAAAGACGAGGACTGCCCTAGCGGCCATCACTCCGTATCTCCAGCCATCCTCTTTCCTCTATCGTAAACTCAGATTAACCATCTACAAGGTCTGCCTGAGGCCTGTCCTAACTTATGGACTGCAGGTATGGGCCAGTGCGGAAAAAACCACTCTTACTGCGACCCGTATTACGCAGAGTCGTGTTTTAAAGATAATTCTGGGGGGACCATTGAGGTATCCCACTTCTGACTTGAATGATGAGGCTGGTGTCGAACCCTTCATGGACCACATCCAAAGGATGGTGTCGAACCCTTCCTGGACCACATCCAAAGGATGGTCTCAACCTATTCTGTCGAAAATCATTGTAACCCACTGATGAGGCTAACAGGAACATACGATCGAAACCGTATCCCGCATAAGGTCAAAATCCAGTTCCCGCTCTCCTTCCAGAATTAAGCTCTCCCTATTCCTTTGGTTCCTCAAAATCGGCTCTTGCTGTCTCACGCATGATGCTTGATCGGCCTCGGTGGTTCGGTTACTCCGGGCCACCACTTCATCCATGACTTCTCTCGTCTGTTTACTATGATGCTCGCATTCGTATGCGTTTTTCATGTTGGGTTTTTTAAAAAATTTTCCCCTTTCTTCTCTCTTAAATTCACATTTTCTGTTATGCAGGTAATTCCAACTGAACCTCTCAAATATCTGTTGGTAAGGGGGCCTTCGCTCCTAGGAACAACAAAGACCCATGTCTACAAAAGAAAAAAAAAAGCATTTCCTTCTTCGCTGTTCTCAGGGAGAGGACAAGGCACGGCCAAAGGCCGTTCTCAGACAGCTTAGGGCCTCCGGCAGGAGAGTTCGGCGATAATACCTGGACGCCTGCCTGGAGAAAGAGCGCACTAGGGTCTGTTCCTGGACGCTCGGCCGATGTGGAGAGTTCGGCGACAGTGCCTGGACGCCTCATTAGAATAAAGTCACGTGCCGCATGCACATCAGAACCTGTAAAATTGCATAAACGCAGCCAAACGTAACGTCTGACTTCCGAAATTTGTAGCCCCGCCCTATCAACCAAAGCATGTAATCCTACCTAATCCGAATACACCTTGTCTGTCCAGAAATTATCCTTGTTTCCATTCACGAATGCTACAATAGTAGTAGTAGGGGAGAGGTGGGATGAAAGGGACATTTTTGTTTAGGAGCAGATAGTAAAAAACTAAATAACCATTCGAGTTCTAATTGGTAACATTAGAAAAGCCAGTTATCTGGCTATAACAGTACACGGTCCTATTAAGCTTCTCTCTATATTTACATGTTTTATTTTTGTTTTCTAAAAAAAGTGTCTTTTGTCCCTTTCATAAATTGGCTGTATTGGCAGGGACATGGGTGTTTATGAATGGGACAGTGTAATAAAACGAAGTAATATGAATATTATTCTTTTAACTATTATTTCTGCTGGTACCGAAATCGCAGTATCGATGTCAACAAGTCTACAAGTCGACGTTTTTCTTAAGTTACATAAATACCACGGCATTGCCAAAATATTTGTAACAAACTTTACATTAAGGGGACATTCTACTCTCTCGGCCGAAAAATCGGCCACTTTTCGGTGATGGTTTTTATAACGAAGTAAACACTTAATGTTTTCGAATTTCTGGGGGTATATTTTACCACTCTTGAAGTACAAGAAAGAATCTTTGTTGTTTGTTTATTTCATTTGTTTACACAAATATTTCGCAGTGAAGTTGGCGGCATCAGAATTGCTGGCGGTTGAAAGTTCGGACGACTGGATCAGCGGAAATAAAAAAAACCAAACATATTTTTATTCGCAGGAGTATGGTTATCGCGCTTACCACGGAAGAACAATTTTGGACCAAAATTATTAAAATGGTGGTCGATCAAAGTTGAAAGTACCGAAAAGGGCATTTCTTTTCTGTTTAATAGATATGAAATGTGAGAAAATATTAAAAAATCTTAAGATATTTGTGCTAAGCGGGATAGCCACTAATGTGTAGAATAACATATTAAAAATTTGGATTAATTGGTCATGGTGTTTTTTTTTTTATTACAACCGCCAACCAAGAAAATGTTGTTTCGAGAAAAACGCGTTGAAAGTTTTGAGAACCAGGCCGCTGTCGCTACAAATACCTATAACATTGAAAATACATCGAATTTCGCTCCAAAAATTTAGGAGGATATTGTAGAAGGTGCATTCTTCCGAATTCAGCACAAAAAAAATCGAAATTTTTGAGGCCGAGCGAGTAGAATGTCCCCTTAAAGTTTTGAGAACCAGGCCGTTGACGCTACAAATACCTATAACATTGAAAATACATCGAATTCCGCTCAAAAAATTTAGAAGGATATTGTAGAAGGTGCATTCTTCGAATTCAGCAAAAAAAAAATCGAAATTTTTGAGGCCGAGAGAGTAGAATGTCCCCTTAAGCTTACATATTTAAATAACAAAAAATAATCCTCATATAAAAAAACAATGGATAATAATTTCATTAAAAACCAAACACATAATCCTTAGATTAATCCAAACTATGTTAATTAAAAGATCTTAATTGTCACCAAAATTGATCAAAAACATATAGATGTGTTGTAAATATTCTTTTATTACCAATGTCCGGTTTATCATAAGATTTTAAAAGGAACACTTAGGAAAGGTGTGTCCCATTCATAAATATGACAACACAATTGAAAATCTAATCTCTACAGTTAAAATATTAAACAAAAGATTATCTAACATGTATCTTATTGTTCCTGTATAAATATCAGCCCAGATGTAATAATACAGAAATCTGTCATTGGTAACAGCACTTGGCAAAACGTTTCGAAAAAACATAAAAAATTTTACTTTGAAGCACGAAAAAATTCGACCGTGTATCACCGCCGTCTTTGAAATGTCAGCGACTTGCAGTTAGGCGTGTTTGGGCATGCATTAGTGTTGCTACAAAATGAAAATACTTTCGTCGTGGGAAGATCCTTTATCTTTCATATGTATAATTGCAATGTCCCTTTCAATACGTGTCCCTTTCATCCCATCTCTCCCCCAATAATAATGAATCTAATACTTGACCAATTCTTATACTATACTTTATTAAGAGTCAGTTCGTTATTAATATCTTCGCATTTCGTGTTTTTGTTACAACTCTCTAGTAGGGGCATTTATGAGTCTGTGATTATTTCTACTCGTAGAATGTATCGGCACAATTTAGCTGGAAAATTCAGGAACACCCGATATATACCTCTGATTTTGTACTTCCTTTTCTAGCCTCGTTGAAGATAATCCACTAATTCTAATTCCAGCAATGAATTTAAATCTTCGCTACGCATACTTCGTAGTGGGATGGAGCCAATCACACAGTGTCCTTCGACGGAATCTAATTCTTGCAGTACGTTCTTCTAACATTCTTGTCGTAAAACATCTGTCAGAACATCTAATGTTAAGTAGCGTAACCAATTGGGAATCAGACAATTAAATACACATGTATAATTGTCGACTTAAATTGTTCAACTATTATTCCCTTGTTGCCTCACGAGGGAAGATCCCCAAACCAGAAATTCAAAAAATTCTGAGACTTTGTGAATATGTAGACGATTTCCTCCTGATTATAACGCAATTTTTGTTTGCTGCCCAAATTCACTCTAAGGGAGTCTAATTGACCCCGGAAAATCCGGTTATTTTCCGATTTTGTGTTATAACTCGTGAACTTTAAAATAATTTTTTACCAAATGATAGATCTAATTAAAAGAAGTAACTTTTGTCTTGAAACTTTTTTTCTATCTCTTATAGTCCGGGAGCTAGCGACACTTTTTAATGACTCATTTGTTTAAAGTTGGTTTATGTTTTTTTCCACTATATTTGTGCTACATATGCACAAAAAGACCTCCTGCCATAACGATAGTGGAACAACGCTTATCAGCAGCGTGTCAATTATGTAAGAAAATATTGTGCAAAATTCTTCTTTGTTTAAATTTGAACATTTTTGTACTAATAATAGACACCATAAAACACCGAAAAATGATCTGCTGCCACCTTAGTTGCGGAACGGCATGCTACTGCCAGTCCTATAAACATGTTAAAAAAATTAACTCCATTGACCAAAATGTTTGAAGCTGAAATTTTTTTTGGTGGTAGTTTTAATCATAAAATGGAAGAAAAACGATTGCTGCCAGTCCTATCGTGGAACAAAAGGTTTGGCAGGAGCCCCCAAAGGTACGGCGCGACGCACCGCGCAGAGTTACGTTCACAGGGTGTGTGCAATTCAACATTCATTTTCTCCGCCGTGGTCATATATTTAAAGCTGAATTTTTTTGTACTAATTGTTTACATTAATAAGTGTAAGAAAAACGTTTGCTGCCAGTCCTATCGTGGAATAAATGGCTTGGCATGAGCCACCCTTCGAGTGAATTCGGGCAGCAAAAAAAAATCGCGTTGTAATCAGAAGGAAATCCCCTGCATATTAACAAAGTTTAAGAATTTTTTGAATTTCCGGGTTCGGGATCTTTCCTTGTTAGTTAATATACTTGTTAGGCCCCAAAATTTTGTTAAATATAAAGTTATATATTAAAATCACCTCGAAGATAAAGAAGTTTATTAAAATTGTTTTTTAAATAAAGTAATAAATACTCGGCAAATTTTTCTAAAAAAAAGTTACTCACTTGCCACAACTGACTCAAACAAAAATGGATATTTTCTATTCGTTGTTCAATTGTTAAAACCACATTACCCATTCTCACGAAATAACCCAACTACCTAATAAGGTTTCAAATGCAAATACTACATTAACATACAATGGTAATGTTAAAGGCCATACTCAGTGGTCCAATAATTCCATCCGTTTTAAATGCGATTCATTTTCAGGCATATATCAGGGACCTACATACATTCTATCTGCCTACACATGTGAAGAGCAATATCTCGGATTGATTCATTCAATTGAAAACCACATTTCATTTCGGTGCGAGCGTTTCGTCTGGATGATTCGCGTAATATGCGGTAAAGCAAGAATCGATGAATTTTAAACATTCCGCAATCAGAAAGAGCTAGAATATTGAGTTGCATCTGTATTCTTCTGGGCCATTATAACTACCCCAAATAGCACAAAGACATCTTATGTACGTCCGAAGGACGTCCGTTCCGGACATAGTGTACGTTCCGAGAATGTCCCGAGAAGGTCCATATATCCTCTGTACGTCCTCGTTAAGTTCTTTAAATGTCGTAGGAAGGTCCTATTTACAAAGTGGGAACGTCCTGAGGACGTGCTGTGTCAACATTCTCAGAACGTTTTCCGAACGTCCGAAAGTAAAGTTAAATACGTCCAAATGGCGTCTTAAAGACGTTTTGCAAATGGTTTAAAAGCGCCTTAAAGACGTATTCATCAAGTATGGGTTAGGACATTAAGAAAAAAATTTTGGCGGTGACGGGAATCGAACCCAGGACTCCCAGATTACGAAGCAACTGCTTTTCGCAACTACTCAAGACACTTCCTTGCAAATAATTTCAATTTCTAGGTATATAACGATTATTAATAGTTTATAAGAAATGTGTATTGCCGCGAAATATTCTACAGAATATCATCATTCGACCTCTAGACTCATTGCTTAAAATTTCATATTCGTCTCAAGACAGATGTTTTAACGACGACTTAAGACATACGTCTTGAAGACGTTGTAAGCTACCTGGGAACATTTCAGCATTTCAGCGTCTTCATTGCACAAAAAAATAGCGCAAAGGCGAGGTTCAGTCGTAAGACTGTTTTGCAACCGAACCTGAATCATCTGCAAAACCTACAAGACGGTTGTTCTTCGAACATCTGAAATGTAGATCTTCTAAAGATTCACAAGACTTACGAGACGAATGTTCTCGGAACAGTCGAAATGTAGTCGTGCAAAATAATCACGTGACTTACAAGATTGTTTGATGTTTCTAGAACATCCGAAATTTAAGTCCTAAGAACGTCCGTAGGACTTAAGAAACGGACGTTCCTGGGACATTCGAAATTTAAGTCCTAAGAACGTCCGTAGGACTGAAGAAACGGACGTTCCTAGAACATCCGAAATTTAAGTCCTAAGAACGTCCGTAGGACTTAAGAAATGGACGTAGGACGTTCGGATATAAACTGGACATGAAAAGGACGTCCTTGGGATGTGCGGTGCTATCTGGGACCAAACTACAGCGTACGCATTATCTAGATATTTTTCTAGATTTGCATTTAAAGCCGTATTTAGCCTACATTTTTCGTATACGTTGAGTCGTCAGACAGGTGCACTTGTCCGATAAAGCGTTCACCCATTATTTCGTCTGTCAGTTAGTATTAGTAATATTTACGCAGCAGGAACGGAAGAAACTGTGTCGTAGAATATTTTCTGCGACATAGTACTAATGTCATGGAATGACTATGGAACTGAATGTGCAACATGCAGCTGTCATCAAAACTTGACTGTTATTTTATAATATTGATTTTCACTAAAGTTGCTTACCTAATTTACGTTCGTTGCCAAGTGAATTTTTTTTGCTTATCTTTTGCATTCCCCTATGGGCCAAAGAAGAAGAAAAAAATGTGACATAGAATACGTTAAGCTTTTATGAGAAGACTTGCTTTCCACACGTGACAGCGCACTTTGCCTCAATCACACACTTGTTCACGTCACAGCGAATGTATTAATACAAAAACCAGCGACCAAAGAAGTTTAACAAATTATTAAAGGAAATATGCAGTTCTTCAAAATATATACGCTGTTGGCAAAAAGTTTCGAATCACTTAGCAATTTTCATTAAAATTATAGACAGCGTATGATAAATCTTCACCTGACTCGAAGTCGATACCTCCAGCGACGATCACAATATTCTTTATTCCAATAGATTTTAATATATAATCACGCGATGAATCACGCGAATTTATTTATTTGACCAGAAAATCCCTGCTAACCTTAATTCGCAGAGTGATTCCAAACTTTTGAGGGGCAGAGTAATTTTAATATGTGCTTGCAGAATGTATTAAAAGATAGAATAATAATAGAGTAGGGGAGACCGGGGCTGGTAGGCCAGTTTTTCAGTTTATGAGTTTTAATAAATTATGTGGACGAAATATCAATAACCCAGTTAGTATATTTGATAGGGCATACATTTGGCTATCTGATTAAATTATTAAAGTTGACTCAATGTGACAACAAATTAGGTATTTTAATGTTTTTCTAAGACCTTCCATGCTGGTCAACCAGCCCCATGGTCGGGATTGGTTGACTTACAGTATGGGGTAGGTTGACTACTAGGGTTTATACAAAAACCGACTTTTGAAAAAACCGGTTTTCGAATACCACTATTCCCAAAAAACCGGTTCTCGAATTTTCACAAAAAATATATTTAAAATAGAAAATAAATATCTATACTTATTTTAAAAATTTTCAGTTCTTTTAATGTCTATTGAATTACAAACGTATAACAAAATAAAATATAATCTATCTATACAAAATCAAATAAATAACAAAAAAAATAACTAAAATCCGTACAATTTTTTAGTTCACTTAATATTTATGGATCCACAAAAATATAACAGAATAGAATACACTGCATTCAAAACCAAATGAAAAAAACTAAAACAACTAAAATCCGTACAAAATATAATTTATAAATCTTAATTTCATTTAGTATTTTTCTTCCTAAAATATGAACTCATGAAGATTAGTTTTACAGTAAACTGTTACTTACTACAGTATGCTTGTGTGCGAAGCGATTTCAAGTCAAAATTTTAACGCTTTTAATTAAATAATTAATTCATTTTTACATATTAATTCTAGTACATAAAACAGGTTTTTTTAAATTTGAAAATCGTTTTTTTTTAATTTAAAAACCGTTTTTTTTTTAATTTAAAAACCGGTTTTCAAACTTTACAAATTTATTAAAAAAAAAAACGGTTTTTAAACCCGGATTTTAAAAACCGACAAACCCTATTGACTACAGGTACAATCAGTTAAGAAGATGTTATTAGCAACTTATCTCAGCGGTAATAAAATAACACAATGTCACAAGAGTTGTTTCATTATAAAATATTAATTTCTTTCTTCCATATTTTAATAATAACCTGAACATTTTTTCAAGTAAAACATAAATTATAATGTATTTATAACATAGTGACATTTAAATAAAAAATAAAAATCACTTTTTGAATAACAAAATAACAATTTAATCCTTATTAACGTTATTAGTCAACCAGCCCCGACCGAACATTTTCACTTCAATAGTCTATATAACCTTCAATTATTTATGTATAAACAAAAATACTATGTCAATAGATTGTCTAATAAACAAACTCCAAAATAGTCCCTTAACATTTATTCTATCGTAACTATATAGAGCGTTAAAAAATAAAATCTTCAAGAAGAAATATTCACTTACGTAGTCAATTTTTCGACAAACGCTGATAACTGTTAAGAAACGTGCGATCGCGGGTTCTTTCTACAGTAAATCTTTCCGCAGTAGAACATATGTCGGTGCAAAGTTATTAACAATTATTCAACCTACCCCTTGAGACAACCAGCCCCGGTCTCCCCTATGTATTTAAATAACGCGTGCCTAACTTTAAAAATCTTTAAAATGACGTCCTACATCGCAAAATGTTAAAGGACTTTACTATTTCTTTTGGAAATAAGAATTTGATTCTGTCAACTTTTCATATAAATTCAGATCACCCTGTATCGTGCTACATTATTTACGTGCATCATAAATACATATATTGACACAACTCAGTAACAGTAACATATACACAGATTAATATTAATTTATATATATGTCCCAGATGTATATTCCAGCAATTCATTAACGAAAGTTATTAATACCAGCACGTAAACAGTGAAATTATATTAATCCTATTATATCAATGCAATTTAGCAGTTTTGGACAATATAAAATGCATGACATGACAATCACAAAACATCATTGAAGAGATTAATCGCATTTCACCACATATTGTTGTAATTTTGCTCTATTTAGAGTGAGGCAGCAAAGTGTGTGCCGTGTGATGGCGAAACGCACACAGCAAATAACAAAACGTACTTAAAACTGGAAGAATCAATATTCTATTACGCTTCGTTGCCAGGATAAAAAGTCAAGTGACAGTCGAATACCACTTAATCTCTTTGGAGACGGAAGCAATTGCGGTTTAAGTGGTGTCACTATCTGGTCGTGAAGGATCGATGTTTGCTGACCGTCTAAAAAATGCAAGAATTAGGATTTTACATAGAGAATCATTCGTTACGAAATTAAAGCAGTAAAAACACTTTCTGTAATAACTAATAACTGCGTGTAACGACATAGCTATGCCTAAAACATTTAGTTGCAGAGAATGTTCGAAGTATAATACTTATTTCACACACTGAATATCGTTAGCATGTAATTTTATTAAATGACTGTACTCGTCGATTCAACTCTCGTTGGACGACGAAGTTAAAAAATCCTTCGTTGAAATTATTTCAGTTAATGTAGTGCGTCTGATATTACGAGGATTAAACTACTTAGAACGTAGGTTTCACCACATATAAATCATAAGTTTACCTTGCACGAGTACGGAGATAAATTTTATCCGATTAGAGTGATTAGACGAACAAGTGCTTACGTTCCACGTTACGAAGCTTCGTTATCCAGTCTAATGAGAAAAGTCGTCAGTAATTCGTAAGTTTGACCGAATACTTAACGCTGCAAGCGAAATTATTTGATGCGATTTCATAATTTCTTTCATATAAGCCTGAGAGTAAACTTTTAAATTAGATTATAATCTGTTTATGATCTATAGCCCTTATCTTCTACACGAAGTGCATAATACTAATAGTCACACATATATGAGCCGTTGTTTTTGAAAGTGGTAAACTCCATTTTTTTGAAAAATGAATTAATGTTAGGTTTAGTCAGATATAGATATCCTCTGTTTATATTTATAATCACATGGTGTATAATATCCTCATAAATTAATAAAAAAAAGTTGAACTGTAAAATCTTTTTTTTTGAAAGTGGTGTAAGCCAATTTTTTGGAAAAAATACTTCACTATGCTAAGTGTAAAGGAGAAATAAGATTGAAATATGAATAAGTTTGTTATTATTAGTTATCTTAACGATGTCATTTACTTTTCATACTAGTTTATTTATAAATTCATTATAATATAACTGAAATTATTTCTTAATAAACTCGATTATTTGTTTACTTGTAAGTAATGAAGACGTGTATGTCTTCGTTGTAATTATTATTTTTTACATTAAAAAATACATTTCACAGAAGCCAACTTCAATTAAAATATAAATTTAAAACTGCTGTTGGTTATATTTTTCATAATATGTTATTTGTCCATTTTGTAGCTAAAAATCGTTTATTTTTTTAACATATTTATTGATTATTATTCCATAATAAAATTTACTAAGTTTATAGTTTTAATAACATTACCCAAATTGATTAACTTATACGAATATTTTTAAGTTGATTCAAACGCAAACCCTTAAATATCTCAATGTATGAATAAATGAACTTATACCACTTTCAAACACAACGGCTCATATGTATTTTGATATTTATTATAAATATGAAATAAATGGAGAAAATGTAATTTTCTATAATGGCATATATACAGGGTGTCCCAGAATTGAGGGACATCCCGAAACATGCAATATCCTGATGCAAAAAGACATCGAAAAGTCCTTAGCCGTTTTGGGATCCGGGGTTTGGTTTTCGAGATATTAACAAAAAACCCCGACCAATCAGAGCGCGCGCCTTCCGCTGGAGGTCCCGCGCTAGCGTGGCCGCGCGCCGGGCCGCGCTGCGACTACGAACAAGCAAGGCGGCATGCATCGAAGGAAATTGCGTAGAATGGTAAATGAAAAAGACGTAACAAAAAAATCCAACCTTTTGCCATGGTTTGTTTGCCATTTAAAGTGAATAATGAATAAAGGATAAATGGATGAAAATCACGTGTAACGTAAAAAGACGAATACAACTTTTTTTTTAGAAGATTCGAAAATAATAATTATTTGAAGTGGGAGGATAAGGAATACGTAAAATTCCTTGTGTTAATAACATATTCACGAAAAGGTAATGTAACAGGAAATTAACGAAAAGTGATCGTAGTTCGTTTTTGTGATAAAAATCCGTAGTTGAATAACGGCCAACACTGTTGTTGATAATGAATAAGTTGGTTTAAAAACTCGGAAGAAAAATTTACGTACGGAAATTTGGAGAATTATCTCCGGAAATGAGGCGTAGCCTGCGTTAAATTTAAAAAATAATAGTCGCCAATAATGTAACTAAAACTCACCCTTTCGGAAATTCACCTGCAGCTTAAAAACCTGGGTGACTAGGTCACTGAACCGATCCTGGTCATCGCCGCGTGCACAGCTGATCTCAGGTACACGACACCATCCAAAGTTAAGGGTCGCAACGTCAAGTGCGTCCGGGTTAATGCACCGAATATTCACTTCACTGCACGGCTACTAACACTGATCACTTAATTTATTTTTCATGGAACGTGTTGTTGCTACGTTATAAAAATTGGTGGAAATGAATTTTTACTTGGCGTTCGGAGCCGTGGGTAATTCCCCCGCAAATTCTCACGCTGCAGCACTTGCGTCCTCGTTGTTCGGGGGGTACACACAGAACATCGCGTAATACTCTCGAGCAGAGAACATTTGTCTGCGACGCGATTGCTAACTGCTGACTGACAAGATTTTTTCCAAGCGACTTCTTCTACCCCCAAATAGTTTCTCTCGTTCCATTATGAGTTGACCCCCACCAGGCCAAGAGGCTTCAGGTAAAAAGAAGCCAGCACATTTTCGGAACACACGTGTTTTGCACAAGTGCAACGAAAACTTTCACAAAAGCCCGCGCTCCGTCCTTCTACTGCCAATGTACCCATTGCTTCGAGATAGAAAACAGACACCACGTGTATCGGTTCGAAAGGGTCCGAAGAGAAGAGAAACAGAAAGTCTTCGAGTTGCTATAAAGAAAAAAATCCTGCTTCCTGTTTCCCTTTTCCGATACCCTGAGTTCACGTCTGCTACGAGGCGGAACCAAGTAAGTCATAAATTATCCGAAACTGTAGGAAACCGTTCTCTACCGCCGACTTGCGGGACAATACGGTCATAAACCGCGACCCTGGCGAAATGCTCTGGCTGATCAGCCTGATTAATTTTGGAGAACTAGAAATTACAGAGTATTATCCAGCATCAATACGTCTCGCGGAGAGACACAGGAAAAGAAGGGATAGTCCGCTGACTGCGCGTAGTCCCGCCTGCTTCGTCCTACCCTCAAATTAAAGACGGATCCCTTGTCTCTCGAGTATAAACACGTGCTCGAATTTCAAAACACAAGCACGCGTCGACGTATTCGGTGCGAGAGACTGTGGGCTTGAGGTGCGATTGGCCCCAAACTAACCAATCTGCCCTGCATCCCTCCCAAACGGCCACTGTCCTTAAGAGGCCCTCTTCACAGCGATATCTCCTCCACAAGGCCCACCTTCTCTCGCACGGAATACGTCGACGCATGCTTTTGTTTGGAAATTCGAGCACGTGTTTAGACACGAGAGATAAGCAGGCCCGATTGGTTAGTTCAGGACCAATCTCCTCCCCAAGGCCCACCTTCTCTCGAACGGAATACGTCGACGCAAGCTTTTGTTTGGAAATTCGAGCGCGTGTTTAGACACGAGAGATAAGTAGGCCCAAATGGCTAGTTCAGGACCAATCGAACTTCAAGCCCGCCTTCTCTCGCACGGAATACGTCAACGCGTATTGTCCCTGAATTGGGGGACAACCCGGGACATGTATTATCCTGATGCCAGAAGACATCGAAATGTCCTTTACCGTTTCACGTCGAGGTCACGGTTGTAAAAATCAGAAAAAGTACTACCACATTCGCTGATATGTTTTCTGTAAATTAAGCTTATTTCTAGAGTAATGCAGCTGATATTAACGTCGCAGTAACCTGTTAAAGGCCCCGTGGTGCGCCCCGTCTCAGGTAAAGCAACCGCGCGCGATTACAGTCAGCTGACCGTACCGCTACCATCCCACATTTCTTCAGTGAGGTCAAAAAACAGATCGACAGAATTTCAGGAGAATTTTACTAACCCACTCTTGGCCAATGATACTGTTTTTATAATAATCAGATTTATAAGTTCCAGCTTGTCCTTATCTTGATTATTTGTTGAAAAAGTGTCATTGCTCAACGGAAACCACGAGAAGGTGGTGGGCTTTTTCCATCAGGCGAAAACGTTATGATCATTTCGTTATAAAATTTATTATGAGGGTAAGTCAGGAAACGTACCACGGGGGTGCTATTGACAGTGCGTTTCGTTTCTATCCTCTCCGCCCTTTGTTTCGTTCGTAAAACTCATTTCGAATACTAAGGGGTTAATCGGTATACTGCTTCATTATCGGGTGGGACAACATGGTGACCGGGGCGCACTGTTCTCGACCGTCGACTCAGGGAACAATACGGTCATAAACCGCGTCCTTCTTTAGACTACGTTGACGACCAACGCAGTTAATTTTTACGATTGGTCAGAAACAATGTCAAAGAAGTAATACAGAAACGTGGGAAGTACGTCAATCGAAAGAATTGAGGTACATGGCCGGTCAGTAGTGTTTAAAATTTATGACCGGGCCTTCTTACTTCCAACCGTTAGCCCCGTCATTTGACTCTTATCCATGCCATCCTCCTGACCCATCCTTATCCTCTCCTGATGGAAAAAGCCCACCACCTTCTCGTGGTTTCCGTTGAGCAATGACACTTTTTCAACAAATAATCAAGATAAGGACAAGCTGGAACTTATAAATCTGATTATTATAAAAACAGTATCATTGGCCAAGAGTGGGTTAGTAAAATTCTCCTGAAATTCTGTCGATCTGTTTTTTGACCTCACTGAAGAAATGTGGGATGGTAGCGGTACGGTCAGCTGACTGTAATCGCGCGCGGTTGCTTTACCTGAGACGGGGCGCACCACGGGGCCTTTAACAGGTTACTGCGACGTTAATATCAGCTGCATTACTCTAGAAATAAGCTTAATTTACAGAAAACATATCAGCGAATGTGGTAGTACTTTTTCTGATTTTTACAACCGTGACCTCGACGTGAAACGGTAAAGGACATTTCGATGTCTTCTGGCATCAGGATAATACATGTCCCGGGTTGTCCCCCAATTCAGGGACAATACGCGTTGACGTATTCCGTGCGAGAGAAGGCGGGCTTGAAGTTCGATTGGTCCTGAACTAGCCATTTGGGCCTACTTATCTCTCGTGTCTAAACACGCGCTCGAATTTCCAAACAAAAGCTTGCGTCGACGTATTCCGTTCGAGAGAAGGTGGGCCTTGGGGAGGAGATTGGTCCTGAACTAACCAATCGGGCCTGCTTATCTCTCGTGTCTAAACACGTGCTCGAATTTCCAAACAAAAGCATGCGTCGACGTATTCCGTGCGAGAGAAGGTGGGCCTTGTGGAGGAGATATCGCTGTGAAGAGGGCCTCTTAAGGACAGTGGCCGTTTGGGAGGGATGCAGGGCAGATTGGTTAGTTTGGGGCCAATCGGACCTCAAGCCCACAGTCTCTCGCACCGAATACGTCGACGCGTGCTTGTGTTTTGAAATTCGAGCACGTGTTTATACTCGAGAGACAAGGGATCCGTCTTTAATTTGAGGGTAGGACGAAGCAGGCGGGACTACGCGCAGTCAGCGGACTATCCCTTCTTTTCCTGTGTCTCTCCGCGAGACGTATTGATGCTGGATAATACTCTGTAATTTCTAGTTCTCCAAAATTAATCAGGCTGATCAGCCAGAGCATTTCGCCAGGGTCGCGGTTTATGACCGTATTGTCCCGCAAGTCGGCGGTAGAGAACGGTTTCCTACAGTTTCGGATAATTTATGACTTACTTGGTTCCGCCTCGTAGCAGACGTGAACTCAGGGTATCGGAAAAGGGAAACAGGAAGCAGGATTTTTTTCTTTATAGCAACTCGAAGACTTTCTGTTTCTCTTCTCTTCGGACCCTTTCGAACCGATACACGTGGTGTCTGTTTTCTATCTCGAAGCAATGGGTACATTGGCAGTAGAAGGACGGAGCGCGGGCTTTTGTGAAAGTTTTCGTTGCACTTGTGCAAAACACGTGTGTTCCGAAAATGTGCTGGCTTCTTTTTACCTGAAGCCTCTTGGCCTGGTGGGGGTCAACTCATAATGGAACGAGAGAAACTATTTGGGGGTAGAAGAAGTCGCTTGGAAAAAATCTTGTCAGTCAGCAGTTAGCAATCGCGTCGCAGACAAATGTTCTCTGCTCGAGAGTATTACGCGATGTTCTGTGTGTACCCCCCGAACAACGAGGACGCAAGTGCTGCAGCGTGAGAATTTGCGGGGGAATTACCCACGGCTCCGAACGCCAAGTAAAAATTCATTTCCACCAATTTTTATAACGTAGCAACAACACGTTCCATGAAAAATAAATTAAGTGATCAGTGTTAGTAGCCGTGCAGTGAAGTGAATATTCGGTGCATTAACCCGGACGCACTTGACGTTGCGACCCTTAACTTTGGATGGTGTCGTGTACCTGAGATCAGCTGTGCACGCGGCGATGACCAGGATCGGTTCAGTGACCTAGTCACCCAGGTTTTTAAGCTGCAGGTGAATTTCCGAAAGGGTGAGTTTTAGTTACATTATTGGCGACTATTATTTTTTAATTTTAACGCAGGCTACGCCTCATTTCCGGAGATAATTCTCCAAATTTCCGTACGTAAATTTTTCTTCCGAGTTTTTAAACCAACTTATTCATTATCAACAACAGTGTTGGCCGTTATTCAACTACGGATTTTTATCACAAAAACGAACTACGATCACTTTTCGTTAATTTCCTGTTACATTACCTTTTCGTGAATATGTTATTAACACAAGGAATTTTACGTATTCCTTATCCTCCCACTTCAAATAATTATTATTTTCGAATCTTCTAAAAAAAAAGTTGTATTCGTCTTTTTACGTTACACGTGATTTTCATCCATTTATCCTTTATTCATTATTCACTTTAAATGGCAAACAAACCATGGCAAAAGGTTGGATTTTTTTGTTACGTCTTTTTCATTTACCATTCTACGCAATTTCCTTCGATGCATGCCGCCTTGCTTGTTCGTAGTCGCAGCGCGGCCCGGCGCGCGGCCACGCTAGCGCGGGACCTCCAGCGGAAGGCGCGCGCTCTGATTGGTCGGGGTTTTTTGTTAATATCTCGAAAACCAAACCCCGGATCCCAAAACGGCTAAGGACTTTTCGATGTCTTTTTGCATCAGGATATTGCATGTTCCGGGATGTCCCTCAATTCTGGGACACCCTGTATATATATGTAGAATGTGCATTCGGGTGGGGTGAAAAAATCAAATTTTCGAAACTCGAAACAGCCTAATGCGGAATAGTTGCGTCTAGGGAAGACACATGGAAGCAAACAATTTTTTTTTTAAATCGGTCAATATTTGACCGGGCACAAACGGGGTCACAGTTTTTAATTTTTTACCAAGTTTGGCGACTTCTGTATATTTTCATAAAATTTGCATATTTCACTGTTGAGCGTCAGAAAATATTATTTAACCACATGTGTGTTTCTATTTAGGGACGTAACGCGATTGTAGTGAAAGAGGAACATATTTCATTGATTGAAGAGCCGGTCCAACAGCTAGTTTGATCTGTAACATTCAATAGCCATCTCTTAAGGTGGGATTCCATTGAGGCAACGCAAGGCAACGTGTCGCATGCGAAAAAAAGATGCGACGATGTTGTCGGTTGCCGGTTGCCAAAAAGTTGCCTCAGTGGAATCCCAGCTTTATAGATTTTTGTGCGCTGAACACAAATCCGCAAACCGTTTGTCGCCATCACCATCTGTTTTTCAGCTTTGGACATCTTTTGAGTTCAAACACTAATAGTTAATCGGTGGCCGGTTCCGTCAAATTATTCTATGAACCCTGGCGAATACATCGATATAAGTTATTATTGCATCATTAACATTTAAATATATTTAAACAACGATCAAATGGAAAAGGACACCCGAGAATGCACCAATTTTTGCAGATATCTCTCTATATATATCACAAACTACTGGTCCAGGGGAAAATCTGATAACACCACGCGATGCAGCAGACATTTTTCTTCCGGAAAACACCAACAAAATTGGTAAGTCACGTTTCGTTTTCAATACCGTAGCGAAAGCCTATGGCAAAACGTGCGGCGCCGACAGTGGTAGTCGCGCGCGTTTAAGGGGACCTTCCGGTCTAAAAGTCGATTTTTTTTTTTATTTCATTTTTCGAATGTTCAACCTTTTAGGAATACGTGTTTAAAAGGATTTGTTGAAATTCGTAAAATTCCAGAAGTTATAGGCATTTGAGTAGCGGCAAATGCATGGGGAACAACCGGGCACTCGGCGCTCACGTAAACCTTTAAACGCGTTTTTCTCGAAACAGTGTTCTCAAAACGGTGGGACCTGTATCTCCAAAAGTTATTATCCGATTCGATTGAACCTTTTTTTATTTTGAAGAATATACTTCTGGTTAGGGGGGAACTAGAAAAATTACAAAAAATTGAAAATTTATAATTTTCAAAGGCGTTGAAAGGACGAAAAGTACAGGGAAAAGTGATTTCAAACTTCAAGTGTCGTTATTTCCTAAAATAAAATGTAATTTTTTTAATTTTTTCTAGTCCCCCCCCCCTAGCCATAAGTATAATCTTCAAAATAAAATAAGTTTCAGTCGAATCGGATAATAACTTTTGGAGATACAGGTCCCACCGATTTGGATCAATTTTTTGACGCCTTGACTTTAACGACTACCCAGGGCCGTCTGCAATAATTAATTATAAAACAAAAAATATATTTCTATAACTTAAGATATCCTTAATACAATGCAAAAAGTCCCATTAAATTATATATAGTAGTTTTCCTTTAATTAATTCCTAAAAATCACCTATTTTTTTGGGCTCTAGACCGGAAGGTCCCCTTACCCATACAGCACACTCCGTGGCCCGAAGCTTGCAGGAAGGTTCCATGGGGGTTGCCGTGGAATGTTGCCTCGGTGCGGACATAGGAACCTTCCTTGAACATTCCAGCCATGTGGCGGTGGAACATTGCCACTTGGAACCTTCCTGCCAGCCTCACGGAACGTTCCGGCCATTCTCAGGCAATGGTCACGGAGCGTTCCGGACATTCTCTGGCAATGCTCACGGAGCGCTCAGGACATTCTCTGGCAATGCTCACGGAGCGCTCAGGACATTCTCTGGCAATGCTCACGGAGCGCTCAGGACATTCTCTGGCAATGCTCACGGAGCGCTCAGGACATTCTCTGGCAATGCTCAGGCAACTTTTCGGACATTTTACAACAAAGGTTCCAGAATCGATTCTTATACCGACTTTTCTCTAATTGCTATCAATAATAATTATTGTAGTTGCAGATTATACTGTATATGTGCATATTTTTTAAAAAATCCTTATCGAAAAAGGAGAAACATTTATACACACCATTGATTTCTTAAATAAATTAGCTACACATTTTTTACATTCACACACACTATATTATTCAGAGTAGGAAGTTAAAAGTTTCTCCTGTATATTAGGTTCTTACGCTTTGTGTAGACGATGTAAGGTCAATTGTTGTATGCTTTATGTAAACTATGGGACTATTTCCGTTTATAATAATAATAATAATAACAATAATAATAATAATAATAATAATAATAATAATAATAATAATAATAATAATAATAATAATAATAATAGTATTGGCTCTGGTGGATCTTCCCAAGCCAGCGGCGTGGTGAAGATCCAGGCGTTGTGTGACGTACCTCACGTGCGACACGACAGGTTGCAAAGCCAAAGCACGTAAGAAAGCACACGCGTAAATAGTTAGAGCGTGATTAGTTATTAATTGCTTTAAGTAGTAAAAATGGTTAGAACGTGTGTGTTTTGTGGTGCAGGAGACCTGAGTGAATTGGGTGAAGTTTTGACATATCACGGGTAAGTAGAACCCATGTATATGCTACTTGTAGGTTATGTCGAACTTCTTAAAAATAAATATTTTTGTTTGTTTCATATAGATTTCCGTTGAAGAATGAAAACTATCTGCATCGTTGGTTACAGAACATGGGTCTGGGCCTGAATTTCTTACATTCAAAGAAATCTTCTCCTTGCAAGCATTCCTACTGTATTTGGACAATATAAATGTTCTTGTGTTTTCGGTCACGATATATAAGAACAGGATAAAAACAGATTGTTTCGCAAGTAATATATATGAATTATTCAAATTAAGGAGCTTATAGTAACGTTAAGTTAAAGTAACTAATATAACATATTTGATGCCTATTAACCAACTGCAAATTTCTAATTATTTAAAATACATATATTTCTTTGCTTTCTGTGCTACAAGCTTTTACTTTTCACAGTTTCCTTGTAAACATGCATGTACGGTATAACTTTCATTTCACTTTCCGTTCAATTATTTAAAGTAATGGTGATAGTTATCTTTTCATTGCTTCGCTTTAATGCACCCTGTGTTTGGCGTTACACGAATGCTGTTTGTAATGATGCCATTTTTCATGACTAAAATAATTTATTAATCACCTTTTATAGATTCATTTACTGAAAAGGATCAAATAAATTAATAGAGGATTATATGGCAGAAAAATATAGTTGGTACGGAAAATAGCAAAAACAATCATTCAGTACATTCAGACATGTACTAAAATTAGCAATGAGTAAGTAAATTTATTATTTATCATATTTCAGCACTTAAAATTGTAAAATTGTAAAATAAATGCATGTATTATTTCAGGTTCATTACATGCTGCATGCAGTAAGTACATTTTAAGTAAAGAGGACAGAAGAGCCTGAAACTGCACATACGCGGGTTTGAGAAGATCCACCAGAGTTTTTCAACAGTGTTTTTCAAAATAATTATAACACAATGAATTGTACGTTGTAGGAATGTACTAAATTCTGGCCCAGACCCATGTTCCGTAACCAACGGAAATCTATATGAAACAAACAAAAATATTTCCTTTTAAGGAGTTCGACATAACCTACAAATAGTATGTACATGGGTTCTACCATTTCTTTTGTATCAATGACACACTGTGTCCTCTCTTGCGTCAGCCTTAATCTTGGTGGTCGAACTATACCGGACTTACCCTACAAATATATCATTTCATATTTTATGTTCAGATTAGTTTTATTTACATATATTTTTTATAAGATAGGACTGATACCGTATTATTTTTTTTATTGTTATTATTGTTGCTGTTGCTGTTGTCCACTTGTACAAAAAATATATGAATATTGCCAATATTTATTGTAATTTAATCAATTTCCCTTACATTTCCTATCCTTTCTGTCATATCAGACAAATTTTGCCTAAACAACATCGCTGTAAAATCTACGAACAGTTCCGTGAGCATTGCCAGAAAATGTCCTGAGCGTTCCGTGAGCATTGCCAGAGAATGTCCTGAGCGTTCCGTGAGCATTGCCAGAGAATGTCCTGAGCGTTCCGTGAGCATTGCCAGAGAATGTCCTGAGCGCTCCGTGAGCATTGCCAGAGAATGGCCGGAACGTTCCGTGGAATGTTCCAAAAGGGCGGACATAGGATTCTTCATGGTACGTTCCATCAATGTAGCAGGAAGGTTCCGGTGCTGCACCGGAACCGTCCTGCTACATTGATGGAACCTTCCTGCCATGGGAGTGTGCTGTATGGGTAAGGGGACTAGGCAATCGAAAAATCGATTTTTTTTTATTGCATTTTCCGAATGTACTATCTTTTCTGAATAAAATGCCGTTTGGGTTATATTAAAATTCGCAAAATTGTTGATTTGGCAGCTAAAAAGATCAAGCGGTAACTTATTGCGTCGCCTTTGCCCAGAAACTTTAAACGCGATTTTCTCGAATCTTTTTTTCTCTTATTTTTTTCCTGATTGCAAACGAATGGAGGTTCAGATCGACTTGAAAAAAATTACAGGATGTGTAAAACATGTGCCATTTCGCCCCAAACCTCTGATATGATCCGTAAAAATTCGAGATTTTTATAAAAAAATTGAGGAGTCACCGGTTTTTTGCAGCGCACAAATAAGAACGAATTTTTCTCGGAAAAATCGCCGTTTTTCAGCCACCAATCGCATGATTTTGATTTAATTGTTGTTTTTATAGGTTTGGGCCGAAACTATGAATCCAACAAACAAGAATTTCGCCTTTGAAATCGGATTACGTCACATTTTAACACCGATATTAAAGCAAAACGACAGAAAAACGTTAAAATGTTTACCCGTCGGCAGCGCCATTTTTAAAGCACATATATATTTCTTATTACTTTTTTTTCAATCTGTATGGTAGTAATAAACATTGGGTAAAAGCATATATCTGGATGTGCTTTCATTTGTTTACAAATAAATAAAAGACAGAGCCTATTTCTCACGAAAAACGACTGCCTAGTCCCCTTAAGCCATTCTGTTGCCCCACCACTTCTGTTAATTGTTTCCGGGGGGGGGGGGGGGAATGTCTGCTGCATCGCGTGGACTAGTCAGATTTTCTCCTAGACCCTTAGTTTCTTAAATATATAGAAATATATCTGCAAAAATTGGTGCATTTCGGGTGTCCTTTTCCCTTTCATCGTTGTTTAAACATATTTAAATGTTCATAATTCAATAATAACTTACATTGTTGCGTTCGCGAGGGTTCATAGAATAATTTGGCGGGACAAACAACCGAACAACTATTACTGTTTGAACTCAAAAGATTTTCAAAGTTAGAAATATACATTTTTTTTTCAACATCGAATTTCTCGAAAACAAAAGGTGATGGCGACAAACGGTGTGCGGATTCGTTTTCGGCGCTCAAAAATCTATAAGAAATGGCTATTGATTGTCACAGTTCAAAATGGCTGTTGGACCGGCTCTTGAATCGCGTGTTTATGTGCTTTAATAATATTTTCCGATGTTCAACAGTCAAATATGCAAATTTTATGAAAATTTACAGAAGTCACCAAACTTGGTAAAAAATTAAAAACTTTGACCCCGTTTGGGCTCGGTCAAATTTTAACCGATTTCAAACATTTTTTTTGCCTCCATTTGTCTTCACCATAGCATCGCACATCCCAAGGACGTCGTTTTCATGTCCAGTTTATATCCGAACGTCCTACGTCCATTTTGAACATACTTATATTTCGGATGTTCTAGAAACATCAAACAATCTTGTAAGTCACGTGATTGTTTTGCACGACTACATTTCGAATGTTCCGAGAACATTCGTCTCGTAAGTATTGTGAATCTTTAGAAGACCTAAATTTCAGATGTTCGAAGAACAACCGTCTTGTAGGTTTTGCAGATGATTCAGGTGCGGTTGCAAAACAGTCTTACGACTGAACCTCGCCTTTGCGCTATTTTTTTTGTGCAATGAAGACGCTGAAATGTTCCCAGATAGCATACGACGTCTTCAAGACTTCTGTCTTAAGTCGCCGTTAAAACATCTGTCTTGAGAAGAATGTGAAATTTTTAGCAATGAGTCTAGAGGTCGAATGATGATGTTCTGTAGAATATTTCGCGACAATGCACATTTTTATAAACTATTAATAATAGTTATGTACCTAGAAATTGATATCATTTGCAAGGAAGTGTTTTTAGTAGTTGCGAAAAGCAGTTGCTTCGTAATCTGGGAGTCTGGGTTCGATTCCCGTCACCGCCAAAGTTTTTTTCCTTCGTGTCCTAACCCAGACTTGATGAAGACGTCTTTAAGGCGCTTTTAAACCATTTGCAAAACGTCTTTAAGACGCCATTTGGACGTATTTAACTTTACTTTCGGACGTTCGGAAAACGTTCTGAGAATGTTGACGAAGCACGTCCTCAGGACGTCCCACTTTGTAAATAGGACCTTCCTACGACATTTAAAGAACTTAACGAGGACGTACAGGGGATATATGGACCTTTTCGGGACATTCTCCGAACGTACAGTACGTCCGGAACGGACGATCTTCGGAAGCCCAAATAGCACAAAGACATCTTATGTACGTCCGAAGGACGTCCGTTCCGGACGTACTGTACGTTCGCAGAATGTCCCGAGAAGGTCCATATATCCTCTGTACGTCCTCGTTAAGTTCTTTAAATGTCGTAGGAAGTTCCTATTTACAAAGTGGGACGTCCTGAGGACGTGCTGTGTCAACATTCTCAGAACGTTTTCTGAACGTCCGAAAGTAAAGTTAAATACGTCCAAAAAGCGTCTTAAAAACGTTTTGCAGATGGTTTAAAAGCGCCTTAAAGACGTCTTCATCAAGTCTGGGTTAGGACATTAAGAAAAAAAAATTTGGCGGTGACGGGAATCGAACCCAGGACTCCCAGATTACGAAGCAACTGCTTTTCGCAACTACTCAAGACACTTCCTTGCAAATAATTCCAATTTCTAGGTATATAACGATTATTAATAGTTTATAAAAAATGTGCATTGACGCGAAATATTCTACAGAATATCATCATTCGACCTCTAGACTCATTGCTTAAAATTTCACATTCGTCTCAAGACAGATGTTTTAACGACGACTTAAGACAGACGTCTTGAAGACGTTCTAAGCTATCTGGGAACAGTTCAGCATTTCAGCGTCTTCATTGCACAAAAAAATAGCGCAAAGGCGAGGTTCAGTCGTAAGACTGTTTTGCAACCGAACCTGAATCATCTGCAAAACCTACAAGACGGTTGTTCTTCGAACATTTGAAATTTAGATCTTCTAAAGATTCACAAGACTTACGAGACGAATGTTCTCGGAACATTCGAAATGTAGTCGTGCAAAATAATCACGTGACTTACAAGATTGTTTGATGTTTCTAGAACATCCGAAATTTAAGTCCCAAGAACGTGCGTAGGACTTAAGAAACGGACGTTCCTGGATCATCCGAAATTTAATTCCTAAGAACGTCCGTAGGACTTAAGAAACGGACGTTCCTAGAACATCCGAAATTTAAGTCCTAAGAACGTCCGTAGGACTTAAGAAATGGACGTTCCTAGAACATCCGAAATTTAAGTCCTAAGAACGTCCGTAGGACTTAAGAAATGGACGTAGGACGTTCGGATATAAACTGGACATGAAAAGGACGTCCTTGGGATGTGCGGTGCTATCTGGGAGTACATAAGATGTCTTTGTGCTATTTGGGTTTCGAGTTTCGAAAATTTGATTTTTATGGCCCTCCCTAATTTGTATCCTGTATCAAAGTGATCAGAACGTGCACTGCCACCGCATTAAGCGGACAAATATCACTTCCCAGTGTCGACTATGATAACCAATTTTTGAAACGCGAGACATCTCGAAAACGAATGACGAGTTGCACCCAAAGGGGGTGTTTCTTGAACGGCTGGTCGAGCCCTACAATTTGATGTGTAACTCATTACTAAAGCGCAGTTCTAGTCCTCTCCTCGTGAGTTCAACAACTTGCTTACATTTTACGTCGTTTGAAAAAGTAGTAAATCTCTTTACATTGAAACGGCAATGAAGAGATTAAACGATCGCGTCGTAAGTTATGCTTATTTCAAACCCTGGAGGCAATCTTTCTAGATGCTTACCTTTCATCTCGAGGGCCACTGAACCCGCGTTTCCGTACCACATAGACGGTCGAGAATTCAAGGAAAAGTTTAAAAATCAGTCGCAGTGGGAACTGCAAGATAAACACAAAGGATCCTCGTGGAAATTAAATTTCACGACACTCGCTTCGAAAGTGGTAGGATATGGAATTAGTTAAAACCATGTACACCAGGAAAATTCTGAAAAATTTTATGTCGATTATGATTCAACAACATTCGGTATTTTTATTCGGGCTATACCGTTAAGGAACTAGTTTTTGATCAGTTTAGAGGGCTTCCCGCTTTAATATTTATTTTTAACCTAATACAACTTTAAACCATAGACTTTTTTTATACTAAAAGATGAATTAATGTTTAAAATATAAGGAAAAATTTTAAAAAGTTGAAAATAAGTATAATTTAATTATTTATAAGGTATGGAATAATAAGGTGACTAGGAACTAGTTTTTGATCATGCAAAAATACATGGGAACTAATTTTTGATCAGGTCAGGAACTAGTTTTTGATCATCTAAAATACATGGGAACTAATTTCTTATTAGGTAAGGAACTATTCAATGTAAATAATCGGATACTAATTAAAAAGAAAGTACCAAATAAACTTATTTTTGGAATTATACCATCTAAATTTAATTTTTTTTTTATAATTTTATAATGTCCTAACCTATTTTTTATTCAGGTGATCAAAAATTAGTTCCACAAGAAAAAATTGAAACTAAATAATGATCAGTGACTTTTAAAGCAAAATGATACATATAATACTAAAATTCTTGCTCTACATTGTAAAGTAAACTATTGTAAGCAAAATGTATGAAAATAACCTTTAATACCGCAACAACCAGCAAAGAAATCGACTGTGGCGTCGATGGTGATCTATTACTTCGAACAGTAAGAGATGGCGTTCAACAGGGGCTTCCGTCCAGTGGGCCACCTTACACATTTCTTTTTACGAAAACTAACAATACTAACTGCTTTCACGGACAACACATATATTTTTGAATTATCAATTTTTATGTTAGTAATTATTTCAAACAATTATTTCTTGACATAAACTTAAAAGAACGATTTATTTCATGAACTGATCAAAAATTAGTGCCTGATCAAGAACTAGTTCCTTAACGGTATCTTGATTAAAACAGACCTGTTATTTGAAGGCGTAGGTACAAAGCCATGCTGTGGAAATAATTACGCCAGCGTGTTGTATAAATGTTGTAGTGGGAAATTAATTTACAAAGATTTCAATAATAAGGTGCTTATAAGGTCTGCTTGAGCGTGAAGTAGTGAAACCCTCCGAGTAATTCCGAGGCCAACCAAACGTTGCGAATATCAGCGCCAGAGACTCCGTATCTCTTAGCGTCGCTTAAAGCAATATAACTTGCTGAAATGTATCGCGGAAACAAGTCACGTTGATCAAAGTTGCAGCGCAACGTCCGACAGAGTACCTATCATTGAAGGCATCAGAAAGTGGAACATCAATGGACAGCATCTGACGTCCAAATGACATTTAACGGCGCTCCTCCATCCAAATAGCTTCGCTGCAGGGCAATCTCCCGTAGATTAAAAGCAGACCACTCGAAATATTCTATTTTCTTGAAGTTCCTGAATTTTCACAAATTAATGCAGAGAAAAATTTGCGAACCGTCTGGTTTGCTTTAATTGACAGAGTTTGGACAACAGAACTATTTACTTAGAATTACTGAAATCAGTTCATTCTTACGAAGTGTGGTAGCTTTTAATGTGGGTGAGGATTTTGCTGGCCACTGCAGTCACAATCGGCTGACTAAAATAATGAAAAATAGTAAAACGCGCGCTATTTCGTGACTAGTAGGTATTTCCCTAAAAGGGGCACCTCTTAGAAAACGTAACCTTACATACACTACTGTACGAAAGTAGGGTAAGCAGGCCAGTAGAAGGACAGTTTAGCTGATTCCGAAGTTTACATCAAAGTGTTTCTTAGAAATATCTGTTGTATTAAAAAAAAATCAAAAGCTTCGCACGTAAAAATGTACAAATTGAAAGGAAAAAAATAACTGCAAGTATAAAAATTAATGTATTTAAGGATAAAATGATGAAAATTCTACTCCTAGCCCGGATCACCAGTAGATGGACGATAGGGCTAGCAGATGGACAGTTCAGAACCAATAGATGGACGGGTGTCTGGCTAGACGAGTAAAATACTTATTAGCTATAGTAGGTGCCTAGATTAAGTTATTTTTTGTTAAAATATAGTTTATTTCATCAAAACTAAAAACGTATGGAGTCTTCATTGCCAGAAATCGGTGCAACAGGTTATGGACCCAGGCCGCAAATAAAGTGAGGTTATGTCTAGCCTAAAGTGGCCAGACGTCCCGCATCGTGTGGGACTGTCCCGGATTTGAATTGTTTGTCCCGCATTGAAAACTGTCTCGGAAAGTGTCCCGGATTGGATATGTAACCTTTTTAACATTTTCTTAGTGGCACAAAGCAAAAATATATATCCACTCGTTCCTTTTCTAATATCATCCAAGGCTCTATTTAGACCATTACATGTATATGGATGTACGGTATATTTTTTTTAATGCTTGCCATCTAAATAAAAAAAAGAAAAATAAGATACCTACAAGTAAATGTGTAAACTGTTTGTTTATTAAAAAAAACGGCTTCGAAAGGTTTAATTCCATTCTGTCTAGGGTTTATACAAAAACCGACTTTTGAAAAAAAAACGGTTTTCGAACTCCACTATTCCCAAAAAACCGGTTAAACCGGTTTTCGAATTTTCACAAAAAAATATAATTAAAATAGTAAGTGAATATTTGTACTTATTTTAAAAAATCTCAGTTTCCTTAATATTATGGAATTACGAAAATATAACAAAATAAAATATACTCTATCTGTAAAAAACCAAATAGAAAAAATTATAATAACTAAAATCCGTACAAAATATAAATATTTTAAAAGGTGTTACTAAATTAAATATCTTTATTCCTTTAGTATTTTTTTTCTGAGAATATGATTAGTTTTACAGTAAACTGTTACCTACTACATAGTTTCCAATTAAATAATTAATTCATTTCTGCATATTAATTCTAGTATTTATATAAAACCGGTTTTTTAAATTTAAAACCGGTTCTCGAATTTTACAAATTTATAAATAAAACCAGTTTTTAAACCCGGTTTTTTAAAACCGACAAACCCTAATTCTGTCCATCTACTGAGACAAGGTTAGAAAATCCATATCAGTACATGGACAGTCATTTTTATAAGTTCTATCGTTTTATTTTTCTTTGTTCACGCGTTTATTTATAAATTGTTAATATTGGAATGCAATCATCTATTGCATACCTCTTTACAATACATCCAAATACGTTTTTTATTAACTTTAAGGCACGCGATGCTGAGCAGTAGCTAATAATAAAAGAGTGACTCGCGCATGGTGGCGTAAAATCATACATACAAATACCGTTAAGGAACTAGTTCTTGATCAGGCACTAATTTTTTATCAGTTCATGAAATAAATCGTTCTTTAGAGTTTATGTCAATAAATAATTGTTTGAAATAATTACTAACATAAAAATTGATAATTCAAAAATATATGTGTTGTCTGTGAAAGCAGTTAGTATTGTTAGTTTTAGATGATTAAAAACTAGTTCCTAGTCACCTTATTATTCCATACCATATAAGTATTTAAATTATATATTTATTTTCAACTTTTTAAAATTTTTCCTTGAAGTTTAAACATTAATTCAACTTTTAGTATAAAAAAAGTCTATGGTTTAATGTTTCATTAGGTTAAAAATAAATATTAAAGCGGGAAACCTTCTAAACTGATCAGAAACTAGTTCCTTAACGGTACATTTTTCGCATACAAAATTTTTTTTTCGATAAATATGTTAATGTTTTATAAAACAACAAACGTTTTTTCTACAAAAAAAAAAAACAATAATATAGATTAAAACTCTAGTTCTTTCAATATTAACGATTAACCAACGATTCGTCCATCTACTGGCCTGCTTACCCTATCTGGACACTATTTATTGCTGACAGAATGATTTCGTAATTGTTATAGCTATGTACACTAAACTATCATGATACAACAAAATTGATTTTCGTATAAATTGTATAAGTAAAGCGGAATAACAAAATTCCAAACCTAATGAAACTATCTTGTTAATTGGAAAATTCGTTATCTACAGGTTATTTGATTTCTACGATCTGGGCAGATAGAAAGAGTATTTCTGAACCTTTCGAGTGTTTATAAACTCTTGATCAGGTGCATGCAAACACCATATAAAGATACATCGACGAATCACGTGTTTAATATTCATGCGCTATTGGTATGTTTTTAAATGAGTAATTTGCAATTTCATAACTTGTTTATTCCATAGGAAAGTAATAAAGATTGCTTGTAGGCGCTATTTTACACACGAAAATGACATTTATGACGTATTGTTCCTACTGCCAAGTGTCCGGATTTGTTTGAACGGTAATGTACTTAGGTGGGCGTTAAGAGGATAATATTGGCTATTAACATTAATTAAATAATATTTACGTTTGTGATTCTAGTAGATATTTATATTCGAAAACAATTTAACCACATATGTTGCATAGAAGTTTAGTTAAAGGGTGGTAAAAAAAATGGAAAAGTGACTTTTCAAATTTTCATTTGGTCATACAAAATTGCAAGCTGACCTAACTGGGACTGTATAAGAAACGCAAACAGGATTCTGGACACGCTGAATCAAGAAAGAAAGACAAGAGGATAGACGGCGACGATATTATCGCAATAGTCGAACAAAGAAATGATCACGGATTGGGATAAAAGAAGTTTCTGAGGGGAGGAAAGAATATAAGGAGAAGGATAAATAAACGCAGACGATTGAAAGCTTGGCATAAGATGGAAACACAATTTTCGAAAGTGAGGTTAGAATCAAGAGTAAGTCCTAAATTCCGGGTAGAGTTGGCGGGATGCAGCTGAATGGAATCGAGTGTGGCAGTAATGGGAAGAAGTTTATGGAGGAAGAAGTAGCCGAGAATAAGAAGAGAAGATTCGGTAGGATTAAGACTTAAACAATCCATGTTGTACTAGGGTGGCCCTTTTTTATACGTGTCGAATTTTTTTTCTGTGTTTCTTTGTTCTCACCCTCTAGAACGGTGCCGTTTGATAAAAATATGGTCCCTGAAAAAGATTATTGCAATCAGACAACGGACAAGGGTGCCGAGGAGGCCTTCTTAGAATTCATCAATGGTTTGAATTTGAAGAATTTCTCAAAAGTGGTAGGTCCTATCGAAATTTTCTTCAAATAAAATTAAAAGAGCATTCAATTTTCTACAATTACTGTATATATAATTTTCTCGTGCTTCCAACCATTTTTTAGATAATAGCGTTTGAATATAGAGACCTGTATGGCGCACAGTGGGGCAAACGCGGACAAAAAGCGGACAAAATTCAATATTTTTTAAACTAATGATCCTATCGACATGCAATTGGTTTCTTTCGATTCAGAATTAATTTTTACCAATATTTACTTTTTACCATTTGGTCGTCTATAGGACTTTGGGACAGCAAAAGTTAAAAATAAGTAAACCTTTTTTTTTTACTTCATTTATACAAAAAATAATTATCTTCAAATATTAATAATCCTCTACAACAAAACCTTAACTAATTAAATTAATAATTCCAGAGCTGCGTCACGCGCTACGCCTTGAATGCGCAAGAAAGCGCAAATAAATTTTTAGGTATATATTCTCTGATACTTCCCGGTATTAAATCCATTAACGGCAACTTAAAGCGAGATAACGCGTTAGTTATTCAGTTTTTTTACGGTTTTGGTCATTTAATGACCTTTATGCGGCGGCTTCTGTTACAAAACGATACTTTTATAGTATAAAAGTGCGGGTTGTAAAATATTGACCAACTAGATAGGCTGTAACAAGCTTTAAATAATAATTAAGGACAAAATAAATTATAGCTACAAAGGAAAATTTTGATAATTTTAGCTTTATAACATTTTGCTTTTGGAAAAAGGGAAGAGGTTTTTATTCTTTGACTATTTTACGGATAAAATACAATAATAATTTTTTCCAGATACAAACTTTAAATTTTTGACTTTTGTCCGCGTTTGCCCCACTGTGCGGCGTGACGTATTGTCTACACGTGCGGACCTCTCTATATTCAAACGCTATTATCTAAAAAAAATGGTTGGAAGAGCGAGAAAATTATATACACAGTAATTGTAGAAAATTGAAAGCTCTTTTAATATTATTTGAAGAAAATTTCGATAGGACCTACCACTTTTGAGAATTGTAAAAAGGCCTCCTCGGCACCCTTGTCCGTTGTCTGATTGCAATAATCTTTTTTCGCGACTATTTCTTTTACGAAATAGAACCATATTAGGGGACGAGAGCAAAAGGAATCGCAGGTCGAAAATAAGAGCAATCCCAACGTTGTCCACCCCAATTTCAGATTTCTCTACCACGAGATTCAAGTTCCCTGTGCGGCGCAAAGGTAGGACGCCTAATTCCGAGTATAAAAAGGAACACACAACAAAACCCAGATAGCACCGCACATCCCAAGGACGTCCTTTTCATGTCCAGTTTATATCCGAACGTCCTACGTCCATTTCTTAAGTCCTACGGACGTTCTTAGGACTTAAATTTCGGATGTTCTAGGAACGTCCATTTCTTAAGTCCTACGGACGTTCTTAGGACTTAAATTTCGGATGATCCAGGAACGTCCGTTTCTTAAGTCCTACGCACGTTCTTGGGACTTAAATTTCGGATGTTCTCGAAACATCAAACAATCTTGTAAGTCACGTGATTATTTTGCACGACTACATTTCGAATGTTCCGAGAACATTCGTCTAGTAAGTCTTGTGAATCTTTAGAAGATCTAAATTTCAGATGTTCGAAGAACAACCGTCTTGTAGGTTTTGCAGATGATTCAGGTTCGGTTGCAAAACAGTCTTACGACTGAACCTCGCCTTTGCGCTATTTTTTTGTGCAATGAAGACGCTGAAATGCTGAATTGTTCCCAGATAGCTTACAACGTCTTCAAGACGTCTGTCTTAAGTCGTCGTTAAAACATCTGTCTTGAGACGAATGTGGAATTTTAAGCAATGAGTCTAGAGGTCGAATGATGATATTCTGTAGAATATTTCGCGTCAATGCACATGTTTTATAAACTATTAATAATCGTTATATACCTAGAAATTGGAATTATTTGCAAGGAAGTGTCTTGAGTAGTTGCGAAAAGCAGTTGCTTCGTAATCTGGGAGTCCTGGGTTCGATTCCCGTCACCGCCAAATTTATTTTTCTTAATGTCCTAACCCAGACTTGATGAATACGTCTTTAAGGCGCTTTTAAACCATTTGCAAAACGTCTTTAAGACGCCATTTGGACGTATTTAACTTTACTTTCGGACGTTCGGGAAACGTTCTGAGAATGTTGACACAGCACGTCCTCAGGACGTCCCACTTTGTAAATAGGAACTTCCTACGACATTTAAAGAACTTAACGAGGACGTACAGAGGATATATGGACCTTCTCGGGACATTCTCCGAACGTACAGTACGTCCGGAACGGACGTCCTTCGGACGTACATAAGATGTCTTTGTGCTATTTGGGAATAAACCGGCTTCGCTCCGTCTACGTACCCTCCCGTTAATTGCCGAGGAACAGGACTCCCTTATCGCCCCGCAACGGGGGCGTAATTATGGAAACTTGACCCAGCCGCAAATGGCGAGTTAGCTGGAACACGTCCCAAAATGCGTGCGGTTGATCCCCGGCGGATCCTCTGGCGGCGCGGCACGTGAGGTCGAAAATCGAGGGACCGTTTCGAGTAATTGAATGAAATCCGGATCGTCGGTGTTTACAGCGAAGCAACACGTGAGACCGCCAAAAGTGGCGTCGCTGCTTTCCACCCCCCTCGCACAGCTGACATCGCTCGCTCGTGGATCCAACGGAAGGGGTTTAAACGGCTGAGGATCCGCGCCGCTGATTGGCCGCTGGGGCCTGGGTCGATGGGTGGTGTGGGGGACGCCGGGTCGGGGCGAGCCTCGCAGTACCGCTTCGACTCTCAGCGCGGTAGGGTTCTTTTCCGTCAGCCCATTCGGACATCCTCTCCCCCCCCCTTAACGTCCCTGTCGCTGTCGCACGGAACGCTCAGCCCGTGATGTTTCGGAGGACCTGAGCAACGACGGAGAACAGTCGCGGCTCGTCGGCTCAGATACGCGAGCGTTCCTCAGCGTCGTTCTCGTGCAGGTGCGCGGCGCTCAATGGTACGCGGCGGGGTGCACCCACACATGTAACGCAAAAAAATCGTTCCGGTGGTCGTCGCGCGTAAAACCTGCCACCGAACCGTGACGGTTTCCACGACTGTGCCGTAGCCACCCGGTCGCCCAGCGGATACACCTCGTGCAACCACGATCGCCCCCCGTTGTCTCCGGGGGAAGATTGCTCCGACGTCTTTCCTGCACGCCACCGAAGTCCCTTGGTGAGTCGTAGCTTTTTAATTACACACTTGATTTAGGAACGCGTGGCGGGCTAAAAGTGTCGAGGTTCCTCTCGGCGATTACCGGCGGGACTAGGAATTATTAAAATTTCGAATATCCCGCCAAGCAGGAGGAGATGCTGCTGGCAGCAACGGGAGCAGTGAGGTATTGTCAGCTGCTCTTCTTTTTTTATATGTTTAGGGCTTTTCTTGGGATTTATTTAGAGAATAAAATGATGTCGTAAGGACGTGGTGAATGATGGTAGGCAAATTGATTATCGTGCAGCTATTTCGCGCTGCTTCGTAGCGCGGTGGCACTTTCGCAGAAAAATACTTGTTGCTCAGAGACGTGTTTAAGTTTATGTAGTAGGGTAAATCCGGGAGACGCGGTCGGGCCGGAGAGTTGGTCGTGTCGCTATATTTCAGAGTCTATACGTAAAAATGCATTAAAGTGCAGACCAATTAGGGGTAAACAGTGTAGTTGTTGGCCACCTGGCAGTGATTGGCCTTTTTTTTTTAAAATATGAATATTAAGAAATAATGTAGGGGAGACCGGGGCTAAGCCGCCACCGGGGCTAAGTCGCCACTTTTAAATATCTCCGAATCTATACATCGTATGATCTTGCGGTCGATGCTGTAGATCTTCAATCAGATTTCAATGCGATCGACCTAGTATGGTGAATTTAGGTACTAAATTGTAATTTTTATTTCGTTGAACGTGTTGGTTCCTATGAAAAGTGGCCGAAAGTGAATTTGTTTTCGCAACGAAAATTTCGGTTTGCACCTTCGCACTCATCGCGGAAAATCTGAAGGTAAGTGATTCTTAGAGAATCAATAATAACACATCTTTGAGTGTTTTCCTTCAAACAATTTTCATTTTCTACTAACAATTTGGTACGAAAAGAAGGTGGCGACTTAGCCTCAGGGGGTGGCGCCTTAGCCCCGGCGATTTTGACATTTCAGAAAATACACCAACGTCAATTTTTCGATTTCTTCATTACACTATGCCAGATAAACATTATGTCGTATAGTAATTTTGTAGCTGAGGCTTTACTCTTTCCAACAGTATAAATATGTACTGCAAAATAATTTATTTTATTGCCGAAAATTGGCACCGCCAAAAAAGTGGCGGCTTAGCCCCAGTCTCCCCTACATTATAACTTTTATAATGAACATATTCAGATACCTTCTACTTTCATGCGTCGAATGCAATCACTATTTCGCTAATAATTGTTATACTACGTGTAAAAAATAGACGACTTGAAATCGATGCTTGAAAACTACAGTGATTGAATTGAATAGCCCTACGGTTACATCAGGCAATTCTTAGATAATTTAATGCATTTATGATATATATATATAACTCTCATATTCGTTATATAGACAAATAAAGGTTTAAACTTTATAAAAAATGATTATTTATTCATTAATGCAGAAATTATAGGTAGCCAAGAACTGTAATGTAAATAATGTTTCAGGACAGTCATTGGCCACGAGGCCAATGGGTACCTAACAGTCATAGCAGCAGTGAAATAGCTGTGTTGTGATTTTAAAAGGTTATGTTTTAAAAGAAAATACTATTAATACAATGTAAAAGAAGGTGCAATACTAGCTAATATAGAAACATTTAAATAGAAAAGGTATTATAGGTTATATATTTTTAATAATATTACATTACATTTAGTTTCATTTTATGAATATATCCATTTTTATTTAATAATTTAAATCCTGTTTCTAACCGAATTAATTCATTATTTTACATTAACATTATTTCATAATTAGGTCTTAGAGCGTTAAGAATTAGGTAGGGTATATGTTACATATAGGTTATGAAATAGTGGCCAATAACTGCCAAACGATCGGCCAATCATTGCCTTCGTCTGGCCAATAACTATGTGTTTTGATGGGAAACGTATTTTCTGTAAATTTTTTGTGGATCCTTCTACTCTTTCTTTAAACAAATTCTATTTCTAGACTATTAGAGTCGTTTACAGCTATTAACACTAATTGTGTTCCTAAAGATAGCAAAATAAGACTTATAATTCAACGTTTATGTGAACCTCTGACTTAGATGGCCAACAACTACACTGTTTACCCCTACTTCTCTAGAAGCCAAATAGTTGAATGCATAGCGTTATTTTGCTTCCTTCTGTGGTTTTCTTGATTTATAGGCTATAAAAGGTAAACTGATGTTACATTTAACCTCTTTTGTCAAACAGCGGTTGTACAGACTCGTATTTAAAATATACTTCTAAGTTTATTTTCCTTTAATGTTTGGAATAATAAGATAGTAGAGACATTGAGGGACAATGCAGCCAAAGTATTTGGCCATATTAACTCTTCCTCTCAAAGCTAACGAGAAGACCATGTCTCGCTGCAGAAAGGTGAGATGGTCGAGTTATGATTTTTTTATTATTTTTGTTTATTTTTTTATTTTTTATTATTATTTTATTATTATTTTTGTTTATTTAGTTTATTTATTCACTTTCGTATTCATTTGCCTTGCTAATCGCCAGTAGGTAATTCACTTTTTCTTTGATGTGTTCTTTACTTGTTTAGCGTAAACAAATTAAATATCAATGAATCCGTAGTTGTATTCACTCATAAATAATTTTGCTTTATCCTTTGTTAATTTTCCACGAATAATTATGTGAGTGGTCTCTGCCAACGACGAAAACCATTTCTTCCGGCACCTCGGGAGAGGTGGTCAGATGTCATGACTTTAGTTTTCAACCCGATTTACAGTAAACATTGTCTTAAAGCAAATATCCACCAGTTTTTCTGAATCGGCATAAAATTCTGAACATATTAGGTTTGTTCTGATAAAATAAGTAATATCTATATTAGTTTTAATAGCCATTTTATATTAGGTCGACCGCGTGTCCCGGATTTACCCTATTATAAACAGATCGGCGCGATTAGAATACTTCGAACCTGACAGCTGACGCGAGAGCAAGCTTGTAAATCGACGTATGAAAGATATTAAAAATATATTAGAAACTGACAGTTTCTTTATATATTTCCTTTATACTGAAATTTAAACTTTAGATCGAAATTAATATCGCTTACGAGAGAACGCTTTCCCTGAAAGCAGGAAGCTGCTGAACGGAAATTAGTTTTGAATTCTTCGCACGTTTAAACAGATATTTACCGATTTAAAATGTTTCCAAACTTCTGAAACGTTGCAAATACTATGGTCCCGACACTTTCTGCTAGGCTTTCGATCACTTTTCCTATACAGGACATGTCGTTATAGGTGTAGCTTTTTTATGCGTGTGCCGCACATCCGATACTTTATGCTTACGATGATATATAGCCATGTTCCATCTTCTACATGGTTTTTCCCAACAAAGTGTAACTATATATTTCAACAAAAGATATCCATCATAAAGTATTTTGAGACGCGCACACCTTCCAATTTCTCTAAAATCAAGTCTTTAAAATGACATTATCGAAATCACAGTGTACAGCAGAATTTCAGCTTAAATCGGGGGCGAAAAATTAACTTATTCACTTGTGGGTACCGAAAGGCGTACAGTATCATATCAAAAATTAAAATACACAGTTATTATCTAAAGTATGTATAAGCATTATTATTTAGTTGTGTTAAGCCCATTTTAGTACTTGCGAACGTAGCCATTTAAATAAAATACATATTATTTTAAAAATGGCAGTCCTACATATACTTCATAATTATCCAATAAACTGACAAGGGAAGTTTGGCAACCCGGAGATTCAGAAAATTATGAAACTCGGTGTGCAAGTAGAGTAGTTCATCCGTAACGCAACTCTATTTTTTGTTGGTGCCATAATGAAATTTTTGGGGGTTGAAATCGCCCCTTGAAAAAAAATGCAGAATTTTCTTTTCCGTGGAATATCTCGGGAAGGGTGAGAGCTATCGAAAAGAAGTTTAAACAAAAATTGCATCCTTTTTTTATATCTACAAAACCGCGTAAAAGTAATTATGGAATTAAGGATTGGTGGTGGGGGTGACTTGAAAAATATGGATTTTTCGAAAATTATCTTTATGCAATTTTGTAGATACAAAAGTAAGATGCAACATTTGTTTATACTATTTTTCGATATCTCTCACCGCTCTCGAGATATTCCACGGAAAAGAAAATTCTGCATTTTTTTTCAAGGGGTGATTTCACACCCAAAAATTGCATTATGGCACCAACAAAAAATAGAGTTGCGTTACGGATGAACTACTCTACTTGCACACCGAGTTTCATAATTTCCTGAATTTCCGGGTTGCCAAACTTCCCTTGTGAGTTATTCGATCTTTAATTAAGTATTTGAACTTTAAATCCAGTTGAAGACACAGGTCAGCCATTAAATTGTCAGCTACAAGTAAATTACTTTAATAACTCACTCTCAACAGAGAGCCCGAGCAGCTTCTAATAATTATTAATAAAAGGGGAAAGTGAAGAAGCAAATAACTGTTCGAAGTGAATTTCTTTTCGTTAAACTACCCAAATTCAAATACTAAATAATCTTCAATTTCGTTATAAACAGATGCAATGTTAACGCCCGAAATACACAACAATTTTCCACCGTCTCGTTACGTTGTTCGTCGCTCGGAAACTGATATCAGAACAACTTTTCGAGCACGCCCCACGCAATTTCGAGCCGAACGTAAAATGAATATTTCATTCCAAGCGTATGTAATTGCGAACATTAAATTCTATTGGCCCGCCCGCACGAGCGCCGAGTCAAATATTTGTTGCAAATAATATTTCCCCGCATCTTCCTCGCTGCACGCTTTTGCAAAGTATTTCGATTAAACCCGTTCAAGTCACCCACGCCCCGCCGCGACCCCCGCCCAGAAAATTGGAGACGGTACGTCGATTTTATTAAACGAAACCGGACGAGTTTATGTTTAATCTCGTAAATTCATAAACTCTGAAATTCCAATCTCTCGCCCGTAGGATAACGCCGTTCTATAATTCAAGGGATCGCGCGCGAAAAATGGGCAAAAAAAAAAAAAAAAAAAAAATAGCCACGAAGCGGGAGAAGAGCGTCTCCCTTGTAAATCCACTTCGTTTCCCAGCGATCGGTCGCGGGGACGTTTAATACCGATCCTTCTTTTCTAAATTCAGTTAGAACCGCCGTGCCAATTGCAGCGTCGCCCGTGGATTCGCGAACGTTATCGATCGCAGAAAGCCAATCCCTGCGGCAAATGAAATAATGGAAGTTGGGGCGTAAATTTCGCAGGACGCGCTCTCCTAAATCCGCTGCTTCGTTAACGCTTGAAACACTTGGATGAGATATATTCGATCCCCCAGCGATACGGACGTAGGACGCCAGGTATGTAATATCGTTTCAAAGGTTCTTGCTGTGGAAGCCAGGGTTCGGAAAATTTAATTAAGCTTCGGGGACGTTTGGCACGTATACACGGCGGGAGCACTATTTAGCGATTTCAGCCGCGCAAGAAGCTTTATGTACTTTGCGGGAAGTGTTTATGTAGTTTGCAAGGTGAGAGCCGAAAAGAATTACAGATAACGCGGAATTTTGCAGTGTAATGAGAAAGAGAGACGGAGTAGAGTTGCTCCGCGTTGTTTGCGCTGAGATCAGTGGGTGCAGAGGTTTTGGAGTAATATGAGCCGTTGTTTTTCGAAAGCGGTGTAAGTCCATTTTTTTGGAAAAATGAGTTAATGTTAGTTTTAGTCGGATATAGATATCCTCTTTTTATATTTATAATCACACAGTCAATGGTGTATAATAGGGTAAATCCGGGAGACGCGGTCGACCTAATATAAAATGGCTATTAAAACAAATATAGATATTACTTATTTTATCAGAACAAACCTAATATGGTCAGAATTTTATGCCGATTCAGAAAAACTGGTGGATATTTGCTTTAAGACAATGTTTACTGTAAATCGGGTTGAAAACTAAAGTCATGACATCTGACCACCTCTCCCGAGGTGCCGGGAGAAATGGTTTTCGTCGTTGGCAGAGACCACTCACATAATTATTCATGGAAAATTAACAAAGGATAAAGCAAAATTATTTATGAGTGAATACAACTACGGATTCATTGATATTTAATTTGTTTACGCTAAACAAGTAAAGAACACATCAAAGAAAAAGTGAATTACCTACTGGCGATTAGCGAGGCAAATGAATACAAAAGTGAATAAATAAACTAAATAAACAAAACTAATAATAAAATAATAATAAAAAATAAAAAAATAAACAAAAATAATAAAAAAGTCATAACTCGACCATCTCACCTTTCTGCAGCGAGACATGGTCTTCTCGTTAGCTTTGAGAGGAAGAGTTAATATGGCCAAATACTTTGGCTGCATTGTCCCTCAACATTTCTACTATCTTATTATTCCAAACATTAAAGGAAAATAAACTTAGAAGTATATTTTAAATACGATTCCGTACAACCACTGTTTGACAAAAGAGGTTAAATGTAACATCAATTTACCTTTTATAGCCTATAAATCCAGAAAAACACAGAAGGAAGCGAAATAACGCTATTCATTCAACTGTTTGGCTTCTAGAGAAGTAGTTGGTCTGCACTTTAATGCATTTTTACGTATAGACTCTGAAATATAGCGACACGACCAACTCTCCGGCCCGACCGCGTCTCCCGGATTTACCCTATCCTCGGAAATTAATAAAAATAGTTGAACTGGAAATGTTATCGCAGGAATGTTTTTTTCTCGAAAGTGGTATAAGTCCATTTTTTTTGGAAAAAATACTTCGTTATGCTAACAAGGGAACACAGTGAACCCGGACTCACCGATTGGGACGCAACTTTTTGGGTTTTTAGAGTGACTCAGAAGAAGAAAAATGGTGTGTTTCATTTGGGCCCTATCGCCATTTAAGGGGGTGAAAACTAACTTCAAAGTCAAATTGACACTTCCACTTTTTCGCGTATAACTCTCAAAGTATGACAGACAGGAAACAATGGTTCAAACAAAAGTTTAATGGTACAATAAGCGTTGAAAAATTGCGTTAACAAAATATTTGAAAAAGTTTTTTTTCATCAGATATTTTTATTTTTAAACGTTTTTCAAAATTTTGTTAACGCAAATTTTCAGCGCTTATTGTACCATTAAACGTTTGTTTGAAACATTTTTTCCTGTCTGTTGCGCTTTGAGAGTTATACGCGAAAAAGTGGAAGTGCCAATTTGATTTTGAGGTTAGTTTTCACCCGCTTAAAGGGCGATAGGGCCCAAATGAAACACACCGTTGTTCTTGTTTCGAGTCACTCTAACAACCCACAAAGTTGCGTTCCAATCGGTGAGTCCGGGCTCGCGGTGTTCCCTTGTAAGTGTAAAGGGGAAATAAGATTGAAATATGAATAAGTTTGTTATTTTGTAGTTATCTTAACGATGTAATTTACTTTGCATACTAGTTTATTTATAAATTCGTTATAATATAACTGAAATTATTTCTTAATAAACTCGATTATTCGTTTACTTGGAAGTAACGAAGACATGGATGTCTTTCATAATATGTTATTTGTCCATTTGTAGCTAAAAAATCATTTATCTTCTTAAACATTTTTATTGATTATTATCCCATATTAAAATTTAACAAGTTTATAGTTTTAAAAACATCACCCGAATTGATTAACGTATGCGAATATTTTTAAGTTGATTCAAACGCAAACCCTTAAATATCTCAATGTATGAATAAATGGATTTATTCCACTTTCAAAAACAACGGCTCATATATTGATTACTCAATAAATTGCAGAAATGTAAATTGCAACACCAGCTGGAACTAGAGATGGACGTTCTCGGAATTGTTTCTTGAAATATTCTTTAAGATGACTGCATAATATATCGAAAAGTTGTTATTTCGAGTTTGATTTAATGTAATGAACGGATATAAAAACTCGGTCGATAAATAATTCGACACAAAGATTTGCCTAGCTCTGGTAGGTACTTCCCGTTATTGAACTCCAAGGGTGTGTTTGCCTACTATATGTAGAGGAAGTGCAGGATGTTTGGAATACCAGTTTGTTTAAGACAAATAAAAAAGTACGGCAGAGGATGGGAAGAAATAAAACTGCATAATATCATAAGGAAGCTAATAATGAAAAACAAAAATTATCTGAAACTTTGGTCTAATTGAAAAATGACAGAAAATAACCATTTTGTTAAGGCGCAGGTAATTTGTAATACCGGTATTCCGATACACCTTCACTTTAAAATATTACAAGAAACAAGTAGATAATGCAATTAATTTCTCTTATTATCTCTTATCTAATCAGGCTTAGAAATCACAGCATAGGAACAATCATCTTACTGTTAGGTAAATTTAAATTCTAAGTCTTAAAATTTACCTTGCAGTAGACACAAGTGTAACTTTCGGAGTCACAACGTACACACATTTCACACATAAAACACTGCACCTACTCTTCCCACTCTAATTCACATTGCAGAAGTGGCACACAATAGGCTTTATACAAAACCCGATTTTTAAAAAAACCGGTTTTCGAATTCCACTATTCCCAAAAAACCGGTTCAACCGGTCTTCGAATTTTCACCAAAAAATATAATGAAAATAGAAAATAAATATTTATACTTGTTTTAAAAATTTTCAGTTTTTTTTAATATTTATGGAATTACAAATCTATAACAAAATAAAATATACTCTATCTATACAAAACCAAATAAAAAAAATTAAAATAACTAAAATCCGTACAAATCCCTACAATTTTTGAGTTCATTTAATATTTATGGATCTACAAAAATATAACACAATAAAATACACTGCATACAAAACCAAATGAAAAAAAAACTAAAAAAACTAAAATCCGTACAAAATATAAATAATATATCTTTATTTCATATAGTATTTTTCTTCCGAAAATATGAACTCATGAAGATTAGTTTTACAGTAAACTGTTACCTACTACAATTTGCTTGTGTCCGAAGTGATCTCAAGTCAAAATGTTAACGTTTTTAATTAAATAATTCTAGTATATAAAACCGTTTTTTTTTAAATTTAAAAACCAGTTTCCGACATTTACAAATTTATAAAAAAACCGGCTTTTAAACCCGGTTTCTAAAAACCGACAAACCATAGCACACAGCATCTTTCTTCGGTATTTCGAATTAGCAACATGGCATTAAACGCTAAAATTTCATGTCGCATTTTTTATTCTCAAAATGATCGCCAGATTGACACGAAAGCATAGAATTCATATGCAAATGGGTAGATTAAATGTTTAACTCTAAAGTTCTGACATATTTAAACCATGATTGGTACGATTGAATACTTGCTGAAAATTTTTTGCAAATTCACGTTTTCTTACTCTGCAGATTAAATCGAAAATGCCAAAATGGCGGTTCGTCCACAAATTTCATTAGTTAACAGGTGATTCGCCCCTATTATTTTGCGGTGGTACGAATTAGATAACGTTAGTAGTTTTTTAGATACTTCGGTATTCCAAATATGCTGCACTTCCATTATAAGAAAAACTTAAATGTCTGTGTAGGGTCTGAGTTAAGTTAACGGCAACAGAATAGTGAACTGGAGTTATAAATGTAGCGATTTGTCTGTGATATAACCCAGACCTACCAGCCGAAACAATGGAATAAGGGAAAAATCTGGCCCAGACTTAACCCAGATCTGGTAGCTCAAATAGTACAATAGTTTCTTGAATGAAATTTGTGAAGAGACTCTAATAGTAGGTAACTTAAACCACAGATAACTTTCCAAGCTGTCAATATTTTGTTACCATCCGTTTTCAAAACTCAATAGGGGAAAAAACAACAAGGTATCCACTCGGTTAAAACTCATAAAAATCACTTGCAAGTATCCATGCTTTTTGAAAATATTATCGACTTGAAAGCTAATGAACAGGTTCTAGGATGAGTCGAGGTTTAGCAACTACAATTGCCAGTGCAACAACTTCAGTCAGAAACTCAACATTCTATTTGACCCTTTTGTTATGGTTGAGCCGCATGTTATATGTATAAAATTTATTTCAGTATTCCCTGACAGAGCGAAATTAACAAAGTACCTAACTGTCCAAAAACTTTTACCCGTGGCAGTGTTCCATTCCGTTCACCGAATGGTTGTAATTTATTATTTATACGTTTTATATTTTTTAATACTATATCATTGCCACCCAGATAGCACCGCACATCCCAAGGACGTCCTTTTCATGTCCAGTTTATATCCGAACGTCCTACGTCCATTTTGAACATACATAGGATGTTCTTAGGATTTAAATGTCGGATGTTCTAGGAACGTCCATTTCTTAAGTCCTACGGACGTTCTTAGGACTTAAATTTCGGATGTTCCATGAACGTCCGTTTCTTAAGTCCTACGGACGTTCTTAGGATTTCAATTTCGGATGTTCTAGGAACGTCCGTTTCTTAAGTCCTACGGACGTTCTTAGGACTTAAATTTCGGATGTTCTAGGAACGTCCGTTTCTTAAGTCCTACGGACGTTCTTAGGACTTAAATTTCGGATGTTCCATGAACGTCCGTTTCTTAAGTCCTACGGACGTTCTCAGGATTTCAATTTCGGAAGTTCTAGGAACGTCCGTTTCTTAAGTCCTACACACGTTCTTAGGACTTAAATTTCGGATGTTCCAGGAACGTCCGTTTCTTAAGTCCTACACACCTTCTTAGGACTTAAATTTCGGATGTTCTAGAAGCATCAAACAATCTTGTAAGTCACGTAATTGTTTTGCACGACTACATTTCGAATGTTCCGAGGACATTCGTCTAGTAAGTCTTGTGAATCTTTAGAAGACCTAAATTTCAGATGTTCGAAGAACCACCGTCTTGTAGGTTTTGCAGATGATTCAGGTTCGGTTGCAAAACAGTCTTACGACTGAACCTCGCCTTTGCGCTATTTTTTTGTGCAATGAAGACGCTGAAATGCTGAAATGTTCCCAGATAGCATACGACGTCTTCAAGCGAATGTGGAATTTTAAGCAATGAGTCTAGAGGTCGAATGATGATATTCTGTAGAATATTTCGCGTCAATGCACATTTTTTATAAACTATTAATAATCGTTATATACCTAGAAATTTGAATTATTTGCAAGGAAGTGTCTTGAGTAGTTGCGAAAAGCAGTTGCTTCGTGATCTGGGAGTCTTGCTTCGATTCCCGTCACCGCCCAATTTTTTTTCTTAATGTCCTAACCCAGACTTGACGAAGACGTCTTTAAGGCGCTTTTACACCATCTGCAAAACGTCTTTAAGACGCCTTTTGGACGTATTTAACTTTACTTTCGGACATTCGGAAAACGTTCTGAGAATGTTGACACAGCACGTCCTCAGGACGTCCCACTTTGTAAATAGGACCTTCCTACGACATTTAAAGAACTTAACGAGGACGTACAGGGGATATATGAACCTTCTCGGGACATTCTCCGAACGTACAGTACGTCCGGAACGGACGTTCTTCTGACGTACATAAGATGTCTTTGTGCTATTTGGGCATGGTTTCTTTTCACGAAGGTTTCCTTTAAACATTAAAATTACCATTGTTTCACTCATATATATGTAGGATTCGGAAAAAAGGAAGCCTCGACGCGGGACTCGAACCCGCGATCTTTAGATTCTACGCGCTCCGATCAGCCGCCTTAGCCTACTCGGCTACCGCCGACTTCCCTTTCTTGGGTATTCCGTATCCGCCTCTTATGTTATGGTGATTCCTGATTATATATATATATAGGGGCGTTGAAACAAATGTCATCTAAATTGGTGCAACGAAAGCTCTGTTACGTGCTTTCAAACATTTTCAATGACGTCTGTACCTATAGTTACTTTATTCCACACTGACTCAATAAAATCTTTACTTCTGTATAATATAGGGTGAATATAATAGGGGGAAACAGGGTGATTCCTCGCTGGAAAAATAAGTCCAAATGTTGATATAAACTTTTTCATATGACATTCCGTTTTCGAGAAAAGAGACACTGACCGAGTTCGCATGCATTTATGTATTTCAACTCGACTTGTCTGGTTATAGAGAGGTAGACTTCTACTTGTGCTTCTATTTACCAACATGTTTGTATTTTGGTTAGGTAAGACTTAGACTGTAGTATAAAGTAGAAACTATACATTAGTAACATCTTACAGTCTAGGTCTTACCTAACTAAAGGAAGAAGTAATAGCAGCACTTGATCAATTCAAAGCTGATTATACAATTAGCAAGAATTAATTCACCAGTCAACGCGTTGACGGCCACTGTCACGCAGGTACCTAATAGTGTGGTCCTTATATGTATAGTAAAAATCAAATTTTTTAAAAACTTCTTCTGACCCTCTCAGAAGCTTCCAAATTGTTTAAAAGAATTTCGTCTAAAATTTTGTTAAAATATATCAAGGATTATGGGTCGCTCGATGGCAATGAAATATTACTACTTTGGTATAAATTGATAGAAATTTTTGCAATAAGGACAAAACAATTTTATTAACTTTTAAGTGAGAGTGTAAAATTAAAATTCGGGCACACGTCGCATAGACGAAAGGAGTTTATAACGAGTCTGTACTGTATTCTGTTGCGGTATAAGGCTTTATATGCACATTTAAATTTCTCTCATCAGCAGCTCTCGAATCAGATGCAGACGCAAACTCTGACGTACATTCTGTTCATGTTGTTAAACACGTGGATTCAAGCAAGCTTTCGGATTGTGATATATAAATATGGGCCCCGTTTTATTAAAATTGACAAGTGACAATTATAGAAAGTCGCAGTTGCCAAACTTGTGGTACGTGCGAAATATAAAGTCCTTGAGCGACCTTTATATATCAAAATATACAAATAAAAAACACGAAGATATTTTTTTTTGTCGATTAGAAGATTTTAAGAGGGTCAGACAATACATATTTTAAAGTTGAAAAATAAGGACCACCCTAAGGTATACGTGATTTCACGATTTTCAGCTACTACGTATTTATCACCGACAGAACCATACAATTCACAGATTTATATCCTACTAGCTGGCCCGTTACCCGGTTTCACCCGGGAATTACTTATGATGTTTCCAAAATAAAAAAGCGTAAAAAATAAAATAAATAGCCTATAATCTAATCTAGGACGTATGTAATGTATATTCAAAATTTCATTGAAATCCGTTCAGCCGGTTAGGCGTGAAAGAAGGACAAACAAACAGACAACGTTTCACTTTTATATATTAGTAAGGATTTACAAATTGCTGTTTCGATGGTTTCTAAAATTCAATTGGGAAATTTGAAAAACATCAACACTGCGCGTAAGTTTGTTAATAAAAAGGGTGCGGCCGTTAAGGGGAGTCATGCATGACTTGGTGTCCCTAGAGAGGCCTCAAAACTGACTTTATTTTAGAATTTTTTTTGAAAAAGGATTAATATTATTGCACCCGTAATTTTTTTATTAAATATGTCACATCTTTGGCTATAATACTTCATTTTTGTATGCAAAAGTATTAATCTCAATTAAACAGATTTCACATGAAAGCAAAATGCAAATTAGTTTCTTAAAATATATTACAAATAAATATTAATTATTGAAATGGCAGCACTTTAAATGAAACGTTCAAATTTCGGACATGAAATCTTACCTTTTTATTGCAATAAGAAAGAAACTACGAATCAAATAAAAAATCCGCCCTGTCAAAAACTGCGTAACAGTGTATCATATAGCTAGGAAAAATTGGAAGCGAATTAGTTGAATAGATCTTGAGTAATCGTGAGTACAGTGCCTGAAAACCTGGTTTCGAGAAAAATGCATTTGAAGTTCTCATCAACGCGTCAGGATGCTTCACTTCTAATGTCTATATCAAATTTTGGGAAAACATTCTTCACATATCAAACACTGAAAATATGTACAAAACAATCGATCTTTTTGGCATAAAATGTTGAAGGAGCACAGTTAAGTATCCAACAGGAATACCAATATTTTCGACAGGTTCATAATTAGTAAAATAAAAATGTTGAATATTCCATTACTTGTTTACTTTCATAACCTTTTTACAATATACAGTAATTCGTCGTTGTTGTTCCGTTTTTACCATGCGTAATAGTCCCGCTCACTATGCCCACCATTTCTTGGAATCCTTCAGTCGAGAGTGAGAGAATCCGAGAACGTGCGAGAAAACAAAAGAGTCGACACGAAATTGTCGTCGGCTACGAATGGTGTCCGCATCGCGTTGTTGTCCCGCCGCCAGCCCCGTTCGTCGGGACTATTACGACGAATTACTGTACTAGCACGAGTAGAAGAGCACCTGTCACTAGTCAGACAAGTCGACCCGTAGCGAGTACACGAGCACAAGATTTTCAAACTTGTTTTTCTCAGAAACAAAATCTCGTAAAAAAACATTTATTGTAAAATTGTTTTATCCTCGGTTAAAACATAAATTTTGCCCCATCTTATTATTATATTCGATCAAGCGCTTCCCTTAAAGTTTTTAATGATCCACTCGAAATTTACAAACTTCTGTTTCACGTCTTGTTTTTGCAAAATATTCACAATAAATATAAATTCAATCTTCGATGCTGTTGCAAACGCAAAATTTGAAACATTCTCATGTCTATGCACGTATGGAAAGATGCACGTTAGTGTGGAGTGAAAAAAACATTTTTTCAATGATCAAATTCTAATAGTGCGTAAAAGTTGTCTACTTGGTCCAATAAAACGTGTAAAAAATTTCAGCTGGATCGGATAATTTCTTCTGTGTGCACCAAAGGCCTTAACTTTCAAAATTTTAGTACAAAACTTAAGAAACTGCAACTTTCTTCAGCTGGTGGATTCTACCTTTTTTTATACCCAAGACTATATTTGTTGCGTAAATGAAGCAAAGAAACACCCGTGGCTGGTTTCGGAACGATAGGAATGGCACTGTAAACTATAAAAAAATGCAGCTCTTCGCTCACTTTCCTAACGGAACAAGTGGCCCAGAACCAACCACGCGGAGGTAGCTGTGCGTCGGGCTCCTTGTTTTTTGTATTTTATATTTTTTTCGTTTTTTTTTTTAATAATTTAATTGTTTTTTATGTATTTTGCATTTTATATATTTTTTTTTTTTTTTAATTTTAAGTTTTGTACTAAAATTTTGAAAGTTAAGGCCTTTGGTGCACACAGATTATCCGATCGGGCTGAAATTTTTTACACATTTTATTGGGCCAAGTAGACAACTTTTCCGCACTATTAGAAATTGATCATCGAAAAAAAGTTTTTTTTACTCCACCCTAATGCACGTGAATTTCAAGCGCACAAATTGGGATTTCGATCCGTGAAGAATTTCAATTGTCATTTAAATGTAAAGCACGCCGTAATGCTGGCTGAGTAAAAGCTTGGGGGTAAATCTTCAGCTCGTTAAACTCGTTAGAGCCGGATCGACAGAATCGCCAAGTGTTTCAGCCCGATGGCAATAATTGCGATGTTCAGTTCATCGTTCTATGTTGCTGGGAAACTTGTTGCGATACGAAAATGAAATTGCGAAACTGGAATATTGCGCCGAAATATTACGGAAGTAATAAATCATTTAGCGTCACACATTAAACACAGTGAACTTTGATATTTCAGTTTGCAGGGGCGACCGTTGCAATCAATATACCATATCGGAAACTCACGGTGCCATTTACAAAGAGAATTATAATCATGTTCCGTCGATACGCGAAATTGCTAAGAATAGTTCAAACACGATTTCTATAACCTCCACCTTATATACGTAATGTGTCTAATTTATTTTTAAATTTCCTGTGCTGTTCTCATTGTTAGTCCAGTGAAATTAGGATCTGTCTTCGGAATAATTCCCACCAAGCTAAATTTTTGTATGGGCCTTTATTTGGTGATTTTAAACAATGTGTCAAAAGTCCCCATCGATCCGACGTCCGCTAAAAAGTTTACAGAGGGTTAAGAAAACAACTGTTTTTCGCGAATATCTCGTCATCTAGCAGTTTTGCGACGAAAATAGTTAGTATATAATTTATAGCTTAGGAAATTCTCTACAAAACAGGTGATATGAGTTTTTTTCGTAGGAGTAACCATCTTCATGCATGTCGGGTTACCAAGTTTCAACCCCCATACTTTTGACAAGGGAAGATCCCGAAGCCGGAAATTCAAAAAATTATGAAACTCTGTAAATATGTAGGGGAAGTGGGTAAATATGTTGGGCAGCAAACAAAATTGAGTTGTACTCAGGAAGACATCCCTTGTCAAAAGTGTAAGGGTTGAAACTAGGGCTGTTCGAGTACTCGAATATTCGAGTAGCTTGAAATTCGGACCGAGCCGAGACTCGGTTTCCGAGCCGAGCCGAGTACTCGAATAGAACCGAGCAGCTCGAATAGAACCGAGCAACTCGAATAGAACCGAGCAACTCGAATAGAACCGAGCAACTCGAATTTTTTCGAGCAACTCGAATTTTTTCGAGCATCTCGAATTTTTTCGAGCACCTCGAATTTTTTCAAGCAACTCGAATTTTTTCGAGCCGGTCGAAAGAACCGAGCGGGCCGAAAGTACCTAGTGGGCCGACAGTACCGAACAATCCGGTGTGTCGAGTAGTTTGATGTTTGAATGTTTCGAATATTTTAGAATATGTTTATATACTGGATAATGATTCGTAATTATTATTATTATTATTTTGACTTTATTAAGAAAGTAAGAAACGAGTAAAGGCGAGGCCGCAGTAATAATGTATGTAATTAAAATGTAAATTGTAAATGAAAATATTCTCTAACTATTGAAAATAATTTTGCGCGTATGTATGATTTATTAATATTTCTTCTTGCGTTTTCCTTTATTTTTCTTTCTTTTTTGCCTTCTCCGTGTGGGCTATATTTCTGCCGAGTCACTGTTAACAAAGGCTGTTACCCGTTAATGAAAAATGAATAAGTATAAATAAATCAAGAATTCAAAGAGTCAAAATTGAGATTATGGGTTTTTCCATGTGTGTCTAGATGAAATTTGAATGGTTGCAAAATATACCATCTCAACGCTGTGTAGTTTAGAAAAAATGTACTAAAAAAAGAAAAATAATTTTGTTACCGGCCTAAATGACTGCCATAAACGAATTCCCTCATATGACCAAACATAAAAGCGTGGGACGTAAATATTGAAATGCCCTTTTTATATAAAATATTTATAATGCTTTACGTCGTTTAATACATTACTTTTCGCATTCTGTTAGAGATCAGGCTAATTCCTTAATAGAATATGAATATAAAGACAGTAATACTATTTATATAAAAAGGGCATTTCAATACTTACGCCCCACGCTTTTATGTTTGGTCATATGAGGGAATTCGTTTATGGCAGTCATTTAGGCCGGTAACAAAATTATTTTTCTTTTTTTAGTACATTTTTCTAAACTACACAGCGTTGAGATGGTATATTTTGCAAACATTCAAATTTCATCTAGACACACATGGAAAAACCCATAATCTCAATTTTGACTCTTTGAATTCTTGATTTATTTATACTTATTCATTTTTCATTAACGGGTAACAGCCTTTCTTAACAGTGACTCGGCAGAAATATAGCCCACACGGAGAAGGCAAAAAAGAAAGAAAAATAAAGGAAAACGCAAGAAGAAATATTAATAAATCATACATACGCGCAAAATTATTTTCAATAGTTAGAGAATATTTTTATTTACAATTTACATTTTAATTACTCACATTATTACTGCGGCCTCACCTTTACTCGTATCTTACTTTCTTAATAAAGTCAAAATAATAATAATAATAATTACGAATCATTATCCAGTATATAAACATATTATAAAATATTCGAAACATTGAAACATCAAACTACTCGACACACCGGATTGTTCGGTACTTTCGGCCCACTAGGTACTTTCGGCCCGCTCGGTTCTTTCGGCCCGCTCGGTTTACTTCGAGCCGCTCGAAAAAATTCGAGTTCTCGGTTCTATTCGAGTTGCTCGAAAAAATTCGAGTTGCTCGGTTCTTTCGAGTACTCGGCTCGGTCCGGTTTTTCGAGCCAAGTCTGGCTCGGCTCGCTTTTTCCGAGTACTCGAACAGCCCTAGTTGAAACGTGGTAACGCGACATACACGAAAATGATTACTCCTACAAAAAAACTCATATTACCTTTTTTGTAGAGAATTTCCTAAGCTATAAATTGTATACTAACTATTTTTGTCGCAAAACTGCTAGATAACGAGATATTCGCGAAGATGAGTTGTTTTTTCATCCCTCCGTAAAATTTTTAGCGGCGGTCGGATCGATGGATACTTTTGACATATTGTTTAAAAGGACCAAATAAAGGCCTATACCAAAATTTAGCTTGGTGGGAATTATTCTGTAGATTGGGCAGATTTCACTGGACTACACTGTCCAGCCTACTGAAACCCGTACCTATATATTACACGCAATTCTCCCTAAATTTTGCACTTCAGCACTTTAGTCCGAACAGTCTTGACATGATAATCTAGTTTTGAGTCTATTGTAAGCAGTTCTTCAATTGAGGGCTTGGATGCAATAAGGCAGCGATGCCCCGATGGGCAGCCCGAGAGTACGAGCATCCATCGCATTTTCCAACCGTTACATGCTGATTTCATTGCGATTAAATTGATTTGACTTCTGGTTATATGTAGGCTGATTTCAAGTCGTTTGGATTTGCGGTTATGGGTTCTATTTTTTGATGACAGGATAATTTTTTAAACCCTGGGGGGTTTCTTTTTCTTCATAATTTTGTCTTGTCATCCAAACTACGTATGCCTGCAACGTTTCAAGTCTATTGGATAGTTGGAAGTAGGTTAAAATTGAATTTCTAGATTTGAACTGAACAAACATACATACAAACAAACACACAAACAGAGGATTGAAGCAGAATAAAAATCGTTTAATAAGAAACTTTTTGTTAATCAGAGGTGTAAGTGGGAATGTTCAAGTCTATTTCGTCCAATTACATAATATTATTGTTTAATCATTAGTCAATTACTGTTTATTTTCCTAATTCCTAAAATGTAGAACACTGGGGCTCCAAGAGTCCCAGTCATATAAGCCTACGGGTACGAGCCTACACGCACACTACGAGAGTTTTCCTCATCCGTTACATGCCTGCAACTTCATTGGTTTCGAGACCCCCTTCCACGCGAGCTTTGGAAAATGCGATGGATGCTCGTACTCTCGGGCCGCCCATCGGGGCATCGCTGCAATAAGGGGACTAGCGCTCGAAAATGGGAAAAATTATTCTCCAAACGCTATGAAATATTGGAAAATTAAATGTTGTTAAACTGTATTTTAAAAAATATAGTGTTGTAAAGCTTGTCACGACACACATTTTTTCTATTCACAGTTTGTTTATCGAATCATTACTATTCGAGGTAAAAATTATAAACGAAAAAATTTTCATCGTCCAAAATCATTATTTCTTTAAACATAAATTGCGATAACTTGAGTAAATATTAAGGGATCGTTATGAGACTTGAAACATAAAACTCAGAAAACTCTAGCGAAGCCGCAAAATGTATGCACAAAACCCTTATGTTAACAAATGTAATAATATTTCATTAAAAGGTAATACTGGATATAACCCATGTTTTTCAACGTTCGCCGTTAAAAAGAATCGAGGCAATTTTGAGGTACATATAACTTGCAGCGACAAAGTATTTCCTTAATATACAAGGAAGATTTTCACCAATTTTCACACTGATTAATAAATAATTGTAGAAGTTATGACGATATATATAATTCTCTCACGGCGCCAACTGTCAACGCGAATGCTAAGACTGCTAAATAGCCCATTACACGCGGCTGTTGACTATTGCTGGCGCGGGAGATTTATATATATCGTCATAACTTCTACAATTATTTATTAATCAGTGTGAAAATTGGTGAAAATCTTCCTTGTATATTAAGGAAATACTTTGTCGCTGCAAGTTATATGTACCTCAAAATTGCCTCGATACTTTTTAACGGCGAACGTTGAAAAACATGGGTTATATCCAGTATTACCTTTTAATGAAATATTATTACATTTGTTAACATAAGGGTTTTGTGCATACATTTTACGGCTTCGCTAGAGTTTTCTGAGTTTTATGTTTCACGTCTCATAACGATCCCTTAATATTTACTCAAGTTATCGCAATTTATGTTTAAAGAAAGAATGAATTTGAACGATGAAAAATTTTTCGTTTATAATTTTTAGCTCGAATAGTAATGATTCGATAATCAAACTGTGAATAGAAGAAATGTGTGTCGTGACGAGCTTTACAACACTATATTTTTTAAAATACAGTTTAACAACATTTAATTTTCCAATATTTCATAGCGTTTGGACAATAATTTTTCCCATTTTCGAGCGCTAGTCCCCTTATTGCATCCGAGCCCTCAATTGTATTCAGTCATTATTAAATAAAATAAGAGAAATACTAAGCTACGGAATACAACAGTAGTATGTGTGCAGTAAATATGCAGTTTGTAGTAAAGTGTAATATTTAGGGCGTATCTAGACAAAACACTTCTGTAGATCACGACTATTATTTTGAATATATTTTCTTGACAGAGATAGTCATAGTTTAAGAGGGTACATGACAATTGAAATCTTGAAAAATCGATTTTTTTATTATTATTAATTCTGAAAGAGTCATCCTTTGGTTACATTTACAAGAAAGTTTCATGAGGAAATTCGAAAAATTACGAAATTTATAGCGCTGATCGTAATTGAGTGCACCGCCCAGTAACGGCCTCGCAGAGCGGTATTGGCGTAGCCGTTTATCTCGAAACTACATTTTGAAACACCGTGTAAATCATAACTCTTGAACGAATGAATATTTTCACTTGAAATTTTAACTGGAAATGTAGATATTGCATCCTCTATAGCATGGAATTTCCGCATCAACATTGAATGTTTGTAAAATTTTTTATAAATGATTAAAGACGATTTTTTTCTGTAAATATGTGGGGAAAAATTGATTCGTTTGTAACTTTCACAATTTTTGTTTAAATTCGCCAGTAAAGTTTCTTGCTGTAGATTTTGGTGTAGAAGTTACTCACCCCAACGGATTTTGCTTTCCGATGATTGGTCCATCACACACGACCATCTTCAGCGCTTAATAATTTCGACAAGTTTGAACATTCCCACAATTTTTTTTTGTAATTATTCGGAAACGCGTCCAAAATAAACTGTGAAAAGTACGGGTATAATGATTACTTGGTACCTAAGCAATCCAAGACAAGAGAAACCATCGATTTTACTTGTCCAATAGGCATGTACCCCCTTAAGGGGACTAGGCAGTCAGATCGCTCGAAAATCAAGTATTTTTTGCGAATTATTTACAAGGAGATGAACACAAATTGTGACTAGTACGTTCGGGTAATGTTTATTAATACTATAAACAGTAAAAAAGAAATGATTTGAATATTATATACATATGTATGACAGCGCTACAGTCGTCTGATATGTAGGCGTTTTTTTTGGAGCCGCTGTAATTTTGCAGTGATTCTGGCCGTAAGAAATTTAATTGTGAAATATCCTCTGAAATTTATACTTTGCCCTGGCCCCTATTCTGCCCTGAACCTATTGAAAAAGAAAAAAAATCAAAATTATAGAAATGGTGGCTGCAAAACAGCAAATTTTAAAGAAACGTCATTTTTCGCCAGGGAAAAGAGCCATTCTATTTATTTTTTTTGACAAACCAGGAGTTTTTACAGACTTATGCGTAGGTCCAGGTCGTAACTAGACATGTTTCATATATGCTGAATTTTTTTCAAATCGACTGATACCTCCGTTTTCTTCCAATCACTGCAAAACGAAGAGGAAATATGATTCCGAGAAAAACGCGCTTAAAGTTTCGAAAGAGGAATCTAGTCTACCTGCGTGCGCGCAGAAACGGTTTATGGCGCGCTCGACCTTTTCGACTGTAAAATCCTCAATTTTGCGAATTTTAACATAAACCAAACGGCATTTTAATCGGGAAGGGTGGTACTTTCGAAAAATGCAACAGAAAAAAATCGAGTTTCTGACTGCCTAGTCCCCTTAAGGGGATGTTCCGGCCTAGAGCCCATAAAAATAGGTGATATTTAGGAATTAATTAAAGGAAAACTACTGCGTATAATTTAATGCGACTTGTTGCATTGTATTAAGGATATCTTATACTATAGAAATATATTTTTTTGGTGTAATTAATCATTGCAGACTGGACTGGGGAGTCGTTAAAGTTGAGGCGTCACAAATTTCACCCAAAACGGTGGAACTTGTAGCACTTAAACCATTGGTCTGAAATAATAAACAATGCCAGATTATGAAAGGGCACGAAACTCCCTAGTGGACATAACATTAAAAATAAAAAAAAAGTCTTTTTTGGAGAAAATAACGACACTTGAATTTTGAAATCATTTTTCCCCATATTTTTCGCCCTTTCAACACCTTTAAAAATTACAAATTTTCAAATTTTTTAGAATGTTAATGGTTTCTCCACTACACAGAAGTATATTCTTCGAAGTAAAAAAAGTTTCAGTCGAATCGGATAATGACTTGTCAAGATATTGGTTCCACCGATTTTAAGAACACTGTTTCGAGAAAAACACGTTTAAATTTGTTTAATATAACTTCAGGAAGTTTTCGTATTTAACAAAGTCCTTTTAAACACGTATTCTTAAAAGGTTGAACATTCGAAAAATGAAATTAAAAAGTCGATTTTTAGACCGGACCCTCCCCTTAAAGAAAAAATAATATTTGCGAGCTGCAAAAGTGACTTCTGTGAGAAGATTCTTATTGCGGCAGGGTAGAGGTCACCGATTTTTTGCTAAGGTACAATTCTCCTAAACGTCGGTTTTATAGTTGAATATGTTTAAATGTTGCCTTCAGTCCTTTAAGTAAAGTAAAGATATCTAGAGACGCGGTAGCGTCTCGACGCCATAGTACAGGAAAGACACCCTGTATATGTCGACTGTCGCTACCGCTATCATTTACTCGAGAAACGGCTAATCCAACCTAACCTGAAACTTATTTCATTAATATCTCATGACGCCTGCAATATTTTCTAAATTTAAAGGCATTTTTCTTATGTAAACCGCATATAAGCTTTCGAATAAGACCAAATTTCAATAAAATCTGTCCACGCATGACAGAGATATCATAATATCGTCTCATGAATCAGTCGGAAACGGTAAGATATTTCTTCTGATTCTCCTTCAACCAAATTTTTGTCGACATAATACGTATACTACGCGTTACACGCACACCTTCGGCCGAAAGAAACTAGTGTATGTTTCGTTCGTCGACTCTCGGGATCATTCGGCAGGGATCGGCGTCCGTCGTTGTACATATACCTATGTGTACTATTGAATTATAACCTACCAAGTGTCATCGCTTTATAACCTACCAAGTGTCAATCCATCATAACCTGCCAAGTGTCAAATAAGGTAAGTTGTCAAAATTTGAAATGTCACGAGTTTTTACACTACATGGGAGACTGAATTATTGTCTCAATTAACAAGGTGGGTCGCCAAATTTTTTTAATAGATTTTTTATATAGAGTCGCAGACTTGGAAGTTGTCCGGAGAAGGTTCGACAGAGAAGCATCTTCTTTCGCATAAGTTTCTGGAACTTTGTACCATGCATGTACAAAATATATATTATAACAAATTGCATTGCATTTAAATTGACAGATATTTTTATTATACCAGCAAATTATTTTTAATTTAGAGTTTTTATGTAAAGCTTATAGAAATGAAGGGGACGCACAGGCTTGGATAAAAATGAAGGGGGCGCACAGGCTTGGAGGTTGTCCGGAGACGATTAGATAGATAGACAAAGCATCTTGTTTCGCACAAGTTTCTGGAAATTTGTCAAAAAAGGTAAATCTACAAAATTTGTCGAACGACGTAGCATTAAGAATTATTAAGAAAATAGATTATGGTGGACTGCTTGCAATGTAGAGCAAGTCACATTAGTGAGAGAAAGTACGCTGAAAACACATCTCCCTTGATGCTTTTCAATCTCTTGTGAAAGACATTCGTAATACTTTAATATATAAAATCCACAGTAGTTGCCACGCTATTCATTATTTCATTAATTTTTTAGATTAGATTCCCATTAACATATTTCAATTCGCCAATAAACCTACTAAATTAATTTTATTCCAACACCAATAAATTGTGCGTTAAAAATATTGGATCGCTTCGTTCATTTTCACTGAATTATTACCATTAGCATTTAATTTAAATTTCCTGCAACAAGACTTTCTGCCATACACTCTCACCTCCTCCGGACACATTATGTAGTTTGTACACTTACTATAGCAACAGACCACTCTACTTCTCTATATATATATAAGTTCTACGATAAGTTGTATATATAACTAAAATGTGGCTTTATATATTTACAGATAATCGAAGCAGAAGATGATGCAGTGTGATCTACGTCAGACTATGTACGCACAAATTTTAAGGTAGGGTTTTGCATTGCATACGCAATTATTCATTTAATGATTTACACATATCAGCACGTATGATAATTTATAAATAATTAATAAATGTGTCCTATTTCAGTTAACGATGCAGACGAAGAGAATAATTTCAACAGCTGAAAGAGAAAGTAACCCTGCTACACGAGCAAATGAAATAAGCACATTTTCATGTATATGTATAAAATAAAAAATCTATTTCTTTAAAATTATTATAATATTTATGTTATTATATAAATATATTATGGGGATTATTTTTATTACTGACGGCCGCCACGGCCCCGGTAATAATATGATATTAAAAATTATTTGAAGTCATTCCCTATGCAAATAATCCTTGTAAAAAGAAGTGAGATCCCCATAAAAACTTCAAAAAAGTAAAAAAATTACGCCAAGTACACGAAATCAAATAAATAAAAAAAAAATTGAAGATAATTACAAAATAAAAAAAAGATGTGAAATCAAAATGAGCTGCAAGTACATAAAGGTGCTTTCCCGCAGCGTGAAAAGGCGACACTGTGTAACGCAATGTAAGATTCGGTGCTTTCCAACTGCGCTTAATAATATTAAGCAGATATATTTTTATAGAAATAAATATTTCAATACCAATAAATATTTTATTCAAAATACTTGGCGCTGCGAAATCGAAAAAATGTTAATTGTCTTATTAATAGTAAGTTAATAATTTACAATAACTCACAATCTAAACTTACAATCTAAAATACATTACGAACGCACACACAAGAAAAAAGAAAAAGATTAATGCATTTTATACATATTTATTCAGTCTAGCAACACCAATTTTGAATAAAATATTTATTGGTATTGAAATATTTATTTCTATAAAAATATATCTGCTTAATATTATTAAGCGCAGTTGGAAAGCACCGAATCTTACATTGCGTTACACAGTGTCGCCTTTGCACGCTGCGGGAAAGCACCTTTATGTACTTTGCAGCTCATTTTGATTTCACATCTTTTTTTTATTTTGCAATTATCTTCAATTTTTTTTTTTATTTATTTGATTTCGTGTACTTGGTGTAATTTTTTTACTTTTTTGAAGTTTTTATGGGTATAGTATATTGTTATATTTTGGAGTAACATGTTTTTTAATAGGATGAACAAAATGGAGTTTATTAACAAAAAACCAGCACTTTCAAATTAAGGATATTGAAGTCGAAATATTAACGAGCAGATATATTGTAATGTCAAAAAATTAATATTGAATAATGTAGATAGGAGACATAAAACATAAAAATCAGGGTGCACATAACACACTATTTTATTTTTCATACTTTGCTTCGTAATAAACAGTGTACATAATAAGAAGCTTCTTACACCATTCACAGATAATATCTACATAGGTATATGAGCCGTTGTTTTTGAAAGTGGTATAAGTCCATTTTTTGGAAAAAATGAGTTAATGGTAGTTTTAGTCAGATATAGATATCCTCTTTTTATACCTATTTACAATCACACAGTCAATGGTGTACAATATCCTCATAAATTAACCAAAAAAAGTTGAACTGTAAAATGTTATCGCAGGAATGTTTTTTATTTTAAAGTGGTGTAAGTCCATTTTTTGGAAAAAATACTTCACTATGCTAAGCGTAAAGGAGAAATAAGATTGACATATGAATAAGTTTGTTATTATTAGTTATCTTAACGAAGTAATTTACTTTTCATACTTGTTTATTTATAAAATCATTATAATATATGGAAGTAAGTAAGTAATGAAGACATGTATGTTTTCATTTTAATATTATTTTTTACATTGAAAAATACATTTCACAACAGCCAACTTCAATTAAAATATAAATTTAAAATTGCTGTTGGTTATATTTTTCATAATATGTTATTTGTCCATTTTGTAGCTAAAAAATCGTTTATTTTCTTTAACATTTTTATTGATTATTATTGCATAATAAATTTTAACAAGTTTATAGTTTCAATAATATTACCCGAATAGATTAACCTATGCGAATATTTTTAAGTTTGTTCCAAACGCAAACCATTAAATATCTCAATGTATGAATTAATGGACTTATACCACAATCAAAATCAACGGCTCAATTAATCCTAATTTTCATGTGACTAAGTAGTTGTTCGATCTTTGTTGCCCAAATATTTTTTACTCGTAACCAATGAAACAATAATAGTAGGTATACATCGTTTAAACCCTGAACATCTTAATTATAAGTTCAGTGTACTATGTATAAACAAATACGACTTATTCATTTACTGTGAATAGATTTCTGTAAATACTATAACTGGATACAACCATTTTAGTTTAAACTTTTAAACTGAAGAAGCACCAAAGTTTTTCTAGTTCCCGAAAACAATTTCAATGTACTTCCAAATTTCGTACATATCTTACCTAAAATAATCCTTACACTTCGAATTAGATGTTCCATAATGTAGGAGACGACGTGTTATCGTGTTCCAACTTCGCTCTTCCTTAAAAAAATATTCTGAATCAAGAAATCAAACTTGTCTTTTCTTCATTACGGGTCATGTATGTATTTATACTTTCTAATTTTTATACGATGGACATTACTGACAGTTCTTATGACTCAATTGTATTTTATAAGTATTAATATGAATACAGAATGTTTCGTGTAGAAAAATTTTGGTTTCCGAGTTATTAGTGCACTTAATATTATAAATAATACCTACATCCCCAAATAGCACAAAGACATCTTATGCACGTCCGAAGAACGTCCGTTCCGGACGTACGGCACGTTCGGAAAATGTCCCGAGAATGTCCATATATCCCCTGTACGTCCTCGTTAAGTTCTTTAAATGTCGTAGGAAGTGGGACGTCTTGAGGACGTGCTGTGTCAACATTCTCAGAACGTTTTCCGAATGTCCGAAAGTAAAGTTAAATACGTCCAAAAGGCGTCTTAAAGACGTTTTGCAGATGGTTTAAAACCGCCTTAAAGACGTATTCATCAAGTCTGGGTTAGGACGTTAAGAAAAAAAATTTGGCGGTGACGGGAATCGAACCCAGACTCCCAGATTACGAAGCAACTGCTTTTCGCAATTACTCAAGACACTTCCTTTCAAATAATTTCAATTTCTAGGTATATAACTATTATTAATAGTTTACAAAAATTGTGCATTGACGCGAAATATTCTACAGAACATCATCATTCGACCTCTAGACTCATTGCTTAAAATTTTACATTCGTCTCAAGACAGATGTTTTAACGACGATCTGGGAACATTTCAGCATTTCAGCGTCTTCATTACACAAAAAAATAGCGCAAAGGCGAGGTTCAGTCGTAAGACTGTTTTGCAACCGAACCTGAATCATCTGCAAAACCTACGAGACGGTTGTTCTTCGAACATCTGAAATGTAGATCTTCTAAAGATTCACAAAACTTACGAGACGAATGTTCTCGGAACATTCGAAATGTAGTCGTGCAAAATAATCACGTGACTTACAAGATTGTTTGATGTTTCTAGAACATTCGAAATTTAAGTCCTAAGAACGTGTGTAGGACTTAAGAAACGGACGTTCCTGGAACATCCGAAACTTAAGTCCTAAGAACGTCCGTAGGACTTAAGAAACGGACGTTCCTAGAACATCCGAAATTTAAGTCCTAAGAACGTCCGTAGGACTTAAGAAACGGACGTTCCTGGAACATCCGAAATTTAAGTCCTAAGAACGTCCATAGGACTTAAGAAACGGACGTTCCTAGGACCTCCGAAATTTAAGTCCTAAGAACGTCCGTAGGACTTAAGAAACGGACGTTCCTGGAACATCCGAAATTTAAGTCCTAAGAACATCCTATGTATGTTCAAAATGGACGTAGGACGTTCGGATATAAACTGGACATGAAATGGACGTCCTTGGGATGTGCGGTGCTATCTGGGCGTTTTCTAAAAATAAAATAAATATTAGCCAATTTCATCCATAGAAGTAACTCAACTATTTAACTCTTTGTACTTCTATTATTCTCAATTGTAGCCAATAATCGAAAGTTTTCTCATAATTGATATGGATATGCTTTAGCTCAAAATAATTGGTTTCATATCCGGGAGACTAGCTGTTGCAGAAACAAAATAAACAGTTTAAATAAATGAAAAATCTAGAAGAGTATCCAATCCGTCGTATAATGAAAACTGTGTTAAAATTCTTATGAATTCATAGTTAAATTATTTGCTACTAAATATCACGTTGCCCAAACGTAATGCCGTAAAGTAACTAGACCCCTCAAAGTAGTCATATTTCATTATAATTTCTCTTTAAACAAAATATCCGCCAAGTAAATCTCGTTATAGTTACACTGGTGATCAAAAGAATGTTTGAAAATTATATTTTTCTTTTTTCTAAGCATATACAGTATAGGGTGGACCTTATTTATCGACTTTCAAATTTTTTTCGGGACACCCCCCAGGATTGTGCCATTGGGAGAAAAAATAATGTGTGTAATATTTGAAATCGATTGGACAACGGGAAACCGTGCCTCATCGCAGTTGAATTTTTTTTATTTTTGGAACTCGTTTTTCTCTATTGTAGTATATCATTAATATACATTGTTATATATCGTTGAATTTGTCTTCTTACGCTCTGTAACAATATAGACTGAAAGTATAGGATCACTTAAAAAAAAAACACCATGACCTTGAAATCTCAAAAATTGACCTTCGGAAAAAACTTTTTTCGTTGGCATTATTTTTACCTTGCCAAACAGTACAACTTTTGTCTAAGAAATTTTTTCATATCTTTATAAATAACAGATTTCAAAATTTTAATGGAGTAACTGATACTTTCATCAAGATTACATTGTTTCTTAATTATTTAATATTATTATTAGTTTATACGCTCGGAGTAGATTGCGTAAATGGTCATGAATGTTTTGAAAATGCAGTTGTATTTGCATCAGGTAGGTAGTTCGAACCTCTAAGAATCCGTTAGGCATCGAATTGCTCTGAACAGAAGAGAAAGCGTCATAAACTCTTCCCGGACTTGGGGTTGTCATAAACCCTTCCGGAGACTGCGACAGGGCCTAAACAAGGGAGGCTCGAGGCGACTGCTTTGCCCAGGGGCATTCTTGAATGTATCATTGTCGACGACGCATCGTTGCTTTTTCGTGAAATACAGTGATACAAAACGATATATTCGCTTTTCATTCTGTTATACTTTTCAAATCTCTTACAATAGTGCCTATATCATGAGCGTTCACTGAAGTAAATTCGAAAATTCGGATCAAAAATGCAAACCAGAAGCGAAAAATTATTTCTATTGGATTATGACGAAAGTCAAATATGTAATTGGTGCCAAGTTGCCATCTAGTGTACAAGTGTTACGAGTTTTGTTTTATAACATACGTAAGGTGCAACTAAATATTCATGCGAGTGCTTCATTAGTTGTGAAGGAAGTTGAGGTGATTTGGGGAAAAGCACGGATCTCTACAAAAAAGACGCAGCATGGCATTACAAAATTAGAATCGCTATACAATGATTGCAGGGCGGTACAACGAAATTCTAAACGCCGAAGTAAACTTCAAGAAAAACGAGAGCAAGATTCTCTTTTCCAAGACGCTCCACGACGACGGCTAAATGACCGCTTGGAAACACATCGAAAGACAGTCGAAATCCCATATTCCTTACACTATGAAATTCAGTTTTTTATTCCAAAGGCCTATCCTCTCCTAAACCTTCGGTTCTGGATCTTCTGTTCAGAGCAAGTCGAAACCTAACGGATTCTTAGAGGTTCGAACTACCTACCTGATGCAGATACAACCGCATTTTCAAAACATTCATGACCATTTACACAATCTACACCGCGCGTATAAACTAATAATAATATTAAATAATTAAGAAACAATGTAATCTTGATGAAAGTATCAGTTACTCCATTAAAATTTTGAAGTCTGTTATTGATAAAGATATGAAAAAATTTCTTAGACAAAAGTTGTACTGTTTGGCAAGGTAAAAATAATTCCGACGAAAAAAGTTTTTTCTGAAGGTCAATTTTTGAGACTTCAAGGTCATGGTGTTTTTTTTTTAAGCGATCTTATACTTTCATTCTATATTGTTACAGAGCGTAAAAAGACAAATTCAACGACATATAAGAATGTATATTAACGATATACTACAATGGAGAAAAACGAATTCCAAAAATAAAAAACTTCAACTGCGACGAGACACGGTTTCCCGTTGTCCGATCGATTTCAAATTTTACACACATTATTTTTTCTCCCAATGGCACAATCCTGGGGGGTGTCCCCGCCAAAAATCTCAAATTTATTTTTCGACAAGAGTAACTAAGGTCCACCCTAATATACAGTGAGTAGTGACTCACACGTTCATTTACATAAACTAAGATGAATAATTAAATAATTACAAAAGCCACTATTTTGCTTTTACTTTTTGACGAGTGACTGAATATGAGCACACTCCAGTAGAAAATTGTTTACCACGTTGGTATCACTGTGGTATCACTCTAGAAAATCCCCTGACTGCATGTACCTGCGTGGCAAACATGATAATACTTTACGTCTGTCAGACTCTGTTACTTTTTTAGTGTCCGTCACTTAAACTTTTTCTTAGCCACGATTACAATCCATTAAAACGATCAACTGCGCCTATTGCATTGGAATGAAATGGTTCGAATTAATATCGAGCCCAGTTATTGCGTTGCAAATAGCTCCTGCACGACTGGACCGATAACAAGAAGTGCTTTGACCATAAAGGACGTTAGTACACGCGTACCGTCAACGAAGTGCAGTGTGGTGTTACTGCAGGCGATGAGAGCATCGCAGAGGAAACGTGTATACCCCTTGGTTATTGCTCCTTGCACCCCGAGCCTATACGTAGCTTATTGCGAAGGATAAAATCTTGACCTCCCCTTTTCATTCCTTGCATCACACAGGGTAATTATAATTTGTCTTTGAAGCTTCTCTAACGGGTCATTCCATGCGAAATCGGACACTTTTCAGAGTAACGTTTCAGATTTAGGGGAAATTTGGATATGTTGTAGTCTTTAGGGATATATAAACATATCTCGACGGATTTTTCAAAATGACAAAAATACAGCTCTTTGGAATATAGTGTTAACTTTTTTTCAAAAAATTATAACTGTTGAACTAACAAACTGATCAAAATGAGCTTTTGGGTGCTTCCAGGGAAGACATAAGAGTGCCTAATAAAAATTATTTCACTGGAAAAAAAAACAAATTTTTGACCATTTATTTTGCAATTGTTCTAAACAAATGCCATGTTTAAATAGCGGGCACTAATTAAAAATTTGAAAGAAATGAGGGTATAGTCCTATTTGTCCTCTTTATGGACCCGTTTTCAGAAATACGGACGCTTTAAAATTGGCCAAATGAAAATTAATCGAATGTGACGCTGCATCCCTTAATTTCTTTCTGAAAAATGAGACCCCCTAAAAATACATTTCATTGTGCATTTTCGAATTACACCTTCGCCTCGTATTTAACTTCTGTTACTCTTCGCCGGAGGTGGGCAATGCTTTTATTTAAATGAAATTTCGAATAACGAATCGAGAGTTAAAAAATTTTTCTTCATGTGTCGAATAAAGTTAACTCGGTTTAGCGAACGAATGACGAATTTTTTGTTAACATTCATTCGTTATTCGAAATTTTATTTAAATAAAATTTTTGCATGTCTCTGCTCTTGCACTCGTCGATAAAAAGTATCATTCCATTTGACAATGCTCGAGCAGACATGTCGGATGTTTGACGATAAAAAAGCTGAATGATCTTGCCGCATTGTCGGATCTGTCATACTCTTCTGTCAGATTTACCTCCAATAAATTGGCGTTCTTTCTGCCATTTCAGTTATTACTGAAAGTAGAGCAGTTTTTGCTGGGAAAGCTGTTGGATTTTATTTCTTAGAGTCCGTACAAATTATAACTTTAATATTCGATATCAAACCAAAACATTGCCATTTGTTGGCAAAAAATGCCAACACACTTTCTGCAGGCGATCACATTTTTTTCAACATACTCTATACTTTAGCAAAACCAGTGGAAGTAAAAAAAAATTATATACGAACACGCAGGCTTAAGAATGATTTATTAAAAAATTATTAGAATGAAGATACGAAGCGCGAACGAAACAGGTCTAAACTCTTTCTTTTCTTTTTCGCATTGGAGTAATTAAGGGCTCGGATGCAATAAGGGGACTAGTGCTCGAAAATAGGAAAAATTATTGTCCAAACGCTATGAAATATTGGAAAGTTAAATGTTGTTAAACTGTATTTTAAAATATATAGTGTTGTAAAGCTCGTCACGATACACATTTTTTCTATTCACAGTTTGATTATCGAATCATTACTATTCGAGCTAAAAATTATAAACGAAAAATTTTTCATCGTTCAAAATCATTATTTCTTTAAACATAAATTGCGATAACTTGAGTAAATATTAAGGGATCGTTATGAGACGTGAAGCATAAAACTCGGAAAACTCTAGCGAAGCCGTAAAATGTATGCACAAAACCCTTATGTTAATAAATGTAATAATATTTCATTAAAAGGTACAGTATTTCCTCGCTGAGGGCTCGCTGGTCGGGACCGGCGTTGAGCCCGTATCGTGAACGGAGCCCTAATTGCCTAATTCCGAGTGTTCGTTTCTCGCTTCTTTCTGGCCGAAGGGGGGAGCGAGATGGAACGCTTTGCGTGCGCGACGGGCGCGAGCGCTCAGATAAAATCGTGACTGCTCGACGCATGCGCGCCACGGTCCGATAGGCACGGCACGAGCCTTTTTTGCGCCTTAGGTGAATGTTGTCCAATTGAGCCCTTTATTATAATATATTTATTTGAGATTATTGATGACCTTACTCTGAATTTTTATTCGTAGTTTAAAACAGTTGCAGAACAATTTGTTGTATTTCATTTAAAAGTTTATTTTCAACAATGCCAACAATGAAAAGACCATTTTGCGCCTCTTGTCAACCTTACGCCCTAGGCAGTTGCCTAATTTTTCACAGTAAGGTCATAAATAATCTCAAATAAATGTAATATAATAAAGGGCGCAATTTGACAAGTTCCCCTAGGGCGCAAAGAAGACTTGAGCCGGGCCTGCGTCAAACTTTTGCTGAAACTGTTTTCGTGTCCACGTTGACTGCTCACAACCATCGCGCACGCCCGTCGCGCACGCAAAGGACGGAGTGTCATGCGTCAGAAGGAGGGAGCGAGACAAAACGTCAACGCGTCGTCTGCTCCTACCGTCCTCACTCGCTCTCGTTCCATCTCGCTCTCACCTTCGCCGGACAAGAGTGAGACAGAACTGGTGGGGATAGCGAAAAGTCCACATCGTGTACGCCAAATCGAACCCTCAGCGAGGGAGTACTGTAATACTGGACATAACTCATGTTTTTTAACGTTCGCCGTTAAAAAGTATCGAGGCAATTTTGAGGTACATATAACTTGCAGCGACAAAGTATTTCCTTAATATACAAGGAAGATTTTCACCAATTTTCACACTGATTAATAAATAATTGTAGAAGATATGACGATATATATCAATCTCCCGCGCCACCAATAGTCAACAGCCGCGTGTAATGGGCTAATTTAGCAGTCTTAGCATTTGCGTTGACAGTTGGCGCCGTGGCAGAATTATACATATCGTCATAACTCCTACAATTATTTATTAATCAGTGTGAAAATTGGTGAAAATCTTCCTTGTATATTAAGGAAATACTTTGTCGCTGCAAGTTATATGTACCTCAAAATTGCCTCGATTCTTTTTAACGGCGAACGTTGAAAAACATGGGTTATATCCAGTATTACCTTTTAATGAAATATTATTACATTTGTTAACATAAGGGTTTTGTGCATACATTTTGCGGCTTCGCTAGAGTTTTCTGAGTTTTATGTTTCAAGTCTCATAACGATCCCCTAATATTTACTCAAGTTATCGCAATTTATGCTTAAACAAATAATGATTTTGGACGATGAAAATTTTTTCGTTTATAATTTTTAGCTCGAATAGTAATGATTCGATAAACAAACTGTGAATAGAAAAAATGTGTGTCCTGACGAGCTTTACAACACTATATTTTTTAAAATACAGTTTAACAACATTTAATTTTCCAATATTTCATAGCGTCGGACAATAATTCTTCCCATTTTCGAGCGCTAGGGTAGATGTCCCAATTACTGCCACTTGATTTATTATATGTAATAAAAGCGTAACGTATAAAAATAAATGTATAAAAAATAGTTATTGTAATAACTATTATAATAACTATTATAATAACTATTTTTTGTACATTTATTTTTATACGTTACGCTTTTATTACATATAATAAATCAAGTGGCAGTAATTGGGACATCTACCCTAGTCCCCTTATTGCATCCAAGCCCTCAATTGGTCGAACGCATTTATTTATCTTTCCCATTTCAAATTGCCTAGATTGTTACGTGAAAGGGACATTGAATTTCAAGAATTAAGGAAGAATGATTTATGTTTTTCTTATTGCCATGTTACATCGAAACGAGTTATTGAACAATATACTGTACCCCACTCTGATAATCGGCTTATTTTAAGTCGTTGCTACAAAACTGATACTTTCTCAAGTATTTGCTCCTATAATCAAGTTCTCTTCGAAGAAGCATTCCATTCCGAACTCAGGAAGTAATCGCCATATTGTTATCGTTATTATTAAATTCGTAACTGGATGAAATCAACAATAAGTAGATTAATGTTCCTTTTTACTTTACAATGGCGTTAATTGTTATTCAAGCGTGTATTAATATTAATTAAATTAGTTCTAAGACAGGAATCGTTGTTCGCTCTGGGGATGAAATTATTACGGTGATTACGCAATTCTTTTGTGCCTTTAGGTTTTCAATTGCATTGTTATCATTCTGATGTGTAGTGAAACAAGTTTATTAGAAATTGAAAATTATATATAAATGTTGTTTTGAAAAAGAAACCAAGCAGAAGCAGGGACTCCTACCGGTACGTAAAATACCGGTATTATACCGGTATTATACCGGTATTTTTCGGTTGTATCTTCGTCTGAGACCCAATACCGGTATAACGCTCATACCGGTATTTCGCTATACCGAAACCGATATCATACCGAAAACAAAAGGTTACCGGTAACCGAAATAAATACCGGTATTTTTTCGGTATTCTTTTCAGTAACATGGTAGGTTTCGGTGTTCACCGAGAAGGATACCGAAAAAATACCGGTATTTATTTCGGTTACCGGTAATTCCGAAAACCGATTGTTTTCGGTATTTATCTTTTTCGGTATGATATCGGTTTCGGTATAGCTGTATTGGCGAAATACCGGTATGAGCATTATACCGGTATTAAGTCCCTGAGCAGAAGTAAGGAAAAGTAGCTTAAATTCTATTTCTACAGTTTAATTATTTGTACCACCACTAGCTTAAGTGACAAAAACACTTTTATCACACATTTAAAACGTGGTCGCGAGAAAAGCGCGTTTAAAGTTTTCGGGATGTTTTGATATTTGAAAAAAATATTGTATATATTATTCAAAGGTGTCTCTATCTTCAGTGAAAAATTTTTATCGATAAAAGTGTTTTTGTCATTTAGAAATAAATTCCCAAAGATGCGATATTTCTTGACCTGGCCAAGGTGGCCGTAAAGTACCTGCCCGGCGTTGCCCGGGCTTTTTATGTGTATCTCTAGTCTACATAGTATAAAATAAAATCCCGTGTAACCGTCTGACTGTTCGGGCTAATCTCGAAAACCACTGGACTGGCACATAGACTGCCATAGAGCATTCTCGAGGAATGCTTCACTAAAATCGCTACTGCTCGGCTTCCTTTTGTCATAGGTTAATGTTTCATATACATAAACCTTCCTGGAGAAACGCCCTATAAAACGGTGATAATCGCATCACAATCCGTCCAATGGTTCTCGAGAGTAGCCCGATCAAATAGACAGCCGGTTACTGGTGATTTTATTTTATATTATGTAGAGATAGAGATACAGTCATATTCGTGACTTGGAAATCTGATAAAAAATCTTTAACAACACAATATATCTAGGATAGAATAATTTAAAACGTAGAAGGGAAAATAGAATTTCCATGAGGAATTCCCGGGTGGCATATTTTCATGATGCAATACGCATCTTGCGCCATCTACTGTTGGCAAGCGTGGCCACATAGTCGCCTCTCTACGTTAAGCGCTCACGTTGTGTTCTCGCGTACGACATGCTGCGTCCGCTTTGTACTCTTATAGTGCAGTGAAATTAGGATATGTCTTCGGAATAAATCCCAGCTAGCTAAATTTTGGTATGGGCCTTTACTTCGTCGTTTTAAATAATATGTCAAAAGTCCCCATCCATCCGACCCCCGCTAAAAACTTTACAGAGGGTTGAAGGTAAACAAATGCTGTTTTTCGCGAATATCTCGGTATCTAGCAGTTTTGCGACAAAAATAGTTATTATACAATTTATAGCCTAGGAAATTTTCTACAAAAAAGGTCGTATGAGTTTTTTTCGTAGGAGTAACCATTTTTATGTATGTCGGGTTACCAAGTATCAACCCCCATATTTTTAACAAGGGAAGATCCCGAACCCGGAAATATTAATAATTATGAAACTGTAAATATGTAGGGGAAATCCTCCTGAGTACAACGCAATTTCGTTTGCTGCTCAAATTCACTCTAAGGGGTTGAAATTGACACCTGAATATCCGTTTTTTTTTTCGATTTTGTGTTATAACTCACGAACCGTAAGAACTGTAAGAACTACAATTTACCAAATGTTAGACCTAATTAAGAGAAGTAACTTTTTCCTGAACACTTTTTCTCTATCTCCTATAGTTCGCGAGTAATAATACAAAATAAAAAAAATTTCAGGGGTCAATTGCACCCTCTTTGAGTGAATTTGGGCAGCAAACGAAATTGCGTTGTACTCAGGAGGATTTCCCCTACATATTTACAGAGTTTCATAATTTTTTGAATTTCCGGGTTCAGGATCTTCCCTTGTCAAAACTATGGGGGTTGAAACTTGGTAACCCGGCACACATGAAAATGGTTACTCCTACGACAAAAACTCATACAACCTTTTTTGTAGAGAATTTCCTAAGCTATAAATTGTATAATAACTACTTTTGTCGCAAAACTGCTAGATAACGAGATATTCGCGAAGAACAGTTGTTTCTTTCAACCGTGTGTAAAATTTTTAGCGAGGGTCAGATCGATGGGGACTTTTGACATATTGTTTAAGGGGGAACACCACTGTGACGGCCGGAAAAATGAGCCCATTTTTAAGATTTTTTTTAAGGAATAACTTACAGTTTAATTATAAAATTGTTATTACCTATCTTTAGAACAATGTCTTAAGAGACTATAAAAAAAAAGTAATAGAAAAACATACATAGATTTCCATATACAGTTAATCTCCTACACCCCTCACAAGAAAAACATAGGTCGCTTATCGAAACGATATCTCTGGAACGGCAACTCTGAAATCAAATTTTTTTTTTAATATAATCGGTATGAGTGTAGTTTAAAAAAATTATTTTTGTAAAAATGGTGCGCTTGGGAAGAAAAAGTTTCGAAAATCGGCAAAAAAATTGATAGTTTTTCGAGCGTATTTCAAAAAATATGTTTTTGATAAAAAAATCGGTACGCACAACGGAAACTACACTCATGCCGATTATATTAAAAAAAAAAATTTGATTTCAGAGTTGCCGTTCCAGAGATATCGTTTCGATAAGCGACCTATGTTTTTCTTGTGAGGGGTGTAGGAGATTAACTGTACCTATATGGAAATCTATGCATGTTTTTCTATTACTTTTTTTTTATAGTCTCTTAAGACATTGTTCTAAAGATAGGTAATAACAATTTTATAATAAAACTGTAAGTTATTCCTTAAAAAAATCTTAAAAATGGGCTCATTTTTCCGGTCGTCACAGTGGTGTTCCCCCTTAAAACGACGAATTAAAGGCCCATACCAAAATTTAGCTTGGTGGGAATTATTCCGTAGATTGGGTAGATTTCCGTCTAATTTCACTGGACTATTAGCCCGCCTGTCCACGGAGCGTCGCGTCATAGACGCGTACGCGTAGGGACCAATCGTACGCGGGGCATCTTGACAAATGCAGATCAATAATCGACAGATGCGTCGCACGATTGGTCTCTACGCGTACGCGTCCATTACGCGACGCTCCGTGGACAGACCGCCTTAGTTTTTATTACATTTATTATTAAACTTCTTTGTCACTTCTGAAGTCCGCGGTTTCTTTTCCACCTGCTTCCTCTCGCCTCGTCACATAAAATGTAGAAATGTAGAAACACGGCGTAGATATCAATAATACGACATTCAGGACACTTTTTCAAACAGCGTATTAGTCAAAAACATTTTTCTAATAGAAAGCTTATTATTCGTAACTGAAAATAAAAGTGTCAACTATCGGTACACTGTCAACTACGAGTACAGTTACCCTAGTTGGAAGCGCATCATGCACAAAATCGTCACAATTCACTACATCACTGTTCTTTCGGAGCTGAACTTTTGCCCAAAACGTTTTGCGATTAGATGAACTATTTCATTAACAAAATTATATCCTCCTTTCGTACTCGTTTCAAGAAATTCTGTTTGTCAATGATAGCAGATTTGTTTATTTAACGCAATGTGCGATACATAGATTTTGCAAAATTTTATCAAACTGCTTTGACCTTTTCCTGTAGAGAATCTCCAGCAATATTCCTTCCGCTGTACGAATCCATTTGTCCCAAGTAGCAATGCTTAAACTCGCCTAAGAACTTACTTTAAGGAATCACAGAGAGGTAAAACAGGGAAGTTACGAATACCCCGTCAGTTTGATTAGAGAACTCTCCCTTCAGCTCCACTTCAACTGTGTCTTTTTCCTCTTCTACGTCCACCGCCCAACTTTCTACACTTTTGAAATACAATAAAATCGACGATTCCTACAAAATTCCGTTAATTCAAAAAACTGTCGATTACTGCAACAGTTTTCTGGTTATTTACGCTATTATATGTAGAGGAAAAATATATAGCAGGCAATTCAGAAAGGAAAATGGCATAAGGGAAAGAAAACTGTCGAATCCCAAATAGCACAAAGACATCTTATGTACGTCCGAAGGACGTCCGTTCCGGACGTACTGTACGTTCGGAGAATGTCCCGAGAAGGTCCATATGTCCTCTGTACGTCCTCGTTAAGTTCTTTAAATGTCGTAGGAAAGTCCTATTTACAAAGTGGGACGTCCTGAGAACGTGCTGTGTCAACATTCTCAGAACGTTTTCCGAACGTCCGAAAGTAAAGTTAAATACGTCCAAAAGGCGTCTTAAAAACGTTTTGCAGATGGTTTAATAGCGCCTTAAAGACGTCTTCATCAAGTCTGGGTTAGGACATTAAGAAAAAAAATTTGGCGGTGACGGGAATCGAACCCAGACTCCCAGATTACGAAGCAACTGCTTTTCGCAACTACTCAAGACACTTCCTTGCAAATAATTCAAATTTCTAGGTATATAACTATTATTAATAGTTTATAAAAAATGTGCATTGACGCGAAATATTCTACAGAATATCATCATTCGACCTCTAGACTCATTGCTTAAAATTTCATATTCGTCTCAAGACAGATGTTTTAACGACGACTGAAGACAGACGTCTTGAAGACGTTGTAAGCTACCTGGGAACATTTCAGCATTTCAGCGTCTTCATTGCACAAAAAAATAGCGCAAAGGCGAGGTTCAGTCGTAAGACTGTTTTGCAACCGAACCTGAATCATCTGCAAAACCTACAAGACGGTTGTTCTTCGAACATCTGAAATGTAGATCTTCTAAAGATTCACAAGACTTACGAGACGAATGTTCTCGGAACAGTCGAAATGTAGTCGTGCAAAATAATCACGTGACTTACAAGATTGTTTGATGTTTCTAGAACATCCGAAATTTAAGTCCCAAGAACGTGTGTAGGACTTAAGAAACGGACGTTCCTAGAACTTCCGAAATTGAAATCCTGAGAACGTCTGTAGGACTTAAGAAACGGACGTTCCTAGAACATCCGAAATTGAAATCCTAAGAACGTCCGTAGGACTTAAGAAACGGACGTTCATGGAACATCCGAAATTTAAGTCCTAAGAACGTCCGTAGGACTTAAGAAACGGACGTTCCTAGAACATCCGAAATTTAAGTCCTAAGAACGTCCGTAGGACTTAAGAAACGGACATTCCTAGAACATCCGAAATTGAAATCCTAAGAACGTCTGTAGGACTTAAGAAACGGACGTTCATGGAACATCCGAAATTTAAGTCCTAAGAACGTCCGTAGGACTTAAGAAATGGACGTTCCTAGAACATCCGAAATTTAAATCCTAAGAACATCCTATGTATGTTCAAAATGGACGTAGGACGTTCGGATATAAACTGGACATGAAAAGGACGTCTTTGGGATGTGCGGTGCTATCTGGGATGTGTGCCAAGAAGAACATTTTGCAATTTATAAATCGAATCTCAGTAATGTGGCCGAAAATAATTTCATACTCACACAAGTACATACAGTGAAATAGAAAAAGAGTTTTTTAAAGTAGCTACGCGTGAAAGCCGAAATTAATAAAATAAGCAGCAGAATTATTAAATAATAACAGGTCGAGACACGATTCAATTATCCCAACTAAAATTTATGAAATATTGCGAACTTAAGTGATTTTGTTATTTTCTGTGCCAAATTCGCTAAATTTCGAAACTACCGAACACCAATGTGCTGCGCGATTGCGCGTGTGTTTCCGAATGCAGAGAAAACGTACGGAATAATTGTTTTACTAACTCGTTGCCTTAATTGGTTTACCTTAACCATGTTGGCTGTGTCAACTGATGATACGGATTACACTCACTTCGTGGTTTGCGTCGTGGTACAGCGGTATCTCGAATCTACATACACGGATGATCAGGGACGGATGTTATGGAAATTTCCAATCTAAACTGCACTACCTTCTACGAATGCTGAGCAGTCGTATCAACAGAAAACTTGTAACTATCATCGAGCGGAAATAAAACAAAGTAATATATGCACATATAAATTATATATCCTTATAATTATAATCATTATAATTATTATGATAATTATATCATTGCAATATTAATATTGTATTCAATACTTTTTTTATCGAAAAGAGAAATATGTACATCTGTATATGGAAATGTGACAAGGTTTAATATCTATTTTTCTGGATGTATACATTTTCACAAATGTCATGACACCTGCAAATAGTCATTTTTTTTAAATTAAAATTGTAATATTTAAGGGGACCTTAGTCAAAAACTAGTTTCGTTAGTCTATGCTCCATAATATAATTCAGGTAAAATTGGAGATCATTGATAGCAACATTGTAAGTGGAGTTTAGTATGCGCTAACTTCTTTTAACCGTCACTGTAAATCGATTCTTCCCATCAGACTGCATACGTGTGTTGAGATAAGAGCATGGAAGCATGAATAATTGAGGAGAGGTTTGATACAAGGTGGGCAGTGGTTGGTGATAGGAACGAATTACAGGTGATTCTTCATGTAAAAGCGAATCGAACATGTGGTATTGTAAGAAAATTCGATGGACGCATATTCGAATGGCGCGCCGGAATCGCGGCCTGCCGCCCGGAAGCCCAAATACACCGCCTGGGACCGTTTGCGCGGGAGAACTTGGGGAAAACCCAGGCCCGAGGGATGCGTCGCGGCCAGGACGCTACGCTTGGCCGCCAGGACGCGGCCACTCTTGTACGGTCTTTGGGACACGCTGGTCGCCACTCAGGAAGCTCTCCGCGTTTTATGTTACGACTCGCCCTGTTCTTGGAGAATATATTATACAGTATTATCGATAGTTGATTCTACGCGTGTGTTGTTTATTGTAAGAAAAACCCGTCTTACAGTATAAAGTTTCTTTGTGTGTGACTTTAGTTTGGAAAATCATATTTCGAAAATTCGTCTTGCCAGTACAGTCTGACTACTTGTTGCTTTCTGTTTCTATTTGTAAACCTTGTAGGGCATTAGTTTTGTTATTGGTCCCGGAAATCATTGAAAATATTGCATCTGCGTTTGCATTAAATGTTGTGTTTGACGAATTTAAGATTCGTACAGGAAAAATATTAGTACATCTCCATTTCTCCAGCTTGTTATGAACTTATACTACTGCAATTTATTCGTAACTTACATTTTTCAAAGTCAATTTTAAACCTTGTATGAGAAAAAAGTACACTGTACTTATTTTTACACGGCGGATATCCTGTAATTTATGGAAAGTACGACTACCGCGTAGTAGTTAGTAATATTACTGAATAGGGTTTGTCGGATTTCAAAAACCGTTTTTTATACATTTGTAAAATTTGAAAAACGGTTTTTAAATTTAAAAAAACCGGTTTTATGTACTAGAATTAATATGTAAAAATGAATTAATTATTTAATTAAAAACGTTAACATCTTGACTTGAAATCGGTTCGCACACAAGCATATTGTAGTAAGTAACAGTTTACTGTAAAACTAATCTTTCTGAGTTCATATTTTCGGAAGAAAAATACTAAATGAAATTAAGATTTATAAATTATATTTTGTACGGATTTTAGTTATTTTAATTTTTTTCATTTGGTTTTGTATAGATAGATTATATTTTATTTTGTTATACGTTTGTTATTCAATATATATTAAAAGAACTGAATTTTTTTTAAATAAGTGTAAGGTTCGGATTCCAATTTAATCGGGTCGAATGAATATCAACACGTGCTGATGTAGTTTTTACAATTGTAATTTAATATAACATTTACATACATAACACAAACAAACATATTAATTAATAAGCACTGACCTGAATCTACACAATTGTCGATATTCTGAATATTAGTTATTTAACTTTTAATTACCTATCCTCAACAATTATTTTCGATTGTACATTACGCTCGGCTCTTTCTCTGTCTCTACCTCTACCTCTCTAACCTCACCTGACTTTCGTGCGTGCTCTCATGTGACTCTAGTCATATGGTGAGTTTGGCGGGACCGTTCAAATTTACATAAGTATAAATATTTATTTTCTACTTTATTAAATATATTTTTTTGGTGAAAATTCGAAAACCGGTTTAACCGGTTTTTTGGGAATAGTGAGATTCGAAAACCGGTTTTTTCAAAAGTCCTCAAAAGAACCTCGCTCTCTGCACTTCTATTATTTTTGTTGTAATTGTATGTGTAATAAAGTCATATTATTATTATTGTTATAATTATCAGCCCCATATCGCCGTTAATATTTCTACTGTAACAAAGAAGGCAAAATGAAAGTGGAATAATCAACCATATTTACGGAGTCGTCCTGAACTGCACGTGTGCCTACAGAATCTTGAAAATCTTTTCCAAAGCTAATTGTAAGTCCCATAAGATAAACAAGTATTGTACATTTATTTTAGTAGAAACAAACGCCACTGTTTCGGTTGTACCATGAATAATTATGCCCTACCCTATATTAAATGAACTCTTGGTAAAAGTACTCTAGCTAGAATGCTCGTCATTGAATTCTTCTTAGGTGAACAGGCGGCCACTTTGTCAACCCCCTCGGCCCCCTTTATTCCGTGATAACGCATTCTTGAAATGTTTCCTACCCCAGAGACTATTATTGAAATACTTCGAATCGCGCATACACTTGCGCAGTTATGCACTTAAGAGCTGCCACCTCCGTCTAGTATATCCAATTGTCGTTATATGGTGCCCTGAAGATTACTTTGGAGAATGCGAAGACCACGAAGGAGCTTTATTAAAAAATTTCAAGATATTTACACGTACGTGGAACTGAATCCCATGGTTTCAAAACTATGTGAACCAACAAATGTAGCTTTAGTCTGATTTACGTTTGTCGAAATTCCTGGAAAAAAGTATGATACTAATTTTAGTATTAGTTTTCCTGTGCCTATACCTTTATACATATTTCTATATCCAGAGTAACGAGAAGGGTGAGTTTAATTAAAAAGCAACACGTGGTTTTATTTATAAAGCAATAGAGTTGCATAAATCAGTGAAAGAAATATGTAGAATTCTTCTATGCACTTTTTCTGTTAGCACGTAGCAGAGTTGGGCAAAAGTTTATCTAAATCAAAATCTCAAGTACCGAACAAAAGATAAATAATTTTTATTCGTTATTCGAGGCTCGAATAATCGAAGTTATCTTTATTCGAAGAGCACCGAATAAATAATTTTATTCGATGATAATTTATTCGACGAATAAAGATAATTTTTTATTGGATGAGAATTGATTCGACGAATGACGATAGTTTTTCATTCGAAGGTTTTATTCGAATAAATGCGTCGAATAAATTTTTCATCCGTAGCATTTATCTTTTCGAAGCCTTCGAATAAAGCCACGAATAACTTTCGTCAGCGTCGAGCGTGTTTATTCGAGCCGCCGAGGGTCGAGCCCGGCCGAGCGGCGAGCGCCGAACACAAAGGACCGGCGGCTTGTTTAAAAGAATTTCGTCTAAAATTTTGTTAAAATATATTAAGGATTATAGGTCGCTCAATGGCAATGAAATATTACTACTGTAGGATCACGGGAAAAAGGAAGTAGCCTCAACGGGACTCGAACCCGCGATCTCTAGATTTGCGCGCTGGCCAGCCGCCTTAACCACCTCGGCTACCGCCGACTTCCCCGTCCTCGTGCTTCCGTATCCGCTTCTTATGTTATGGGGTTCCTGATCCCACACTACTTTGGTATAAATTGATAGAAATTTTTGCAACAATTTTCTTTCGGATTCTGATATATAAATATGGGCCCCGTCTCATTAAAATTGACAAATGACGATTATAGAAATTCGCAGTTGCCAAACGTGTGGTACATGCGAAATATAAAGTCCTTGAGCGACCTTTACATATCAAAATATACAAATAAAAAACACGAAGATATTTATTTTTTGTCGAATAGGAGATTTTAAGAGGGTCAGAGAATACAAATTTTAAAGTTGAAAAATAAGGACCACCCTATTAAGGGTACGAATTCAAAATCGTAGGAATTACAAGAGGGTAGTGCCTACATGATGGGAAACAGAATATAAATGTGTATTAATAAATAATTATTACATGTGGAACAGAAAATAATGACAGCCAACATAAATACAACACTTTCAATTTTTAACATTATTATTTTATTAGCACGTTGCTACTAGGATACATTTTGTGAACAGTCATTATTTTATTATGTATTATTAATTAATGTACGAGTACTGTAATGCAGATGTTACGTTAGTTATTATGAAAATCAAATCACGTAATGTCGCAATCGGATTGCAATCAGATGATTAATTTCCTATCAATGCATCTTGCTTAAAATCGCGGTGAAAATGTTTCGCGTAACAGCGTTGTTGGTTGAACGGTTGAATTGTTTATTCAATTTTGCTTATGATTCAAGAAAATCAAATACGTTAAATGTAATTATACGCAACACCCATTTTTCATATCCACTTAAGGGGAGACCCCATCCTGAAATTTTTCAAAAATTCAAATTTTTTTGTTTTATTTGAAAGCTTAAGGTGTGCAGAATATTGTGTTAAAACGGTTTTTTGATATTCGCAGTATTAAAGGTTTTACTGTGATAGCTGTAACACCGCGTCACGTCAGGTAAAGAGGGGCCTGGAACTTTAATGAAAACTTTAAACGCGTTTTTCTCGAAACAACATTTTTCAACCTGGCCCACACTATATCTCCGAAACCTTTCATCCAATTTACTTATTTTTTTTTTAAGTTTAAAACACTATTCTCTCCAACCTAGGGTAGGATTTTATTGATATTTCAATTATTCGATTTTTTACAAGCATTTCAGTACAAATTTGTATGTAAAAAATTAAAGTCAATTCTTCAAACTGCTACAATTTGCAAAATAATTCGAATTTTGAGAAAATCCTACGGTAGGTTGTAGATAATATATTCCTGTTTATATGTTTTTGTTGTATTTGCTTCTCAGACGACTCAGTCATTCCCGGGAGTGTGGGTCAGTTTCTTCTGCAGTGCTCCGGGAAGACATTTTCTTCACCGCCATTTTGTACAATTTTCCATAAAAAAATTTTTTTTCTAGCAAAATAAAGATTGCTTTAAAACTATGTAAAAAATCCAGGTCCAATATTTTTATATATACGAACAAAATATCCCAAACTTTTTAGTGGTTTCTGGGTGGGGTCCGCCCTTAAGGGGGGTCACTCAAGTGAAAATGAACTACCAGTAATTTTACAGATAAAAATTTGAAAATATTTATATCCATATTATTTTTTACGCTGAAATGAATTATGTAAGAATTAATACAGTGACATTTTTTTTTCAAAAATTTAAAAAAAAAAATTTCGAAAAAATTATTCGATTTTAAAATCCATACCCTTATCTCTGTAGTATTGTATACAAAGACTGCAGAAAAAATTTCAGCTCGAAAACTTCATTTTTGTCCGAGTTATAAAGTTATAAATCGAAAAAAAAAAAAGAGTGTGTGAACCACGTTGGCAAAAGATTATGGAGAGCTTTGACCGATTTGGTAAAACAGGAGCGTACGGAAGGTATTACTTTAGGGGGTAAAGGGCAGGGTACCCTGAAAGGTATAAACAGAAAGCCTCAGAAAGATACAAACGTGCAAGAAAAATGATACGAACTGCACAATCACGAAGAGAACAGGCATTGCAAGAAGAGAAAGGTCCAACGTCCGGAGCAGGAGCGTTTTAGTTACTATCCCAAAACATAAAAACTTTATAATTCGGACAAAAATGAAGTTTTCGAGCTGAAATTTTTTCTGCAGTCTTTGTATACAATACTACAGAGATGAGGGTATGGATTTTACAATCGAATAATTTTTTCGAAATTTTTTTTTAAATTTTTGAAAAAAAAATGTCACTGTATTAATTCTTACATAATTCATTTCAGCGTAAAAAATAATATGGATATAAATATTTTCAAATTTTTATCTGTAAAATTACTGGTAGTTCATTTTCACTTGAGTGACCCCCCTTAAGGGGACCTCCCACCCTTGACCACCTCAAAATTACCAAAAATGAGCCTCTTTGTTGAAAAATTGCAGGAAAAAACTATGAGACATATTGAAGAAAGTGGATATATTTCTGAAAGGGCTAGCCTTACACAGCATAAAAAAAAATAATTCAGTCAATTTCACCTCTGAATAAAACCACAGTAGTTCAAACCGCAAACTTTCACTTTTGAGATGATCACTGCTGGCCGACATGATATCTCAAAAACCGTTCGACATAAAGTCTTGAAATTTTCAGCATAGCTTTGGCACACCCATAGCTACGATGTGACCTACAATCATCACTGGGAAAATTCTACAACCAGTTTTATAAAGCATTTATAAACTTTTAGTTTTTAGTTTTAAACCAGTTTTATAAAGCATTTATAAACTGATACTAACACATGTTTCGTTCATCAATCGCTATCTTCACTATGCAATCTACACCAAATTTTGACAGCTTACAGTCAGATTATAACCTGACGAGTGTCAAAAAAGGTAGGTTGTCAAAATTTGAGATGCCACGTGTTTTTGCAAATATGTATATCGTTGTACCATTGAGTTGCAACCATAACCCATAACCACAAATTCTAACGACTTCAAATCAGCCTGTAACCACAAATCAAATCAATTCTCAATCGATATGGAATACATATACCTATGTAGAGAAAAGGGGAGAAGACGAAGAAGCGAAGTGAAAAAAAGAAAAATAAAGTTATTTTTCATTCGTTACTTTGAATGAAAGAAATCTATAATCGATTTCGACACAATATTGAAGGAAGCATTAATGAATACAATTTTTCCACACAATACTGAAGCATTAATGAATAAAATTGTTTGATCTGTAACCTCTTTAAGGGGTTATGCCTAGTTAGCTGGCGAAAGAGAACGCGTTTTCCGGGAATATTTTGTGGAATATCTACTGTATATTTTTTTACAACTATTCGCTTATTTTAAAAGTACATATCTTGCAGCAACTCTCAGTAATTTTCTTATTGGAAAATATTAAAAGATGAAGGAATAACAGCCACTCTCGCGGAAGCCGTTTTTAAAAAAGGCGCTGCGCGGTGAGCACGATTTCTCCGAGCCGGATCATCTGAAATAAAAAAATCATTTGAATTTCAAGATATAATAAAACACAATTTCGCAGGATGGAAAAATCTGAAAGATTCTTGCCCTAATTGTGATAATTCAAATTCAAACACAATGAAGAAAATCGATATAACTGCTTCCAAACAAATTCTTATTGCAAAATTACATTTGTTCGATCACGATAGTAGTGGAACAACAACGGAAGTGGAAAATTTCTACATCAAAGCAATACCTACTACTAAAATACAAATGGGGGATCACTGTTATAAACTTAAGGCAGCGGTTTCCACGGTAAAAGTATTGCCGATGGTCATTACACGAGTATGGTAAGGGGTAAGGGCACAGCGTGGGTATCCGTTGATGATTTACGAGTAGAAAAACAAGCTTGGCCACGAAATGCTAAAAATGCATACATATTTTTCTTCGAAAGGTGTTAATTGTGGTTGTTATTACAGTTCAATGTCAATGTTAAATACGTTCAGCGCCAAAGGCTGCTTTCAGCGCCATAAAATACATATAAATCGGCAATGCAGTGCGCATGGTTTCTTTTCGTAGTTGTTAAACTTACGTAGAATTTATCCTTAACCAAAAAATAAATAAAGTACACTCGCTGAGCTGCTTTGCGCTATTACGAGTATTCCAAGTATATACCTTATCCTCTAACGTCACTAGATAGGCTGCAGGGCGCCATAAACACGGAAACGTGTGACGATGATAGATCAGAATTTATAATTTATTGGGATTTCCTTACTTTTTCCTTATTTTTAGCACACGTGGCAGTCAACTTCAAAAAAGTAAAAAAATTACGCCAAGTGCATGAATTATCTTTGTAAAAAGAAGTGAGATCCCCATAAAAAACTTTCAAAAAGTAAAAAAATTACGCCAAGTACATGAAACAAATAAATCATAAAAAATAAAAGATAATAATATAAATCACAAAAAAATAGAAGAAAATATATATCACAAAAAATAGAAGATAATAATATAAATCCCCCAAAAAATAGAAGAAAATATACAATATAAAAAAAGATGTGAAATCAAAATGAGCTGCAAGTACATAAAGGTGCTTTCCAACTGCCCTTAAGATTACACAACTACATAGACACAGCTAAAATGCTGTGTTCATACATTCCATTACTCATATCGCGGACATTTTAATTATCCCAACAAAAAGAATCCCAATTAAAAACATTGTCGTAAATTAATTAATAGCTTTACAAAATTAATATACAAAATTGCGCCAATTATAACAATGGCTATTTATAAAAAGAAAAAATGTATTAAATAATAATAAGCAGATATATTTTTATAGAAATAAATATTTCAATACCAATAAATATTTTATTTTAAAATACTTTGCGCTGCGAAACCGAAAAAATGTTAATTGTCTTATTAATAGTAAATTAATAATTTACAATAACTCCCTTACAATCTAAAATACATAAACATATACATATTATAAACGCAGTCAGATTTATTCTACATATATTTAATTCTAATATCATACGTAGCATATGCACACGCACACATACACACATTCACGAATGCACGCACAAGAAAGAAAGAAAAAGATTAATGCAATTTATACAAGGGAGTCGAGACCGATATAATTTCGGTCACTGAGACGACCGATATGGCATTTACGGTCCGGTCGACCAATACTGGTGATCGACGAGCGGTCCGGAGTTTACTCTCAACCGGTAACTGAGAGAGAATTTTTCTGAGTCGACCGGTCGACCGAAAGTCTTGACCGGTCAGGAATACGGTCGCGTTAATTTATGGAGAGGTTCGAGTTAATGTTAGCTATCGACACACGCGCGAAAGATGTTTCTTTCTCTTGGGGTTGTAAGGCCCAAGTGACTCCGTGGTACGCGGTGCTGATGACTCTATCACTCGCCAAATTAATTTTAAGTGACTGTTTAAATTGAATGATCGAAAAGAAACTTGCTGGTCCGTATGATGACCAGACAAGAGTACGAATGTCTTTGATCGATGGTCTTAGTCACGAATGCTTGACTAGACCAAACACGCTAGTCCGTACGATGACTAGAATACGAGAGCTGTTGACTCAGAATCTTAGTCACGAATGCTTGACTAGATCACGTGAAGTCGACTGTATCGTTGGCTGTATCAGTAGAGTGCTGAAGAGTTGAAACGAGAGAAGAATGCGTTCGCTCGAGAGACGATTGAATTCTGACTTGTCCACGCTTTTCGACGTCGAAGGTAGACCAAGACATTAGAATTTCGGGAGGTATCAAATTGCTGATTGGCTAGCTTTTCCTTGAAGAGGAGGGACCTTCCCTCCGCGATTTCGGTGGTGGAGAGGAAGCCTCTCCTTCTTGGTGACGTAGCAGAGGAAAAACCAGGCATGTGGCTAGCAAGCCTAGCCAGGTTGTTCGGTCGGAGCGTCTCGCTAGGGTCGCGGTTTATGGCTGTATTGTTCCGCGAGTCAGCGGTGGATGACGGTATGTGCCGGTTCGAGGTTACCGTATCTCACTCGCTGGCAGAGCAATTCAAACGGATTATCTCAGAGCGAAGGCACTCGAAATTACCAAAAAACCGGCACGATGTCGATTGCCTTTTGGTCATCTGGCAGGCAAATGGTTCCCAACGAATGCTTCGAGAACAAACAATTGCCCACCGTAATAAAGGTTAAATTTTGCCTTGCCCCTGAGCCAGCTTGTGTTCCGTAAGACGGAACAGTTAATGTATGGAGAGGTTCGCAAAACGGTCAACCGAGAGTCTCGACCGATTGCAATACGGTTGACGCAGAGTCGGGAGAGATTTAGAAATGCGGGCAACTAGAATTCATCACCTCCTGAGAAATAGGAAGAAAATAGAAATACGCTCGATTAAAATTTGTGAGACAAATTGTTACTATCCCGGTTGCGAATCGCAAATCGCGATTAAAATTATTTAGTAGGTTATTTTAATTATTTTTTATCACGTTAGTAACCTGGCCTTGCATCTTTTGCAATCCACAGCGAAATACATAGTATAAATGAAACAAATTTATAATAATAAATTCAATCAATTAATTGAATTTACATACAAATTCTTAAAAATACATTTACGTCTTTTTCTAAATTTATTAAATTTTATACATAATTTTATAAATACCTACTTTAAATATTTTTATAAATGAAATATTACATTTATAGTCGCAATGAAATATTTTTATATATAACTTTCAGAAATAATTTATATTTTTAACAATAAAATGTTTAGTTATAAATAAACTAAGTTAATGATAGATAAGTTTTAAAGATTAACAATTTGTTTTGGAAACAGCAACAGTCAATTTTCAGAAGTTTGCACGCTGATAACGCCAAAGATTTTTCAAAAGTAAAACATTAATGTTAATAAAATTCTCACCATTTATAATGTACCTATGCATATTGTACAAGAAATTGAATTTTTGGACCAATTGATATAATGAATGAAATTGCAAACATTTATGATGTTTTTAATATTACAAACACAATACTACTTATGTGTTTTTATTTTTCGACTAACATAGCAGGAAGGACATCCCACTCGATCACTTTTTGACGTTGATGTCAGGAATTTTGATCAAAACGAAACATGATGTACCTAGTCGATGTGAAATTAGAGGGAGTTAGTTATTATTTTGATGGTTCCGAGTTTGTTTCAGAACCACAGTTGTGAATTGATTACTATTTGCAATATTTGCATATCCTTGAAACTACGCTATACTTATAAACTTTTATCTTTGGAACTATTTATCATATTGCATTCATTCTTTTCTTTTTTAATTTAGATTATTTTGCCTATTCACATAATATTTTATGAAATTCATTTTTGTAACATCAAAATAAAGCCCTGAGTAAAATAGCAATTACTGAAAACAATTTCAAATCTTTAGCAAGCTAGGACTACATCTTCCATGTTAAGAATGGTATGGTAAACATCTTCTTAATGTAGTGTTTCAAATACAACAATGCCTCGGTACATCGGCGCAGTTTGAGACCGACAGTGTCAGAGTAACAAATAACTGCAACAGTCTGCTGTCACAAATCCCGTCACGAGAGAGACAAACAATGTGAGCGACAGGAACAGCATACATACCTTCCCGGCCTATTCAGCTAGGTCGAACTGAACCGAACCCACCCGAACCAAACCGACCCGGAGCCCTGTACCGGTCCCCGTTCGTCTCAGAATTACGGTCCCCGATTCCCGACCGAAGTGCAATTGGTCGGGAGTTTCGGTTCCCTTTTGCATCCTCTCACTATTACGGTCAGAATTTCTCTCCACTTGACCGATATGTGACCGGTCTGAATTTCGGTTTCTGCTTCGGTCTCGACTCCCTGATTTATACATATGTATTCAGTTTAATAACACCAATTCGGTGAGCAGCGCCAAGTATTTTGAATAAAATATTTATTGGTATTGAAATATTTATTTCTATAAAAATATATCTGCTTATTATTATTTAATACATTTTTTCTTTTTATAAATAGCCATTGTTATAATTGGCGCAATTTTGTATATTAATTTTGTAAAGCTATTAATTAATTTACGACAATGTTTTTAATTGGGATTCTTTTTGATGGGATAATTAAAATGTCCGCGATATGAGTAATGGAATGTATGAACACAGCATTTTAGCTGTGTCTATGTAGTTGTGTAATCTTCAGGGCAGTTGGAAAGCACCTTTATGTACTTGCAGCTCATTTTGATTTCACATCTTTTTTTATATTGTATGTTTTCTTCTATTTTTGGGGGGATTTATATTATTATCTTCTATTTTTTGTGATATATATTTTCTTCTATTTTTTTTGTGATTTATATTATTATCTTGTATTTTTTGTGATTTATTTGTTTCATGTACTTGGCGTAATTTTTTTACTTTTTGAAAGTTTTTTATGGGGTACACAATACTTTCTACATATATTAAAATTTACAGCAACTTAGATTGGATTGTAACTATCATTGAATTACTATCAAAGTCTATAATGAACGTACACCCACACGAATGTAAGACTCGAATTAAACTTGCTACGAAAACTCGAAATCGAACTGCAATTAAACTACATTTAAAGCAGGAAATTGCGTGGCTCTCAGAATGGAGAACCGAATCAGAGACTAGCGCGAATACGAGGTACCGAGCCAATGAAAATCAAATTTGAAGTCAGAGCTGAAAGAGGTCACATTTATGTTATATATATACACTCAGCGCCACTCGCTGCCATTTTCAATAGCGGATTACACTTTTGGATTGTACAACAAAATCTTTGCCAACTTAGGTTCGAGTTGCAAGCATTGCATTATCTCTTACAAGAGAACACCGCCAACCCGAACTCACCGATTGGAACGGAACTTTGTGGGTTTTTAGAGTGACTCAAAAGAAGAAGAACGGTGTGTTTCATTTGGGCCCTATCGCCCTTTAAGGGGGTGAAAAATAACCTCAAAGTCAAATTGGCCCTTCCACTTTTTCGCGTATAACACTCAAAAAACAACAGGCAGAAAAAAATGTTTCAAACAAAAGTTTAATGGTGCAATAAGCGCTATAAAACTTCCGTTAACAAAATATTTGAAAAAGTTTTTTTTCATCAGATATTTTTATTTTTAAACTCTTTTTAAAATTTGGATAACGCAAGCTTTTAACGCTTATTGCACCGTTAAACTTTCGTCTGAAACATTTTTTTCTGTCTGTTGTACTTTCAGAGTTATACGCGCAAAAGTGGTAGTGCCAATTTGACTTTGAGGTTAGTTTTCATCCGCTTAAAGGGCGATAGGGCCCAAATGAAGCCCACCGTTGTTCTTGTTTCGAATCACTCTAAAAACCCACAAAGTTGCGTTCCAATCGGTGAGTCCGGGTTCGCGGTGTTCCCTTGTTAGTAAATCTTTTTTTTTTAATAATGTTACAATGGACTGCGCATGTTTATGCATTTGTATAAATAAAGATACAACTCGATGACCATTTCCAATGGAGCATACCCTGGCTGCAAGCTCAATCGGAAATAAAAGAGGAAGGGAGACACGAGGCGACGAAAATCAAAGTTCGAAGTAACAATTAACGATGAACGAATGCACTTTAGCATTTCGATTGGAATCTCTGAGCCGGCAGGAAATCGATTGAGAACTGAAACAGATGTGCTTTTGCAATCGCGTTGTTTCTCGTTTCGCTCAATGTGCTGTGCTTCTTTTCCTTCTCCCTTAACATTTGCTGAAATGTCGATTTTCAATTTGCGGAATATTTTTTAAAAACCTAGACATTTTTAAGTGAAGAGTAAATATTGGAAAGATTAACAACCAAACTGAAGTAATACGACCGCAAAGCAAATACCACTTTATGCTGCATTATTTACGCTATTTGAGTAAAATTTATACAATATTAAAGGCCACTCGCTTACACTACGATAAAATAGACCAGGCCCCCTCAAGTAGGGGAAATCTGCTCCCAAAACAGATGTTTCGGTTCTCCCTCCAACGCTGCGCCTTAGCTGCTAAGGCCGCTAAGGTGGGACGAGTTCTGCTACCTTCTCTCCGAGGGCAGAGTAACGTCGCTGGGAAGCATGTTGGGCGCTATAGGGCGAAAGTACCAAATGTGTCAAATTTTTATAGGAAATTTCATAATGACTTAAAAATAGTAGGAAAAATTAAAATTTAAACTAGCATTTCAAAATGACGTAAAAAGAATTTAAAAAAATGTATTACATACAACGATACAGTAATACAATAATCGTAGTGATGTCTTTTCATTAGAAAAATATATTAATTTTTATAAAAATACAAGTAGTAATTTTCTAAATTTTCGTACAATACATAAATACCTACATTTTATATTTTAAACAACTTTCGTACAATGCAAATGTGTTATACATTTTATTCAGTTTTATGAAAATGCAATCACTACTTATTTTATAAATTTTTGTACAATATATACATATTATATACATATTATAGAAATATGCATTTTATACACATTTTGTGTATAATATAATTTTATTCCATAATAGTTTTGAATTAAATATCAACGCTTACAATATGAAATTTAACAAAATTAATATAAAATTCACATAATATTATACCGTTTTACTTTTTACATATATGTACATACAATAATATTTTTAGGCTTTACGTTTCCGCGAGAAACGTTTCTGCCATTTTTCCTCTGCCAGATTATAAATATTAACGTCCATGTCAGTTGAAGTTTAACTTTAAATGTATAACACATTTGCATTGTACGAAAGTTGTTTAAAATATAAAATGTAGGTATTTATGTATTGTACGAAAATTTAGAAAATAACTACTACTTGTATTTTTATAAAAATGAATATATTTTTCTAATGAAAAGACATCACTACGATTATTGTATTACTGTATCGTTGTATGTAATACATTTTTTTAAATTCTTTTTACGTCATTTTGAAATGCTAGTTTAAATTTTAATTTTTCCTACTATTTTTAAGTCATTATGAAATTTCCTATAAAAATTTGACACATTTGGTACTTTCGCCGTAAAGCGCCCAACATGCTTCCCAGCGACGTTACTGTGCCCTCGGAGAGAGGCAAGCAGAACTCGTCCCACCTTAGCGGCCTTAGCAGCTAAGGCGCAGCGTTGGAGGGAGAACCGAAACATATGTTTTGAGAGCAGATTTCCCCTACTTGGGAAGGCCTGAAATAGACGATCTTAAGGGGACCTTCCGGTCTAAAAGTCGATTTTTTTTTATTTCATTTTTCGAATGTTCAACCTTTTAGGAATACGTGTTTAAAAGGATTTGTTGAAATTCGTAAAATTCCAGAAGTTATAGGCATTTGAGTAGCGGCAAATGCATGGGCAACAACCGGGCACTCGGCGCTCACGTAAACCTTTAAACGCGTTTTTCTCGAAACAGTGTTCTCAAAACGATGGGACCTGTATCTCCAAAAGTTATTATCCGATTCGACTGAACCTTTTTTTATTTTGAAGAATATACTTCTGGCTAGGAGGGGAACTAGAAAAATTACAAAAAATTGAAAATTTATAATTTTCAAAGGCGTTGAAAGGACGAAAAGTACAGGGAAAAGTGATTTCAAACATCAAGTGTCGTTATTTTCTAAAAAAAAATGTCATTTTTTCAATTTTTTCTAGTTCCCCCCCTAGACAGAAGTATAATCTTCAAAATAAAATAAGTTTCAGTCGAATCGGATAATAACTTTTGGAGATACAGGTCCCACCGATTTGGATCAATTTTTTTACGCCTTGACTTTAACGACTCCCCAGGGCCGTCTGCAATAATTAATTATAAAACAAAAAATATATTTCTATAACTTAAGACATCCTTAATACAATGCAAAAAGTCCCATTAAATTATATATAGTAGTTTTCCTTTAATTAATTCCTAAAAATCACCTATTTTTGGGGGCTCTAGACCGGAAGGTCCCCTTAAATTGAGTAGATACTTGTTCTAGTCTTTTTTATTATAGATGCACCTGCATTCTTAACATCAAAATTTACAAGGTGCAATAGAAAATAATGCTTCGAGCATTCTACACCTTTCATAATTATAAAAATAGTCCTGAGTTATGAAAAACAAACTGTTACATTATAAGGGTTTATCGGCGGAAGACACTTTTGTGCCTCACGATCAGTATTTTAAAAATATGCATGAGGCAGATTTTCTGCTGGTTTCAGAAAGATAACGAAAGGATAGTAAATGTAATCCGAAATACTACTTACCCAAATAGCGTAAATTCTTATGTACGTCCGAAGAACGTCCGTTCCGGACGTACTGTACGTTCGGAGAATGTCCCGAAAAGGTCCATATATCCCCTGTACGTCCTCGTTAAGTTCTTTAAATGTCGTAGGAAGGTCCTATTTACAAAGTGGGACGTCCTGAGGACGTGCTGTGACAACATTCTCAGAACGATTTCCGAATGTCCGAAAGTAAAGTTAAATACGTCCATAAGGCGTCTTAAAGACGTTTTGCAGATGGTTTAAAACCGCCTTAAAGACGTCTTCATCAAGTCTGGGTTAGGACATTAAGAAAAAAAATTTGGCGGTGACGGGAATCGAATCCAGACTCCCAGATTACGAAGCAACTGCTTTTCGCAACTACTCAAGACACTTCCTTGCAAACAACATCAATTTCTAGGTATATAACAATTATTAATAGTTTATAAAAAATGTGCATTGACGCGAAATATTCTACAGAATATCATCATTCGACCTCTAGACTCGTTGCTTAAAATTTCACATTCGTCTCAAGACAGATGTTTTAACGGGGACTTAAGACAGGAGTCTTGAAGACGTCGTATGCTATCTGGGAACATTTCAGCGTCTTCATTGCATAAAAAAATAGCGCAAAGGCGAGGTTCAGTCGTAAGACTGTTTTGCAACCGCACCTGAATCATCTGCAAAACCTACACGACGGTTGTTCTTCGAACATCTGAAATTTAGGTCTTCTAAAGATTCACAAGACTTACGAGACGAATGTTCTCGGAACATTCGAAATGTAGTCGTGCAAAACAATCATGTGACTTACAAGATTGTTTGATGTTTCTAGAACATCCGAAATTTAAGTCCTAAGGGTGGTATTTTCAGTCGTTGCTTATTCTTAAGCAAATGCTTAAGCATTCGGCATCCTTTATTAGCTACTAGGTTAGTAGAGGATGCCGCATGCTTAAGCATTTGCTTAAGAATAAGTAGCGACTGAAAATACCGCCCTAAGAACGTGCGTAGGACTTAAGAAACGGACGTTCCTGGAACATCCGAAATTTAAGTCCCAAGAACGTGCGTAGGACTTAAGAAACGGACGTTCCTAGAACATCCGAAATTTAAGTCCTAAGAACGTCCGTAGGACTTAAGAAACGGACGTTCCTGGATCATCCGAAATTTAAGTCCTAAGAACGTCCGTAGGACTTAAGAAACGGACTTTCCTGGAACATCCGAAATTTAAGTCCTAAGAACGTCCGTAGGACTTAAGAAATGGACGTTCCTAGAACATCCGAAATTTAAATCCTAAGAACATCCTATGTATGTTCAAAATGGACGCAGGACGTTCGGATATAAACTGGACATGAAAAGGACGTCCTTGGGATGTGCGATGCTATCTGGGTAAGTACTTACCAGCCATAAAATTGGCGCCCGTGAGAGAGTTCTAACGTTTAAGCGACAGCTGTTGCGAGAATCGCCGTGATCTGCCAATCTCATATCAGTTTAATGCAATCATTTTATGAATATTTGGTTAAAACGTAGCAATGGTCTGAATGACAAACCAATGTTTTTACTTGCTTTTAAATGAGAACTACCTCTCATTCTACTGTCGAAAAAGCCTCGATTATTTGAACATCGTGTAGCTAACTATTTAATTACCTAAATGTCATTTAATAATATTTAGCAAACACGATAAAACTGCTATATATGTGTTAATATACATGTTCGTACATTAGTAATTTTTAATTTCAACACGTCAAAAAATACGCGTGCATTGCACCATTGATAAAGAAATACTTAAAATTCTAAATCGATTATAAAATAATACAGTCATGCTCGAAATAGTAGTCAAGCGTGCGAACACAGAAATGAACACTCTGTGACATGAAGAAGTGGTCTTGAAAGTAATTAAGAGGAGATGCAATTAATTGCAATTAGGAAGAATCACGGTTTGCTGGTTACATTACCTAAATTAAGCTCGTGGAACTCACAAACAGTTAGTACACACAGGCTAAGTGTTGAAGACAGAACCATGTCACTTAAATTACAACATACTCTTGGCTCCATTGTAATTAAAACAACCGCGCTCGCTAAACCGTGCAAGCTTTTACAGAATTACTCCGACAGAAAATCTGTAGCGCAGCATTAATATAAAAGTTTTAATGCAAACTGATCGCTTTCTAATTCTAACAAACATGCATGTTGAAATACATATCTGATACATCTCAATAATCACCGTTCGTTGAAAAAATTAAATGAACACCATCTGAGCTTCAAATTACAGTTAAAGTGAGTTATCGTTTCACTGAAAAGTTCATTCGTGTTTATAAATATGTGGGTCAATTTTTCAGCATATAAACTTTTCTTATTACACTGACCAAAAAAATTTAACTTTTCTTCTGTTCTGTAACATTCAATAGCCGTCTCTTATAGATTTTTCTGCGCTGAAAACGAATCCGCAAACCGTTTGTCGCCAGCACCCTCAGTTTTCGAGAAATCCAATTTTGAAAAAAAAAAAAATTTCAACTTTGAACATATTTTGTGTGCAAACAGTAATAGTTATTCGATTGCTTGTCCCTTCAAATTATTCTATGAACCCTCGCGAACACAACGATATAAGTTATTATTGAATTATAAATATTTAAATATGTTTAAACAACAATCAAAGGGAAAAGCAGGGACTTCTACCGAAACTGAAAATATCGGTATGATACCGGTATTTTTCGGTTGCATCTTCAAAACATTTATAGAAACCGAAATTCGCAAATATCGGTATGACGTCATACCGATACATGCAAATACCGGTATATTTACCTATATTTACCGGTAATTTTTTCGGTTTTCCGATTTTATTACAGTTTTCAAAATATTGTTAGACAAGAATCTATACGCTACACGTATACTAATATATTGGTATTTTTATGAAAAGATATTACGTTATGTCGATGTTTTTACAGCACGAATTAATGAGAGTTATGAAGATATTACTTTAATCCACCATGTCATCGAAAGAAGAACCGGAAAAATACCGGTATTCATTTCGGTTTCGGTACTTTAACGATTTCGGTATTCGCCTATTTCGGTTCTATAACGGTTTCGGTACTCATCTGTTTTGCTACGATATCGGTTTCGGTGTAGCTTTGTTGACGTAATACCGGTATCAAAATCATACCGGTTTGAAGGAAAAGGACATCCGAAATGCACCAATTTTTGCAGATAACTTTCTATATATTTCCAAAACTAAGGGTCCATGAGAAAATCTAACTACTCCACGCGATGCAGCAGACATTTTTCCTCCGGAAACCATCAGCCGAAGTGGTAAAACACCTTTTGCTTTCAATACAGAAACGAAAGAGTTTGGCAAAACGTGCGGCGCGGTATTGAAAGCAAAAGGTGTTTTATCACTTCTGCTGATGGTTTCTGGAAGAAAAATGTCTGCTGCATCGCGTGGAGTAGTTAGATTTTCTCCTAGACCCTTAGTTTTTGAAATATGTAGAAAGATATCTGCAAAAATTGTGCAATATCTGCAATTAAATTTCAATATCAAAATTCACTTTAATATTAATTCCAGCGAAGCATTTAATTTTTCGAAATATGAATAATCGCTTTGGTAATAACTACCAACAGACTAATATTATCATTTCTAATTAGACTCCAGATATTATGTATTCATCTACACGTGGCAATATAAACAATCAATTTTATTTACCTCACTCTTCCTGACACTTTGCATCCCTGGTAAACCCTTTTATTGAACGCTTTTGTCAAAGAGTCAACGTCTCGAAACCAGGGATTGAAAAAGTTCTGGAACTCTTATTTTTAAAAAAATTCTGTTGGAACTTATATGTTTCGTTTAAGAAAATATCTGTGTCTGTGGAATTTTTATTGAAAGAAATGTTACTCTTGGGGAAGTCTTTAGAAAGTGTTCTCATGAAACAGATATTTTAGAACCTATACTATACAATAAAAATTCCATGGAAACAGTTATATTAGAACATTTATTAAAAAAGGTTCCACAAGATAAAGAAATGCACTAAACTATTAGGTACTAATTTTATTTAACAATATAATAGCATATCCTTCGTGTTTATTTAATAAAAGGTATGAAAATCATAACATACAGTAAGTAATTAATAATTTCATAAAGAGAACTTGTCATGAATAATACCTAAATAACATTTTTTTATAACTTACCTTTTTTTTTTTTTTAAATTGGGCATTAACCGGGCACTCAGTCCTATTGGACCATTGTGCCCGAGCCCTTGCGGGCAGTCCTAATTTAGAGGGCTTGCCGCTAGTCCGGCCTCTCGTGCGAACTCGAGAAGCCCGCTCACGGTCATGTCCTCCAGGTTCGCCGTGCGGACAGCAGCTCCCAGCAATAGCTGTCTCTGGGCTGCCATGCCCTCGCACTGCGTCATAAGGTGAAGCGGCATTTCGTCGTCCACCCCGCACCACTGGCATCTTGGTCCCTGCACGATCCCAAGGCGCGCCAGGTGCTTCCTCGTGTACCAGTGTCCTGTGACCATCCCCACGAGCAGTCGCAACTGCGACCTATCCAGGCGACTGAGTGCCGCCCCTATCTTTTTCGAAGGCCGCTTCAGCAGAGCCTTCGCGTGTCCCATCTTTTGGGTCCGCTCCCAGAGTTGTTCGAGTTGCTGTCTGATCCAGCACCTCGTCCACTCCTTCACAGTCCCCATGGAGACACCTAAGGTGCAGGACGGGTCCCGATTTGGTTTACGTGCCCCTTCTCGGGCCCTGTCGTTTGCCCCTTCGTTTCCCTTGATTCCGGCGTGCCCCGGAACCCATAGTAGACTGACACGGTTGTTATTAGCCAATTGCGTCAGTGTGTCCACGCAGTCTAGTACCAGACTGGATCTCACCACTGTATTGTATAGGGATCCAAGTGCGGCCCGACTGTCGCTACAGATATAGATGTGCTTGCCCTCATAGCCCCTGTCCAGATTCAATCTGGCACAGGTCCTGATAGCCTGCACCTCCGCCTGAAAAACCGATACGTGTGGGCCCAGGGCGATGGATCTTTCTACCCTGGGCCTCTCCCCCCATATCCCGGCTCCGGTTCCGGTTTTGGTTTTGGAGCCATCTGTATACCAGGTAACTCCTTCTTGCTCTCCTCCCAGTCCTTCCTACTTGGGAAGCGAACGACAAAGTTGTGTTTGAAGCGGTAGGCTGGGTCACATTGGTCTCCCCCGCAGTCCAGGGCCTCATGCGAGTCCCTTATGTCCTGTAGGATCGCCGCGTGCCCGTTCCTCGCGCCTTTCCATCTTCCCGCGAAGTGTATCCTCAGGGCAGCCTTCCTAGCCCCGGCTTCCGCCGCCAAATGCGGTGGCGCCAGGTCCAGCAAGACTCCCATCGGCAGGGTAGGCGTGGTGGGGAACGCACCCGTCATTCCCAGCAGTGCCAAGCGATACACCTTGCTCAATGTCCTCCTGTGGGTGTCCCTCTTCATGGAGGTCCACCATACCACTGAGGCGTATATCAGTTGGGGTTCCAGGATGGCTGTATAGATCCATTAACCACCCATGGTTTTAACCCCCATGTGCTGCCGAACATCCTTCTGCAGGCCCAGTAGGTAACGAGCGCCTTCTGGGTCTGCTTCTCGGTGTGGCTTTTCCACGTGAGCTTCTTATCCAGGGTCACTCCCAGATATTTCACCTCCGAGGAGGTGTGGAGCTCCGCTCCGAAGAGGGGGCCTTAAACTTTAGGTTCCGCTTCCTCGTGAACAGTACCATCTCCGTCTTGCCCGGATTTACCCTTAGGTTTTGGTTTTGGCACCATTCCTGAACCAGTGTGAGCGCCTTCTGCATTCTCCTGGCCATGCACGTCGGGCTCGTGCCTCTGACTGCGATCACTATGTCGTCAGCATAGCCCTGTACTATTACACCTTCTTCTCCGAGCCCACGCAGTAGCTCGTCCACCACCAGGGTCCACAGCAGTGGGGAGAGAACTCCCCCCTGCGGGCAGCCCCTGTCGGCCCGAGCCCTTATCGTGGTCCCTTCCCAGCTGGCCATCACGGCTCTAGTCCGCAGCATGTTGCGGATCCACCTTCTGATCGAGTCTTCGACCTTGAAGCTGTCTAGGGCCCTGCTTATGGCATCTAAGAATGTGTTGTCAAACGCTCCTTCGATGTCCAAGAATACGCTCAGGACCGACTGTTTCCGCTCCAGGGCCCCTTCTACCACCCCTACCACCCTCCACGGATCTGCCGGCCTGATACGCGTGTTGGGAGATTTGTACTGGTCTTTCCACCAGCGCATGTTCCCTGATGTGTCTATCCACCAGCCTTTCCAGCGTCTTCAGAAGGAAGGACGTCAGGCAGATAGGCCTGAAGGATTTGGCAGAGTCGTAGTCCTTCTTCCCAGGTTTGGGTATGAATACGACTCTAGCCGTTCTCCATGTTTTGGGTATATACCCCAGGGCAAGACAGGATTTAAAGATAAGGTCTAGTCGTTTTATCAGGTCCTCTCCACCTTCCCGTAGAAGAGCGGGGAAGATCCCGTCTACTCCCGACTCTTAAATCTTTTAAATGAGTTTATGGCCCATCTGATCCTGTCTCGGTTTATCACTCTCGAGGCCATCCCCCAGTCCTTCGGTCCCTCTTTCTCAGGTTCCAGCTCTTCTGTCGGCTGCCCCTGCTGAAAGAGTCCCGAGCCCGGGAAGTGAACCTCTGTCAGGTGTTCTAGAATTTGTTGCCGGTCCTCTAGATACCTCCCGTCCGGGAGTCTGAGTCCGTTCAGTTTTTCAGAAGGCCCGGATGCGAATACCTTTCGAAGCCTGGCCACTAGTGGTAGGGCCTCGGTTTCTTGGCAGAATTTCCTCCAGGTCTTCCTTTTTGATGCTCTGATGAGCTTCTTGTAGGATCTATGGGCTTCCCTGTAGTTTTCCCATTCGATCCTCGTGTTCAGCCTCATGGCTCTGTTTAGCAGCTTCCGGGCTCTGGTCCTGTGCCTACTCAGCTCCTGGTTCCACCAGGGTACCCGTCTGCTGCTCTTCCTTTGCTTTGCCGGGCATGACGTTTCATACGCTTGGGTAATCGCAGCCTGCAGTTCCTCAACCGCCTGCTCGATCCCCCCACCCGTTTCGGGCGTCCGCAGTCCCCCCCCCCCCCCCGAGCCTTCTTCCTAGCTCCTCTTTGTAGAGTTGCCAGTTGGTGGCCTTGGGGTTCCTGTAGACTCCCGTGGGTTCGTGGTTCGCGTCTCCCGCTAGTCTGAATTCGATTAGCTTGTGGTCTGAGAGAGTTACCTCTTCCGCCACTTGCCAATCCTTAATAGCCCGAGCCACCTTCTTGGAGCCCAGTATGATATCGATTACCTCCTGCCTTCTGGTGGTAACGAATGTGGGCTTGGAGCCTCGATTTAGGATCTCCAGTTCCGTAGTCGAGAGGTATTCAAGTAAGCTCGTCCCTCTCTTGTTGATATCGGTGCTGCCCCATATGATGTGATGGGCATTGGCGTCGCATCCCACCACCAGTTGCAGCCCCCTATTTTTACATGCCTCCACCAGTACTCTGAGTTCCCTCGTTGGGGGGGACTCCTCAGAGTCGTATGGTAGGTATGCTGAGCAGACCACGATCTTTTCCGTGTTCCCTCCCATTTTTAGCTCTATTAGGACAGCTGTTAGGTCCCTAGTGCAGAATTCTCCCAGCCTCAAGGCGTTTAGTCTTTTACTCGCGTAGATGCACGCTCTTGGGCCGGGGTCACCGGGCCCGTGTATTACCGTGCCCAGTTTCGCGTTCATAACTTACCTTACATGAACCGAAATACATAAAAATTCTATATCTACGTAGGTAAATATTACAAATAAATAACACGTTCAGAATATCAATTTAACTGTAATAATTGAGGCATTTGATGGAAAAAGGACACATAAGCCTATGTGCCCTTTTTCCTTAAATCGTTTAAATCGACTCAGGTATGTATTATATATATAATATATAAAGGACATTACTTCTCTCGCTTTCAGATTAGCTAGATGCTGTTTTATCACGTAGCGTGATCGACTCGCAGCTTCATAGTCGCTGAGCGGTCGCGCAACCGTGCTGTCATGCAATAATTGTACTTTTGTTTCATAGAGGATTGGGTAAGCGAGGAAATATGGAAAGTGAGGCGAGTATCGAATCCGCAAGGAAAGAAGCTAATTTAGGAAAGAAAAAATTGATTTGTAAGACAGCTTGCTGCAAAATATCGAAGAAACTAATACTTACTTAAAACATTACATTTTTTGTTTATTTTTTTGCTTCATTTTGCATTTTTTATTTAAGGAATGTAAAAAATATGCGTAACGAAGTAAGTAAACAAAATTATATTTAAATAACTAGGTAAACAAAGAAGCAATTTTTTTACGAATTTACCATATTTACGGAATAAGGGCACACAAATCACTTGCTTGAAACTTATAAATAAAGACACATATCATTTTCAAATCATGACTTCTGTTTTCAGAACGTTTGAAGGACACGGTAACTACATCCTTAAAAAAATTGGATTTAATTGCATTACTTATTATTAAGTTATACTGTAATGAAAACTTTGAAATCGATTTTCTTGAAATGGCATTTTGGCGTATGTGCCCTTTTTCCATCAAATGCCTCAATTATTTATTATTGTTGCAGTACTATTCATTGAATAGTATTCAGTATTTGTTACAACGATTTAGAACTTTTTTAATATTGATTGTCAAATATCTGTTCCCGTTATACCCGGGTAGATAAATTTTTATTTTTATATTTTATAACTTCCATTCCAACTGGAACTTTTATTTTCAAGAACTTTTACTTCATCAGTTCTCATGGGAACTTATAATGTGAGAACATTTTTACACAAGTTCCACGGTCCATGTTTCAAATAGAACCTATTGAAAAGTCCCAGAACTCTTTCGAACCCTGCTCGAAACCACTGGTCGCATATTTATATAGGGAAGAAACGGGGAAAAGCGTCATCTTACGTATTAACGTGAAATGGTACAGCAAGTATTCCGAAGGAATTTGCATGCCCCATTGAATGGGGCAGAAATAACTGGAATCTGCGAGAAAATTCCAACGATTCAGGGGTGTATTATATCCTTCGAAATGGAATACCAGATCGCACAGATACGAGACATCGATTGAAGTCGATGGAAGGAGAAACGATACCTCGACCAAAGTGCGCGATACATGTTTCGAGATACTTTCCCGGTGTTTATAGTTTCCCTTCATCCAGCTCACGGAATTTTCTTCTATGTATATGTGGCTATGTACTTTTCGTCGGCGTTGAGCTTGCCTCGATCCTTGCAGTCTTCCAACGGCGAGTATGAAGGAAGTAAAGAAGTGGAATTGCTTTCTGATTCTTTCCTCTGTCGACACGGCTGCGGACCAAATTAACAACGAACTATTTCGCAGACACGCATTTACATGTGAAACGTACTCTCGTTAATGTCGGCCATGAAATAATGGGAAATTAACATCATTTAATCGGCCTGGCGAGGCTCCTGGAAAATCTGTATTTTATTCGGCGTTTTCTCCAAGGGGAATACAATTTTTTATTGCAGGATAAGTTTTCATTCATTACCGTAACATGATCTTTCCATTGGTCATGATTTTAATATAGTTTGATTTTGGGGGCAAATAAAAGCCGGTTTATTGATGTTTATATGTATATTCTCATATGAGGTATCTTGTTTTAATCAGTAAATTTCATATGGAGAAAATGAGAGATGGGAAATCTTATTGCTCCGTGGAAACGTGTATTGTAGTGCCATTTTGGTTAAGATTAACGGTAGGGGAAGTAGGGGCATGATGGGGTAGCGAAAATGGGGCAAGACGGTTCCCCTAAATATTTCCAAAATCGATGCAAATATGAATTTCTTCTAAATTATTTTCTTCCTACCCTCGCTTTACCCTTCTAAGTTCTTCCTCTTCTGTTTGCGAAAATACACTCTTAACTGGACCTAACCCATACAGCACACTCTTGTTGCAGAAAAGTTGCAGGATGGTTGCAGTGCAAGATTGCAATGTTTCAGGCAACGTTGCAGCAAGGGTGCAGCAATAATTCTATGCCCGCCCCGTGCAATGTTGCACGGCACCGTCGCAGCAACGTTACATCGACATTGCGCTGCAACCATGCAACACTGCACGGTTACTGCAACCATCCTGCAACGTTGCCGCCACGAAGTGTGCTGTATGGGAATGGTAAACCCATGATCACTTCATTTCCCTGTTTCATTTTTCGGACACAACGTTCCCAGACAGCACACAGACATCTTAAAGACATCTTAAAGACGTCTGAACCCAGACGTTTAAGACGTCTTTAAGACGTCTGCATACGTCGTTTTCACGTCTTATACAGGTCTTCTTCTGCACGTCTTATGTCACGAATCAAGACGTCTTCAAGACATCTTACAGACATCTTTAAGACGTCTTTTCCCTGACATCTTTAAGATGTCTTTTCTCAGACGTCTCAAAGACGTCTTTATAAGGTCCAGTTCGAAAAACAAAATTTGACGTTGACGAGAGGAATCGAACCCCGGACTTTCCGTTTACGAATCAACCGTGATTCGCATCTACCCAACATACTTCAGGTGTATATATATATTGTAGTAGGCATACCGGCATTTAGGCAACGGCCTAGTGTGTGGCTTTAACACATAGGTGGCGTGCATTTATGAGGAGTTCGGAAGATAGGAAGCGTGGAGAGTCGGCGTAGCCGGTGTGGCTAACGTTGCTGATCAGCTCGCGGGCGGCCCGGGTTCGATTCCCGGCGCCGTGGCTTTCCTTTTTCCGTCTCCTATAATATATATATACATATATATATATATATATCCCAAATAGCACAAAGACATCTTATGTACGTCCGAAGAACGTCCGTTCCGGACGTACTGTACGTTCGGAGAATGTCCCGAGGAAGGTCCATATATCCTCTGTACGTCCTCGTTAAGTTCTTTAAATGTCGTCGGAAGGTCAGAACGTTTTCCGAATGTCTGAAAGTAAAGTTAAATACGTCCAAAAGGCGTCTTAGAGACGTTTTGCAGATGGTTTAAAAGCGCCTTAAAGACGTCTTCATCAAGTCTGGGTTAGGACATTAAGAAAAAAAATTTGGCGGTGACGGGAATCGGACCCAGACTCCCAGATTACGAAGCAACTGCTTTTCGCAACTACTCAAGACACTTCCTTGCAAATAATTTCAATTTCTAGGTATATAACTATTATTAATAGTTTACAAAAATTGTGCATTGACGCGAAATATTCTACAGAACATCATCATTCGACCTCTAGACTCATTGCTTAAAATTTCACATTCGTCTCAAGACAGATGTTTTAACGACGACTTAAGACAGACGTCTTGAAGACGTCGTATGCTATCTGGGAACATTTCAGCGTCTTCATTGCATAAAAAAATAGCGCAAAGGCGAGGTTCAGTCGTAAGACTGTTTTGCAACCGAACCTGAATCATCTGCAAAACCTACAAGACGGTTGTTCTTCGAACATCTGAAATTTAGGTCTTCTAAAGATTCACAAGACTTACGAGACGAATGTTCTCGGAACATTCGAAATGTAGTCGTGCAAAATAATCGCGTGACTTACAAAATTGTTTCATATTTCTAGAACATCCGAAATTTAAGTCCTAAGAACGTCCGTAGGACTTAAGAAACGGACGTTCCTAGAACATCCGCAATTTAAATCCTAAGAACATCCTATTTATGTTCAAAATGGACGTAGGACGTTCGGATATAAACTGGACATGAAAAGGACGTCCTTGGGATGTGCGGTGCTATCTGGGATATTATTGATTGTTTATAAAAAAACCCGCATTACAGCGAAATATTCTACAGAATATTATTATTAAATGTCTTTATTGCACTATGACAATTACGATTTAACAATAATGGTGAATAGGCGAGGTTCAGCATAAGTGCGGCTCTACAACCTAACCTAATATATCATCATTCGACCTCTAGACTGATTTCACACACTCTCATATAATTGTATTAAAGAAAAATTGACGAAACAAATGTACGATAATTGCGTCACTATATGTTTAATACTCCATGCAAATAACTTCATTTAAGATGGCTTTTTACGGACGTCTTTAAGATGTCCTTTGACAGACATCTTTAAGATATCTTATGAGCGTGTTAAAGACGTCTTCAACACGTCCGTATGACATCTTAAAGACGTCTTTGTCACGAATCAGGACATTCAGACGTTCAGACGTAAAACAGACGTAAAATGGACGTCTTGAAGACGTTGTGTGCTGTCTGGGGTTCCAATGTTGTTTGTGGAAGGCAATATTCTCGAGTCACTTTCTTGTACCCCATTTTGTTGCTTAAAACTTCATCTACAGATTTCTTCATAACTTCTTTTCACCATTTTCCATGGGGTACCCCATCATTCCCCATATAAAGGTTCCCATCTTGCCACAAACCATCGTTTTCCAGAGACTGATGTTATTTGTACAACAAATAAAAAAAAATATTGCAATTTTTAATATTGCACATTAAAGTAAATCGAATGGAGATCATAATGTAACAAAAATAATTGACTTACCGTTTTTAAATATATATTTATTATAAGTCTTTTTAGTACACAAAATAAGATCCACGCAGCATGTGGACGATTTCACTCCATCATACTTTCGTACATCGTACTTTCATCAAAGCACTCACATCAACGCAAATCTAGCATTTTTCTATTATCGTTTCTTTACGATACCCCATCTTACCTGGCTACTCCATCATGCCCCCCCTTCCCAGATAGGTTTCCTCAGATTAGTTTCTCACACTCAACGAAATAAGTGGAATATTCATTTTCAAAGAAACTACTAAAACAGAAAAAAAAAAGTGTATACGTTAGTACGTTACATTTTTCGCACTAGGTACATACGTACTTAGAATCGTATTATGAATGACACTAAATAGTATTTTACTCTGCTCCTATTTATCCCCGTTATTTTTTCAATTTGAATGGCAATAGTGATATTCTTTGTTAAAGTAATTAATTTAAGAATTCTAGTTTTCTATTCTGTTTTAAATTCATATTTTTTCTCGTGCTTATTTTCATCTGAAAGTCAAAGCGTTTGTTCAGGGTATACAGTAGACTCCCGATTATCTGGCCTTGCTTTACCCGGTCTTCGCTTTAACCGCCCACATTTTGGTCGACATGAAAACAACTGACTAGAAGAAAAATTAGTTACATATTCCGTGTATATTCAGTTTCTGCCGACTAAATTTGCTTTTTGTTATATTTGGCATTGTTTAAATAGCCTTTCCCTAACTAATTTTATTTTCTATCCATACTAGATTTTGCACTACTGGATTTCGTACATATTTCACTCTAGAATCTACAATTTCCGCGTTATAAAAAAGCATATATTATCATATTTTCATCCATGCTATGGTCGCCTTGGAAACAATGCACATGAGGAAGAGATATTCTCTCCTGGAAATGATAACGGATCCGACATGCTGTCGGATTAACCGACTTAATGGTTTACCCGGCCAGAGGTCCTGTTAAGCGGGACGTCTAACGGAAGTCTACTGTATTTGCGAACATATTTATGATTAACTTTCATCGAAAGTTTAAGCGAGCTTACCTCTACCGTTGCAATAACTTGAGTGTCCTTCTGGACGAAAGTCATCTCTTCCTTCGTAACCGAATCGGATATACTAACGGGAAATGAATCGCAATAAGAGTAAAGAAAATGCATCATTCTGGCAGCTTAGATACCTATTGTTTTTACTCTGTTCAGATTTTATTAAACTTTATTTCCAATAGTTATCAAACTTATTAGAATGTGAACCACATTTCTAGTTCTACTGTACTAGCAATGACCCATACAGGACACTTCGTGGCGGCAACGTTGCAGGATGGTTGCAGTAACCTTGCAGTGTTGCATGGTTGCAGCGCAATGTCGATGTAACGTTGCTGCGACGTTGCCGTGCAACATTGAACGGGGCGGACATAGAATTATTGCTGCATAGTTGCATCAATGTTGCGTTGCAATATTGCCCTGCAACGATCCTGCAACTTTGCTGCAACGTTACGGCAACGTTTCCACAATGTTGCTGCAACGTTGCGCCACTATTGCGGCAACGTTGCTGCAACTACCATTTAAACCTAAAATATTTCCGTTGTTTTTAATGATACGAGAAAATGTCTAAGGAAAAAAATGTTTGCTTCAGAGAGACAATTATTCTGACGGAGACGGTTTTGTTCTCAAGGTTATATTTCCCGCAATTTCAAGATCATCGATGGTTTTTTTTAATGGGATGACGTATTTTCATTACTATAACGTTATAGCCAATACAAATACAAATTCAACCATGTATAATATGTTGTCCTTTTTGTCTAGCAATCATTTTTTTCCTTCAAGTTTAAATGCTAGGTGTCTCACCTTGTATATTTTAATGTGTAGAATGGCACAGGGTGGAAGTTGTAGTACATACCTAGTATTACAAAACCCTAATGGAGTTTGTCAAAATGAGCCTTCGTTTTTGAATAATTTGAGTTTAAAAAATTTTCTATGAGAAAAAAATGGGCTTTATAATCCTATGATTCCTGCATACATTCAAAAAATATATATATATATACCGTTATTTATAATTTTGGCCCAACTGCCCGAAACGTTGCAGGAGGCGGACATTATTGCTGCACCCTTGCTGCAACGTTGCGTGAAACATTGCAATCTTGCACTGCAACCATCCTGCAACTTTGCTGCAACGAGAGTGTGCTGTATGGGGAGTGATTCATGATTTAATTAGTTAATATCGCAGGTTTTTTCTCCTATTACTCTTATACTCGCTGCTACTTAAAACACAGTTTAAAGTTACGACTTGTATGTAAGATCATTCTAAATTTTCTTCTTTTACCCACCCACTATAAGTCATGAGTAAACTTACAAACTTCGTATGAAATGTGGCAGGGTAAAATTGATCCTCTAAAATAGAATGTCCGCGTCTGCTCGTATAAAGTATAAACTAATTAAGTACGTACCTCACAATATATGTATATGAAAGTAACTTCGTTTTAATTGGAACGACGAACTTTTTAAACACGTTCGTAATGTGAGTAACGATGCCATTAAAAATAATGTAATTTACTGTTTTCTCGTTTATAAAATCCATGCAATCTCAATTTAAACTTTACATTAAGCATGTAAACAGTTCATAAGATTACTTGTTAAAAAATTACATTTATATATATACATAAATTATGTATTTTCAATACTTTACTCGTATCAAGAAAAGAGTTCAGTAAGTACACAAAAAAATTTAATAATTGAAGATATGAAAACCTGCAAGTATACATTTTTGTACGTGAAAATTAATAAATATTTCCGTTAAAATGGTAGATTAATAGTGTCCTTTTGTTTCTGAAAACATTATATGACGGAGAGTGAATACACAACCGTCGTGAAAAATCAGATAAAATCAATGTGAAACAAAAGGTTTGCTTTTGAAGATGTCAAGTGCGTGTCATGTCAAGTACAGTTATCAAACAGATTTGGTTCTACAAATATTGTTTGTCACTCCCAATGGAAAATACGTGTATTGAATATGAAACATTTCTAACAATTCATATTTTTCACTCTTCACTCTGAAGATAGGTGATAGAATTTTCTGTTTACAGTCATGTATGTTAAGGTAAATGTCCCAGTCCTTAAACATGGCCCAATAATTAAAAATTGAGAAGAAATTTTATTAATAATAATAGTTTTACTAATTTGCAACGTTTAAACTGTTCGAAATATAATTGCAAAATGTATTAGCTTTATATAGATACAATTATAAGCTTACATAACTGAATAGTTATATCATACAAAAATATTATTGTACAGTAAAGCTTCAACAGTTTCAATCTCGCTTCTTGCCTAATGGGCTCAAGCAAGCGAGAGAATATTTTTGTTAAGGTTGTAATTAATTATTATTTTATAATTTTTGAAATTATACAGTTGTTTTGGATTTATTATACATTGAAGAATTTAAAATTAATTGGATTTTTTGATAATTTTTTGTTTTTAATATTGAAATTGTTGCGTTTATCCACTAGTACACGGTAACATGACACGTACCAATCATTAAACGTGTGTTCAATGGTTGTTTAACCGCGGTGTTACAGACGTCAGTGTTCAGTAGTTATAAAATTATAAATATTTATTGTACAAAAGTAAGTATTTTTTGTATCCTGTATATTTACGTTAATAATAACTAGACAAAAATATAATACTGTTTAAGAATTATTAGGATAATTAATCTTATAGTCGTTATAATATTAACATAACCTAAACTTTTATAATATACTTTTAATCATTTTTTAACTTTTTCAGACATAAAGTCATGTCGAATGTAAAAAAGATAAAGAAGAAGAACTACAGTCAGTTGATTTATTTTCATTAACTGATAGAAATAGTTAAATTAAATACATATTCAATAATTGGGACACTGTTAATTAATGACTGGGACACGCTATGAATTTTATTTAATTACTGGGCCATATGAACAGTTTCATGTTTTAATTAATTTAAAACTTTTGCTTTAACAAATGTAGATTCTTGTTACGTTATGTGAAAGTAGAAATTTTACGCTTTCGAATAATTATATTTAGTTATAATTGTATACTATTTAAATATAAAAAAAATTGCAATCATCTCAACTGCTTCCTTAACTGTTTGGCCATTGGGACATTTACCTTACTTGTCAACTTTATAAATTCTGGATGCCTTTTCAGAGGCACATATTTGCTCATAGTTTATGAATGAAATGTACTTGGAAACAGAACGCATAAAACTGTATGCGGTAACTCCAGTAAAAATTGACGGCAGCAAAAATTTTATTAACATTCCAATTCATTTATTTGAGTAGAATTTATTCGAAGTAAAAGTGCCTTCTGGCTGTTTTTAAACACACAGTTGGCTAATATTTAATATTTATTCGCAACTAATGCATCCATTATAATCCTACTTCACGATAACAGGACAGAATACTTTGCAAAAGATACAAAGTGAAACCTAATGGTACGACTTTGATTTTACACATATGATGTATCGATGAGAGGATAAAGAAAAAGATATCTGACCTGAGTTAGCTGATTTTCTTTGCTGCCATTCTATTCGGCCGGTGCAAAAGTTGGTTCGCTTTATTGGACCAAAGTCTTTATTAAAAGTAAAAATATGTACTTATATTACATGTTTTTTTAATCAACGTATTGTCCTTGGCCATCTATGGCCTTTTGCCACTTTCCTGGTAAAAGTACAAGTAGGTGTAGTGAAAAAAGATATATCACCTGGCAGTGAGCGGACGAATTTTTGCACTGACCTAAATAATAAATGAATCGATGGTAACGAAAGGAAATATGAAGTGACTCAAGTTTTTAAGTGTCTTTATGTCCCATTCGAAACTTAGAAACTTCTATTTAAAATATAATATATTTTAATTTCGTAAATTCAAAATGTATCGCCTTATGAGTTATACATATAACCTAGCCAATGCTGCCATGACGAAGTAGGATTTTAGGACACAATTTCCCCCGAGTTGCAATAAACACACGTTTCTACGTCTATCTTCTCATTGTATGTTTTACGCCCTGCTTCGCCACCATATGTATGTGGGATGTGCGGGTAATCGAATGTGTCGGGTATAGTGCCTATACGAGCTATAGTGACTTAGGTGTGAAGTCACTCAGCGGGGTCTTACCCGACACCCTGCTGGGTACTGGCCGCTTAACGTGGTCCCTACTACCTCTTGCAGGACTGTATTTGGAGAAGACCAGGACAAAACTGGGGTCCTAAGGCCCTAAGACCAGGACAAAACCGGGGCCCCAAGGCTCTAAGACCAGGACAAAACCGGGGCCCTGAGGCCCTAAGACCAGCACAAAACCAGGGCCCTAAGGCCCTAAGATCAGGACAAAACCGGGGCCCTGAGGCCCTAAGACCAGGACAAAACTATGGCCCTAAGGCCCTAAGACCAGGACAAAACCGGGGTCCTAAGGCCCTTAGACCAGGACAAAACCGGGGCCCTAAGGCTTCTGGAGCTCCGCCTGACAATGGATGCGCCCTGCTACCCCGTGGCGAGGACAAGCCCCCGCAGTGCCTCCCCGAATTTTATGGCTTTCGACCATCCATTGTCAGGCGGAGCTCCAGAATCACCCTGTACCTCTTGCAGGACTGTATTTAGAGAAGACCGGGGCCTTAGGGCCTTAGGGCCTTAGGGCCCCGGTTTTGTCCTGGTCTGAGGGCCTTAGGGCCCTGGTTTTGTCCTGGTCGTAGGGCCTCAGGGCCCCGGTTTTGTCCTAGTCTTAGGGCCATAGGGCCCCGGTTTTGTCCTGGTCTTAGGGCCTTAGGACCCCGGTTTTGTCCTGGTATTCTCTAAATACAATCCTGCAAGAGGTAGTGGGGAGGCACGTTTAGCGGCCAGTACCGAGCAGGGTGTCGGGTAAGACCCCGCTGAGTGACTTCACACCTAAGTCACTATATGTAGCTCGTATAGGCACTATACCCGAGGTGTCGGGTCGGATCGGGTGAAGTCGGGCGGGTTCGGGCGGGGTCGGGCGGTGGCCCGTCTGTCCCTTTCCTAATGCCCAGTCCGAAATCGCCAATGGATTAGTGGCCCATGGGGCAAATGCAGGCCCAACACGGCCCTGAAATGAAGGTCATGAGGCACATTTGCCGCCCCAGCCTGCTAGAGTATCGCTTACATCCCTCGGTTTTCCCTCAGGTACCTACCCGAGGTCCCTCGGGCCGGATGGGATTTTACGACCGGTTTCTTTTGTTCAAAACCGCAAAATCTCGAACTTTGAGGCCATTTTTCGAGGTGATCCCATCCGATTTCGAAGTTAAAAATGGTATCAATCGATTTGTCTTGACGAGATCTTTCCAACGGTGTATAGCATACGCTGTAGGCTCGTGGGTCACTAATCCCCTCTGCGGCTTAACATTGTCCTTTGTAGCCCCGTCCTATCAACCAACCATGTATTCCTACCTAATCCAAGTAAACCTTGTCTGTCCAGAAATTATCCTTGTTTCACAATCACGAAGGCTACAGTACTAAATACATGTTTAAAAACGTACATTGTATATACATTAGGGTGGAGTGAAAAAAACTTTTTTTCGATGATCAATTTCTAATAGTGCGGAAAAGTTGTCTACTTGGCCCAATAAAACGTGTAAAAAATTTCAGCCCGATCGGATAATTTCTTCTGTGTGCACCAAAGGCCTTAACTTTCAAAATTTTAGTACAAAACTTAAAATTAAAAAAAATATAAAATACAAAATACATAAAAAAACAATTAAATTATTAAAAAACGAAAAAAATATAAAATACAAAAAACAAGGAGCCCGACGTACAGCTACCTCCGCGTGGTTGGTTCTGGGCCACTTGTTCCGTTAGGAAAGTGAGCGAAGAGCTGCATTTTTTTATAGTTTACAGTGCCATTCCTATCGTTCCGAAACCATCCACGGGTGTTTCTTTGCTTCATTTACGCAACAAATATAGTCTTGGGTATAAAAAAAGGTAGAATCCACCAGCTGAAGAAAGTTGCAGTTTCTTAAGTTTTGTACTAAAATTTTGAAAGTTAAGGCCTTTGGTGCACACAGAAGAAATTATCCGATCGAGCTGAAAATTTTTACACGTTTTATTGGGCCAAGTAGACAACATTTACGCACTATTAGAATTTGATCATTGAAAAAATGTTTTTTTCACTCCACCCTAATGTACATCCAATATCCTGACTCACAGTTTGCAGCACCATAAATCGAAGTCCAGTACCAGCTAATTCATGGGCGTATTTAGGATCAGCTAATATTTTATTAAGGTGGGGGGCAATAAATAGTGAAAGAATTTTTTTATTACAATTTATGTGCGCAGGTAGAAACCAATATAACGAGGGTCGTGTAATGCAGAACTACTTCACAATTTAATTTATTTCTATTTTGTAACATACTAATTTAATTTTTGACGAACGATTAATTTATTTATTTTTCCTGTGCCCCCCCTTCACTAAGCCCATGAGCTAATTAAAAAAGCCGAGCTTGCGTCACTTGTAGATGGTTCGCGAACTGTCTCTCGTGGATACCTATTCGGTTGTGATTTCCGTCTCGAAATGTGATTTGGAATGCCAAAATGAAATTAGCGTTCGGATTTACGTCTCGCAGCTTCGGATCGATACCAGGCGATTGCCTCTAAATTACAGTCGATTGTAGACCAGATTGGAGTTTGTCGCTAGCGGCGGTCAGTAAGCTGAGAGTCTGATCATAAAACGGATCTCCCCGGGTATATTGCCTGCTCAATAGTCTTTCAACAGAGCCTTCGTTAAGATGAAACCTCACCGCTGGTAAAAGACCGTCGCACAAATATAATACTTTACTCAAAATAATGATATAATAAGAAGGTGCATACTTCGTTACGCACTATGCTTCGAAGAAATTTATGTTTTGTTGACGTGGTTAGTGGACGAAACTAATACTTGCAATAAGTTCTGCACTAGAGTCCATAAATAAATTTCTGAAATGTGTGTATCAATGATAATGTTTACTTCCTCGGGAAATATTTAATATTAAAAATGTGGCAGAAGTAAGGCAGAAGATATGAATTTATGCATGACGAATAATGAAACAAATGTTGTTACTGATTAATTTACTTGTCAGCTGCGACAGCATCTTAAATAAATTATCGTTCCCATTATGACAGTACACTCGTTATCGAAATAATAAGAATGGATTCATTATGATGTACGCTACTATTCACAACTTTGGGGTGTCATTCAGACACCTAGTTTTTATTATACTTCTTCAGCGGTTTTTACATACCGAAATAGAGAACGAGTGTGATCATCATTTATTAACACAGAAATTAAAAAATCTGTGGAGGCATATTTAGCTTCCCATACAGCACACCTCGTTGCAGTTGTATTGCAGGAACGTTGCTGCAATATTGCATTGTTGCAGGTTGCATTGCAATATTGTAGGAACGTTCCTGCAATATTGCCGTGCATTATGGGAGTGGCAAGGATCCTACAATATTGCAGCAATATTGCAAGAACGTCGCCGTGCAATGTTCCATTGGCAACGATCCTACAATATTGCAAGAACGTTGCCGTGCAATGTTCCATTGGCAACGATCCTACAATATTTCTGCAATATTGAGCGCACATCGACGTGCAATGTTCCAGTGGCAACGGTCCTACAATATTTCTGCAATATTGCGTGCACATCGGCGTGCAATGTTCCAGTGGCAACGCCCCAACAAAATTGCGCACACATTGCCGTGTAATACTGTAGTGAAAACTTGTGGAAACATTACAACAATATTCTGAAGGAACTATGACTTTGTCAAAAATTTTCGAAATATGTACATGAAAGCGAGTAAAAGAATTTTCTATGAGAAAAAGACACACGGGCGTTATACTAAGTACTACGATTCTGCACACATTCACGTCGTCGCGTCCCTCACTGTCCGAAACGTTGCGGCGGGGCCATTGCTGTAAAATCTCCGAAACTTTGCAAAAATACACTCCTGCAATATTGTTAAGGCGGACATAGGAGTGAACCTGCAACGTCTCTGCAATGATGCGGTGCAATAGAGTTGCAGGATCATTGCCACAATTTTGCCGTTTCGTTGCAGAATCATTGCCGGAACGTTGCAGGACTACATATTTGTAGTGTTGCCGCAACTTTGCAAAAATACGCACCTGCAATATTCTGAAGGCGGACATAGGACTGAACCTGCAACATCTCTGCAATGTTATGTTGCAACTTGCCATCTTGCACCGTATCATTGCAGAGACGTTGCTGCAATGTTATGGTGCTGTGTGGGTTAGTTAGTAAAAGAATTCTGTGATTGAGGAATTGCTGACAATGAGTTGCCTAAAGTAGTGTACAAGCAGATAGAATCCCCGTACTGGTACAATCATTCCTTCATTGTCAACATGTAACAAGGACGTTCGGTAAGTGACACACGCCGATTTTGATGAAACTATGCACAATTGTTTATGGGACCAAGCTAAGAACTTTATCGTATTTAATTGATGCTACTTTTGTACTTTAAGGGAAAATCCTTTTATCCGAGTCGCCCCTTTTATTGAAAAATTTAATTTTTAAATGACCAAAGAAATGTTGCTAGAAAAATGGAACAAGAAAAGCCCGAATATCACAGAAGATTAGTGGAATCTATGCGTAATAGATAACAGCTTATAAAAAAATCGCAGGAATATTAGATATTAACTTGTAGTTACCTAGGTTTGTTTGAATTAACCTTTATGTCAACAGCAGAAAAATTATACGTACGTCAACAGCAGCATACCCGGGTATGCACATATATTTTGTATCGGAAATGGCATGGCGTTGTGACAAAAATGTGAATAATTAACACGTTTCTTTTAATCTGGCTAACTTTTTATTGTTATGTTCTTGGAAAATATGTTTATTTTAACCCGCCGGCGGGCGCGCCTAAAAGTTTTACACGAGCGGGCGCGTCGTGTACTCCGTACACGGGGGTTTGTTTTGGCTGAAAAACCGTTTTACCCTGATGTATTGTACTCAGCACCCCTATGTTTTCTTCCAGCGGACATTTCTGCATAATTCTACGTACTTGTCAGGTTCAAATTCGGTTTGAAAGTGTCTCTGCTTGAATGAAAACGAAAGTATGCCGCGTATCCTGCCGGTGAGCGCACCCGTGTACTCAAGTTTCCCAGGTGTACGCCTCCGATTGTTCTGGTTTTTGTATATGTTTTAGGGGACAGAAAAATAAGATGTACGTGTATTTTTATTTCGGCCTGTTTGCATCTTTAGGGGGTGAAACCACCCCCCAAAGGTTTTCAGGTGTTCGTCTCCGATTGTTCTGGTTTTTGGATATGTTTTAGAGGACCGAAAAATAAGATATACGTGTTTTTTTATTTTCACCCGTTCGCATGTTTAGGGGGTGAAACCACCCTTCAACTGTTTTCAGATGTTCGTCTCCGATTATTTTGGTTTTTGGATATGTTTTAGGGGACAGAAAAATAAGATATACATATTTTTTTATTTCGGCCTGTTTGCATCTTTAGGGGGTGAAACCACCCCCCAAAGGTTTTCAGGTGTTCGTCTCCGATAGTTCCGGTTTTTGGATATATTTTAGGGGACAGAAGAATAAGATATACGTGTTTTTTTATAGCGGCCTATTTTCATACTTAGGGGGTGAAACCACCCCTCAATTTTATAAGATTTTCAGGTGTTCGTCTCCGATTGCTTTGGTTTTTGGATATGTTTTAGAAGACCGAAAAATAAGAAATGCCTGTCTTTCTATTTTGGCCCATTTGCATGTTTAGGGGGTGAAACTACCCCTAAACTAGCCGTAATCGGTTAACTGCGCATTTTAGAGACTTGAAACCAGTAAAAAAAATTCATAAAATTGTTAAAAAAAGCCTTAGACATAGTTTATTTCAGGATGACACATTACTGGTTTTATGGCTTCCCATCGCTACTTACAATGAGGGGTGAACCACCTCCTGGGTAGTTTACCCCCTAATAACGGTCACTGGCGACAAGAATCTCATCCATAAAGCAAGTTATGACGCAAAATCAAATTCATATAACGTTTTATTCAACACAACTTTGTACCCCTAAATGAACTATGAGCGGTTGTTTCACCCCCTAAACATGCAAATGGGCCAAAATAGAAAGACAGGCATTTCTTATTTTTTGGTCCTCAAAAACATATCCAAAAACCAAAGCAATCGGGAACGAACACCTGAAAACCTTTGAGGGGTGGTTTCACCCCCTAAAGATGCAAACAGGCAAAAATAAAAAAACACGTATATCTTGTTCTTCTGTCCTCTAAAACATATCGAAAAACCAGAACAGTCGGAGACGAACACCTGAAAACCTTTGAGGGGTGGTTTCACCCCCTAAAGATGCAAACAGGTCAAAATAAAAAAACACGTATATCTTATTCTTCTGTCCTCTAAAACATATCCAAAACCCAAAACAATTGGAGACGAACATCTACTAATATGCCGCAATGCAATAGATGTAGCTAAAAACTTAATAATTTCCAATTTATTCATAATTTTTTATTTTATATGTATTATTTTATTATGTTATCATTATATTCTTGTACTATTTTAAGAATTTGATGAAAAATAAAGTTTACTTTTCAATTATATCAACATATTTGCATGCGTTTTCATATACATACCCGGGTATGCAGCTGTAGACGTAAGAGGTAGAAATCGAAAAATGGCCATAACTATGGTCCAGATTGTCCAATCCCACTCCGACTTGGGAATATGGTGTAAAACACTTTGGTTGAGGATATCATGAAATTTCAGGTCGATCCGATTGCTAGTTTCCAAGATATAGCGATTTGAAAACGCAAAATATACCCGGGTATGTTGCTGTTGACATAAAGGTTAAATATTGAATTTGGGCGAATATTTTTTTTCACGATCTTTGCTACTTCCACGGATAATAATACTTTTCTAAATAAACTGTGTACCTACAATGTTTCAACTGAATGCAGCCAAAACAAAAGTAGGTTGGGTATATTAATCAGAGGGTCATTCCATGCGACACCGGACATTTTTCGGAGTAACATTTCAGATTTAGGTGAAACTTGGACATGTTGTAGTCTTTAGGGATATATAAACATATCTCTAAGGATTTTTCAAAATGTCAAAAATTGTTGATCTTACAGCTCTTTGAAATATAGTGGTAACTTTTTTTCAAATAATTATAACTGTTGAACTAACAAACTGATCAAAATGAGCTTTTGCGTGCTTACAGTGAAGACATAAGAGTACCTAATAAAAATTATTCCACTAAAAAAAAACAAATTTTTGACCATATATTTATAAATTGTTCTAAACAAATGCCATGTTTTAATAGCGGGGCACTATTTAAAATTTTGAAAAAAATGAGGATATAGTCCTATTTGTCCTCTTTACGGACTCGTTTTCAGAAATACGGACACTTTAAAACTGGCCAAATGAAAATTAATCGAATGTGACGCTGCGTCGCCCAGCACCGGCTCGACTGGCTTACTGCAATATTGAACTATCTATTTCTTTCATTTCTAACCTTACGTGGCCATGAAAGTCATAGTATACCATATGGTTGAATTTGTCTTGACAGTCACTTTCATATCGGGTAATCAAATATGTAGCATTCCATTAAAAAAACTGAAGGTCACCTTCGGTTCACGGAAAATATCGCGAACACCAAAAGTTGACATACTGTATTATGTTGGGTATAAAAAACAGTAAAAGTTTTCCTCCTTCAGTTTTTTTCAAATACTTACCATTTGCGAGAAACCTGTATAAGAATATCAGGTATAGCCGCTTGGTCACTGCTAGTACCGCACGGCTCACTGTCAGTCAGTCGAGCCGGTGCTTGGCGGCGTCACATTCAATTAATTTTCATTTGGCCAGTTTTAAAGTGTCCGTATTTCTGAAAACGGGTCCGTAAAGAGGACAAATAGGACTACACCCTCATTTTTTTCAAAATTTACATAGTGCCCCGCTATTAAAACATGGCATTTGTTTAGAACAATTGCAAAATAAATGGTCAAAAATTTTTTTTTTTTTTTAGTGAAATAATTTATATTAGATACTCTTATGTCTTCTTTGTAAGCACCCAAAAGCTCATTTTGATCAGTTTGCTAGTTCAACAGTCATAATTTTTTAAAAAAAAGTTAACACTATATTTCAATGAGCTGTAAGATCCACAATTTTTTACATTTTGAAAAATCCTTAGAGATATGTTTATACATCCCTAAAGACTACAATATATCCAAGTTTCACCTAAATCTAAAATGTTCCTCCGAAAAGTGTCCGATTTCGCATGGAATAACCCTGCCAGCTTTTATTAATCTGATTTTGAATTGCAAATTCTTACTTTGAAGTCCATTTAATATGTAAACTATGTAACGTATAGGGTGGGCAAATACTTTTGTGAGTAAGTGTAATATACCTGCAGTGTACTTTGCTACATCTTCAACAAATTTACCCTCTATCTTTTATTTCCACCCCTAATTCTCGCGCATTATTGGAGCAGAGCCGTCTTCTAGATATCTTAATACATAATACAGAAAGTGTTTGTGTATTTGTCTGGCGCCTGAAAACTTTCGAACGGTACGCTCTAGGGTCACGAAATGTGTCCCAGCTCATTATGCCTAGCTAATCCAGATAAATATGTGACTATTTTCACAAAAATTTTTTTTTTTATAAAATCAGAATCTAAATTTCGGGCGAAGCCGAGTAGTAAAGCTAGTACACAATTATCATAATTAAACTATTAATGGTAATCGGGATACTCAATGTTTGGTCTAAAACATGAAAAATCTTGGTTTCAATTTCAAACCAATGTACTCTCATGAACGTATAATAATTTTAAAATGTAAATTAATTGAAACCTCACGTTCAATTAATGCACTTACGGCCGATTTCTTCACCTCCGGTAATCTTCGGATTAGACTTATGTTCCACATAACTGACACATTCCTGTTTCCTCACCTCTGATTAAGAGTGATCTGCCAGTTAATCTCCAGATCAAGAGACACGGTAGTGTCTCGCGCCAAGTATATATAGGTATATGCGCAGCGCGAGTCACTCGTGGCTATATAACGCCGAGCGGTTTTTGGAAGAACCCTGAGATTACCGAATCTCAATAACGGCTGATCCGATTAAGTTTTGAATGGTCTTAATAGATAGCTTGGGTTTGATTTACATAAGAAAAGTGTCTTCGTTTTGTTCCTACGTGCCTTATGAGCTGAGATATTTCGATGCAAAGTTGCAATTTGCCGAATTTTATGTTAAGAGATTTTTCTCCATCGTCAAGTGTGGGCCAGAGGGGAACATGAAAGGGAGAGGAAATGTCTCTGGCACGTCGTTCATTGGATGAAGGTTCCGGCCTATCGCGTAACAAATTGTTGTCACGTGACAGCCAGACAGCACATCTGTCAAGGAAAACGTAACCTTGGTAGTGTCAAACCATCATAACCTGCCAAATGTCAAATGAGGTAAGTAGTCAACATTTTTCCAATGTCACGAGTTTTTACTCCATATAGGAGATTGAATTATTGTCTCAATTAACAAGGTAAGTCGCTAAATTTTTTTAATACATTTTTTTGTTGAGCTTCTAGAAACGAAGGGGGTGCACAGCTTGGACATTGCCCGGATAAGGTTCGATAGAGAAATATCTTCTTACGCACAAGTTTCTATTATACCAGGCATGTACAAAATAATAATAATGCATTTAAATTGCCAGATATTTTTATACCAGTAAGCCATTTTTAATTTAGAGTTTCTACAGGATGATTCTGGAGCGTCCTGGTACCCCGTGGCGAGTTCAAGCCCCCGCAGTGCCCCACCGAATTTTAGGGCTTTCGACCCTCGAGGGGGTTGGAGTGCCTATTAAGAAGTGAGAAATCTTCAACTTCCGCATTTCTCATCAGATCTTTGCGAAAACGACGCCAATTGATTCCTTATGTTTCGCCGATGAAACTGACACCAAGAATGACGTAATTCGGAAAATAATGAAGGAAATTCCATGAAAAATTAATTTCCATAACCTCAAGCTAACTTCGTTAATAATAGTCCGAGTTACAAGAAATTTGGTATGATTTTCGTCGGAAAAACATATGGAATCCATCGGCATCACTTCCATATCGATACGAGAAAGAATAAAGAATTATTTTTTTCTGAAACAGGTATGAAATCCTCGGTCAACCCCGGCAAATCGTGGTCTACCCCCCGCAGTTGAAGGTGAAAACGTGAAATATTCATTTCAGCTAGTGATCGGACCGATACCAAATCAATACTATCGATACCAGCCCGGAAATTATGATGCGGTATCGAATAGTATCTAACGAGGGGAGGACGCGAATGGGACGAGCGATTTTTTAACGAAACCGGGCAGAAAATGTTGAGGCCGATGTGTATAAACAAATTCCAGAATATTATCTGTGAATGGCCGGCCATTTTTATAAAAAATTATGAACAATAAAATTATGAAGTCGTCGAATCGATTTTATACTTCATTAAATGGTAGATCTTGATGAAAGGAATACAAAAGTCTTATGTGTTATTGTCATAGTATCAATAATTTAACCAGAAAATGCAATTTTTGATTCGACGACCTCATAATTTTACTGTTTAAAGCCATTTTTTATAAAAATGGCCGGCCATTCACAGCTAATATTCTGGAATTTGTTTATACACATCGGCCTCAACATTTTCTGCCCGGTTTCGTTAAAAAATCGCTCGTCCCATTCGCGTCCTCCCCTCGTAAGACGTAGGTATCACAAATATTTATACCCGTTTGATACTTCTATGAAAGTATCGATACCCGTTCGATACTTCTAGGAAAGTATCGATACCCGTTTGATACTTCTAGGAAAGTATCGATACCCGTTTGATACTTCTATGAAAGTATCGATACCCGTTTGATACCTCACGAAAGTATTGATACCTATTTGATACCTCTATGAAAATTGCAATACCTGTTTCATATTTTTCGAAGTTTTGGATACTCATTTAACATTTCAACGAAACGTTTAAATTTATCTGATATTTAAAACAGTTAAAATAACAACGGCAATAATATTAAATTAAAGTACATACTTATTTTCATCCCTAAACGATAATACTTAGGTAGTGATACTAAAGTTTTGCTCTATATTGTTCATAAAACCGTATTACTGAATGTACATAATATGAATATCTAAATCAGAGAAGTAGTAGCATTCAATAACCTAAAATTCATTGATCTAAATTTTTTTATTCTTAGGTAATATTATAATACATCGAAATCAATAACACTAGATATTAATAATATCATATTATAATAAAGAATTAAGAAATAATATTTTATCAACTGTAGTGTCTTTCAGTCTGTTTCTCTTTTTACATAATAATTCACCGGCTTTTGAAAATACGCGTTCCGCCGGTACAGAAGTTGCCATTATGCAAAAATATTTTTTGGCTAAGATGGACATTTTGCTGTACTTCATCACGTTATTTTTCCAATAGATCAGTGGATCTTTTCTTCTCTCCAAAAGAGGCTCTTTTAAATAATTATCTAACTCTGAAAGTATACTATTTTGTTATTACGGCAACTCTGAAATCAAATTTTTTTTTTAATATAATCGGTATGAGTGTAGTTTCCGTTGTGCGTACCGATTTTTAAAAAAAATTATTTTTGTAAAAATGGTGCGCTTGGGAAGAAAAAGTTTCGAAAATCGGCAAAAAAATTGATAGTTTTTCGAGCGTATTTCAAAAAATATGTTTTCGATCAAAAAATCGGTACGCACAACGGAAACTACACTCATACCGATTATATTAAAAAAAAAATTTGATTTCAGAGTTGCCGTTCCAGAGAAATCGTTTCGATAAGCGACCTATGTTTTTCTTGTGAGGGGTGTAGGAGATTAGCTGTATATGGAAATCTATGCATGTTTTTCTATTACTTTTTTTTTATAGTCTCTTAAGACATTGTTCTAAAGATAGGTAATAACAATTTTATAATAAAACTGTAAGTTATTCCTTAAAAAAATCTTAAAAATGGGCTCATTTTTCCGGCCGTCACAGTGGTGTTCCCCCTTAATGCATATTTGCAGTATAGGGGGAAATAGGAATATATACCTACGTATACCCAGCGATTTTACTTTTAAGGAAAAAGGAAAAATGGCTAGGAATAATAGATTCGTAAATTTGAACATTTTTGAGCATGTGGAAGATGAGGAAGATGATGAATTGTTTGGTACAAGACGGCCATATACTATTAGAGTGAGGAGAGACCATTTAGATATTTGGGATGACTTAGATTTTCGCTGTCGTTTTCGGTTAAAAAAAGAAACTGTAATTATAATTAAACAAACCATTGACGGGAGATTACACGTTACTTGCAACATGTATGTATTTTGATTATGTGAATATTAGGGCGAAGCGAAACTATATAACCAAAAATTTAAATTTGAATTTTCAATTGACCTGGGTGCGGGATACCCAGTTGTCTTTTGATTAACCAAACACAACTGTAAAACAATTTTGGAAAAATATTCATGTCTGCAGGTTCCTTTTTCTCTTAAAAATGTAGCAAAAAATAATCGTATCGACGACTTTATCAGATTTGTATTAATCGCGGTTCGCGCACGCGCGAAAAGGATGATTGCGCTTTCCACAAGAGGGCGCCCGTTGCTGAAGCACAGGCGGCGCGCTCTGGGGAGACCGTCACAACTCACAATCACTTTTAAACTACTACACAATAAGGCTGTTCGAGTACTCGAATATTCAAGTAGCTTGAAGTTCGGACCGAGCCGAGACTCGGTTTCCGAGCCGAGCCGAGTACCCGTAAAAACCGAGTAGCTCGAAAGAATCGATCGGCTCGATAAAACCGAGTAGCTCGAATTTTTTCGAGCGGCTCGAAAGAACCGGGCAGCCCAAATGAACCGAGAAGCTCGAATTTTTTCGAGCGGCTCGAATATACTTGGAGTTGATCGAAATTTTCGAGCAGACCGACTGTGTCGAGTAGCTTGAAGCTTGAAACTTGAACGTTTCGGGCAATACGAATGTTTCGATAATTTTAGGTTACGTTTATCTACTGGAATGTAAATAATGGTTCTCAATAGGTAATGTGAATAATTAAAATGTAAGCTGTAAATGGAAATATTCTGTAACTTTTGAAAATAAGTACTAAATTCAAATCTTTCTTTTTTTTTCATCTTTTTCGTGTATTTATAAACGTATTCATACACTTCTCTTTATGTTATCTTTATTTTCTTCTAACTTTTTTCTTTTTTCTTACTTTTTTACCTTCTTCGTATGGGTTTTACTTCTGTCGCGCCATTGTTAACACAGGGCGTTACCCGCTCATAAATAAATAAATGAATAAATAATTAAATAAATATAAATATAAATAAAAATTTTATTTAATTAAATAAAAAATGAGAAATTGAAAAATTAATAATGCAAGGTGTACATATTCAAATGTTTACAAGTACTTCACGATTCTTTGTAATTACGCTTATTTATATTTATTGAATTATTTATTCATTTATTTATTTATGAGCGGGTAACACCCTGTGTTAACCCTCTAGGGACGGGGATGTTTTAAACTTAACGTAGAATTTTTTTGAGCGTTAAAATAGTCTATTTTATACTTCGGATTTGGAAGCTACTCGTTAAATTTTTTTTTTCATTTTTTTTTTAATTTGTTTATAACAAAAAAAAGTTTCATTTCGGGTTCTGATGGTACAACAGTTTATTCTCTGCCTACTAAAGGTCACTATACCTATCAAATCTCGATCTTATTGAAGGAACGTAAATAAAAATGTGTTATTCTGAATGGGACTCTGGAGGCCCACTCGTCCCTAGAGGGTTAACAATGGCGCGGCAGAAGTAAAACCCATACGAAGAAGGTAAAAAAGTAAGAAAAAAGAAAAAGTTAGAAGAATAGAAAGATAACATAAAGAGAAGTGTATGAATACGTTTATAAATACACGAAAAAGATGAAAAAAAGAAAGATTTGAATTTAGTACTTATTTTCAAAAGTTACAGAATATTTCCATTTACAGCTTACATTTTAATTATTCACATTACCTATTGAGAACCATTATTTACATTCCAGTAGATAAACGTAACCTAAAATTATCGAAACATTCGTATTGCCCGAAACGTTCAAGTTTCAAGCTTCAAGCTACTCGACACAGTCGGTCTGCTCGAAAATTTCGATCAGCTCCAAGTATATTCGAGCCGCTCAAAAAAATTCGAGCTTCTCGGTTCTTTCGGGCCGCTCGAACAAATTCGAGCTACTCGGTTTTACCGAGCCGCTCGGTTCTTTCGAGCCACTCGGTTTTTACGGGTACTCGGCTCGGCTCGCTTTTTTCGAGTACTCGAACAGCCTTACTACACAATGAAGTTCTCGCTTTACCGCCTTTGCGGCGTTGCCGCGTCAAACCTTCAGTCATTTAACCATAGGATCCAATAGCGCAAAGAAACACGCGCGACAGTTAACTACCACCTAGCATCTGACTAGCGACTAACTGATCGGGACTTTAGTCAGAGATGAAGAAATCGGCCGTTAATGGGGAAGATGACTGCAACTTTTTCCCACCCGTGACGTCACCAGCACAAGAGTAAAACATTATGTAACTACCCACTTCATACGTTCCACAAATGAAAAATTCGGGCGCAAACCATTCACGCATGCGCACACATGCAAAACCGCAGTACATGCGCTAGTGGCGCCCTCTGCGCCGAGCTTTGCGTCATCTTCCCCATTACCCACGCGCGATACCACGGAGATCAATTTACAGCATGTGTATGCAGGCATTAGTATCGCTATTACGAAGTAGTATCATGTTTGTCACCTAATACCACTAGGATAAACATTTCTTTTGATATGGTTGTGTTACGTGCGGAACATTTTCAAATTTTTTTATATGCCTATATATAGGGTAGGTCCGGTATAGTCCAACCACAAGGAGACTACACTTTTTGTTTTTTTTTTTCAAAAGTGCCAAAGTTGTTGGTTGAAAATGAAAATAAATATTTGAATTTATCGCACAGTGTAATTTATGTGTACTCTAAATTGCTTGGGCTTTGCTTTAATTTGCCCAAAACGACAAAAATGGGAAAAACAACGATGCTACAATTTTTTTCTCCAAAAAGTGGTCGAACTATCCCGGACTGACTCTATGCTATAATTGACAATTGATCCAACCACTACGTGTGTTTCGGAAATTTCCCTCGGTCAATTGTCGTCTTGATTCCAAACGAATTTACCCATTCACGTGGCGTCGCATAAACCAGTTACTCTCAACATTTGATCGCGTCTTCTCGCGTAGACATCGCAATTTTTCATAACCGATGCATATAATCCCTTGCATAGTTGTGGGGATTTCTAGCTGAGGACGGCTACGCCAATGTGTTGTATGACGCCGTCTCCGAACAACGAGACGTAGAAATTGTAACCTCCGTAATCAGAAAATCATATAGTATACTACTGTGAATCCATGTAAACATTCCCCTTTTGTACCCCCTTTTATTTTCCTTTAGTTTCTTTTATAATACGGAAAGCAGGCCAGTAGATGGACGAATCGTTGGTTAATCGTTAATATTGAGTTTTAATCTATATTATTGGTTTTTTTATTTTGTAGAAATAACGTTTGTTGATTTATAAAACATTAACATATTTATCGAAAAACAATTTTTTTACGCGAAAAAATGTATTTGTATGTACGATTTTACGCCACCATGCGCGAGTCACTCTTTTATTATTAGCTATTGCTCAGCATCGCGTGCCTTAAAGTTAATGAAAAACGTATTTGGATGTATTGTAGAGAGGTATATAATAGATGATTGCATTCTAATATTAACAATTTATAAATAACCGCGTGAACAAAGAAAAATAAAACGATAGAACTTATAAAAATGGCTGTCCATGTACTGATATGGTTTTTCTAACCTAAACGCAGTAGATGGACAGAATGGAATTAAACCTTTTGAAGCCGTTTTTTTTTTTTTAATAAACAAACAGTTTACACATTTACTTCTAGGTGTCATATTTTTCATTTTTTATTTAGATGGCAAGCATTAAAAAAAATATACTGTACATCAATACACATGTAATGATCTAACTAGAGCCTTGGATGATATTAGAAAAGGAACGAGTGGATATATATTTTTACTTTGTGCCACTAAGAAAATGTTAAAAAGGTTACATATCCAATCCGGGACACTTTCCGAGACACTTTTCAATGCGGGACAAACAATTCAAATCCGGGACAGCCCACACGATGCGGGACGTCTGGCCACTTTAGGCTAGACATAACCTCACTTTATTTGCGGCCTGGGCCCATAACCTGTTGCACCGTTTTCTGGCAATGAAGACTCCATACAGTCCATACGTTTTTAGTTTTGATGAAATAAACTATATTTTAACAAAAAATAACTTAATCTAGGTACCTACTATAGCTAATAAGTCTTTCACTCGTCTAGCCAGACACCCATCCATCTATTGGTTCTGAAGTTTCTTCATCATTTTATCCTTAAATACATTAATTTTTTAACTTGCAGTTATTTTTTTCTTTAAATTTGTTCATTTTTACGTGCAAAGCTTTGGATTTTTTTAATACAATTTAAGAAACACCTTGATGTAAACTTCGGAATCAGCTAAACTGTCCATCTACTGGCCTGCTTACCCTACATTATAATTTTCAACCTAACTCTGGCTCATTGTCTTGTCACGAGTCACTCCTATGTGCCATACCCCGGACGGGAACCTGTATAGGTTTCAGATAGAAGTCGAATCCCAAAACAATCCTAATTGTTGCTCCATAACTCTGGTTATGACGAAATTATTGACAATAGTTTTAAGTTCTGAAGCGCTGTGTGAGGAAAACCAGACGCCACCAATCGGTCGTTGAAGAAATTAAACGCCCTCACGTAACAGTTGTATCTAGATAATATTTCTGGCTAGTATCGATTCAATAATATAAACGAAACAAAGTTTGCATAATGAGCAATAGGGATTTAAAATCTTATGCCTCAGCAAAATAACGTTTAAAAGTGAAAAAATCTTCAGGCAAATAAATTGAAATATTCACCACGACGTCTCCGATAATTAACTTCTTTTCTTGAAATTATTATCATTACATATTTTTGTCATGGACTAACCCCAACAATAGCAGATGCTACAAAGTACACATTACAGACATTTGTAAATAAATAAAAAAATCGAATACTTGATGCCAAACATTAATAATTGTGGGTATCGATGTGAAATTGGTAGCAACGTCAATTCAACCCATTCAAAAAGAATCGCATTTAAAAACATTGTCGTAAATTAATATAAATTTAATAATGTGCTATATTTTTTAACTTTACAAAAGTAATGATATACTATAATTGCGCCAATTATCACAATGACTATTTATAAAAAGACAAAATGTATTAAATAATATTAAGCAGATATATTTTTATACAAATAAATATTTTAATACGAATAAATATTTTATTCAAAATACTTGGCGCTGCTCTCCGAATTGATGTTGCTAAACTGAATAAATATGTATAAATTGCATTAAAATCTTTTTCTTTCTTTCTTGTCTCAGTGGTGTCTTGTCTTGTTTTATATTTATTAACCAAGACAATTAACATTTTTTTCGGAGAGCAGCGCCAAGTATTTTGAATAAAATATTTATTCGTATTAAAATATTTATTTATATAAAAATATATCTGCTTAATATTATTTAATACATTTTGTCTTTGTATAAATAGTCATTATGATAATTGGCGTAATTATAGTATATCATTACTTTTGTAAAGTTAAAAAATATAGCACATTAATAAATTTATATTAATTTACGACAATGTTTTTAAATGCGATTCTTTTTGAATGGGTTATATACTTGGCGCTCTTTTTTGTACCTTTTTTTAAAAAAGGTAATTTTGTGGGGATTTCACACATTTTGTAGTTTTATTGATGACCAATTATCTAATTGGCGCAATTGGCTTATTTATTTACTATCATTTTTTTGTAAGAACAAAATATAAAGATCTTTAGCGCCTCTGGGCCATTGCCTTTTTTTAATTTGCAAGTCATCAGCTTCAATCCAACTACTAGTCATTCCTTCTTCTTTACATATTATGGTGTAATGGCCATCCTCAATACATGAACCACTATGAAATATAGCATTCATAACTTTATATGATTGTCTAGCTATCAATACTTTGGTTGTGGGAATAGTACATATATTAAATTTACGTATTGCTTTGACTATTTTATCACCTTGCAATGAAAATAATAGTAAACGATTAATAACTATATCTTTCGTCAATATTAATTCATTCTTAAACATAATATAATTTCCTGTACACTGTTCACATGATCCGTTATCTGATTCATGCCAATGTGATGAAAATCATACCAAATATCATGTAAATCGGACTACTTTTACACAAGCAATTTGTATTCCTAATGTAAAAGTAGTCCGATTTACATGACATTTGGTATGATTTTCATCAGAAAAACATAAGGAATCTATTGGTGTAACTTCCATTTCGATACGATAAAGAATAAAGAATTTTTTAATACGCTGAAATTAGTGATCGGACCGATACCGATACTATTGATGATATTCAATCAATTCGATACTAAAGTACTCAATGGACAGTATCGATACGTATTGAAATTTTAGGTACTTGGTATCAATTTTCGATACTGATACTTCTTGAATCGATATCAATTCCAAAAGTGCTTACACCGAATCAATACCCGTTTGATACCTCATGAAAGTATCGATACCCGTTTGATACTGAAAATGATGATGAAAAAAATTTAGATCAATGAATTTTAGGTTATTGAATGCTACTACTTCTCTGATTTAGATATTCATATTATGTACATTCAGTAATACGGTTTTATGAACAATATAGAGCAAAACTTTAGTATCACTACCTAAGTATTATCGTTTAGGGATGAAAATAAGTATGTACTTTAATTTAATATTATTGCCGTTGTTATTTTAACTGTTTTAAATATCAGATAAATATAAACGTTTCGTTGAAATGTTAAATGAGTATCCAAAACTTCGAAAAATATGAAACAGGTATTGCAATTTTCATAGAGGTATCAAATAGGTATCAATACTTTCGTGAGGTATCAAACGGGTATCGATACTTTCATAGAAGTATCAAACGGGTATCGATACTTTCCTAGAAGTATCAAACGGGTATCGATACTTTCCTAGAAGTATCGAACGGGTATCGATACTTTCATAGAAGTATCAAACGGGTATAAATATTTGTGATACCTACGTCTTACAAGGGGAGGACGCGAATGGGACGAGCGATTTTTTAACGAAACCGGGCAGAAAATGTTGAGGCCGATGTGTATAAACAAATTCCAGAATATTAGCTGTGAATGGCCGGGCATTTTTATAAAAAATGGCTTTAAACAGTAAAATTATGAGGTCGTCGAATCAAAAATTGCATTTTCTGGTTAAATTATTGATACTATGACAATAACACATAAGACTTTTGTATTCCTTTCATCAAGATCTACCATTTAATGAAGTATAAAATCGATTCGACGACTTCATAATTTTATTGTTCATAATTTTTTATAAAAATGGCCGGCCATTCACAGATAATATTCTGGAATTTGTTTATACACATCGGCTTCAACATTTTCTGCCCGGTTTCGTTAAAAAATCGCTCGTCCCATTCGCGTCCTCCCCTCGTTAGATACTATTCGATACCGCATCATAATTTCCGGGCTGGTATCGATAGTATTGATTTGGTATCGGTCCGATCACTAGCTGAAATGAATATTTCACGTTTTCACCTTCAACTGCGGGGGGTAGACCACGATTTGCCGGAGTTGACCTAGGATTTCATACCTGTTTCAGAAAAAAAAAATTCTTTATTCTTTCTCGTATCGATATGGAAATGATGCCGATGGATTCCATATGTTTTTCCGACGAGAATCATACCAAATTTCTTGTAAATCGGACTATTATTAACGAAGTTAGCTTGAGGTTATGGAAATTAATTTTTCATGGAATTTCCTTCATTATTTTCCGAATTACGTCATTCTTGGTGTCAGTTTCATCGGCGAAACATAAGGAATCAATTGGCGTCGTTTTCGCAAAGATCTGATGAGAAATGCGGAAGTTGAAGATTTCTCACTTCTTAATAGGCACTCCAACCCCTTCGAGGGTCGAAAGCCCTAAAATTCGGTGGGGCACTGCGGGGGCTTGACCTCGCCACGGGGTACCAGGACGCTCCAGAATCATCCTGTAGAAACTCTAAATTAAAAATGGCTTACTGGTATAAAAATATCTGGCAATTTAAATGCATTATTATTATTTTGTACATGCCTGGTATAATAGAAACTTGTGCGTAAGAAGATATTTCTCTATCGAACCTTATCCGGGCAATGTCCAAGCTGTGCGCCCCCTTCGTTTCTAGAAGCTCAACAAAAAAAATGTATTAAAAAAATTTAGCGACTTACCTTGTTAATTGAGACAATAATTCAATCTCCTATATGGAGTAAAAACTCGTGACATTGGAAAAATGTTGACTACTTACCTCATTTGACATTTGGCAGGTTATGATGGTTTGACACTACCAAGGTTACGTTTTCCTTGACAGATGTGCTGTCTGGCTGTCACGTGACAACAATTTGTTACGCGATAGGCCGGAACCTTCATCCAATGAACGACGTGCCAGAGACATTTCCTCTCCCTTTCATGTTCCCCTCTGGCCCACACTTGACGATGGAGAAAAATCTCTTAACATAAAATTCGGCAAATTGCAACTTTGCATCGAAATATCTCAGCTCATAAAGCACGTAGAAACAAAACGAAGACACTTTTCTTATGTAAATCGAACCCAAGCTATCCATTAAGACCATTCAAAGCTTAATCGGATCAGCCGTTATTGAGATTCGGTAATCTCAGGGTTCTTCCAAAAACCGCTCGGCGTTATACATATAGCCACGAGTGACTCGCGCTGCGCATATACCTATATATACTTGGCGCGAGACACTACCGTGTCTCTTGATTTCTAACGAGACTCATACTTATATAATTTATACAGAAAAAAAATAGAAAATAGAAATAATTTGAAAGCAACGTCAAATATAGCATACATTTGTGCATACTTTTCTTATTAATTTTACTAATTTTAGCTAATCCTGTTTTGGAAGTTATGTTTACACTATGTGGTGTTGTTGTTAGCCTTCTGTTTACCGGAAAATTTTAAATTGCAATTCGCGAAGTTGCATAAATTCGCGATAATGTTGATTTTATAAGCGGGACACCTAGACGGATGGATGCAGATCGTATCTCGAGTATAGGAGTTTGTTGCCGTGTGTTACGATAGGGGAACATAATACCTTGAACCCTGTTGCCTTATACTGTCAGGACGTACTTGACACTTCAGATATGACGATTTACCACGGTAGAGTAGAGCGGAACACGAAGATCTCTCATAGCACAAGTTAGTGGTTATGGGGCTCAAGATCTCTTAAATCAAAATCCGAAACGAAATATAAAGTGAAAATTGCTAAGGATATTGATATTCAGTATTTTTTTAAGTCAAATGGAAAGAGTCGAATATTTGCCAAAGTTTAAGTAACATTAATAATGATAATAACGTTAATAATATATAACAAAAAATATAATAATATAACATAAAAGTTAATATGAAAAATTTATATTTATGATAGAATACTTGCGTAAATATATGTATGTATATGTATATATATATATATATATATATATAAATATGTATAAATAATGTATAGAGAAGAAATTATGAAATATGTAAGACATTGGAATGCTGAAATCCATGGTTGTGTATTTGAAATTAAATGTAAAATAAAATTTTAATCTACTCAAATTCACTGTTCAAAGATGTAAAAAAATCGACAACATATTAAATACTGACAAGGGAAAACTCAAAAAATTTTGAAACTTTGCACAAATGTAGTTCAAGTGATGCTAATAACTTAGTCATTTTTTGTTTCAGCAATGAAACGCTCCTTGGTGGTATAAACACCCACTCAAAGAAATTGTGAGATTTCATATTATCGCGAATGTCTGTGAAATCGTAAAAGTTTAATTCAAAGTTCTATGGTTTTGATATCCCACAATATTGTGATAGAGAATTTTCGAATGAATTGGTGGTGGGGATTAGTTTTGAAAAAATTACTAACTTCGAAAATTCTTTATCACCATACTGTAGAATATCAGAAACCATAAAACTTTGAGTATCTTTTGAGCTCTTGATTTAACAATTCATAAGTACATCCCGGAGGTTGATTTCACTAATAAAGATACACTCCGTGCGTGATACTAATTGCTGATTGCATTTTGTAAAAGGGATTCGAGGTTCAATTAGAACGGACAGGTGAATGCAAGCGCGAGGACGTAAATTCCCCAGGGATTCTAGTGCTATTGAAACCCATGATATACCGAGATGTTGTGCGAAACGGGCGGTCAGAAAAATGCAGAACGATAATCGAAATTTTCCATAAGTCACGCATGTCAGCTGCAGGTACTTTCGATATCAACGATTCGGCTGCAAGTGATTGTTGGCTGTTAATGAATTATTCGTTGTTATTCCAACGCGCCGATACGAGCTATTACCTACTAGGATTGAAAGCTTCAACACAAACAAAATATAGTCGTGGGGCTCTAATTTTCATTTACCTTTTAATTACTAAAATTCTTTGGCGAATAATATGTTACTAGTGAAATAGTGGAATAATTCTGGTTTAATATACTGTTTGAAATAATAAAGGGATTGTTTACTCAATTGAGTCAGTGGCCAATACTTTGAACGCTAAGAAGCTCATACTAAACTGAAACTTTCATAGTTTTCTCATTAAACCTGAATATGTAATTATCAAAATTGTTATTATCTTTCACTACTAACATAACGTTAGAATTTATTTCTCACACAATTTTTGTTGAAAATAATTCATTAACAATAATACGTAAAAAATAATTATACTATGTGCGCGTGAATGGTCCCATTGCTTTAATGTAAATCGAGTACAATTTGTATTGAACTTTTTCCTAACTACACAAATATTATTCCATCACAAAATAGGGTAAATCGGGGAGCGATGGACCCTATGTGTGAGATGGACCACCTACATAACTTTTTAAATATCTGTTAGATTTCTCGACCATTTCTCCACTTCAGTTCTGTATGTTGTATTTCCCGCCAAATGTTTATCTATTTGTGATGTATTTATATAAAATGTAAGTATTTCTTCATCCCTTTAACTTAACTTGGATGTAAACATGTCTTGCTTACAATTTCGTCTTTGCGGTATGTAAAAACGGACACATGTTTTATTAAGTTTTACTGCAAAGTAATATGAATTCGAAGCATTTTTAATTATTTCTACCTTAAATTGTTGTATACTCTGTTATGTAAATAACTTCAGGCTGGTCTATCTGACCCTTAATAATGGGATAGGTGAACCAGATGAGAAGGGACCATTGTTATTATTTTTTATACGCTACTTTTTGAAAAAAGTATTATAATTTCTGTGTTATTGAATATTATTACTGTAAATTCATTTAATATAGTACATCATAAGCAGAACCCTGTACTTTTTATTCAATTAATTTTAGACGAAATTCTACCTTAAAAAAGTGGTCCATCACTCCCCGATTTACCCTATCTACTAATTTACTGAGAGCAGTATACAGGATGTCCCAAAATTCAGGGTCTTCCCGGAACATTCAATATCCTAATGGAAAAAGACATCGAAAAGTCCTTTACCGTTTTGGGGTCCAAGGCTTCATTCTCGAGATATAAGCGGTTGAATATTAGCGGTGGACCTTCCGGGCCGCGCAGTTTAAAGCCGAAACAGCTGAGCCCGGAGCAGTGACCCCTAGCACGCGCACGCCGAAGGCACGCGTAGATACAGACCCACACACACAGCAGAGCCGAGCGCGCTGGTTCATTCTCACGGTTTGAACCAGCATCTGCGAATCTGCATCTATACGCGTCTCCTGCGTGTGCATGCGAGCGTACGCTGTCGCGCGCTCAGCTGCCTCGGCTTTAAACTGCGCGAATCCGAAGTTCCACCGCTAAATATCTCCAACTGTAAATATTTCGAGAACGAAGCCTCTGATCCCAAAACGGTAAAGGACTTTTCGATGTCTTTTTGCCTCAGGATATCCCTGGAAGTCCCTGAATTTTTTGACAACCTGTACACATCTTGCAGTAAATTAGTAGATAGGGTACAACTCAACCCATGAAATAACACAAAAAGCTCATAATTACAAACCCCTAACGCCTCGAATTAGGGCTCTTACTTTTCGCGGGTTTCCGGTTACCCGGGTGCTACCCGGGTTTGTGGGTAATACGGTTACGATTACCCGATACTCGTGTTATACGGGTAATCTACGAAATACCGGTTATTGCAGTGGATCATAACAAACCTCTTATTATACCTTTTTGTTTCATGAATATTGTTATTTATAAATTATTAGTAATATTGCAAGTTGCTTCTGCGCTGTCATCCTCAGTTTTTGAGAAATTCGATTTTGAAAAAAACTGCAAATTTGCGCAAACAGTAATGAATAACTATTACTGTCTCGACACTAAAGATGTTCAACGTTGAAAATTTGCTGTTTTTTTTTTTCAAAATCGAATTTCTCAAAAACTGATGATGATGGCGTCAAACGGTTTGCGGATTCGTTTTCAGCGCTCCAAAACATATAAGAAACGGCTATTAAATGTTACAAGTCCAGATGGCTGTCGAACTGTGTTACCCGTATCATACGGGTATCGAGTACCCGTAACCGTATAAAGGTAGATTTACACTAGCCGTCTGGACGGCGTCAAAACGACGGCCGTCCAGACGGCTAGTGTAAATCTACCTTTACCCGCAGACCCCGGTAGCGCCCGGGTACCTGGGTATCACCCGGTTAACCGAGTACCCGGGTCACCGGGTATCAAGAGCCCTACCTCAAATTGCAGATAAATAAACCAAATACTGGAAGAATTTGAGGTATTAATCATTCATGCAGCCGTTAAGTCCATACCTAAAACATCAAATACAAGTGGTAACAAAATCCTTCCATTGTGGGATCAAGAATGACAAAATGCGATAAAAGGAAAAAACACGCCTTCAATGTATTTAAAGAGCATAAGACTGGTGCATATTTAATGGATTTCAAACGGAGAACAGCCATAGCGGGGAAAACCTTACAACAAGCTAAAGGAAACTTATGAACAAATTATATTTCCTCGTCAACAAACAACGCTTCAAGAGACGAAATGTGGAGTGAATTAAAGAAAATAAACGGGCTGAAAGTCAACTTTCAAATCACTGCGATTATACAACTATTACAGATTCCAAGAAATCGCCAACTTACTAGCCAATACGTTTGCGAAGAAGTGCAGCAATGAGAATTCCGATCCAAGCTTCCTTAGAATTACAGCCTGTAATTTACAGCTACGTGCCGGTAGCTTTAAAACACGAAGCTACCATATCTTCAGACAATTTTATTATCTCCCACTTAATGCAAAAATCCTGAATACTGAACTCCACTCTGCAGTAAACTCTGTTAGAAATTCTTGCCCAGGGGCTGCTAACATACCAAACGTTTTTATACAACTGCCAAAAGTGGGACTGGGCTATCTGTTAGAGATCTATAATTGTATATTTGCACGATGTTTTTCCTGAAAAAAAATGGCGAGAAGCGATAGTTGTCCCCGTACCAAACCCCAGCAAAAATAAAACCCATTCCGATAGCTATAAACCTATCCCCTCACATGTTGTTTGTGTAAATTATTAGAAAAAATTTACGACTACTGGATTGAAACCAGAATGGGTTCAGACAATATCGTTCCACAATTGACAGCCTCATAATGCTAGACTCAAATATTCGTGAAGCCATCCTAATTAAAAAACAACACCTAATAGCAATATGTCTAGATATCGAGTAGGCCTATCTATATCTATACTATTATATAAAGAGAGAGCCGATTTTTATGTTCGCGCAAAACTCAAGACCTATTGAACCGATCTTCCTCAAATTTTGACACGGTATTCCTGCATACTCTAGGACGGACATAGGCTATGTAGCATGTCTCAGAAACACGTTATTAACATGTAATTTATATGTAAACATTTCATGTGTACGGCTGCTTTGCAGACACGTGACCCGTGTATACGACAGTCTACTTCGCGCGCGCGCATGCGCGTATTCGGCCCGCCCGGTACCTCGCCCGTAGCAGTACCGCGATGTTACCACCAGGTGGCGAAGCTTCTCGAGCGCTTTCTCGTAGTAAATACCAGGGATCGAAAAAGTTCTTGGACCCTCGTTTTTTAAAAATTCTGTTAGAACTTATTTGTTTCGATTCGGAAAATATCTGTTTCTGTGGAATTTTTAATGAAACAAATGCTACCTTCAGGAACTTCTTTAAAAAGTGTTCTCATGGAACAGATATTTTAGAACCTATATAATAAAAGTTCCATGGAAACAAGTTACATTAGAACATTTATTAAAAAAGTTTTCAAAAGATAAAGAAAAGTACTCAACTATTAGGTACAAGTTTTATTTAACAATATGTTATAATATTCTTCATGTGTTTATTTAATAAACCATTAATTATATTATGATTTTTATACCTTTTATTAAATAAACATTTGAAGAATATGATATTATATTGTTAAATAAAACTCGTACCTAATAGTTTAGTACTTTTCTTTATCTTATGAAAACTTTTTTAATAAACATTCTAATATAACTTGTTTTCATGGAACTTTTATTATAACGATTCTAAACATCTACGTAGGTAAGTATTACATATAAATAACAAATTCAAAATATCAATTTAACTGTATGAATTATTTAATATTCTTGTAGTACTAACCATTGAATAGTATTTAGTGTTTGTTACAACGATTGAGAACTTTTTTAATATCGGTGAACAAAATATCTGTTCCTACAGAAATTTTTATTCTTATATTTTATAAGTTCCATTCCAACTAGAACTTTTATTTTCAAGAACTTTTTTTTTATCGGTCTCACTTATAATGTGAGAACATTTTTAAAAAAGTTCCGCGGCATTTGTTTTAAATGGAACCTATTGAAAAGTTTCAGAACTTTTTCGATCCCTGGTAAATACGAAAGTGTGTTTGGATGTTTGTTACTCAATCACGTCGCAACTACGCTACGGATCTTTCTGAAATTTTGTATGTACGTAGCCTAGGACTAGGAATAACGTATAAGATACTTTTTATCCCGGTTCTTTTAACCGATCTGAACCAAATTTTGCATAATTACTCTCTAGAACCCCGCGGAAAATATAGGCTACCATGAAATCTGGACACCCCATCCCTTCCCGCTTATTTCGCCCTCTTGACACTCCGTGATAATCGAAGTTTTACCCGGGCAACGTCGGGGACTTTAAGCTAGTGATATAATATAGAGACACCGAATTATGCAAGTCCTTAAGCAATGCAACATCACCCGAAATATGCTTCACTCCATATCTAATTTTTTAAGAGACAGATATATCAGTGTCCGTGTCAGTGATTAACTATCAAAGAAAACCATATCTCAACCCACACAGCACCATAACATTGCAGCAACGTCTCTGCAATGATGCGGTGCAAGATGGCAATGTTGCAACATAACATTGCAGATACGTTGCAGGTTCAGTCCTATGTCCGCCTTCGCAATATTGCAGGTGTGTATTTTTGCAAAGTTGCGGCAACATTACGAATATGTAGTCCTGCAACGTTCCGGCAATGATTCTGCAACGAAACGGCAAAATTGTGGCAATGATCCTGCAGTTCTTCAGCAATATAGCGGTGCGTATCCAGTTAAATGAAACACGCCGTAGAATCCACTCGACGTCATGTACATATTTCGAAAAATTTTGACAAAGTCATAGTTGCTTCAGAATATTGTTGTAATGTTTCCACAAGTTTTCACTACAATATTGCACGACGATGTGCGCGCAATATTGCAGAAATATTGTAGGACCGTTGCCACTGGAACATTGCACGTCGATGTGCGCGCAATATTGCAGAAATATTGTAGGATCGTTGCCAATGGAACATTGCACGGCAACGATCGTACAATATTGCAGCAATATTGTACCATCGTTGCGAACGGAACATTGCGCGGCAACGAAATTGCAATATTGCTGCAATATTGTAGGATTATTGCCACTCCAATAATGCACGACAATATTGCAGGAACGTTCCTACAATATTGCAATGCAACCTGCAACAACGTAATATTGCAGCAACGTCCCTGCAATACTGCTGCAAGGGGAGGTGTGCTGTCTGGGAAATGGAGTACCGCAAGGGTTAGTTTTAAGCGTAACGTTATTCCTGGTGGCAATAAATGATATTACCAAAACGCTTCCTAAGCCAGTTAAATACGGCGTATTCGCCGACGACTGTACCTACAGTCTGTATTACTGGAAAGAATCTAAGCACCAATCAACAAATTCTGCAAGATACCTTAGACAAACTTCAAAATTTCGCTCTACAGACCGGCTTTAAACTTTGTAAAAAGCAAAGCCACCGTAACCATATTCCCGAATAATTGATCGATTCAAAATTATCAGTCGCAGTTACTTGGACCTCGAAAACCTCAAAATTAAGTGTTACCGAAGGTTAAACATCATGAAAGTCATTGCATCTAAGAACTGGGGAGCCGAATTCCAAGTTCTAGTTAAAACATACAAGGCATCAATGTAATCTGAGTTGGTTAAACCACACATTGTAACAATACTGTCACCTATACGTAACGCTGGAGCTAGGATGGCAACTGGAACCTGGTTGACGAGAATCGGTGCGCCAAAGGATTCTTTGATATCGTCGATCGTCAGGATGTACCAACACCTGTCGATACATATTCTCAATGTCCACGGTAACAACGAACACAGCTAGAGGAAGTGCAGTATATTTGGAATACCAGTTTGTTTAAGACGAATAAAAAATTACGACAGAGGATGGGATCAAATTAAACTACATAATATCATAGGGAAACTAATAAACTTTCATATTTCTGAGTGTCAGTAAAAATAAAAAACAAAAAGTAACTGAAATTTTGGTTTGAATGAAAAATGACAAGAAGTATCGATTTCGTTAAGATGCAGGTAATTTGGAATACCGGTATTCCAATTTACCTTCACTTTATAAACTTAAACAAAACATGCCGATAATAAAATTAGTTTATTTTATGACGTAATGAGGCTAAGAAATTATAATTAAGGAACAATTTTATTTAAATATAAGTTACAAATCTTTAAATTTATTTACAATAGTCACAGATATAATTTCCTGTGTCATATCCAGCGCATTCGCAGTGTACCCACATTTCGCATAAGAAACACTGTACCCACTCTTCTCCTCCCTTGTCTCCGCTATAATTTCTACTGCAGAAGAGGCACACAACGTTCTTCTCAGCACGTTTTCGTTTAGCGTCAAATGTCGGTCTTACTTGATGTATATGTATACCAGAATATTTATGAAAATGCTAAGAATGGTTACATACTGCACTCGCTCTTGGTTCACACGTTTCTACCAATCTTGAAGATGTAGATGTCTATAAGACATTATTTACACAAATGCTCCTAAAAGGTTATACAGGTGACAGATGAAACTGACGCGGTGGTATCCATTACGCGTGAAACAAAAGCATCGGTAGGCTTTGGAATATTCCAAATTACCTTCACCTTCGGTATTCCGAATTAACCACATGGCATCGAAACCGAAAATTTCATGTCACACCCCAAATAGCACAAAGACATCTTATGTACGTCCGAAGGACGTCCGTTCCGGACGTACTGTACGTTCGGAGAATGTCCCGAGAAGGTCCATATATCATCTGTACGTCCTCGTTAAGTTCTTTAAATGTCGTAGGAAGTTCCTATTTACAAAGTGGGACGTCCTGAGGACGTGCTGTGTCAACATTCTCAGAACGTTTTCTGAACGTCCGAAAGTAAAGTTAAATACGTCCAAAAAGCGTCTTAAAAACGTTTTGCAAATGGTTTAAAAGCGCCTTAAAGACGTATTCATCAAGTCTGGGTTAGGACATTAAGAAAAAAAATTTGGCGGTGACGGGAATCGAACCCAGGACTCCCAGATTACGAAGCAAGTGCTTTTCGCAACTACTCAAGACACTTCCTTGCAAATAATTCCAATTTCTAGGTATATAACGATTATTAATAGTTTATAAAAAATGTGCATTGACGCGAAATATTCTACAGAATATCATCATTCGACCTCCAGACTCATTGCTTAAAATTTCACATTCGTCTCAAGACAGATGTTTTAACGACTACTTAAGACAGACGTCTTGAAGACGTTGTAAGCTACCTGGGAACATTTCAGCATTTCAGCGTCTTCATTGCACAAAAAAATAGCGCAAAGGCGAGGTTCAGTCGTAAGACTGTTTTGCAACCGAACCTGAATCATCTGCAAAACCTACAAGACGGTTGTTCTTCGAACATCTGAAATTTAGGTCTTCTAAAGATTCACAAGACTTACGAGACGAATGTTCTCGGAACATTCGAAATGTAGTCGTGCAAAACAATCACGTGACTTACAAGATTGTTTGATGTTTCTAGAACAACCGAAATTTAAGTCCTAAGAACGTGCGTAGGACTTAAGAAACGGACGTTCCTAGAACATCCGAAATTTAAGTCCTAAGAACGTGCGTAGGACTTAAGAAACGGACGTTCCTAGAACATCCGAAATTTAAGTCCTAAGAACGTCCGTAGGACTTAAGAAACGGACGTTCCTGGAAATCCCGAAATTTAAGTCCTAAGAACGTCCATAGGACTTAAGAAACGGACGTTCCTAGGACCTCCGAAATTTAAGTCCCAAGAACGTGCGTAGGACTTAAGAAACGGACGTTCCTGGATCATCCGAAATTTAAGTCCTAAGAACGTCCGTAGGACTTAAGAAACGGACGTTCCTAAAACATCCGAAATTTAAGTCCTAAGAACGTCCGTAGGACTTAAGAAATGGACGTTCCTAGAACATCCGAAATTTAAGTCCTAAGAACGTCCGTAGGACTTAAGAAATGGACGTAGGACGTTCGGATATAAACTGGACATGAAAAGGACGTCCTTGGGATGTGCGGTGCTATCTGAGACTTTGTATTCTCGAAATTATCGCAAAACTGGCACGGAACCATAGAAGGAACATGCAAATGAGTCGATTAAGTGTTTAACACTAAAGTTTTGACATATTTTAACCATGATTGGAACGATTGAATACGCGCTGAAAAAGTTTTGCAGATTGACGTTTTCTTCCTCTGCAGATTAAGTCGAAAATGTAAAAATTGCGGTTCATCCACAAATGTCATTAGTTAAGAGGTCATTAGCCCCTATAATCTACGGTGTTACAAATTAAATAGCGTTAGTAGTTTATTAGATACTTCGGTATTCCAAATTACCAACAGTATTCCAAATATGCTGCACTTCCTCTAGTATAATTCCTTTTGGATTGTGAGACCGACCAGCAGGGCGTCGTTTAGAGAGACTCCAGTGGACGTTTTCGCGGACGCGTCGAAGACTACCCGAAGTTTCATAGTCAAACTTGCCTGCTTCACGATCGGGTGGTGTGGTAAGTACCTAATAACTGTCCTCAGTTGAAGAGGGTCGACCCTAATTTTACGCTGCGATTTCCACTCCGAGTTTTATAGAAATCAGCGTTCTAGAGAGCGGAGTCGTCGGAGCGCGGTGGAGTAAGATTCTCCGATTTGCTGCGCGTTTTCCTTGAACAGAAGTCTGACTAGGGCCGGTGTCTGTATCGCGGGCCGTGGTTGCCGCGAAGTGCTCCCTACAGCGATTCGCGAGTCAGCCTACAATGGGTTTTGCTTGCATAATTTTTTGAATTTCCGGGTTCGACATCTTCCATTATCAAAAATATGAGAGTTGAAACTTGGTAACCCGACATGCACGAAAATGATTACTCCTACGAAAAAAACTCATAGGACCTTTTTTGTAGAGAATTTCCTAAGCTATAAATTGTATAATAACTATTTTCGTCGCAAAACTGCTAGATACCGAGATATTCGCGGAGAACACTTGTTTCCTTCATCCCTTTGTAAAATTTTTAGCGGCGGTCGGATCGATGGAGACTTTTGACATATTGTTTAAAACCACCAAATAAAGGCCCATACCAAAATTCAGCTTGGTGGGAATTACTCCGAAAACAGATCCTAATTTCACTGGACTATCGGTGATGTGAGCAGTGATTTCACCAAGAAAACGATTTCGGATTGGAAACTGTTGACTCGCGACTGCAGTTGCGTCTCGACGGTGCATGTGATCATGGTCATTGTCTCATTGATCCCAATCGCCGGTACTTCGGTTCGCCGAGGCGCTATTCCTAATCTAGCCATTGCGCGCTCGTTTGGAAAATGCGATTGAGATCCGGCTCGAAGGACCAATTTATGTAGATTGTAGAGCGTCGGTCGCTCTTGAAAGTTGGCTTCTCATTAATTTGAGAAACGACCCCCAAGAGCGACCGACGCTCCACATTATTATTTCGTTTTGTTGAATAAGTTCAATTCGTGGTTTCTTAGAACAGGGTAGACCGGGGCGAATCGGATCAAAATAAGAATGTAGTCCATATTTCTTACATCGCGATAGAAATTAGCATTCCGCTCGTTCATAGTACCTGGTCCCTCTCCTGCGCAACCTACCGCAATAGCCCGTGAATTGTTTTAAGTCATTGTTTAGAGCCACCGTTTTATTAAGTACATTCATGTCGTGCAACTTTCAAGTGAATTTCAATCTAAACATTTTTATTATTTTTGTAAATATATTACAATTAATTTCATCCATAACATAGCGTAAGTACATTCCATTTTTTATTATTCTAGTAATCAACCATTGCTAAACAATTGAAGACGCGTTTACATTCATCGTTCATATTGCCAAATCAAAATGCGGAAAATTTAAAAGCCGAAGTTAACCGACATATTTGCTTCCTGAAGTGTTTTTTTCATCCTTGTTTCTTTTTTAAACTATCGCATAATCTGAGCAACATTCCTTTAGGAAAGAAATTGGAAAGATGATCGTTAATTATTAATAGTGGTAAAATAGTAAAAGAGAAGCAAATAGTATATTGGGCCATGCATAGAAGAACGTCCTATAGTTAATTTAACTTTGTTATCTCCATCAGACAGGTGAATAAGCTGGCGGTCTAGAAAATTAAAATTTATTCAGTCGATTCTCGACTGAGCTGACGTCGTTTACATAGCACGTGGAGTCCTATGAAAGCATAATGTCGAAGAAGTTCGAGTCATGCGATGAATAATATCGACTTTATCCACCGTTTCATCCCCCAGATAATGCATAGGTATAGGATATATCTTTAGAAGTGTATAAATTCTCGTCAATTTTTTACCAGCTTAAACTATGCCAAAACTATTCGCCCTCGATTTAACGTAATTAGGAAACGGAATTTATTACAGGCTAATCAGAATATTTGAAAATGTTATTCCATATATTCGAGTCTCGGAGATAGAAGAGCTCAACTTCCTGGAAATAGTATAAACATTTGTATAGATTGCACTGAAGGGAAGTCTGAATTCCTAAGTCGAATGCAAGATAAATTCCACATTGTTATCTTAAGGGGTCAGTCCACTGTGACGGTATGAAAAATGAAACTATTTTTAAAGATTTTTTTCTCCGTAGATACAACATGTAATGCAATAAATCTTTTTTGTATTTATTAAGCTACATTTATATTACACAAAAAAATCAAAAGAATTTTTTTAATTTGTTTTAAAACTTTAAACGCGATTATCTCAAAACAACATTTTTTCAACTGGTGCAGTTGATTGCAAAAAAAAACTATTTGACCAATCAGTCTGAAAGTTTTACACGTTATTCAGCACAACAGTGGCTATGGCCGGGACCACGGAAACCTTTTTTGAATAACCATTTCATACTTTTTACAAGGCAAAATGATTGAAAAATTCACCGTATTAAAGTTCAAAACCCCGCCACTTTGTTAATTTTTTATATGTAAATATAATCCTGTTTCGGCGATAACCACACTCATAATGATTACAACACACTTTGGATTTTTTATTTCAAATGCGCCGTTCTCCTGGAATCACCAGCACTACATCGCTTTATCAAGGCGCTCACATCAGTGCGATATATATTTAAATTAAAACTGTTAAAAAATTTAAAATACTTTTTTTATACTGCCAATAAGTGTATTAATAAGTAGACAAAACATTATTTACGTTGGACATTCCGTTTACTAAAAAATAAATCCTAAAAAGTGACCATTTTCACGACTTCACAGTGGACTGACCCATTAAGAAGGCGAGTAACATTGATTTAATGGAAGATTAAGTGCTTATAATGCGATCGCAATGTATTCTTAAATCTATTGTATATTAAGAAAACTACTACTATGTCGGTGTTATTTTATCTGTAAGTAGGAATTTAACTCCCCAAATAGCACAAAGACATCTTATGTACGTCCGAAGAACGTCCGTTCCGGACGTACTGTACGTTCGGAGAATGTCCCGAGAAGGTTCATATATCCCCTGTACGTCCTCGTTAAGTTCTTTAAATGTCGTAGGAAGGTCCTATTTACAAAGTGGGACGTCCTGAGGACGTGCTGTGTTAACATTCTCAGAACGTTTTCCGAATGTCCGAAAGTAAAGTTAAATACGTCCAAAAGGCGTCTTAAAGACGTTTTGCAGATGGTGTAAAAGCGCCTTCGCAACTGCTTTTCGCAACTACTCAAGACACTTCCTTGCAAATAATTCAAATTTCTAGGTATATAACGATTATTAATAGTTTATAAAAAATGTGCATTGACGCGAAATATTCTACAGAATATCATCATTCGACCTCTAGACCTCATTGCTTAAAATTTCACATTCGTCTCAAGACAGATGTTTTAACGACGACTTAAGACAGACGTCTTGAAAACGTCGTATGCTATCTGGGAACATTTCAGCGTCTTCATTGCACAAAAAAATAGCGCAAAGGCGAGGTTCAGTCGTAAGACTGTTTTGCAACCGAACCTGAATCATCTGCAAAACCTACAAGACGGTTGTTCTTCGAACATCTGAAATTTAGATCTTCTAATGATTCACAAGACTTACGAGACGAATGTTCTCGGAACATTCGAAATGTAGTCGTGCAAAACAATTACGTGACTTACAAGATTGTTTGATGTTTCTAGAACATCCGAAATTTAAGTCCTAAGAACGTGTGTAGGACTTAAGAAACGGACGTCCCTAGAACATCCGAAATTTAAGTCCTAAGAACGTGTGTAGGACTTAAAAACCGGACGTTCCTGGAACATCCGAAATTTAAGTCCTAAGAACGTCCGTAGGACTTAAGAAACGGACGTTCCTAGAACATCCGAAATTTAAATCCTAAGAACATCCTATGTATGTTCAAAATGGACGTAGGACGTTCGGATATAAATTGGACATGAAAAGGACGTCCTTGGGATGTGCGGTGCTATCTGGGTCACAACAGCTTTATCCAAACTATCTTATATAAGGTACAACAAGTATAGTATTCCTTATTTAAATTATACCCTTTAAATGCACAATGCCTTTGTACATCTAAAAGATTATTTTAACTTTGAAATGTGAGATCAATTCGTTTTACTTCTCCTTCTACGCATTCTACTTAAAAAGAAGCCACCTAGTTGAAAAAGAACCCTGTATCTCAAACGACACATTTTTTTCACACGTACCTACTTATCAAATTTCTGGCCAATCATATTATATTATATTATAAGTAGTAATCCTATTATAGTAGAAAAGTACTTCCTCCATTTTGTCATTTTGTTTGCCGCTACTTATAGAGCCCATTATACTATTTATATAAAAGTAAGAAGCACCAAAATGAAGAAACCCAGTCACAACTAGGACTGGGACTATTCGAATAATTTACTATTCGAATATTTTACAAGTATTCGAATGCTACAAATAAACTTCGAATACTATTCGAATACTGATGTATTCGAATACCGATGTATTCGAATAGTATGGTGTGATTTATAAATCAAGTTCTTTAGGTTCATTTTTTTAGAAGCATTTATTTAGTTTCAGTTGTGAGTTCGTTAGTTTGTCAGGGTGAAATCTTGTAAGCCAATTTTTACCCACTTCAACATATCCGATCGGCTTGAAACTTTGCACACATATGTAATTCCGATGACAATACAATATTTTCACTAAAAAGCATGAAATACTTTATGGTGAAATTTTTTTTAAAAAACTAGCTTTTATTAAAATGTACTAAAAAGGAACCAATAATTTTGATACCGGCCGATATGACTGCCTGAGAAGAATTCCCTCATAGGGTGGGTGTACCAGTAAATGAACACGTACCAGTGAATGGACATTTTATATTAAAATGAGTAAAATAAGTTATTAAAATAAGCAACTAATTAATTAGAGACTTCATTTAATTTCTTGCTTCATATCCAAACAATTTTTGAAGCACGTGGAATCAATCGCGCTGCAAACATAATTTTATAAAAGTGTTCATTCATTAGCCTTAAGTGTTCATTTATTGGTACTTTTTTATTTTTATTATTTTATAATTAGTTATAGGGTAAACGCACCAATAAATGAACACTTAAGACTAATGAATGAACACTTTCATAAAATTATGTTTGCAGCGCGATTGATTCCACGTGCTTCAAAAATTGTTTGGATATGAAGCAAGAAATTAAAAGAAGTCTCTAATTAATTAGTTGCTTATTTTAACAACTTATTTTACTCATTTTAATATAAAATGTCCATTCACTGGTACGTGTTCATTTACTGGTACATCCACCCTATGAGGGAATTCTTCTCAGGCAGTCATATCGGCCGGTATCAAAATTATTGGTTCAGTTTTAGTACATTTTAATAAAAGCTTGTTTTTAAAAAAAAATTTCACTATAAAATATTTCATGCTTTTTAGTGAAAATATTGTATTGTCATCGGAATTACATATGTGTGCAAAGTTTCAAGCCGATCGGATATGTTGAAGTGGGTCAAAATTAGCTTACAATATTTCACCCTGACAAACTAACGAACTCACAACTGAAACTAAATAAAAGCTTGTAAAAAAATGAACCTAAAAAACTTGATTTATAATTCACACCATACTGTTCGAATACGTCAGTATTCGAATACTTGGATATTCGAATTATATTCGCCAAATAATTAAGCAACTGAAGTATTCGAATATTCGAATACCGAAAATTCGACAAATAGTCCCAGCCCTAGTCACAACACACCGCAACCTAATTGGTCAAAACTAATATATTTATGAATTATGGTACTCTTTGAACTTTCTGTGTTCCTATCGTATAAAAAAAATTAAAACCGACTTCAAAAAAATAAAATTGCATTAAAAAGTAAAAAATAATTTTTTCCCTTATTTAATCTGCGACTCGCATATTTTTTAAGCCGGCGCCAGATTTACACAGTGCAAACGATGAGGCGAAAAACAATATCATCAAAATCGGTTCATATGCCGAGGAGTTATGCGGGGACAAACATAAAAAAAACATAGGGGAGACCGGGGCTAGTTGATATCTCGACACCGTATATATGTAGCTTCATTTCAATGGGATATGTGGAAATTGTTAATAAATTCTTTCCTACGATCCAGCGTACGTGGGTGTACCTTGACGTTAGCAATCGTTTTTTAACTGTTTTCGTTTATATAAAGAAAAAGTAAATAGTTGTGTTCACTTTCCAATCCGTCTTGAGACGATATAAAGAATTTTATAACCCGAAGTAATTTGGCATCATATTGAGTCTTTTGAAGGTAAGGTAATTACGTTTTGTAATTATGTTTATATGCTCTATATTTTTTTATGGACATGTTTATACATAATGACTTCCTGTGGGGTAAGTTGATACGGTTTCTCTGGGGCATGTTGATACAGTATATTAATTTTCCCCGACTACTTTTAATTGAATTTTTTCTTTATATTTCTTGGAAAATGGTTTGAAATTATATCAAAAAGACAAATCGTGGCGAAATATCGTAGGATGTTTTGGAAAAAGCGTGTGCCGAAATAGAAAAAGACTCAATATTATTAAGGCCATGCACAAAAATATACGATCATGACACAATGAGTTTATTAAGATATAGTAACAAAAAGAAGAAGACACCTCATGTTAAAGTGGGATATTCCAGACATAAAAAAAAAGAAAATAAAAATGTTTTTCTAGGTATGTTTGTTTAAAAATCTGTTTGATCTTTGAACTTTTGACTGTTGGAAAGGTATTTAGATTGAAATTATATTTTTCAAATTTATTAGTTACTCATTAAACAGATATTTTAAAGATGTATCAACATGCCCCGCAGTGGGGTAAATTGATACACTTTGCCTTCGTCCAAATAACATTTTTTCATTCATTTTGTATGTACTTTCTCAAGTTTTCGCTTACTATATATTAAAGAGGAAGGACCAAAGTATATTTTAGCATATTTGTTATTAAGTAATTGATTCAAACAAAAATGAAAAAAAAATGAAAACTGAAAAACGTATCAACTTGCCCCGGTCCCCCTACGGGTCGAATCTATAACCTTCTCCTTTTTGAAATCGGTTAAAAATACCTACTTACACAATGTACATTAGGGTGGACCTTATTTTTCGACCATCAGATTTTTTTGGTCCCGTACCCTATAAATGTGACACTTGTTGGGAAAATGATCTGGAAAAAATTTCAGCCCGATTGGACCACGGGAAAAGGTCGCGCATCGAATTTGAAAATTTTGAACTTTTTAAATCTTGACATAAATATACATTATGATATACCGTTGAATTTGTATTTTTTTTTCTGTTCAAGAATACATACACAGAATATACGATTGTTGACAAAAAAAAAACGTCCGTGACCTTGAAAACTCGAAAGAGTGACCTTGAAAAAAATTTCCTCCCATTATATTCGCCTCTTTATATACTACAACTTTTGTTTGAAGAGTTTTTTCATATATTCATAAACGATGGAGATATTAAACATTTTTTATTTTCATTATAACGCTCCATTATACAGAAGAAAAGCAGCTCTAAGACTGGAAATAAGTTATTATAGCTATTATGTAAATTACGAATAGAAATGTCATCAAAGTATTGCGTCCCAGACCTGCTGGTGGACGTTCGATAAGACCGAGCAGATCTTGCCCTAGACGCGACTGTGTTAACAAACACAGTCTTAAATGCGTCTCAAAAATTCAAATAGCCACGGAGGTATTCATTAGGGGTTCCTTTATATTAAAAATGCTTTAAAAATCCTTTGATAAATTCTCTTTTGTGACGTCAGGATACTGCTTTCTATATTCCGTCACATTCTGCGGTATAAATTGTTTCTCCTCTTCATTTTTTAATAATATTTTGTTATATTCTTCTATGAGTTTAACGCCACGCCCAGCGGTGACATTTACCACTGTTAATCCGTTCACGATGTTTCGCCCAATTTGGAAAGCCTCGTTATCACTCCATGTAGAAGGGTCTTTTTAAAAAAATGAGGTAGGTATTAAAAACCGTTCAAAAAATCTTTTGGAATCAGGAGAAATAAAATGTTCCATTTTTTTTTGTTGGCTAATTGTTCCACATCCTTTGGAAGGATATTATATTTTTTAACGCATTCGTTGTCGTCACTGCCTACACTGGCATTTATTCCCTCTATCATTTTTATTTTAGTGTCATTCCCAATGGCACTATCGAAAAATAATAATGCGGCAGTTTCTGGTGCCAAATACCAGAAAGGATTGATCATTTTGTTTATTGCAGTGCGGCTGATTGTATCGTCAATTTGACGATAAGCAGATCAATTGTTTACTAATTCCAAATCTTGTCGCGGGGTCTCTGTTGCGGCTGGAGCTTGTATCCACGCTTTTAAATACAAATTGGCGGGGAAAATACAAATGTCGCGAATTCCAGTGGCCTTTTAGCTAGTCAAGATAAATTCTTTTCGAAATAAATATATTTTTATACAATATATCGCCTTGGCCATCCACCGAGTGTGATGAAAAACTCCTGGAACTCGAAATGTACAATTTTTTCTAGGAGTTCTTCTCGTGGTTGTTTGATCTTTTTCAAGGTTTGCATTGCAAACGCCGGCAAAAAATATAAAATCCTTCCAAAGGATGTGGAACAATTAGTCAACAAAAAAATGGAACATTTTATTTCTCCTGATTCCAAAAGATTCTTTGAAAGGTTTTTAATACCTACCACATTTTTTGAAAATGACCCTTCTACATGGAGTGATGACGAGGCTTTCCAAATTGGGCGAAACATCGTGAACGGATTAAAAGTGGTAATTGACACCGCTGAGCGTGGCGTTAAACTTATAGAAGAATATAACAAAATATTATCAAAAAATGAAGAGGAGAAACAATTTATACCGCAGAATGTGACGGAATATAGAAAGCAGTATCCTGACGTCACAAAAGAGAATTTATCAAAGGATTTTTAAAGCATTTTTAATATAAAGGAACCCCTAATAAATACCTCCGTGGCTATTTGAATTTTTGAGACGCATTTAAGACTGTGTTTGTTAACACAGTCGCGTCTATGGCAAGATCTGCTCGGTCTTATCGAACGTCCACGAGCAGGTCTGGGACGCAATACTTTGATGACATTTCTATTCGTAATTTACATAATAGCTATAATAACTTATTTCCAGTCTTAGAACTGCTTTTCTTCTGTATAATGGAGCGTTATAATGAAAATCAAAAATGTCTAATATCTCCATCGTTTATGGATATATGAAAAAACTCTTCAAACAAAAGTTGTAGTATATAAAGAGGCGAATATAATGGGAGGAATTTTTTTTTTCAAGGTCACTCTTTCGAGTTTTCAAGGTCACGGACGTTTTTTTTGTCAACAATCGTATATTCTGTGTATGTATTCTTGAACAGAAAAAAAATACAAATTCAACGATATATCATAATGTATATTTATGTCAAGATTTAAAAAGTTCAAAATTTTCAAATTCGATGCGCGTCCTTTTCCCGTGGTCCAATCGGGCTGAAATTTTTTCCAGATCATTTTCCCAACAAGTGTCACATTTCTGGGGTACGGGACCAAAAAAATCTCGCAAAATAATTTTCGTCAAGAGTAGCTAAGGTCCACCCTAATGTACATAGTCATACAAGAAAATATAACTCTACGTTTCAAGGTCAAGGTAAATTTTGCCATGTTTCTTAACACATCTCCACTGGCATAGATACGTAAGCATCCCTGGAATCCTTGACAATTACTTCTTTTACAACAATATAGTGCCTTAATAACAGAATGGTGTCGCATAAACCTACTTCTTCGCGGCCTATCAGACGATATTTCCCCTCGTATACTCGTTTAATGCGTAGCCCCATCAGCAATGTAATATTTAAATTGCACGAGAAGATCGGAGCAAATTATCATTACACATTATGCGCCACACTTGAGTACCTGTTATGCAAATCCACCTCCCGCGATTTGCACTCCAATAACTGAAGTTCGAGGACGCTTATAAAGCATGTGCTCTCCCCCACCGAACAAAACACAGCACAACACCTCTTAATCGCCCCGCACATCGTGCTTCCTAATTTACTGTTTCGCTAATGATAATGTCTTTGGCCCCTTAACTGTTCCCGCAGCCGTCATATCCAGCGAGTTATCACTTGAAAGTTTGCAAACGCTGACAATAAAACCGCGTCGCGGTGAATCTTATTACCTATATCAGTTATTATCCTCCCATTTCTGACAGCTTCAACTTCGAATGCATTCGAATCGTTTAACAAGGAACATCCGCAAAGTGATCGGCGCTGGATTCATGACACTTTGCAGGTTTATGGAGAATCTGAAAATAAAAAGCGGGGAGTGAAACTACCCTCCAAATTTTTGTCCCTTTCATACTGTAGGGAAACTTTTTAGACAAATGTTTTGTGCTTTTTTTATGAAAGATGGCATGATCTACATATTAGTAAAGAGATGTTGACAAGAAAATCAAAAATCATTTTTACTATCTGTACTATCTACTTCTTTATTAATAATTTTTAAACATCCTACTGAAAGCGATGATTATTATAATTTGCCACTATCAATGACGATTATAAAAATTACAATTTTTCGCTAACGAGAAAAGATACAAGTTGAAATATTTTGAAGTTGTTGAGTGCTCCATTTCCATATCTTAAATGAAGTTGTCAAGATTATCAAACTTGTTACTTTACAAGTTATAAGCCGTGAACTTTGCCAAAGCCGATTAAGCTTTATTAAAAGTGCAAAGTTTGGATAATGCGTAAGATACTTTGGAATTTAGGAGTAACAAGGTAATATAGGTAATATATGACTACAAATAATTTCTTCTTTAATGTAAAGAGCTTTAGACGAATATAGTATACATAGTATAAATAAACAACAAATACAAAACTTTAATTGTTGATAGAACTCATTGATAGAAATTAAGCACAGAATATTTAGGAAAACATATTTGCCAAGGTTAATAATTAATTTTAATCAAATGTATCGTACCTACTCTTTGAAAGCGAAAGATAAAATTGTATGCAGCATGTACCAAGCACTTCACCCATATTATATGGAAACGCATATTAAAAGAAAAAAGAAAGCGGTAATTATTTAGAAGTTTAGTCCACCTCACCGATTTTGATCGGGCGCGCCGCTGGATGTTAGGATGCCTCTGGTTCTAAAACATAATTTTTTGCTAGGAAGAGGGTGCTTTCGAGAGCACCTGTTGGGTGCTATACTAAATAATACCCGAGACAAGTTGGAAAGTGGAAATGCGTTGTGTCGGAATAAATCAACAGAAGGCGGTAACATGTATACTGTATAGGGAAAAGTTGATCAGAGTAATGACCTTGACCACATACTTCAAGGTCACCAAAATCAGTGAGGAGGACCAACTTCTAAATAAGTACCATGAAAGCATGTTGCCAAACTGAAGTCACAGTCTGAGTCAAATATATATATTTCAAAATAAAAATACCTGCTTATATGTAGGGTAGACCGGGGGCGGTAGTAACAGGGGGGCGAATGTAATACGCTAAATATCTCAAAACATATAATAGATATTAACGCAAATTTTGGATATATGATGAAGAATGACCCCAAATAGCACAAAGACATCTTATGTACGTCCGAAGAACGTCCGTTCCGGACATACTGTACGTTCGGAGAATGTCCCGAGAAGGTCCATATATCCTCTGTACGTCCTCGTTAAGTTCTTTAAATGTCGTAGGAAGGTCCTATTTACAAAGTGGAACGTCCTGAGGACGTGCTGTGTCAACATTCTTAGAACGTTTTCCGAATGTCCGAAAGTAAAGTTAAATACGTCCAAAAGGCGTCTTAAAGACGTTTTGCAGATGGTGTAAAAGCGCCTTCGCAACTGCTTTTCGCAACTACTCAAGACACTTCCTTGCAAATAATTCAAATTTCTAGGTATATAACGATTATTAATAGTTTATAAAAAATGTGCATTGACGCGAAATATTCTACAGAATATCATCATTCGACCTCTAGACCTCATTGCTTAAAATTTCACATTCGTCTCAAGACAGATGTTTTAACGACGACTTAAGACAGAAGTCTTGAAGGCGTCGTATGCTATCTGGGAACATTTCTGCGTCTTCATTGCACAAAAAAATAGCGCAAAGGCGAGGTTCAGTCGTAAGACTGTTTTGCAACCGAACCTGAATCATCTGCAAAACCTACAAGACGGTTGTTCTTCGAACATCTGAAATTTAGGTCTTCTAAAGATTCACAAGACTTACGAGACGAATGTTCTCGGAACATTCGAAATGTAGTCGTGCAAAACAATCACGTGACTTACAAGATTGTTTGATGTTTCTAGAACAACCGAAATTTAAGTCCTAAGAACGTGCGTAGGACTTAAGAAACGGACGTTCCTAGAACATCCGAAATTTAAGTCCTAAGAACGTGCGTAGGACTTAAGAAACGGACGTTCCTAGAACATCCGAAATTTAAGTCCTAAGAACGTCCGTAGGACTTAAGAAACGGACGTTCCTGGAACATCCGAAATTTAAGTCCTAAGAACGTCCATAGGACTTAAGAAACGGACGTTCCTAGGACCTCCGAAATTTAAGTCCTAAGAACGTCCGTAGGACTTAAGAAACGGACGTTCCTAGAACATCCGAAATTAAAATCCTAAGAACATCCTATGTATGTTCAAAATGGACGTAGGACGTTCGGATATAAACTGGACATGAAAAGGACGTCCTTGGGATGTGCGGTGCTATCTGGGACATTTGGAATATACACATCCATGCCCTAAGAGTACAGATACGCAATAGACATGGATAGTGAAGAAAATAACTTTTCGATACCCTAAAGTAACTTTTCCTTACTGACTTAAAATTGTAATATAAACACTCCCTTTGCAAGTATGTGCTTGTTCGATTTTTTAATGTGTAATTCGACCTTTTTTAAACTAATATTTATCGTTACTTGGCACTTTTAAGCGTCTCGTTAGTCAAAATTTATAATTTAAGTTCAAAAGCATGGTCGGGGACGATTGTAACATCAGCAGTCGGGGTCGGTTTTACCGCAACAGAACCGAATAGGGACAAAGAAGGCGAATGATATTGTCTTATTTGCATGAAATCATATAGCATAGCACAAGCAAGCCAAATGAAAAATGGGTGCAATATACTGAATGTAAGGATTGAGCAGATGAAGAATGCACCAGCCAAAACGTCTTTTATTTCTGCCACAATTGCGATACCACGTAATTTGTTATAGATTTTACTTTTTTCAATTATTATTATAATTTAAATAAAAAAATATTTTAATTTTGTAAAGTGAAATTTGTGCTACTATCGACTTCATGCAGTGTTACAACCGACCCGGGGTCAGGGACGGTTGTAACAGTTTCTCCGCTTCTCATTTTTTATTAATAACCGGAATATTACTTGACATACAGCGAAACTGTTGTGGCTCAAATAATGTCAGATAAATAAGTAACATTTTCGTAAAAAAAACTTTTGTTGTAACTGTAATAGTTTTTGCGTAATCGTATTCCAAAGTCGAAGTGTTACTACCGCCCCCGGTCTACCCTATAAAATGTATTGAACATTCAAATATAATTTCATGTATAAAAATTGACGCATACAGAAATTAAACAGCTACATAAATGTTACAGTAACAATGTATTAGTATAATATTGAAATAAAAATTAATTTATTACACAGTGTGCAAAATAACAGTATTACAGGTACTAAAAACAACCAAAAACTAGCAATTGCATATTTCGCCAGATATAAATGAACCCTCTTTTGTTTTCCGTGTCATTTCCTTCCGTTATTTCTCTCTGCAGGTTGCATCAGTCACGAATGGCGAGAAGCGGAAAAGCCGTTGAAAAATGTAAACGTTAAATTCACGTCGTGGCAAATGCTTCTGTAGAGGTTTCGCTGGCTGACTACATTTCTAAGCGACGAAATTCCCGCTTTCAGGGGACATTCCTTCCTACGGACATATTCTCGGTTCCTCTGACTAAGTAATTTGTATCAACGCGAATGAATGTCTAATGCCTGTTGCGCAACAAGGACAATCTCCGTGTCTATTTGTTCATGAATTATACAAAAGGCAAGAAACCTTGAGTAAATGTTAATAATGCCAAGTCAACATTAAAATTAGAGCGAGGTTTTATGTGGATTGCTGCTTTAAGGGGTTATACCTACTCAGGCGGCCGAAAAGAGGCGAATGTTTGTGAATGTTTTTTTAAAAAGCGGAAGCATGTATTCTTACAGAACTTTCTGCGCTTAAAAGAGCAACATTTAAAGAACATTTGGTAATTTTTTCGTAGAAAAATATTTACGTGTATAATAAAGTAACAACCGACATCCAAGAAGCATTTTTAAAAATTTGGTTTTGCGGTGAGCACTGCCATTCGGAACCAGATTATCTAAAATCAAAAAAGAAAAAGATTTCGATAATATACAGGGTTAGTATACAGGGTCGTCCGTTAAAACTGCAACATACGCGCGCGCGTACAGACGAAAATGGCAACACCGCCTCACGGACGCATTCCACTACAACGACGGCTGGACAGCGGTGATACCCGAGCTTCGAAAATTTTAGGATTTGTCTCTTTCAAATTAATGTCGCAAAGAGCTATTTGAAATTTCCCGGAACTATAAAAGATATCGGAATGCAATTTGCGCCGGAAAATGAGGAAAAATTATTCCCTCTGAATGATGGATAATTTAAAATATTTTACGTTTACTTAATTCTTCTTTTATCAATTTTTTAACCATGATTGTTGTGAAAAGCTTTTGCAAACTGTTTATTTGTTACTGTACTTAATGCTCTTTTTAAAATTCATGGTGTTGATAAACAATAGGCTACTTACTTAGTTGTTTCTGTATCATTACTTTCATAAATACAGAAATTAAATTTTTATTCAATTATGTGTTAGTTCTATAAGCCTCAGAATCTATTGTTCTGGTTTTCTTTTTTATAATTTTATCCTTAATGCAGTGCATGCATAGATCGGACGCATCGGGTAACTAATGGGTCGTGTCTTTGATTGTAGCGGTGTTGAATTTTTTCTACAATTTTTGTGTCTGAATGTTTTAACCTTTTAGCTACTCAACGCCACGCCTATACCGGCTTCCGTTAATGTCGTCTTTTGGAACGATGCGCCATTATTGTGGCTTTTACACGCAGGTGGCCAAAAATCTCTCCGTACAGGGGTATAGCGCCGCGGTCTACCGTGTCGTAGCTAAAATTTTTGAAATTTAGACGTGCACGAGACCAGTCGACATTGTTTTCAAACCTCATTACAATAATCTGTGGTGCGAGTGGTAAACCGATCATAAAAGCGGAGCGCGCGGCTCGCTTACCGGGGCCGAGAAATTCCGCACAGCTCTTTGCGACGTTAATTTGAAAAAGACCATCCTAAAATTTTCGGAGCTCGGGCATCACCGCTGCTCAGCGGTCGCTGGCAACCCTCCGAACGCCGGGCCGGTGAATGGATGTAGTGGAATGCGTCCGTGAGGCGGTGTTGCCATCTTCGTCTGTTCGCGCGCGCGTAGGTCGCAGTTCCTGATTTTTTCGTGCAAAAATCGCGCGAAAAATCATTTAAGTCCTAAGAACGTCCGTAGGACTTAAAAAACGGACGTTCCTGGGACATCCGAAATTTAAGTCCTAAGAACGTCCGTAGGACTTAAGAAACGGACGTTCCTAGAACATCCGATATTTAAGTCCTAAGAACGTCCGTAGGACTTAAGAAACGGACGTTCCTAGAACATCCGAAATTTAAATCCTAAGAACGTCCGTAGGACTTAAGAAACGGACGTTCCTAGAACATCCGAAATTTAAATCCTAAGAACGTCCGTAGGACTTAAGAAACTGACGTTCCTGGAACATCCGAAATTTAAGTCCTAAGAACGTCCGTAGAACTTAAGAAACGGACGTTCCTGGAACATCCGAAATTTAAATCCTAAGGACATCCTATGTATGTTCAAAATGGACGTAGGACGTTCGGATATAAACTGGGCATGAAAAGGACGTCCTTGGGATGTGCGGTGCTATCTGGGAGTGGTCGGACGCATAGAGAAGTGGAAAAAACTCATAACTTCAACATTTCTCAATATTTTTTTAATTCTTTTTCCATATTACTTCTTAAACATCAAACTTAATATAATATTACAGAAATAATTTAATATGACTTTTTTACATATAATAATATTACTAATGGCGTTATAAACTAATATTTTAACATACGTAGAAAAATTAGCTAGCAGCAATAAACATTATTATCAGCTAAAGTTGCAAGAAGTAGCACATGATTTTTGCAGGACAGTTATGTCATGGTATCTACTTTCAAAATATATCATCAAGAGAGCGTGGGAACGCGTAGCTTTTTATGTAGACCTAAAGAAAGCAGTTCCAACCCGAAATTATACGTACCTTTCTTTCAGGCCCGAAAACATGATTTTGGTTATGGATTTTTGAAAAGTATTTACGTCATGCATCAGCTGAGACTATACACGTTTATAATACATAATACATTTGATTATAAATCTCCCCAAAAGTGAAAGAGAAAATCTCGAAACTTTGGTTAGAAATCTGTCAGAATCCCGCTAGAATACGAAAGGTCTACTTCAAATGCATTTTTCTTCCGTATTAAAGAGAAAAACATATATCCATTTTCATAGCATTGGTTCATTGGCTAGAGCCGGGTCATGTACATTCCAAACACCCGAAAGGGTCAAAACGTCAACAGACAGTGTCTGAACATAACAATTATATGGATTTATGAACAATATTTTCCTAGATTCACAGATTTTTTATTTTGTAACACTTAAAATTAAAGTTAGTGAAATGACTTTCGAACAATGGGAAATGGAGAAATCATGTTTCATTTTAACGAAGCTATCGTTTCTGTGTACTTGTAAATACAAAAGGTTTAGCAGAGATTTTATCGAGCAATGAGATTGCAAATGTGTTACATATACCTATGTATGTAAATCAGTTTCGATAGTACCTGTATGTAAAAAATGAAATTTGGAATGCTAGAATTTTATTTAGATCGGAATCAGCAAGTAAGATATTTTAATACATACAATATTGCAAAGAATTTAGTTCAGCTCAGTTATTAGTTAAAATTAAAATCCGTACACACGTCGGATGTTGGATGTTATACATATAAGGATCCTTTTCATACCAACTTTCTTTTTAAATCCATCCTCTTAGCGGAAAGTCTAATCATAAGCTTTAGGAACATAAGGTGGATCTAGCACTTTCCTTCGTAATCTCTTCAATCCTGCCTTGAAGGAATTGAAATTTTTTAGAGAAAAGTGTGCGAATATCGTCTCACCTTACTTTTATAATTAATTGTATTAAATTTTATAGTCGATATATCACGTTTTCAGAATAAATATTATAAAATACATCAAATGGTTAAATTTCACTAATTCCATTTAAGATGTTTGAGTTACACGAGCTATTTTCAAACTCGTGACAAACTGAAAGGTGCATTTTGTAAGCACATTATTCACAGTAATTAGGGGACTCTGTTTTCGAATTTTAAGCTATGAAATTTCTAGCAAAAATATTAGCTGGTGTATATTTAATACCATACGATGTTTACTAAACATTTAGTTACTAAATAATTTGCAATAATTTTACCAATATCCATTTTCTTGAATACGTCAAAATTAGTATTTTGACATTTTGCACAAACGCACGAAATTCTCTGTCGGTAGTTGAGAAATTACTGAATTCAGTTCAATAATTATAATGGCTTTGGCAACACCAATCGCACAAATTCCTCGTACCTACTCGCTCGCTCGCGGCGTCATCTACTCGCAGCAATTTCAGCCTCTACGTTTTATCCAGGAAATAATTTATATCGAAGGAAGGAATGAATCAATAGGTCCCATTAGCAATCTGCAGCGATTACAGCCCACGCTGCAAAAGAACAACTGCAACGACGAACTACCGGTGAAAGAGAAAGATGCTGAAAATAATGAGGGATCCCTCTTCTGCAACTAAAGAGGGGTATAATTTTATTTGTAAGCCGCTTCAGGAATGAGATGGATTGTATTTGACACGAAATGAATAACGCTGATGTACTATGATGCATCCACCAAAGGCAGGGGCAGATTACATTTTGCAACAGCCGACTAAATTGATGGCGTGAAATAAATTAATCTAGAAAATAGGAGGTACAGTTTGGAATGTTCTCTCTGTTTTTAAGTGAATTATTACCATAGAAATCGCATATGCAAAATGTGAAGAGATAGTTAAGAATGCTGTTTATTTGAAGGTAAAAGAATTAAGTAGGAGGATTTTTATAAGTTACTAAAAAAATTATTTGAAATCAAAATTTGTGTAGGAAATATTTTATTTCAAATAACTTTTTGCCCGTCTCTGGTCTCTGGTACGGTATACTATCCTCAAAAAACTGTACAAAGTTTAGATTTGAAATCTAAATGAGCTGAAAACTAATTGCAATATCTTTTTCCAACTACCTTAATTGTCTAATAACCGAGCTATTTATACGAACGAATTAAATTGGCACATTACTGAGATGTTGCGTCCAATCACTTTGCTGCCTCGTCCGTGATGGAAATTGTGAGAAACAGAAACACAAATCGCCACAGCGAGGCAGGAGGAAGAGCGGCTGCGATGTTAACTTTGTAAACTTGCTAATAGAAGCAGCGAATCTACGCCGTGATAGAACTGAAGTCAGCGACGAAAATCGTGTTATCGTTGAATTTCCTCCGCCAGCCTCGCTGTTCTTCTTCGATTATCCCGGAGCTTCTTAAGGTCTCCGCGCTTCGAGCACCTGACCTTGGCGCTCCAAAAACGTTACGAACTCTATGGCAGCCAATACTGGCAGTCAGTGATATTTGAATTATTTTCGAAACTATTGAAGCGCCAATATCCATAAATTATTTGCTAAATTCTACCTGTTCGCTGCCGCTCATAGTCCAGTGTTACCAGTAATCATATATCTCCTTTAAAGCTCAGAGATTACAAGCTTGCCATCCAGTTTGTGGTACAGGTTTTTAGGTGGTACACGTCTGTAGGTCATTGCTGGTATTTAGGATACAATAATTACAACAGAGACTGCACTGATTTGAAAGATAGTAAAAAATAAAGCATCTGTGGATATGTTCGAAATACAATTAAAAATAGTTGGCCGATCAGTTGAAAAATTGAACAAGAGGTATTTCCAGGTATTCCTACTGATACTCTTCACGTGATTTTAATGTTTCCAGGATCAACCTGTGCTTTTCACGAAGGTGATCTTATACATACAGTGAGTAACCAAAATATTCGGACACTTTTTAAAATCGCATAACATTCTTAAAATTAATCCAAACGACTTGAGTTTTTTTTAGAACCTGGAAGGATTAGTTTGCTAAGTGACGTGACTCTACGTTTTGAAAAAAATTGCAGTTGGTCGGAATAGCGACCCAAATAGCACAAAGACATCTTATGTACGTCCGAAGAACGTCCGTTCCGGACATACTGTCCCGAGAAGGTCCATATATCCTCTGTACGTCCTCGTTAAGTTCTTTGAATGTCGTAGGAAGGTCCTATTTACAAAGTGGGACGTCCTGAGGACGTGCTGTGTCAACATTCTCAGAACGTTTTCCGAATGTCCGAAAGTAAAGTTAAATACGTCCAAATGGCGTCTTAAAGACGTTTTGCAGATGGTTTAAAAGCGCCTTAAAGACGTCTTCATCAAGTCTGGGTGAGGACATTAAGAAAAAAAATTTGGCGGTAACGGGAATCGAACCCAGACTCCCAGATTACGAAGCAACTGCTTTTCGCAACTACTCAAGACACTTCCTCGCAAATACTTTCAATTTCTAGGTATATAACGATTATTAATAGTTTATAAAAAATGTGTATTGACGCGAAATATTCTACAGAATATTATTCGACCTCTAGACTCATTGCTTAAAATTTCACATTCGTCTCAAGACAGATGTTTTAACAACGACTTAAGACAGACGTCTTGAAAACGTCGTATGCTATCTGGGAACATTTCAGCGTCTTCATTGCACAAAAAAATAGCGCAAAGGCGAGGTTCAGTCGTAACACTGTTTTGCAACCGAACCTGAATCATCTGCAAAACCTACAAGACGGTGGTTCTTCGAACATCTGAAATTTAGGTCTTCTAAAGATTCACAAGACTTACGAGACAAATGTTCTCGGGACATTCGAAATGTAGTCGTGCAAAACAATTACGTGACTTACAAGATTGTTTGATGTTTCTAGATCATCCGAAATTTAAGGTAGTACTACAGGTTTTGAAATACTGTTCAGAAAATTCTGAAACTTTGTACAGTAGTTTGTTTTGACCTTACACTGACTCATGTAAATTTTTGGAAATCTACACCAACCCAGAAAAAAGTTATTAATCATTTTACGTTTCCACTATTAACATGTAGTCTTATGGAAAATGACGTTTTCAACAAAAATTCACATTAATAACCAGTTCAGTTTTTCATGAAACTGAGAGAAATATAGATTTAATATTCCATATACATAATGCATGTATCCAAATGTTGATTCACCAATTTTTATAGCTAATATAAGCAAATGAATAAAATTATCTGTGCTCACTCGGCCATTATACGCACGATTTGGAAACGTCGCAAAGAGGTTGGTAAGACCGCGCAGTTTGAAATGCGCTTAGTATGTACAAGCGATACTCGACGCTCTTTCTATCAGAATATTAAAAGAATTAGATGAATTAAGACATAAATAATAAAATAGTATTATACAAAATAATAAAAATAACAATTATTCAAAAATATTAACTTTTATTGCAAGTAACATATATTTATAACATTGACGTCACAATTATATATCCCTATGCAATGCTAACTTCAAGCTTCAAGCCAGCAGAAGAAAACTACACAATCAATCGTGCTACGTTGCCAAATCAAATCACCACGGAAGTCAAAGGACGATCTAACACGCACTTGACTCAAGGCGTATCGGTAGTACTACCTTAAGAAACGGACGTTCCTAGAACATCCGAAATTTAAGTCCTAAGAACGTCCGTAGGACTTAAAAAACGGACGTTCCTGGGACATCCGAAATTTAAGTCCTAAGAACGTCCGTAGGACTTAAGAAACGGACGTTCCTTGAACATCCGATATTTAAGTCCTAAGAACGTCCGTAGGACTTAAGAAACGGACGTTCCTGGAACATCCGAAATTGAAGTCCTAAGAACGTCCGTAGGACTTAAGAAACGGACGTTCCTAGAACATCCGAAATTTAAATCCTAAGAACATCCTATGTATGTTCAAAATGGACGTAGGACGTTCGGATATAAACTGGACATGAAAAGGACGCCCATGGGATGTGCGGTGCTATCTGGGGAAAAAAATAGTGAAGGTCGTTTTTTTAATCTTTTTTTGTGAGCCTGTAATGAAAATTTAAAAATCCCGTTTGTAGATCCCTCGCAATCTGTTCTACTGACAAACGGGCGCGTTCCCCTTACCTCCGCGGGCCCCTCAGTTGCCTAAAAAGTAAAAGGCACTCATATTTAGCTGAAATTCAAAGCCGATTTTCTTGAAAACGAAACGCGATATTAAATAATTGTATTCTATATTTTCTATGTCCGGAACAAGGAAAGTGGAATGCGTTGTTTCGAAATAAGTCACCAGAAATACTAAAAGTTTTTTATTAATATCTCGGAAACTAATAAATTCCCGAAGCAACTTAATTTGTTTAAATAATTTGTTTAAACAAATGATTGCAAGATGACATGTTTTGGTACAAATAGAATCGTGTTCTGTCGTGTTCTGCGAGGAAAGTAACTAAACAAATATGTATAAGTCTCCGAAATTATTTTATTTATTTTAAAACTTTTTTTACAACATAATTTGTTAAACAAAATGTATAAATAAATTACTTTTACGAATCCTATGTCGGATTCGGAATCAGCGACCTCAAAAACCACTAATAATATATAGTACTTTTTCGTGTATTTACCCAGTTTCTTGTGCGCCATATAGCCTATCTCGTAAACCACAGATTTCAGTCTCTTACAATTTCTGTACGCGGTAGCTTGCTTAGAATTTATTGTAACTCTTAAAGTAATATATGTATTTTGTACATTTTTCCTTGCTGAATTCGAGTATATAGTCGGACTTTGGCTATGAACTACCGTTCTTTTTATGTACTGGCTTGAATATAGCCAAAATAGGCTTTTTTGGCATGTTTAACCTCAATTTTCTCAAAATCCGGACGTGCTGCGCCATTTTCACAAACAAATTCGTTTTCAGCGAGCAAAAATTCGTCGGAAACGATATATTTCATTAAGGTTATACAAAAATCGCCTTTTTTGTCGAACAGTGTAATTAGTGCACATGTATGTGTTTGAAAGGGATGAAAAGAATGCTAGAATACTATGGGAACAATGGCGTTAAGGAAAACAGAATGCACGAGTAATCGTAAAAAACTTCCATTGAACAGGTTTACAAGTGCACAGAAATGTCTTCTCAGCATTAGAAAACTTTTCGCGACATGATCACGAACTACATATTTTTAATAGCGTATTCGGGAGACCAAGCACTCAGGATTTGGCGGAAATCCCGTGCGCCCGTATCAGGAATAGCGGTGGGGGAACTCCACGCATGCGCGCGATGACGCGGTGACGTCAAACCAATCCAAGCGCGATGACTCGGTGACGTCAAACCAATCAACGACAAGAAACGAAACTTGACGGTGGCGCCGTTTCATTTCCCATCTTGACGGTGGCGCCGTTTCGTTTCCCATCTTGGCGTTGATTAGTTTGACGTCACCGCGTCATCGTGCTTGGATTGGTTTGACGTCACCGCGTCATCGCGCGCATGCGTGGAGTTCCCCCACCGCTATTCCTGATACGGGCGCACGGGATTTCCGGCAAACCCTGCCCGCACTGGACTAGTGCAGCTCCAGCACCATGCCAGTGCAGCAGAGTTGGGCAAAATGTAATCTAATTATAACAAACAAATTACGATTAAAATGTAATTTTGTAGTTGATTACACATTATTTTCTGTAATCGTTAATTTAGGTAGTTGACAAAATTGTGGCGAACTACCTAAATTAACGATTGCAGAAAATAATGTGTAATCAACTACAAAATTACATTTTAATCGTAATTTGTAAGTTGTAATTAGATTACATTTTGCCCAACTCTGCAGTGCAGCACCAGAACGATGTCAGTGCAGATTCCCTAGCATCGATTACACTGGATTACATTCGACCCAATCGTGTATCGTATTCGGCGACCATGAACTGCCCTGGTGTAGTGCAAACTTCGCATTCGGATCAACGGAATGAACTGCACGAGTGCAACCTTGATGGCACTGAGGTTTTGTGGGATTGCAGTCAGTGCAGTTTGGTGGTACCGAATAACCTCCAGATTACTTTCAAAATGGACCGAAATTTATTCGTTATGGAGTTATTGGAAACGAGTAGTAGCAATGACGACACAGAAAATTTACTTTTAAGGCTGCCGACTCATTTGTGTTATGGTCCGAATCGATCGAAGCGTCCCTTGTAAACAGACGGACCCTAATGAAACTACTGCGTGCGATACGACAAATTTTGCTCCACAAACCAGAAATTTTAATGCAATCAGTTATGAATGGAAATTAATAACTTCAACTAAATTTACGAAAAATTTAGATCCTCCAACGAGAAATTTTAACGCAATCGATTAAAATAAAATTTAGTTTCAATCAAATTCACGAAAAATTTAACTCTTGGTCTAGGACCAGGACTAAACTCCCGGGTCCCCACACCCCTAAACTCCCCGGTCCCCGGTCCACTACACTCCCGGGTCCCCAGTCCACTAAACTCCCGGGTCCCCAGTCCCCGTTTCCGGTCCCCTAAAGTCCCCAGTCCCCGGTCCCCTAAACTCCCCGATCCCCGGTCCCCTAAACTCACAGGTCCCCGGTCCCCTAAACTGCCGAGTCCCCAGTCCACTAAACTCCAGGATCCCCAGTCCCCAGTCCCCGGTTCCCTAAACTCACAGGTCCCCGGTCCCCTAAACTGCCGAGTCCCCAGTCCACTAAACTCCAGGGTCCCCAGTCCCCAGTCCCCAGTGCCCAGTGCCCAGTGCCCAGTCCCCAGTGCCCAGTCCCCAGTCCCCAGTCCCCAGTCCCCGGTCCTCACACGAGGCCACCAATTTCATGCGCTCAATGCGCGAATCGGAACGCACCCCGTATAATGTGCCCCTCAGTGCTCCCTCTGTACCTGCTGAATCTAACCATATTTTCCTTTCTTAGAAAGAAGCGGAACGCCAGGGATTTTAGGGAACGCTATTAAAAAAAGGGCACCGTATTTGGTACAAAAACATGTACTAAAAAAATATGAAAAATTAACATTTTTAACCAGAAAAAATGCCTTAATAAAGGAAAAGTTAAAAAAAAAACTCTCGTTCCAATAAAAATCAAAAATCGTGCCTGCCGAATGCGCTAGTGATCTTGGCAACGAAAAAGTTCGCACCAGTGTAGGGTGCCGAATTCGCTATAAGTGTTATATTATTTTCTAAATGGCCAAGTTTATCATAGTCCTTATAGTTAAGGATTTTACTCATTACACGTATCGAATGAAAGTATTGATACTTACTAGGTAGCGGAGCAAAAGCATCGATACCTACTTGTATCGAATCACAATAAATACAATATTCTTTTTTATTAATATACAAAATCGATGACTTCTTTTATTCATCATTATCAAATCCTTCCTTATTGGAAGAATTTCAATCCATTATTAAGACTCGCGAAACCGAAAGACGGGCGATAGTATATACCTACGAGCAATATGAATGATAAGTACTTGCAAATATTTAAATACACACATAGGGGAGACCGGGGCAAAGTGAACCTCGGGGTAAAATGAGCTTTCTTAATTTATTCTTTAACAATAGAATATATTTACAAATTTTGGTGACGTAATAAATGTGTGTGATACTACAATGATAATTATATACATTCATATATCGAAAAATGGTATTCATTTAAAAAATTAGAAATGAAGTTTTAGTGACTTCCGATTGGTTTTCTTTTCAATTTAGCATTTTGGATAAATGAGTCTTAAATGTGTTATTTTAACTCCAAATTTTTTCTGCGTGTTTATAAGAAGCTTATAAACATACATGTACACGCGTTTGAGAAAACATTAATCCTAACATTATTAAATAATTAATTTTCCATTGAGTACATATTCCAGGTAAAGTGACCGGGGTAAACTGAGCTGCAAATGGCTGCAAAGAACAGATGCGCAAGTGATGTGCGCAATAGCCTAACCTGTCAGCTGGCTAGAAAGCCACGCGGCGTGGTGGAACAGAAACTAACCTAAAAAAAATTCCATAGTTTGTGACAACCACGGTGCAAAAAAGGACAGAAGCTGCGGTGCTACACACGTCATTGCAGCGCAAGGGGTCAATAATTAGCTGTATTCTTAATTAAAGTTCTTATTTTGTTGCAGTTCACTTTGCCCCGGATAGTAGCTCACTTTACCCCACATATGAGGTAAAGTGGTCGTTTTGGCTTTTTCTTTTCAAGTTGAATTTTAATATACTTTAAGTTTATTTTATGTAGTGCTATTCGTCATTTAACAATAGTAATGTTCAAATTATATTATAAATCTATTTCCACACATTTTTACTGAAAGGGAAAAATTTTAATCGAAGTCAAACTTTTTTCTTCTCACTTTGCCCCGGTCAATAAATATAAATTACAGTGACATCAATTGACATTTATTATGTAAGAGAATTATGGTTGTATCCCAGATAGCACCGCACATCCCAATGACGTCCTTTTCATGTCCAGTTTATATCGGAACGTCCTACGTCCATTTTGAACATACATAGGATGTTCTTAGGATTTAAATTTCGGATGTTCTAGGAACGTCCGTTTCTTAAGTCCTACGGACGTTCTTAGGACTTAAATTTCGGATGTTCTAGAAACATCAAACAATCTTGTAAGTCACGTGATTATTTTGCACGACTACATTTCGACAGTTCCGAGAACATTCGTCTCGTAAGTCTTGTGAATCTTTAGAAGATCTAAATTTCAGATGTTCGAAGAACAACCGTCTTGTAGGTTTTGCAGATGAATCAGGTTCGGTTGCAAAACAGTCTGACGACTGAACCTCGCCTTTGCGCTATTTTTTTGTGCAATGATGACGCTGAAATGCTGAAATGTTCCCAGATAGCTTACGACGTTTTCAAGACGTCTGTCTTAAGTCGTTGTTAAAACATCTGTCTTGAGACGAATGTGAAATTTTAAGCAATGAGTCTAGAGGTCGAATGATGATATCCTGTAGAATATTTCGTGTCAATACACATTTTTTATAAACTATTAATAATAGTTATATACCTAGAAATTGAAATTATTTGTAAGGAAGTGTCTTGAGTAGTTGCGAAAAGCAGTTGCTTCGTAATCTGGGAGTCTGGGTTCGATTCCCGTCACCGCCAAATTTTTTTTCTTAATGTCCTCACCCAGACTTGATGAAGACATCTTTAAGGCGCTTTTACACCATCTGCAAAACGTCTTTAAGACGCCTTTTGGACGTATTTAACTTGACTTTCGGACATTCGGAAAACGTTCTGAGAATGTTGACACAGCACGTCCTCAGGACGTCCCACTTTGTAAATAGGACCTTCCTACGACATTTAAAGAACTTAACGAGGACGTACAGGGGATATATGGACCTTTTTGGGACATTCTTCGAACGTACAGTACGTCCGGAACGGACGTTCTTCGGACGTACATAAGATGTCTTTGTGCTATTTGGGATATGTATTCGATATGAGTACATTTGTCCGATACCGAGTAGGTATCGCCTCCACTAAAAATACTTGGTATCGAAACGAAAGTATCGACTATATGCATACTCGTACTTAATTGTAACGATTCCTCCCTACTTATAGTTAATGGACACAACATTCCAAACTGAAATGATTATGTCGCCCTTATTGTACACTTGCAAATCTTATAACACATGCCCCAAGTTGATAATATTTATAATTATGGATCCCAATAACGATCTTAAAACGCAGAAAACGATAGGAAATATGTGAATGTACCAAAAATACCAATTGCCAGCCACAACAGTGTCACGTGTGAAAAGGCCTTAAGAGCACACATTTGGGGAGAAGTGATTTGCTCTTGAACCACGTAACAGGGAGGATAGGAAGGTTGGTCGATGAAGTACAGTCGGGTGCATTGTGGAAAGACGAATGTCGAATTGATGGTAGGAGCAGAGCATCAATCGAATAAATTGCCGAGGATTCGAATCCAGACCTGTTTGCCAAGCGACAGCACTCACAAATTAAGCTACTTGAGCTGCCCACGGAATCTCTTTCACCAAACCTAATATTGGAAATATCTAAGCCACAGAATAACATTTTACAACTGTAATTATTTGATCAACACACTTCAAACATGTTAAAAACCTTGCCATCGCTTGTTGTTGATTGAAAATACTAAGGAAATATTAGACTTCGAAGGAAAGTGTATTATACGATGATATTTTTGAAGGTAAAAAAATAAAAATGTCATGTACACTATAGTATTACGCCAATATTGCATAGGAGTCCTAAAAAAAATAGATTTCTAAATACAGTATTGAACAAAAACAGTTTTGAGAAATAGTGGCAAAGTGTTTCCAAAGTGACTTTTTGTGGACAAAATTCCGTATCTCTGTGAATTCTTAACCGATTTTTATCTTTTTTTCCTCATTTTGGCGGGAATTAAATTTGCTAAAATGTCACACAGTAGTTTTTCAAAATTTTCTTTAGGGATTAAAAAAATCAAACAAATTCTGAACTCTTGATTCCGAAACAACGAGTTTATTAACCATTTTTTTTCATATATCATTAAAGGGAGATAATATAACAAATAAATATAGATTAAACAATTCAAATTTAAACCAGAAAACTAATGTTAGCCGTCTCCTATATATTCTACATCTTCTGTGTCTTCTTCATAATAATTGGACAAAATATATTTTGCGTCTTCTTCAAGTTCAACAAATGAGGATGTGATGCATAATTTGTTAATATCATCGGATCCTTTAATTTCGAATTTGAGATCACAATGACCAACTCCGTCTGTAGAATATATGGATGAAGGCTAACATTAGTTTTCTTAATAACTATATAACAAACGAAGCCTCAACCGTACCTAATATCGTTATTCTTAATTTTCGTCTTACAATTAGTATGGTGTCTAGATTCACCCTTTAATTTACTCCCACGTGTAGCCGGACGCCGTGTATTGATTTTAACGTAGCTGAAAGGAAGTGTTAATGCTACTGCCTCATCAGGAGGATCATTTATCACTGTTTAGAAAATTATATAAACCACAACATCAATGTTCATCCGCGGTTATGTTAGTTTAAATACTGCGTGTGGGCATCAGCGCCTCCAAACGTGAAGAACGTGCAGGTAATGAAGACGAGGCCAGGAACACTATCTCAGCCATGGATCATTAATCACTGGTTGCCCCTATTATGGTTCAGATTTACCCGATCGATTGTCGGCTTGCATGATCGCACCACACCCCGCAAATTAATAAAAATTAACAAGGATTCCATCGTCCAAAAAACTATCATAAAAAGATCTATTTTTACTATAATTGCGCGTCGTTATAGTATACTTACAAGATAACGCAAATGTTATTTATGCCATGACAGAAAAACCTTTCTTGTATTGACTGAATATTAGGGTGGAGTGAAAAAACCTTTTTTTCGATGATCAATTTCTAATAGTGCGGAAAAGTTGTCTACTTGACCCAATAAAACGTGTAAAAAAATTCAGCCCGATCGGATAATATCTTCTGTGTGCACCAAAGACCTTAACTTTCAAAATTTTAGTACAAAACTTAAAATTAAAAAAAAAACAAAAAAAAATATAAAATACAAAATACATAAAAAAACAATTAAATTATTAAAAAAACGAAAAAAATATAAAATACAAAAAACAAGGAGCCCCACGTACAGCTACCTCCGCGTGGTTGGTTCTGGGCCACTTGTTCCGTTAGGAAAGTGAGCGAAGAGCTGCATTTTTTTATAGTTTACAGTGCCATTCCTATCGTTCCGAAACCAGCCACGGGTGTTTCTTTGCTTCATTTATGCAACAAATATAGTCTTGGGTATAAAAAAAGGTAGAATCCACCAGCTGAAGAAAGTTGCAGTTTCTTAAGTTTTGTACTAAAATTTTGAAAGTTAAGGCCTTTGGTGCACACAAAAGAAATTATCCGATCGAGCTGAAATTTTTTACACGTTTTATTGGGCCAAGTAGACAACTTTTACGCACTATTAGATTTTGATCATTGAAAAAATGTTTTTTTCACTCCACCCTACTGAATATCATTTTCTTCCAAAAGTGGAAACTCTTTTTTTAACATATCCTACAAAATAAAAGTAGGTTCAAAATTGGGGGCTCTCTTTGCCTAACAAATAAATACTACGTAATTAATTTTAATATTGTACCTACATATGCATTTATTTATGCATCTATTATTTATTGTGTCTAAAGCGAGGTACCTTCTCCTCTACACTCTTTATGGTAGTTATAATATTTTTGAGCATGCTGTACAGAAAATATTATCGCAAATCAGTCTTGATCGATCGTATTTATTAATTTTCTGCTTAGTTCTTGCCTCACCTTTAAAAATCACTAAATAATTTTTCTAAAACATGCATCTGTAGCGGTAGAATAATTATAATATACCAAACACCTGCCCATGTAGCTGATATAATGAGATATAAATAAATAAACACTAACAGATATGTTAATAATAACAAGAATACTGTGTCAGAAATTTAAATTTAAATGTTGCATAACCGGATAGAAAGTGAACATATAGATTCAACGTATTTCCCAGTAACTGATAACAAAGAATTCACCTCAATAGCCTTCATGCTTGAAGTGTTTGAATATAAATGACACCCTTTCTTTGCATGCTTGGGAGTCAATTGAAAAGGAATATATAGTACGTACTCGATAACGCACCCCGAGTAAAATCGACAGGTATGGCCTGTATGGACATAAATGCTTAGGTATATTGCACTCACTTCTATCCATTTGCTGGTGTTTCAGTGATATCGATTTAAATAAGGTCACTTATTTAAAAATACTAAGGCGAAATATTTAATAGTATTTTTTCATACGAGGTTTTATTTTCTAAACAAACAGATACTTTGCTTTAAACAGTTTTTATTGTTTCCTTTCGCACCTCGCGGAACACACAAACTTCATATTTTTCTACCTCGTACTTTTGTTTTTATTCCTTTGAAGTGGATGCTACCCCATAAAAAAGCTTCAAAAAAGTAAAAAAATACGCCAAGTACATGAAACAAATAAATCACAAAAAAATAGAAGAATATATACAATATAAAAAAAGATGTGAAATCAAAATGTGCTGCAAGTACATAAAGTTGCTTTCCAACTGCGCTTAAGATGACACAACTACATAGACACAGCTAAAATGCTGTGTTCATACATTCCATTACTCATATCGTGGTCATTTTAATAATTTGTGCAGATAAAATGTCTACATCTAGATATTTGCCTAGATGTCCGCGGCCTGGGAGTCAAATACTTGGCGTGGCCAGGTAAGGTCAATCTGTCGATGAATATGAATTATTTAAAAAAGCAAAATAATGAAAGTGTACTCATATTTTTAGAGTTTTAAATTGACAAATTATCTGAAAGCTTGTGAGAGGAAAGGTATCGGTGTCGATGAATGATCTTGGAATTATTTTAAAACGCAATATAATGAAAATGTACTCATATTGTCAGAGTTTTAAATTGACAAATTATCTGAAAGCCTGCGAGAGGGATGGTATGGGTATTGATGATCTGAGAATACCTTGCCTGGCCACGCCAAAATTTGACTTCCAGGCCGCGGACATCTAGGCAAATGTCTAGATGTAGACATTTTATCTGCACAAATTATTAAAATGACCGCGATATGAGTAATGGAATGTATGAACACAGCATTTTAGCTGTGTATATGTAGTTGTGTCATCTTAAGCGCAGTTGGAAAGCAACTTTATGTACTTGCAGCACATTTTGATTTCACATCTTTTTTTATATTGTATATATTCTTCTATTTTTTTGTGATTTATTTGTTTCATGTACTTGGCGTATTTTTTTACTTTTTTGAAGTTTTTTTATGGGGATCTCACTTCTTTTTACAAAGATAATTCATGTACTTGGCGTAATTTTTTTACTTTTTGTAAGGTATATATACTTGGAATACTCGGAATAGCGCAAAGCAGCTCAGCGAGTGTACTTTATTTATTTTTTGATTAAGGATAAATTCTACGTAAGTTTAACAACTACGAAATGAAACCATGCGCACTGCATTGCCGATCTATATGTATTTTATATGTATAGTACTTTGTGTACAGTACATTCATTCAAAGTAACGAATGAAAATTAACTTTATTTCTCTTTTTCACTTCGCTTCTTCGTCTTCTCCCCTTTTCTCTACATAGGTATATGTATTCCATATCGATTGAGAATTGATTTGATTTGTAGTTACAGGCTGATTTCAAGTCGTTAGAATTTGTGGTTATGAGTTATGGTTGCAACTCAATGGTACAACGATACATATTTGTAAAAACACGTGGCATCTCAAATTTTGACAACCTACCTTATTTGACACTCGTCAGGTTATAATCTGACTGTAAGCTGTCAAAATTTGGAGTAGATTGCATAGTGAAGATAGCGATTGATGAACGAAACATGTGTTAGTATCATTTTGGCTGAAGGTGTGCGTGTAACGCGTATATACGTATTATGTTTGACGAAAAATTTTTTTGAAGAAGAAGAAAATTAAAAAAAATCTTACCTTTCCCGACAGATTCATGAGACGATATTACGATATCTCTGTCATGCGTGGACAGATTTTATTGAATTTGGTCTTATTCGAAAGCTTATATGCGGTTTACATAAGAAAAATGTCTTTAAATTTAGAAAATATTGCAGGCGTAATGAGATATTAATGAAATAAGTTTCAGGTTAGGTTGGATTAGCCGTTTCTCGAGTAAATGATAGCGGTAGCGACAGTCGACATATACAGGGTGTCTTTCCTGTACTTGGCGTCGAGACTCTAACGCGTCTCTATATAGATACATACAAAATTTATAATATATAACGGACGTGTTCTGGGAGGGGGCCCGACGGCATGAATGTGTGCAGAATCGTAGTAGTTTAACGCCCGTGTATTTTTTTCTTATTGAAAAATCTTTTACCCCCAGGGAGGATTCGAACCCGCGACCTGTAGCACCGTAAGGTAAAAGTACCAGAGGCGGAACACGTCCCAGTAGTGGAACGATTCAATAAAAATAAGTTAACCAAATTTATTCATAGCGTAAAAAGTAATTTAAAAAAAAACGAGAATTATTAATAATATTTTGGGATAACAGTACAATTAAAAACATTTATTAAGCATGCTCACGAAAATTAAAAAAAAAAAAATTTTATCATCGCTTCTCGTACGGTACGAAAATACTTACATTTTCGGCAAGTGTAAGAGAGGCACTAGACTGTTTTAAACTTTATTTCTATATAAAAAGAAATTAGCGTAGCAAACCGGAGTCTCGAAATTTCAACAGATTTTTACTTGTAAATTTTAATTCGGATAATATTTTTTCAATTTAACACATTTTTTATTTTTAAAATTGGTGTTCCGTTATACCTTCATCTAGTCTCCAAAGTGTATGTATAGAGGAACAGTTGTACAGAGCGTTCCGCGTGCCATTCAGCTCGCTTTTGCATAATTGCTTTTATAGCGGAACATATTGGTGTATATAAACAATTTATGAACACAAGTTAAAATCTTTAGATTATTAATATATTTTCATATTTACGTGATAGGGTAGATGTCCCAATTACTGCCACCTTAAGATTATAACCCAACTTCATTTAATCATTTCGCGTGTTGTGTAACCTAAAAATTGTTTCAGTTTGAAACATAATATTATTTAACATCTCTTTTATTAAAAAAAAATAGTTTTATGAATTAAATATGAAGAATTTATTAATAATTAATTAAAATTCGCGAGCGATCCTAGTGTACCTATAACTGTCACCTCAAAAATCGTCTTGTCCGTATGACTGCCACCCAATAACTGTCGGCCCTAATAACTGTGACCACATAACTGACGGTCCCTATTATTGACAATGAGACCCGATTACAGTCGGTCCTTTTTACTAAGACTCGATTAGGTACTGCCAGTCCTTTTTACTGATTAATAGCCAGAATTATCGAACGCATAGTTTTGGAATTATTAATTTATTTGTCATATACTGTAATTGTTCATATATATCTATAATTTAATATCACAGCATCACACGCTACACGTGATTTTGCGGTTAAGAATTTGAACTTTGACAGATGACAGTTATGCGTACTTCACGTTTTTTTGTCCCGAATACTGCCAACAGTAATAGGGACAAGCCCAAAAATTTTGTCCCTAATGATGTCACCGTTAATTATTATAACTTAACAATAAATATTATGTATTTTATTCGTTACATCATTAAAGTAATTCTTCTAGACCGGAATAATTCATTTTATGCAATAGATAGAGGTTGAATAGTAAAATTGCGACCCTTTCTTTAGTACGATTTCGCCATCACTTTTGTTACCGTTCCACTACTGGGACAATCGTCGCGGAACAGAGGTTCACGCGACCTGCAAGCCGTTCCGGTATAGGTGCATTCGAACCCTTACGTATTTTCTTGATTATAATTTATTTATTGTCCCAAAATCAAATTTTTTTTTTCATTTTGTTCGTAAAACTATGGGCTACCACGTAGAATTCATAATTTATAAGTAAACACTGTATTGAATTTTTAATTCATGAAAGAATAAAAATGGGTCTCCAAAACGTTCCGCTACTGGTACTTTTACCTTAATCGTGAAGCCGGATATCTCACAGCAAAATCATTTCGACGCTTGATGTTGTATTAAGTTGATTCATATTCTGTTATGAAATATCCTGCGTAGTAAAAGAAAATAAGGTTTTTTAGTTTTTAGCGCATTTTTAATACAATCGTTTAACATAAATTCTTTTTTATATTTTTTTTATATTCTAGTTTTTAGTGGTTGTGGATTTACACTTCATAACAGTTATTCAGAATAATGGTTCTTTATAACCATCGATATTATAACAGTTCTCGAGCCCTGCTTACTGCGGGACCTTTGTTGTAAAATTTCCGAAAAGTTGCGTGACCATTGCTAGAAAATCTCCGGAACGTTGCGAGACCATTGCTAGAAAATGTCCGGAACGTTCCATGAAGGTTGCTAGAAAATGTCCGAAACGTTCCATGAAGGTTGCTAGAAAATGTCCGGAACGTTCCATGAAGGTTGCTAGAAAATGTCCGGAACGTTCCATGAAGGTTGCTAGAAAATGTCCGGAACGTTCCATGAAGGTTGCTAGAAAATGTCCGGAACGTTCCATGAAGGTTGCTAGAAAATGTCCGGAACGTTCCATGAAGGTTGCTAGAAAATGTCCGGAACGTTCCATGAAGGTTGCTAGAAAATGTCCGGAACGTTCCATGAAGGTTGCTAGAAAATGTCCGGAACGTTCCATGAAGGTTGCAGGAAGGTTGCCGCGCAATGTTCCACCGCAACATTGCTGGAACGTTGCAGGAACCTTCCTATGTCCGCCCCTGTGGAACATTGCACGGCAACCTTCCTGCAACCTTCATGGAACGTTCCTGCAATGGAGTGTGCTGTATGGGTTTGTGAGCAAAAGACATACCTATTTTTTGTTGGTACCATAGTGCAGTTTTAGGGGGTGAAATCACCCCTTGAAAAATTGCAGAATTTTCTTATCAATCCACCGTGTAGCCCTTAATCTATGCATGAAACAGAATGTCTGTCTAAATGTTCCCTACTAACTCCTAAACACTTTGACCGATCTGGACCAAATTTTGCATAATTACTCTCTAGAAGCCTGCGGAAAATATAGGCTACCATGAAATCTGGACACCCCAACCCTCCCCGTGATTTTATCCCCTTCACACTTTGGTGAGCAGAAACACCTGGCTATTTTGAAATGTGAATTTCTGGCGCTATATGCTGGCAACACCGCCCAGCATGGTACCATATGGCAGCCTTCATCTTGGAGTTAAGTTTGCCATTAAGCGTTGGCCGGTACGTGACCGCGTTGCTACCGTTCAGCCATTTATTGTAACAAGGTCTGTAACAGCTACTCAGCCAAAGTTTCTTGGGGCAGTTCGATCGACACAATGCGCCATCCCTCAACAGTTGTCCGCGCACCGAATGGGCCGGAGTTTGCAAGCACGTGTTCCACAATGAGACTAAACTGCAGAGAGCCGAGTCAACGAGGGGCGCGAATCTGCGTCTTGATTTTTATCAACACTGCGTTGCAACGTGCACCCTTACGGCGATTTGCCGTGTTGAAGGAAAATAATTTGATTGAAGTAGACGTTGAAGAAACGATAACAATAAATTTATATTAACAAACAGAACATGTATAACTGATGTACAAGTGTAAAGTGTTATGCGATATGGTGAATTCCCACCGCGGTATTAAAGTTTCGAGTCTTTGGTATTCGATTTGTTCGATTGGACGTTTTGATGTGAACTGTCTGTTCGGTCGTCTTGTATCGTTAAGGTAAGTATGGGTTTTCGCTGGCTGGTTAGATGACAGAGTAGGCGGTTGCGAAATTATTATTTCCTATTGGCGTAGTTTTGAAGGCAAGGAACCGCCCTTACAGCTTCGGGGGAATTCGTGGTGGAGGAAAGGTTCCTTAGCAGGATGGTGCGTACACGTGAAATTCGTAAACGTGCGAGGCCGAGGGTTAACTTGGCCGCGTTGACCTCGCGAATGTCTACCGACGGTGCGGGTTTTATAACCCGGTTATTTGGTACGCGCACCGTAGTATGTAGGGGAGAGTTGCCAATATCGTACCGGTCACCTAAATCGTACCGCATCAATTTCTAAAAAATTAATGAATACAAACGACGTCTGATGATAAAAATATCAAGTAAATGCGAAATAAGAAATAGAAACAAAACCTTTCGAGCTTACACCCTATTTTGTGCGTGCTACAAGCATTTAAACAAATCAGGTATGATTGATGTAACTTTTTACCAGTTTATTTTAGCTGATAATAATCAAACAATGCAATTTTCTCCTGTATTTATGTATTTCTCTAAAAGCGGGTTTAATGTAGAATATTTTACATTCATTTTAAGTACATATTACATTCATTATAAAGTTTAAATTTATATTTATAAATAAATTGATCATGTTTCCTAAATCGTACCACTACAATCGTACCAGTAGGATTTGACAACTCGTGTGTTATATAGGTTATGTACATATATCATATACATAGTTTATTGCGGCCTGTGTGTGATTTATATACATATGTATATGTAACTATATAATAATCATTACTGCATATTGAATAGTTTCTTCTCTATTTGTTATTGACACTATTTTTAGTGCAGGTACGATTTAGGAGACCGGTTGCCTAAATCGTACCTTTTACAGTATGTGACAAAAAGATTAATAACAAATTAATTTGTTCTGAACAAAAGGTTAAGCGTATAATAGTAGGTGCCTAAAAGACCAAGCTCCAATATCCAATAGTCAGTTCCGTTCAAATTAGTACCAAATATGAAATATAACTTAGAATGTCTTAAGTGGTACGATATAGGCAACCCTCCCCTACCTAGTCCTGTGAAATTAGGATCCGTCTTCGGAATAGTTCCCACCAAGCTAAATTTTGGTATGGGCCTTTATTTGGTTTGTTTTAAACAATATGTCAAAAGTCCCAATCGATCGGACCGCCGCTTAAAAGTTACAGAGGGATGAAAAGAAACAATTGTTTTTCGCGAATATCTTGTTATCTAGCAGTTTTGCGACAAAAATAGTTATTATACAATTTATAGCTTAGGAAATTCTCTAGAAAAAAGGTGCTATGAGTTTTTTTTGTCGTAGTATCATTTTCGTGTATGTCGGGTTACCAAGTTTCAACCCTCATATTTTTGACAATGGAAGATCCCGAACCCGGAAATTCAAAAAATTATGAAACATTGAAAATACGTAGAGGATGACCTCGTGAGTACAACGCCATTTTGTTTGCTGCCCAAATTCACTCTAAGGGGATGAAATTGACCCCTGAAAATCCGTTTTTTTTTTCGATTTTGTGTTATAACTCGCGAACCGTAAGAACTGTAAGATCTATAATTCACCAAATGATAGTCCTAATTAAAAGAAGTAACTTTTTCCTGAACACTTTTTTTCTATCTCCTACAGTTCGCGAGTAATAATACAGAATAAAAAAAATTCAGGGGTCAATTGCACCCTCTTGGAGTGAATTTGGGCAGCAAACGAAATTGCATTGTACTCAGAAGGACTTCCCCTACATATTTACAGAGTTCCATAATTTTTGGAATTTCCAGTTTCGGGATCTTCCCTTGCCTAAAGTATGGGGGTTGAAACTTGGTAACCCGACATACATGAAAATGGTTACTCCTACGAAAAAAACTCACAGGTCCTTTTTTGTAGAGAATTTCCTAAGCTATAAATTTCATAATAACTATTTTCGTCGGAAAACTGCTAGATATAGAGATATTCGCGAAAAACAGTTGTTTTTTCATCCCTCTGTAAAATTTTTAGCGGCGTTCTATAAATAAAGGCCCATAGCAAAATTTAGCTTGGTGGGAATTATTCCGTAGATTGGGCAGATTTCCGTCTAATTTCACTGGACTAACCACTCGGACGAGACCGGTGGCCGACCAGATGTCGGGATCTTTGCCTATGCCTAAAATATTGAATGCGAAAGAATATTACCGGAGTTAAAGTATAAAACGAAAGCGTACATGGTTGTGCCGGAACATGGAAGGACCGAGTCTCGTTACGGGAGGACAATGCAGTGAAGAAAACTTATTCCTAAAGGGATTCGAGAATCATACTACCGGGTATAAATGACTTAAAGCTTCGGATCCTAATCCTAGTTACGCCATTAGCGCGACGCCCGCATGTCATTGCCATATTCTTTATTATTTTAGGCGAGTGCGGAAGAACAGTATTCTCATATATCTTCTGGATAGTGCTAGGGATTCAAAGCATCCCACGGGATATGATACAGGGAGTAATGTTAAAGCTTCCGAAATCGATTCCAACAGTGCATGCAGTGTAACGGAGGCCATTTGGAAGACATAATTTTTAAATGCCTTCCTTTGTAGATCATCAGTACACCATTATAGGTTCATTAGTACAAAGTGATGCCTTTATTTCATTTTCAAAGCCGTCAGGTGCTTCTGTTCAACACTGTGTAAGTAAGCATTGCGTAATGAAGTATTTGTATGCAAGCATTGCGTAATGATGTATTTGTATGTGAGCATTGCGTAATAATTAATGAAGGCGGTAGTTAATTTTAAAATAGTATATTGTTATTCTTTCATTTTCACATTTCCACGAATGCTGACGTTCTAGAATCTAGATCTTAGAAGCCTGGGCAGCGCCGGGTAATTTAAACTATATATAGCATTCTATACCGTATCTATTTAACGTCGTATCGTTATTCACAAACACACATGCCATACACGAAGCACAAAGAACAAGTGTTAATCGGTTCTAGTAAATTCTTAACACTTTAAATACCGAAAGCCTATTAATCAGCTTAAGTTCAGCCACCAGCGGTTGGTAAAGTGTTAAGGTGCGATCAAACGGCGTCGCCGGATTTAAAAGTTGCCGCCTTTTGGGTCTTTTTTTTAAGATTTCGGAATGAAATTTGCGCCAAAAAAATAGGAAAGAATTATTCCTTTCTAATGATGTATAATTTAATATTTTTTACATTTATTTATTTATTTATTTTTCCATTTTTTTTTAACTTATTTGTGATAAAAAAATTAATATTGTTTATTTTGTAGCTTATTTAATGCCCTTTACAGTGGTTTCAGTAAAATTTTTGGGAAACTTTTCGTTTCCAAGTTATAAGGAAAAGTCGGATAATGAAGGAAAGTAGCAACAAATCGGTTTGTTTAAATTAAAGACTAGGCTTTTGCGATGAATATCTTCTTTTATTAGTAACTAATATAAACAGTCCATTAAAAAATAATTTTATATGCAGTAACGAGAACAACAACATTTTTCAAAATTGACAATGAATATTTTCCAAAAGACAAAAAGTTCCACTTTCGGACCAATTGCAATATTTTCAGCACACCCTCCTCTAAATAATCACAATGTTCAAATTATTAGTGTTTAAAGTTATCAACGAGCGCGCGGCTCGGCTTGGGCTTTCCGTCCGTTGCGCAGTGTGTCGAAGTATGTGGGCGTTCGGGACAAAATTCATAACTTCTGAATTAATCAGTTTTCGAAGGTAAGTACCCTAATACTTTTTTAAAGGGGATACAAAGATGCATCGATTGATGAAAAATAAAATAAAATTACATTTAAAAAATTAAAGTGATCTTGATTTTTTATTAAATAAAAAGGTTTTTGCCAATTTGTTCGGTTACAGTTTATTGTCACATGATTACTGACTAACTTCTGTTTGAAAAACATTTTTATCAGTTTAGCGGGAAGACTTTAGAGTTAGAGCATATGGATGTTCGGGACGAAGGATACAAAATTAACACTTATTCGAATTTTTTTAATATATTTTCTAAATCAATTATATGCCATACCTATGAAGACTCACAAGGGAAAACCGCGAACCCGGACTCTCCGATTGGAACGCAACTTTTTGGGTTTTTAGAGTGACTCAAAAGAAGAAAAATGGTGTGTTTCATTTGGGCCCTATCGCCCTTTAAGGGGGTGAAAACTAACCTCAAAGTCAACTTGGCACTTCCACTTATTCGCGTATAACTCTCAAAGTACAACAGACAGAAAAAAAGGTTTCAAACAAAAGTTTAATGGTACAATAAGCGTTGATAACTTGCGTTATCAAAATTTTGAAAAGAGTTTAAAAAGAAAAATATCTGATGAAAAAAAACTTTTTCAAATATTTTGTTAACGGAAGTTTGTAGCGCTTATTGCACCATTAAACTTTTATCTGAAACATTTTTTTCTGTCTGTTGTACTTCGAGAGTTATACGCGAAAAAGTGGAAGTGTCAATTTGATTTTGAGGTTAGTTTTCACCCCCTTAAAGGGCGATGGGGCCCAAATGAAACACACCGTTCTTCTTCTTTTGAGTCACTCTAAAAACCCACAAAGTTCCGTTCCAATCGGTGCGTCCGGGTTCGCGGTGTTCCTTTGTGCAGAAATCCTGGATGTTGAGCGCCTTAATAACGATTTCGACTATTTTCTCAATTTTTAGCATTTTTGAGCAATTAAATATTCCGTGAATGTGGAGTTTAATATGCTCCCAATTAATGTACAAAAAATGACGGAGGTATTTTTTGGAACGTTTTTTAAAACTCAAGTCAAAGAGGATAAACATTTAACATACAAAATTGGGAAAAATTATTACACGTGTCTAAAAAAATGCACCGAAAATTCGAATGAATTTCAAGCCTCGTTTTTGACAACAAATTAGAAAATTCAGTCAAAATTGTGGGTGGTATTAAAATCTAAGTTCCTTAATTAGCTTTTTAATACTTTTACAGTTGTCATACTTTTGTCCATTACGCGTCACACTGTGCGCTGCCGGTGAATGCGGCACGAGTCAAAGAAAAGCTAATCTGGCTGGGCTGAAACGGCGAGCCTGGTCGCGCTCGCCAAACAAACTTGACGAGCCTGCAGACTCGCCGAGACACGCGCCGTTGGATCGCACCTTTACACGTATCCAGCATTCCGCCAATGAACGTTTTACGAATCGATTTCTATTAGCATGCCGTTCCAGCGTGTTAAGCTCTGTCCACGTTCTTGATATCGTACTTTTCCACGATTTCCTCGTCGTCTCCATCGGAGCATGTAAAGTCCCCCTTTTATCGTTCCCTCCTCCTTTGGAGGAATCGACGATGATACGAATCACGTAAATTTTTCCTTCCCCTCGAGAAAATTTCCGTAGCAGAGAGCTCCCCTTTGTCCGCCGTAACTAACATCCTTTGCTATCCGATCTAAAGAAGACCGTCTTCAGCAATCGAAAACGATTCGTTAAGCCACTGAGAGATCTGGACCTTGAAATATAAAGTAAAGCCACAGTTCTGACTTTGCTATGTATTCTAATAAATAATAGTAGCAACAATATAAATGAATATGTATATACGTTTTGAAATCCAACAAATTTGGAGTTTTATGTATGATTCTAATTTTAAGAGGCCTGAATAATCTACTAAATTCAAGAATTCGTTCAAATTTCGTACAAAACTAATTTGGGATACAAGAAACACTTGTACAAAGTTTAAAATCGATTTACCGCATTGTTATCGAGAAATTGTTAATTAAAGTTGATGCATTTTAACGCAGTGGCATATGGCGGAGTAAAAAAAAAAAGGGTTATAGTTTCTTCTGAAACAGGAAAACCATATTCAAGAAATGTACTAAAATTGGCAGAAAAGTACATCGAAACGTCAGGAAATGAATTTATTAATTTCTGCGAAACTGACCACATAGTTTATTCGTAAATGCCCATTAAATAATAGGTTTACGCGCAAATTTTTTCAGAAACTTACGTAGAGCAAGCAACGTGGCAACGTCGCACAATCGATGTGTTTAGACATTTAAATAGCGAACGACGATTCAAATTCATATGAACATTTTTCTGACATTTTGGTTATAAAAGACGCTCCGAATGAATGCGACGTTGCCAGATCTGCTGCTCCAATTCACTACTTCTATTTTCGTATTACAATTATTTATATTAACATTGAACTGTTTAAAATATATATATACATGATGCTAAAAATTATTATTATTACTTCTATAGTATCATACTACTTTACATTTATCGTTTATTACCCAACTCTAATTTGACTAACTTAGTTGGTTAGGAACTACCTTAACCTTTTGGAGTTAAGAAATTACAATGTTCAAACTGCAAACATGAGCTACTGGTTATTTGTTTATGTTTTTGCATTAATAATCATGGATTATTTAGCAATATAAAGGGATCTATTGTTGTATGCAAGTTTGAAATAGCTGATACTAACAATACGTGAAGCACGTGATGAGTTTAAAAGTTGTAATTAAAGTCTAGAATTTTTTACTGAATAAACCAGTAAAATCAAAACACCAACGTAAAATGGAAATCAATTTTTAGTCTCCAAGCTAACGAAGACGCGAGTTCGCCCAGTTAATTCTTGCCACTAACCTTACCTTCGACACTCGTAATCGTGCTTCGTGTGAGATAGTATGGCCAGCTTATACAGCAATTTTGCGACACCAGTTCAAAGCTTTTATCGCAGATGTAGCGTGTCAACCATCAACTAAATAGAAACAAAATCACAGTGCCTGTTCTCGAAAATAATTCCAAATTTCAAGGAACAATAGAAATTAATTTTTGCCAAAAGGATTCTATTCCAAATACTCACCGTGCACGTACATTTTGAGCAAAAGTAATTATTATGATTCTTTAACCTCTGGCCTCTGCTGAATTATTACGAATATCGTTATAAAAGAATTTTGTCGGTAGCAACGAGGGTTGTGGATGCTGTTAACACGATTCTCGCGTATGGCGAATCGCGAACCTTGAAGGAAGGACAAGTTTTACGTTGCTGACTGATAATGCTGGCCGTATCGATTACCGTTAAAGCTACAGAACAATCTTTGCCCTGATCGGGATTATTGTCCAATTATTGGAAATATTCGAGCATTGACTTCCTACTGGCTCTGCTCGCATTTACGTTCTATTCTCAGAGTTAATTGGGTTCAATCGCTCAAACATATCTTCGCTTTACCAATATCCGAATAAGCTTCATAACGTGATGGAACATCGTGCGTTGTCATTCTGCGAAAAAGCGTATGAAAGAGGAGAATTCTATCGAGCAACCACAGACCTTCGATTTCTCCCCAGGATTAAGCTCGGCCATGAACCAGTCCTCCACTTCTGAATCGCGTCATTAGAAACATTGTCACTGGTACAATAGAGAAAGAGAGATTTTTATGTAAAATGAGTGCAATGTATGGCGTGAGTTGATATACCCATGTATCTTTTTACACAAATTTACAATTAATTGTATTCTAAAACGAAGTCGGTGTAATTTCTCAGATAGCACCGCACATCCCAAGGACGTCCTTTTCATGTCCAGTTTATATCCGAACGTCCTGCGTCCATTTCTTAAGTCCTACGGACGGTCTTAGGACTTAAATTTCGGATGTTCCAGGAACGTCCGTTTCTTAAGTCCTACGGACGTTCTTACAACTTAAATTTCGGATGATCCAGGAACGTCCGTTTCTTAAGTCCTACGGACGTTCTTAGGACTTAAATTTCGGATGTTCCAGGAACGTCCGTTTCTTAAGTCCTACGGACGTTCTTAGGACTTAAATTTCGGATGTTCTAGGAACGTCCGTTTCTTAAGTCCTACGGACGTTCTTAGAACTTAAATTTCGGATGATCCAGGAACGTCCGTTTCTTAAGTCCTACGGACGTTCTTAGGACTTAAATTTTGGATGTTCCAGGAACGTCCGTTTCTTAAGTCCTACGGACGTTCTTAGGACTTAAATTTCGGATGTTCTAGGAACGTCCGTTTCTTAAGTCCTACGCACGTTCTTGGGACTTAAATTTCGGATGTTCTAGAATCATCAAACAATCTTGTAAGTCACGTGATTATTTTGCACGACTACATTTCGAATGTTCCGAGAACATTAGTCTCGTAAGTCTTGTGAATCTTTAGAAGATCTAAATTTCAGATGTTCGAAAAACAACCGTCTTGTAGGTTTTGCAGATGATTCAGGTTCGGTTGCAAAACAGTCTTACGACTGAACCTCGCCTTTGCGCTATTTTTTTATGCAATGAAGACGCTGAAATGCTGAAATGTTCCCAGATAGCTTACAACGTCTTCAAGACGTCTGTCTTAAGTCGTCGTTAAAACATCTGTCTTGAGACGAATGTGAAATTTTAAGCAATGAGTCTAGAGGTCGAATGATGATATTCTGTAGAATATTTCGCGTCAATGCACATTTTTTATAAACTATTAATAATCGTTATATACCTAGAAATTGGAATTATTTGCAAGGAAGTGTCTTGAGTAGTTGCGAAAAGCAGTTGCGTCGTAATCTGGGAGTCCTGGGTTCGATTCCCGTCACCGCCAAAATTTTTTTTCTTAATGTCCTAACCCAGACTTGATGAAGACGTCTTTAAGGCGCTTTTAAACCATCTGCAAAACGTCTTTAAGGCGCCTTTTGGACGTTTTTAACTTCACTTTCGGACGTTCGGAAAACGTTCTGTGAATGTTGACACAGCACGTCCTCAGGACGTCCCACTTTGTAAATAGGACCTTCCTACGACATTTAAAGAACTTAACGAGGACGTACAGAGGATATATGGACCTTCTCGGGACATTCTCCGAACGTACAGTACGTCCGAAACGGACGTCCTTCGGACGTACATAAGATGTCTTTGTGCTATTTGGGTTATAAGAAAAATTCTCTCAGCGATGCTTACTAAGTTTCAATCAGTATCGACTGAAATTTACTGTTATGGAGATTCCCATTCGTCCATTAAAAACATATTTGATTGGTACAATTGAAACTTCGAATATGAATACGTTTTACGTAATATTTGAAGGATTGCAGATATATCCTTGTATTCTGATATGACTGAACTGCTTCAGATATTAACGAAAAAATGCTACTTATTATTGCAAGGGGATAACTTTCATAGTTGCTAGCAGAACAATCATTCGAAGTTCTAATTGTAGTGGCAATATTTTTGTGGTAGAGATACTATATTTATTCACAACTGCCCTCTTTACATAAGTTTTTTAAATTTTTTTATGAATCTTCATTTCGAATGAGATTAAATACAATTTAAATCTTCTACACCTTTTAATCGCAAAATATGAAACTAAGCTCGACTGTACGTATAATGATTTTGAAGTATGTGCATACTTGAACTTTTTGGTCCATATATCGTATATTTGTACGACAAACATGTCTTACGAAAATACAATAAGCATTTGTTGTTCCTATTTTCTGCAGTGACGCAAATACTGTTTACCTGCAATTGAACCTTTATGATTTCGATACAATAGACCTTTTATTACGTAAGTTAGCATTGAGATATAACTGTCTAGATGAGAAAATTCTCGAACATAATACAGAAGAACGATTTACTAACAAATTTATTAATCGACAACAAACATTTGCAAGCTTTTGAGGCCTGAGCTTTTTAAAAGATTAAAAGTAACAAGACAATGACTTGACCTGCCACACCAGTTTCCCCACATGGACATCATATTTTACTTTTAATAATCATATTTTTTATTAAAATCCCTAACATCAAGTGTAAAAAGTGGTTGATTTGGCCTGAAATAACCCAAATTCTGTTTTTTGCTTATTGTTATCACGAAGCTCAATGAAACTCTTATTATTATTGTTAATCCAATTTTTACCAAACGAGGACATTTACAGAGACCACAGTTTTTCAAAATTGAAGGAAATAAAGTTAAGAAACCGATATTCGCAATTAATTATTTCTTCGAAGCACAAGTCTGAACAAGTAAGTCACAATGTGATGTCAACCCCTCGAATACTTCGGTTGTTTATACTAGTGAAGTTGCAATGCTTCGACGAAAAGACGATAGTGTACGCAAAGATACCAAACAACGAACACTTCCTCAGAATCGATGCGAAAGAACACCGTCTGCTGCGTGAATACATTCGAAGAAAATGATAACTACGCTGAACGGGACTCTTAAATGTCGCGAGAAAAAAAAGAATCTCGCGTAGCACGTTTCTTATCGATCAGGACATTCGAAGCTTTCACTGGCGTGTATTTGCGCGCGGCGTAAACTGACTCGACGTGAACTGTCGAGCACAGTATGCACTGTTTCGGAAGATGGAGATCCAAGTTTAAAGCGTCGTCGAACGCCCTATCAGCAAAAACATAAAAATCGTAGCGTACTGGGAAAGCAATAACGTGGAAGAATTGTTAACGAGGAAAGTTGTCTTTACGCTGCCACGGTAGGCGAGACCGGGACTGGTAGGCCAGCTTTTCAGTGTTATCTGATTAAATTATTAAAGTGGACTCAATGTGACAACAACTAAGGTATTGTAATGTTTTTCTAACACCTTCCATGCTGGTCAACTAGCCCAGTTAAGAAAATGTTATTAGCAACTTATCTCAGTGATAATACAATAACACAATGTCACATGAGTTATTTCATTATAAAATATTGATTATCTTTTCTTCATATTTTAATAATAAACTGAAAATGTCTTCAACTTAAACATAAATTATAATGTATTTATAACATAGTGAAATTTAAACAAAAAATAAAAATCGCTTTCTGAATAACAAAATAACAATTTAAACCTTGTTAACGTTATTAGTCAACCAGCCCCGACCGATCATTTTGGCTTCAATAATTTATATAACCTTCAATTATTTATGTATGAACAAAAATACTGTGTCAATAGATCGTCTACTAAACAAAGTGGTGTGTGGCACTGATGGCAAGCCTAACCGCGAACTTTAAAACTAGACTAAAATAGGGACAACAAAACAATTATACCAGAAGTAAAAATAAAAGAAGTAAGAAGTTAACTTAACGTTGCAGGATAAATAAATGAGTGTGAGACTCGAAGGACGAGTAGGATTTTAATTCACGAATGAGAGGTGGAAGAGCGTTGAAGTAATAGGCGGCAGTGTACGAAAAAGATGCTTCAAAGTTAAATCTGACACAGAGATAGAAATTCCATTCTATTCGCACACTTCAATTTTAACACTAATTAATAATTATAGGCACAATATTTGTATAGGTATTGCAGGATGTCCCGTCATTATTATTTACAATGTCTTCGAAATAATTAACTAATAATTTTTAATTGGGGGCACAAAAATAGTAATTAGCTAATTTGAAAATTATTAAGAATATATATAGTTGAATTTGAAGAAAGAATGCAATTGCACGTTGCGCGCACATTGCTACCCATGTGAGAAGGTTTTTCTATCATTCGTTTCTATCCTCAACAGAACTGTAAGTAGGTATGCGTGTTAAATAACGCCTACCGGAGAACAATGGTTTCGATGTAATGCTTGTTACTTTATTAACTTTATTTGTCCAATATGTACATCGGAACGTAAAAATAAAATATTTTAAATATCTATATTTTTCAATTTCTATATTATTCTAATAAAAATAAAATCAAAGATGGATAAAAAACATTTATAGAGCAAGACATAATAGAAGCACACGTGAAAATGACTTTAAAAACTCATATATACATGAATTAATCAATATATCTTGAGTAGGCGATATTAGGTACACTTTTTTCAGGACCCGATTTTTGCAGGTCTTACGTTTTTGGAGTCCTAATTAAAATTTTTTAGGTTTCAACGATTCTAACTTATGCTACATGAAAGATGAATAATTTCTCTTTACTCTGAAACGAACTGCATGCAAAAATATCAATTATTATTCAATTGACAGCGATTTAACTTTCGCCTGGCGATATTAGGTACAGTCACCCTAGTTGGGACCCGTACTACTTATATATGTGACACACCCTGTGTGTCTCATGAAACTTCGATGTATTAGTAGTATACAAGCAACAATAACAGCACACACGGACAAAAAATAATGTTCTTTCTTTACTTTGAATTTAAATTAATTTCAATTCAACTTATTCAATTTTTAATTTAATTTATTCGTTTCCATCGATTACTCTTAATTATTCTCTCTTACAAGGAGAGGTTGCCAGGTGTCCGCCACCGATTGCTTTGATTTTTGGATATGTTTTAGAGGACCGAAAAATAAGAAATGTCTGTCTTTCTATTTTGGCCCATTTGTGTGTTTAGGGGTGAAACCACCCCTCATAGTTCATAAGGGGTACAAAGTTATGTTGAACAAAACTTCCAATTAGCGACCCAGCAAGATCTACGCGCACGTTCTAACATATTTACATATTAAAAGTATTTATCGCAGTTACTCATTAATAGCCTCCAGTATGAAAAAGATTTTTTTACAACGAAATTGTTCGAATATAATTATTAATAATATGTATATATATTATATGGTGCACGTGTACCTATTTTTGACCTTCAATTCTCTCTTCGTCCCAAATAGTGACCTATGTCGGACCGGATCATTGACTCGTACATAATGCCTGGAATGCTGTGACATTGATCGGGACATGCAATCTAATGTCCCAATTAATGACCGCATCGGAAAAAGATGTTTATAAAATTATTAGTACAAAACAAAATAATTTCCAACAGTTTTAATGCTATGACCAGATTTGATCCCAAATAGCACAAAGACATCTTATGTACGTCCGAAGAACGTCCGTTCCGGACGTACTGTACGTTCGGAGGATGTCCCGGGAATGTCCATATGTCCCCTGTACGTCCCCGTCAAGTTCTTGAAATGTCGTAGGACGGTCCTATTTACAAATTAGGACGTCCTGAGGACGTGCTGTGTCAACATTCTCAGAACGTTTTCCGAATGTCCGAAAGTAACAGTCTCTGTACGTTTTGTGAACGTTTAAAGAATTTTTAAAAACACTGTGGTGATGTGTTTAAAGGGGTATAATAATGTTTAAAATTACTAAACAAAACAGCTTTTATTGTAGCAATAAATGATAATTAATAATTAATAATTTCATTATTTATTACTATCTTTTCTTATTCAGATTATTTGTTTAATATAATTATACAGATACCAGTATTGCAGAATTATTACATACGTTGTAATTATAATTGAATTCGGGAAAAAGAGATAATATTATAAAATCTAACTTAAAAGAATTTTTGTTTTCTGTTTATTAGTATAACTGTGCAACTCACGGTTGATCTACATGAACATAAATATTTTAAAATTAGACGTATAACGTATTTCAGCGTTCCAATCATCAGCAAAACCTACAAGACTCTAGATCTTAGAACATCTGTTTAGTGCTTCAAAACATTCACAAGACTTACAAGATGGACGTTTCTGGAACATCCCAAATCAACGTCCTAAGAACATTCATAAGATTTAAGAAACGGCCGTTCCTAGAACATAAGAAATTTAAGTCCTAAGAACATTCGTAGGACTCAAGAAACGGACGTTCCTGGAACATCCGAAATTAAAGTCCTAAGAACGTCCGTAGGACTTAAGAAACGGACGTTCCTTGAACATCCGAAATTTAAGTCCTAAGAACGTTCGTAGGACTTAACAAACGGACGTTCCGGGAACATCCGAAATTTAAGTCCTAAGAAGGTGCGTAGGACTTAACAAACGGACGTTTCTAGAACATCCGAAATTTAAATTCTAAGAACATCCTATGGACGTTCAAAATTGACGTAGGACGTTCGGATATAAACTGGACATGATAAGGACGTCATTGGGATGTGCGGTGCTATCTGGGTTCTCGCTATCACTGGTATCCCTCACTGGTGATAATAAAGAAATGACGACGGTTGGAGCGCGAATGCGAAGTACAATAAAAGGAAGTTACATAAAGCAGAAAACAGTAACGCACTTAATGACACAGTTTTCAAGCACGTATGCAAACCTATGCACAATAATATACATTTTGTGGTAACTTTCTTGTCGCGTAAAATAAATTTTGCCTGCCCTATACCGTTATAGCCGTCAGTAACACGAACAACGAATTACCATTTCACCATAGTTCAGAATAGATAATAGAAGGGAGAAGACAAATCGTTGATCCTTAATTTATTTGTCTCCACCCTCCACAGGTTTCGCTTACGTTCTTAATTTCGTTGTGTACAAAATTTCGTTCCTTCGACTGCGAACGGAGCATTTCCTTTAACATTTCTTATTTTCCAGCAGTGCCACCCGGGTGTGCCGTGGCAACAATACGCTGCCATAGAAGTAGACCGGCCCTTCTTACTGCTGCCGCAGGAGAAGGTAATTTACGATTTGATCCTCGGGAGATTCCGCTTCGTAGAAATACTTCTGTCGAGAATCACGATGTGTACCATAATTTTCAGTACACGCCACGGCGAAATAATCTAATGCCAGACCGTTTCCTTGAACGCGGCGAGAGAGCTTCCGCTCGAATGTAATGGTCACGTAGAATGGACGGTTTGAAGAGTTAAAGTACTTGGGAACATTAAATACAAAATAAAGGTTCCATTCAAGAAAACACTATGCGTATAGGTGGTTTTTAAATACTTCTTCATTCCGTAGTTCTTCCCTTAGTAGAAGCTAAATGTGTGAAGTTTGTGTGGGGTCAGAAAATTGTATAAAAGAATTATTTTAAACAGGAAACGAGATAGCAACGAGTCAACAAACACTCCAATGTTTATCAGTCAGCCAGAATCAAAAACATTTATATAAACAGTTAATTTAACAGAAAATAGCAATCAGGACACGTAAGAGTACTTAGTTAGTCTCTCAAGTCAGTGAGATCAGTCAAGCACAGTTGTTGCAGTTGCAAATTGAGCACATCGTCATCGTCTGTTATTAGTCATTGTTTCTTATTTATTGCAATAAATAAGTCGTTTATCTACATATCATTCGAAATTATTTTTCTTGGGTGATGCTTCGTGTAGTTTAGGTTGTACCCATTGCCAGTGTGCAATATTTAAAGTTGCGACTGAACAGGGCTTTTTCGTGGCCCTAATAAATGATATATTTGTAGCGTATTAAAAGATATCCCCAAGGGTCTTAGGCTTGCCTCCATAGGTATTTCCAACCCCAGAAGCATGTCCTCAGGACGGGAACCAGCGATCCCTGGGTCCTGAGCTAACTTACTATCTACATCTAACGAGGGGATCACATGAAGTGTTACCACCGAATTTAATCTAAGTTCGTGAGTAGATAGAAAAGCGAAGAATATTTCATCGGCTGGGTTTTCGCGTAAACTCTTAATAATTTACGAGGTGTATAAGAATAGGGATGGTGTTTCACTCGATACTACGTGAAATGCCTACGACTTCAAGCTTTCTTCAAGCAAGACGTTACAGCTCACATGGAAACGTATGCAAGGGGTCATTTCTTCTGCGGAAATTCACTCTAAAGGGTTGAAATCAGCCCTTAAAGTTATATGCGTTTTTTTTTTCATAACGATTTAAGGGGGTCTTCTAGTGTAACGAAGCATTTTCTTTGCGTTTTTTCGGAATTTTTTATGAGGAGCTTGTAAAAGTTATTGCAACCCGGATTATTTCTACATACTTATCTATATTTCGATTACATTTTCAATTTTTTTTAGCACGAAAAGATTAAAATTAACTCAAGTGAACCACTTTGTAGTTGCTTTTGAAAAAAAGCGGTGCCCATATGGTGTCCACTATTGGACAGTTTCTGATCATTTGAAACAAAAAATTCAAAAGGATCCCTTATTTGTATGTCCTTGGCTATAGCCGGTACCGGAATGAAAGAAAGATATTGAAAAATATTTTTAAGAAATGCCGGCACTTTGAAGATTGTGTTTCGATTTTCACACATTTTTTCGACTTTTTGGGGCTGTTAGAATGAAAAAAAATTAAATATTTTCTCACAATTGTGGTAGGAGCGATAGCCACACGTGTGCTGAAGATGTATGCAGAAGTTGACCTTAATTGGTCAAGTCAATCTTGAGATACCGTGGACACCAGTTCGAAAAACATGGTTGCAAGAAAAACGTGCTTAAAGATTTGCATACAGTTTACACAGCAAAACTTTTTCTCACCATCAGTCAGCCAATTATGAATTGGACAAAATCCTTTTACACACAGATACTTGTAGAAAATTGAAAAAAGAAAAAATCGATTTTTTGACTCGTTACACTAGAAGCCCCCTTAATAGACGACACAGAAGTTTAAATTCATCAATATGTGTCAACCTGTGTGCAAAACGCGGAGCGAGCTGGGGAAAACTTTCCCGACAGAAGCGGTCCCTAGGTAGACCTTGACCGACCTGGGACGACACTTTCCAAAACCTTGCGCCACTCAAAGCGTCAAAGTACCTACTGATGTCCAAAAACTACGCTCAAGAGCACTACCATCCTCGACCCTCGTTGCTTTTACGAGTTCACTTGTCTGTTGCCCAAACAATACGCCCCCTAGCCCATCAAGTCCAGGCTGATCAATGAGTAAAAATGGAACCACTCCCTGTAATCGGTTATCTCGTAATTGGTTTTGAGTTCTTTGGTAGCGGTTATGCCCTAAATAAACGGCAGGCACAGGTCCGTTGGAAGACTCGTCAGCAGGGATGATTAATATCCCGTTTCATTCTGCTTTACCCCTCGAGGCATAATAAATATTATTCGATACATCTCGAAGGTTTCGCCATCTGCAACTGAAAGCCGTTCGCCCAGGGTGGAGAGTAAGTTATCAACGGCAAACCGATTGAATCTTGCGTGGGAGTAATGAAGGGAAGCGGAGGAAAATTGGAAATCGCAGGAACAATCTCGCCGAATCGCCAGCACCTCAAATTCTGCAAACTTTAAACGCGATAAACACACGGACGTTGCTCAAGCTATAGTTAAATCGTAAGAACGATAGGTTGCTTAATTTCTAAGATTCGGCACAATTTACTACAACTTTTGCTACGCGAACTCATCTTAAAACAGTATCCATTAAAGTATAATGCGTAGGTAATTAAAGTTCTACTCATTTATGTACTGTCCCAGATAGCTTCGCACATCCCAAGGACGTCCTTTTCATGTCCAGTTTATATCCGAACGTCCTACGTCCATTTTGAACATACATAGGATGTTCTTAGGATTTAAATTTCGGATGTTCTAGGAACGTCCGCGTCTTAAGTCCTACGGACGTTCTTAGGACTTAAATTTCGGATGTTCCAGGAACGTCCGTTTCTTAAGTACTACGGACGTTCTTAGGACTTAAATTTCGGATGTTCTAGGAACGTCCGTTGCTTAAGTACTACGGACGTTCTTAGGACTTAAATTTCGGATGTTCCAGGAACGTCCGTTTCTTAAGTAGTACGGACGTTCTTAGGACTTAAATTTCGAATGTTCTAGGAACGTCCGTTTCTTAAGTACTACGGACGTTCTTAGGACTTAAATTTCGGATGTTCTAGGAACGTCCGTTTCTTAAGTACTACGGACATTCATAGGACTTAAATTTCGAATGTTCTAGGAACGTCCGTTTCTTAAGTCCTACGGACGTTCTTAGGACTTAAATTTCGGATGTTCCAGGAACGTCCGTTTCTTAAGTAGTACGGACGTTCTTAGGACTTAAATTTCGGATGTTCTAGGAACGTCCGTTTCTTAAGTACTACGGACATTCATAGGACTTAAATTTCGAATGTTCTAGGAACGTCCGTTTCTTAAGTCCTACGGACGTTCTTAGGACTTAAATTTCGGATGTTCCAGGAACGTCCGTTTCTTAAGTAGTACGGACGTTCTTAGGACTTAAATTTCGGATGTTCTAGGAACGTCCGTTTCTTAAGTACTACGGACATTCATAGGACTTAAATTTCGAATGTTCTAGGAACGTCCGTTTCTTAAGTCCTACGGACGTTCTTAGGACTTAAATTTCGGATGTTCCAGGAACGTCCGTTTCTTAAGTAGTACGGACGTTCTTAGGACTTAAATTTCGGATGTTCTAGGAACGTCCGTTTCTTAAGTCCTACACACGTTCCTAGGATTTAAATTTCGGATGTTCTAGAAACATCAAACAATCTTGTATGTCACGTAATTGTTTTGCACGACTACATTTCGAATGTTCCGAGAACATTCGTCTCGTAAGTCTTGTGAATCTTTAGAAGACCTAAATTTCAGATGTTCGAAGAACAACCGTCTTGTAGGTTTTGCAGATGATTTAGGTGCGGTTGCAAAACAGTCTTACGACTGAACCTCGCCTTTGCGCTATTTTTTTGTGCAATGAAGACGCTGAAATGCTGAAATGTTCCCAGACAGCATATGACGTCTTCAAGACGTCTGTCTAAAGTCGTTGTTAAAACATCTGTCTTGAGACGAATGTGAAATTTTAAGCAATGAGTCTAGATGTCGAATGATGATGTTCTGTAGAATATTTCGCGTCAATGCACAATTTTTGTAAACTATTAATAATAGTTATATACCTAGAAATTGAAATTATTTGCAAGGAAGTGTCTTGAGTAGTTGCGAAAAGCAGTTGCTTTGTAATCTGGGAGTCTGGGTTCCATTCCCGTCACCGCCAAAGTTTTTTTTCTTAATGTCCTAACCCAGACTTGATGAAGACGTCTTTAAGGCGCTTTTAAGCCATCTGCAAAACGTTTTTAATACGCCTTTTGGACGTATTTAACTTTACTTTCGGACATTCGGAAAACGTTCTGAGAATGTTGACACAGCACGTCCTCAGGACGTCCCACTTTGTAAATAGGACCTTCCTACGACATTTAAAGAACTTAACGAGGACGTACAAAGGATATATGGACGTTCTCGGGACATTCTCCGAACGTACAGTACGTCCGGAACGGACGTTCTTCGGACGTACATAAGATGTCTTTGTGCTATTTGGGGTACCAGTCTATTGAGGAACAGGACCACGCAGTTCGGAAGTAGGCTTTTCGAAATTAACCTCCTAAATACATAAACTCCCAAAGCGACTTTTCTGGTTGACCAGAAATCTAAATTAACAATAACAGAAGGCAAAGTTAAACGAAATAAAAGTCCGCCACGTGCCAGTCACATTCCGTATTCACTTCATAGCGTTCCAAAAACGCGTGCCATTGATTTACTGTCACCCTTATATAACACATACCCGTAATTCTCGTTAAGACACTCTCGCGAAATTGCGTCCTCTCCGGCGTTTAATGTCAAGTACTCGCAATAAGATACTTCTTTGGATCTGATCGGAAGCAGGTCACGCCGTTTCTCATCAAGAAAGCTCGCCAGCAACGGCGTCGAAACGAAACACATCACGGCCTGGTCTCCCTTTTATGCGACACCGCGGCACGTCTACTTGGACACGCTGTTCGCGGTGCGACAGAACAACACAGCTGACGTCAGAGTGCATCGAGAAATGACGCAGAAACGTGTGCACAAAGGGTCGCACGCCTCGCGGAATCGCGGCAGCCTAATGTTAGCAAACGGCGTATAAAAAACGAGAGTACACAGCCAGCAAACCCCCTTGCGTTTTAGCTTTGTACCTTTAAGGGTGAACCGTGGTCGCGACGCGCGATCGATAGACTATCTAAAGCTGCACTCGCCAGGTCTTTGCTTTATTGGATGTCTCCCGGTATCTTTCAGGGGATCGCTTTCGGACGTGGCCGGCGGACTGGTACGCTGGCATACCTAAATCAAGCCTACTGTGTGGCTGAATTCTTCGACACGGTGAAACCTCCGTGACTCGCGCTGATTGGTAGGCACGACTGGTCGAACAATAAATTTTGTAAAGAACAGTTTATTGCTATATATTTTAAGTGAAATAAGATAAATAATTGGTTGACGCAAAAGTTGATTCGCTCACTGAAATGACCTTTTTTACTACACCAACTTGTACTTTTATCAGAAAAGTGGCGAAAGCACATGGATGCCCAAGAAAAGTACTTTGATTAAAAAACATGTAAAACATTTTCAGTGGAATAAGGCGAACGAACTTTTACACCGGTCTAACGTGTGGCGAATGTTGGAGGATAATGCGGGGGATCGATTTTCACAAAATGTAAGGCTGCCGTTTTTCTTTAGCCGGCGACTCGCGCAAGATTCGAATTTTGCACTGAAGTGGGTGGGATAACATTTATTTTGTTCCTCAAATAATCTAACTTGGGCTGTTCTAATGTCAAGGGTAGTTTACAAATTCTCAGTAAAGGTGGCATTCAATGCCACGAATCGTAGCTTCTTCGATATTATATTTTATTGTGAATTTTACACCACCCTTTGTACTCTCCAATCTTGGTTGCTTTTGCTTGAACGCCACTGTTATTGCGAGAACACGGACACTGTTAATTCCATGTCAAGTTGTGATGGAAAGTAGTATTATTCACAGTTGTACACAAAATTTTATTAAGGAAAAGGAATGTTTTTAAGGTAGTTCCTAACCAACTAAGTTAGTCAAATTAGAGTTGAGTAATAAATGATAAATGTAAAGAAAACAATTTTTCGGAATTTCAACAGACAAATACAATTAAATTAAATAAAACTAAATTACAAACACGAAATTTACTAAATTTGACCACCTCCATTTAAGAATACCTCCAATAATCTTAAATATCAACTAGAATTCCATTAATTTTCATTTTCCTTCCAGAAAACAATTTTTTGGAATTTTAGCAAACCTCATTTTTTTTTTTTTTATATTAATTTTTGCATCATGCTAAGAATTAGAGTGTTATTTTTATTCATACGATTACCCAGGGAATTATAGATTTTCATTTTTATTTAACAATATATACAAGTAGTATGATACTATAAATGTAATAATAATAATTGTTAACATCATGTATATATATATATATTAAACAGTTCAATGTTAATATAAATAATTGTAATACGAAAATAGAAGATTAAATTGGTTAACGTAGTGAATTGGAGCAGCAGATCTGGCAACGTCGCATTCATTCGGAGCGTCTTTTATAACCAAAATGTCAGAAAAATGTTCATATGAATTTGAATCGTCGTTCGCTATTTAAATGTCTAAACACATCGATTGTGCGACGTTGCCACGTTGATTGCTCTAAATAAGTTTCTGAAAAATTTGCACGTAAACCTATTTTTTATGGGCATTTACGAAGAAACTATGTGGTCAGTTTTGCAGAAATTGATAAATTCATTTCCTGACGTTTCGATGTACTTTTCTGCCAATTTTGGTACATTTCTTGAATATGGTTTTCCTGTTTCAGAAGAAAAACTGAAACTATAACCCTGTTTTTCTGACTCCGCCATATGCCACTGTGTTAAAATGCATCAACTTTAATTAACAATTTCTCGATAACTATGCGGTAAATCGATATTAAACTTCGCACAAGGGTTTCTTGTATTCTAAATTAGTTTTGCACGAAATTTGAAAGAATTCTTGAATTTAGTAGATTACTCAGGAACTACCTTAAGGATATGTTTTGTTTAAATAATCAATCTTTTGAATAATAGGGCGTTCAGAGCTTAGAACATTCGAATGGCTCATTGGCTCTACTGTATTGCTACTTTCACGATTCTTGTGTAATTACTAATGCAAACTGACTGAATTGCAGTATTTCCTTCAATTGAGGACCTTGCAGCAAGAGGGTTGCCACTCTATTCCTGTCAGTTTTTATATTATGACGTGTAATATACGTAAAAAAAATTAAAAAATGAGCGATTTATTGGGAATTTTGAACCTGCACCCATTTGCAGCAGATTTTAAAAATTGGTCAAAAATAGAAATAAAAACTTATCAACTCAATAACTACCTAGTACTTATTGCGTGAAAATATACATTTTTCAATTAGTATTCTGTTATTAATGTTAAGTCAAAGCAATAATTTTATAAACATTTTTTTCTAACTTATCTGCTCGAAGTCGGTAAAAATGGAGCTGCACCCCACTTGAACCGCTTCATAGGTCAGGGCATTTAAAGATTATATTTTTCGTACAGTCATTTTCAAAAACACTTGCCTACAAGGGAAAGTATCGATCCGTAAAATCCAAAGCTTCTAAAACTTTATGAACATATAAATGACACCTCGATATACAGTACCTACGCTATTTTTTCTTCCCCAAATTCATTCTAATACAATGAACTCAACCCTCGACGATCGAGGGTGCTTTTAGTATTTATTTTACTCCTCGCAAATGACAGGAGGTATGAAACAGTCTGCACACTTATTTTACCCATTTTCGCCACGATTTGAAATTTATTGATAGATAGATGTAACTATTAGGGTTGTTTTCAATTAACGAAAGGGTTCAATCATTTAGGAATGCGTGATTGGATAGTACGGAACAACTTATGCGCTCCTCAAACTTCTGACAGTCTCGAAAGTTTCACGACGCAGGAGACTGCTGGTCTTTGAGATCGAATTGAGAACTTTAACCATATTGATCAAATTCATGATTTATGGTCGTGCATGTAACTGCAGAAAGTTGGAAATGAATCGTGTCGAGACCGGGTCGATAGAAGTGTGGCTGTGGCGGAACACGAAATGGAATTATTTGAATGTATTAACGTTGTTCAGCGCGATGGCTGCATTGAGTGTAGGTACTACAATATTTATATTTGCCTCGAAATTGTTTAGATACTAAAAGAAATGTAGAAAGCAACTTCGAAGATGATTTGCTTAGCGAAATAATTATTTAATTTATTTATTTCACGGGATAATCCCATTAAGTACAAAAATAACAAAACTTGAATTAGATTAATTATTTCCACCCTACATTTTTCAGGCCCACGAGATGCTTTCTTCCTAAATTCTGAGAGGATAGAATGGTCCGAAACTATATACAGTCGAAGCTCGATAACTCGAATCTCAAGGGAAGGAAAAATTTCTTGGAATTACAGAGGTTTCGGCTTATCGAATTTTCGAGTTGTAGAGTTTCGAGTTATAGAGCTTCTGACTGTATTTTAATATTCAAAACTATGATCGTTATTAACGTTTAGGCACCCACGAGAATCTTAATCTAGCCCTGTGTATTTGTTGAATTTATTAGACGTACACCCATAACGCAAGATCAGTTGAATCGTTGCTCCAAAAACTTGTTTAGTGTGCTTACTATCATGTGATTAGTGAATATTGAGAAACTAAAATACTTTGTGAAACTAAACGAGAATTGATTTAGATCAATATTAAGATTTATCGTTTTGGATAGTTTCGTTATTTATGTATATGCAGCTATTGGCAGTAGCAGTGAATTATGTTTTCAGTCATTAAAAGTTTAATAGAATTTGCAAGGAAATATCAGTATAAAGCGTTTAACTGTTCCTTAACTTCGTCGCTATAATTGAAAGTTCTGAGTGACGTACTCCATTTCTGTTGACCATTTCACTGTCGTCACTTAGAGGAGGATATTACTTTCCGCGAACGCGTGGATCTCAATTTAACTTTGTACCTGTAGAAAATGAACGAATAATAATGAACGTGACATTTTCCATTTCACCGTAATTATCATTTCTAAGCAAATACTTGTTCAAATATGTACTTCATGGATGTCAATATTTTTTTTTTTAACCAGCATCTTAAATTTGTAAAAAGTATTGACGAGAACTAGAATATTGTCTTATAAATTCATTAACACGAATTGCATAGAAGATGTGTCACGTAACAACCCACACAGCACCATAACATTGCAGCAACGTCTCTGCAATGATGCGGTGCAAGATGGCAATGTTGCAACATAACATTACAGAGACGTTGCAGGTTCAGTCCTATGTCCGCCTTCGCAATATTGCAGGTGTGTATTTTTGCAAAGTTGCGGCAACAATACGAATATGTAGTCCTGCAACGTTCCGGCAATGATTCTGCAACGAAACGGCAAAATTGTGGCAATGATCCTGCAACTCTTCGGCAATATAGCGGTGCGTATCCAGTTAAATGAAACACGCCGTAGAATCCACTCGACGTCATGTACATATTTCGAAAATTTTTGACAAAGTCATAGTTGCTTCAGAATATTGTTGTAATGTTTCCACAAGTTTTCACTACAATATTGCACGACGATGTGCGCGCAATATTGCAGAAATATTGTAGGACCGTTGCCACTGGAACATTGCACGTCGATGTGCGCGCAATATTGCAGAAATATTGTAGGATCGTTGCCAATGGAACATTGCACGGCAACGAAATTGCAATATTGCTGCAATATTGTAGGATCATTGCCACTCCAATAATGCACGACAATATTGCAGGAACGTTCCTACAATATTGCAATGCAACCTGCAACAACGTAATATTGCAGCAACGTCCCTGCAATACTGCTGCAACGAGGTGTGCTGTATGGGAATGTACAAATGAACGCGAAATTGTACATTTTAGTATAATTAAAGTTTTTCAAAGAATGATGCTGTGAGCTTTAGTTGAAAAGGTAAGAAAAGGCAGAAAGTTAATTTAACTGTATTTCGTTGCACTAAAGTTTTCCATTTTAGGAGAAGATTCTCGGTAAATCTCGAAGCTGGATCGTGAACTTCCTAAAATAACGCTTCGCCGTAATTGTTGACTAAATAGGCAATAGGGCAGAGTAGGTAGGTTTGGTTCAGATTTCAGTTAATCTCTAATTTTGGCCAAAATGAGAGAGAAACACGCTTTAAATGTGAATAGTTATAATTAGTAAGATTTTACCATAAATGTTCCATCATCATTTCATTTTATTATTCCAAAGAAATGAGCCGTTGTTTTTTAATGTGGTATGAGTCCATTTTTTGGAAAAAATGAGTTAATGAGATATGCAAGGAAAGGAATGTCCGAAAGGGTGAGTTTTCTTTAATTTATTGGTGATTATTAGGTGTGAAAATAAATTCTTTCCGATTTTAGGGTACAATAACAGTTCGATTTAAAAAATATGAAAACAACTCGATCATCGCAATAATTTCCATTATTGTTCATTACCTTTTGCCATTTTTCTGGCAGCTTCTGAATACCACCGCGATAGAAATTCCAGTCGGAAAGAATTTAATCATACACCCAATAATTATTTTTTAAATTTAGTTGTGTTGGCCGTTCTTAAACTACGGATTTTTACCTCAATAACGAATTACGATCACTTGTCGTACATTTTCTGTTACGTTAGCTTTTCGTTTATGCCTTATTTAAAAACGAAATTTACGTACTTCTTGTCCTCTCACTTCAAATTATTCTTATTTAAGATTCTGCTTTAAAAAAAAAATGTGTAACGCGGTTTCCTTCGATGCATGCCGACTTGCTTGTTCGTACGTTCGTAGCACAAGCGCCGTCGCCTACCTCGTAGCCAACGCTACCGCGGGAACTCAGGCGGAAGGCGCGCGCTCTGATTGGTCGGGGTTTTTGCTTAATATCTCCTTAACGAAGCTTCGGACAATATTTTCGCTAAGGAAAAAGTTGTTTCAAATCACCCCCTGAGTCACCTCTTTCAAGGAAACGCGACATTTTTGGGACACCCTGTATAACTGAAATTATTTCTTAATAAACTCGATTATTCGTTTACTTGTAAATAATGAAGACATGTATGTCTTCGTTTTAATTATTATTTTTTACATTAAAAAATACATTTCACAAAAGCCAGCTTCAATTAAAATATAAATTTAAAATTGCTGTTGGTTATATTTTTCATAATATGTTATCACTGAAAGTTGTATACGTCCATTTGTAACTAAAAACTCGTTTATTTTCTTTAACATTTTTATTGATTATTATTCCATAATAAAATTTAACAAGGTTGTAGTTTTAAAAACATTACCCGAATTGATTAACGTATGCGAATATTTTAAAGTTGATTCAAACGCAAACCCTTAAATATCTCAATGTATGAATAAATGGACTTATACCACTTTCAAAAACAACGGCTCAAATCTTTAAAATTATAAAAGTTCTAAAAGTAATTATTTGACCCATAGCTCCCTTGTGTGGGGAGATTTGCGCCAGGTAATAGGGATAAATGGGTCGTTTAATTTTTTTATAAGTTTTGCTATAAATGTAGAACACTTTAATATATGTATGCATTTATTACCTACAACGTGAAAATGTATGTATACGTACAAAAGTAATGAAGTATAAATAAACAAAATAAAAGCTCTAAAGAAAAATCATAATAAACGTATTGAAAGTAGTTAATTAAATTTTTACTGTAGATTTTCAAAACTAATCAAGTCAACATCAAATTTCAAAAAATGCTGCGTCCCGATTGTACCAGCTACGTTGTTCGGAGAACTTAAACGCAATATTTTTTTTATGCGATATTTTCTCAGGAGTATTTATTCTCTCTCTCTCTCTCTCTCTCTCTCTCTCTCTCTCTCTCTCTCTCTCTCACAGTCTTTATTTTATTAATAAGTGGCATTGTAGGCCTGTAAAAAATAGTAGCTAAAGCAGTTCATTAAAAAGAAAGTGGGGATGTGCGGGCCGACTCAAATCTCCCACACACCTCTGACCCATACATCCCACATCTGAATGTTCATAATAAGGCACCTGAGTTAGTCAAGCAACGTGTTTTAGGTTAGAATTTATAAACTATAACTATGTTTTGATTGAATATAAGTTCATCTACTAAAATTTTTACCAGCACTACGTATTTTATATAAATTTATAACAGCGACTTATTTCGGTTACCAATTTAGGTTAAACTTACCACGAAAATGCACTTCTATTTATAGAAAATTAATAGGCGCTTTAACAAACTTCTCGATTTGTTTACGAATTCCCCTATTACTGCTACAACAAATCATATATGTACATGCGAATTAGGTATGCCTGACAAGGATGGAAATACATACACTATCACATTACATTTAACATAACAGAGAAATATATGTTTGACAGTGAATTCTTACCGATAGAACTTGCGTTTCAAGAAAATAATCTTGCAAAATCTTTGATGCCAAAATGCGTAAGATGTTAAAGAATTGTAATATAAAACAGTTCTGATTATTATAAACTCCACTTTAGAATTATCAGTGATTCAGAAGCTGTAACAGCATGGAAAATAATTTCACATTTAATAGAAATGAGTAAAAAAAAATTGTGCTTATACAATAATTCAACAAATCGGTTCAAATAAATGGCAAGGAAGTAATAGTATAATAATATTCTCTTGTTTTTCCCACTCAAGGTTAAAATGGACCCTTGAAAGCAGTTCAGCTTCCGGTAAATTGCGTTAATTATGCATGGCCTAGAAAGCCGACAACAAGCTAATGTTCTTAGTATGTATTTAATCAATGTTTATATAATCCTCTTCCGAAATTTGTCAATTATAATATAAAATCGAGCTTAAGAAGCATTAGATATACGATTACATTTTGTATATTTGTTATTTCTGTCTGAACTATGTATAAAGTAAACCCGGGTAAGTCCGTGATAGAGGTTACTCCGTGATACTTTTTCATTTGTCTGTAACTCGAAATTGTCTGACTCAATTTAGATGGAACAAAAACTAACAGACAGCGTTGATCTTCTAGTTTATGTTGCGATAAACGAATTAATCAATTCAAGTTAGTGTGATAGGAAAGGTTTTTTTTACTTCAGGTACTTTTTTTAAACTCTTTTCAAAATTTTGTTCACGCAAGTTTGCAGTGCTCATTGCACCATTAAACTTTTGTTTGAAGCATTCTTTTCTGTCTGTTGTAGTTTGGGAGTTATACGCGAAAAAGTGGAAGTGCCTATTTGACTTTGAGGTTAGTTTTCACCCGCTTAAAGGGCGATAGAGCCCTAATGAAACACACCGTTGTTCTTGTCTTGAGTCACTCTATCAACCCACAGAGTTGCGTTCCAACCGGTGAGTGCGGGTCCGCGGTGTTCCCTTGTTAGTAAATTTCTGCTAAACTATTACTTGTTTCTGTGATGTCTGACCTATCATTATTGGGAAACCAAGAATTTCGATACGCCAACTAGTGACAAAAAATTGAACTACTAGAGTAGGCTGAAATCCGTCGAAATCCATATGATTATCAGGGTCTATATAGACATGTTGTGAAAAACGAGTGTTTTTAAATTTTTTGGAACACTAAATTTTTACTTATTCGATTAATAAATACTTATTCGGAATATTTGGTGGGAGCCAGCCTACTGTCAATAGTTTGCCAACTTACCACCGCAGCGCTGAAATTTAAGCCACGCCTCCACTTGGTTTCCCAATATCGCAGACTCACTTTCAGCACATGTGAATATTAGCAGTTAATAGACAAGTTCTAAAACTATCACGGACTTACCCGAGTTTACCCTATGCTACTATTAAATATCAAGTAAAACCTGTTCCTTCAATAATAATTTTCCAATTCTCTGATTACTATTTACATATGTATGTTATTTTTTCGTTCCGTGGCATTCTAGTAAACAAAGATTTTTAACAGTTCCAAATGAACCATTCGTACGCCACAGTTATCTTTATCTTTGGCAATCGCAGCATTTCCAAGAATGTGCGATGTTTAACATCAAAGCGCGCTGTATTTCCCGGCTACACAAATCTCCGCATGTCACTGGGCATAGGTACGTCAAACGTTCCTTGATTCCATGAAACGCAGCCTTCACTTTGCTCGGGTTATCACGGATTATATAGTACCTACCTACCTCACAGTCTATATTTAGACATCAAAGTAGTGACCCCGAAAAAATTTAGTTGTTTGAACGCTGCACGTCATAGTTACAGTTCCCAAATATTGCTGCCATGTTATCAGTGGCATTTAAGAGGGGGTGCCTAAATATTTCGTAATATTTTTGTACAATTCAATGTGTGGAAATTTTATCGTCACAAGCTGTGTAGAAAATGATAAATTGAATGGCCGTCTAATTGGGATCACATACACACACTCGCACACACCGTTTGTGATTTAATCTCAGAATTTTCAGACGATATTCAACGACACAATTCGGCCAAGAAATTTTGCTTCTTTTATTTTCCCAGTAAAAATGCTATGAATAAAGTAAGCCCTTATAATAGTGCAGTGTTATGCAATTTTATAGGTAGCCTGAGACATGGGTTTATAAAAAAATAATCCAAGTATGATGTGCCATAGTTTAAAATAGTTATAAACTCGCATAAATTTAGAACGATCAATTTATTATTAATTTATTATGTACTTACATAGCAAAGCGGTCACAAAATGCCCTTAGATTACAAAACACTATTTCAAGAATAACTACACCCATACAGCACACTTCGTTGCAGATAGGTTGCAGTAACGTTGCAGGTAATATTGCTGAAATATTGCAGAAATCTTCCTATGTCCGCCCCTGTGCAACATTGCATGAAATATTTCTGCAACGTTTCCGAGATGTCATAGGCAACTTTTCTGAGATCTTACAGCAACGGTCACGCAACGTTTCGCGCAGTAGGGCCAAAAATAAAAATAACGGTATTTTATATTTATATATATATCGGACGTGCTGCGAGGGGGGCCGACGTATATCCGTGTATCTTTAATAAATATGTAGAAAATTCTTTTACCCCTGGGAGGATTCGATCGAACCCGCGACCTGTAGCACCGTAGACGAACACTTTACCGCTACAGCTACAACTGTTGATTGAGAAGATTCCTTACAAATTCGAACTTATACTCCTACCGTGCAACACTTTAAACTCAAATTATTCAGAAACGAAGATTCGTGTTGACAAACTCAATCACATCTCCCTAATCGTGGAGTCGGATATTTCACAACAAATTAATTTCGACGCTTTATGTTGTATTAAGTTGATGCATATTCTGTTATGAAATATCCTGCGTAGTACAAAAAAATAATGTTTTTTTTTTAGTTTTAGCGCAATTTTAATGCAATCGTTTAACATCATTTATTTTATTTTCTAGTCTTTAGTGTTTGTGGATTTACATTTCACAGCTCAGACTTCTTTGCAAATATCATTTATTGCTGTATACAGTTTAACGGTTTACTTAAACCTTATAGTGCTAATTAACTAATTGTATTAATTACTTATATCACATATTGTCCGTGTTTACATATATTCCCTCGGAGGTTGCCTGTGAAATGTAACACTGTATTCTGTTTGTCGACATATGTGATATAAGTAATTAATACAATTACTTAGTTACCACTGTAGGGTTTAAACAAATTCATTAACTATATACAGCAACAAAAGATATTTGTAAAAAAGTGTTACATGTACCAATTACTGCCACTATGCCTACTATTGCCATTTAATTGATTATAGATAATAAAAATGTTCCGTATTGTCGAGTAAAAATATGTAAGACCGTATTCAATGCGGTTCGTTGCAGGAATGTCGCTGATACGTTACGGGTGCACAAAGCGTAACCTAATATACACTGTGTAGTCGGTATACTACGATATTATACTAAATCTATATACTAAATCGATATAACAGTTTTTGAGCCTTGCTTACTGCGGGACCTTTGTTGTAAAATCTCAGAAACGTTGCGGGACAATTGCTGTAAAATCTCAGAAACGTTGCAGAAAAGTTGCTGTAAAATCTCAGAAACGTTGCAGAAAAGTTGCTGTATAATATCAGAAACGTTGCAGAAAAGTTGCTGCAAAATCTCAGAAACGTTGCAGAAAAGTTGCTGTAAAATCTCCGAAACGTTGCAGAAAAGTTGCTGTAAAATCTCAGAAACGTTGCAGAAAAGTTGCTGTAAAATCTCAGAAACGTTGCAGTAAAATCTCAGAAACGTTGCAGGGTAATATTGCACCGCAACATTCCTGAAATGTTGCAGGAATCTTCCTATGTCCGCCCCTGTGCAACATTGCACCGCAACGTAACTGCAACCTTTCTGCAACGTTTCTGCAACGTTTCTGCAACGAAGTGTGCTGTATGGGCATAGGTACATAGGAGATTATATTAGAAATAAAATATCGCATAAAATATGTTTATTGAATTACATTCGTATTAAAATACAAGTGCCATATATCGCCACATATCGCTTGCCATATAGAAAAATGGAAGATTATGCCAGTATAAGTGAACGCGTGGAACTGAGAAATGCTTTAATTTCGGCAAATGCAAACGCCGTTCTGGCACCTACCACCTTTACGACGTTGCACCAAGCATCTGATAGCGCACGCAGAGTGGTTGATGCTCAACCACTTTGATTGCCATGAGAGAACGTCGCACGTTACTCGACGATGACGGAGGGGTGCTAATTCCGTAGCATCACCATCGGCTCCCATTTCGCCACCAGCATCTTCGACGGGTTCTAAATAAGCAATTCACATTTATTGACACATTTACAAACACTAGTATGCAGCTTCTTAAAGGGGAAAATAAGCCATTTTTAAGAATTTTTTCAGCAATAATTTACAGTTTGCATATAAAATTGTTATTACCTATCTTTAGTATAATGTCTTAAGAGACTATAAAAAAATGAGTAGAAAAACATGCATAAGTTTTAATATATTAATTACTCTTCTAGACCCCCCATGTGCGCTGGTCGAATGTGTAACTATGGAACAGCAGGTCCGAAATCAAATTTCATTTTTTTTTTATAAACTATATGAGTGTAGTTTCCGTTGCACGTACCGATTTCTTAAACAAATTATTTTTGTAAAAATGGTAACTCTGTCACATAAAATATTCTCAAAATTTGTGTGGAAAAAAAAGAATGTTTCACATGCGCACACGATAGTACAAGTTTCATTATCTATCGGGTGTTTGTCTGAAAAAAATGTGGGAACGTTTGTTGTAAATTCTTTAGGTGCAAATAAATTGCACCACGTTTGAAATACAAGGTGCAGTTTAGAAAGTTGAAGGTAACTTTATTACCTTTTGGGGTGGACATGTAAAAATTGGGCGCGGATACAGGGTGTTTATAAAAATATGGGACATAAAAAAGAAAGGGGTTCACAGTGCGATGTGTATGCATTAGTATGTATTATGTTTGTCCGCGAATTTCTCCGTAACTACTGGACCGATTTTCGCGAAGCTTGTTGCATTTAACGTAGCTTCAATCAATTTACGTCGTGGAGAAAGAATTATCAAAATCGGTTAAGTGGTTTTGAAGTTACACCGAAAATAAGAAATCTCTTCACTGATAACAAGGCCATCTAGGATTTTTACCCTACTTAAGGCAACGTGCGCTTGTCCCTTTGCAAATAGTGCTCTTCTCCCATTGCACCTACTTTCACAGTCTATCAACTAATAAAAATACGCAAATAAAATAAAATTTAAAAAAATTAAACCGACTTCAAAATAGCTAAAAAAAAGCATAAAATAATTTTTCTTATTACCTTCTTAATAATATACCTCAATATCAATTTTATACTTTTCGAAGTCAGCGCCAATCAGTTAATTAAAAAAAAAAAACAAAGCCAAAAACCCATGACTTCGTCGCAAAAACTGATAATGCGTTTTTAGTGTCTTCAATTACATAGTGCGCAAAGTTTTATAATCCATTCGATAAAAACTAAAATCTCATTGACCGAGTTTTCTTATACGGAAGTAGTATGTATCAAGCTTTTTAATCTAACGGATATTTCTTGCGCCTCGTAACTGCCAATGGTTTGTCTTGAAAATCGTGTATTTATATTACTCACTCAGCTCGTAAGTTGGTCCATCGAAGATCACTTGCGGAGCACTTAGAGCGCAGGCATAAACGACGATAGCAAAAATGTAGAGAACAATGCAGAGGAGCTTCATGTTTCTTCGAAGAAACTTTTAAATAGAACTGTGAATGCTGCTAATGAAGCAAATGACGCGTGTAGTGCAAGTCTTTCAGTTGACTTGTATCGAAATAATATTAAAGACTGCTGCTTATATACTTCATCAAATCACGGGATGCAATCTTTTGTTGGCCTTCATTCGCTATCTTTGCCCACTTCCATACCGCAAAATTTCCTATTAGAATGTGGGAACTCTAAAATTGCATATTCTAAAGAAATGGAGAAACTTCTGTACGAAACTACACTGACGTGTAAAAGTATTCCCGTTTAATAGAATTTAGAAAAATCTATAATTACGAACCTAAAAATTTCAGCAAGTGCGGATATTTAAGTAACATTGCCAGGCTTGAGTACTCTATGGATTACTTGTGGTTTTGCAACAGGTTATAGAAATGGTTAGAATTTCTGAAAAGATGACATAGTAAATATGTATCGTCTACTTAAATTGAAGGAAATAACATATTTCGTTTGTTATAATTTAATGACGCCACACATTTATGGGACTAACAATTCCCCAATTATATTCTGCAATGAGTGAATAGGTGTTTTGGAACGTCAAAAATCCAACAAAGTGGAATAAAACTAAACTTTCGCATTTCAATTTAAACATTTCACGGATTTAATCAACCAGAAATGGTAAATTAAGTGGTCTCCCTAGTGTGGCGGCTGAAAGATTTTTCAGGATTTAAAAAAAGAAACAAGTATTGCACGTATCATTTTGCGCGTTTGTAGTTTTATTTTGTGACCTTTTAAGACTATGAAAAGAAAATTGTAAGTAAAAAAAATTAATTTATAGCGGAATAGGAGCATCGCGAAGAGAACAATATCCTTCCGGATGCCAGACCTGATTGCCAGAAAACCAAAAGTCCCGATCCACTTCAAATATATCAGGCGTACTCAGTAGACGTTACTTTATCGTTCGAACTATATAGAATTTTGCAAATATTAGCAGAATTGAATTACTTGGATCAATAAAACCATAATTTATTTTCGCTAAAATTGATGAAATTTTGTTAACACGTTGTCATTTCTTTGTTTCTCAATATTTTTTCATTATGCTGGTTCAGGGGATAGCCACACGTCTGCAGATTACCAATCTTCTTGAATTTTGTGTTTGAGATAACTACAATAGCTGATATCAGGTCTGGCATCGGGAAAGATATTGTTCTCTTCACGATGCTCTTATTACGCTATAAATGGATATTTTTACTTACAATTTTTTTTTATACTCTTGAGGGGTGATAGCACAAAGCTAGAATCGTGCAAAATGATACGTGCAATATTTGTTTCTTTGTCTTTTTCATTCGCGAAAAATTTAGTTTTTATCAGCCGTCACACTAGGAAGACCCTTTAAAAATTATGTTTTCTCCTGCTCCGTGACAGTAAGTATAGAAGAGAAATTAAAAATTGTGTATACAATTAAAAAAGTTATAATCACTAATAACTTTCCAATAATGAGATACCTACTGTTAAACCAGTTTCTCTGGCTTACTTCGTAATTCATTGGCGTAACTATAGTCGAATTAACTAAAGAAGGCGCCTGGGCGGCCCGTGTAGTCCGGCGCGCGTGGCTCGGGAGAGACCCAATGCCCGCTCCGTTCTTCGTGCGACGTTGCCACGTTGTGTAGCAGATCGGAAGTCTTTTTCTATCTTCAAGCGTACTGTGGTTTGCAAAAATGCTGCCGGCAGAAACTTGGTGGTCCGATCGAGTGTATCCTCATAGGCCCACGTTCTCTAACACAGTGGTAGAGGTAAGGCACACGTATTGTCGCTATTGGCCGACGCGTCACGTCAACGAATCGGTCAGCAGCACCGCGTGACGAAGAGAGCGAGTGGGGAATTGTGGAGTTCCGCGGGAGAGAGTGGGGCGGCGCGAGCGAGGTAGCCCCGCTCAGCATTCTGACGCCAACTTTTTTGCAATCCACAGTACCTACGCCTCTGCCATCGGCTCGGTGAAAACAGCCCATACATATACCAGCCACGTACCTAAGTGCCTCACCGAATTTTATGGCTTTCGACCCTCGAAGGGGTGTGAATACCATTAAAACGTGAGAGATGTCCAGGATTTTCGCATTTCTCATCAGATCTTTGCGAAAACGACACCAATCGATTCCTTATGTTTCGCCGATGAAACTAACACCAAGAACGACGTAAGTCGGACCATAATGAAAAAAATCCCATGGAAAACCGATTTATATCATTTCAAGCTGACTTCGTTAAAAATAGTCCGACTTACATGAAATTTGGTATGATTTTAATCGGGAGAACGCTAGGAATCCATTGGCGTCACTTCCCTTTCGATGCAGGGGCTGTTTTCACCGAGCCGATGGGAGAGACGCAGGTACGCTTGAAGATAGAAAAAGACAGCCGATCTGCCGCAAAAGGTGGCAACGCCGCACGCAATCCGCAGCGTACCATTGGTTCTTCCTTAAGCCACGCTCCGTTCGAGGAACCTGCCTCAGATCTCAACTCTCGAAAATCAGACTATACGGCAGCGATGCCCCGATCGGCGGTCCGAGGGCCCGAGCATCCATAGCGTTTTCTACGAGCCGTGCGGAAAGTGGTGCTCGAAGCCAATGAAACGACGGGCATGCAACGGATAGGGAAAACTCTAGTACAGTATTCCCCCGTTATGAGCCCGACGAACGGGGCTGGCGGCGGGCTCATAGTGGGTTGAGGACATGGTTCCGCGCGGCCAGTGGCTTTCGTGTCCTCTCGCTCGTTGTCCGTAGGCTTCCGGGAAATGGTGGGGATGGTCGCCGGGCTGTCAACGGGGGAAAAAAACGGGCTCATAACGGGGGAATACTGTAGTGCGCCCTTAGGCCCTAAAGGTGAAGTTCCACGGCGCGTGGCTCGTCGAGTCGGCTTGGCTCGCCCAGGTTCGGCGAGGCGGCTTGGCCAAAGCCGCGTATTCACCTGTGCATTCGCCCCGAATGTGCATCGGGCGCGCATCGATTTTTTGCTCGTTCGGCGCGCATTCCGTTCGCGGCGAGCGTTCGGTGCGCGGCGCGCGTTCGGGGCGCGGCGCTCATTCGGGAATCAGTGTTCATTCATAACAGTCCCCATAAGCACCGATCCGAAAAACGAGAAGCAAAATCATGGATGAAAATATTGCATTAGCTGGTGCTAGTTTCATCGTGTTGTATACATTGCTTAAAAAGATAAAGGATAAAAAGAAGAAACGTTGGTGGACGAAGAAAATGTACACAACCAGGTGCAACGAAACATTTCTACGGGATTTAAATGCTGAAGTAGGAAGTAACCAGTTTCAAAACTTCACGAGGATCTCATTAGATGATTTTTTTATTATAGGGTGAAAGCACTAGTAGTCGGCCACCCTCTACCCAGATAGCACCGCACATCCCAAGGACGTCCTTTTCATGTCCAGTTTATATCCGAACGTCCTACGTCCATTTCTTAAGTCCTACGGACGTTCTTAGGACTTAAATTTCGGATGTTCTAGGAACGTCCGTTTCTTAAGTCCTACGGACGTTCTTAGGACTTAAATTTCGGATGTTCTAGGAACGTCCGTTTCTTAAGTCCTACGGACGTTCTTAGGACTTAAATTTCGGATGATCCAGGAACGTCCGTTTCTTAAGTCCTACGGACGTTCTTAGGACTTAAATTTCGGATGTTCCAGGAACGTCAGGATCCGCTGCATGCCCGTCGCTTCATTGGCTTCGCGCACCACTTTCCGCACGGCTCGTAGAAACGCTATGGATGCTCGGGCCCTCGGACCGCCCATCGGGTCATCGCTGTACTAGGGTATACAGGGTGATTCTGGAGCTCCGCCGGACAATGGATGCCCCCAGGTCCCCGTGGCGAGGACAAGCCCCCGCAGTGCCTCGCCGAATTTTATGGGTTTCGACCCTCGAAGGGGTTGGAGTGCCTATTAAGAAGTTAGAAATCTTCGATTTCCGCATTTCTCATCAGATTTTTGCGAAAACGACGCCAATTGATTCGTTACGTTTCGCCGATGAAACTGACCCCAAGAACGACGTAATTCGGAAAATGATTAAGGAAATTGCATGAAAAGTTATTTTCCATAACCTCAAGCTAATTTCGTTAATAATAGTCCGATTTACATGAAATTTGGTATGATTTTCATCGGAAAAACATAAGGAATCCGTCGGCATCACTTCCATATCGATACGATAAAGACTAAAGAATTATTTTATTCTGAAACAGGTATGAATCCTCGGTCGACCCCGGCAAATCGTGGTCTATCCCCCGCAGTCGAGGGTGAAAACGTGAAATATTCATTTCAGCGTATTAAAAAATTATTTATTCTTTATCGTATCGAAATGGAAGTTACACCAATAGATTCCTTATGTTTTCCGATTAAAATCATACCAAATTTCATGTAAATCGGACTATTATTAACGAAATTAGCTTGAGGTTATGGAAATTAATTTTTCATGCAATTTCCTTAATTATTTTCCGAATTACGTTGTTCTTGGGGTCAGTTTCATCGTCGTTTTCGCAAAGATCTGATGAGAAATGCGGAAATCGAAGATTTCTCACTTCTTAATAGGCACTCCAACCTCTTCGAGGGTCGAAAGCCCTAAAATTCGGTGGGGCACTGCGGGGGCTTGACCTCGCCACGGGGTACCAGGACGCATCCATTGTCCGGCGGAGCTCCAGAATCACCCTGTATATGTGCATTGGGTTGATTCGTAAAAGGGTCCGTTATTGTGTTGTACCTCTGTCAGAGTGTTATGGGTGTTATTTATCCATCGTGATCGATACGTTTATAAAACCCCGTTATTGCAAAACATTTTTCCGCAGCCAAATTTAGAACTCTTCTCGATAGTCTGAACTCTCCTCTGTCCGAAGAAGCTCGCCAAGCTTTAATCGATACAATTTGAAGTAAAGCATGTTTCAAATTTGCAACCCCTTTGTATGCAGAAAGATCATTCGGTCCGATGATCCGCGAAGAGAAGTAAGAGTTCGCTGATTCTGCGGACGAAAATAAAGCAAAATAATCGATACCGCTTGTATAAGAACACATTTACTTTTCAATATATGGATACATTGCGTCTGGTATGTATAAAACTGCTACCAAAACTTTACATTCACTGTCTGTCCACGCTTACGCGATACGTATGCATAAAAAAATAATTCCTTAAAAAGTTTATCGCAATCGGACAACATGAAAGGGTGCCGCACCGGCCTTAAAGTTTAGAATTCATTAGTTTTTGGATTTAAAGAATTTCTAAAAAATGTTAAGTCCTATCGAAATTTTGTTCAAATAATATTAAAAGAGCATTCAATTTTCTATAATTTCTGTGTATATAACTTTTTAAAGAAATACAGAAAGAAAATTCGAGACGTATAAAGAAAGGCCACCCTTTATTGCATATGCATCCTGCACACCGAAAGCGAGCGTTGGTTTTAGATTCACGCGGGAGGATGTCTACCGAATCCCAGCGTTCGTCCTGAATATACTAACCACAAATTTGATTGTGCAATCTGGCTCGAAATTCTCGAGAAATAAAAGAATACTCCTTGTGTGGAGAAATCTAGAATCGCTAAAGAAGCGTAATGTATAAAGAATAACCGTCGCATTGAAAGAAACCGTTAAGTTATTTTCCAGTAACATTTTTGTGCCATTGTCATATGAACACATTTTATTAAAAAAAGAAACCTACGACCTACAGTTGTCACTATGAAGTTGAAAAATTAATATGTCTTCGTTAATAATTTTTGTTTCGAGCGGTATGTACTAGGTTTTGCCAACTTGTCGTAAATGGCTATTAATTATTCATCTCGTGCACCTTAAAATTTTTTACATAAATTTTGTTATGTGGTGTTTGAGAGTTTTAGCGCGAGTGTTTACGTCGCCGAGGCGAGGCGATCAGTTGATGGAGAGAGAGAGTGTGATGGAGAGAATGCGCGAGAGAGAGAGAGAATGCGTAGAGCGATGCGTTGCCACGGTTGCCGGTTCCAAAAACGATGATCGCAATTCGCGAGGAGCGTGACGAGCAAACAGTTGCACGTACGGCGTGGTAGACGACACATCAGTTTCCTTTGTTATTCACTTCTTATATTATATTCACCACTTATATTATATTCTTTTAATAAATATCTTTTATTTTATCTTACAGTTACTTCTCCTATTTAGTTTTAAAATGAAATTTAAGTACTGAAAATGAAAATTAAATTTTTGAATTTTCAGAAAATAAGAAAATTATGCCATTTTGAAGAATGAAGCCAACTTTTCGTATACAACTTCGATCTTGAAATGGTAAAAGAATATTATAAATTAAAATTTAAAAAAACTGGTCCGGTGGCCCTTAGAGAAAGTCATTCCGCATAGATTAACGCAAAGTTCATGAAAAAATGTAATTTGTCGAAGTTATCATGCTGACAAGTTAGAAAAATGGGATTTCGAGAAAAACACGTTTAAAGTTAAGGGGGACAAAAAATATTGTAAAACTTTTTTTGCAAGTTACACTTAATCTGCCATCCCAGCAGCATACTTTGGACCCTCCTTTTGTTCAGTTTGTAAATTTTTTGAATTTCTGCTCAATCTGCGTACAGTACGAGCCTCTTTAGTAGTTTGCGCCGCTGCGATCCTCGCGTGTTTTAGTCTGTTAGCGTCCCCGTTTTTACAATAATTGTGCAAATTGAAGCCATTCGTACAACCCAATTGTTCTAATATTTGCGCGTATGCATTTATTTTTCAATTAATGTATACATAATCATATACATATACGGAAAAAAATAGTATCGGGCAATACCCTAGTAGCATTTATTTGTTGGGAGTTTGTTGGGCCAATGACGTGTTATCCGTTGGCCAACTGTTGAAGTGTCGCGCTATTTTTAAATGGGCCAACGATTGTAACCAACGTAGGCCCAACGTCATTTAACACGAAGGCCCAACCGAAGGTTTCTTTCCATAGGCCCAACTGGGCCCAACTGAAGGCTTCTTTCCAAAAGACGTCTTAAAAACGTCCAGAAGGCGTCTTAAAGAACTTCAAAAGACGTCGTAAATACGTCTTCTTCAGGTCTGGTTTAGGAAAAAAAAAATTCGTGGTGAGGAGAATCGAACCCAAGCTTTCCGCTTACAAAGCAATCGCTGTTCGCAGCTGACCAACACACTTCCTTGTAAACACTTATAATTTCTAGTTACATAACTAGTATTAATTGTTTATGAAAACTGTGCAGTGACGCGAAATATTCTACAAAATATCATCATCCGACCTTTAGACTCATTCCTTAAAATTTCACATTTGTCTTAAGACAGACGTCCTCATTACGTATTTATAAATAAGAAAAGAAAAATCACAACAGGTTTTTTGATGTAGCAAATTTTCTGACGTTTGTAAGACGACATTTAATCATCGTTGTAAATTTTTTGTTAATTAACCAACCATAGTAATTGTAGGCCCAACATTGGATATTCGTACGCAAACTGTCGTAACTTTTTGTTAATTAACCAACCATAATAATTGTAGGCCCAACATTAAATATTCGTTGGCAAACTGTCGTAACTTTTTGTTAATTAACCAACCATAACAATTGTAGGCCCAAAATTGAATATTCGTTGGCAAACTGTCGTAACTTTTTGTTAATTAACCAACCATAACAATTGTAGGCCCAACATTGAATATTCGTTGGCAAACTGTCGTAACTTTTTTGCCGTAGGCCCTGTGTTGGGAATTTGTAGGCACAAATACTAACTATATCCCAACTAATTCCCAACTGTTGGCAACCGTTGGCCAACCAAAAATGCTACTAGGGTATATACAGTGGGTCCAGGGACAGTGTGGCCAATGTGTTCCTCGCCGCTGATTGGTGCCGCCATTTTCAGGCAACTTCCGGCAGCTCTTATGTATAGATCAGTATACATATACATATACTTACACATTGTCAAATTGGCTACTCCCAATTTTGACAGCTTACAGTCAGGTTATAACCTGACAAGTGTCAAATATGGTAAGCTGTCAAAAATTGAGATGCCACGTGTATCTACATATTTTTTAATAAATTATTGAATCTAATTACTATGTAATATACTATGATTAATAATGTATTCGAACTAGAAGTCATACAATTGTTTTTTATATTTTATATTATATTTTATACTTTATATTTTAAGTAGCTTTTAATAATTATACACTATATAATTATATATTCATATATAATATATATATAATATATAATTTATATATAATATATAATTTATATATAATTAGAAACTGATATAAACTATAAAATATTTATCTAAGTTTTCATTAATAAAATTAAATATTAAGTTTATACATACACGTCACTATATAAGACATGATTCCACGCTTTTCAAATATCGCGCGCGCTTGACGTGGCTGGAACTGAAAATGGCGGCTTCCGGCTCATTGGCCACACTGTCCCTGGACCCACTGTAGGGTATATCTCTCGCAGCGCCATCTGCAGCTCCATTAATGATACTATACGACGTAGAATATATCAAATATCTAACTATACTTTTACTAATACAATTAGCAGCAAGCATAACACGTATTTGTGAGTTTCTACCTGAATGCTGCACTTGACTTCCTACTGTTAGGCGCGGCCGATTTTTTTCGACCGTGCACGGTCCCATATTATGACAAATATTGAGTTAAATATTGAGATATCGCTTTAATTCTTTTTGTCCTATGCTCTACCTAAGTACACACTGTCAACATTTAATTTCAGTGAAAAAAACAAAAATCGATTTCTCGAAAGTTGAGAATGTATGTAACCCCTTTTAAATTATATTTATCGCCCATATGTCGATTCTATTCTGTCGATTATACACGAGGAGAAAATAAATAGGGAAACTTACTTTTGAGGCGACCCTCGTAGGGGGAGGTAGCCTAATTTGGACCATTCTTATATGTTTCAGTATATAGAGATAAATAAGAAGTGTCAATAAAAATTATGTAGTAGAAAAGAATCTCACTAAGTGTACCTTAAAAAATAATACCATCTATTAAATTTTAAAAAATATTTGTAATCCTGAAAAATGAGTTTAAAAAAATCGTGTCATCGGTCCAAATTAGGAAACCGGTTGCCTAAATTGAACCGCTAGGCTCCTAATTTGGACGATTAGCTTTCTTAACGACAATTGGAACAAAAGAACCTTTTAATTCTAGCACTAACTCCAGCACACCGAGTATGTATCCAAGTGTGGCATTTCATGCATTGTGTCATTTCTTCTTCTTTGGTTTCTTCGCACAATCTACAAAACCATGAATCACCAGTTTATTTTTTATTTTTCTGCATTTTGTTAAAGTTTGGTGAACTAATTTTTTTAAATTTTTGCTTTAACTGCGATTTATAAGGACTGCTGATTATTTCTACTTGTTGCAGCCGAGATTCGCCGCTCGGCTGGTGCGCGGATTTAAATGTGCGTGCGAGAGCGTGTCAACACGGTGACGCACCGTTCGTCAAGACGGTTACGCGCGTCACCCGTTTTTGGACGGTACGAACGTTGGCTTCCCGGAATCCGACAGTTAGTTCCTCGAACACCTTCGAACAAAGGCAACACGCTCTCGCACGCACAATCTTGAAGATCTCTTGTCGCCCAGCGACCCACCGGTTTTTGAGCCCTGTAAAACGGCCCTTCGAGCCATCGCGCCCAGCGCCCTGTACATAGTTTGTACATATTTGTGTCTCGTGTTGACTGCGTGTTTTGTGAGGAGTGTTTTGTTCGTGAAGTCTCTGCGTGTTGTATATATTGTTGCAACGACGCCCAGTTCGGCTAATAAACGTGCCGTCAAAGTCACCAATTTGGAGTGCATCTCTTCTCTGGCCCGTCCCAGCGATCCACACCGCCTCCCCGAGGCAAGAATTTTAAACATTTTGGTCCTTCGAGCCGGATCGCCTTGAAGGATGACTCCAACCAACCGGCATGGAGATACCGAGGATACCCCGACAGCCCCTCCAAAATGGCAGTCGTTGGTGAAGGAGATTCGGTTGCTCCTCCAGGGATCAGTTCGCCTCCTCGCGAACTTCAAGAAGATGGGGAGGGCGAAGTTCACGGAGGAGAATGCCGAGGACCGCCTGGCCAAGATGACCGAGACGTGGGCCCGGTGCGAGGCCCTCAACCTGGAGCTGGAGCTCCTGCTGCCGGACGCCGAAAGGACGGCGTGCCCGTTCGTCGCGCAGGAGGAGTTCGTCCGGGCTGAGGACGAGTATTGGGCAGCGCGGGACTTCCTGCGGGAGGTCATCCGGTCCTTCCAGACGCCGCCAACTTCGGGAACGTCGGAGCCGACCAGCGGGGACTCCAGCAAAGGCCTGGCGCGCCTTCCGCACATCGCGTTGCCGAAATTCTCAGGTGCGTACACGGAGTGGCCGAGTTTTCGCGATTTGTTTACGTCGCTGGTCATCGGGAACGCGACCCTCAGCAATGCGACCCGGCTGCAGTATCTGCAGTCGGCGGTGGAGGGACAGGCGGCCGAGACGATCGCTCACATCACCATTACCGAGGCCAATTTCGGCACCGCGTGGTCCCTGTTGACCCAAGAGTTCGAAAACAAACGGGCGATCGTCTCGGCACACCTGCGTGACCTTATCACCTTGCCGCCGATGGCGGCTGCGTCGGCCGAGGAGCTGAAGCGGTTGCGTGGCCCCACCAACCGAGCGCTCTCCCTCCTCGCCAATCTCGGTCGCCCCACCGAACACTGGGATGATGTCATCGTCGCCCTGACGACGATGAAGCTCGATCCCGAGCTGATAGAGGAGTGGGAGCTCTCGCTTGGCGTCAGCACCGACCCCCCTTCTTACGCGCAGCTCGACAGATTTATGAAATCCCGAATTCAATCGCTTGACGCCGCGCGACTCGCGAAGGAAGCCGCCAAACCCGATCGAAGCCAGGCCGGAAAATCGTCGCGCGGGTCCGTCGCTCGGGTCTGCACGACCCACCCTGCGCCAGACCCTTCGTCGTACGGGACGAATTCCCAATGCCCTGTGTGCCGGGCGCGACATGCAATGTATCGATGCCCGGCGTTTAAAGCCCTCCGCCTCGACCAGCGCCGCGAACTCGCGGCTGACAAGCGCGTGTGTTATAATTGTCTTGCGCCCGGCCACATGGCCCCGTCCTGCCCCGTCGCAGCCACGTGCTCGTATTGCGGCCGGCGGCATCACTCGCTGCTCCATCCGTCGAACGCCGAAACAGTACCCGATGCCCACGATGCCGACGAGGTCACTGCGGGCCCGTCGGCAAACGGAGAGCAGCCCCGCGAGGCTGCGATAAATTCGATCGCGTCGCCCGCGAGTACGGATGGAGCGCCAGTGGTGCTCGCCACCGCGATCGTCGGCGTTCGGTCATCGGGCGGCGAGTTGCTGACCATCCGCGCACTGCTGGACCAAGGAGCACAAGTGTCACTCGTGTCGGAGTCAGTGGTCCAGACGTTGGGTCTCCCCCGGCAACCGCACGTGACCAACCTTGTCGGCGCTCTGGATGGCCAACTGGGAGCCTCGCAGTCGCAGGTGAGGCTGACCTTGACGCCGCCTGCTGGAGCACCCCCGGCAGCCATTACCATCACCGCCCATGTTGTGCCCAAGGTGTCCTCGTACGTGCACGAGTGGACTCCGACCACGCAGCGGAAGGATTTCGCCGGTCTGCATCTCGCGGATCCGGATCCGTCGGCCAGTCGCCCGATTGACCTGATCGTCGGCACCGACTATTTCGGAGCCCTGCTGCTCCCCGGGCTTCGTCGCGGCACCCCTTCGGCCCTGATAGCGCAACAGACAATTTTCGGATGGATTGTCTCCGGTCCCACCGGTCCCAACGGTCGTTCCCCCGCCGCCGGTGCGGTGCACCACGTCACGGCCCAGCCCGTGACCGCGGAGACCGACCGCCGTGCGTTACCATCGAACTTGCTGGAAGGTCAAAGGAGCAACCGTGCCCCCGACCCTCGATCCAGACGACACACGCTGCGAGCGGTTTGTCATGAGCACGTGCCCACGGCGGGCGGACGATCGCGACCCCGTCCGACTCCTTCTGAGGGCCGGACATCCGCTCGATGTCGCCGAGTTCAGCCTGCCCGCGATCGCCCTCCTGCGCTCTCTCGACTAGCGCCTCCCTCGCTTCGTCCTCAAGGCCGACATCGAGGCGATGTCCCGGCAAATCCTCGTGCACCGAGCGATGCGACCCTTCCATGCAGTCGGTGGCACCGTCGCCCCGATGACGCGCCCACCACGTGTCGGTTCCGGACTGTAACTGACGGCACCGCCTCCGCACCCTGTCTAGCCTAGCGTGTCCTGCGGCGGCGGGTCACCTTATCAACGGCGGGCGATACCCGCGAGGGCGGCAGATCCTCGGGCCCGAATTTTACGTCGCGGACGTTCGATTTGGGGCGGACGAGGTCTCGTCGGCCCTCGCGGGTCGCGACGAGCGCTGCGCTTTGTTCTTGCATGCGGAAGGGGGAGGCCCATCACCGGTCCCTTCAGCCGGTCCCTTCTGGCACATCCGAGTCGCCAGTCGCTCGCTCATGCCCCGAAGGACTCGGGCTTCCATTCAGTTCGGGGGACTCATTGGAATCCCCAGGCGGACGTGTCCGCTGGGTGATCGGCCCCTCTTCCGCCCCCGCGGCGACGAAGCGCACCATCCGGCCGGTGACCGCGCGCCTGTACGACCTGCTGGGCTGGACATCGCCCGCGGTGGCGGTTGCCAAAAGTCTTGCGACAGGACCTGCCGCGTCGTGCTACTCCCGTGTGCCCCCGCTCCTGCTGACGGAGACCACGACGTAATCAATGCCTGTACCACCTCGTAAGAAATGTACCGCGCCACTCCGGTCCACCTTGTCGCGTCATTGCGTGTCACGGCGGGCGGACGCCTGACGCCGGCGTCCGTCACGATCGGCTCGGTCGACCGAGCCGAGGCGGGCGGAATGTTGCAGCCGAGATTCGCCGCTCGGCTGGTGCGCGGATTTAAATGTGCGTGCGAGAGCGTGTCAACACGGTGACGCACCGTTCGTCAAGACGGTTACGCGCGTCACCCGTTTTTGGACGGTACGAACGTTGGCTTCCCGGAATCCGACAGTTAGTTCCTCGAACACCTTCGAACAAAGGCAACACGCTCTCGCACGCACAATCTTGAAGATCTCTTGTCGCCCAGCGACCCACCGGTTTTTGAGCCCTGTAAAACGGCCCTTCGAGCCATCGCGCCCAGCGCCCTGTACATAGTTTGTACATATTTGTGTCTCGTGTTGACTGCGTGTTTTGTGAGGAGTGTTTTGTTCGTGAAGTCTCTGCGTGTTGTATATATTGTTGCAACGACGCCCAGTTCGGCTAATAAACGTGCCGTCAAAGTCACCAATTTGGAGTGCATCTCTTCTCTGGCCCGTCCCAGCGATCCACACCGCCTCCCCGAGGCAAGAATTTAAACACTACTGCATTCTGCCTATTGTATTTGTTTTATTTTATTTTTTGTATTATGTTATTTGTTTTTTGTATTTTGACATTGTAACCCTGAAAATATTTTTTCAATTTTAATTTACTTATAAAAGAGCGTTACAAATGTCATTGCCGAAATTGGACCGGTCCAATTTCGGCAACTATTTTCGGTCCAACTTAGGCAACTTGAATATTTAATGTTTAACATTGAACAGAAACCTAAATCGAACATAACCTCTCAAAATTGTAAGTGGAAATTATAGATAATTAAGTAAGGTTCGTAATGAGATAATAAGACTTGTAATTACTTACGTTTAGACGAATCAAGGGTACTCACTCTTGCGTCGAAATAACTTGTTGTCTACTTAGACAAACAAATAACTCCTCTCTCAAAGCAACCACGAGGCGTTTCTACCCAAACACAATTGCATTAACCTCGTCTACATCTACGTATAACAAGATACCTATCCAAAATCGCACAGACCTCAGCAGTCTTTGAATATCATAGTGGTCCAAATTAGGCGATAGTCCAAATTAGGCTACCTTCCCCTATATAGCTACATTAGAATTTTGTTGCACCAGTTTGGTGTACAATTTTCTATAATTCTTCTACACCTTTATCTCTCTTACTCGCTTTTCAGTTACATAACCCATTTGAAAAATGTGAAAACGAAAAAGACGATATTTAAAAACTCATTATTCACTGGCACATTATTCACTGATACATACCTAGGTACATACCCAAGGGGAATAGTCTTTTGACTGATATCGTTCAGTTTCACTGTAGCAGTATGTATTGTATTTTATAACCCATTGTAATGCGAAAGGCACGTTTACACCAAAGAGTTTATATTTTACATACATTTTCTTTTAATTGCGCGAGAAACACTGTGCAGATTAAAACGTAAAAAACGCCAATGATAGGTACTAATAAAAGGTACAAAAGAGAATGAAACACCATTTAAAATAGTACATATACTTCTTAGTAACTTCGGATAGGACTCTTCGATCTTTAATCAAATAAAACAGATGATGCATTGAGTAGGGTGGAGTGAAAAAAACTTTTTTTCGATGATCAATTTCTAATAGTGCGGAAAAGTTGTCTACTTGGCCCAATAAAACGTGTAAAAAATTTCAGCCCGATCGGATAATTTCTTCTGTGTGCACCAAAGGCCTTAACTTTCAAAATTTTAGTACAAAACTTAAAATTAAAAAAAAAAAAAAAATATAAAATATAAAATACATAAAAAAACAATTAAATTATTAAAAAAAACGAAAAAATATAAAATACAAAAAATAAGGAGCTCGACGTACAGCTACCTCCGCGTGGTTGGTTCTGGGGCCACTTGTTCCGTTAGGAAAGTGAGCGAAGAGCTGCATTTTTTTATAGTTTACAGTGCCATTCCTATCGTTCCGAAACCAGCCACGGGTGTTTCTTTGCTTCATTTACGCAACAAATATAGTCTTGGGTATAAAAAAAGGTAGAATCCACCAGCTGAAGAAAGTTGCAGTTTCTTAAGTTTTGTACTAAAATTTTGAAAGTTAAGGCCTTTGGTGCACACAAAAGAAATTATCCGATCGAGCTGAAATTGTTTACACGTTTTATTGGGCCAAGTAGACAACTTTTACGCACTATTAGAATTTGATCATTGAAAAAATGTTTTTTCACTCCAATAGTATTGAGTCTACTAAAATATTCACTTTTATTAATCCAAAGCTCCTTCGACAGTAGCTTGTAATAAATATTTTTTTACAAACACACTTTAATGAAATTCCATAGTTAAATGAAATCAGTCCAACGACGTCATAAATCTCCCGCGAGGTTAAAGTTCGCCGCCAATATGAAATTCTAAGCATTCCCCGCACGAAATCATACCACAACCGTGAATCGATTCAACTTTGAAAGTGAATCCGCATTTGAAAAGTTTTCCCGTGCTTCCACCACACAAGTTCCCAGTGGTTGACACACGAAATGGGCAAATTACGAATTCTTTTCTTTGGGACGTGTTTGGAAATTAGGATTCCCTTCTGCTCCTTACTTTTCTTCTGCAAACTTTGCATCTATTGAAAGGAGTAATATTGCGTTTCATAATTGAAGAGTCCTTGCAGAAAATACTAAAAGTGCCAAAATTAAAAAAAAAATATCAAAAAAATTTCTACGTGCCAATGGTAACAATTTCCTTTTGTAAATAAGGTAGCAATAGTGCTGAACGATGGTATCGCCACGCTGGTACGTCCAACACCACTTGTGTAAAAAACAATGTAAGAGTCAATTTAGCTAGGGACAAACCGGATTGGCACTTACAGTCCTTGCAAATTTAAATGAATGGCACATTCAGTTTTCTCTACAACTAAGAGGTGGCATATACAGGGTTTTCTACAGTTACAATTCTTTTTTTCATGAATTTGAACTATAGGTATTAATGCAAAATATAGAAAATTTTATGACACATTTGGGTTATTGTATACTTATAAACATATTTGACAATCAAAACAAACCAAATTTCGTAAATAGTTTAACGTCAGAGATGTTTTTTCTCTCTCCTGAAAAATTTAATTTATGACACTTACAGTGTTTTCTACAAGAACTCTTCAATTATTGATTAAAACAGGCTTCAATTTTAATCGCCGGATGGCTGAGAGCCCGACGATGAGATGAGGGGCGGAACCGGGTCATTTCTGACCCACAATAAAATTTATTTATCCACATATCGGTGAAGGAACACTCTCAAATTTTCATCTTAATAAGCCAAAGTACACATATCTATCAAGTAAAAGGGTACAATTTATTTACAAAAAATGTACAGTGTAAATACAACTATCCCTACTACTTGTTATATGCGCCGTTGTTTTTGAAAGTGGTGTAAGTCCACTTTTTGGAAAAATGAGTTGACGTTAGTTTTAGTCAGATATAGATATCCTCTTTTTATATTTATAATCACACAGTCAATGGTGTACAACATCCTCATAAATTAATAAAAAAAAGTTGAACTGTAAAATGTTATCGCAGGAATGTTTTTCTCGAAAGTGGTATAAGTCCATTTTTTTTTAAAAAAAATACTTCACTATGCTAAGTGTAAAGGAGAAATATGATTTAAATATGAATAAGTTTGTTCTTATTAGTTATCTTAACGATGTAATTTACTTTTCATACTAGTTTATTTATAAATTCATTATAAGCAGTGGCGGATTTAACAGCTGGCGGCTGATGAGCAGTTGCCGTCTGTACCCCTGTCCAGGATTAGGTATCGGTATCCAAACACTACATTTTTTTCGAAATACTATACCCGTTTTTAGAAAACTACCTCTTCATTTTCCCGAACAAAATGGACCCCTCAGAACGTTTGCCACCTGGGCCTCTTTCTTAAATCCGCCACTGAGGAATATATGTAAGGAAAATGTTGTTCAGAATGTTAACTTCTACAACATATTCAAACCTCATCGAAATCGGTGAACAGGTACATAGCTCTTTGACGAGTGTACCGTTATTGGTTGACAATGCCAATCGATTGCCCATCGATTTTAACTACGTAGAAGAATTCTAAGTAGTTATGTTCAGTCGTCCAATAATGAATGTCATCTAAGTACCCATCATCGCCCAAACAGCACACCTCGTTGCAGCAGTATTGCAGGGACGTTGCTGCAATATTACGTTGTTGCAGGTTGCATTGCAATATTGTAGGAACGTTCCTGCAATATTGTCGTGCATTATTGGAGTGGCAATGATCCTACAATATTGCAGCAATATTGCAATTTCGTTGCCGTGCAATGTTCCGTTGGCAACGATCCTGCAATATTGCGCGCACATCGACGTGCAATGTTCCAGTGGCAACGGTCCTACAATATTTCTGCAATATTGCGCGCACATCGTCGTGCAATACTGTAGTGAAAACTTGTGGAAACATTACAACAATATTCTGAAGCAACTATGACTTTGTCAAAATTTTTCGAAATATGTACATGACGTCGAGTGGATTCTACGGTGTGTTTCATTTAACTGGATACGCACCGCAATATTGCCGAAGAGTTGCAGGATCATTGCCACAATTTTGCCGTTTCGTTGCAGAATCATTGCCGGAACGTTGCAGGACTACATATTCGTAATGTTGTCGCAACTTTGCAAAAATACACACCTGCAATATTGCGAAGGCGGACATAGGACTGAACCTGCAACGTCTCTGCAATGTTATGTTGCAACATTGCCATCTTGCACCGCATCATTGCAGAGACGTTGCTGCAATATTATGGTGCTGTGTGGGCGTTGCCAATCACAACAAAAACATACTGCAATTTCGTCTTATCTATTCATAGAAAATCATCCTCATCTCCGTTCCACGATTATCGTGCCACTCTGTACAATAATCTGCAAAATGTTTTAATTTCGACATGCGCAAATACCCCACCGATAACGACCACCCTTGCGACCTCGAGTCCAATATTTACTGTTGCAACGGGAATGATATGGACCGATGATTCAGTGTGATCCCATGCTTGAAGCAATGCACGTCGACGCCTGCTGTTGAATATGTGTGTGCCAATTCCATAAAACCATACACAAATCCTCATTTTGTTAATATATCGCTATCACGAGTGCCCTGAATAAATTCTCAACGCAATGTATGTTTGTTGTGAACACATTCCCATATTCCATAGTTTTATTGGTATCTCTATTAATTATAAATCAATATGTTAGGATCACCCAGAATTTCTATGAAAAAATAACATGTTTCATGTGTACGCAGGATGATTACATTTCCTATCGTGCATTTTTTAAAAGTTACGATTACTTTTTCTCCTTCGTTCTCTCCTGTATCCCCTCGAGCTATGTTTTTTCACCCTGCCGATGTTGAAATACGGGACGCAATTTAAAGGGTTCAAAGGAACGTTGGTGCTTTTGTGAGATGTAGATACGTACATAGAAAAACATTAGATGTGGATTCAATCTGTATGTCGGTTCGAGCTTTAATGAATAATCTGCTTAATGGAGGACAGTAGTTAAGATTTGGTATTTTACTATGACAGGTGATTGTAATCTGGTTCATTAGTAATTCACTGGCAAATAACTGATGTACGATATCAATACTGTTTGATTCATATACAGGTAAAATATTTTACTTATACTGTAATTATTTAGGAGATACATTTTATAGTATTTAATAGTTTCTTCATACGATACTTCCATATGTGCCCGTTTTTATTATTCAAGCAGCATTTACATTTTAATTGTCTTTCTTGTCTTCCAAAATGTTTCTACTCACGTGAGCACTAGGGTGGCCCTTATTTTCAACCTGCGATTTATTTTACTTTCACCCCCTAATATGGATCCATTTCATAAAAAAATAGTCTCTGAAAAAGATTATTGCAATTGGACCAGACCTTAAAGTTTAGAATTCATCAATGGTTTGTTTTGAAGAATTTCTAAAAAATGGTAAGCCCCATCGAAATTTGGTTCAAATAATATTAAAAGAGCATTCAATTTTCTACAATTACTGTATATATAATTTCCTCGTGCTTCTAACAATTTTTTAGATAATAGCGTTTGAATATAGAGGGGTCCGCTTCGCGCGACCCACCTGACGACGTGTCTATGTATACGCGCGAAGTGCGGACCTCTCTGTATTCAAACACTAGGTATTATCTAAAAAATGGTTAGAAGCTCGAGAAAATTATATATACAGTAATTGTAGAAAATTGAATGCTCTTTTAATATTATTTGAACAAAATTTCGATAGGACTTACCATTTTGGAGAAATTCTTTAAATCCAAATTATTGATGAATTCTAAACTTTAAGGGGGGAGTAGGGATTGCAATACCGGTAACCCGGTTTACCGGTTTCGCGGTAAATCGCGAGATGTAGGGGAAAGTGGGGCATAACCGGGTACCTAATGTATTTTTCCTGCTAGCATAAAGTCAGACGGCAAAATAAACTTTGGACACCGTTAGAAATCTTAATTGGACCTTACAGAATCAGAAAATGAGAATTCTTATATGAAAAAACTATTCGGCTCACAGGAAAACAAGTTTTCTCGAAAGTATACAAATACTCGGTTTTACCCCATAGGTGTGGGTAAAACCGGGTACCCATTAAAATACGCATAAAATATGATATAATTATAAAATCTTTATTGCTATTATTTTAGAAACCATAAAGGAAGGTTTTTTATAAATATTAATTTGTATATCAGTTTATTTTTATTTATTCAATGTACAGAAATCACAAATAAAGGTCTCGTCGCCCTCCTCAACACTTGTACAGATCTCATGAGCCCACCCGTGGCAGACAATACATTGAATCCACTTTTCCTTGGACTTGGAATGAATGTCAGCATCGTCTTGAGCGTGTTTCACGTTGATGTTGGCAGCTTCCAATTTTTGAGACAGCATAGCAATAAACCTACTCTTGTTCTTTCTATTCGCTCTATATATGCTACCTCCATTGATGCTGACGTTCTCATTACTGCTACGAAAAAAACTCATAGCACCTTTTTTGTAGAGAATTTCCTAAGCTATGAATTGTATAATAACTATTTTGGTCGCAAAACTGCTATATAACGAAATATTCGCTAAAAAAAGTTTTTTTTTTCAACCATCTGTAAAATTTTTAGCGGCGGTCGGATTGGTGAGGACTTTTGACATATTGTTTAAAACGACCAAATAAAGGCCCGTACCAAAATTTAGCTTGGTGGGATTTATTCCGAAAACAGATCCTAATGTCACCCGATTCTTTATCGCATGTTGAAGTGTAAATATTTAATGTTTAGTAAATCACCTCATTGGGGCAAAACCGGGTATTTGATTATGGGGCAAAACCGGGTACCAATGAGGTGATTTACTAAACATTAAATATTTACACCTCAACATGCGATAAAGAATCGGGTAAAACGGCAAAATACTGTGAAAAGTCTACAGAATACAATGCAGTACTTACCGTAATCGATTCTTGAAATCCAAGTGGTATAAAAAAGGCAATTCACCAACGCAACACTGGAACTTTTCAACACGAAATTTTTAAACTTCTCTAAATGAAAAACTACGACGGTCTTTGCTCTACGATTGATCTCATTCCGTCGTGAGGTCTACTCGAATGTAACACCATACGTTGGCTGCATATCGCAGCTCTTGTCTTAGAAAAACAGTGGTACCCGGTCTGACCCGCGTACCCGGTTTTGCCCCACTTTCCCCTACCCTCAAATTTTTACCGGTAATTCGATAAATTACGTATATCAATATAGCGCATATATGGTTCGTTATTTCGGTCTACATCGTTATCAGTGAAAAAAACTTCAATTACTAATAAAGACGAAAACCGAAGTATCTCATGAAGAATCAACTCTAAACCAAAAAAGAACTAAAAATCTAAATCAAGTCATCAAAAAAATGGACGTATTTTCAAGTAGAAAAAGTAAGGAGAAAATATATAGGTACAAATGGCGTATGATTTCTTGATGACTATCCGACCAACAAGCGTAGGATCTGCTTTATCCGTGGCTGGATTATTTTGTACAAAAATTAGATCGCGATCAGGAGACCAAAGTTTAGACAAATTATGTTTTTTGCGTGCGTTATTTTATTTGTTAAAAAAAATTGTTAAATAAAAAATATTTAATTATGTAAGATTCTTTTCATTGTTTTCGTGGCGAAGATCCATATTAATAAGTATTGTCAATAGTTACACAAATATATCTATTTTGTGTTATCTCATTTTATATTTTATGTTCAGAATAGTTTTATTTGCATATATGTATTATAATTCTCGATTAGAGTTCAAAAAAGTTTTTTTTTGTAATGTTTAGTCTTATATTTTCAATACTTTAAAAAATACCGGTAAATTATCGGTAAACCGGTTTTGATTGAAAATTTTACCGAATTACCGGTAATTGAAAAAGTCGGTAAATTTGCAATCCCTAGGGGGGAGGCCACCGTAATGGTGTGAAATGTAAGGGTGTTTTCGGGAATTTTTTTCAACCGAACAACGCAAGTAAATCAATGTATTGCTTAGTATAGTTAATATATACATATTGAAGGGTAAAAAAAAAATTTAAATCAAATTCATAAATCCGTTTCCGGTATATACTCTTCGTCAAAATGTGCGCTGCGGCAAAATCGTTCCTGTGGCGTTGACAATGCCTTAGCCATATGGTTAATCCGATTTAAAAAAAGACAATAATATTTAGAAACTAGAAACCTACGTCTATTACGTGACGATAAAAAAAGTCAATATCGCAAAAGATAACAAAATAGCGGACTACTGAAAAAAAATCAATTTTTGAGGTTAATTAAGGAGGCCGATAATTAAAAAAAAACTGATCATCACGTAATAGAGGCAGGTTTTTCGTACAATAAATGGGTTTGCTCCTGTCAATTGTACGCATAGTTTTCTCTGTATTTACTGTTAACGCGGTTGAAAAATGTCATTCTGAGAATAACGCGTTCAAAGTTCCGCTCGGCTGAGTCGCGCGCTAGACACCGCTTCACGGAAAATACTATATCTCCGTCAATTTTGCGAATTTCTTCATAAAATTTGGAGAGAGCATTCTTGAAACGTATGTCTTCCAGAAAATGTGAAAAAAGAAAAAATCGATTTTTCCGATTTTTTAACCCTTAAGGAGACTAGGCAGTCGAAAAATCGATTTTTTTATTGCATTTTCCGAAAGTACTATCTTTTCTGAATAAAATACCGTTTGGGTTATATTAAAATTTGCAAAATTGTTGATTTGGCAGCTAAAAAGATCAAGCGGTAACTTATAGCGTCGCCTTTGCCCAGAAACTTTAAACGCGATTTTCTCGAATTTTTTTCCTCTTGGTTTTTTCCTGATTGGGAACGAATGGAGGTTCAGATCGACTTGAAAAAAATTACAGGATGTGTAAAACATGTGCCATTTCGCCGCAAACCTCTGATATGGTCCGTAAAAATTCGAGATTTTCATAAAGAAATTGAGGAATCACCGGATTTTAGCAGCGCACAAATAAAAAGGATTTTTTCTCGGAAAAATCGCCGTTTTTCAGCCACCAATCGCATGATTTGGATTTAATTGTTGTTTTTATAGGTTTGCGCGGGAACTATGAATCCAACAAACAAGAATCTCACCTTTGAAATCGGATTACGTCACAATTTAAGACCGATATTAAAGCAAAACGACAGAAAAACGTTAAAATGTTTACCCGTCGGCAGCGCCATTTTTAAAGCACATATATATTTCTTATTAATATTTTTTCAATCTGTATGGTAGTAATAAACATTGGGTAAAAGCATATATCTGGATGTGCTTTCATTTGTTTACAAATAAATAAAGGACAGAGTCTCTTTCTCACGAAAAACGACTGCCTAGTCCCCTTAAGGGGCAGTTTTAAGGACCACTTTAAAGTGGTCTGCCCCCTTAAGGCCTGGTCGGCCCCCTTTCCTGTTGTCCGATTGCAATCAACTTTTTCAGGGACTATTTTTTTATCAAATGGCACCGTTCTAGGGGGTGAGAGTGAAGAAATACACAAAAAAATTTCGACATGTATAAATAAGGAGCACCCGTTTGAGCACTGGGGGGGGGAGGGGGAATAATAAATAAGAATTATATGCAAAATGATCTAATATAATATATATATATATATATATACAATTTACCCCGTGTTATATATATATATATATATATATATATATATATATGTAACATATATATGTAAGTAGTAAGTCACGCAAATTATTTCCTGATTGAGGAAAACACCTTCGAGAAAAAACTGTGAAAACTTTTTTTGTTACAATCTACCCCGGTCTCCCCTATACCTTGGGCTACTGTTGGTAACAATTAAATATAAAAAAAGTAATTTATAATACAAATGGTGCTTTATAAATCGTTTTTCTTAAATTTTATGATAAACATTAATAATTCGCAGGAATAAAAAGGTTGTAATTTGCAGCGAACGAAAAATTGTCGTCCAGTACCAGCCAACTACTTAGTAGATTTTAAGGTCTAAATAATTAATAATGTCTTAATAAAATTTTAAAATAGAATAGAACTTTTATTTAGGCACGTCTACAAATATCACAGGTAAAACTATCGATATTTTCTTGATCTGTACACTCCACGTAAGCCCAACCCTTGCATTTGATGCACTGCACCCAATGTTCGTTGAAGGACTCTTTACAAATGTCGCACTCAGTGCCTTATTCATAAAAGTCTAGTTTAAGTTTAGATTACTTCCCGTTCAGTCTAATTTTGTTTCGAAGTAGCATTTTCAAAATTCAAAGCCGCATTCATATCGGTCTGCGTCCATTTTCCATTTTTTCTGTTTAATTTCTGACATTTTTCTGCAGAAAAATAAAGAAGAAAATCCTAAGGACTTTAATCATAGGAAAAAATTAAAAAAAATTGGTACTGCACGACTAGCACGTTGAAAAAGTTTTAGGTTTGATGCGTAATATACAAAGCAAATTGCAAAAACCCGGGCATTTATGTATATATAATAGTCTAAGAATAATGTAGGTACGTAATATGACAAAATTATTTAATTCCCTGAAAAATAAGAAATCAGCTATGAAGAATAGCTTTTGTCGTACCAAACACCAGCATAAACGTTAAACATCTTAGAACTCTGGTAAAACTAAAGAAAAAGGAATATACGTTGCTTAGGGCTATAATAGGTATTCATTTGATTCTTCATTGATAGCAGTGCAGTCAACTAACAGTAGAAGCGAGATCTATTTAGCTTTGGCCGGCACCGTACGACTCTCCCCTATGCAGCGTGATATCAGGGATAATTTATTTGTGGGTAACATTTGAAACACATTATACCTACTAATTTCTTTAATAATCGTTTATTACATTTGAGTATTATACATATAAGTAGGTATGGCAATGAGCTCGGCGAGCCAGATTTCAAAATGTATAGTTTTTCAGTATCATATAGAATAGTATTTAATGGTGAGTATCGAATACCGCGTAGAACAATCGAAAATTATAAGTAAACTGCATTCTGTATATTAGTCAATACAAAAATACTTTAATCTAATTTCGGCAAATGCAAACGCCATCCCGGCAAGAACCACCCTTACGACGTTGAGCCAAGCATCTGATGGCACACGCCGAATGGTTGATGCTCAACCACTGTGATTGCCATGAGAGAACGTCACACGTTACTCGGCGATGGCGGAGGGGTGCCGATTCCGTAGCATCACCCTCGGCTCCCATTTCGGCATTCATGGCATTACTATCGTCAGCGTCTTCGATAGGTTCTGAACAAATTTACAGTCATTATTAATAATCACTAATACTTATAATAATTAGTCATTATTTATTAATACATAAGTAGATGGGAAATGGAGGGCAAGAGGCGCATGTAAGAGAGAGAGTGAGGAAGGCAGCGGCTGTGATGGGGCAGGTGTGGGGGATTTGTAAAAGGAGATTTGGAAAGGATTGGGGGAGAAGGGTGTGGTTGTTTGATAGGTTAGTGTGGGCAACGATAAATTATGGGGTGGAAATTTGGGGCTGGAAAAGTAGGGAGAGGGTGGAGGGGGTACAGGACAGGTTTTTGAGATGGGTTTTGGGGGTACGCCGGGATATTTGGTTAGGGAAGAGTTGCAGCGGGAGATGTTGAAGGGAAGGGCGGGGATGAGGGCGTGGGAGTATGAGAGAAAGTTGGAGGAGGGGCAAGGAGGGGAGGTGGCAAGGATGTGTTGGGAGGAGATTAAAGGGCGGGCAAGGAGAGGGAGGGTCCTGGAGGGATGGGAAGAGGAGAGGAAGGGGTTTTATGAGGAGAGGGGATGGACAGTGGAGGAAGTGGAAAGGATGAGGGGTGGGGGAGAAATGAGGGGGGAAGAGCTGGTACGTTTGGGGAAGAGGTTGCAGGAGGGGGATAGGTGGGAAAGGATTAGGGAAGCTAGGTATAATAGATGGTATAGGACGGTAAAGGGGGTGGGGGTTCCTGGATACCTAAAGAAGGGGTGGGGGGAGAGCAGATGGAGGAGGGTGGCTAGGTTCAGGTTGGGGAGTGAGATGAGGGGGGGAAGATATTGGGAGGATGAGGAGAAAAGGAGATGTAGGGTTTGCGGATGGGGGGAGGAAACATGGGAACATATATGGGAGGAATGTACGGGATGGGGAGAGGGAAGGGGTTGGCAGGGGATGGTGGGGGAAGTGTTGGGAGTAGAACTATTGTTTTTGCCCGGGTATCCGGGTACCCGGGTACTCGAGTACCCGGTGAGACCCCGGGTAGAAAAAAATTACTCGGATACCCGGGTAAACAAAAATTACCCGGCTACCCGGGTAGACAAAAATTACCCGTGTGTCCATGAGATACCCGAGTAACTGAAGTGTGATGAGATAGTTGAGAATTTCGATTTGACAGCCGATCGTTTTTCGACTTTCGATCATTTTCGGCTAACCTCAGTAATGAACGGAATATGCTGTCAAATCGAAATTCTCAACTATCTCATCACACTTCAGTTACTCGGGTATCTCATGGACACACGGGTAATTTTTGTCTACCCGGGGTCTCACCGGGTACTCGAGTACCCGGGCGGGCGGGTAGTAAGAGCTCTAGTTGAGAGATGATGGAGAGGGGGAAAGTTGGATGAGGAGGGTGGAAGAGTGGAGGGGGGTGCAAGATGGTGGAATGAATGGGTAAGGAATGAGAGTGAGAGGATGCGTGCGGAAGCGGGGGTCCGGAGGGGGGAGCGGGAGGAGCGGGCGAGGCGGTGGCGAGCGAGCGAGCGGGCGGTTAGGTGTAAGGATTAGATATAAGGAGTAGTTGTAAGGAATAGATTTAAGGATGCGAGAATAGGTTAAGCGAGAGAAGAGAGGAGGAGTAATATGAATTGTAATCCCCAAGGGGCACAATAAAGTACTATATAATTATATTAATAATACATAAGTATTTATAAACGTAACTATAGGTTCTTCATATTTGTGTTAGTGTTACTATGTTCTCGAGAGTTGGAATAAAATAGTAAAATAGGTATATCACATATGCACAGAACAGTTCAAGGCAGGGTTGCCAGGGATTCATTGTGGCCAAACACCTAAAGGAGTGGTGGTAATGTGTGCGTGAACTGACGCCAGCGCCAAGGCGGCCAAGTGGCCCCAACGCGAAGCCAACCACGGCCAAGCAGCGTCGATAATCTATTTCCCGGCGACACTGGCTGGCCGTGGTTGGCTTCGCGTTGGGGCCACTTGGCTGCATTGGCGCTAGCGTCAGTTCACGCACACATTACCGCCACTCCTGTAGGTGTTTGGCCACAAAGATTCCCTGGCAACCCTGGTCCAAGGTTCATTTTCTATCGTGCATTCGTTTTAACAAATGTAAAAACATTTTTTGTAAATTCATTTTCACTATTCCTACAACCCACGGTTTAAATTCCAAGTGCAATTTGCAAAATTCAGTGGAGCTTTCATACTTTCTCAAGTATAAAAAAAATGTTATATGCTTGCAATGTAATGCAGTATTACAACAAAAGAAAATATTGGTCTTCAAAGTTATATTCTTAAATTTTATGTAATTTAGAATTGTACACTTAATTTAATAGAAATTAGAACCTCGTTGATCGAGTTTTGATATTTCAAAGTAATATGTTATTGTAATTTGATTCTTGAGTTATTTTTTGACACATAAGATTATTCAATTTGGCATGATATACGATATTAATTTTGTTCGTACGTAGTAGTATTGTTATTCCACATGAGAGTTTCAACCAGCAAAGTTGCTAATTATAACAAAATGAGAAAATGTAATGTTTTAACGAGTTGATTATGAATTGCAAACAAAAAGGGATTAAAAATGATGCAACCTTTTATTTTGGCTTATTAATTAACGACGCAGTGCTCACGGAATATTACACCACTCTCAGTGGTTCTGGGTATTTAAAAATAAGCTACGGTTACGTAGGTAGTTGAACGCTTAATACCGTTCAATTTTTACTAAAATGGAACAGTACAAATTCAGTATTTGCTAATATTAGCTAATTTCAAAACTTACATATTTAGTTCACATTTTAAAATATTTCTCATCCCCTGTATATTAAGCAACACTTAAACGATAAAAATTTCATGATATATTATGGATATCCTTTCCTTTCGCAAATTATCAATCCTTCATTTTTCAAATGGTGTACATACACATATTACTCACTCAGTTCGTAAGTTGGTCCGTCGAAGATTACTTGCGGAGCGCTAGCAGCAGAAGCATAGGCGATGGTGGCGAAAATGCAGAGAACAACGAGAAGCTTCATGTTCCTTTGATCAGAGCCCTGAACAGAACTACAAATGACGCTAATGAATAAGTAACACTCGTTGCCTGTTCCAAGCCCTTTGACTCGACTTCGGTCTGAATGATGCTCCTGGAGCGAATACTCGCTGCTTATATACATACGTACTCCTTGAAATCATGGTACTCGATCTTTTGTTACCCGCTATCTCCCTTTCCTTGCGCATTTCCGTCCCGTGGAATTTCCTTCTGCGACTCGCCATGGGGATTCCCGCTGTAAGTAACTGCAGATGCACTCTACAAAGAAGGAAAGTGTGCTCGAGGGAGCAGAAATGGAGCGACAGGAAATACGGCTGCGATTATAGAATACGGTTCCCCACATCCATCGCCACTACTAATCATTGAAATTAGGACGATTGACACATTTCCTCTGAATTTTTTAATTTCTTCAATACCTCAGTTAAAATTTTAATTCATCTTATAATTTTTTACTGAAGTTCTCACTGGACTAGTGGTGCAACCCGAAACTCGAAAGGATCTAACCGTACAAGAAAATAAAAATCGTTAATATTTGTAAGGCAAGACTTCTTCATTTGGAACTTCGTTTCCAAGAAAAATCACTTTCAATATTTGCTGAAAATAGTGCAAATGCAGATTAAATGAATCATCGGGGAAAATAAGAAATCATTGAATATCTACCATTTCTAAGAAAGGGGTGGCTGACACGTCAATGATTTACAGGTGCTATCATTAATATCCCTATATTAATCTAAAATAATTATTATATGGTTAGAGACACCTACGAAAATATTTTTGGCCAGCTTTTACTATAGGAAAATGTGTGTGTCAAGTTATGAGTGAATTCTAGAGATGGGCAAAAAATTATTCGCCTTATGTCGAATAAAGAAATTAACTGTATTCGTCAAATAATCTAAAGTTGAAGTAACTCTTATTTGATCCGTTATTTAAATAATTTTTTATTTAGTTAATGCCCAACTCTGGTTAATTCTTATGAAAATCTATGTTAATTTTTAAACTTGTCTGAATAAAATTCTGCAATGATTAATTTTCTACTAGTTTTTCACGTATTAAACACTGTCCGGCACGTCAGCAATTCGATAAATATTGTTTATAATTTTTTGGCACACGCAGATAAAAAGGTTCGCCCTCCGTGTTCTAGGATATCGATTCTAAGTCTCTTTATGGTCCAGTGCACGCATTTTTTATGGATTTTCAGAATTGATTTTCTGGGAAGCAAAGTCTCGTTGCAAAAAAATGTTACTGTATAAATTCGATTTATTCTTGTACAAGGATTTGTTTCATCTGCATTTGCACGATAGTTACTGCTATGGTTCACCGATTTCAGCTTTTAGAATTAATTTTCTCGAAAACGAAGTTTCGTAGCGAAAAATGTTATTCTATATTTTCTACTTATTTTTTCATATAGAATCATCCCCTTTCATAATGTAGTACCAGTTCGGCCATACCCGGTAGTGGCATTTAATATTGTTTATGTATACTTATCAAAGCAGTCAGGGAACAATTTAAAAAATCCTGGGCAATTCAGATGTTCCCTTTCTCGAATTTCAGGTTTTCGGTAGCACTTTGAACAGTGACTTACATTCAACTATAATATTGAATCATAGGACTGTAGTAGTTATATTAACATTGTGAGTCATTTTAACTGTCATATGTCAACATACAATTGAAAAATACTCTTACGATAAAAGTGTAATTTCCGATAAATATTATGGGTCACTGATAACTCATGGAGCGCGGAACGTGTTACTCTATGGTACCTAACATTTTTGCTGACTGCCTACATTCTGTAGCATATTGGATCTTCTAAGTTAACAGACACATTACTTAAGGGGGGTCACTCAAGTGAAAATGAACTACCAGTTATTTTACAGATAAAAATTTGAAAATATATATTTCCATATTATCTTTTACGCTGAAATGAATTATGTAAGAATTAATACAGTGACATTTTTTTTTTCAAAAATTTAAAAAAAAAATTTCGAAAAAATTATTCGATTTTAAAATCCATACCCTTATCTCTGTAGTATTGTATACAAAGACTGCAGAAAAAATTTCAGCTCGATAACTTCATTTTTGTCCGAGTTATAAAGTTTTTATGTTTTAGTTACTACCCCAATTCGGACAAAAATGAAGTTTTCGAGCTGAAATTTTTTTTACAGTCTTTGTATACAATTCTACAGAAATAAGGGTATGGATTTTACAATCGAATAATTTTTTCGAAATTTTATTTTTAAATTTTGAAAAAAAAAATGTCACTATATTAACTCTTACATAATTCATTTCAGCGTAAAAAATCATATGGATATGCATATTTTCAAATTTTTATCTGTAAAATAACTGGTAGTTCATTTTCACTTGATTGACCCCCCTTAAGGGGGGAAGGCTACCTAAAAATTTTCGAAAAATCGATTTTCCGATTTTTATATTTTCTGGAAGTATAACATTTTGAAAATATTCCCTGAAAGTATCAAGTTAATCCGACCCAAAATTGACGAAGTTATACGCGTGTAAGTAGGTAGGTGTTCCTCGTTTTCCTCAAAATCATGTTTTCAAAGGCGGTGACACACATAACTCAAAAATTAATGAACCGATTTATTCGACGCTTTGCAAGCTTATTTTAGGGTTAAAAGTCTAAGCGCTATTGGGGAGTTGACAAAATTTTTAAAAGTGTTTAAAACTGTTCATTATCATAAAATATGCTTGTAAAAAAAATATTAATTTTTTGCTACACCTCTAACATGAAAAAAATGTAATTTTTAATTGAAATAAAAAAATTGCCGCGAAAACGCACTGCATGGTCACGTGACCATTTGTGACGTCAACGTGCAGTAAACAACGAAAGTTGTGGTTAGGGACAGTAAGGAGTGAATTTTTCTCACAAAAATAATGGATAATAAATATTATTATCAATACTGTGCTGTTCCCTGTTATGAGAACACTTCAATACGTACACCGAAGAAGTTATTTATTCATGTTCCGCTGGAAACAAATATTCGCAATAAGTGGCTAAATCTTGCGAGAATAAACTATCAGTTGTCTTCAAAATCTAATTTATGTTTTTGTGAAGACCATTTCAATGTAAGTAACTTACTTATTATTAACTATCATTTATTATTATTTCATTTCATTGAGGTTATATTAGATTGTGTGTCAGATATTGGTAATTGATTGGAACATGTTGCAATGAGTGAGTGCCTAATACTTTCCTTACCTAAGAAATCGAGTAATAAGTACTCGTAAACGATATTGTTTAATATAAACTTGTATGAGCAAATGCGCGAAGTGTCACTCGTCGCTATATATAAATCGCTGTTTACTGCACAATGACGTCACGCGCCGTAATTGGCGTTTGAGATCACATGACTCACAACTTAAAAACGTCAAATTTATTTATTAAATTTTGGTAAAACGAATAAGTGTTTTATTAATATTTCTATCATTTTAGGCTTTTCATTAATAAATCTGTAGATTTCACTACTTTTCCCTTTTTTTTTTTTTTCAAATACTGGCAACTCCCCAATTGGGAGCTTTTCCTTTTTTTTTTGCCTAGATCTTTTTTTACAGTCGAAAAACGACCGATTTTTTGCCAAATATCGATGCCGCAACTTTGCACAGCCCCCATTTTGTCTCAAAATAATATTTCCAAAATCGGGCCCGATAGCGCCTAGATAATTTCATATATTATCTATAAAAAAATCGAAATTTCAATTTTGGATGATAATGCACCGAGCTACAAAAAAGGACGTCTCGGGCAGCGCCTATAACACACAGACCTTTCAATACTTTTTACCACAAAAAATACTGAAATATCCGTAAGATGTACTCTTCCAATAGACTAATGTTTAATAATAAAAGTTTATCGGTTTCTCTAGAAAAAATGCTCAAAGAAGCATGTTGTTTTGACCGTTCTAGGTAGGCCCCCACCTTAATAGCTTTCAATTATTAAATGTAGGTATTTTGTCACTTTAGTAACTTTAGGAAATACCAGGGTTGTGCGGGTACTCGATGTTTCGGGCTCGGGACGGACCGGAATATTTCGGGCGGGATCGGGCGGGGTCCCGATACTCTCGGGATCCCGAGACTCGATTCAGGCTACAAGCATGGCCGCCATGAGCGGGCAATTTGATTTCAGGTTGGCTCGGCAGAACTCGGACGCGATCGGCTCGAAAGCCAGCTATTAAAAGGAGACCGAGACGCAAAGAATTATGTATTGGGAAACCAAGAATTTCGATACGCCAACTAGTGACAAAAAATTGAACTACTCAGAGTAGGCTGAAATCCGTCGAAGTCCATATGATTATCAGTGTTTATATAGACATGTTGTGAAAAATGAGTGTTTTTAAATTTTTTGGAACACTAAGTTTTTACTTATTCGATTAATAAATACTTATTCGGAATGTTTGATGGGATTCAGCCTACTTTCAATAGTTTGCCAACTTACCACCGCAGCGCTGAAATCTAAGCCACGCCTCCACTTGGTTTCCCAATATCATTTATATCAATACCAGTGATAAGTGTTTACCTTTCTGTCTAATTGGACAGAGCCTCGGGACGATCCGCATACTCCTAGGAAATACCTTATATCTCGTCCCACTTGTGACGTTCCACACGTATAGCTCGTGATACTTGGTCGGAGAAAGTTGCCCCATCCTCATTTTTGATAGATGCGGAAACATAAATCTTCGCGCGAAAGGGGGGTCCTTAGATTGCGCTCTCGACCTCGTATCACTCGAAATGGAGATATGTAGATCCGACATCGCAACGGTTTTCCGCCAGTTGGTGGACTGCCGGTGACGTCAGCGGCGTAAGGGTTTTCCCACCGCGGCGACAGACTTTGCCCCGAGGCGTAAGAAGTTGACGCCAACGCACACCACTTTACACAGGCCTACTGACGGCGCAATGGAGGGGTGGTTGCGGGGCCGCGCGATGCTGATTGGGCCAGGTCCGATTTTCCGATCACCACGCAAGGTGGGTGGAGGGGCTGCGAGGATAGGCGAGGTCGAGAAAAACGGTAGAAGAAGGACAATGTTAAGCCGCAGAGGGGATTAGTGACCCACGAACCTACAGCGTATGCTACACACCGTTGAAAAGATCTCGCCAAGACGAATCGGTTGATACCATTTTTAACTTCGAAATCAGATGGGATCACCTCGAAAAATGGCCTCAAAGTTCAAGATTTTGCGGTTTTGAACAAAAGAAACCGGTAGTACAATTCAATCCGGCCCGAGGGACCTCTGGTCAGAGTTGGGCATTATCTAGATAAAAAATTATTTAAATAACGATCGAATAAATGATACTTTATCTTTATTCGTTATTCGAGGCTCGAATAATCGAAGTTATCTTTATTCGAAGAGCAACGAATAAACAATTTCATTCGATGGGAATTTATTCGAAGAATGAAGATAATTTTTTTATTTGATGAGAATTTATTCGAAGGATGAAGATAATTTTTTTATTCGATAAAAATTTATTCGACGAATAACGATAGTTTTTTATTCCAAGGTTTTATTCGAATAAATGCGTCGAATAAATTTTTCATCCGTAGCATTTAACTTTTCGAAGCCTTCGAATAAAGCCACGAATAACTTTCGACCCCGGCCGAGCGGCGAGCGCCGAACACAAAGGACCGGCGGCTCGATTAAACACGCGCGACGCTGACGAAAGTTATTCGTGGCTTTATTCGAAGGCTTCGAAAAGATAAATGCTACGGATGAAAAATTTATTCGGCGCATTTATTCGAATAAAACCTTCGAATAAAAAACTATCGTTATTCGTCGAATAAATTTTCATGAAATAAAAAAAGTATCTTCAATCGTCGAATAAATTCTCATCCAATAAAAAATTCTCTTTATTCGTCGAATAAAATTATTTATTCGGTGCTCTTCGAATAAAGATAACTTCGATTATTCGAGCCTCGAATAAGGAATAAAAATTATTTATCTTTTGTTCGTTATTTGAGATTTTTATTTAGACAAACTTTTGCCCAACTCTGCCTCTGGTAGGTACCTGAGGGAAAACCGAGGGATGTAAGCGATACTCTAGCAGGCTGGGGCAGCAAATGTGCCTCATGACCTTCATTTCAGGGCCGTGTTGGGCCTGTGTTTTCCCTATGGGCCCCTTTCCTAATGCCCAGTACGAAACCGCCAATGGATTAGTGGCCCATGGGGCAAATGCAGGCCCAACACGGCCCTGAAATGAAGGTCATCTCGGTTTTTCCTCAGGTACCTACCCGAGGTCCCTCGGGCCGGATGGGATTTTACTACCGGTTTCTTTTGTTCTAAACCGCAAAATCTCGAACTTTGAAGCCATTTTCGAGGTGATCCCATCTGATTTCGAAGTGGTATCAATCGATTCGTCTTTAACCTCATGTATGAATTAACAATGATTTACTTTACTTACTATTACTAACGAGTAGATTTTGATTGCAATAAACTTTCACTAATATTCCAACTTTAATTGCAATAAATTAAAAAATTGAGTTTGGCAAGATTGACTTGTCGACATATTTTAACTCAAGATTTTTAACTGAATTTAGCGAGTACCATATGACATTATTCTTTCTTTCAATAAGATCAAAGTTTGTAATAATGTATAGTACCGTTAATATTCATTTTACTCCCTATTTTTATTAATATTTCTGCATTAATTTCTCTTAATGTTAAGTTACATCAATACTATCATCTGTATTCTTGCGCCAAAACGGCTAGAATCTTGCTTTTAATATGTATAGTTATTCAAATCTAAAATTCGAGAAAAATTGTTAGTTGAATTATTTTACAGTGGCGGAAAAATTTGTTTACACCGAGGTTGGGTTACGAAACAAAGGTAAATGTTCCTAGTATCTGATCTCTGACCCTTGACCTGATAGTTGAATAGTACCCTTGTACACGTACCATATTGATTTTTGGAACACTGACTTACTGATGATGTGAAAGAATTAAAATTAACAACCGATGGCAGCAAGAAGAAGGAGACTTAAATGAAAAATCGCGATACACGGAGGCAAACGCATGAAAAGAAAAGCAGAGAAATTAAAAATGATAAAAATCATTCGTGACATATAATGAGTCACAAAATGATTGCCGCAGGTAATAATTCGATAATAATAAGTTTCCATATTCTCTTTGATTAAGAAACAGAAGATTTTTGTAATTTTAAAGAACTAACCATTTACTTCTTAATAAAAATAATATCAAAACTCTTTTATTGTCTTCTCAATATGCAAGTTTCTGTCAGATTGTTTCCTTTGCCAGTATGTTTGTGACTTTCTGTATGCATGTCTATACCGTGCTAAGACAAATTTTGTGCAAGTTGAATTGAATATACTCCTATGGCAATTGTACGATTTTTAATCGAATATCTATGCGATGTAAAGATAATTAAGCTTCGGTGAGGTGGGGATGCAAATAAATGAACAACAAAATAACAAGAAAAACATGTGGCGCCGTGCATGATGCGCATCTAGCGTTCGGAGAATGCATTTGTATTTGCGTGAAAGCTGCGTACATAAAGTACCTACTTATCTTTAACGTAATGACGTAACTACTTAGATACGTTCCAGCTGAAAACTATTCAATTGATGCCGATCGCACAAACTGTATCCTGGAAAGTAATCAAAAATCGCAAGGATCTTAAGGGGGTAATCTCGTTTAAAGGGATGAAATCCTCTATCCTCTTTAGGGACGACGCACAAAAAACTACACAGTTTTTACCGATGAGCATTATCCACGCGTATTTACTAACACTTCAGTAAGTTGTAAAAAAAGTTACAGCCATATACCTATCATAACTGAGCCGTTCTTTTTGAAAGTGGTATAAGTTCTTTTATTCATACAATGAGATATTTAAGGGTTTGCGTTTGAGTCAACATAAAAATATTCGCATAGGTTAATCAATTCGGGTAATATTTTTAAAACTATAAACTTGTTAAATTTTATTATGCAATAATAATCAATAAAAATGTTAAAGAAAATAAACGTTTTTTTTAGCTACAAAATGGACAAATAACATATTATGAAAAATATAAACAACAGCAATTTTAAATTTATATTTGAATGGAAGTTGGCTTTTCTGAAATGTATTTTTTAATGTAACAAATAATAATTAAAACGAAGACATACATGTCTTCATTACTTACTTACTTCGTTATATTATAATGAATTTTATAAATAAACAAGTATGAAAAGTAAATTACTTCGTTAAGATAACTAATAATAACAAACTTATTCATATTTCAATCTTATTTCTCATTTACGCTTAGCATAGTGAAGTATTTTTTCCCAAAAATGGACTTATACCACTTTGAAAAAAAATATTCCTGCGATGACATTTTACAGTTCAACTTTTTTTTATTAATTTATGAGGATATTGTACACCATTGGCTGTGTGATTATAAATATAAAAAGAGGATATCTATATCTGACTAAAAGTACCATTAACTCATTTTTTCCAGAAAATGGACTTATACCGCTTTCAAAAACAACGGCTCAATTAAAGGAGATATAGGTTTTTCTCAAAACGGTGTTTTTTCATGACGGTGCGCGCGATATCTCGACTTCTACTGGGCCAATCTGGTCCATCTTTTTCGTACACCTTCAGATGACATATAATTCTAGTCGTTAGCAGAATCGAGTCGAAAGAGTTTTGCGTTCACATGTTTAAAGCCGTTTAAAGACGAAATAGACGCCTAAAATGAGTTTAAATTCAAACTTCCACCATTTTGTAAATTTTGTATTTTTGTTTTCTTTTATAAATCTGACAGGGGCTATAGCCACACTCTAACTGTTTATGAATCCTTTTGATTTTTTTTTAAATCGGCAGAGCAGCCCGAATCATGCGCACCGTGAGGCAACTTTTTTTTACACACGCTTTACGATATGACCCAGTGGCATACCTTTAAAAATGACAAAAAATGACATTTTAAAAAATAACGTCACTCAAAGTTTGAAATCACTTTTCCCTGTGTGTTTCGTCCTTTCAACACCTTTAAAAAATAGAAATTTCCAAAAATTTCAAATTGTTAAAGGTGTCTTCAATTCGCAGAAGTATATTCTTCGAAATAAAAACAGTTTCAGTCGAATCTGATAACAACTTTTCGAGATATTTGTTTCACCGATTTAAAGAACACTCTTCCGATAAAAGGGCTTTTAAAGTTTCCTGCCTATAACTTCAGGAATTTTTCGAATTTCCCAAAATCCTTTTAAACACGCATTCTTAAAAGGTCGAACATTCGGAGAATGTAATAAGAAACATCGATTTTTAGACCGGAACCTCCCCTTAACGGGACACAGATTCTCCTTAATACTTTGCCTCTTTAATATTTCATTTGAGCTTAAATACGATTCCACTATTGTTTTCACTTCTCTTAAAGGGCGGATTAGCATTTCATTATTGTTCTAATATCCAGAATTAAATCTCCTGACAGTGCAAAATGCTTGCCATTTGGTATATGACTATCATTTCGTCATATATTACACGTCCTTGAAAATTATGTCCGCCAGAAAATTAGGTTTGGGGATCGACAATGCGCAGCTGATCTGCTGCCTACTAGAGCTATTCTTTTGGCCCGGGTATCCGGGTACCCGGGTACTCGGGTACCCGGTGAGACCCCGGGTAGACAAAAATTACCCGGCTACCCGGGTACCCGTAGAATACCCGACTACCCGGGTACCCGTAGAATACCCGACTACCCGGGTACCCGTAGAATACCCGACTACCCGGGTACCCGTGCGATACCCGGGTAAATGATCATCGATTTGACAGCCGATCGTCTTTCGACTTCCGATCATTTTCGGCTAACCTCAGTAATGAACGGAATAAACGTCAAGCAATTGAATGTGTGTGTGCACGTTAAGATTATGAATATTATGATAAAATGTTTAATTGCTTGAAGTTTATTCCGTTCATTACTGATGTTAGCCGAAAATGATCGAAAGTCGAAAGACGATCGGCTGTGAAATCGAAATTCTCAACTACCTCATCACATCTAATTTACTCGGGTATCTCATGGATACCCGGGTAATTTTTGTCTACCCGGGTAGCCGGGTAATTTTTGTTTACCCGGGTAGTCGGGTATCTCACGGGTACCCGGCGGGTACTCGAGTACCCGGCGGGTCGGGTAGTAAGAGCTCTACTGCCTACAAACACAAACTGATCTAACTGTGCGATCTAATGGTTTCAACGCTTTAAACTGTACAATTAAAAATCTGTCGCTCCTGCATAATCTCTTCCTTTGCTTGTTCCAATAAGTTCCTCATTTTCATCTGAGTAGTCTTCTCCCTCCGTGGTGAATATTTGTCATTTGCCACATGTATTAATATAATTAACACTGTACATGGCGTCGGCACGTTTTCACGTCGAGGGATTTGCACCTGTGCACGGTTTTCACGTGTTTTCACGTCGATATGTTCTGAAAAGCATCAAAAGTAAAGTTACATAGCAAACTTTCCCGACAGAAGCGATCGACTCGAAGGGGTATTTCTGAAGAGTTGGCGCCACTTAAATATGCTCAATTGAAACAAAGTCGTGTATAGCTAAAATCTAAGGAACCACAAAAATTTCAAACCTCAAGTACACAATATTACCTAACGTTTTGTGTTTTTTTATTTTTCAGAGGGGAATTTCTGAACGAGAATGAGGAGGCAGCAGTCATACAGCCCGAACCCGATGCTGGCAAGCGGAGGAAACGAACCACAGATCATCGTCGAGGAGAGTACGCTGGGGGAAGAAGAAGAGGAAGAACGTAGAAACGAATCGCCTCCGCGCTGCCTGGATCCAGATTCGCCATCCTTGAATCCTTATCTGCTGTCCCCGTGGAGGGAAACCAGGAAACACTCCTTGCCAACTCCGCAATGCACGTCCGGGATAACCGCGTCTCAGGTACCCTCTGATCATTGTGCCAGGAAGAACCCATATGTAAACCACATCCCGGAGTACGATAGTCTATCTTTAATACACTTCACTTATACGTCAGATATTATTATTTCGAATCGAAATAATATAGAGAATAATGAAGAAGGTGAATAGATATAATGGAAGAGAACAGAAAATCCTGAGCAATACTTTGACATACACATTAGGGTGTTTCAATTTCCCAAAGGTGCTATTTTCACGTAACTTTGCTCGCCCCCTTGGTTCTATTCATCTAAGTGATCTGTATGCCAAATTTCAGACAAATTTAATAATTTTTAGGGGTTGCACAGTTTTCTCACTAGGATAGGCCTGGGGCGGTAGTAACACTTTGACTTTTGAATACGATTGCGCAGGAACTATTACATTTACAACAAAAACTCGTATGCGGAAATGTTACTTATTTATCTGACATCAATGAGTCACAACAGTCTCACTGTATGTCAAGTAATATCCATGTTATTAATAAAAAATGAGAAGCGGAGTGTTATAGCCCTAACGTTACAGTGTAAGGTGTTGCAACCGTCTCTGACCCCGGATCGGTTGTAACACTACATGAATTCTATGCGAACAAGACAATATTATTCGCCTTCTTTGACACTATTCGGTTCTGTTGCGGTACAACCGACCCCGACTGCCGATGTTACAATCGCCCTCGACCATGCTTTGGAACTTCAATTATAAATTGTGACTAACGAGACACTTGAAAGTGCTAAGTAACGATCAGTATTACTTTAAAAAAAGGCAAATTACAGATTAAAGAAGCACATACTTGCAAAGGGTGTACTTACATTACAATCATAAGTCAGTAAGAAAAAGTTACTGTAGGGTATCGAAAAGTTATTTTCTTCACTATCCATCTCTGTTGCGTATCTATACTGCTAGGACATGGATTTCAAATGTCATTGTTTATCATACATCTAAAATTGGTGTTAATTATATGCTTTGAGATATTAGCGTGCTACATTCATCCCCTGTTACTACCGACCCCGTTCTACCCTACATATTTTCGCTTTTTCAGGTTTTAAAAATGTGGGTAAAATAATAAGTTACAGAATTTTTATAGATGTGAACAATAATAATAATAATAAAATCTAAATTTATCTAAGTCTAAGTCTTCTTTGAAGTTTAGTTTCTTTTTCAAGGACTTGAAAATGAAAATAATTATCATTGGAAATCGTGTTTCCTTAGCCTGCTACATATTATTTAGTGTGCAAAGTGTGCAACCTCTAATTATTACTCAATCTTCCTAAAATTTGTCACATATTCTTTTTATATTAATACAAATCAGGGCATGAGCAAAGTAAAAAAAAAATTGTAACATTTTAATTTCAACCCTATAACACCCTAATACACATATATACCATAGTATACCATATGGTTGAATTTATCTTGACAGGCACTTTCATTTTGGGTAATCAAGTATATAGCATTCCATTGAAAAAACTGAAGGTCACCCCCGTTTCAAGGAAAATATTGCGATCATCAAAAATTGAAATACTGTATTATGTTGGGTATAAAAAACAGTCACAGTTTTCCTCTTTCATTTTTTTACAAATACTTACTATTTATGAGAACACTGTATAAGAATAGCAGATACATATAGCCGCTTAGTTCAGTGAAATTAGACGGAAATCTGCCCAATCTACGGAATAATTCCCAGCAAGCTAAATTTTGGTATGGGCCTTTACTTCGTCGTTTTAAACAATATGTCAAAAGTCCCCATCGATCCGACTGCCGGTAAACATTTTACAGAGAGTTGGAAAAAAACAACTGTTTTTCGCGAATATCTCGTTATCTAGCAGTTTTGTGACAAAAATAGTTATTATACCATTTTTAGCTTAGGAAATTCTCTACAAAAAAGGTCCTATGAGTTTTTTTCGTAGGAGTAAGCATTTTCATGTATATAGGGGGGGGGGAGTGAAATTGACCCCTGAAAATCCGTTGTTTTCGATTTTGTATTATAACTTGCGAACCGTAAGAACTGTAAGAACTATAATTTACCAAATGATAGTCCTAATTAAAAGAAGTAACTTTTTCCTGAACACTTTTTACAATCTTCTACAGTTCGCGAGTAATAATACAAAATAAAAAAAATTTCAGGGGTCAATTGCACCCTCTTGGAGTAAATTTGGGCAGCAAACAAAATTGCGTTCTACTCAGAAGGACTTTCCCTACATATTTGCAGAGTTTCATAATTTTTTGAATTTCCGGTTTCGGGATCTACCATTGTCAAAAGAATGGGGGTTGAAACTTGGTAACCCGACACACATGAAAATGGTTACTTCTACGAACAAAACTCACACCTTTTTTGTAGAGAATTTCCTAGGCTATAAATTGTATAATAACTATTTTTGTCGCAAAACTGCTAGATAACAAGATATTCGCGAAAAACAGCATTTTTTTACCTTCAACCCTCTGTAAAATTTTTATCGGGGGTGGGATCGATGGGGACTTTTGACATATTGTTTAAAACGTCGAAATAAAGGCCCATACTAAAACTTAGCTTTCTGGGATTTATTCCGAAGACATATCCCAATTTCACTGGCCTATTCGAGCCGGTGCTGGGTGACGCAGCGTCACATTCAATTAATTTTCATTTGGCCAATTTTAAAGTATCCATATTTTTGAAAATTGGTCCATCAAGGGGAAGGATAGAACTATAGTCTCCTTTTTTTTTAAGATTTCTAAAATCGCGCCCGCTGTTAAAAACCTACATTTGTTTAAAATAATTGCACAAAAATGGTTCAAATTTTTTTTTTTAAAACTGAAATAATTTTTTCTTAAAACTTCAATGTCTTCTCTACAAATCACCGTAAACCTCATCTCCATCCGTTTATTACTTCCATAGTTATAATTTATTGAAAAAAAGTTAGCACCTACCTTCAAACAGCTGTAAAATCTACATTTTTCAAAATTTTAAAAAATCCTTCGAGATATGTTAATACATCCCTAAAGACTACAACATAATTAAATTTGAGCCACATCCGAAATGTTACTCCAAAAAGTGTCCGATTTCGCGTGGAATGTCCATTACTTTTCGATTCAAACCCATAGTTTGGATAACTTAGCCCACAAAAGTGCACAAAGTGATAGATTTTTCTTATATATCGTCCCGTTTTCGCAACTGTCCGTGTCATCTTTAATTTTTTAAAGCGAACCTGGTAATTGTGTCGTTTATCTTTTTAGTAAGTAGAGAAACGAATTCAACAAATATCACGAAATATCTATCTCTGTCAGCAGTTTTACAGTTCGTGCTTTCGTTATACATATATTGAGCAAAGAAGATCGCCATAAGAATAGAAATATTCCTTCACTACACTTGAAGCTTTCCTTCTTATCATACTAATCCACCATTATTCTAAATTCGTCTCAGCTGTTCCTCCCTTCTCGGTGTCTGGGCGGTTCCTCAAGATTCGTATTTTAATCGCGCGTTTAACGTTCGCCGGAGAAAAACGTATAAAACAGAAACGAGGGCGACGGAATTCCCAATGGCTCATCGGTGCCTGATCCTCAGGATGAAACTCGCAGCCTCCCATCGTTAGCGGGACTTACCGTCCTATTACATTTACGTTCCGGTGTTACAAAGTTAACTGCTGGTACAACTGCTCCCATTTAAAACGGGTTCTATCAACAGGTGAGGCGACTGAGCGAGCGCGGCGGAGAAGGATCAGGACCGTCGTCAAGGGAAGCTGCTTTCTTGGCGACTCTGTATCAAGCGCCAGCCCCTCAGCCCGGTGGTCGAAGGCACTCCGTTGTAACGATTTCCAAAGTGCCGCCGACGCTCTTTGACCGCAATCGTCGTGAATCCATCGCCGCCTTTCCGCTAGGGGGAGCGACCAGAATATTAGCTGGCCGCCGGGACTCGAAATCCAGAATATCGGGCCCGCCAAGCAACAGTGGGAGCACGCATAATCTTCAGTTAGATATCATGGACGACATTACAAAAATAAAAGCGAAGCAGGTAAAGGTATTATATTAACTATATTGGTTACTGAAAATAGGGCCGGCTTAAGATTTTTGGAGCCCGGGGCTGTCAAACCTTCGAGGGCCCCCATTGGTTGAAAATCGGGGGAGGGGGTGTACAAAAGTTTTGTAATTAAACATACAATGAAATACGTAAGTCTTCAAAAATTGAAATTTAATCTAAATAAGAATAAATTACACTTGTAACCATAACGAAAAATAATGATTTACAAATAAATGATATTAAAAGATAAGCGTCGAGAAGATATTTTAAAATAAACATGTAGCGCGATTGCTAATTATTTCAAGAGGGAAGCAGTCATCGAAATTTCATTCAATTATTTTTTTACACGAATGGAAGGCTTAGAACGGGGCAACGGGCCCCCCTGGAAAGTGGGGTCCGAGGCTGCAGCTCCCCTCCCGTAACTGTCCCTTGATTTGGCCTTGACCGGAGATACTTATAGTGCTTCTACGAGCTATAGTGACTTAGGTGTGAAGTCACTCAACGGGGTCTTACTGTATTTAGAGAAGACTTGGACAAAACCGGGGCCCTAAGGCCCTAACACCAGGACAAAACCGGGGCCCTAAGGCCCTAAGGCCCTAAGACCAGGACAAAACCGGGGCCCTAAGGCCCTAAGATCAGAACAAAACCGGGGCCCTAAGGCCCTAAGACCAGGACAAAACCGGGGCCCTAAGGCCCTAAGACCAGGACAAAACCGGGGCCCTAAGGCCCTAAGGCCCTAAAAGCAGGACAAAACCGGGGCCCTAAGGCCCTAAGCCCAGGACAAAACCGGGGCCCTAAGGCCCTAAGAGTCTAAATACAGTCCTGCAAGAGGTAGTAGGGTGTCGGGTAAGACCCCGCTGAGTGACTTCACACCTAAGTCACTATAGCTCGTATAGGCACTATACAATCAGCGTTACCAAGAGAAATTTCCTCTGAGCGGAATACTATCACGTCACATTACTACCATTAGTAATGTCCCCCACTACCATCCGCTTTTCCCTTTTTTCCCTCGAAACTGGCAACGCTGCTTACAGTCTGTGTAATACACGCCACACGGTACACCACGCAGTAGTAAGGGCTCCAGTTACGTATGCCAGAACAAAAGATGGCGCCACAGCGCGAGTTCTGTGGGTATAGTAATGATTAGAGCAGGCCCGTCCAACTTTTGCTCTTGCCTTCGAATAGCAACCGCGGGTGGTTGCCACTGCGAGCGAAGGCAAGAGCGACGGGTATGCCCCACAATGGGGGCCTTGCGCTCTTGTCGGCCGGGAGGGGCCTGGTTCGGTGCCTTCAAGAGCGAAGAGCGACTCGCGGTTGCTCGTGCGAGCAAATCCCTGGACAGGCCTGGATTGGAGTCTAGGTTTGACAGGCTGATTAGTGTCGATGTACCAATTACTTTTGGATGGCTGGCAACTAAAGGCATTTCATGGATTCTTTTATTTTTAAACTCTCTTCTTGTCTCCTAACCAACCTCACTATTGCTTGGTATACCTACATCTGAGTACTCATAAAGGCAACAATTATTCGGATATGTGGTACGCAAGTACCTATATAGTAGAGGTGTGCGGGTACCCGATATTTCACGCTCGGGTCGGATCGGAATCCCGAAAGTTTGTCGACACATACAAACAAGTATATTCGGGTACCAGTTATTTCGGGACCCGATTTTCAATTCGGGATCCAACGCCCGATCCAGAATACAATTCTTCCCTCTGGTCTTGTAATTAAACTTCTAAGTTGTGGTTTTGCAGTGTGATCAGATGTAAGAATTTTTAAGCGGGTATACCCGTTTGACAGTGTCAAAAAACGGATTTTTTCAGGGCCACCGTTTAGCCGTCTAAAACCGAGAGACTTTCGGATATGTATGCATAGCTTCCGAAAAACAATAGTTTTTAACTGATCCTTTTTTTTAAGTAGTTCATGACACTATGTAAAGATAGTAAAAAAACGGGAAATCTTCATGATGCCGTTGACTTGTAAAAAAATCCACAGAATGTACACATTTTCCGAGGGTTCAAAAGGATATACCCCCTTAAGCAAGGAAAATATTACACAATATAACGTGTGAAAGAAAGGTAACTGTTCCAGTCGGATCCCGAATTATATTTATTACGTAGCTATTTATGTGGTGACAAATTTTCGGGATCCCGGCCCGATCCGTCCCGATCACTACCCGACCCGACCCGACCCGAGGCTCGGGTACACGCACAGCGGGTATACATACGTATGTACATACAGGATGTTCGGCCACACGTGGGAGTAAAATTAAGGAGTGATTCTAGACACCATACTAAGACGAAAATCAAGAATAACGATATTGCGGTTGAGGCTTCGTTTGTTAGTTATAAGTGATTAAAGATATGCCTGAAAGCAGGCAATCCGCGTGCACCGCTGCACGCGGGGCAGGGCAGGCGAGGAGTCGAGCAGTGGTTGTCAAAGCCACTGTCGCACGGGGCCACTCACCTCAGAGAAGTTACGACGAAATTTACCGACAATCGGCATGGTCACACGATTCTGCAACATTAGGGGCCGTCCTTAAATTACACAAGGGTAATTTTGGCGAATTCTTACCCGCTCCATCCCTCAGAATAAGAATTCGTAAGATTTGATATTGCAATCCTCTCCTTCCGTAATATTTTTTACATTTCATTTTTTCAGTTATTAAAATTCTTTTCAAGGTTTATATAATTCATTTAACTCGGTTTCGGACAATTTAAACTAAATCTACTTTTCAATCCAGAACATTACTGATAGAATTTGTATTTATTGAAAATTAGGTTAAAAAATATTACGTAAGACGCTACCTGACTCCCCCCCCCCCCCCACCCTCTCTCTAAGAAAACGTAAAAAATATGCGCCTAGCTGGTGAACAACATGCCAGTTCCGCTCCTGATGCTGAAACACGGAAACCGACTTACACACGCAGCAACATGCATCATGAAGCATGTATCAACGTTTCATGCAACATGTATCAGCGTCTGGAGGACCCTTAAAATCCATTGTTTCCATTATATCCACTGTTGTAGTCCATTGTGTTATCGAGACACACACACACGCGTAGAAATCACACAAATCACAGAATCACACCACCCCAAAAAAAAAAACAGATCTCTTGATCTAAAAATTGTAAAAAAAATTGTGTTTTAGTGGGGCTAAATTTGTTATTTTTATATTTTTTTTTGAGGGAGTATGATTCTGCGTTTTGTGTGATTTCTGCGTGTGTTTGTCTCGATAACACAATGGACTGCAACAGTGGATATAATGGAAACAATGGATTTTGGTGAGTAGGTGAGTTGCCTTTAATTTTGAATTAAGTGTCGCAGAATCGTGTGGCCATGCCGATTGTCGGTAAATTTCGTCGTAACTTCTCTGAGGTGAGTGGCCTCGTGCGACAGTGGCTTTGATGACCACTGATCGACTCCTCGCCTGACTTGCCCCGCGTGCAGCGGTGCACGCGGATTGCCTGCTTTTAGGCATATCTATAACAAACGAAGCGTCAACCGCAATATCGTTATTCTTGATTTTCGTCTTAGCATGGTGTCTAGAATCACCCCTTTAATTTATTCCCACGTGTAGCCGGACACCCTGTATATGTATACTAGGGCCCAGATAGCACCGGACATCCCAAGGACGTCCTTTTCATGTCCAGTTTATATCCGAACGTCCTGCGTCCATTTTGAACATACATAGGATGTTCTTAGGACTTATATTTCGGATGTTCTAGGAAAGTCCGTTTCTTAAGTCCTACACACGTTCTTAGGACTTAAATTTCGGATGTTCTAGAAACATTAAACAATCTTGTATGTCACGTAATTGTTTTGCACGACTACATTACGACTCTCGTAAGTCTTGTGAATCTTTAGAAGACCTAAATTTCAGATGTTCGAAGAACAACCGTCTTGTAGGTTTTGCAGATGATTCAGGTTCGGTTGCAAAACAGTCTTACGACTGAACCTCGCCTTTGCGCTATTTTTTGTGCAATGAAGGCGCTGAAATGCTGAAATGTTCCCAGATAGCTTACAACGTCTTCAAGACGTCTGTCTTAAGTCATCGTTAAAACATCTGTCTTGAGACGAATGTGAAATTTTAAGCAATGAGTCTAGAGGTCGAATGATGATATTCTGTAGAATATATTGCGTCAATGCACATTTTTTATAAACTATTAATAATAGTTATATACCTAGAAATTGAAATTATTTGCAAGGAAGTGTCTTGAGTTGTTGCGAAAAGCAGTTGCTTCGTAATCTGGGAGTCCTGGGTTCGATTCCCGTCAGCGGCAAAGTTTTTTTTCTTAATGTCCTAACCCAGACTTGATGAAGACGTCTTTAAGGCGCTTTTAAACCATCTGCAAAACGTCTTTAAGACGCCATTTGGACGTATTTAACTTTACTTTCGGACATTCGGAAAATGTTCTAAGAATGTTGACACAGCACGTCCTCAGGACGTCCCACTTTGTAAATAGGACCTTCCTACGACATTTAAAGAACTTAACGAGGACGTACAGAGGATATATGGACCTTCTCGGGACATTCTCCGAACGTACAGTACGTCCGGAACGGACGTTCTTCGGACGTACATAAGATGTCTTTGTGCTATTTGGGGGTGGACCTTAGCTACTCTTGGTGAAAATTTTTTTGCCAGATTTTTTTCACACCGCCCCGTGAAATTGTTCCATTGGGTAAGAAAATAATTCCTGTAAAAGATGAAGTTGATCGGATAAGAGGAAGACGCGCCTCATTGGCGCTAAAGTTGCAATAAATGTGAAATTTTGTATGAACGGAAAGGTATGAAGAAAATATGTATAATGATGGTTAAACTTTTTTTTGTCCACAAATATTTACGATAATAGTGCTACAGAATGATTTTTTCAACATAATAACTAATTAATATATATATATTTTTAATTAATTATATTAAATCTTATGTATTTTATTGAAAGTGACCATTCTTTTAATTTTTATCTTATATTATTTGCAAGTTTATAATAATATTAATTTTAAAAATGGAGGAATGTTCAACATTAATATTTTATATTTAATAAGATAATATTTTTAGTATGAAATGGTGAATATTATTACATAAATAGGCGAAGGAAAGAAAATACGGTTATTGAATTTACACACTTTTTAATACTCGCATTTAAAAATAATTTACAAATTTTTTATTAACGTAGATTTTTGTGTCTGAATAACGCTTTCGGTAGTCGGATACGATTTGCATTATAATTTGTTTTTCTTCTTCATTTAGCGATAATACATTAACTACTCTTAAATTATTGACTATATTTAAACCAACATTATAATTTGGATCATTTTCCCATTCTGAAGGATCCTTATTTATAAAATCTGTGGGAATTGCAAATCTTTTAAAAAACATTAACGTTTTTTGGGAAACAAGCCCTTCAATATCGTTGTCGATGTACTGAATTACATTATTCGAACTAATTATTAATTTTTGGTCATCATTATCATTAAGAGTATCTAAAGCTAATACCATCCGTTTTTTGGCGCCATGCGTAATGTTGGAGTAAAAAAAGGCCAGCGCTGCCGCTTCTGGTGTTAAGTACCATAAATGACATAAATTACAAAATTCGTGCAATGCTACGCTACTTACATTTTTATTAATTGCACTATATGCATATAAGTTTTTTAAAAACTCGAAATCTTACCTAGCAGCTTTTGCAGTAACTGGAGCATGGATCCATGCTTTCAAATACAGTTTAATGATATGTGCAAAGTTTCAAAGTGATTGGACAACGGGAACCCGTGTCGCAATTGAGTTGAAGTTTTGAAATAATAGTGATTTCTCAATATTTTTGCATTTTTACAAAAAGTTGTTTACCTAGCACGAATTCGCTGCACAGTATGGGCTCGCCATGGCTCGCCTGCCGCCAGGCGGCAAAACACCGTGCACGCGTTGCCGATGGAACAGTCCGAGTTCAAAACCGTTCCGACATTTTTCGTGGATGGTTTCTTCTTCAGAAATGTCCACAGAATCCGATACTGTGTAGCGAATTCGTGCTAGATAAACCACTTTTCGGAAAAATGCGAAAGTATTGCGTAGAAATTTAATAACTGTATAAATCGATATATTCAGGAAACTCTCCTCTATCTTTTGAGACTAAATTGAACTTTCTAGCCTTCTTGGTTTTCACGGAATACCTCATTCTTGCCCAAAATCGTGCGCTTTTTGCAAAAACTCATGTTTTTTAAAAACTGACGGCGATAGAGCAATTCTGTTTACGGATTCGTGTTTGGGACGAAATACTCTACTAGGATCTCAGAGTGCATATTGCAGATCCAAATACGTGTTGCACAGTGTAGTTATGACCCCCGATTGCCTGCTGTTTCTTATACGCTGCGTTGTATACTAATTTTAAAAGATAAAACTCAAAGATTACGTCAATATTTTTGAAAGTAATACATACATATTATTATTATACATCTAATAAACTGTACTTTTATTAAAAAATATTCACATAATTATATTCGAAATTGACGAGAAATCACTATTATTTCAAAACTTCACATGCGATGAGGCGCGTCTTCCCGACGTCCAATCAACGTTGCCACGGATTGTTTGTGGCTATACCAAAGAGGAGATATAATAAGAGGCGTCACTCTGGGCGGAACCTTTGAAGTCCTTACTTGACCTTGGCATTTAAATTGGTTGTCTATTCGAGCGGGATATTCAAATCGACTAAATGTACCTTACCGCAGTTTGGTGATTTTTGCCGAAGTTTACCGATCATTGCCGAATGGGCATTTAAATTGGTTGTCTAGTGATTTCCCTAGCTTATTTCTGTCCTTGTCGAGTGACGCCTCGTATTATATCTCCTCTTTGGCTATACACCTACAGGAGTGGTGGTAATGTGTGCGTGAACTGACGCTAGCGCCAAGGCAGCCAAGTGGCCCCAACGCGAAGCCAACCACGGCCAACCAGTGCCGACAACAGATTTCCCGCCGACACTGGTTGACCGTGGTTGGCTTCGCGTTGGGGCCACTTGGCTGCCTTGGCGCCAGCGTCAGTTCACGCACACATTACCACTCGCTAGAAGAAAATGAATTACATAATATTCCTCCCTAGACTAAAAAAAATACCATTAAAACAATTCATGCCTCGCTTACATTCAGAGATATTACTTTATAACACTAATTTTACACCCCAGATAATTCGTTATTTACCACGAAAAACAGATTTAATTCGTACGATTATAATTAAACATGTGAGAAATATGTAACACATCGAAATACGAAATCTTTGCTAATAATACTTTACATTTAACTAATACGTAGTAATAACTCGCAGTTACTATGTTATCTTTATTGTTCATTCAAACATACATTTAACTCCTATCAGTCTCTTAAAAGATTATATATTTTTCAATAGCTTCAAGACTTTCAAGACTCTCAAAGCTCTAGAAATTTCCAGAACTTACTAATAATTGTAAAGAACTCGTGATTTAAAGCGATTCGAAGTGTCTTAAGGTGCGAAATCACGGTGAGATTTTACATGAGATTTTTCTATCATGTGACAAAAATTTCAGCAACAACTAAATATAAATAATGCAAATAGTCCCGAGACATGAGATTTTTGAAAATATATCATGAAACTAATAACAAAATAATTAAAAAATAATTAAATAAAAGTCTCGTGTAAGACACACCAAATAGCACAAAGACATCTTATGTACGTCCGAAGAACCTCCGTTCCGGATGTACTGTACGTTCGGAGAATGTCCCGAGAAGGTCCATATATCCTCTGTACGTCCTCATTAAGTTCTTTAAATGTCGTAGGAAGGTCCTATTTACAAAGTGGGACGTCCTGAGGACGTGCTGTGACAACATTCACAGAACGTTTTCCAAATGTCCGAAAGTAAAGTTAAATACGTCCAAATGGCGTCCTAAAGACGTTTTGCAGATGGTTTAAAAGCGCCTTAAAGACGTCTTCATCAAGTATGGGTTAGGACATTAAGAAAAAAAAATTTGGCGGTGACGGGAATCGAACCCAGACTTCCATATTACGAAGCAACTGCTATTCGCAACTACTCAAGACACTTCCTTGCAAATAATATCAATTTCTAGGTATATAACAATCACGTGACTTACAAGATTGTTTGATGTTCCTAGAACATCCGAAATTTAAGTCCTAAGAACGTCCGTAGGACTTGAGACGCAGACGTTCCTAGAACATCCGAAATTTAAGTCCTAAGAACGTCCGTAGGACTTAAGAAACGGACGTTCCTAGAACATCCGAAATTTAAATCCTAAGAACATCCTATGTATGTTCAAAATGGACGCAGGACGTTCGGATATAAACTGGACATGAAAAGGACGTTCTTGGGATGTGCGGTGCTATCTGGGACGATATTTTTGTCTCATCATGGATTTACACCTTTAAAGTTATCAAACTATTATATTCATTGAATCCTCGTGTCTTCCAGTGTTTATGAACGAAAAGTATATTAAAAATTCGAATGCACAAGTACAAAACAAATTGTAAATAATAGAATAATTCACTAACGTTTGTTATTAACATCTCCAACACATCACAGAACAATGAATTAGATCAATCCACGGATCCTCATGTAGATCACCACCAATGCATTACGATTTCTCCTTGAATTACATAATCATATACACATGTACATAACATAATTTTATAGTAATCAGAGATCCCTTATTACATATTTTGCTGGTCTAAATCTCGCTGCAGTTTAAACACTCGACGCAACGCTGGAGCTAAATATATTATAAAAGACGACTGATTCGACTTCGAAAGAGAACCGAAATAGCAGTGGGTAATTTCTTTCAGGTACGACTGAAGATGTACAATACGTCGACGGAACAAGTGTGCGAGATTCAGCCTTTAGAAGGTAACAGCTCTGCTCAACGATACACCCAGCATCCGAAACGGCGATTCTCTGAACTGCCTACCCCCTCGGTGTCGCCGACTTCTTCTCTAAGAAGACGGGCCTCGGAATTGCCAAGAGCAGTGAGCGTTTCTGGGGCAGCAGGCATCGTCTGCTCCAACACAGATCTGATATCAATCCTGAACTCTTTGACATCCTCCGCGACAGAGATCAACCTCTGTGGCGACGAAGCATCCAGCTCGCGAGACGAGAGCAAATCCAGTTGGTCCGGCAAAACGGCCGAACAGAAGCGCAACCGCCTAAAGAGCTTCCGGTCGAACAGCTTCGACGTGTCGATCCTTCACGGGGCTAAGGGCAAGTTGACCGGATCCTCGAAGGCGACCGCCTCTACCGTTATGGCCCCGTCAAATTGGTTCAGGAAGAGACATCTGCCGATGTCGAAAAAGCAAAAGCCCGAGGATCTGATCACGGCCAGCCTGAACTTAAAGAAGTTCAATAAATCGAAGGTCGTGAAGGTGGTGAAAGACACGCTTGGTAAAACGTCCCCTAGCAGTGACGTCAGGCAAAAGGTCATCTGGGACGACACGAGTGGGACAAAAGTGGATGCTCAGGTTTGTGGTCAGCTGCTAAGTTTACTACCTTCTTTTTCTAAATAAACTGGTCCCACTAGCATTATATCCCCTGTCATACAAGAAGGAACCCGTTTCACGCATGTAGAATGAGCTCGTTGGCTCCGAGGGAGCGTTGGTTGGGGTATAGCCAATAGTAGCGCAGAACAGGTCTATGCGCATGTTCCTTCTTATATGACAGAGCATATAGATCCAGAATTAATGTATTAACGTATAAATGTATTTATAGTCGAACTAACGAAAGAAGGCGCCCGGGGCGGCCCGTAGGCCCAATGCCTGCTCCGTACTTCGTGCGACGTTGCCACGTTGTGTAGCAGATCGGACGTCTCTTTCGATCTTCAAGCGCAACTGTGTCTCTCTCACTCGCTCGATAAAACAGATTCCTTCATCTACAAGTCACTCCGTGCCAAATCGATCACATTTTTAAAGACTTTGATCAGAATGCAATATGTATTTTGTGAATCGCGTGAAATTATGGAAAGGTTTGAGTCATCGCTTAACAGGTTTTGAACTTGGTGACAAAATATAGGACTTTGAATTGCGCAACTTCTGCCTATGTTCGTGAAAAGATGCTGTACTCACGAATTTCTATCTCGAAAACTATCAACAGCATTGCGTTAACTTTCTTTTATTTTAATCGAGAAGAATTAATCTTTCAGAATAAAGTTTCGAAATTGTAAAACTATTTTTCATTTCATTTCCGGCAGGAATTCGATGCTTTAAACGTGGCTTAAAAGTAATTCGTTCCTTTAAAGATGGCTTAAAAGTATTACTCTAGGAATAACACCATTAAAATTTACGTGAAATTTGCAGAATAAAACTGTGGTTATAATTTTCAAAATTACAAAATTAATTTTTCAATATAAAAAAATATTAGTAGAATAGCCCGCACTTTCTAGATTAAAATGAAAACAGAACGAATTCAATACGATAAAAAGTTTCCGAGATAAAAATTCTCAAGTACAGCACGGTTTTATGAAAATAGGTAAAAATTGAACGAATTCAAAACCAGCAAAGCGATGACTGAAATCCCTTCCTAATATTTCAGTTTGAACAAAATCCCTGACATCGAGTGCAAAAAGTGTCCACTCTGTCAAATCTCTATGAGAAGGACGTTGGGTTCGCCCTCTGGAAGAGGAAAGCAATATACACCCGACAAAGACAACGATTACTTCAGGCCCACAGCTAAGTAGTCGAAAGTCATTGGCCAAGGCGTAGGGAGCCGCGTAGGGGGAGCACCAATCGCGAGCCTGGAGTAGCGGCAACGTCGCAAATTCTGGCCCCGGTCCCAAGGCGCCTTCTTTCGTTAATTCGACTATAACTAACCATGTGTTGAAGAAACTTTTCTTCACCTATACTTCATATTCTTCTTATTCAATTATCACTTTGTAATATTGCTTTAATAATGCGAGCAATTTTTACGGTAATGCTTTTTACAATATTCTTATCTATTTATCATTACATTAGTCAATCTGGGAATTTCTTATTCCTCTTAATTTACGCCTACTAGCTTTTTAATAGTTCAATCCTCTTTCTGCCCTTTTCCAAATCATTTTATCTATCCGTTCATATTATTCCCTTATTTTCCTCATGTAATAATAGTAATAATTAGACACTACTGGCGCGCAATAATAATAAAACTGTACTAAGAAAAAACTGTAGGCGTATTTTACATAGAAAATTAAAAGTTTCGTAGGTACTAGGTACATTCAAATACACGTTAAAGCAGCAACCCTAATCCTTATAGACGTTGATACACATTGTCAAAAGTAATTCTAATTTTATAAAAGTATTGAGTTGCGTAATCGTCGAACAGTTCTGTTCAGGCTCGAATTCCGCTTGCAGGTGTTAGGTAGTGCGATCGAGAAAATCTTGACAGCGCAAAGAGGGAGCGACACGGCTGCGTCCAGCTCAACTGGCAAACCATCAGTGTCGCCGAACAAGTCGAGATCCAGCAAAGTGCCAAGTTGGTTCTCGGGCAACAACCAGGACCAAGAACAAACCGAATCTTGCGAACCATCGATCTGTTCTTCCTTGAAAGACCTCTTTGTGAAGTAGTATGTGCACACGAGCGTGGCCTCGTTCCGTTCATTAACGTTTCTTCGTTTAAGGATTCATTCAGAGCTGAACACGACCTAATACCTGATCTGCCGATAACTGGTAATCCCCTTTTAGTTACGTGCTGTGTCAATGAGAGCCTGTAACTTGGTAGTCTGCGACACTTCCTTCTAATTTCTTCACTTAAACATCCTATTCTTTATTACTCTCAGCAGAACCTACTTGTATGGAGATATTACACCTATTAAGTTAGTCATTATTTCGAGATAAACGTTATATCGTTAGGGCCATATGTATAGGGTATCTCTGAATAACGATCGCCGGAAGTACTTGATAAATGATAGTAGATACAAAGAAACGTAACAAGCCTTTCCCTCGTCACTTTTCACGTAGATCGATATTGTAACGGCGAGGAATTCTTTTTCTTCACTTCCAGAGTCATCCAGAAGTTACTTCGTGTCTTTTTAAGCTGGGAAACCACTGTGACGGTCGAAAATAAGGGCTACTTTCGAGACTTTCTTTTATAATGAAATGTAACTTTCTACGAGAATTCTTTATTACCATCTGAAAATACATATATTTAACTATTTTATGCTCCTAGATTGAGAAAATGTTGAGTAGTATGGCCACAGCATACGATGTCGTTAGACTCTGCAAAAAATTTACAAAACGAGCGGTCGCGTAACTTTCCAACGTGTGCTCTGGATTTAAAAATTCGAACGTTCTCTTAAAGTATATTACAATAGCTTCGGTCAAGCGTACAGATTTAATAAAAATATTAATTTTTGAAGAAATGGCGGACTTCGGAAGAAAAGGTATCAAAAATCGAGATGCTCTTTCAATGCTACGATTACTAGATGAATTATTCAATCGAAACACCTGTAGGTACCTACGCTTAACTGAAGATAATTTTATTACGAACATGTCCTGAAAACTTCAAGCGAAAGCGATAAAAATTGACAGAGTTCCGCCCAGTTTGAAAAATGCAGTTTCGAGATAATCGCGTTTAAAGTTTTGGCAGAAGTTATTTTCTGCAACTCAAAGATCGCAGATGTAGGGTAAAGTACCCAATTACTGTGGGGTACCCAGTTACTGTGCCTCTAGCTTATCATTAAGCATAATTAAATTTATATTTCTCGAATAAAAGATATTAAATCTTTTTATTTAAATCCAGTTAATTATTTATTTGTTAAAATTAAACATGTAACACACAGAAGTTCTTAAAATACTAAAAAAATTATTTTACTTTTATGATAATGAATTCGCAAAATTTTCTGTAAAACTTATGAAAAAGCTTAAGAAAATACTGAACGAATGAAGGTCAATATTCAGTAAAATAAATCGTTCTAGGTAGGATTCACAACGTTAATTATATTAGTTAAACATATTTAGATTACGGAAAAATAAAACAGCGATTATCTATTTGAATTTCTGTATTTATGTCCAACAAATTCAGTAACTGAAACGAATTGGGAAGTAGCGTCATTTACGGTGCACAATAACTGGACTAGTTTTCGCACGTTGCGTTAGTTACTGTGTCGCAAACACTGCCGCGCGTGTTAAGTATTCCTAACCTCTAACGCACCTCCGGTTATAGTTTGAAAGAAAAGTACGGTAAATATGAAGAATTTATTAAAGTGGTCATCTCTAATGTGAACTTTTAAGTGACTTATTATGATATTTCATATTTATTCACAGAAAAATTTAACTTAAAAATGAGTGTACCTAATAAAAAGCACAGTAATTGCAGCACAGTATTCAGAAAGGGAGCACAGTAACTGAGGCACAGTAACCGATTTTTGGAGATTATAGGCACACAGTAACTGATTCAAGAACTTCTTTTTTTATATTTGATATTATCCAAAGAAGATGTGATATTTGTTTCATGCAAAAATTTATATCGGTAAAAGAAACATTGAAATTTATCTTTAAATGCATAAGACAAGTCAATTTCATTACTAAAGTTATTTTTATTAGAGAAAACTCCGGAAGTCCTGCAACAGGGTACAGTAATTGGGTACTTTACCGTATACGGTCTCGTCGTGGCCAGTGACTCTCAACCTAGTTCTAAACAATATATAAGCTCATAATCCCTCTTGTTACATACATTTGGATTCTTGGACATAAATTTTTCGGGCGATTCACACCAAGTTACTTATGCGTGTACCAGAGATGGGCAAAACTTTTATTTAAATAAAATTTCGAATAAAGAATAAAAGTTGAAGAAAAATCGTCATTCGTTCGTTGACCCGAGTTAACTTTATTCCGCACATGACGAATAATTTTTTTATCTTTTATTCGTTATTCGAAATTTTATTTAAATAAAAATTTCGCCCGTCTCTGGCGTGTACTCGGTTCTGAGCGCTGGGCTACCAATGCAAAACCTTCCGTAGGTCCCAGAAATTTTCGACATCCACTTTGAAACTGTGCAGGTATATTTTTGACACCCCAAACATTATGAAAATGCACAAAAAAAAGTCGAAAAAAAATTTCACAGTAGCTTCCCTCCTATTAAGAACGCAATATTTTTTTCTTACAGTATCATGATGGTGCAAAAAGAAACGGAATCTGTATATAGAATGTTGAAAGAAAGTCTTCTTACCTATCCCCGTACTTTCTACCATTTACCAAGTACCTATATCGTGCAGTATTTATTTAAAGATACTAGGGATTTTGATGAAATAGAAATAGGTTATGGTCCATATGAAATTAGGGGTGGTTTAAGTCATCATTTTTCTGGTCTCGAATTTATTTAAGAAATACAGTCCGTTAAATTTTGCATATTTGGCCTATTTTCGGGAAGATAGGCTTTATAAATGAGTTTTTCATCGCTGAAACTATCAATCGCACAAAGTTTGTTCTTCTTTTATTTTAATCCAGAAGGATTGGGCTATCTGAACAAATTTGCTTTTAAGCCGCAAAATCGTGGTTGCACTAACATATATTTCTTATTTATTATACGTGTCCTTGAAGTGGTCCTTACGAGGATCCTTTCCGACGTAACAGGAACATTGCTGAGGATAATTTTTTAAAACAGTGCTAATAACAACTCAACTATCGCCTACAAGCTTCAAATTTCATTTTTGATTTTGCTATTTCATTCTACACGGAAGAGATTAATTATTGCTATTCACAATTTTATCGCCTATCATCGTTTCATGGTCGAAGTATGAATGGGAAACAAATACGACAAATCAAACTGGATTTTGGTAAATAAAATGTGGAACTTGACTAACATCAGAATTAGATGGAACTTTGCGCGATTCTTGACGCGGAATTAGATACCAGCTAGCCCATAAACGAATCCCTTTCTGGACCTGAACGGTTCAATGGATGTAGCTTTCAATACCTAAATGTGGAGAGTCGTTTCTTTGATCTCTAAATATGCTTAGCGCAAAGTGTCTAATTCCAATGGTGTAACCGAGCGACACTTCGAAACTGAAATCCTGACTTTGAAATATAACTAAACAATATTGTACAATAAATGTTCTGTGGTGTTGTGTAAAGGGGAAACGCTTTTTTATGAGAAACGGTTAAATGCAAATGGATATATTATCGAGCAATCTGAATGTTTTGAAATCAAACCGATTCAATCCCATGCGTAGCGTGTTGTGGCCCGCACAAAAAATAAAATTATAGTACCCGCAAGGATACAGCGAGGTCGTAAAAGTCGTGGCGCGTCTGTTTACATGTTTCGGGAGTCGGAACGAGCGAATTGACAGATATATGGGCAGTAGGGTGGTCCTTATTTTTCGACTTTAAAATTTGTATTGTCTGACCCTCTTAAAATCTTCTATTCGACAAAAAAGAAATATCTTCGTGTTTTTTATTTGTATATTTTGATATATAAAGGTCGCTCAAGGACTTTATATTTCGCATGTACCACAAGTTTGGCAGCTGCGAATTTCTATAATTGTCACTTGTCAATTTTAATGAGACGGGGCCCATATTTATGTATCAGAATCCGAAAGCTTGCTTTTATCCAAGAGGTTAGGTTACTCTAGCGATGCGGAAAACTAGGCAATTTCAATTTTTAAGTGGCAGTAAAAAAAAAACAACCGATTAATACGAAACTTTGTACTTTATTTAAGTATAATAAGTATTAAAAAAAACCGCTGCAATATTTAAAAAATGTTTATAACTAAGTCCGTACGACGCCATTTTCCGGAACACCTTTTTTTTTAATGTCCAACTGGTGTGCAGGATTCCGGCAAAACGGCTATTACTTGCAACAAAAACAGAAAAGATTTCATTAATTATGATAAATTCCTAAGCATTGACGATCAAACATTTCAATGTTTGTAAAAATTAACAAAATGGCGGGTATTTCAAATTTAGGGTTCGAATTTCGACGAAAAATGATTCAATTCATTGTTTATGTTTCGCAAAACAATTAGAAAATTTAAAAAAACGGATCTTCAATGCTTAATAAATGTAATAGCAAGAATAACTGTAAATTTTCAAAGCGGTTGATCAAATAGAACTCGAGCAATCCTGCACACCGTTTTGAAAAGCACGATTCTGAGAAAAACGTGTTTAAAGTTTGAAAACGCGATTTGCGATGTCGCTTTGGGCTCTGTATCTCCAGAAAAAAAATTTGTGAACACTGGTACCTTGTACATAATGTTTTAAGACTTTAAACTATTGTTCAAGCCCCCAAAAAATCGATTTTTTTCAAAATTCTAGAGTAACCTAACCCCTTAACAATCTGAACAGAATGTACGTCAGAATTTGCGTCTGCATCTGATTCGAGAGCTGTTGATGAGAGAAATTTAAATGTGCATATAAAGCCTTATGCCGCAACAGAATACAGTACAGACTCGTTATAAACTCGTTTCGTCTATGCGATGTGTGCCCGACTTTTAATGCTATACTCTCACTTAAAAGTTAATAAAATTATTTTGTCCTTATTGCAAAAATTTCTATCAATTTATACCGAAGTAGTAATATTTCATTGCCATTGAGCGAGCTATAATCCTTAATATATTTTAACAAAATTTTAGACGAAATTCTTTTAAACAATTTGGAAGCTTCTGAGAGGGTCAGAAGAAATTTTTAAAAAATTTGATTTCTTACCATACGTATTGGGAAACCAAGAATTTTGATACGCCAACTAGTGACAAAAAATTGAACTACTCAGAGTAGGCTGAAATCCGTCGAAGTTTATATGATTATCAGTGTTTATATAGACATGTTGTGAAAAACGAGTGTTTTTAAATTTTTTGGAACACTAAATTTTTACGTATTCGATTAATAAATACTTATTCGGAATGTTTGGTGGGATCCGGCCTACTGTCAATAGTTTGCCAACTTACCACCGCAGCGCTGAAATCTAAGCCACGCCTCCACTTGGTTTCCCAATAAGGATCATACTAATGGGCAGATAAGAGGCTCTGGCCTCACTCAGGGCCGACGTCAGGGCTCAGGGCATGTGGCCTGAGACTCAATTCCTACTGATATACCTACAATGGTATACCGCGCACGGACCTGGGTGCCGGGGCATCAAAGACCGCCGCTGATCGAGTGTTTAATTTACCACCTCGCTATATCTTTGCGGGTAGGTACTATACAAAAAAAGAGAAAGATCGTAATGCGAAAATCATTAACCAGAATCTCTAATCGCGATCGTATGCCTAATTGTTTCTGTTCTGAATTCGACTGGAGACTACGTGTAGAAGTGAGAAGAATGAAATATACGCATTAATGCTTTATTCAGTCCCAAATGAATTTCTGGCAAATCTTTCAAAATGGAAATGCTGCACAATGGACGTCCAGTTTTAGTTTTATTTTAAACCCATTAAAAAAAGAAATAGAAAATGTTCAAATTCTTTTCGGGTGGAATATTATAATTTTGTATATTATTTTATCATTTTCAGCACTAGTTAATTAATAATTTTTTACATTTACACGCTGCACATTTCTTTCTTTTTTATTTACGTACCATCGTCTTTTTTTTATTGTCTTATTTGTTTGTACCCTTAAGAAATTCCTCGTGTATTTCCAGGTATGAACATTTGAAAGAAAAATCCATTTAAGAGTCAAAATGAACCTTAAGCGGACATACCACTATTTTACTTTGAACATAATAAACAAAGGTATATTTTCATCAAAAAGATGCGGACCTCTGTGACTACACAAATATTGGCTAAATATGTGTGATATAAACTCATAAGAATCTGAGCTTTCAAACATTCAAGCTTTTGGAATTGAAATTAGTAAATTTTATATGTTCTTCTTCATAGGTTGGAAAGTTTAAGCCAGCTTTCCAATAACGATATTTGTATATTAATTTATTATAAACGGTAGTAGTACTTTATGTAGGTTCGTTTCTTACATACCGGGTGTCTGAACAGTTTCCATACAACTTTAGCCAAAATGTTGTATGGCTAAAATGGAGTCAAAAATGTTCTACAAACGTAGGCTTGTAAATAATTTATTTGAAAGTTGAAGCAGAAATATAAAATGTGAGGGAACCGCAGTAGGTGCTTAACTATTCTTACATTTCTAAATGACGACCGCTCCCGTCGGCACAAGTCTGATATGTTATAAATTTGAATGGAACTTCATTGTAATTTTACCTAATCTTGACAAGTGTAACATTAATTACCTCCACTAATTCAATTTGTGTAAAGGACCGCATTTACCACAAGGCGCATTAGGCGCAAGGGGCCTCACTAGGGTTTGTCAGTTTTTAAAAACCGGTTATTTTTATAAATTTGTAAAATTCGAAAACCGGGTTTTAAATTTAAAAAATCCGGTTTTATATATTACAATTAATATGTAAAAATGAATTAATTATTTAATTAAAAACGTTAACATTTTGACTTGAAATCGCCTCGGACACAAGCATATTCTAGTAGATAACAGTTTGCTGTAAAACTAATCTTCATGAGTTCATATTTTCATAAATGAAATAAACATTTATAATGTATATTTTGAACGGATTTTAGTTATTTTAGTTTTTTTTTCATTTGGTTTTGTTTGCCGTGTATTTTATTTTGTTATATTTTTGTAATTCCATAAATATTAAAAAAAAAACTGAAATTTTTTACTATAAGTGGGTAGAGATAATTATTTTATATTTTCATTATATTTGTAAAAATTCGAAAACCGGTTTAGTCGGTTTTTTTGGGAATAGTATAATTCGAAAACCGTTGTTTTCAAAAGTCGGTTTTTATATAAACCCCAGCCTTCACTCTCTCTGGGGCCACATTTAAAAAATTTGTATGAATTTGATTAACTGAAATAGACTTGCTCTTTTGGGGCCTCATAGTAATGTTGCACCTCAGTAGGGCCTTCAAAAGTATAAATGCGGCCCTGTTTATGTATTTTTCCGCATTATAAACCTTTTCCTCACCAATCCCTACAGATAAAAATTGAAAAGTGCTAGGGTTCTGGAAATAGGAGTCTTTGACAAAAGAAAGACTTTTCTCGCAAAAAAACCTTCGAGTTAGTACTTCCTTAATCAATTCCTTACTTGTCGTACATTATGTTCAACAGTCATCTAATTGTATCGAGCCATTTGCATTTGCAGTTTTTTTTTAAAATGGTGATCGAACCGAATCATTATAAACTAACTATATCATTTACATTGCACATTTTTTATGACTTTTTAAGAAAATATTTATAGACCTGCGTTTATATAACATTTTCGGTTTCTTTTTACCTGTAGACCATGCTGACAAAGATTGTACGAAAACGTGTCAGACATACTGAGTGTATACATTAAGTTTCACGTAGAATTACCATAAATTAGTTAACTAGATTCTCGCGATTAGAGGGTGACAATCCGTCATAATTGAATCCGTCAATCTAACGGGCTTTCTCGTATTTTCATACGTGTACAAATTGAACTATCCGGGTATCAATATTGTTCCAGTTTTCGTGAAAAAAAAAAAACACTCAAGGGACACCACTCAAAAGAGAAAAAAAAGAAAATATAATGCGTGTATTTATTTGCCTTTGCTGGTCAAAGGCTCGTCAAAATAATTGTAATATATTATATGAATATTTATATATACTTGTGTGCATAAAAATCGACGTGTACTTTTAATAACAAAGCGGTGACTTCATTTGTATAGTAAAATATAGTGAAACATTGTGTAGATTATTTAAACATAAATAATGTCTGTGTTGCGTCGATCGGTCATTGTTCGAAATACCCTTAGCATATTCAATGATATGGATAAGTGAAAATAATTATGGCGATATCATCGATATACGTATGTTGGAAAGCAAAATGGATTTACTAAATATACATGTTTCATTAAATATATGACTGTTACGTAAATGTGTTGTTACTTGTAGGAAACAATATTCAAATGATCCTCATGTTGCGTAATACTTATGGTTCTACTTTTCGCAACATTAATAAAACCCACGAAGTCCTTATGATGTGTTCTTTAAACGATATACTTTCGAAAATTAATATTTTCGCGATAAATGATTCTACCCTCATCGTTTAAAATTGATATACTTTTCCTAAATACAACTTTTCTTCAAACAACACTGGTCTGTGAGAAATGAAGATTAGTAGTCTGAATTTTGTAAATATAAGAACGTGATTAAATAACACTAAAGTAATTTAATTAATTAGGTAATTGCGCGACAGAAATTAGAATGGTTTACGATCTACGGTCCATCAACTTAATTAACAAAAAACTATTACACTATTTCAACGTGTTTTTTTTACGCGGTTGAGAATGGCGTCTACCAGTACAAAAAAAATTCATACGTAGGAGAAAGGCCCGTGTATGTTGGAAAAACATTTATTTCACATATTTGCACAAAAAGAATAATAATGAAAGTTCAGAAAAATATATTTAAATTTTATTCCCTGTCGCTGTTAGTACCTACTGTACTCGAAAGCAGTCAACCTTTTTTTTAACTGGTTCAAAGTTACTATCTCCATCACTAAAAATATTTGGCACTTCTACTTCAGCTTCATTATCAGCGTGACGCTTTTTGGACGAGTTTTTTTTTTCAAAATTGCGGAGTCACAACCGCAGTGGCAAATTTGATTTTCGGTAGCGGCGGTTGCCGCATTCAGGGATCGAATAGAAAGATATATATACCTAATATATTTTATAACTGCCTAAAAATTAGACTAAATAAAAAAATAAGTGTAATACAAGAAGAACATTTTTCAGTTTAAACTACAGATAATAACTCTATAGATAGTTCTTAGTGTCTGACAAATAATTGAAGTAAAATGGGTATATAGTTTAAGAACCTAAAAGTTATTCGAACTAATGTATAAATATTAATATTACCAAAAACCGCTACAGCTGGCTGGGAAAATAAACATATACTTGAAATCATAATTATAATTATAAATTTACAGGAAAAAATATAAATCTCTATACATAGGGTAAGTCAGGGGAAGATGGTCGTATAGGAGAGATGGGCAGTGACAGTATTTTTTAGAAGGAAACGCCTGACGGCGCAGCCTCCACGTGGGTACAAAGTGTCGTAGAATAACAACATTCTCAGTTCACAGTGTTGGAATAGAATGTTTTTAAAGGATTGTAAATCCACTGTGAAATTTAAGCTACTGCTTCAAAATGTTTGGTCTATATTTTGGTCACCTTGTTTATGTTATTTATGCTGAATATTTTTAGTTCTCAAGATATATTTTGGATAGTGTATTGTTTACAGTGTTTTTAACCTTAAAGTATTCAGGGTTACGTTTGTAACCCTATGGGAATGGCCATCTTAACAGGGCCTTAACGGAGAGACGGTCAATTTTTGTTCGGGAGTGATGGCCATAGCTGTATTTGATGTAATTTCAGATATTTTGAAGGTTGTTTTTGTATTGGGAAACCAAGAATTTCGATACGCCAACTAGTGACCAAAAAAATGAACTACTCAGAGTAGGCTGAAATCCGTCGAAGTCCATATGATTAGCAGTGTTTATATAGACATGTTGTGAAAAACGAGTGTTTTTAAATTTTTTGGAACACTAAATTTTTACTTATTCGATTAATGAATACTTATTCGGAATGTTTGATGGGATTCAGGCCTACTGTCAATAGTTTGCCAACTTACCACCGCAGCGCTGAAATCTAAGCCACGCCTCCACTTGGTTTCCCAATAGCCTAGAATGATCCTAGCAATGATCCCAGTCCATCTAATATGGTCTTCACTAATTTAAAACCGAATGTACACTTGAATCAACCAAGCACCACGGGTCTTGTTGCTGAAATTGATGAAGAAAGTACGGCAACCCAACTCACAGCAAAAGTCCAAAGAAGTTTTGAGCGGGTAAAAACGAAAGTGTTTGAAAACTAGAAAGAATCTGTGATAACCAGGTAAGGTCTACAACTTGTTAGCCTGAAAGGTACATATGACCACCTGTCCCGGACATTAAGGGAGAGATGGGCAACGACACTTTTTTTTCATTTCTAAAATTTGTGTATTAAATAATAATTTTTCGTTTATTGATATTAACGGATATGTAGACAAAGGATTGAAGTTTTGTTCTACATCATTTTCGTTGTTTTATTTCAAATGGGTTGGCTGTAGGAGGCTCCAAACTAAACTATGACCATCTCTCCCGGACTTACCCTATATAAAATTCTTGTGTCACTCACTGATTCATCAACGCCCAGCCTTTTACAACGTAGGTGCTCGATAAGAAGCGATTTTTTTAACTTCCATCCCGAAGAGGGTAAAATGTATTTTCTAGGAGTGCTGAATATCTCTTAGGCCCAATTATTTAGATATCAACTCGGTTTTTAGTTAAAACTTTTTACTTACAAAGGTTACCCACACAAATGCCTAAAAATCAACATATACATATATAAATGTTCGTTAAACAAAGTTCACTTTACAAAAATTACTTCAAAAAGCAGATATAAAAGTACCCGAGGCACGGGTATTTTGCTAGTATTACTATAAACTTATCTGTTCGTTGAAAAATAATAATTTCCCCGATAGAAATTCACTGGAAGGTGGAAAACATAGGTATTACATAAAGCACTATAATACAATTATCACTGTGCGTATTTCACAAAATATGTTGCCAAAACGTGATCAGCTACGGTTGAAGAGGGTAGTGAATTTCGTGAAAAAGCTGCAGTGTTATTCTTACGTTTCAAAAAAAAAAAAAAAAAAACAGCAGAACACCTTTCCCTCGGGTCGACGCGAACGAGGGAAATTTGTCCATCAACAAGTTTTATGCACTCGATCTTTGAAATTACAATCAATAATGAAAGTAGTTACTAAGGTCACCAACCTTGTCAGAGGATCGAGGACATCCTCGGACACTCCGGGACTTATTTCTGTTAATTTATGTGTGGACCGGTGGAAGACTAACATCGTACGTAAGTCACCTGCAGCGGTTTTCGGTAACGCGAATTGCATCATTAACAAAAAAATCAAACTTTGGAAATGCTTTGCAAATTAATAATTCTCAAGTTTTTATTCTACTGAGAAGTTGGAAAGTGAAATTAGAGAATAATTTAAAAAAAAAAAGTAAAACCGCTGCACTGGGATTTGAACACCCGACCTCCAGTTTGCAACTCATACGCTCGGGTTACAACAATGCGGATGTAGTGAACGTGGGGGTAAGCATTTGTCCCACGCAAGGTTGCCACGAAAATCCCTACTGTAGGGCGAACACCTACAGCACGTGACGTCATTCCACCCGCCGCCGAAGCCAAGCCAAGTGACGTCACATACATGCCACGCCACTGCGACGAATTGTGGTACATACTAATCTGTACATAATCACGTCCGAACCCCAGGGACACTTATGTTTGAAAAATGTAAAGTCCTCTAACTGCCATGTTTCTATTAAAATGAACTGAATTAATATATGTAATATTGACGAGATCTAAAAGAAAACACAACATTATAATGGAAATATTATTTATTTACGCATTTATTTTGCTCAAAATATTCAAGTAATGTATCCTATTTTAATATACTATTTATACGTGTAAGGCGATAAAACGCATTTCTCTATTTAGTATTTACAAATGTACATAAATTATACATAATTTATGTTACAAAATATATACATAGGATATAAAACTTATAGTACAAAACTTAATATTACGGTTAAAGTACAATATAATGTACATATAAACAGGAACATATGTGTATATATACATATTAACAACTACAATATATATATTTATAAATGTAATATTTTCTAATTTTCGCTAATCTCGTTGTCACTTTCCTCTGTATCATCCGGCAATAAAATCCCAGCAAGTTCTTCCGGTATACATTCTTTCCTATACATGTTGTTGTTAAATAACTTTAACATGTTATCCGTAATTTTGTAATCTAAGCTGTTTGCATTTTTGTTGTCCAAATCTAATTTAATTCTGGTCAGCGCAGTTATCGTTTGTGGCATCAATCTGTTTCTCTCTTTTGTTTTTATTTCTGTTACAGTGGAAAACAGTCGTTCAACATCAGCGTTTGAATGGGGCATCGACAAGCACAACTGCGCTAGTTTCGATATGTTTTTAAATATATATTTCCCGGAAATATCGTTGGTGTTGCTAATTTGGTGCCAGAACTTAGGTATACTCAGTACTTGCAAGTTTTCCTTTTCCTCGCGCGAAAAGTAAAATGGTAATAAACGCCACTCATTTAATACATTGCTGCAATTAAATTTCGACTTAAATTTGCTTAAAATACAATTTAATTGGTCATTCTGATGTTTAGTAATATCCAAAGCAATGTGCGGGCTTAAAAATGCTAGTGAATTTAAAAATGGCTCGTTAAATGGCAATCTTTTGGCAATATTTTCGAAGGCAGATTGATAAAATTTCTTTATATTTGTATAAAATTCTGTATGTTGGTCAGCTTCTAAAGTACTATTTACAATTTCATTAATTGTTTTCATAGATTCGGCTCCAATAAAAATTGTTTGCATCGGCACTAAATTGGCTTCATTGTACACATCTATTTCGTGTATATTGAGTGCCGTTATATATTCGGACTTTATGAAATTCCCTCCCAATGATCGTAACAATCTCAAGCATTCAGGGAGCAGGCAATGAAGGAGAACTTTCGAGCTCTGAAATAGCGCGTTGATCCCAATAAATATGTTTAATACGTAATTTAAAAACTGCACGTATGCTTTGGTATAAAGGCAATTAAAATTTCGATATATTTTGCTTGCGTTTTTGGACTTTCCCTCTGTTGCTGCCTCTGCAAAGACAGCACATAAAACTGTCCACTGATTTAAAACTGTTTTCACACGTTCGGATAGTGCTAGCCATCTAGTTCTTGATGGCTGTAGAAGCTTTTGGTTCGCAAAATCTTGCGTACCTTCCAAGGGGCTCTGTTGTTTAGGATTTCGCGAGAAGTACGTGTAAATCGAATGCAAAAATTCCTCTACGTGGGACGGCAAGTATTTGCACGCATTCGATGTAACGAAATTCATAGAATGGCAAATGCACGGGAAGACAGAGATTTCTTCATTCTCTGCTAACAAACGAGAAACCAATGAATTCTGCCTTCCCAGCATTACATTTGAATTGTCCACGCATACACCGACGATGTCGCTTACGGGTAAATTATATTTCTTTAAATAATGTAAGAGACACTTGTGCAAGTTTTCTGCTGTGCATTCCTTAATTCTAATCGAATCTAATAAATATGTGTGTATCTGATCTTCGTGAACATATCGAATTAGAAACCATAAAAGTTTTTTATCCGATATGTCCGTGGTTTCGTCGATTAAAATAGAAAAGAATTTGCCGTGCAACATGTCCGTGGTTTCTAAAATAACGGATTTATCTAGAACGTTCTGAATGATTGCTGAGATTTTACTTCGTTTAAGAGACATGCGTTTAACTACATTCGGGTCTGCCGGTGCTACTTGCGGCGTTTGAATAAACTGTTTGAACGAGTTGAAGGATCTGTTGTGTTCAATTATGTTGACGCAGAACCTTATTTCCGACACCTTTACGCTGTCTGTAAAATTTCTGATTGGTTCAAGTGTTGCTGGCGGTGTTTCTCCTTTTCTATATTGCATATTTATGCTATGCTTCTTGCGTTGTTGATGTTTCTGCAGCTCGCTCTTGCCCCCCACAACAGTTTTGCAGCAAACTATGCATTGTGCTCTGTACGGATCCTCGCATTGTCGAACCCAGAGTTTGAAATCCGGGTCCTCCAGCCAAGCTTGGCGAAATGCTTGCTTCCTTGATCTCCTTGATTGCCTTGGTTTCTTTGCCGGAGGGCAGACGTTATCGCTGCCTGTTCGTGAAATACTAATTTTTATTCGCACGTTATTAAAAAGCAATTTGAAGAAAATAATTATTGGACAAAGAATTCAAGAAGCTTTTAAAGATATATATCTTACTTGATTCGTTCTCTACATCCGAGGTTTTAATAGCTGTACTGCTTGGTCCAGCGACGCTGATATCAATGCCTGCACAAAACTTCCATTATTAGCACATTTCTAATATCACAACAATACATACTGAAGAAACATCGAAAGAATAAATATTAAAAGAAGAAACTAATGGGCACAATGTTTAGCATATCCTTGTTAAAAAAGTTACCTTAATTTTTCAAGAAATCGTCATTTTTAAAATTATACCAATGTAAAAGTATTAAATGTTTGTCTTACCTGATTCCTTAATCATTCTACAACTTTAGCGAATCGCTGAGAAACTCTAATAAAGGGCACAATTCACGAAAGTCTCGCGTGGCGTTTAGAAAAGTTGAGAAAAGTACGATTCGAAAGCGTGGCGTCACTTCGCATCAGCGTCGCTTGCATTGGTCACTTGGCCTCGCTTTGGCGTCACTTTGCTTGGCTTCAGGGTTGCCAGCAGGCAGCGATGCCAGGAATTTCCCTGTCACCCGGGGGACATACGCGTAGCGGAGGGGGAACCAACCTTGGCGTCGATTGGTTTGGAGCCAGCACCTACTTTGGCGTCGATTGGTTTGACGTCATGACGTCGTCACGCGCACGCGTGGCGTCTTCCCCCTCCAGTAGGGTTAGGATCTTCCTGGCAAACCTGCTTCGCTTGGCGCCGGCGTCGGTTGGTATCACGTTACGGCGTCATCGCACACGCATACACCGCCACTGCTGTAGGCTGTAGGTGTTCCTCCTCCACTACGCGTAGGGAAAAGCCTGGCAACCCTGGCCACGTCCCACAATTCTGCCCGCAGCCGTCTGCTATGCTGAACATAAATCTGGCAAAAGGGCGAGAGTTCGGTCTCGGTAGAAACATAACCCAACCGGTGTGGCTGCCTGCGGGTTTAATAAATGTTTATTTGTGCAATTAATGAAAATAAAACGTGATATTATTTTATTAATTATGCTGATTTTTCTTCTATTTGTGTGTAGCACAGTTGCTTTAGAGGCTACGTTTCGTCTTTTTCATTTTAATTTCTTACAGTAAGATTTTTTAATTAACAATGCCACGACGTCGCTGATTTCCGGGTGCGAGGGAAATTTTGACAGCACTTTAAAATCTGACAATTATATATCCGTTTATTTATTTGCAAAGAATGAATTCCGCAAAAACATTGGACGCCTACACAGCACTCTGCTATTTGTAGTCTTCATTTTGCTGATAATGATATTTGTAGATATGAAAAAGTTGCATCTTTTAAAGGAATACTTGGGAATGTTTTACTGAGGTGTCCAAAGCTTGTAGAAAATGCAGCACTTTCTGTTGTTCCCAATTTGCCAAACTTATCTTCCAAAGCCTGTACTGCCACAAAGAAAAAAAACTGAACAACGTAGAGAAGAAGTCATTCAAAATCATGAACATTTAGTTTAAAAATTTGAAGACTTACATGTAATTGCAATTTTTTTAGATTTAATAATAAATAAGTATGAAGAGGAACTTGAAATTTCAGAATGTTGGGATATTAAATTAACGAATTCCAGAATTTATTTTTATAAACTCGATTCTGACAATGATCTTTTAGTACTTAATATTCAAATTGTAATGAATGACCAAATGAAATTAAAGTTTTTTTCGTAAAGGTAATGAAATTTTATTTAATGATTGCCTGTTGACATGAAATTGTCTAGGTGGTCTGAACTTCAAAATTTACTGACACAATATAAATTCGTGCCGCTTCATGTACCTGCCCTGCTGGAACTGCCAGTTAGAACCGCATTGAATTTTGAACTGGATCTATCTGGTTCAATGCGGTACTACCTGGATTTCCAAGCAGAGATTTTTGGCAGTTCAAAAAAGAATCCGGTTCAATGCGGATATCCAGATCGATGGATGAAACAGGATTTGCAGGTCCAAAATTCATCAGTTTCTATCAGCAATTGCCATTTGTATAAAACCGGAAGGTTCGTAACTGAAATTGCGGATCAAAAATGTTACAGATTCAATCTGGAAATCCACAAGCTCTTTCGAGTCCGTCGCAATCCGGATTGGCAGAGCAAATAATTCACGGAATGCTTATGGGGTTCGAAGAGAAAAAATTTAGCCCGGTTTCCAATGGATTGGCGGATAGAAAATTAATGCGGTTCCTTCCGGTTTTACGAAACTCATACTTCGAAATAATTGATTTGGTTCGAACACCGCTAGGTGGCCGCGATACTGGTAACTCCTCTCGCGGCAGCGATGTGCGCCGCGAGACATAAAATCGGCGCCGCGAGCTAACGAGGCAGCTTGCTCCGTGATCAAGACTTCGATGCAAGATTGATACGGCAGAATCTCTTGATATAGTAGGTTTAAGAATAAAATTATATCAAACCTCAGCTCACGGTGTAAGTGGTAACGGTTATTCAATGACTCTTTCATAACCTGAGCAAATCGGTCGAGGGACCATAAATGTGTCGCGAATACAACTAAAACCAGGTAGTAAAAAAAGTTACTCAAGAAGTTTACTAGTAATATGCGAGTTACTTCGTGTAAATCCGAGCAGAACCGATGACAAATTGTGTTAGGAAATACAGATAGAAACCATGAAGATTTTTACCTGCATATCCGGTTTGAAACTGATAGAAAATATTTCAACTGGTTCAATCTGGATTTTACGGGAAGAAAACCGCATCAATCCGGATTAAAAATTTTTTGATGCGGTTCTAACTGGCAGTTCCAGCAGGGTGTTTAAATAAATTCGTGTTCTTTTACTAGCATTAAAAATAAATTTCAGAATTGTGACAACAACAGTTATGATTGTGATGATTTTTCAGTTGACATAACTCGCTTTTTAGAAGTATTTAATAATGAAAATTTATCTAAATATGTTTTAGACGATTCGATTAAAATTTATATATGTGCGGTTATGGGTCTCATTCTGTTCCCAAAAATTAAATTGTAGTATCTGTAAGATATTGATTGTAGATGATAAAGGAACTGTAGCAAATATATATTTTGGTCATTTACAAAAACCGGCCTTTCTGTTCCCACTGAAGAAGTAACAACCGTATTAATTTATGTGTGCAATAATGGGGGCCATAATAAATGATAATAACTTTGAATCTCAGTTTTTGCGGTCTGAGAATCACAAAAATATTTTACGTAGATTAAAATATCTTACAATTAGTATTAGATCAGATTCGGATTATTTAGCATTTTTTGAAACGCGTAGTATATAGAATACCGCGATATTTCGTTTAAACGATTATCTGGTTTTTCAAATATTTTATTAAATGACTATGTACAAAGTATAAACAATAACCAGTTAGATATGAATAAAAATGTTACTTCCAGTAAATGCAAATTAAACTAGTAACAAGTTTAACTTATCAAATGTGTATTTTTTAAAATGTATGTATCTGGTTTGTTTATTTTATTTGATTAGAACCCTATTTGAAGATTTAACATTCTATTTACTCGTTCATTTCACACTTTATTTCTGCTTCCTTTCATTCAGATCATATCATTGTTATTTTTTGTTTTCATTTTTGATTACATCGTTACTTTTGTTACGTTTTTATTTTATTTTATTTTATATAGTGGGCTAATAGGGCTGTTGGCGAACCACCCACATTATGATAGAAACGGTAACGCGCCACGGTAATATCTCTGAGGTGGTATGAAAATTTACCGTATTTTATAAATACTATGAAAATTTCTACTATTACTTACAAAAAATTGTAGTAGTTATATATTACTTCGTATGTAATTATTACAAAATTTTGTATATTTGTATCAGTTTCTATAAAAAAAAAAACGTTAATCAACGTCCATCAACAAACTCCACCGCAAGACCACGTAAGACTTGCCAGACTCACAAGATTCAAGAGTCGGACTCCCGAGTTCCGATGCTTGCGGAAGCGGAGTTGCCACGTTGTTCGGCACGGCTAGTATTAAAGACGGCTGTGTTCTGGCATCACTGCTTTGTGGTCAGACGGTGTGACGAAATGTCACATCATCAGGCGTCCAATCAGTTCGCTAGTCTTTTTTATCAATTTTGCTGAAATTTTTAGTTGGGTAATTATTTACAAAAGGGTCAGCTTCACAGATTTCGATGACCTTGAAATATGTTGTCGGGGGCATGTTTCTGAACAACTTTTTCCTATATACGTTACCGTCGCTCGGCTTTAGCTTCCGAGATATTCGCAAAACACTGTGGTCGGTAGTTGATTGTAGTTTAACGCCCCTCATGGGGGGCCAACTTTTGGGAGGTTTGAGATAAGAAAATGTCTCGGGGGGGCCGCTAAACTAAATCTCGAAAACTAAAGCCGAGCGACGGTAATATGTATAAGAAAAAGTTATTCAGATTGTTGACCTTGGCAAAATATTTGAAGATCGTCGAAATCGGTGAGAATAAACATAAATAGTAAATTTAGATATTTGCAAAAATTATTAGACAATAATTGCTGTAATTATTCCCTTGATCCAGTAATGACTTATTTCAAACTCGTTTTAACATAAAACTTGGAAAGTATACAATTAACGTATAAATCAGACATTTATATTTCCATTTTTATAGTTTCTGTTAGACAATAAAAATATATTTATAACAAAGTATCTTTCAGTATCATGTAGCAAGACATTAATAAGTAAATAAAACCTTCGGTTTCAAAGTTTCAGTTAACATACAGAAATACTGAAAAAGAAGGAATGTCGATATTACGAAAATATAATAGTAGTACTTACACAGCTCGTAAAGGTTGGTAAGCAATATACAACAACAGTTCTGAAAACAATTTTATTTCATAGAAATCCGAACTATTGTAATCGTTGCAACTACATTCTTCAACGTTGGTGTTACATCAATGTGAGATGGAATTGAAATTTAAGACGCATATCTGCCATTGCAGTTTAGATTAACCAAGTACGTGTTACCGATTATTCCGTGCTTAGAGAAAGAAAGGTGTATACATATAAAAACAAATGATGCTCTACACAACACGGACATTCCTTTCGCGAGTCTAAGTGTAAAAGCACAATGGAAAAAGTGAGAATATTCTAATCTTGCAAACAAATGCATTGTACAGTAATCGCGCAACACTCGCCAGTGGCGAACGTTAAAATGCAAATGTTTACTTGCTTCACTCTTAACGGATATCGAAGTATGAATAGCACACGCAGAAAAAATTATTTTATTAAACGCATCTTTCGCGCGTGTACATTTTAACGCGCATACCATCTAATACCATTAAAAGAGGAATATTGTATGGAAGAATGTGGAGCTAACACTTTTTCAGCTATTTTATATTCCGTTTTAATATACAAGACGTGCGCTGCTCAATAGGGGTAAAGTTACCAATGGAAATGAAATTAAACAGTTATTCGTGAAAGAAAGACGATGCTAACAAATTCTAGCTCACAGTGTATAAAACGTTCAATCGATCGTAATAAAAAGTAGTACAATGCAGGTGATTTGTTTCCTCCAGTTTCAAGTTATACACTTCTTTCGGCAGAGAATTTAAATCGATAGCGTTGAAGAACAGAAAAGTGATCATTGGAATGAATGGGTCATACAATAAAGACAGCAACAGTTATATGCAACAGCTAAATAAAAATGCAGTCATTATAGCACGGTATCTAGTTGAACGATCTACAATTCTCCACTGTCGGCTACCACAATCTTCTTCGAAGTCTTCCCACTTTGGGATCCCATTGTCTCCAACTGGAACACAAAGCGGACAACCGTTAATCTCCTCGCTACGAAAAGTGAACGGGCATTCTGCGGGCGGCTATACTTCCGAAATCCGGTCAAACCCGATTGGGCTGAAATTTTGCAAATAGGTTCATGTTGCATAAAAAATAAAGTTTGCGAGAAGGATTTTTGGCGACTCGAAAATTTTTTTATTCCCATTTCAATGCCATTCCCTACCTTACCGACAGAGCGGAGAATCGGATACGACAGTTATTCAATGCATTCTCCTTATTAATCTCCTAAAATCTATAAAACAGAGATCAACTTGGAAAGAGATATCAGCTTGATACTGGGTATTAGTATTGGTTTGGAAACTTTAAAATAAATGTTCTCGGCGCACAGATTCGGTCTGTTTTAAAAAGGAAGAATAAAAGCTGTTGTGCAAATTTTAACAATTAAATTTCCAACGTTTCGGTCAACGTGATAAGCCACTCTCCAACCGACTCCGTGTTCGCACGTTTAACACGTGTTTATAAAAGCAAACGCAGTTTTCTTCTAGATTTAACTTATGGTCGCAATATTGACCGAAACGTTGGAAATTTAATTGTTAAAATTTGCACAACAGCTTTTATTCTTTCTTTTTAAAACAGACCGAATCTGTGCGCCGAAAACATTTATTTTAAAGTTTCTAAAAATTCTTTACGGTCGAAATTCTAAATTATTTTATTTAGTATTGGTTTGGGTTAGATCGGGGCGGGGGGGGGGGGGCGCGGGCACGTAAAGCACGGTAGCGTGACTCGTGCGCCTATTCCAGAGATAGAAACAATGTCGTCGGTAAGGTAGGGAACAACATTGAAATGGTAAAAAAAAATATTTCGAGCCACCAAGAATCCTTCTCGCGAACGTTATTTTTATGCAAAATGAAGCTATTTGCGAAACTTCAGCCCAATCGGATTTGACCAGTTTTCGGAAGTTTCGCCCTGCCTATCGAATATACCATCGTAAACTTGATTTACTGAATTTAAAAAAATTCTTTATTCCGAACTTCGAAGTATTAACAATTTCCAGGTAAATTTATCGGGAAGCCTGCTTTAACGAAAAGAAATGATAGAATAATACCAGACGAGTACGTTACCTTCTTAACAACATCCATTCCTTCAACGACATTTCCAAATACAACATGTTTGCCGTCAAGCCAACTGGTCTTGATGGAGGTAATGAAGAACTGGCTGCCATTCGTGTGCGGGCCAGCGTTTGCCATGGAAAGAATTCCGGGCTGGGTGTGTTTCAACGTGAAGTTTTCGTCGTTGAATCTCGGGCCGTAGATCGACTTTCCACCGGTGCCGTTGTGATTGGTGAAATCGCCACCCTGGCACATGAAATTCGGGATCACCCTGTGGAAGCTGCTTCCTTTGTAGCCGAAGCCCTTCTCGCCGGTGCAGAGGGCTCGGAAATTCTCTGCTGTCTTTGGCACGACGTCGCTTCTCAACTAGAAATTAAATTCAGATTATAATGTACAAAGCACTTTCCAATGTAAAATTAAATCGCGAATAAGTTAAAAATTCATTAGAATCTACCATAATGAAACTTGAACGCTTTGGAAGCTGCATTTATTTAATTCGCCGATTTTTCGCAAAAATACTTCGTTTCTTAAAGCCTCGTGTTGCATTCGATAATTAGTTTATTTGCATTCGTTTTGCCACTTACTATATTTGTAATAGATTTCAAACATTTCCATTCGAAATCTTACACAGCATCTAAATATAAATGCTGACTGACCTTAATGTGAATTGCGTGAATTACATCGACCACTTTTACATTCCGAGTAAACCGCGCTTTGTTCCGATATTGTTTGGTAATAATATATTAAACGCCGTTTAATTCAGTAGAGTGCGTTAATATAATCGGAATAATTAATCTTTCGAGAGATTATGCAGGTTTCTTGTGCTCGATGAGGCGTAAATAAATTTACTATTTATATAACAATATTTATGCATTATCGATAGCTGTATATATATATATAAAGTATAATAAATCACTTTTCCATCCCTGGATAAAGGAATTTTTATTTCCGCCTCGTATCATTTCGAACGTGCCCGGAAATATTTCGATTTTTCTACCGTTTTTCGAACAAATTTCGAGGAAAAAAGTATACAACTCTATTGTTCCACTTTACCGCGACACCTAAAGCCACCGCGATACCTAAGAAAAGGCAATTCATAGCGACGGTTTAAGCTTTCACCTGTAAAGGATACATAATCGAACGTGTCAGCAGCAACCAGTGAATGGAAAATTTTGTGATTCGGTAGAAATTCAAGTACGTCGGAAATATGATAGGAGCTAAGCAGCCGTGCGGTTTTTATCGAGGCCTGTTACGTCATACGGAAAATAGATTTTATTTTACACGCGCAAGATAATTTGGAGTGCGCTAAACGTGAGTAGCTAACGGTTTTATGGTACTCAATCCGGAAATCAAGTCGCATAACCGGCTTTGAAGGAAATCCAAGATGGCTAGTCATGCGGGGATTCTGGCGACAGCCCGTTTCGTATACGAAAAAACCGTTAATTGAGGGAAATTGTTGCTCACCTCCATCACGATACGACCCACAGGCTTGTCGTCTGCGGTCATGTCGAAGAAAACACGCAGTAAACTCATTTTCTCGGCAGCTGCGGCGAATCCTCGTGCGAGCAATGCAAATGACGATCGTCTCGGCCGGGCGGTGGCTCCCAAATGGCTCAAATGGCTGAAGGTCGAATCAATTGACAGCCGGCAGATCGACCTCAACGCCATGTTCGAATGTTGCTATACCTCTGAAATCGATTTTAAGCAACTCAATCTTTCGTTGCTGGACAGTAATTCGGCCTGTATTGGATTTTTCGGATAACCAGCTATTCTTTCGTACGATTATTATGTAATAACACGGAGATTTTCCGTTTGGTAGCGACAATTATTGAACGAATAAACGTGCTTCCCACGTTCGACCAATCCGCTGCCGCGTTTTCTCTGCTCATACACAGTAGCCAATCATGTGCCGCATTTTTAGTACACGCAACGGAAGGAACGCGTGAAATTCTCTTAAGGCTTACACAGTACAGACAGATTTTGGAAAAATGAGATCATAAGGCAATGTTAAATGTATAAGTTGCATCAATTATATGCAAAAAATTAATTTTTTGTCATTATACATTTTTATATTTTAAATACTCGTCACGCTGTATTTTTGTGCCCCATGTGAGATTTATGGGGCCTCTTTTGTATGGTGGCGCCCTAAACGCTGCTATGTATGGGTATCGGAAATTTTTCACGTGCTACTGAAGACTACTGAAGACTACTTCTGCTCCTAACCGCATAATGATTCTTCGCAGAATTGTTCTACTGTTCAATATTTGCAGGAAAGTTTTTTAAAGTTTGTAAAAACCGGTTACAGATTAGCACATGCAGCTCATATCATGGAAATAAAATAATATGGCTTCCTACGAAATTAAAGAGGTTATTTGTTCCTTCGACAGTACGCATAAAATGTTACAAAATTGATTCAAATCTTTGCTATTTACTTTCATGATTTTCAGTATTCACCTTTAAATCATATCTTATCTACAGACACATTCTTTTAATTCGTACTGTGAGCAGTGTGCAATTATACTATATAATGCAACTCATTTGACAATAACCAAAGGATGTTATGTCACACATTGCCTTGGATCTTCATAATCTTGATTGTGGACCAATCAAGATTCTGCTCAATTTCATCGTGCATGATTGTGCATCTGCGCCGAACATGACGCTCGGGCTCGGATAACACCATCTCGGACCTGAAGGACAGTGGGGACAGTGCATTGTTGCGATCCTCGCCCTAGCGGTGGATAGCCTAAGTTCCTGAGGCGCGAAGTTTGTACCAAATAAATCGAATATAATAGAGGGCGAATTCATAGATTCATATAGACGGAGCGGAAGAGAGGACTGTAGGCGAGGGGACTGTAAGATCGGAGGGGAAAAGGCAGAAACCATACAGGCAATTCGGTAGCTAGGTTCGGATGTATTCGGTTCTTGTCGGTTCGGCATTAATGGCTATGTTCGAAACATAACCACTGTTGCTCAACTATTACTGTTCTAAAGCATCGTAGTGGTCGTTGTATATAATCATATATTAATTGAGTGTAATAATGACTTATTGCGTAGTAAGCGGTTGTGCAAATCGCAGGAAAAATAAAAACTGCGAACAGTTGGAGAAAGAAAATATAAATAATGATAGTATTCGATTTCACATGTAAATAAATAAATATACATACATAACCAACAATTTATATATTATATATATAATCTTAGAAATTCAAATGTGTTGCTTGATTATCGAATAGATAATATGTTTATAATAAAAAATTTTTTTTTTTTCATCAGTTATGTCGCAGCAAATGAGCGATATATATCTATTATACTATATAATTATTTATGCATATTAATTATGTTTAGGAACTTTTAAGCTTACAAAATCTTTAAAAATATACATATTATTGCATATATCTATAAGTACGATTTTATTTAAAAAAAGCTTCATTCTATTTACTAATTTTGTTATATATATAACCTACATGATATACGAAATTTTGAATTATGTATAAGTATACCTAACCTTTTCGACTAAGTATCCCTCATAGATATATATAACGTCATTGAATTTCCGAATAGCCCCGAGGAGGAACGGAGTTACCCGATTTGCCTGTATGACAGTCCCCTTACCGCGAATCTTACAACCCCCCTCAGACACGCTCCGTCTATATATGTCTATGGGCGAATTCCACTTACGCCCAAATCGCTCGCGCCCAAGACCGTAGAAATTTTCCGCTTTTGTAATAAAATGAATATCATAAATTATATCTTCCTGTTTTCGAGTCGTAATTTATATTTATAAACCTGTATTTTCCGATAATGCCTTTTATCACAGATTTCTCTGCCATATTTCAGGAGATTTTCATAAATTTTGAAACTTGAACCACGGGCGTTGCGGGCGACTTGGGCGTAAGTGGAATTCGCCCAGAAAATAAATAAGGGAGTTTAATATTAGGGTTCGCCTCCTATCATAAGCACTCGAAAAACATTGTACTGATAAGAAAAAAGGAAAATACGAAGAAGCCTTTCTTCTCCTGGCAATTCGTCGTCGACCTTGTAACAGTCCAGACGTGTCATTATAAATGAAGAATTGATATCCATGAAACTATCTTGTTCCTTTCAAAACCAGTTCCGCATCATTCGACGTTACAATTTATCTTCGGTTTGTTAAGTTTATTGAGTTTGAGTTATTAATTACAACATATTTAGTTGATTTAAATAAATTAACGCGTTTCGCGAGCAGAGGCCCCTTAGTTAGGGCTCCATGGGCATCGAATCACGCTGAATTTCCCACGAGGCACTAGATTCTCCAAGCGGCCGCCAGGGGTGGACACTTCCCATATATTTCTGTTGGCAAAATCATGGAAAGCGGCAAAATTAAATCCCGGAATTATGGTATTGGTCACAAGGGAACATATCGAACCCGCACACACAAATTTTAATGGGACTTTTGTAAGAAGTTGTTCTCAAAATATTTTTCTGAGAACTACTTCATACAAAATCCCCATTAAAATCGGCGTGTGCGGGTTCGATATGTTCCCTTGTTAGTCAATTTAATTACAAATAGAAAATAAATGACTAAAATACAATTTCTGTATGACTATAAATAATTATAAGTGTATAGCGTATAGTCATACAACGGTTGTATTTTGCTCATTTAATTTTAAGGAGGAACTGTATGAAGGGGCAAAATATATATACTTTTCATGTTCACGTTTGTTTATTAAATAGATATTACTTGTTTCTATTTTCACCATTCATTTACTTACAAAATTGTCCCATGTACATTTTCATTATTATATTTACTTATTAACATTTGCAAAGTACATATTTTCGACACTAACACAAAAGGCAAATGTAATCCATATTTTGCAGAATGCATAAAAAATATTTAATATTTCTGAATACATAATTTTGCAAAAAGAGATAGCTGCAAACATCTTGCACACTATTAAATTCTACAGTTTCAAATATGTAAAATTCCATTTTATGTGTGATCACAATATCATTAAAATTACTAGAGATGTACCGACTAGGGTTTTGGCCGACTAGGGTAGATGTCCCAATTACTGCCAGTGTCCCAATTACTGCCACTTGATTTATTATATGTAATAAAAGCGTAACGTATAAAAATAAATGTACAAAAAATAGTTATTGTAATAACTATTATAATAACTATTATAATAACTATTTTTTGTACATTTATTTTTATACGTTACGCTTTTATTACATATAATAAATCAAGTGGCAGTAATTGGGACACTGGCAGTAATTGGGACATCTACCCTAGGCGACTAGCTGATTAATCGGCCCCCAAGAAGCCGACTAGTCGCCGACTAGTCGCCGATTACAAAAGTGGCCGGATAGTCGGCTTAACCGACTAGTCGGCCACTATTCAGTACATCTCTAATAGCAAAGTTATAAAACTTGTTAAAAAAGGAGAACGAAAAATGGGTAAATATTCACAAAAAGGGGGCCGATCAATCGGCCTTTTTTGCCGACTAGTCGCCGACTACAAAAGTGGCCGGATAGTCGGCTTAACCGACTAGTCGGCCACTAGTCGGTACATCTCTAAAAATTACTAAAATTATTAAAACTATTAAAATTATTAAAATTATTTTTAATGATATTGTGATCACACATAAAATGGAATTTTACATATTTGAAACTGTAGAATTTAATAGTATGCAAGATGTTTTCAGCTATCTCTTTTTGCAAAATTATGTATTCAGAAATATTAAATATTTTTTATGCATTCTGCAAAAAATATGGATTACATTTGCCTTTTGTGTTAGTGTCGAAAATATGTACTTTGCAAACGTTAATAAGTAAATTTGTATAACTAATTATATACAGAATTCTTGAATAATATAGGGGAAAGGTGGGATAGTTGATCACAGTTTTGCTTTTTTATTGAAATAATAATAATGGTTTGCTTTGTTTGTATTTAATTATGTAAGTTGTGATTCTTAGAGTATTCTCAATATACTTTGACAAATTTGAGAGCTGAAAACTAATTTTAATGACAGAATTTTAACATTTTCTGGCAGTGGCGTTATGCACAAGTATCCCCCACTGAAGGGGAGACTTGATCAAACGGTTAGGGAGACTTGATCAGTGAACTTTCAGAGTAAATAATACATTAACTTTCTAAAATATATTTTTTATCTTCGTCAATAACATGAAATAAAGGGAATATCATAAAAAGAAAGTAAACTATAACAAACTTGAAGGAATTACTGAAAAAATGAAACCGAAGAATTAAACTCTATGACATAAAACAACATAAATGCATTCTTAAAAGACATTTCACTTAGATATCATCTGATTAAGATGATGATAAAGAAAAGATTTTCCTTCTCACTTTCTTAGCCGTATTTTTCTGTTTCATTAGCCGTTCTATGGTTCTTTATTGGAGCATTTTCAGCTGTTCAAGTATCCCACCTCACACACTGATCATGTATCCCTCAATGCACTCGATTTGAAAAAGATGAAAAATTAAACTTACCATAAATATTTAGATAAATCAATAAATAGCATTAATTGACTCGAAATTGCCGTTTTTACTTAGTATATTTCAAATCGTTGAAAATGCAACATTTACTCGAAAAGGAGGAAGAACAAGCAGACCGAAATATTTACTTTTTGGCTGCAAATAAGATCGAAGCTTATAACAACATTATTCTATGCTCCCAAAAGAAAACTGCAACGTGAAGTGTTGCGATGATGTAAACATTACCACGCTAGCGTGACAGCAGGCACAAATTGCCAATATATTAAGTAAAAAACTGATTTGATCATGTATCCCCGCTGATCAACTATCCCACCTTTCCCCTACTGCATATCGTATTGCAGAAAAATTGAAGAAATACGATATTTAATTCTTTGAAGATGGAAGCTGAAATTAGACATTGAGAGCAACAACGGACTGACCCACATTTTTTCGAAATTGAATTAGTAGTAATAATGTATTCCAATAGGCTCTACTAATCATATAAAATAGGAAAAATTACTTTTTTTCAATGTGGGTTAGTCCGTTGCTGCTCTCAATCCCTCAAATATTCCCAACATTTTTAACTGACTTTAACTGACTTACACTGACTATCGTTTAATGCAGCAGACACTTGCATCGGCGAAGGCAATTCCTCGTTTCCTACATGCAATGACTCTTCCCCGGTAGCAACTTTTGATGTCGATGCTGTTGCTTCTATGCATAAAACAATTAAAAAGAAAGCAATTATTTCTTTCCACATCCTGCCAAAAAATAGTCCTATATCTACTCATATTGTGCAAAACCAATACCTGTGGCAGATGGTAATTTCTCAGAAGCTATTGCTGTTCGCACCAGTTCGTACTATGAACATGTTTGACGACCTACCCTTTCCAGTAAGAAAACTGTTGGTGCCATGATAATTTTTAAATATGCGTTTAGGATTCTCAATAACTTCTATCAGGCCCGGATTAAAGGGGGGGCTAGGGGGGGCTGCAGCCCCGGGCCCCACTAACCATACAGCACACCTCGTTGCAGCAGTATTGCAGGGACGTTGCTGCAATATTACGTTGTTGCAGGTTGCATTGCAATATTGTAGGAACGTTCCTGCAATATTGTCGTGCATTATTGGAGTGGCAATGATCCTACAATATTGCAGCAATATTGCAATTTCGTTGCCGTGCAATGTTCCGTTGGCAACGATCCTGCAATATTGCGCGCACATCGTCGTGCAATATTGGAGTGAAAACTTGTGGAAATATTAGAACAATATTCTGAAGCAACTATGACTTTGTCAAAAATTTTCGAAATATGTACATTACGTCGAGTGGATTCTACGGCGTGTTTCATTTAACTGGATACGCACCGCTATATTGCCGAAGAGTTGCAGGATCATTGCCACAATTTTGCCGTTTCGTTGCAGAATCATTGCCGGAACGTTGCAGGACTACATATTCGTAATGTTGCCGTAACTTTGCAAAAATACACACCTGCAATATTGCGAAGGCGGACATAGGACTGAACCTGCAACGTCTCTGCAATGTTATGTTGCAACATTGCCATCTTGCACCGCATCATTGCAGAGACGTTGCTGCAGTTCTAAGCAATTTCAACTCGTTATTGTTTAACTTTTTGTTACTCTCTCCCCCCCCCCCCTCGCTTATTCAACCACGGGGGCCCCCGAAGGTTGGATAGCCCTGGGCCCCAAAAATCTTAATCCGGGCCTGACTTCTATCCGTCTATCAAAACGGTTTTTATCTTTTTGCGGATTCGGCAATCGGTGTTGCGTTGATTTTTTGCTTCCACACCCAGATACTCCGCACGTACAAACACGGAACATATCCGCCACTCATATACCGAATCATTGAAAATATGCGACGCCAAAGTTTGCGGGCTTTCCTTAAATTGTTATTTCCTACGATAGGCGAGACACAGATATTTTCCGGGGAACAGTTTATCGGAGAGTCTGCGGAATGGCGAGAATAATCCCGCGCGGTGCCTTACAACGACTTCAAGAACATCGTAAATTCGGAGCTTCACGAAGGAAATTAGATGAAAAATTGAAAGGGTATTCTCATAAACCTTTTTTGGCGTCCGAACAAATTCATTTCGACGCTTGATTCTGTATTAAATTGATTCATATTCTGCTATGAAATATCCCGCCGCTCCACGATTTTATTTAAAGTGAAAAAACGCCATGGAATTTGTAGTCCAAAAAAATAATTATTTTTTAGTTTTTATAGTGCATTTTTAATAAAATAGTTTAACATAATTTTTTTTTATATATATCGGACTTCAAAAAGAAGGGGTTTATGAGAATACACTTTCATTTTTGATTGGAAGAAGTGCGAACAAACCAAGTATATGACGAGAATTAAATTCTCAGTTCATATACATGATGTCTGAGTTATGTCTGGGTTTCCACGACACGCTTGTATACCGTGACGGTACCGTCGTGCCACTCATAAACCCGCTACTTTAAGCTTTCGTTACGACTCCTTATATATGAAACCTTCATGTTACAACAACCAACGAGAACCACTGTATCTCAAAGACCCTCTATCGAGAAATAACTGAACTAAATTCAAAACGCACCCGATTCAACATTACGCCAAACTTCGCGTATTTAAGGGGATATAACCGTTTGAAAGTGTGATAAATCGGATTCTTTTTTTACATATTTTCATAGATTGATGTTTTAGAAATATTATAAAACAAGTTCCATGTAAAAATTCGGAAAATTGGCGAAGTTATAAGATTTGAATGAAACAACCCAGGTAGCATGGGGCATTAGAATCAAAACTTTAAACGCGTTTTTCTCGGAACTATATTTTTCATTACGGTTCAAAACTTCCAATTTTGCATGCAGGATCGTAATAAGATTCCACATCGTCCATCGAGAGCTTGTTTTACATATTCCGATTCCCCGTTTATTATTTATAAAGAAAAAAAGTGGCCTTTTCTCTTAGAAAAATGTAACTTTACCTTTGATCTCTCACCATTTCTTTATTTTTCAACATTTTCAAAATCGGCCCCGGTGGACGATAACAATTGACATACTTTATAAGATTTTATTGTTTTTTAATTCAGACACGACATATGTACAGCTGTTTTACGCCCACCGTTTAGCCGTCTAAAATTGAGAGACTTTCGGATATGTATCCATAACTTCCGAAAAACAATAGTTTTTTAACTGAAACTTTTTTTATAAGTAGTTCATAATACTCTGTAAACATAGTAAAAAATCGGGAAATCTTCATCAAGCCGTTGACTTGTAAAAAAATCCACAAAATGTACACATTTTCCGAGGGTTCAAACGGGTATACCCCATTAATGATCAATCAATTTAATGAAATCGTTAAAAATTAATAATTTACATTAAATACAAATATGAAAACAATTTTATTAAACGCACTAAAAGTACACGTATAATAAAATATAAAATTATATGACAGAAATAAAAATTGACGTAAATTTAAAATATATACCGTGTAAAACTGTGCTATTCCGATTTAATACTTAAGAATAATATACAATACATACAATAAATTCTGAATATAAAAATATATACAATATAAATATGAGAGTATACATTATGCAATAAAATACAAATAAATATTACTTATTTTTAAAAGAAGTGGAGTAAGATTAGATTAATAATTATACATCATAATTTAATCAATGTCGGTACAATTTGAAAACTAGAATAAGGAATTTGTTTTAAAGAAGTTACTTGCTGCTTCAACCGAGAAATGTGCTGGTAATTATTAGCATGCTTTTCCAGCATCAATGCTTGTATTCGCTTTTCCGGCAATAACATTTTTTCCCGCATCGGAGTTGTCTCATATCGATGATCATAGACGATATGACGAATGCGACGTGAGGTTCTCTGCACTTGCCATTGCTTCTTATCTACGCATAATATATTATTAGTTATTTGTAAATAAGTACACTATTATTTGAATTGAATTTCATATTCACATAACTGATTTGTAACAAAAGTATTCATTTTAAAGTTATAAATATGTGATATCTTTTTCATTGCAATAACGATATGAAATTGATTGCTAAACTTTTGAACAATGATATAATTTACATGAAGCTTAAATTTTAAAACAATTTATTTGAATTCACCTGAATCACTTGTACTTGTTCGCATTGAATTTATCATGCTGTACTTAGTGTCAGTTTTTGGAGGAGGTAAATCAACTGATAAACGGCGCTTTTCACGCCCTTCGTACGCTGCTGATATTTCTTCTGGCGAATTTCTGTGGTGTTCTCCAGCAGGTGTTTCTAAAAATAGTATTTTACTGTAATGTGCATTATATTCCAAAAGTAAAATAAAGATTATATAAAAAGCACAAACAATCTTACTGTCAATTAGCAGCAACTTAAATATGGTAGGAATCGCAATGTTCTTCAGGGTTAATGTACAGGCATTAGGACCTGTTTTACGAAAACAATCTTTTTCAAAATGCTCACTACAAAGCACAATTCTCTTATTTGGAACAAAGTCCTTTACAGCCATTGTTGCAATCCACTTCTGAAGCAGTTCTGCATTGTTCAACGGAAATCTGCAAAATAAGGAAGTTATGTTTCAAATTAATGCCCAATACTGAAACAATATTATAATGAAGTTATGTAAAATAATTTATGTAAAAGCTTCTTAAATTAGAGTGTTATCATTCTTTATTGTACTTTAAATAATTAGACAATTGCATTTGGTGAATAAGCATGAAATATTTTATTTTAGTCACTTTAACTTAAAAATAAGCTGCTTAATTTGAATAATTCATATATTACTTGCGAAATGATCTGTTTTGATCCTGTCCTTTTCTACCATGACAGAAGACACAATCAGATTTGTATTGCCCAAAAAAATGGTAGGAATGCTTCCAGGGAGAAGACAGCCTTTGGCAGTGCCTTCTTGGAAACATTTTTTTTCGAAATGATTCGAACATAACATGGCGTTCTTTGAAGGCCCGAAATTGGAGCCCAGACCCATATATGTCGCGTAGCCATTCTGCAGCCTTCGACGGAAATCTATATGAAACAAACAAAAATATTTTTTAATACCTTAGGAATATTTATTACGAGTAAGACGTTCCACTTAACCTACAAGTAGCATATAAATGTTATTTCTACCTACCCGTGATATGTCAAATCTTCCCCCAATTTTTTTGCGCCGCAACCACTTAGTGATCCTCTAGGTAGTGATACGCAGATGTGGCCACCGTTTTCTATTGGTCGACACCATTAGTGACCGAAACCGGAAGTAGAGAGAGCAAGTAAACAAGTAGAAAAAGAAAGAGATACTCGCATGTAATTGGTACGTGCCTAGCCCCACCACCGTTTATCTGCGTAATTTTTCCTATTGGGCGAAGCAATAACATCTACCAATTGGATTCCACAACATTGAGCAAAAAGTGGAATCACCAGCAAACTTCATTTAATGCTGTCATTTTTGAACGTGCAAACTATTGCTAACGCGTGCAGATTTTGTAAGTATGAATATTTATGAGACAAAATTTAGGATAAAGCTAACCCGTCAATGCACGAGTGAACAATATTTCCGAATGTACATGAGTGGAGTTCCAGGACTCACTGTTTTATCTATATTTTTATCTTATATTTGTCTGCTTAGTGCAATTTTACCTTTTTAGTCTTTTACCTTTTAAGTAAAGTTAGAAAACCCTACGTGCTCCGTAGAGATCTAGAAACAGTCTAATGTATTTAACGTAACATGTTTTAATTTGTATGAAGAACGGCAGAAGGAAATAGTACAACTTCAGTTTTCTCGATTATTTCAAAATGTGCCCGCCAATTGGCGACTTCCGCTTTAGGCCAAAATGGTGGACACATCTGCGTATCACTACCTGGGGTGCGTTCCACTTGCGCCCAAATCGCCCGCAACGCCCGTGATTTTCATTAAGGTGGGTTTCCCTGTACGCGACTGGACACAACGTCAAGAATTTCAAAGTCGATTTTCTTGAAAATGAAGCACAATATCAAAAAATCTTATTCCTCTTTTTCGACTTATTTACTTGTTATAAATCGAAAAGAAAGAGTAACTTTTTTTTATATCGCGCTTCATTTTCGAGAAAATCGACTTTGAAATTCTTGACGTTGCGTCCAGTCGCGTACAGGGAAACCCACCTTAATGAAAATCACGGGCGTTGCGGGCGATTTGGGCACAAGTGGAACGCACCCCTAGAGGATCACTACAACCACTGGTTTTCGGGCGCCCCCTCCGATTTTCGAGCGGTGGGTGCGGGAAACATTGGCTTCGTTTAGCCGACAAAACCGGTGAGACAACCAGAGACAACGGTTGCGAGGTCACCAGCAGTGATGGGTAAAGACACGAATTTTCGATTTTATACACGACACGTGTCTTAAATATCGTAAATGTCGTAAATGTGTCGTAAATGTCGTATATCTGAAATGAAAATAACTAACCTATAAACATTTTTCGTATAGGTTATGAAGAAGTGCCAATTTATTAATAATTATAATTCTGATTAAAAAAATTAAATTAAATTAAGTTACACTGACGAAAAATGGATATTGAAAGGTTAGTAAAAGAAACGCATTGGGAAACCAAGAATTTCGATACGCCAACTAGTGACAGAAAATGGAACTACTGAGAGTAGGTCGAAATCCGTCGAAGTCCATATGATTATCAGTGTTTAAATAGACATGTTCTGAAAAACGAGTGTTTTTAAATTTGTTTGAACACTAAATTTTTACTTCTTCAATCCATAAATACTTATTCGGAATGTTTGGTGGGATCCGGGCCTATTTTCAATAGTTTGCCAACTTACCACCAGAGGGCTGAAATTTAGGCTACGTCTCCACCAGAGTTGGGCATTATTCGGCTAAATTTTTATTCGAATACGGATTCGAATAAATTTTTATTCGAATAATCTTCGAATAAAAAATTCGAATAAAATGACATTATTCGACAATAACGAATAATTTTTTATTCGACTAAAAATTTATTCGAATAATTTCTTATTCTTACGTCAACGGACGAATAAAATGATCACGTGATTTCGGCGATGTATCATGACACCACTGACTGACACCCATGAAACCTAATGTTTTAGGTTAAATAACTCTTGTCATAGGTCGCACTTTGCAGGAAGATGTAAGACCGCGGTACTATATAGAGTGGCGTTTTGATTTATTTTAAATAAAATTTGCTCACGGCAATCCATTTAAACTAATGAAAAATCAATCTCTTCGAATTATAAGCGTTCATTGAACGTTTTTAAATACATACAAATAGTCATGCGAATATTCACATATGCATATTTCCTCGGCTCGTTCAGACGTATACGCACACTTCCAGACACACGTCCAAACATATGTTGGACACAGTGCAGACAGACTTCCATCGATAGATGCCGGATATCACATATTCGTCGTTCATTCAGGTCGAATAACGAATAAATTCTTATCCGAATGAATCTGGCTAGAATAACGGTACAGATTTATTCGCGAATAACGAATAATTTTTCGTCGAATAAAACCGTCATTCGTTATTCGCGAATAAATCTTGGGATTTATACGTATCCGTATTCGAATAAAAATTTAACCGAATAATGCCCAACTCTGGTCTCCACTAAGTTTCCCAATATAGAATAATAAATATAGTTTGTTTACTTTCACCACACTGGAAGGGATGTTGCACCCAAAAAATAAAATTGATAATAACTTATCAATTTCATTTTTTCTGAAACGGATATTTTTATTTGCATAATTTTCAATTCAAATAAATTTTATTTATTATCGTACATTTATTTCTAATTACTTTACCTTTCACGATTCATTTTTATTAGTTATTATCTAAACAATTACAAAACAATAATTAATACCACGCTTTTGAATACTTTTTTGGGATTAGGAAAGTGACGTTTATATGTAGTTTTCGACATAATCGACGTATTCTACAGTATTCTATAGTATTTTCATGCAACCAACAAGTGAGTCAGAAAGAATTATATTTTTCCAACACTTTAATTGTTGAAACCTTAAAATAATGAATATTTCTATTTACTACATTTGCGACAAATGACACGTATGAAATGGGCTTAAAAACGACATATTATACGTACATTTGCGACGCGGTGTAAAATACCGACCCACCACTGCCAGCCACTGGCGTCGATTCGGTTCGTTTACCAGCTTGGCGTTGATTGGTTTGACGTCACAGCTCGTCGCGGGCATGCGCAACAGAGGGTAGCCGAGAGCTATCAGGCCTTTTCCCGTGAACACTGTCTGTACATTGTACGTCGAGCAGATAGGTTAGGAAATAGGTTAAGGCGCGGTTAAACATGTGCAATGCGCGCTGCGAACACCATTAATAAGGGTCGATTTTTATGGTTCGGCGCGCAACCAGGTACCCCGTGCGACATGAAGCCGCGCACGCGAATGGTTGCGCGCATCGTCGATAGCATCAGAAAGAATTGTACAGTCTTCCACTTATGGCTTTCGGCCCCCGACGCACAGTGGTCTGGAATTAAGAATTTGGTGACATTTGTCTATGGCTTTTGAACGCTAAAAGATATCGAAACGAAATTCGCGCAAAAAAAATAGGAAAAAATTATCCCCTTCTAATGATGTATAACTTAATATTTTTTACATTTATTTATTTATACTTTTTCAATTTTTTTAAGTTAATTGTTGGAAATATTCTCATTATGCTAAAACAAAAAATATAAACATTTTATTCAAGCTTGTCACGCATACTATTTCTGTGGAGTACCTGCTGGCGGATGGTCCTAGAGGGTGGCCTGTTTACGAGCAGTGCCACAATGGCAAGGGATAGCAAGGGATAGCGACCTGAGACCTCAATTCGCTGCGGTCGGCAGAGGATTCATATCAGTTTCAGAAAAAAATAAATCTTTATTCTTTATCGTATCGATATGGAAGTGACACCAATGGATTCCTTATGTTTTTCCAACGAAAATCATACCAAATTTCATGTAAATGGGGCTAATTTTAACGAAGTTAAATGGAGATGATGAAAATCAATTTTTTATCTAATTTCCTTCATTATGCTCCGAATTACGTCGTTCTTGGTGTCAGTTTCATCGGCGAAACATAAAGAATCGATTGGCGCCGGTTTCGCAGAGATCTGATGAGAAAGGTGGAACTTGGATTTTGCCCACTTTTAATGGTATTCCAAACCCTTCGAGGGTCGAAAGACATAAAATTCGGTGCGGCCTCACGGAGGGTTGACCACGCCATGGGGTCTGCGCGGCGAGCATTCGCTTGCGCGTGATGGCATGCTTTTCACTTTCGACGAACATTTGCGCGGCTGGAATGCGCGTCTCGCCATAAAAACCGACCTTTTTTGAGGGTCTCAAGTGCAAATTCGGCCGCGCATTGCAGATGTGTGGACGTGATTTTCCGCTGCGCACGGTGTTCGGCGTGCAATGCGCGCTGTTGCACATGTTTAACCGCGCCTTTAGGCTCGGCTTGCTTTTTCCGGGTACTTGAACAGCTCTAATTCCGACCCAATGCAAACCAGAGTTAGACTGTAGTTCCGAATGAACAAGATTTATTCCGACACAACTGCATTCCACTTTTCAACTTGTTTCGGATATTAGTATTGGTTTGGGCTAGATTAGCGCGGGGGGATGTTTTATATTTTATTTTGGCATTCCGACCCAATGCAAACCAGAGTTAGACTGTTTATCCGAATGAACAAGATTTATTCCGACACAACCGCATTCCACTTTTCAACTTATTCCGGATATTAGTATTTAGTCCAGTGATATTAGGAATAAATCCCAGCTAGCTAAATTTTGGTATGGGCCTTTACTTCATCGTTTTAAACAATATGTCAAAAGTTCCCATCGATCCGACCCCCGCTAAAAATTTTACACAGGGTTGAAAAAAACAACTGTTTTTCGAGAATATCTCGTTATCTAGCAGTTTTGTGCCAAAAATAGTTATTATGCAATGTATAGCCTAGGAAATTCTCTACAAAAAAGGTCCAATGAGTTTTTTTCGTAGGAGTAACCATTTTCATATATGTCGGGTTACCAAGTATCAACCCCCATACTTTTGACAAGGGAAGATCCCGAACCCGGAAATTCTAAAAATTATGAAACTGTAAATATGTAGGGGAAGTCCTCCTGAGTACAACGCAATTTCGTTTGCTGCTCAAATTCACTCTAAGGGGGTGAAATTGACACCTTACAAGGGTTGGCCTTTTTAACCGACTTCAAAAAAAGTAGGAGGTTACTCATTCCGATATGTTTGTTGCTGCCCCACGGAAAGAAGACTCCTGGCAGGCGGTCACGGGCGATGCAATCCGCCGCTGTGACGATTAGTTCTTGTCACCGATTGGTGCACACTACCCATACAGCACACCTCGTTGCAGCAGTATTGCAGGGACGTTCCTGCAATATTACGTTGTTGCAGGTTGCATTGCAATATTGTAGGAACGTTCCTGTAATATTGTCGTGCATTATTGGAGTGGCAATGATCCTACAATATTGCAGCAATATTGCAATTTCGTTGCCGTGCAATGTTCCGTTGGCAACGATCCTGCAATATTGCGCCCACATCGTCGTGCAATGTTCCAGTGGCAACGGTCCTGCAATATTGCGCCAACATCGTCGTGCAATGTTCCAGTGGCAACGGTCCTACAATATTTCTGCAATATTGGGTGCACATCGACGTGCAATGTTCCAGTAGCAACGGTCCTACAATATTTCTGCAATATTGCGCGCACATCGACGTGCAATGTTCCAGTGGCAACGGTCCTACAATATTTCTGCAATATTGCGCGCACATCGACGTGCAATGTTCCAGTGGCAACGGTCCTACAATATTTCTGCAATATTGCGCGCACATCGTCGTGCAATATTGTAGTGAAAACTTGTGGAAACATTACAACAATATTCTGAAGCAGCTATGACTTTGTCAAAATTTTTCGAAATATGTACATGACGTCGAGTGGATTCTACGGCGTGTTTCATTTAACTGGATACGCTAGAATATCTCGTTGGCCGTTGAAGGTATGAAAAAAGTGTTATCGCGGGAGTTGTGTGTAGGTACATGAACTTATAGAGGAGATTCGAAGATCAATTTAATTTTTTTAGATAAAGTAGGTACTATATTTTTTAATGTCTGAAATTATTATTATTATTATTAAACGTCTTTATTGCACAAATACGTATATACAATCTAGCAAGAGAAAAGAGAGAAGAGAAGACAAATGTAAAGGTTCAGTCTAAAGACTGTTTTCCAACCTTACCTAAAACGACACCGGGTGAAATTTGTAGTACGCACCTATATAGTGTTACAAAACCCTAATGGGGTTTGTCAAATGAGCCTTCGTTGTTGAATAATTTGAGTTTAAAGTATTGCACGGTAGGAGTATAAGATCGAATACGTAAGCAATCTTATCAATCAGCGATTGTAGCTGCGGCGGTAAAGTGTTCGTCTACGATGCTACAGGTCCTCGGTTCGAATCCCCCTGGGGTAAAAGAATTTTCTATGAGAAAAAGACACACGGGCGTTATACTACTATGATTCTGAACACATTCACGTCGTCGGTCCCTGACTGCCCGAAACGTTGCGGCGGAAATACACTCCTGCAATATTGTTAAGGCGGACATAGGAGTGAACCTGCAACGTCTCTGCAATGATGCGGTACAATGGAGTTGCAGGATCATTGCCACTATTTTGCCGTTTCGTTGCAGGACTACATATTTGTAATGTTCCCAAAACTTTGCAAAAAACACTCCTGCAATATTGCTAAGGCGGACATAGGAGTGAACCTGCAACTTCTCTGCAATGATGCGGTGCAACATTGCAATCTCGCACCGCAATATTGCCGAAGAGTTGCAGGATCATTGCCACAATTTTGCCGTTTCGTTGCAGAATCATTGCCGGAACGTTGCAGGACTACATATTCGTAATGTTGCCGCAACTTTGCAAAAATACACACCTGCAATATTGCGAATGCGGACATAGGACTGAACCTGCAACGTCTCTGCAATGTTATGTTGCAATATTGCTATCTTGCACCGCATCATTGCAGAGACGTTGCTGCAATGTTATGGTGCTGTGTGGGTAGGGTGGCTCTTATTTTCGATTTTTGAATTTTCTTCGGGGCACCCTCCACAATAGTTCCAAATAATTAAAAAAAAATCTGTATAAAGTTTCAGCTCGATCGGATAACGGGAAAGGGTGCCCCTGGGCCGTTAAACATTTAAATCATTATTTAACAGCTCGCGAAGTCGATTTTATATAACGTCTTCCAAGTTATTGATTAAATAAAAAAATATGTCAAACAAAAGTTGTAGATCCGGACAAGGAGCATCTTTTTTGCTGTATTACTATTTTTCGTGCGACAAACGGTTTTCGAAAAAAATCCGAAAAACTAAAAAAAAAACTTTTTTTTTTCAAATTTTGAAAGTTTAAATGCTTCTAGAACGCTTCTTATTTATGAAGGTGAACAAAAAATGGAATTTTTATTTTCGAGGACTATTTTTTAAACATTTAAGGGGGGGGCATATACCGAAATATGCAAACAAGATAAAAAAAATTTTTCTTCTTATTTTCAGTATTTGATATGTGATGAATGTTTCCTGAAAAGTTGGGGTCGAAATTCGCAAAAATATACATTAGTTTCACTTAATTAAAAAAATTTATTTCCTTATTTATTTATGCGAGTTTTTTTTGTACGTCTGCTTTAAGCATAAAGGCACGGTAATAGGGACAGGGCACGGTAATAGGGACAGGGCACGGTAATCGTGACATCTACCCTACACATGTGCATTACACGGGGCGAATTCCACTTACGCCCAAATCGCCCGCGATTTTCATTACGGTAGGTTTCCATACACGCGACTGGACGCATCGTCAAGAATTTCAAAGTCGATTTTCTCGAAAATGAAGCGCAATATCAAAACATTTTATTCCGTTTTCTCGACTTATTTCTTGTCACAAGTAGAAAAGAAAGAGTAACTTTTTTTTATATTGCGCTTAATTTTCGAGAAAATCAACTTTGAAATTATTGACGATATGTCCAGTCGCGTATAAGGAAATTTATCCTAATGAAAATCGCGGGCGATTTGGGCGTAAGTGGAATTCGATCGCCACGGTGAATGCTTATGTGGAACTTAGGGAGTGTTTACATGTGTGTAGTGACGTAGGCGACCGTTACAATAATTCGGTTTCTCTAAAAGTGAAAATCACTAGTAATTAAGACTATCGGGTTGGTAATGGCAAACTATCTCGAATCTTTACTATTTAATGCCAACGTCGGCCGGTCGTCGTCGTCGATGTTCCACGTTGTAGAATTGACGACTACGCCGCTGACCTTCCACGTCGCAAACAGAAATGGTAGACGATTGTGATATGTCGAAGCGTTGCAGTCCGGTGCCGACTCTGAAGTGAGTGGTGCGAAGCAAGATAACTCGGTATTCATAACAGAAAAGATAGTTTGAAAACAACGCAACGAAATGAAGAAATTTAGCATTTTTTTATTACTACTCATTTCGCCGATCATTCTCAACGTGAACAGAGGTAATGCATAATAAACACGCCAGCTGAAATACATTTCTCACTTTGCCGTTTGCATTTCTAGCACATGCGTGCAATATGTGTTGATACATTTAAACTTAAGTCTATCATTTCTTGTATTCTTTCGTGCATCTTCGTATAATTTTCATTGAAGAGATATCGCGCAGCTTTCGTCGGTCGCGGTATCAACTAAATTTAAGACGAGAGCTTTAACCAATTAAATACCTGACGATATCTTTTTTCTAAACTTATTTTATTTACCGTGTTGAATCAACATTACTAATCTTATCCTAAGTGGAAAATAGTTAATACGTTAATATTTATTTATAATCGTAAAGATCGTTAATGAACATTGCAGACTCATTTCTTTTTACACATAATCTGTAATTGTATTTTTAAATTCTGCTCTAGCGTATGCTCAAGAAGATGAAAATATAGATGACATAGTGGATGTCGAAGGAGAAGATAATTCTGTGATAACAGATGAAGAGCCCGAAGAAGAAACGGCCACTGCATCGTCCGATGCCGATACCACCACACTGTTTACTAAACCTATCTATAATGGATTGTCGACGCTGGGTACGCGTAGAAGCCTTGTTCCATCGTATCATATTTTGTTCGTTCGCGGAACGCAATTTTAACGGTCGATTTCACTATTCTAGAACTGCCAGCTGGGAACTTAGTAGAACTACTGGTCGGTTTCACCAATAAAGGCGAATCCGATTTTGTTCTGGATTCTTTGGACGCCTCGTTCCGCTATGCGATGGACTTTAACTTTTACATTCAGAACTTCTCGACTGTTGCATACAACAAAATCGTCAAGCCAAAGCACGAAGCAACTTTGGCATACTCGTTCATCCCGTCGGAAAACCTTGCTGGAAGACCCTTTGGCTTTAATATCAATTTGAATTACAGGGATGCTGTATGTAGTATATATATATACATATATATATATATACACACTAGAGGTCGTGGCTTTTCACGTGTGTCTAAATTCACGTGTGTACACGGGACACGTGTAACGTGTATTAAGGAATTAAAAATCCGTGTTCTTAACACACGTGTACACGGATTATAAGTACACGGATGCATGGTCGCCAAATACCGCCTCGTAAAATACAACTATACTCGAGCTCATTTTAGAAGGAACTTGCCGAGCGACGAGTTTAGATCGGTTCTGCGCATGTTGGCGCTCATTGGCTATGCCACCACCAATGGTCTTTCGGCTGCGCATGGTAAAGTGGGGGAACAGAGACCTCGCGACAGTTGAATAGCTCATTCAACATGCGCGAAATAAGTTCCTTCTAAAATGAGCTCGAGTATACATAGAAATACATACTTTGTTGTCACGTCGGCATGGCAACGTTCATGTTGCCCGTGAACAGAACTATATACACTAGAGCTGTTCGGGTACTGGAATAAAACGAGCCGAGCCTGGCTCAGCTCGACTGACCGGGCCGAGCCGGATACCCGTCAAATTCGGGCGGCCCGAAAAATCCGAGTAGCTCGAATTTGTTTCGGGCGGCTTGAAAAATCCGGGCTCGGAAAATTCGTACGCCTTGTACGCACTGTTCGAACCACATTCAAGACGTACGCCGGCGGCCCGAAACGATTCGGGCTACTCGGATTTTTCGGGCCGCCCGAATTTGACGGGTATCCGGCTCGGCTCGAAAACCGAGTCCCGGCTCGGTCCGAACTTCAAGCCGCCCGAATATTCGAGCACCCGAACAGCCCTAATATACACGGATATCCGTGAACAGAACTACACGGGTGTCCGTGTATCAAAAATTACACGGATTCAAGTTCGAATACGTTTACTACACGTGTACACGTGTATGTAAATACACGTGAAATATGGACCTCTGGTATACACGTATATACACGGCGTTTTATTTTAAAAACTATTAATCCACAATATTAATAATATGCGATTTTACAGAACGGCGCGAGCTTCAGTGAAGCCGTTTATAACGAAACGGTACAAATTGTTGAATTGGACGACGGTCTTGATGGGGAAACAGTTTTCCTATACGTATTCCTTGCCGCGTGTGTAATATTGACGCTCGTAGGTGGGCAACAACTTCTTTCGTCTCTCGGTCGGAAATCTCGATCGTCTACTACTCGCAAAATGCCCATGGAAATGGGTACATCTAATCCGAACAATGTAGATTACGACTGGTTACCGAAAGAAACGTTAAACCGAATTAGTAAGTTGTGGCATGATGTCTGAAATAACACGCAGAAGAATAATTGCAACGTGACTTACGCTATCTTTTTGCAGACAAGTCTCCGCGGACCCCGAAGCAAAGCCCTAGGCAACGAAAAGCCAAACGGACGGCCGGTTCGGACGACTGAATTATGTTAATATGTATGTATATATATTATTTAAATCAGATAGAGAGGAAGAACGGTACCACGTTTACAAAAGGATTTTACAACACCAATTCTTCAGTCTTCATCCATGACGAAACTAAGCAGAGAGCTAACATCGTCTCGTAACTCTTCGTGCAAAACACTGGAGATGAAAATCTCGTACTATACTTCGTAGTGAAAAGTCGTAAAATCGAATTTATGAATTGCCCAGATTATTAGCCGCTATGTAATACTTGGAAAAGAAATGGGACAAACCAACAAGAACTTTATGATACTCTGCTTATTTCTTGAATGGACCGAATTTTGAAAAAATATCACACACTATCATTACGAACAACAGGAATATGTATGTATGTATGTACTGTAATAAAATTGAAATTGTCAATTTTATTAATTATTAATCATAATTTGTGAGAGAATGTAATGTCAATAAATCACAATTTTGTACAAATTATTTTTATTTTTAAATATACTACTCGGTTTCGCCCGGAATTTAGATTTGGATTTTATAAAAAAGAAGTTTAATTTTTTCGGCGATTCATCTGGATTTGCCAGGCACAACGAGCTGAGGCACATTCCGCGATCCCAGAGTTTACCGTTCGAAAGTTTTTAGGCGACGGACAAGCACACGAACATGTAAACTGTCTGCTTTATATATTAAGATTATAATGAATATTGAGTAAATATTGGCAGACAATGTGAAATTCTAAGTAATGTGTATGTACGTTTCGGAGATATTCGCGGGGACCGATTTAAACCAGCTGCTTTTCATCATTTAATCGAAGAAGCATTAATCAACGACGAATGGCAATAATAAAAGTCAAATGTTATTTCTCTTCTATAAACAGACCACCTATCTTTTTTATATGGTACTAATATAATATAATATAAATGATTTTTTGAGGAAGGATACCACCTTTGACTGCGATTTTGGAGGCGTTTTTCATGAATTTTTTTTGCATACACAGAATGCGCAGAAACAAAATCGATTTCAGTCATTTATTAATGTAACTTTAATCTGTAATTACACATTTTTGGAAACTGAAAAAGTAAAAAATAATCTCTTGTAGGTGGCGCCAAAATACATTCCTTTGGAGGAACACCGTTAGACGGCGTGTAAAATTCCGCTCTGTACGTGGCTCCTAGAAAAAAAACCAAACAATGTTCCTATTAACAATATTTTTTAATGCTGTACGTAGGGATTTTACCAAATTTCGATTTTTAAGCAAATGGCGCTCATTTGAACAAAAAGGTCAATTTTTTAGGGTAAAAAAGTTTAAAAAAGTTTATAAAATTGTGCACCAAAAATAAAATAACAACGCTACAGCAAAATTTCTACGTACATCATTAGATTATACCACGGGGAAGAATTGTGCAAAGTTTCAAGTCAATCCGATGAAAATTGTAAGAGTAATCTGACACGCCGATTTGAAAAACATCGTTTCGAGAAAAACGCGTTTAAAGTTTTATATAGATTTATATATCTGCTCCAAACCGGTTTTTACACAAGAAAGAGGTTTCGGCCACCTTTCTAATGAATGAATTTCGATTCTATACACTTGAAAGAGTACTTAAAGAACAAAAAAAAATTCAATTTTTTTTAAGTGCAAAAGTGGTATCCTGCCTTAAGGCGGGAAATCTCGAAACTAATTCAATTAATTAAATTTAATCGCATAAACAATGCTAGTTTGATATACATTTAAGCCAACAGATTACTTTGATAATATATTTGAAAGCAAAAATATGCAAATTTACTTTAAAATGGGGTCATGACATGGCATTGTTATCATTATTTATTCACTGACTGCCATAGACGTATTTTCATTTCATTATTTGCTATGCACGTATCTACACACACGTATTTTTATTATTTTATCCCACATCGAAAGTAAAAATATAGGTATCTGTTAGAATTTCAAGTTAAAAGCACATTGACAAGTATATATTATTTAGATTTTATAAAAAATAAATTTCAAGAACGGCATATCAATTCTTTATTCCATTGTGTATACATATACGTATGTACGCATTATTCACTTCCTAACATCGTACGAATACATAATCTCCAACCCTGCCAAGCGTATCTTTTTGAAATGGCAGTAAACAGTGGGTATCAAGAAAAAAAGTTTTTCTATTCATCTATTTTCTCGCCCCTCCGTCAAAATTCTCCCTCGTTTCGTGCTGCCCTTAAATGCAACTAAGAAAAGTACATCGAAGAAAGTAGAAAATTGCCCATGACTACTGGTGACAGTGGTGACCGCGTAGATAAGTACGCAGATACGTGCAACTGCGCGAAGAACTTCCGCCGGGTCACCATATTCGTCCTCATGCCACCTAACCTAATCTACATGTGTATCGCTCAGTCGCTGAGGAATCACACGTCATAGCTTGTCACGCTCGGTCGGAATTGCTCGTGCAGCAAAGTTTCTCCAGCTAATCGCGCGATAGCCGCAAGGAAAATGTCGGACGTGAGAGATTGGTTTAATTCCCTACCGATCTTCACAAGATACTGGCTGCTGTGCACGGCCGTTTTCACGCTGATCGGCAGATTCGGGCTGATCAATCCGCGCTCGTTGATACTCACGTACGACAGTCTCGTGAATAACTTCGAGATATGGAGAGCAGGGACCAGTGTGTTTTTCTATCCCCTCAGCCCCGGTACAGGATTCCATTTCTTAATTAACTGCTACTTTCTATATAATTACTCGCTGAGGTTAGAACGAGGGGAGTACGACGGGCGGCCAGCAGATTATTGTTTCTTACTCTTGTTCAATTGGATATGCTGCGTAATTATCGGGCTTATCGGCGAATTCCCCGTACTTATGGATCCTATGGTACTCAGTGTATTATACGTCTGGTGTCAGTTGAATAAAGATGCTATTGTTAATTTCTGGTTCGGTACGTTCCGTTTATTCTTCGAACTATTTAATGCCGATTATCATGTGCTTCTAACTGATCTCTGTAAATTGTATGTTTCGACCAACCAACAGGTACACAGTTCAAAGCGATGTACCTGCCATGGGTACTGTTCGCGTTTAATCTCATTATCTCCGGAGGCGGTATGATGGAGCTGTTCGGTATTTTAGTGGGGCACCTATACGTGTTTTTAAAGTTTAAGTATCCTCAAGAGCTCGGCGGCCCCGAACTGCTGAACACTCCGAAGGTCCTCGAATCCTACTTCCCGCCGCAACGAGGCGGCCTGAGGTGGTTCGGAGCGCCTCCTACCCAGAGAGTGCAAGCGCAGCCTAGTAGGAACATATTCGGTCACAACTGGGGGCGAGGGCATGTTCTGGGGCAATAAATTGTATATTTTATTACGAGAAGCGAGTCTTGTTATATTTCTCTCCAACATCGTTTTAATCACGTTTATTCGGATGCCAAATGAAAGAGCTATCTAAGCAGCTTTCCCTTGTGAATGCTGGCGGCCGAAAATTCGTACGATACACGAACTTTGCGTACCTCTAGTATGTATAAGCCTTAAGATTGTATCATAAAGCTTTGTCCGTGAGAACTACCCCGATGTATTTTGTAATTTCAGAGCCGCGTTTTGTATTTTATAAATACGCCCTTTTCGAGAGTAATTAGTACAAGCAGTTAGTAAGAGAAGATAATCCATTACGATTCTTATGTAAATTTAATGTGTACAATGGTTGAAAACTTCCCTTAATTAATTTTCCTCGAAGAAAAACCCTTCATTCCATATGTATAGGTATACAATAATTTTCTATCTTATTCAGGTGAAGTTTTACCAATTTATATAATGATAATTTGTAGATTACGCGAGCAAGTGATTATTAACTATGACTATTGTAATTAGCGTTGTACGCGTAAGCAGGATTAATTAATAGGCAAGATAAATCTTAAGTTGCACGAAAGATGCCTATGTGTATCGAATATGTGAAAATGTATGTATATTTAATATTTCTCCTTATTTTTATTAAAAGCTCGGGAAGATTGTAAGAAAGTATATCTGTGGTTTTAGAATTGCTTTATTTTTCGCTCCTTACGATACATCTGAAACAACGGAAATAAACAGCTCAGAACTAAAATGTTACGAACGTTACGCGTTAGGCGATGATTTTTTATTGAGGTTCTCTCCTCAATAGCAATGTCCCTGATAGCACATAACAACGCTGTGCAGCGGCAGTTACGACTGATCAGGTGGATGGGATGCTAACCCCTACCAAGAGCTCGGAGCGAACTGCTTTCATCGCAATAACTCTTACTATAGTCTGATTTTCGGGAGTTACCACCGGGAGAGGCGGGGCTGGCTTCTTTGTGACGTTGCCGCTTAGTCAGGCGCGTTAAGGGTGTTTACCCTACTCCCTAGTCGTCAGTCCTTACCTATTGTTTGCTCTGTCGGGCATCTATCGCTATCCTTTTCGAGAGGGCCCAACCAATGTCGTTTCTATGGTGACAGATAGGAGTCCCGAATCTTATTGGAGAATGCGTAAGGCATGCGGACGACTTCAAGAAAACACCCTCCTAAACAGGGTGATTCTGGAGCTACGCCTGTGAAAGGATGCGGCCTGGTACCCCGTGGCGAGGACAACCCAACGCAATTTTATGGCTTTCGACCCTCGAAGGGAATTGAATACCGTTAAAACGTGAGGAACGTCCAGGATTTCCGCATTTCTCATCAGATCTTTGCGAAAACGACACCAATCGATTCCTTATGTTTCGCCGATGAAACTAACACCAACAACGACGTAATTCGGACCATAATGAAAAAAGTCCTGGAAAACCGATTTCTATCATTTAAAGCTGACTTTGTTAAAAGAAAAGTCCGATTTGCATGAAATTTGGTATGATTTTAATCGGGAGAACGCCAGGGATTCAATGGCGTCACTTCCCTTTCGATATGATGAAGAAAAGAATTTCTTAATACGCTGTAATGGATATTTCACCCTCGACTGCGGGGGGTCGACCAGAGTTGGGCATTATTCGGTTAAATTTTTATTCGAATACGGATACGTATAAATCCCAAGATTTATTCGCGAATAACGAATGACGGTTTTATTCGACGAAAAATTATTCGTTATTCGCGAATAAATCTGTACCGTTATTCTAGCCAGATTCATTCGGATAAGAATTTATTCGTTATTCGACCTGAATGAACGACGAATAAAAGTCGTCGCCCACTAGGCCGAAGCGCGGCGACCACGCATCGCCCATATGACAGAACAGCGGCGACGAGCATTTCGCTTTGGTCGCTGCGCTTCGCTTCGGCGTAATGGGCGACGACCTTAAATGGGATACCCGGCATCTATCGATGGAAGTCTGTCTGTACTGTGTCCAACATACGTTTGGACGTGTGTGTTTGGAAGTGTGCGTATACGTCTGAACGAGCCTATGACAAGAGTTACTTAACCTAAAACATTAGGTTTCATGGGTGTCAGTCAGTGGTGTCATGATACATCGCCGAAATCACGTGATCATTTTATTCGTCCGTTGACTCGAATAAATTATTATTCGAATAAGAAATTATTCGAATAAATTTTCAGTCGAATAAAAAATTATTCGTTATTGTCGAATAATGTCATTTTATTCGAATAAAAATTTATTCGCACAAATTTATTCGAATCCGTATTCGAATAAAAATTTAGCCGAATAATGCCCAACTCTGGGGTCGACCACGATTTGCCGGGGTCAGCCGAGGATTCATACCTGTTTCAGAAATAAAATATTTCTTTATGGATTCCTCATGTTTCTCGGATGAAAATCATACCAAATTTCATGCAAGTCGGACTATTTTTAACGAAGTCAGCTTGAAATGATATAAATCGGTTTTCCATGGAATTTTTCTCATTATGGTCCGAATTACATCGTTCTTGGTGTTAGTTTCATCGACGAAACATAAGGAATCGATTGGTCTCGTTTTCGCAAAGATCTGATGAGAAATGCGGAAATCCTGGACATTTCTCACGGTTTAATGGTATTCAAACCCCTTCGAGGGTCGAAAGCCATAAAATTCGGCGAGGCACTTGGCTGGTAGGTGCGGCGGCTGTTTTCATCGCGGCCGATGGGAGAAACGCAGGTACGCTTGAAGATAAAAAAAGACGGCCGATCAGCCGCAAAACACGGCAACGCCGCACGCATTTCGTAGCGTACCATTGGTTCCCCCTTAAGCCACGCCCCGTCCGAGGGACCCGCCTCCGGTGTCAACTCTCGAAAATCAGACTATAGCTTCACGCGCCGCAAGAAAATTAAAGTACCGTACAATAATGCGGAGTATCGTGACGAATGGTTCGCAGAGAGCTCTGAACCTACCAGATCACTCGTCGGGGACTTGTAACTCTCCGGCGTTGATTTCGTCGATAAGATCGCGCGGCGGCCTGCCTTCTACCGTACACCCAACCGACTGGCAAGTTCCTAGGATCTCCCTTACGGTGCCGCTAAGGTATTTCGACATAGACCTCGGCCTCATAGACCGAGCGATAGCGACGATGTCGTCGAACGATAAATTTCCATTGTGCTTAATATTCTTCTGCTTTTTACGGTCCCTTGGGGGCTCTTTGAGCGCCTTGATAATTAAGGAGGCAGCAGATGGGACTATCGAGATAGTAGCTTGTCTATTTTGAATTGTCAGCTGAACCGTGATCTTCAGACCTTTCCAGTCGCTGGTAGCTTTAGCAATGTCGTCGCCAACTTTCTTCGGAGACTGTAAACAGTACATAACTATCATGAATCACCGTATCTTTAAGAGAAAGAAGCTAATGATGCGCTGTGAGAATTAAGAACGAGCATTATGAGAGAAATATTTTCTCAAGTATATGGAAATTCGTGTCGGTGAAGAATGTAAGTTATTAATATTCAGTTTCCACTTACCAAACCGAGGGGACCTATTTTTGGGGCAAGAGTCGAAGTTGCACCTACTTCGCCTCCGACGCACCGCAAGTAGACTGTTAAACACAGAAATAAGTTAGAACCAAGTTACACATTTTATAATATACGAAAAATATTCACACTTAAAAAATACCTTTCTTAATTTCAGTAGGATCGAATTTAGGAGGCATTTTTGCTGTCGCTACGTGCGAATCTCAAGAAATAACTGGAGATGGAATACGATTTCGGTGAAGAACGTAGAACCACGTGAACACGCGTCAGGTCTCGGTTCAAAAAGGTGGGAAAGGTTATGTAGACCGGATATGTAGTAGTAATGTAACATAAACTATATAAATCACACGTAGTATGCGAGCTTCCTTGAACTCATTCGGATTCGATTAGCAGCGCCATCTTTTGTTCTCTTAAATTACTAAATCAAACTACAGACAAAGAGGAGCAGTGATGGGTAAATCACTAGAAAACACGTAATTTACGTTCCGTGTAAATTACACGTAAATTACACGTAAATTACATAGATGACATAACCAAAGTTATATAATAAATAAAGCTTTAAAAATGTATGGGGTACTTCCTACTAGGCTCTATATTACCGGGGCAGGTCCACAAAGGAAGCACTCGAGGTAGGTAACAACATAAATCTCTTTATATAATAAAGGAAAGTTTGGAATCTTAAACGCTACCAATTCCTTAAGCATAAATCTCGCGCGACACCAGCGTGGCATCGCTGTTCTCCCCGCTGATTGGTTCGCGGGTCTTCGGTCCCCCAGCGCGGTGAATACTCCGACCAATCCGCTAATTCTGTCATTAGTGTACGTAAAATACAGTAATTTACGTGTATAATATATGTGTATTATACGTACGTATTATACGTGTATTATACGTTGCGTATTTTACGTACCCATCACTGCTCTTATTATACCTCCTCTTCAGTGATGGGCACGTAAAATACGCAACATAAAGAGATTTATGTTGTTACCTACCTCGAGTGCTTCCTTTGTGGACCTGCCCCGGTAATATAGAGCCTAGTAGGAAGTACCCCATACATTTTTAAAGCTTTATTTATTATATAACTTTGGTTATGTCATCTATGTAATTTACGTGTAATTTACGTGTAATTTACACGGAACGTAAATTACGTGTTTTCTAGTGATTTACCCATCACTGAATAAGAGGCGTCACTTGACAACATTGAGCTATAAGTATATCTGGAGAGAGAACAGCAATGGGAAGATGTAGAGGCGACAGCGGTCAGAGAAAAATAGAAGATTACGGGTGAACCTATCCTTCTTCCTATTATCCCTCTCACTCTGTACTATCATGTATATACCCAGATAGCACAACGTCTGGTAAAGTCTTAAAGACGTCCAAAAGGCGTCTTAAAGACGTCTTAAAGACGTCTTAAAGACGTCTTGTTACAAATCAAGACGTTCAGACGTAAAATAGACCTAAACTAGACGTCTCTAAGACGAGGTGTGCTATCTGGGTAGTAAATGTGCTATGTTCATTGAGCTCAATTTCTCTTTTTCTCTGACCGGCCGCCATTGCTCTGTTCCCTCTCCAGTTATTCTTATAGCTCAATGCTCGACAAGGACAGAAATAACCTAGGGAAATCACTAGACAACCAATTTAAATGCCCATTCGGCAATGATCGGTCAACTTCGGCAATAATCAGCCAATTGCGGTAAGGTACATTTAGTCGATTTGAATATCCCGCTCGAAATAGACAACCAATTTAAATGCCAAGGTCAAGCAAAGACTTCAAAGGTTCCGCCCGGAGTGACGCCTCTTAGGGCGGTATTCTCAGTCGTTGCTTATTCTTAAGCAAATGCTTAAGCATTCGGCATCCTTTACTAGCTACTAGGTTAGTAGAGGATGCCGCATGCTTAACCATTCGCTTAAGAATAAGTAGCGACTGAGAATACCGCCCTTATTATACCTACTCTTTGCTACAGAGGGCGAATTCCACTTACGCCCAAATTGTCTGCGATTTTCATTAGGGTAGGTTCTCCTGTACGCGACTGGACGCATCGTCAAGAATTTCAAAGTCGATTTTCTCGAAAATGAAGCGCGATATGAAAAAAAGTTACTCTTTCTTTTCGACTTATAACAAGTAAATAACTCGAGGATAATGAATAAAATTGTTTGATATTGCGCTTCAGTTTCGAGAAAATCGGCTTTGAAATTCTTGACGATGCGTCCAGTCGCGTATAAGGAAACCTACCGTAATGAAACTCACGAGCGATTTGGGCGTAAGTGGAATTCGCCCAGAGTAATAACACGTCTGTGGTAATAAGTGTAAAATATTTATTATCTAAATTAATTTCATTACGAAATATATTTCTACAAATCATAGCGTATATGTATATAGAGTACATTGTTTAAGTATTAAATTGAATTATAAGAGGCATGAAGCGCGGCATTCCCATCTATAATACGATGTTCTTTGACGTACAGTGGGTCTTTGGCGCGGAACACAGCGCCACAGAGCGCAACGCGGCCGTTCCGCGAGTAATCGCTCGTTTGAATTTCTGCCGTAACAAAATTTCTTCGACTTTTACCCTGATATTTATTATTATTATTATTATTATTAGTTACTCCACGGGTAAAGACTCTTTAGTTTACAATATACAATTGATAAAGTTAACAAAGAAACAGTGTGAAAGAAAAGAAAAGAGAAGAAAAGCCAGTACAAAGGGCGAATTCCACTTACGCCCAAATCGCCCGTGATTTGCATTAAGCTGGGTTTTCCCGTACGCGACTGCACGCATCGTCAAGAATTTCAAAGTCGATTTTCTCGAAAATGGAAGCGCAATATCAAAAAAATTTATTCCTTTTTCTGGACTTATTTACTTGTTATAAATCAAAAAGAGAGACTAACTTTTTTTCATATCGCGCTGCATTTTCGAGAAAATCCACTTTGAAATTCTTGACGTTGCGTTTAGTCGTGTACAGGAAAACCTAGCTTAATGCAAATCACGGGCGATTTGGGCGTAAATGGAATTCGGCCTAAATAAGCGAATAATAGAACTAATGAACTAATAAAATTCAAATTCAAATTCAAATCAAAATTAAAATTCAAATTCAAATCAAAATTAAAATTCAAATTAACGGGCGTGTACAGAGACGTTACTGCTAGCTGAAGCCCGCAAACGATATTCAAAGGAGGCAAATGTACCATTAAAAAAGTCGACATGTTCGCTATAAAGATTCGTTAATTTACATATTCCGTTGATGGAGTTCATACCGAACGAAATGTTGTGTCTCGATAAGTAAAAACGAGAAGGCCTCCTAATAGCAATTTACATTTATTATGTTGCAAATAATAAAAATTATAATCTATGCGCGAAAATGTTATTTTGATCATTTTGATAATGTTATAAGTTGAATGTTCAAACATGTTGAAAAATTTTATACTGTACGCACAGGCAGCATGAACTATGAAATTATAATACAAATGTTATAATTAAACAGCGAGGTATTAAACTGATGAATATTCGTTGAATGCTCATTTCTTATATATTTTTGTATTATCCGTCTACGTTGACATGTATTATGTTGTCTACATCTTTATTTCAAAATAACGTATAAACTCGTTAAATAAAATAGAGGTTACATGATAATGCCATGTTTACATCGAACCAAGTATTTTAGTTTATATTAAAACAAAGTATAAAAAGTATGTATTTAACACATTGTAGACCATTTCATTGTTTTAACAACTGGGGGATCAGGCTAGAGATGTATTGTCTTTCTTTTCTTAGACATGGGGAAGTTCTTAGGGCGAATTCCACCTATGCCCCAATCGCCCGTGGTTTTCGTTTCCAATTTTATGAAATATCTCCAGAAACATGGAAAAGAAATCTGCGAAAGAGCCATTATCGGAAAATACAGGTTTTTAAATATAAATTACGACTCGAAAACAGGAACATATAATTTATGATATTCGTTTTATTACAAAAACGGGGAAACTCCCGCGCGGGCGATTTTTGGCGTAAGTGGAATTCGCCCTTAGTTGTCCCATGTTTGTATATTTTTATACTTCACATTGCTATTTTTTTAAATTTTTAAGAAATCATTGTTTACGAATTAAGGAGGAAAATAGCAAAAATAAAGCTCATGGAAAAAATGTATTGTCCACACAGCGTGTTAATATTTTTTCCAGTTAATACCCCTGATTTAAAACATTCAAACTGTTTCTACTTCACCAGTAACAGCAATAGCTTCAATTTCAATCTGGGCTCCCTGTAATAATATTTTACGATTAATCTTAACAAATTATTTTTCGAAATAGTTAACATATATCGCGTCATACCATAGGCAATTTTCCAACTTGGAACGTTGATCTGGCTGGGTAGTTCTCCTTGAAAACTATACATACATATGTATAATTATTATAGATGTAACATCCGATAATTTTACGATTTAGTATATTATAAACTTACATTCCTTGTAAACTTCATTTACAGCAGCGAAATCATTAATATTGTTTAAAAGAATTGTTGTCTTAACAACTGTAAAAAATGCACAAAAGATAGACGTTATTATTCATAATTTACTTCCTGTGTTAAAAGTAATTGCTAACTAGGATGTAATACTTAAGGGGACCTTCCGGTTTAAAAGTCGATTTTTTTCATTTAATTTTTCGAATGTTCAACCTTTTAGGAATACGTATTTAAAAGGATTTGTTGAAATTCGTAAAATTCCCGTAGTTATAGGCATTTGAGTAACGGCAAATGCATGGGCAACAACCGGCCACTCGGCGCCCACGTACAACTTTATAAACGCGTTTTTCTCGAAACAGTGTTCTCAAAACGGTGGGACCTGTATCTCCAAAAGTTATTATCCGATTCGACTGAAACTTTTTTTATTTCGAAGAGTATGCTTCTGGCTAGGGGAGAAACCAGAAAAAATAAAAAAATAGAAAATTTATAATTTTCAAAGGCGTTGAAAGGATGAAAAATATAGGGAAAAAGTGATTTCAAACTTCAAGTGTCGTTATTTTCTAAAAAAATGTAATTTTTGTAATTTTTCCTGCCCCCCCCCCCCCCCTAGCCAGAAGCATTCTTCGAAATAAAAAAAGTTTCAGTCGAATCGGATAATAACTTTGGGAAATACAGGCCCCACCGATTTGGATCAACTTTTTGACGCCTTGACTTTAACGACTCCCCAGTGCCGTCTGCAATGATTAATTATAAAACAAAAAATATATTTCTATAATCTAAGACATCCTTAATGCAATGCAAAAAGTCCCATTATATTATATATAGTAGTTTTCCTTTAATTAATTCCTAAAGATCACCTATCTTGTTGGGCTCTAGACCGGAAGGTCCCCTTAATAAATGAGATATGTATGTGCATCTCACTATCAAGAACCTTTTCCTTGAATTTTCTATTTGACTGTAGAAGAAAAAAAATCCGTATAATTATATGTTTTGCAACTGATCGTAACCTTTATCATAATTAGATCCAGCTTCCTTCAAGATGTGCCCCATATTTGTAAGAGCTTGACGTGCTTCAGCCGCAGCACCTCCTTCGACAAGTTTCTGAGTTGCAACATTAGTACCAAGAACTCCGGATAAATACACAGTACGATCTACAAGCACTGCTTGGCTATTGAAATAAAATCATTTCTACTACAGTACTTGCAAACCGATCTTATTGTATAAATCTAGTTAACTTGAATCATATTTTTTAGAGATGTACCGACTAGTGGGCGACTATCCGGCCACTTTTGTAATCGGCGATTAGTCGGCCAAAACCCTAGTGGGTACATCTCTATATAATATTTTTGAACAAGAATAGTTAAGCATTTCAAAATGTTTTTTACATAACGTGCATTGCTTACTTGTACGGCCCAATAGGTTTCGGGCCTAATGACGAGGATATTATTTTTCGCAGAATTCTCTGGGAAGCCATGGCGTACTTTTGTTTAATGTAAAACGTACTCACTAAGCAGCTTGCGCTCGACTGTCTAAATAATCACGCATATTTCTCTTATGTAAGCACATTTAAGTGTTGATAATCTTTTAACCTCTTATTGGCGGTAGCGTATGTCTTGCATAACTTATTTACCGTAACATTTTCGGATAATGTCTCTGAATATGGTTGCCAAAATAAGAATAAATTAAACAAACCTAATATTGGCTGGAAATGTAGTGGAAACTTATTTTTATAAATATACGAAACAACTATTATCAACAGCTTATACATAAATTTATAAATATAACTCTCGTGTTTGCTTTTATACATCTCTATTTTTAATGTCATAGAAATTATAAGACACATTTGTTATTTTCATAATTCATTTCTGGGACTACAAGAAATATAATAGATATAAAGGAGAAACACGTAAAAAATTAAATTAGATTTTCAGCATAAACATCTCGTCATAAAAAATGCGTGTGAAATAATAGACTTCGAAGATCTATTAAGTGTGCTGTAATAGATTTTCAATACATATGCATTTAATTAGGATTCGATGTAATAGATCTCGTAGTACATTTCTGTTAGTTGAATTTTTAAATGTTGTAATAACTTGTTGAGCTGAGAATGTCGAACGTGTTTTCCAATCAAGTATAAACATGTAAATGTGTTAGAAATTTTGTCACTATAAGAAAAGTAAAAAAAAAAAAAAAAAAAAAAAAAAAAAAAAAAAAAATGTTTCTTCGTCCGTAAATACATGGTTTCATCAAAGAACATATACATACTTCTAACAATTTATGAGAAATTATGTGTCAGTGAAGTGCACGTGTGCTTAGTAACTTTTCAAAGTTGCTTTCCTCGAAACTTAAATTAAATAACATGCTCATTTTCTTTTCCTCTTACTCCACCTTGTATGTACTATGATTTTCATATCATATTTACATCAGCGGACGTCGCAGATTTTATTTTCTCAACACTGTCATTAATTAGAGACACGAAATTGGTTCCAGGATTAAAATTACTTCTAATGATTAAGGAAAGTTATTTTTTTTTATAAGATTGCTAAACTTCCCCAACAGAGAATATAATTCCGGAAATGCGGTTTAAAACTATTGATAACGTGTCAACGAATAGTTATGAAATATGAAGAAAAAAAAACAAAAACCTTGTATTATTCAAGTTTTACTTAATAAACCGATGAAAACGAAGTTTTTACAGCACAGTCATACCTTTTATTATAATATATATATATAATAATATTATATATATATATATATATATATATATATATATATATATATATATGTATGCGTTTGTCTGTGTGTGTGTTTATATATGTATGTACTTATGTACGTATAGAGCATTTGCACACCTTCTGCAGTCTTTTCTAAGCACAACAAATAATTACAGTATGTTTTGTTGATGACAGTGTTTATGAGTCAAGAATGATTTGTAACGGCCTCGTGAAGTTTCAATGAGCAGTGTTGTTGCGCCGACCGCGTCTCTTGCGACTTCCACCGGAGGGACGGTTCGAAGAGGCCCATTGTTCATAAAAGCGCTCTGCTTCCAACCATTCTTGATATTTATACCACCATTCCTCCCACTTTATGTAGTCGTCCAAAGTCAGGTCCCGAAGGTATCCCCTCGCTTTGTAGTAATCGTATCTGACACGGACGTCGTCCCAACATTCGAGACCTCTCGGTCCCTGTGCCAGCAGCGATTCAGGATAGTGCCCCGGCGGCGGCGAATCGTATCCTAATCTCGCGATTCTCTCCTCACCCTCTATAACAACTTTCATAGCATTTTCTCCATCCTTCGTGATACGCATGTTCTCAATGTCTCTGCGGTCCACGCTCCATTGCGCCATTTTACCAAACCTGTAAAACAGTGTCACGTTGATCGTTCGGCGCGTAGCTGCAGTCAAATACTATTCCTCTGTTAAGGAATCCCTCGAGCCTCGAATTTTACTTATCGCCGGTACAAATGCATTGCTGCGTTACAAACCATACCGTTCTGATAGCGTCATTCTAGGCGGGCCCACGTGCGACGTAGTGGACGAGCTATCACTGTCTTCGCTGGGCGAGGACTCGGGTGGAGGCCTAATCATTTGTGCTGCTCCGTGAGTCGAATGAGTTTTTTCTACCTTTACAGGCTTACGCATCTGCACAAGTTTAATAGTTACATATTGGAAACAAAACAGATATATAAGATAAAGCCGGAAAGAAGATTAACAATGTATGGTATGTGAGAAATATGCAGCTACATTAACCCATTACGGTCGTAGTAGTCGCGGGATCGTTCCAGCTACTTAACTCTATGTAGCGATGTCGTCGCGCATAGAAGCCATTCCGCGTTGAATCGCGCCTTTCATATTACAGTTAACAACACCCCTTTGAGAGACTAATTCGTGCGGAAATTTTAGCCTCCTAGCTTGCAAGCTTTCCGGCATAATTATTTATTTGCGTTCTACTCCGAGACAATTGTGTGTCGACGTGCGCTACGAAAAGTAGCACGTTTCAATCTTCTTACGAAAAGAAGCACGTTCCATCGTTTCTGACGAATATTAGCAAGTTTGGTCTTCCGCCGCGAAGACTAACACATTTGACTGCTTCGCCGCGAAGAATAGCACATTTCGTACTGTTGCGGCGAAAACTAGCACATTTGGGAATTTATGGCGAGAACTAACATATTATCCGGTTTGGCCACGAAGAATTCAACTGTTGAAAATATTGTTTAATAAATAATAATTCCATCTAATCTCCAAAAGACAACACATATGAAAATTTTAATCTACATAATTTAAGTAAGGGAGAGTGGAGGAATTGCGAACGCGGGGTAAACCCGAACATGCTACTTTTCGTGGCAAACCGCTCTAACGTGCTAGTTTTCGCAGCGAAAACCGAAACGTGATAGTTTTCGTGAGAACCAAGGCAAACGTGCTACTTTTGGTAAAAAAATTGAAACGTGCTACTTTTCGTAACGCACGTCGATTTATAGTCTTTTGTTGTCATTGTAATAGCGACGGAATACTTTTCCAAAATTTTAATTATTGCGAATATAGGTAATGATATTGAAAGATGAACTTCGGATTTTGAAATTGACAGTGTTTACCCTTGAAGCAGTAAAATATCTAGCCGATAGATTTTTGCGATTTGACACGGATTCTCTCATACAGGCGCATGTATTCTAAAGAACGACATACTTAACGCTTAAGGGGTGATTGCGCCTTGTTGGGGCAGAAAAATAGGTAATTCTTTGCGAATTTTTTGTACAAAAACGACGCGACAAATTAATTTGAGGTTTGGCAGGCTGTTTTATTGTATCTTGAGCTATTGCTCTGAATTTTTGTGTGACAGTAGAAGAAGAAGCATGGCGGATACAGTGTTGAGAATAAATCGGGTGGTCCCGGCGTTGACGGAAAGTACTGTAAGGATTATTTAAAACACAAAAAGGAAAAGAGATTCTTAATCTATATGAATGTTTATATGAATTATTTAAAGAAGTTTTCCCGATTTTGGGGCAAGACCTTTTTCACACTGAAATCCGGACGCTTCATTTTCTTCAAAAGGCTGCCATTTTAACATCTTATTATTTTTCTTAATGCATCTACTACCATGGATAGCCACATTTACATAGAGACGCGGCAGCGTCACGACGCCAAGTACATGTTTCGACACCCTGTATATTATCTATTAAGGGTGCGTTCCACTTACGCCCAAATCACCCGCGATTTTCATTAAGGTAGGTTTTCCAATACGCGACCGGAGTAAACGGCAAGAATTTCTAAGTCGATTTTCTCGAAAATGAAGCAGAATATCAAAAAATTTTATTCCTCTTTCTCGACTTGTTTACTTGTTACAAGTCGAAAAGAAACAGTAACTTTTTTTATATCGCGCTTCATTTTCGAGAAAATCGACTTTGAAATTCTTGACGTCGCGTCCAGTCGCGTATAGGAAAACCCACCTTAAGGGGTTAGTTCCCCTCAGGAGGTAGAAAATGTATCGATTCTTTGGGAATTTATTTCAGAAAGTACATGCATATTTTTATGCAATGTTTTTTTATATTCAAATGAGAGACACTTTAACAGATTATTATATTATGTTTTGGTATAAAAATATTTATTTATTACAACTGGTTTCCCGGAAGCTGTTTTTAGAAACACGTTTTGCGGTGACCAACATTATTCGGAACTGGGCTATCTGAAATCAAAAAACGAAGAAGATTTAGATAGTACAATAGTTTATCTAGTCTTTAATCGTTCCGTTTTATAAAATATTAATCTGGGACAAAATGGCAGATGTTTTTGATGAAAAATCAGTGTTTTTTTCTACGAAAATCGATCATTTAACTTAAAACATCTGCCATTTTGTCCCAGATTAATATTTTATAAAACGGAACGATTAAAGACTAGATAAACTATTGTACTAACTAAATCTTCTTCGTTTTTTGATTTCAGATAGCCCAGTTCCGAATAATGTTGGTCACCGCAAAACGTGTTTCTAAAAACAGCTTCCGGGAAACCAGTTGTAATTGTGCAATAAATAAATATTTTTATACCAAAACGTAATATAATAATCTGTTAAAGTGTCTCTCATTTGAATATAAAAACCATTGCATAAAAATATGCATGTACTTTCTGAAATAAATTCCCAAAGAATCGATACATTTTCTACCTCCTGAGGCGAGCTAACCCCTTAATGAAAATCACGGGCGATTTGGGCGTAAGTGGAACGCACCCTAAGAATCTCTTTTCCTTTTTGTACTATAGACAACCCTTACAGTACTTTCCGCCAGCGCCAGGACCACCCGATCTTTTTTCAGCGCTCTGCATCTGCCATGCTTTTTCTTCGACTGTCGCAGGAAAAACTCGGAACGATAGCTCGAGATACCGTAAAACAGCCCGCCAAACCTGAGCTTAATTCGTCAAGCCGTGTTTGCAGAAAAAGTTCGCAAAGAATTACCTATTTTTCGGCCGAACAAGGCGCAATCTCCCCTAAACCGTTGCTCCGTGCGACGCACGAGCTTCCGCCGAGACCAATTAAGCGTTCTATCTCTAAATCCATGTTAAGAGTCAAGCAGTAACGATCCCACGTCGCCATCGGCGAGATACGCGATGGTAGAGGGCTAAAGAACCATAATTCCTAACTACGAACGCGAGCAAAGTATGTTTTACCAGCGGAATAGGATCTGGGACACGTGGATCCTCCGGGATTCTAGCGTGGTGCTTTTCTTTGCGGCGAACTTTAGCTTCTTTCTCTTTAATTGCTTTGTAGTCCTTTTGGTGGCGCGGCGGAGGTTGCGGCGCAGGCGGGGGTGTACGGGGACGTGGCAAAGGAGGCGACCGCGGCCTGGTCCGAGCCGGTATTACCCGCGAACTCGACGGTACTATCTCTTTGGGATGTGGCCGAGCGCGGACCGGCGTGAGGGATCTCGAACGCGAGCGCGAAGGCTGGGCGATACGCCGTCGCTCCTTCGGCGAGCATACGCTGCACGATCGGTCGGAGCAAGTGCTGCCCGTGCTCGGACTGCGCGCTGGCCTCCCTCTGGTGTGGGATCTGTCGCGAGGCGAGCGCGGGCTTCTGGTCCGGGGGCTGCGCGGCCTCGGGCTGTGAGGGCTCCTGGGCCTGGGGCTTCTCGGGCTTCTCGGATGCCCCCGGCTGGGTTCTCCGCTCGCCGTGCCCCCGACGTACAGCTCTTTGTAGCCGCTGTGCCTCCATCTGTTCGGATCTCGCTCCTCGACCTCCAGCAGCTTCTTGTTCCAGTAGCTCGACTGGGACTCGCGAGCTTTCCGCATCACGCTATCTAGCTCTCTCCGCTTCCCGGAATTCTCGCCGTGCGGCCTGGGCTGGGACACGCTGGTATCCATCCGTAGCTTACTGGAGCTGCTGCCACCGCCGCTGCCTCCTCTTCGCCTCTCGTAGTCCCGAGACATTCCTGTAAACACGCAACAGCATTTTTATCGTCAACGATCGACCCGGACCGTTCGCCGTCCCAGAACCATTTACCTTACAGAGCCGGCGGAGCGGAGGACACTGGAGGAGCGAAAAACTGGCGATCCGAACTCCTGTGAGAGCAGTGAACACGTTAATTCTCAAAACACGACAGAGCTGCCGTAAAGATGATAATACGTTGGACTAATCGCCATGAGATTTGCTAGAGGAGCCAGTGCCGCTCGATTCCTTTGGGTCGACTGGCCTGCGTTAAAAATTCTATACGTCACAAATATGTACTGTCCGCAAGTGGTGAAGCAGCGGTAAAAGTTAGTATTCCCGGTCGAAGGCGTTTCTCCGAATTTGAATTCGCGAAAATCCATAATGTGGTACTGGACATCACCGGTCGCGATGCCTTACCATCGCCGCACCCTCCGCATGTCCAGAATTGTAGTACGCTTCGATCCACGATCCATAAATGTTGGGTCGCGTGGACATTGAATGAGTCGAACCAAATTCAGAGAGATCGCCTTACGGAGGCGCCCGCGCGCGCGCGCGCGCTCGCGACGACGACGACGACGACCGCGGCCGGTCGGTGGTTCCGCGTAACCGTGGCCTCTCTAGCGAGCCGAGTACGCGGCCGGGGCGGACACACTCGCGCGGCGGTGCCGCTTCGTCGACGTTACACCGGGCGGCTGCACACAGAGGACGAGGAGTGAATTCAACGAACGCCGACCGCGACGAGGCATTTCCGCGAGATTTCTCACGGCGCCCTACCGACGCCGTGGTGGACGCCGCGCGCGGCCGCCGCTCGCCACCTGCTCGGTACGCGGGCACGCGGCGGAGGATATCTTGTCGCGTCGGACGCGGAGCCACGCCGAGGCGCGACACGGGATTCGTGGCTCGAGTAACGGGTACGTCAAGGTCACGTAAAGGCCCGGCCGCACGGTCCCGCGGTCGGCGGGACCGTGCCTCTCTCGCGGCATCATTTCGGATGCTACCCGGGTAGCGCCGTACCGGTGTCGTAACGGATACCTCGAGAACCACGGTGTACCTCGGGTACTGCTTCACGAGATAGAGAGAAAGAAAGAGAGAGTCCGGGACCGGTATGTACGCGTGTAGCCTCCTTCGCTCCTCCCTTTCGTTAAAAGCGAAGGTCGGCTCTTCTCGCTCTTTCCATTTGCTGGTACACACCTTTTGCACTATATTTCGTTCTTTTCTTTTCTTTTTTTTTTTTTTTTTTTTTTTTTATTTCTTTTTTGGTTTATTGTTATTAGTATTATTTTTCTTTCTTTTTTCAACGTGGCTTCACAAAACTTGTACCCGACAGTATGCAAATGGATCTAACTCTCGGCAGCGCTGGCTGCTATTTGTACCGAAGCGTCAGAGGCGTTCGTGCGTTCGTTCGCCCGTACCCGACGGTCACTTTGAAAATCAATCGCCCACCCAGCGAGCGCTAACCGAGGGACTTTTCACGGCAATCACCGGGTCCAGAACCCTTCGAGATAACGACACTCACTTTTCTCACCGCGGCAACTCGAAAACTTGCATTTTCTGCCACAAATCTCGGTGATTCACTTCCGCGTGACGTTCTACGAATGGAGATGGCTAAGGAGACTTCTCCTTCGAGAGCCGCACCAAATGCAGAGGATGCATTCCGAACGGGACGGACGGCAGATGTCGCGGCGATCGGTCGGCGGTTGGCGCGTCGCGAATCCCTTACGAACAGGGGGGGCCAAGCGAAACTCTTCTTACGAAAGTTGAAGCAGAGTTTGTAGCGCCTCCTGCCATTCAGGTGCGTACTAAACTGTGAATGTGTGAATTGGTGTGAATCGGGACGTATGTGTATGTGTATACGTGTAATGCACCGCTTAGTTTAAGGCCGGTATTCATAGTCGTTGCTTAAGACTAAGATCGTCTTAAGCATTTGCTTAAGTTCCCGTCTAGTTTCATAGTCGACAAATAAGCATCGTCTTAAGCATTTACTCAAGTATTTACTTTGTCAAGCAATCCTTATTGAATCATGTTTCATAGTCAGTTGTTAAGATCATCTTAAGAACGTAAGTATTCATAGTCGATTAAGAACTACTTATTCGAGCATAAAGCAGTCTTATTCGAGCAAAGTGAGGTTAGATTTTCAAGTCGATGTTTTAGTTGACTTAACACCAAGTTATTAGGCCAAAGAGGATATATAATAAGAGGCGTCACTCGACAAGGGGTGCATTCCATGTGACGCATTATGCGCATAGACCGCAGCGCAGTCGCTGCGCCCATTCATAGCGATCCGATTCCAACAGCGCATGAACCGCAGTAACGTATCGGAACGGTTTTCGATGCGCTTGATGCTCGTGAGGTTGCGCGGGAATGTTCAAACTTACTTACAATTAGCTATGCAGTTGGATGGATTACGTTAAATTTAATTCGAGACTTTTGGACGGTGGTCGAAGCACGCTTCCTAACTACATCGGTTACTTCGTCCTAAGGATCGGGGACCGACTGCTAACGAAATTTGATGGCTTTATTGGTTCCTGGATTTTCTCAACCTGAGTTTTTCTATTCTTCTTGAACAGCGACAATTATTGAAAGCGAAGACCATATTTTATGAGTTTTACAGGACGAACTGCTGCTTACCCAGCGTAATTTGGTAAACAGATGTGTAAAGGAAAAATGAAGTTATTTATTATCCGCGTCCGGTGTAAATTCAAGGTTTTGAAGGCTATTGAATAGAACCGCAGGCTCTAGTACGTCTTCTGGATTAGAGTATAGCTGTAAAGTTAGCATTATAAGAGCACGTTCGAAAAATTTAGCAGTAAAAGCCGTTAAGAAATAAAAATGCGCGCTACGTATTGGCTTCCTTCCTCATCTTTCGTTTCGACCATGCCTAAAACCTTCTAGGGATGTGTTGTTCGCTTCGAAATTGAGACCGTTACGTTGGTTGCAATTCATACCGCGAGTGCAGAGATGGCAGTACCAATTTCGTAGAATTCCCTAGAATCCTCCAACTTCTAGCTCATAATGCGTGCAGCAAGTGCAGAAAATAAAAGCATGGGCAGTCAATGCGCATATTACGCGCATTCGTATTTGTCGTTTTACGTGTGCTTCTGTATTTCGAATTCGAATACTGCAAACAGGGGAAAGTAGGGTACTTCCGGCTATATAGCAAATGTGTAAGTTGCTCAAATTTTTTATATGAATTGATAGTTTGAAGTGTCTAGTTTTTATTAGTATGACCGAGAAAGCATAAATTTACGTTGTAACAAAGTTGGAAGCAATAACACAAAAATGTTCTTTTGACTGGAATTACGGAATTAACGTGGGGTAATTCCGGCCATGATTTTTCTTTACAATAGAAGTGAGAAAACTGTTAAATTAATAAAAAAAATATTATTTTTTTGTTTTAAAATTAATTACCACATGAATCACAAATGTATTCTTCAGGGGTATTCCATCCTGAACATTCTTCATTTGCCCATGGACCACATGGCTATATAATTGTATATAAATCGCGAATTTTTTACTTTTTCTTACAAGGCGGGGGAACTCACGTAGCGTCTTATGTGATATTTTATAACCTAATTTTCAATAAATCAAAATTCTATCATTAATGTTCCAGAAAAGTAGTTTCAGTTTAAATTTCCAGAGACCGGGAAACTTTTTTATAAATAATATAGAATTGGAACACGATTTCTGTTCCCCGAGAATCGATTCCATAGGATTGACCTATACTGTAAAATCGATCCAAAAAATCGACCATTATGGTGCAACAGATCGATCATTCGATTGGTCCCCTTCTCAAAGTGACAGAAAATATAACCTACATACATGCTAATTACATGACAATAAATATTTATTGGAAATTTCGTTCTTTTACGCTACATTTGTCAACTTTTTATGACTTAACATCCTTCCAAAATATTATTATTACGCCGCAACCGTATCTTTATGAAATCGGGTATAGCGTATAGGTTATATTTTCTGTCACTTTGGGGAGCGGATTAGGAAGTTGTGGAGTGTAATTATTCGTGATTAAGAAATCAAAATTTCCATTCATAACTTCATTTTCTGAGTATATTTCATCAAAATAGTAAGTTTTAGCTTAATTTGTTCATGTTTACCAAATTCGTGGGTTTTATTACATTCTAATTGATTTTAGCTTCAATTTTTAGGTTTACAGATTTAAATGCTTGATAGGATGACCTTATACCCGATTCCATAAAGATACCGTTGCGGCGTAACAATAATATTTTGGAATGATGTTAAGTTATAAAAAATTGACAAATGTAGCGTAAAAGAACGAAATATCCAATAAACATTTATTGTCATGTAGCACATCTATAGGTTATATTTTCTGTCCTTTCGAGGAGGGGACCACATAATTTCGACGCGCGTTACGAAGAGTAACACGTTTCATTTTTTTCTTACGGATAACTGCATGTAGAAAAAATGAAACGTGCTACTTTTCGTAACGCGCGTCGATTTGGTGTATGTTTTTCAAAGCGTACGTAAAGAGACAAATACGCATGCGCGCATCAACTGCACGCTTCATGCGCTAAAGGTGGGAGAATTCTAGGGAATCGTATGCTCCACCAACGCAACCAATGCACGCATAGGCTGACACGGAACGGTTTTCTCTGCAGTCTATGCGCATAATGCGTCACATGGAATGCACCCAAGGACAGAAATAAGCTAGGGAAATCACTAGACAACCAATTTAAATGCCCAGTCGGCAATGATCGGTCAACTTCGGCAATAATCAGCCAATTGCGGTAAGGTACATTTAGTCGATTTGAATATCCCGCTCGAAATAGACAACCAATTTATATGCCAAGGTCAAGCAAGGACTTCAAAGGTTCCGCCCGGAGTGACGCCTCTTATTATATCTCCTCTTTGATTAGGCGTTAAGACGGTGAAGGACGCGTGTTACTGTTGGCAAAACATGCAGTGTTAATTTCTTCACAGGTTGTTAACGCGTAGAGTAGGAGTTCAGTTGTTATTTTTCGAAGCGTAACGCAGTACCATCTACTAGAGCACTAAAGAGGTGAGTATGCGCATCCGCCATGTTGGGTCCTCTGGAGAAAGAAGATTATTGAGTACCCGCCTTTTTGAGTACTGTCAAATTCGCTGTATAAACCAAATATAAACTAAAATGTAATAAAATACTGTAATAATGTGTCGTGCTACCATCTATCAATATCAACAACGCATGTTTTGTTTATAAAGTGAATCTGACAATACTTAAAAAGGCGGGTACTCAATAATCTTCTCTCTCCAGAGGACCCAACATGGCGGATGCGCATACTCACCTATTTAGTGCTCTACCATCTACGTCTCTTGTCAGTCTCTGCGTGGTGGCGGCGCGGGGAAAGAAACACAAGATGTATTTTCAATATCATTCCTGATTGGGTATTCCGCTCGGCTACACGGCTACACGCTTGCCGAACGTAATATAAGATTTGCTTAAGACTGCCGTCTCATTTTTGTTATGGTCCGAATCGATCGAAGCGTCCCCAGTAAACAAACGGACCCTAATGAAACTACTGCGGTCGATAAAAAGAACTTGTACAGAGATGACATCTCCAGGTACTCTGGGTAGACGAACTTTTGACGCATAGTTGCCACATCGTCTGTTCTCTTTGTCTCTGCCGCGCTGTTGCCACAGAGTTCTCTCTTTCTATCGAGAAGTCTTGAAGCAATACGGCACGAGAGCTAGGTACGTCCAGCGTCAGAGCCTCGCTGAACGTAGCAATAATGAAAGATAGAGAGGTCCGGGAGTGTAAGAAAGAAAGATGGAAATATACCAAACTTGACACAATTTGAACTATCAGATTACACATAAAATTTATTTGCAGAATTGAAAGCCCGCTTCGTTCAAAGTAGTCCGATTTAAATTATTTTCTGTCAATTTAATCGGCAGACTCACTTTCATATTGATACGATGAAAAATAAAGAAATTCTGTTTCTGCATAATCGATGATACATCGCCGAGCAACTCCAGGCGACAGGTTAGACGGGTGAGCGATACAATGTCGCTCGGCTCAAGCTTCGGGGGACCTCAAGAATGAAGGCCTTCGATTGAAAAAATTATTTGTGGCCGACGGATGAATTCCCGTCGAATAAACTGATTCATCCGTGGCGTTTCAAATAAAACTAACTCTGGGTTATTTTTACTCGACGACAAATAAAGATAAAGTCTCTTTAATTTGATAGTTTATTTCAATAATTTATGAAACAATACTAATTTGCGTATCAATATCCCTTCTGAACTTCGCATTTCTGTAAGGACACTGGGCATCGCTTGCCTTCTTGGAAGGCGAGGTCCAGTAGGATGCGTAAGGGATACAATGTAAATTCCTGGCGTTCTCCCGATTAAAATCGTGTCAAATGTCATGTAAATCCGACTATTTTTAACGATGTTAGCTTGGGGCCACTTTCATCGGGACGACGGAATCGGTTGAAGCCATTTTCGCAAAAATCTGATGCGAAATGTAGAACGTGAAATTCGTCACTTCCACAGCGTATTGGTCAAAAATATTTTTTTAATAAAAAGCTTATTATTTGTGACTGAAAATAAAAGTGTCAACTATTGGTACACTGTCAACAAAGAGTACAGTTACCGTATATTTAATTACCAAGTACAGTTCTAGAAATAATCCGATTTATACCGTGCTTGAACTCATTTTAATCTGGACAATCTCAGCAGTATGTTAATAAATAGTGAAAACGTCACGTTTTACAATTTATTAATACATAATCCACCGCAAGCAACACTGTATGCCTCTCGAACCGAAATCAGAAGCTGCCGCCGAACAGCCCAAGTCTTCAGGCTCAAAGAGAGATCGCGCCGGTTCGGGTAAACACGCTGCCGAAAGTTGTTTGAAGCCTTCAAATAAAAGTCGAATAAACTACGGTTAAAGATCGAATAAACAAATTATTCTTCTTCGAATAAAAAAATTATCTTTCGTCGTCGAATGTATTCACTTTGGTTCATAACGGATAAACATAAAGTATCTTTTATTTGAGTTTATCCAGATATTATCTTTGCCCATCTCTGTTCTCCAGCCGCTTCGCCGTGATTCATTCAAGCCTTGACGACAAAATAGTAATAGGGGAAATGCGGCAACAACGCGATACGACTCTCAATACGTATCGGCAACTATGTCTTTCCTACATTTATCGGCTAGCTTGGACTTCCACCGGTTCTGATGGTACATGGCGCGAATATACCATCAACGCTGGTGACGGAGTATCCTTGAAGCATAATTCTGTCATTTCTCGAGTCTGTCTCAGTACACGAGTCATAAATTCATTATTATTTCAACATACGGTGCTTATTAGCGTTCAAACGCACCAGACCCGTCTGCACGGATGTCTACTGGAGGCAACTATACCCGCAAAAGCTTCCTTCTTGCCGATTCCGCGACGTAAGTTGGTTGAAACGGTTTGTTTAGTACATCGCGTATACGTATAACGCTGATGCTACGTGGCTTGAATATACCACTAGCGCCGGTGACGGAGAAGCCTTGAAGCTTCATTCTGTCAGTTTTCGAGTCATAAATTCATTATTATTTCAACGTACGGTGCTTATTAGCGTTCAAACGCACCAGACCCGTCTGCACGGATGTCTACTGGAGGCAACTATACCCGCAAAAGCTTCCTTCTTGCCGATTCCGCGACGTAAGTTGGTTGAAACGGTTTGTTTAGTACATCGCGTATACGTACACGTTTTTCCTAGCTTGTGTGAGCGTACGCACACATTCAACGCCCGATGAGACGGCAGCTTTAAGTTCTAGAGCTGTTCGGGTACTCGATATAAAACGAGCCGAGCCTGGCTCGGCTCGACTGACCGGGCCGAGCCGGATACCCGTGAAATTCGGGCGGCCCGAAAAATCCGAGTAGCTCGAATTTGTTTCGGGCGGCTTGAAAAATCCGGGCTCGGAAAATCCGTACGCCTTGTACGCACTGTTCGAACCACATTCAAGACGTACGCCGGCGGCCCGAAACGATTCGGACTACTCGGATTTTTCGGGCCGCCCGAATTTGACAGGTATCCGGCTCGGCTCGAAAACCGAGTCCCGGCTCGGTCCGAGCTTCAAGCCGCCCGAATATTCGAGCACCCGAACAGCCCTATTAAGTTCCTCCGCGTAAAACATGCGAAATTGAAAGTTAAATAAAGATGGTTGCACTGCGCGTGCGCTTGCGCTTCCTATTGGCCGATCTCTCCACCCACGTGCCAATGGTTAGCACTGGAAATGTGTTTAGCTCCATTTAGGTTGGCGCCGCTTGAAGTCTGGTAATCGAAAGTAAACATGGTAATCGCAATCGGATTCGAAGGTAGCGCGAACAAATTGGGCGTTGGAATTATTCAGGATCAGAATGTTCTGTCAAATGTGCGGCACACGTATATTACTCCACCTGGCGAAGGTACGCATATAACCCTCGATATTCACTCGCAGCGTTGCTCCACTCGAAATGATATATAATTTCCTGTTCGTCGCTACGCAAAATGTTATACATAAAATTTTTTAAAGATTATTTTGAAAAGGATTTCTGCCCCGCGAGACTGCGCAACACCATAGAAAACACATTCTCGACGTTCTGCAGAGCGCGCTGGACGATGCTAAAATAACGTTCAGAGACGTAGACGTGATATGTTACACAAAGGGACCAGGAATGGGGGCGCCGCTGACGGTCGCCGCGCTGGTAGCAAGGACGGTCGCGCAACTGTTCGACAAACCCATGGTAGCGGTGAATCACTGTATCGGCCACATAGAAATGGGACGTCTAATCACGGGCAGCGTGGATCCCACCGTTCTATACGTCTCCGGAGGGAACACGCAGATTATCGCCTATTCCCGGCAGAAGTATCGCATTTTCGGCGAAACCATAGACATCGCTGTTGGAAATTGTCTGGATCGTTTTGCGAGATTGTTAAAGCTTTCGAACGATCCTAGCCCCGGCTATAATATAGAGCAGCTGGCGAAGAAGTTAGTTGTTTCCTTACGATAGAACTTATTCGCCTGTATTTGTTAATAATAATTCCTTTCGCCCAAAGAGGGAAGAAGTTAGCTCCGTTGCCTTACGTCGTTAAAGGCATGGACGTGTCTTTCTCTGGAATTGTAAGTTACATAGAGGAGCATCTTCCGTCTTGGCTCCGTTCGGAAGAATTTACTCCGGAAGACTTGTGCTTCTCTTTACAAGAAACGGTATTCGCTATGCTTATCGAAATCACAGGTATTGCCGGTTATTCTGCGCGTAAACAGTAGCGTAGAGTAAGAAAGGTTTAATGTATCCGATTTAATGGGCTTTCAGAACGAGCGATGGCTCACGTTAAGTCGGCCGAGGTGTTAATCGTCGGAGGCGTAGGATGTAACGAGAGGCTGCAAGATATGATGAAAATCATGTGCGACGAAAGGAACGCGATACTTCACGCGACGGACGAGCGATTCTGTATAGATAACGGCGTGATGATCGCCGTGGCGGGATTACTTCAATATAAAAGCGGCGGGCATACTTCTTGGACGCAAACGACTTGTATACAAAGGTATCGCACGGACGATGTGCATGTTTCCTGGAGGGAATAACGAAATTCCAAATGTGTACAATACTTTTTATCATTGCATTTTATAAATTACTTCGAGCGTTCGTTAGAGAAATATACAATACTTCGTAAAATATGAAATTGTTGGATTTCTTTTTTAGTTTACACAGATTTTGCTGTACTTTGCAAGGAGCACTGTCGCGTGCGCTTTTCATGCATATATTACGATATACAGTGTTTGAAAAGTTTATTGTTATTTAACGCTTCTTGCTTTAACGTGCAGTAAATGTTGAACCTTCAGGGGTCACTTCGGTTAGCGCGCCGATAAATTCAGCGATTTTCGGGGATTTATTGCGGCGAAAATAATTACAGCAATGGGATAAAACTTTTTTCTATTTATTAATCTACATTTCTGCAGTAAATAACAAATATAAAGGTAGTAAAATTGTTGCTTTTCAAATGCTTTTGAAAGCGGTCTTGATGGCGTGTTTAAAAATTCCTGAATCGCTCGTGCAGGCGATTTCAGCAGTTAGACTTGTCTGAAACCGAAAATCCGAACAGATGCTTGACCAGTATGACTGTCGCTATCGCTCGGACTGTAATTAGTGATTTATCTTCAAAATTAGCAAAACGGCGGGCGAAGTGCAAGGAAAATGTTTTTTCGGCTTTTTTCTTTTGCTATTTTCGATTTTAAAAGTAGGGTAGGCTCGATGAAAATACTTGGTTGTAGTCCCTGTGAGAGTGATAGGTGTGCAGAATAAGCGGTAAAATTTATAAAGCAATCGGTTCGATAGATTTTGAGATTTTACCTTCACGATGCGAGAAAATCACGTTTCGAGAAAAACGCGTTTAAAGTTTTCATCTATAGAGGCCGAGCCTCTGCACTCTCTACAAAATGCCTCTGCAGAAGCTAAAATAATCGGAATTTTCCATGAAAATTTAACAGTACATTCTTGAGGATATGTAGTTTCGAAAAATGTTTGAAGAAAGTCGATTTTTTCAATCCGTCTTACCGGAATGACCCCTTAACATGTTTTGTTTTTAAATTTTCTAACACAATCGCATAATGTGCAGTACAGTTGCATTCATCTCCTTATTGTTTTTATCTGCATAAATAAATCTATAAATTTTATTTAAAAAATAGGGAAAGAGACCCCCAACATTTCGAGAACTATGCCATTGAGAAAAAGAAGTATTTACTCTATTATGTACTTGAACAATTCAAATGTTACTTTTCTCATAAGGGGAGCTCGTAAGTTAGATGCGAGTCTTCCATTATCACCAGTTCCCATGATACAAGCTAGTAATTCTTAACCATTTCTATTATCATTATTAGTCATACATATGCATACAGATAAACTGGCTGGAGATATCGAAGTTTATCTGTTAAATATTTGTACAATATAACAACTACACATGTTCTTCTTTGCGTACAGTAGCTCACAGCCAAAATCGTACACTCTTTAAAATCGCGTAGCAGTTTTAAAATTGGTCCAAATCACTTGAGTTTTTTGAGAAGCTAGAAGGATTAGTTTGCTAAGTGACGTGTTTCGTCGTTTTGAGAAAAATTGCAATTGGCCGGAATAGCAAAAAAAAAATAGTAAAGGTCGTTTTTTCAACTTTTCGCCGATTTCGGGAATTTCGCGATTTTCGACCTTATTCTGCGATCTTTACAGGTTTGTAGCTCAGAGCAACGTTAACCGATTTTGATGAAATTTTCAATATGTATACAACTTACTTAAATCTACAAACGGAGTTATTTGAATTTTCATTACAGGCTCGGAAAAAAAAGTTTAAAAAACGACCGTTACTATTGTTTCCGAAAAAAACTCCAGTCGTTTGGACCAATTTTAAATTGCTAGGGTAACATATACAGTGATTGACAGTTTAAGAACGAGTGCTACATTATTCATAGAAAGAAAGTGTTTATCGCTAAAATCGGAGAGTAAAATCTGTTGTTATCACATTAAAAGTGTTTCGAAAGAATAAAAAAAATTACCTCATACAACTGCACACACAAATAACTTAAAAAAATCATTAAGTATTAAGATGATCCTAAAATTATAATGATTGACCGGGTTTTACATAGTAATTGGCAGGCTCTGTAACAGTGATTGACCCTTGTTTTAGGACAGGCATAAAAACACTGATGAATCATTTCAAACATACAAAATTGTATTTGTACTGTATTTTTTTAAATGTTAAACAATTCTAATACATACTTATAATTAATAATCCACTAAGAATATAAAATAGGTAGTCGTCTTAAATGGTTATAATATCTTATCGCTGCTAGATGTAATTAATTTGGCATCTTTGACTAGGATGATAATTGCAAGTAACCTAAAAATCATACATTTTGGGAAAATATTTTACAAAATCCAACTTATTTCAGAGTAAATATTATTTAATTTGCAATAATTCTATTTAAATTATTTATCGATTTATTTTATCATGACAGATTATGTAATTATAGTAATACTTACCAATAACACTAACTAATAACAAATTGCACGTCAATCACTATAAAAGTAGGAAGACTTTGTGACAGTTCTTGACACCTCTTGTATATTTGAAAATATAGACATTTTTGAGTGAAATAACTTTCTCTCGCAAACTTTGGACCATATTTTATACATATGTAATGATTATATATACAGTTACTGTCATTATTAATTGAAAATATGAAAAAATCATTGGCTACAACGTTACGATTTTTAGATCAAATTCCATCGATTTCATAAGAATGGTAGCCGCGTGATATTTCCGATTTATCTATACATTTACAAGATGTGGATCATAATAAAATATAATTGTATTCGGAACAAAAATATCTGGGCTAGTGAAATATAGATATATTTTATTATATAAAAAAAGCATTATATTATATTTCCTACTTTTTGGGGAAGAGGGTCAATCATTGTATAGGGGTCAACAACTGTATGCGTTACCCTATGCGATTTTAAAGAGTGTACGATCACGGCTGCGAGCCACCGTAGATTGCAAAATGACTGTGTATTAAAACTTTTCCGCGCATCAATCGAAATCGCTGAGATCTGATAATTACAAATTCATTAATACAAAGACAAAGTACCAAACACATGAATAGTGAGGTTAAGAAATAACCTGTATTACTCGTAGAATTTTGTAACCGAAGCATACAACGTTGGCTTTCAAAATAATTTTACTATCGTACATAATTTCTTATCCGAATTACCTATCTCTCCATCTGTAGTCGGTAATCGTTATATTCTCTTTAGCCTAACAAATAGAAGGAACAAGGGATATCGATTCGAACAGGCCGCGCAGTATCCTCGCGTGTGCATTGTGGACGCGCCGTGCGCACGGGTGCGCATGTACGCGCACGCGCAAGCACCGTACAAATTCAAAATTGATATCGAGCTATCGGTTTGGGAAAAGAGGAAAGCGGGATGTACAGGTAGAGGTCAAGTTTTCATCACACGCGCGATAGACAGGGTAGCTTACAATAATCGCCGACGCAGGCGCATATCTGGCTGTAGTCCAAACAATACCTCTGTCGGCGGCGGCAGCAGTTATAATAGTAGTAGAATTCGTATCGTCATCACTACCGGATACGCGACCGGCAACGTTCACGGGTACCGTCACCAGCATCCTCCCGGCTAATTCGCCGCTATTCCGTCCTAAGAGATTAAACGTCCTAAGAGATTAAACGCTCGTGCATTGAACAGTGCAGCAACACGGTCACGGATATTCATCTTAGATTGTTCCGTTAGCAAGCTCCGCCGCGGAACGCGACATCGCCCTGGTCTCGCATCGCGCCTGATTTCTGATCGGCCTGAACCACCTGAACCATCCGAACGCAACACGACCATCCCCCTAATCGATAAACGCGTGAACGTCGATCGCAGCGCTTAGGTGTGGAACAAGTGGCAGTACGCTACCGTGCGTCGCCGTCACTGTTCGTCAGAGGTCGTCACTACTCGTCACAGTGCATTATTCGTCGGCGGTAGCCACGGCGAGATGCGGTGCTACATCATGGTGCACGTCTTGTCTTCTCGGACGAATGCTGGCCGTGCTTAAAGCGGAGGTAAGTCACGAAAGCTCGTGCGTGCGCTGGCTCGCTCGTTTCTGCTGCCTCTACATCTATTTCCGTATAGTAGCTACTTCATTATAGCACCGTGCCGGCGCGCGTCAAATACTGTCCCCGAATAACGCGCGTACAGACCCAGATAACTCGGATCTCTCAGCTGCCCGTTCTTCAATCTGTCAAACCTATCCGAGCACGTTACACTTCGATCTTGCGCCGGGCACGAACACCCTGCTAACTCTTAAGAACCTATTGCCGGTGGGGGGTTCGAAATGCTTCGCGGCCAGATGCGATTGTTAATTATTATCACAGTTCCAGCAACTCCGCGGTGTACCTGTGCGCAGTCCCTGCTCCCGCAGGCGACCAATCTTTATCGGCTAATTGCTGACAGGAATAGTTTTGACAATTGACTTCAGAATACGAGGTTGGAAGAGTGGGGTTATCGTTAGCTTAGTTGGGGAACGTTGAGACGTTGCCACGACGAGGAAGTCGGTCTTCCTGAAGCAGAGAAAAACGTCAGTTGGGAGTGGTTGGTCCCCTTTCGTTCAATAATATCCAGCTTTGTTGGATGACCAGACTTCTTTTGGATTCAGAGGGCGCAATGCATAACACGGTAAATGGAAGGTGTCGTAGCGTTCGTTCACGCGAGCCCAGCGTAGGATGCTTCGGAACTGTAGGCACAGTTCAAAGAATTCATCGAACTCGCAAAGTAGAGCAACGATATTCCGACGAGCATCTGTGAACTAATCGATCTCGAGACTCCCAATTTTTAGGTCATGAACCAATAGTCTTTTCTGCATAGGTAATATTCCTAAACTGAACATATTTCGCTGCTAGTTCTTCACAGTTTATACTTTCAGTAATAGTCTCCATTTTTGCTAATACCAAGATCCCTCCGCAATAATCAATTCTTGCTGTTCTAACTTCCAGCCATTTTCCTCGGCTACTCCTTGGTCCCCTATGCTCATCAACCCGAATATTCATCTCACCTATGAATTGTATCACGAATATTTTTTTATTAGAAAAGAAAATTCCTATCTCCAGGCTGATTAGTTCGCAAACACATAATCGTCATATTTCTTTATTTCTCTTTACGCGTATCAGCGCCTAGTCGAGCCTGCAACTACAGTTCTCCAACGGTCTGTGCGTTCGAGAACGTCCTCCCGTAACTAATCGCTCTCCCCCCCGTTACCATAATTCCCGTTTACGTCTTCCCCAAGTCGCGTGCCTGCGGTGACGTTATTAAAAGCGAAGAATTGGAGACTGGCGTACCTTACGACACTTCGCGGAATATTTTCGTTTGCCATATAACAGTGCATTGACGCGCGGCCAAGATCCAGATCATCCATCCGAACAATGCGCGTTTAAATAATACAACAGCACGGTCATCGCGATCAACGCCCGCCCAGGGTTATTCGACGGGGACGTGGCTGCCGAAAGAACGACGGCCAGAGGACGATCGAAATGGGCCCGAAGAACGACGGGGTGGATAATAATTCCGATCGATAACGGGAACACTGAGCATAACGAGCACGAAGCCACCCTGGGATGTTAGAGGGAGAGCTGCTCTGGAATTATGCCACGAATAAATGCCGTGCCGTGACATTTAAAGTCGTTGTTCGAAATATCAAGTGAATCGGAAATTGATGCTTGGTAGCAGGGGTTGGAGACGCGTTGCGATATTTGTCTCGGCTCTCGGAACAGTTGTAAGAACCGAAATAATCTTGGAACAGTTGGGAGGGAAAAAGGTTCCGGCCTAGATCGGCTTCGGTCACGGTTCCGCAGAACCGATATTAAGTAGGTGCCTATGTCGGTGTCATAACGGTTATATATCGGTTCTAACGCACATTATGTCGATATTTTTTTTTAAGCATCGCTTGATATTAATTCAACGCTTAATTTAACCGGTTAACTGGCACGGCTTTTTTTTTACTATTCGTGCCCAAACTGGCAACATCGAGAAATTAAGGGAATCACACAAAATTTGGTGTACAGGGGTTTTCTGAGTCGCTGAATCGATTGCGGGGGTTATTTTCTTCGTCTGACACCCCCAACCCCTAAAAAATAGGATTTAGGGGTGAGTTTGTTCAATTCTTTCTGAATCCAAATTCAGATTCAGCGACCCCAGAAACCATTACATACCAAGTTTCGTTCAAATCGCTTGAAAATCAAAAAAGTTATTCCATTTGTTCATATCTGATACATAAGCAGAATTGGCCAGATTTTTTTTTATCATATGTGATACATTGCCAGTGAAGGTTAAAGTAGGTATTGCTAACACTAACAGCACTAACTTCCCTAACGTGTACAATCTTGCTTCTAATTTTATATATCAATTGTCCAGATTATTTGTTTACCTATTTGTATTTTTTTTTTTTTGGCAAATCAAAATGTCCCGCGGGCGAACGCGTCTCTTTCTATGAAATATAATAGTTTTTGTATTGAAATTCGTAATGCTGGCCACTAGCTTAGGAATATAACTGAAAGTCCTGGGCCTCTGGCCCATTGGGTCTTATACCCTCCGGCCCAAAGAGTCGCGCTTCGCGTGTGTTTACAAGTCCCTTCTTCGCTGAGCCTCTCTATCTGGAGTCTCTTATTTCAAATACTTAATTTACAGATGCTATCTTTCATTTCGGTGCCTTCTGCATCGAATGAACTTTTGCAAAGAGAGGCTCCAGAAGAACTTATAAACAAATCGCATTTCCATTAAAAGAACGTGACGTATATAAATATTTTGGAACGTGCGATGATAGAACCGATTCATGCATTACTGTTATAACACCGATATTAGGGTTTGTCGGTTTTAAAAAACCGGTTTTATGTATAAATTTGTAAAATTTGACAAACCGTTTTAAATTTAAAAAACCGGTTTTATATAAATACTAGAATTAATATGCAGAAATGAATTTATTATTTAAGTGAAAACGTTAACATTTTTACTCGAAATCGCTTCGGACACAAGCATATTGTAGGTACTTAGTAGGTAACAGTTTACTGTAAAACTAATCTTCGTGAGTTCATATTCTCAGAAAGAAAAATACTAAAGCAATAAAGATATATAATTTGGTAACACCTTTTAAAATATTTATATTTTGTACGGATTTTAGTTATTATAATTTTTTTTATTTGGTTCTTTATAGATAGAGTATATTTCATTTTGTTATATTTTCGTAATTTCATAATATTAAGGAAACTGAGATTTTTTAAAATAAGTACAAATATTTATTTCCTGTTTTAATTATATTTTTTATTAAATAGTGGAATTCGAAAACCGGTTTTTTTCAAAAGTCGGTTTTTCTATAAACCCTAACCGATATATATGTACGTCAGAACTTTTCCCCCCATATACTCTCGCAATACCATTTCGGTTCTTTAAAACTGTTTCAGTCAGAATCTTCATAGAACAGTTATTAACAGTTTCAACCCCTGGTTGGCATACTTGCCGCTTTCGCATAGGGATCTTAAGCCGCTGAGTCTCTCACGCCTAGAGAATGAAGCATCCACGAAGATAAGATTTTTCAGCTTCTAATGGCTGCGAAGGACAGTGGCGTCGAGCCCTGCGCTTGGTAATGCTCACCATCAGCTTCGATTTATATTTCTCCTTCGCTGCTATTGTTACATTATGCATCTAAGCTCCCCAGCGAGCCTGCCAGTCACGAAAGCCTTTGATATTGCGTGGAAATCGGTCCGTATTTGCCCAGAGAATCGAAGGGAACGCGAACCGTCGCTGGAAGATCAGAGTATTCCGTTTCGCGCAGTTGCTTTCCGCCCACGCGGATCGATCTGCGCAAAGTAGATAGCTCAGACTGTACTCGGATGGAGCATGGGCACGAAGAAAAAAATGTTGCGTGAAATTGCAACAGCGTGTTGTCCATTTACCCGAACGCACCCTTTCTATCGAGGTGACATGTGATCGAGCCGTATTTGCGACACGCTGGCTAGCTGGGTCACTATGGGAGGAAATGATCGATTCTCTCTCTCTCTCGTTCCCTCCCTCCCCTCTCTCTGTGTTTGCCCTCCTGTTCGTAGAAGCAAGGTGGTTGGTTCATCGATAGAGTTAGTCAGATGCGTTTATTTTGCTATCAGTATGAGGATTAGGAGTGCACAGAATTCGGTGTAGAACAGTGTACGAAAACTTCAAATAGGGGTTTTTTTTTTTTTTTTTTTTTTTTTTTTTTTTTTTTTTTTTTTTTTTGGTTTGGGTAGAGAAGTGATAATGATGGCAGTCGCGGAAATTTGTAAATTTCTTGATTATCCGAAGATAGGTAAACATGATGTTCAGTAATCGATATTCTTGGGCAGTTGAACGATACCTACCATTTTGGGGCGAAGCAGGGTCGTCCGTTACGCAACGTCACCTCCGTGAACCAGAAATTATGTAACGATTTAATGGCCTCTGTTGTCTCATATTCTAATTTCCAAATCGTTTTTGATTCTCAAATTGCGTTGCTTCGCAAAAGCGTATTTCTGTGGAGCCATTTTCTTTCAGACGTTCTTCGTCAGCTTTCAACCGTCTGAAACTTGTGACCGTTTCAGAATCTGATAGTAATATTTTGGAGAATTATAGTCATCTTTATCGGTCCTCTTTGTTACCTGGTTCATTAATTTCTTGGAGCTTTCATACCTTTCCTATATTTCAATTGGATTGTTGTTTAATATCTAAGTAGGTTCCGCTGTTCTGCTTAAGACAGATTCGGATTATCGAGGGTTGAACTACATTATGTTGGAATAATCAAATGTTTGGTTCGACGTCTCACGATATTACGACTGCCATTATTTGGTGCAATTGTTGCTGCCATGGTAATTTTCACGTCCCGTTGTTCGATTTAATTTAACCCTTCGCGATCCTGTATCAAGAGTGACTTGATAGGATATTTCGTTACAACTCGATATTAGGTTTTGCGAGGCAGCGAGAGCAACAACGGACTAACCCACATTTCTTTCGAAATCGAGTTAGTAGTAATAATGCATTCCAATAGGCTCTACTAATCATATAAAATAGGAAAAAAAAAATTTTCCAATGTGGGTTAGTCCATTGTTGCTCTCACTGCCTCTTATGATAATTGCTTCATAAGCTAGGTATACCCAAAGGTATACATTTCTCTGTAATATACACCAGTACACTGTATATGTTGCATACACTACCACTCTACTTTGAAAGTGTATAATTACTATAAAAGCGTTGATGGATACTTGTAGGTAATCCATAAGATTCATTTTCAAATTATAATAATTAAATGCACATTCATTTTCATTATTAAGGGAGACCGGGGCTGGCAGGCCAGTTTTTCAGTGTTTGATTTTTAATAAATTATGTGGACGAAATATCAATAAAGCGGTTAGTATATTTGATAAGGCATATATTTGGCTATCTGATTAAATTATTAAAGTTGACTTAATGTGACAAGAATCGAGGTATTTTAATGTTTTCCTGACACCTTCCATGCTGGTCAACCAGCCCCATGATGGGGGTTGGTAGACTTCCAGTAAAGGGGTAGGTTGACTATAGGTACAATCAGTTAAGAAAATTTTATTAGCGACTTATCTCAGTTATAATAAACTAACGCAATGTCACAAGAGCTGTTTCGTTGTAAAATATTAATTATCTTTCGTTCATTTTTTAATAATAAACTGAACATTTTTTCAACTTAATCATAAATTGTAATGTATTTATAACATAATGAAATTTAAATATAAAATAAGAATCGCTTTCCGAATAACAAAATAACGATCTAAACCTTATTAATGTTATTAGTCAACCAGCCCCGAACGATCATTTCGACTTTAATAAACTACATAACCTTCGATTATTTATGTATAAACAAGAATACTACGTCAATAGGTCGTCTAATAAACAAACTTTAAAATAGTTCCTTAACATTTATTCCATTGTAACTATATAGGGCGTGAAAACATAAAGTCTTGAAGAAAAAATATTTACTTACGTACCTAGTCAATTTTTCGACAGACGCTGATTACTGTAAAAAAACGTGCGATCGCAGGGTCGGGCATAAATGCATGGCATAGTTGAAATGACTTCTTTCTACAGTAAATCTTTCCGCAGTAGACCGTATGTTGGTGGAAAGTTATTAACAATTAGTCAACCTACCCCTGCCGACAACCAGCCCCGCTCTCCCCTACGGCGGGTCTCGAGATTTGTATAGTTTTGTACATTTCTGTTCAAAGTCGTAGGGGTGTGTATTTAACAAGAAGGAGGGGATCCTCCTCCCTTATTTGAATTAGTGGCTCCCTACCATTTTCTGCGAGCATACGTTCAGTCGATTCAAGGCGCCTAGTTATTACTTTCACAAACGCGATTCGAGGCTATTCACGATCTGATCGTGTATTTCGTGGCTGAAATAACTTCATAAATTCTGTAGTGTAGCAGTCTTTGCTGCAGACGAAATATGTTCTTCTTTACTTTATTTTCTTTTCTACTTTGCAACTAAATATGCATGTACATTTACTTCCAGTAATATTTGGGCAAGCACACCGACAAATTATCGGAATAAGTGGCTATTTAATTATTTTACTATTTTCACTAGTTTATAAAGCCACATAAGGGTTTGTGGTATTTTAAATGTTTTATTTTAGAGTACGTGCCAAGCGAAATGAGACCCGATTTTTATGTTATTGGGCTATTACAGAAAAAAGATTGAAAGAGGTGATTTAGGGGTTATACATACCTAGTCAGGAGGCCGAAAAGAGGCGAATGTTTGTGATTTTTTTTTGGAAAAACGGAAGCATGTATTTTTACAGAACTTTTTGCGCTTAAAAGAGCAACATTTGAAGAAGATTTGGTAATTTTTTCGTAAAAAAATATTCACGTTTATAATAAAATTACAACCGACATCCAAGAAGCCTTTTTAGAAACTTGTTTTGCGGTGAGCACTGCCATTCGGAACCAGAGTATCCAAAATCAAAAAACAAAAAAGATTTCGTTAGTATATTAATGTATCTTCCAAATGGGGGGGGGGGGATTTCCGATATATTAATTTAAAATAAAATGGCGACTATTTAAAGTTTGAAGTCCTGATTTTCGCGCGAAAAAACGCCATTTTTCGTTAATAAAATCGAAAATATACATTGAAAAAAAAATGCGAACGACGTTCTGTAGATTTTTATATAAAAAACAAGCCCACAAAATGTTAGAAGGATTGGGCGCAGCGGTTGTTGAGATATCTTACTCGCCGTTTTTAAAAAGGCTTCTTGGATGTCGTTGTGGTTTTATTATAAACGTAAATATTTTTCTACAAAAAAATTACCAAATGCTCTTTAAATGTTGCTCTTTTAAGTGCAAAAAGTTCCATAAAAATATATGCTTCCGCTTGTTCAAAAAGAATTCACGAACATTCGCCTCTTTTCGGCCGCCTGACTAGGTATAACCCCTTAAGTCTTGATATTGTTTCCTAGGACTAAAAATGAAGAAAATAATATAATATTTTCTTGTACTACAATTTCGATCGTGGTTTTTCACTTTAAGTAAAATCGTGGGGCACCATGCGCAACTAGAAGCTGAAGTATCGGTTGGCAAGTGCGAACATCATCAGCTACAGTTTATCAATTTTATGTCACATTACAATCTGTATCCTGTAATTAAAACATTTTGTTTCACTAATTCGAATGAAAACTTTCCCGCAACAAATTCATTTCGACGTTTGCTTCTGTATTAAAGTGATTCATATCCTGTTATGAAATATGATGTCTCACAATCTCATTTAAAGTGAAAAAAAAAACACCGTCGGAATTGTAGCACAAGGAAATAATTATTTTTTTGGCTTTTGGTGCATTCTAATTCAGTTTTTACTGCATTTTTAATAAAAGCGTTTGACATAAATTTTTTTATATGTTTTTTTATTTTCTAGTTTTTAGTGTTTGTGGATTTACATTTCACAGCTCCGACTTATTTACAAATATGTTTTATTGCTGTATACAGTTTAACGGTTTGCTTAAATGTTTAGTGCTAAAGCCACTAAAAAAGCATTCTTCTCTTGTACTAGAATTTCGATGGCGATATACTACGAACGCCTGCGAAGTTTTAGTTTTAGTATTCGTACATATATGTACGCGACGGATCATTTCTCGAGAAATTCTGTATTTTCGGTAATCGCGATGAGGCCAGCGTCGTTTTCGTAAAGAACGCGAGTGGCTGATTTCAAGTCGTTTGGATGTGTGGTTATATTTATTGATGACTGGATAATTGTTCACCCCCTCGGGGTTAATTTTTTTTTTTTTAAATATTGCATTGTCATCCAATCTACGCGGGCAAAGTTCCAAGACAATTCGATGGGTGGAAGTGGGTTAAATTTGAATTGCCAGATTTGAAGCATACAAACAAATGTGCATGCTTACATACGAGAAACAAACAAACAGAGGATCGAAGCTGAATAAAATCGTTTAATAAGTGTGTAGAACATCAATATTTCTGAAATGACGTCCTGCAATTCGCAGAAGGCTAAACACGAGTTTACACAGTCTATGCTTAACAGCTTGTTAACATAAAAGTAACAAATGCGAAACTATCTACTATACTGTCAAAATAGGGGAGACCGGGGCAAAATGAACCTCGGGATAAAATGAGCTTTCTTAATTTATTCTTTAACAATAGAATATATTTACAATTTTTGGTGACGTAATAAATGTGTGTAATACCATAATGATAATTATGCACATTCAGATATCGAAAAATGGAAATTCATTTAAAAAATTAAAAATGAAGTTTTAGAGACTTCCGATTGGTTTTCTTTTCAAATTAGCTTTTTGGATAAATGAGTCTTAAATGTGTTATTTTAACTCCAAATTTTTTCTACGTGTTTATAACAAGCTTATAAACATACATGTACACGCGTTTGAGGAAACATTAATCCTAACATTATTAAATAATTAATTTTCCATTGAGTACATATTCGGGGTAAAGTGACCGGGGTAAACTGAGCTGCAAATGGCTGCAAAGAACAGATGCGCAAGTGATGTGCACAATAGCCTAACCTGTCAGCTGGCTAGAAAGCCACGCGGCGTGGTGGAACAGAAACTAACCTCAAAAAAATTTCCATAGTTATTGACAACCACGGTGCAAAATAGACAGAAGCTGCCGTGCTACACACGTCATTCCAGCGCAAGGGGTTAATAATTAGCTGTATACTTAATTAAAGTTCTTCTTTTGTTGCAGTTCACTTTACCCCGGATAGTAACTCACTTTACCCCATATATGGGGTAAAGTGGTGCGTTTTGGCTTTTTCTTTTCAAGTTGAATTTTAATATACTTCAAGTTTATTTTAACTATTGCTATTCGTCATTTATCAACAGTAATGTTCAAATTATATTATAAATCTATTTCCACACATTTTTATTGTAAGGGAAAAATTTTATTCGACTTCAAACTTTTTTCGTCTCACTTTGCCCCGGTCTCCCCTATTAACAGGAGTAATTACATTTCAATTTTTTAATCAGTTATTCAATCGTTGGAATCACAACTGGACATTAAGGTGGTCCTTATTTTTCCACTTTAAAATTTCTATTGTCTGACCCTCTTAAAATCTTCTATTCGATAAAAAAGAAATATCTTCGTGTTGTTTATTTGTATATTTTGATATATAAAGCTCGCTCAAGGACTTTATATTTCGCATGTTCCACAAGTTTGGCAAATGCGACTTTCTATAATTGTCACTTGTCAATTTTAATAAAACGAGGCCCGTATTTATATATCACAATCCGAAAGGTTTCTTTTATCCATGTGTTTAACAACCTGAATAGACTGTACGTCAGAGTTTGCATCTGCATCTGATTCGAGAGCTTTTGATGAGAGAAATTTAAATGTGGATATAAAGCCTTATGCCGCAACAGAATGCAGTACAGACTCGTTATAAACTCCTTTCGTCTATGCGACGTGTGCCCGAATTTTAATGCTATACTCTCACTTAAAAGTGAATAAAATTATTTTGTCCTTATTGCAAAAATTTCTATCAATTTATACCAAAGTAGTAATATTTCATTGCCATCGGGCGACCTATAATCATTAATATATTTTAACAAAATTTTAGACGAAATTCTTTTAAGGGGTTACACCACCTTGGCGCTCGGAAAAAATAGGTATAAAAATAAACTTTTTTTTTTACGCTGCTATTAAGTATAAAAAATGATCTTTATTTTACACATATATATAGTAGTTTTATGAACAATTTACAATATTAACGATTAAAAAAAAATAAAAAATGGCGGAGATATAAGCCGATAAGTAGGACCCTCTTTTGAAAATCCTTGCTGATGGTGTACTTGATTTCTCTGTTAGGCATCGTCTCAAACATAAAAAATATTTTTTTTCTTATTTAAAAGGGTAATAGCTAAAATGTGACGTAGGATTTTTGTGATTGGGTGCCATGTTCGAAAGTTATAAATTTTTTAAACTCAAAATTTCGAAGCAAATTCAAGTTTTTTTCCAACAGCTGTCATTTCTACAAAAAATTTTTTAAAAATTTTTCCCTACGTCACATTTTAGCTATTCCCATTTTAAATAAGAAAAAATTATTTTTTATGTTTGAGACGATGCCTAACAGAGAAATCAAGTACACCAGGCCTGCCCCATCGGGTGCAAATACCTCCTGAATTTCTGGGACCCGGGTAACAGCCGAGCGCGGGACTGTTCCATTGCTACCCGTTGCGGAATTTGTGAGAGAACTGCATGGTGGTACGAGCCTGCATGAACGGCCGCACACTCATGCAGTTCTCCCGCAACCCATGCTGTGGTTAGCAACGTAACCAGTCCCGCGCTCGGCTGTTGCCCGGGTCCCAGAACTTCAGGAGGTATTTGCACCCGATGGGGCAGGCCTGAAGTACACCATCAGCAAGGATTTTCAAAAGAGGGTCCTACTTATCGGCTTATATCTCCGCCATTATTTATTTTTTTTTTAATCGTTAATATTGTAAATTGTTCATAAAACTACTATATATATGTGTAAAATAAAGATCATTTTATATACTTAATGGCAGCGTAAAAAAAAAGTTTATTTTCATACCTATTTTTCCGAGCGCCAAGGTGGTGTTAACCCCTTAAACAATTTGGAAGCTTCTGAGAGGGTCAGAAGAAATTTTTAAAAAATTCGATTTTTCACTATACATATAAGAACCACACTACTGGACATTTTTTTTTACAAAAAGTAAATATTGAATAAGTCGACGCAATTAATCTGAAATTGCAGTATCGAGGAACCCCTCCTCGAGCATGCGTTATTCATGCCCTCCTTAAAATAGTTCGATGAAAGGCCAATTAAATATACAAAAGAGATTCCCAAAGTGTCTCTTCGTTTTTAGAATTAACGCACATGTAGATGTGTGCGCGATCGAATTCTCTAGACTCCAGATTCTAGAACGCGGGGGATCCATAGGGGCTGCCACTCGAGGAGTTAATATCATCCCTTAGCACCCCCGTGGAGCAAACGATGTTATGCTTGAGCGGACACCTGTGCCACAATTTCTTCTGGTACATATATTTCTGAATTTCGAGTTCTTCGAACTCTGCCCATTCTGGCCTGATACATCGATGGAAAATTATTTCCGTAGGGTAAATCCGGGAGACGCGGTCGACCTAATATAAAATGGCTATTAAAACTAATATAGATATTACTTATTTTATCAGAACAAACCTAATATGTTCAGAATTTTATGCAGATTCAGAAAAACTGGTCGATATTTGCTTTAAGACAATATTTACTGTAAATCGGGTTGAAAACTGAAGTCATGACATCTGACCACCTCTCCCGAGGTGTCGGGAGAAATGGTTTTCGTCGTTGGCAGAGACCACTCACATAATTATTCATGGAAAATTAACAAAGGATAAAGCAAAATTATTTATGAGTGAATACAACTACGGATTCATTGATATTTAATTTGTTTACGCTAAACAAGTAAAGAACACATCAAAGAAAAAGTGAATTACCTACTGGCAATTAGGAAGGCAAATGAATACAAAAGTGAATAAATAAACTAAATAAACAAAAATAATAATAATATAATAATAAAAAATAAAAAAATAAACAAAAATAATAAAAAAATCATAACTCGACCATCTCACCTTTCTGCAGCGAGACATGGTCTTCTCGTTAGCTTTGAGAGGAAGAGTTAATATGGCCAAATACTGTGGCTGCATTGTCCCTCAATATCTCTACTATCTTATTATTCCAAACATTAAAGGAAAATAAACTTAGAAGTATATTTTAAATACGATTCTGTAAAACCGCTGTTTGACAAAAGAGGTTAAATGTAACATCAATTTACCTTTTATAGCCTATAAATCCAGAAAAACACAGAAGGAAGCGAAATAACGCTATTTATTCAACTATTTGGCTTCTAGAGAAGTAATTGGTCTGCACTTTAAGGGGGGTCACTCAAGTGAAAATGAACTACCAGTTATTTTACAGATAAAAATTTGAAAATATGTATTTCCATATTATTTTTTACACTAAAATGAATTATGTAAGAATTAATACAGTGACTTTTTTTTTCAAAAATTTAAAAATAAATTTCGAAAAAATTATTAGATTTTAAAATCCATACCCTTATCTCTGTAGTATTGTATACAAAGACTGCAAAAAAAAATTCAGCTCGAAAACTTCATTTTTGTCCGAATTATAAAGTTTTTATGTTTTAGTTACTACCCCAAAACATAAAAACTATATAATTCGGACAAAAATGAAGTTTTCGAGCTGAATTTTTTTTTGCAGTCTTTGTATACAATTCTACAGAAATAAGGGTATGGATTTTACAATCGAATAATTTTTTCGAAATTTTATTTTTAAATTTTGAAAAAAAAAATTGTCACTATATTAACTCTTACATAATTCATTTCAGCGTAAAAAATCATATGGATATGCATATTTTCGAATTTTTATCTGTAAAATAACTGGTAGTTCATTTTGGTCGGTCCAACGTACGGAGCAGGAGCGTTTTAGTTACTACGCCAAAACATAAAAACTTTATAACTCGGACAAAAATGAAGTTATCGAGCTGAAATTGTTTCTGCAGTCTTTGTATACAATACTACAGAGATAAGGGTATGGATTTTAAAATCGAATAATTTTTACGAAATTTTTTTTTTAAATTTTTGAAAAAAAAAAAATGTCACAGTAGTTCATTTTTACTTGATTGACCCCCTTAATGCATTTTTACGTATAGACTCTGAAATATAGCGACACGACCAACTCTCCGGCTCGACCGCGTCTCCCGGATTTACCCTATACCTATCCCCCTGTTCTTTCGTACGTATCGTTATGAATTAGCGATCTGTCAATCGCTGTTACGTTTCGGCCGCCCGCTATTAAGTAGAGAGCGAGAATAGTTATTTCAACACAAATTAGTCCCATCGGCTGTAGTAAAAATAGTCATAGTAGCTGGCGCTACTTTACAACGTGTGTGTTGGTCCATCCTTTTATCGGACTCGATCACGCTGATTTCCCTCGAAGTATGTATTTATAGCATACATTTGTCTATCTTTAACCGGCACCGATCATTGATCCGCAGAAAAATATATGTTACGCTATATCGATCAGAATAACCGAAATGCAATTCTAAATCTGTAATTCCTATTAAACAAAAATCACTCCACACAACTGTTTAATTAGAATTTTGCACAAAGCAGCCTAAAACAGAAACAACGATGTTCGCAAAAGAAATTCCAGTGGTGACAGCTCGAAGAACAATAAACCTACTGCTATTGAAATATTAAAACCCACTTTCCACCGGTGCTAACAACATCGAAATAAAATATTTACGTAACTTTGAACTTGGAGCGAGGGAGTGTCGCGGACGATACGTGAAATTGGGTCAAGCGAGGCGAAATGTACAGGCGCACAGCGGTCGTTTCTTTCTCCTACATTTTCGGCAGTGTCGGGTTTGGAAATTCAAACTGTTCGCGCGACGATTAAGGGGAGGGGTTGCGGGGTATTCTCTTTTGGAAGGTTCCAAGAAATCGATTTTTGAATTATACTTTCTTAAAGACTGGAGTCTTGGAGATGCGCGAGCATAGTGTTAAGAATAAAGTCGTAGAATTCAGTGTATGCAGTGTGTGCGGTGAACGCTCTTGGGCGTCCAGTGGCTATGGTTAAGAGATGCGACTGGAGGAGTCCCGCACGTGACGTACGCTGAGCGTTTAAATTGTCCGCGTTCAAAGGGTCAAGTTCCCGCGCGGTAGTTATCTATACAATGGTTCCTTCATATCTTAGTTAAATGAACGAACAGTCGTAGCACCTTCCTCTATCACCTGCACCCTCTGTCTGTGACAGAAGTTATAGGGCATTAAGGGGCAACGACACTGTAGAGCCCGCAAAGGCAGCCTGATTTTGAGAATTTTTTTTATGCTAGTATAGTGATTGGAATAGAAATTTTTTTTGGAGGGCTTTATTGTGCATACCTTGAAGTATGATCAGAATTTTTTTTTTAATTTTTTCAATACAAAATCTCGGCGCCGCAGCTCGACAAAAGAAGCTTCTTCTGAAAAACAGTGTTTCGCGGCTGGAAAGATTTCTTCTTCAATTTTTTACCTAGAACAAAAAACCGAAATTTTTTGAGTTCTATATAATATTATCTCGGGAGGTACAGGAGGAAATTAAAAAATACTTCTTTTCATCCGAGTGGTGCGTGATTGAGCAAAGCGTTTCAACAATTTGTTCAATCACGCACCATTCTTACAAAAGTCAGTATTTTTCATTTCCTCGTGTACTTCCCGAGATAATCTTACACAGAACTCCAAATTTTCGGGTTTTTGTTCTAGGTTAAAAATTGAACGATAAATCTTTCCAGCCGCGAAACACTGTTTTCCAGAAGAAGCTTCTTTTGTTAAGCTGTGGCGCCGCCATTTTGTATTGAAAAAATTAAAAAAAAAAAAAATTCTGATCATACTTCAAGCTATGCACAATAAAGCCCTCCAAACAAAATTTCTATTCCAATCACTATACTAGCATAAAAAAAATTCTCAAAATCAGGCTGCCTTTGCGGGCTCTACAGTGTCATTACCCCTTAAAGACACTTTCATGAAAATTGTTTATTATGTTCACGAACACCAACCGACGTAGATTTGCAACATGCTGAGAATTCTAAGGCACTTCTGAGACGACACTTTAAATACACGTTTTTGGTCGCGGAATTTACAACGCTATTTTGTCTGCCATTATTTTAAAGTAAAATTTGAATTATTTGTTTCTCGTGTGTAGGGGGGTGAATTGGTGCTGCCGTCAGAGTTGGGCATTATTCGGCTAAATTTTTATTCGAATAAGTATTCGAATAAATTTGTGCGAATAAATTTTTATTCGAATAATCTTCGAATAAAAAATTCGAATAAAATGACATTATTCGACAATAACGAATAATTTTTTATTTGTCTGAAAATTTATTCGAATAATTTCTTATTCGACTCAACGGACGAATAAAATGATCACGTGATTTCGGCGATGTATCATGACACCACTGACTGACACCCATGAAACCTAATGTTTTCGGTTAAGTAACTTTTGTCATAGCTCGCACTTTGCAGGAAGATGTAAGACCGCGGTACTATATAGAGTGGCGTTTTGATTTATTTTAAATAAAATTTGCTCACGGCAATCCATTTAAACTAATGAAAAAATCAATCTCTTCAAATTATAAGCGTTCATTGAACGTTTTTAAATACATACAAATAGTCTTGCGAATATTCACATATGCATATATTCAAAGTTAGTTATAGAGCAACTGTACCAAGTTATAATTAAATTAGATAACATTATATCGCATTGCTTGAAAAATAACGTGGCTTGTTACTTCCACAATTAGAGACTTAGGGTAGATGTACCATTTGTGGCCACTGCACCATTTGTGGCCACTGTCTTATTTATTCCGATATACAGTAAATCCTCGTTTGGAGCCCGTTTCTACCACGCGTTAGGAGCCCGGCGACTATCCCCACCATTTCTTGGAATCCTTCGGACGAGAGTGAGAAAACCCAATGAGCGGGCGAGAGGAAACGAACGAGTCGACGCGAAGTTGCCGTCCGCTTTCGTCTCCTCTCGCTCGCTCATTAGGTTTTCTCACTTGCGCCAGTGGCCGCGCGGAATAGTGTCCAGTCGCGTTAGGAGCCCGCCGCCAGCCCCGTTCGACGGGCTCCTAACGAGTAAGGTAAATGTCCCAATGGCGAAACAGTTAAGGAAGCAGTTGAGATGATTGCAATTTTTTTTATATTTAAATAGTATAAAATTATAACTAAATATAATTATTCGAAAGCGTAAAATTTCTACTTTCACATAACGTAACAAGAATCTACATTTGTTAAAGCAAAAGTTTTAAATTAATTAAAACATGAAACTGTTCATATGGCCCAGTAATTAAATAAAATTCATAGCGTGTCCCAGTCATTAATTAACAGTGTCCCAATTATTGAATATGTATTTAATTGAACTATTTCTATCAGTTAATGAAAAGAAATCAACAGACTGTAGTTCTTCTTCTTTATCTTTTTTACCTTCGGCATGACTTTATGTCTGAAAAATTTAACAAATGATTAAAAGTATATTATAAAAGTTTAGGTTATGTTAATATTATAACGAGTATAAGATTAATTATCCTAATAATTCTTAAACAGTATTATATTTTTGTCTAGTTATTATTAACGTAAATATATAGGATACAAAAAATACTTACTTTGGTACAATAAATATTTATAATTTTATAACTACTGAACACTGACGTCTGTAACACCGCGGTTAAACGACCATTGAACACACGTTTAATGATTGGTACGTGTCATGTTACCGTGTACTAGTGGATAAACGCAACAGTTTCAATATTAAAAACAAAAAATTATTAAAAGATCCAATTAATTTTAAATTCTTCAATGTATAATAAATCCAAAACAACTGTATAATTTCAAAAATTATAAAATAATAATTAATTACAACCTTAACAAAAATATTCTCTCGCTTGCTTGAGCCCATTAGGTAAGAAGCGAAATTGAAACTGTTGAAGCTTTACTGTACAATAATATTTTTGTATGATATAACTATTCAGTTATGTAAGCTTATAATTGTATCTATATAAAGCTAATACATTTTGCAATTATATTTCGAACAGTTTAAACGTTGCAAATTAGTAAAACTATTATTATTAATAAAATTTCTTCTCAATTTTTAATTATTGGGCCATGTTTAAGGACTGGGACATTTACCTTATTTACTGTATTAAGTATTCTTAGTTTACTTTCATTACAGTGAATGAAGCTGTCTAAGGGTTGGTTATGTTGGCACCATTTCTACTACTTTCTACTGTCTTGTTGTCCCGTTTTATTTAATAATCATACGTGAATGTGCAAATCTTTGATAACTTTCCACATCCTTGCACATGGTGCTTAGCATACGACTGGTAAGAAAACAATTAGTTACTGTATTTAACAAGAGTATGGATGAAGTTTTATACATATTTATATTAAAAAACAAATATTTTTGAGATTTAAAAAAGAATTTCAACGATATAACCTAAACTCTAGTGGAATTAGGCACTGACCAAAAATGGTACATCGAAAATGGAATTGTACCATTCGTGGCCACGTAATGGCCATAAACAGTCCACGGTACAACCATTTTTGGTCAGTAGGCATTCTCATTAGCAACTTATCGTACAATACCTAATTATTGTAAAATTATTATACAATAATTAGCGAAAAAATTCTTCTAAAGTCGAAGATTTTTACGATTCGTGAAAAGTCATTCGATGATGTCTTCAACGAAATTCTTTTATGGCCCGAAAAGCAAATCATAAAGCGAAAGCGGAAAGCAGTTGAACATTTACCTGCTGTAATAACATCAGACAAATGGATGGAGATCATGTTGGCCAAAAAAAAAAGAAAAAGAGAACAAAGAAGAGGAGAGAAAGATTAATAAAGAAAAAAGACTAGCAAAAATAGAAGAAAATAAAAAGATTAAAGCCATAAAGTTCGAAGAAAGGAATAAGAAAAAAAAAAACAGAAAAAGCAAAACCTGTAGCTACCAAAAGAAAAAGTAAAAAGGATATTGGCAGTTAATATTATTTTTGTGCAGCAAGTATTGTATTATTTGTTCAGTAGTGAACATTTGTAATAAATTAAAAACTACAATTCTTACTGTGGGTCTTTCGTATTACCAATTCTATAAGTGGCCACAAATGGAAAGCCGGCTGGCCAAAAATGGTACTCTAGTGGCCACAAATGGTGCAAAACAGTCTGGCACGATAATATAATGATTTTTTAAATAATTATGTTTAAAACATTGTTCAACGTAGAATATTTTAATTATCTGTATATTTTGGATTACACTTATATATTCTTTACTTTTGTGTACGTATTCTTTTGTAAGTTATGTATCTGTGAGTGGTACGGAAATCCTTCAAGTGGCCACAAATGGTACATCTACCCTATGTATGTTGTGCCCTGGCAATGCCCAAGACACACGTAATACGCAATCACATAATCTGATAATTCTTTATCCTAAATATCCCTTAAAACCGATGGCCGACGCCTCCAGAAGAGAATACCGTTAAGGAACTAGTTTCTGATCAGTTTAGAAGGTTTCCCGCTTTAATATTTATTTTTAACCTAATGAAACATTAAACCATAGACTTTTTTTATACTAAAAGTTGAATTAATGTTTAAACTTCAAGGAAAAATTTTAAAAAGTTGAAAATAAATATATAAATTTAAATACTTATAAGGTATGGAATAATAAGGTGACTAGGAACTAGTTTTTAATCATCTAAAACTAACAATACTAACTGCTTTCACAGACAACACATATATTTTTGAATTATCAATTTTTATGTTAGTAATTATTTCAAACAATTATTTATTGACATAAACTCAAAAGAACGATTTATTTCATGTACTGATCAAAAATTAGTGTCTGATCAAGAACTAGTTCCTTAACGGTACTTCTTTAAGGCGGGATTCCCTCGGCTCGTTTAGACGTATACGCACACTTCCAGCCACACGCGTCCAAACGTATGTTGGACACAGTACAGGCTTCCATCGATAGATGCCGGGTATCACATTTATTCGTCGTTCATTCAGGTCGAATAACGAATAAATTCTTATTCGAACGAATCTGGCTAGAATAACGGTACAGATTTATTCGCGAATAGGGTGACTACCTAATATCGCCAGGCAAAAGTTAAATCGTTGTCGATTGAATAATAATTGATATTTTTCCATGCAGTTCGTTTTAAAGTAAAGAGAAATTATTCATCTTTCATGTAGCATATGTTAGAATCGTTGAAACCTACAAATTGTTAATTAGGACTCAAAAAACGTAAGACATGCAAAAATCGGGTCCTGAAAAAAGTGTACCTAATATCGCCTACTCAAGAAATATTGATTAATTCATGTATATATGAGTTTTTAAAGTCATTTTCACATGTGCTTTTATTATTTCTTGCTCTATAAATGTCTTTTTATCCATCTTTGATTTCATTTTTATTAGAATAATATAGAAATTTGAAAATATAGATTTTTAAAATATTTTATTTTTTACGTTCCGATGTACATATTGGACAAATAAATTTTATTTCGGTTGCTCCGCACATTTCGTGACCTCACCTGTAACAAGCATTACATCGAAACCATTGTTCTCCGTTAGGCGGTATTGAGAACACGCATACTGCTAAAAGAAAAACGCTATTTTCATTACGAAAAATATTTGAATCGATTTAATTTCTCAAGTACATCATTAATTAGGTATTTCTAGTAGATATTCTTGCATTCACAGATTTATTAGACTTACCTTCTCCGAATGTGACGTAAAATTGTGATAGTCCAATAAATTTTTACACTATTAAGATTCTCTAAAATCCTTCCCTTTCTGTAATTGTTGATCACATGATGCTGCAATTATAGTATGTCTTCCTACATATGTTTAGGTACTAATTCAGTGCATAACCGATAAATTTTAGAGCTTACTTTAAGAGATATAGCGAGTGGCGATATTAGGAACACTGGCGATATTAGGTACAGTAGGGTGGACCTTAGCTACTCTTGACGAAAATTATTTTGCGAGATTTTTTTGGTCCCGTACCCCAGAAATGTGACACTTGTTGGGAAAATGATCTGGAAAAAATTTCAGCCCGATTGGACCACGGGAAAAGGACGCGCATCGAATTTGAAAATTTTGAACTTTTTAAATCTTGACATAAATATACATTATGATATATCGTTGAATTTGTATTTTTTTTCAGTTCAAGAATACATACACAGAATATACGATTGTTGACAAAAAAAAACGTCCGTGACCTTGAAAACTCGAAAGAGTGACCTTGAAAAAAAAAATTTCCTCCCATTATATTCGCCTCTTTATATACTACAACTTTTGTTTGAAGAGTTTTTTCATATATCCATAAACGATGGAGATATTAGACATTTTTGATTTTCATTATAACGCTCCATTATACAGAAGAAAAGCAGTTCTAAGACTGGAAATAAGTTATTATAGCTATTATGTAAATTACGAATAGAAATGTCATCAAAGTATTGCGTCCCAGACCTGCTCGTGGACGTTCGATAAGACCGAGCAGATCTTGCCATAAACGCGACTGTGTTAACAAACACAGTCTTAAATGCGTCTCAAAAATTCAAATAGCCACGGAGGTATTCATTAGGGGTTCCTTTATATTAAAAATGCTTTAAAAATCCTTTGATAAATTCTCTTTTGTGACGTCAGGATACTGCTTTCTATATTCCGTCACATTCTGCAGTATAAATTGTTTCTCCTCTTCATTTTTTGATAATATTTTGTTATATTCTTCTATAAGTTTAACGCCACGCTCAGCGGTGTCAATTACCACTTTTAATCCGTTCACGATGTTTCGCCCAATTTGGAAAGCCTCGTCATCACTCCATGTAGAAGGGTCATTTTCAAAAAATGTGGTAGGTATTAAAAACCTTTCAAAGAATCTTTTGGAATCAGCAGAAATAAAATGTTCCATTTTTTTGTTGACTAATTGTTCCACATCCTTTGGAAGGATTTTATATTTTTTGCCGGAGTTTGCAATGCAAACCTTGAAAAAGATCAAACAACCACGAGAAGAACTACTAGAAAAAATTGTACATTTCGAGTTCCAGGAGTTTTTCATCACGCTCGGTGGATGGCCAAGGCGATATATTGTATAAAAATATATTTATTTCGAAAAGAATTTATCTTGACTAGCTAAAAGGCTACTGGAATTCGCGACATTTGTATTTTCCCCGCCAATTTGTATTTAAAAGCGTGGATACAAGCTCCAGTCGCAACAGAGACCCCGCGACAAGATTTGGAATTTGTAAACAATTGATCTGCTTATCGTCAAATTGACGATACAATCAGCCGCACTGCAATAAACAAAATGATCAATCCTTTCTGGTATTTGGCACCAGAAACTGCCGCATTATTATTTTTCGATAGTGCCATTGGGAATGACACTAAAATAAAAATGATAGAGGCAATAAATGCCAGTGTAGGCAGTGACGACAACGAATGCGTTAAAAAATATAATATCCTTCCAAAGGATGTGGAACAATTAGCCAACAAAAAAAATGGAACATTTTATTTCTCCCGATTCCAAAAGAATCTTTGAACGGTTTTTAATACCTACCTCATTTTTTTAAAAAGACCCTTCTACATGGAGTGATAACGAGGCTTTCCAAATTGGGCGAAACATCGTGAACGGATTAACAGTGGTAAATGACACCGCTGGGCGTGGCGTTAAACTCATAGAAGAATATAACAAAATATTATTAAAAAATGAAGAGGAGAAACAATTTATACTGCAGAATGTGACGGAATATAGAAAGCAGTATCCTGACGTCACAAAAGAGAATTTATCAAAGGATTTTTAAAGCATTTTTAATATAAAGGAACCCCTAATGAATACCTCCGTGGCTATTTGAATTTTTGAGACGCATTTAAGACTGTGTTTGTTAACACAGTCGCGTCTAGGGCAAGATCTGCTCGGTCTTATCGAACGTCCACGAGCAGGTCTGGGACGCAATACTTTGATGACATTTCTATTCGTAATTTACATAATAGCTATAATAACTTATTTCCAGTCTTAGAACTGCTTTTCTTCTGTATAATGGAGCGTTATAATGAAAATAAAAAATGTTTAATATCTCCATTGTTTATGGATATATGAAAAAACTCTTCAGACAAAAGTTGTAGTATATAAAGAGGCGAATATAATGGCAGGAAATTTTTTTTTCAAGGTCACTCTTTCGAGTTTTCAAAGTCACGGACGTTTTTTTTTGTCAACAATCGTATATTCTGTGTATGTATTCTTGAACTGAAAAAAAATACAAATTGAACGATATATCATAATGTATATTTATGTCAAGATTTAAAAAGTTCAAATTTTTCAAATTCGATGCGCGTCCTTTTCCCGTGGTCCAATCGGGCTGAAATTTTTTCCAGATCATTTTCCCAACAAGTGTCACATTTCTAGGGTACGGGACCAAAATAATCTGATGGTCGAAAAATAAGGTCCACCCTAAGGTACAGTCACCCTAACGAATAATTTTTCGTCCAATAAAATCGTCATTTGTTATTCGCGAATAAATCTTGGGGGATTTATACGAATCCGTATTCGAATAGAAATTTAGCCGAATAATGCCCAACTCTGGCTGCCGTCTGGAAAGAATTTTCCGAAAAACGAAGCACGCGATGGTCTCTAACTTTTAAAGCATTGCTGCTAATAGGCTGAGGTCTTCTTCATCGATTAGACAAACTATCAGTGAACGTGTGTGCAGAACGCGACTGTCTTAGCTTCGTCCATTTGTCTATTATTAATTTCCAAAAGTGAGAGTAAAACCGCCCGTCGGGACGAGGGAACCGCCTTAGCGGCTATTTATCGCGGCGTTTCGTCAAAGTAAATCGCTCTCTTTGCATACTGATCTAGACTTTGCACGCCCCCTCTGCTACCGCCACGTGAGATCGAATCAGGACTATCGGGACAGGTGCTTTTCGCGGTGGATCTGGGTCAGGGAGTATTAACCTCGCATATAAATAGTACCGGGCCGCGTACAATACTCGCTTGCGAAAAACTTTTTCCAAGTGTACCGGTCCCAAACTCCTCGGTCCTTCTCGCTCCTGCAGCTTCGTCTAGCCGCGAATGATCGGCTGCCGCGATGTTCCGCGCGCACACTAGCTGGTAATAAAGGAACATGCCGATGGTGTACGAAACGAAAATAGTAACGCAGGCGATGATATCAGGTTCGAAATTTGGCCTCATTATGAGCGACGCGGTTCTTTCTGTCGCCTACGGCCAGCGTTGGGAGCCGCGCTTTGCTGCGGGCATGTTTCCTCTGCAGAGGGTTGAAGGTGCCGCGCACTCTTCTGAAATAAACTTGCATCGTATTTTCGTGTCAGCTGAGCGGTGGGCGGTGTGTCGTAGATGCCGAGAAGGGATGGGATACTGCGATTGGAGGAATGTTGGGAATAGCATCTATTATTCGGTTGCATTTTGTAATGTGTACGCAGCAGCCCATTAATAATCAAGCTTTTGTAGGACGGCCACGTTTGTTTGGTGTGTTGGCGAGGCGTCGAAGCGGTAGGTCCATTGTTTCCCGTTGGATTAAAGATGTGTCGTCTAGTTTGTAGGACAATAATATTTTCCTCCGATTGTAGCATCTTCGTTCGCAAATGAATTTTAAGGAAAACGATACGTAACTTTTCTAATATGAAAATTAATAGGGTAAAAGACCCAATTACTGTCAGGTTAAGGATTGATTCTGACAGTATCGCATAGTTTTTGTATTTATTGATCACAGGCATAAGTTTATCGATTTATTTATTATTATTTAATATGTTTCGTTGAAGAAAAAAATTTGTATGACTCTTAAAATCTCTATTTTTATTAAGGGGGGACTCTACCTTGTTGGGCTGAAAAATCGATGAATTTGGTGAATTTTTTGTACAAAAACGGTTTGACAAATTAATTTGCGGTTTGACAGGCTGTTTTATTGTATCTTCAGCTCTTGTTATAAATTTTTATGTGACGGTAAAAAAAAGATGTGGCTGATACAGAGCGCTGACTTGAGGCGTTGAAAAAAAAATCGGGTGGTCCTGGCGTTAACGAAATATACTCGAAGGATAATCTGAAACACAAAAACGAAAGAGATTCTTAATCTGTATGAATGTGGCTATCGATGGTAGTAGATTCATTAAGATAAACAAAGAAATGTTAAAATGGCAGGCTTCTGAATATGATGAATCGAATTTTTCTCAAAAATCGGCAAAACATCATTAAGTAAAATTAGGAACGGTTACAATACGGCAATAAATCTACTACCATAGATAGACAGACGCTTGCTCAACATGCATGTAAAATTTCAAGTTGTTTGCTTCATTGGTTGTCGAGATTTCTTCAACGCCAGGTCGAGAAATGTAGTTTCGAGAAAATCGAGTTTAAAAGTTCATATTATGTATAAGGATAGAAATTGACTACTTACCATTATTTAAGCTATTCCAGGGCCATAAAGGACTTTGCAGAGTGTATACACAAGACTCATATCTTTCCGAAAAAGCAAAAAAAAAAAAAAAATGCAATTTTTCGGTCCAACAAGGTAGAGTCCCCCCTTAATGTAACAAATAATTTTTAAATAACAACTGATTGAAAATTGGCAGTGTCAAATTGACCCAGTGTGACAACGACGTTCGAAAAATTAGGCGTGAGAACCGAGGGTTGATTCTCGAATAAGTCGGCATTGAATATACCACCTTAACCAACATAAAAAATGCCTTAAATATAAATCTATGCCTGGCTAGCTAAATCGATAGAGTTGCACCGACTCTGCGTCATTGACCACGGTCTGCCTTTACATTTTTCAGTTTGGGCTGAAGCTTAGACTATTGCACTTGCAACTCGTGCATCGGGGAGGAAAGAAAGTAGCGTAAGTTTGTTGTAGTTGCATACTGTGAATTGCACCTCTTCCGTTTCATGAAATGTCGCGATATGAATTTATGAATGGAAAGTGTCAACAAAGGATAAAATGTAAACGCAGTTAACTGTCCCTGCAAAAAGTACACTTCTTGCTTCGTCAGACTGATACGATCAAATTTACAATTTGATTCTGAAGAGATTAGTGAAGCTTTTTACTAACTTACTTCCTATGTGATATATTTTCTTAATAGATATTTTGTTTAAGGATTCGCGAATACATTGGTAGATTGCTACCAGTGATGTAGATTACACGATTTAAATAATAATAATAGTAATGAAAATTTTCACATGGCATTAAGTTCGATAGATATCGCTTATTGTGACGATAACTCCAACGAGTTACGTATGAGCCGTTGTTTTTGAAAGTGGTATAAGTTTTCAATTCATAATTTCACACATGGAGATATTTAAGGGTTTGCGTTTGAATCAACTTAAAAATATTCGCATATGTTAATCAATTCGGGTAATATTTTTAAAACTATAAACTTGTTAAATTTTATTATGCAATAATATTCAATAAAAATGTTAAAGAAGATAAACGATTTTTTAGCTACAAATGGACTTATACCACTTTCAATGATAACATATTATGAGAAATATAACCAATAGCAATTTTAAATTTATATTTTAATTGAAGTTGGCTTTTGTGAAATGTATTTTTTAATGTAAAATATAATAATTAAAACGAAGACATACATGTCTTCATTATTTATAAGTAAACGAATAATCGAGTTTATTAAGAAATAATTTCAGTTATATTATAAGGAATTTATAAATAAACTAGTATGGAAGATAACTAATAATAACACACTTATTCATATTTCAATCTTATTTCTCCTTTACACTTAGCATGGTGAAGTATTTTTCTCAAAAAATGGACTTATACCAGTTTAAAAAAAAAACATTCCTGCTATAACATTGTATAGTTCAACTTTTTTTTTATTAATTTACGAGGATCTTGTACACCATTGACTGTGTGATTATAAATATAAAAAGAGGATATCTATATCTGTCTCATTTTTTCCAAAAAGTGGACTTACACTTTCAAAAGCAACGGCTCATATGTACATAGTTTCACAAGGGGACCTTCAGGTTTGGCAATTTCAGAATATTTTCATACTCCGTGTACGTGATGGTCTTCACTCGGACATTAATTTCTCAAAGCAGTAATGACGCGCTTTTCAGCTAAATTCGAGAAATCGACTTTGAAAAATTCCCAGTTCCCTTATATACAGGGTTTTCCTCTACTTACGGTCAATACTCTAGGGGGTGATTATACAGGCAAAAGTAAGACGAAAATCAAGAGTGACGAAATTGCGGTAAAGGCTTCGTTTTCGAGAAAATTGACTTTGAATTTCAAGGCACACGCTTACGATGTATGCGTATTTGGGTGAAATTCAAAGTTGATTTTCTCAAATTTAGCTGAAAAGCGAGTGTTACTGTTTTGAGAAATTAATGTCCGAGTGAAGAACATTACGTACACTAAGTATCAAAATTTTCTAAAATTGCCAACCCTGACTTGTCAGTCATATTGGTCCGCGCAATACGTCTGACCATAGACCATCCGTCTACCCTTGCTTCTACTACTCGCTTCTGCCTCGCGTTAGTCTCCCTGATCAATCATACTTTTCGATATTTCGCTGCGTGTATTATTTTAAAAGTTCTTCGAAAAGTTGGCCAGGAATTTCTGTGTCTTTGCAAAAGTTTTGTTAATCCTTAGCATACCAAGGTGGGATCAATACTTTTTTCTTAAGGGGACCTTCCGCTCTAAAAGTCGATTTTTTTTTATTTCATTTTTCGAATGCTCAACCTTTTAGGAATACGTGTTTAAAAGGATTTGTTGAAATTCGTAAAATTCCCGAAGTTATAGGCATTTGAGTAGCGCCAAATGCATGGGTCACAAGTCACAACCGGCCACTCGACGCCCACGTACAACTTTAAACGCGTTTTTCTCGAAACAGTGTTCTCAAAACGGTGGGACCTGTATCTCCAAAAGTTATGATCCGATTCGACTGAAACTTTTTTTATTTTGAAGAAAATACTTCTGGCTAGGGGGGGGGGGCAGAAAAATACAAAAAAATGAAAATTTATAATTTTCAAAGCCGTTGAAAGTATGAAAAATATAGGGAAAAAGTGATTTCAAACTTCAAGTATCGTTATTTTTTAAAAAAATGTCATTTTTGTAATTTTTTTGGTTTTCTCCCTAGCCAGAAGTATATTCTTCAAAATAAAAAAAGTTTCAGTCGAATCGGATAATAACTTTTGGAGATACAGGTCCCACCGATTTGGATCGATTTTTTGACGCCTTGACTTTAATGACTCCTCAGTGCCGTCTGCAATGATTAATTATAAAACAAAAAATATATTTCTATAATCTAAGACATCCTTAATACAATGCAAAAAGTCCCATTATATTATATATAGTAGTTTTCCTTTAATTAATTCCTAAAGATCACCTATCTTTTTGGGCTCTAGACCGGAAGGTCCCGTTAAGGCAGGGGTGCACAGGGAGCCTTTTTCAGCGCCTAGCGACAGGCAACCAGCCGTACGCCGTTACTAAGGGTAGAATCGGTGAGGCGAACTGCAGTAGTGTAGGTGCGGGCTCGTAGCCGCGTAGCGTAAGTATGTATGGTTGGGTTCCTTGTGGGGCCCCAGTGCAGAGCAGGTCCCGTAATATAATTCGGTGGGGTCATGAAATTTCCAAAACATTTGCTACTGCCGGCATTTTCTTAGTACATTTGAATAAAAGCTTGTCTTTAAAATTATTTTTTTATTATAATTCATTTATAATTATATGTTGTCAGTGTGATTTGACTTACATACTCCATCTCGTATTCTTCATGAATACTGCGTGTATTGTTCAGTATATATACATACTATTATGTATATAATATTACACCTATAAGACTATTACTATGTGCAATGATAAGCACCAGATGCGTACTGTACATATGTATATATTTATTCATATATCATGCTCTAGCTTTTATAAATGATATATATCGTTACTTGAAAACTACTTGTTTTCCTTGTGTCCGAGTTATTTATTTCTATATTATTAACCTTCTAATTATTTTATGTGTCGCTGAAAAGATAATTATTATTAGTAATAAATGTTTTATTATGAGTAGAATCGAACCGTCAAGTCATACGAAATGCCGGCAGTAGCAAATGTTTTGGAAATTTCATGACCCCACCGAATTATATTACGGGACCTGCTCTGCACTGGGGCCCAACAAGGAACCCAACCATACATAATTACGCTACGCGGCTACGAGCCCGCACCTACACTACTGCAGTTCGCCTCACCGATTTTACCCTTAGTAACGGCGTACGGCTGGTTGCCTGCCGCTTGGCGCTGAAAAAGGCTCCCTGTGCACCCCTGCCTTAAGGGGACTAGGCAGTCAGAAACTCGATTTTTTTTGTTGCATTTTTCGAAAGTACCACCCTTCCCGATTAAAATGCCGTTTGGTTTATGTTAAAATTCGCAAAATTCAGGATTTTACAGCCGAAATGGTCGAGCGCGCCATAAACCGTTTCTGCGCGCACGCAGGTAGACTAGATTAATGAAATAAGTTTCAGGTTAGGTTGGAATAGCCCGGCGACGAGTAAATGATAGCGGTAGCGACAGTCGACATATACAGGGTGTCTTTCCTGTACTTGGCGTCGAGACGCCACCGCGTCTCTAGATTCCTCTTTCGAAACTTTAAGCGCGTTTTTCTCGGAATCATATTTCCTCTTCGTTTTGCAGTGATTGGGAAAAAACGGAGGTATCAGTCGATTTGAAAAAAATTCAGCATATATGAAACATGTCTAGTTACGACCTGGACCTACGCATAAGTCTGTAAAAACTCCTGGTTTGTCAAAAAAAAAAAAAAAAAAAATAGAATGGCTCTTTTCCCTAGCGAAAAGTGACGTTTCTTTAAAATTTGCCGTTTTGCAGCTACCATTTTTATAATTTTGATTTTTTTTCTTTTTCAATAGGTTCAGGGCAGAATAGGGGCCAGGGCAAAGTATAAATTTCAGAGGATATTTCACAATTAAATTTCTTACGACCAGAATCACTGCAAAATTACAGCGGCCCCCAAAAAAACGCCTACATATCAGACGACTGTAGCGCTGTCATACATATATATATAATATTCAAAGCATTTCTTTTTTACTGGTTATAGTATTAATAAACATTACCCAAACGTACTAGTCACAATTTGTGTTCATCTCCTTGTAATTAAATCGCAAAAAATACTTGATTTTCGAGCGATCTGACTGCCTAGTCCCCTTCAGGGGACTATTTAGGCAGTTGTTTTTCGTGAATAAAACACTTTGTTTTTAATGTATGTATTTGTGAAAAATTAAAGCAAATCCAGCTGCATCCTTTTACCCAATGTTTATTACTATCAAACAGATTAAAAAAAATTGGTATGAAATATATATATACATATATGCTTTAAACATGTTCAAATTTTTTTTAACGTTCTTCTATGGTTTTGCCTTAATATCGGTCTTAAAAAGTGACGCAATCTCATTTCGCATGTGTGATTATTGGGCCTTAGATACATAGTTTCCAAGGAAATCCATTAAAACTAAAATTAAAATAACATCATGAAATTGGTGGCCGAAACGGCTGTTTTTCGAGAAAAATTCGTGCTTGTTTGTGTGCAACTGAAAATCCGCGGTTTTTTAATTTTTTGGTGAAAATTTCGATTTTTTACGGATTATATCAAAGGTTCCGCGGGAAATGACACATGTTTTACACATCCTGCAATTTTTTCAAGTCGATCCGAACCTCCGTTTTTTTGCAATCACTGCGAAACGGCAGAAAAAACACCTACACATCAGACGACTATAGCGCCGTCATATATCTATATACTAGCTTAAAGTACCCGGCGTTGCTCGGGTAAAACTTCGATTATCAAGAGGGTGAAATAAGGGGGAGGGTGTGAGATGTCCAGATTTCATGGTAGCCTATATTTTCCGCAGGGTTGCAGAGATTAATTATGAAAAATTTTGTCCAGATCGGTTAAAAACATCGGGATAAAAAGTATTCTATATGTTATTCCTGGTCCTAGACTACATGTATACGAAAGTTCAGAAAGATCCGTTGCGTAGTTGTGACGTGATTGAGTAACAAACATCCAAACACACTTTCGCATTTATTATATTAGTAGGATATATATTATATTATTATTATTAGTAGGATTAGTAGGATAGTAGGATTAGTAGCATTTTATTTATATTAGTAGGATTAGTAGTGTCACGTCCCGGGTGAGGTTTTTGGGACGGTGACTATGGGGAAGGAAAAGATCAGGCGCGAATCTATCATCCAGCACTCTGAAGGTTTTGAGGGAAAGCCAGGCGCGAATCTATCATCCGGCACACTGAGGGTTCTGAGGGAGGACCAGGCGCGAATATTAAATCCGTCACACTGAGGGTTTGAGAGGAGATCAGGCGCGAATCTATCATCCGGCACACTGTGGGTTCGTAAGGAAGGTCAGGCGTGAATCTGTCATCCAGCACTCTGAAGGTTTTAAGGGAAAGCCAGGCGCGAATCTATCATCCGTCACACTGAGGGTTTGAGAGGAGATCAGGCGCGAATCTATCATCCGGCACACTGTGGTTTGAAAGGAAAGATTAGGCGCGAATCTATCATCCGTCGCACTGTGGGTTCGAAAGGGAGATCAGGCGTGAATCTGTCATCCAGCACTCTGAAGGTTTTAAGGGAAAGCCAGGCGCGAATCTATCATCCGTCACACTGTGGGTTTATAAGGAAGGTCAGGCGTGAATCTATCATCCAGCACTCTGAAGGTTTTAGGGAAAAGATCAGGCGCGAATCTATCATCCGTCACACTGTGGATTTATAAGGAAGGTCAGGCGTGAATCTGTCATCCAGCACTCTGAAGGTTTTAAGGAAAAGATCAGGCGCGAATCTATCATCCGTCACACTGTGGATTTAAGAGAAAAGATCAGGCGCGAATCTATCATCCGCCACACTAATCGACCAGGGAAGGTTTTAAAGCAAATTAGTATTGAAGGGACACCCGTTAGTACTCTTGTTTTGTTTTGGTTCGATAATAGGATTTACCGTTGCATTCGTACAAAAGAAACCACACTTAGTTTTCCTATGAATAGCACGGTTCATGCAGCAGTGTGTTTGTAAATACTGGGAGCGCTCTCGCGAATCAGCTGTTGCGGCAACTTGGTTTCGTTGGGAAGCCTTATGATTCGAGGATACACACAATAATTCGAGACATGATTGATAACAAAGCGGTTTATTAGCCTTGTTAGAGCGTTTCTAACAATACGTGGGAAGATTTTGTATTCACACACACAACATTTATAATATGAATTATGAATATAAATGGCGATATATATATATAATAAGCATAAATGAAAGAATATAATAATAGGTAAGCAATAAGCATTAATGAAAGAATATAATAAGTAAGCAATAAGCGTTAATGAAAGAATATAATAAGTAAGCAATAAGCGTTAGTGAAAGAATATAATAAGTAAGCGATAAGCGTTGATAAACAATAATGGTATGGGGTGATATGCACTATAACAATGATATATAATAATGACTTACGGTAGTTGCCGTAAAGCACTGATTTGAATTGTTAACACTGATTGAATAATACTTCTATCTATTTGACTGTCTGTTGACAAAAGAGCGCTCTGGGCTCTCGATCCTTTGTATTTATATGATCTTCCCGGAGTACTGCGGGGGTACGCGCGGTAAAGACCTTGACAGTTTTCGGGAACAAGACGCAGTAGATTTTGGGGGTTTTTGTAAACGGTATGGCTATTAATAGATGTATTTATGTCACGTACGCCAAATGCGTCGTAATTACAATCACGTGTTGATCACGTTTGTACATTTGCGTCGCAGTGACATTTCTGGGGTTCTTATGACTGCGGAAGGAGATACTCAACTCATCGAATAGATTTTGGGCGTTTTATAGGGAAAGGGTTAGAGTGACTTGGACTCTGTGAGTGGTAAAGAGGGGATTGAGACGTGGTCTCGATTTAAGAGGGTTTTTGTAACGAGGGACTTGTTTGAATTCGTTTAAAGGGAAGGATTCGTGCCTCATATGGCGAATAGGCGAAGGAGTTTTGTAACGATCATCTCGTGATGGGGATCTCTAAGATACATCATCGAGGTGGCGTTTTGTATAGGTCATCTTGTGTTGGGGACCGCTAAGGTACAACATCAAGGTGATCGGCGATTGGGATTGACCATTTAGAGACAGGGACCACTAAGGTATATCGTCTAAGTGATCGGTTGGGTTTGAAAAAGGGGTATGGCTTGAGTTCGATGGTTTTTGATGGAGTTGTGGATGGATTTGTGGAGAAGTGGCGTTAAAATACTGCGCGAAAAATTGTGGGACGTCACAGTAGGATAGTAGGATTAGTAGGATATTCCTTCTCCTACAGGAATTATGCAATCAATCGGGATAAAAAGTATCCTATGTGTTATTCCCGGTCCTAAACTACATGTATACGAAATTTCAGAAAGATCCGTTGCGTAGTTGTGACGTGATTGAGTAACAAACATCCAAACACACTTTCGCATTTATTATATTAGTAGGATATTATCAAAAAAAAATTTTTTTTTACAGTTTATAGTATTAATAAACATTACCCAAAAGTACCAGACACAATTTGTATTCATCTCCTTGCAATTAATTCGCAAAAAAAAATACTTGGTTTTCGAGCGATTCGACGACTGCCTAGTCCCCCTAACAAGGAGAGTATTTTAGGTGTCCGCCTCCGATCATTTTGATTTTTGGATATGTTATAGAGGACCGAAAAATAAGAAATACGTGTTTTTTTATTTTCCCCCGTTTTCATATTTGGGGGGGGGGGGGGGGGTGAAAACTGCGTTCAAAGTTAGGGTTAAAAACTCATTTTTGTGGAATATCTCGAGAACTATTAGAGATAGGGGAATAGTGTAAATGGACGAATTTTGTGTCTTTGAATGCGAAATATGACTGACTCACCAGATTTTCAAAAAGTCCACAAAAATGATTTTTCAACCCTAACTTTGAACGCAGTTTTCACCCCCCAAATATGAAAACGGGGAAAAATAAAAAAACACGTATTTCTTATTTTTCGGTCCTCTATAACATATCCAAAAATCAAAATGATCGGAGGCGGACACCTAAAATACTCTCCTTGTAAGTGTCTATCGATAACTGTTAGAAATAAATTGGCCGTGATTTTCTTACGCACTCCGCTAGTACCAGTGATTCTGGTAAATAGGAACAATAACAAAGGAAATCAGCTAAAATGACTTTTGCAAAAAAATGAAAACCTCCAGGGAGTCCTACAAGCTGTTGACATGTTCGTTTTGCTTCTGTCAGTGATTGATGAGTTGATATATTGTTAGGTGTCGAAATCGCCTGATATCGTCAGTGTGTGAACGATAAGTGTTCGTGCCTGAACGAATGAGCATATCTTCTTTTCCTTACGAATTTATAAATGACAACGGTAGAACAACAATAACAGTGGAACTTAAAATATTTTTACCAAATGAAACCCACGATTCTTCTTGGTACTCTCACCGGGTGCAATAGAAGCGTTGCTATGACAAGAACACGACAATACAATCGAACACAACAATAAAAAACCATTTCTTGGTGATCTAAACAATTTCGCATAAGATTCTCAGGTTCTACAAACGTGTGTAACGTTAAGAAGGTTTTAAGACTTACGTTTAACACGAACCAAAGCTACATACTTCTCACAGGCCGCGATCTAAAAATCATCCACTTCCAAACTTCTTTACCAAGTCTCGCCCCGTGCCAATAACTATGCTACACTCTACACAAGAATCCGTCCATCAGAATATCAGCATACCATTACAGTACTTTCCACACATCGTGTACCATCAACATTTCACTAACGGTTTCTTAACGCTCCATTTCAGATTATGGCGCGGTTAAACCGGGCCAACGGAAGGGGACAGACGTAGGCACGGATGAAGCACAAGAAGGGTAACGAGGACGAGGAGGAGGAGGAAGAAGAAGAAGAAGAAGAAGAAGAAGAAGGAGGAGGAGAAGGGGAAGAGGAAGAGGAAGAGGAAGAGGAAGAGGAAGAGGAAGAGGAAGAGGAAGAGGAAGAGGAAAAAGAAAGAAACGCCGTTGAGAACTGCGAAGAAAGAAACAAGGGAGACGTAATCCTGTCACAAAGCCACGATACCATAAACACGGCCGACGTAATAGGCTGGCGGTGTTGTTCGGCTAGGGCATTTGATGCTGAGCAAAAAGAGGTACGAAGACGACACAACACTGGCGGACGGGGAACGTAATGGGAGCGCCGTGGGCACGGGCCCGGTGCTGTCGTCGTCGTCCTGTATGGTGCCCTACATCGGCACCGACCAGGGCTTCGTGTTCGAGGGTGGCGGCACGACGATGTTGCAGCGGGCCGGTGCAGCCGGTGCATCTGTCACCAGCTGCACCGGTAGCGGTGGAGGAGCCCTTGGAGTCGGTGTCGGGCCAGTGGTCATCGGCGGTAGTGTGCTAGGGTCAGGGGTCAGCATGGGCGGAGGAGTGACCGGGGGAGGTGGAGTTGCCGTTGTCGGAGGAGGAAAAAGCGGCGGGGGAGGCGGTGGGACAAACAAGGAGGTCCGGTACGCTCCGTTCTCGTCGTCCGTAGGGCCGGATGGTTCCGTGGCGCCGGTGAGCCTGCCACTGCCTCCTCTACCGCCGCCTCTGCCACCGCCGCTGCCGCCGCCGCCCCTGCCGCTGCAGATGCAGCAGCAACGTAGCTATTCGAGATCGATGACGTCCCTACCGCCTGAGCCGTTCATGATCATGAGGTCGAAGGCCCTTAACCGACGGGTCTCGATCAACGTCGGCGGCGTGAAGCACGAGGTGCTGTGGCGTACCCTGGAGAGGCTGCCGCACACGCGGCTGGGCCGCCTGAAGGATTGCAATACTCACGAGGCGATCACCGAGCTCTGCGACGATTACTCCCTTATCGATAACGAGTACTTCTTCGATCGTCATCCAAAGTCGTTCAGCTCGATATTGAACTTCTATCGCACCGGCAAGCTACATCTCGTCGACGAGATGTGCGTGCTGGCGTTCAGCGACGACCTCGAGTACTGGGGCGTCGACGAGCTGTACCTCGAGAGCTGCTGCCAGCATAAGTATCACCAGAGAAAGGAGCACGTGCACGAGGAGATGCGCAAGGAAGCGGAGTCCCTCAGGCAAAGGGAGGAGGAGGAGTTTGGCGAGGGACAGTGCGCGCAGTATCAGAAATGGCTGTGGGACCTGCTGGAGAAACCGACTACGTCCATCGCCGCAAGGGTGAGTTGTATTGTTAAACGGTCACGTGTTGCCACTAGGAGTACCGAACGGGATCGGGATGGCCCGCGCGCAAGCGCACGCGCACGCGCGCGGCTATCGGCTTTAGTTTTCAGTTGCCGCGATGAATCGGCGGAGAAAAATTGGAATGGTATTCTGAGATCAGATTTGGCCGGGAAGAGGAGCTTGAACGCGTGCCAAACACACGGGTTGTCGCAACAACAATGTGTCATTTGGCATTGACGGGCCCCTCGGCTTCGAGGGTCGCCGTTCTTGGTCGTGCTTTAAATTCTTTTGCTGTTTACTAATCGCAAGACCTACTTTCGAATTGTCGAAAGAGCATCCAACTAGATACGATCTACTTCTCCGTTTCATTTTCAAAGCAGCCTCGATCGAACGGGTCAGTTTTTCTCCGTGCACTTGAGTCGCGCGATCGGGGGCACTTGGAACAGAGACGCTTCTCTGCAATTATGGTCCCTGTTCTGGGCGCTGTCAGCCAGCACCCTAGACCTGGCTTCTTTCAAAACGGTTTGCACGAACGAAAGATCGCCCGAGTATCTCCGAAATCCCTGTAACAAGCCTGTCTTAGTAAACGTTGGAAAAGACCCTTCTCGCATTTTGCTATCGTGCGAGAATCCTCGACAATTCTTCATTAATCTATTGACGATGTCTCCACGTTTACAGTTCGTGCTGGATCCTTAATTTGAACAAAGGTATTACCATGTTGATAGTAGAGGATCGACTCGACGTAGCTATTGCATAGAGAGAAGTGTAGTGGGAACGTTCGCGACGTACGCGGTTCTTAACGTACCCTCATTGTAGATCGTTAACCGAGATAGCGAGTCGACGAATGGGGTTTGGAATCCTGGCTTGCGGTTGTTCCAATGATCGTCAATCACTATCCCACCCAACTATTCCGCACCAATTGGACCGGAGCACAAAATTCTCCCTCCGGGAAGCATAGCAGTAGGAAGCCGGAAAGTAAAGATCAGTCGATAGCGATTCCTGCATGACTCTGTTCGTCCTTAACAATGTCGTATCGTTTCTTAACTATGCATTAGAATACTTGTAAATATTTGTGTACTGCCGGTAAACGTTTTATCAGCTTCTCCATTAACGAACGACACGTCCAAGCTGCAATGTAAATAGAGCTGGTTTCTCAGAGCCGGAATCATCCGCGTGTACCTACCAACATCATTTAATCAGACGCGAATTAGATACACCCATTGATCGGGCTTGATTTAGATAAACCCCTCATCTCAATGTATAGCATCGATGCATTCCGTTCGTCGCCTAAGAGCTCTACTCGCCACGATATGTCGTAAGTACACACATAGGCGTACTATAGTGGATTGTCAATACGAAACTAGAGGAACGTTGGATAACAATCGCCCGGCGCAACCGGTTTTCTGTCGATGTCTGTAATGTGTATTTTATTTCTAGGTGGTGTTAACAACACGATTACTAATCTCATTTGTTCCGCAATCCAGCTTCCTAGCACGTAATATCTCAATCCCGCGAACCACACGAACTACCGTAGTGGGCCATCTTCCGGCCATAGATGATAATGGGAGTGCATAATACGCGATTACCAGGTATCACGTAGATTCTTTCTCGACACCGCTCCCTGTGAGATGTCGTAAGCATTAACTTCGCTACCAGCGAACTCAATTCGATACTGTGCGCGTTCTTAACAGTTAACCAACCATTCGGAGCCATACGCGACTAACATTGCTGACACGTTCACGACAGAACGGCCGATGGAATTCGACGCGAGCGAATCCGGCGTGGCTCGAAAAGAAATATGATTATCCGCAGCGTTAGAGCTCTGTCATGCTTCCGCTCGACGCCGGCCCAACAGCACGCGGTCAGCGTAGAGACTAGAGCGGAGATCTTTCGCGCGTCAGGCTGAATAGATAGATCCACCCCGTACAGATATTTCTTTTCGTGCCAACGTTGGGTTCGCCGTGTATGCGATCGAACGTGATTGTACACGAGGAAAGTTTGAGGCACTCAGGCGGCGCAATTCCATGGAACATGCACACCACAAACAATACACATTGCACACACTCTTGCTCCTAAATGAAACAACGTCATGCGGGGTGAAGCTAAATCCCGGCATCGCCTGCGACCTATGCCACGCTAAACACTCTACGACGATCTCGAGCCTTCCTTTGTCTGTCTCGCATTCAAGTTCACACGTGGTCATCCTACACGATCTCCGCTGGCTCGGCCGACTTATCGACCAAGACTATTAACGGAGAGCATAGGAGACGCTCGGTCGAGGGACTTTCGCGGAGGAGTCGCTCTTTAGAAGCCTCCTCGCCGTACGTCCAAACGTTACTCCTGAATGCGTCAATATTACAGAAACTATTGATTTTCCACTATATTTAAACCGTGCAAGGGGCCGTCGGTCAATAACTGCGGCTGCTTCTGACGGTCTATGTGCACCTACGGTCATTGGCTAATGTGCACATGCACCGTCTTCGCGCAGCCCTTGGGTTCTTCTCTGCGCCGCATTTGGTAGCCATCGAACGGTGGAGTGTAATCTCCGTGGTCAAACTTACCTAGGTCTCTTTAGTTTCAGCTGGATAAGAGTTAGCAGTTTGAGTGGCGAAGGGTTTGGTAAAACATTCATTTTAAGGAGTTGAGCTTCTTTGGGGGATCGCCACTGCTGAGAAACTTTTGCCCGGCAACCTCTGGACGCTCTGGAGAACTTAAAGGCGGATTCGCGCGCGCCAGTGCCGTCGGTGACGGTGATAAAAAAATATCGTCTCCCTGTTTTGGAATGGCACGTAGTCGTCCGTGCCAATCACTAATGGCGACACTGACGTCACTGAACCGTCATAGAACTGATACGTGTGAATCGGCCTTAAGGAGTGTTTCCCCCACGGAGCCCCGAAAAGTATGGACATCTTGCGGAGTTTATGCAATATAAATTATTGGGTGGATCGTTCCCCAAATTTTACACGCATGTTCATCAGCTTTTGGTAAATAGATACAAATTGGTCCATGTTCGAACAAATAATAGCTTTCCAAAAACATCATATTAAACAGATGTTTATAAGAACTTGTCCGACTTGGGGAAATAAGGTAAATGTCCCAATACCTGGACATTTAAGGTACGGAAACACGTTTGAGAATTTTTCAGTTATACAAGTCGATTTATATAAAAACGATTTTGCAATTACACGGGGCACCGTGTGTACTTTATCATAAAAAAGAACAACATATTATTGGATTGAATAACTATGTAAAATATTGAAAATTCACAGTTCTTACAATGGCCCAATACCTGGACAGCTTAACTAGTATGTGCCGGTGTCCCGATTTTACTGTCCCATTACCTGGACACATAATGAAACATCAACAATTTGGATGTTTTCTAGAGAAATTAAATAAAAAAAACAACACAATAGTTTTTTCTTTTTGCGTATTTCATCTGTATAAGTAATTTATTCAAATCAGTAAACAAACTTGAGTAAAAAGAATCTATTATTGAATGACTAATTTTAAGGTTATGTGTATTCGTGTGTAACATCGACTGCTTAGCAAATCAGATAAATCCAATACTAAAATGGTGTAAACCGGACAGTTCAAGAGAATAAATTGTTTTTTACGAAAGTGTTACAAATATACCAAATATATATATATATATATAAATATATATATATATATATATAAATATACAAATATATTCATATATACCAAATATACCAAATATATATATATATATTTATATATATATATTTATATATATATATATATATTTATATTTATATATATATATTTATATTTATATATATATATTTATATATATAAATATATATATATATATTTGGTATATTTGGTATATATGAATATATTTTACTAAATATTTGAATAATTGAATAAAATAGTTCTTTTTTGGATAAAGCGAATATTAAATGTACTAATCAGTATTATTTGCACCAGTGTCCAGCTACTGGGACGTGTCCACGTATTGGGTCTTTTACCTGCAGGTCACCACTGTGAGCTGGACCGAAAATTGAAAGAGAATTTTGTGAATTATGAGTCTGGTTATGGTTTGAACTGGAATAAACATGGAGTGTTGAATTTTAAAGTTAAAATCGTAAAAAATGTCTTCTATTAATAACAGAAACTATCATAGATATTGCTATATCTTCTACAATCTCTGAAAATTTCAAATCAATAACTTTATTAGTTTTTGAGATGTTGTCGCTTTGACAAAATTGAGAAATGTAGTTTCGAGACAAATGGCTTGAAAGGTTTTATAATGATTCTTGTATACTTAGAAAATTGATGTGTATTATATTCTCCAAAAGCCAATGAACGCGTATGTATAATTTGACAACAATTTACTCAATAATTTATTCCCCATAAATGTCTAGAAAGTACCAATGCTTTTCGGCCTCGGAAGAAGAAATCCTCCTTAAATTTCTATATTTTTTATTAGACTTTCGTGAGAGTATTACCAAGGGATGGGCGGAGTTTTTCTGATGAGAATGCATCAATTGTACGTTTCGTATAATTAACCTTCCGTGGTCACACCTTCTTAAAATCACAAATTGATCGCGCGGGGTTCACTGCACCCCAGCGTCATTTTTAAGTTACCATTTCCGTATTTTTGGATCCTTTAACTTTTATGTGATAATTGTACACTCTAATAGTCATTTCAAGAAATGTAAATTCTGATATGTTGAAATTTGTATTTGAAAAAACAGTTGTGGATACAAGCGATTTTTTTCTTTGTTAAAATTCACCAAATTTTTAAACTTCATTATTAAGGTCTAAAAATGTACAAAATATTGGCAAATACATATCCGGGGTGCGATGCACCCCGCGTGACCACGATGGGTTAAGAATAGTCCTCGAGTTTGGACTCTTTATCATCAGTGAAATTCGGACATTCCATTGGCAATTCTTTCGTCCAGATCTAATAGATAATGTAGAAATAAAATTTTTCGCGTTACTTTCAAAGTAAACGTTCGAAGAATTTCGAACAATACATTCGATGTGTTCACGCGGAAGTCGTGCACAGAGTTGAGATCTCACGGCGTGAGACACGCCGACGCCACTCAAAATGTTATTACCTTTCGCGTATCGCGCGAACTGCAAATGATCGTTGAGGATGAATAATTTGGAAACGCGATTTATAATTTACAGATTACATTAACGACAGGTCGAGGAAAGATTATAGCGTTGCAAAAGAACATTCTAGCGTTTATCTGTGTTTGTTTATTTGTATGGTTTGTGTTGTTTAATAGGCATTGTCCTCGGGGCCTAACAAGTGTTTTCCATTTAGAACAAGGAATACATACATATTTCTATTTCTTTTAAATAGGTAGTAGTATTTGTAAAAGAACATTAGGAATATTATTAATATGTATTAAAAATATGTGGCTGGGAAATATTATAGTCCTCGCGGTGATGTATTTATATAAATTATTCTCTTGATTATTTGCCAATTAAGTTTTTAACACGGAGATTCCACTCTATTATGGTCTCTGCGAATCGTTATTTGCGTCTGTTTCATCGAATCGAGTTAGATTTTTTTCATTCGATAGAATTCATTCGGCTCAACTGAAGCTATGCTGTATAAAGGAAACGAAAGTCTCACATTCAACTCTGTGCTCAAATTAAATTGACTTCGCCGAATCGTATCGATTGCAATCACTTTACAAATGGTGTAGAAATTTAGGTACGACGAATCGGTGTGTTTGAATCGATTTCATTTCGTAGAATCACATATCGACGGCGATTACATATTTCGTTAGCAATGCAGTAGCTCAGATTGAGCTTGCAGCGAACTATCGAGTTCATTTTTTTTTTTTTTTTAAATAAATAGGTACGTTCTCTTTTATTGAGAAAATATATTGCACTTAAATGTGTACATATAATTGAATGATATAAATTGTTTTTCACACTCCGGATTATTCATCTCGAAATACAGATTGAAATAGATAACTGAATTTTGGAGCGAATAATTAATTAAGCAAAATATATTAGACTGCCACAGGACTTCCTTTGGATTTTTCATAATAGAACTAAAAAACTGCATTAAATTCTTAAAAAACAACCTGTCAAAATGCATTTCATCAGCTATTAATTTGTGCCAATGAATCGCAAGTTTCTCAATTTCTCGTTAGACAAACTGTCTCCCTTTTGGAACAATAGACTCTTTCAATATATTATTTATTTATTTAATTAATTCCAGTCCGAACACATTTCAAGTCATACCGGAGAGGAACGCACATTCTATAAGAGACCGATTAAACCTGAAGATATTTTAGAATACTAGGTAGTTGAACAAAAATTAAAAACTGTATCAGTTTCTTTCGTACCGAGTGTCCAAACAAATAAATACAGTGCTTAGAAATTGTATAATGCTCTCGGAAATGAGTAAAAAATACTTAATTAACATAACTCGAAAAATTAATTTCATTAGAGTAGAATTTTCGGTTTCAATAATGAAAGACATTTGGTTTCTTTTATTATTATAATATCTCTCATCGTACCTTTGCCTTGTTGTCGAGAAAAGGTGATTCAGGTATCCTGCTCCTTATTGAGGAATTTAAGTACTCTTCAAAATTCAGTGATACATTACGTCCTATAATATTACAAAATACCAACAACATAGTAATCACTGATTGCACTATTATTTATCTTATAATATCGCAGTATTATTCTCATTGCAGAAGTAGCAAAGAGATCAGTGATATTACCAAAACAGAATGTTGCCTCTAATTCCGAAAATATGAATCGAGGAGTTGAAACGACAAACGGTCTAAGTGCCAGAAAATAAAAAAACAATTCTTTTCCGTGAAAAAGGATGAGAATTCCACGCGGAATACGGTGGCAAAAGTTATAAGTGCTAGAACAATTTATTTATTTTAACTGTTAGGGCTATCGCAAGGTAGACCTAAAATCGCAAGTGCCAACTTCGCTGCGGTGAGAAGCGACGAGAGTGCCAGCAATCCTCACGGCCGTCATCTTTTTGTTCCCCTGTAAATCTGCGAAGTTGGTATACGCTGAAAGTCCACAGCGACAAATGATCGAGTTGAGTTAAACGAATGAGAAACGATATAAGTGGAAAATGAACAGACATGGGTTTTTTGTTTCTACGGAAAATTTTAACTACTGCCGATTACACCGTTTACCATTTCAACTCCCTAATTGTTTCATATACATTGAGTAACCATTTTTCTCTCAACTTAGTGAGTATGCATACTACTCCTCGGCTTCTGAACCCTGTTTTATAATAAGTAATCTTCTTCAGTCAAGTTTTAATTAAATAGAACAATCCATATGAACCTCTGCAGCAATCCAAGCTCCATTGGCGTAACTAGTTAGGGGGCCTGTTAAGTAATCAAAATGTTTTTATTCACTTTACTGTTTGTTTCAGTGTTAAATAAATATGTAGGTATATAAAGATTTCCTCTAGCTATAAAAGAAGATGGGACCTGGCCCCTCCCAGACAAAAATCCTAGTTACGCCAATGCCAAGCTCCAGTGATTTCAATAGCATAAAGCCATGAAAGGAAACGGTTCGATGAGCAGGAGGACGTTTAAAGATTCGCACAGATTTCACCCGATTTCGTGGCGTCAAAAGGGCACGTGCTAGTTAACCAGAAAAGTCCAAGGTCATTTTCTGCATGCAAAAACAGACAGCACCAAACCAGGTTCGAGTGTAATCACTAGGTAATTACTTGATTAGGTCCATGCTTCCTAACGAAATGGGCATTAAGTTCGATAACGTACTGCTGCCTACCACGTTTGTAAATGTTAAGCAACGGTACATTGAAGTTACACGATGTGGATATTTTCTCGCACTAAATTTCCCCTTTGAAAATTTCCATCCCAATGTGTTCCCACCACAAATAGAGTTTCTTAATGTGATTATTCTCCTATGCACTGCTTAAGAATACGATACACGCTAAGTGTCGGCAAACAACACTCACCCAGACGTAAGTTCACCTTAAGGTGCGATCCAACGGCGCGTGGTTCGGCGAGCGTCGCGTCGTGGGAATAATGAGCTCTCGGGGTCACGCGGCCCGGCTCGGGCTTCCCGTCCGTTGTCAAAGAAATGATTATTCTGGCTCGGTGGAGACGGCGGGAACGCCTCGACGAGCCTACGGACTCGCGCGAGCCACGCGCCGTGGGATCGCGCCTTTACAAAGCGATTGCTCACCGCCAGTTGTTTGTTTTTGAGACGTTGAAACATCGCTTGCGAAGAGTTGCTGCAATTTATCGCTTCAATTGAAACTTATACTTGTGGCTTGAGTCTTCTGTAAAATTGTGATCTTAACAAATGAATCAGTATTGTTAAGTAGTTACTATATATATATATATATACGCTTTGCTTTTAGAAAATGACACGCGCTGCAAAGTGTTAACCAGTATGCGTTTGCTCGAAACTGACAAAACAAAGTACTTCTTCGCGCAATTGGCGCTTCGTGAGAATTTGTTTCATTTACATGGAAAATAACATTGGCAATAAACGTTGCATGAGAATTCTCGAGACAGAACGGAAACGGGAGACAGGAGATTCTTAAAAGTGACATGCGCTTGACGAGTGAATTCAGAAAAATAAATAATGAAAAGTTATAACTCATTATCCCACACAGCACCATAACATTGCAGCAACGTCTCTGCAATGATGCGGTGCAAGATGGCAATGTTGCAACATAACATTGCAGAGACGTTGCAGGTTCAGTCCTATGTCCGCCTTCGCAATATTGCAGGTGTGTATTTTTGCAAAGTTGCGGCAACATTACGAATATGTAGTCCTGCAACGTTCCGGCAATGATTCTGCAACGAAACGACAAAATTGTGGCAATGATCCTGCAACTCTTCGGCAATATTGCGGTGCGTATCCAGTTAAATGAAACACGCCGTAGAATCCACTCGAGGTCATGTACATATTTCGAAAAATTTTGACAAAGTCATAGTTGCTTCAGAATATTGTTGTAATGTTTCCACAAGTTTTCACTACAGTATTGCACGACGATGTGCGCGCAATATTGCAGAAATATTGTAGGACCGTTGCCACTGGAACATTGCACGACGATGTGCGCCCAATATTGCAGAAATATTGTAGGACTGTTGCCACTGGAACATTGCACGACGATGTGGGCGCAATATTGCAGCAATATTGTACCATCGTTGCCAACGGAACATTGCACGGCAACGAAATTGCAATATTGCTGCAATATTGTAGGATCATTGCCACTCCAATAATGCACGACAATATTGCAGGAACGTTCCTACAATATTGCAATGCAACCTGCAACAACGTAATATTGCAGCAACGTCCCTGCAATACTGCTGCAACGAGGTGTGCTGTATGGGATACTTTGTTGCCGAATTATAGCCTAGGTTTTGCTCGAGGAACTTATATTTAATTACTTCCATACGAAGTACTCACAAAACGACCATCGTATGTCTGAATGTAATAAATTTGAAAAATTTCAGATGCCTGAATTCGTTGGCAATTTTTGTCGAGTGCTTTAACGAAATATTTCAACGTTCGCAATGGATACTCCGCAAACAATTAATCTCAGATGGTCTTAGAAATAAAAATTTAGAGAATTCAAATTTCTAATGTATATCCATTAACTCCATGTTGTATATGCAAGAAGAGCATTTAATTTATTATCTAAGAAATCAACAAGCATTATTTTTATTAATCTTACACCAAGAATAATAATTACAATAAGACTGTCCATGAATACATAAATCTTTGTTCGTAAACAATTCACTGGAATTATTATAGTAATTTAACAATTAAAACTCGAGAATGGCTATGATTCAAAAACGAGGCAGGATGAGCTTTACGTGTACGTAATCTTTTTTATCGCCATTAGGCCCGTTTATACGCACGGTTTTTTTCCACATTTCTGCAGCGTACACTCCAAACACACAGGCCAAAACTGTTAGTATAAATGTTCGGCCTGTAGAGGCGCACGGAGCGCGTTCTCCAATCACACGTCTGGACTGCAGGCCCCGGTCGTTTTAAGGAGGTTCAATACCGGAACAAAAATGATAAGAAATATTTGAAAAGTGTTTTAATCTAACCTTTAAAGTGTAAAAAGTATTGCGTGGAAATTTCCAGTCGATTGACGGCACAGTTTTTGAAAAAAATTAAAATCGAAGTTGCGCTCTTATACACATGCTTGTATGTTGCATCAAATGTTGCACAGAGCCCTTAAAGATAATAAGAATGTCATAAAAAGTGTTGCAATGAAAAACTGAAATATTCCTGAGTAATTCTAAAAAAGAAAATCGGACATTGACAATACGGTTTATTGGATAATTGAATCGATAGACAGGAAATTTCTCATACTTCTGGAACTGCCTGAGGGAACTGTTTGAAACGTGGCAACGCTGTACGCCGGGTAGTGATGTGCACAATGTATACTTGTACAAAGCATACAGTAAAAATTGGTACAAACACTACCAAGCTGTAAACATGTGTTTAGTAATTTGTTAGAGAAGTGTGAGATGGAACCAGAGAAAAAAAAAGATTAATGCAAAGCGACGTTGCCGCATTTCGCTCGCATATTTTACGCTAATTTTAATGAAAATATTGTGTTTTCAGCTGCATGGAGCATACTTTTTGTTTAACTGAATTCAAAAGCAAAATATGTGGTGATAATTTTATTAGGAACAGACATGTAAATAACATTTTTGTCTACATAATTTTTTTTTTATCTAAGATTGGTATCACTGCAGAGCTCCCATGTATAAGAATAGGCTTACCCATCTCGCCTGCCCTCGAGTGAGGTATCGAACCTCCTTAAAGCATTTACAACAGCCAAACCAACCACTAAGTTCTGGCACATCAGATCTCATACTGTAATTGCACGTTTACACTAACAAAAGATAAATAGGATCTGAGTACGACACAAACTTCATGATATCGGCTGACGCGTTGTGCCAAACTTTCCAACTCGGTGAAGATACCACGCCCCGCTCCAAAACCTGTTACTTTTAATTTACACTGGCACATTTTGGATTGTACACTTGAGACAGCTGGGTCATTCCATGCGAAATCGGACACTTTTCGGAGTGACATTTCAGATTTAGGTGAAATTTGGATATGTTGTAGCCTTTAAGGATATATAAACAGATCTCGAAGGATTTTTCAAACTGTCAAAAATTGTGGATCTTACAGCTCTTTGAAATATAGTGTTAACTTTTTTTCAAAAAATTATAACTGTTGAACTAACAAACTGATCAAAATGAGCTTTTGGGTGCTTACAATGAAGACCTAAGAGTACCTAATAAAAATTATTTCACTGAAAAAAAATAGCGGGGCACTATTTAAAAATTTGACAAAAAATGAAGGTGTAGTCTTATTTGTCCTCTTTACGGACCCGTTTTCAGAAATACGGAGATTTTAAAATTGGCCACATGAAAATTAATTGAATGTGACGCCGCGTCGCCCAGCACCGGCTCCGCTGGCTGATCCGTGCGCACTACAATATTGAACTATCTATTTCTTTAATTCTTACCCTTGCGCGGCCTTGAAAGTCATAGTATACCATATGGTTGAATTTGTCTTGACACTCACTTTCATATCGGGTATTCAAAAATGTAGCATTCCATTTAAAAAACTGAAGGTCACCTTCGGTTCACGGAAAATATCGCGAACACCAAAAGTTGAAATACCGTATTATGTTGGGTATAAAAAACAGTAAAAGTTTTCCTCCTTCAGTGTCTTTCAAATACTTACCATTTTCGAGAACTCTGTATAAGAATATCAGGTTTAGTCGCTTGGCCGCTGCTAGTACCGCACGGCTCAGCCAGCGGAGCCGGTGCTGGGCGACGCGGCGTCACATTCAATTAATTTTCATTTGGCCAACTTTAAACTGTCCGTATTTCTGAAAACGGGTCCGTAAAGGGGACAAATAAGACTATGCCCTCATTTTTTGTCAAATTTTTAAACAGTGCCGGCTATTAAAACATGGCATTTGTTTAGAACAATAAGTAATTGCAAAACAAATGGTCAAAAATTTTTTTTTTCCTGTGAAATAATTTTTATTAGCTACCCTTATGTCTTGATTGTAAGCACCCAAAAGCTCATTTTGATCAGTTTGTTAGTTCCACAGTTATAATTTTTTGAAAAAAAGTTAACACTATATTTCAACGAGCTGTAAGATCCACCATTTTTGACATTTTGAAAAATCCTTCGAGATATGTTTATTAGGGTGGAGCTTAGGATGGAGCTTATTTTTCAACTATGAAAATATGATCTTCTCACCATCTCAATTTGTTCCTTTCTATAAAAAAATAAAATCGAGCAGAATATGAGCGCAATTGATCTATATTTAGGGGTAGCTCAATGATGGTGAAATTTCCAATGTACATGATAATTATATAGAATGGCATGGAACACTGTAAGTGTTTTCAAATGCATTCATTTGTTCATTAAGAAAAATAGAAATTGAGAAAAGGTATTATTTGAAAAGGATTTCTCCTGATTTGTAATCACCTATGGTATTTGTCACCAGAACTTGTTGCATTAGCTTTCTTCGACAGTCGCGTTAGTTCGTCAACCAAGAGACTTATGGTGAGTGCCTTGCAGAATGAAGAAAATAAAAATCAAAAATATCAAAAGCATTCCAAGCAAATCACTGTTGCTCTTCATTCGTTCAAGAACAAACACTTGGAAGATTTTGTTACTGCTAAGTCAATGACACTCTTCAGAATGTTGGAACTTCCAGATGGATTTCTCACGGTTGATCCAGACTTGTGGGAGGTTAGAGATGATTACAAAAAGGCTATGGAAACAATCAGGTCTCTAAAAGTTGTTAACGACCATGCTGAACGTGGAGTGACACTTATACAGGAATACAGTGGATTAATAACCCATGATGAAATGCAGCTACAATTCCTAATGCAAGTTGTTGAGGACCATCGTAGATTGTACTCTGACAGCAGGAAACAGACACTGTCTGATGTCTGAGCCTTTGTGAACAATAAATTTAACAAATTATCAAATAGAAATGTCAATGTAATGTAACGTAAATGTATAAATTAAAATATGGCCATTATATGTTGAATTTTCATAATTTCTATAATCTTTGACTCACTTGAGCTACTCCTAAACATAAGAATGTATTGTCTAAAGTTTTTATATAGTGTTTGTGTATCTAAAGGAACAAATCGGTAGTAACTTACTAGTTCCACTTAGTGTTTCAAGCCCTTCCATATAATTATCATGTACATTGGAAATTTTACCATCATTGAGCTACCCCTAAATATAGATCAATTGTGCTCATGTTCTGCTGGATTTCGTTTTTTATAGAAAGGAACAAATTGAGATGGTGAGAAGATCATATTTTCATAGTTGAAAAATAAGCTCCACCCTAATGTTTATACATCCCTAAAGACTACAACATATCCAAGTTTCACCTAAATCTGAAATGTTACTCCGAAAAGTGTCCGATTTCGCATGGAACGACCCACCTACAATGTGACGCGCAGGTTCGGAGTGTTGAATATTTTTACATCCCGCGTCAGGCGCATACACTCCAAACCAGCGCCCCAGCGTGCCATTCTGCGACCGACATGTCAAAATCCACAGATTGGAGCGTCCGTGTAAACGGGCCTATTGGATGCCAAATTCATCCCCTCAATACATTCCATTAACACCTTGAATATTGTCACGTCAAACTATATTCGTAGCGCAATTGCGAGAATAAGTGCAAGTTGTGGGTAATCCGATACAATTCACAGTAAACCATAGTAGATTACAGGGGTGGCTTACCTTTCCATCGATTGCACAATACGCGCATTGGTTTCCTCCACTGTCAAGAAAAGTACACTGTCTTTGCAACAAGCAATGTCCGCCATTGGCTTCGTCTTCTCTTCTAATCTACGAGCCTATTATTTCTCTACGTACGTCTAATACAATCAGCGACACCACTGAAAGAATCGCACGACACAGCTTTCTGCGAACAGCCTCACTATTCTGCACAAGCTTGTTCTGACGCAAGCCTGGAAATCTGTAATCTTCGTGTGACCATCACCAATTCTATAACTTATCTAATTCTGGCAATCCGCAGAAATAATTCGAAACCGTAATCGTTGCATGAACAACTGAAGATGCAACACTCCTTCCGCATCCCCCGTTCCTTCTTCATATCTCGCTTTCAAACATGCACCACGTCCCAACACACTCGGAAGCCAAGCAGTTTAACAGTACATCGTACAGAATTCTTCAAACAGAATCATACTTACGGAGATACTGACTCTTATCGGCAGAAGAACATAATCCTCGATCTTCACGGACGATTTAAAATGAAGCTTAAGGGAAAAAACCGGGAATGTCAATTTTTCGAGATTTTGCGATTTATAGCACATTTTGTTGGCGGCAACTGGGACTACGGAACTGTAGTGTGAAGATAACGTTAAAGATTTTGTACACTGGCTAAAAACAGGAAATGTCCACTCTGCGCTGGAACGAAATACGGAATGTCCCACCACCCTTTTAAGAAGAAAATTATATAAGAAAATTAGATTCAGTGAACCTGGTTTCTTTACTGATGGAGTAAAGTATTAAAACTTAAGTTTCTCGATAACGCCATTTTGTGACATTCCCCGTTCTCCCCTTACCCTTCACATACAACTCACAAAACGAGAGAATTTGATCTCACAAATCCGATCAGACCTCCACGACATGAACACACACACCAACTTTACTTCCGAGTGTATCGTCGACGATTCAGAAATAGAGAAGTCGTAAATTAGACACGGCTATAAATAGTAGCATGTTGTGATTGTTGGGTCAAGTGTTTGAGAAGAAGACTACGGGATGAGAGACTGACAATGACGGGGGTGCGCGAGGTCCCAATCACCGATCTCATTCAAACTTTGCATATATCCAACGCACAGGATGCGCTACACAAAAATTTGCAAGAAAATCGGCTTCAAAGTTTTGTCATAAAACGACACTGTAATCAGGTTGCAGTGGCTACTCAATTGTGACACACATAGTAATTCCAGACATGTGTACACAGTTCTACTTAGTTCTCATTATAGGAAAAAGTTGCTCAAAATGTGGAGTTTTACGACATATCTAAATTTCATTCAAATCGGCGATGAAACCCCAAGGTAAATACCCAAATAGCACAAAGACATCTTATGTACGTCCGAAGGACGTCCGTTCCGGACGTACTGTACGTTCGGAGAATGTCCCGACAAGGTCCATATGTCCTCTGTACGTCCTCGTTAAGTTCTTTAAATGTCGTAGGAAGGTCCTATTTACAAAGTGGGACGTCCTGAGAACGTGCTGTGTCAACATTCTCAGAACGTTTTCCGAACGTCCGAAAGTAAAGTTAAATACGTCCAAAAGGCGTCTTAAAAACGTTTTGCAGATGGTTTAAAAGCGCCTTAAAGACGCCTTCATCAAGTCTGGGTCAGGACATTAAGAAAAAAAATTTGGCGGTGACGGGAATCGAACCCAGGACTCCCAGATTACGAAGCAACTGCTTTTCGCAACTACTCAAGACACTTCCTTGCAAATAATTTCAATTTCTAGGTATATAACGATTATTAATAGTTTATAAAAAATGTGCATTGACGCGAAATATTCTACAGAATATCATCATTCGACCTCTAGACTCATTGCTTAAAATTTCACATTCGTCTCAAGACAGATGTTTTAACGACGACTGAAGACAGACGTCTTGAAGACGTTGTAAGCTACCTGGGAACATTTCAGCATTTCAGCGTCTTCATTGCACAAAAAAATAGCGCAAAGGCGAGGTTCAGTCGTAAGACTGTTTTGCAACCGAACCTGAATCATCTGCAAAACCTACAAGACGGTTGTTCTTCGAACATCTGAAATGTAGATCTTCTAAAGATTCACAAGACTTACGAGACGAATGTTCTCGGAACAGTCGAAATGTAGTCGTGCAAAATAATCACGTGACTTACAAGATTGTTTGATGTTTCTAGAACATCCGAAATTTAAGTCCCAAGAACGTGCGTAGGACTTAAGAAACGGACGTTCCTGGAACATCCGAAATTTAAGTCCTAAGAACGTCCGTAGGACTTAAGAAACGGACGTTCCTGGATCATCCGAAATTTAAGTCCTAAGAACGTCCGTAGGACTTAAGAAACGGACGTTCCTAGAACATCCGAAATTTAAGTCCTAAGAACGTCCGTAGGACTTAAGAAACGGACGTTCCTAGAACATCCGAAATTTAAGTCCTAAGAACGTCCGTAGGACTTAAGAAATGGACGTAGGACGTTCGGATATAAACTGGACATGAAAAGGACGTCCTTGGGATGTGCGGTGCTATCTGGGTAATTACCATTTCTTTCTATGTTCAATGCACTCTCTTATATTTTTTTTATTTTTTAATTAACCTGTTTTAATTTTGGTTTAGGTGTCCTATTATAACGTTGCATCGTTTGTGATCGTACTACAGGTGTAAAAATGTGTAAAATGTTTTTCCTTTTCCTTTTTAATAGATGTTAAGTAGATGCCAATGTTCCGCCAGTTTACGGCAACTTGATCAGCTTAATTATCTCCGTTAGTATTGGACCAATTCAAATTATTTTCTTTTTAAATACCAGGGATTATAGGTGCCAACCGGCTGACTGTAGTATATTTTTTGTGGGCCATTTATTTCCCAAAGTTTTCAGGGTCACCTTTAGTTTTTTGGATGGACCCCTATAGTTTTCTCTCGCCTATCTTTTGGCGGTCAAATAGACAAATTCCGCAAGCACCGTAGCACACTTCTTTCGTCATTAGAACAGAAGAAGCGGTGGAAAAATGTATTTCGGAGGAAAAATATTTAGAGACTTATCTTGGAGACGTACCTCGCGTTTAATACACTTCTGGATACGTAATCTACTAAGTGAATGCCTATTAGTTACATCAAATAGATTAACAGCGTCATTCATCGCTCAGTGTACAGCAACGATTCGTTGTCGCATGTTTCCTGCTGCTGTTGGAACATCTCTGTAAATATTTTCTTTCGGCGTGCCCCATATAAAGAATCCAGGGGAGCGTGGAGTTTGCGATGCCACCGCGAGCGATCGAACGGCGAGAAAGTGTGTGGTTAAGCACTTTACGCGCCGGACAACCGTCATGTTGCTACGCCACGTGGCACGTGGCACGTGCAAAGGATGGAAACAATGACGATGTAAAATATTCCAAACACTGGATATCGATATACCACTATTGTTTGCAATTTCTCGGGAACTGACGTGGGGATTTCCCTGGCAAGGAGAGGTTCCCAGGTGTCCGCCTCCGATTGCTTTGGTTTCTGGATATGTTTTGGAGGACCGGAAACTAAGATGAACGTGTTTTTTTATAGCGGCCCGTTTTCATATTTAGGGGGTGAAACCACCCCTCAAAGTTATAAGATTTTCAGGTGTTCCTCTCCGATTGCTTTGGTTTTTGGATATATTTTAGAGGACCGAAAAATAAGAAATGTCTGTCTTTCTATTTTGGCCCATTTGCATGTTTAGGGGGTGAAACCACCCCTCAAGGTTCATAAGGGGTACAAAAGTTGTGTTGAATAAAACTTGATATTTTAATTTCCGTCATAACTTGCTGTATGGATGATGTTCTTGTCGCCAGTTAGCGTTATTAGGGGGTAAACTACCCAAGAGGTGGTTCATCCCTCATTGTCAGTAGCGATGGGAGGTCATAAAACCACTGATATGCCATCCTAAAATAAATTATGTCTAAGGTTTTGTTTAGGAAATTTATAAATATTGATATTATTTGAAGTCTATCAAATACGCAGTTAAACGATTACGGGTAGTTTACCCCCTAATAACGGTAGCTGACGACAAGAGCATCATCCATACGGCAAGTTGTGACGCAAATTAAATTTATATCAGTTTTATCCAACACAATTTTGTACCCCTTATGAACTTTGAGGGGTGGTTTCACCCCTTAAACATGCAAACGGGCCAAAATCAAAAGGCACGTATTTCTTATTTTTCGGTTCTCTAGAACATATACAAAATCCAAAGCAATCGGAGGCGGACACCTGGGAACCTCTCCTTGTAAGAAACATTTTTTCCATCATTTCTTCAGTTCTAATGACAAAAAACGTATGTTGCGATACTTGCCAAACTTGTATTTCTGTCCGCTAAATGATAGGCGGAAAAATATGATAGGGTTCCATTTGAAATCCTAAGGTTGACCGTGAAAATTTTGAAAGAAAATGACCCACTGCTGGCACCTCTAAACCCCGGTGTTTAAAAAGAAAATAATTTGAATTGGTCCAATAGTAACGGAGGTAATTAAGGTGGTCAAGTTACGTTGTCTACCCCGTACCTACGAGATTTGGAAGAGATAAAATTTTGAATGTGATTTCAATAGCAAATTTAGTGCAGTGTGTCCTTTGTATTTAATCTGTTGCTGTATGTTGTATGCAAAATTTTAGCCAATTTGGTGATTCGAATCTTGTGCACTCCCTTTGTGAGAGGGATCTAATATGTATATGTACACGGCGCTGGATGCTTGAAGAAGGCCCCCTGGGGTGTACACTTAAGACTTGCTTCTATCTGGTATTCCGCCTAATTTACGACTTCAATGTCTCTATCGTGGCAGAGATATAGTGACTAATTTGGGACTGATTCGAGTGGTGTCTAAAGCAATATGCGCGAGGGTGCGAACCACCAAACGTGTTCATCGCCATTTATTTCAAGGCCGTGCTTGGTCCCATTCACAGTTCGGCATCAAGTCGAATGCTTCATCTAAATATCATCATTCTCCGTAATAGATTTTTCTGGAGAATAATGTATTCGAATAACTGCACCAAAATTATTCCAAGAACGATGCGAATAACTGTTGATAGTTTCCCCACTGACTCGAAACTGTTTTAAATGATGTAAATAATGAATAGTCACCTGAATAAAATTATTTATTACACAATGGATTTTTTGTAGGTCCGCTATTCGTTGTCCGAATCCAATTGTGCCCAACTCTGGTCTCATTCCTCCACACCCCCAGAACCTTAACCGCGCGGTTTCTAGGTCTTTTTCGACCGAAACTAACACCACCGAATAACAGCACTATTAAATCGTAACGGAGAAAAGCTCATAAATAAAAAAAACTGAATCGATCTGACGAAAATAACATCGTCTAAAATGCCGATAGCAGTATAGTTATTACGGCTCGGAACTGACCCAGGCACCGCCGCGGCTCCTGTGCGCGCTAGGGTGGTCATTATTTATACGTGTCCAAATTTGTTTTTGTATTTCTTTGCTCTCACTCCTTAGAACGGTGACATTCGATAAAAAAAAATAGTCCCTGAAAAAGATTATTGCAATCGGACAGCAGGAAAGGGTTGCCGACCAGGCCTTAAAGTTTAGAGTTCATCAATAGTTTCTAAAAAAAAAATGGTAAGCCCTGTCGAAATTTTATTCAAATAATATTAAGAGAGCATTCAATTTTCTGCAATCACTGTATATATAATTTTTTCGTGCTTCCAACCATGTTTTAGATAATAGCGTTTGAATATAGAGAGGTCCGCGCTTGGCGCGTCCCACCTGTACGGCGTGACGTATTGTGACGTATTATGACGCGGTGACGTCAAACCAATCAACGCCAAGATGGGAAACGAAACGGCGCCACCGTCGAGATGGGAAATGAAACGGCGCCACCGTCAAGTTTCGATTCTTGGCGTTGATTGGTTTGACGTCACCGAGTCATCGCGCGCATGCGTGGAGTTCCCCCACCGCTATCCCTAATACGGGCGCACGGGATTTCCGTCGAACCCTGATTCAAACGCTATTATCTAAAAAATGGTTGGAAGCACGAAAAAATCATATATACAGTAATTGTAGAAAATTGAATGCTCTATTAATATTATTTGAACAAAATTTCGATGGGGCTTACCATTTTTGAGAAATTCTTCAAATCCTTCAAAACCATTGATGAATTCTAAACTTTAAGGCCTGGTCGGCACCCTTTCCCGTTGTCCGATTGCAATGATCTTTCTCAGGGGCTATTTTTTTTTATGAAATGGAGCTCTCACCATATTAGGGGGTGAGAGCAAAAGAAATCGCCGGTTGAAAATAATGGCCACCCTAGTTCGCACGCCCGAACTAACCTCCAAAAAAGAATACCCAATACAGTACTGTCTTCATAGGTGACACATTTCGTGATTCCATAAGTGATAATCCGCCATTCCCACTGCTTCTTTGCAATCGCCCTCGGTCGTTCTCCCTCACATTCAGACCCCTCGCACGCCGCAGCAGAGAATAAAGGCAACCGGAACGGGGTGCCCGATTCGAAAGTTGAAACGGGCCATTTCCGAACCGTTTCACTTTTAGAGACAGTACTGTATGTCTCTGGGCACTTAAGACGCTCCCCACGTTGCTCCTCGTTTATTCCATTACCGCGTCACTATATCTCTGCGACGCATCATACGCATCTGTGTTGACGTGCGACATGAAAATGCGAATCGAGCGCCTGTTTATAGTATGTTAAACAGAGCTGGCGTATTTCTGCTAACTCCTCGCGAGGCGACGAATTGATTTCGCTTTGTAGCGATTGCACTGTGCGCGGCGGGGCAGGGCACAGGTTTGCGAGAGCAATTGGGGACAATACGCGAGCATTCGAGACGCGGTTCAGGGCGGCCCGAAGGGAGCGGGGTTTTGAAGGGACCAAGAATAAGTGTGATGCTAATACGCTTGCCGAACAATGTACAAAACTTGTATATGAGTCGAGCGACGTCGGGCAGACAGCCTTCAAACGACGAGAAATTCTTTGGTGCAAACATCTGCGTGCTATATATTTCTATGGCATTTTTCAGCGACTCTGTTTACTCTGTACGGTCGAGTACTCAGTTTCGCAAAAAGTGCTGTAGTTTGTTATAGCAGTCCGCATAGCGTCCACGTTCCCTTCTATCCTGCTACACTCAACTTCGTTCCAGACTCGTTTGGAGGTCTCTTTATGGGTTTCCATGCATACGCACTTTGATCGCACGAATTGTCGGTAAAGGGTTCCATCTCTCTCTTTTTTTTTTTTAGCGTCGATCCTAGCTGAAACGACATCGTTGGTGCATTCGTAATGATACAAGTCGTACGAGTCCTCTTTTTATAATCCGTTCTCGAAACGATCCCGTGCTGCGACACGTCGTTGTCTTCAGTTCACAACGTGTGGGTAATACGTTTTTTCAGATACAAGCTTCTTTACGTACGCAGATTGTAAGCTTGCTTCGTATTGTACAGTATTTCGTACGTGTAAGATATAAGAAACAGACTACTCACGCTCTCCTACTGTTCTGTCAATGATAAGATATGTTGTACTGTATTTGGTGTATAATTTTAATACGTATTTTTGAACGCTTCCGTGCAGCGAGAGCTTCTCGTGTTTTCTCATTTGTGGTAGTCGTTGTTGCTTGTAAAAGTGCAGGCTAAGTAAAGATTATTGTTGGTCGTTCTGTAATTAAAGTTCGTTTGGGGACGTTCGGACGAGTTCCCGCGCGGTCGGTGATGGGCGGTTCTAAGCTTTTCGTGGCCATTCGTGGCATCGATTTTTTTATACTACTTGTTGTCCAACTGTCGATGCGAAAAGTACCACTTGAGTTGCATTACGCGTATAAATAAAAGAGGAGATCTCGTTTTTCTATTCGTTTCTGGATGTCATTCTTCACGTTTCTCCGCAAAAACCCTCCACGTCGATCGTTTTCTGTAAAATGGCGTCGAGACGCATTGGATCCCGCTTTACGCTCTGACGCTTAGTAATCGAAACGCACAGAGAACACGTCGTGAAAGGAGATACGTAGTAAAACAAATGGGAAGAGAGAAACGGAAAAGAAGTAAGAAGGAGGAAAGAAAAGAGGAATATTGAAAGAAAGAAGGAGAAAGAAAAGCCCGGAAGAGAACGGCTCTCGAAAGGGGGAGGCAGTTAGAATGGAAGCGGTGTGTTGTTTGTTTAAAACCGCAGCGGAGTAGGACGTCGAACGAGCGGTGAACTCCGTTTGACCGGTTGACCCGTCGCTTTTCCAGGTGATAGCTGTGATATCAATACTCTTTATTGTGCTTTCGACGATCGCACTAACTCTCAACACCATTCCTAGTATGCAAGTGAATGATGAGAAGGGGAACTTTCAAGACAATCCGCAGCTCGCCATGGTGGAGGCTGTGTGCATCACGTGGTTCACCCTCGAGTACGTGCTTAGGTTCAGTGCCTCGCCAGACAAGTGGAAGTTCTTCAAGGGCGGTCTGAATGTGATCGACCTACTGGCTATACTGCCGTACTACGTATCTCTGTTCCTGGTCGAGACGAACAAGAACGCGACCGACCAGTTCCAGGACGTGCGCAGGGTAGTGCAGATCTTTCGTATAATGCGGATCCTGAGGATCCTGAAGCTGGCCCGCCACTCGACCGGGCTGCAGAGCCTCGGCTTCACCTTGCGCAACTCGTACAAGGAGCTGGGCCTGCTGATGCTCTTCCTGGCGATGGGCGTCCTCATATTCTCGAGCCTCGCCTACTTCGCCGAGAAGGAGGAGCCCGGGACCAAATTCATAAGCATTCCAGAGACCTTCTGGTGGGCAGGCATCACGATGACCACCGTCGGATACGGCGACATCTACCCTACGACCCCGCTCGGCAAGGTGATCGGCAGTGTGTGTTGTATATGTGGTGTCCTGGTAATCGCGTTGCCCATTCCCATTATCGTTAACAACTTCGCTGAGTTCTACAAGAATCAGATGAGACGCGAGAAGGCCCTCAAGAGGCGGGAGGCCCTCGAGAGGGCCAAACGGGAGGGGAGCATCGTGTCCTTTCATCACATCAATCTGAGGGACGCCTTTGCCAAGAGCATGGACCTCATCGACGTCATCGTCGACACCGGTAAGCGACGGACCACTAAGGAGGATGATTAAACAAAAAAAAAAAAAAAAAAATAATTTTCTCTCGCGTTGCGTACGCTTTGCTACGCGACGGCCGAGATGGGGGTTTTCGCGCTGCTTCTGGGGATATTCGGCTGGGATCCGGCTCCTCGCTATATTAACACGCAGTACATAGTGGTTTGTCTGGGCCGTGTTTGCCAGCTTCTTGAGGCTGTCAGATCTCATATTTACAACTCGGCAATATTTCTCGCGTTGCTGCAGTCCTCGTTGTGCAACGGTTACGTGAACTTCGCATTTTTGAACGTTCTTTTTTATATTAAGTAACCGTCTAGTACAGCGGAGAACGAGTTCATAATTCCTAGTCCAGTTAAAAAAGAGTGCGATTTCAGTTGAAAGTGATACAGATGGGAAACCACCACTGTTCATTCTCGTCTCTCCACCACTCTTTCGCCGACGCTAGTCTTCGGATTAATCCCCAAGAGGAGCCCAGCGACCATAGCTTTACCATAATCAAAGTGGAACAATTTATCAACCCTGACGCAAGAATGATAAATTTATCAGTTCTGGCGCAGGGGTGAGGTAATGGCCCGGCTGCACACACAAACACCGTCTAATCGTTCGTATCGACTTTCTCATTAACACTCTGCGTGGCGTCGGCGTATTTTCACGCCCAAGCGATTTCCGCCCTGTGCGCCGCGCGGGGAACGCCGATGGGCGTTCAGCGAGTACCGCGGGCAAATGATACTGGAGGAGTTCCGCACGCGGCAGTGCGCTGAGCGTTAATACGCGATATAAAAGTTTAAATTCTCATTACTGTCGGCATGTAGTCAGAGCGCGGGGACGAGCCCGGCAAGCCATTCCCAGGAAAATCTATCGCCCGGAAAGAGCTCCTGCCTCCATACCTTGCGCCACTCAGAGTGTTAACGTGACTGCACCATACCAGCTTGTAGAAGCGTGCACGAACTCCCATTGTCAGACGGGGGAGTAAAGAAATACCATTTCGCGCGCTGTCGCCTAACAACATGTGTCCCGGCTAATCGTTATCGCGTTCCATCCGATTCACGGTGATCCGTACGTTCCAATTGCACACCACCAATTCTGCGTCAAGGTTGATATATTGATGGCACAATGGAAGGAAGAGAAAAAAAAATGCAGGATGGACACCCGTGGCTGTTTTCAGGTCACGATATGTCCGGCGTGGATGGTAACAGCAAGGAGGAGGAATCCGTGTACGAACGCAGCCCTGCCCAGAACAGGTCAGGCTGTTATCCTAGCTATGAGCGTTACGGTCCCTCGTGGCGTCGTTGCGCCGCCTCGTTCTCCCGCTGCTTCCTCGGTCCGCCTAACGAGCAGCCTACCACGCCGGACAGACCGAGATCTAACGTTCTAACTAACCGTTTTGCCCCCTTGTACGCGGAACGACAACCGCGCCCGGCGCACTTGCCCGCGGTTAACCCCTCGGCTACCACCTCAGTATCTGGTACGGACCCTAAGTTTTCCACTGGTCGCCCACCTCCGTATCTCGTACGGACCCTAACGTTTTCCACTGGTGGCCCGCCTCAGTACAGTGAATCCTCGTTAGGAGCCCGTTTCTACCACGCGTTAGGAGCCCGGCGACTATCCCCACCATTTCTTGGAATCCTTCGGACGAGAGTGAGAAAACCCAATGAGCGAGCGAGAGGAAACGAAAGCCGACGGCAACTTCGTGTCGACTCGTTCGTTTCCTCTCGCTCGCTCATTGGGTTTTCTCACTCGCGCCAGTGGCCGCGCGGAATAGTGTCCAGTCGCGTTAGGGGCCCGCCGCCAGCCCCGTTCGACGGGCTCCTAACGAGTATCTACTGTATCTGGTACGGACCCTTTTTGTAATGCGGCTCCCGCGTCAGTGCCAGATACTCTAGAGGCTGTCTGTACCGTGATGTTTCAGTGTCGAGGCCTCAGGTAGCAAAGTGCCGTTTTCGTTCCGAGGGCCCGGGCCTCACAGTCAGTTTGTCATTTCAGGGGTCGGTAGCTGAGGGGTTAAGTGGCAACGCTCGTTCTGTGCGAGGGTTGACGGCAAGGGACCGGATTGCACGCATCCCCTAACTCACGATATGTCCGACGTGGATGGTAACGTGTTGTTTTGCCGGTAACTACGCGCTTCCCGCTCACCGCCACGTACATACACAGCCGAGAAAGCAGTCTCACCACGCCGGACTGAGCTGAGCTCACGCTTCATCGAAGGTTAATTCAATCACCGTAATTACACGTTGTAACACACCGCTCTGATAATTCTCGTGCCGCTCGTGACCCGGACCTGCGTCATGGTTGATAAACTTGTCGTTCTGCGAGGCAACGGACGGACATGTCCGAGTGTCGCTCTTGGATTGCGATAGTCCGGCGTGGGTGGTAGCAGTCGGCCGGAAGGTTGTTATGGAAACGTGTCAGTGACTATCGGCGTTGGTATTTTGTTATTTGTTTGATTGTTGGCAATAGATTTCGTGTCGCTTACGAGGGACGTTCGGTAAGCGTCGCACGCCGATTTTTATCAAGCATCGCACGATTGCTCGCTAGCCGAACTTAAGAGCTTTGAACGTCAAGCCTTTTATTTATACGTACATAGCTGCTGCATTACGAATGGTATCGATAGAGGATTCAAATAAAATGTATACTGTCTCTAAAGACCTGCAAATCGGTGGCAGAAATTTTTGAAAAATTAGTTCTCTTCAGAAGATTTTAATAGCTTCTTTAGGGGAATGGAGACATCGTTGTATTTCGAAAGCAATGATGTTAGGCAAGGAGGGATAAGAATTAAATTTTCGTAGCTGTAATGAAAAACGGCGAAGCTCTTAGGTTGAACTAACAAGGGGACCCCACAGCTGAGCCCCCGTGGATTTTAATAAAATTTTAGGGGATGAATCTGGAGGTCACCTCGATTACCCTCTGCTAAATATTTTATGCCAATGAGCATTATTTATAAACAATCGATATATGAGTGTTAAAAGCAATTCACTTCAAGCAAATTTCAAGAAAGTGAGTTGGGTGAGTGCGTACAGCGCTTAGGGTAGAACCCCCAATTACTGACACCTACCCAATTACTGTCACCTTAAGCTATTTTACTGAAAATAACGAATAAATAAACGTTGTAAAGTCATACACAAAAAGAATTATGTAATTCAACCTATAATCTATACGCTAGAAAATGCACCACTTAATATTTTTTTTTCATTAATTTCTATAAGACGATACAAAATTTTAATTTGATGACAACAGTGGAAATGGCGACTTCCTTACTAGTGAAAGAGAAAACAGGGCACTAAAGAAAGGGCTATAATTACTATATTTAAATTATTTACATAATAAACAATAATTTTTTAGTACAATATAAGTATCATAGAAAGTCACAACGATCGATATATATATCGATTAATTAAGCCTTTTTAATTAATATATGGGTGATAGTGATTGGTACAAGCGTTTCAAGCATTTTGGTATTACTGTCATAGCAGTAGTTGCTCATGTACATGAGACGACATAACCGTAAAATGAGTAATAAACAGTATTAGGTTAGCTGGCAGTAATTGGGGTGTCAGTAATTCAGTCACACACGTTTTAGAGGTGTCAGTAATAGATCTAGAAATATGTTTTTTAGATTAATGAATTTATATATAAAAATAGAAATTCTAAGACCCACAAAATGTTTTTCACGTAGTAAACATATTAAACCATAATAAAAAAAATAAAAAACTTATACTTTTAGTCAATAAATACAGATACTATGCAATAATATTAGAGTCAGTCCTTAATGTGTCAGTAATTGGGGCTTCTACCCTACCTCCCACCAAAACAAAACGGGTTCAAATCCCGGTCATCCTAATTTTTTTTCCTTTCCTTCAACCCTTATTTTGAATAATTAAATTTTATACTGCTTTGTGTCATAAATATTGTAATTTTTTAACATAAATTTTATATATAAACATGTTAAAAATACATAATTTTTTATACACATACAAACAACTGGTACATAACGACTTGTTTCAACTCGGCATGCTTGGGCGTATATATGTGCGTAATAGTTGTAAAGTTACATAGACGTGCATGTACGTATTGTAAAGAAAAATTTCATATTAAATATATAATTTACAGTGTCTTTATAGTACAAGTTGAAACAAGTCGTTATGTACCAGTTATGTTTGTACGTGTATAAAAAATTATGTATTTTTACCATGTTTATATATAAAATTTATGTTAAAAAATTACAATATTTATGACACAAAGCAGTATAAAATTTAATTATTCAAAATAAGGGTTGAAGGAAAGGAAAAAAAAATTAGGGTGACCGGGATTTGATGAACCCGTGTTGTTTTGGTGGGAAGTAAGCGCTGTACGCACTCACCCAACTCACTTTCTTGAAATTTGCTTGAAGTGAATTGCTTTTAAGACTCACATATCGATTGTTTATAAATAATGCTCATTGGCATAAAATATTTAGCAGAGGGTAATCGAGGTGACCTCCAGATTCATCCCCTAAAATTTTATTAAAATCCACGGGGGCTCAGCTGTGGGGTCCCCTTGTAAGTAGTGAACGATTGTACAAAGTTTCATCAAACTCGACATGCGACAATTACCGAATGTCCCTTGTTAGTCTGGTCTACTTTGAACAAAATACATGTACCTAGTAGTATTTCAGCGAGATATAAATCCACGAAAGTGTGAACTTTTGTGTTTGTATATTCTCAAGAGTCTGAATGTAAAGTACACGTAGACACTGAATTTGTGTTTCACTTGTACGCAGAATATTTTCAAAACAGCAGGTTTCGAATGTAGAACCGCAACCGTCGAGTTGACTTGCTGGAACAAGTTGAGGTTATAGATAATTCAGATGCCTATATAGAGTTTCAATATTCCTTCCACGCTCGTGAAACGGTCAAATTATGGAAATATACTCTGCGCATAAGCTAGTTTTGAATCGCAACTAGGATGAGCCTCCGAGTCGCTAATTAGTACTTTATAATTTGCTCCGTGGTCCCGCTATTTTCGTTATCCGCCTAACGACCAGCCTACCACGCCGGACCAGACTGCGATACACCATTATCAATCGCAACTCGTACGTTTCTTCAATCGTCAAAAGAGCAATGTTAAGTCTCTAGAGTGATTTATGGCCGAAGAGCGCGCCACCATTTCTATACACTGTTCGAAAAATTTCGCCGAGACCAAGCGAATGACACCACTTCTAACTTGAAAATCATATGGGATCTGTCTAAAAAGATGGGCTTAAAGTTCGTGACTTGGAGCTTTCTAATAAAAGAAACGAAAGGAAGGTAGCAAATTTGCGTCTGGTTGGAAGAATTTGAAAGCGGTGATAGCAATACCCTTGCATAACTTTTCGTTGCACCTTTACAAACTGAAATTTCTCTAAACAACTTTGCAATTTTTACATTCCTTATCTACTACAATATTCTCTTTTTATACCTTTACACTTTACACCATCTTACCTAATAAACTTGTATCCACCTTTCCATGCACGTATGTACGTTACATTACGCATTCCATTTTTTTCTACCCAGTTGGGACTATAGTAGAAAGCCAGAGTTGGGCATTATCTAGATAAAAAATTATTTAAATAACGATCGAATAAATGATACTTTATCTTTATTCGTTATTCGAGGCTCGAATACTCGAAGTTATCTTTATTCGAAGTGCAACGAATGAATAATTTTATTGGATGAGAATTTATTCGACGAATAAAGATAACTTTTTTTATTCGATGGGAATTTATTCGACGAATGAAGATAATTTTTTTATTCCATGAACATTTATTCGACGAATAACGATAGTTTGTTATTCGAAGGTTTTATTCGAATAAATGCGTCGAATAAATTTTTCATCCGTAGCATTTATCTTTTCGAAGCCTTCGAATAAAGCCACGGATAACTTTCGTCAGCGTCGAGCGTGTTTATTCGAGCCGCCGGTCCTTTGTGTTCGGCGCTCGCCGCTCGGCCGGGCTCGACCCTCGGCGGCTCGAATAAACACGCTCGACGCTGACGAAAGTTATTCGTGGCTTTATTCGAAGGCTTCGAAAAGATAAATGCTACGGATGAAAAATTTATTCGACGCATTTATTCGAATAAAAAACTATCGTTATTCATCGAATAAAAAAATTATCATTCGTCGAATAAATTAGCATCCAATAAAAAATTATCTTTATTCGCCGAATAAATTCTCATCGAATAAAATTATTTATTCGGTGCTCTGCGAATAAAGATAACTTCGATTATTCGAGTCTCGAGTAACGAATAAAAATTATTTATCTTTTGTTCGTTATTTGAGATTTTTATTTAGCTAAACTATTTGCCCAACTCTGGTAGAAACCATACTTGTCGTCATTGAGATTTTTTAAATTAGACAGATAACCCATTCTACAAGGTATTCCCACCTGAATTTCAACTTGAAAGTGGTGCGTACCATCCCATCCATTCTCGGCGATGCCTTTCCAACGGTGCGCAGAAATGGCGACGCGTCGAACGATCAGAAGTTACTCAGCAGATTTAACACTCTCCTTCATTATTCATCGAACGATCGCTACGTGCCCCTCTCTATTGGAGCACACGTTGGCCAGAGGAGCGCGCAACTTTGGGACGAGCCCTCGCTGTTCTTGCGTCATGGTTGATACGTCGACGGCATTGTAAAAGAGAGAACGGACGCGGAACCTGTTTCCAGGTCACAATATGTCCGGCGTGGATGGTAACAGCACCGAGGGAGAGTCCGCGTGCCCTGCCCAGACCGGGCCAGGCTGTTATCGTAACTATGAGCATTACAGTCTCTCGCGGCACCGTCGCAGCGCCTCGACCTGCATCCCAAATCTGCCAAACGACCTGCCCACCACCCCGGACAGCCCCAATCGCCGCCTCCTGGACTTCGCCCAGAGCATGCCGGGGACCCAGAACGACGATTACTTTCAGGACGACGTGCCGGCCCAGCACATGAACCAAGGCAATACCACACCTAGCGTAAGTCCCGTCGTGTGAACCAGTTACACCGGTCACGTATGATTTTCGATGTGTCCTCGTTTTCTGTACGCGCCTGGCGACTAGGCATGCGCGGGCATCTGACGATCCTCGGGCCCAGTCCTGTCCAACGTTTGCTCTCGCTGAGCAAACCGGCTCCGCCCCTGTTTCCGTCCATCTCTTGTCGCGGTACAGTGACGGACGCTATATGTATGCTGATGTTTTAGGGTGCACCCAGATCAGAGCCGAGCCCCGAACCGAGCACCCCCATTGCCTGCTTCCCACGACACAGGGCTCTGTCCAAACTGGTGGAAATCGGTAGAAATGTACGCCCCGCGAATCCTCACACGTGGGACCACACATTATGGGGCCTGATATGGTGTTTGGCTCGGGGCTCGGCTCTGGTTTGGACCCACCCTTATATATCGTGGGCCCGATTGTAGACCCAGTTTGGCGCCTAACAGCGGACACAACCGCGAATGGGATCTCCCCCGTGGACAGGACTGCTTCGAACAGATTGGGTTCGGTTTTTCTTGGATTTACTGAAGCGGCAGGGTTGTTTGGATTATTTCGTTTCTTTTGGGAATGTGTTTGGTAGCATCTTTGAGGTAGGAGAAATTGAGGGTTGAACTTTTGTTGTTATCAGGGCTTGTTTATGTTGGATCATGGTAAAGTTAGAGGGGGTGCGAAGACCTGAACTAGTGCTGTTTTTTTTTTTTTTTTTTACGTGGAGAGGGACTTAAAATGTTGGGGGTTGAATAAGTGTAAAAGAATTAGGGGATATTGAAAGTTTGAAGATTTGAATACTGCAAAGTGCAGCTATTGTTTGGGTAAAGTTTTCCTGCTTTGATACTGTGCCACTTTGGGGTTTAGAAGTTGATGAAATACCATTTCTATGTGGTTGCTTGTAATGTTTTTATGCATTCGGGTACAATTACTGTTTACAGTAAACACAGTAGTTTTCTAGTATTTTCAGGGGTTAACTCTGAGTGGGCTTTTTTTATTTTTATCGCGGTTTTTTAATTTGTAATTATTTTATTAACGGATTGAAACTTTTAATATTTATGAGCGTGATTTTACCAAAACTGTTGACCATTTTATTGATAGTGATTAACCATTACATTTCACCCCGATTTCGTCTAAAAAGCGCTCGCCTCGTAGGTACGACCTCCACTTTTTAAAATCCAGTAATTAAGGATACTTATGTTTGTGGTATACCAGATGTGTCATTAACTTCTTTACTATAGGTATAGAAGCTTTCAGGAACATAATTTAAGATTTTGAAATAAGATATTTTTAAAATTCATTCCAGAGGCTGTCCTTAAATTGCGTAAGGATAATTTTGGCGATTTCTTTCCCCCTCCGTCCCCTAGAATGAGAATTCGTAAGATTTTATATTCTAACCCCTTCTTCATCCGTGGCGCTTCGAATAAAGATAAATCATCTTATTCAATTTTCGAATAACGGATAAACGTAAAGTATCTTTTATTTGAGGTTATCGAGATATTATCATTGCCCATCTCTGCCTACGAGAAGTGAATCAAATCATACAGTGTTCTCACGTTTAACTCTATTTTCAAAGACCCGCATACCAATGTTTACAATAAATAACATTCAAGATTATTGTTCATATAATACATTAGTTATATTTTTTGACGTTATTGAATTCACACTTATTTACCAGCACTGCCAACTAATCTTTTTAATTAGGAGAAAAATTTGGCCTTACACAGTTGAATTCAGGGTATTTTCACTGCCAAAAGTTTAGGCTCGTAAATGAAGAAAACCGCAAATAATGCTTGAAAAAGCATTTGTAAAGTGAAAAAATACCTTTCTAGGAGTAAAAATAAGACTCCAACTGTTGTTCGAGTTCCTTACATCTAGATTTACTATACGTAAGACGTAAATATTCAAGTATTTCAAATTTCATATACTTTTGTCGAGTACTGTACATCCGATACATCCTTAAAAATTCGGCCCCTCCGAATCACTTGTGCCAATTGGAATTACCGCGTTACTTTTATATGAAAAAATGCTTGTTCGCTTCTTAAAATACGCAATAATGTAGCCTGAAAGTTTTAAACAGATTGCCTGTATAGTTTCCTTACAAAAAATTCTCAAGAAAATCCTTGATTTCTGTCGATTACACGTTTTTTAGGCTACTCGTGTTGAAAATTAGGTTAAAAAATTGTTACTTAAGACGTTACCTGACTCTCTCTTCCCCCTCTTGCGAGAAAACCTAAGAAATTCGCGACTCCCCCAGCAAAAAAGCCTTACGCAATTTAAGTACGACCCCCTATGTACTTTCTCATTTCATAGCATGTAGAAATAAATTGTTGGCCCTTTTCAACAGTGTGAATGTTGGTATAGTTTGAGAACCTGAAATAAAATTTATAAACGATTACATACATCGTCACGAAATTTTTACGTATAATAATTTTCAATATGGTACGCATGTAAAACGACAAGAAAATTTCAAAACGCATGATTGATCTGAGTAGCTACAATACGAGAAAGAATCAAGGTGTAAGGTAAAAGTACCAATACCTGGACACCAACGACATTTATATTTTTACTAAGCTTCATAGAAATTTTAGAACAATATTGTTGGGAATATATTTTATTTTGCAACTTGATCTCTTATATAAAAAATTAAGAAAGTCCTAGATGTAAAGTTTAATATATAAAACAGCCTTTAAATATCGGAGGTGCATGCACTTGAATTCTGCGTAGATTTATTAAGTAATTCTTAAGAAAAATACAGTTAGTTGTTAAGGTGATAATAATCGTTATACAACGTTTTTCTGAGAAAAAAACGTATGTACAGAATCTTAAGAAGTTTCTTGTTACATACAAAACAAAACATTGATCGGTTAATGTTGATTTTAATTAAAAATATACGTGTCCATGTACCGGTACATAATAATCTTGTCCTCTGCACGCTGTCCCAATAACTGACCAGCCGTCCAGTTGGTCGGCCTGTGAGCATTTTGAACGCTTATAGGAAGTCCCAATACCTGACCGCATCGTCAAACCGATAAAGTGCCTGTGTTTTCTCAAATTTTTGTACATCAAAAGTGTAAGTACAAGTATACTGTACATAAATTAATAGTTCTTTATTTTCCAGTCATATTTTTAGTCAATGGGGAAGATGACGCAAAGCTCGGCACAGATGACGCCACTAGCGCATGTACTGTGGTTGTGCCCGAGTGCGTATGTGTGAATTGTTTGCGCGCGAATTTTTCATTTATGTATTGTATAAATGGGAATGCGTGCTGGTGGCGTCACGGGTGGGAAAAAGTTGCAGTCATCTTCCCCATTGCATGCTACATTTTCAACATAACCTAAAAGTTCGCGCGCAACCCATTCACACAAACACTAGTGGCGCCCTCTGCGCCGAGCTTCGCGTCATCTTCCCCATTGACCAGGTATTGGGACACCTAAAATAGGACGCTGGGACAAATCAGAATTCTATTGTCCATGTACTGGTACACATAACTACTTGTGTTTTTACTCAATTCAATTAAAATAACGCACTGCAAACAAATTTTTATTAGCTCATTTGATAGAAAGAAGTAGCAGTTATCTGAATATTGACACTTTTGTTAAAAAGAACATTTATTTTTAGTCCATTTTTAAGATTTACTACTTTGATATCCTTATGTGTCCAGTTATTGGTACCTTTACCTTATAAGAGAGCAAGTGAAAGAGGACTGCCTGTACCTATCTAGTCAGACAAACTTTCCAGCTAACGTGATCTCTAATCTCTGTGTAACTTTTCATTCATGCGCCATAAAAAAAAAAATTGATTCACATAAAAATTATTCATATTAACAGTCTTGAAAAATTTGTGGAAAAAGTGGAAATTCCATTTCAGATTATTAAGTTACACCTCCATCGAAACTCTTTAGAAAGAACAGAACGTCGTCCTCTCTAATACAACACGAACAGCATCTGTTTGTAATGCAGGTTGATGAAAAACAATTGCGCTGACATTATTAATGCATTTTCAACGAAGTCCTAAAAGAGTTAGTGAAACATCTCGTATACTTTTTTTTTTTTTTTTAAAAAAAGTTTAATATATATAATGCAAAACTAATTAAAAAGCAGAAGTTATCTCTTAAAGTGATAGAAATTTCTTCATGTAAGTTTATTTTATTTATTTTCTAACGCACTGTATCTCATTGCGTGCGTCGCTCCTTTGGTTCTAAACCAATCGCGGGTCAATTAAGGAGCATCGATAATCGTGAGAATCTCGGCGCAGCTGTAACGTGTATTTCGCATCTGACAAGAGAAATTCGAACCCATCTGTGCGGACAGAATCGTTAATAAAGTTCTAGTAACCGCACGTGGCTATTAGAGGCACGACTACCGGAACATCAGCGCGGTCGCATTGGATGCAACCTAGTAGTAGAGCCTGACTTTGGTCAGACCCACGAGCAGTACGCACTCTGTCGAACTCTTTCCAATCTATTATTTCATTCACCACGAATGGAGAACGTTTGTATAACGAAACACATCCATAGACACTTTCAGATAATTTATAAAAATATATAAAATGTTGCGTGAACAAATTAAATCGTGGAAAGAAGAGGTTATCGTAGACTTTACTTTTTAATTTGTAAATCAACGTTGCTTCGTAAACTCAATATGATGGATATTCAGTCGAATATATATTTTTCACTACGCTTTCTTCATGAATTTTTCTCCCTTCTTTTTTTTTTTTTTTTACATTCTGGTAACCACCTGAAACCTCGTGGTATTAGATATTTGAAAGAGAAGTGATTTAATTTAGAAATTGGAGAGTTGCAAAACAGAATAAAACTTTGGAATTGTTAATTTCTCACTTCTTGTTTCTTTCAACGAATTTTATAAACTGTTACTTGTACAACGTTATTTCGCGACAATAGTTCACTTACATGTTAGTTCAGAGGCAATGGAAATTCTTCGAAGAAATCACGATTTGTTTATCCGAGCGAAGAATATGTCGTACATTTAGAAATTGCTGCATAACTACTATCAAGCACACTGATCGCTCGGTTCGTTTTGTTTCAATATTTCTCTCACTCACTGCCTATATACGTGCGTGTGCATAGGTAAGTTAGCTTTATCTTTAATGTATTTTGCCCGGTCGAAGGAACCTGCATCCAATGATATCGTTCCTGGATGCAATTCACATGAAATCGTTGATGTCGAATAGCCTCGTTAATTTAATTAAATAAATTTGCAATGATATTTAAATCATAACCAGAATGACACGATGTACCCAAGCACGCCTAGTATGAACAGTATCTCCATTTACTTTACTTTCGTCTAGAAGGAAAGCGCTTCGAGCATACCTGGCAATCTCCTTACTACCCAATTATCTCGCAAGTAGACTCGTTCGATTAACTCTCCACGCTTTAATTTCAATTGAAATTCACAACGTTACAAAACGTAGTCCTTGGGGATAATAGTTCATTTGCAACGGTAGCTTATTTCTCAAAGAAACACAATATTTAACAACACCAACGTTCAGTTCACAAATAAAAGAAATTACAAAAAAAAAAAAAAAAAGGAATTCAAATTTTCTTTCTATATATCTCACAGCATTTATTGCACAATTCTGTTATCCTTACGTTTTAAATTATATTCAAAGTTTGACCAGACAATGGTAGTGTGTAGTAAAATATTGTTAAACTTTTTTCAAATAGGCAACTAAAGTTATCAATTATTATTTTTCAATGCTAAGTTAATCGCGCGGAATTTCACAGGAGTAGTTGTGGAAATGTTACTTGCTGCCAAATAGGGGTAGCCAATAAGCGGTATGCTCGATGCGCAGCTTCTTGTCTATGTGTGCCTGCTTGTTTTAACGGGATACCAATGGTTGATCGAGTGGTATCCCGCGGTGTTGTGCGCGACTTTTATCGTATCAGCAGAACTGCTGCCAGCATCTGAGATTTCGATCTGGCGCAAACCACGAAGCGAGTAAATATTTTCCAGGGCATAGTACCGCGGTGCAATTTCACCGGTGTCCTTGTTAAAATTCTTTTCCCCCGAGAATATTTGCTCGACGGTGAAATACCAAAGTAATATGTACGGGAAACTATACGGAGCTGGGTTCATTATTATTTCACTTATCCCCTTTATAATAACAGCGACACTCTACTTTCCGTCGGAAGTGTCTTTGCGCATACGCTTCTTTTAAACAACCATACCGCGATTCTGTATATTTAATCCGTGCGCGAGACAGCAACTATTCTGTTCAGAAATACCTTGCTCTGTATAATATACATTAGGATGTCTCTTATTTACTCTTGGTAAAATTTTTTTTCAAGATTTTCTTCGGGGCACCCTCCAGAATAGTTCCAAATAATTAAAAAAAAAATCTGTGTAAAGTTTCAGCTCGATCGGATAACGGGAAAGGGTGCCCCTGGGCCGTTAAACATTTCAATCATTATTTAACAGCTCGCGAAGTCGATTTTATACAAGCTCTTCCAAGTTATTGATTAAATAAAAAAATATGTCAAACAAAAGTTGTAGATCCGGACAAGGAGCATATTTTTTGGTGTATTACTATTTTTCGTGCGACAAACGGTTTTCGAAAAAATTCTGAAAAACTAAAAAAAAAAACTTTTTTTTTTCAAATTTTGAAAGTTTAAATGCTTTTAGAACGCTTTTTATTTATGAAGGTGAACAAAAAAAATGGAATTTTTATTTTCGAGGACTACTTTTTAAAATTTTAAGGGGGGGGGCATATACCGAAATATGCAAACAAGATAAAAAAAAAATTCTTCTTATTTTCAGTGTTTGATATGTGATGAATGTTTCCTGAAAAGTTGGGGGTCGAAATTCGCAAAAATATCGGAGATATAGACGTCATGATTTCGGGTAAAATGATCATATCTGATGTCTATATCCCAGATATTTTTGCGAATTTCGACCCCAACTTTTCAGGAAACATTCATCACATATCAAACACTGAAAATAAGAAGAAAACAAATTTTTATCTTGTTTGCATATTTTGGTATATGCCCCCCCCCTTAAATGTTTAAAAAATAGTCCTCGAAAATAAAAATTCCATTTTTTTTGTTCACCTTCATAAATAAAAAGCGTTCTATGAAGCATTTAAACTTTCAAAATTTGAATTTTTTTTTATTTTTTTTGTAGTTTTTCAGATTTTTTTCGAAAACCGTTTGTCGCACGAAAAATAGTAATACACCAAAAAAGATGCTCCTTGTCCGGATCTACAACTTTTGTTTGACATATTTTTTGATTTAATCAATAACTTGGAAGACCTTATATAAAATCGACTTCGCGAGCTGTTAAATAATGATTTAAATGTTTAACGGCCCAGGGGCACCCTTTCCCGTTATCCGATCGAGCTGAAACTTTACACAGATTTTTTTTATAATTATTTGGAACTATTCTGGAGGGTGCCCCGAAGAAAATTCAAAAAATCGAAAATAAGAGCCACCCTAATATACATACATATATGCAGTCTTAAAAGAGGTGGTGATTTTCCAATGCAACACAGAATTCTCCTTGGTAACAAATGCATCTGTACTTGCCAGTGCTGGTAGCGCTACCGTTAATCGTGGATAATATGTACGTGTAAGATAAGAGATTATTTCGATTCGGATAAGAATAACCGTTCTTTAAATTCCGTTCGCGATAATGCAGCACTAATAGGGTACAGATGCGTTCGAATAAAGGTTTGCGCAACGCTTCGGGGTTTAAAGGCTACGTGGTCGCGTGTTTTCCTGACAAATCATTTACGATAAGAGTTTTATGGTTTTTGTGGTCTTGTTTGGTGGACGATGTCTACGGAATTCTTTTTCATCCGCGAGTGAACCGACGATCCGCGGAGCCCGAAAGAACGACACTAACATCCCTCGACGTTCGATTTCCCCCGTTTACTCGCCCACGCTGCTCGAGTTCTGTACCCTCTTAACAATTCCATACGCACCTGTACCTTTAATCCGTCGAGTCGGATTTTATTCGAGCTTTCGAATTATCAAAATCGGTTCTGAAATATCTGCACGTGTGGCGGTGTTGGATAATTTTACGCGAGACCTTGCCTCCTCGAAAGCTGACGCTGTTGCTGAGTTATTTATATAGAATGTTTCATTAATTCCGTTGCAAATGATTTTCTAAAGAAGACTATTCAAGACGTGGGCACGAAGGTGTTAGTAAAGTTAAAGAATTGCTGATAGAAGAGTTCTGATTCTTGGAGATTAGGTTATACTTGAGCTCTCTTGCGAACTTTCCAAGTGTGCATTATTATTGAAAATATTTCAACCGAGAAACATTCGAATAGGCAGGACTGCAGGAGTAATACTTTTTTTTTTATTTCGATAATTATGCAGAAAAGGTGTTTCAGCACCGATTTCAATGATTTTTAAATATGTTGTCGGTGGCATAATTCTAAGCAATCTTTTCCTATACGTGTAACCGCCGCGCTGCTCGGTTTTGTTTTCGAGATATTAAAAAGACCAGATTTATTTACTCGCCCACCGTGAGCGGGGCCGCGAATTTTTGAGAGATTTAAGGGTTTAACAGGCGAGTGTTTGTGAATTTTTTTTGAAAAAGCCGAAGCATATAATTTTACAGAATTTTTTGCACTAAAAAGAGCAACGTTTAAAGACCATTTGGGAATTTTTTCGTAGAAAAATATTTACGTTTATAATAGAGTGACAATCGACATCGAAGAAGCCTTTTTAACCATTCGGTTTTGCGGTGAGCACTGCCATTCGGAACCAGATTATCTAAAATCAAAAAACAAACAAGATTTCGTTAGTATATTATTGTATCCTCTGATTAACGGAGGGAATTTCCGAAATATTAATTTAAAACAAAGTGGCGGCTATTTAAAGTTTAAAGTCCTGACCTTCGCGCGAAAAACTGCCATTTTTCGTTGATAAAATCGAAAATATACGTTGAAAAAAAATGCGAACGACATTCTGTAGATTTTTATATAAAAAATAAGCCCACAAAATTTTAGAAGGATTGGCGAAGTGGTTGTTGAGATATCTTACTCGCCGTTTTTAAAAAGGCTTCTTGGATGTCGTAGTTTTATTATAAACGTAAATATTTTTCTACAAAAAAATTACCAAACGCTCTTTAAATGTTGCTCTTTTAACTGCAAAAAGTTCCATAAAAATATATGCTTCCCCTTGTTCAAAAAAAATTCACAAACATTCGCCTCTCTTCGGCCGCCTTAACCCCTTAACCCTCTAGGGACGGGGATGTTCTAAACTTAACGTAGAATTTTTTTGAGCGTTAAAATAGTCTATTTTATACTTCGGATTTGGAAGCTACTCGTTAATTTTTTTTTTTTTAATTTGTTTATAACAAAAAAAAGTTTAATTTCGGGTTCTGATGGTACAACAGTTTCTTCTCTGCCTACTAAAGGTCACTATACCTATCAAATCTCGATCTTATTGATGGAACGTAAATAAAAATGTGTTAATCTGAATGGGACTCTGGAGTCCCACTCGTCCCTAGAGGGTTAAGATAAAAAAATGTGTTTCGGAAACATACTCTCCCTGCAGAATAACCTCCCGAGTACCGGCGAGCAACATCCTGCCTCGACAGTGGCAAATATGTAGACAGCCACACCAGCAACTTGTGGATGCCCCTTCACGGGGGAGCCCCGCTAAACAAATCTAGCCTCAACTAACTATCGATCAGAGTTTCTTGCGAATATCTCGAAAACTAAAGCCGAGCGGCGATTATATATATATGTATAGAGGGAAGTCGACCTTGAAAACATATTTCGAGGTCATCGAAACACCTTTTCTGCATAATTACCCAATTGGTATCCACGTGGCCAATAGATCCTTAGAAAATAGCATTTCACGGAATTAGTAAGGCTAATTATAATAAACTACAGTTCACGTAGCATGGGAAATTTGGAAGTTTTCACCTGAAATATCCTGCTTAATCATACAGCAATCTATGAAGCATTCGAGACTCGATGAGTTAAAGATATCGAAGTCATTGGAAACACTAATCCTCTCATTATAATCCGATTATTTACGCGGCTTATTTCCCCGTTTGTTCATTACTACCGAGCGGAACCTCAGTTTCTGTATCGATTACTTCCTGACTTCATAGTCAGCGGTCCCATTGACCAACCGGTAGTGGACGTGAGAGAGCACGTGCTGGTGAACGAGAGGATTAAGAGCTGTTCGCGAGGATGAAAAGGCAGCGAAGACATCGAGGACAAAAATTCTTTTACTCGCAGAACCAATGGCGTCCAAATGCTTTTTCGTCAGGAAACGCGTCGGTTTTACGATTCCGCCCGTTAAACGCGACCCATTTTCTTGATTGACAGTGCTCATTTCGCACACCACTGCGGTCCTGGAATGCCCGCTTGTGAACAGATAAATGTCCCTTTCTGTTTCCCTTCCTGTTCTTTCTCTTTACACGTACACGGGGCACAGAAATTTAGGCAAAAATATGAAATTCTGCGAATCGAGGCAGTTTTTGTCATTTCCGCATCGAGTGTATGCACATTAGAGCTATTGTTTTTGCCCGGGTATCCGGGTACCCGGGTACTCGGGTACCCGGTGAGACCCCGGGTAGAAAAAAATTACTCGGGTACCCGGGTACCCGTAGGATACCCGACTACCCGGGTACCCGTGCAATACCCGGGTACCCGGGTAGACAAAAATTACCCGGCTACCCGGGTAGACAAAAATTACCCGTGTGTCCATGAGATACCCGAGTCACTGAAGTGTGATGAGATAGTTGAGAATTTCGATTTGACAGCCGATCGTTTCTCGACTTTCGATCATTTTCGGCTAACCTCAGTAATGAACGGAATAGGCTGTCAAATCGAAATTCTCAACTATCTCATCACACTTCAGTTACTCAGGTATCTCATGGACACACGGGTAATTTTTGTCTACCCGGGTAGCCGGGTAATTTTTGTCTACCCGGGTACCCGGGTAGTCGGGTATCCTACGGGTACCCGGGTACCCGAGTAATTTTTTTCTACCCGGGGTCTCACTGGGTACTCGAGTACCCGGGCGGGCGGGTAGTAAGAGCTCTAATGCACATCGCACTTGGGTAACTTGGCAGTGTCAGACCCCGACAAGCTTTACTTTCTGTTGTCCTTACAATTAGTGGTGGGATCAAGTTCAATATACAGCGAGTAATCCGATATCGGGGGAATACTTTAGGAACGGATTGAACGCTTAAAAATATAACGAAATAAGCCATATAATCGCACACACCCGTCCACAAGTCACCGACCACTTACACTGGCGGGTAAAACAGTTACCACTTCTTCGATTTGTTCTATTTCTGTTATTTTTTTTTAGCATACATTTGGGACTGCGTTGTGCTTAATACGCATATTCCGATGGAGAATCTAAAGCTGCATAAAACCCAGTTAAAGTTGAATTTATTTAACTGACAAACAAAAGTGTTTTATGACATTGGACGGGGTAACACATTTCTGGGGCCGACTAAGAAGGTTAGACCACGTTTAGTAACTTTTTAGGTTGTCCTAAAGGCAAAAGGTGCCCCCGCAAAATATTAGATTTTTTTTTATTAATGTTCAAAAGTGGTAACTGTTGGTTGGCTTTAAAAGTGTAACTGGGTTTTATACAGCGTTTAATTCTCTTTCAGAGTATGTATGTTAGGCACATACTGTAGTTTTGAGCTGATATTGTAAAGTAATAGGAGCAGGGTGGCCCGAAAAAGTGATAACTTCTTTGCCCGCCACTGTATTATCGAATATGAATTTAGTTATTGCAAAATTACAACCGATCTCCTGGAAGCTGCTTTTAGAAACACGTTTTGCGGTGACCAACATTATTCGGAACTGGGTTATCTGAAATAAAAAAAAACGGAGAAGATTTAGTTGGTACAATGGTTTATCTAGTTTTTAATCGATCCGTTTTATAAAATATTAATCTGGGACAAAATGGCAGATGCTTAAAGTGAAATGATCGATTTTCGTAGAAAAAATTTTTTCCATCCATAAAATAAAAGCTATGCATTGGAAAAACAAATGCTTCGATCAAAGACTAGATTTGAATGACTAGAAGAAACCTGCAATGTTTCAGAAAGACTGGTGAAGCGGTTTCGGAGAAATCGTGGTCACCGCAAAACGTGTTTTTAAAAACAGCCTCCGGGAAATCGGTTGTAATTTTGCAATAACTAAATATTTTTATACCAAAACTTAATATAATAACCCTGTTAAAGTGTCCCTCATCTGAACACAGAAACCATTGCATAAAAATATGCATGTACTTTCTGATATAAATTCCCAAAGAATCGTTCTTTTTCTACCTCCTGACTAGGCAGTCAGATCGCTCGAAAATCAAGTACATTTTGTGAATTAATTACAAGGAGATGAACACAAATTGTGACTAGTACGTTTGGGTAATGTTTATTAATACTATAAACAGTAAAAAAGAAATGTTTTGAATATTATATACATATGTATGACAGCGCTACAGTCGTCTGATATGTAGGCGTTTTTTTTGGAGCCGCTGTAATTTTGCAGTGATTCTAGCCGTAAGAAATTTAATTGTGAAATATCCTCTGAAATTTATACTTTGCCCTGGCCCCTATTATGCCCTGAACCTATTGAAAAAGGAAAAAATCAAAATTATAAAAATGGTGGCTGCAAAATAGAAAATTTTAAAGAAACGTCATTTTTCGCCAGGGAAAAGAGCAATTCTATTTTTTTTTTTTTTTGACAAACCAGGAGTTTTTACAGACTTATGCGTAGGTTCAGGTCGTAACTAGACATGTTTCATATATGCTGATTTTTTTTCAAACCGATTGATACCTCCGTTTTTTCCCAATCACTGCAAAACGAAGAGGAAATATGATTCCGAGAAAAACGCGCTTAAAGTTTCGAAAGAGGAATCTAGACTACCTGCGTACGTGCAGAAACGGTTTATGGCGCGCTCGACCTTTTCGGCTGTAAAATCCTCAATTTTGCGAATTTTAACATAAACCAAACGGCATTTTAATCGGGAAGGGTGGTACTTTGGAAAAATGCAACAAAAAAAATCGAGTTTCTGACTGCCTAGTCCCCTTAAGGGGCCGAAAAAGGTGTGATTTTTGAGAATTTTTTCTCAGAAACTATAAAACATTATTCAAAAAAACTTTTTTTGTTTGAAGGGTAGTACATTTAGCTATGCCTATGAATTTTGGTGTTAAAAAATATTTATTAATAACAAAGTTATTTACAATCTCCTAGATGTCCCGTTCGAAAGAGTGGTTTGCGGTGACCACGATTACTCGAAAGTGGATTATCTAAATTCGAAAATTCAAAAAAAATTAGTTAATATATTAAATTATCTAGTCCTTGGACGAAGGGTTTCTCGAAATGTTGATTTAGGACGAAATGGCAAATGTTCAAGCGTAAAATGTCGATTTTCGATTGTTGTCGATTTTATGTACAGGACACCTAGGAGACTGTAAATAACTTTGTTATTAATAAATATTTTTTAACGCCAAAATTCAGAGACTTAGCTAAATGTACTACCTTTTAAATAAAAAAAAGTTTTTTCGTATAAAGTTTTATAGTTTCTGAGAAAAAAATTCCCCAAAATCACACCTTTCCTGGCCTCCTGACTGTAGGTAACCCCTTAAAGTGGAGTACACATTTAGGCTAAAATAAAGTAATGAAATTGGTGAAAAATATGAAGGTAGGGGAAAAACCACCAGGGTTGAAAAACTGTGAAAACGATATTATGATCGCATTGCGTTGCATTCGCAACTAACTGATTGTGAGTGACAAGTTGCTGAAGGTTCAAGAAACCGAGCATACAGATCAGTGATTGTTTAATTAAATAATTAATTGCGCAAGTAAATTAAAAGGTAACGTTATCGTGGTTTACGGGAAAAAGAATAAACGTTTCAGCAATGTTTAAGCAACAGTGTCACTGGGAAAGGTACAAAAGTATCTGATTTGTAGTGTTGCAAAGTTTACATACTTGCTTTCTCCTGCAGAATTTCAAATTTTTTAACTCTGTGTGTTTTTCTCCTGCACACTTTATACCTATGTAATCTGAGTGAAATATCATGTTTCGTACAGACATAGTAGGTGTCCTAATGCTCATGGACGGGAGTATATTACCTGTTTTACCTTGTTTTCATATTACAGGCAGTTTTGTCGTCCAGTAATTCGTTTGATAAGTTAAGGGGGAACACCACTGTGACGGCCGGAAAAGTAAGCCATTTTTAAGATTTTTTTTCAGGAATAATTTACAGTTTTCATAGAAAATTTTTATTACCTACCTTTAGTACGCTGTCTTAAGAGACTATACAAATAAAAATAAATAGAAAAACATCCATAAATTTTAATATATTAATTAATCTTCTAGACCCTCCCCCGGAAGTTGGTCGAATGTGTAACTATGGAACAGCAGGTCCGAAATCAAATTTAATTTTTTTATTTATAAACTATATGAGTGTAGTTTCCGTTGTACCTACCGATTTCTTAAACAAATTATTTTTGTAAAAATGGTGCGCTTTAGAAGACAAGTTTCGGCAATCCGCGAATTTTTCGAGCGTATTTCAAAAAATTTGTTTTCAATCAAAGAATCCGTACGTACAACCGAGACTACACTCATATAGTTTATAAAAAAAAAATGAAATTTGATTTCGGACCTGCTGTTTTATAGTTACACATTCGACCAGCTCGTGAGGGGGGTCTAGAAGATTAATTAATATATTAAAATTTATGGATGTTTTTCTATTTATTTTTTTTTGTACAGTTTCTTAAGACAGCGTACTAAAGGTAGGTAATAAAATTTTCTATGAAAAGTGAAAATTATTCCTGAAAAAAAATTCTTACAAATGGCTTACTTTTCCGGCCGTCACAGTGGTGTTCCCCCCTAAAAGGGGACCGTCTGGTCAAATCTTTAGGATTTTTTTTCGAAAAAGTATACAACTTGCAGTAAAAAAACTTTATGGTCTTTCTTTATTCGTTCTTCAAGGATATAAAAACTTTTTTTTTTCATTTTCCTATAATGGTTCGAACTTTACGTGGCGCTCAGTGCACCGCTGCAACAAAATAGGCGTAAACGGTGGACAGTAGAACTCGACGTAGGATTGTCTGAAATCGAAAAACCATAAATATTCTTATAGGTTATATCAATCGCTATCGCATCAGCCTTTAAGAAGGCAAATCAAGCATAATGGCGATGTTTGGTACACGTTTGAACACGAACATGCGAAAAATGGGGTAATTCTGCGCCTAAAAATGTTAATAACGAAGAACTATGACCTCTAAAATTAATGGTCAGAGGGTGGTGCGATAGTGAATTCAATTACAAAGAAAATGCCACCAAGTTTTCTGCAATCGGTTAATAATTTCTTTTGTTATGCTGTCTACCGTTTGGAAGCATCATCATTCGAGAAAGACGCGTTTAAAGTTTTACGCGAGCGCCAAGTGACCGGGTTGTACCCACGCATTTGCCGCTACTCAAATGCCAATAACCTCGGGAATTTTACGAATTTCAAAAAATCCTTTTAATCACGTATTCTTAAAAGGTTCAACATTCGAAAAAAAAAAAAAAAAAAAAAAAAAAAAAAAAAAAAAAAAACGATTTTTAGACCGCACGGTCCCCTTAAGGTGGCATAACAGATTTCACATGCTTATTTACGAATAATGTTTAATATTTCGCGTGTATGATTTCATCGGTTATTCTTTAAATAGTGTCTGGTAGTATACTAAATTAGTTGTTCAGACTGTACTACCGTAGCAATTATGAAAATTCCTCGTGTCATAGAGAAATAGAAGTTCGAAAAGTCCTTCACCACTTTACGATCTGAGGCTTCGTTTCCAAGGGTGTGTTCCGTTTCACGCATGGGGTGCAGAGATCGCAGTCAATGCACTGCGCGCATTCGTGTATAGTTCCATTCCGTTATAATGCCATTAATGCGCCCTTGGAAATGGAACGGTTTTTGACAGGGATCGAAAAAGTTCTGGAACTTTTTAATAGGTTCTATTTGAAACATGTACCGCGGAACTTTTTCAGAAATGTTCTCACGTTATAAGTTCCTAAGAAGAACCGATAAAATAAAAGTTCTTGAAAATAAAAGTTCTAGTTGGAATGGAACTTATAAAATATAAAAATAAAAATTTCTCTACAACAGGAACAGATATTTTGTTCACCGATATTAAAAAAGTTCTCAATCGTTGTAACAAATACTGAATACTATTCAACGGATAGTACTACAACAATATTAAGTAATTCTTACAGTTAAATTGATATTCTGAATATGTTATTTTTTTTTGTAGTACTTTTCTTTATCTTATGAAAACTTTTTTAATAAATGTTCTAATGTAACTTGTTTCCATGGAACTTTTATTATATAGGTTCTAAAATATCTGTTCCATGAGAACACGTTTTAAAAAAGTTCCTGAAGGTAAGGTAAATGTACCAATAACGAGCCGTTTAAGGAAACGGTGACAAAGTATAATGAATATTGTGTATAAAATTAACAATTTAAGTGAAACTTTTTTTCATTCATAAAGATTTTGTTGTTTCTCATCAGTACTCACATAACAAAATTTTGTTTTTTTATATATTTAACGTAAAATAAACAAGAATATTTGTACGTGTAAATGTACCAATATATAGCCAACCTCACACGATTGACCTAGCGGCCCGATTTTTATGTCCCAGTACCTAGCCATAGGTTTTATAATCGTGTAAAAATTATTTTAAAAACTGATTCTTTGTCTTAAATGGAAAAATCTGTTAAGGAAAATTAAGAAGCACAGAAATATAAAATTATTGTATAAATAACCATAATAAACAGATTAGAAAATAAATGCAAAAAACAATAAGTTTAGTTACACTATCAATAGAAGTTTGTGGTTATTTTATATAAGACTCAAAACAGCCACCAAATTCATTAAACTGTACACATACATAAACTTTAATAAACTTAAATTAAATGCTATCATTATTATCTAGAAAAATAATGTTTATATTATGATTTATGATCAAAATACTTACCGGCTTTATTCCAAATATCGAGTCAGAAATTCACACTTTTTTTGCTCTGGCGATGCCGATTAACATTTGCAACTCACTTCACCCGATTTATTGAACACGTGGTTAGTTACTGGGCTAACAAGATTTGTTTGCACCGATAAATAGCCATGTAAATATTCAAATAAAAAATAGTTTTCATATTCAAATTTTTTCTTTCTATGTGTTACAAATATTTTCAAGATTCTAAAACCCTTTTTTCTATCTAAAAAACTATTATCCTATAGTAATTATGCTCTTAACAAGAAGCACGCTCTTCTTAGCCATATCATAACGAATGCCTGAAAACGCGTCATATATCTGGCCTCGAGACTATAAATGGTATTTCTAAATATCTAGACAAAAAAACAAGACGATATAACTTCAGATATTAAACCGAACAATTAAATAATGCAAATTACACCAAATATGTATTTTATCTTACGCGCATAGTTTAACAATTATTAATATTTCAACAGATGGCTAGGTACTGGTGCATGGCTCGTTATTGGTACATTTACCTTAACATTTTTTGCAATACAAATTCCACGGGAACAGATATTTTCTTAAACGAAACATATAAGTTCTAACGGAATTTTTTTTAAAAATAAGAGTTCCAGAAGTTTTGCGATCCCTGGTTTTTGATGCGTTTGATGTGAAATGAAAATGGATGCTACCATAGACAACATGGGCAACAAGCCGTTAGTGGCACCAAAGGCCTCTGTTAATAAATGAGCCGTTGTTTTTGAAAGTGGAATAAGTCCAGTTATTCATACATTGAGATATTTAAGGGTTTGCGTTTGAATCAACTTAAAAATATTCGCATACGTTAATCAATTCGGGCAATGTTTTTAAAACTATGAACTTGTTGAATTTGATTATGGAATAATAATCAACAAACGTGTTAAAGAAAATAAACAATTTTTTAGCTGCAAATGGACTTATACCACTTTCAATAATAACATATTATGAAAAATATAACCAACAGCAATTTTAAAGTTATATTTTAATTGAAGTTGGCTTTTGTGAAATGTATTTTTTAATGTAAAAAATAATAATTAAAACGAAGACATACATGTTTTCGTTACTTACAAGTAAACGAATAATCGAGTTTATTAAGAAATAATTTCAGTTGTATTATAATGAATATATAAATAAACTAGTATGAATAGTAAATTACATCGTTAAGATAACTAATAATAACAAACTTATTCATATTTCAATCTTATTTCTCCTTTACACTTACCATAGTGAAGTACTTTTTCCAAAAAATGGACTTATACCACTTTCGAAAAAAACATTCCCGCGATAACATTTTACAGTTCAACTTTTTTTTTATCAATTTAACGAGGCTATTATACACCATTGACTGTGTGATTATAAATATAAAAAGAGGATATCTATATCTGACTAAAACTAACGTTAATTCATTTTTCCAAAAAATGGACTTATACCACTTTCAAAAACAACGGCTCAAATGATAATAACAGCAAAATGATCAGCAGTAGTGAATCTAGTGAGAGTGAAAATGAAGATGAAGATATGTATACCGACTTCTAATTTCGAATTGGGAATATACAATATTAGTTATAAATGAAACGATGGTGTTTGTGGAGAAACTAGACATCGTATCTCTTCGTTAGTGCGTATTTGCAGTATTTGAATTCGAAATACAAAAGCGTACGTAAAGGGACAAATACGCATGCGCACATTAACTGCTTGTAGTCCGAGCTGTAGTAATTGATCATGAAGTAAGAGTAAGGAGCAGGGAAGTTGAAAATTTGCAGTTTTTTTCAAAATCGAATTCCTCAAAAACTGAGGGTGATGGCGATAAACGGTTTGCGGATTCGTGTTCGGGGCGAAAAACTCTACAAGAATCACCCAGTGGATATTGCGGAACAGAAAAAAAGTTTCATTTTGTTGGACTGTGTAATGTTATAAATACGTTTATAATATGTATGTATAATATATGATAGTAGCTATATAATAGAAATACATGAACCCTGTTTAACTTTTCCGCGACACGTGTCCCAATTTTTAAAATTGACATACAGCTTTCAAATTTTATCTACATATACCTATCCGTAGCTTACGATTAGTACAATCGATGTCTACAAGAAAATACAACAAAATCCAAATAGAAAAAAGTCGGGTCGAAAGGGTTAAAGTGTCTTTTTATCATTATTTATTACATTAACTTGATTAGAAGCTAAAATAATCGAGTATCCATACACAGATTTAAGAAATTTTTTTATATCTTTCGGATATGAAGCCTCAGACTGCGACACGATGAAGGACTTTTCGATTTCTTTTGGAACGAGGAATTTGCACATTTCAGCATTTCTTAAATTGCTCACTGCTCATATGTATATGTTACACAATTGCTCTAGTCACTTGCAATTTATAATTGTTCGTCTTTCCATGTTCGTTAATTAATACCTACTTGTGATCCAACGAGTGGCGGTTAAAAGAATGTTTAAAAGTTATATTTTTACATGTATGCAAAACTAACTTAATAGTACGCTTTAAGCGTTATGTTATTATCACTGGGGCCTACTCTAGCATTCCTCCCAATCTATGGGACATAAATTTTGAGCTATAATTATTTCTAACGGACCTATCTTATTTTTTATTACCGTTCACAGTTTGAACTTCCTTTTAACCACTACTGTACACTAGGGCTGGGACTATTCGAATAATTTAATATTCGCATATTTTACAAGTATTCGAATGCTACGAATAAACTTCGTATATTTGAGTATTCGAATACTATTAGAATATTTAAGTATTCGAATACTATTAGAATATTTAAGTATTCGAATACTATTCGAATATTTCAGTATTCGAATACTACGAATATTTCAGTATTCGAATGCTACGAATAAACTTCGAATATTTGAGTATTCGAATACTACTAGAATATTTAAGTATTCGAATACTATTCGAATATTTCAGTATTCGAATACTTAAATATTCTAATAGTATTCAAATACTGAAATATTCGAATCCTGAAATATTTGAATATTGAAATAGGGATCGCACATAGGGCCGCTCCTGTTTCTCCTCTTTATTAATGATCTTAAGGAGGTTTTTCTGCACAGTAGATTTCTTATGTATGCGGATGATCTTAAGATCTTCCGCACTATTAGTTGTATTGATGACGTTGATCTGTTGCAGGCAGATCTCCTTAGGTTCGAGGAGTGGTGTACCGCAAACAGGATGCGACTAAACACTGGTAAATGCGTATTATTAAGGTCTCACAGGACAATCAGGGGCTTTCCTTCTACATACACTCTGGGCGATTCCTCTCTGACAGAGGTCGCGGAAGTCCTGGATCTTGGGGTTACGTTTACGTCAGGGCTGGACTTTCGTAACCACTATCGTAATATTAATTGTAAGGCGTTGAAAACCCTTGGGTTTATAGCCCGATTCGGTAAAGACTTTAAACATATCAGAACATTGAAATTACTATACGTAGCATTGGTGAGGCCGCATGTTGAATACGCGTCGGTGATCTGGAGTCCCAGGCATAAACACTACATTAATTTGATTGAGAGGGTCCAGCACAAGTTCCTTAGGTTGGCCATGTGGGTAACTGGCAGCCCTATGCGGTTTAGTGACCATGATTATGGTTTTGCCCTGCAAAAAACTAATCTCTTGACTCTCAGTGACCGTCGTGTATGCTCTGATATATTATTTCTGTATAAAGTAGGGGAGACTGGGGCTAAGCCGCCACTTTTTTGGCGGTGCCAATTTTCGGCAATAAAATAAATTATTTTGCAGTACATATTTATACTGTTGGAAAGAGTAAAGCCTCAGCTACAAAATTACTATACGATATAATGTTTATCTGGCATAGTGTAATGAAGAAATCGAAAAATTGACGTTGGTGTATTTTCTGAAATGTCAAAATCGCTGGGGCTAAGGCGCCACCCCCTGAGGCTAAGTCGTCACCTTCTTTTCGTACCAAATTGTTAGTAGAAAATGAAAATTGTTTGAAGGAAAACACTCAAAGATGTGTTATTATTGATTCTCTAAGAATCACTTACCTTCAGATTTTCCGCGATGAGTGCGAAGGTGCAAACCGAAATTTTCGTTGTGAAAACAAATTCACTTTCGGCCACTTTTCATAGGAACCAACACGTTCAACGAAATAAAAATTACAATTTAGTACCTAAATTCACCATACTAGGTCGATCGCATTGAAATCTGATTGAAGATCTACAGTATCGACCGCAAGATCATACGATGTATAGATTCGGAGATATTTAAAAGTGGCGACTTAGCCCCGGTGGCGGCTTAGCCCCGGTCTCCCCTACTTCACGGTCAGATAAACTGCCAGGAGCTCGTTGGTCTGATTTGCTTTCACGCACCGCAACGCTCTCTGCGTTCAAGACCCCTATTCTCAACATGTGTCCCGGATTATCACTATTACGCTGCTGATCCCATAAACCGTGCGATGGAGGAGATTAATAATTTCCCGGTGAATATTGATGTATTTACTGACTCCTTAGGGGTCTTCAGGGACCGTATACTTAAGGGACTGTCGCCTCCAATTCTTAGGTCTTAATTCTTAGGTCTTAAGTGTTATGCGATATATTCTTTCGTTTTTGCTTTTTGTGCTCTTAGTGGACTGTTATGTTTTGTTCTGTTTTTTATGTATATTTTATGTTTTTTTATATTATGTTTTATGTTATATTTTATGTTTTTTTCATGAACTATGCACTACTGCATTTCTGTGTTCAAAATTTTGTACTCTAAAGGGTTCTCCCGTAAATACAATAATAATAATAAAATAATAAATATTCGAATACTGAAATATTCGAATACTGAAATATTCGAATAGTATTCGAATACTTAAATATTCGTATAATAACATTCGAATACTCAAATATTCGAATACTCAAATATTCGAATAGCATTCGAATAGCATTCGAATACTCAAATATTCGAATAGCATTCGAATACTCAAATATTCGAATAGCATTCCAATACTCAAATATTCGAATAGCATTCGAATACTCAAATATTCGAATAGCATTCGAATACTCAAATATTCGAATCCTGAAATATTCGAATACTGAAGTATATGAATACTGAAATATTCGAATACTGAAATATTCGAATACTGAAATATTCGAATACTGAAATATTCGAATACTGAAATATTCGAATACTGAAATATCTCGAATACTGAAATATTCGAATACTGAAATATTCGAATACTGAAATATTCGAATACTGAAATATTCTAATACTGAAATATTCGAAGTTTATTCGTAGCATTCGAATACTTGTAAAATTTTTAGCAAAGTTTCAAGCCGATCGGATATGTTGAAGTGGGTCGAAAGTAACTTACATAATTTCACCCTGGGTGCGTTCCGATTTTCGCAGTGAGTGCATGAAATTGGTGGCATCGTATTGGTGGCATCGTACGATTCCCTAGAATTTCTCTCACTTTCCACCAATACGATGCTACTTCCGGTGCAGCGAGCGTGCAGCAAACGCAGAATTTCAGAGGGGAAGCAGTCACTACGAGCGCGCGTGCGTATTTGTTTTTCCAATCTTTGATTATTTGAATTTCTCTATTGGAAATAGCTGATACAATTTAATGAAAAGTAATAAAAACAATTAATTCTCTCATGATTACAATGCCACTTTTTACGTTATTATTCCGAAGAAACTTCATGTGATGTTTTTTTTTTAATACAAATGTATAATTACATACTTATTATCGAATATCCCGGAATAACCTCCACAATGTTCTCCATAATCTGTCATTTTTAGGCAAACATAATCTGTCCGAGTGTTTTGTTTACAATTAATGATATGTATATTAATTCTGATTCTAAATGGCAAGTTAATATCATCTTCATTTTCGCTTTCATCAGACGAATCACAGCTGCTGATTTCATTATCACTATTATTTAATAGTATCGAGGTTATTGTAAACAACGTCTCTTTTTCCATAGTAGCATTTTTAAATTTCAAGACCGCATGAACCGCTGCGATTTCTGCACTCACTGCGAAAATCGGAACGCACCCCCTGACAAACTAACGAAGTATCGAATACTGAAATATTCGAATAGTATTCGAATACTTAGATATTCGAATTATATTCGAATACTTAGATATTCGAATTATATTCGCCAAATAATTGAGCAACTGAAGTATTCGAATATTCGAATACCGAAAAATTCGACAAATAGTCCCAGCCCTACTGTACACGGTTCCATTCAGTTAGCAATGCTCTCTATATCTACTAGGAAAAATGTAATAGCTCAGGTTAGTTCCTAGAACCACCATCTATAATCGCAAACTTCCACAAGTTCTGATTACATTCATGAATAACGTTGGAATCCCATTCTGCTTGTAACTACTGCTATCCGCTATCCTTCTTCGATGTGCTCACGCAGAATTTAAATGTTACGTACTTCACCGAGTTCCAACAGTATCTGCGATATGCTTGATCTCATCACTAAGTACTTGCCTCCTTCTAAACACCTGCAGGAAATACAGACAAAATGTAGTAATCGGTATGTTTGCTCCTTTGAATACTATCCATTCTATTCTCACATAGAGTTCTCAGTGTCTGTCGACTTTTCTAGCTCTGTCCATTGATCATTTTGTCGTGCAATCATCATCGACTGTCGCGGTCGCTCCGACTTGGAAACGAAAGAATCACACACCGAAGAATATTAATTTAAATTCGGATGTACACCCTTCTTCTACATTTTCCGCGCACACGGCCAACTTGTCCATAAATTTGCGCACTCAATGCTTTGTGATTTCTACGAGTTACTTTCAAGATGCGAACGCACCTCGTAGTTAAAAACTTTCTTGTCATGCCATGGTACAATTGGGGCGAGTACGTCCAGTGTCGTAACTAAGACAACCTTCGCTGTAAACGCTTGAATGACGGTCCCTTTGTGTATTTCCACACAGTGCTGGTTACGTTACTGGATAACAGTCTAGCGATGGGATTGCGATTTTAATATTTGCAAGCTCGCGTTGCCCGCCAATAATCCAAGCGATGGCCGGGACTGGAAGATTCTTATCGTTGCTTTATGTCGCCGGTAGCTTCGTGCCATTGCTGCTTAACGTTGCTAGAAAATTTATTCCCTCGATTGTGCGTTACTCCAAAGGCTCTAGCCGGGTAAGCTTAGGGAAAACGGCCCCAGCACCAATTTTAATATTTATGTGTTCTAAATAATGCTCTTTGCCTAAAAAACCACTGAGAGAAATTTCAGATCTCTACCCTCTCTCCTTAGGGTGATATGGGGATAGCAACCCTAAACTTTACTATTTTTTTTCTCAGCAACTACTTAATATATTTGAATGTTTAAAAGTGCAAATAGTAGGTACTTTTTAGCTCTACCACATATATATTTTTTCGAAATTGCAGATCAATTGTTAAGGGTGGAAATAAAGGAATTCATTTTTGGGGGGTTGTTTTTGCAAACAACCCCTTGAGTGACACCTACGAAAAAAATCGGGAGTAAAGCGTCACTACTTAGGTATTATCTATTTAGGTTACAGAGGGGTCGGATTGGTGGAACATAGTAAAAAATAAATAAAACCTATATAAGACCAATAGGGAGGCCAAAAATCGTGCATGTTTAGGATCTTTTTCAGGGGAGCTTAGGAAAATGTATATTCATAAATGTCATTACGTTGTAAAAATTACATATTTAATGAGTTTTGGCAATTATTATTCAAGCGCTTTGCGACGACTGCCGCTGATTGAAAATGGATCATCTGAAATAAACAATTCGGACATTTTTAGATAATGTGTTGAATATTTCTAGAAGGAGAACGCGTTTAAGGGTTTGTGTGTAGTTTACACCTTAATAAACAAATAATTTTTTAACTTACACATTATCGACTTCTGGTTCTAATCTTTGTCGCTGTCTTCGCCAATAACAGCAGTTACGTTGGTTACACCGAATAATTCGGTTAATATTTCCGCTGGCTTAATAATTTTTTATTTGTAACGCCCATGTGCTAAATAATAAATTATGGCAGAAACATGGGAACAGCATCCCACAGTCCTATCGCCATTTGCACAATCACAAGCCGAATTATTCGATTTAACCAACGTAACTGCTGTTATTGACGAAGTTTTGCATAAACAACCCCCAAAAATGAATTCCTTTATTTCCACCCTTAACAATTGATCTGCAATTTCGAAAAAATACATGTGGTAGAGCTAAGAAGTACCTGCTATTTGCATTTTTAAACATTCAAATATATTAAGTAGTTGCTGAGAAAAAAAATAGTAAAGTTTAGGGTTGGTATCCCCATATCACCCTAACGAGAGGGGGTAGAGATCTGAAATTTCTCTCAGTGGTTTTTTAGGCAAAGAGCATTATTTAGAACACATAAATATTAAAATTGGCGCTGGGGCCGTTTTCCCTAAGCTTACCCGGCTAGACCCTTTCTCGCAATCGCATTGCAATTCACGCAGTTGGCTGCAATAACACCATCTCCATTGACGGCATCATCCTTTTAAACGTCCACGAACGAAGAATCCAACTATCCGTTAAAACACCAATGACAGACGGTGGAAATTATCGAGAGACAAAGGAAGAAAAAAAAAAAAAAAAAACATAAACTGCGGGTGAACCGCCAGGAATTATTGCAGGCAGCAGCGCGCTGTGACTGGTCGCCCACTAATACGTTCAAATTCATCCCGCCACGTTGGCGGTGATTTTCTGACGGATTTCATGTCGATATGTTACAGGCAATGTCCGACAGCGCGCATTGAACCGCCATCGTTGAACAAAGCCGCCGAAACATTCGTCTCTCACACACACAAACGAATTTACCTGCTACTGTCGGACCTTGCCGAGTCTCGTTCTGTTTCGCTGTTCGTGCGTCGATATCGATCGATTACAAAAGAAACGAAAACGAAGGGGACGCGAAAATTGCGCATTAATCGGGCAGACGCCGCGAGGGCGTCCCCGGTCGGTAATGCAGAGCGCTGTCGATAAGCGGCGCTCGACGGAGGCGCGTGTACTCGCTCGGTGGTACCGGGGGCCGCCGAAGTCGGCGCGTCCGACGGTGGCTCCGCCGCCCCTTTCCTGGCAACGTCCGACACGCTGGACACGCCGTTCCAAGTTTCTCGGTAGCGACGCGGCAGCCGCGGGAGAGGCGAGGACAGAATGCGAACGACGAAGTGCGAGAGGCGGGACAGAGAATCGGTGATGGACGATAAATCCGGGGTGCGAGACCGCGGTACCTTGGGGCTCGTCGGACTTTGCCGTGCACGAGCGAGAAAAGCGCGGAACGCTTGGTCGCTTCTCGATAGAGACGCACACTTGCTGGTGGAGCTATGGCGAGGCCGTAAGTTCGGAGAGTCGCATACCGAACTTTTGGGTTCTACGAATCTTGCATTGGCGACGTGATTGAGGGGGGGCGACAAGAATGGCAACCGAGGGGTACCATGAGGTGAGGATACACGTGTATAGTTGTGTGCCTACGTGAAACAAATTAGAATGCCGTCCAGTAAACGACACACTTGCAATTAGCGCAGATCACGTGAAAGGGGATAAAGGCAACATGCCGGCCAATAGGACTCGCATTTATTTCAGGTCTATTCTTGTCGTCTCCCAGCTGCACTCCGGATGCCCCTGAGCGAGGCAGGATTACCTTCTGAAGGTACGTCTACACGGCGACACTTTTGTGTCTAGATGAAGCGGCACTGAAGAAAATTCCCGCAAGGTTGGAAACTGCCTAGAGTAGTCCGCGACACTGAACTCGACCTAGCGTCGCGGGAGTTGCAGCTACAGCCAGACTGAAGACACTGCGACTAGCTCTAGCTGGACACCAAAGACACTTGATCTAGACACAAGTGTCGTCGTGTAGACGTACCTTAAGGGGACATTCTACTCTCTCGGCCGGAAAATCGGCCACTTTTCGGTGATGGTTTTTATAACGAAGTAAACACTTAATGTTTTCGAATTTCTGCGGGTATATTTTACGACTCTTGAAGTACAAGAATGAATCTTTGTTGTTTGTTTATTTCATTTGTTTACACAAATATTTCGCAGTGAAGTTGGCGGCGTCAGAATTGCTGGCGGTCGAGAGTTCGGACGACTGGATCAGCGGAAATAAAAAAAACCAAACATATTTTTAATCCGCAGGAGTATGGTTATCGCGCTTACCACGGAAGAACAATTTTGGACCAAAATTATTAAAATGGCGGTCGATCAAAGTTGAAAGTACCGAAAAGGGCATTTCTTTTCTGTTTAATAGATATGAAATGTGAGAAAATCTTAAGATATTTGTGCTAAGCGGGATAGCCACTAATGTGTAGAATAACATATTAAAAATTTGGATTAATTGGTCATGGTGTGTTTTTTTTATCACAACCGCCAACCAAGAAAATGTTGTTTCGAGAAAAACGCGTTGAAAGTTTTGAGAACCAGGCCGCTATCGCTGCAAATACCTATAACATCGAAAATACATGGAATTTCGCTCCAAAAATTTATGAGGATATTGTGGAAGGTGCATCCTTTCGAATTCGGCAAAAAAAAAAAAAAATCGAATTTTTCGAGGCCGAGCGAGTAGAATTTCCCCTTAAAGTTTTGAGAACCAGGCCGCTGACGCTACAAATACCTATAACATTGAAAATACATCGAATTTCGCTCAAAAAATTTAGGAGGATATTGTGGAAGGCGCATTCTTCCGAATTCAGCAAAAAAAAAATCGAAATTTTTGAGGCCGAGAGAGTAGAATGTCCCCTTAAGGCAGGATACCACCTTTGACTGCGATTTTGGAGGCGTTTTTCATGAATTTTTTTTGCAAACAAAGAATGCGCAGAAACAAAATCGGTTTCAGTCATTCATTAATGTAACTTTAATCTGCAATTACACATTTTTTGAAACTGAAAAAGTGAAAAATAATCTCTTGTAGGTGGCGCCAAAATACACTCCTTTGGAGGAACATCGTTAGACGGCGTGTCAAATTCCGCTTTGTACGTGGCTCTTAGAAAAAAAAACCAAAGAATGTTCCTATTGGCAACAATATTTTTTAATGCTGTACGTAGGGATTTTACGAAATTTCGATTTTTAAGAAAATGGCGGCCATTTGAACAAAAAGGTCAATTTTTTTAGGGTAAAAAAGTTTAAAGAAGTTTATAAAATTGCGCACCAAAAGAAAAATAACAACGCTACAGCAAAAGTCCTACGTACATCGTTAGATTACACCACGGGGAAGAATTGTGCAAAGTTTCAAGTCAATCGGATGAAAATTATAGGAGTAATCTGACACGCCGATTTGGAAAACATCGTTTCGAGAAAAACGCGTTTAAAGTTTAATATAGATTTATATATCTGTTCCAATCCGGTTTTTACACAAGAAAAAGGTTCCGGTCACCTTTCTAATGAATAAATTTCGATTCTATACACTTGAAAGAGTACTTTGAGAACAAAAAAAATTTTCAATTTTTTTTAAGTGCGAAGGTGGTATCCTGCCTTAAACACTTGTTTCAACCGTGAACTTGTGTACTTCCAGCTCGCGTATTACGAGTTCGGTATAGTTCTGCCACCAGGTGTATACGTATACATACCTCCATCGCCATAGTTCTGTCTTACACGGTCCTTACTCTATCGTTCCTTTGGTCTTCTCTATCAGTATTCTTCCTTTCAATTTCTTTTTACCTTTTCCCTTTTCATGGGTGTCTCAACGTCTCGCGTCACTCGATATCCCTCTTTTTCATTTCGTTTCCTCGCGCGCGCGCGCGCGCGCCTCTCGTTTCGGGGCCGCGTGCTCCTCTTTTATCGATGCAACCCCGCGCCCGAAGGACGCGTTCGTTTCAACGATCGCGGTGATTAGCTGTTTAAGTTGAACGGAACGTTTACGATGACTGTTCGCGCGGTAGGTGTTACTTGAAGGATCGCCGGTGCATCCGAAGCGCGCGTTGTAGCCAGAGCGTACGCTCCGAATAGATTTGCTCCGTTGCTGGATCGACTGGCTTATTGAAATTTCTAGGGGCAATGAAACGAAAGAAATAGCTAACAAAAAAAAAAGGGGAAACTACAACGAACGTTTGTTTTTGTGCACGTTACGCGTACGTTTTCGTTGGTTATCTGCCGAGCTCGATCACCACCGGCTGTTTTCTGGACGAAGAGATATTCAGCTGTAGTGCATACATGGTACGTCGGCGAAGAATGTTTGTTCAGCATCTTACGAGTCGCACTAATACCGCATCACACCGTAGATATTTAGCATCGATTAGCTTAAGAATACACATTCTCGTTTAGATCCGACGTTCCAGGCGAAATTAGACGGTTTCTGTTGGACGCCGCGCACGTCGATCAGCCGCGGAGATCTCGATCAGAGAGGATCATCATCGATTAGATACTTCGTAAAAAGAACACATCGCATCTTTCCACGATATTCTCCGTAGGTTAATTGCCGCGTACTGTTTGTTATTGTATACAGGGATGATTGGTGATTGCACGTTGATACTTGAAGGGGTAGATCTAGAGCACGAAAGGGTGAAAAGCTTTAAGGGGTTACACCACCTTGCCGCTCGGAAAAATAGGTAAGAAAATAAACTTTTTTTTTTACGCTGCCATTAAGTATATAAAATGATCTTTATTTTACACATATATATATAGTAGTTTTATGAATAATTTACAATATTAACGATTAAAAAAGAATAACAAATGGTGGAGATATAAGCCGATAAGTAGGACCCTCTTTTGAAAATCCTTGCTGATGGTGTGCTTTGATTTCTCTGTTAGGCATCGTCTCAAATAGGGATTGCAAATTTACCGAAATTTTCAATTACCGGTAATTCGGTAAAATTTTCAATCAAAACCGGTTTACCGATAATTTACCGGTATTGAAAATATAAGAGTAAACATTACAAAAAAAAACTTTTTTTGAACTCTAATCGAGCATTATAATAAATATATGCAAATAAAACTATTCTGAATATAAAATATGAAATAAGATAACACAAAATAGATATATTTGTGTAACTATTGGCAATACTTATTAATATGGATCATCACCACGAAAGCAATGAAAAGAATCTTATCTTACATACATAATTAATTATTTTTTATTTAACAATTTTTTTTAACAAATAAGCACGCAAAAAACATAATTTGTCTAAACTTCGGTCTCCTGATCGCGATCTAATTTTTGTACAAAATAATCCAGCCACGGATAAAGCACTCTCAGATTCTAAACTTGTTGGTCGGATAGTCATTAAGAAATCATATGCCATTTGTACCTATATATTTTCTCGTTACTTTTTCTACTTGAAAATGAGTCCATTTTTTTTATGTGATTTAGATTTTTAGTTCTTTTTTGGCTTAGACTTGATTCTTCATGAGATACTTCGGTTTTCGTCTTTATTAGTAATTGAAGTTTTTTTCACTGATAACGATGTAGACCGAAATAACGAACGCATATATGCGCTATATTTATATACGCAATTTATCGAATTACCGGTAAAAATTTGACGAATTACCGGTAAAAATTTGAGGGTATTTCTCGCGATTTACCGGGAAACCGGTAAACCGGGTTACCGGTATTGCAATCCCTAGTCTCAAACATAAAAAATAATTTTTTTCTTATTTAAAAAGGGTAATAGCTGAAATGTGACGTAGGGAAAATTTTTTAAAAAATTTTTTGCCGAAATGACAGCTGTTTGAAAAAAAAACTCGAATTTGCATCGAAATTTTGAGTTTAAAAATTTTACAACTTTCGAACATGGCACCCAATTACAAAAATCCTACGTCACATTTTAGCTATTACCCTTTTAAATAAGAAACAATTTATTGTTTATGTTTTAGACGATGCCTAACAGAGAAATCAAGTACACCATCAGCAAGGATTTTCAAAAGAGGGTCCTACTTATCGGCTTATATCTCCGCCATTTTTTATTTTTTTTTAATCGTTAATATTGTAAACTGTTCATAAAACTATTATATATATGTGTACAATAAAGATCATTTTATATACTTAATGGCAGCGTAAAAAAAAAGTTTCTTTTTATACACTATTTTTCCGAGCGCCAAGATGGTATAACCCCTTAATGTCAGCGTAGTGTCCAGATTTTACTTTCTTTCTACTTTGTGGTTTAATTTGATTTAATCTATTGGCTAGAATATGTAATTTTAAAATTTTAAATCTGTATTTGAAAAAAAAATTGTAAATATGTGTTTAGAAATTTTAAGCATTTAAAAATTACAAAAAGGGAATTACTCTATTTGTATGATTGCAAATGCTGGGTATGATATAATATTGTATTGTATTTTTTTGAAAGACTGTAATTATCAAAGTTTCATGAATCATTAATTTTGGTTTGTTTGAAACGAAGGTATTTTCAAAAGACGAGTTCACTCGTCTACCCCAGTTAATCTTTAGTAACAAGGAGAGGTTCCCAGGTGTTCGTCTCCGATTGCTTTGGTTTTTGGATATGTTTTAGAGACCGAAAAGTCAGATATACGTGTTTTTCATAGCGGCCCGTTTTTATATTTAGGGGGTGAAATGATCCCACAAAGTTATAAGATTTTCAGGTGTTCGTCTTCAATTGCTTTGGTTTTCGGATGTTTTAGGGGACCGAAAAATAAGAAATGCCTGTCTTCCAATTTTGGCCCGTTTGCGTGTTTAGGGGGTGAAACCACCCCTCATAGTTCATAATGGGTACAAAATTGTGTTGATATAAATTTAATTTGCGTCATAACTTGCTGTATGGATAATGTTCTTGCCGTCAGCCACCGTTATTAGGGGGTAAACTACCCAAGAGGTGGTTCACCCTTCATTGTTAGTAGCGATGGGAGGCAATAAACCACTAATGTGTCATCCTAAAATAAATTATGCCTAAGGTTTTTTTTAAGAATTTTATGTAGTTTTTTACACGTTTCAAGTCTCTTAAATGCGCGGTTAACCGATTAAGGGTAGTTCACCCCCTAATAACGGTGGCTGACGACAAGAACATTATCCATACAGCAAGTTATGACGCAAATTAAATTTATATCAGTTTTATCCAACACAGTTTTGTACCCCTTATGAATTTTCAGGGGTGGTTCCACCCCCTATACATGCAAACAGGCCAAAATAAAAAGACACGTATTTCTTAGTTTTCTGGGAACCTCTCCTTGTAAGTAATATCATGTTTCCTCTTCTGCGGTAGAGTACCTGAGTACAATTTTGCGTGTTACACGTTATGCTGAAATAATAAATGTATGCTTAACATGGAATGTCTGTAGGGTAAACCAACCAGTAATTGGCCGCATACCAGTGAATGACCATTAGGCAAAGAAATGTCAATTATAAATTTAAAAATTATTATATGTTTATAAATGGAGTGTAGTTGCACTTTCAATATCCCATATTTTTAGTTGCGCGTATTAAGCAAACATTAATAAGTACAATTCTTATTAAAAGTATTTCAAGAATGTATCAAAATGCACGTTTGCATTTTATAATTGATTTTTTAAAAACTACGAACAGAATAACTAATTGTTTTTATAGAAATTTCAGGAGAAATAAATTTAAATGCAACTTCAACAGTTGTTTTGTTGTTATACGTCAATACATTCAAGTATTAATCTCAAAGGTCCATAAATTCAACAATTCGGTCATTCACTGGTTGGTTTACCTAGTTAAATGCAGCATAAAGTGGTTGATGAACAGGGCGGGATACAACGAAACACAAGGTAGGTGATACTAGGAAGACCACTTTCCTTAATTATTTTCTGCCAGAGAAAACTTTGCTGCAAGGTCTCCAAAGTTATTTCACAAGTCGCTTTGTGTATCTCTTTTAAGTGACAGATTGCATTTGTGTTTGAGTATCATAAGAATATTTAAAAATACACAAATTCAAGGGATTCACCTGAAGTGATTTATTAAAAATGACATTGAAATAATTTGAAGTTTGCACCCTTCGCTCGCACACTTATGTAAGCTATTGTGAAATGAGTAACTAATAGCATAAATAGTCACTTTCTTGCACTCAGATTCATCCAAGTTGATCGAAGACAATAAACCTAAGATTTTTATCGAGTTAACTACCTTGTAGTTCAAAATTTGTTGGATTCCTTCTTGTTCGTAACACGAAAGGAGTTCGCCATTTATAAAACACAAAGTGCCATTCTTAAAACAAAGTTTCAAACCTGGGAAAACATTTCCACCACTATTAAATTGTAAATAGAAAATAATAAACGAAAGTTTCAGCGCATTCCCTTGTATCTTCTACTGTGCGTTGCTAAGAAGATGGCAAGCGGAAGGAATGTGGCTTCGATTGGTTATATGTATTTTATATCTCCATAGTCCCCATAGTAGGTACATAGGTATTCTGTCATCCTTAGTTAAAAATTAAAATTTCCCAACTAGCATCTTTCCATTTGTCAAGAAATTTTGAAATGTTTGAAGTTCTACACGTCTTTGACCGTTTAAGTAAAGTTAGGAAACTCTACGTGCTTCGTAGAGATCTACAAACGGTCTAATTTATTAATTGTTTTATTGGACGACGCTATAACACCAGCGATTCGAATCATACACCTGCATAGCACCGCGTGACGAGGAGTACCCCTCTTGCCCCTGTGCCTCCCGCTAGACATCTTCTCAGCAACGCACAGTATGCAGGGTGAGTCATCTAAGATTAGAAGCTAAAATATCTCCATTCCTTTCGATGATGCGAAAAAATTTTAGAGAAGGAAAGAATTCGGCTGAAAGGGGCAAATGTTGCTATGAAGTAACAATTGTTTCGAGAATTCAAAGTCATTGTTGGTGTTTTACATGGGATGATACATTCTCGTTGCCATATTGTTTTAAAGCTGACAACAAAATGAGCTCAATCACACACAACAGGTTGACCTTCAAATGACCTTAGACAACAAAAAGGAACCGTATAAAATTTACGTATGTCAGTGCAAGGGTAATCATTGTGAACATCTACTGAAATAAATAGCTACAAATTTCCACTGACACACGTAAAGTTTATAGAGCTCCTTTCTTCCCATAGAAATGTATTTTTTGTAGTTCAAGGTCATTTGAAGGTCAACGTGTCATAGTGACCGATCACGTCTTTTTGTCAGCTTTGCCAACATAACAATGAAAATGAATGATTCCATTTAAGAAAATGGCAATAACCTTGAAATCTCGAAAAGGATTATTACTTCGTAGCAACATTTGCCCCTCTGAACAGAATAATTTCCTCCTCCAACCAGGGTTGCCAGGGATTCCCAGCGTCGCCGGGCAATAGATTGTCGACGCCGGTTGGCCGTGGTTGGCTTCGCGTTCGGGCTACTTGGCCGCATTGGCGCTAGCGTCAGTTCACGCACGCATTACCACCACTCCTGCAGGTGTTTTGGCCACAAAGAATCCCTGGCAACCCTGCCTCGAACCATTCTTCACTTCATCGGCATCGAAAGAAATGGGTGTATTTTGGGCTCTGCTCTTAGGTGACTCAGCCTGTATAGTGTTTACTAATTATTTCCTGTAACACTTATCCAGAGACACCCCGTACAATATAGATTATCAACCACTACATTTTTTTTTTAAATTGGTTGTAACTCGTAAAATAAAACCTGGACGATATACCTATATGCTTCCCAGACAGTATTTGCTTTCCTCGTTTCGGGATTTACATTCATCCCCGACAGTATTAACGCGGAGCTAACGGTCACCCTGTATATCGCTCGGGAGATGACTAACTAGAGATGTCGAAAAATGATACGCAGGATGCTGTATTGCTGCTCAATTTAATATTAAACAGACGATTTATGGAATACAATTCACATCTGTAATTGTCGAGGGTCGATTAAGGTTAGCGATTCTCCGTATACAGTAGTCGGTAAAATTCGACGCGACATTACCATTCGACGGTAATTAAAAATCGGTCCTTGGAAACACTGCCTGTACATGTACATACTATATTGTATTACACGTTAATACTACTGTCTATAAGAACCGAGAATGTAGAGTATCGTTGAATCCGTTTGGACGGTTGTAATTTTTATCATTGACGTACCTAGCCAGCATGATCGTTCGGCCCGTATTTGATTGTAATACGCCACGCAGGCTCGTCCATTCTTATTTTAGGAAATAAAAATTCTCTTGTAATTGAATAAACATGATTTTCAATTCGATCCAGAGGTGTCTGATTCGACGAACTATCTGCTCGTTCGACGAAACCTCGAAGTTAGTCCGCCGACGGACATCTGAATTGTAGCTGACCATTGGACGAACGAAATCAGCTGGCCACTGGCGGCCATTGGAAGGCTACCTCCGCCATTCTGGCTCCTGCCTGGTCGCGCTAAACTGCCAGCACTTCCGCCTGGCCAGCTGATCTTGTTCCTCCTGTAGCGCTACTGACTTGGCTCTTTCGACTGACGTCGAGGGCAGAGCAACGAAAGGCGAATATTTCGAGTGTCGGGGGACAACGGTGGGGGGCGTCTTACATTGCTATTCGCGAGATATAGGGTGCGTTCCACTTGTGCCCAAATCGCCCGCAACGCCCGTGATTTTCATTAAGGTGGGTTTCCCTGTACGCGACTGGACGCAACGTCAAGAATTTCAAAGTCGATTTTCTCGAAAATGAAGCGCGATATAAAAAAAAGTTACTCTTTCTTTTCGACTTATAACAAGTAAATAAGTCGAAAAAGAGGAATAAGATTTTTTGATATTGTGCTTCATTTTCAAGAAAATCGACTTTGAAATTCTTGACGTTGTGTCCAGTCGCGTATAGGAGAACCTACCTTAATGAAAATCGCGGGCGTTGCGGGCGATTTGGGCGCAAGTGGAACGCACCCTAAGGGAAGCTAAAGTGGATGGCGCGAACTTCGAGGTTTCTCGAGACACTCGCCCATTCGAAACTTGAGATGCCAGTCACAGATATCGTCGTTTTATTTCAACCGATGAGCGAATGAATTTCTTTAATTCCATATTAGCCCTTTCAGCTCTGAGGCAAATCGCTCATAGGAATATTGACGAAATGAGAACTGAGTAATAGAAATAAGCGACTCGACATGCACGCTCGAATGCAGTGGGGTCTGAAAGGGTTATTCGTGAAGACTTGTACAGGACAGCAGGTTCGAGTGAACGGTTCGTTTTCCGAAGTATCGTTACGATCCATTTGGTTCGTGTAAGTAACGGAAAGCAATTGTGACGTCCGTCCACACACGATGATGCTTCATTTATGTCGCACTGTGACGCGTTTCACTGTCACTCGTTTTATACACACACACCTCGACGGACACACTTTTTGTTACACCTTGCGTACCGCCAATACGCGCTGGCGAGTTCATAAGTAGTGGTATTATTCAAGCTTTAAAACAGCATACATGTGTCGTTAAGGCTACCGCGATAAGTATTTTCGATACCTTGCGTGGTTTTAATTGTCTTGTACATAACGTTCCATAATTACGAGAAAAACTGAAATATGAATATTCTTCGTGTCAAAATAAATTAAAAAGTCCTTTGTGATTTTAAAAACTGAGGCTTCGTTTTCGAGATATAAATAACTTTGTTAGTAATAAATAGCTACATTACTCGGTCTCGCCTGAAACTTAGATTCTGATTTTATAAAAATATTTTCTTTCTTCTGAAAATGGTCACATTCATTTGGATCGTGATCCCAGAGTTTATCGTTCAAAAGTTTTTAGGCGACAGACAAACACAAACATATAGAAGCTTTCTGCTTTAGGTACATATTAAGATTAAATTTTTCCGAGCGCGAGAAGAAGCAACGCACGGATGTTTATATAAATTGCATTGTTATCAATAAGTGATTACATGTGGATAGAAGTATTTTTCCAGTCAAGTATATACATTATCGTATTTTAATGAGAACGTGATACAAGAGGCTATTGGTAAAGGAAACTACCGCCGCGGGTATGGTGGCGCTAGTGTGGCGTAACAAATATGGACGACGCAGGTATATACATACAGTAATTCGTCGTTATTGTCCCGTTTTTACCATGCGTAGTAGTCCTGCTCACTATCCCCACCATTTCTTGGAATCCTTCAGTCGAGAGTGAGAGAATCCGAGAACGTGCGAGAGAACAAAAGAGTCGACACGAAGCTGTCGTCGGCTACGAATGGTGTCCGCATCGCGTTGTTGTCCCGCCGCCAGCCCCGTTCGTCGGGACTATTACGACGAATTACTGTAGTGCCTATACGAGCTGTAGTGACTTAGGTGTGAAGTCACTCAGCGGGGTCTTACCCGACACCCTGCTGGCTACTGGCCGCTAAACGTGCCCTCTACTACCTCTTGCAGGACTGTATTTAGAGAAGACCAGGTCCTGGTTTTAGGGCCTTAGGGCCCCGGTTTTGTCCTGGTCTTAGGGCCTTAGGGCCCCGGTTTTGTCCTGGTCTTAGGGCCTTAGGGCCCCGGTTTTGTCCTGGTCTTAGGGCCTTAGGGCCCCGGTTTTGTCCTGGTCTTAGGGCCTGAGGGCCCCGGTTTTGTCCTGGTATTAGGGTCTTAGGGCCTCAGGGCCCCGGTTTTGTCCTGGTCTTAGGGCCTTAGGGCCCCGGTTTTGTCTTGGTCTTAGGGCCTTAGGACCTTAGGGGCTCAGGGCCTCAGGGCCCCGGTTTTGTCCTGGTCTTAGGGCCTTAGGGCCCCGGGTTTGTCCTGGTCTTAGGGCCTTAGGGCCCCGGTTTTGTCCTGGTCTTACGGCCTTAGGGCCCCGGTTTTGTCCTGGTCTTCTCTAAATACAGTCCTGCAAGAGGTAGTAGGGGGGCACGTTTAGCGGCCAGTACCGAGCAGGGTGTCGGGTAAGACCCCGCTGAGTGACTTCACACCTAAGTCACTATAGCTCGTATAGGCACTATACATTTTTCTATGGGCGGTATTTTCAATCGCTACTTATTCTTAAGCAAACGCTTAAGCATGCGGCATCCTCTGCTAACTTAGGCCGGTATTCATAGTCGCTACTTATTCTTAAGAAAATACTTAAGCATACGGCATCCTCTACTAACCTAGTAGCTAGTAAAGGATGCCGAATGCTTAGGCATCTGCTTAAGAATAAGTAGCGACTATGAATACCGGCCCTAGTAGCTAGTAAAGGATGCCGAATGCTTAAGCATCTGCTTAAGAATAAGCAACGACTGAAAATACCGCCCTATATGTTTATATGGTGCCAGTAGTATAAAAGTTTATGTAAAAGTTATTTCTTACAGTAAAAATGTTGACAATACATTTAGACACAATATTGGAATATGTAAAAGTATGCAATGTGGGCAATTTTATTTGCTCCACTTTTTCGCACTTTTATGAAAACTTAAACTGAGATCATTGTTCATTGTAGTGTTAAAATTTGCTACATAACATTTTTTTTCTGCATACAGTTCGTCGATACTGTGAAAATTGGTAGACCGCAATAAATTGTATACCTGCGTCGGCCATTACTATTAGTTCGCGTACCAACCGCTAGTGTCGCATACTAATGTTCTACTCCCAATAATGTTTGCAATAGGTATTATTGAATGTCTCGAACAAATATATATTATGGCTGCCTTAAATAATCGAACCTTCAAGTTTGTTAGTAAATTTAATAAATCAAATAGGACCTAAATGTGAACGATGAAATTTCAACACCGAGAAAATCTCAAATGCATGAACATTTCGGATAAAGTCAGATTACAACAGGCAATTCGAAATAAACGACAAAGAAATTTTCAACTATGCTTGAAAGTCGCGATATTTTAAACACAATCGGTATAACAATAAAGCAGTTAAAATATGTAGTGTTAAAACAATACTGAAGCTTTAGTTACTCGTATCTAAAAAAAAAGGAACTTTGAGTCTCGATATGACAAAGAAAGTTTCGATTTCTTTTGATATGGAAAATGTTCATATCTCGTCTTATAATTTGGAAACACGCTGCACTTTTTGCTATGGCGAAAATCAAGCTATCAGTCGTTTGTACAAAAAAAAAAATTAAAGATATCACAAGTACCACGATTTATGAACCGATCCACGCGTCACACATTTCTATTCTTTAACAAACTGACACAGCCGTGACACATTTTCCTTGTCACCCTTTGATACCTTAAATCTCTCTCTCTCTCTCTCTCTCTCTCTCTCTCTCTCTCTGGCTCCACGTGATCATACGTTGCCTCGTTTTGTGTTCTCGTTTAAGCCTTTGAAGCACCGCCGTCGACGGTGCTGGTTTCCATGGAAAATTTCTCAAATCCCCGCCCGCGAAACGAGGGATGACGCGACTTGCGCGTCCCTCGACGGCCAAATCCAATTGCGAAAACTTTTATTCGAGATGCGATTTCTCAGTTGGAAGGAAGATAATCTACTATACACGCGGAGGTGTTCTCTTCAATGCGTGCTTCAAAGGATTAATTACATATTCCCTCGCTCGAGAAGCGTTCGAATTATTTCGCCTCGCAGCGCCGAATTCAGATCGACGCATTTGCCGATGTAAAATCGGCCCGATTACTCCAGCAATCTTTTGTCCAGAAATACTATGGTAGATTAGTATGGACTATAAACACGTAAACGAGAACGGATCGAAGGAAGAAAATATTCTCATAAACGTGCGCAGACTAAGTGCGGAGACAGAAATGGACGACGAACGAAATTCCACCCCCTTGTGTTTATACGGTCCGTAAGCAGACGAGCGAAATGGTTGGATCGGTTCCGGCCGAGGAGCCGTGTTGTTGCGCCAAGTAAAACAGGAAATTGTGTGTGTGACATTGTAGGATGAAGAGAAAAAAGACAGCAGAAAATTCGAGAAAAATGATGAAATACCTAGCGAATTCGAGTGTTGCTTTTGTACGACGAAGGTATTTACGATCACTAACGTTCTTCCTTAGGCGGCACTACATACACCAATGGGCTGTCGAGAGTATCGGGGTCGACCAAATAGGGCATGGGGGCTGGACTCGACTTTCTCTCCTTTCTCGTACTTGCTTTATTTATAATGTTTTTCCTCTCCACCCTTTCTTTGGCGATTTTTAGTTGACGATCTACATATCTTCTCTTTGCTTCAGCTGTTCCGGCGATGTATGATTCGAGAAGCCAATCGCGATAGATCGTGTATCCGTTGTCGTCACCCTGGCTTAAAACGTTGTCTGTCCGTCCACTGTTCTCTCCGTCTATATAGTCCACTGGGTGTATGCACTGCCTCCCCCGTTCTCTCACCCTCGACAAGAGCACAACTTTATCCATTGACACGACCGCTACAGTTCATTCAGTGCTTTAGACGCAACCGTAGCTCCTCCGCTAATTTTACTTGCGTGCGAACTCGCGACTTTTCCAGGTCAAGGGCGTCGTACGCTCCACGTCCGTCGCTTACGAACGAAGCACGATGCCTTTGACCCTTCGCCACGCACCGCAACCACCCCTCTTTCGCTTGTTCCTACAGTAGAGTCCCGAAGCTCTCGCTCCACGGGCAAGCCTATCCAGTTTGGTGGCGTGTTGAGTAACGGGTGGTAGCGATTTGCAACGTCACTTATCAGTCCTCTTTCCTCGGTTTCCTTCTGTTCTCGATTTATTTCGTTCGGCGAGGTTTTCGCGCGTGTGCACGGTGCCTTGCAGAGATCCAGTGATTGTACCCAGTGAAATTAGCGTCTTAGGGCTGTGGAGGGTGTAGTTTGGAGACATGGCTGTCTCGGGATAAGGGTGGTGTTACGGGTATCCTTAATAGCGAATATCTCTAAACTACTAGGTATGTAGGTTAGGCTGGCCCTTATCTTCAACCTGTGATTTCTTTTGCTCGCACACCATAATATGGTTCAATTTCATAATGAAATAGTCCCTGAGAAAGATTATTGCAATTGGAAAGCAGGAAGGAGCGCCGACCAGGCCACCTTCCGGTCTAAAAGTTGATTTTTTTTTTATTTCATTTTTCGAATGTTCAACCTTTTAGCCATAGGGTAATTCCGGGTGAGATGGCTCGATCATGTTTATGTTCTAGAACGTTGCGATTTTCAGTTGCTTTTAGTGGCATGTTGCGCGTCGCTCACGCGCCGCGTTTAATCGTGTTTTCTGTTTGCTTTCAACTGTGAAATCAGGTAAGTTATTTGTAATGTAAAAGTGGACTATTCTCGAAAAATATCTACGTGTTCTTTAAATTATAATTTACTGACATTTTACGAAAAAGTAGTGACTTTTTCTGAATGCAGTGCTTTAATATAATGTTTAGAGGTTGTATTTCCGTTCTTGTGATGAGATATTACCGTAGCATTATTGAAAAAAACTGGCGAGTCAGCGCTCCTTGACTCTCGGGTTAGTTGGCTCGATTTTTTCGGGGATACTTGGCCCATCATAAAATCGTGCATAATAGCTAGTAAACGTTTTTGTAGAACATGCCAACGGAATATAAACGAAGATATAATCAGCGCAGTAAGTTATGGACAGACGAGGCGTTGTTGAAAGCCGTAGAAGCAGTCCAAAAGTGGCAAAATGGGTGGTTTGTGGGGAGCAGTACCCGATGACTGGGTTCGCTGTATGACCTGTAAAAAATGGTTTCACGAAGGATGCTCAAAATTTTTGAATTTATGTAATGAGTGTGGAAAATTTCTGTGCAAGAAAAAGAAATAATTTTTCGTCATATTAACCTTATAACATGTATTTTTCATATGGGTCATCTCACCCGGATCGTCCGGGTGAGATGGCCTTTTTCGCATAGACTGCAATTTTATTTTATTTTTCTTAATTGTATGATTATTTTTTTAATTCAATTTTATATTATTCATCTAAATGTATTTCCTTTTGCAAATATATTTTTATCCTTTATAAAACCACGAAATTTACGGTGTACTGATTGTTTTAAAAAAAGTGGGCCATCTCTCCCCGACCTACCCTACGTGTTTAAAAGGATTTGTTGAAATTCGTAGAATTCCGGAAGTTGTAGGCATTTGAGTAGCGGCAAATGCATGGCTCACACCCGGCCACTCGGCGCTCACGCAAAACTTTAAACGCGTTTTAAAGGACGAAAATTATAGAGAAAAAGTGATTTCACACGTGTCGTTATTTTCTCAAAAAATGTCATTTTTGTAATTTTTTCTGGTTTCCCCCTAGCCAGAAGTATATTCTCCAAAATAAAAGAAGTTTCAGTCGAATCGGATAATAGCTTTTGGAGATAACAGGTCCCACCGATTTGGATCAATTTTTTGACGCCTTGAATTTAACGACTCGCCAGTGCCGTCTGCAATGATTAATTATACAAAAAAAAATAGATTTCTGTAATTTATAGTAGTTTTTATATAGTTATTATAATATATAGTAGTTTTACTTTAATTAATTCCTAAAGACCAGCTATCTTTTTGAGCTCTAGACCGGAAGGTCCCCTTAAAGTTTAGAATTCATTACATGTGCCACCTGTACGGCGCGACGTATTGTATATACGCGCGTAGCGCAGACCTCTCTATATTCAAACGTTATTATGTAAAAAATGGTTGGAAGCACGAAAACATTATATGTACAGTAATTGTAGAAAATTGATTGCTCTTTTAAAATTATTTGAACAAAATTTCGATAGGGTTTACCGTTTTTGAAAAATTCTGTAAATCCAAACTATTGATGAATTCTAAACTTTAAGGCCTGGTCGGCACTCTTTCCTGTTGTCCGATTTCCTCATCAAATGGCACCGTTCTAGGGGTGAGAGCAAAGAAATAGAAAAAAATTCGACAGGTATAAATAAGGGCCACCCTAATGGGCTCCGTATCAATATTACACAGTACGATATTATACATGCAATTTAGCGCACATCAAAATAGGACACAGAATATTGGGAAACCAAGTGGAGCCGTGGCTTAGATTTCAGCGCTGCGGTGGTAAGTTGGCAAGCTATTGACAGTAGGCTGGATCCCACCAAACATTCCGAATAAGTACTTATTAATCGAATAAGTAAAAATTTAGTGCTCCAAAAAATTTAAAAACACTCGTTTTTCACAACATGTCTATATAAACACTGATAATCATATGGAGCTCGACGGATTTCAGCCTACTCTGAGTAGTTTAATTTTTTGTCACTAGTTGGCGTATCGAAATTCTTGGTTTCCCAATACATACTGCACATACAATTTAGAACACATACAGTTTAACGCACATTTTATTTAGTGTACAACAAGATAGCACGGTAAACATGCCGATGTACTGGGCCCTCGCCATTTCGATGACCTTCACATATGTTGTCAAGGTCGTCAATCTGAGCAACATTTCCCTTTAAACTTTTTAGCGGTCGGCCTTAGTTTCGGAGATATTAGTAAAAAACTTTCGGCATAATATATTGAAAGCTACCTCCTCACCGATTTCAATGACCTTGACATAACATATAAAAAACTGTCGGCATAATATATTAGTTGGGGCTAGATGGGGCGTGCGCGTAAAGCATGGTAGCGGACCGATGTGAGTAATGTGTTAAACACGGTAATTCTAGTGTGGAGTAAAGTTTCTTGCGAATATCTCGCAAACCAAAGCCGACCGCCAAATAGTTTGCAGGGAAATGTTGTTCAGAATGACGACTTTGACAACATATGTGAAGGTCATCGAAATCGGCAAGTTTACCGTACTATCTTGTGCGTGAAATCTTGCTGTGCGTTACCCTGATGTGCACTAAAAAAAATGTGCGTTAAACTGCGTGTGCTCTAAATTGTATGTGCACTATATTCTGTGCCCTATTTTGATGTGCGCTAAATTGCATGTGTAATATCGTTCTGCGTAGCATTGATACCACTCTCATTTACGATTTTGGGACAGTGTTTCAACTGCCACCTAGGCGGTTCCAATTTTTTCGAACTAAAATTCAATATGGCCGCGATCACGTGTTCGTGCCATGAACTTCATGATTCATCTGTAAATGCTGGAACAGACACATCAATCCTATCAACAATCCTATATCGAAAAATAAGTTTTATAAAATCAGTTTGACAGTAACAGGTACTGTATACAGTTGAATATATATTTTTAATGTAGTATATGTCGTGACATATGTCGTGACGTAGCTCTATAAAAAACATAATTTAAAAAGATATTCTACGTATACTACATTAAAAATATATATTCAACTATATACATACCTGTTACTGTCAAACTGATTTTATAAAACTTATTGTTCGATAGGATTGTTTGGATTTCGTACGGTACCAGGGGTGGGCACTTCGTATATCAATCTGCTGCACGGTGTAAGAAAGATAGGTGGACCGACTACGCTACCCGCACCACAAAACTGCTGTGATCTTAAAGAAAAAGTTACTTGTCCCTCCCACAGAGGGTATTAGTGTAACATGTGAACAATATCATGTTTACTTCCTTATGTTTCTTTTACACCGTGCCATAACCACGCGCTTAATACTCTCTATTTTTTATTCTAGCTACTTGTCGCATTCTTAAGGTTAAATAATAATGTATGCAGTAAGCAACAGTATATTCCTTATGCTTCATACATGGGAAAGAAAATTTATCTGAATTCTCATTTAGGTCATTTATCACCAATTCATATATATTTGTACAGTTTATTACAATATTACCGTCCCATATTACCAATGTTCGTTTTCCCTTCTCACGTTTACAGATTTCTTTCTTTCTTACACCGTGTCCTTTGTAAAAGAAACATAAGGAAGTAAACGTGATATTGTTCACATTAGTGATCCTCTAGGCAGTGATCGGACAAACCGCAGCCATTTTGGGACAAAACCGGAAATAACATAACCTAAACATTCATTAAATCGTCTGCTTTCCAAGCTGCTCGTTTATCTATCTCTTTCTATTCGTATTTCTGTCTCTTTCTATTCGTATTTCTGTCCCTTTCTTTCTTACAGTTTCTTTCTCTGTCTACTTCCGCTTTAGACAAAATCGCAGCAACCAATCAGCGACGATATGCGTTTGTCCGATCACTGCCTAGAGCAGGGTTGACTAACTGGTGACTCACGAGCCACCGGGGGCTCCTCCGCCTTGCTGCTACCCTGACCGGCCCCCCTCCATACCGACCAAACTCTGACGATCACAGTGGATTCTTCTTTCTTTCCTTCTCTTTTCGACTGCGATCGTCAGTGTCTGGTAGGAATGGAGGGGGACCGTTCAGCGTGACAGCAAGGCGGAGGTGCCCCCGGTGGCCCGTGAGCCACCAGTTAGTCAACCCTGGCCTAGAGGATCACTAGTTCACATGTTACACTAATACCCTCTGCAGGAGGGACAAGTAACTTTTTCTTTAAGATCACAGGAGTGGGGATAGGGTCGGTCCACCTATCTTTCTTACACCGTGATCTGCTGGCAAAATTTAGTGGGCGGCACATTCCACCAGAGGCGCTGGGATCAATAAAGTTGAAAATATTTGGTAACAGATGGCGCTGATGAGATTATTTTGTGGCGGGGAGAAGAACATATGGAACCCGCACACGCCGATTTTAATGGGGCTTTTGTCTGAAGTAGTTCTCAGATAAATATTTTGAGAACAACATCTTACAAAAGCTCCATTAAAATCGGCGTGTGCGGGTTCCATATGTTTCCTTGTTAGGCAATTTTATTACAAATAGAAAATAAATTACTCAAATACAATTTTCATTTTTAGTATTTATTTTATTAAAAACTGATTGTTATTATTAGAGTTAGGCGAATTTACTACTTTACAATATCTCCGCACATACATCGTTACAATTATTTTAATTATATGTCCGGTTATGTACCGTTATGCACCATTATATTCCGATTGCTGTAGTGACGCCGCCACTGGGCTGCGCTGATTATGTTCTATTGTAGGCACCCAAGAGGGTAGAAATTTGAAATCTGAGCAGGCCTACTTTGCTCTATGTTGCAGATCCATTTGTGGGCGAATAAATGACTCTCCACAATTACTAACAAAAATGGCTTTAATAACCTTAACAATTTCAGGTACAAAATGCTCTCTGAGCGATGCGTACAGTACGACACGTGATGCCAGAATGGCGTTCCAAATTGGAACTTCCAATGGCGGTCGGCGTCTTCTTCTCCTTCTTCTCCCCGCCACAAAATAATCTCATCAGCGCCATCTGTTACCAAATATTTTCAACTTTATTGATCCCAGCGCCTCTGGTGGAAAGTGCCCCACTAAATTTTGCCAACAGATTGATATACGGAGTGCCCGCCCCTGGTACGGTACTAGCTCGCATCAATCGACAATTGACAAATGCCATGCAATGCATATCAGTGGCGTACATAGTACAGATCATGAAGTAAGAGTAAGGAGACTCATCTGCCAAGATTGAAAGTGGTCACGAAAAATGTTCCGTTTACTGCCAGGTTCGCCAAATGGAATAGCTTGGACTTTGTCGTCGCCATCTTGAAATTGTAAATGACAGATGATGAGACAAAAGGTTAGAAATACATGGTTACATTACAGGAGATGTACATATACACATATCTGAAAAACATGCTATTACGTGGTTACAGTAGGACGTGTGAATATGAAAAATTGAAAGGAAAGTAATGATAATACTCTTTTCCGTCCTCGACTTTTTCATGTACACTAAGGGACAGAATCGGCTTCCCTTCGGAAATTTGGCAACGTTGCATGTCACTAGGCATAACTCAGTGGTTCTAGTGACAAGTAACGTTGCCAAATTTCCGAAGGGAAGCCGATTCTGTCCCTTAGTGTATCTACATACCCACACAGCACACAGCCGTCCTAAAAGCGTCCCAGGGACGTCTGTCCCAGTCGTACCGGACGTCCCAGGGACGTCCCGAATTTCCCACGAACGGCTTATATACGTCCCCTGAACAACGAATGTTACCAAAAAAGTGGTCCCGGGTACGTCTCGCACACAGCATACAGCCGTCCTAAAAGCGTCCCAGGGACGTCCATCCCAGTCGTTCGGGACGTCCCGAATTTCCCACGAACGGCTTATATACGTCCTCTGAACGACGAATATTACAAAAAAAGAGTGGTCCTGGGGGTACCCACCCGTCTTTTAAGCGCATGGATTAGGACTGAACACAGGCGTTCGAAAAACGTAATTAAGACCTATTTTTATCGATGAATTAAGCCTTTCGCCGGGGTCCCCCACAGGACTTTCGTCAGTAAGGCTTACCTGGCGGAACCCTGCCTTAGACAAGCTGTGTATCAGGACTGGGACAGAACTCTTATATATACCAACCGGAGGGCGATGGAACACCAGCGAGAAACTCTCGAGCCGGGTAGCCCTCCGGTGGCATATGTCGATGAACCTTATCGGATCCCTACAATAGCACACGACGTCCTCAAAGCGTCCCAAGGCCGTCCCAAAGACGTATTTAACACGTCCCAAACGCGTCCCAAATGCGTCCCAAGGACGTCTTTAGGACTTTGTACAGAGGGCGCCACTGTAGTTACCGACGTCCCAAAAGCGTCCCAAAGCCGTCTATAGACGTCCCACAGACGTCTTGTTACCAATCGGGACATTCAGACCTAAAGTCCTAGAATGGACCTAAAACAGACGTCCTCGGGACGTCGTGTGCTGTGTGGGTATACATAAAATCCTCAGTTAGGTACAAATAAAAAACAGTTTGATGATATTTGTAAAAACGTGGCATCTCAAATTTTGACAACTTACCTTATTTGACACTCGTCAGGTTATAACCTGACTGTAAGCTGTCAAAATTTGGAGTAGATTGCATAGTGAAGATAGCAATTGACGAACGAAACATGTATTAGTTCGTTTTGGCTGAAGGTGTGCGTGTAACGCGTAGCGCACTGCACGTAACATGTATTATGAGACGAATATTCAAGATGGCTACGACAAAGTCCAAGCTATTCCATTTGGCGAACCTGGCAGTAAACGGAACATTTTTCGTGACCAACTTTTTTCTGTCTGGGGTATAGAGATGAGTCTCCTTACTCTTACTTCATGGTACAGATGAATCACGAGCACGTGATCACGGCCATATTGAATTGTAGTTCGAAAAAAATTGGAACCGCCTAGGTGGCAGTTGAAACACTGTCCCAAAATCGTAAATGAGAGTGGTAGCCCCCTGATTGATATGCAGCTCCCTAACGTAGATATTTAAGCAAATGATCTAATATGGGTTCATAAAAATTGGTGTAAGTACATTAATGTTCTTCGATTCTCTGTGAAACGAAAGTCGGGTATAAGTGGTTCCCTTTGTCAGAGCAAAAAGTTCTGACAGTATATGTAGATTGGTCGAGGGGTATAGTTACTTACTTTTTATTAAGCGGTTATTATTGCTAGAAGAGTAGCGTTTCTACGGTAGGTACTTGTCCTGTCATCGAACCTTCTTTGCTAATAGGTGGCATAGGTGACAAAGAACACACTTGACGCTTTACACCTCAAGGATGTACGGTGGTGGTGAAAAGAGAATTTAAAACTCATATCTTCACCTGTCTGCTTAACAAACTTAATACTAAGTATGTAGGCTTTACGTATCATGTCCCTGATCTGTGGCATATAAATTTTCAAATATAATTCTTTCTAAAGTCTCCTTTCCGTTACCGTCCACAGTTTAAACTTTCTTTTGAACACTGCTTAGCTTTACACACCACTTTAGTGGCTCCCTACTTACTGAGAATCACTATATCTCTGTAGGGCAGAGTACGCGCACTACGAGCCTGAATAAGAGGATAAAGATTCTGCTGTAACTCGGCATTAATTTTCATTTTACTTTACATTTATATTATATTTTTAATCGTTGGTTGATGCTTTGCCTCCTAGTAGCAGGTTCTCTGAACATTGCTGATTGTGATTTTCACTCCGCTCCAAACTGGGTACACTTGCTGTCGGGCATGTTGCAAGTAGGTATCTGCGAATTCAACTTGAACTCTACATCATCATCATCAATGATATCTTCGCCAAGTAATTGCAGCGAACCTTTAACGATGCTTGCAGTCAGATTTCTCAGCAACTCATTAATAATATCTGTCTTGTACGATTTTCATATATCTATATTGATTATTTCGAACGTCTGCTGGTATGTAAATAATTAACAATATTCGTGTCCACGCAAGCGCATAATATTTCACTGACTCGAAGTTCCCTTCTGTCGCTATTAAAAGTACCCCTACTCGAATTTTTCTCACGCGACGTTTCGTTTCTATTCGAGTATCGTGGCGAATTGCCTCCGAATTATTCGCACATGCCTACTACATAGTTTCATTCGAATCGATACACACCTCCTAACGGATAATTTCCTGCTTTCAATTCGAACACGGACACCAAGTTCGCACGCCACGCTCGCCGCATGAGCCACTCTGGCGATCGTTCGCGAGAGGCTTAGAGCGAAAGGATTTACTCGCGTTAAAGCAATTTGCTTGCAAGCTGGTAACGATTGAGACGGATGTCTTGACACGAAACAGTATTTTAAAGTGGAACACACTTCGCTACGAGTGGTTCCTTGGCCGAACGTTACATTGCGGCTTCTCTATTTTCTTCGAAACTGTTAGATTTGTAACTGCGATACGGCGAGTTAGTTGATAATGTATTAATAATATTGATATAGATGTTATAGAGATTGAGATTTTAAACTCAGTAATGCGTAGAAAAGGGGTGTTTTATGAGGGGTAAATGAAAGTGTAACTTTTAAGCGGAGCTTTCGGTCTAAATGTCAATTTTTTTTTATTTCATTTTTCGAACGTTCATCCTTTTAGGAATACGTGTTTATAAGGATTTGTTGGTATTCGTAAAATTCCCGAAGTTATAAAGATTTGAGTAGCGGCAAATGCATGGGCAACAACCGGCGCCCACGTAAAACTTTAAACGCGTTATTCTCGAAACAGTGTTCTCAAAACGGTGGAACCTGTATCTCCAAAAGTTATTATCCGATTCGACTGAAACTTTTTTTATTTTGAAGAACATACTTCTGGCTAAGGGGGGAACCAGAAAAAAATACAAAAAATTGCAAATTTATAATTTTCAAAGGCGTTGAAAGGATGAAAAATGTAGGGAAAAAGTGATTTCAAACTTCAAGTGCCGTTATTTTCTAGAAAAATGTCATTTTTGTATTTTTTTTCTGGTTTCCCCCCTAGCAAGAAGTATATTCTTCAAAATAAAAAAGTTTCAGGCGAATCGGATAATAGCTTTTGGAGATACAGGTCCCACTGATTTGGATCAATTTTTTGACGCCTTGACTTTAACGACTCCCCAGTGCCGTCTGCAATGATTAATTATAAAACAAAAAATAGATTTCTATACGTTAAGACGTCCTTAATACAATGCAAAAAGTCCCATTATATTATATATAGTAGTTTCCCTTTAATTAATTCCTAAAGATCACCTATCTTTTTGGGCTCTAGACCGGAAGGTCCCCTCAGGAATGTTAAATGGAATTGTTGGGAAATGAACAAGAACAACTTTTAGTAAAGATAGTTTCTAATTGAGTGGTGCAAATAGGTTTTATGGATTGAATTTTCCATTTGGTGTCACCCATATTTTTACGCAATTACGTATTTGATCTGCTTACGATATTATAGGGCTAAGAAGTGGTTATGCAATTTTCATAAAAATATTCATTTGTTTTATTATTGTCTTAGGAGAGTGTGTAATAGGGTGGAGTGAAAAAAAAACATTTTTTCAATGATCAAATTCTAATAGTGCGTACAAGTTGTCTACTTGGCCCAATAAAACGTGTAAAAAATTTCAGCTCGATCGGATAATTTCTTCTGCGTGCACCAAAGGCCTTAACTTTCAAAATTTTAGTACAAAACTTAAGAAATTGCAACTTTCTTCAGCTGGTGGATTCTACCCTTTTTTATACCCAATACTATATTTGTTGCGTAAATGAAGCAAATAAACATCCGTGGCTGGTTTCGGAACGATAGGAATGGCACTGTAAACTATAAAAAAATGCAGCTCTTCGCTCACTTTCCTAACGGAACAAGTGGCCCAGAACCAACCACGCGGAGGTAGCTGTACGTCGGGCTCCTTGTTTTTTGTATTTTATATTTTTCGTTTTTTTTTAATAATTTAATTGTTTTTTTATGTATTTTGTATTTTATATTTTTTTAATTTTAAGTTTTGTACTACAATTTTGAAAGTTAACGCCTTTGGTGCACACAGAAGAAATTATCCGATCGGGCTGAAATTTTTTACACGTTTTATTGGGCCAAGTAGACAACTTTTCCGCACTATTAGAAATTGATCATCGAAAAAAAAGTTTTTTTCACTCCACCCTAGTGTGTAAACTATGTATCTTTAGACAAAAAATATTAAGGTGTTTTTGTTGACTTTTCATGTCACTAATTTTATTCCACTCATGTTGGACCGCACAGCATGCCTGACCACCCATACAGCACACTCTCGTTGCAGCAAAGTTGCAGGATGGTTGCAGTGTAAGATTGCAATGTTTCACGCAACGTTGCAGCAATAAATCTATGTCCGCCTCCTGCAACGTTCCGGGCTGTAGGGCCAAAATTATAAATAACGGTAAATATATATTGAATGTGTGCAGGAATCATAGGATTATAAAGCCCGTTTTTTTCTCATAGAAAATTCTTTTCCCCCAAGGGGAATCGAACCATCCACCTGTAGCGTCGTAGGCGAACACTTTACCGCCGCAGCTACAACCACTGATTGATAAGACTGCTAACGTATTCGAACTTATACTTCTACGGTGCAAAACATTAAACTCAAATTATTCAAAAACGAAGGCTCATTTTGACAAACTCCATTAGGGTTTTGTAATACTAGGTATGCACTACAACTTCAACCCTGTGTCATTCTACACATTAAAATATACAGTGTGAGACACCTATCATGTAAACTTAAAATATCTCCGTTGTTTTTAATGATACGAGAAAAAGTCTGTGGAAAAACATGATTGTTAGACAAAAAGTACAACATATTATACAAGGTTGAATTCGTATTTTTATTGGCTATAACGTTATAGTAATGAAAATACGTCATCCCATTAAAAAAAAAAAACCATCAATGATCTTGAAACTTCGGGAAATATAAACTTGAGAACAAAATCGTCTCCGTCAGAACAATTGCCTCTGTGAAGCAAACTTTTTTTTTCCTTAGACATTTTCTCGTATCACTAAAAACAACGGAAATATTTTAGGTTTAAATGGTAGTTGCAGCAACATTGTGGAAACGTTGCCAAACGTTGCCGTAACGTTGCAGGGTCGTTGCAGTGGAATATTGCAACGCAACATTGATGCAGCTATGCAGCAATAATTCTATGTCCGCCCCGTGCAATGCAGCGTTACGTCGACATTGCGCTGCAACCATCCTGCAACGTTGCCGCCACGAAGTGTGCTGTATGGGCATTGACCCTCCGCCTTCCCTTACTCGTACTACTTACTTGCTTCGCCCTCGCGTTCTGATCTCACAGATCAACAAAAATTTTGCAAAAGCACGCAAGCTTATCAGCAGCTCCATTTAAAATTCTCAAGTTACGTCATCGTTTGATTTTAAAGAAAAGTAGTTCTCATGTGATGAAGTTTAAATGGAAGAATCCTACACTGTATATCCTATTCGCAATTTTATTAATACTATGTCATAAGAAACCGGTAGTTCTGCTCGCCAAGAAATTGTGGCCCTCTACAATACTCTCTCTCTCTCTCTCTCTCTCTGAAAGCAGGAAATTATTCCCAAGCGATATTTATCTCCCCGCGCCGACTCGATGTCTCAAACGAGCGACATTGATTCACCCACTGATCCTTGAATATCTCATTAGTTCATTGGCTGCAATACAAAAAGAGACACGCACACAAACATCCACTCATTTCATCATCGTACGTGGCATGATCGGACATGATACATAGACATTTATGCGAATCTGATCAATTACACCGCAAAACTAGTGAAAATTAGCTACTTAGGATGGTGTTTGACAGCAGGGTTGCGCTTTCTGTTACCGAACCTTTGAACACGGCGCCGGACAACTGCGCAACGCGGTCGACGATTCGTTTGCATTTTTCCCCATCATTTTAAACGGTAATCGGGATTAACGAAAAAGCAGATTGAATATTTTGCTGAGGCAAATGCATGCGCTTTGCAGAGATATAGTGGCGTCGAAAAAACAATGCGGCGCGAAGTTGCTGGCGTCCTTAACTCCACTACGGTAATTACTTGGATCACACTTTTAAAAACTCTTCCGATTTTGAGAAATACATACATAGTTATTACTAATATGTGTGTTTCTCGTCCCTTGGCATTATGTTAAATGTATAGAGTATAGGTGAAGTGAAGACCGTAGCAGGGTTAAGGGGGGATTCTCGTGTAACAGCCCCCGAAATTTATGAATTGTTTTTTAAAAAACTAGGTATTGTCAATATTGCATTAAACTCTTTTGGGTTATAAAGAGGCATCTTTAAACTTGTAGATTTTTTTTCTATGTCGCTCCTTCTTATTATTTATTAATTATTATTGTGGAATTGTGTTAACCTTATCGACGATGTGCATAGTCATCTGATTGCGAACAGAAGAAAATTTTCTTAAAGTCAAATAATTTACGCTGGGACTGGACCTAAAATTTTAATTTTGGTTTTTATTCATAATACTTTTTTCGTCGATATAAAGAATAATATGAAAAATTTGTCTAAGGGAAAAACTTACTTTTTCTTTCAAACGCTATAACTCTTTCAATTTTTCATTTTTTTTTTCTTTAAAGTGGACCAATCCCAGCGTAAACTATCTAACTTTAAGAAACGTCTATTTTTTTTGCAATCAAACGACTGTGATAGGTGCTACACATCCCTCCAACAGGAGTTACATCGTCGAAGAGGTGGACAAGATTCCACAATAATTCATAAATAATAAGAAGGATCGACATAAAAAAAATATTTTCTGCAAGTTTAAAGATGCCTCTTTGTAACCCAAAAGAGTATAATGCAATATTAACAATAGTTCTTTTAAAAAAAATTCATAAATTTCCGGGGCTGTTACACGAGAATCCGCCCTTAAGTGCCGATATTATACTTACTTTTATATATACACAGGTATGTCATGTACGTACTATTTGGCTGTTATTAGTATAGTGCCTTGCAGACATACACTACCGCTCAAAAATTTGAGCGCACTTATTAGTGAAAAATGTGTATTTAAATTTCGCACATGCGGTATAATATTAACACTTTCATTGTGGTTAGATTTTTTCAGTACTAATGTAAGTACATAGATAGACGATTGTAAATATGATAATGTTATAAGTTACAAAATTTTATTTAAAACTTCTTTTATCAAGATATCTAACCTTCTTCCATTACTTAAATATTATATTACATACTTGTAGTTTATGTACCTTTTGTTTATGAGAAATAAATCCTGAGATCGTAAATGGATATAAATAATTATAACGTCATAAAATACTATTATGTACAACTGGGAGTGCATTAAACGCTCTTATGGCAGAAAATTCATTCAGCAAATGTGCAAGGATTTAAGTAAAATGAAATTTTAGACTCTACAATTTTGTCGTCGAACGCAGAATACAAATTTGGACCGTCTACCAAAATTTTACAGCGCTGGTGTATAGTGACGTCATAAAACTAACACGGGGCAAAAGTCGATAGAACCTTTGAGTGCCTTGGAGTTAATACCCTACTTCAACTCTTGGACAGGGAACGGCGGTAATCCCGTGCGCCCGTATCAGGAATAGCGGTGGGGGAACTCCACGCATGCGCGCGATGACGCGGTGACGTCAAACCAATCAACGCCAAGATGAAAATTTGCCGACGCCACCGCCAACTAGTGAGACCGCGGCCAATCATCGCTGGGGAATCGGTTTTCGACGAGTGAGACCGCGGCCAATCAGCGTCGACAACCGATTCCCCGGCGATGGTTGGCCGCGGTCTCACTAGTTGGCGCTGGCGTCGGCAAATTTTCATCTTGGCGTTGATTGGTTCCATGGACCTGAAGGACAGTGCCTAGTTGCGGGGGGTTTACTCGTAAGACGGAAGGGGAATCGCCTGTGTAGCCATCTTGTTATGATATACTAGTAGTGCACTCTATAGCCCATTATATATATAGTTATTTTCTGGCAATTAAATATAACGTATTTTCATCCACCCTATGTATTACAATTCGTATAAATATGTATTATTTATAAAAACATTGATCAATTTATGAAACCTGAGTAATGCAAGTGTAAAGTTTCAAAGTTTACCACGGTATGACATAGATGGCACCACTAGTATATCATAACAAGATGGCTGAAACAGCTTGATTCCCCTTGCGTCTTTCGCTTACACCCCCGCGTCTATAAGTCTATCTCATGCACTGTCCTTCAGGTCCATGATTGGTTCGACGTCACCGCGTCATCGCGCGCATGCGTGGAGTTCCCCCACCGCTATTCCTGATACGGGCGCACGGGATTACCGCCGCACAGTGGTAGGAAAAAAGTCATTTTTGGAATGTTAAGTACGCAGAATTTTTTCAATACAATTCCATAGTAGGATAATTGAAGCACCAGAACCAACAAGAATTTTCTGTAAATACCATTAATTTGTAAGGAAATTATAATATGAAAGTTGGGGAACAGAATACTTGCAAGTTTGAGTTACAAACGCACTATCTTACAAGTAAAATTTAAAGTATTTACAAATTAAAAAAAAAATCGCAATTTTGTAATTTGATTATGTTCATACTGAACAAATAAATTACATGAATTAAGTCAATGATACAATCGTTGATTTCAGTGGGACACAAGTTGAACAAAGAGGTATTTTTAATAATAGAATCGAAATTTACTTAGACATAACTTTTTTGCGACAACTAGCGTCAAGGTAAGACTTAATACTAGTGGTGCATTATATCTTTGAGTACATAACCAAACAGGTTTCATCTGCGTAAACTTGCGGCTTTGGTGTCGGGAGCATTTTTTCTATAACTTTTATCAGTATTTGGAGTATCTTGTTTTCATTTTTCATAATATTGAAAAATGTTTTAGATAAAAGTTGAATGGTTCCTAGGAGGCCATAATTTAATGTAATTAGTTTTTTTATATGTGGACGCATAGAGGTCGCAGAGAAGTCATTACTGAATCATACCATTTCATGGATTTTAAAAAATAAAACCGAAGAACTTGAAAATATAGGAAGTGACACAATGACTCTTGTTTCTAAATGGGGGTGTGACGGTTCATCTGGACACAGTGAATATAAGCAGGGTTTTGATAAAGAAAACGTCACAGATGCAAATATGTTTCTCACATCTCTGGTTCCTCTTCAGTTACATGAGAAAGAACATGATTCTCTGGTGCTGTGGAAGAATACAAGACCTTCCTCTACTAGATTTTGTAGACCTGTTAAATTTCAATTTGCTTCAGAAACACCTCTCAAAACACCGTTAACGCAGATTATTGTTTCACTTTGGATTAGCCATTTTGTTTTTAGTAATTTTGACTTCAGATTTGTAAACAGCGACCTCAGAAACCCCGGAATACCAAGTTTTGTATAAATTGAAGGTTTCACATTGATGTTATCATATTTTTTCCTTGATATGAGGATTTCGGACCACTGTGCGCCGTTCCCTGCTCTTGGATGACATGACGGTTAGCTCGACCGCACGTGCGGCGGGTCCATTTTCACCCATAACTTCATTCACACACACACACACACACCTCAGAATAAGTTTTCATTCATATTAGACTCCGTTCTTGTTATGATCTATAATCCTTATGTTCCTCAAGGTAAATAATACTAATAATAAGTAACACGTGTAGTTTGATACTTAGGGTGGGTCAGAAAGGACCCCGTATCCGCGAGGCGAGCTGACGAAGAACACATTTTGTGGTTTGCACCTTCAATGCTATCGCTTTACACACCAGTTACCTAACCCTCGTCAGGCGGCAAAATTTTACAACGTTAACAGGCGGCAGAGGCACAATTCTATTGCACCCTCACATATTTTATGTGAATATTCTCACTGTCGCACAGTGTTACGCGTGTATGGGCGTTCGGGACAAAACTCATAACTTCTGAACTAATCAGTTTTCGTCCTAAGTACCCTAATACTTTTTTAAAGAGAATATAAAAATGCATCGATTGGTGTATAAAAAAATATACAGTTCCATTAAAAAAATTAAGCCGATCTTGATTTTTCAGTGAATAAAAAGTTTTTTTATTAATATTTACTTTTGCAATTTGTTGTCAACTGAATACTGACTAACTTTTATTCGAAACATTTTTTTTAACAAATTATTTTTAACACGTGTATCGCGTTTGACTGCTATTTTAAAACTGAAGACAGCATCCAGGATGGAAAAGTCATGGTAGATATCGTATAAACAATTGGAATAAGCATATCGGATGTGTAGATTCACATAAGGGTCTTATGCACGAGGAGACCTAGAGACTACGCTAAGGGCCGGAGCGGTGAACGTCTTAATAATGATTTTGGCTATTTTTTCTGTTTCGTGCAAATTCGTGCAGTTGAAATTGACGTTAATATAAAGTTTAATGATCCCTAAATTTAATATACAAAAGATCAGGGAGGTATTTTTTGGTGTTTTTTTTTTTTAATGTCCCATCGAAGTTGATAAACATTTAACATAAAGAATTAGTACAAATTGTTAGTATTGTAAAAAACTGACTCGGCAGTTTTGAAGGTATGACAGTATTAAACACAACTTATAAAAAGCAAATGAAAAGCATAAACATTCTGCCAATGGCACGTGTTTGAAAAAATGCACCGAAATTTGTAATGAATTTCTAGTATCACTTTTGACAACAAATTAGTAAATTCAGCAGAAGTTATGGGTAACATTGAAACCTACGTTCCTTTATTAACATTATAAGATACAAGAATTTGTGGATCAACCACTTCGGATTCTTGACTTTTATCCGTTACGCGTAACACTGTGTGTCGGTATAATTTGTACGATAAATGGATAACATTTAGTCTCAATGAAAACCAATAAAAAAAATTCCTAAATTTTCTTTTATAATGTAAATTATCTATTTTTTACTTTTTTATAATAAAACATCATCATTAAAAATAAATCGTATTCTTTGTTTCTTGCATTATCTTCATACAAAATGTATGAGGGCGCAATTGTACCTACGCCGTTGTTGTGGATGCAATCCCCGACCAGGGTTGCCACCTCTCCGGTTTTGGCGCGAAGACTCCAGGTTTTGGAGCAAATCTCCGGGCTCCGCTTTTACTGGAAAAATCTCCGGGTTGTGGAAAAAAATGAGATAATAAGAAATTGTAGTATTATACAATGGTATCAATTTTGTATACAATAAAAGTTATTAATTAAAAAACCGATACTTTTAAATTCTGAATTGTTCGGACTTAAAAGAATTGCACATCTGTTTTCCGGATATTCGAGAACAAAACTTTTTTTGCTCTTTCCATCTCCGGGTTTATATTCGAATCTCCGGGTTGGAATGTGTGGCACTCCGAGGTTTATATGGTGATAAGGTGGCAACCCTGCCCTCGACTCGACCCCCTATCTCGGAAGGGGGTAAAGATATTTTTCCGAAATTTGGTCTATTGTATAATCTCGACCAAAAATTTAGAGATGTCACCAAACATCAGCCCTCCACAGCTTCTCGAAAAAAAGTTATTGCAATTTAAAAACGCAACAGTTATTGTACCTATGCCGTCTGACGAGGGTTAAACGAGTCCGAGATTAGTCACTACGTATACCTCTGCAAGGCACAGTACTTGAAAGCCTTAGAGTACATAGGAATGTGACCAAACATGTGCTGCCCTGTAACTCGTTGCATCCTAAAGAATATTACTTTATACAGCACATCGAGTGGACCAGGATTTAGTCACGCTATCTCTGCCAGGCATCCTACAGCTATCGAGTCTCTGGATATCTGGTTATCCGAAGTTTGGGCGACAGAGTCGCGGTCGAATCGTCGAATCCGGTGTTAGTACTTACAAGGAGAGGTTCCCAGGTGTCCGCCTCCGATGGCTTTGATTTTTAGATATGTTTTAGAGTACCGAAAAATAAGATATACGTGTTTTTTTATAGCGACCCGTTTTCATATTTAGGGGGTGCAACCACCCCTCAATTTTATAAGATTTTTCGGGTGCCCGCCTCCGATTGCTTTGGTTTTTGGATATGTTTTAGAGGACCGAAAAATAAGAAATACGTGTCTTTTTATTTTGGCCCGTTTGCATGTATAGGGGGTGAAACCATCCCTCAAAATTCATAAGGGTTACAAAATTGTGATGATATAAATTTAATTTGCGTCATAATACTTGCTGTATGGATAATGTTTTTGCCGTCAGCCACCGTCATTAGGGGGTAAACTACCCTTAATCGGTTAACTGCGCATTTAAGAGACTTGAATCGTGTAAAAAACTTCATAAAATTCTTAAACAAAACCTTAGACATAATTTATTTTAGGATGACACATTAGTGGTTTTATGGCCTCCCTACGCTACTTACAATGAGGGGTGAACCACCTCCTGGGTAGTTTAATAACGGTGACTGGCGCCAAGAACATCATCCATACAGCAAGTTATGACGCAAATTAAATTTATATCAACACAATTTTGTACCCCTTATGAACTATGAGGGGTGGTTTCACCCCCTAAACATGCAAATGGGCCAAAATAGAAAGACAGGCATTTCTTATTTTTCGGTCCTCTAAAACATATCCAAAAACCAAAGCAATCGGAGACCAACATCTGAAAATCTTATAACTTTGAGGGGTGGTTTCATCCCCTAAATATGAAAACGGACCGCTATAAAAAAAAACACGTGTATCTTATTTTTCGGTCCTTTAAAACATATCCAAAAAACCGAAACAATCGGGGGCGGACACTTGGGAACCTCTTCTTGTCAGTAGTTCCACCAGAATAGTCATATCGTTATTGCGCGATCGAGTGGCCAAATAAAAGGCAATGCTCGAATTTCGTCGGCAAAATGATACCGTTACACGCATACAATCGCCACTTTCCAATGTCCATTCCGAGCCGTGGATGGCGGTCGTTGCCGTTCCGTACTCGCCGTACCTAATCGAATTTCGGTCGGAACGCCCTCGTGCCGCGACAGAAAAATTTGACACACGGAATGCGCGCTTTCTCTGCGAGCGGCGATCCATGCTTCGGATCGTGAAAATCCATTATATGATCGTAAGAGTGACCTGACCGATTCAATTCGTATGTACGATCTATCCTATTGGGAAACCAAGCGGAGGCGTGGCTTAGATTTCAGCGCTGCGGTGGTAAGTTGGCGAACTATTGACAGTAGGCTGGATCCCACCAAACATTCCGAATAAGTATTTATTAATCGAATAAGTAAAAGTTTAGTGTTCCAAAAAATTTCAAAACACTCGTTTTTCACAACATGTCTATATAAACACATATACACATGATAATCATATGGACTTCGACGGATTTCAGCCTACTCTGAGTAGTTCAATTTTTTGTCACTAGATGGCGTATCGAAATTCTTGGTTTCCCAATACGCTCCTTCTAGCTACGTCCGATCGACACGATTTGTGACAGGATCGATCTGGTATCGTGTAATGGATTTCGCGCTACATGCTTCTCTCACTTGCTCCAGCATGTCCCGTGTTTAGAGACAGAAATACTAACGCAACAAGCACGAATAGAAGCATAATGGTTTTGCACAAACGAGTTCTGTATGCTGCCGTATAGGGTAGATGTCCCAATTACTGCCAGTGTCCCAATTACTGCCACTTGATTTATTATATGTAATAAAAGCGTAACGTGTAAAAATAAATGTACAAAAAATAGTTATTGTAATAACTATTATAATAACTATTATAATAACTATTTTTTGTACATTTATTTTTATACGTTACGCTTTTATTACATATAATAAATCAAGTGGCAGTAATTGGGACATCTACCCTACTCTAACTTCTGCATCCGCCAGGTCGACTCTGGCAAGCTTGGGAACGACTAACAAACGTAGCAAAACAATTGTTTTCCTTAAGTTCTGCACCTTATTGCAGGCCCTGCGTGTATGTACTTTCTATGCGTATGTACTGTGCCTCTCTCTCTCTAATCCACTTAACGGTCGTGCAAATACGTTCAGGACACATCAGGCGAGTATACTAATACCACCGTAGAAAGGCCACAAACAGACAGATTACTTAGAGAGCACACAATAATTCTCTCCTTTCTCCCTTACTCTTAGATCACAGCACACGATAAAGATTACATTCTCGATTAATCACCAACGAGCGCACCTTTCGTCGTCCTTAAACTTCACCTCAGCCCAAGATTCAGTCGTTCTTTCTTGAACGTCGATCTTGTGCCAGATTTATGTGTCGTAAGGAGCCTGCATAAAATTCTGCGTACAGTTGGTCCGTGTCACGATTATCGATGCGTTAAATGTCCAGGGCACGCTATTAACTTTCCTTAAAAAATCCAGTTCAATGTTTTTGACTTTTACAAACTCTGTACGTGCATACACGGATCCGCGCGTGAAAACGCGACTGGTTTAAATAGCTACTTGTAGAAGAAATTCAGAATTAGTAGAAATGTATACGTATGCACTGGAATTATTGTATGAATTACAGTTAAGGGGGAATGCTATTTTTTGGGCTAAAAACATTGGAAAATTGTGGATTTTTTATTTTTAAGAAACTAGCGATTTGATTCATCTGAAAATTTATAATAACAAATATAGGAGTTATACATGATCGACCAACACGCCGCGCAAAATTCCTGGTAACCTGAAATAGAAAAATGAAACGGGGTTTCACTGTATACACATATATATATATAGCCGTAATTTGATGAGCCAGAAAAACTACAAAAAATTTTTGGGGAGTGTGGAGAGTTTTCAAATTGAAAGGTCTGACTTTTGCTATAGAATTTTGCGCCAATTTTCTTATGTAATCAAAGAAGTATATGTATAACTTATCGGTATCCTGGTACATCAAAGTATAAAGTAACCGTTTCAGTGGTTATAACTCCTATATTTATTATTAAAAATTAATATAAAAAAAACTACAACTTCTTCAAAGATGCATAAAAACATAGTCCAAACTTCAAATTATTCGAACCGCTAGTTTCTTAAAAAAAAAATTTAAAATTTCGCTATGATTTAGTCCAAAGAATAGGATTCTCCCCTTAAGGTGGGATTCTCGTCTAACACAGCCCCAAAAGTAACCGATACTTAAGAATTTTTTTGAAAAAAAACTGTTGTTAATATTGCATTTAACTCTTTTGGAATATAAGGAGGCATCTTTAAACTTGCAGAAAATATTTGTTTTATGTCGATCCTTCTTATTATTTATTAATTATTGTGGAATTTTGTCCATCTCTTCGACGATGTAACTCCTGTTGGCGGGATGCGTAGCACCCATCGCAGTCATCTGATTGCAAAATAAATAGAAGTTTCTTAAAGTTAGATAGTCAGCGCTGGTATTGGTCCACTTCAAAGAAAAAAAAATGAAAAATCGAAAGAGTTATAACGTTTGAAAGAAAAAGTAACTTTTTTCCTGTGCCAAATTTTTCATTTTTATTCTTTACATCGCAGAAAAAAGCATTATAAATAAAAACTAAAATTATATTTTTGGTCCAGTACCTGGAGAAATGTATAACGATTAAAATGAGCTTTATTTGAAATTGATCAGTCAGTTAGTTTTTTAGTTATCCGAGACGCCAGCATCGTCGAAGAAAATCCGCAATAATTAATAAACAATAAGAAGGATCGACATGAAAAAAATATTCCCTGCCAGTTTAAAGATGCCTCCTTATATCCCAAAAGAGTTTAATACAATATTAACAATAGTTTTTTCAAAAACAATTCATACATTTCGGGAGCTGTTACACGAGAATGCCCCCTTAAGTGGCCACTGTGCAAGCTAATTACAGTGCCGTGCTGACGGAGGTACGAGCGCGACGGAACTCTTGCAAACACCTGCGTAATGCATCCCGTGCCAGCTGTACGCAGAGCTTGAGCCAAATCGGCGATCCAAAGCTATTTAATTCGCTCGCCATGTCCGTAACGACCGAACGTAGATCGCCGATCGAGAAGGCAAAAAAGACGATGCAAGTATCCATGATAAAGACTGCCTATACCCAGACCGGAACAAGCACAGCAAAGCGCCGAAAGATGCGCCCGTTGTCTGGAGGATTTTTAGGATCAGATCGATGTTGAAGGCGACGCTTGGCGCGGCGGTTCGTCTTCGACGAGCCGAGACTTTTCACGTTGGTCGTGTTTCTAGGAGTACAAAGAGTTCAGAGACGCGGAAAATATAATGCCACTGGCGACCAGCGACTTTCGTACTCCCATCTGCCAGGAGATGAGATCCCTGCGGTCGGGGATGTTGGCGGAGCAGCAGCCCCTGCAGATGATGCTGACCGAGACGAAGACGTCCCCTGCGCAGCCGCTTGACGTGTCCGGCTACGGGCGGGCGTACAACGAGCAAGGGAGCGTGGACAGCTCAGACACGTATGCCAGCTGCCAGACGCATCCGTCTCAATCGCAGGTATTGCATGGAATCGAACACGGCGAATTGGCTGTCCAAGTTTATACTCCACCCCTCCCTCGCCCCCAACGGATATTTTTGCAAAGCTTCACTTCGTTCTCCCTTATTTCGACGTCTCCTTCCGAGCGTTCCGAGCGGTTCTATGGAGCGTTACGTAGCGGAGATCCGTAGGCATATACCGCATAAAGTGTTACGCATTTCGTTTCTCTTCAAGCGTAGTCGCGATCGAATGCAAGCGAATAGTTATCGCAATCTTTTCGTGCCAAGCTTCGTAGGTTTTTTTTTTTTTGAGTTTTGCTTCAGACGATAGTTTTTGTAGGCTTCCTTCACGAACGGCGAGAACGAATACTAATTATTGTAGGTTTCTTCTGCTGGTCTGACGGCGGACGACTATAAGGTATAACAACAGTGTTTAATTAGAATCGTTAAAGAATTTTCCTACGATCTGGCATTTTGCTGTAGTACGTGTTATCAGTCGATAGATAGTAGATGAATATCGATAATCTTATGTTAATTATTCCGACAAAAGTATGTGTAGTTCCTATTCGGTACTGCATTGTCGTGAAATTTTGAGGTAGATACTTTAACAAGGGGAACTTGGGGGTATTAGTGATTTGATTTAAATTTTGGTTGTAGCCAAGTAGTGTACAGTATTGGATCCAGTTAACTTGTACCCAAGGGTTTTCGAAATCAAAGGTTTGCCCACTTATAGTGTTGGCAACGATGTTATAAAAAAAAAAACTTTTTCTTCTTTTATGTACCACTCGAGCTACTTGGATGAAAAAGTTGAGTCGCAAATAGTACTAGGACTACTAGGAGTTTAATGTTGGAAAGTTGTGTAGAAATTTGGACGCATCGTATATTCTTCCATGCAGTTAACTGCTCATATTAGTATCACTTTTAATATTTAGATGACAAACTACTGAATATATGTGCATACGTGGTTTGAAAAATTATTTTAATTAACAAGATTTATTGCAATATAAATATTCATGGCATTGGAACTCTTTACTTTGTAATAATTTTCACTTAAAATCTTTCCCTCGAAATCATATCTGTATAGATTACTCTGCATGTTAGAATATGCGAAACATAAGAAAATTTCAACAGAATTTTCTCGCAGAAATGCCAAGTAGAAGTTATTATAAACGTTGCGCAGAAACTGTACGCAAAATTTGATTTCAATCGTTGGCTCCAGTACAGTTTCTTGTTGAAAATGGGGATATTAATTATTGTCTCTACAGGAAGATGCTTAGTTTAGAGCTTACCTTAGTTTAAAGTGGCTGTAGCTTTAGTTAGTTCCAAGCAGGTCTGTTTAACTTCATAGGAACGTGTACTTATATGCCTGTGAGAAACTAAGTAGTGGCAGTGTAAATTGGGTAAAAGTCAGTTTAAGGGGTCTCCCTACTAGGGTTTATAAAAAAACCGACTTTTGAAAAAACCGGTTTTCGAATTCCACTATTCCCAAAAAACCGGTTACACCGGTTTTCGAATTTTCACAAAAAAAAATATAATTAAATTAGTAAATAAATATTTGTACTTATTTTAAAAAATCTCAGTTTCCTTAATATCACGGAATTACGAAAATATAAGAAAATAAAATATACTCTATCTATAAAAAACCGAATAAAAAAAATTATAATAACTAAAATCTAAAAAGGTGTTACCAAATTATATATCTGTATTCCTTTAGTATTTTTTTTTTCTGAGAGTATGAACTCATGAAGATTAGTTTTACAGTAAACTGTTGCCTACTATATACTCTGTCATATAAGAAGGAACCTGCGCATAGACCTGTTCTGCGCTACTATTGGCTAAACTAAACCCTAACCAACGCTCCCTCGGAGCCAATGAGCTCATTCTACATGCGTGAAACGGATTCCTTCTTGTATGACAAGGAGATTATCTACAACCTACAATATGCTTGTGTCCGAAGCGATTTCAAGTCAAAATGTTAACGTTTTCAATTAAATAATAAATTCATTTCGGCATATTAATTCTAGTATTTATATAAAACCGGTTTTTTAAATTTAAAACCGGTTTTCGAATTTTACAAATTCATATATAAAACCGGGTTTTAAACCCGTTTTTATTAAAACCGACAAACCCTACTCCCCACCTTGACGGACGAAAAATGCTGCGAACTTTGGGAATTCCTTAAACCGAAACCATTAACTATATTTACTTCCAGAACAATCGTACGTTCGTCTATTAAAAAATGTCAGATGGTAAAAGCCTTCGTCCCATCACACTAACATCATGTGCTTGCAAACTTTTTGAAAGCCTTTTAAAAAATCGTCTACAGTGGTGGTGCGAAAAACATAATTTAATACCGGCAAGCCAAGCTGGCTTCCGCAGAGGACAGTCGTGCGTAGACAATTTGTGTAATTTGACTACGTCCATAGAAGAGGGGCTGCAAATTAAGAAAGATACCCTAGCAGCCTTTTTAGCCGTACAGGGCGCCTTTGGTAATGTTATTTGTGAAATTTTGCTAACAAAATTGGCTCCGATCGGCTGTTCAAAGAGGGTCATTGTGTTTATCAAATTTCTTTTGTACGAAAGAATTATTACCTCTGAATCTCTGGGTGAAGGCTGGGATACAAAGGTGTACCCCAAGGAGGTGTAATTAGCCCACTACTATACATTCTCTTTGCTTCACATATTATAACAAACCTCCCGAAAAATCTAAGGATATTACAGTTCGCGAACGATATTGTCATATATGCGAAAATAGTTCCACTAAACCGATGCAAGAACCTAATTGAAAAGTCCCTAGTCATAATCAAAGACAACCTCAGATCATTAGGCCTCGAACTCGGCGCTCAGAAAGCAGTATTCATTCATTTTTAATCGGAATAAACACTACCCAGGTGAAACAGAGATCAAAATCGACGATGTTGCAATTAAATCCAGTTACTCTACGAAATTCCTAGGTATCGTTGTTGACTTCTAACCAGGGATTGAAACGGTTCCGAAAATAACTGTTTCAAACAGTTATATATCGGTTCTGACTGAAACAGTTATGAAGAACCGATATTCTGAATAACTGTTATAAGGAACCGAAATTTCTGACTATATCGATTTCGGTTACGGTTCTACAGAACCGATATTATATCGGTTATAGGGTAAATCCGGGACACGCGGTCGACCTAATATAAAATGGCTATTAAAACTAATATAGATATTACTTATTTTATCAGAACAAACCTAATATGTTCAGAATTTTATGCCGATTCAGGAAAACTGGTCGATATTTGCTTTAAGACAATATTTACTGTAAATCGGGTTGAAAACTGAAGTCATGACATCGGACCACCTCCCCCGAGGTGTCGGGAGAAATGGTTTTCGTCGTTGGCAGAGACCACTCACATAATTATTCATGGAAAATTAACAAAGGATAAAGCAACATTATTTATGAGTGAATACAACTACGGATTCATTGATATTTAATTTGTTTACGCTAATCAATTAAAGAACACATCAAAGAAAAAGTGAATTACCTACTGGCGATTAGCAAGGCAAATGAATACAAAAGTGAATAAATAAACTAAATAAACAAAAATAATAATAAAATATAATAATAAAAAATAAAAAAATAAACAAAAATAATAAAAAAATCATAACTCGACCATCTCACCTTTCTGCAGCGAGACATGGTCTTCTCGTTAGCTTTGAGAGGAAGAGTTAATATGGCCAAATACTTTGGCTGCATTGTCCCTCAATGTCTCTACTATCTTATTATTCCAAACATTAAAGGAAAATAAACTTAGAAGTATATTTTAAATACGATTCTATACAACCGCTGTTTGACAAAAGAGGTTAAATGTAACATCAATTTATCTTTTATAGCCTATAAATTCAGAAAACCACAGAAGGAAGCGAAATAACGCTATTCATTTAACTATTTGGCTTCTAGAGAAGTAATTGGTCTGCACTTTAATGCATTTTTACGTATAGACTCTGAAATATAGCGACACGACCAACTCTCCGGCCCGACCGCGTCTCCCGGATTTACCCTAACGGTTCTAGAACCGTTATTTTTTCGGTTCTATATCGGTTCTAAAACGGTTCTGGAATTGATTCTCGCATCGATTTTACAGGAATTGAAATAAGTGGATATTACGCTTACAGATTACTGTATATTAAGAATTTATTTTGAAGAAATAATTTTGTACTTATTATTAGAATTTCTAATTGTAGTTGCTTCTAAAAATGCACTTCACAAATGAGACTTGTGTATCCTGCGACATCCAAATCAGAAATAATGTTTCTATTTTATCGCACTGTTTCAATTCTGGGATGGCCGTCCATGGGTTTCTTTTGTCGAGAGCTTCTTCAAACATCTCAACTCGCGATGATTGGTTTAAGCTAAAAATTGTTTAAGGCAGGATACCACCTTCGCACTTAAAAAAATTGAAAACTTTTTTTGTTCTCAAAGTACTCTTTCAAGTGTATAGAATCGAAATTCATTCATTAGAAAGGTGACCGGAACCTTTTTCTTGTGTAAAAACCGGATTGGAACAGATATATAAAACTTTAAACGCGTTTTTCTCGAAACGATGTTTTCCAAATCGGCGTGTCAGATTACTCCTATAATTTTCATCCGATTGACTTGAAACTTTGCACAATTCTTCCCCGTAGTGTAATCTAACGATGTACGTAGGACTTTTGCTGTAGTGTTGTTATTTTTCTTTTGGTCCGCAATTTTATAAACTTCTTTAAACTTTTTTACCCTAAAAAATTGACCTTTTTTTTCAAATGGCCGCCATTTTCTTAAAAATCGAAATTTCGTAAAATCCCTACGTACAGCATTAAAAAATATTGTTGCCAATAGGAACATTCTTTGGTTTTTTTTCTAAGAGCCACGTACAAAGCGGAATTTGACACGCCGTCTAACGATGTTCCTCCAAAGGAGTGTATTTTGGCGCCACCTACAAGAGATTATTTTTCACTTTTTCAGTTTCAAAAAATGTGTAATTACAGATTAAAGTTACATTAATGAATGACTGAAACCGATTTTGTTTCTGCGCATTCTTTGTATGCAAAAAAATTCATGAAAAACGCCCCCAAAATCGCAGTCAAAGGTGGTATCCTGCCTTAAGTTAGGCCCGTTTCAGAGTTCAGCGGAGCGTCCGCGCTACGCGTGCGGAGTAAATTACCTATACATTGTATAGGAGCATTCGTCCCCATCCGCGCCACATGGTTACTTTGAAAAAAAAAAACGCAAGCTTTCACACTTTCACAGTCAAGCCGATTCCGCCACGGAGTAATAAACAGCTACACATCAAAACATTGACGTAGATACGCTACTGAGATGATGGCTAAAGCAAGAATAGACGTCTGCGTTGAAATTGCGTTGACAAAATAAATCCAAGCACAGCCATCGGAGAGTTAAAACATATAACAATTTCGTAGGAACAATATATAAGAATCAATTTACGAACCGAAATAAACCAACTCCAGAACCGTTTTAGACCCGATATAGAACCGATATAGAACCGAAAAAATGTCGGTTCCGTAGAACCGTAACCGAAATCGATATAGTCGGAAATCTCGGTTCCTTATAACAGTTATTCAGAATATCGGTTCTTCATAACTGTTTCAAGAACCGAAACCGATATCATAACTGTTTTAAACCCTTGCTTCTAACTGACGTTTACAGATCAAATTAATTACGTAGAAAAGAAATGCACTAAAGCTCTTAATATAATAAAATTTCTATGCGAAACATTTATTATATTGTACAAAAGTTTCACACGATCACATATGGACTATGGCTTATTTATCTGTTTCCCAACACGTAAAAATAATTATCAAAAGTTAGAAAAAATACAACTGGCAGCCATACAAATATCTCTTGGATATAGGAACAGCGCTCCAACGAACATTATTTTGGCTGAATCTAAGCTTCAATCAATTCAACACCGAGCATGATTTTTATGTAATTATTTTCTAACGAAAGCTCTATCAGATTCCAACTTAATAACGTATAGAAATATTCATCAGTTCTATAAAATAACTAGGAAAAGAAAACGCAAGAGAGAAAGACTCGCCCAACAATATATAGAGAACACTCCGGACAAAACAAAGAACGAATTGCGAATAAGTAACCACTTTGAAATGTACAATATCGATTACAACATACTGGTCCACGATATCCCAACTAATATAGACATAGGTAAAACATTAGAAGAGGTTGAAAATCCAAATTTAATATTAAACGAATACTCAGACAAAAACCAGGATATTAATGTGGGGTCAGGAACCCCCATAACATAAGAGGAGGACACGGAATACCCAAGAACGGGAAGTCGGCGGTAGCCGAGGCGGCTGATCAGTGCGCTACGAATCCAGAGATCGCGGGTTCGAGTCCCGCGTCCGAGGCTTCCTTTTTCCGTTTCCTACATTAATATATATATTGATGCAAGTAAAATAGCCGGAGCTAAGTCGGTTGGGTATGCTTGTATATGCAAAGAACTAGGTACCATAATACAAGAAAGCCCTTCCCATAACCGCTTCTCAATTTTTACAGCAGAATGTATTGCATTAAAGGAAGCCCTTAATATCGTTATAAGGACACCCCGGCCTAATTGCAACATTATAACAGACGCTTTAAGCGCTGTTTCTGCACTCAACAGTAATAAAATTCACACCAACGTTAATCCATATATTATCAGTATCAAAAGAAAATACCACGATATAGAAGAAAAAGCTAACATTGATATTAGATTTACATGGGCACCGTCGCACATAGGTGTTCTTGGTAACGAAGATGTGGACGCCCCAGCTAAAGAGGCGACACTACTGCAGCCAAATATCAATATACGCATACCGTTTACAGACTTTCGAGAAGATTACAAGCTCAACGCTTACCTAGAGACCAAAAGACGCAACGAAGGGCGAGGCCTAATGAAAGGAAGAGGACACTTCCAACTATACAACACCAGTGAAAGCAAACCTTGGTATAACAGCCTTAACCTGCCCAGAAGAGTCGTAACGACTATTAACCGCTGCAGATCGAACCATTATAACCTCGCAGCTTCTCTAGGACGTATAGGAATGATAAATTACACAAATTGCGCCTGTGAATACGATATACGAGACCTCAATTACGTTACTTGGCAATGCCCAACATATGATTCCCAAAGAGAACACTTGATTAAAAAACTAAAAAAAGGTAAACAGCACTCACCGTTCGATATTAAAGTGTTTCTCGCTAATCTGGACATTCAGGCGTTGCAAATAATATGCGACCTCTTCCAAAAATGCGAACTTAACATTTAGACATCAATTATAATAGACCCATAAAACAAGCATCAAATCATGTAAAGCTGTATAAACCCCTTAGCGATTTAAGTAAACTTAAAAAAAAAAAAAGAAAAGAAAAAAAATTTACTTCCAGCTTTGCAATCTTTAGAGGATATGAAAAAAGAATTGTATGCCAAAATAGTGGTTATATCAGAAGTTATAGTGCTTCAAATACAGCGCCTTACAAAAATCATAGGTATGCGAAAATTTAAATTGGTGTAATCTTTATGAGTGGCTATCGTCTGAACTAGATTAAATGAGAAATACTGAAAAGTAAAAAAAAAATTGCACCGTCTAAAACAGACATCGATTTCTACAAAACAATTCGCTGGTTTATTAAGTCGTAAAAGTTTAATTTTGTAAAAACCGACTTAGTTTTAATAACACCGTGAATGGGACATCTACTGAAGATATATACCAAGTTTGAAGTAAATCGGGTGATTGGTTTTTCAGATACCGTGGTAACCAATTCGAAAAACATCGTTTTGAGAAGAACGCGTTTCAAGCTTTAGGTACCGTTTTTTATAATTAAATTTTTTTTAAAAATGTTGTCTAAATATGCACAAATATAGGCATAAAGTTTTCAATTATTATAATTTGAGAGTTTCTCTTAAAAACATTCCCTATCTCGCGCTCATTTTCAGGCCGTCAAAGTAGGGAGACCCCTTAAAAAAGAAATTTGACACGTAGTAGTCTATCGTGTCTATCGTGTACCTATTTTCTGGTTGGTAGATTCCCTGTCCTGGGTGTCTAATTAGAGCTAGTGAATTATTAAGATTGTGCACAGTATTGTCAAAACATCTTTAAAATTTCTTGCATTGCACACAACTAGGTACGTGTAAAGCACTTTTTCGATGCACTATTTATCGAATTTATGCGCAAATCGGACAAACAAGTTTCGATTTGGCGAATTTTAACAACTTTGCATTTTTGCACACTGTGTTTTACAGCTCTCGTACAGAGAATATTTCATACAGTTACATTTAGTAAAATCTTCTAAAGTGTTCCCTGACACACTTTGTGGCTTGTGCACTCCATCACACATACGTACGTACATACATCAAAACTAAATCGGTGACAAGAAACAGGATATATCACGAAATAGAACATTCGCAGTGAAGCTACAGTTATGTCTGACGGTCAGAGAAATGTTATTCATAGTAAACAAACGCGATGTGTTTAAATCTACGAGAATAACAACAATAACAATAATAGTATCTTTTTAATTTTTTTTATTAAATAATAACAAATACGTTTTTATTAAATTCACATATAAAGTACATATTAAAGACTAGATCGCAATTAATAGTATAGAAAAATTGAAAAAAAAAAAGCAATATTGTAAAGATGTAAGATTCAGCAAAAGAAAAATTATGCTATTAGATGTAAACCCGATTTCGTGGGTGGGATACAGTTACAAAGCAAGAAACTAGCAGACAAGTTTCTTTTCTATGAAGTCAGTTTGAGTAAGAAAGAATAAATAATAAATAACGGATACTTTCGTCAAATAACAAATATGTCGATTAACAAGCGAACGAACAACGAATATGATTATTTATTCGTCATTCTCATTCAAATGAAAGATCCACTCGAATAGTTCCCAACACTGGAGAACTCTCATTATTTGAGTGCCTTGTCCCTCTTCTTTGGCAAGGGGGGATTACGTTTGGGTCGATCAGTTTTTTTTTATGAAACGGAGCTGAAACTGTAGGGGAAGACGAAACACAAATCCTGGAATATTAGCCTCTAACGTTTAGCCATCATTCTGAAAACTAACTCTAAACATTGTATGTAGTTTCTAGCAGCTACAAATCCACCAGCAGGGGACTGGTTTTCAACGACGGAGAATTTTTACCTATTTATTTTTTTCTTACATTTTTTTGTCATCGCGTGCATGTCTAAATAGATTGTATAGTGTTCACTTAAATGCCTCAATTTGAAAGAAAATATTTGATGCACGGCAAAATACACGACGCATAAATTGGTTTACGGTCTACAAAATAATTAACAATAGTCCGACTGAGGTCGTACATATTTGGGCTCATTTCACTCGGACAAGCCTCGTCTATCCATTTGTAATATTTAACCCTTTTCTCCCATTGGCGTTCAGCGATAAATAAGCCGTTGTTTTTGAAAGTGGTAAGGTAAATGTCCCATTACCTGGACACATAATGAAACATCAGCAATTTGGATGTTTTCTAGAGAAATTAAATAAAAATAAACAACACAATAGTTTTTTCTTTTTGCATATTTCTTCTGTATAAGTAATTTATTCAAATCAGTCAACAAACTTGAGTAAAAAGAATCTATTATTGAATGACTAATTTTAAGATTATGTGTATTCGTGTGTAACACACGAATTTTACACATGAATTAAATATTATCATTAAAACAAGATAACAAGAATACAAAGTAATGCTAAGGTGTTAAATAATTATTTTATTATTGTGTCAACAACGACGCGTACTTATTTCACAGTTTGCACACATGGTCAGGTTTAGGGCCGTTCCGGGATTTCACTGTACCAGTAGATAGACACGCGAATAAAAAACTAATACGAACTTTAGTTTTAATCTTCCAATAAAAAAATAATACTACAAGGTACCATTTTTCTAAAAATGTGTTAGTTGTACCAATATACTAAACATTATTAATAATATTCGCTTAAGAAAAAGTAAAGAAAATTTAGCAAATCAGAGAAGAGCAATACTAAAATGGTGTAAACTGGAGAGTTCAAGAAAATGTATTTTTATTACGACTGTTACAAGTTTACTAAGACAAATATGTATATGAATGTATTTTATTAAATATTTGAGTAATTGAATAAAATAGTTCTTTTATGGATAAAGCGAATATTAAATGGAATAATCAGTATTATTTGCACTACTGTCCAAGTATTGGGACGTGTCCAGGTATTGGGATATTTACCTTCTAAGTCCATTTATTCATACATTGAGATATTTAAGGGTTTGCATATTATGGAAAACATAACCAACAGCAATTTTAAATTTATATTTTAATTGACGTTGGCTTTTGTGAAATGTATTTTTTAATGTCAAAAATAATAATTAAAACGTAGACATACATGTCTTCATTACTTACAAGTAAACGAATAATCGAGTTTATTAAGAAATAATTTCAGTTACATTATAATGAATTTATAAATGAACGAGTATGAACAGTAAATTACATCGTTAAGATAACTAATAATAACAAACTTATTCATATTTCAATCTTATTTCACCTTTACACGTACGATACCCATACAGCACACCTCGTTGCAGCAGTATTGCAGGGACGTTGCTGCAATATTACGTTGTTGCAGGTTGCGTTGCAATATTGTAGGAACGTTCCTGCAATATTGTCGTGCATTATTGAAGTGGCAATGATCCTGCAATATTGTCGTGCATTATTGGAGTGGCAATGATCCTACAGTATAGCAGCAATATTGCAATTTCGTTGCCGTGCAATGTTCCGTTGGCAACGATGGTACAATATTGCTGCAATATTGTACGATCGTTGCCGTGCAATGTTCCATTGGCAACGATCCTACAATATTTCTGCAATATTGCGCGCACATCGACGTGCAATGTTCCAGTGACAACGGTTCTACAATATTTCTGCAATATTGCGCGCACATCGTCGTGCAATATTGGAGTGAAAACTTGTGGAAATATTAGAACAATATTCTGAAGCAACTATGACTTTGTCAAAAATTTTCGAAATATGTACATTACGTCGAGTGGATTCTACGGCGTGTTTCATTTAACTGGATACGCACCGCTATATTGCCGAAGAGTTGCAGCATCATTGCCACAATTTTGCCGTTTCGTTGCAGAATCATTGCCGGAACGTTGCAGGACTACATATTCGTAATGTTGCCGCAACTTTGCAAAAATACACACCTGCAATATTGCGAAGGCGGACATAGGACTGAACCTGCAACGTCTCTGCAATGTTATGTTGCAACATTGCCATCTTGCACCGCATCATTGCAGAGACGTTGCTGCAATGTTATGGTGCTGTGTGGGTAGTGAAGTATTTTTTCCAAAAAATCGACTTATACCACTTTCGAAGAAAACATTCCTGCGATAACATTTTACAGTTCAACTTAAGTTTTAAACAGTAAATTCAACAGTAAATTTTATTAATTCACGAGGATGTTCTACACCATTGACTGTGTGACTATAAATACAAAAAGAGAATATCTATATCTGACTAAAACAAACATCAACTCATTTTTCCAAAAAAATGGACTTATACCACTTTCAAAAACAACGGCTCAAATGGTTAAAAGATGCGACCAAAAGAATCCCGCACACGGCGCGGCGTTCGCTGAGCGTTCAAATCGTCCGCGCCCAAAGGGTTGTTTAGTCATTTCTCATAAAAAAAAAAATGGCTAAAGTCTTAGCGACCGACCTTCTCGAATTTGTTTATACTCGTCTATACTCCTTCTACAATTTAAAGCCAGCTTCATCCAGAAAAACGCGGGTCCCGATCGTAGCCTCCGCTTGTAATAGACACCCAACAACCCTAATTCGATTCGATCTTACAGCGAACAGAGCACCCGAAGGGTTGCCCCGCCAAGGCACGCCGTTCACACGGTCAACGTTGTTAACATAATTGTGTGGATTCTCAGGGCGATCTGACGGAGGAGGCGGACAGTAACAATCTCTACGTGAACCCGTTGGAAGGTGCGGAGAAGTGCGGAAATAGTAGGGTAAAGAAATCCGTTTCGGGTGAAGTCGGTCGTAACGTCAGCGACGCGTCTCCCAGTGTCGAGTCCTTGAAGGATATACGTCCCTATAACGAGGGTGGCAAGGTTACCCTAAACGACACAGTGCCCAAGCATAGGAAAATTCGTATCCAGCAGGTGAGTCCGCTTGCCCCAGCCCCCGCCCCCGCCGCCCCCACCCCCCCCCCCAGCCCGCTCCCCCTCCGTTCCTCGTCGATGTGTTTTTCCCATGGACCTAAAGGACGGTGCATAGTTGCGGGTGGTTGGAGATCTCCGCGGGGAGGGAAGGAATACTTTCAGCCATCTTGTACCGGTCAACTTGTGCTGCACTCTGTAGGCGAGATTACTTATTTGTACTATTAGCGTAGCTTGGCGTTGGTGTGCTTGGCGCGGTGTGGCTTGGTGTCATTCAGCGTTTTTCAGCCGCTGAACTTCAGCGGTCATCAGCGTACATCAGTGTTGTTCAGCGTCGTTTGGTGTAGCGTATAGACTAAATAGTTCAGAGTTCTTGTGTGATTATTTGTACATTGAATTGTGGAAATGCCAGTTTGCATAGTGAGTAGCTGTAAAGTTAGAACTTCCACGAAAAGTTCGATACAAGAGGAGTTCGAAAAACATTGTACAAAGCAAATAGCATTGTACAATCATAGAATTCACCTGATAAAATGTATTATTCAACAATATATTAAAGTAAGATATCACCATATTGCGAAACAAAAAAATAATACTTCAGAAAGTAAACGAACACATTTTAATAAACTTGTTTTGTTTTCTGGTCACTAAATATATTGTGTTATTATTGATCCTCCATATTAAAATGTATGAAATGTATGACATACATTTTATTAATATTTAAAATGTATGAAATTCAATTGCACAGTTTTAAATTTGGCCACGGCATGATATAGAGGGCACCACTAGTTGACCGGTACAAGATGGCTGAAAGTATTCCTTCCCTCCCCGCGGAGATCTTCACCCCCCGCGCCCATAAGTCTAGTTTATGCACCGTCCTTTAGGTCCATGGTTTTTCCATTGTCAGCCGTTGCACGCGTGTTCGTGAAACGTTCCAGCGCAGTTTTACCCATCGAACACGGAGCGCGCGCAGTTGCTTTGAGTGTGAAAAGCGCTGAGAGGGAAAGCGGCTTGGAAATCACGGGAGAAGACGCGAAGGATTCTAGCCAATATTTTAAGGTGCTTCGTAACAGGCGGTAAAATCGAAAGGGTAGGGGTCAGGGTTCGGCGGGAATCCCGTGCGACCGTATCAGGAATATCGGTGGGGGAACTCCACGCATGCGCGCGATGACGCGGTGACGTCAAACCAATCAGCGCCAAGGATGGGAAACGAAACGGCGCCACAGTGGGACGGATCGACACTTAAGTAGGCATTCACTTCATTTTTTACATTTTTCATCATTTTGTGATTACTAGCTTTAGATTGCAGAATTTAGATAATGATTTTATAAAAAAAAAATTTTAAAAATTGATATAATTAATCCAATAACTCCACCTAATTTATTTGGGATTGCTCGTGAGATTGAGTAGGCAAATAGAAAGTATCATTCAGGTTTAATGTGTATAGGGGTTGATATAGAATTTGCATAAATAAAATTATCAGGGTCTCTTAGAATATATGGATGTTGTATAATAATTAAAAAATGTAATATAATAATTAAAATAAATCCTAAGATGTCTTTAATTGTAAAGTATAGGTGGAATGGGATTTTATATTTATTTCTATTTGTTCCTAATGGGTTATTTGAGCCTTTTAAATGTAAAAAAAATAAATGTATAATGACTAGAACTATAATAACTAGAGGGAGAATGAAATGAAATGAATAAAATCGGTTTAAAGTAGGTTAGCCAGGCATAACGAGCTGGGGTACATTTCGTGACCCCAGAGTTTACCGCTGGAAAATTTTTAGGCGATAGACAAACACACGAATGTATAAACTTTCTGCTTTATAGTACCTATAAGATCGGTAATCTAAGATTACATATAATATATTCTACAATAAATACAAAAGTCATTTAAATCTCTAATACGAACCTTAAATAAAATACAGAACTTGATTATGTATCCGAATCATCCAGCAAAGATAATGTTTCTGGCCACATTTGTTTTCTCCGCTCTGTTCTTATTAATGGGATTCTTGCTGTTGAAATATATGGATCGGAGCTTATTAATAAATTCTTTAGAATATCCGGATTTGTCATTTTTCGGCTGCTTTTTCTTGCGTGGAATTCGCGGTAGTGTCTAAAATCTTTATTTCGGGCTTCTTGGGCTTCCTCTGTTAATTGCCCGATTGGTAAAATGGCATATTCGGTAATGGCTTGGCCATGAATTAATATTTTATGTACAGTTGGAGGCATGTAATACCATCCATACAATTCAACGTACTGTCTTGCCAAGTTCATTGCAAACTCCCCAAATTTTTGTTTATTAATTTTCTAAACCAGAAGCTAAGGCTTGGAGAGGAATTGAAATTTTTTTAATGATGTCCTCGTTCAAACCAGTAATTTGGGCGGTTATTTCAGGATTTTTCAAAAAATCTCCTAGCAGTATTGCCATTTTGAAGTTAAAAACATTCATTTTGCACCATTATTATTGAAAATAATAAATTGAAGCAAAATAGTACCCTTTTCCAGACTTGCACCTGCTTTTGTGCAAAAAAATATCAATTTTTCAAAGGTTCCGATGCGGACGGATATAAAAATTGAATTTTGTGAAATTGAAGTCTATCCAGAATTAAGACGTATGCTTGAATTTACGAACAAATTCGAACAATTGTTTTAATTTAGAAAAATACGAAAATTATAACAAGAAATCTTAATTTGACAATAGAATATAAGGATTTATATTTTTCATTACAAGAAAAAGACTAACTAAAACTATTCCAATGTAAAAAGCTGCTCATTTTCTAGAAATGGAAGTGTAAAATTTTTTTTAGTATATTTAACAGAGGAAGTCCAGAAACCCCGATATAAAGATTTCAAAAACTGCTGCGAATTATACGCAAAAAGAGCAGCCGAAAAATGACAAATCAAGATGTTCTAAATAATTTATTAATAAGCTCCGACCCATATAAATATATGAAAATCAACATCAAGAGTCCCATTGTTAAAAAGAGCGACGAGAAAAAAGTGATTATTTTATTTACTATACAATATATTACATGTAATCTTAGATTATAATCAATAAATGATGAAATATGTAAAAAATGATGTGAATGCCTACTTAAGTGTCGATCCGTCCCACTGTGCGGCGCCACCGTCAAGGTGGGAGATGAAACGGCGCCACCGTCATGTTTCGTGTCTTGGCGTTGATTGGTTGGACGTCGCCGAGTCGTCGCGCTTGGATTGGCTTGACGTCGCCGCGTAATCGCGCGCATGCGTGGAGTTCCCCCACCGCTATTCCTGGTACGGTCGCACGGGATTTCCGCCAAACCCTGGTAGGGATTCTAGAAGGGAAAAGTAAGCAGGACAGCTGGGATAATTTGTTCGTGGGAGGCTTCCTTCTCGAGAGAATTGATTTCGGAATTATATTAGTACTAAGTATCTTCGTGGAAAAATGTGTAAGTCAATACTGCAGAACTACTTTTCAACCGAGGTTTTGTTTCTGGGAAAATCGATTCCACCTTCAAATCGATTTTTTTCGGAAATTGTACCATATTTACTGATAAGTTCTGCTGATTTTTAGTCACGTGCACGAATACCAGACGAGTTTTTAAAATCGATTTTTTCGAGAAGGAAGCTTCCTATAAACAAATGTTATTCCACATTTTCTACTTGTTCCTTCGTACAGAATCGCTACCCATTTTGGTTTTCGTGCTATCTATTAGGAAGGACCGAGTATAATACGAATCTCCATTGTATTATACGTTTACGAACTACTTTTTAGTGGGCAGCCTGCATGATGGAAATATTGCGTTTAATGTCATACTTTTTTGTCAGTATCCGTGCCATCCGAATCTGTGCTCGGGCGATGAGGCGAGTGTAAGGTTTTTTCGTACGGCAATCAGCACATAGAATTCTTTGTAGGAACAATTTCAGGCATCGATTTTGACGCAGCGACCATTGTGCACGATTCTTCTGGGATTCTTACGACGGCCTTCACTTGAAAACGCTTTCATTATCTTTTGCACTTTTCGAGCCGCGCGATAGCTGTCACGAAACATTTAAGGGGGTGGTTTCGTGTCTTGGTTCGAAATATGGATGACCTTTGGAATTTTTTTCTCGAAAAAAAAAATAGTATAAGATGTATTAAAATGAAACTTGTTGCGTTGATTGGTATAGTTACGAAGATATAGTATGATTTCGTTTATCTGACCTACTTCGATAATATGTGTTATTAGGGATGTTTTGATTTGTCAAAAGGGACATTACCTATAATGGTTGATCGTGATTGCGCGTCTTTTTAATAGCCAGGGACAGCTAAAGCGAAGAGATTCTTATTTCAAACGAGTGCGATTTTAGTTGTTACAAAAACGAATTTATAGGAAGCAAAAATAAAGACTTTTGCAGATTCTTTTTGAATGACAAGATAATATTTGGAATGTATTGTGTTAATTCTAGTACGGACTAAAAATGGATATTTGTTTTAGATGTAGATGTTTAGATTTTTTTTAGATTTGTTTAGATTTCGAGTAGATCGGTTAATTAATTTTTTAGATATCACGGTGAGAAGTCTGAGTAATGTTAGTTTCAGAAAGATAAGTTTTCCTGCGCGAGGACGTCCTTTTTTTCCTTCAATAACTTAATGACACAAGTTTCAAATACCCCTAAAAATGAATAAATATGGTATATTTATATTTAATAGATATTTATAATTAATAGTAATAAAAATAGAAATCCAGAATTCGGAGGAAAATTTCCATTTTTCCCAAGAAAATGATGTCAGAAGGTACATACACTACTGCCCGAAAGTTTGCAATCATTCCATAAATCGAAAGAAACCGAAACGTTCTCGTTAAACGAATATAAGTAATTTTTCGCATGATAAGATATTAAAATTAATTCATACAAGGAGCATTGACATGAGAATATTTGTCGTACTATAAGATATTGAGAAAAATCAGCAAATGATTTCAAAATTGTATCCCACAGTGTACAGCTTCGCTAAGTTTCTGAATCTCCACCTAATTCTTTAGAGATACACTTCCGAAACCCGAAACTTAAAACAAAACCAAACAGTCCATTTTTTGACTCCAGACATTAGGCTACGTAACTTTCATTGTTAAAAATATGTTTAGTTGTCTGGAATTCCAATGAAAGAAAATTCTTAGAATTCTTTTGTATTCCCTGGCAATTCGTGATCGCTACAACGAAATTCATTGCGCAGTAGACTTCAGTAGACTATTAACTTTTGAAGCGTAATCCCTGCATAGCTTGTATCTGCTTAGACCAGAGCTCTGCAACGGGCGGGTATATCGCGGGTCAACCCGCCCGTTACCTGTCCGTCTTTCGATGCACCCGATCCGTCCGTGTCCGCGGCGCATAAAGGTCCGTGCACACATATCCGTTCCGTGTCAGTTCCGCGTCAGTGTGGCAGTGGTAAGAAGAAGAGGGGCGTAGAGGGTCTCTTCTTCTTACCACTGGCACGCCGGAACTGCGCCGGAACGGAACTGACACGGAACGGATATGTGTGCACGGACCTTAAAGGTCTAAACACACTTGCCAGTTCCTTGTCAGTTCCGTGTCAGTGTGCCATTGATAAGAAGAAGAGGGGCGTAGAGGGTCTCTTCTTCTTCCAACTGGCACGCCGGAACGGAGCTGACACGGAACGGATATGTGTGCGCAGACCTTAAAGGTCTAAACACACTTGTCAGTTCCGTGTCAGTTCCGTTTCAGTGTGCCAGTGCAGGGGTGGGCACTCCGTATATCAATCTGTTGGCAAAATTTAGTGGGCGGCACTTTACACCAGAGGCGCTGGGATCAATAAAGTTGAAAATATTTAGTAACAGATGGCGCTGATGAGATTATTTTGTGGCGGGGAGAAGAACATATGGAACCCGCTCACGCCGATTTTAATGGAGCTTTTGTAAGATGTTGTTCTCAAAATATTTATCTGAGAACTACTTCATACAAAAGCCCCATTAAAATCGGCGTGTGCGGGTTCCATATGTTCCCTTGTTAGGCAATTTTATTACAAATAGAAAATAAATTACTCAAATACAATTTTCATTTGTAGTATTTATTTTATTAAAAAATGATTGTTATTATTAGAGTTACGCGAATTTACTACTTTACAATATCTCCGCACATACATCGTTACAATTATTTTAATTATATGTCCGGTTATGTACCGTTATGTACGATTATATTCTGATTGCTGTAGTGACGCCGCCACTGGGCTGCGCTGATTATGTTCTATTGTAGGCACCCAAGAGGGTAGAAATATGAATTCTGAGCAGGCCCACTTTGCTCTAGGTTGCAGATCCATTTGTGGGCGAATAAATGACTTTCCACAATTACTAACAAAAATGGTTTTAATAACCTTAACAATTTCAAGTACAAAATGCTCTCTGAGCGACGCGTACAGTACGACACGTGATGCCAGAATGGCGTTCCAAATTGGAACTTCCAATGGCGGTCGGCGTCTTCTTCTCCTTCTTCTCCCCGCCACAAAATAATCTCATCAGCGCCATCTGTTACCAAATATTTTCAACTTTATTGATCCCAGCGCCTCTGGTGGAAAGTGCCGCCCACTAAATTTTGCCAACAGATTGATATACGGAGTGTCTACCCCTGGTGCCAGTGGTAAGAAGAAGAGATCTTCTACGCCCCTCTTATTCTTACCAATGGCACACTGACACGGAACTGACACAGAACTGACAAGTGTGTGTAAACCTTTAGTCGGGTCAGCTTTGATTTCTATCCGCCCGAGACACCCGAGACACCCGAGACACCCAAGACACCCAAGACACCCAAGACATCCGAGACACCCGAGTCACCCGAACGCCGGAGACGGCCGAAACGCCCGAAGCAGTCACCAGGGATGACGTCACCACACGTATCCGACTCGCTCTTACCCGTGACTGGTGACTGTCCGGGCGACCTAACCCGACTCATCCGCCGAGTGTACGGGTGGGTCGGATGAGCGCTCGACGGCGTCGGACGGGTAAGGTAAATGTACCAATGACTGGCCAGCTAAGGCCACCAGAAGAATATATTGCCAATATCACGTAAAAAATTAATGCTACCCTAAGCTTTTTTGTATTTAATAGGTAGATTGGATCTTCCTTTATTTAAAAAAAATTGTCATGCATTCATTGTTATATTCCTGGCATATAAAATAAACAAAAAATTCAATGAATACGTTTGTACCAATACATGACCAGTAAAAAGGGCGATTGGCCCAGTGTCTAAATTTCACTGTCCCAGTACATAGCCATAACATTTATAGCCCGTCAGAATTGATTGTAATACCAAAAGAATTGTTATTTATTCTAAGGGTCGTTAAGAAAATAAGAAATACTAACAGATTAACTTGACATATAAAGTACTTCTTGGTACTTTGTATTGTATAGCTGCCTCACGTGTACTCATACCATTTCTCACTTGTTCAAATGCATTATTAACGTTGTTTTGATTATAATTCTTTTTTTTACACTTTCCTTTTCATTTTGCTTTGTCGTTCTTTCATTTTTCTATTTTACAACGTAATTAGCGATATTATTATATATTACTTAAAGCGTAATTCAAATTATGAGGTTACGTACTATAGACAATAGAAAACGCGTAAAATATTGAATGAATGTATATACTTACCTTTTTAAATATTACACCAATAATTTTATTTACAATTTATCTATTAGTTTCAACTTATATCTAATGAAAACACTTTATACTATCAAAAAATACTCCTGGTTATACACTAGTACAAGTCTTTGAGTATACTAAATCGCGACTTGCCCTATACATGGACGCTTAGTTAGTAATTGGGTCAGACACGAATATTATGTACCGATATATAGCCACGTATTTTTTACATAAAATAGAATCTAAATGCGTAATACCGCGTTAATTACTTGCTTTAAATACTCTTAGGATTCCATTAGTTATTCGTTCATATAAAGAAACCCAATATTACAATAATTATTTGCTTAACAAACATCGCTTTCTCCTTAGCAAATTCTGAAGAATCTATCAAAATTCGTCATGCGTCTTTACTGTGAGATTTCAAACCATTTTTTAAGTGTTTTAAACATAATATTTATCAAAATCATTTTTAGGGTATGCAGTTTAAGGATTATATAACACAGATTAATCAATATATTGTGCCTGATTGATATACATAGTTTAATAATAATTAATATCTGCATCAGTGATACATGGCTAGTCATTGGTACATTTACCTTATGGGCGGGTTAGCCGCGGATATCGCGGGTTAGTGAAAACTCGGGTCCGGGCGGTTCGGGCGCATCGAGATATACAGTCGGGTGACGGGCGGATCAAACCCGCCGGTTGCAGGACTCTGGCTTGGACGCGTTGCTTCCGCGACAGAAACGTAACTTAACTCCTTTGGGTGCTATGGACGAATATATGCGTTCGCTCAGTGGGCGCAGGGCATGCGAGGAACGCTTATAGAGGCGTTCAGCGACTATGGTCCAGAGGTGTGACTAAAGGAGTCCCGCACGTGGCGTACGCTGAGTGTTCAAATCGTCAACACCCAAAGGGTTAAATCATCTCTATTTTATAGGTTCGAAGTTAGTATTTAAATTAGGTCATTTCACCGAACGTTTGCTCTACACAGTCATCATCGCATGGGTCATGAAATTTTTCATACATCATGAACTCTAATTCCATATTACATTCGAGTTGAGTTTTTCCGCACTTGTCCGCACAGCTATCAGCTGCATTTAATTATTTCCATGCACTCGACACGTTTAATTATTTCTCACGCCTAATTACGAGGAATCGGCGTGAAATGTTGAAGATGGGTTTAATCGAACCCTGTGTACATTTCAAGTAGGAAAAATTGAGGTACACACATACATACATGATGTTTCAGGTATCAAAAAGTTCAGTTTAAGGGATGAAATTAGGTACTCTTCAACGCTTTAGCTTTTTGACTCTATTTTCGTTTGAAAACGCAAAACTGTTGTAATCAAGTTTCATAGTTTATTATTATATGCATAGTCACTTAATACGGTGGATAAAATTTAATAAAATATTAGTACGGGCTATTTCAGTCCGAATAATTAGTACTAATAACATTAGATATTTTTGATTTCTAAAATTTGATAAACATATGTATTGTATATTTTTATCTTGCTGTTTCCAGAAATACAATTTATAGTAATGTAAAAATATAATACTACGAGTCAATGAAAGTATATTACAAGTGTAATAGTATTATTGTTACATTAGTTGTATTAGTACGTTAAAAAGGTAATATGTAACACATTTTATACATTTACAGTCCATTGTTAGTTTATTTAAATTTTCATTACAGATTCCATTTCATGAATTTGATAGACCTTTGGACTTCATTTAAAAAAAAATTATCGACCTTCTCGCCATTCTCCGCCAAATTCTCTGTATCTATCTTCAAAGCCGCGTATTCATCTGAGCATTCACCCCGAACGAGCACTGCATGAGCATCGAGCAAGCGAACGTTTCGTTGATGTGGACGGCGAACCGAGCGCGAACTTAGCATTCGCCAAGCTGCTCGGACCGATCCGTTCGCTGTCGGTAGTACCATAGAGACATAGGGTAGAAGCCCCAATTACTGACACATTAAGGACTGACTCTAATATTATTGCATAGTATCTGTATTTATTGACTAAAAGTATAAGTTTTTTATTTTTCTTATTATGGTTTAATATGTTTACTTCATGAAAAACATTTTGTGGGTCTCAGAATTTCTATTTTTATATATAAATTCATTAATCTAAAAAACATATTTCTAGATCTATTACTGACACCTCTAAAACGTGTGTGACTGAATTACTAACACCCCAATTACTGCCAGCTAACCTAATACTGTTTATTACTCATTTTACGGTTATGTCGTCTCATTTACATGAGCAACTACTGCTATGACAGTAATACCAAAATGCTTGAAACGCTTGTACCAATCACTATCACCCATATATTAATTAAAAAGGCTTAATTAATCGATATATATATATATCGATCGTTGTGACTTTCTATGATACTGTACTAAAAAACTATATTGTACTAAAAAATTATTGTTTATTATGTAAATAATTTAAATATAGTAATTATAGCCCTTTCTTTAGTGCCCTGTTTTCTCTTTCACTAGTAAGGAAGTCGCCATTTCCACTGTTGTCATCAAATTAAAATTTTGTATCGTCTTATAGAAATTAATGAAAAAAAAATATTAAGTGGTGCATTTTCTAGCGTATAGATTATAGGTTGAATTACATAATTCTTTTTGTGTATGACTTTACAACGTTTATTTATTCGTTATTTTCAGTAAAATAGCTTAAGGTGACAGTAATTTGGTAGGTGTCAGTAATTGGGGGTTCTACCCTACATACAGTAAGGCACAGAATCGGCTTCCCTTCGGAATTCGTTATTAGAGTATGCTCTGAGCGGCACGAGCCGAATGCAGCCGAACCTCGAACGAGCTCATTCGGGGCGAATACTCAGATGATTACGCGGTTCATAGAATAATTCAAACTTTGGAGAGTATTTAGTAATTTCATCACTCAAACTCCAAATTTCCCGTCTAGAAATATGTCCCCTAATTTAATCTACTCTTCACTACTTGAAATATTCCTTATTCATTAATGATAACTGAAAGATCTCCATTCCAAGTAAAAATTAACAGTTTTAGTACTGTTTTATTATAAATCTGATCTAAATTAAAAGTATGGAACTTTATCAAAGAGTAATATATATACAATTACATACATGTATTTCAAAATTAAATTACTGTCACAACCATTAGCAAATTGTAGTAACTGGTATCTATTATGTCTGTGAGAAAGTTCTGTCGCTTTTATGCATACAAGTATCGACAATAAAAGCAACAATTTTCACAAAATAATAAAGAAAAATTTATTATCAGATGGGGATAACAATTCTTTATGGCACACAACTTAAACCGCACAGTAAACCGATAATATATTATTTTATTTATTACCTTATGTTAAGTAGTCAGTGTCATAAAGTCACTTTGTCAATTAAGTACCTCTACTGTAGGTATGAAATTTTATAATGAATCGTGTCGTTTCTTAAAAAATCATATCCTATTGCTTATATTATTTTGTTTATTATCCTATATATAATTGGGTATGATTTCTCAAGAAACGGAACGTTTCTTTACAGAATTTCGTAAAGTGAAAATATCCACTTGATTTTTATGAAACTTCGTAGAAAGGTAGAGGAATTGAATAATATTTGACCCCTTGTACGGCCGTAAGTATAAACACCTAAGAGCTTACGAGATATTCAACAATAAAAGTCGCATTTGCCCGTTGGCGTTAAGTGTCTGAAACGTCAGTGGTGTAATAAGTAAAATGTTATTTTATAAATTGAAATGAACTGTGAAAAAAAATATGTAAAACGACGGGACTCGAATTCGAGCTACACGGTTAGGAAGAAGTTTACTTTATTACCAAGTCACCGCGCTGCTTGTTACACCATTGAAGTTTTAAGGGGAGATTCTCGTCGAACAGCCCCAAATGTAACTGATATTTAAGAATTTTTTTTTAAACTGTTGGTCACACTGGATCAAACTCTTTTGGGATATAAGGAGGCATCTTTAAACTTGCAGAAAATATTTTTTTTTGTCGATCCTTATTATTTATTAATTATTGTGCACCTCTTCGACGATGTAACTCCTGTTGGCGCGATGTGTAGCACCTATCACAGTCATCTGATTGCAAAAAAAAGTTTCTTAAAGTTACATAGTTTACGCTGGGATTGGTCCACTTAAAAAAAAAAAAAAAAAAAAATGAAAAATTGAAAGAGTTCTAGCGTTTGAAAGAAAAAGTAAGTTTTTTCCTTAGACAAATTTGTCATATTATTCTTTGTATCGATTAAAAAAAAGTAATATAAATAAAAACCTAAATTAAAATTTTAGGTCCAGTCCCAGCGTAAATTATTTGACTTTGAGAAAATTTTCTTCTGTTTGCAATCAGATGATTATGAACATCGTCGAAAAGGTTAACACAATTCCACAATAATAATTAATAAATAATAAGAAGGATCGACATAGAAAAAAAATCTACAAGTTTAAAGATGCCTCTTTATGACCCAAAAGAGTTTAATGCAATATTAACAATAGTTTTTTAAAAAAAAAATTATAAATTTTGGGGCTGTAAACTATTAGTTTTCTACACTTACGATCGAACAGGGGTCAAATATTTTTTGATTCTCCACCTTTCTACGAAGTTTCATGAAAGTCGGTGCGTAACGCCTCATCTGCTTACCTTGTGGGTCCTTTATGAATATCAAATGGGAGTTATACGCAACAACAGTTGCCAAAAATTTCTGCAAAGTCTCCCGGGAAAAGAAATAGTTTGTATCTGCCAAGGGTGTTTCGCAAAATTCAAGTCCACCAACTAGAATCTCGTAAATTATAGAATATATATGAACCATACTTTGCGCATTCATGCGTGATTTACGACGGATAATTTGCGAAGAAAGAATTAAATACAAGCTTGCCATCTGCTGCTATTTGCAAGGACCGTGGAATGTATCACACAGTAGCTTTGAATCATATTTGTTTTACAGTGTAATATAATATTCGACTCTGCATGAATTCTTGGGGAAAAACATAGGTGTAGCCAACTAAATAAAAATTTGTTTATCTCTTCCTCTTCGTTATAATTTCGATTCCGTTTTTGGATGGACTGGTTATTGAGAATGAAACGTGGCCAGTTTACAATAATACATATACAGTATAGAATTGTTGTTGGAATATTTTAATTGCACCAGAAGATAAAAGAATATTGCAATAAATATGTTTTCAGTTAAAAATATCGATACCAAGTGTAGAGAAGCGTGAGCTGAGCCAGAAGAATATTGATAAAAATATGAACTTATACTGTCTTAAGCTTGCAATTTAGAAAAAAGTTCAACATCTGAATCGACAATAAAGCATTAACATAAACTGTATCTATTTAATTTTATTGAATACGATAGATATCTACACTTATTGTAGGGTAGATATTTAACAATTCTGAAAGATATTGTCAATGATTTAACGAATTAATTGCTACAGTTAAGTCTTATATTACTGTATTACGAAAAGTCTGCACTGGTGAGCAGCAGAAAACTCGCAAAAATCAATCGAAGCTCCCGCTCCCCAAGAAAGCTCCACGACTTAGATTAGAAAGTAATTAACCATCCACCATAGTCTTTTAATTTGCATCTACCACATGATTACCTGTTACGACCATTTCAACATTTTTTAAACGATAAAAATCTGTTACTATAAATCGTTACGAAAACATTTTCGTGCAGGTGGGATAGTTGAATTGCCTGCAAAATAGCAGAAAATGGCAATAGTGAATAGTTGTAACAACGAATAATCCCATTACTTGTTTATGATATAACACCGTAAAGAATAAACAAGAAAGCCGACAGAATTTTCTCATGTCCCGGTACAAAGGATAAGGAAACATTGCCTACAACAGAATCGCGTCAAATGTCGTTAAATCCTTAGTGTCCAAAATAAAAATTTATTTACATGAAATAATTAAACGTCTCTCATAAGGCTTCATATTATTGCACATTAAGGGGATGGCCACTGTGCTGAATTGGAATACACAGTGAACTTTGCAATTTATTTCTGAATTCGGTAATGCTTTCCTCATTGCAATTTATGAATGCAATAAAAATGCATTCTTAAGAAAGTAAGCTAAAGCAGAAATCGTTATACAATATTAATTTTACTTGAAACAAAAATAATTTATCGTATGGTTTTTAAGATTATTCTTCAAAATCTGACGATAAAGTCGACGTCCGATTTCTACAGTACAGTTCTAAGATATACTATCTACCATTTTATCGCATCTTTCTGTGATGTTCTCACGCGTTCTGATTTTATACTTAAAGAACTATCAAGGGAAGATCCCGAACCCGGAAATTCAAAGAAAAATCTGAAACTTTGTGAATATGCAGGGGATTTCCTCCTGATTACAACACAATTTTTTTGATGCCCAAATTCACACTAAGGTGGTGAAATTACCCCCTGAAAATTCGGCTATTTTCTGATTTTAGTTTGTAACTCGCAATCTGTAAGAGATAGAAAAAAAGGTTTCAAAAGTTGCTTCTTTTAATTACGACTATCATTTTGGTAACTTACAGTTCGCGAGTTATGATACAAAATCGGAAAATAGCCGGAATTTAAGGGGTCAATTTTACCCCCTTAGAGTGAATTTGGATAGCAAAGAAAAATTGCGCTGTAATCAGGAGGAAATCCTCTACATATTCACGAAGTTTCAGATCTTTTTGAATTTCCGGGTTTGGGATCTTTCCTTGTAAGACGTTCGCGGAGAGACTTGTTAAGGACTTCATGGCAAAACTAGGATACAGTAAATACTCGTTAGGAGCCCGTCGAACGGGGCTGGCGGCGGGCTCCTAACGCGACTGGACACTATTCCGCGCGGCCACTGGCGCGAGTGAGAAAACCTAATGAGCGAGCGAGAGGAGACGAAAGCGGACGGCAACTTCGTGTCGACTCGTTCGTTTCCTCTCGCCCGCTCATTGGGTTTTCTCACTCTCGTCCGAAGGATTCCAAGCAATGGTGGGGATAGTCGCCGGGCTCCTAACGCGTGGTAGAAACGGGCTCCAAACGAGGATTTACTGTATTCAGTTCGACATGGCAGCACATTCATATTTCTGAAAAAACCACAATTGCGCAACAGATAGTAGGTATATCGGGTAAACCAACCAGTGAATGACCGAATTGTTGAATTTATGGACCTTTGAGATTAATACTTAAATGTATTTCTGTATAACAACAAAACAACTGTTGAAGTTGCATTTAAATTTATTTTTCTTGAAGTCTCTATAAAAATAATTACTTATTCTTATCGTAATTTTTAAAAAATCAATTATAAAGTGCAAAACGTGTAGCAGCCGAGTAAATCACCGCATTTTTGTACATTTTTGAAATACTTTTAATAAGAAGATTGTACTTATCAATGTTTACTTAATACGCGTAACTAAAAATATGGGATATTAAAAGTGCAACTACACTCCATCTATAAGCATATAATAATTTTTAACCGACTTCAAAAAGGAGGACGTTATAGATTCGACCCGTATGTTTTTTTTTTTATGTTTGATCCCTCGTAACTCCTCAGCATATGGGCCGATTTAGATGATTTTCTTTTTATTCGAAAGGAAGCGATGCCCCGGTGGTCCCACCCTACACTGCATCAACATTGGCCCAATATTTTGCCAGTTATGGTTAATAATAAAGTCTATTGTCACCTAATTATTATTATTTTATATATTTAATAATTTAAATAATATTTAATTTATATAATTATATTAATATTATATAATTTAAATAAAAAAATTTAAAAAAAAGTGAAAAGTAAAAAGTAAAAATATTTTTTTCCCTTATTGAATCTACGACTCTCATATTTTTTCAGTCGATGCCTCATCGTTTGCACTGTGTAAATCTGGCGCCGGCTCAAAAAAGATGAGAGTCTTAGATTAAATAAGGGAAAAATATTTTTTACTTTTTAGTGCAATTTTGTATTTTTGAAGTCGGTTTTAATTTTTTTATTTTTTTTTTTAATACAATTGACATTTCTTTGCCTAATAGTCATTCACGGGTACGCGGTGAATTACTGGTTGGTTTACCCAACTTCATTTTACTGTCGAAATTTGAAGTGAATTTATTAAATATCGAAGCACCACGTCCACCATAAAACAACCACCATGCATGTATGTACATGTTTTCCTATTGCAATCTTCTTTTCACTTCGCGCGCCGAGAAACGCGTTGTTAGTGCATTCAATAAACTGCAACGAAAAATAACAAGTGCCATACTCAAAGCTGAATTGCGATACTGAAATTCTCGAATCCGGCAGAGCAGTCACCTCCCCGAAGCTTGCTTCCACTTACCCGCAAAACTTGCCATCACATTTCACTCCACTCGCCAAGCTTCCCGCGCCGCGCCGCCGCGGGCCGAGCGACACTCCCCTGTCAGAGTTAATTAAAAGCTGAAAGATCCCCCGCGAAAAAAAAAAAAAAAAAAAAAAAAAAAAAAAAAACTCTGGCCGATGTTTGTTTTGCACGAGCTACTGACGGCGAATCATCACTGCTTCTTTCAGTTTCACGAACCGTCAAGATCGCAAACGGAGCACAGTTGAATCGAATCGCCGAGGGCGATCGTGCGTAACCGAATGCCCCCCCTGCGAACCCCGGGGTGCTTGCCGGAAGGGGCTCGCACACAGCCACCCTGAGAACGTTGCACGTAAATCTGCGCGCACGGAACAGAGAGAAAAGCACAGAGAGAGAGAGAGAGAGAGAGAGAGAGGTTCGTTTGCCCTACGAGATCGCCCAGGGGCGCCGTTTGCCTCGGTCAAGAGGCCGCGGAGTTGCAGCGTGGCCGGCTCGGCGTGTTCGAGTCGGGGAACGATTTCCGGTACCGTCTGATTTTGCGCCGCGAACACTAACGCTTCGACTCGCACCCCTGTTCGTCGGCAGTACCACCGCTATTCATTTACAATGCCCAACCTGCTTGCACCCTGTCGCGTGCACCCGCCTAAACACCCTTCACTCGACCCCGTGCGTGACTCTTGGTTCGAAAGCTGTGCCTAATCTGCCTATGTGTGACGTCGCGAGGTGGGGCACCTGCGAGAATGCTTAGGCGCGTCAGATTTGGGAATAGGGACGAGCTGCCCTGGGTGTTTGGCGCTTGGAGGTGAGGAGTTTGGTTCGCGGGAGCTGTGGGTTGTAACAGCAGTTGCATGTCGCGAGTGTAAATAATATTGGGATTTTAAATATAGATATATATTTATTTGAAGGCGGGTGGTGAAGACGGGAATCTATAATCGCGTTTTGAAAGTTAAGGGGAACGATTGTTGCACCCTTTCGTCGACCCAGAGATGTGCCGCTGCAATGGATCGAAGGAGGTTTAGGGTCATTCCACGCCAACTCAGACACTTTTCGGAGTAACATTTCGGATTTTGGTACAACTCGGATATGTTGTAGTCTTTAGTGATGCATAAACATATCTCGAAGGATTTTTGAAAATTTCAAAAATTGTGGATGTTACAGCTCTTTGAAATATAGTGTTTACTTTTTTTCTAAAAATTGTAACTCTTGAACTAACAAACCGACAAAAATGACCTTTTGAGTGCTTGCAGTGGAGATATAAGAGTACCTAATAAAAATTATTTCACTGGAAAAAAACAAATTTTTAACCATTTATTTTGCAATTCTTGTAAACAAATGCAATTTTATAATTGAAGGCAACTTTTTAAAAAATTGAAAAAAATAGGAGGATATAGCCCTGTTTGTCCTCTTTATGGACATGTTTGGAACATGATGGAGACTTTAAAATTGGCCAAATGAAAATTATTTGAATGGAACGCTGCGTCAAGTCACTCCGGCTCGACTGGTCGCTCGGGCCGTGCGATACTCGCAGCGGCCAAGCCCGCTATACCTGCCACTTTTATATAGGGTTTATTGCAAGGTTTATTGCCGTTTATAGTTACTGGAAACTCACTCTCTGTCGATGGCACTTATTGTTTGAAATATTTAAGTTGCCATTGTTCAATGGAAACCACGAGAAGGTGGTGAGTATTCTTCCATCGGGAGAGGATGGGGTGTGGTGGGATTATGTTAAAGGATAAATATTTTGTCGTATCTTTGAGCGTCTTTTGGAATAAATGACCGGTTATGTAATTACTTATTTGATAATTGCTACAACTTTTGATTTGTCACTGTATGAATAGACTTTAGCTTTTAAATGAGACACTGTATCCGTTGGTATAAATGAATGAAAGTTTCGAGTTCCACAAATTGTTTTTGCAAGTCCACGTCTCTCTAGTAATAATCGTGAATGTTTTTGATATTGTTCTATTGAGATGAATTGAAAATGAATGTTTTGAATGTTGGCAGTCGCCCAATCAAACAATTTCTTTGGTGTCGTTATTTGTTCTTCTAGTGGTCTTTGTAAACTGGCTCGAGCTGCAAGACGTTTTAATGTCCCCCCAATACCATCGCATGCATTTTTGCCATGTGATGTTGCAAAAAAATGCCATTCGGCGTTAATTCCGAAATCTTCGAAATGGAAACTGAGATTCAGTAAATTATATTTATTTTTATATTCTGATGAAGCCCCATCGGAGAAATATTTGATTTTATTAATAGCAGTGCCGTGTGTTTGTTTCAAAAATTTAATCAGCTTTATTTGGAATAAATGAACTGCGATACTATCATGCTCTTTACAGTCTGAAATAATGACAAAGTTGTCATGCTGTAGACAATTATTGATTTTATAATAAGCAACGAATGGATGAATTGTAGCCTGTTTGTTTGACCAATGATAGCTCTGAATTTCATCCTGAATGACAAAAGAATAATTTTCTGCAAAATCTCCGACAACAACTAACTCATCCGGCCCTAAATTTTCTTTGCAATATTTGAAATAACTACTCTGATTTTTTGCAATAAAATCATGGACTTGTAATGTTGGTAATCGAGTTTCCAGTTGTTCAAGAAATTCTTCTGTTGAATATTCTATATCTTCTAAATTGGATCTGTCAGTATTTGTCCATTGACAACATGAAATAGATATAATAAAATGTTGTTCAAATAAGTCTTGCAATTTTTTACGCAGAGGTCCATATCCTGGGCAATCTTTACAATTATTCAAGTTGCAAGATTCATTGGAGACATCCATTGGAGTTTCCAGTAACTATAAACGGCAATAAACCTTGCAATAAACCCTATATAAAAGTGGCAGGTATAGCGGGCTTGGCCGCTGCGAGTATCGCACGGCCCGAGCGACCAGTCGAGCCGGAGTGACTTGACGCAGCGTTCCATTCAAATAATTTTCATTTGGCCAATTTTAAAGTCTCCATCGTGTTCCAAACATGTCCATAAAGAGGACAAACAGGGCTATATCCTCCTATTTTTTTCAATTTTTTAAAAAGTTGCCTTCAATTATAAAATTGCATTTGTTTACAAGAATTGCAAAATAAATGGTTAAAAATTTGTTTTTTTCCAGTGAAATAATTTTTATTAGGTACTCTTATATCTCCACTGCAAGCACTCAAAAGGTCATTTTTGTCGGTTTGTTAGTTCAAGAGTTACAATTTTTAGAAAAAAAGTAAACACTATATTTCAAAGAGCTGTAACATCCACAATTTTTGAAATTTTCAAAAATCCTTCGAGATATGTTTATGCATCACTAAAGACTACAACATATCCGAGTTGTACCAAAATCCGAAATGTTACTCCGAAAAGTGTCTGAGTTGGCGTGGAATGACCCTTTAGCGTGTGACATTCATATTCGTGGCTCTAATGCAGCGATGCCCCGATGGGCGGCCCGAGGGTACGAGCATCCATCGCATTTTCCAAAGCTCGCGTGGAAGGGGGTCTCGAAACCAATGAAGTTGCAGGCATGTAACGGATGAGGAACACTCTAGTAGTGTGCGTGTAGGCTCGTACCCTGAAATCAGCATGTAACCGTTACATGCTGATTTCATTGCGATTAAATTGATTTGACTTCTGGTTATAGGCTGATTTCAAGTCGTTTGGATTTGCGGTTATGGGTTCTATTTTTTGATGACAGGATAATTTTTTAAACCCTGGGGGGTTTCTTTTTCTTCATAATTTTGTATTGTCGTCCAAACTACGTATGCCTGCAAAGTTTCAAGTCTATTGGATAGTTGGAAGTGGGTTAAAATTGAGTTTCTAGATTTGAACTGAACAAACATAGGGTAAAAGACCCAATTACTGTCAGGTTAAGGATTGATTTCTGACAGTATCGCATAGTTTTTGTATTTATTGATCACAGGCATAAGTTTATCTATTTATTTATTATTATTTAATATGTTTAGTTGAAGAAAAAAATTTGTATGACTCTTAAAATCTCTACTTTTATTAATAAATTTATTGATTTAAAAAATATATGACGGGAGCTAATACTGTCACCTGTGATATGTGTTCAATCGAATTACTGACATCCCAATTATTGTCAGTTTTAAATTCTAGTTCAGCAAGGAGTAAACGAGAATAAATATAGGAATTTTGTTATTTTAATAAAAGATGTCAAAGTACATTCTGTTATAAATATTAACAATAGTACTTACAAAACGTGTACGGTTACGTTGTCAAAAATTTCGAAACTGGACAAGGTTATGTCAATACGCGCACGCACGTGAAATGGTAGGAATGACAAGTGACAATAACAGCGTAACCAACTTAAAACTTTTTACCATCTTATCAAAATTAAAGGAGCAAAAATTAATTCCTGCTTTTCCTCGCATAAATTACAATTTAAAATGTATGTTAAAATTTTTTCGTGTATGAATTCACATGGTTTAAGGCTTATTTTAAGTAAAACAGCATAGGGCGACAGTAATTGGGTCTTTTACCCTACATACAAACAAACACACAAACAGAGGATTGAAGCTGAATAAAAATCGTTTAATAAGAAACTTTTTGTTAATCAGAGGTGTAAGTGGGAATGTTCAAGTCTATTTCGTCCAATTACATAATATTATTGTTTAATCATTAGTCAATTCCTGTTTATTTTCCCAATTCCTAAAATGTAGAACACTGGGGCTCCAAGAGTCCCAGTCATATAAACCTACGGGTACGAGCCTACACGCACACTACTAGAGTTTTCCTCATCCGTTACATGCCTGCAACTTCATTGGTTTCGAGACCCCCTTCCACGCGAGCTTTGGAAAATGCGATGGATGCTCGTACTCTCGGGCCGCCCATCGGGGCATCGCTGCTCTAATGCTTGAAGAAGTTGGAAAAAATTCATTCGCCACGGGTTTCTTCGGTTTCATTCCTAGACGGATCAGAAGGGACTCGTAGAGCGTCCGTGCGAGGGTTCTTTAACCACCCGCTATCGATCCCACCCTGCCCATCGTCATCGATGAATGATCATGTGTGCCGGGGGAAAGATGGGGATGTGTGTGTGTGTGTGTGTGTGTGTGTGTGTGTGTGTGTTTATGCGTGTGCTAACGAGATGCATACTCAGTTGATTGGCGTAATGTCGCGTATTAGTTATCCTGCGCGGCTGATTGCAGAGCGTAAGACTCCGCGCACAGTTTATCAGCGACCAGGAATGCACGGTGGGTCGTAACACCACGAAAGAGGACACCATGGAGAACAACAATTACTACGGGGGACTTCGGGGCGGCAGACCGTTCACGACGACCAACAGCAGCCTGGCCTCGGCCACCAGGATTCTGAATCATCATCTTTTTGGGTCCAGCAGTGGACCCAGGCATTACACAGGTAACTGATGACAAGCATTTTTCAAATGATAAGCGGGCCATCCCGGGCCAACCCCGGAAGACACTAAAAGCATGATAACTTAAACCCCCCGTAATTTCATAGGGACTGAAATATATTTGAATATCCCCGAAATCCCTGACGTCGTGGTATGTATATTGTATGTACAAAAGCTCAAGCTCAAAACGCAACTGGATCGGGATCAAAGCACTGTTTACTTCCATGCTCGAGAGCTTAGCAACCTGATTCTTCACCGCCAAACTGGAATTCGTATAATTTTTATTTCACAGCAATGTAAACATTGTTAATGAATTGGCGAAGTCTCACTGGCCAAAATCAGCCCAAATGCCACATAAATCGAAGTAGGTTTAGAATCCCCACAAAATTACCTTTTTTAAAAAGGGTAGAAAAAAGAGCGCCAAGTATATAACCCATTCAAAAAGAATCCCATTTAAAAACATTCTCGTAAATTAATATAAATTTATTAATGTGCTATAGTTATTAACTTTACAAAAGTAATGATATTGCGCCAATTATCACAATGACTATTTATACAAAGACAAAATGTATTAAGGCAGGATACCACCTTTGACTGCGATTTTGGAGGCGTTTTTCATGAATTTTTTTTGCATACAAAGAATGCGCAGAAACAAAATCGGTTTCAGTCATTCATTAATGTAACTTTAATCTGTAATTACACATTTTTTGAAACTGAAAAAGTGAAAAATAATCTCTTGTAGGTGGCGCCAAAATACACTCCTTTGGAGGAACATCGTTAGACGGCGTGTCAAATTCCGCTTTGTACGTGGCTCTTAGAAAAAAAAACCAAAGAATGTTCCTATTGGCAACAATATTTTTTAATGCTGTACGTAGGGATTTTACGAAATTTCGATTTTTAAGAAAATGGCGGCCATTTGAACAAAAAGGTCAATTTTTTTAGGGTAAAAAAATTTAAAGAAGTTTATAAAATTGCGCACCAAAAGAAAAATAACAACGCTACAGCAAATGTCCTACGTACATCGTTAGATTACACCACGGGGAAGAATTGTGCAAAGTTTCAAGTCAATCGGATGAAAATTATAGGAGTAATCTGACACGCCGATTTGGAAAACATCGTTTCGAGAAAAACGCGTTTAAAGTTTTATATAGATTTATATATCTGTTCCAATCCGGTTTTTACACAAGAAAAAGGTTCCGGTCACGTTTCTAATGAATGAATTTCGATTCTATACACTTGAAAGAGTACTTTGAGAACAAAAAAAATTTTCAATTTTTTTTAAGTGCGAAGGTGGTATCCTGCCTTAACATAAAATTCGGCAAATTCCAACTTTGCATTGATATATCTCAGCTCATAAGGCACGTAGGAACAAAACGAAGACACTTTTCTTATGTAAATCAAACCCAAGCTATCCATTAAGACCATTCAAAATCTAATCGGATCAGCCGTTATTGAGATTCGATAATCTCAGGGTTCTTGATAGCGGGTCTCGGCGTAATATAGCCACAGAGTGTCTCTTGATTACTGGCAGTTCAATAGAATTTTACTATACTACCGTGACACAATCCTAAAAATGGGCCGATTCATGCCGTGTTTGGACTCATTTTAATCAGAAAGATCTCGCCAATCCATTAAGGGTTCTTTTATCGTGATAAAACAGAAACTCTAAAAATGCCATATTTCATAGATCACCAAAGTCACGTTATGTGGAGCCCTTTAAGTCGCGTTTTGAAAGACATTACTGCGGTAGTGTCTGATATAACTTTTTGGGGAATGTTTTTAATGTTACATGAATCTATATTCTTTTGACTTGGCACAGCCTGACTACAACCTGCCCTGTATCGTTGTAATATTATTTGACTGGCAGACATTGGAATTGATGGGAGATTTGGTTTTTAGTTTGGAAGAACAATAATTTTGTTGAAGAAGGAATTAAACGAAAAGCACATTTTTGTTTGCAAATTGTAGTTCTTCTATCGTTTAAGAGGTGAGAGGGTTAGTGAAAGTAAAATCGATATATCATGGATTAGAAGTGTTTTCGAAACGCCGTTAATCATGGGGTGACCTAATATTTTCTGTATACAGGGTGAGTCGCCGTGAATCGATATTTGAAGGAACGTTTTGTCAGTTTTGATTTAGTTGAACAAATATTTTTCGAGATATGTTTTACGTTAATTTTCCAAAACTTTTTTAAGTGGCTATTATTTAAAAATAGTTGATTATATCAGATACGATAAACAAGTTTCCTATTTTTCAACTAAAAAGCGTAAGTTTATAATTATTTTAAAAAGTGTTTTCATAAAGTCAGAATAATTACGGAACACGCAGAGTGATTTGTACAAAATGTTGTAAAAGAAATCAAACATTTAATTCCTTTGAGAGACAAGTACATAATAAATATGCACCTATCTGGGTAACATCTCTGGCAATGTGATTTCTTATTCTGGAATACTCATCTAATTAGGACCATTATCCAATTATAAATATCATACAGAATTCTGGAACAGACTATTGAGAAATTTTGTAAAGAACATCAAATTGTTCACGAAACATTTTAATTATTATTTTCCATTCTTCCACGACGGAGCTTCGCGTGAAAATATTTTGTTCCACATCTCCGATTCATATTTCCACGAAGATAAGAGCCTATTTTCTACCACGAATTACGCCCACCTGCAACTCTACATATATCTTCGCAAACACGTTAGACCCGTTGTCCCGCCCCAGTCCGTCAAGCTTTTAATACAGTCAAAGATTATTCGAGTCACTTCTGCCTATCAATTCTCCATTCAATCCATTTATTTATTTTCCACCACAAATTACTCTGTTTTCTACCACGAATTACGGCCCCTTAAGGGGTTAGGCCTTGCAGTCATTGCAGTCATTTTCGGCATTTTTTTTAGGAAGATAATAAAATAAACAGAAAATTTAATATGAAGCCTGTTATTATACAACTCTCGCCGGAAAAAAATCGTATTTTTTTTCTTACAAAATGGCGCCGGTAGAGCCGTGATACGCAAGATCTTGTGGAGCGACGTTTTCCACGGTGTTCAATCTCACGGCTATACCGTTTGACTTAGAACAAAAAACCAAAAAGATTTATTTTCTGCATGCCTAAAACTATGGAAGTACGTAGGGAAATACAGAAACATTAATTTTTCTCGAAGTGGTGACCATGGAGAGAAAAAGTGCATTTTCTTTTTTATAAAAGTGTCAATTGCACAGAACATATTCAAGATATCGCAAAACCGCTACGTACTTCCATAGTTTTAGGCATGCAGAAAATAAATCTTTTTGGTTTTTTGTTCTAAGTCAAACGGTATAGCCGTGAGATTGAACACCGTGGAAAACGTCGCTCCACAAGATCTTGCGTATCACGGCTCTACCGCCGCCATTTTGTAAGAAAAAAAATACGATTTTTTTCCGGCGAGAGTTGTATAATAACAGGCTTCATATTAAATTTTCTGTTTATTTTATTATCTTCCTAAAAAAAAATGCCGAAAATGACTGCAATTTTGCTCCGTCCAAGCTGGCCTAACCCCTTAAGGGGTAAAACCACTCTAGAGGCAGAAAAAAAGACATAAATTTGACAATTTATTTTGGGAGTACGACGAACGGAATAGAATTTCTTTTCAGAGGGTTTATTTAACACACATTGAAGTACGAAAAACAATTTTTTTTATTGTCATTTTCATACAAAATGACGGCGACAGAGCCCGTCGTCGAAAACAGCTTTTTTGCAAACACCGCCACTGGAGGACGGATTTCTCGGCATATACGAGTCCCGGAACAAAAAATAAAAAAAATTTATAATCTATATACAATTGGCTTTGAAAGTACGTAGGGTTTTTTTAATCAATTTTTGTGGAAGTGGTGCACTTTTTAAGAAACGAATCGATTTTTTGTCCTAAAAATGAGCCTTAAATTGTTTATAAACAAAAGAGTTTACATACGATCAAAAAACGGCCACGTACTTCCAAAGAGAATACCGTCAAGGACCCAGTTCCTGATCAGTTTAGTATATAAATACCAAATAATAAGCTTATTACGATACAAATTTATTCCCAAAAATTACTAAATAATTATGAAGTATTTTGAAATTTATACGCAAAATTTGATGCCTCATATTAAAATGTGTTTTGATAAAAAAAATATCAAAGTAAGACGCTTGTAGCTACGCCTGGTTTGACGCCATTTTATTGTTGTTCAGTATAACAGAGCACGTCGTGAATTTCAGTTCTTTTCTGTGATACTTTTGAAAATTCTTAGGTAATATATACTTAGTTAACTTCTTTGATACTTTAATAATATTAAATAACTAAATTATGAATGTTTTGTATTCTTTTTAATGCAAAAAAGTGGTGATTAGTTATTGGGTACAGTTTTTATATGCTTCCGCAATGCCTGATCACCTGATCAGCAAATAGGTTATTGAAGCAAGAATTTTGAAAACCGAAAATTTAATTATACAGTTGAAATTTACTAGCTAATTTTTTGTTATTTTCCAAATAATATGTAATACTCTAAATTGAGTAATTTCTAATCAGGGTTTTGTGTTAAAAAATAAAGGGTATGTTTATTAAATCATCCAAGACATTTAGGTTAGCAGATATTAAGAAAGAAGATAACTAAAAAAGATTGACGAACAATGTACCTAGTTATGCAGAAAAATTTGTTTTTTTTATTTCAAATGTTATATTTAGTATATTTATATTCTGTTAATAAAGATGCTATTTTAACGATTTTTTATGCAATTTATACATTTCAATCTATTTGATCAGGAATTGGGTATTGATCTGATCAGGAAATACTCCCAGACATGATTTAGGTGATCAGAAACTGCTCCCTTTGCATTTTTCACTTTCAAAGTTAAATTCTAAAATAATTATTATTATGTTTGCATTTTTTTAATACCAAATTAAAGATTAAACATAGATCTACTGAAATAACAAAACATCTTTTAAATTTGGTTAAGTTTTCCATTTACACGTTTAAAAACCCGCGATGGTTACTCTTAAGTGATCAGGAACTGGATCCTTGACGGTATTGTTGCGAAGCTACTGTAAAAATTTCATATCGATCCATGCAATAGTCTCCGAGAAATCCGTCCTCCCAGTTTGAAAGAAGTGGTTACGACGACGGGCTCTGTCGCCGCCATTTTCTATGAAAATGGCAATAAAAAAATTGTTTCTCGTACTTCAATATGTGTTAAATAAACCCTCTGAAAAGGAATTCCATTCCGTTTGTCATAGGGTAATTGTGGGAGTGCTGCCGCACGTTACGCAAAATTGTCACCGTGTCTAAATTTTGCAATGAAAATGTTTTCCAAGGATACATATTATTAGTTCAACATCTTGTGATTCTACTAGCATTAAAAAAAATAAAAATTTTAATATTTGTCACCCTTAAAAAATTGAAACTAAAAACATCTCTTTAGTAGGAGAGACGCCGCACATGAGGGTGTGGTGCCGCATTTCGCAAAACGTTTACTTTTCGATTTAAACTTGTAAATTCTAACGGATGATTAATTCCCAAAGATTCGGCAAACTGAAATGCCATTTTACGTACTCCTACTCTATCGGGAGAAAAGCCCACTTCGCTCAAACGCATAATATGTTCGGCTAGACGTCTTTCGTTTTTATATCCCAAAAGGCCTAAAATAGGTATGTAAAAAAAGTAAATAAAAAATTATTATTAATAAAAATAATAATAAAAGAGAAGTCAATAGATTCTTGCAATCAGGTCCTAATCGAGTTTTCGTAGTGTTGTTAGTTTCAAGACGTCTTCCTAAAGTTCTTGCCGGAATTCCATAATATCGTTCCGCTTCACGTTTGCCGATTTCACCAGCTTTTATTCGATGGAATGCTTCAATCAAAGTTTCTTCACTCCACTGAGCTTTAAGCTTAGCGTTAGATTTTCTTTTATATTCAGTTGGCATCTTGAAATCAAAATAAAAAAATGTGGAAAAAGAGTAAATAGTCCACAAATATATGTGGATTATAAGATTATTCATTTAGAAATAAATAATTTGCCTAGAGATACCACGTTAGCTATTTTAAAAAACTTTTTTGGTATTTTAAACATTAAATACATCATTTAAATCGACTTAGTTTCCGAAACAGTACGTTATCAATGTGCGGCATCTATCCTAAGAAAAAATGCGGCGTCTATCCGAAATGGCCGGGAGAGGCGCCGCACTTTCGTATTTCCACATGCTATGTCGAAGGTAACCTATTCAACCAAGGAAATATTCTACAAGGTCCCTTTAACGTATTACAAAAGTTGTATTAAGAAAAACTATGAACTTTAGCTACTATGATGGTAAAAATAAAAGTGACGTATAACTATTCAGGCGAAGCGCGCTAGGCTTACCTCGAAAAACAGCAAAATCTTTAATAATAATGCAGGAAACACGCTCGTGCTTGGTAAACTGGTCTAGATCAACAGTCGCAAACAAATGAAATCAACAATGGTCTGTTTTATCGACGACATCCCCGAAATACCGATAGTGCGGCGTCTCTCCCACAATTACCCTACTCCCAAAATAAATAGTCAAATTTAGGTGTTTTTTTCCTGCCCCTAGAGTGGTTTTACCCCTTAACCCTGTACCTATTATTCACAAACCACGTTGCACGCGTTGTCCCTTCCAAGTAGCGCCACCTACATCACTAAAACTACATTTTCTACCACGAATTACATACGCCCTTTCAACCGTGTATTATTCAGAAAACACGTTCAACCCGCCGCCTCCGTTCCCGTGACGCAGGGTTTAATGCCTCCCAAGATTATTCGAGTCACGTCTGCCGATTCGCCCTCCTATCGATCCCCCTCATATTCTGGGTCAGCGCGATACCCACCAAAGCCACCGTATATGCAAGGTGATCGAAGGGAAATTTCAGGAACGAGCACCGAGAGCAAGCTATCCCTGTCGGCTGACTCGATAGACAGCGAGGGCGTGCCTTTTATAGACAGGCAGCGGGTGTCGAAGTCGATCTTGAAGAAGTCCGAGAGCAGCAACAATTACTACAGCAACGCTGGGGACTCGGACACGGAGAAGCTCATCACCGACAACGCGTCCACGATAAGCATGTGCGACAACGAGACCAGCACGTGCAGCGTCTTCAGCAACGCGAACGGGACGAGGGTGAAGCCCGTGTCGCCGTTGCTCTCCAGGCAGGTACTCGACTCGATCTTCCGTACGAATAACAACCTCGAGAGGGAGAACGAAGTGGAGCCTGCCGATGAAAAGAACTGTGTCTCGAAGATGAGCAGATCGATATTCGACGACGTCCTCGAAGGTACTCGTTCGCCCCCTTTCGCCGCCTTTGTTCTTTGCATGGCTCAACAACGCAGCTCGGCTTGCCCACATTGCAGTTTAGAGGTGTACCTAGGGCCGTATTTATACCTACGAAGGCCTCCGGCGCAATGTCATTATGAGGCTCCAAAGGAACAAGTCTATTTCAGTTGATCAAATTACCTAAACATTTTTAAAACCTGGCCCCAGCTTGCGCCTTATGGTAAATGCGGCCCTGAGTGTATATCAGTTATTTTATTTTTTGTTTCCCTCTCACGCTTCGGGCATGGCAGGTGAAGTTTGCGATTTAAGGTGGGTTTCTCCTTTGGAGGCCCGAAAATATGGGGGTGTTTTTAGAGAGCATGAACTACTAGATGGAGGGTTGTTAAATTCCACCCCAAATAGCACAAAGACATCTTATGTACGTCCGAAGAACGTCCGTTCCGGACGTACTGTACGTTCGGAGAATGTCCCGAGAAGGTCCATATATCCTATTTACAAAGTGGGACGTCCTGAGGACGTGCTGTGTCAACATTCTTAGAACATTTTCCGAATGTCCGAAAGTAAAGTTAAATACGTCCAAATGGCGTCTTAAAGACGTTTTGCAGATGATTTAAAAGCGCCTTAAAGACGTCTTCATCAAGTCTGGGTTAGGAAATTAAGAAAAAAAAATTTGGCGGTGACAGGAATCGAACCCAGGACTCCCAGATTACGAAGCAACTGCTTTTCGCAATTACTCAAGACACTTCCTTGCAAACAATTCCAATTTCTAGGTATATAACGTTTATTAATAGTTTATAAAAAATGTGCATTGACGCGAAATATTCTACAGAATATCATCATTCGACCTCTAGACTCATGCTTAAAATTTCACATTCGTCTCAAGACAGATGTTTTAACGACGACTTAAGACAGACGTCTTGAAGACGTTGTAAGCTACCTGAGAACATTTCAGCATTTCAGCGTCTTCATTGCACAAAAAAATAGCGCAAAGGCGAGGTTCAGTCGTAAGTCTGTTTTGCAACCGAACCTGAATCATCTGCAAAACCTACAACACGGTTGTTCTTCGAACATCTGAAATTTAGGTCTTCTAAAGATTCACAAGACTTACGAGAGTCGTAATGTAGTCGTGCAAAACAATTACGTGACATACAAGATTGTTTAATGTTTCTAGAACATCCGAAATTTAAGTCCTAAGAACGTGTGTAGGACTTAAGAAACGGACGTTCCTAGAACATCCGAAATTTAAGTCCTAAGAACGTCCGTAGGACTTAAGAAACGGGCGTTCCTGGGACATTCGAAATTTAAGTCCTAAGAACGTCCGTAGGACTGAAGAAACGGACGTTCCTAGAACATCCGAAATTTAAGTCCTAAGAACGTCCGTAGGACTTAAGAAACGGACGTTCCTAGAACATCCGAAATATAAGTCCTAAGAACATCCTATGTGTGTTCAAAATGGACGTAGGACGTTCGGATATAAACTGGACATGAAAAGGACGTCCTTGGGATGTCCGGTGCTATCTGGGACATACATACATGTTCATTAGTTTGTAGGCAATACAGATAAATCGCTTCAAGTTCGCGTAAAATCTAAACAATTGTTTTCCAAAAATATCATATCAAGCAGATGGTTATAAAGAAACTTGTCCCGAAAGTAACTGTGGGGTCACCACTATGGGGTGGAACGAAAATTGAAACAAAAGTTGAACTGAAGCTGAACATGAAATGTTGAAAATTGAACAAATGGCAGCATTCTGAAGTTAACATTGTAAAAGAGTTTGTCTTTTTATTATTAACAGCAGAACTATCGCTTACTTATACTATTATAGTCCTAGTTCATGCAATGGAGGGATGTGTTTTCTACAACCTCTGAGAATTTCAAATCGATAGCTTCATTAGTTTTAGAGATATCAGTTTTGCAAACCTGAAAAGTGTAGTTTCGAGATGAAACGGTTTAAGGGGAGCCTCCGGTAAAAATTTTTCAGAAAATCGATTTTTTTTATATGTATATATATATATATTTTTGTAGTACAGCGTCCCGAGAATGCCCTGTGAAAGTTTCACACCAAAATTCGTAACGGTATAGATTCTACAGTCACATAACTAATTCAAACTGTGTGTTTTTCCTCGAAACACGATATTTCGAAACGGTAACCACGATTTCGGAAGAACTAATGAACCGATTAAAAAAAACCTTGAGGCATTTGATTCGTAATTGGACTGGCTATCGCAGCTAGGGTTTGCCGGATTTCAAAAACCGGGTTTATTTATAAATTTGTAAAATTCGAAAACCGGTTTTAAATTTAAAAAACCGGTTTTGTATAAATACTAGAATTAATATGCAGAAATGAATTAATCATTTAATTGCAAACGTTAACATTTTTACTTGAAATCGCTTCGGACACAAGCATATTGTAGTAGGTAACAGTTTACTGTAAAAAAAAAACATACGGGTCGAATCTATAACCTCCTCCTTTTTGAAGTCGGTTAAAAACTAATCTTCATGAGTTCATATTCTCAAAAAAAAAATAATAAAGGAATAAAGATATGTAATTTGGTAACACCTTTTAAAATATTTATATTTTGTACGGATTTTAGTTATTATAATTTTTTTTATTTGGTTTTTTATAGATAGAGTATATTTTATTTTGTTATATTTTCGTAATTTCATAATATTAAGGAAACTGAGATTTTTTAAAATAAGTACAAATATTTATTTCCTATTTTAATTATATTTTTTTGCGAAAATTCGAAAACCGGTTTAACCGGTTTTTTGGGAATATTGGAATTCGAAAACCGGTTTGTACAAAAGTCGTTTTTTGTATAAACCCTAATCGCAGCACCGTATAGCATCATTTTCTGAAACACGGGTTTTTTTTATCTGCATATTTGTGCGGAAAATTACCCGTTCAAATGTGCACCAACACCGTAGTTTTGGTCCTTCTTGCCCCAACAAGGGGTGCTGCGATAGCCATTGAAATAAATATTAAGAAATTGTTTGAATTTTTGATTTTGAATGATCTTGTGTGTAAATTTCGTGGTTACCGTTCTGGCATCTCTTTTTGGCAGCGCCTGCGCTAAGCGCCACCTAGAAAATGCATCAAGACCGAAAACCTGAAACAAAAAATTTTTTGCACCCTAACGAGTGTATCAATAAAAGCAAAAAATATTTTTTAGGATATGTTATAACCTCTTCTTGTAAATAATTCATAAAGATCACCTATCTTTTAAGGGGTTTGACCGGAGGGTCCCCTCAAAAGTTTTTGTAATAATTCTCCTACACTTACAAAATTTGTGTATGTTGTCTAAAAACCATTGAACATGTATGTACGATTTAAGGACAAACCACCCAGTAGCATGTATTTTCTCTAAATTCTTAAAAAGCCACCCATGCTTGTTAGGCCTTCGAAGATGAGATGTGGGACACCTGAATCTTTAAAAATATTGGCGTAATAGGATGCTTTAAATCTTACAGAGTCTTTGAAACGTCTTTAGTTAATTTTGGGGTTTTTTTTTGCTGTTTGTGTTTATGTTATTTTGGTCGGTAAAGTAGAATGATCAATGATCAACTGAGGAGCAGTGGCGCACTCAGAGGGGGAGCCAAGGGGTTCTGGCACTCCCCAAAGAAGAAGGAAAAAATAAATTAATGTTACCACGACTGAAGTAATTCAAGAGCTTTGTAAAATGAAAAGGAAACTAGATTTTATTCTTTAAATAAATTTTTATAATCACCTAATGAATTTTATTGAGTTTACATTAAAAATATTTTTATCCCTTCAACTCGGCTCCTCCCAAGATTAAATCCTGAGCGCGCTACTGTTGAGGAAAATAAGTGTTCTGTAAGTTGAAAATGTTGTTATTACTGTAACTGTAATTGTAGCTAAAAATGCATAGTTTAACACGTTCTGGGATGCGTGACCCACCAGTGGGTCAATGGCGAACGCCCCCATGAGCTAAGGTGAACCGTGAGTCGATGGATCACTGTAAGCAAAATGTTCAGAGTCACAAAACAAACTGACGCGATGTAGAAAGGGTATTTGTGCTTTTATTCTGCTAAGTGAAAGTACGCTGTATAGTTCTTTAACATCGGGATACGGGTTTATAATCGTCATTACAACGAAATGCGGACAGAAATGTTTTGAAAATATAGCGCTACAGAATACATGATATATTTCGAATTCGATTGAAATTATTATTATATTATTATATTTTTGCTCGGGCGAAAAATGATTTCAAAACACATTTTTACTAGTGATGTATTATCGAAAATAATGATCTATTTTCGTAAAATAATATGCATACTATCGAAAAAGAGAAGTTCAACACGGGAGGAAAAGAAATATAAAGGAGTAAAAAAAAACCGCGGACAGCAGAAATAAGATAGTGGCAGTGGGTCACCTCGGCATAAACGGCGGAAACGCCAAAATAGCCGGGGTGACCCACCGGTGGGCCACTGTACTATTTGATCGTTTTCTGCTTAAAAACTATATGTACAGTACCGGGCACATGTATTCGGACAAACAGTTTTCTCGGGTTGTTTACCATTACTGTGAGCGAATACCTTTATCACTCGCACTGCTGTTTATTATTTCAAAATATATATTTTGTGTTAAAATTTGTTAATGTAAGCTATTTATCATCCTGTCCTCTATAAACTATTCAATTAATTTAATGTTAATGCATTCAATCATTTAAGTATATTATTAAGAAAAATCATTTGTCCGAATACATATGTCCGGTACTGTATGTTTATAACCGATCGAAAGATTAGACATTGAAAAATTAAGTATTAACAACAGGAAAGCACTTCGGTAAAATGAGCCGCTTGGCCCTAACAAAGCGTCGGATTTTGTGGGCGTTCGGGGAAAAAAACCGCCATCGCCGTCCTGAACGTGTTAAGTTATGATCACAACAGATGAAATAACACGAACAATTGTATCTTCCATATTGGTTTAGATAATGATTACTTTATTATTTTATTATTTCGAGTATAGGATTATTTTAAAAATTGATTCACAAACGGAATAAGATAATATACTATTTCAAATTGTCTTTCAAAAGTGACCAAATCGGTTACGAAATTTTTCATTATTATATAAGTGTCCCACTACTTATCAATCATGCTTGACAATCCATTATTGACTATTCGTTAGGGTGGCCCTTGTTTATAGGGGTCGAATTTTTTTTGTATTTCTTTGCCCTCACCCCCCTAGGACGGTGCCATTTGATAAAAAAATAGTCCCTGAAAAAGTTTATTGCAATCGGACAACAGGAAAGGGTGCCGACTAGGCCTTGAAGGTTAGAATTCCTCAATAGTTTGGATTTAAAGAATTTCTCAAAAATGGTAAGCCCTATCGAAATTTTGTTCAAATAATATTAAAAGAGCATTCAATTTTCTATAATTACTTTATACATGATTTTTTCGTGCTTCCAACCATTTGTTAGATAATAGCGTTTGAATACAGAGAGGTTCGCACAATGCGCCATACAGATAGGGGACAGTCCCATACAGCACCATAACGTGGCAGGTTCACTCCTATGTCCGCCTTAACAATATTGCAGGAGTGTATTCCCGCAATGTTTCGGAGATGTTACAGCAATATATGGGGGTTAAACTTGGTAACTTGAGATACATGAAAATGGTTACTCCTACGAAAAGAACTCATACGACATTTTTTGTAGAGAATTTCCTTAGCTATAAATTGTAGAATAACTATTTTTGTCGCAAAACTGCTAGATAACGAGATATTCGCGGGCAACATTTTTTTTCAACCCTCTTACAATTTTTTAGCGGCGGTCGGATCGATGGGGGCTTTTGACATATTGTTTAAAACGACCAAATAAAGGCCCATACCAAAATTTAGCTTGCTGGGAATTATTCCGAAGACAGATCCTAATTTCACTGGACTATGTAGGATTTCCGCACGCGGCGTACGCTGAACGTTAAATTCAGTTGTTAGCTCCCAAAGGGTTAAAGTAACAATGCCGACTAGAATTATACCGAGTAAATCCTTGGGGACTTGACTTGTCAACAAGACAATCAAGCATGATACCAACTTTGATCTCTGTTGCTTTTATGACATAAAAATGATGTTCAAAAATTATTCCAGTCACGTCTACCCACCCATTCTCCATTAGGGTGGAGTGAAAAAACTTTTTTTCGATGATCAATTTCTAATAGTGCGGAAAAGTTGTCTACTTGGCCCAATAAAACGTGTAAAAAATTTCAGCCCGATCGGATAATTTCTTCTGTGTGCACCAAAGGCCTTAACTTTCAAAATTTTAGTACTAAACTTAAAATTAAAAAAAAAAATATATATAAAATACAAAATACCTAAAAAAACAATTAAATTATTAAAAAAAAACGAAAAAAATATAAAATACAAAAAACAAGGAGCCCGACGTACAGCTACCTCCGCGTGGTTGGTTCTGGGCCACTTGTTCCGTTAGGAAAGTGAGCGAAGAGCTGCATTTTTTTAAAGTTTACAGTGCCATTCCTATCGTTCCGAAACCAGCCACGGGTGTTTCTTTGCTTCATTTACGCAACAAATATAGTCTTGGGTATAAAAAAAGGTAGAATCCACCAGCTGAAGAAAGTTGCAGTTTCTTAAGTTTGGTACTAAAATTTTGAAAGTTAAGGCCTTTGGTGCACACAGAAGAAATTATCCGATCGAGCTGAAATTTTTTACACGTTTTATTGGGCCAAGTAGACAACTTTTACGCACTATTAGAATTTGATCATTGAAAAAATGTTTTTTTCAGTCCACCCTATTCTCCATATCCCATACAGCACACATCGTTGCAGCAGTATTGCAGGGACGTTGCTGCAATATTACGTTGTTGCAGGTTGCATTGCAATATTGTAGGAACGTTCCTGCAATATTGTCGTGCATTATTGGAGTGGCAATGATCCTACAATATTGCAGCAATATTGCAATTTCGTTGCCGTGCAATGTTCCGTTGGCAACGATGGTACAATATTGCTGCAATATTGTACGATCATTGCTGTGCAATGTTCCATTGGCAACGATCCTACAATATTTCTGCAATATTGCGCGCACATCGTCGTGCAATACTGTAGTGAAAACTTGTGGAAACATTACAACAATATTCTGAAGCAACTATGACTTTGTCAAAATTTTTCGAAATATGTACATGACCGCGAGTGGATTCTACGGCGTGTTTCATTTAACTGGATACGCACCGCAATATTGCCGAAGAGTTGCAGGATCATTGCCACAATTTTGCCGTTTCGTTGCAGAATCATTGCCGGAACGTTGCAGGACTACATATTCGTAATGTTGCCGCAACTTTGCAAAAATACACACCTGCAATATTGCGAAGGCGGACATAGGACTGAACCTGCAACGTCTCTGCAATGTTATGTTGCAACATTGCCGTCTTGCACCGCATCATTGCAGAGACGTTGCTGCAATGTTATGGTGCTGTGTGGGATAGGATAGATGCACCATTTGTGGCCACTTCAAGGTGTTGTTCCAGTTTTGGCCACTTCTTAAAAAATATAATATTTTTCCATGTAAGCAATAAATGAAACCTTATATTTCTGGCGGTATACTAAACAAAATACCTATGATGTGAAATTCTCCACATAATAATGATCTCCAAGCAATTTAAAAATAACATAATTATGCACATGGCCAAAAACGGTGCAGTGGCCACAAACAGTACATCGACCTTACACCAGTTATCTATTTTCCTATATCAAACCTGTATCATTCACACTAACACTATGCATATCCCCGCAAGGCACGAGACTCCAGTGTCAAGCTTGGCATCCTAAAATCCACCATTTCTCATAATTCCTCGATCATCTGCTTTAAGCTTCGCAGCACATAGAGCCCTAAAACCAGACGCTAATGCAACCTCGAAGATCGTCGAATGCGCTTTCTGTCACTTTATCAGCCCCGTTTTAAATGATCCTCTCAACGATTTTTCAGAAGAGAAACAGGTGCAAGACGAAGCGACGGCGGAGAACAAGAACAAGGAGGAGCGACGGAAATCGAAAGGAAGGACGGAGGAGTCCTCGAAGGATGGACAGACGATGCTCATATGTTCGTTGCGCTCGCACAAGGCGAAGAAATCCGGCGGCGAGGAAAGACGGAAGGCCAAGAACAGCGGCCACGCTTACAAAGCCACCGATACGAATTGTCTTCCTCAGGAAAGCCGTTTCTCGTCGTAGCGCAACCCCTTTCTGTGTCGCGTACGATTAGATATAGGGTTCAGTCACTCTCGCGATTAGGGTTTCGACTATTTCGATTTCTCGCGTATTCGAACGCCACGGAAATTCCTAGAATGCTGCGCTATTCGAATATACATACATCCAACTTAAGCTTGCATTCGAGTACTGACATTCCTCTGTTCCGAGATTATTCTGCGTTTAAAACTGAGTAACCTCGATTCAAAATATCTCTCGACTCTATAAATAAATTGGGTGCCTTCACCCTTTTAAACTATTCGTTAAAAGAAACACGAGAAATACGTTTTTAATATCTCTAAGTGCTCCACGAATTTATGCATAATGGGGTGGAAAAGGGTTTATTTGTAGGTACACAACTGTTCGAATATAATGTGGGGGGTAGTCGGAAGATTCGGATCGTACTCGATAATTCGATTATTCGAATGTTCGAGTACTGTGCCCGGATGAAAAGAAGTCGGTCGAGAAACTCTAGGGTCCGAATAGTATTGGGAAACCAAGAATTTCGATACGCCAACTAGTGACAAAAAATTGAACTACTCAGAATAGGCTGAAATCCGTCGAGCTCCATATGATTATCAGTGTTTATATAGACATGTTGTGAAAAACGAGTGTTTTTAAATTTTTTGGAGCACTAAATTTTTACTTATATGATTAATAAATACTTATTCGGAATGTTTGGTGGGATCCAGCCTACTGTCAATAGTTTGCCAACTTACCACCGCAGCGCTGAAATCTAAGCCACGCCAAAGAGTAGGTATAATAAGAGGCGTCACTCCGGGCGGAATCTTTGAAGTCCTTGCTTGACCTTGGCATTTAAATTGGTTGTCTATTTCGAGCGGGATATTCAAATCGACTAAATGTACCTTACCGCAATTGGCTGATTATTACCGAAGTTGACCCCGATCATTGCCTAAGCTTAGCGATCATTGCCGAAGCTTAGCGATCATTGCCGAATGGGCATTTAAATTGGTTGTCTAGTGATTTCCCTAGGTTATTTCTGTCCTTGTCGAGTGACGCCTCTTATTATACCTCCTCTTTGGTCACGCCTCCACTTGGTTTCCCAATATCTGTGGCGGTCTCGAGGAGACGACACGTGGCAAACCGTCTCCACCAGAGGGCCACTGACAGCAGAGCCCCTCTCGCTAGTCCTCTCAGTCGTCCTCTTCCGTATATATACAGCTTTCGCCCCAGTCCTTTCACTCGGCGTGTCTAACGGCCGATTTCTTCAACTTCAGTAATCTTCCAGTTAGAGTTATGTTCCACATAACTGCCAAATGATAGCATCCAATTGGCTTAGAGCATATAAATGCTCTAAGCCAATTGGTCGTTCACTGACCGGAAGATTACTGAAGGTGAAAAAATCGGCCGTATGGTAGGGTCCCGCCAGATAACCCTACTGACGAGTCCTCTGGCGGACCCGGGACGAAACGCTCCTTTCCTTTTCTCTCGCGTTGGTGGACAGCTACCACCAAATATTCCCTATTGGTTGGCGCGGCAACGTCGACGAGTACAAAGTAAGCAAACGGGACACGGTCGGCGAGGAGCCAACGCGGGGCGAATTCTTTTCATCCGGGCACAGTACCTACCACCCCAATTTATATGTAATAATTCGAATTTCGATTCGACGCGTATTCGAATCTACTTGTATTCGACTATCCTGGTAGGCAAAACTTCGACAAATAGTCGCAGCCCTAGTTGCGATCGCCGCATCGATGTTTTCACATTTAGGTAATGCCATTAGCCTCCGTATAACTTCCCTAGGGCCGTGCGTCTCCGATCGGGTACGCGACGATATGTTATCGACGCTCCCGACCTCGGCCTGCCGTGTAAATATTTAAACGAAAAAGAGCGCGTGAAGGAAGGAAGAGATAAAAAAAAAATCGCGTATAATTCTAAGAGAGTGACGGATGTTCGATCGTTAAAAGGAATAGAGAGACTCTAATTCGATTAATATAAATATATATGTAACGCGGATAGATACATATTTTCGAGAGGAAGCCAGAATTGCCGGGCGCGTATACAAATTAATACATATAGAGTTACGCTGAAATTGGTCGTTGGATAGGGACACACCGAAGTAAAACGATATATTGAAAGGGAGACGTCGGTCAGATGTATCGAGACGATGAATGGTAGCGAAACGAAGAGACGGGGCGTCGATGAGACATTTTCAGAACACGAACAAAGAATGGAGGAGAGATAGGAATAGAATACGATTAATAATAGTAACGATAAGGACAACAATAACGATAAGAGCAAATAAATCTTTAGGCAATATGCTTTTTTATTGTTCGCTGACAGACGGAATTTGGTAACGGCGAATTGTGAATCTAGTCATGTGGCCCTGTTACTTCCTCCCTTCGCCTAATCTCGTTAGACTAGGTTAGCTTTGCGTGTCGCGATAAGTGTATGCATTAAACGGCATAGCGATGCACACACGCAAACTGTTCTATAAATAAGTTCGAGAGAGACGTTGGTCATTACACGAGACACGGGATTCTCTTTCGAAAGCTGGCATCGCCAGTCTCTCTCGGGAGGACGCGCGAGTGCTCGCTCGTCTGCTGAGTGTCTTACGTACAATTAGACAGCGTCGTTGTAATGGGAGGTATTAGATAGACGAGGCCTAAGCAGCCTCGATGGAATCAAAACGCAACGGGCGCGGGGAGAACGTGGGCACGTAGTTGTTCACCGTGACTCAATGATGACTGCTCTTTATAAGTTTTTATACGGCTCCAAACTTCAGACTTCTTCAGTGTCAAGGGCAGGTTCCGGTTTGAACCGCCGAACAATGAGTGTCTTTTGTGATTTTTTGTTGGAGGAACGAAAAGAGATATCAACATTAGAGTGGCCCTTATTTATGCGGGTCGAATTTTTGTTTTGTATTTCTTTGCTCTCACTATAAATGTAGCATTTGATAAAAAAAGTAGTCCCTGAAAAAGATTGTTGCAATCGGACAACAGGAAAGATTAGAATTCATCAATAGTTTGGATTTAAAGAATGTCTCGAAAATGGTAAGCCCTATCGAAATTTTGTTCAAATAATATTAAAAGAGCATTCAATTTTCTATAATTACTGTATACATGATTTTTTCGTGCTTCCAACCATTTCTTAGATAATAGCGTTTGAATGGGGAGGTCCGCACTTCGCGCACCCTACCTGTACAGCGTGACGTATTGCGCTCGAACCTGTCTATATTCAAACGCTATTATCTAACAAATGGTTGGAAGCTTGAAAAACTTATATATACAGTATTTGTAGAAAATTGAATGCTCTTTTAATATTGTTGGAGCAAAATTTCGATAGGGCTTACCATTTTTGAGAAATTCTTCAAATTCAAACCATTGATGAATTCTAAACTTTAAGGCCTGGTCGGCACCCTTCCCTGTCGTCCGATTGCAATAATCTTTTTCAGGGACTATGTTTTTTATGAAATGGAACCATAATAGGGGGTTAGAGCGAAAGAAATCGTATGTTGAAAATAAGGGCCACCCTAAATCCTAATCGACATAAATGTTTTTGTATCGTACTTATCAAGATTTATAATTGCAAATTATATTTTCGTTTATGGAACAGGATCTAATGTCCGTCGTTTAGGCGAATTCTAATTGGCACGGGAGCGTGATGCGCCTCAAATTGGGGGGGGGGGGGGGATATCTCTGGAACGAGTGAACCGATATAAGTATAGAATTTAAAAATATAAATCAGCCTTCCAACTCTCAGAGACCAAATCAAATTCCATTAATTTTTCTCGTCCGAACAGTACTGGAACATCACTTCACAAGAGTTGCATCTGCATGGGCCACGTCTCCCCGCGCGAACAAACGCATACATACATGTAAAACGTACTTTATAAACGCGGGATTTCCTATCTTGTGTTGGACACAGGCAGGGTTTGGCGGAAATCCCGTGCGCCCGTATCAGAAATAGCGGTGGCAGAACTCCACGCATGCGCGCGATGACGCGGTGACGTCGAACCAATCAACGCCAAGATGGGAAACGAAACGGCGCCACCGTCGAGATGGGAAATGAAACGGCGCCACCGTCAAGTTTCGTTTCTTGGCGTTGATTGGTTCGACGTCGCCGGGTCGTCGCGCTTGGATTGGTTTGACGTCACCGCGTCATCGCGCGCATGCGTGGAGTTCCCCCACCGCTGTTCCTGATACGGGCGCACGGGATTTCCGTCAAACCCTGGACACAGGTGATTTTCTTCAAGCTGTATGTGACGCGTTCAGTTAGCAATTTTTTGCCATCCGAACGAGAAGATTGTGCGTTGGAAGCGTGGAGTAAATTTTCCAAACCCAACTACAATTTATTATTACTGGTTTTACAAAGACAAGAAGACAGCGGAGTTCCTTTAGCACTCTTGAAAAAAAAAAGAAACATAGCGCAAAGCACGTAAAAAAAACCTGAAATAAAGCGAGGCATTGCATTGCATGATGAATAAACACCTGGACAATTCGTTGAATTAAGTAGAAGAATAAACTGATTCTGTTTTAACCCTTTGGGCGCACGCAATGTGTGGGAGGAACGCCTGTACGCACTCAGCCACTATGGTCAAGAGACGCGACTAAGGGAGTCCCGCGCAGGGCGCACGCTAAGTGTTTAAAGTGTCAGCACCCAGAGGGTTGAACATTATCAGTGAAAACTTGAAAGAAGCACCATTCAGGAGGGTGAAACGTTTATGTCCATCAGAAGAAAACGCACCGACGCGAAACCAATGAGTATAGAATCGTTTATAAGGCTACAAAAAAGCACGCTTCTCTATTCTATATCAGCGCACAAGTGTCCAGCGCCAATAGGAAATCCAACCTTACCGCGAGCACAGCAACGGAAGCAGTTCTCCGTGAACACGAAACGCTTACGTATTCGATATAGCAGGCCTGCCCCACCGGGTGCAAATACCTCCCGAAGTTCTGGGACCCGGGCAACAGCCGAGCGCGGGACTGGTTACGTTGCTAACCACAGCATGGGTTGCGGGAGAACTGCATGAGTGTGCGGCCGTTCATGCAGGCTCGCACCACCATGCAGTTCTCTCACAAATTCCGCAACGGGTAGCAATGGAACAGTCCCGCGCTCGGCTGTTACCCGGGTCCCAGACATTCAGGAGGTATTTGCACCCGATGGGGCAGGCCTGGCTTACGTATTCGATATAGCAGGCCTGCCCCATCGGGTGCAAATACCTCCCGAAGTTCTGGGACCCGGGCAACAGCCGAGCGCGGGACTGGTTACGTTGCTAACCACAGCATGGGTTGCGGGAGAACTGCATGAGTGTGCGGCCGTTCATGCAGGCTCGTACCACCATGCAGTTCTCTCACAAATTCCGCAACGGGTAGCAATGGAACAGTCCCGCGCTCGGCTGTTACCCGGGTCCCAGACATTCAGGAGGTATTTGCACCCGATGGGGCAGGCCTGGCTTACGTATTCGATATAGCAGGCCTGCCCCATCGGGTGCAAATACCTCCCGAAGTTCTGGGACCCGGGCAACAGCCGAGCGCGGGACTGGTTACGTTGCTAACCACAGCATGGGTTGCGGGAGAACTGCATGAGTGTGCGGACGTTCATGCAGGCTCGCACCACCATGCAGTTCTCTCACAAATTCCGCAACGGGTAGCAATGGAACAGTCCCGCGCTCGGCTGTTACCCGGGTCCCAGACATTCAGGAGGTATTTGCACCCGATGGGGCAGGCCTGTGCTAAGAGCTTAAGGAAGTGTACCCGGCGTATGTTTTAGATGTCGAATCATAAGTGGACCGTCTCAACGTGCTCACGTAATGTAGGAAAATGCGCAGAGTATACCGACTGTATCATGTATCCAGGACTAGCCACGGTAACGATCACGCGCCTGCCAATGGAATTTTACACAGCCGCTGTTTCAAACACTGGGATACGCTCGAGTTCAAGTCTAGGTAATCGCCGAGTGATGCTCCAGCAGAGATTTTAGCGCGCTGCATAGACGGGTACGATCATTGATCGCGTGCTGAAACATTCGATCGTCCTCCTATTTTGCTCCGAACGATGGTCGTTTTCTTCTTTTCCCTGTATCCTTCCAGCCACCCCGCGTTAATAATTTTAATCGAGATAACGCTCCCGCTGTAAGCTTGGTTCGCACACGACGAAAGACGTTCCCGCTCTACATTTTTAGACGAGTCATCGGTAATATACATATCTCTAATGGCATTTCTATTCGTTGTTATCGTTAGGCGTAGGGAAACGAATAATTGTACAGTTGCGAGTCGATGAAGAGAATATGGTAGATACGCCCCCGACACCTGTGCGGATGTCTGCAGGGGGACGAATTGTTATGCTGGTGGTCTGAAATTCGCACCTCGAGTAATTTTTTAGCGCGTTTATGATTGTTTTGCGACGTGTGTACGAGCGGAGGATCGGTGACACTATGCGAAACGCGGGCGAAGATATATTTTAATATTTTGCGAGCGTTCGAAACGTTTGATTGCAGTATTACGATGGGCGATAAGCTTTCTTCCTGGGTGTGAAGCTCCGTGTTCGTTTAACCCTCAGTGAGTACCATAGGTTTTGTAGGGATTTTGGTCACGCGGAGACTGCGTGGCTAGCCTTTGAAAGATTAATTGCAATGCTATTTTCGTTGCGAAAAATGGAGAAGAAAAATAACGACATTGCGATAAGCAATTAAGCATACGATTAAGAAGACTTTTATTAAAAGCGAGAAATGAAAATTCTTGAAATGCCAAGTAAAGTGTTCTTTTTTTATAATAAATTTAACAGAAATTGCATAAAATGTAGCGAAATAAAGTGAAGTGTTTATTGTTGTTTGAGAAAGGATCGAATTTATGAAATTTATTCGTTTATAATACTGCGAAATGTTCACCGGAAATATATTTCTGGCATTTTTCATTTACATATATCTTTTCGTTTCTCCACATTCTTATCATAAGAGGCAAATTCTTCATATTTTATTATTATTAACTGTTGCGTGTTCAGCACTTGGCGCGCTAAAAATTTGAAAAATTGAAAAATAATGTGATTAATTTTATTCGATCTTTGGTTTCCCTTTGGATTGGATTCAATCGTGAAGAAAAATATAAATATTACGTTTTCGAGTCTAATGGACCCCATAGTACGTCTGAGGGTTAAAGAATAATGGAGTACTTAAATCTTCAACCAAAGAATAATTATTGTTAATGAATAATCATATACGAAGTATATATATTTCGTTTATTTTGATCACATTAATGGCTCCGTCGGTTTTGAGGGTACGAAGCAATGTGTGAACAAGGAATTTGTATTTCTTTTTTTATGGGGACACAGAAAAACTCAGGTGTACAATGAGGCCTCTAACGTAAGACACCAAAAGATATAATAAGGAGAAATTTTATACCATGTACTTATCATTCCTTCAAAAATGATTGATGATAATATTTAAAATTCAGTCAATTCTCCACCGAAATATATAGGAAATATTTCGAGTATCTTTTAAAACGAACCTTCTTCTGGGAAATACAAATATGTCGAACTCTTCCATTTTCTACAAGTCACCATTTTCGCACTTAAAAAATCATTAAAAAAATCATCGACTTGTCACGCACAATGAAATCCATCCATTTCTAATACTTAGAATACTGCGGTACAAAAGAAAATCCTGATAATTCTGACGTACGCTGCAAGGATTATTTATAATATCCCCCTTTCGAAGCAAGTAGCATCGCTCTCACCACTCTCTTTCGTACCCCAAAAGCGAATGAGTGATTAAAGTGTTCCAGATAAAAAGACTCCCCCGCATTTAATCATACAAAAAAATCTCTCAAAATCAAGGATCGTTTCGATTTGAATTGTCAGAAGCATTACGCCATCGTAAGCAATACGTCTTGCGTATCCTTATTGCGATGCATTCGCAACAATGTATGCGCAATATTACAGCCTCCCCCGACACTTCATTTCGCGCGAGAACTTCCGGGTTGATCCTCGTACAGGCGCGACACACCGATCGTATGATATTGTTATCGTGTTACATTTACTGTTCGCGTCGTTCAGAATCCTGTACGAGGGTCGCGCACGATTTTAGGATATGTATACCCTCGCCTCTCTGAGCGTTATCATTTCTCGTACCTGTTATACGATGCTGGATCTCCACGCCTTGTAACCGCTTGGGGCCTCTGGAGCAAAAGTGAAATGAGAATCAATGTCTTCTGTGAACTAACATAGTAGGGCGTAGAAAGTTCCTAGGGAAACTGTACAGGACGTGATTTATTATTTACTACCGTATAATTATACAGTTAGCACAATTAGCGGTGAAAACGTATAGTACAAAGGGAGAGCCACATCGTAGATCGCGCGCGGCATCGGGCGAGCCGATCAGGTCGTGGGGGACAGCGAAGCGATGGAATCGCTCGAATGGTTACACGGTTCCGTAGGTCTCGTCGTGAGGTCGCGAAAAAAAAAAAAGAAAAAAAGACATTTCATTTGTTCCGCGCTGACTCGTGCTTCGAACTTTTCGATATTTCGTTGGAGACTCAGCGAGACTGGTGGATGTGAACGTGGGATAATTTAATGTATCCAATTCTGTTATTATTAGGTATTTAGAAGAAGAGTACAAGCATTCGAACAATGTGAAATTATCGATCATTCTTCCCTGTCCTCTGCGTCTGCGAAGGGGCCAAGTGCCCCAGCTCCAGATTGTTCGACGTGTACAGTCAATTCGGGATTATGCAACGCGGTTACGCAGCAGACTCTTCAGCGCGATATCGAAATGTTTCAAGCGCCAGCTAATCAGATTTAGTCGACCGGTCACGTATATATATTATTTCCGAATTTCTAAGGCCTAGCATCGTAGTTATAAGGCGAGTAGTATGTAAAAGCGAATAAAGTTGTAACTTGCCAGTTTTTCGTTCGTACGAGAGTATCTCTTTAACAGTCATCATGTGGGGCATGGAAGTTTCTTATGATTTAACATGCCTGCACTTAACACCCTCCATGTTTCCCACCCTTCCACCATTCCCGTACATTCATTCGTTTTTTGCTTAACACTTAATGGTGAGCTGCTGACCATTTGAACGTTCAGTGTGCACTCTGTGCGGGACTACTCCAGTCGCATCTCTTAACTATGGTCGCCGAACGCCTATGGGAGTTCCCCGCACACGCTCCATTCGCTGAACGAACGCAAATGTATGTGTCCATAGCGATTTCTATGTTGTCTGTTAACTCTTCATAAAAGTATTGCCACTGGATAGGTGAGGCTTTCTTGGTGAAAATGAAACCAAACACGATATTATTCGGGCTATTTTTAATTATACGTAAGTTTAGACTTATTATCATCAGAAGCTCATCAATCCATTGTCGATATCTATAGTGAGCATCTAACAAGGCATGTAAAGATTAAAAATTAGGGTCGACTGCTGCGCGAGCGAAGCATCGCCGAGGCAGCGAAACGCAATGCGAACTCTGAGCTTGATTTGCTTTCAAAGTAAACATCCGGGAGCTCCCAAACAATGTACCTTCCATACTTTCCAGAAAGTATCGTCGCGCGAACACGCCAAAACCGTGCACGGGTAGTCCAGTGAAATTAGACGGAAATCTGCCCTATCTACGGAATAATTCCCAGCAAGCTAAATTTTGGTATGGGCCTTTATTTGGTCGTTCTAAACTATATGTCACAAGTCCCCATTGATCCGACTGCCGCTAAACATTTTACAGAGGGTTGAAAAAAACAACTGTTTTTCGCGAATATCTCGTTACCTAGCAGTTTTGCGCCAAAAATAGTTATTATACAATGTATAGCCTAGGAAATTCTCTATAAAAAAGGTCCTATGAGTTTTTTTCGTAGGAGTAACCATTTTCATGTATGTCGGGTTACCAAGTTTCAACCCCCATACTTTTGACAAGGGAAGATCCCGAACCCGGAAATTCTGAAAATTATGAAACTGTAAATAGGTAGGGGAAGTCCTCCTGAGTACAACGCAATTTCGTTTGCTGCTCAAATTCACTCTAAGGGGGTGCAATTGACCCCTGAAAATCCGTTTTTTTTTCGATTTTGTGTTATAACTCACGAACCGTAAGAACTGTAAGAACTATAATTTATCAAATGATAGTCCTAATTAAAAGAAGTAACTTTTTCCTGAACACTTTTTTTCTATCTCCTAGAGTCGCGAGTAATAATACAAAATAAAAAAATTTTCAGGGGTCAATTGCACCCTCTTGGAGTGAATTTGGGCAGCTAACGAAATTGCGTTGTACTCAGGAGGACTTCCCCTACATATTTACAGAGTTTCATAATTTTTTGAATTTCCGGATTCGGGATCTTCCCTTGTCAAAAGTATGGGGGTTGAAACTTGGTAACCCGACACACATGAAAATGGTTACTCCTACGAAAAAAACTCATAGGTCCTTTTTTATAGAGAATTTCCTAGGCTATACATTGTATAATAACTATTTTTGGCGCAAAACTGCTAGGTAACGAGATATTCGCGAAAAACAGTTGTTTTTTTTTTAACCCTCTGTAAAATGTTTAGCGGCAGTCGGATCAATGGGGACTTGTGACATATAGTTTAGAACGACCAAATAAAGGCCCATACCAAAATTTAGCTTGCTGGGATTTATTCCGAAGACATATCCTAATTTCACTGGACTAGGGATGCAATTCCCTCGCACGCCACGCAAAGTGTTGAAAATTTCGAGAGTCGTCGGATCGACTTCGTTCCTTTCCCAGATTGTAGATCTCGATAGAAGGTCTTACGCGTTACTGTACAATTAATAACTTAGCCGAAAGAATAGAGTTTTCTGGCGGAGTATGGTACCACCAACTCCACTTATGTAATCCAGAAATGACTTTCAACCACCACCGACGCCACTGAAAGTGTTAGAACATTTTTATTTGAATTTCGTTATCATTTACAATCTTCTACCGTGCCCAGCAGTCACGGTATCATTACCATGCGATATGTTATCTGGTGATGCCTGCGTGTTTGTGGTGATGGAAAATCAAGGGAGTACATATGCCAGGAAGTTGCTTTATTGCAGTTGCTTTCGCTATACAAGGATCGCGTATTATTAACAGAGAGTGAAGACAAGGTATCCCGTGAATCGCCAAGGTATATCCCTATCTTTTGCTTTCCAGAAGCAAAAGTTTTCGATTGTAGTCTAGCTCGAGGCCGGTGGTGCATTTACTGTTTCGGTTGTGGTGCTCGTCGAGTCTGATATTGGCTTCTCCTGCAGTTCTAGCCATGGTAGTCGTTTCTGTAGCTCCAACCTGTCCCAAACAATCATCGCGCGTGTATACTTTGTTTCATTCTGTACGACAGAATCAATTTTAGAAACAAACATCTTTGTCTCTGTATCATGACATCGTTACAATAGAGTGGCAAAGATTATTTTAGAGACCCTTAGGATTATTTTTATACGTTTCGCCAACATTGCAGCTGGCTTCATCAGGAATCTGATGACACGACCCTTATTGGTGAGACACTTGACGAAGCTATAGTAGCCGAAAGAAAGTCAATTGGCCGCTCCATGCCATTGAAAAGCTACCCCCAATGTTTGCCAGTGATTCAGGGATAAACTATTAATCCGATTTGTTTAATTCTTTTTGTGTTTTATTATATTTATATACCTCAGGTATGAGAATGGGAAAATTTTTGAAAATGTGGGTTTTTCTCGAAACGTCATTTTTCAAGACGGTGGGCATGATAACCACCTCGCCGTTCATCCGATTCACTTCATTATTTATACACATATTCTAAATAAGATTCGTTATCCGGCGACGTTGAGCTTTCTCAATTAAATTGAACCATTTTTTAATAACAAGCAAAAACGTACGATTTTTATAGCGAAAATCACGACCCTTTTCTTCAAAGTGTTACCATTGCCGCAATTTTGTTTTGTATTTTTTTCGAAAAAATGGCGGCATCGCCGGATAACTATGATCCCAAAGATTGTTAAAAAATCGGTGATTTTTGTTTCGGACCACTCGTACGGGCTGAATCATGCCCACCGTTTTGGGGCGGCGCCAGAAAACATGTTCCACGCCAATGCCCGCGGACGTCACATTTTTAAAATTTTTCCAATTATCATACCTGTTTTATAACCAATAAACGTATACCTATAAAACACAAAAAGAATTGAACCAATCGGACTAATAGTTTATCCCTGAATTACTCCCAAACATTGGCCACGTTTAGCGCCGAAAAACGTATATACATAGTGTAATATTTAGAATCTTTGTAATCCCCGGTCTCACTATTCAAATAGTCAGCTGATAACTTCTCTTAGCTGCAGTATTGGGTAACATCAGAGAATAGTCTAATGAATCAATTTTCAAGTTGGAAAGAATAGTGAGTAGAAGCGAAAGAAAGTGTATGCTCGTGAAGGACTCTTCCATAGTTGTTAGCATCTAATGTTCTTAACACTATTATAGTGTTTAATATCGCGTTGCAATTTTGCTTCGCAAGTTTACCTGTACTTCGGGTGACTTATAGCGTAAACGTATGGGTCCAAACAGGCGACAGCTTTGCACGTACACGCTGGTATCATCGTGACACCGGGTGTTAACAGTCCTTTGTTGCCAAACGCGCCGATCATTGCCATCACACCGTACGGGGTCCACGAGAGGATGAACAGGAAGCAAATTGTGATGGCAGCCTTCGAACAGAAATATTTCATACCAGTTAAACCGTTGCCGGCAAATCACGCAAACAAACACGCGTAATAGACATTGAACTGATAACAGTTAGAGCAATTGAATAATCCTTTATTACAGCCTCGTATTGGCACGTTTGGTACTAAAACAGCATAAAATTATTACCAACGAAATTTCTGCGTATAACACATAATATCAAATATCATTTTTCTTGGTATTGATATGAAATTATAGTCTGAACAACGTCGATTGGTCTGCACGAAGAGACAAGATATAGAATGGTTGGTCCAATGAAATTTATAAAATTAAATTCTACTCTGATGGAAATGCCTCTTTGGTGACCTTGAACGGCCAATGAATTTTCTTCCGACTCTGAATATAAAAAAAAATTGCATTATGAAAACTATTATGGTCTTTCAACGTAAGGTGAATATTAGAAGAATAAAAATATTAATTCTGAATATTAAGAGAAATTAAGAAACAACAAAATAAGCCTCAAAAGTATCCCGAAGAAATTGAACAAGTCCTCAATTAGCACTATTTCTCCTTCTAATCCACAACGTATGAAAGTTCGTCTGTAAACCACGACAAGCGAAGCTTCTTCTTCTTCTTCTCTTTCTACTAGAATAATCGCGTAACGTGATTACATAACGTTAGAAACTCCTTGCCGCTCTCACCGCCTGCCACAGGCGGACGGGTATATAATTTTTCACGTACTGCCACAGCAAGGACGTTCCATTTCTAAGACCACTATTCGTACTAAATAAATGACTATTATTATATTTATTTTATATTTATTATTTTATAAAAGAAAGGTAAGAAGAATATCGTATGAAATACCTTCGCTATACGAATTTCAGCGCTTTGAGTGTTCGTGTTTGCGTTGCTTCGTAGACTGTCGACGTTCATCTTCTTCGCCTGTTCGCGAAGCGCCTTCTCATGGTTGACGACGTGGCTAACGATCTGGCTGTAGTAATATATGATAAGCATCATCGGGATAGCATAAGAGAAAGTGAATATGGTGGCGACGAAAATTCTCGTCTCGTTGGAGTCGGTCAGGTAATCGAAGCTGCAGCTGGTGAGGAAGCCCTCGGGCACGAAACGTCCCCAAACTCCCATCACGGGCATCAGACCCCAAGGTATGGTGTAGGTCCAGATCAGCACGATAAATAGCATCACTTGTCCGCGCGACAACTTACCATCCAGTGGCCTTGCTATTGTGCTGGAATGAAGAAACACAATGATAAGTAGACTGCTAACTTTGAATTCAAGGGAAGCCCTGTGTCCAAGAGTCTCTTCGTAGAAAGTTATTGAAAATTAAAGTACTCCGAGAGTACCGATGCAAAGTATTGCAAATTTCAGACTGTTATTACGTAATAATGATCTCATAGAGCCTCCTTTATTGCCACTCAGAAAATACTCGTTATCGATTCCATCTTGGCACGTACCCCCATTTGGAAGATAGAAGCTTTCCTTTACGTTAACCGTTACGTGTGCTCCCTCTTACAGATTTGCTCGCGAAATTTGGCAACTGGTGGACACAATCGTTAAGTGGTTTCCCATTGTACACTGAACAATAGCACTTTGCTGGCAGGTGTCTTTAGGAATAACCAGAACCCCATACCTGTATCTATCATAAGCTATTGCCGCATTCGTAATCGCGGCACCGATGCCAGTCAAGGAGCCGATGAACCCGAATATTTGACATCCCAAGTGGCCCAGGGCGAAACCAGTGTTGAAGGAATTGTATATAAAGATGGGTGTCTTGATCATCATGAAGAAGTCGCAGACCGCGAGGTTCACGACGAACATGTTCGAGGGTGTCCTTAGTGATTTGGCGCTAGCGACAGAAGGACCACAAGATGATTAGTACGCTGGAATTGATCGTGTTGCTTAATCTAATTATGCACAACTGCTCGTATAACATTCACGCGGCAATAATTAATGCTCTAGTGCGTGCACGCGTATCACTGGAGGCACTGGATCACGCAGTGCCGCGACGAGACTTATCGACAAAGAAGTTGACTTACGCGCAAAAGATCCATATCACCAGGCCATTCCCGAGCAAGGCGAGGAACGTGAAGAGGATATAGAGGAGGGCCAATAAATAATGAAGGGAGGGGTTCGGCTCAGGATAGACCAGCCAATGTTCTGGTATATGAACTATTTCCTCAGCGGGAACGTTCCATCCCAGCAAACGTGGTGGCCCTGCTGGTAGGTATCTTGCCTCCCAATGAACACTGTCGTTGGACATGTTGGTCACTCCGTCTGCCAGCCCCTCTCCTTGATACGGCTGATCAGCCGGCTGTTTTATACCGCCCTACCCCCTTGAACCGACGAAACCCTAATCCGCTAGCTTTGCTGGCTTCGTAGGGGGATCAGCCGGGGATCATCCCCTGGTTACTCTGGGTCAGCAGGAATGTGCGTCAAAGTCATGCGAATTGATCATGCAGATCGCCAGTCAAGATTCGGATATTCGTCAGGCCCGAGGCCTTCTCCAGGCTGGAGTCTCTCAACACCGCGTCGCAACGTTTCCCATTCATAGTACATTAATTCATATCAATGAGGCTCCAGGGCGTTAATGAATTTGGGAATCGTACAAAGGCACACTAATACTTTCACAATTATTCAAGCTTTATTTGAATACGCTCGCATTCCCCGACGAATGAGAGTTACAGTTCTCTAAATTAAGAAATAGATCTTGGCTACTTTAATACTTAGCGAGTTACATTTTCGATTAACGATAATCACGGCCCTGTTAAATACTTCAATAAAGCTAAATCGCTATAAATTATTCTTTGCCTAGGGCCGTATAATGCGTGTCTTTTAAAGCATTATATAATATCTTATAGTACAGGAGATATAAAATAGTTCTTCTCGTCTTTTTGTATCAAGCGTTTTCAAGTTGCCTGGGATCCAGATACTGTATGAATTTACACTATTCTAGTTTCTTGTTGTATAGGTCGAAATGAATCTAACGTTCCGGTTATACTCTGCCTTGTCTCTCGGCAGACTCGTCGGTTAAAGTGTACGCTGGGAAATAGGACGACGGGTTATTGGGATCCTCTAAACGTGGATTCGGCACTGTAGTCGATCTTGTTCCTAAACTTGTGTACCCTTCGTCGTATAGAGGGCAATATGGCACGTTGTGCTTTAACAAGAATTTCCACACTTGCTCGTACGTCCAGTTTAAAATAGGATTCACGCGAATTAGGCGAGGCCAGGTTGGATCGGTCGCTGAGAAAGGCTGCAAGTTCTCTGTGCCAGGATCCCCTTTCCTCATGCCCATCAGGCTTGCTTTTAAGTTACTCCTTTCCTTTAACAGGGAACTTAAAGCCGCTTGCATGGGACGTTCCTTCCTCGCCAATTCCAACCCATAATACTGAGTAGCTCTCTCCACAAACGAGTCCATCTAAAAATGTATTGAAAAATCACACGCTTACTCTCTTAGGTATTCTACATAATTTAATTATCCGAAATAGCTTTTGCACGTTTAGAATTACAGAAACGTGTTTGATAATATAAAGGTACGGACAACAGCTACAGTTTCTTTTAATTAAGTTTGACATTACCTCTGGAAATGGATCAGCTGTTACATATAAACACAATAATGTTGTAATATTTTGCAATTTCGCAATAATGGCAGCCAAATGTAGCACCACCGTACAATCTTTTCCACCATTGAAACTTATAAAAATCTCTTCCGGCTTGTACCTAAACGTATACATATAACATACGAGTATAGCATATTTTTTATACCGATTAAGGGAAAATAATCTATAACTCATTTAACGAATAGTCTGAGGAGAGTGAATATAGTATATTAATGATGTTGATTTATTAATTAACAAGGGAAGATCCCGAACCCGAAAATTCAAAAAATTCTGAAACTTTGCGAATATGTACAGAATTTCCTCCTGATTACAACGCAATTTTTGTTTGCTGCCCAAATTCACTCTGAGGGGGTGCAATTGACCCCTGAAAATCCGGTTATTTTCCGATTTTGTGTTATAACTCGCGAACTGTAAGAGATAGAAGAAAAGTTTCCAGACAAAAGTTACATCTTTTAATTAGATCTAACATTTGGTAAAGAAAATTATTTTACACTTCGCGAGTTATAACACAAAATCGGAAAATAACCGGATTTTCGGGGGTCAATTACACCCCCTCGGAGTGAATTTGGGCAGCAAACAAAAATTGCGTTATAATCAGGAGGAAATTCCCTACATACTCACGAAGTTTCAGAATTTTTTGAACTTCCGGCTTCGGGATCTTCCGTTGTAAGACAGATTTAATAATAAATTCTGTACGCTGTTTTAAAATCAAAATACATTACCTTTCGTAACAGTCTTGTAAAATCTTTAATGCACTCTTCACGTGTTCCTCGCTATCACCATCTTCGAAAACTTTCTTTGCGTGATAACTAGTAAACCCACTGCTCAGGTTTCGTATTTTTTGAATCGGTAAAGAATACAGAAGTTCTCCTTTTGCTTCTAAAACATGCTCCTTCGTTCCCTCCAGCGTAATTCTTGTGAAATGTTCAGTTGTTGTTTGAGGATAACTACCAATACTAATTATATCCTTCCAGCGTTGTGCATGTTCATCCAAGACTTGTACGATTGATAGTTCGCTTAAATTAATATCTATATACTCAAAGTGTAAAGGAGTAGATCCCTTTAACTGCGGCATGATTGTATCAACAGCAAGCTCAAAATATTTTGGGGAGCCTGGCAGTACATATACATTCTTTGCTTTTATCACTGCGTAGTCTTCTGAAAAGCAGTTCTCTCATAACTTTTACCGTATTTGTAATTGATTTATTATTAGAACAATCTCAGGATTTATTTATTACGATCGAACTGATATCACGAATCGATGGTAAATAAATATCTCTTTAATTAATAAAATCGCATAGTAGATGCTAATTATTTATTAAAATACTTACTCTGCGCATGAACACAAACAAGTTCGCACGGTGTTGGTACAATGGCAAGACGTTGAGCTTCTTTTTCCTCGGGGAAGAGATTCGAGAGAATATCAACTAATTTTTCATTTAATTCAAGTTTCAATTTCAACCCTTTAGCTACAGCTTCATATGTTACATCGTCGTGTGTGGGTCCAACACCACCGGACGCAAATACAACAGAATATTTTTGAGAAGCTTCGTCTACAGTCTTTGCAATTTCATCCACCTAACACAAAAGGCTACATTATGCGTAGTGGGAATTCAGATATTCAAGTTGAAGGAATCATGCTTAGTAGAAACAGTAAATCTCTTTCGATTAACATGTTTTGTAAATTTCGATACTAAGAATGTAAAATTAAACTTCCAAAATACTTTTGAGTTCAATGTGATTAAGAAAGAAAAGGCATAAAATGTGGAAAATCTAAATCATATTTAATTATCTTTAACCTTGAATTAAATACAGTAGAGCGTCAATTATCCGAACCTCGATTAACCGAACGGTCGATTATCCGACGGAGGACTTCCCCTGCATATTTACAGTTTCATAATTTTTTGAATTTTCGGGTTCGGGATCTTCCTATGGAAAATGGTTACTCCTACGAAAAAAACTCATAGGACCTTTTTCGTAGAGAATTTCCTACGCTATAAATTGTATATTAACTATTTTGTCGCGAAACTGCTAGATAACGAGATATTCGCGAAAAACGGTTGTTTTCTTTGTTCGACCCGCTAGTAAAATTTTTAGCGGCGGTCGGATCGATGGGGACTTTTCATATATTGTTTGAAACGACTAAATAAGTAATTTTAGGTGTAATTCCTATGGTTATGAACCGTGTAAAGTACATGCATGCCTCATTCTCCGAACTCTCCGATTATCCGAACCACCTCGGTCCCAAGCAGTTCGGATAATTGACGCTCTACTGTAATACTTTTCAAGCATTTAAATAGTTATATAAATAGTTAATTGTGCTTTGTAGCAATTCAGAGGCAGGTAATGAATAATTATAATTAATGAATACACACAATATCAGGAATCACTGTTATTTTCTCCAGTTTAATACCAGAAGCTCGCAACTTTTTCGCCAAATACGATGTGTTTGTATCTACGATTTGTCCACGTAAAATTTCATCCCCTATCACAATCAAGCCTGCAGTATGGGCCTCCATCGTGAATGGCTCTCCTGAGTGAATTAAAACAAACACTTGTATAAATAATACTGCGGCACATTTAGCTGCATTTCTTAAACATATGATTTATCATGGAACGTGGAATATTATCACTTCAAGATTCCTCCACTTGAAACTTAACACTGTTGAGAGAAAAGCGACGATACGCTTATCGCTGAGTAAACGAAATCTTATTGACGAACACCTGAGCGTGCTGAGATAACTATCTCAGGTAAACATCGGGTGATAAGAATTAACTCAGTTATGCATTTGCATCTCTAATTGCATTTATTTTACGTAACAATGCCAGTTCAATGAAAATTCACATTAAACAGAATATACAATAGTTTTATTACATCGTATAAAATAAACGAATATCGTTAAATATTTCCATTAACAAATCGTAACGGGGTATCGGAACGGTCTTAGGTGCTACGGGAGAAATGTTTATCGGAGCTGCATTTGTTCAACCAGGGAAGTTGTTGCATCCGTCTGCACTGGCACAGTATTGTGCACCTTCCTCTTCTTCCCATGTTTCCCATTGTTCGCCTTCATCTTCGGTTTGGACCGATGTACTTCCTTCCGTAATTCCTGAAGCTGTTCGTCTATTCGCGCCGTTTTACTCTTACACTCCTTGACCGTCTTGTGCCCTTTCAAATCCAACTATCGAAACGAAGGAAAGTTGCATGAGAAATCGCCACGTCCGTGCTATTCTAAATAAATATTCCGTCGCTTTATCATCTACCCCGCTAATTCCGTGTATTAAGAAATACAAATTCATCGCGCGCCGAAACGTATCGCTAGTACAATACTGCTCGTAAGAATGCACTTACATTTTTCAGATTGGACACCACCTTCTGCGCTCTCGCCTTTAGCTTGACGCTACGAGCCGTCGCTATTTTGAACACGTTCTTGGTCTTTTGGCGCTTCTGCGGCCCCTTGTTCTTTCCCATCTTCTTCTGCAACATTACCAGTTACCGATACATCGCAATTATCCTGCGTTTTCAATTTCTTCGTTGCTGGCTCCTCGCCTCTTAATATGCTCTCAGTTAACAGAAACGACACTCGAATCATCTCCTTAAACGGAGAAACGTTTCGGACGGTGTGCAAATTAATCAAGCAATCATTTAACGGACAACCAAGCTTTTCTTCCACCAACGACTGTCCGAGCTTACAAGCATCCTCCCCTTTGTTCGCCCTTACAAAACAGTACAGATGTACGATCGGCGGCTGGGAACATATTTCTTTCATTTCGTCCCGAGCCAGCCAATCGGGCAGCACGTCCAGAAATTCAACGGCAAGGCTCGGCAAATTCATCGCTATATGTTCCGCTCCGATCTCCTTCTTAATTCGCCTACTTAAAAGGTCGGCCTTGACGATATTCCTTAAAAAATCTCTGCCGTCCATATTGAAAGACTCGAAATCAGTTTTGACTTTATTAGTGGCAGCATTCTTCCGGAGCCATTTATAAGACTCCGGATTCAAATCGTTCGCCAGTACTTTAATTCCCTTGCGAGCCGCGGGAATGGCGAACGGTCCAACTCCGGCGAATACGTCGTACAGAACATCGTTGCGTTTCATGAGCGTTGTCAGATTTACATGCTCCGTACTCAGTCTGGGGTTCCAGTAGACTCGAGCGAAGTCCAATTCGTACGTACAGCCGTTCTCCTTCGCCGCCGTGACGGTGTCCTTGTCCCCGGCAAGGATCTCCATGGTGAAATGTCTGAACGTCGTGTCGATAGTGTTTATCTTGTTCACGACCGTTCGAGCGACTGGTATGGTATCGAGGAACACCTGCCCGATGATGGTCTTAAACGGCAAATGCGCATCTCGCAGGTTCAAGTGCACGATATGGCCTATCAGGCTGTACGAAGTTGGCACTTCGACTCCGTCGGGCAGAATAGCTCTTAATATGTCGTTGGTCTGCCAATTGCTGTAATCCAACGTTAATTCTACGGTCTCGAAGCGTTCGTACACTCCCGACAGCTGCGCTCTGTCGTTCTCCGTGATATCTTCGAAACGTCGTATCAGCTTGGGATTCAAGTAGACAACAGTCTCGTCGTTCGTGCTTCGAATCGCTTTGAAGTTCCGTATTTTGAACATATACTTTTTCAGCACCGGCGTTACCTTCGAGAGTGTAACGTCACGGAATCTTAGACACGGCAATTCTACGGTGGCCGAGAACGCCGTGCGATCCAGACGTGTCATTCCTCGCACCGATTCCGGAGGAACCAGCAATGAAGCCATTGTGACGTTGTACGAACGATATTGAGTCCAGAAGCATCGCTCGACTAAACGTCCAGTCGTGATACTATATCTAATATTAGATATCATCCGTTAGTACAATATCCTACAAGCAATTTCTAGTTACCCTACTTTCGTCTGCTTTCTGCGCCATTCGATACATGTTTCGTGCGCCTTAAACTTAGTTCATTTCAATGCGCGGAATTTATCGAAAACGGACCTAAGAGAATGGGAACAACGGACCGCTACTATTCTGAATGGAAATGTAATCTAGCTAATCTTTGTGTTTAGCGCAAGCTTCTTTCCCAATGGACTTTATATTTATAATTCATTCGTGTGTTCGAAGATCTATGGTTTAAACGAGTATTGGTTAAATACAAGTGTATAACAGTGTATTAGAAATGTTTATTTCTATCGTTAAAATTCGAAGGTACACTGGTGATAGCGGAATTATAAAGGCACATAATTACGGAGAGAAATAATGGTTCGGTGATAAATGTGCTTGGGCGAAAATTTTAAATATCGTTTACGCTGAGAAAGCGGCATTGGAGGATGGATCAGGGTATAAATCAAAATAACATCATCAATTAAATGAATATCTGATCGCACTACATGGCGCGAGGTTTATAATGCTTTAAACAATATTATTACAGACAGTATTCGTCGGCGAAATTTGTATTTATAAACATCCATATTTTACGGGACCGCGTGACAATAACAGGCGTAAATTTGTTTTTCATGTAAATATTATATGGTCGAGGCAAAATTAGGTGATAGTTACCTTCACGTTTATTGGCTTTTTATGGGACCAGAATTCTTCGCGCTCCGACGAAATAGTTTTAACATGCGTTAAATACAGTTAACAATACCACATGTTCGTTCTAAACATTCGTAAATATTCTGTCATGAAATATGTGAAGCAAGATTGCCACACGCGATTGGGAGTTTAGTATGCGACACTAGCGGTTGGTACGCGAACTAATAGTAATGGCCGACGCAGGTACAAAGAGGAGGTATAATCAGTGGTGGGTAAAGACACGAAATTTCTATTTTATACACGACACGTGTCTTAAATGTCGTAAATGTCGTAAATGTGTCGTAAATGACGCATATCTGAAATGAAAACAACTAACCTATAATACATTTTTCGTATAGTTTATAAAGAAGTGCCAATTTATTAATAATTATAATTCTGATTGAAAAAATTAAATTAAATTAAATTAAACTGACGAAAAATGGATATTGAAAGGTTAGTAAAAGAAACGCATTGGGAAACCAAGAATTTCGATACGCCATCTAGTGATAGAAAATGGAACTACTGAGAGTAGGTCGAAATCCGTCGAAGTCCATATGATTATCAGTGTTTAAATACCTAGATATATTGTGAAAAACGAGTGTTTTTAAATTTGTTAGAACACTAAATTTTTACTTCTTCGATTAATAAATACTTATTCGGAATGTTTGGTGGGATCCGGACCTACTTTCAATACTTTGCCAACTTACCACCAGAGGGCTGAAATTTAGGCCACGTCTCCACTAAGTTTCCCAATATAGAATAATAAATATAATTTGATTACTTTCACCACACTGAAAGGGATATTGCACCCAAAAAATAAATTTGATAATAATTTATCAATTTCATTTTTTCTGAAACGGATATTTTTATTTACATAATTTTCAATTCAAATAAATTTTATTTATTATCGTACATTTATTTCTAATTACTTTACCTTTCACGATTCTATTTTTATTAGTTATTATCTAAACAATTACAAAACAATAATTAACACCACGCTTTTGAATACTTTTTTGGGGTTATGAACGCGGTGATTATACGTAGTTTTCGATATTATCGACGTATTCTACAGTATTCTATAGTATTCGCATGCAACCAACAAGCGAGTCAGAAAGAACTATATTTTTCCAACACTTTGGGTGCGTTCCGATTTTCGCAGTGAATGCATGAAATTGGTGGCATCGTATTGGTGGCATCGTACGATTCCCTAGAATTTCTCTCACTTTCCACCAATACGATGCTACTTCCGGTGCAGCGAGCGTGCAGCAAACGCAGAATTTCGGAGGTGAAGCAGTCACTGCGCGCGCGCATGCGTATTTGTTTTTCCAATCTTTGATTATTTGAATTTCTCTATTGGAAATAGCTGATACAATTTAATGAAAAGTAATAAAAACAATTAATTCTCTCATGATTACAATGCCACTTTTTTACGTTATTATTTTGAAGAAACTTCATATGATGTTTTTTTTTAATACAAATGTATAATTACATACTTATTATCGAATATCCCGGAATAACCTCCATAATGTTCTCCACAATCTGTCAATTTTTAGGCAAACATAATCTGTCCGAGTGTTTTGTTTACAATTAATGATATGTATATTAATTCTGATTCTAAATGGCAAGTTAATATCATCTTCATTTTCGCTTTCATCAGACGAATCACAGCTGCTGATTTCATTATCACTATTATTTAATAGTATCGAGGTTATTGTAAATAACGTTTCTTTTTCCATAGTAGCATTTTTAAATTTCAAGACCGCATGAACCGCTGCGATTTCTGCACTCACTGCGAAAATCGGAACGCACCCTTTAATTGTTGAAACCTTAAAATAATGAATATTTCTATTTACGACATTTGCGACAAATGACACGTATAAAATGGGCTTAAAAACGACATATTATACATACATTTGCGACACGTCATAAATGCATTTACGACGCGGCGTAAAATACGCGACCCATCACCAGTGATATTCATTATTTTAAGGTTTCAACAATTAAAGTGTTGGAAAAATATAATTATTTCTGACTCGCTTGTTGGTTGCATGAAAATACTATAGAATACTGTAGAATACGTCGATTACATATACGGCCGATTTCTTCACCTTCAGTAATCTTCCAGTTAGAGTTATGTTCCATATAACTGCCAAATGATAGCATCCAATTGGCTTAGAGCATATAAATGCTCTAATCCAATTGGTCGTTCACTGACCGGAAGATTACCGGAGGTGAAGAAATCGGCCGATAATCGTCACTTTCCTAACCCCAAAAAAGTATTCAAAAGCGTGGTATTAATTATTGTTTTGTAATTGTTTAGATAATAACTAATAAAAATGAATCGTGAAAGGTAAAGTAATTAGAAATAAATGTACGATAATAATTAAAATTTATTTGAATTGATGAAAATTATGCAAATAAAAATATCCGTTTCAGAAAAAATGAAATTGATAAATTATTATCAAATTTCTTTTTTGGGTGCGACATCCCTTTCAGTGTGGTGAAAGTAAACAAATTATATTTATTATTCTATATTGGGAAACTTAGTGGAGACGTGGCCTTTATTTCAGCCCTCTGGTGGTAAGTTGGCAAACTATTGAAAGTAGGTCCGGATCCCATCAAACATTCCGAATAAGTATTTATTAATCGAAGAAGTAAAAATTTAGTGTTCAAACAAATTTAAAAACACTCGTTTTTCACAACATGTCTATTTAAACACTGATAATCATATGGACTTCGACGGATTTCGACCTACTCTCAATAGTTCCATTTTCTGTCACTAGTTGGCGTATCGAAATTCTTGGTTTCCCAATGCGTTTCTTTTATTAACCTTTCAATACCCATTTTTCGTCTGTGTAACTTAATTTAATTTAATTGTTTTAATCAGAATTATAATTATTAATAAATTGGCACTTCTTCATAACCTATACGATAAATGTTTTATAGGTTAGTTATTTTCATTTCAGATATCCGACATTTACGACACATTTACGACATTTAAGACATGTGTCGTGTATAAAATCGAAAATTCGTGTCTTTACCCATCACTGCCCATCACTGGCGTGCGCGCGCGACCGTCGAACCAATCAACGCCAAGATCATCTTTCACGCGCATGCGTGTGACCCGATTAGTCCGATTAGCCGGCGGGGAGGGGACCATCGAGTAACTCAGTCGTGCCCCACGCTGCCCGATAGATTCTGTCATTTGCTTCGCGCTGACACTTTCTTGTGACAGATAACCTCAATCTTCTTTCCGTTCAAATAACAAAAACAGGTATAACGCGCTATGTTAACTCCACGTTGAATGTTGCCTACTAAAAACATAATTGCATCAGAATCTCTTACAAAATGTAGTCGAAGTACGATTTCATTAGTAACTTACCACTAAATTCTTGTATGCGCTTGTCAATGAGATCGAAATTCCGAGCAGCCACCTCATCTTTATTGCTATTGCAGATTTCAAATATAAGTATGGATTACGACGATGATTTCTTCTTCGAAGAGGATAAGATGTTGGTTTCGTAATATTGTTCGGTTAATTACCGATATATACGTTGCGTTACATTGTAAATGTGCTTCTCTTTTCTCGCAAACATGCATGTCTGTGTGCCACGGTGCGGTGGAATAGCGCGAAGGAACAAACAGTTCTGTCTGCGGATAATAGTACATTGAGAGAATCTAACGACAAGCTCCAGGACAGTTCCGTTCCATTAACCACCGTGCCACCGGCTAGCGCGCAATCGCATCAGTTCGATATGACGGAGAATCGCATGTACGCATCGCTGTCTTTCACTAATCTATCTTCCACTTAAGCTCTCTATACATCCCACTTTCACGTGCGTATTTCTAAGGCCGTTATAAATTTCCTATTTTTCTTCTCTTCTATTATTACGGAACGTAGACCAGACGTAGAACTGGTCGCTCAAGTTCAGTCTCGTCAGCTACTCGGCGCCGTCATGTAAGTTCTGACAATGGTGCGCTTGCTGCTAAAGTCACATTTCAGAATTAACGGAACTTTAATTCGTTAATAATGTACTCTACGTTGCGTAGTAGATTAGGATGAAACATAAATGTTTTGCGTTGCGATATTAATAAGTATCACGTATATAAGCACATTCAGGTGAGGACTCGTTAAATGTTTCGTTAATATCGACATCGTTAGATCTCCGTATTACTGTATAGTTGCAACTGACTACTTAAGGTTGAATTTGTTAAGAAAACTTGCACCCACTGTTACTATTGTCCTACCCTACGTTATTACTTTCTTATTGGATTATTATTATCAATACTTCGATGTTCGACCGAATGTTTATTGTTCGTAAAAGCGATTCGTAGGTACAGTAGAGCGTCAATTGTCCGAACCTCGATTAACCGAACGGTCGATTATCCGAAGGAGGAAATTCCCTACAAATTTACAAAGTTTCGTAATTTTTTGAATTTCCGGGTCCGGGATGTTCCCTCGTGAAAAGTATGGGGGTTGAAACTTGGTAACCCGACATACGTGAGAATGGTTACTCCTATGGAAACAACTCGTAGGAGCATTTTTGTAGAGAATTTCCTCAGCTATAAATTGTGTAATAACTATTTTTGTCGCAAAACTGCTAGATAACGAGATATTCGCGAAAAACAGTTGTGTGTTTTGGTCAAGCCTCTGTAAAATTTTTAGCGGCGGTCGGATCGATGGCGACTTTTGTCGTATTGTTTAAAACGACCAAATAAAGGCCCATACCAAAGTTTAGCTTGGTGGGAATTATTCCGTAGATTGGGCAGATTTCCGTCTAATTTCACTTGACTATAATATAAATTAAGGGGGGAAGCCACTGTGACCGGTCGAAAATAAAGGCTATTTTCAAGACATTCTTTTATAATGGAATGTAACTTTCTACGAAAAATCTTTATTACCAACTGAAAATACATATATTTGACTAATATTTTATGCTCGCAGATTGACAAAATTTTCGGTTGTATGGCCACAGCATACGATAACGTTAGGCTCTGCAAAAAAAAAATTACAAAACGGATGCACGTGTAACTTTCCAACATTTGATCCGAATTGAAAAATTCGAACGGTTTCTTAAAGTATATTACAATAGCTTCAGTTGCACGTACCAGTTTTTTGATCGAATAATTCATTCAATAGTAACATTGAAAAAACATGTTGATTTTTTATACTATTGGGTCAAGATTTCTTCTCAAGTCCGCCATTTCTTCAAAAATTAATATTTTTTTAAATCCGTACGTGCAACTGAAGCTATTGTAATATACTTTAAGAAACCGTTCGAATTTTTCAATTCGGATCAAATGTTGGAAAGTTACACGTGCATCCGTTTTGTAATTTTTTTTTTGCAGAGCCTAACGTTATCGTATGCTGTGGCCATACAACCGAAAATTTTGTCAATCTGCGAGCATAAAATATTAGTCAAATATATGTATTTTCAGTTGGTAATAAAGATTTTTCGTAGAAAGTTACATTCCATTATAAAAGAATGTCTTGAAAATAGCCTTTATTTTCGACCGGTCACAGTGGCTTCCCCCCTTAACGCAGTAGTACTCCTGTATTTAATAAGTAATTTTAGGTGTAATTCCTATGGTTATAAACTGTGTAAAATGCATGCATGCTTCATTCTCCGAACTCTTCGATTATCCGAACAATTCGAATTTCCGAACCACCTCGGTCCCAAGCAGTTCGGATAATTGGCCCTCTACTGTAATGCTATGCGAATGTATGTACAAAGTAGTGTTATTAATTGTTTCTCTAATCGATAGTATTATAGACATGCTTACGAAATTTTTGTTCGAGCTTATTTAATGCATTTGTATACGCTTCGCGCGATGTAAAATATTAAATTCGTCACATTAATCTACACAGGGGTATGACGATTACTTCCGGCAATGTTGTAATACAAAAGGACAGCAGTAATCTCATAGGCATAAGTATCGGAGGCGGAGCGCCGCTATGCCCTTGCTTGTACATCGTGCAGATCTTTGATAACACGCCCGCTGCGCTGGACGGTACGTTGCAATCCGGAGACGAGCTCGTAGCGGTGAACGGAGCGTCGGTTAGAGGAAAGACGAAAGTGGAAGTGGCAAAGATGATACAATCCTGCGACTCTCAAGTCAGTGTCAATTATAATAAATTACACGCCGATCCTAAACAAGGTCGCACTCTTGATATAGCCCTGAAGAAGGTTTGTATATTTTTTACGAGTAAATTAATAATGTTAATAGTTTCTAGCGGCGACATTGAATTTCAGGTGAAGCATAGACTGGTCGAAGGAATGGGAAGTGCAACGGCGGACGCACTTGGATTATCGCGAGCTATTCTTTGTAATGACGCACTCGTGCAAAGATTAATGGCATTACAGCGTACAGAGAATTTGTATAGGGGCCTGGTTTCCCATGCCAAATCTACTTTACACGCCTTCTTCGATTTAACACAGATATACAAAGGTACGCGTTTGAACTCTCAATTAACTAATCGAAAAGGAAATAATGAATTATAGATATGTATTGTGTGCTGTACAGGGTGGCCCAATAACTCTGCTCACCCGGAATATCTCCGTTATTTTTCGAGATGTCGGAGAATTTTATTTACAAAAGTAGTGCGGTGCAGAGGGGGCCATATGCCAGTAATAATCTTTTGACTTATTCTTCAACCGTCGAATTGCTGAAGCACGTACACTTCTTATCACTTCCGAATTGATTATAGCACACGCTACAATCCATTTCGAGCACTTACTGTAACACAAGGCTCGGTCACTTTACTCCGTTATTTAACGTCGAATGACCTTGAACCTAGGTCGTTGAGATCGTCTAAACAACCGCTATTCTACTAGGGATAAAACAAATATAGTACGCCATTTAAAAGAATAGAGGTGACCTTGAAATCTCCGAAAACTAGAGGTGTGCGAGAACCCGAAAATGTCGGGACCGGGACGAGTTCCCGAGGGTTTCAGGCAGGGATGGGCATTATTTAAATAACAAATTATTTAAATGACGTATCAAATAAAAGAGACTTTATTCTTATTCGTCACGAATAAGACTAACCCGAGTCAATTTTTAATCGAAGCGCCCATGATTGAAGTAGGTCAATCATGGGGATTCAATCGTCGGCCATGATTGAACTACTTCAATCATGGGGATTCAATCGTCGGCCATGATTGAATTACCTTCAATCATGGGGATTCAATCGTGATTGAACGAACAGTGTTCTCGTATTCAATCGTATTTTAGTTGATTGAAGCTCGACTAACCTTGGCGAGCCTCGAGACTCGCGAAAACCTTTGATCGATGCCGCGCGAGGCCCCAGCCGAACGACATTGTATCGTTCACCCGTCTAAACTGGCGCCTGGAGTTGCTCGGCGATGTGTCATCGATTATACGGAAAGTGAATTTCTTTATTTTTCATCGTATCAATATGAAAGTGGCACCAATGGATTCCTTGGATTCTCACGATTAAACGGACAGAAAATAATTTCAATCGGACTCCTTTTAACGAATCGGGGCTTTCAATTCTGCAAATAAATTTTATGTATAATATCTTTAAACTCCAGGCGCCAGTTTAGATGGGTGAACGATACAATGTCGCTCGGCTCGAGCCTCGCGCGGCATCGATCAAAGGCTCTCGCGAGTCTCGAGGCTCGCCAAGGTTAGTCGAGCTTCAATCGACTAAATTACGATTGAATACGAGAACACTGTTCATTCAATCATGATTGAATCCCCATGATTGAAGGTAGTTCAATCATGGCCGACGATTGAATCCCCATGATTGAAGTAGTTAAATCATAACTGACGATTGAATCCCCATGATTTCAATCATGAGCGCTTCGATTAAAAATTGACTCGGGTTAGTCTTATTCATGAGTCTCGAATAAAATTTTCGTCTTTTAGTCGAACTCAATTTTTTATTTGAAATAATTTTTTGCCCATCTCTGAAGTTTCAGGATTCCCGAGAATGACGGGATTCCCGAAAGTGCCGGGATTTCCGAATGTGTCGGGATCCGTATTATTAGGACTGACTGATGTTTGTACTTCGGAGAACCAACAATGTCTCTACACTTTTTCTTACGATGCGTTGAATGTGTGATGTCGTATTCATTAAACGGATCCTTGGAATTTTCGGGAGCCCGACCCGACCCGTCCCGACCTCGGGTTCCCAACATTTTCGAGTTCTCGCACACCCCTACCGAAAACCCTTGCAGCTACGAAAAGATTATTACGGACACGTTATGGCTCCCTCTGTACCACACGCCTTTTGTAAATAAAGTTTTTCCATATCTCCAAAAATAACGGGGATATTCCGGGCGAGCACAGTTATTGGGCCACCCTGTACATGTATGTAATATTAATACATACAACGTAAAAATTTGAACTAAATCATTATAGTTGATGTAAAACTTATATTATCTGCTTCAGTATTTGGTGATGCATTTGCCGCGATAGGAGTAAGAGAACCGCAACCGCGAGCTAGTGAAGCATTCAGGCAATTTGGTGAACAGCACAGGCAGATGGAAAAGTTCGGAGTAACAATGTTAAAAAGTTTGAAGCCTATATTGAATGATTTAGGCACATATCTTCACAAAGCCATTCCAGACACTAGGCTAACTATTAGCAAGTATGCTGACGCTAAATTCGAGTACCTTTCGTATTGCTTGAAAGTAAAAGAGCTAGACGATGAAGAACAAAGTTACGCAGCCCTCCAGGAGCCCCTTTATCGAGTGGAGACGGGGAATTACGAATATCGATTAGTGTTGAGATGTCGCCAAGAAGCTCGTGCCAAATTTGCAAAGCTTAGATCAGACGTGCTTGTGAAACTAGAGTTACTGGATAATAAACATGTCCAAGATGTTGTATGGCAGCTGCAAAAGTTTGCAGCTGGTTTAGCAAAATATTATTCTAATACGCGAGATCTCTTATCCGCTGTTACGTTGTTTCCCGTCGAAGTTGACCTGTCGCACTCCGCGTTTCAATATAAATCTACCGGACCTCAAATGCTAACTGACGAGGATACAGATGAATTTGAATCTGAAGAGAAATCTACTAACGAAGAGCTTCTTATAGATACACAAAACTTCCCACTTATAACATCAGAATCTGACAACATGTAGCGATGTACTTTCCGTACAGGAAGAATTTCTATTCTATTTCCAGTTATTTTTCATAATACAGAAACGGATACCAAAGATTATTACTTTTAAGAAGTATAACTTATACATTATAATAGATATATGCTCTATGTTTAATATATATATATATATGTTAATTTAATGTTTAGAATAAGTATTAATCGTAAGATGGAAAAGTGCATTTATTAAATTCTTAATTCTTACAATAAAGACATGAAATAAAGCTTTATGTAAATATACATGTTTCCATGTTTTATGAACACTGCCTACTGTAACTTTATAAATGTTTTAAATAGACGCTAAACATATTGCAAACAAAAAGTGACAGTTACATTATTATTACTGACTACTTTTTAGTTTTTTGCTTGCATGAACTTTGTAACTTTTTGTCCGAGGTATAATCTAGAGACGCGGCAGCGACTCGACGCCAAGTACATGTTTCGACACCCTGTATATATGTAGATTGCCGCTGCCGCGTATCTTTTACTCGTAAACCGGCTATTCCACACTTATCTGAAACTTATTTCATTAATATCTCATTACGCCTGCAATATTTCCTAAATTTAAAGGCATTTTTCTTATGTAAACCGCATATAAGCTTCCGAATAAGACCAAATTCAATAAAATTGGTCCACGTATGACAGAGATATCGTAATATCGTCTAATGGATCAGTCGGAAGCTGTAGGTATAAGATTTTTCTTTTTCTTCTTCTTCTCCAAGCAAATTTTCGTCGACATAATACGTATACGCGTTACACGCACACCTTCAGCCAAAAGAAACTAACACATGTTTCGTTCGTCGACTCTCGGGATCATTCGGCAGGGATCGTCGTCCGTCATTGTACATATACCTATACTACTGAATTATAACCTGCCAAGTGTCAAATAATATAAGTTGTCAAAATTTGAAATGTTCCGAGTTTTTACACCATATAGTACACTGAATTATCGTCTCAATTAACAACGGAAGTCGCCCATTTTTTTTAAATAGACTTTTTATGTGGAGCTAATAGAAATGGGTTTTGCATACGCAATTATTCATTCAATTATCTTGACGTTCGAGCACGTATGATAATTTATTAATAATTAGTAAATATGTCCTATTTCAGTTAACGATGCACACGAAGACAATTATTTCAACAGCTGAAAGAGGAAGTAACCCTGCTGCACGAGCAAATAAAATAAGCACATTTTCATGTATAAAAAATATATTTTATTTTATTTTTTTAGGTGGGCACTACGAATGACGGCCACCACGGCCACGGCCCTGGCCCTGGCCCTGGCCACGACCACGGCCGCGACCACGGCCGCGGCCACGGCACTGGATTTCGACCAAGGTCCGGAGGATGGTGGCTTGCGACCGCATAGCCTGTATGAGGGCCCAGTTTTCTTGCTGGGCCCTCACCCTCCAGCCGCTCCTTTTGTGGCGTGCTACAAATCCTGTAATTAGTAAAAAATAAACTTATTAGTAAAATGTCTTTTAATTAAAAGACCTTTCGAACGTTTAGATATAGGCTAAAGTGAACAATTTTTACAGTGTTAAAAGATAAAAAGATATCTAATTAAAGACCAGAATTAATATCTTTCTCGTGAAAATGTCAGGAAATTTGGTTAAAACACTGCGGCACAAGATACCCATTTTCATTCTGTGCGAAATCTAATGTTATCCATAATAAAAAAAATTGTTCATTTAGACCTATTTCCAAGCATTCTAAAAGTATGTAACTCCTTAAAATGTGTAGGGCAGATGTCCCAATTACCGTGCCCTGTACCTATTAGCGTGCCTTTATACTTAAAGAAGCCGTACAAAAAAACTCGCATACATAAATAAGGAAAGAAATTTTTTTAATTAAGTTAAACTATTAATGTATGTGTTATAAACGATTAGGTTGCATTTTTAAACAATTAAAGCTTCTTTAAGCATACGCAGATAGCACACGACGTCTTCTGGACGTCCATTTTACGTCTGTTTTTTTTGGGCTGAACGTCTGACGACCTTATTAAGACGTCTTTAAGGCCGGTATTCATAGTCGCTACTTATTCTTAAGCAAATGCTTAAGCATGCGGCATCCTCTACTAAGCTAGTAAAGGATGCCGAATGCTTAAGCATTTGCTTAAGAATAAGTAGCGACTATGAATACCGGCCTGAGACGTCGGTATCGAGACGTTTCTAAGACGTCCTTAAGCCGTCTGTGCCAAGACGTCTTTCACATGACTGCGTTAAGAGGTTTTTAGGACGTCTGTGTCAAGTCATTTCTAAGACGTCTGTCCTAAGACGTCTTTAAGCCGTCTGTGCCAAGACGTCTTTCACACGACTACGTTAAGACGTTTTTAGGACGTCTGTGTCAAGTCGTTTCTAAGACGTCTGTCCTAAGACGTGTTTAGGACGTCTTTGAGACGTCTGTGCCAAGATGTCTTTTAGACGTCTGTTCTGAGATGTTTTTAAGACGTCTGTCCGAGTAAGTGTTTAGGACGTGTATAAGACGTCCATGCCAAGACGTTTTTTAAACGACTGCGTGTAGATGTCTTAAAGACGCATATGTACATAAACAAGTCATGACTAGGGCGGCTTGCGATGGATAGTACGCGACCGCCAGGCGGCGACCGGACCGAGCGCTTCTCGCAGGTGGGATACAGCAGTCATGCCTATAAGAGAGTCGGACAGACTATGGCTGTGTTCCGATTCACGCATAATGCAGCATAATGCGCATGAAGTGCACAGGGTACGTGACATATCCTATGCAGTCTATGCGCAGTATGCGTGAATTGGAACACAGCCTATATGTATACCGCAGAGTTGGGCATCATTCGACTAAAAAGTGATTGAAATAACGTTTCGACTAAAGCAACTTCAACTTTTTCCTTAGTCGACTAAAACTTACCTGAGTTAACTTTAGTCGAGACGCCAGAGTTGAAGCTGGTTAGTCAAGAGCCGTTAGTCGTGGGTTGTGACTATCGTTGATCAGCTGTCATTCTATTCTTAGTCGAGGAAACGACTAACCGGCGAAAGCCTTTGCGGCCTGACCCGCGCGCGGTCGCCTACCGGTCAGATTCTACAGAATCTGAATTTGTTTATTTTTCATCGTATCAATATGAAAGTGACGCCAATGGATTCTTGGTGTTCTCCCGATTAATTGGACAGAAAATAATTTAAATCAGACTATTTTTAACGAAACGGGCTTTGAATTCTGCAAACAAATTTCTCACGTAATATCCTTAATTATGGCCCGAATTATATCATTTTTGGGCCCATTTTCATCGGGAAGACATGAGAAATCGATTGGTAATACTTTTATTAACACTTATCAAAAACAGGCAGATTTTATGTGGCCCGTCGGTATTGCTCTCGGCTGTCAACGGGCGGTCTACTGGGGCCCGAAGGTCCTCGCTCGCAAGCGGAGAAAGCAAGGCGTCTCAACAATCGAAAGATTGTACATACATATTCTTTCTGATGCTTTCGCCTACAATTATTATGGTGGGTTAATTAACAAAAAGTTACGACAGTTTGCCTACCAATATTCAATGTTGGGCCTACAATTACCATCGTCGGTTAATTAACAAAAAATTTACGACGATGATTAAATGTCATCTTACAACGCGTCAGAAAAATTGCTACATCCAGAAACGTGTTATTATATTGCACGTTGTGATTTTTCTGTTCTTATTTATAAATACGTAATAAGGATGTCTGTCTTAAGACGAATGTGAAATTTTTAAAGAATAAGTCTAAAGGTCGAATGTTTTTATAAACATTTAGTACTAGATATGTAACTAGAAATTACAAATATTTTCGAGAAAGTGTGTTAGCTAGGTGCGAATAGTGGCTGGTTCGTGAGCGGAAAGTTTGGGTTCGATTCTCCCCTAACCGCGAAATATTTTTTTTCCTAAACCAAACCTGAAGAAGACGTCTTTTGAAGTTCTTTAAGACGCCTTTTGGAAAGAAACCTTTAGTTGGGCCTTAATGTTAAGTGACGTTGGGCCTGCGTTGGTTACAATCGTTGGGTCATTTGAAAATAGTTCACCACTTCAACAGTTGGCCAACGGATAACACGTCATTGGCCCAACAAACTCCCAACAAATAACTGCTACCACGGACTCTGCTAATAAATTTTTCACGTAATATCCTTAATTATGCTCCGAATTATATCGTTTTTAGAGCCAATTTAATTGAGGAAACACGAGGAATCGATTGACGTCACTTTCGCAAAGAACTGATTAGAAATGCAGACCTACAGATTCGTCACTGATTGTGTGCAACATTGTATGGCCCCGCTGGTTTCGAGCGTCGAAACGTGCACAACGTATCACAACGTGCAATATAATAACACATTTCTGGATGTGTAAATTTTTCTGACGCGTTGTAAGATGACATTTAATCATCGTCGTAAATTTTTTGTTAATTAACCGACGATGGTAATTGTAGGCCCAACATTGAATATTCGTAGGCAAACTGTCGTAACTTTTTGTTAATTAACCAACCATAATAATTGCAGGCTCAACATTAAATATTCGTTGGCAAACTGTTGTGTTTTTTGTTAATTAACCCACCATAATAATTGTAGGCGAAAGCATCAGAAAGAATATGTATGTACAATCTTTCGATTGTTGAGACGCCTTGCTTTCTCCGCTTGCGAGCGAGGACCTTCGGGCCCCAGTAGACCGCCCGTTGACAGCCGAGAGCAATACCGACGGGCCACATAAAATCTGCCTGTTTTTGATAAGTGTTAATAAAAGTATTACCAATCGATTTCTCATGTCTTCCCGATGAAAATGGGCCCAAAAATGATATAATTCGGGCCATAATTAAGGATATTACGTGAGAAATTTGTTTGCAGAATTCAAAGCCCGTTTCGTTAAAAATAGTCTGATTTAAATTATTTTCTGTCCAATTAATCGGGAGAACACCAAGAATCCATTGGCGTCACTTTCATATTGATACGATGAAAAATAAACAAATTCAGATTCTGTAGAATCTGACCGGTAGGCGACCGCGCGCGGGTCAGGCCGCAAAGGCTTTCGCCGGTTAGTCGTTTCCTCGACTAAGAATAGAATGACAGCTGATCAACGATAGTCACAACCCACGACTAACGGCTCTTGACTAACCAGCTTCAACTCTGGCGCCTCGACTAAAGATAAGTTACATCAACTTTAGTCACCCTTTGACTAACGACTAACCGTAAGGACCTTTTAACTAGATGTTATCTAGATATTATCTTTGCCCAACTCTGGTATACCGTCACTCTCGAGTACCGGCTTTTTTGAAGAAGGAAATTTATATTTTCGACTTGAACTTGAATATGCCAAAAAATGTCTGGATCATTCGCTATTGCAAGACGTTCTACTTTTTTATGAAGAAACGAAAATATAGAGCAGCATGAAAATAGACTTTCTCAAATGAGAACAAGAGCAGCTACTCGACGGGCTTCTTTTTTTTCTAAATACTTAATTTCATTAAACGATATTAATTCTAATAAACACGAATCAAGTCACGCTTAATATCTCTAATATCTCTTTAAAGAGCTGCATCAGACCTAATCCAGACCTTGCGAATACGTCTTCGAGACGTCTTGAAAGTCTCAAACAGACGTCTTTAAGTCGTTTTTAAGACGGCTTGTAGACGTCTATAAGACGGCCCAGATAGCACAACGTCTGGTAAAGTCTTAAAGACGTCCAAAAGGCGTCTTAAAGACGTCTTAAAGACGTCTTGTTACAAATCAAGACGTTCAGACCTAAAATGGACCTAAACTAGACGTCTCTAAGACGAGGTGTGCTATCTGGGGGCTTACAGACGTCTATAAGCCGTTTAAAAGACATCTTAAAGACATACCGTTTCCTGACAAACGACGTAAAAAAACGTCTATAGACGGCTTTAAGACGTCTATAAGATATTAGCAGACGTCTTTAACCCAGATAGCACACCTCGACTTAGAGACGTCTAGTTTAGATCTATTTTAGGTCTGAACGTCTTGATTTGTAACAAGACGTCTTTAAGACGTCTTTAAGACGCCTTTTGGACGTCTTTAAGACTTTACCAGACGTTGTGCTATCTGGGAAGACGTCTTGAAAGTCTGGAACAGATTTCTTCAAGTCGTATTTAAGACGGCTGTGTGCTATCTGGGTTAAGGCACGGTAATTGGGACATCTACCCTATATATTTACCGTCCGCTGTGGCCGGCCTACCCGTATTAGGTTTAGGTGGTTGTGGTGGTGGTGGCGGAGGCAGTGGCGGCGCCGCGTTTGCGGCTGCCACGGCAGATTGGCTGCCACTGGCACCTAACACCGCCATGTCAATGCCTTCTACAAATGAGTCTGAAAAAATAAATTTGAATAAATGAATATAAATTTTTATTATTTAATTTTTCTGTAACTTTATCGTTAATAAAACTTACCATCTAATGGGTGGTCCTCCGCTTTTTTCTACAAAAATTAATAAACAATTAATTAGTAAAAAAAAGATCAATTATTATACAATTGGAAATTAGGAAATATAAAAATTTGAAAACTGAAATAGTGTACGATGCGAAATTAAAAATTACATTACATTACATTACAAAATATGTTTCTTCTCATTACTTCACGAGCCTTTCAATTATTCAATCATACAAAAAACTGTAACGTATTATAACTTTATTTTGTGAACGATTCGCACGTGTAAGTAGTAGTAAAATAAGAAGATGTTGGACACGTTTACGCATATATTTTAACTTATAACGTCAACGATTACAAATATCAAACATATCTGAGTTGAACGTAAACGAACATGTAAACTACAACATTTCGAAAGTCTTTGGTAGGTATCGGTGGTTAAGTATCAGTGGACGTAGACCGTAACTGTATAACAAGTAATGCAACAAGATCTTGGATACATAGAAGCATATTTTAACTAATCGTTGGCGTTACAAGTTAGAATATGCTTCAACGTGTCTAATATTTTCTTGTTGTTTTACTTGCTACACAGTTACGGTATACTTCCACTGATAGTTAACACAGGCAGAATGCCTACCAAAGACTTTCAAAATGTTGTAGTTTACATGTTCGTTTACATATCTACTTGTTGTATTACTAGTTATAAGTGCGAATCGTTCACAGAATAAAGCTATAATACGTTACAGTTTTTTGTATGATTGAATAAGGGAAAGGCTCGCAAAGTAACGAAATGAAACATATACGATATACATAAATACGATTTGGCAAGTTTGCATCAGAATTTATTCGAAGTGACGAATAAAAGTGGCAAACGCGGGTAACGAATAAAACTGAGGAATAAAACTAACAAATAAAAATAAATTCTCACGATTAAAACTAACGAATAAAAATAAATTCTCACGGATAAAACTAACGAACACATATAACTGGGGACTATCTATACTCGATTTTATTTAAATAACGGTTTTGCCCGACTCTGTTATGAGTATATGAATAGTATGTTTATTACTTACATTTTCTTTTGTCGATTGCGTGTTCATTTCAATGTTGACTAAAATAAAAACATAGAAAGTTAGTAAACCGAAAGTAATGCAAGAATAGGATATGAAATTTTGTTTCTTTTCATTGCTACGTACCTTTCACGACGCTTGCCAATGCTTGCCAATAAGACAATGACGATACAACGGTCGTAGGTAAAGGGCCTTAGCAACTCCTTAGCAACGGAAGCACAGACACGATTCGGTAATTCCCGCGTGCTTCAAACGTAATTACCGTTTAGTACCACAATTTATAGCAGTGGCGGGATAAGCATGTGACGTCAACCAATCAACGCCAAGATGAGAAACGAAACGTCGCCAGCGCCTAGCTAAGGCCGGTATTCATAGTCGCTACTTATTCTTAAGCAAATGCTTAAGCATGTGGCATTAGTGGTGGAGAACTATCGATAGTCGGCACTATCGATAGTTTCCGATAGTTGGACCATTAACCATCGATAGTTATCGATAGTTATCGATAGTGGTGGTATGAGCCAATACATATTTGTACCCAGATAGCACACAGCCGTCTAAAGCAGTGATGCCCACCAAGATAGCATAGCACACCTCGTCTTAGAGACGTCTAGTTTAGGTCTATTTTAGGTCTGAACGTCTTGATTTGTAACAAGACGTCTTTAAGACGTCTTTAAGACGCCTTTTGGACGTCTTTAAGACTTTACCAGACGTTGTGCTATCTGGGCAGTGATGCCAGAATCGTGGGACGTGGGACAAATCCTTACCCCCACTATGACCTACCGTCGTCTCCCACTATGGCCTACCGTCGTCCCCCACTTTCTTCCCATCGCACTGCACACAAGCATATCCCTACTCCTGTCCGTGTGCGCTGCTTGTTCGGCTGCCGAGCTTTACTAGCTACTAGGGTTAGTAGAGGATGCCGCATGCTTAAGCATTTGCTTAATCTTAAGACACGTTTGTGAATACCGGCCAATAATTTACAATAAAATTTGAACTTCAAGTAGAGATGATGACGATACATCGATGTTTTTACAATCGATATTTGAAGATCGATATGTACATTGAAACCACCGATGTTTTTCTAATAGATGTCGATGTTTTTGGATATTATTATGCTAATTAGATATCATATTTCTGGGATAAAAATGATTTTTTCAAGTTTAATGCTCTATCAGCTTTAGGAGCAGTTCTGGAGCAAAGTCAGAACTGCACGGATTACTAACCTACGATTTTCGATACCGATAACTATCGATAGTGAAAATAAACTATCGATAGTTTTCGATAGTGAGGACCATCGATAACTATCGATAGTACCATCGATAGTTCTCCACCACTATGTGGCATCCTCTACTAACCTGGTAGCTAGTAAAGGATGCCGAATGCTTAAGCATTTGCTTAAGAATAAGTAGCGACTATGAATACCGGCCTAAGGGCGGTATTTTCAGTCGCTACTTATTCTTAAGCAAATGCTTAAGCATGCGACATCCTCTACTAACCTAGTAGCTAATAAAGGATGCCGAATGCTTAAGCATTTGCTTAAGAATAAGCAACGGCTGAAAATACCGCCCCAAGTGAGGCCGCATTGAGCGCATGAAATTGGTGGCATCGTACGATTCCCTAGAATTTGTTTCACTTGCGTTGCATGAGGCGCGCAGGAACTGCAGGAACTCGGAGTTGCAGCAGTTCCTGCGCGCCTCATGCCCATGCACCGCAAGTGACACAAATTCAGGGATGCCAGGCAGTGATCATGGACCTGAAGGACAGTGCATGAGCTAGACTTATAGACGCGGGGGTGTAAGCGAAAGACGCAAGGGGAATCAAGCTGTTTCTGCCATCTTGTTATGATATACTAGTGGTGCCATCTATGTCATACGGTGGTAAACTTTGAAACTTTACACTTGCATTCAGGGACTTAATAATGCTCATACCGGTATTTCGCCAATACAGCTATACCGAAACCGATATCATACCGAAAAAGATAAATACCGAAACCGATATCATACCGAAAAAGATAAATACCGAAAACAATCGGTTTTCGGAATTACCGGTAACCGAAATAAATACCGGTATTTTTTCGGTACTCTTCTCGGTGAACACCGAAACCTACCATGTTACTGAAAAGAATACCGAAAAAATACCGGTATTTATTTCGGTTACCGGTAACCTTTTGTTTTCGGTATTTATCTATTTCGGTATGATATCGGTTTCGGTATAGCGAAATACCGGTATGAGCGTTATACCGGTATTGAGTCTCAGACGAAGATACAACCGAAAAATACCGGTATAATACCGATATTTTACGTACCGGTAGGAGTCCCTGCTTGCATTACTCAGGTTTCATAAATTGATCAATGTTTTTATAAATCCTACTAATATAATAAATGCGAAAGTGTGTTTGGATGTTTGTTACTCAATCACGTCACAACTACGCTACGGATCTTTCTGAAATTTCGTATACATGTAGTTTAGGACCGGGAATAACACATAGGATACTTTTTATCCCGATTGATTGCATAATTTCTGTAGGAGAAGGAATATCTTACTAATCCTACTATCCTACTAATCCTACTAATCCTACTACTAATAATAATATAATATTATAATATATAATATAATATAATAATATAATATAATAAATGCGAAAGTGTGTTTGGATGTTTGGATGTTTGTTACTCAATCACGTCGGAATTACGAAACGGATCTTTCTGAAATTTTGAATATACGTAATCTAGGAACAGGAATAGCATACAGGATACTTTTTATCCCGATTTTTTTACCCGATCTGAACCAAATTTAGCATAATTACTCTCTAGAACCCTGCGGAAAATATAGGCTACCATGAAATCTGGACATACCACTCTTTCCCCCTTATTTCACCCCCTTGACACTCCGTGATAATCGAAGTTTTACCCGGGCAACGCCGGGTACTTTAAGCTAGTAATACATATTTATACGAATTGTAATACATAGGGTGGATGAAAATACGTTATATTTAATTGCCAGAAAATAACTATATATATAATGGGCTATAGAGTGCACTACTAGTATATCATAACAAGATGGCTATACAGGCGATTCCCCTTCCGTCTTACGAATAAACCCCCCGCAACTAGGCACTGTCCTTCAGGTCCATGAGACGGAAGGGGCTGCGATGTGAGGGACGACTGGTGGTGTCCTCTACAGCCGAATATAAATTTTAGAAATAGCGTCCTTCATTCCCACACAGCACACGACGTCCCGAGGACGTCTGTTTTAGGTCCCTTCTAGGACTTTAGGTCTGAATGTCCCGATTGGTAACAAGACGTCTGTGGGACGTCTATAGACGGCTTTGGGACGCTTTTGGGACGTCGGTAACTACAGTGGCGCCCTCTGTACAAAGTCCTAAAGACGTCCTTGGGACGCATTTGGGACGCGTTTGGGACGTGTTAAATACGTCTTTGGGACGGCCTTGGGACGCTTTGAGGACGTCGTGTGCTATTGTAGGGATCCGATAAGGTTCATCGACATATGCCACCGGAGGGCTACCCGGCTCGAGAGTTTCTCGCTGGTGTTCCATCGCCCTCCGGTTGGTATATATAAGAGTTCTGTCCCAGTCCTGATACACAGCTTGTCTAAGTCAGGGTTCCGCCAATACCTGGGCATTCATTTGGACGAAAGAATACTGCTTAATAAGCACGTCGACATACAATTAGATAAGGCAAAAAAAGCTTTTCGCACCAATAGTAGGCTATTCTACTCCGACTACCTGAATCAAAAAATTAAAATAACCTGTTATATGCTTTTGATTCGACCTATTCTCACATACGGTTGCCCAGTGTGGTACAACGTCAGCCCTCACATGATGGAAAAATACCGCAAATTCGAGAGAAAATGTATAAGGGCGTGTACAAATGTTTACAGAAGCTATAGATCAAATTTCAAACAATACGAAAACTGCAATAACTTGTATAACATAGCAGGGATTTCCAGAATAGACTGCCACATCATTAAATTGGTGAGGGACTACTTTGCAAATATCTCTAACATCAACAACAATGGTCTCATCAGGAGCGCCGTATATCCCAACGACGAGTACTATAAGAGTACATTACTATCAGGCAACATCCCCCCCGAAGCGTTTATATACCTAGATAAAACAAATAGAATTACAGATAGAAATAATATCCCAACAATCTACCACATAAAAAGAAGGTCCTCCGACAAAAGAATAAGGTACGATCCAGACATAGACTGTCTAAACGACAATACTGACAAAGTATATATAACGGACATACCAAAAATTGACATGTTAGACAAATACCACTCTAACACCAAAAAATACTGGTGGAGGGAGGTCACCCCTACAGGCTACGATTAGCCCATCCTTAAAGACTGATTAGTGCGACTTATTAGAAATACCGTACATCGAGTGAGATGATAACTGTTTATACATCTTTTTAAGCCAAACAGGCGTTGTAAATATGTATATAGTTTGTACATAGTTAGCCTTTTTAAGGAGTTATTGTAAACGGGTGAATGCGAGTGTGTTGTGTGTGTGTGTGCGAAGTTACTCATTAGATATAAGTATACAACCTTTTTACATGAGACCAGAAATTTAAGGACCCGGTTTTTCTTTTTTCGCGGAACTGATTCGTTCCTTTTCCGGATCTGATTCACGAATACACTACCCACCCTAAATAGGGAGAAGGGGATAAGAATAAAAACCAAAATAATAATGATAATAAGTTAAAATACTCTATTGGATTGCGAGCGTCGTTTCTCTACGACCTGTTAACCCATGTATGACACATTAGTTGTTTTATTTTTAAGTAGATTATTCGCTACATTTGTACAAGTGACTCTACATACTCTGTACTAAAACGAATAAAACATTTAAAAAAAAAAAAAAAAAAAAAAAAAAAAAAATCAGGGTTCCGCCAGGTAAGCCTTACTGACGAAAGTCCTGTGGGGGGACCCGGGCGAAAGGCTTAATTCATCGATAAAAATAGGTCTTAATTACGTTTTTCGAACGCCTGTGTTCAGTCCTAATCCATGCGCTTAAAAGACGGGTGGTACCCCCCCAGGACCACTTTTTTGTAATATTCGTCGTTCAGAGGACGTATATAAGCCGTTCGTGGGAAATTCGGGACGTCCCGAACGACTGGGATGGACGTCCCTGGGACGCTTTTAGGACGGCTGTATGCTGTGTGCGAGACGTACCTGGGACCACTTTTTTGGTAACATTCGTTGTTCAGGGGACGTATATGTATAAGCCGTTCGTGGGAAATTCGGGACGTCTCTGGGACGTCCGGTACGACTGGGACAGACGTCCCTGGGACGCTTTTAGGACGGCTGTGTGCTGTGTGGGTTGGTATAGCCTTGTGACGCCATTGTGCAAAACGGTGGAAAACAGTGTAAAAGCATTGCAAAGTAACTTGTATGCGTGTAGTGTATTTATATAATTGTCTTAATATTTGGGATACTTTCGAAATTACGTAAGTAATATTAAATTTTCTAGTAAAATAGTAAAAGTATTGTATTTGAAGGTTAAAAATTTATATATAATGGTTTTGCCAGAAGAAATTTTCCACGGTATGGCACAGATGGCACCACCAGTCGTCCCGAAAAAGCGGCTGGAAGAGGTCGATTCCCCTTCCGTCATTCGCTTCAACCTCCGCGTCCATAAACCTAGCTTATGCACTGTCCAGCACTGTCCTTCAGGTCTATGTTGCAGCTCATTTTGATTTCACATCTTTTTTTTATTTTGTAATTATTATTATCTTCTACCTTTTGTGATTTATTTGATTTCATGTACTTGGCGTAATTTTTTACTTTTTTGAAGGTTTTTATGGGGATATTACATACAGCTAAATCTAATGTAGAAGTACAATAACAAGCGTTACTGTAAATTTAAACGTGTAAAAAGCCTTGTTATAACTTCGCTTTATATTTTATAATAGCGAATTCGGTATCTCGCACTCACTCTGGGCTGGTGCCAGAGAATGACTTGGATTGGTTGATTCTCATAGAGCTATCTTCGTCTCTATCAGAACAACCAATCCGGGTCGTTTTCTGGCACTAGCACAGAGTCAGGGCGAGATACCGAATTCGCTATTGGGAAACCAAGAATTTCGATACGCCAACTAGTGACAAAAAATTGAACTACTCAGAGTAGGCTGAAATCCGTCGAAGTCCATATGATTATCAGTGTTTATATAGACATGTTATGAAAAACAAATGTTTTTAAATTTTTTGGAACACTAAGTTTTTACTTATTCGATTAATAAATACTTATTCGGAATGTTTGGTGGGATCTAGCCTACTTTCAATAGTTTGCCAACTTACCACCGCAGCGCTGAAATCTAAGCCACGCCTCCACTTGGTTTCCCAATAAATGAGAAGAAAACGTAATGTTACTTAACGCAGAACGTAATGAAGAATTTCGATAGATCGATATTTACTAAAAAGTACTTTTTGATCGTCGAATGTTTACCTGGCCTCTTGGTCAGCTTTAGCTTGTTGTGGTTGTGGTTCTTCTTCGCATCTTTCGACATATTGTTGCTAGGTACCTACTGATTGTTGGAGAAACGTGGTAGAAAAAAGGATATGTAAGTAATAAAAACATACTATTCATATATATATATATACTCATAGCAGAGTTACCGTTTACTCTAACCCGGTTATCTTTATCTTTATTCGTTAGTTTTATTCGTGAGAAATTGTAAAATTGTGCTTTATTATATCTTGGAATTCAAATGATTTTTTTAACATCTTGGGACTTGTAATCTGGATTACAAGCGGCGTATGATAGAAAAAAGTCATACATGAAGTGCAAAGATACGTATTGTTCAATTTATTGCAAATGGCAAATTGGAAATTCGGAAATATAAAAATTTGAAACTTGAAATAGAGTAGGTATGATGCGAAATTATAAAAATTAGTTCACGAGCCTTTCCATTATTCAATCATACATACAAAAAACTGTAACTTATTATAGCTTTATTCTGTGAACGATTCGCACTTATAACTAGTAATACAACAAGAAGATATTGCACACATTGAAGCATATTCTAACTTATAACGTCAGTGATTAGAAATATCAAACACATCTGAATTGAACGTAAACGAACATGTAAACTACAACATTTTAAAAGTCTTTGGTAGGCACTTTGCCTATGTTAACTATCAGTGGAAGTAGACCTTAACTGTGTAGCAAGTAAAACAACAAGAAGATATTAGACACGTTGAAGCATATTCTGACTTGTAACGCCAACGATTATTTAAAATATGCTTCTATGTATCCAATATCTTCTTGTTGCATTACTTGTTATACAGGTACGGTCTATACCCACTGATACTTAACCATCGATACCTACCAAAGACTTTCAAAATGTTGTTGTTTACATGTTCGTTTACGTTCAACTCAGATATGTTTGATATTCTAATCATTGACGTTATAAATTATAATATATGCGTAAACGTGTTTCATATCTTCTTATTTTACTACTACTTACACGTGCGAATCGTTCACAAAATAAAGTTATAATACGTTACAGTTTTTTGTATGATTGAATAATTGAAAGGCTCGTGAAGTAATGAGAAGAAACATATTTTGTAATGTAATGTAATGTAATTTTTAATTTCGCATCGTACACTATTTCAGTTTTCAAATTTTTATATTTCCTAACTTCCAATATGCAATTGAACAATACGTATCTTTGCGCTACATGTATGACTTTCTTCTATCATACGCTGCTTTTATGAGCTCTTGATCTTTTTTGCTAATTAATTGTTTATTAATTTTTGCAGGAAAAAGTGGAGGACTCCTCATTGGATGATAAATAATAAAAATTTATATACAATCATTCAAATTTATTTCTCCACTCATTTGATGATGAAATTAATTTGGACATCGACATGGAGCTGGCGAATTTTAACATGGCACAGCCCCCACGAACACCACCACAAGCGAGGCCGGCCACGGCTGATTGTAAATACATACACATTTTAAGGAGTTACATGCTTTTAGAATGCTTGAAAATAGGTCTAAATTTAAATACTAATAAATTTATTGTTTATTACTAATTACAGGACCGTGCGAAGCGCGGCATAACAGAAGCGGATGGAGGGTGAGGTCCCAGGAGCAGAACTGGGCCGTCACCCTCCGAGCCATTGTATTGGAGCAATACCGTGGCCGTGGCCGTGGCGGCAGTCAGTAATAATAAAAAAGAAAACATATTTAAAAACTATATTTTAAAATAATAAATTTTTTATTTGATACATGAAAATGTTATTTCATTTGCTCGTGCAGCAGGGTTACTGTCTCTTTCAGCTGTTGAAATAATTCTCTTCGTCTGCATCGTTAACTGAAATAGGACACATTTACTAATTATTTATAAATTATCACACGTGCTCATGTGTCAAGATCATAGTATGAATAATTGCGTATGCAAAACCCTACCTGCAAATTTGTGCGTGCATTGTCTGATGTAGATCACACTGCATCATCTTCTGCTTCGATTATCTGTATAAATATATAAAAGCCACATTTTAGTTATATACAACTTAACGTATAACTTATACTCGAAATAGAGTGGCCTTTTGCTATAGTAAGTGTAGAGACTACATAATGTGTCCGAAGGAGGTGAGAGCATATGATAGAAAGTCTTGTTGCAGGAAATTTAAAAAATGCTAATGGTAATTTAGCGAAAATGAACGAAGAGATTCAATATTTTTATTGGTGTTGGTTTAGTATATTTATTGGTGAACTAGTTTTTTAGCCTGTCTTCGCCAGGAATTACTATCCTCCCTGCTGGAACTGCCAGTTAGAACCGCATTGAATTTTGAACTGGATCTATCTGGTTCAATGCGGTACTACCTGGATTTCCAAGCAGTGATTTTTGGCAGTTCAAAAAATAATCCGGTTCAATACGGATATCCAGATCGATGGATGAAACAGGATTTGCAGGTCCAAAATTCATCAGTTTCTATCAGCAATTGCCATTTGTATAAAACCGGAAGGTTCGTATCTGAAATTGCGGATCAAAAATCTTACGGATTCAATCTGCAAATCCACAGGCTCTTTCGAGTCCGTTGCGATCCGGATTGGCAGAGCAAATAATTCACGGAATGCTTATGGGGTTCGACGAGAAAAAATTTAGCCCGGTTTCCAATGGATTGGCGGATAGAAAATTAATGCGGTTCCTTCCGGTTTTACGAAACTCATATTTCGAAATAATTGATTTGGTTCGAACACCGCTAGGTGGCCACGGCAGTGGTAACTCCTCTCGCGGCAGCGATGTGTGCCGCGAGACATAAAATCGGCGCCGCGAGTTAACGAGGCAGCTTGCTCCGTGATCAAGACTTCGATGCAAGATTGATACGGCAGAATCTCTTGATATAGTAGGTTTAAGAATAAAATTATATCAAACCTCAACTCACGGTGTAAGTGGTAACGGTTATTCGATGACTCCTTGGTAACCTGGGTAAATCGGTCGAGACACCATAAATGTGTCGCGAATACAAATAAAACCAGGTAGTAAATTGGCTTGGAAAAACTGATGAGAGTATCATCGGAATTTTGATCTACACTTCTAGATTCTACTTATAGCGAATTCGGTACCTCGCACTGACTCTGCACTGGTGCCGGAAAATAACTTGGATTGGTTGATTCTTATAGAGCTATCTTCGTTTCTTTCAGAAACAACCAATCCAAGTCATTTTCTGGCACCAGTGCGGAATCAGTGCGAGGTACCGAATTCGCTATTAGAAACAACTAAAAATTTGAGTCGATTTCACCCAGAAATATGTGTGTTTCAACATGCATTTACGATATGCAAATCTGTGTAAGAACTGGTAGCAAAATAACTTGCAAAGACCAATAGATTCCATTTTGGTTTGGATCTGGATTTCCATCCAGCTTACAAAATGAACAAAGTTACTCAAGAAGTTTACTAGTAATATGCGAGTTACTTCGTGTAAATCCGAGCAGAACCGATGACAAATTGTGCTAGGAAATGCAGATAGATACCATCAAGATTTTTACATGCATATCCGGTTTGAATCTGATAGAAAATATTTCATCTGGTTCAATCTGGATTTTACGGGAAGAAAACCGCATCAATCTGGATTAAAAATTTTTTTATGCGGTTCTAACTGGCATTTCCAGCAGGGCTATATAATAAGACGCCTAAGATAATCACAATTTTTGTTGGAAACCCCCTAGAAACAATTTTCCCTGCAAAATACGAAATTTTACAACTTTTGGATACCAGAAGGGTATCTACTACCCATTATCGAATTTTCCAGGTTTTGGATTTTTTGCGGCATCTTTGGGTGCCGAGGAAACTTCATGCCGAGTCTGAACCCTGTAGGTCATCGGGAAGTACGAAAAAAAGCCTCTGGAAAGATTTTGCTAACAAACGAACATCCACCTTAAGCGTCTTATTATATAGGATTGAAATATTGTTAATGGGAAACTAATAAAATTAATGAATAGCGTGGGAACTACTGTGGATTTTAATAAATAAATGTTGGCACAGATTACAATAAACGAAGCACCGTACCGCGGGTATAGAGAAATGTGTGTTAACTATGATAAGGATTAATACGGAGATATATGTATATACAGTACAGAACACTCGACAACGCTCCCCGTCTGTGGGGGGTACGTAGCACGTTTTACGTTTGATAATTCTTGCGTCGCGTGGTGGCTCACTATACGGTCAGAAGCGGAGTAGACAGGGCGGAATCCGTGTCGCGACAATGCGAAGCCGAGCGGAAGTCCCGTGGCGCCAATACCGAGCGCGGATAATAATACACTCACAATAAAGTATTGCGAATATCTTTCACAAAGGATTGAAAAGTATCAAGGGAGATGCGTTTTCAGCGTACTTTCTTTACTAATGTGACTTGCTCTACCTTGCAAGCAGTCCGCCACAATTTTCTTAACGCTTAATGCTATGCTAATTTGACAAATTTTGTCGATTTACCTTATTTGACAAATTTCCAGAAAGTTGTGCGAAACAAGATGTTTTTCTGTCTATATCAGGGACTTTCTTTTTTTTTTTGACTTGGAGGAAATTCCCACGGACACCCCCATGTTATGTGGGACTCGAACCCACTAAAACCTCCAAGGTGGTCATCCTCTTGCCGGAGCTGCGCGCCTGGGGGGCGGGACTTGTGCGAGATCAAACTAGCGATTACATTCGCTCGCCTTCCCCCCCCCCCCTGCGCATATGCAGCTCCGACACAACAGCCCCAAAATGGGGTTCTCCCTGGAGGAGTATTCACCTCCCCCAGCCAAAATCTCCATAATCGGCGGCACACGGCGGACCACACACCCCCGACGTGTTGGCCTCGAGAGGCTGCCCCGAATACCGCGTACCCCCCGGGAGGCCGTTACGGCGGCCAGGGACAGAGACCTTTTTTTTTTTTTTTTTTTTTTTTAACGTGGAGAAATTCCTAACGGATACCCCGCCCCCCGGGGGAGGGACGGGGTTATGTAGGGCTTGCACCCACTAAAACTCCACGGTGGTCGTCCTCGGGCGCGGAGTCGCACGCTCGAGGGGGAGGACTTGTGGGAGAGTAAACTAGCGATACATTCGCTTGCCCCCCCCCCCTTCAGCGCAAATGCTGGCTCCGCGCGGGGTCTTCCCAAAACTCCGGCGACGCGAGACGGACCACGCGTCCGCGACGCCACTTCTGGGGGGGTCGCATGATGTTGTAAGGGGATGACCCTCACCCCGCGACCCCCCGCGGTCGAGCAGTGACCCGGACGCGGCCCGAAGGGTCGCGGCCGGGCGGGGAGGCGGCAATAGGTCATATGGTCAAGTGACCGCCGCACTCACCCTTTACCTGCTCGACCGCCTTCCTCGGGAGCGCGCTAAAACGGCGCCAATGGCGCGGCTTCCGGGGGAGCAGCAGATGGTCGGCTGCTACCCGGGGGGGGGGGCCCTCTGACACGAGGCCCCCCCCCTGATCGTAACTCCGCCGTCGCGCGTCGCGCCCTGCCACGACGCGACGCCGGCGGCAACTCGCGGCTAAGGCCGCCTCCTTCCCGAGGCGCCCTGAAAAGGGCGCCTCCGACCCGGGGTAATGCCGACGGGGAGCGGGGGTGACTCACTAAATTACGTCACCGCCCTACCTCCCCCGGCCCCGGGTCATCTTCTTACCCTCCTCCTTCCGGCACTCCGAGGGGCGGCTATGCGGGACGGATGCCCGGTGCGGATCCTGTTCCGCTCCGCCTCCTCCTTCTTCAACATTACCGCCTCCGCATAAGGGACAGAGACCTAACCCAGACCTTCTCCGGACAACCTCCAAGCCTGTGCATCCCCTTCATTTCTATCCAAGCTTGTGCATCCCCTTCATTTCTATCCAAGCTTGTGCCTCCCCTTCATTTATATTAGCTTGAAATAAAAACTCTAAATTGCTGGTATACAAATATCTGGCAATATAAATGCAATGCAATTTGTTACAATATATTATTTTGTTCATGCATGGTACAACAAATTTCCAGAAACTTATGCGAAAGAAGATGCTTCTCTGTCGAACCTTCTCCGGACAACTTCCAAGTCTGCGACTCTACATAAAAAATCTATTAAAAAATTTTGGCGACTTACTTTATTAATTGAGGCAATAATTTAGTCTCCTATGTAGTGTGAAATAATAATAATTATTGGAATATAATAATAATTTGAGGACTGAATGTAGTGGCATCGGCTCATGAACAGCGTCCAACTTAGCAACCACTCTGAAATGTGTTGAAATTGCTGAAAGGTGTGTGCGTGCTTGTATACATGTGACTTGTTTAGAGTGCGAGTTTGACATAGAGGGCGGACTTCGTAAAGTCCATTTCAAAGGACTCACAAGGAGCCGCAAAATCGATTTCCGCGGGGATCAAGACACTATGGCGCTCAAAAATGGTATTTCTTCAAAGCTCGTGCAAGCTATAAATTGCAAGATGACATTGTTTATTAGTACTTTGCGTCTACACGCTACCACGTTCTGCTACCAGAACCCTTTCACGTATCGTACGCCGAAAAGTATTAAAAATTCACGCTCTTACTGACATACCCGCAACTTTCTAATGCACTGTTTAATTATTCTAGTGAAGTAGTAATAATTGGATCAGCCAACACTGAAATTTACAGTAAAATCTAATTCTTTAAAGTCTTGCAGAAAGTTGCATGAGACACAAGTAGGGGAAGCCCGGGCAAAGCGGCTGTGTTAAGCTTTAGTGAGAAAAATAACACAGTTACGATTGAGATGAGAAATATTTTTTATTATAATAATCTTTTAAAATTAATCAGCTTTTAGATAGAATAAGGAAAAAATTAATAACTAAAACATTTAAACCTATTTACAATGAAAAACGTAAATAAGTCAATCAATCCGCTTTGCCCTACCCCCCTGGGCAAAGCGGATGTTATTAAATAATGCATAGTTAATTTTGGCATTCGTCACAAAAGTAACTGCCAGATCCTTTATACATAGTGCAGCATTCATGGGCCCATCTGGCGCATTGGCTGCACTGGATCCAGTCTTCGGATGGGGGGTCGCAGTATGGCTCAAAACATACCAAGCAGAAATATACAGTATTTTCCTTATCTTTTTTGTCGTTTTTTTTTGCTCGACGGCTACAAGTAGGGCTAGCTATTTTTACTATTTCCGTTTTCTTACTATCGACTTTTTTAAACTTAGAAGCTTGCTGATTGACCATCCGCTTTGCCCCCATCCGCTTTGCCCAAAGAACCCACTTGGTGGAAAATTGGAATGTTTATTAAAAGTATGAACAACAAATTAAAAATGTTAACCTGTAATAGAATCTTAAGAACATAGAGATCTTATAAAAAACATTTAGTGTGGTAAATACCGATAACTATTAATAATAAAGCCACGTAGATACCTGAGCGAAATATGTAAGAAAACGCACAATTTTGGTTTATTCTTCACAAACGACGCACAACAGCAATCACGTAGTTTATTGTGTTGTCATAGCATGGACAACCGGTCGCTTTCTCGATCAGGAAAGACTCGTGCGGCCATCTTTAATAACAAAGTCGAAAAAGAGACTATCCGCTTTGCCCAGGGCATTCGCTTTGCCCGGGCTTCCCCTATGTCTCTCAGAATTATTCTTCGAAATATTTCTCCAAATATTCCTGCAACCAATCGTTTACACCAAATTCAACTAATTGTAAAATATATTTATACATTATAATTAATGAGGGGAGTGGAGGGGAGGATGAGGACGAGGGGGAGGATTGTGATGAGGGGGATGAGGGTTTGTAATGTTTTGTCAGTCACGCACACAACCACCTCTCCTGTAGGTGTTTCCCCCTTCATCAGCGGTAGCTGGAGCCCGCCGATCCCTGGTTGTAATGCGTTCAGCTTTATTTATTTAGGTCAACCATTGTTGTTGACACTTAGCCGTAATAATTGTTGGCGCTAGCAAACTTATACAGGTTTATACAGGAATTTCAGTTTAGGTCACTCCATATTTCATTTAATTGTAAAATCAATTCTCAGATCATCAATACCCATACCTTCCCTCTCGCGGGCATTCAGATAATTTGTCAATTTAAAACTCTGACAATATGAGTACATTTTCATTATATTGCGTTTTAACATAATTCCAAGATGATTCATCGACACCGATACGTTTACCCTCACAAACTTTCTGATAATTTGTCAATTTAAAACTCTGACAATATGAGTACACTTCCATTATTTTGTGTTTTTAAATACTTCTTATTCATCGACACCTTGACCTTGCCTGGCCACACCAAGTATTTCACTGAAAGCACCTTTATGTACTTGCAGCTCATTTTGATTTCACATCTTTTTTTTATTTTGTAATTATTTTTTATCTTCTATTTTTTTGTGATTTATTTGATTTCATGTACTTGGCGTAATTTTTTTACTTTTTTAAGATTTTTATGGGGTATTTCTCTCTTAAAGATTATTGTTTATTAATATTGCTAAACGCGATGGAATTTGACGATTAGCAAATTAGGTATAGGTTGAAGAAATGTCTGGTATTCAGGATTTATTAGAAGACTGTAGCATTTAATACTACTTAGCAGAAGTATTTTGTTAATATTTGAGACATCTACAAAAGGAATTTTAAAAAACAAGTGAAATGTGTATTTATTAATGTTATAAATAAGTGTGTATTACTGTAGTTAGAAAATACTAGTATGCTGACAAAATTATTTCGTATTTCCAATTAGCCAAGTTATTTTTAACGGAATAAAGTTCATCGTGCTGCATTTATAAGCATTAACATTCATTTATCGAACAATTGAACATGGAGAATTAAAGAGAATTCATTCGGCGTAGAAAATCATTTGCAAATCCAAGGCCAAATGTTACTAATTGCTTGATATCTCGAGTTGTATCGATCATAGTTAATACTAATTTATACTGGGCGGTTAGTGTAAATGTTGTTAACATTATTTGCCATAGCAATAGCCACTGGAATGGGTATTTTAGCGGAAAATCCATTTTTGTCGAAGAATTCGTTGGATTTCGCATTTGAGGCATTTGATGGAAAAATGGCATATAAGCCTATGTGCCCTTTTTCCTTAAATCGTTTAAATCGACTCAGGTATGTGTTATGTATATAATATATCAAGGACATTACTTCTCTCGCGTTCAGATTAGCTAGATGCTGTTTTATCACGTAGCGTGATCGACTCGCAGCTTCATAGTCGCTGAGCGGTCGCGCAACCGGTGCTGTCATGCAATAATCGTACTTTTGTTTCATAAAGGATTTTGTGTAAGCGAGGAAATATGGAAAGTGAGGCGAGTATCGAATCCGCAAGGAAAGAAGCTAATTTATGAAAGAAAAAATTGATTTGTAAGACAGCTTGCTGCAAAAAATCGAAGAAACTAAAATACTTACTTAAAACATTACATTTTTTGTTTATTTTTTTGCTTCATTTTGTATTTTCTATTTAAGGAATGTAAAAAAATGCGTAACGAAGTAAGTAAACAAAATTATATTTAAATAACTAAACAAAGAAGCAATTTTTTTACGAATTTACCATATTTACGAAATAAGGGCACATAAATCACTTGCTTGAAACTTATAAATAAAGACACATATAATTTTCAAATCATGACTTCTGTTTTCAGAACGTTTGAAGGACACGGTAACTACTTACATTACTTTTTATTAAGTTATACTGTAATGAAAACTTTGAAATCGATTTTCTTGAAATGGCATTTTGGCGTATGTGCCCTTTTTCCATCAAATGCCTCAATTGTAATCAACCGTCGACCTTGTTTTGATCGGGGTTTCCCGAAGTCTAGGTGAGGAGCTCATCGAGCTCCATGTACTCCAGCGGTGGCCACATCGGGCCATTTGGGAGTAAGGCCTCCATGCTGTTTACCGTAGCCGCGCGGAAAGGGAGCTCGAAAGCCAATGGTAACGTGGGCGCGTCACGGATAGGGAAAACTGTAGTAGTGTGCGGGGCAACCTCATGCCTGTACGATAGGCTTGAATGACTGGGATTCTTGGGGGCCCCAGCGACCCTCCAGTGGACGGTGTACAAGGGGTCCCGTCGGGGCCCCCCAAGGAACCCAGTCATTCAAGCCTATCCTACGGGTACGAACCTGTGCCGCACGCTGCTACCTACACATCTACAGTTTTCCCTATCCGTGACGCGCCCACGTTACCATTGGCTTTCGAGCTCCCCTTTCGCGCGGCTACGGTAAACAGCATGGAGGCCTTACTCCCAAATGGCCCGATGTGGCCACCGCTGATGTACTCAGTCGTCGTCGGTCCTCCGGGCCTGGAGGGCCTCGGGGTCCCTGGAGCTCCCGAGCCACCCGGACCATTCGGACCTACTGGACTTCCTAGGGACCTTTCTCCACCCCCTGGAGCTCCCGAGCCACCCGGACCATTCGGACCTACTGGACTTCCTGGGGACCTTCCTCCACCCCCGGTGCTCCCGAAGGTTCTTCTGGATCTACTGGACTTGCTGGACTTGCTGGACTTCCTGGGGACCTGGTCAGGGGTTCAACCCTGGTCCTTCCTCCAACCTCCCGGCCCCCTGGCCTGGGTTAGCGTATACGGTTGGTGCCGATGAACTTTTGGGGTTCGTTACAACCCATTCAAAATTTTATTGTTCTGCGAAGGTCAAAACTAATTGCTCTTCGTTTCTAATTGATTTCTTCGATGGTTTTGCATGATTTGTTCCCTCTCATGCATCTCGTCGATGGGTTTATATTCCCTGCCCTTCTTCATGTAGGTATCTCTACGATGGTTCTGTATGCTCGTGCATGCTCTTCTGTCGTTCCAAATCATTTCGATCGGCACCAGCATAAGTAGTATTTTTTTAGTTCCCTCCCATGCCTATTACACCATTGCTAACATAACGTAGTTGACTGTTTCAGTTTTTCAGGTTCACTCTTTCGCGGGGAAGGAGATTAATAAAATAATATATTTAAAAAGAAAAGAGTGAAAGGTGATAGTGAAAGAAGACATCTAAGGAAGCCTAGGTTAATTTATTATAGCATGAAGTATTTAAGGCCCCATGTAAAAATTACCAAGTAGTCATTAAATAATTAGCTTTGTTGTTCGTTGATGAGGAGGTCATCGCTGCTTCCGTTTGCGGAAGCAAGTGACTGAGCATGGAATCGGTATGGGTGGATCAGTTTCATCCCCTGGTGTTCTTGTCGAAAGGGAAAAGTTTTGGGCGTAGGTGGTGTACCTTTTGGTACACTGTCTGCATAAGTCACCCGGTCCGATTACCCAATCCCCGCGTAAAGGTCTGCGCACACATATCCGTTCCGTCTCAGTTCCGCGTCAGTGTGCCAGTGGTAAGAAGAAGAGACCCTCTACGCCCCACGGAACTGACAAGTGTGTTTAGACCTTTAGTCGGCTTGAGTCAGGTCAAGTGTTTGCTCCTGACGAGTTGCTCGGAGCAACAGGAATCGCCTGGGAGGCCCGAGCGCTTTTCCCTTTCGACTCGGACATTAGGGTGGTAGGAACTGCGCCATCGAATACTCGTTTCATGCTTACCTTCTGTCTTTCCTTCTCTGCTGAACTTATTTTAATCGAATGACTGCTTGGCAGTTCCCTAGATTCTATATCTAAACCGAATAAATCGATGGAACTTTGTTTCCATCCATCTCTTTGGTTTAGTAGGCTACGGCTTTCATGTACAGGGAGATCGATGGAACTTTGATTCCATCTATCTCTCTACGGGTCTCGAAACGCAGCAACCTCCTCGTGGTGAGACCTGGTAATCGGTGAGAACCGAGCCGATGGCAATACTTTAGTTGAATGTAAGAATAAAATATGTAACTTGAAATGTTGCTGGATTGTTCCTACCCGACCCAAGATCACGAGTATAGTGTTAAGATAGAAGGATAAGTGCAAGTTGGAATATTTCAGCAAGGTACTGGAACTGACGGGTTTTTGACAATTTTTAAAGTCCTCTGAAATATGCCAAGTTCCAATTCCTTGCTGAGGTATTCCTGCTTAGTTACAAACGTACTGTATTTTTTAAGGGGTTAGGTTACTCTAGCGATGCGGAAAACTAGGCAATTTGTAAGTGGCAGTAAAAAAAAAAGTAAACAATCGATTAATACGAAACTTTGTACTTTATTTAAGTATAATAAGTATTAAAAAAAAACCGCTGCAATATTTAAAAAATGTTTATAACTAAGTCCGTACGACGACATTTTTCGGAACACTTTTTTTTTAATGTCCAACTGCTGTGCAGGATTCCGGCAAAACGGCTATTACTTGCAACAAAAACAGAAAATATTTAATTATTTATGATAAATTCCTAAGCATTGACGATCAAACATTTCAATGTTTGTAAAAATTAACAAAATGACGGGTATTTCAAATTTAGGGTTCGAATTTCGACGAAAAATGAGTCAATTCATTGTTTATGTTTCGCAAAACAATTAGAAAATTTAAAAAAACGGATCGTCAATGCTTAATAAATGTAATAGCAAGAATAACTGTAAAGTTTCAAAGCGATTGATCAAATGGATCTCGAGCAATCCTGCACACCGTTTTCAAAAACACGGTTCTGAGAAAAATGTGTTTAAAGTGTGAAAACGTAATTTGCGAAGTCGCTTTGGGCTCTGTATCTCCAGAAAAAAAATTTTGTGAATACTGGGACCTTCTACATAATGTTTTAAGGCTTTAAACTATTGTTTAAGCCCCCAAAAAATCGATTTTTTTTCAAAATTCTAGCGTAACCTAACCCCTTAAAGTTTGAAAACGTAATTTGCGAAGTCGCTTTGGGCTCTGTATCTCCAGAAAAAAAATTTGTGAACACTGGGATCTTCTACACAATGTTTTACTACTTTAAACTATTGTTTAAGCCCAAAAAAAATCGATTTTTTCAAAATTCTAGAGTAACCTAACCCCTTAAACAAATTTGGAACTAAGTTCGGACGTTTGCATTTTTCGTAGCAATTTTCATCATGTCTAGTTTCAATTCTAACCGCTTGTAGGATTGCGTTCGAATTCCACTCTGAATCGATAACGTTGGGTGTGACACGAAAATGGTAAGGGGGCTCGCGAGCCCCCCGGAGCGTGTGTCACAAAATTCCATTGCGTCACACGTCTTCCTATACCTGGTCTGTGATGCAACAACCAAGGGTGCGTTCCGTTATTCACTGCAAGTACTTCTTATATGACGTCACTATTTTGAAATCGTTGTGTGGTCACGTGATCACTGCGACTGCTGTACCTGGCCAAGGGGGCTAACTACCACTGCGGGGGGGAAGCCGTTGCGGGACGGGGATGAGGTAAAAGGGTGCCTCCTTTTCATTGGCCGCTGTCCGGTGCAAGCGCAGTACTACCATATGTACCGTTCCCATAGCGTCCATAGCCCCATAGCGTTGCATAGCGTCACACTAGCGTCACATCACATTCATCAAATTTTCTTAAGCGTTTTGATAACTAAATAGTTAATTATATTAATATAGTTCAATTAGTTCAATGAAGTGTTTTGTGCCCTCGTGTACCAACAGGTCAGATTGCCAAAATTGGAAGAAACGTCCCAGATAGCACACGACGTCTTTAAGACGTCCATTTTACGTCTGTTTTTGGTCTGAACGTCTTAGACCATATTAAGACGTCTTTAAGACGTCTGCTCGGAGATATTTCTAAGACGTCTGTCTACAGACGTCTTTAAGACGTCCTTAAGGCGTCTGTAACAGGACGTCTTTTAACCGACTGTGGTGAGACGTCTTTAAGACGTCTGTGCGGAGACATTTCTAAGACGTTGAGACGTAAAGACGTCTATAGACAGATGTCTTAAAAATGTCTCCGCGTAGACGTCTTACAGATGTCTTAATATGGTCTAAGACGTTCAGACCAAAAATAAACGTAAAATGGACGTTTTAAAGACGTCGTGTGCTATCTGGGATAAGACGCTTATCTGGGATAACACATAGCACACGACTTCTTTGAAAAATCCATTTTTGGCCTGAACGCCTTACATCATGTTTTGTTACTTTGCACCTCTTCTGAACGTGTTTAAAACGTCTTTTTGTTACGTCCAAATCGTATTGGTACGGTTTAATGTTTTAAGGAAGTATATAAGTGGTTTTCAGAATATAATCAAACTCAATAACAATTTATTTCGTTTACTTAATACCAATTAGTTTTATTTGTATTATTACCCAGATAGCACACGACGTCTTCTAGACGTCCATTTTACGTCTGTTTTTGGTCTGAATGTCTTAGACCATATTAAGGGGTTAGGACACAGTAACGGGCCAAGAAAGCAGACGATTTTTAAACGACGATAATAAGAAAAGTAAACAATCGATTATTATAAGGTTTTGTGTTTTAGTTCACTATATTATGAACTATAAGAAAAGCATATAATATTTACAAAATAAAAATTGTACGCCGTACAATGTCTCCATTTAAAATGTCCTTTTTTCCGGATGACCAATTGGTGGGCCGGATTCCGGAAAATCGGATGAACTGTAACAAAAACCCCAAAAGTGTCATAAACTATAATATATTTCCTAGGCATTGACGATCCAACATTTCAATTTTTGCGAAAATTTACAAAATGGTCGATGTTTGAAAAATAATGATCAAATTTCGACAAAAGTGTGTGATGTTTTTGTTTATATTTTGTACTATAATTAAAAAATTCAAAATGTTGGATCGTCAATGCCTAGGAAATATATTATAGTTTATGACATTTTTGGGGTTTTTGTTACTGTTCATCCGATTTGCCGGAATCCGGCCCACCAGTTGGTCATCCGAAAAAAAATGGACATTTTAAATGCACGGCGTACAAATGCTATTTTGTAAATATTATATGCTTTTCTTATAGTTCATAATATAATGAACTAAAACACAAAACCTTATATTAATCGATTGTTTACTTTTCTTATGATCGTCGTCTAAAAATCGTCTGCTTTCTTGGCTCGTTACTGTGTCCTAACCCCTTAAGACATCTTTAAGACGTCTGTGCGGAGAAATTTCTAAGACGTCTTTCCGAGTAAGTGTTTAGGACGTCTCTAAGACGTCCATGCCAAGACGTTTTTTAAACGACTTCGTTTAGATGTCTTAAAGACGCATGGATAGTACGCGACCGCCAGGCGGCGACCGTGCCGAGTGCTTCTCGCAGGTGGGTTACAGCAGTCATGCCTATAGCAGAGCCGGGCAGATCATATACCGTCACTCTCTAGTACCGGCGTTTTTTGCAGAAGGAAATTTATATTTTCGACTTGAACTTGAATATGCCAAAAAATGTCTCGATCATTCGCTATTGCAAGACGTTCTTCTTTTTTATGAAGAAACGAAAATATTGAGCAGCATGAAAGTTGACTCTCTCAAATGAGGACAAGAGCAGCTACTCGACGGGCTTCTTTTTTCAAAATACTTAATTTCATTAACACGAATCAATAAACACGAATCAAGTCACGCTTAATATCTCTAATATCTCTTTAAAGAGCTGCAGTAGGCCTAATCAAGACCTTACGAAGACGTCTTTGAGGCGTCGTAAAAGTCTGAAATGGACGTCTTTGAGACGTCTTCACAACAACTTAAAGACGTCTTATAGACGTCTACAAGGCGTTTAAAAGGCGTCTTAATGACGTACGGTTTCCTGACTCAGGACATTCAAAAATGTCTATAGACGTCTTTAAGACGTCTTTCAGAAAACAGCAGACGTCTTTAAGACGTCTTGAAAATTTGAAATGGACGTCTACGCGACGTTTAAAAGACGTCTACAGGGCGTTTATAAGACGTCTCAAAGACGTCTTACAAAGACGTCTACAAATTGTTCAAGAGACGTCTTAAAGACGTACGGTTTACTGACTCAGGACATTCAAAAATGTCTATAGACGTCTTTAAGACGTTTTTCAGAAAATAGCAGACGTCTTCAAGACGTCTTGAATGTCTGAAACAGACGTCTTAAAGACGGCTCATAGACGTCGAGTGCTATCTGGGGTACGAATCGAAGTTATAATGTAAAACTTACATTTCACAGGTATTAAGGTTATTTTATTATATTTAAAATAATTATATTTGTACCATATAATTTATTGTGAATTTTGTTTTTTTGTAGATTTCCACGGAATTCTGATGCTTCTAGCATATGGTTAGATGTTTTAGGCATTAAATCATCATCGATCCCAAAAGGTGCTCGCATTTGTTCGTTACACTTTCCAGAGCAATGTTTGAACAGAAGCGGTGTATATTTCAGATTTCATGTAATTAATAATAAGTTTAGTAATAAGTATGTATTGTATAATATTTCATTTCAATAATAATAAATTATTTTCAATCAGTATTACTGTTTTAATTCATTTTATATATTCTAATAATTGAAGATGCATATTTCTCTTAAATTTTCATTATATTAAAAATTCAAATTCATAAATAATCACTTTTTAGTAGTAACGTAGATATTTGCATTAATCTGTGGTTAATAGTTTTTCATAATTAGCGGTACAGAGCATGCGCAGCAATGCAACCAATCACCACCAGGCACCCTTCGGTTGCCCTGGGTGGGGGCCCGTCCCTCAACTAGGCTTCGCGTCCCTCGTCCACAAGCTAGCCTTACCCTCCGTCCCTATATTCCTATGTCCATGTACCTGGCCGGCTGCAGCAGTTACAACAGGAAGTGACGTCGAAGCTCGCGACGTCATACATCTGTAGCAGTGCTTTCGCAGTGAACTGCTATCCATCATCCATATCGGAGCGCTATTCTCAGCACTACCACAGACGAGGTATAGAATAGACCTATCACCTTATGGGACTTCGTGTCACCACCCAAACTGTGTTACCGACCCATAACTCGAGGACTGAATCTAGCGGCCTCTGTTCATGAACAGTATCCAACTCCGGAACTACTCTGAAATGTGTTGAAATGCTGAAAGATGTGTGCGTGCTTGTATACGTGTGTCTTGTTTAGAGTGAGAGTTTGACATAGAGGGCGTGCTTTCGCTAAGCTACGCTTTAGCTCAGTTGTCAACGACTCACACGAATTTCTTTTTGAAAGTCTATTTCGGGGATCAGGAGACTAGGGTAGATGTCCCAATTACTGCCAGTGTCCCAATTACCGCCACTTGATTTATTATATGTAATAAAAGCGTAACGTATAAAAATAAATGTACAAAAAATAGTTATTATAATAGTTATTATAATAACTATTATAATAACTATTATAATAACTATTATAATAACTATTATAATAACTATTATAATAACTATTATAATAACTATTATAATAACTATTATAATAACTATTATAATAACTATTTTTTGTACATTTATTTTTATACGTTACGCTTTTATTACATATAATAAATCAAGTGGCAGTAATTGGGACACTGGCAGTAATTGGGACATCTACCCTAGTCTCCTGATCCCCGAAATAGACTTTCAAAAAGAAATTCGTGTGAGTCGTTGACAACTGAGCTAAAGCGTAGCTTAGCGAAAGCACGCCCTCTATGTGAAACTCTCACATATGGCGCGAAAACAAGGTTAAAAGGCGAATGTGATATCGTTTTATTTTGATTCTCCTTTCTCTTCCGTTTAACGGAATATGTTCATAAGACGATCTTTAACTTGTTACTCTAACAGAAACATTTGTAAATCGCGAGCTTCGACTCTCAAAAAATGACCTAGTTTTACCCGTGCTGAATTCTAATTCCTACCACGCGTAGCGTTACAATCTGTTTCGGGACTTCACCGGTAACGTTGCATGCGACACTAAAATGGTAAGGGGGTCCTAGGACCCCCCAAACCGGTGACAGAAAATTACATTGGGTGATAGGTCTATTCTATACCTGGTCTGTGGCACTACCAGTACCTGCAGTGAATAACGGAACGCACCCCCAGTGCCACCCAGTGCATATGCGTCGGTAAATCGGTAATGTAGGTATCCCGCAAGGCAGCGGGCCCCGATCTCTACCACGCCGCTCCATCTATCGGCGACCGAGGACACTAAAGGACGCCGGTTCTCGGCCGAGTCTTTCGTAACCTATGGAAGCAGAAGACTAAGTTCGCGAAAATATTGGTGGCCCCTCCAGCGAGTGTATCGCCGATCCAAAAACCCGAAACCGTGACAATGGATGACGACAACGACCAGGAGAACCCGATCGAGGATGACTACTACACGTTCCTCAACATCCCCAGAAACGTGAGCAACGGTGGCAAATCGAGTTTGAACAGGAACCGTGGTCTTTTTCCCGGTCAAGGGTAGAGATCGATCCTTGAGCCGTCCACGTGACATGCTCCATCCCTATGCCTGACGTAACCGAGCCCTTCCCGGCGATATTCCCAATTGCCCGCGGCATCGCGATGCCCGCTGGGAAAGCCCTGCCCTCGGGACTCCCCCGAAACCCGGCGAACCGCCTTTTAAAAACTACCCCTTAACGTCCCGTTCCATCACCGCCCCTACGTTCCCAACAGGACCCTAGCTCCCGAATTAGATTTACCAACGGGCTTCCCGTGGTCGAGAACCCCTGGCGGAGGCTAAAAACTCTACTCCGTCTCCGTCCTTCGATTTTAGGCTACCCCCGAGGAGATCAACAATGCCTATCGCAGGCAGAGCAGGCTGTACCATCCGGACAAGCACACGGACCCCGTGCTCAAGAAGGAGGCGGAGGTTTTATTCAACCGCACGAAGAAGGCGTACGAAGGTTCGTCCGCGGAGGCCTCACAGGCGACCGGTGTATGAGCATTTCTTTCGTGCTCCAGTGCTGAGCGACCCGCACCAGAGAGCCATCTACGACTCGGTGGGTGTTCGAGGCTTGGAGACCGAAGGCTGGGAAATTGTGCAGCGGACCAAGACGCCGCAGGAGATCAGAGAGGAGTACGAGCGGCTGGCGAGGGAGAGGGAGGAGAGGAGGCTGCAGCAGCACACGAATCCCAAGGGTAGCGTCACGGTGAACGTGAACGCCACGGATCTATTTAACAAATACGACGAAGACTACGAGGATAGGTAATTCACGGTCTTATCCGGCGCGGATGTATGCGCTATCGTACGTATTGTATTTTGAAATATAGTAGGGGGATACTTTCTTGCCTCGAAGTCAGTGGAATGTCGTTCACTCAGTCCATAGAGGCTCCGCTCACTTTGAGAGACACTGTAACCATGTACGGTCAGTTGGGCACACAGAACGGTACAGGTTCTGGCTCCATAAACGTCTCCGCGAGACGATTAGTCTCGTCCAAAGGTTGGGTGGAGCTGGACGTCGGCGCTGGCAACGGGCCGACGATATCTTTCAAGGGCTTTCGCACGCTGACGAGGAGACTGTTCTGCGACGGCGCGACGATACTGCAATTCACCGCGCGCGGGATCAGACCTGGTCTCGTGGGAAGTACGTGCATCGACGCCGCATGAAAGTAACATCAGCCTTCTGTGTACTGATAAGCTCGCGATATTCTAACGGTGCGTCGTCGTTTACAGCTCTCGCGATGCAACTGGACAAGCACACGGTGGGCTACCTCACGTACAGAGCGGGAATACAAAGCGCTATGAGCACTATGATAGTGAGGGACACGTCTAGGTCTTACACGGCATTGTCGATACACTTCGGCATCCTGCAGTCGTTCGCCAGCCTCAATTACACGTACAAAATGGAAGAGAAGCAGATGAAGCTGCGCGGGAGCGTGAAGTTAGTAGCCGGCGACGAATCGCTTTATGACTCATAATTGTACGTTATTGATGCTTGGCGATTTCGCAGGGCTGGTACGTTTGGAGCTTTCGTCGAATACGGGGCGGAGAAGAAGGTTTCGCGGCACAGCAGCCTTTCCGCGGCGGTGCGCGTCGGCGTTCCGACTGGCGTCACGCTGAAAGTTAAACTGAACCGCGCCTCGCAAGCGTACACCTTCTCCATTCACCTGAGCGACGAGATTCTTCCGGCGCCTGTGTTCTACGCCACCGTGGTGCCTGTGATGACCTGGATCATCGTGAAGAAGATCATCATCGATCCGGTAGTGAAGGAACGGGAGGAGCGCGAGAAGGAGAAGCAGAAGGAGATGAACAAGAGCAGGATGGTGGAGAAGCAGAAAGAGGCGAAGATCGCCACGGAATTGATGAAAGCGACTGTCAGCAGAATACGAGCCGAGGAGGAGTCGAAGAGAGGCCTGATCATTACCAAAGCTTTGTACGGCAGATTTGTCTACCCTCAGCAAGACCGTACCGCTTCGGAGGAACCTCTGCACAGGGACGAAGTGATAGACGTAACCATTCCTTTGCAGTGCTTAGTGAAGGACTCGAAATTGGTACTTCATAATGCGTCCAAGGTACGTTAGAGCTTAAGAATTTTACAGGATTACGGTAATAATATCTTTTGAACATTTTCAGAGTCAATTACCTGGATTCTACGATCCATGCGTTGGAGAGGAAAAGCAATTGTTGGTGCAGTATCTGTTCCGCACTCAGACACACGAGTGCATCGTGAAGGATAACGCGCCGCTCAGAATACCAATACCATGTAAGAGTACATCGATCTATTTGCGATTAATGCTCCGGCTTCGCACGCCTCCACAATAACGTCTCTCTGTTCCAGCACACAAAGTGAATACCACATGACGTACGAGACACCACAAGAAAGTAAAGTGAAATCATCGCGATCCGCGGTGATAGCTTGTACTGCTTCACGGAAATTCTTTTTAATCATTCGTAGATTAAACCTGTGCAGATATCAGATTGAAGAAATTCAGTGTTCATCGATCATTTATACTTTGTACGATAACTTCATTCCTCCCAGAATATCAATTGCATAATTTCGCCTCGTCTCGTGCATCGTCGAAGGTATGCAACGACGTAGAGGACTAATAACGCCTTGACGACGTGCTTGCAAAGCACATCGCGAACAATGAAAATTGATAGAAGCGTAGAGGAAAGCTTAGTTCTACCGACGAGGCTCTTGAAAATTCTCTCATTTCTTTGCACAAAGGTAAACGCATCGCAATTTTAAACCATTTGAAACCACTGCCCCTAGGAGAATGATAATTGTACGGTCGTGATCGTAATCCCGACGGTTGCGACTAAACTGTTAACCGTGTAACGGCGGAATCGTTGTCGAGTGAAATTGAAAAGAGGAAAACATTAAAAAAAAAAAAAAAAAAAAATAACATATTGTTACGTCGTACGATGAGCTGATAGAGATATTTTGCATATTACTTAATATATTGAGAGGGTAAACTGCCTCAAAGAGTTGCACAGATTGTTGAATAGATCGATTGAACTATAAATATTCCGTGTTATAGTTTATTAGCGCAGAAAATATTTCTTCCAGCGGGAATAGTATGTATATACAATTATATACATAAGTTTTGTAAACTATATCCAAGTGTTCATTCAATTGAAAATCGGTAACGCCGTGCGATTCGATGCCGGGCAACTTGCTTTCACGGAAATCTCCTCGGTGAATCTTGTGAAACCGAATCGAATTTATTATATCGTTCGTCTCTGCATGCTTTTAGCTCGATGGAACAATAAACGTAGCTTAAATCCTAGTTTCAGAACGTAAACATAGAATGATAAAATTTATTTATTAGAAATGCTATGTTACACTTTGTTTCCACAAGCCTTGTTCTCTATCCATTATCAGTTACACATTTACATTTAAATCGCCGCTTTCGAAAGCAGAAGCAGTCGTTGGACTAGTAGACAAAAGCTTAGCCAACAGAGCAACTCCCTTATTCTTCTCGTCACCCTCCCGCAAAGCTGTCCAAGAATGATCTTGTTCTAGTCCGTGCGAACCTTTGTAAAACTGAGAAGGACCCGATCTGCTCCACTCCTGCAATGCGAGATTCAGAGACTCTGTACGATCTTCCTGTACTTTAAGATCGACGCCGATACAACCCACCTCCGGACTAAGCATAAAGAAATAAAGCTTCCCGGGTCTATCTCTGATAGAGATGGTACGCGTGCCCGGGGTGTTTCACAAAATTGCAAGCGACATGGTGCAGTTTCATGTTTCGCGCCGATTCTGCGAGGATGCTTTCCGGCTGGATCCTCGGAGTTTATTTGCTCCGCGGTCACTTGCAATTTATTACACGCGATCGCTTTAACAAAGTCCGCCGCTTTCTCTATCCTCGTCGCCAGCGCGACCAGGTCCTGTCTGGATGTTTTAGCCACCGCCTCTGGGCCTATCAGTGGGATACCGTGCGGTTCGACGTTGCGCTCTACCAGAGCGACTGTTTCAAACGTTAATAAATGTCGGATAGTTCAGACACGATTAACAGAAGTTGTGTAATAGCTTGTACCATTACCTTTGGCGGGCAGATCATCGGGCTTACCGATTGTATTGAAAGCCCGTTTCACAAGTACAAATGAAGATTGTATTATTGCTAACTGCGCGCGTGCTGACTACCCCATGGTCATCGTAAACTTATCGAAGTAATTATAAAGAATTAATATATCTGTGGAGTTTTTCTGTTACGCGTGAAGCGCTATTTCATTCCATTCGCAATCACTTGGATCATTTAACAGTGAAAAAAATTAAAATCGACTTCAAAAAAATAAAAATGCACTAAAAAGTAGAAAATAATTTTTTCCCTCGTTTAATCTACGACTCTCATATTTATTAAGTCGGCGCCTCATCATTTGCACTGTGTAAATGTGGCGCTGAGTTAAAAAAATATATGAGAGTTGTAAATTAAATAAAGGAAAAAATTATTTTTTACTTTTTAGTGCATTTTTATTTTTTTGAAGTCGGTTTTAATTTCTTTTTTAATTTTTTTTTTTTTTAAATTTTTAGTTACCTATATTTTGACACAACATGCTGAGGATATATGCGCGTACGTAAGTACATAAAATAATAATAATTAGGTGACTTTATTATTAAGCAGAACTGGCAAAATATTGGGTCAATGTTGATGCAGTGTAGGATGGGACCACCGGGGCATCACCCTCTTTCGAATAAAAGAAAAATTATCAAAATCGGTCCATATGCTAAGGGAGTTATACGGGGACAACATATAAAAATAAAAAAAAATTACATACGGGTCGAATCTACAACCTCCTCCTTTTTGAAGTTGGTTAATAATACATCTTTATTTGTATATAATAAATAGCTATATACTGTTCATAGCTATACCAGCTGAAACATGTGACAAAACGATATCGTTGCAATCGGACGCAAATAAAACAGTATTTCAGTCGAAGCGCAGAGAAATAATCAAAATACTATATATCAGTGCCGTCTTAACATAGAGGCGAAAGAGGCAGCCGCCTCAGGGCTCCGGAGCTCAGGGGGCGCCTAGGAAATTAAAAAAAAAGTAGGGTTGTAAAAGCTGGGAAAAAATTGGAAATGGGCCCTCCAACTGTGTCAGAAATAAAATAACGAATAGGGTAGATGTCCCAATTACCGTGCCTTTATACTTAAAGAAGCTTTAATTGTTTAAAAATGCAACCTACTCGTTTGTAACACATACATTAATAGTTTAACTTAATTAAAAAAATTTCTTTCCTTATTTATGTATGCGAGTTTTTTGTACGGCTTCTTTAAGTATAAAGGCACGGTAATTGGGACATCTACCCTAGGTACACCAAAATTTAGATTTTAACCTTTAGAGGGCCGGGATTTTTTCATTGAAATTGTAAATTTTATTTACTTAAAATTTATGCATATACACCACCAAAATGGCCGGCAAAGTATCAAAATTCTTAGGTGGCTACTATAGTGGCCAGCCCGGCCCTCTACAGGTTAAAATGGGCCCCTTTTCTCGTGGAATGCACCCCACATTTAATCTTATTTATTTAATTGTTTTAATACTTATTCACTTCGCGTGTTAGCGCGGTATTTTTTTTAATTCAAAATAATTTCGGGGGCCCCATATGGAGCTTGCCTCAGGGCCCCCGAAAACGATAAGACGGCACTGCTATACATACTATGCTACAGCCAGGTAGGCGTGCGTATATATATGTATATATACAGTGGCGGACGAAAGAAAGTTTACATCCTTTAAACTCGCATAACTTTTTTAGATTTGGTCCAAACGACTTGAGTTTTTTTGAGAAGCTAGAAGGATTATTTTGCTAAGCGACGTGTTTCGTCGTTTTGAAAAAAAATCGCAACTGGTCGGAATAGCAAAAAAAAAAAAAAAAATAATAAAGGTCGTTCTTTCAACTTTTTTTTCTGAGCCTGTAATGAAAATTAAAAAATCCCGTTTGTAGATTGAAGTAAGTTGTACACATGCTGAAAATTTCATCAAAATCGATCGACGTCGCTCTGAGCTACAGGCGCTTAAAGATCGCAGAATAAGAACGAAAATCGCTGATTTCGGGAATTTCGCGGTTTTCCACCAATCGCAATTTTTTTCAAAACGACGAAACACGTCACCTAGCAAAATAATCCTTCTAGCTTCTAAAAAAAAAACTCAACCCGTTTGGGCCAATTCCGAAAAAGTTATGCGATTTTGGGTGCGTTCCACTTGCGCCCAAATCGCCCGCAACGCCCGTGATTTTCATTAAGGTGGATTTCCCTGTACGCGACTGGACGCAACGTCAAGAATTTCAAAGTCGATTTTCTCGAAAATGAAGCGCGTTATGAAAAAAAGTTACTCTTTCTTTTCGACTTATAACAAGTAAATAAGTCGAAAAAGAGGAATAAGATTTTTTGATATTGTGCTTCATTTTCAAGAAAATCGACTTTGAAATTCTTGACGTTGCGTCCAGTCGCGTACAGGGAAACCCACCTTAATGAAAATCACGGGCGTTGCGGGCGATTTGGGCGCAAGTGGAACGCACCCTTTAAAGGCTGTAAACTTTCTTTCGTCCGCCACTGTACATCAGCTGTTAGGTCTTTTCGAGGTTATTTTATTAAGTCCCTGTTTACATGTGAGGTCGTCCATGCACTCGGTAATGAGCGTGGTAAAGCAGTGTCCTTAGAAATTATTGATAGATCGAGACCGTGCCTGTCCCCCCTGCGGTAGAACTTTCCTTCTCCAAATTCTAAAGCTCGCTTCGCCGATGTTTGTTACTCCGAATATAATAGATCGCATTCTTTCAGAGCCACGATTGACAATAGGACCGCCACGAATGGTTATAGCAGGCGAACGATGCCGTTTGCGCAACTCGTCAGATCCCCGAGGGTGTTGTGAACAGGGATTAAAGAGTTTCGCGTAGAAATTCGACGGGCCGCGCTTCGAATGATTCGAAAAGATGAGAGAGAAATCTTCCGGGAGCCCGCTGGTGAGACACGCTAAACCCAACGACCCGGGAGCTCGGAGCGGCAGAAACGGTGGTTTGCCGGCAATAAGACGACCCGTAGATGTATAAACTTAATAATAATAATATCTGAACACGCTATCGCAGAGGGTCTATCAAGGACAATAAACAGCCTGGAATGGATTACGCAACTGCGATCGATCAGGCTCTCAAACAGTTCTACGCCCAGGGAAACAACGATGTGCACGCCTGGCTGCTGCAAGTCCAGGCCTCCAGGGAGGCGTGGACCTTCGCCTGGGAACTGCTCGACCCTTCCAAAGTATACAGACCTATTCGCTTTCCCCGCGTCGTTGAGTACCCTGCCAGATATAACGATCTCTGATTCCGCTTACAGTCTCAGGAGGTACAGTTCTTCGCGGCGACGACGCTCCACACCAAGATCTCCAAGCAATGGGGCGAAGTGCCTAAGAACGAATACCCCGCTCTGCGAGAGCGTTTGCTCAACAGCATAAAGCACCTGAACGCTCCGAAGTTCATACTTTCGAAGCTCTGCCAGGCGGTAATGCATTAGCGCGAATCTAACGTCGACTCTGTTCCTGGCTGCTTTTACACGGAGGGATTGTCTGTTGTTTTCAGTTGGCCGCGTTCATGGCCAACGTTACCGCCGACGATACCGCCGACGATACCGGCGACGATACCGCCGACGATACCGAGGAAAGGGGTAAGACCGTCGTGGAGGAACTCATGGAGACACTGTCGTACGACTCGCTCCCCAAGCTGGAATTGTTATTATGCACCCTGTCCGTTCTACCGGGAGAGGTAAGGTATGCGCGCGGCCGACGAGATGTTCGCCGCGATGAACGATTTCTCGAATGTTCGCTAGTTGGAAAGGAGATACAAGGCGAGGCGGGCCAAGTTGTCCAAGCACGTCTGTAACGGCTGGTTCAAGACGGCCTGGCTCTTGGAGCAAGTCTTCTCTATGTGCAACCCGAACAACCCGGCCAGCGATAACGTGCTACACCAACTGGCGATGGAGTGCACGTTATCCTGGCTGAAATCGGAGGAGTTGCCCGCGGAGGCGACGGGACAGATCTATCCCCATCTGTTAGTAGCCGCTGCGTACTACGCGCCGAGCAGGTACGGACATTCGCGTCGGTATTCACGCCAAATCGGCGGCGATAAGTTTCATACGCTTGGTTGTGGGATTAAAGGGACGCGCCCGACGAGGAGAATTGCCGTGGTTGGGATATCATTCAAGAATGTTTGAAGATAATACTGACGTCCTCCGAGATCAGGATGTTGCCGCAAACGTTATGGAACTGGGTGCACAGCTTGGTGACCATGGCCAGGCAGTACAGCGGCAAATATTTCTGCGAGGTTCTGACCGCGGTCGGGGAGAATCGCACCAGAGAATTTATGCTCGGCTTGATCAGCGACAACGAGAGTAAGAAGTGGACCAGCGAGGGCTTGATCGAGCTGCTGCTACAATGCTCGGAGCAGGAGGGACGCTATCCCACGGACGAGCGTCGTAGCTCCATCCCGTTCGGATTCTGGTACTCGTTGCAGGACGACCTGACGTTCCTCGACCAGCCATACGAGAGCCGCGCGTTAATGGTGTTGAAGCCTATTTACGCGAGGCTGGTCCAAGCGCTGTTGCGGAAGTCCACGCTCCCCTCGTCCCCGAGCGAGGCGGGGGACGCGGACGAACGGGAGCTGTTCAGGTGTTACAGGCAGGACGTCGCGGACACGTTGAATTATTGTTACAGAGTGTTGAGGCAGGATTTGCTAGTGCTGTTCGGGCAGAGATTGAGCCAGGCGTTAGACGGCTCGGAGAAGTGGACGCACGTCGAGTCGACGCTGCACGCCTTCGAGGCGGTGGCGGACGGGAGTATAGAGGAGACGCAATACATTCCTAGCCTGATGAATCTAGTACTCACCCGCGTCCCCTACGACCACTACCCCGGAGAGGTACTGAGAAGCCGCGCGAAGCAGTTACCGCGGATCTCCCGGGCCTGATTCCACTTAATTTTCAGGTACTAGGATGCGCCTGCTCGACAATCGCGGCGTACGCGGAGTGGATCGGGACGTATCCGGATCCCTGGCTAGAAAAGGCACTGCGAATAGTGACTCTGGGTTTAATCAGAGGCCCGGTGATAGCTTCCCTCGCCATCTTGGCTCTGAAAGACCTCACGAGGGAATGCGAGCAGCACGTGGCACCGTTCGCGCCCTCCATCCTCACCACCATCGAGCAAATGCTCCTGAACGTCATGCCGGGCGACCCGGAAGGGTTACGACTGATGTCCGCCGCTGGCAAGCTGCTCAACACACTGCCGACCGTCGAGGACCGACTGACCCATCTAGAATCCACGTTAGGCTTGTGCATAGTAAGGATACGGGAGCTGCTGGAGCAGCCTCTCTTCACGTCCCAAATCGCGGTGATAAATCAGTTCAAGATGATCACCAAGTTCTTCTCCACGCTGGATGGATCCATCGGGACGTCCGTGCTGGACGGGCTGCTGCCAGTGTTCAATCAGATCGTCAGCCACCCCGAGTGGAGCCAGGACAACGACACCCTGGGCGGGATGTACGTCTGCGCGGAGGGCTCTCTCGTTTCCTTGCTCCACCCTAAAGTGGACGCCCAGCCGCTCCTCGCGATCTTAACCGTCTCCTACAAGAACTGGCCCCATCCCGCCGCGCTGGGCCTCTTCCAACAGCTCGTCAAACTGTTCGGCAGAGACCCGGACAACATGATCACGCCCGTGTTCGCGGAGCTCAGCTCTGTGACGCTGAGCGGCGTCAGGGCCTGCAAATCCGTGCACGGCAACTTGTCCGACTGGGCGGAACTGCTGGAAGCCTACCTCCTGCTGCTGTCTCAGATCTGCAAGAAGAACGCCGGGATGCTGCTGCAGGTTCCCGACCAGATCCCCGAGATGCTGCAATGCGGTGTGTTCTCTAGTCTCCTCTCCTCCTGACAGCCACCGTAACGACCGTGTTCTCGTAGGTATGGATTGCCTGACGTTGCCGGAAACTGGCCCGACCAAAGCTGCCGGCTGGTTTCTCAAGAACGCCATCATGCAGAGCCCTCACCTGAAAACGTTCATCCAACCCGTAGGCCAAGACCTCGTTTGCATAATTATACGGTGTGTCGGTACGTTCGAGAATCCCACCTATCGTCCTTCCGATTTAAAATTCAAACAGTTCTGAAGCGATGCTCTGCGAACAGGTGGCGACGTGTCCAGGAACAACCTGGAGCCTTACGCGGACGTTCTGCTCGCGTTGAACAAAATGTGCCTGAACTGGTCGGTCCCGTGGGTCCGGGTCGCGTTGGAGATGCACGCGGCGCAGTTCACGGTCACGCACGAGCAGAAGGAGGTGTTCATAAAACAAATCAGTAGGGCTTGGATCTCCAAGCAACGGATGTTCGACGTTCTCAGGGACTTCAGCCTTCAGAATCTGGTGTCCGCGAATTATCCTAACGTAACGCCGTGCTAGCGATGAACAGAGAAGGTAACTGAACAAGTAACTTGATAACGCTACCGTGTCCCGGTGAATAAATGCTACCTAATCTCTCTGTACGACAGAATTCCGTCAGGGTAACATTTGTCTCTCGTGTAAGGAATGATTTTAAATAAACAAAGACTGATGTATGGAAATGGCGGGGTGGGGGAGGGCGGTCGGAGAAGAGACGTGGACAACGCGAATGGTTTCGCTCCGTTTTCTCCTCTTTTATTCATTCTCATTGATCAGTGCGTTTTACAAATTTACAAACATGATATATATTCGTTTCTTTCCTCCTTTACACGTTTCATTGGCTCGCATGTACATCCGCTTCATCCCTTGTAAATGAAAAGAAAATTCTACGCGTCCGGAAGTGAAAAGTAAATCGCGCCCGCGAACGCGTGACGTAAAATTAATCGTGAGCCAGATTCGGCCGTATTTAAAACACGATGCGCAACCCCCCCCCCCTTGTTCTCTTCGTTTCTTTTAAATCTAAATTAAATGATCACATTTCACAGCTGCTCCCAGCCAGCGTACTACGCTACGTCGAATAGGTGCTCGAGTGCCCTCCGTGTGGTACCGAATACCGTGTCGTACAAAAATCACTTTACTCAGCTGTTTACGCGCCCTTAGTAAATGTAAATCAACCCCCCCTACGACTAAACCTGGCTTCTCAATGTCCGTTTATACAGTACAACCACTTAGCCGATAGCATTCATATAAAATGAAATCTAAAAACAATGCTACTTCCAACCGAGTTGTTATGTACACATTACAGACTTCAATCTTTCCCTTCCCTCCCGAAGTATCCTCCCCCTCCCCCCCCCCCCCGCTCGACCCGTTAAGTTCGTCGTGTGTATTCCTATACACAGGGTCGCTGGTGTGACGCGCCTTAGTCCGGAATCTTTCGTTACAAAGTGTAGAAAAAGAAATTGCATCAGAAAGAGAGCGACGAATCTCGTGTATCATTTACATATGCGCCGCGAACACCCTTAAGTGGAATTCGTGCTGTGGCTCCCATCCTCCGTGATGCCGAATTTCGCGGCGATCCGCGACTTCCTGGGCTTCGCCGCGCCCGGCGTGCTTTGTACTGGGTGGGAGCTGTTCTGCGCGGGCTTCTGCTTCTCGGCGGTGGCGGCCACGGTCTCAGCTTTCGTCGCCTGAAACGATCACGACACTCGCGTTTCTGTTCCGTTATTATACAGTAGAAAGACGATCGCGATTACGAACCTTGGCGGGCAATCCTTTTTTCTTCTGTTGGGCTGCTGCCTGAAGATTCTGTTTCGCGGGCTGTGTCTCCCCCTTCGCCTTGCCGTCGCTCTGCTTGGCGCTGCTGTTTCTGCTCTTCTTTTGCGCCTGCAACGGAACGAACGGCGTGCTGTTCTTTATCTCAGGCTTCGCCTCGCTCTGGGCCGGCTTCGGTTGGGCGTGGTGGGTGTACTGATTGTTTTGCTGGGCGGCCTGCTGGTAGCCGGAGTTGTGTTGCACCTCCGGCGTCCACTGGGGAAAGATTTGAGGTGGCTGAGGCTTGAATGGGTAAAATGGTACTCCCGGCGGTCGTATCACCTGTGTCCAAGAACTGTTCTGTCGGTTGAAGTACCAATGCTGCGGGGGCGGCATGAGGGTCTTCATGTTCGGCAGTACATTGGCCATGTATAGCTCCTAAACAGACGAGGCAGCCATTTAAGGGAACCGAAAGGACGAGGGAATGCTTACGTTCCAAACGGGAGGATGCATTACTGTGCAAACTTTCTTCGCGGCACTCCCCGCCGCGTGCTCGTGATTCACGCAAGGATCACCAACGAATACCCTCTTGTCTGGCAGAAGAATGTGCGCGCGGATCAGATTAGTCTCCCCGTCTTTGAAGTAGCTGTACTTCGGCATACCGACGCTTCTGGGTTGATAGTAGGTCAACAGTTGCGAACAGTACCAGGCCGGTGTCTTCTCGTCCTTCACTTGCTCGTTCTGCCGAGCATGCTGCAACGAGCCCATACCGTATAAAAAATCAAACTCCCTGCGATATAAGAGGAGAAAGCATCAGGCACTCACGTCGAACAGTTGTTGCACCAAGGGAGGCGTGTGCAGCACCTTGTTCTCTATCTGAGGGACGGCATTGCTCAAAATGGTTTTCGACGGCGAAGCCTGCGCGTCCGCCGGCCGAGTGCTCCCGTCGGAGATCTTCAGCATAGCTTTGAGAAAGGCGCTGGGATCCTGCGGCTTTCAGAAACGCGAGCAATGTTAACAGATCACCCCCCAGCTAGAAGATGAAAGCAACGTACGATACTCACGAAACTTTCGACGGAACCCTTGTCCACCTGCTTCGCTCTGGAGCCCGTCGACGCTTGCGCGACAGCCTTCGCCGGCTCGCTCGCCGTCTAAAAGGTCGGGGAACAGTCCGTAAGATTTATCACGAGGCCCTCGAGCAAATCGCGCGCCGTTAAACTGACCTGCGGCTTGTGCAGCTCGTTCCACAGCGCTTGGAACTCGATCGACGGTCTCGCCGCCGCCGGTTGCCTCTTCTGAGCGTTCTGCTGCTGGGCATTCACAGCCGGCTCCTGGTCCTCCCGCGCGTTCGCCGCGTTCTGGGAGTCGCACCTCTTCCATTTAGATATGTTCTCCGGCGCCAGCGACAAGTGATTATCCTGAGCCGCCTCCCTATTGTTCTTCTGAATGCGCAGCTTCGGCGCCGTGGCTGGCTCCGACGGCGCCTCGTTCTTCTCCTTGTACGACGCGAACGCGCTGGAGCCGGCGCGCGACTGGCCACTCTGACCGTGCGCCCGCGCCTCAGACTCCGCTCCCATGCTCACGGTCCTCGTTCTGCCGTACTCTCGCGTCTCCCCGTAGCTGATATTTATCAAGTCGATCGGGGACAGACAATAGCCGCGGAACTCGGAGCACCCCTGTATGCTCAGGCCACCTTGAAGAAATTGGCGAAACTCTGTGACAAGCTGTTCCAACGTTAGAGGAAGGTCAGCCGTTGAAGCTTCCGTTTACCTGGGAATGGTTTGTCGAATAGAACGTAGTACACAGTGTCCCAATAGTTCTCCGCCTTTTGGACGCCGATCACGGTGCCCTTGAAGCCCAGAGGTACCGTGAAGCTGTTTCTGATGCAGCACACTCTGTCCCACAACTGGGTATGAGCTTTTGGGTCTGGCGGGGACTTGCGCGAGTTCAGGCCCGGTATGAAGAGCAAATGCGGCCTCACTTCCATCGGTACCAGCTTGCTGGCATTGTTATTCGTCCTGTGGAACTCGTCTATCTCCTCCTCGAGCTTCTTTATCAGGCAGGAATTTAGGATCTCTGTGTCGCAGGCGCGACTCTCCACGCCCTGCAGCTGCTCTTTCAACCAACCTATTATCTCCTTTAAGTCCCCGGTGCTGAAATATTTATAAGCGGCAACGGTGAGCGGTAATGGATCGCGTAACTACTGGCGGGACCAAGTTAACGGTTCACTCACTCTTTATCGAATAAACTATCTTCTTGAAAGATATCATTAGTCACGTTCTGCGCCAATCGCTCGAACAACACCGGGTACTTCGCCATGTACCTGCGAATCAAGTCTATCGTTTTCGTGCTGTACATCCACAGGCCGTTTTCTTTTCGAGTGTAATCCGGCACCTGGAACAATGGGTGCGATTAAAGACTCGCCGGGCGAAGGCTCGATCGTTTGCGCCGCGCTTACTTCCTCGTTCTTCTTGTTGAACTTCAGATTCAATCCAAGATTGTACTTGGCGTGGTTCTCTTCGCGAAATTCATCCGAGCTTTGCTGAACATAAATCGTGCCCGTGATTTTGCTCAGGAGGTAGCTGCTTATCCCTAATCGCTGCGCAGCTATGACTCCCTTCATGTACTGAATCTTCATCCCGTCCTCGAACTGCTTTATCGTGCCTAACGGCGGCTCCCGCGTCACGTTCACGGATATTCTGATGCTGCCGGAACTCTTGCAAACCGCAGGCTCGTTTACCTGTCCGATACATTCCTTTGGTGAGACACCGCGGTTCGACTAAGGGGGAGATTCTCGTCTAACAGCCCCAACGTAACTGGTATTTAAGATTTTTTTTTGGAAAAACTGTTGATCATTTTGGCATAAACTATTTTGGGACATAAGGAGGCATCTTTAAACTTGCAGAAAATATTTTTTTTATCTCGATCCATCTTATTATTATTTAGTAATTCTTGTGGAATCTTGTCCACCTCTTCGACGATGTAACTCCTGTTGGCGGGATGTGTAACACCTATCACAGTCATCTGATCGTAATAAAAATAGAAGTTTCTTAAAGTTAGATAGTTTACGCTGGGCTTGGTCCACTTTAAAGAAAAAAAAATGAAAAATTGAACGAGTTACAGCGTTTGAAAGAAAAATTAAGTTTTTTCCTTAGACAAATTTTTCATATCAATCTTTATATCGACGGAAAAAGTATTATAAATAAAAATTAAAATTAAAATTTCAGGTGCAGTGCCAGCGCAAATTATTTAACTTTAAGAAATTTTTCTTCTTTTTTTGCAATCAGGTGACTGTGGCAGGAGCTACTGACTTCAACATCATCGAAGAGATTCCACAATAATTAATAAATAATAAGAAGGATCGACATAAAAAAGATATTTTCTGCAAGTTTAAAGATGCCTCCTTATATACAAAAAGAGTTTACTGCAATATTAACAATAGCTTATTAAAAAAAAAATCATAAATTTCGAGGCTTTCGAGAAATTACACGAGAATCCCATCTCAACGCGAGCAACCAGGTCTGTGCAACTTACATTTCCCATTGCGCCGTAATGCGGATGCCCCAACATAAAGCAAACAGTACCTGGTACAAAAATATCATTGACAGTCTTGTATAATACCGTATCATCACAGTGGACCGCAATATCTTTTACTATAACTTGATAAGCGTAAGGCTTTTGCGACTGGGCCCACTGCTTTTTCAGGCAGAGTTTCCCGTCGCTGCTGAAGGTATACACGCTGTCTATCAGCGGTCGCGCGTGGACCATGATGTTCGTTTCCCCAATGTCCACGCCGCGACGAACTTTGTATCTGCCGATAAAATAATCGAAATTACAAGCGTCCGTCGCACCCGCGTGGGGCGTGGATTAATTCATCGCGGGACTTACTCGAACGCCATCAATATCTTTTGGACATTCCACTCCTCCTCTTTCACTTTCTCGTAGCTGTAGCTCGCCTGCGGATTAACCAGACTTATCTTTGTGTCGGAATTCGAAATGGCCGCCACTTGAGCTTCCGTCAAGTGCGGCCAATTAACAAACACTGTTTTGCCCAACAGCTCGGACGCTATGGCCGTTAGTGTCGGATCGGGCGGCGGCGTTACGTGCAAAATCATGCTCTCCTTCCTCGTCGGTCTCTGAAATACTCTGACCTGCGCGTCGAGCAAGATCGTTAATGCGCGAACGACCGAGGGATCGAAAGAATGGGAGACCTACCTCGGCCTTCTTTAAAGCCGCAGTGTGCTTTATGTATTGGAGCGTAGGGAATCCCGGGTGATAGACGTCTAACTGTACATTGGGGCAAAGCCCCCTCACTAGCTTCTCCGGTGGCACGATAATCTCATCGCGATTTATTAACCGCACGTTGGCGTGACTGACGACGTCGCGGAAATATTCGGGCGCTTTGTAAGTGCCCAAGCTCTCCTCTGTATAGGAGTACAAGCGCATCGGTCCGTGCTTGTTCCTCGCCCGTTCCTCGGGGGTCAGTAAATCGTAATAGGGCGTCATGGCTGCGAGAATGGAACGACGGTTAGTTCGAACATACATCAGACGCGGACGCGCTCCGACTCACCGTCCAGCAAACGTTTCTCGTCTATGAATGGGATAAGTACGACAGCCTCCCAATCTTGCATTTTCCCATTTAAATCCGAGTCGAAGTCCGGCGGATAGTAATCGATTATAGGGGACGTCTCGTCGGTCAGCAACAGTTGGAACGCCGACGGCAGTAGCTCTTTGCTGTAAGGCGGCAACACGGCCAGCAGCTGTTGGAACGGTAGAAACGGCACTCCCAAGTCGAACTCCAGCTTCAAGTCTTTAAAATTCTTTATATCCGAAATGTACGGGGCGTAGTGGTGCGGGTAGTACCACGACCAGCTACAACACCCGTTGTAATAATAATTTAAATTCCACTGCACCCCTCTGATGTAGCCTTCGGCTTGATCGCGCAGAAAATCTCTGAAACGTTACCATAGAGAGGACGCGGCGTCGAGAGAAATCCAGAAACGTTAGATATACGTACTCGTCTATATTCTCATATTCTAATTTGTTCATATAATAGTCCCTTTTGTGCTGAACAAACTCCAGGGTATAAATCTCGCTATCCGACTCGTCGTCCTCCCCGTCGTCGTCGCCTGCCGACTGTAGCGGAAAGCGGAGTGATCAGAATAAATTAAACTAGAAATCCGATAAATTAAGTAAGTACCATCTCAGCTATAGATCTAAGCAGAGCGTCGAACTCTTTGTCCTGCGCTCTCTTCGGAGACGGGACCCCCTCGGCGTCGTCCAACTTCTTACGATTGGGTCGAACGAATTCAGTGAAACGCCTCTCCGACTTGCTCTCGAGATACTTCAGATCCGCGTAATGCTCGGCGAACTGCAACGTGTCGAAACGGCTGAGCCTCTCCATAAACCGCTCGAACCTGTCCAACTTCAAAGTTCCCGATTCGTTTATATATCCTGCAACGATTAATCGTCCAATTACCGAATTGCTCTTGCCCTCCGTCGTAGGATAGCTCTACCTTCTAGCGTTGGCAATACATCCATATACACGTGGTACAATATGGACAGCGCGTCGTTCTTAATGTGCAGATTCGGCAGATGCGGAATGAAATCGTTCCCCACGAGGAACCCCATTAAAACCCAATCGTCGATGATCTTCTCTATGTCGTAAGGGAAGGACAATTTGTCCTTCAGCACGGAAAACTCGTGGTCTATGTATTCCTTCAGCAGGGACAAATGGAACAGGCAGAACTTGATCTCCTCCGGCGTCACGATCTTCCTCTCCTTCTTATCGAACGTCACCTCCTCTCTCAGCAATATAAAATGTATCTCGTGAGTGCATAAACCTAACATTATCAGATCCGCGTCCAGGCCGTACAAACAATGCCTGGTGTTCGGATCGTAGTCCGGCTGGGACTTCATGTAACGAATATAGTCCATTATCTTGTGCTCCCCTTCGCCTGGAACCTAGAAACAAACATCGAATGAGCAACGTCGCCTACCTAAGCCCGCCGCGCCGGGCCCGTTTCGAGTTCGGTACCTGCGATCCGCTGAACATAACTTTGCACTTCTGCCAGTGCTTGTCGGTGGAGATCTTATACGTAATAAAGTATTTCAACTGCTCGTCGACTTTGGACATAAAAACTGTGCCCGGCGTGATGCAATTCGAGTCGAACATCTTCTCCTTCGGTATCTCTACGCCTTGCGCCTTCGCCTTCGCCTCCAGCAGCTCCACGTCCTTCGCGGACCTGAACCGTCTGCTCCTCTGGTGGTTGATCTTGGCGCGCGGCGCCACCCCGTCGATAGCGATGAAGAACAACTTCCGAGGCTGGATCTTGTTGAACAGCACCTCGATGTAACGGAATATATTCTTGAATATAGCCTCCTCGGTGGTGCGGAACGACACGTCGTTGTCGTTGGGGTGCGAACAGATGTGCAGGATGCCGTTGGTGTCCAAATATAAATTATCGAAATCTGGTATCTGCGAACAACGACGCGAGCGTCGATTAATCCGCTGGCTGGAAGATAGGCGCGTTCGACGCTTGTCCGCTTGCGATAACGTTACGCACGCTCTGCGAGAAAAGCGTTAACGGCGATCCAGCGACGCACTCGCAATAACAAACGTACGATTGTCGGGGGTGGTCTAGAAGTAGCGTGAAAGGGTTCTAGGGCGTGTATTGTTATTTGCGTATGGTTTTTGTTTTGTTTATTTCTGCTCCGTTACCTGATACTCCTTTAACGTTTCAATAGTGCAGGGATATCTCTCGCTTATGTGCCTAAAGAACTTCGGTACGCCCATCTTGATACGGGAGTATTTCTCGCTTTAATTCCAACGCACCGTGTGATTTCTCCTATCGCCGCACTTACGATCTCCTCTATCAAGCGACTTGTTTTTTTTTTTTAGAAAAATTAAAAACTTTTGATCGTAAGTTTACTTTTATCGATTTTACTTCAATGCGCTCATAGATAACTCGGAGTTGAGGAGACGGGAAACCCGAGGTCCGCCGCGCCCGGAACTATAGCGCTTCGGCGGACGCCGACGGCAAATCATTCTCCCCAAAGCGAAGGTAACTCGCTCATCGCTGGGATCTGCGGGGAGTTTCGACACGGACAGCAATCAGCCGGATATTCCTCGGAGTCCCCATTTTAGCGAAATCTTCTCCTCGCGCGCAATGTTCTTGAATATGAGATTGACGAGGGGACCGTTACGTTTCGTACTGCAGGTCTGCGCTTCGGTATGTTCTTTTCTTTTAAAGACAGCCAGTGCAACAAATGAACAGTTTTGTATCGATCACCATCGATCACTGGAACCCGTTGTCGATTTACTTTGATCTGAACTTAAATTAACGGCGGGCGAGGGTTTTATTTCTTTGCATCAATTATTGTGGCGCCGATGATAATTGATTTTTTTCAATTAAATTTACTAAAATTTAGTTACTCCAATTAGAAATTTTAACGTAATCGATTAAAATGGAAGTTCATTTTAACTAAATTTACTAAAATTTAGCTCCTCCAACTAGAAAATTTCACGTAATCAATTAGAATAAAAATTAATTGCAAATAAATTTACTAAAATTTAGTGGCAAAACATTTGATTTCAAGTAAATTTACTAAAATTTAGCTCCTCCAACTAGAAATTTTAACGTAATCAATTAAAATAAAAGTTAATTTCAACTAAATTTACTAAAATTTAGTTCCTCCAACCAGAAATTTTAACGTAATCGATTAAAATAAGTTAATTTCAAGTAAATTTACTAAAATTTAGTTCCTCCAACTAGAAATTTTAACGTAATCAGTTAAAATAAAATTTAATTTCAAGTAAATTTACTAAAATTTGGCTCCTCCAACTAGAAAATTTTAACGTAATCAGTTAAAATAAAATTTATTTTCAAGTAAATTTACTAAAATTTAGTTCCTCCAACCAGAAATTTTAACGTAATCGATTAGAATAAGTTAATTTCAACTAAATTTACTAAAATTTAGCTCCTCCAACTAGAAATTTTAACGTAATCAGTTAAAATAAAAGTTAATTTCAACTAAATGTACTAAAATTTAGCTCCTCCAACTAGAAACTTTAACGTAATCGATTAAAATTAGTTAATTTCAACTAAATTTACTAAAATTTAGCTCCTCCAACTAGAAATTTTAACGTAATCAATTAAAATAAAAGTTAATTTCAAGTAAATTTACTAAAATTTAGCTCCTCCAACTAGAAATTTTAACGTAATCAATTAAAATAAAAGTTAATTTCAACTAAATTTACTAAAATTTAGTTCCTCCAACCAGAAATTTTAACGTAATCGATTAAAATAAGTTAATTTCAACTAAATTTACTAAAACTTGGCTCCTCCAACTAGAAATTTTAACGTAATTAGTTAAAATAAAATTTGATTTCAAGTAAATTTACTAAAATTTAGTTCCTCCAACAAGAAATTTTAACGTAATCAATTAAAATAAAAGTTAATTTCAACTAAATTTACTAAAATTTAGCTCCTCCAACTAGAAACTTTAACGTAATCAGTTAAAATAAAATTTAATTTCAACTAAATTTACTAAAATTTGGCTGCTCCAACTATAAATTTTAACGTAATCAGTTAAAATAAAATTTATTTTCAAGTGAATTTACCAAAATTTAGTTCCTCCAACCAGAAATTTTAACGTAATCGATTAGAATAAGTTAATTTCAACTAAATTTACTAAAATTTAGTTCCTCCAACTAGAAATTTTAACGTAATCAGTTAAAATAAAAGTTAATTTCAACTAAATTTACTAAAATTTAGCTCCTCCAACTAGAAACTTTAACGTAATCAATTAAAATAAAAGTTACTTTCAACTAAATTTACTAAAATTTAGCCTCTCCAACTAAAAATTTTAACGTAACCAATTAAAATAAAAGTTAATTTCAACTAAATTTACTAAGATAACGTACTACGATAATGTTCGAGAGGCGCGATCGCGAATCGCACGTGAAAATGCAATCGAGCACTTCCGGTTGAATGGCAGTGTTTCGAAGTTACTATAGAATCGATAAAGAAGTTCAGAATGGAAGCCAGTCATAAACAGCTTATTTATCTTCCTAATAATCGCTCGCCTTGGCTATTTGCTACGCAGAAGAAATCATCCTGAAGCTTTAAGCAGGTACCGCCGAAATTACGTTCAAATCGGGACGCTGTTCGTGCTTCGAGTGCGCTCTCGTTTTACGTTGCGGAATATATCGTCGTCGTCTTATCTTCTGTTGTCGGGGGCTTAACCTCAAGCACGTATTAGAGTAACACCAACGCAACATCTCCTGATTTGATCGCCGCGCGCGTAAACCACAACTGCATGAAACGATCTGCAGCGGCCGTAAAGTAAATGGTACAGCCGCAGTCCCGATTTCTATTCGGTATCCACTCGGCTAACACTCTTCTAAGCAGTTAGCACAACTTCAAATTCTATCGCTCCAGTTGCAGATGATCAATGTTGGAAGGATGGTATTGTCGTTCAATCGCAAACAACAATGCGGCTCCAGACGACGATGACGAGGATAGCCCGGAAGAGGAGGTGCCCAACTACAAGGATCAGTATCGGAATCTGAAGAGGAAACTGAAATTTCTCATTTATGTACGCTCGCCTTTAAGCAACGCCCTCCGTAGCGCTCCGTCTCGTCTTGTACTTATTTACGCGACGTACGATCGTTTTAGGAGAACGAGTGTTTCCAAGAAGCCCTGCGGTCTACGCAGAGGAAGCTGCTTAAAGTAAATAGGGACAAAAGTTTCTTACTGGATCGACTGTTGCAGTACGAGAAGGTGGACGCCTCGTTTAGCGAAAGCGATGAAACGGAATCGTCGGACGAGGAGGTCACTCGGCTTGACACTTCCAAGAGGTGAGCGGCGTATATAGGTCTGTTTTTGAACCGACTTCGAAGAGAAAGAGGTTCTCAGTTCGATCTGTTCGTACGTATTATGCTTCGTTCGCGAATTTCTCCGTAACTGCTGGAACGATTTCCGTGAAACTTATTGCATTTAGTTTAGCTTCGATCAACTTAGGTCATGCAAAAAGAATGAGGAAAATCGGTTAAGTAGTTTCGAAGTTGCGCCGAAAATAAGAAATCTGATTCGTTAAGGCGCGATCACACGAGCGTTTTTTCGACGTCCGTCGCGACGGACGTTGTGACGGACGCCGTAGAATAACATTGTAACGTTAAATTTGACGCGCGACGCTCGTGTGGCTGGTTCTACGCATTACAATGTTACTCTACAACGCAGCGTCGTGACGTCCGTCGCGGCGGACGTCGAAAAAACGCTCGTGTGAACGCGGCCTAAGGGGTGACGCCACCCCGAGACGCGCGAAACTGGACGATTTTTTTTTACACATTACGAGGTGGAAAATGATTTCTTTACTTCTTATGCGTGGAGCATGTATTAGTGCATGTATTGTATAAACGCTATACAGAAGAATTAAAAAATGGCCGAGTTATTTGTTGTCCCGCGAAGCTCCTCCGCGTGAGCGGTGTATCAAATATCTCCAACACTATTTGTCCGATTTATTTCTTAGGATTTATAACTTGGTACACATATTGTTAATAGTATTATCTAAAATGTAGCGTATCATTTTTTTTTCATGAATGTTTTAAGTTCGCCTTGTTAGGTAAAAAATTTCACCTTGCTCTCGTTTGTACAATAAACTTTTTTTCGTTCTAAACTCAAGTGCTACGTTTTAGATAATACCGTTAAGGGCGAATTCCACTTACGACCAAATCGCCCGTGATTTTCATTAAGGTAGGTTTTCCTATTCGCGACTGGACGCAACGTCAAGAATTTCAAAGTCGAGCTTCTCGAAAATGAAGCGCGATATCAAAAAAGGTACTTTTTCTTTTCAACTTATAACAATTAAATAAATCGAGAAAAAGGAATAAAATTTTTTGATATTGCGCTACATTTTCAAGAAAATCGACTTCGAAATTTTCGACGTTGCGTCCAGTCGCGTATAGGAAAACCTACCTTAATGAAAATCACGGGCGATTTGGGCGTAAGTGGAATTCGCCCTAAGAATATGTGTAGCAACCTTGAAATAAATCGGACAAATAGTTTCACGGGCGTCCGGAGGGGAGGGCAAAAGGGGCGGTTGCCCTCCCGACTTTTGAGAAAACCGCTTATTTTTCACAACTGATCTTTATTAAGTTTATACTAAAAACGGGAATATTTTTAAATTTCGGTTTTAAATTTTTAATTAAATTGGCACTATAAAATGGGTTAAAAAAAGCAAGAGGGTATATTTTTCTTTAACATCATCCCAAAGTTGCCCCCCCCCCCCCCTGGAAAAAAGTCTCCGGACGCCCCTGAATAGTTTTGGAGATATTTGATACACCGCACACGCGGAAGAGCTTCGCGGGCCAACAAATAACTCGGCCGTTATTTAATATGTTTGTATAGTATTTATACAATATATGCACTAATACATGCTCTACACATAATAAGTAGAGAATTAATTTTCAACCTCACCGTATCTGTAAAAAAAATTTACTCATATTTCTTTAAATAAATGTAGTTACGTAACTTAAGTAACTAATATGTAAAAAATAAAAAATTTAAGATAAATTAAAACCGACTTCAGAAAAATAAAAATGCATGAGAAAGTAAAGAAAATTTTTTCCCTTATTTAATCTACGGCTCTCAATATTTCTAAGTGGGTGCCAGATTTACACAGTGCAAATGATGGGGGCGCCGACGTAAAAAAAATCGAGAGTCGTAGATTAAATAATGGGAAAAAATATTTTTTCCTATTTGGTACATTTTTATTTTTCTGAAGTCGGTTTTAATCTCGTGTTTGAAAAAACGTTTTACGTCTGTACTCCGTTTCAGGAAAAAGATAGAAATGGGTATTGGTAATCACACTTCGCATCACATGCCCACGGTAACGAAGCCTCTTAGCACCAGTAAGAAGAAAAAGCCAGCCCCGAAAGTGACAAAATCAAATAACACACCTATAGTAAGTGATCCTCTGCAACTAACGAGGGGAGGCCGCGAATGGGACGACCGATTTTTTAACGAAATCGGGCAGAAAATGTTGAGGCCGATGTGTATAAACAAATTCCAGAATATTAGCTGTGAATGGCCGGCCATTTTTATAAAAAATTATGAACAGTAAAATTATGAAGTCGTCGAATCGATTTTATACTTCATTAAATGGTAGATCTTGATGAAAGGAATACAAAAGTCTTATGTGTTATTGTCATAGTATCAATAATTTAACCAGAAAATGCAATTTTTGATTCGACGACTTCATAATTTTACTGTTTAAAGCCATTTTTTATAAAAATGGCCGGCCATTCACAGCTAATATTCTGGATTTTGTTTATACACATCGGCCTCAACATTTTCTGCCCGGTTTCGTTAAAAAATCGCTCGTCCCATTCGCGGCCTCCCCTCGTAAGTGTGGCTATTATTCTACGAGAACTCGTTCCCCCCAGGTACAATCGTCCAATAATATAGTACCAATGTCTCTGATGTCGGACGGTCACATGACGCCGGAAGAAGTAGAACGGCACTTAGAGTCCCGTCAGACTTACTTGCAAATGGTGCCAGAGAAGGCACCGCCCACGGTTCCGACGGAAATGTTCAGCAACGACCCCTCGCTGGATAGGTGATTAATTTACTCTCTCATCGGTGGGCGCGGAATTTATTATTACATAGAATCTCTATTTACAGCGAGTCGAACGAAATTGGGGAGCTAGAGACGTCCCCGAGCAATATGGGCGAGGACTGCCTCAGCGTGGACATGATGGCCGAGTGACGAACATTCGTTTATAGTTTAGCGATTAATTACAAATTGCACATAATTACGTATCGCGATAATATTACCGTATTCGGCTAACTTAACTGTACCCTTCGTAACGTAATACAAATTTTTATACATGTAACAGAGCGCTCGCAAGATAATTGCGCGGTTCTCTTCACCCCGCTTGCTCTTCCTTGTTTCAGTCTCTGTAGAAAACCGCCGCGCAGGTATTTGTAGCACGGAAGAGAGAGAGAGAGAGAGAGAGAGAGGAACATTAAATTTTGTCACGCTTCGTAATGAAACTCGCCTTTCGATTGTACAATAAAAGTGACGCAGAGATCGATAAGGTAGCTCCCGGATATCTCTGGCGGCTGGCATCTCGTTTGTTTCTAATTTCAGTAGACATGTCGCGAGGCGTTCCGGTAGGTTAGATAATTGAAATGGATCGTCCCGGAAGCGACTGAGAAATGATCGACGAGAAGAGCTCCGTCGAGAGCGTTCTGGAAAGGCTAATAGCGAAAGTCGAGTTGAGATGCAGCCAGGAGGGTAGCGCCGCGAAGCGCGCGGTTAAACGAAAGCTCGACGACAGCCTTGGGACGAACAAGCGGCGTAAATTAAGCTCGCGCGAGTCTGTCGACGAGGAGATACACTGTCGTATCTGCTACGACGCTACTCAACAGCTGCCCGTTCTGTATCCGTGCAAATGCAAGGTCGGTGAGTCATCTCCATCGACCGCGAACGCCTCGGAGGTGTCCCGAAGGGAATGAACTGAATTTCTTTAAGGGGACCATGGGCGCGGTTCACTTGGGGTGCCTGGAACGCTGGCTAGAAGAGAGCAATAGAAACAGCTGCGAATTGTGCGGGCATCGGTTCGTCGTCGAGCGCACCCCGCGCTATCGTGTCCTGCAGTCGATCGTAGTTTGGTTGTGCTTGAACCAGCAACACCACCAATTATACGTTCGTAGTCTAAGAGCAGATTTAATCCGCAGCGCCGTCATTACGCCGATGGCGATCGGCTGCTCGTACGTTTGTATAATCGCGGCCGATTTTTACGCGAAGAGTAATTACGATCATTTCCCCCCAGCGCGGTGGACTATCTATTTGTTGTTAGCGATGATGTGCCTGCTGCTTTTCTCATACTTTCTCTGGATGTACATGGCGATAGAGTATCACCAGAAAGTCTGGTTTTATTGGTGGCAAAAGACGAGTACAGTGAGAATCGTACTGGACCCAGAAAATAGAGCTCCGATAAACTACAAGTCTAATATATCACAAGTTTAACCGTCCAACACTTCGATTCGAGATACTTAATTACTGTACAGTTATTAGGACGCTCTTCGCTTGATCGAAATCTTCCCCCTGCTCAGCTGCGATATGTATATCCGCACTTTACTCCCGTCCGAGACTTTCTTCACCCAAATCTGCGGCACAGGGAAATTGTCGTTGAAATAAATGCGAGAGAGAAAAAGACGAGTAGCTTCCGCAGGCCGTCGAATTATCATTCACTTACAGCTTCGGTTCCAATTGCCGAGATGTTCGCGGCGAATCTGGTCAAGTCCTTCCCTTCCACGTACACCGGTTGCCCGCGATGGAACCTGCAATTCCTCCACGTAAGCGCGAAAGTCTTTCGATCGCTCCAGGCGTAAGCGAAACTGATAGTTACCATCGCCTCTCATGCAGAAGCTTTCCGTCTTCTATCCTGGTTTCTACCAGGGGGCTGTCCGAAGCTGCTGGGATGTGCTGCGAAGGTATATTCACTGCATTGTAATGTGGCAATACTACTGCAAACAATGAAATGCCATTAACGCATGCATATTGCTGGGAAACGTCCAATCAGTACCTGGTTTTCGAACAGTAGTCAGTACTTTACCGCGGCTAATAGCTTTCAAATCGCTTTCGATCTCTTTCTCGTCTAGCATGTAGTTCAGTTGCGCCGGAGGCGGCTTCCTCCTTTTCTCTACCTTCTCGGGCACGGGATCGTTCGGGCGCCTGCGCAATTTCCTCGTCATCACAGGTTTCACCTAACCGGCGAGCGAACGAATGAGTCAGAGGTCCCTATTTCACGTGTACACGTGTAGTAAACGTATCCGAACTTGAATCCGTGTAATTTTTAATACACGGATACCCGTGTAGTTCTGTTCACGGATATCCGTGTATATAGTTCTGTTCACGGGCAACGTGACAACAATGTATGTATTTTTATTTAGTTGTATTTTACGAGGCGGTATTTGGCGACCATGCATCCGTGTACTTATTGACGTGCGTTACGAAAAGTAGCACGTTTTGGTTTGCCATGAAAAGAAGCACGTTCCATCGTTTCTGACGAATATTAGCACGTTTGGTCTTCCGCCGCGAAGACTAACACATTTGACTGCCTCGCCACGAAGAATAGCACATTTCGTACTGTTGCGACGAAAACTAGCACGTTATACTGTTTCGCCACGGATAATAGCACGTTTGGGAATTTATGGCGAAAACTAACATATTATCCAGTTTGGCCACGAAGAATAGCTCGTTTTGGATTATACTGCAGACTGCAGAAACTATCGCGTTTCAGCGCGTGGGCAGTTTAAAAGAATTCAACTGTTGAAAATATTGTTTAATAAATAATAATTCCATCTAATCTCCAAAAGACAACACATATGAAAATTTTAATCTACATAATTTAAGTAAGGGAGGGTGCGGGAATTGCGAACGCGGGGTAAACGCGAACACGCTACTTTTCGTGGCAAACCGCTCTAACGTGCTAGTTTTCGTAGCGAAAACCGAAACGTGATAGTTTTCGTGGCAAACCGCTCAAACGTGCTAGTTTTCGCAGCGAAAACCGAAACGTGATAGTTTTCGTGGCAAACCGCTCAAACGTGCTAGTTTTCGCAGCGAAAACCGAAACGTGATAGTTTTCGTAGGAACGAAGGCAAACGTGCTACTTTTCGTAAGAAAATTGAAACGTGCTACTTTTCGTAAGAAAATTGAAACGTGCTACTTTTCGTAAGAAAATTGAAACGTGCTACTTTTCGTAAGAAAATTGAAACGTGCTACTTTTCGTAAGAAAATTGAAACGTGCTACTTTTCGTAAGAAAATTGAAACGTGCTACTTTTCGTAAGAAAATTGAAACGAGCAACTTTTCGTAAGAAAATTGAAACGTGCTACTTTTCGTAAGAAATTTGAAACGTGCTACTTTTCGTAAGAAAATTGGAACGTGCTACTTTTCGTAAGAAAATTGGAACGTGCTACTTTTCGTAAGAAAATTGAAACGAGCAACTTTTCGTAAGAAAATTGAAACGAGCAACTTTTCGTAAGAAAATTGAAACGTGCTACTTTTCGTAAGAAAATTGAAACGTGCTACTTTTCGTAAGAAAATTGAAACGTGCTACTTTTCGTAAGAAAATTGAAACGTGCTACTTTTCGTAAGAAAATTGAAACGTGCTACTTTTCGTAAGAAAATTGAAACGTGCTACTTTTCGTAAGAAAATTGAAACGTGCTACTTTTCGTAAGAAAATTGGAACGTGCTACTTTTCGTAAGAAATTTGAAACGTGCTACTTTTCGTAAGAAAATTGAAACGTGCTACTTTTCGTAAGAAAATTGGAACGTGCTACTTTTCGTAAGAAAATTGAAACGTGCTACTTTTCGTAAGAAAATTGAAACGTGCTACTTTTCGTAAGAAAATTGAAACGAGCAACTTTTCGTAAGAAAATTGAAACGTGCTACTTTTCGTAAGAAAATTGAAACGTGCTACTTTTCGTAAGAAATTTGAAACGTGCTACTTTTCGTAACGCACGTCGTTATAATCCGTGTACACGTGTATTAAGAACACGGATTTTGAATTCCTTAATAGACGTTACGATCGAAGCGAAACCAGCGCTTCTATCTAGTCCCCGTACCTCCATCGAGTCGCCCGTAAGCTCCATCGTATGGCGGTCGGTTTCTATCATCTTCCGCTTCTCGTCCATGTCGGTGAGCAAGTTCTCCTTCAGGTCCACCTTCTTCTCCTCGAACTCCTTCACCGCTGCCTTCTTCTCCAGTATGTAATCCCGTTCTACCCATTCTGTTAGATAGTCACGGTAAATTATATTTAGTCGTAATCTGGAAAGGAAGATTCGGTGAGAGGAGCTCGTACGACGATCGCAGAGACGTTGCCCACGACGGTTCCGAACCTTTCTTTGTATTGCGCCTCCAGGCGCTTCAGCTTGCGATTGTACTCTGGGTGAGTACCGTCCTTTAGCTGTTGCAACTGCTTCTTCAGGCTGGCCAGCTTGTCCTGATAGACTCTGAAACATCGATGCGATTAGAACTCTCGATTACAAGCCTCGCGAGTTGAGAGACACTGACGGTCTTCGTCTAACTTACTGTTCCTTTATCTCCGTATACTCCTCCGATTTACCAAGGTCGGTTTCGCTCGCCTCTTCGGTATCTGCGAATTCGTACGGATCGTTAGAAACACGAACAACCGACGCGCTATCGTGCATCGTACCTTCGTCGCTCTCGTCCGGCTCCTCCGCGTCCCGATCATCCTCCAAGTACTCCTCGTTGTCGTCGTCGATGTCGTAATCGTCGTGACCGTACATGGTCGAGAACGGCGAGTCTTGGTAAGACATTTTATAGAATAATAATCATCTCTTTGCATCTGTTCGGTGGTAGTAGCCTTTCCCCGGGAAGGTTAAGTCACTGTCAGCTGCACCTTCCGCGCCGCGTAACGTTCATATCAAACAATCATTCCCAAGCGAATAGAGCGGAAATGTGTGAGAAGTATATGTCAGAAGGAGCTTCGGGAATTGTCACTTTTCATTCGTTTGTTGTCAAACAATCCGAGTGCACTGGCGATCAGAAAACATGTCGTAGAAATAGATCGAAGTCAATTCTGTGTTCTGCTCAGGGGGCTCTAGTGTGGCCCCAGTGGTTCTCTTCACCGTTCAACAGTGATTGCATTTGCATTTGATTCGAATAGTACAAGTTGTACCATGGTGGCGCGTTTTATAATAATTGCACGGATTATTCGCATGCTTTTTAGTAAATTTTAAGCAGTGAAGACCACAGAAATTTAAATTATTCAAGCTTCTGTGGTAACCTTATTTCGAATGGGAACTTTAGTACGCATGCGCCACTGCTGGCTGGCTGTTGCGTTTCAGATCGACGGAGTGTTTGTAACGCTCTTTTGTGCGGGAAAAATATTTGCAGATTTCCCATATAATTTATATCTCTTTCCCTATAGAATTTTGAAAATTGTCTACAATTAGTTTCTGCACTTTCGCAAATCATAGTGTTTCAAGAAGACAGTCGTTGGAATTTACCGACCGCGAGACGCTTTAGCCGCCCAGCGGAGAAACGATGAACTACGCCCGGTGGCCATTTTGACCAGGACATTCTGAGAAGTGATCCGGGTCACAGGAAAGCCGAGGAAGTATTAGAGAAAGCGGGGAATAGTGCGCGAGAACAGAGATAGGGGGTTATAGCGCGCGCGACGAGGATAGAGATAGTTGGCGTGGCACTGACTCTGGTTATGCTAGCCTGATAGTTTTCAACTCCTGATAGCAGGAGCGCATAACGCAAAGAGGTGACGATCGGAATAAGGTAGAAAGAGATGCGAGCATGGTAGCGAACCGATGTGAGTTTGGCGATGCTAAAAATGAGACTGTGGTTACAAAATTTCAAAAATAAAAAATAGGGTGACGGAAGGGCTCCTGGGCAGGGAGGCCAGCACCAACGTCCAAAAAAAATTTCCAAAATAATTAACAATTTTTTATTAATATTTCGGAAACTAATAAATACCCGAAGCTACAATTTTAGATTTAGGGTTCACACCCCCTCCCCACCCCTCCCACAAAACCTCATCTCGATCGGCCACCGGTCCCTTTCGGAAGTACAGCGAAGACTTCTTTCAGAAAATAGCAGACGTCTTTAAGACATCTTGAAAGTCTGAAACAGACGTCTTAAAGACGGCTTATAGACGTCATGGACCTGAAGGACAGTGCATGAGCTAGACTTATTGACGCGGGGGTGTAAGCGAAATACGCAAGGGGAATCAAGCTGTTTCAGCCATCTTGTTATGATATACTAGTGGTGCCATCTGTGTCATACCGTGGTAAACTTTGAAACTTTACACTTGCATTACTCAGGTTTCATAAATTGATCAATGTTTTTATAAATAATACATATTTATACGAATTGTAATACATAGGGTGAATGAAAATACGTTATATTTAATTGCCAGAAAATAACTATATATATAATGGGCTATAGAGTGCACTACTAGTATATCATAACAAGATGGCTACACAGGCGATTCCCCTTCCGTCTTACGAGTACACCCCCCGCAACTAGGCACTGTCCTTCAGGTCCATGATAGACGTCGGGTGCTATCTGTCCCAGATAGCACACCTCGTCTTAGAGACGTCTAGTTTAGGTCTGAACGTTTTGATTTGTAACAAGACGTCTTTAAGACGCCTTTTGGACGTCTTTAAGACTTTACCAGACGTTGTGCTATCTGGGGTGTCATGGAACTTTTTTTAATAAATGTTCTACTATGGCTGTGTTCCGATTCACGCATAATGCAGCATAATGCGCATGAAGTGCATAGGGTACGTGACATATCCTATGCAGTCTATGCGCAGTATGCGTGAATTTGAAAACAGCCTATAACTGTTTCCATGGAACTTTTATTACCTATATCACAGCCGACTCTAGTACTAGCCGTGCTGAAGGTAAAATGGCAACACCGCACCGGACTCCCGGCTACAGTGTCTCCCTCTACCGGTCTTTTGGTTTCCCGTTTACCTTTTAAATGTTTATATTAATGTAGTACTGAAGTCCTTTAAATATCAAATACGGAGCAATAATCCAGGTGTTTTATTTATTTATATTAACCCTACAGATCTTTATTTTTGTGTGTAGCACATTTATTTAATACAATCTATAGCATTTTTGGACATTTTGTTGTACATATTTTTTTTTACAAATTTCACATATTCATTAATAATGTCACGGTGTTGGTGTGTTCCCAATTGCAAGGGAAATTAATAATAATAATAAGAATAAGTTTATTTGTACTACAGGCTCACAGCCTATTACAAAGGAGGTTGTTTGGTTCTCACATCTACATCCTTACTTTTATCTGTGTTACATTGTACTTAAGCCTAATATCTATACTTTATATATTATTTATACTCTTATTACATTTCAATTAGTGCGAGTTTTCTTATTTTTATGACTGACTGTACAAAATAAAACATATTCTTTGCTTCCTCGATGTTCCTAATATTTAATACTTCAGGGAACTCTTTTTCCCTAACTTTTTGTGCATACCCTTGTTGATATTGGAGACATACAGACAGAACATGCTTAGAGTCTTCCTTCTTCCCATGTTGCATAGTTGACATTCCTCTAGGGCCTTATTTTTACTCTTCCTTCCTTTTCTTCTACCATATTGAATTCATGTCTTCCTGCCAAGAATTGCAAGAGATATTATAATGGTACTTTAAAAGATAATAATTATAATTCTATATTTTTATTCCTCAAAGATGAGTAACTACCGAAAAAATAAATGGTTGCTATTCCTCGTAAAAATTGGACACCAACAAAATATTCTGCCGATTGTAGATTATTCCATTAAAATTTACATCGCCGGGTATGGGTCCCATTCTGTTGCTAAAAAATTAAATTGCAATATATGTTGATTATTAATTGTGGAGCATAAAGGTAAAACTGTAGGCGATTTATATTTTGATCACTTACAAAGAGACTGAAGGAGTGATAACCTCATTTATTCATTGTATGCCATAATGTGAGCCATAATAGATGATGGTAATTTGAAATCTCAACTTTTGCAATCTGAAAATCATAAACATATTTTATGTAAGTTAACCCATTATAATAAAAAAAAAGTTACGCGCCATGGTAAATACCCCTAGGGAGGTGAGAAAATTTTCCACAATTATAATACTGTCCTCTAACACGATTTTATAATTAACGGCATAATTGTTCCTTTCAATAGCTAATTATGCTAACCTCTTTTCCACGGGCACTTAACCTGTTTGGCTTCGTACCAATAATTTTGTCTATTTCAGGTCTCTATTAACTTATACATACCTTTATCAATTTTTAAATCCTTCAATTTGGTTCAAAGATGGTTTTAACTTGTTTCACACTTTTATTATCTTGAAATCTCAGTAAATATTTCAAATATAATGCATCACAACACCAAACTATTCCGAGAGTCCACAGAATATATACCACATTTATAAATATTAATATACTTCTGTATTACTTCTACTTACTATAGTTATGATATTTATGTATTCCTTATACATAATTAATAAAAAATACTGTATATTAGTATAATTTTATACCGCAAAATAACGTTAATTATAACGCTGAATACAAAACTCCACTATTGAAAATAGGACTCCCGATCCGCACATGAGCGGTGTTGCCACGTTGTATAGCACGGCTAGTAGTAGAGTCGGCTGCAGGGTTTGTAGGACTCCGGCGTGGCACCACACCTACAGGAGCGGTGGTAATGTGTGCGTGAATTGACGCCAGCGCGAAGGCAGCCAAGTGGCGACAACGCGAAGCGAATGTGACGTCACGAATGTATAGACGCCAACGCCAAAGACGCCACGTGCGATTGTGAATCGAACATTTTTAGTAGTTTTTCCAAGTTTTTCATTCAATTGAAATTACACTTCATTACGACATGAATAAGGAATCAGGTAAGACAAATACTTAATACTTTTGCATCATCAGAATTATAGAAATGATATTTTTTATATATACCAGCGCCAAGCGAGTGACGCCGCGGCCAACCAGCGTCGACAACATATTTCCCGGTGACGCTGGTTGGCCGTGGTTCGGCGGCTCCCATCGTGGCGTCTCACGCACACATTACCACCGCTCCCTGTAGGTGTGGTGCCACGCTGGAGTCCGGCAAAGCGCACCGTTTCATGGCACAGAGTCCACCTGTGACGTCACATTCGTTTCGCGTTGTCGCCACGTGGCGCGCTGGCGTCAATTCACGCACACATTACCACCGCTCCTGTAGGTGTGGTGCCACGCCGGAGTCCTACAAACCCTGGTCGGCTGTGCCTATGGCGGTGTTCCGATTCACGCATACTGCGCATAGACTTGGGGTGCGTTCCACTTGCGCCCAAATCGCCCGCAACGCCCGCAATTTTCATTAAGGTGGGTTCTCCTATACGCGACTGGACACAACGTCAAGAATATCAAAGTCGATTTTCTTGAAAATGAAGCACAATATCAAAAAATCTTATTCCTCTTTTTCGACTTATTTACTTGTTATAAGTCGAAAAGAAAGAGTAACTTTTTTTTATATCGCGCTTCAGTTTCGAGAAAATCGACTTTGAAATTCTTGACGTTGTGTCTAGTCGCGTATAGGAGAACCCACCTTAATGAAAATCGCGGGCGTTGCGGGCGATTTGGGCGCAAGTGGAACGCACCCTACATAGGATATGTCACGTACCCTATGCATTTCATGCGCATTATGCTGCATTATGCGTGAATCGGAACACAGCCTATATAAGTTCTAAAATGTTCCATGAGAACACTTTCTCAAGAAGTTCCTAAGAGTATCACTGCTTTCAACAAAAATTCCCCAGGAACAGATATTTTCTTAAACGAAACATATAAGTTCGAACAGAATTTCTTTTAAAAGCAAGATTTCCAGAACTGTTTCGATCCCGGCCCTCGCAATTAGATTACATTTTGCCCTAACTCCGATTCGCGTTCACCGTTTAACTGCGATATTGGTACTGCGATGCAATTGGTAGCACTTGTTAACGTACTTCGCAGTTGTATAGTTGCGGTTTTAAAATGAACGCACGAGTGGCGAAACGAGTTTAAATTAAAACCGACATTTCCCAGCGTGTTTCTAAATTACGTCGTGTCCCGGATACTCTATCGAACGATACATTCAACACACGCGACTGACGTCGGCGTCAGTCGCCTTCACAGAAGCGTAACCGAATCATTGAAATTTGGCGGCAACATAACCTTATGGTGACCTTAGTGGAAGCGTTTATAAATGCTCTCTTCCCGTTCGCTTTATCGTAATACTGCATACGAAACATGAAGGAACTAGAAGAAACCGGCTGCGAGGTAATTAATCGCGCCGCCGAGTCCCCTCCGTCCCGTCCAATATTTACCGCGCGTCCACATGGCTGCGTTACTTGTTTGTATCAACGATAAAAATGATGTCACATCTAACTTTAACAGCGATGCTATTCTTCCGTAGATTCGCAGCATCATAGACATTCGGCACTCCGTGTCGAACCGTTTAAGTAATGCCGAAGGCGACGACGCCGTACCGCCCAACGGTTCGCGCTCGCACGGCAGCCTCGATAGCCCGAACGGAGGACTTTTGAACGACGCGTCGTACGCCTGGCTGAGCTACGGCTGCCACCTGGTGGTCATCAACGCGAAGACCGGCGAGAGTACCAGCTCCTGGACCTTCCGAGGGAAGATCACCTGTGTTTGTCAGTTCGCCGCGCAGTCCGGCGAGCTGCCGCTGCTCCTCGTAGGCTTGGACAACGGAGCCACCAGGATCAAGGACTCCGTGGGTTTACTGTGCGTCTTCGATTGTACTACCTCGCACGTTCTGAGAGCCATTAGGGTATGTGTTTGGGAAACGTCCTCGAAGCATTCGAAACCGGACGCTCATACTTCTTGTCTCGTAGATGCCAGCGGGCGTGGAGCAGGTTTGCATCGTGTCGGGCGGCGCTGAATGGGAGGAGTTCAACGACAAGAGGCCGGACAACATTCTCATGCAAATGGACGGGATAGCTTGTGTAGTCTTACGCAATCTTCATCATGTAATGATCGACCTCCAGAGGTCCGCCTGGGAGGTGCCCGACCTGTCCGTTCTGATGGACGAGACTTCCCCGGCGGAGATAGAGTTTCTAACAACGAAGGACTCTTTTCACAGAAATCAACTGGACAAGAGTAAACACATGGCTTGCAATTTGTTGAATCGACGTGAGGAAATAGCATACAATACGTTTCTCCGGAATTTCTCGCATCGGTGTACGTGACCGCGTTTGTACTTATTGCAGGGATAGAGAAGCATATCGGATTCAACAGAGAAGAGTTCGAGGCGGCCGCTTTCTTAGACGAGAAGCTAACGAACACCGTGATCAGCTCGACGAAGATCGGCTGCTTGATTTCGGGATGCTTGGGCAGAGTGATAATATGGCAGAACGACGGCTCCGTAGGGTGGATCAGTCTGCCCGTCGATGAAACGATGATAATCACGCACTTAGCGTTGTTAGAGCCGACCGACGATCCGAGGCCGTTCTACTACCTGTGGGTGGTTTTCCAAGACGAGTCGCTGAAGCTGCCTCCTCTCGTGAGAATGTTCGCCTTGCTGTTCGAGAGGAAGTACTGCGACAGGGGGACCAATTTGTACTTCAATTTGGAATCCGAACCTAGCTTGAAATTCGAATTCGAACTGGATCCGCAGGACAGGGTCGTCAGTTTATCGACGATCGAAAGGGAAGCGAACCCGGATCAGACGGAGTCGGAATCTAAACGGGGCGAGGACAACTTGCTGCTGATCTCCACTGCCAATCGAACGTTGCTCTTCGACCTGAATCAGTGGTACAAGGAACAGATGCCTCAGACTGTCGGCGAATGCAAGAATCCGAACAGCATACTGGCTCTCTATAATACAACGTATCGCAACATGCCGAGTAACGAAGTGATCAGCTGCATTTATATTCCCCGTACGTTGCAAGAATTCCCGAATAACAGCTTGAGTTTGTCGGAGGAGTTGTTCTATCCGAATTCATTATCGCTCGAGTGGGTAGAACTGAGCCTCGCCAAGTTAACATTCTGGCTGGCCCGTGGCGTTCAGGCAGAACTGCTTCGTGAGATGGCCCTCGCCGGGCCGATCGTGTTGACTCAGCCTTCCGAAATGTTTCACAAGTGTCTGTCCGTCGGCCTGGTGCCATTCAACACAGAAGTCTCCTTCTCGAGCGATCACAACGTCCAGAGAGACATGTTGCTGTCGCTCTGTCTGGAGCAGCGCTGGGCGACGTTTCTGATAAGATGCGCGAAGGAATGGTCGGACGGAAGCGCAGCGTACATGTACCCAAGTTTCTTGAAATGGGGCATACAGCGAGCGTCGTCCATAAAAATGATAGCTGATCGCCTGTGCGTGCCGCTGTTCGACCAATCGGGGAACAATCTCGGGGAGTCCGAGGTGAAGACGCTACGGTTCTGTTACCAACAGCTAGAGTGCCTGTCTAACGTGGTGGCGAAGCTGCCTTCCGAAGCCAGCAACATGGTGAAACAGCGAAGGGCGCTTAAACGAGTCTCCATGTACTTTCAAGTGCTCCTCTGGTTTTACGACGTAGGCTTGCTGCCCGAATCGCAGGAGCTGGAGGGAGGTCCTCTGCCATTGTCCCTCGCGCTGAAAATCCCGTATCCGTATGAAAAGTTGTTCGGCTTGTACAGGGAGAAACGGGAGTCTGTCGTGGACGATAGACAGAGAGACGAGAGCGAAGAAGTCCTCTTTATAGACGAGCTGGTAACGCGCGAGTGTCCTGCTCTGAGCTTGCAATGGGAAAGGGAAGCAGGAGATACGTCTACGAACGGTTATTACCCTCCTCCTTCGTTGCAGTCGCTGCTGAGAAGCTACTTGACTGACTGCGATCAGGCGGAGTCGAACGAGATCGAATGCAAACATCAGATTATCATTTACCTTCTGATGGACCTAGCCATGCTGCTGCAAGGATCTTACCCCGGCATAGATCAACTGATCAAGTACCCTTCGTCGTTTAAAATGAGCCCGAGCCTCATAAAGCTCACTCAAGCGTTCTGGCTCCTCGACCACGAGGATTATCACGGATTCTTGGACATGATGACTGGCCAGTTAGTCTGCGACTCTGACGTCAAAGACTGGCACCACAAACTGGTGCTGAGAACACTAATCCGGAACAGTCAGCACAAGCTGGCACTGACGTATCTGCGGGTGAGGAAGCCCCCTCTGTCGTCCGTTCAGGATCAAAGCGCGCTGATCGGTCTGTCGGTGGAGCACGGCTTGGTTCAATCGGCCTTCCACCGCAGACCGCAGTCACACTACGCGCAGCTGCTGGTGTGCTTCTTCCAGGCGTGCAAGACTTACGACAAGCTCGGGGACATTTTGCACCTGGCTCTAGACTCGGAGGAAGAAGAGATGTTCGTCAAGTTCTTAGAAGACTCCAAGTCCGAGGACATGCGTTTGCTGTACTACTTGCAACGCTGTCGCTACATGGAAGCCAACAGCGGGAGCCTGGCCGGACGGCACAGCACGATCACCTCGAGAAATATGCACGTCGATGTGCTGAACGCTTACAACCTGACCCTGCCAGATGTGGTGAAGAGGTTCTCCGCTAACATAGGTAAAGCGAACTTAGACGCGGACATGGAAGGAAGGTATCCCAGACCTATGACCCATAACAGGAGTTGTCCGCGAACGTGCAGTATTTACGAAACTGTTATCAAGAAGGCGAGGGAGACCTACGCCAGGGGAGAGAAGTCTGTGATCCCTTTCATCACCGCTCCATGCACCACGCTGCGGCTCAACGACGATCGCGTGAATATAAACTGCGTGATGTCCCCGAAAGTGGTGCAGGCCAATCGGAAGCGCACTTTGGACGAAGTGCAGGACGAGGAGGACAGCGGAATGAGAACGCCGGACAGAGCGAAGCGCAGAAAATTGCTGGACGATGGAGAGGCAGCTCTGAACGCGGCATTCAGCACTCCCTTGGTGAAACGCAAGGTGTGCAGCAACAGGGACACGCCTATGGAAACTCCTCACTCTATCCTGAAGATCCGACAGCTTATAAGGAACTCAACGTCTCCTACTATTAGCACCTTGCAAAGTGAAATCGCAGACAGCCCAGGCTCCGACAAGGACAAGAAGATCAATCGGCAGATACGATTCAGCATTGGCCAGTCGAAGAGCAACAGCTCCCACGGCGATGACAGCATCTCTAAGCTTAATATCTCCGAGGGAAGCGAAGAGGTGTTCCTCAGTCCTCGGTCTATTACCGAGAGCGCAGTCTTGTCGGACAGTAGTTACACTTGCAAAAACGTGTACACTGCTCGTCCTAGACCAAGCCTCAGAAGAACTTGCTTGCAGGCATCCGCAGAGTTGGCGCAAGACGCAAGGAGTTCGACGAACTCTCACTTAGGTGGCACACCCGCTGAAGACTGTTCCAAAACTTCGACGATGGTCACGTCTCCGGCATCAAGGAGGTGTACATCGATGCTTTCCTCCACGATCTACTCTCCGGCAATACTTTCTCCGGACAGCAGCTTTGAGGCTAGCTCTCCTTTAAGAAGATCCAACGATCTGGAGCCACCGTTCATATTCCCTAAGCAGCAGGATACTTCAATAAAGAGCTCCGCGTTCGAGGAATCGCTTGCTAATGTCGATGAACCGATGGTCGTGGACGAGGAAGTGGAAGTCATCGAATTAGAATCGTCTCACGAGGATAGACAGCAGACTGAGGCACATAAACAGAACCATTTGCAGTTGAATAACAGCGACAAACTAATAGAGAGCGTACACAGTAAGTATAAGAATGGAGACATTTCGAAGAATAATCTTTTGGGAGGTTGTTACGAGCAGGAGAATGATACTAGCTGCGTGGAAAACAGAGATGAAGTCGACAATGAGGAGGAATTTAAGAGCTTCTCTAATTCCATCGAGAGCAACTCTGTTCACTCGGAGCGCAGAGACAGTCGCTCGTGGTGCCATCGCGAGAAGTCCGTGAAAGGTCTCGCTAACGATATCCAAGACAATGCAGATCTGAAAAATGGGGAACACTTCGATATCACCGATGACGAGTCCTCGAAGAGTGGAGACGAAATGGTCCTGGCTCTCGACGAATCGGATAAGAAATTACAGCACCCGTCGAAGATGTCTCCGGCACACGTGGACAACGTGTACGATGCCTCGAATATCACTGACGACGAGTCTGATTCCAGTATAGACATAAATGAACCCGAAAGGAAATCTGTTGCACCTCCGAGTGTCGGAAAAAGCGTGCGCAAGGAGCCCAAGTTCTCGGCAATGGAAAAGAAAGATGTAACAGAGTATAGGAAAAGGTCGATACTTCTCGACAACAACAATTCCGGTGTGAGGGAAGAGGAAGAAAAGCCAGTCCAAGCTTCGCCAGAACGTTTGGAGTCTAAAGACGCTGATACTTCTAACACAGAGGCAGAACACTCGGCTGCTAACGAGAGTGTTACATCGAGGATGGTCAGGTCCCGCAGAGCTTCCTCAGTAGCGAAAGAAGCGATCACTTCGCCGGTGGTAAGTTCGCCTACTAAGGTCGTTGGGAAAACTCCGAGGTCCAGGCGAGCGAGTTCATTGGCAAAGGAGGTGCTGATCGCCTCTATTGCGGATGAAAGTGTGAAGCGAACGGGCTCGCCTGGATCAGAAGGCTCGCCTGGGACATCTCTGCCAAGGGGACCTAGAGGTAGGCGAGCCTCTTCTCTAGCGAAAGACAGTCCTTCCGTGGAAGATGAAGAAGCCAAGGTACCGGTAAGACGAAGCACGAGACGTGCTACCTCCGTGCAGAAGGAACTGCCGGAGCCAGCGAAGCCTTTGACGAAGAGCAGGAGGACTTCGTTATCCTCCAGTTTCGTGATGGACAACGAGGATGAGAAGGCGCAAGTAGACACTGTGAAATCAAAGGCAAAGAGCTTGGCTGCAGGTGAGAGGAGATCAAGTATATCGAGATCAACTAGAGAGTCTATAGGGGCTGAAGAAGTGGAAGAACCTCCCGCGGCTAAACCAAGGAGGCGCTGTAGTTCCGTACCTAAAGAGACCGTGGACGTAGCGAGAAGCCTGAGGTCCAGCAGCGTGGCGAGGGAAATTATCCCAGAGGATTCTGAATCTCTGGTGATGACTCCGAAAGGAAGACATTCTAAAGCCCCAGCAGTGAACAGCCCAGCCGCGAACACGCGTAGTCGCAGGTCCTCGATACAATCCATACCAGAGGAACTCGAGGAAATTCTGAGTGTACCACTGAAAGAGAGAATCTCAGCTGCGGGCAACAAGAAGCAATCCGCGCAGAGCTCCAGGCAAAGAAGATCCGCGAGTGTTGAACCGTTGCCAGCGGAGACAAAGAGGAAAGCCAGGAACACTCAAGCTAAAAGCATCCTCAAAGAGACAATAGTGGAGGAGGAAGTGGCGGAGGCCGAAGACCAAGCGAAGGTTTCTAACAGTAAAAAAGTTCCTACAAGAAGAAAACGCGCGTCGTCGGACGCGGCCATTCATGAAATAGAAGATAAAGCTGTGCCGAAGCCAAGGAGGAATCGAAAGACCAGCACCAAGGAGGAAGCAGACGATAAGTTTTCATTCTCACAACCGGATAGAACAAGCGAGCCACCATCGGATCAGAAAGGTAAATTGCGATGGTCTGCAAGATTATTTATTCCTGCCGAGTTGCTAAACACACTTTGAAACTTTCTAGCCATCGGAGAAGTGCCCAATTATGTGTTCTCACCGCCCCACACCAGATCAAAAACTGCCGCTCCTGATCATCGTAGGTGGTTACTTTTCAAATAGTTTAATTTCTCCTGTCGCCAACACCGCACTGCTTGCTTCCCGCTGCACCCGCGCGGTTCTGTGCCCTTTCTGCGCTCGAAGCTTGGCATACATCGACTAAGAATTATACGCTTTCAGTCTGCTGCACTCGCAGCGCTCTTATTTCCCCTCGAGCAATCGAGAATAAATATTAAATACATTCCATGATTTCCGTTCGCAGGGGAATAATAAACAACTTCATCCCAAATCTGAGCGAAGGCGAATCGGAGGAGGAGGACGAAGAGCAGCGCATTGTACAGAGAACCTCGCCAGTTAAAAGACCAGGCAGTTACAACCGCGTAGCTGCGAATCGCTTTCGAACAAAATTTGTATTACCTAAAAGGTCGCACAGTACGGCAAATTAAATGCAACTTCATGGGATTTTCTTTTCAATTCTTTTTGTTTGAATGTACATTGGATTCGTCCGGTAGGAAGCGAGCCAGAGATTACGATAAATGGGACCATGTGAAATGACGACTTCGTCGTAAAGGCGCGAGTCATCCAGGGTGCGGGATTAATTTTTCTAACTGTGGTTGGATAGGGGCGTGCGTTGCTGCTATTAATTCAGCATGCTTGATGTAGAGCGAATTACAGTAGCTGTATTTTATCAGAGTGATCCTATACAACATTAGTAGTTCGAAATATACGCTAACATAATATTTTGCAAAGAGCGCAGCTCGTAAGCTCAACACGCCTTATCGTACAGATTATTTTGTGTAATCTATAAATTGTGTTTAACCAGTTAAGGTGATGCTGTGCACTTCGCACTTGCAAGGAAACAAAGCACCTTATTTTGTTCTATCTTCTTTACTATCATTAAGTCTCTCCGAACGTGTAGACAGCTGTACAGAAACGTTTTTGTTGGCCCCGGATTCGCCGAACATTGAAGCAGCAGTGTTTCGGGAATGTATTACATCGAACGAACATTTAATACCATGCTAATTGTAAGAATCATTACTTTTATATTAACGGTCATCAAGTCCACTTGTTAGGTCGATCATTCTATTCTCTTTTCTTTCGCAATAAGTTCATGGAATGAATTATTGTATCGCGTACTAACTTCTAGGGGGTTTCTGATGAGAACATGTATTATAACTTTGTAAATAATTTATTAATATACCCATGTATAGCTGTATTCATACAATAAATGTAAAAAAGAATTAATACATATTATCGCTAGCGAATAATTTCCAAACACCGTAAATAACAAGTCGTTGAGTTTAAATACTAAAGCGGTATTAAATAATACTAGAAATCAACTGCCGAATACTAATTCTTACGCAGATTAATGGATTGCTGCGTGCAACGTGATCTTTGAATTTACATCTTCCGAACTCTTCGAACCAAGTCGCTCAGAACGTTGGAAAGATTCTTAACGTATGCGCACACTTTCTCCTGCATCTTTGAACCGCAACAGTTTATCGAAAAGCGCTCCGGTCATCACTCGTTAAAGCACGCGCTCGTAACTTCGCATACTCTCAAAATGGATTTTCTTTTGCCCTTCTAATACTTAACTCCGTCTGGTAGAAAATCAGTGTTATTTAATGTCATCTTTGGCAGTTATTCTTTGTTCTGCGCCTTGAGTAGTTGCAAAGAAACAGTTTCCTCCAAAAAGCAAGCACGATTTTCTCTTTTTGTATACATATATATTAGATCTATAATAAATTCTATTCAGAGAGCGTATATCTATACTCGATTAAAGTTTGTCTCAATTAGATCATTTCATTTTGTATTCAGTCTAAACGGTCGATCTTTGTACATTGTCTTTTGCTTATTCGATACTTGATTACTTCATTTTATCCTTAATTCTGATTGTCTATTCTGCTATTCGTTTTTGTATTCCATAAAAATCTGTACCTTGACATATAATGTATAATATATATAGATATATCATTATATTTGGATTCAATACGAATGTACATAGAAAAAGGCAGATCTAAGATTTAGGACGGTGTGACTTGTTACTCGAAATGTTAATAAGTTTTATCAGCGGCGGATTTAAGGGGAAAAGCCCAGGATTTTTTTCAAGCATGGGAGCCCAGGCGGCAACTGCTCATCGGCCATCACCGGCCGCCCGTGAAATCCGCCACTGAGTTTTACGCATTCGTTGATCTTATTTACACCGTACCCTTCCAAAAGGCACATTCATCTTTGCTCCACGCAAAGAAACATTGCTTCCATAAGTTCGAAAATTTAATTACTCCAGAGTAGAGATAAGAATGGTTACGCTTTAAGTATGTTCCCGAAGTGAAGCTTGCGTCGGACGACAAATCAAAGCGCTGCGAAGGCAACGCTTCCAACTGACTTACATTATTTCCTCATGGCAACATAAAGCATTCTTTCCATCAAGAAGTGCTCCTTATCAAATGAAGCCTATCCTAATTACCTTACTGCTGTTTGCAACCATCTTTCACTCGACGCTTGTGCTTCTCCTCGTGAGCCTGCGACGGAGATTGCATTTGATTTCTTCGTTGTCCTTGTATAGGCATGTAACACGGAGCATCGTCGTTCAGGAGTTCCTGCGGCGGCGCCGGTAACGCGTACGAAGGGCTGACGGTGCTGCTCGAACTACTCGAGGTGTGTCTATGCGCATTTCCGTTGTAAGTGGGATCGATAATCGCCGCCACATTTGCTACTTCTCTTACACTCTCAACAGGCTCGTCCAGCGTCTGTATTTCCTCAGGATCCGAGTACTGCGGATAGTTCACGGTGTGCTGCATTCGGCTCTTAGTCGGCGTACCCTTTAAGTCCAGCTTATCCGGTCTCTGAGGCTTCTCAGCTAGATTCTGCTCCTCCAGCTTCTGAAGCTGCTGCCGCTCCAGCTTTCTCTGCCTCGCCCTTTCCCTCGCTTTCCGCGCCTTCGCACGCTCCTTGTCCTGCAGCATGCGCGCAAGCTCCGCGTCCTGCGCTTCCATCGCGATCTTTTCATCCAGCAGAACCTGCTCGTCCGCAGGCCCGTCGCGATTGTCCGCCGCATTTTCTTCCTCCTCTTGCTGCAGTTTTCTTGCTAGCTCCTACGTCCGATCAAGAGATTGTAAATAGATATTTACCGGCGCGACGTAAGCCGAGTTTACCGATCGTAACTACCTCGTCTTTCTCTTCCTGAACGTGGCGTTCCATCTCGAGCTGGGCCGCCTCGTCGTCCAATCTCAACTGCAATCTCATCTGTTCCTGCAACTCCCGTTCCTTCTGCCTCTCCTCCCGTTCCAGAGTAAGCGCGACTTGCTTCGCCACAAGCGCATCCTTCTCCTCCCTAAACAGACGATCGTTTCGTAGAAAGCTCGGTGTCGACGGCACGCCCGGGCGTTACAACCGAGAACAAATACTGACTGCTGTTGAACGTAGCTCTGATACTTCAGCGCCTCCAATTCCTGTTCGACGCGAGCCCTCGGCAGGTCCTCCCTGACTTGGGCGTTGCGGACCTTGTTACCGGTGTAGTGCTCCTTGACTGAGTAACGCAATGGGATAAAGACGACTCGTTAGAGAAACTCGGTGGGATCGTAGAATCGCCGATAGCTGTTCCGTACTTACTTTCCTCGTCCTGAAGCCGGTACGCCAGTGCGCCGTCCTCGTGCACCAACCACTCTCGACACACTGCGACATTGTCGAATGAGTTTCTTTATTAGAGATGCCAATGTAATGAGTAATGACAGGAGGCATCGGAAAAAAGCGACTGTCGTACCTTCGTTTACCCGACCGGCCTTCGGCAGCGTGTCCGAGCTCAGCGCAGATTTCGCCATCTCGCATTAGACCCCCAGCCCGCGGAGCAGACGCTTGAACTCGCCGAGTATCCTTGTTTACAACGACCACCTTACGATAGCCATACGCTGTTTTCTCTCCATCTTGAACAGCAGTGAATAGACCTCCCGTGTGTGTGTGTGCGTGCTTGGCGGCGTACTTTCCAACGTGCGCATTTCTCTCGCCGTGGTGTGGGTAGGGAACGTTCCCAGAGCGTATTCGAGGCGTAGTATGAAACGTGAGTACGCACACATGGACACGCTTCCATTCCAGGCGTCGTTGAAATAGTAGTAGCGATGGGTAGCGGTCGCTCGTGCAGCGGGTAACGATACTTCGCTACTGTTCTGTGAGGGTTGGTAATAATACTTGGGAATGGGGGAGGATTTAAAGGGGCTTAAAGAAGGAACGAGGAAAAGGAAGATGGGATGTCGTGTAGGGAATATTTGGGATTTCGATTGTTTTCTAGCGGTCATTTAGGTGTCGAGGTGGGTCTTGGACAGTGGCGGATTTAAGAAAAAAGGCCCAGGTGGCAAACGTTCTGAGGGGCCCATTTTTTCGGGAAAATGAAGAGGTAGTTTACTAAAAGTGGGTAACTGTACAGAAAAGTATAGAAAAAAATATAGTGCTTGGATAAAATCATAGGTTTTTTTAAGACAGGGCCCTAGGGCCCTTTTGAGCAGAGGCCCATTTTTCGGGGGAATAATAGCTGTAGTTTACTCAAAGCGGGCTCGGTGTAATAATACAGAAAAGGAATATGCTTTGGATATATGTAATCATAATTTTTTTTAAGGATGCAGCCCTGGAGGGTCTTCTGTGCAGGGGCCCAGGTGGCAACTGCTCATCGGCCGCCCTGTTAAATCCGCCACTGGTCTTGGAAAAGAGAAAGCGCGATCGGCGCTTGGGGGTGTCGTAAATCAAGCTCTTCCGCGGACTGTGGCGGGGCCTAAAGTTTAGGCCCTAAACAAGGGACGCTCGGGGCGCCTGCGTTGCCGAGGGAGATCGTTGCTTCTTCGTGAAATACGCAATGGTTCGAAACGATATATTCGCTTTTCTTTATTTTCTACTTTTAAGTTCTCTTACAAATGTTTCTCACACTATTCGTGGAACGTACTAGTCGTTCCCCTGAAATATCTTTGTGCACATCATTATTGTAGTGTCGATGGAGTGATATAATGATATTGTAAAACGTAGACTCGTATTTATTAACAGTTTCGAGTTGTTCGTTCGTTTATATCCATCGCTACTCGCGACAGTCAATGCAGGAGCTGTAGTGGTAGTATTTCTAGTAAGGGTAGTAAAGTGGTAGTAAGGCGAGCGTACTCACGTCGAACGTTAGTGAAGTGGATAGTAGAGTTCCTGCTATTAGTGTCACTCTTAAAGCGCATGTACGACCTGCTCCCGATAAATTGCAATGTGTTTAGCAGAAGTACAATGAAACGAAGTTTTGTATGTTTGATAGAAATGTGAACAACTATCTGATAAGATTAAAAGGAATTATTACGTGTTATACAACTCCTAGAATATTTCAATTACGTTCACGATATTATTTAAATTAATCGGAAGAAATTAATAATTGTACTGAGAATATTGTAAATAGAGTAACATACAGCTTAAAACGTTTAACGAAGCTTCGCAAAGCTTCTCATCGTTCCCATTCATGCTAGCTTTCTTTTACAAAAGGGATAATTTACATTGTTGGTAGATGGCGCCACTGGCGTATGCGCCAATTTCGAAGCCTGTAGAGTGGGAGTACGCTTATTATTCTAGTTAAGATGCTCCAGTTTTTCTTATACCATATTATACCATACATGCTCGAGGGGGAAACGATACTAACGCGAATACAATATTACGAACAAGGCTGTATACTTTCGAAAACCCCCATGCTCCGAATTGGCTGAAATTTTGGAAACAGTTTCATTTTGCATAGAAATAATGTTTGCGAGAAGGATTTTTGGCGACTCGAAATTTTTTTTATCATTTAAGTGTCACTTCCTATGTTACCGACACCTTGAAGGCGGCTCCACAGACGAGGTATAGAATAGACCTATCACCTTATGGGACTTGGTGTCACCACCCAAACTGTGTTACCGACCCATAACTCGAGGACTGAATCTGGCGGCCTCTGTTCATGAACAGCGTCCAACTCCGGAACTACTCTGAAATGTGTTGAAATGCTGAAAGGTGTTACGTGCTTGTATACGTGTGACTTGTTCAGAGTGACTGTTCGACATAGAGGGCAGGCTTTCGTTACGCTACGCTTTGGCTCGGCTTGTCAACGACTCACGTGGATTCACGTGGATTTTTCTCCGAAAATCTATTTCGGTGATCTGAAGACTATATGGCGCCGAAATATGGCTCTTCTTAAAAGCTTATACAAACTATAAATTGCAAGATGACATTGATTGTTAGTACTTTACGTGTTGTGGAACACTTAACTAACATTTTCGCGTGTCGTACGTCGAAAAATATTAAAAATTGACGCTGTTACTGACATTCCCGCAAATCTCCGCACTCCGCGCATGTCTAAATAAACGGTGCCCATCCTACGACACGTATAAATCATTGAGAACAAGGAATCCAAACGTTTTTTTTAAATTTTGTATTCGTAGTTTTCGGGACCCGAGAACATTTTGCAATAGTTTATTTATTACTTGGGAACGGTGGATTAGTAGTTAAAACTCTATGTTTCGTTACAAATTGATTGGCCGTTTCCCCTTATTAACTATTTTATATTTTTATTTTTTTTATTATTCCTAGATATGTACATATGATAACACAGCTATTGTACTTTTTAAAGCACAAGTGGAAAAAAAGGTTCTGGATTTACGGACGTCGCGACTCGCGAGTGAGATGAAATGGGAGGGAATAAGAGAGAATGAAAGCAAGTGAGAAACGGCACGAAGGTCCTTTACGCGACAAACGATCAATCTGGCAGCGGCAACAAAGTATGATACATTGTCTTCTTGCGTTCTCCGTGCGCCTGATTTTCGCATGTCGATGTCGGTCCACGGACGAGCTATGCCTAAACGCCCGTATTGAATTAGATTTCACTTTCTTCTATAAATTCTGCAAAAGCAGTAATCAGTAGCTAAATGCGGAAAACATGTATGTACAGTGTGCACATGCTAAGCTAATTGTAAGATGAAATTTTTACATTCTCTGTTTCGTCTTTATTCGAGCACTTATGGAAAATTAGTGACATTTTTTTAATAAAAGGAAAATTAAACACGACGTCATTGGGACAAGTAGGTATGTACATATGAGATGGTGCTGAAAGAAACGAACTGTTTTTTATATGAAATATGCCCTTTTTATTTATATATTAAAATCTAATGAACACTGCTTTCGAGGATGAATTTACACTTCTGGTTCGGTGGACATTTCTAAAAAGAATTGCCTCAGAATTGGCAGAAATATAGCTGGGCTCCGAAATGAGTGTAAGTTCTAAAAAAAATTCTAACTTCGTTTTCCTGGGGTGCGAGTTCAAGTCTATGTTGCACGGTTTAATTTTTTCATTAGCTTTACTCGTTAAACTAATTTTTTACGGTTTAATTGTTTTTTTTTCAATGTACCTATATGTATAAAAAAAACATGCAATCAAAGCAGAAATGTATGCATGACATACCGTTCTTACTACCCTAGTAGCATTTATTTGTTGGGAGTTTGTTGGGCCAATGACGTGTTATCCGTTGGCCAACTGTTGAAGTGTCGCGCTATTTTTAAATGGGCCAATGATTGTACCAACGTAGACCCAACGTCACTTAACACGAAGGCCCAACGGAAGGTTTCTTTCCATAGGCCCAACTGAAGGCTTCTTTCCAAAAGACGTCTTAAAAACGTCCAGAAAGCGTCTTAAAGAACTTCAAAAGACGTCGTAAATACGTCTTCTTCAGGTCTGGTTTAGGAAAAAAAAAAAATTCGCGGTGAGGAGAATCGGACCCATGCTTTCCGCTTACAAAGCAACCGCTGTTCGCAGCTGACCAACACACTTCCTTGTAAACACTTATAATTTCTAGTTACATAACTAGTATTAATTGTTTATGAAAACTGTGCAGTGACGCGAAATATTCTACAAAATATCATCATCCGACCTTTAGACTCATTCCTTAAAATTTCACATTTGTCTTAAGACAGACGTCCTCATTACGTATTTATAAATAAGAAAAGAAAAACCACAACAGGTTTTTTGATGTAGCAAATTTTCTGACGTTTGTAAGACGACATTCAATCATCGTTGTAAATTGTTTGTTATTTAACCAACCATAGTAATTGTAGGCCCAACATTGGATATTAGTAGGCAAACTGTCGTAACTTTTTGTTAATTAACCAACCATAATAATTGTAGGCCCAACATTAAATATTCGTTGGCAAACTGTCGTAACTTTTTGTTAATTAACCAACCATAACAATTGTAGGCCCAACATTGAATATTCGTTGGCAAACTGTCGTAACTTTTTGTTAATTAACCAACCACAACAATTGTAGGCCCAACATTGAATATTCGTTGGCAAACTGTCGTAACTTTTTTGCCGTAGGCCCTGTGTTGGGAATTTGTAGGCACAAACACTAACTATATCCCAACTAAATCCCAACTGTTGGCAACCGTTGGCCAACCAAAAATGCTACTAGGGTAGTCTCCTAATCCCCTCAAAAACTTCAAAAAAGTAAAAAAATTACGCCAAGTACATCAAATCAAGTAAATCACAAAACATAGAAGATAATAATAATTACAAAATTAAAAAAAGATGTGAAATCAAAATGAGCTGCAAGTACATAAAGGTGCTTTCAGTCAAATACTTGGCGTGGCGTGGCAAGGTATTATTCTCAGATCATCAATACCCATACCTTTCCTCTCGCGGGCTTTCATATAATTTGTCAATTTAAAACTCTGACAATATGAGTACATTTTCATTATCATTATATTACGTTTTAACATAATTCCAAGATCATTCGTCGACACTGATACCTTTCCCCTGGCAAGCTTTCAGATAATTTCGCAATTTAAAACTCCGACAAATATGAGTACACTTTCAATATTTTGCGATTTTAAATAATTCTTATTCATCGACACCTTGACCTTGCCTGGCCACGCCAAGTATTTGACTGAAAGCACCTTTATGTACTTGCAGCTCATTTTGATTTCACATCTTTTTTTAATTTTGTAATTATTATTATCTTCTATGTTTTGTGATTTACTTGATTTGATGTACTTGGCGTAATTTTTTTACTTTTTTGAAGTTTTTGAGGGGATCTCACTTCTTTTTTCAAAGATTAATTGTACTATTATTTGCAAATTCGTATTCATACACACGTATTAATTGTTTATTTATCCTGAATGGATGGAAAATCTTCCAGACGATTAGATCGAAACATTTGGATCAAATGTTGACGCATTAACGCATGATTGTACGTTACTTTGTCTGGTAATTTATTGAATTGATGATGAATAATAACGAAACAGCAAATGCACTCGCAACAACTCCGCAATCCCGACTGTTAGGTTGAGCTTGTAGGGGAAGGTGGGACAAGATGGGGTAGTTAAGGTTTGATGATGAATAAAACACAGGTTTTCATAATCAATTAATCAATTTTTTTGTTTGAATCATTCTTTGGTAATAAGTCCTTCAGTTTAACTATGCATCAACCTAATCTCTACAGGTTTTAATAGAAAATTTCAGGAAAAGTCCTTTCTCCCGATTGTTAGATTGAGTTTGTACATGTGGACATTTAATAAATTCTTCGTCGATTTTTCCGCCATGTTTGGTCAAAAAAGGGTATAACTTCTTAAGGTAAATTTTATTGCACCAAAAAGGGTTCAAGGGTAAAGGGTGTAATGGTAAAGGGTGTAATGGTAAAGGGTGCAAGGTAAAGGGTGTAAGGGTATAAGGGTAAAGGGTAAAGGGTAAAGGGTAAAGGGTAAAGGGTATAAGGTTAAGGGTGTAAGGGTAAAGGGTGCAAGGGTAAAGGGTGCAAGGGTGAAGGGTAAAGGGTGTAAGGGTAAAGGGTATAAGGGTAAAGGGTGCAAGGGTAAAGGGTAAAGGGTAAAGGGTAAAGGGTAAAGGGTAAAGGGTAAAGGGTAAAGGGTAAAGGGTAAAGGGTAAAGGGTAAAGGGTAAAGGGTAAAGGGTAAAGGGTAAAGGGTAAAGGGTATAAGGGTAAAGGGTGTAAGGGTAAACGGTGCAAGGGTAAAGGGTGCAAGGGTAAAGGGTGCAAGGGTAAAGGGTATAAGGGTGCAAGGGTAAAGGGTGCAAGGGTAAAGGGTGCAAGGGTAAAGGGTGCAAGGGTAAAGGGTGCAAGGGTAAAGGGTGCAAGGGTAAAGGGTGCAAGGGTAAAGGGTGCAAGGGTAAAGGGTGCAAGGGTAAAGGGTGCAAGGGTAAAGGGTATAAGGGTAAAGGGTGTAAGGGTGAAAGGTGCAAGGGTAAAGGGTGCAAGGTAAAGGGTGCAAGGTAAAGGGTGCAAGGTAAAGGGTGTAAGGGAATATATATGAGTATAAGGGTATAAGGGTATAACGGTATATAAGGGTGTAAGGGTATAAGGGTAGGTATATATAAGGATATATACTCTGCGGAATGATCCCGAGAGTCGACGAACGAAACATGTGTGCGAAACTGATAGGTGTGTGTGTATACGTATTATGTCGACGACGACAAAATTTCGACTGAAGAAGAAAAATTTTCTCACCATTTCTGACAATTTCATGAGACGATATTACGATATCTCTAGCATGCGTGGACCGATTTTTTCGGAATTGGTCTTATTCGAAAGCTTATATGCGGTTTACATAAGAAAAATGCCTTTAAATTTAAAAAATATTGCAGGGGTGATGAGATATTAATGAAATAAGTTTCAGAATAGCCTGGCGACGAGTAAAGGATAGCGGTAGCGACAGTCGACATATATATGCAGGGTCTCGGAACATGGATAAACGGCAGGGGCAGTCGATCGACATTTATACAGGGTGTTTTATACAGGGTGTCTTTCTTGTACTTGGCGTCGAGACGCTACCGCGTCTCCAGATATACTTTAAATTCTAATTCTAAGTAATTTAAATAAATTTTACATTATCACTTAATGGGACAAAGAGGAGGAGGAAGTATAAGTAACGGATTCATGCGGAATCGGAGTAACTGTAGGAAGGGCGTCGTGTTTGGAATGTTTGGATTTCCTTTCATCTGGAAAATTTCATACAATATGTTACAAATACTGTGATGAAAATAAAATAGAAAATATAAAAATTTCATTTTTCAATAGCATAGACGATTTTGTCTAACACGCGTTCCCGCTTATGGTTACTGATCGCTACCTGGCCGCGCGAGCGAGCTGCGGCACGAATAATTTTTTTCGTTTAAATTAGCGATCAGGCCCGCCGCGCACGTGAAGGATGCAGTATCAGACGCCCGAAAGACGAGAGTGAGCAAATGTTCCGAGATTCGACTCCGAGATTCGACTCCGAGATTCCACTTGTCGAATCCACTTGTCCAAAATCCGCTTGTCCAATCCGCTTGCCCAATCCGCTTGTCCAAAATCTGCTTGTCCAATCCGCTTGTCCAAAATCCGCTTGTCCAATCCGCTTGTCCAAAATCTGCTTGTCCAAAATCCGCTTGTCCAATCCGCTTGTCCAAAATCCGCTTGTCCAAAATCCGCTTGCCCAATCCGCTTGTCAGGCATCCGACGCGCGAAAAGAGGCATCCGACGCGCGAAAAGAGGCATTCGACTCGCGGAAAGAGGCATTCGACTCGCGGAAAGACATTCGACTCGCGGAACGAGGCATTCGACTCGCGGAACGAGGCATTCGACGCGCGGAAAGAGGCATCCGACGCGCGGAAAGAGGCATTCGACGCGCGAAAAGAGGCGTTCGACTCGCGGAATCAGATATTCGACTCGCGGAATCAGATATTCGACTCGCGGAATCAGATATTCGACTCGCGGAAAGAGGCGTTCGACTCGCGGAAAGAGGCGTTCGACTCGCGGAATCAGATATTCGACTCGCGGAAAGAGGCGTTCGACTCGCGGAAAGAGGCGTTCGACTCGCGGAATCAGATATTCGACTCGCGGAATCAGATATTCGACTCGCGGAAAGAGGCGTTCGACTCGCGGAATCAGATATTCGACTCGCGGAATCAGATATTCGACTCGCGGAATCAGATATTCGACTCGCGGAAAGAGGCGTTCGACTCGCGGAATCAGATATTCGACTCGCGGAATCAGATATTCGACTCGCGGAATCAGATATTCGACTCGCGGAAAGAGGCGTTCGACTCGCGGAATCAGATATTCGACTCGCGGAATCAGATATTCGACTCGCGGAAAGAGGCGTTCGACTCGCGGAATCAGATATTCGACTCGCGGAATCAGATATTCGACTCGCGGAATCAGATATTCGACTCGCGGAAAGAGGCGTTCGACTCGCGGAATCAGATATTCGACTCGCGGAATCAGATATTCGACTCGCGGAATCAGATATTCGACTCGCGGAAAGAGGCGTTCGACTCGCGGAATCAGATATTCGACTCGCGGAAAGAGGCGTTCGACTCGCGGAATCAGATATTCGACTCGCGGAATCAGATATTCGACTCGCGGAATCAGATATTCGACTCGCGGAATCAGATATTCGACTCGCGGAAAGAGGCATTCGACGCGCGAAAAGAGGCATTCGACTCGCGGAAAGAGGCATTCGTATCGCGAAAAGAGGCATTCGACTCGCGGAAAGTGGCATTCGACGCGCGGAAAGAGATAACAATAATATTTTGGAAGGATGTTAAGTCATAAAAAGTTCACAAATGTAGCGTAAAAGAACGAAATATCCAATAAACATTTATTGTCATGTAGTATATAGGTTACATTTTCTGTCACTTCGAGGATCCGAAAATCATCTCCTCGAAGTGACAGAAAATATAACCTATATACTACATGACAATAAATGTTTATTACGCGTTGCATTTATATAATATTTCTGATCGAAATGTATGGAAATAAGTGCAAATTATGCTTCAATCAAAATCTATTAGTAAATGGAATTATGCAACATGTTTCTTGAAATTAGTCGTGACATTCAGGCCGTTTTAGATTTTAAAGGCTTCCGATGAGATTTAATTTTAATTCCTACCACTCGTAGCATTGTAATCTTATTTTAGACTGAATCGATAACGTTGGGTGTGACACGAAAATGGTAAGGGGGCTCGCGAGCCCCCCCGAGCCTGTGACACAAAATTACATTGGGTGATAGGTCTATTCTATACTTCGTCGATGATAGAACCTGTGTTATACAGGGTGTCCCACTAACCCGGTTCACCTCAAATATCTATTATTTCAAGTAATAAGCGAAAATATTATTTATAAAAGTTGTCTGGTTGTAAGAAACACAAAATACGGTGAAACTAGTTTATTTACAGGGATAGATCGGATGTGGAGGGCAATTTTATTTTTTCAAATGGACTGTCAAATTTGTTATCGTCAAATTCAATGGAATAGCGAATTCTGAATATGAAAGTACTAAGGTACATTAATCCTAAAACTTATTGTTTCTGAGATATTCAACATTGTCCATCCTATTACTTTGATTATGAAACATATTCGGAGCTATGCTCTATTCATTTCGGATAGCTGACCGTTGAATGTGGAAATAATTAAATAAAACAATAAATACGAACGTGAAAGAGCGCTTTTTTACTGTTGAAAGCATAAACATGCCATGTGAGACGTGTGTAATAAATCAAATGAACAACACTTAATATAAATTAAAATATATTGATATATTTATTAAAACGTGATACAGAAATTAAGCCAATAATGCAATTTATCACGCAGCAGAATAAAATGAATATTCCAACCAGTTCAATCAATTTTTTGGAAGTATTTGAAGCATTCGTAGAGTACATATTATATCGAACTTGATGCGACTTTGTTTTTCAGCTACCTGTCTTGCCTCTTTTAACTATTTCACACCTTCAAGGGGAAGGGCGACAGCAAGTCATAGTAGTGTAAGTGATAGGTATACACCACTACAGTGGTTCGCGCTATGTCGGTGCGCCATCCTTTCAATGGGATGGGACCCGACTATCGCAGCCAGCCTCTACACAGGTACATTGTCTTAAGTATGACGGGACTCGGGGATCCCGACTTCCGCAGTCCCTTCCTCGATGCCACATGGCAGTGAAACTATCCGTCCTTTAACATTTCGAGTGCTGGGGGTCCGGTATGTACATACTTGAAACGAAAGCCACGCGTGTTAGAAATAGAAGGGAAAAGACATCACAATATATGAATTTATTCCTCGTCGCTTGACGTTACAAAGGTTAATGGCTGTTATCAAGACGAAGGCTGTTAACAAGACAATAGCTATTCGTTCGAGGCCGTCTTGTCTCGCGTTCGCATCCCCCTTCGCTCGTCAGGGCTCGCTCGGTGCAGCTTCACGCGATCGGGTCGCAGGGGTGCATTTTGGGTTGTCCTTTTGGGAAAACGGCGTTGCCGCTAACACGCGCGTTTCAAATTTCACTTTCCACATTTCTCATCCTACCTTAATGAAAATAATTCGAATTGGTTGGCGAGGTCTTCCCGATGAAAATGAGTCCAAACACGACATAAATCAGACTGTTTTAAGGATTATTACCCTAAAAATAGTCCATTTCTGCACCCCTTTTACAATAATGTAGTACGTTCGAATTATGGTTTAAGATCAAGGTTTAAGGATCGGTATTTTGGTTATGCTTTACCTAATTATGCAGGGTAACCCGCGTCAGTTATAATAGCTTAATTTAATATATCGAGAACTCCGCACACGGTCAGTTTTAATCGGTCTGGTCTCGAGTTCTACATGTATGCACCCCAGGGGTTTTTAAATCTGTATTAATACTGGCTCGCACTCATCCCTTCTTATATTTAACGCGGGGGTGAAACTAATTATTTTCGTAATCCACGTTAGAAAACAAGCAACTTTTGTCCGAAACATTTTTTGTTAAAACCGTTCCAAACCATTTCTCGATGTCTAAATGCTAGAAGACAGGCAGGCAAAAGGTCGGAAGCGAAAATGGTTCCATAATGAGAAGCGAAAATCACATTTAGTATCCTGACCTGCAGGAGTATCGTTTACACCACTTGGGTTTTCCCCAACCACTTACCCGATGACCGTCTACCCAGATTATTGTTGCCGCGACGCGACCTCCTCAACCATTCTTTGCGCGCTGCCTGACAACTGAGTCCTGCCACAATCACACACCCCAAAAATCAATCACACCGAAATCACGTCACACGTCACTCTTTCAAACAGTACTCGCTCCTACAGAACACACCTACGTACTTGTTCATTCTCCACATTCATTGTACAGTGTGTAGAAAAATTATTGGTCAGCGCTCTTAGGGGGTGAATCTAATCATCTACCTCTGGATCGGTAGACATTTGTAAAAAAAGTGTCCGCGAAATTGTTTATAACATTGAAAAATTAATGTTAAATTTTGTTTACACCAACGCATTCTGCGCGTTGAGAAGGGAAAATGTTTGAAAGAAGCCATATGGTGCAAAGTAACCCTTTGGTCAGGAAAAATTGTTAAAGATTTCGGAACGACTTGATTGTGTAGAGTTACACGTATAGGTGGGCCCACCACTACTCTGCTGCTTGGTATGAAACACATCATAAGATTATCATAATTTATTAATCATTTTTTAATTAATTATCATAGGAAGTGTTCAAAATGATAAATGAAAGTGTATCTCGGTACACCCAGAGTATCCCGGTAGGTTGGTGCCAATTTGATACAGCGTATTTAGGAGGTCAAATAGTTGAAAAAAGTTAATATAAACCCATGTCCACAAATAATTTATTAAGGAATTATAAGATAGCACAGATTCGTTACATCGTAAACGAAGTTGTACAATGCTTCTCCGTTGCATGGATCTGTTGATAAACAAATGAAGAAATTTTTATTTGCCTCTTGAATATGCTGTATTAATTTGGCATCCGGACACCCTGTATCTAAATTTTCACCGTTATTATAACTTTCATTCCCACCACTTGTAGCGCTGCACTCTTATTTCATGCTTAGCCGTTAACGTTGGGTGCGACACGGAAATGGTAATGGGGCTCTAGAGCTCCAAAATCGAGTGACACGGAAGACAATAGGGTGAAAGGTCTATTCTATACCTGGTCTGTGATTATACTATATTGCGTCGGTAAGGTAGGGAATGACATCAAAATGATAAAAAAAATTGAAGTCGCCAAAAATCCTTCTCGCAAACATTATTTCTATGCTAAATGAAACTGTTTCCAAAATTTCGGCCAATTCGGAGCATGGGGGTTTTCGGAAGTTTAGCCCAATTGTCGAAGTCTCTGTGCCTCTGCATTAAGGGGACTAGGCAGTCAGATCGCTCGAAAATCAAGTATTTTTTGCGAATTATTTACAAGGAGATGAACACAAATTGTGACTAGTACGTTCGGGTAATGTTTATTAATACTATAAACAGTAAAAAAGAAATGATTTGAATATTATATACATATGTATGACAGCGCTACAGTCGTCTGATATGTAGGCGTTTTTTTGGGGCCGCTGTAATTTTGCAGTGATTCTGGTCGTAAGAAATTTAATTGTGAAATATCCTCTGAAGTTTATACTTTGCCCTGGCCCCTATTCTGCCCTGAACCTATTGAAAAAGAAAAAAAATCAAAATTATAGAAATGGTGGCTGCAAAACGGCAAATTTTAAAGAAACGTAATTTTTCGCCAGGGAAAAGAGCCATTCTATTTTTTTTTTGACAAACCAGGAGTTTTTACAGACTTATGCGTAGGTCCAGGTCGTGCAACAATGATAATACACTTTTTTAGAGTTTTTCCACTTTATTTTCTTTAAAATACGTTCAATACATTGCCATGGAGCGATACAAGTACTATTACCGGGCGAAAAGAAGACTCCTAGCAGGCGGGCTCGGGCTGTGCCGTCCGCCGCTGTGACGATTGGTCGAGTCACCCTATTTGGGCACACTTTTAAAGACGCGGCACACGTATTTTGGTTATTGGCTGAAGTAGGCACAAACATTGTCGCACCGCGCGATGAAGAGAGCGAACGAAACACATCGAGACCGAGTGGGATAGAGCGATCTGTAGCCTACGCTATTGTTTTGTTTTCACGATCATCGGTCAGATCGCTCTATCTCACTCGGTCTCGATGTGTTTCGTTCGCTCTCTTCGTCGCGCGGTGCGACAATGTTTGTGCCTACTTCAGCCAATAACCAAAATACGTGTGCCGCGTCTTTAAAAGTGTGCCCAAATAGGTGACTCGACCAATCGTCACAGCGGCGGACGGCACAGCCCGAGCCCGCCTGCTAGGAGTCTTCTTTTCGCCCGGTAATAGTATGTACAAATGAATATTAAATAAGTAATAAGTATATTTTCACTTTATTTTATGTTTAAAATCACTATCGTCTTTTGTTCAATGTTGAGGTTGACAGTCTTTCCTTATTTAAGGTATTCAAGGTTGTTATCCACGAAGAATGATCCACAAATCGCTCCTATAACAGACAAAAAACAAATTAAAATAAAGATCTCGAAAATAATACTAAAAGATTTCTTACGCAGTTGACAGTTTTTGCAATTGAACCACTATTTCCTTCAAAAGATGTTTTAACGCTGTCTAAATAATTTTATAATCACATCGGGACAGTACACGAAAGCATATATAAAAGTTACTAAGTGTGGTTATGTAACATATTTACGAAATTTCAACTATTACAGATGAAATAAATTTATTTAATAAGTAAATACTACTCATGGACACAGGGAAAAATTAAAAAAAAATTAAAACCAATTTCAAAAAAATAAAATTGCACTAAAAAGGAAAAAATAATTTTTTAAATAATCTACGACTCTCATATTTTTTAAGTCGGCGCCAGATTTACACAGTGCAAATGATGAGGCACCGACTTAAAAAATATGAGAGTCGTAGATTAAATAAGAGAAAAAATTATTTTTTACTTATTAGTGCAATTTCAGTTTTTTGAAGTCGGTTTTAATTTTTTTTAAATTTTTTTATTTTTAACTTTTTAGTTTTATATATATTGACACAACATGCTGAGGAGATATGCGCGTACGTACATAAAATAATAATAATTAGATGACAATTGTCTTTATTAACCTGAACTGGCAAAATATTGGGCCAATGTTGATGCAGTGTAGTGCAGTGTAGGATGGGACCACCGGGGAATCGCCAGTGTTGCCATCTTATGACCATATAAATCCCGGAGTGCCACACATTCCAACCCGGAGATTCGAATATAAACCTGGAGATGGAAGAAGCAAAAACAGAGTTTTGTTCTCGAATATCCGGAAAACAGATGTGCAATTCTTTTAAGGGGAGCCCCACACTGAATTTTTTGAAAAATTCAAATTTTTTTTGTATTATTTGAAAGCTTAAGGTGTGTAGATTATTGTGTTAACGTTTTTTTGATATTCGCAGTATTAAAGGTGTTACAGTGATAGCTGTAACACCGCGCCACGTCAGGTAAAGAGGGGCATGGAACTTTAATGAAAACTTTAAACGGGTTTTTCTCGAAACAACATTTTTCAACCTGGCCCACACTATATTTCCGAAACCTGTCAACCAATTTACTTATTTTTTTTTTAAGTTTAAAACACTATTCTCTCCAACCTAGCGTAGGGTTTTATTGATATTTCAATTATTCGATTTTTTACAAGCATTTCAGTGCAAATTTGTATGTAAAAAATTAAAGTCAATTCTTCAAACTGCTACAATTTGCAAAATAATTCGGATTTTGAGAAAATCCTACGCTAGGTTGTAGAGAATATATTCCTGTTTATATGTCTTTGTTGTATTTTCTTCTCAGACGATTCAGTCATTCCCGGGAGTGTGGGTCAGTTTCTTCTGCAGTCCTCCGGGAAGACATTTTGCTCACCGCCATTTTGTACAATTTTCCATAAAAAAATTTTTTTTCTAGCAAAATAAAGATTGCTTTAAAACTATGTAAAAAATCCAGACCCAATATTTTTATATACACGAACAAAAAAATCCCAAACTTTTTAATGGTTTCTGGGTGGGGTCCCCCCTTAAGCTAACACAATTCAGAATTTAAAAATATATGTTTTTTTAATTAATAACTTTTATTGTATATAAAAATGATACCGTTGTATAATACCACTGTGACGTCCCACTATTTTTCGCGCGGTATTATTCCACCATCTCTTTGAAAATCAATTCACAACTCCATTAAAACCTTCAATCTCGAGTCATACCCTACTCCCTCACCCAACCGATCATTTAGACGATATACCTTAGTGGTCCCTATCTCTAAACGGTCAATCAAGAAATTCCCTCCCCTTATTCGGCCTACGAGGCACGATTTCCTCCCTATCTTTCAATTTAAACGAATCCCTCGCCCCAAAAACTTACTAATTCGAGACCACGTCTCACCCCCTCAAACTGCCCTTTAATTTGACTCCACTCTTACCCCTGTACCCATCCAGCTACTCCAAATCCGTCGGATTGAGTATTCCCATATAAAAACCCCAAAAATGTAATTGCGACGCATACTTTGCGCATTAGTCATCACTCAGTTATTTACTACGACGCATATTTGGCGTACGTGCCATGGCGAATTACCGCGCTTACCCTTCATACCTGACATTCCAATCTTTACTATAAATATGAGGTCCACAGAGGCCGGAGCTCATTACCATGTTTACCACTTTTGCGACAAGTGTCTATATAAACCTCGCGACTATAAAAGTGATAACGAATCGACGAATCTCATTTTTCATTATATAAATTCAGTGCGAACCCTCCAAGAAGGAAAAACGTCCTGCTTTACTTATTGTAAGTTGCTATTATTATTAATATATATATAACACTGTATGTCATATTCATTTATATTACTAATGCGTATTGCTTATCATACCTCTTTATATAATTATTAATTTATAACATTAAATGCTACTAAAGCTTATTCATTTATTTTTGTTTCTTGCTTGCTGCTAAAGCCTATTGGCTTATTTTCTATTACTTGTTTATTGCTTAAAGCCTATTGGCCTATTACGTGTGTTTGCTTATTGCTTAAAGCCTATTGGCCTATTACGTGTGTTTGCTTATTGCTTAAAGCCTATTGGTTAATTTGTATCACCCACTTATTGTTAAGACCTATCGGTCTATTTTGTATTGCACTATTATTATATTTAAATCATATGTTCCTAACGGCACACGTCAAAACAAGACGGTACCCAAAATAAACAAACGTTACTATTTCCTAAACACGCCTTGTATTATTGCGTAAATCCTACGATAATAAAGATTACAATACATAACACGCCGGTGCAACAGCTGATCTCGTTTCGCGAACACGAGAGCTCTTGTTATGTTTACATGACTTTTCCCGAATCAGCGCATCTAAACGTAGTTCGCGGAATATCGCGAGCGGTTTTCTGAAATAATGCAACAGTAAATCAAAACAAAGCTATTAGCGTCCTAACGGGTGTCTCCCAAATACACAATAACCATTTAAACCTTCCCTGGTCGTTTTGTGCCGCGAAATACATTTTCGTGCCGAGACGCCTGCCCAACTCGTGACGCGAAATACATTTTTGTGCCGAGGTTCCTACCCGTCTTGTGACGCGAAATACATTTTCGTGCCGGGGCTCCTACCCGTTTCGTGCCGCGAAATACATTTTCGTGCCAAGACGCTTACCCTCCTCGTGACGCGAAATACATTTTCGTGCCGAGACTCTTACCCTCCTCGTGACGCGAAATACATTTTCGTGCCGAGGCTCCTACCCAACTCGTGTCGCGAAATACATTTTCGTGCCGAGGCTCCTACCCAACTCGTGACGCGAAATACATTTTCGTGCCGAGGCTCCTACCCAACTCGTGTCGCGAAATACATTTTCGTGCCGAGACTCTTACCCTCCTCGTGACGCGAAATACATTTTCGTGCCGAGGCTCCTACCCAACTCGTGTCGCGAAATACATTTTCGTGCCGAGACTCTTACCCTCCTCGTGACGCGAAATACGTTTTCGTGCCGAGGCTCCTACCCAAATTTTGTGCTGCGAAACTCACTTTCGTGCCGAAACCTCCTCTTAACCTACCCCAACAATGTCATTTCCCTAAGACCTCAACCCGGGACGTGACACCACAATTTCTTATTATCGCATTTTTTTCTACAACCCGGAGATTTTTCCAGTAAAACCGGAACCCGGAGATTTGCTTCAAAACCCGGAGTCTCCGGGCCAAAACCGGAGAGGTGGTAACCTTGGGCATCGGCCTCTTTCGAATAAAAAAAAAGATCATCAAAATCGGTCCATATGCTGAGGAGTTATACGGGGACAAACATAACAAAAAAAAAATACAAACCAGTGGAATCTATAACCTGCTTCTTTTTGAAGTCGGTTAAAAATGTATAAATTCTCCTTGTCAAATAAGAATGCTCAAATATGCCACCATCAACGCTCCTTCGGCTGCGTATCCGTTCTGCGCCGAAAGCGTTGCCGTGGCGCCACATTTGTATAGGTATACCGCGTTTCGACTTTTTGGTCGGATTTTCTTGATTGTCTCTTTTCTACTCAAAATTTGTAATGAAATAGTTCCTACGGCGTACAAGACAATCTTTAGGTTAAAATGGACATCATCGGGCATTCCCCAATACAAAAAATAAGAAAGGAAAGGTAAGCAAATGAAATATTATAAGCAACTGAAGTATTATAAGCAATTGAAATATTATAAGGAAACTGAAATATTAACCTGAAAGGCCTGAAAAATGTATACTCCAATTTAATGGGACACATTTCTCTCACAGATAGTCCACTCTGGACGGAGGAAGATAATTATAAATATTTATAAGGAGAAAAAAGCTCAGTTTCCGGAAATGAGGTACAAGGAAATGATGAAATTAGTTGGAAATACATGCGGCGTGGGCTATCGTACCGTCGTCGACAGCATAAAGGAATTTAAAAGGACGGGAACCGTGACTTCATCTTCGAAGAAGCGATTAAAGCCCGATATAATGCTGAGGATGTCGGAAGAAGAATTTGGTGCAATACGGAAGCATGTGCACGCCTTCTGGGAACGAAGAGAACTACCGACACTTCCGAGAGTGTTGGCGGCGATTCAAAGAGACGAAAATTTACCGATTATATCGCAGAGCACATTATATCGCCTCTTGAAGAAAATGAACTTTAATCTTTAGAGGGCCGGGAGTTTTTCATTGAAATTGTAAATTTTATTTATTAAAAATTTATGCATATATACCACCAAAATGGCCGGCAAAGTATCCAAATTCTTAGGTGGCCACTATAGTGGCCAGCTCGGCCGCGAACGGTAGGCATATACTGGAATTTTTAAAATTTGATTACTTTAATGTTTCTAAGGGTTTTTGATATCGCTAATCACGATTCTAAGGTCAGAGTATCGAAATTTTACGCAGAAACAGTGTTGTCAACCTAAACAAGCCTAAATGAATAACAGTAGTTACATTCATATATTATTCTTTCATTTGGCGTTACCCAGGGCTAACGACGTGGACGCAGAAAGTTTTGTAGCTCTTTTTTTGTTTTTGGTGTTTTTTCTGTTATTTTTGAATTTGTTTTTTTAGTTTTCTGATTTTACTATTTATTATGCGAGCTGCAGTCGTGCAGCTCACTAATGCCCCTGCATTATACAAAATGAATAATGAATGTGTATCTCTCTGTTGCGTTTTTTATCTGTTTGTTCATACATCTTGTCCTTCCAAATGAAAAAAAAAATGAATTTCTATGTCGGAAATTCGAATTTACAGTATTGATTGTTTCGTATGGAAATCCTCAAAACAGGGTGTTATGCACAATGCAGTGTCACGTGTAGAGCATATATAAAGAGTTCGACGTCTAGTTTGTCGTAATGAACACAAATTGCATCGACGGTTTTTATCCAGTAATTTTGGAAAATTACGACCTATTAGTCGAGAGGGTTTGGGTAGACGAGAAGTGGAGTCATTCGGATCAAGATTCAGTAAAGCCCTAAGCACTTGTAAACGAAACGAAGGAAAGGATACACGTTCATTATTCATTTTGTATAATGCAGGGGCATTAGTGAGTTGCGCGAATGCAGCTCGCATAATAAATAGTAAAATCAGAAAACTAAAAAAACAAATCGAAAAATAACACATAAAACCCCAAAAACAAAAAAAGAGCAACAAAAATTTCTACGTCCACGTCGTTAGCCCTGGGTAACGCCAAATGAAATAATAATATATGAATGTAACTGCTGTCAATCATTTAGGCTTGTTTAGGTTGGCAACGCTGTGTCTGCATAAAATTTCGATACTCTGACCATAGAATCGTGATTACCGATATCAAAAACCCTTAGAAACAAGTTCAAATTTTAACATTTTCAGTGGCCACTATAGTGGCCAGCCCGGCCCTCTAAAGGTTAAGTATGTACAGAGACAACGCAATAGTGCCCTCATCGAGCGGGAAGATATAATTCGTTGGCGCCGAATGTTCATCACCAAAATTCGAGAATTCAGCACCAGAACAGCAGAAAAAGTTCGCACTCAGTGCGCACCAGTGTGAGTTGCCGAATTCGTTATTATGTACAGTCGCGGCGGAAAGTAAGTTGACACTCTTTAAAATCGCATATCATTTTTAAAATTGGTCCAAACGACTAGAGTTTTGTTTTTAGAAGCTAGCGGAATTAGTTTTCTAGGTGACGTGTTTCGCCGTTTTGAAAAAAATTGCAACTGGTCGGAATAGCGATGACAATTATAGTGAAGGTCGTTTTTTTCAAAATTTTTTCTGAGCGTATAATGAAAATTCAAAAAACCCGTTTGTAGATTGAAGTAAGTTGTATACATGCTGAAAATTTTATCCAAATCGGTTAACGTTGCTCTGAGCTACACACATTTAAAGATCGCAGAATAAGGGCGAAAATCGCGGAAATTCCCGAAATCAGCGATTATCATCGCTATTAGGGATTACAAATTTACCGACATTTTCAATTACCGGTAATTCGGTAAAATTTTCAATCAAAACCGGTTTACCGATAATTTACCGGTATTGAAAATATAAGAGTAAACATTACAAGGAAACTTTTTTTTAACTCTAATCGAGCATTATAATAAATATATGCAAATAAAACTATTCTGAATATAAAATATGAAATGAGATAACAGAAAATAGATATATTTGTGTAACTATTGACAATACTTATTAATATGGATCTTCACCACGAAAACAATGAAAAGAATCTTATCTTACATACATAATTAAATATTTTTTATTTAAGATTTTTTTTAACAAATAAGCACGCAAAAAACATATTTTGTCTAAACTTTGGTCTCCTGATCGCGATCTAATTTTTGTACAAAATAATCCAGCCAGGGATAAAGTACTCTCAGATTCTACACTTGTTGGTCGGATAGTCATTAAGAAATCATATGCCATTTGTACCTATATACTATTTTCTCCTTACTTTTTCTACTTGAAAATACGTCCATTATTTTGATGACTTGATTTAGATTTCTAGTTCTCTTTTGGCTTAGAGTTGATTCTTCATGAGATACTTCGGTTTTCGTCTTTATTATTAATTGAAGTTTTTATCACTGATAACGATGTAGACCGAAATAACGAACGCATATATGCCCTATATTGATATACGTAATTTATCGAATTACCGGTAAAAATTTGACGAATTACCGATAAAAATTTGAGGGTATTTCTCGCGATTTACCGGGAAACCGGTAAACCGGGTTACCGGTATTGCAATCCCTAATCGCTATTCCGACCAGTTGCCATTTTCTTCAAAACGATGAAACACGTCACCTAATGGAAAACTAAATCCGCTAGCTTCTAAAAAGAACTCAGGTCGTTTGGACCAATTTTAAAAAAGTTATGCGATTTTAAAGAGTGTCAACTTACTTTCCGCCGCGACTGTATTTTGTAGAGATGGCAACCCAGATAGCACCGCACATCCCAAGGACGTCCTTTTCATGTCCAGTTTATATCCGAACGTCCTACGTCCATTTCTTAAGTCCTACGGACGTTCTTAGGACTTAAATTTCGGATGTTCTAGGAACGTCCATTTCTTAAGTCCTACGGACGTTCTTAGGACTTAAATTTCGGATGTTCTAGGAACGTCCGTTTCTTAAGTCCTACGGACGTTCTTAGGACTTAAATTTCGGATGATCCAGGAACGTCCGTTTCTTAAGTCCTACGCACGTTCTTGGGACTTAAATTTCGGATGTTCTAGAAACATCAAACAATCTTGTAAGTCACGTGATTATTTTGCACGACTACATTTCGAATGTTCCGAGAACATTCGTCTCGTAAGTCTTGTGAATCTTTAGAAGATCTAAATTTCAGATGTTCGAAGAGCAACCGTCTTGTAGGTTTTGCAGATGATTCAGGTTCGGTTGCAAAACAGTCTTACGACTGAACCTCGCCTTTGCGCTATTTTTTTGTGCAATGAAGACGCTGAAATGCTGAACTGTTCCCAGATAGCTTACAACGTCTTCAAGACGTCTGTCTTAAGTCGTCGTTAAAACATCTGTCTTGAGACGAATGTGAAATTTTAAGCAATGAGTCTAGAGGTCGAATGATGATATTCTGTAGGATATTTCGCGTCAATGCACATTTTTTATAAACTATTAATAATCTTTATATACCTAGAAATTGGAATTATTTGCAAGGAAGTGTCTTGAGTAGTTGCGAAAATTAGTTGCTTCGTAATCTGGGAGTCCTGGGTTCGATTCCCGTCACCGCCAAATTTTTTTTTCTTAATGTCCTAACCCAGACTTGATGAAGACGTCTTTAAGGCGCTTTTAAACCATCTGCAAAACGTTTTTAAGACGCTTTTTTTGGACGTATTTAACTTTACTTTCGGACGTTCAGAAAACGTTCTGAGAATGTTGACACAGCACGTCCTCAGGACGTCCCACTTTGTAAATAGGAACTTCCTACGACATTTAAAGAACTTAACGAGGACGTACAGAGGATATATGGACCTTCTCGGGACATTCTCCGAACGTACAGTACGTCCGGAACGGACGTCCTTCGGACGTACATAAGATGTCTTTGTGCTATTTGGGAAGGGTTAGGAAACCAGAATACTGAGATGAATAAAGTCTTGTGGTATTTTATTCGTAGCAATCTTCATAGATTAAAATCTAAGACGCTCATTACTAGTGGGAATGTGTAGAGCAAAGAAATACGCATTTATTTCAAAATCTACTATCAGTCATTTTATGTTAACAACGGGAAAATAAACATAACCGAAGCAATGTAAATTAAATTTTGTGACAGGACTGCGCGAACGTGTCTCATATTAAACATTATCCGTTTACTTCACACGCTAAACAAAAAAAAATAAATTATGAAGTAAAATACAAAATAAGTAGAAAAATAAAAATACTGATGGAAGTGTTTCTTCTTCATTTTTAATAGCTGGAATCTTTTTTTTTTTTTTTTTTTTTTTTAACGTGGTGGAAATCCCTAACGGATACCTCGGCTCTCCCCCGAGCCGAGGTTATGTGGGGCTTGCACCCACTAAAACCACCACGATCTTGAAATGCTGGTTCCTCGTGTAGCCTTTACAAAGGCCGATATAAATCCGTCGATTTATTTTCTTTGGACATTACAAGTTTATCGTTTATAGTGTCAAAATTATTATGATTTTGGGTAAACTTTACCTCTGGGAAACCTTTTTTTCACCGGAAATTTATATAGATCGAAAGCAGGTATCAAATAACATGCAAAAATAACAATTTTGAATTTAGGAATCTATCTTAATACCTACTTTCGATCTATATAAATTTCCGGTGAAAAAAAAGGTTTCCCAGAGGAAAAGTTCACATTTATATTCACGTTGGATCAATGATGCAATGGAAGTTCAAACAAATATAATGAACATTTGCAAAGGCAGGGCTTGCAGTCGCGATTAACACAGCCAGAACAACCAACGACACACTGTATTAGGTATATAATTAACAATTACTTCTTCGATACAGTCCACAGTGTATCTGGACGCTAAACGAGGTGTGATATTCCCTGGAGAGTTTAAACTTTTGCCCACAAAAAAAAAAACGGGTATTCTGCCCACTGTGCGCCGCACGCGAAGACGCCTATACTCTGTCCATCCTAAGAAAAAACGGGTCCGCGCAGGGATGGTTCCGAGGAGGCGCTGATTGGTCATACTCCCCCCTTAACCGCCTACGTTTTTCTCCGTCTTACCGCCTGTTACCTCTCTGTCAACTGTTCCGCACGCGACGCCTTCATATACACGGTGGCACAATTATTTCCGAATACGCACGGCAACCGCCTGCGTTTTATAAAAATTTGAACAAAAAATCTTATCGTTCCTTTGAATATAAATCCTAAAAAAGACGTAATAAATGGCATTCTAAATAGACTATTTAGAACACCTCGTTAACTGATGTTATATCTGTTCGGAACCAAAGAACTACCGGGTAGATACACTGCACTCCTGCAGTTTTGACATTGACATCGGTCACGTCCCGCCCTTGGAGGGGCAGGGAAACCGGCAGGTAAAGCGCTACGAGCAATCGCCTGCGTCGGGCCCGTAGGCGGTGGTGGGGGCTGCGCAGATCGGTCGCAAAACGGTATGGGCTTCGTTTAAGAACGTCCGTAGGACTTAAGAAATGGACGTTCCTAGAACATCCGAAATTTAAGTCCTAAGAACGTCCATAGGACTTAAGAAACGGACGTTCCTAGGACCTCCGAAATTTAAGTCCTAAGAACATCCGTAGGACTTAAGAAACGGACGTTCCTAGAACATCCGAAATTAAAATCCTAAGAACATCCTATGTATGTTCAAAATGGGCGTAGGACGTTCGGATATAAACTGGACATGAAAAGGACGTCCTTGGGATGTGCGGTGCTATCTGGGAGGTGGCTAAAAAAAAATCGATGTTCAGAAAATATTGATCTGATTTCTGTAGTGGCGATAGCGACACTCATAAGGATTAAAAAAACGTTTGGTTCAATATTTCCTGCTTGTCTGCTTCAAAGAGCTTTTCTGGCAATTATTCAAAGGTATCCTGGAGTATATCCGTCGGCAGGATGAGGGTTGTGCCGCGTAGTGGGGGGTGGCGAGGATTCCTTGTAGCCCACAGGTAGTAAGGAAACTGCGGCAGTTATCGCATCCACGGGGACGCACGCTATTTTTCGCTACTTTTCATACGTTTTTAACATATTTTTTTGTTAGTCTGCAGTTTATTCCTAGTTTATTTCTTATACATACTTAGTTATAGTGTATTTTATCGTGTTTTTCTTGTATTTCTATCGTATTTCTATCGTATTTTTTTCGTGTTTTATCGTATTTTTATCGTGTTTTGTCGTATTTTTAAGGTGTTTTTGTTGTATTTTTTATAGTATTTTTATTGTGTTTTTTTTTATTAGTAGTCTACGTCAGGCCTGGGATTTAAGTGAACGCGGCGGTCGATTTTCGGCTACGCCTCCTTTCTCCCACCGCGCGTCTTGGCCCCCGCGAAGGCCAAGGAGCTTGGGGCGCCTCAGGCCCGTACCATATGAACTGCGCGTGGCGCGTTGACAAAACAAAAACACATCGACAATCATGCTCTCTGGGCCGATGTGGAAACCTATTGATACAATGTCGCCCTAATACGCCACGCGCGGTTCGCGTGGTACGGGCCTGAGGCGGTCCAAGCTCCTTGGCCGCCGCGGGGGCCAAGACGCGCGGTGGGAGAAAGGAGGCGTAGCCTCCGAAAATCGGCCGCCGCGTTCACTTAAATCCCAGGCCTGGTCTACGTATTTAAAGTTACACTTGATTCCACATTGGAGCATCTCGACGCCCCTACCGATTTGCGACCGATCTGCGCAGATCCCACTATTACCCACGGTTTGAACCGCATGCGATTGGTCGTGGTAATTTCCAAGGAATAATTGGTACATCCCAAACGCGGGACATGACCGTTGTCAACGTAAACAGTCCCGCACGAAGAGTGAACAGAGAGAGTAGAGAAGGCCGTGCGACGGAGAAAAACATAGGCGGTTAAGTGGGGAGGCGGCGTAGCAACGTCGCCTGAGGGTCGTGCCTGCGCGAAATCTGGATGCTCTACTGTGGAATCAAGTGTAGTGTGCTTAGAGTGTTTCCGTGGCGTTTGGTGTGGAATACATATATATATATATTCGGCAGGTAAGTACTATATCTAGTGAAGGGACTGATACCGTATCGATACATATCGATACCCTTCTACAAATTTCAATCTGGTATTGATACATATCAAAGTCAAAGGCATCAAAAGGAATCGATGCTTCTTTGATACTTACATATCAGAATGTATCGATACCTGTTTGATACCTACACAAAAATATCGATACCTACTTGATACCTATACGAGAATATCGATACCTGCAATATCTTTACCTCACGCTGAAGTGTAAATATTAAATGTTTACCAAATACCTGCATGTGGGGCAAAACGGAACACTTTTCGTGGGGTAAAACGGAATACCTATTTAACCCAGTTCCACCAATCCAATTGTCTTGAAACTTTGCAGACGCGCATAGTTATGATGATAATACAGAATTATGAAGAAAAAAACGGAAGGGGAGATAGAATTACCCTGTCATCAATAAATATAACCCATAACCACAAATCCAAACGACTTGAAATCAGCCTGCTAACCACAAATCAAATCAATTCAATCAATATGCAATATAACCACAAAACATCAATGTCACCACTGACAGAGAATGAATCTAATTTTTGGGCTTCATTTGATAATTATATCGAAGGCAGAAATAGAAACTCATTAGATGGTAATGATATACAATTACAGTTAGATAACTTTTTTAAAGAAAGTTGTTTACCCATAAAAAATCGTCTTATTTATTGGAAGCAAAATGCAACAAAATATTTCATTCTAGAATAATGTATATGTACATCATTTATTAATTAAAATTCAATTATATACGTAGTTCATGATACTGATTCCAACTCCTACTTCATTAGTTATATTATCAAATCATGATTGGTAATAAATACTATTTTCGTGAATTAGTAAATTGCAAATCGAAACCGATACTTTCGTATCAAATAGATATCATAACAGGTTTGCCATCTGATCACAGAATTACCAAATAAAAAACGATAATTTCGTACAGTATCAGACAAGTATCGATAATTTCGTAAGTATCAAATAAGTATCGATAATATCGTAAAGTATCAAATCGATTTTGATTCGGTATAGTATTGATATGGTATCGGTTGAAGAAGAATTGGTATCGATGATTGATACCAAGTACATAACATTTCGATGCGTATCGATATTTCCTATTGAGTACTTTGGTATCGAATTGATTGAATATCATAAATAGTATTGGTATCAGTCCTATCACTAACTATATCTCTATATTTCTGAAACCAGTGTTGCATTTTGTTTTTTCTACATTACAGTCAGTTTATTTCTATTTTCTTCATTACTGTTATATTCCAACGTCATTTAAATTTATTTCTCTATACAAAGTATTAGTCAGCGCGTTAGTTTTCCAGATAGCAATAGTAAGCATCCTAAACAAAGTATTAGTCAACGCGTTAGTTTTCCAGATAGTAATAGTAAGCATCCTAAATCCTTTCTTCTATGACCTCATCCGTTCCTTATTACTCATCCTTGAACCTTGATCTCTATGCCTCATCCCTTACCGACCGTTAAACTCAGGACAACCCCCACTTTCCAGCTTACCGAAAACCGTACATATATATATATATATAAAACCGTACATATATATATATATATAACACGCAATTCTTCAAAAGGTGTACTTGAGCACTTCAGTCCGAACAGTCTGGACACGACAATCTAGTTCTGAATCTATAATCTATAATTTATCTGTAATTGCCTTAGTTTCCGTTATTTGTATAAAGTTATTTAATAAAATAAAAGTAATATTATAAATACGGAATACAACATTACTTTAATAATGACTGGCAAATTGAAATTGAATAAGTACTATATGCGTGCTAACAAGATCACATAATCGTTCCGTTCAGGAAGCCAGAACATCATTAGATGCTAGTTCTTCGCATTTAATATCTGCAATCCATTTTTTTAGAACCCCACTAGTGATGTTTAACCTGGAACTAATTCACAATCATTTTCACATTCAACATCTTGTCCTTATCTTCTCATTACCACCCAAATAGCACAAAGACATCTTATGTACGTCCGAAGGACGTCCGCTCCGGACGTACTGTACGTTCGGAGAATGTCCCGAGAAGGTCCATATGTCCTCTGTACGTCCTCGTTAAGTTCTTTAAATGTCGTAGGAAGGTCCTATTTACAAAGTGGGACGTCCTGAGAACGTGCTGTGTCAACATTCTCAGAACGTTTTCCGAACGTCCGAAAGTAAAGTTAAATACGTCCAAAAGGCGTCTTAAAAACGTTTTGCAGATGGTTTAAAAGCGCCTTAAAGACGTCTTCATCAAGTCTGGGTCAGGACATTAAGAAAAAAAATTTGGCGGTGACGGGAATCGAACCCAGGACTCCCAGATTACGAAGCAACTGCTTTTCGCAACTACACAAGACACTTCCTTGCAAATAATTCCAATTTCTAGGTATACATATAACGATTATTAATAGTTTATAAAAAATGTGCATTGACGCGAAATATTCTACAGAATATCATCATTCGACCTCTAGACTCATTGCTTAAAATTTCACATTCGTCTCAAGACAGATGTTTTAACGACGACTGAAGACAGACGTCTTGAAGACGTTGTAAGCTACCTGGGAACATTTCAGCATTTCAGCGTCTTCATTGCACAAAAAAATAGCGCAAAGGCGAGGTTCAGTCGTAAGACTGTTATGCAACCGAACCTGAATCATCTGCAAAACCTACAAGACGGTTGTTCTTCGAACATCTGAAATTTAGGTCTTCTAAAGATTCACAAGACTTACGAGAGTCGTAATGTAGTCGTGCAAAACAATTACGTGACATACAAGATTGTTTAATGTTTCTAGAACATCCGAAATTTAAGTCCCAAGAACGTGCGTAGGACTTAAGAAACGGACGTTCCTGGAACATCCGAAATTTAAGTCCTAAGAACGTCCGTAGGACTTAAAAACGGACGTTCCTAGAACATCCGAAATTTAAGTCCTAAGAACGTCCGTAGGACTTAAGAAATGGACGTTCCTAGAACATCCGAAATTTAAGTCCTAAGAACGTCCGTAGGACTTAAGAAATGGACGTAGGACGTTCGGATATAAACTGGACATGAAAAGGACGTCCTTGGGATGTGCGGTGCTATCTGGGTTGCCATCTCTACAAAATACAGTCGCGGCGGAAAGTAAGTTGACACTCTTTAAAATCGCATAACTTTTTTAAAATTGGTCCAAACGACCTGAGTTCTTTTTAGAAGCTAGCGGATTTAGTTTTCCATTAGGTGACGTGTTTCATCGTCTCCTATAATATATATATGTATGTGTATTTTATATGTGTATCTCGATATGTGTATTTTTTACGAAATGTGCCGCGATATTCGCCTCTGATTTGGGGCCCACTCCATTACCGCGCGAGAATTGAATTAGTACCGCGGCGATGATTCTAAACCAACCACAACAATAATCCCCTCGAATCCAGTTGAAATTAAAGAAAAACGCGTGTCTCTGCGTGTCCCCTCTTGGAAATATTTAACGCGATGGCCAGCGCGCGCAGAAAATAGCTCTCGGTCTGTCTCTCGGTATATCTCACGGTTTTGATTCGAGCCCCTGAATCAACACCGTTTTTGCGCGCGGCGTCGGTCGATAACCTAAACCACGACGACAACAACAACAACCAAACTAAGATAAACCAACCATCTTGGCTGACTAACGGCCGATTTCTTCACCTTCAGTAATCTTCCGGTCAGCGAACGACCAATTGGCTTAGAGCATTTATATGCTCTAAGCCAATTGGATGCTATCATTTGGCAGTTATGTGGAACATAACTCTAACTGGAAGATTACTGAAGGTGAAGAAATCGGCCGTGATTCGAAAGAAATCACCATCGCGCTTAGCTAGCAAATTTATTCTCGTTCTCGCCAATTCACTCTTATTCTATGGTTGCAACGAATAAAATGACACACAGCCGCTGCTCTACTCTCGCGTTGCGTCGTTGATCCAAATTCCCGCGACAATTCGCGCTCTTTCGCCGCGCCGGCCGACTGCCGATGATACCAGTTCGCCCGAGGCATGCGCTTCTTCTCCGTACGCCACCCTCGGGAATGGCGAACGTCGACCTTTAAACGTAGGATATAAGAAATAGAGTTATGTATGTTTAAACTTTAGTCGAACGGAAGATTTGTACATACCCCTACAGCACACTTTGTTGCAGGAACGTCTCAGTGACGTCACGCTGCAACATTTGGAACATTGCTCAAAATGTTCCCGGAAAGTTTCAAGCAAATTCCTATGTCCGCCTTGTGTAACATTGCAGGAGATATCTCTGGAACATTGCTTCGGGATATTATAGCAATGGCCACGCAATATTTCTGAAATATTACAGCAATAATTACGCAACGTTTCGGGCAGTAGGGCCAAAAATAAAAATAACGATATTCATTCTATTATTAATTATATATATCGGACGTGTCTCCAAGGGTGGTCGACGACATGAATGTGTGCAGAACCATAGTAGTATAACGTCCGTGTATCTGTATTAAATAGAAAATTATTTTACCCCACCGGAGATTCGAACCCGCGACCCGTAGCACCGTAGACGAACACTATACCGCTTCAGCTGGAACTGTTGATTGAGAATGTTACTTACGTATTCGAACTTATACTCCTACCGTGCAACACTTTAAACTCAAATTATTTAAAAACAAAGATTCGTTTTGACAAACTCCATTACATCTCCATAATCGTGGAGTCGGATATTTCACAACAAATTAATTTCGACGCTTGATGTTGTATTAAGTTGATGCATATTCTGTTATGAAAGATCCTGCGTAGTACAAGAAAATAATGTTTTTTTTAGTTTTAGCGCATTTTTAATACAATCGTTTAACATCATTTATTCTATTTTCTAGTATTTAGTGTTTGTGGATTTACATTTCACAGCTCAGACTTTTTTGCAAATTTCATTTATTGCTGTATACAGTTTAACAGTTTGCTTAAACCTTATAGTGCTAATTAACTAATTGTATTAATTACTTATATCACATATTGTCCGAGTTTACATATATTCCTTCGGAGGATGCCTGTGAAATGTAACACTGTATTCCGTTTTTCGACATATGTGATATAAGTAATTAATACAATTAGTTAGTTAACACTATAAAGTTTAAACAAACTCATAAACTATATATAGCAACAAAAGATATTTGTAAAAGAGTGTTTCATGTACCAATTACTGCCACTGTGCCTACTATTGCCATTTAATCTGTTGTTCATAACAAAAACGTCCCGCGATGTCGAGTGTAAATTTAGAAGCCCGTATTATTGGCGAACGCTGTAGGAACGGCACCGCGGGCCGTTCAGGCAATATTCGTACATAAAACGGATTGACGCAGAGCGTTCGTGAAATACAAACACACGGAATACCGTCTTAAATACCACAGGAAACCTCCGGAGGAATATAGGCGACCATGGAAAGTATGTGATATTAATAATTAATAACATTACTTAATTATAACTATACGGATGAAGCAAAGTGTGAAACTGTAAACAGCGACAAAGATATTTGTAAAAAAGAAATATTTGATGTCCCAAGTACTGCCAGTGTCTTTACTATTGCCATTTAATCTATTGTTCATAACAAAAATGTCCCGCGATGTCGAGTGTAAATTTAGAAGTCCGTATTATTGGCGAACGCTGTAGGAACGGCCCCGCGGGCCGTTCAGGCAATATTCGTGCATAAAACGGATTGACGCGGAGCGTTCGTGAAATACAAACACACGGAATACCGTCTTAAATACCACAGGAATGAGGAAACCTCCGGGGGAACATAGGCGACCATGGAAAGTACGTGATATTAATAATTAATAACATTACTTAATTATAACTATATACGGTTGAAGCAAAGTGTGAAACTGTAAACATCGACAAAGGATATTTGTAAAAAAGAAATATTAGATGTCCCAAGTACCTACTGCCAGTGTCTTTACTATTGCCATTAAAGACTATATTCCGCGTGTTTGTATTTCAGGAACGCTCCGCGCCAATCCGTTTTATGTACGAATGTTGCCTGAACGGCCCACGGGGTCGTTCCAACAGCGTTCGCCAATAATACGGACTTCTAAATTTACACTCGACATCGCGGGACGTTTTTGTTATGAACAATAGATTAAATGGCAATAGTAGAGACACTGGCAGTACTTGGGACATCTAATATTTATTTTTTACAAATATCCTTTGTCGCTGTTTACAGTTTCACACTTAGCTTCAACCGTATATAGTTATAATTAAGTAATGTTATTAATTATTAATATCACGTACTTTCCATGGTCGCCTATGTTCCCCCGGAGGTTTCCTGTGGTATTTAAGACGGTATTCCGTGTGTTTGTATTTCACGAACGCTCCGCGTCAATCCGTTTTATGTACGAATATTGCCTGAACGGCCCGCGGGGCCGTTCCTACAGCGTTCGCCAATAATACGGACTTCTAAATTTACACTCGACATCGCGGGACATTTTTGTTATGAACAATAGATTAAATGGCAATAGTAAAGACACTGGCAGTACTTGGGACATCAAATATTTCTTTTTTACAAATATCTTTTGTCGCTGTTTACAGTTTCACACTTTGCTTCATCCGTATAGTTATAATTAAGTAATGTTATTAATTATTAATATCACATACTTTCCATGGTCGCCTATGTTCCCCCGGAAGTTTCCTGTGGTATTTAAGACGGTATTCCGTGTGTTTGTATTTCACGAACGCTCCGCGTCAATCCGTTTTATGTACGAATATTGCCTGAACGGCCCGCGGGGCCGTTCCTACAGCGTTCGCCAATAATACGGGCTTCTAAATTTACACTCGACATCGCGGGACATTTTTGTTATGAACAATAAATTAAATGGCAATAGTAGGCACAGTGGCAGTAATTGTTACATGAAACACTTTTTTACCAATATCTTTTGTTGCTATATATAGTTTATGAGTTTGTTTAAACTTTATAGTGTTAACTAAGTAATTGTATTAATTACTTATGTCAGATATTGTTCACGGTCGCATATATTCCCCCGGAGGTTTCCTGTGGTATTTAAGACTGTATTCCGTGTGTTTGCATTTCACGAACGCTTTGCGTAGGCGAGGAGTGAAAATATGTAAGTCCATATTCCACGGCAATGTGTGCGCAATATTCCGGGAGTATTGTACTGCAGTATGTGCGTAATATTCCACGGCAATGTGTGCGCAATATTCCGGGAATATTGTGCGGCAGTATGTACGCAATATTCCACGGCAATGTGTGCGCAATATTCCAGAAACATTGCACAAACGCGGCCATTGCAATATTCCGCGGCAATGTGTGCGCAATATTCCTGGATTATTGTAACGCAGTATGTGCGCAATATTCCACGGCAATGTGTGCGCAATATTCCTGGATTATTGTAACGCAGTATGTGCGCAATATTCCACGGCAATGTGTGCGCAATATTCCAGAAACATTGCACAAACGTGGCCATTGCAATATTGCACGGCAATGTTTCCACAATGTTGCAGGAATATTGCAATGCAACCTGCAACCAAACGGCAACATTGCAATGTACTGCAACGGCTGTGCAACGTTCCTGCAACGAAGTGTGCTGTAGGGGTATACGCGATGAATCGCGTGCCTAACGGCGTCGCAACAAACTCATTTCTCGCGTAGAGTCTACGTTTAAAAAATAACACACACTCTTACGTTATACCGCGCCGGCCGGCTGCCGATGATAACCCCGTTCGCCCGAGGCATGCGCCTCAGCAATGCCACCCTCGGGAATGGCGAACGTCGAATTGTAAATACAGCTTATATTAATTCGGTGGTAGCGATAGTAGTAGAGTGTTATAGTTGGTTAGTTTTAGTTTATCGTACACAACGACTCGTATATATCGTCCAATGAATTTGTACATACATACGCCATCAATTGCGTGCCTAACGGCGCCGCGACAAACTCATTTCTCGCATAGTCCGCGTAAAAATCCTAACGCGAGCGACGCAAAACTTTTTCACATCTCCAAGCAATAAAACCAGATTTCGAGCCACGACCAATCTCTACTCGCGGCATCTAGATCTGTGTCCATCGCGACGTAGCGACGACACCAGCCAACTACCGCCAGAACACCGCCAATTTCGATTTAGAGACAGAGAAACCACACCCCAAATTCATTACATTCTTCGAAATTGACCACGTCGCTCCGCAACTCTGGCAATTGGTTACATTCTTCAACGATTCACCACGTCCAACCACCAATCTCGCCAACGATTCGTTACATTCTTCCAAATTGACCACCTCGCCGACAATTCGTTAATTTCTTCCATATCGACGGCCATCGTCCTAGCTAAACTTCTCCATTCCACTGCGACGCGATCGCAAGAACCAAAAAAACTAACGATAACCCAGAAATAACCCAATGTCTTTCAGCGGTCGCGATATTCGAAAAACCAATCGAGTCGACGAAAACTCTATTCCAATCACACGCGAATCAACTGTCAACGAAACGTCGCGTATTAAACCAATTTTTTCTTTTTTCTTCCATGTGTTGTTTACTTGTTTGGCGTAAACAAAATAAATATCAATGAATCCGTAGTTGTATTCACTCATAAATAATTTGGCTTTATCCTTTGTTAATTTTCAATGATTAATTATGTGAGTGGTCTCTGCGCCAACGACGAAAACCATTTCTCCCGGCACCTCGGGGTGGGTGGTCAGATGTCGTAACTTGAGTTTTCAACCCGATTTACAGTAAATATTGTCTTGAAGCAAATATCGACCAGTTTTCCGGAATCGGCATAAAATTCTACACATTTTAGGTTCGTTTTGATAAAATAAGTAATATCTATATTACTTATTTTAATAGCCATTTTATATTAGGTCGAACGCGTCTCCCGGAAAAAACATCAATATGGACGCCAATCAAGTGGGAGGGACATCAGCCGTTAAGGAGGCAACGGCGAATTGTCTCCGGGATTGGAATCGGCGGAATCCTCAGGTTTCGCTGATGAGAATTGAAAAAAACAATTCCCTAACGATTGGGGGACAAGAGTCATCGAATGGAGAAGCAAGAACGAACAAGGAATTGGAGAGGACGGAGGACGGGGAATAGAAGCAGAAGAATAACCAACCTGCAACTCTCGTGATAGACAGTGACGGGGAAAGTACTGCGGGACGAATAACGCCCTCGATGCAGGACCTATCGGCGTGGGAGTGTACGGGGACACGAGGAAGAGAGGTGGCGGAGCTGAGGGAGGCTGCATCCCTCTATAGGATAGAGGAGGAGGAGGAGGATGCCATGGACACGGAAGAAGAAGGAGTGTTGGTCATTGATATGGATGAAGAAATGAAGCGGGAAAAGGAGATGCGGGAAAGGGAAAGGATGATGGATCAAGACACGGACAACGAAATGTTGGATCTGCTGGAGGTGTCTACATTAAGGTCGGAGACGCCTCCCCACATAAGCGATTGCGGCATAGGTGGATCCGACCATAAAGACGGAAGGAAAGAAAGGGAAGGGGAAGAAGAGGGGAAGGGAAAGAGAAAGGGAAAGGGAAAAAGGAAGAGGACAGGAGAATTTGCCCCCGAGCAAGAGTCCACTGCGGGACCAAGCGGGTGGAGACCCGCTACATACACACACGCACATACACACGGACAAGGACACGGACAAGGACACGGACAAGGACAAGGACAAGGACAAGGACAAGGACAAGGAGGAACAAACAGCAACACGCGCAACACACAGGACGAACGTACAATAAACAAACGACAAATAACGAAAAACACAAAAGAACAACAGACACCACGACCCGAAGACAAAATTAAAATGAGTACAACGGCGCTAACACACAGGGATTACCCCAAAACTGGACTAACCGAGAGGGAGAAGAATCTCGTGACGCTTAATATAACGAACGAAGCACTTCGCAGAGACATAGACATCAAAGTCACGAAACATGGGTTGAGAAACGGAGGGTTAGTAATGACGGCGGAGGGAGAAACTTTGATAAAACTGTTGGATGTAATGATACAGGAGGGAACACTAAAAGTGGAGGGCAAACAGATAATTAGACAGGACGAAGAAATTGTGGCCACAAGACACGAGGTCACTGTTTGGGTCAATAATCCGGAAATATCGGACCAAGAAACGCTGCTATGGATCGAAAAGACCCTCCCAAAAACAAAAGCCACGAGATGGCTGATTGTGACCAAGGGAAAATCGAACGAAACGACCAGGCAGATGACAGTAAAAATGTCGACAGACGCGTTACATGTCATCAGGCGCAGAGGCATGAAGGTGAATGTGCGCGGTGTCCACCGCGTTACATTCCGGGAGAAGAGGAGATAGAGAGAAAGACATTCTCTCTATCTATAAGAAGAGATAGAGAGAATGTTTCTCTCTATCTCTTCTTCTCCAGCACCACCATCGATACCACCACGCGCGCGATACACCTCTCTATTAAGCGTTGCGAACTGCTCTGACTGTTGTTCCAACTTTTCTGTCTCGCGTCTTGTAAGAAAGTTAATTCGATCGGTTCGTTGCGCTGACAACACACGCGTTACTTGCGCGTTCTTTTCCTCTCTAATATGTACTTATCTCGATGGGCTTGCGTTGATAAACGTATTATTATTATTATAATTTTCCTTTTTTACTTGAGAGAGGGCCGTCGAAAATTTGTAAAATTTTGACTAAAAGTTTCGTCCCACTTTTATGTATACCACCGCGCGCGATTGTTTCGTTAGGTTTCTGCAAACGTAGTTTGTACTACTTAAATCCGTTAGCTCTTGCTCATTGACATTTCTCTTCTTATTCTCTCTGTATATTGCCTCTCGTTGTATAATATTCGGCATCATTATTATCCATTGTTCCTCTATTATCGTTTTAAATACTGTGTCCCCCAACTGCGTTAAACCAACCACGTTGGTTACGCGCTTATGTCCAATTAAATCTTTTAAATGCTGCTCCTTGATTTCGTAAATCATTGGTATATCGAATGAGAGAGATTCGCGTATTCCTGTAATGTTTGGATTTACAAGCTAGAGGTGTGCATCTCTTTGCATTAGTAAAATCTGGACGATACAACTTAATTTTCCTATAGCTAAGTTGGATTATCCGTAATGTGTATTTGGTCCACATGGGACGAGTTAAAGTATGTAACTAATTTGTAAAAATAAAACAATTTCAAAACCGACATGCAAGGAAAAAGGTCGAAATTGCAGAGGAAAAGTTAACGTTAATCGCGGCGACGACGCCCAATCTCACTTATTTCGAACAAAACGACTGGCATATTTAAAAAGTCGCCGCCAGACTTTTCGACGCACAGTGCGCGCGCGTGGTGTGAAATGATGAGGCGCGACACTCACCGACTTAACAAACTTGCACAGTCGTTTTGTTCGAAATAAGTGAGATGGGGCGTCGTCGCCGCTATTAATGTTAACTTTTCGTGTGCAATTTCGACCTTTTTTTCGACAAGTCGGTTTTTTTTTTAATAAAACAACTAACCCAAACAAACAAACCCACGAACAGATGGCGCCACGAGTGACGGAGGAGGATAACCGTGGTGATGGCCGCCTATCTAGACGGCAATCCATCCGAAGAGGGGGCCGCGTGACGCCGTTTGGTGGTCACCAGCACCAGCACCAGCACCGGCACCAGGAGGCCGAGCCCGACCGCCAGCACGCCAGCACTCGCGAGCTCCTCGTGCCGGACGACATTTGGCTGGCCTATGTCAACACGGCCTCTCTGCCGGAGTTTGACCGGTCCGTGATGGCCATAGGCCAGTCAAGTCCGGACGAGGAGCAGAGGAGGAGGACGATCAGAGGGGACATGATCCTCTCTGAATTGAGGCGGGTGACTCTGCAGGGAGCACGAGCGGGTTGGGAGAGAGAGGAGGGGGAGGAAGAATACAGCCTGAGGAGATCCTGGTCAGACTCCTCAGGCTGGTACGAAACGAGGGCCGACGAAATTGTTGAACAGTGGTTCCAGGAGCAACTGCTCCAAGTTTCGGAGGAGGAGGACGACGCGAGTATCAGCATCGACTCTCAATCGTCGACGCTGATACTCGCCGACACCGACGACGACGACGACGACGACGACGACGACGACGACGACGACGACGACGACGACGACGACGACGACGACGACGACGACGACGACGACGACGACGACGACGACGACAACGACGACGACGACGACGATGATGACGACGAGGACGAGGACGAGGACGAGGACGAGGACGAGGACGAGGACGAGGACGAGGACGAGGACGAGGACGAGGACGAGGACGAGGACGAGGACGAGGACGACGACGACGACGAAGACGAGGACGACGACGAGGAGGAGTACCAATCCGGCCACCAACATCGGGGCCGTGGAGGACACATCGTCGGCATTTTTCCCCCATGGCCCTCCGAACTCCCCCAACCCCAGGAGCTCCCTGTGAGCTCTCTGAGCCCCCCAAATTCCCGTAACCGTGGAATCACCCCCCCCCCAAGCCTATATAAGTCTGTAGTATAGAGGGGAAAATATATATATTTTACATGCAATATAAAGGGAAAGGAAGACCTAGGCTAGTTGTTCTTCTTCTTGTTTTTACATAAAAAAAACAACGTAAACCTAAAATAACCTAAACCCAACAACAACCAAGACACCCAGAGGAGGGCAAGGTATTCTCACATACCCATCCGACCTAGTCCAACCGCGACGAGCATGTAATTATTTTGAGGTGTGTCCAGCTGGTACTGGGACGTGTCCGCGTCTGTTGGGTCTTTTACCTTAGTCGAGATATGTTGAGACTGAAATCCCTTGCTATATAATGTTTTGTTACGTATGTGGAATCTTCCCATACGCCGCTCTCAACCATTTTTCGAGCTCACGTCTGCGAAGGGAAAACGCCCTAAAATCCTTTCGCTTATCACACACCACTAATGGGGGTCGTGCTCTCTACCATCTGGTTGACGATCATGGGAACGGGAGTGACACGACGACAACCCCGAAGGATTTCCTTATATGGAGATTTCCAACTAATCCCCACTCATTTTTGGGACTATATAAACCCTTTGGTTTCTACCCTCTTTGGTTCAAAGCAGTACAGTTACGCGTAGAGTAACGTCATGTCACGCTCGTACAGAGTTGGTTAAATCTAGTAAGATCGAGCTAAAGTCTCCGTCAGAATCATAGTTAACCTCATAGAATCCGCGAGTTCGGTTTATATTCTATTTGGCTTCTCCGAATAACCACTCGTACGCCCCGCATCGCCAGTGCGTCAACACCGCGCAAATTAGTGGTAATTCATACACTTTTACTACACTATTTAATCGCGACACTTACATTTGTACAATAATTAGTTATTGAATACACGAATGGTGTTCACGTCTAAATTGAGTCAGATTCGTTAAAACCCATCTTTTACCCAGCGATCCTTATAATATTAGTAGCATATACCCACCGATACAACTTTACCGCTCGAGTTGTATCAAATATTAATTAAGAGTTACGAGGCAATACTAACATTTCCCGCGACTCCCTGATTTCACATCAGGGTCGTTCGCATCCAATACCAAAACAAGGAATCTTCTCCAACCTAGTGGCTCCCCGATTTCGCATCTGGTTCGTCCACGTTTAACCTCTCCTGCGGCTCCCTGATTTCGCATCAGGTTCGTCCGTATCCTACAGCTCCCTGATTTCGCATCAGGTTCGTCCGTATCCTACAGCTCCCTGATTTCGCATCAGGTTCGTCTGTAAGTCAACCACCTTCCGAACAGCTCCCTGGTTACGCACCAGGTTCGTCTGTGAATAATCCAACCTCCTAACAGCTCCTCGACTTCGCGTCGAGTTCGTCTGTGAACACCATCCTAGTGACTCCCCGATTTCGCATCGGGTTCGTTCACGGATAATCACCCTCCTGCGGCTCCCTGATTTCGCATCAGGTTCGTCCGTGAGTGACTCCATTCCTAGAGGCTCCCTGATTTCGCATCAGGTTCGTCCTCGTTTCCGATAATCCTGCGGCTCCCTGATTTCGCATCAGGTTCGTCCGCCCTCTAACTAACAAATTCATAAACCGTATTCCTTGGGAAATACCCCTCTCGCCGGCCTCTCGCGTTGCCGCAGCCCCGGCTCGTAACAAAACCATTGACCGAAACGTCGGAAACTAATTCTTTTATAATTGCAAATGAGCTTTTGTTCCTTTGAATGACCGAAACTGTGCGCCGATATCATATATTCTAATTTTAAAAATTCTTACGGTCGATATCTTAACTTTATTATACATAAATATACTTATATGTTTCACTTGGCACAAGTTTGCAATCTTCGTCCAATATCACCGCAAGTAATGTAGAATTTTCTCCGAATTTAGAAGATATTCAGAATTTTGCCTCCTGAAAATTCACAGACTTCTCAAGAATTTTCAACTGAATTGAGTAGTCCTAATTCAGCTTCTTCATTGGCAGAGTGGGCTGTATCACATCAAATTTCACATCGAACAATAAATTATGTACTCCACATTTGAAAAAGATCAGTTTCCAGCACTTTACATGCCAGAACCCAGAACCTTTTTAACATGTTTTGTTTCACGAATACTTGTGTATACAGGATTAGAAATGGCGCATACGGGTTGGGTCATCGTTGAATTCATTGGCGATGAATCGGTGTCTGAAGTACCCTCTGATTGGGTGGTAGGAGGAGGAGTTTGCTATTGGCCACCGTACAAACCGAGCCACATGACAGTGGCAATCAAGAATTGTGAGCTGCGTGACGAATCGTGGGAGAAGCTCGCCGTATCGGTCTTTCCCGGTGGAATCTGTTGTACGTTGAAATTATTATTATAATACTAATTAGTGACTAATTATTATACCCATTAATTACTAATGTGTTCATCCAGATGATTATGCCACGGCGAGGGCCAAGGCACGAAAAGCTGAAGAAACCAGCGATCTTCAGTCGGACATGGAGGTAACGAAGCGGAAGATCATACCAAAAAGGTATTCCAGCAGTGAGGAGTCTGGGCCTGACCAGACGCCGCGGATGTCCCAGACTCCTCGGATGGTGCCAAACTCAACGTCGCTGTTACCCCCACCTCCAAAAATGAGGAAACCAGTCACACGATCAGGTGTGTAAATATGCTACATAAAAATTACGATTACCTAATACAATTGTTGCAATTGTAAAAAAGTTTCCACATCTACATACAACACACAGACATATATGTTGAGAACAATTTAAAAGATTTTTAATATAAAAAATTAGAGACTTTACCTTCATCAAGTACCTCCACTTGCAATTCTTCTTCTTCTTCTAGTATGTCCTGCCCTATTGTAATATTCATTAATGTTAATGTACAATATTGTATGTTATGACAATTTATTCGTTAGTTTTATTCGTTACTTTTACTCATGACTATTTACTCATTGTCACGAATAATTATATTACCTCAAACCTTAAATGAATGTACCTCTAAAGTTTAAAGTACTTACGTCAATCAGTTTTCGGTTATTCTTGCAAGCAATGGCTTCAAATGGGTCTCAATCACTGGCAAACAGCATCACAATGAAGTTATCGCTTTATCTTTTTTGCAACGTTGCCGCGTCAACGTTCCAGGCAGTTAACCATAGGATCCGAAAGCGTGAAGAAACACGCGCTACTGCTACCTGGCAGACACCATCTAACTGGTGGTTGACTGACCCGGACTTTATCAGGAGCTGAAGAAATCGGCCGTAAATAAAATTAAAAAAGAGATATAAACACAGCACTAGTCAGACATATGTAGGAAACTATACAAGATAAAAAGAGGCGAAACAAGGGGAAGATGCAAAGGATGAGGGGTATATACAGGGGATATAACGAGGTGATAGGACAGTATAGTACAACATAGAGAGAAAAATAGGGAAAGAAGGGAGCTCAAAATCAATACAAATAGAAAGACTGATTAAAGAAACCGGAATGTGATATACTCTATGTATCTCATATGTTTATATATATATTGTAGTAGGCATACAGGCACGGCCGTCTCTAATACAGGCCTCTACCTACGATGTTGCAACACCGCATGTGAGGCCGATGACTATGTTCAGACCGGTACCAGACGGCCGTACACAGACTGCCGTGGCCGTGCCGTGGTCCGATCAAACTACTGCATGAGACATACTGCATACAAATGTTACCTATTCAACATTCATTGAGTAGACATATTTTGTAATTATGTATTGTATTTGATAGTTTAAAATATAACAGTTTCATAAATTTGACATACACAGAGGTATATATTTAAACAATCTAATTAGTTTTGTAACGTCTGAAGTTTTCTTTGCTTCAACGAGGAACTATAATTTATATTATTTCTTAATTTTACATAATTATTCAGTAATATATTAGAGAAATGCAGCAAAATACGTTTTAGTGTTTTCTCAGTTAGCATTCCACAGCCACAATATTCTTTAATCACATATGTTACATCACAATGTTGCAAAATGCTACTATATCCTAAACTTATTAATAAGTTTCTTTGGTTTGTGATTGATATAAATAATTTTTCAAAATTATCTGAAATTAATTTTTGCATTACACAAAATATGTGGTGACCTATTAACACAAGAAATTCTGAGGGGACTTTTAAGTTCCCCCTGACTACATCAACATTAAATCTAAATAACATAATACGGTAATATATAACCACGACGGCAGTGACTGGCAGTGACATAACGCGTGAAAGGCTTGAGACAACTTCAAATAGGACTCACGAACAGCGTTGCCATTTAGGCAAGGTGGAGGCCTGTATTAGAGACGGCCGTGATACAGGGCATTTAGGCAACGGCCTAGTGTGTGACATTAGCACATAGGTGGCGTCCATTTAGATAGGAGTTCGGAGGACAGGAACCGTGGAGAGTCGGCGTAGCCGGTGTGGCTAACGCTGCTGATCAGCACGCGGGCGGCCCGGGTTCGATTCCCGGCGCCGTGGCTTTCCTTTTTCCGTCTCCTATAATATATATATGTATGTGTATTTTATATGTGTATCTCGATATGTGTATTTTTTACGAAATGTGCCGCGATATTCGCCTCTGATTTGGGGCCCACTCCATTACCGCGCGAGAATTGAATTAGTACCGCGGCGATGATTCTAAACCAACCACAACTATAATCCCCTCGAATCCAGTTGAAATTAAAGAAAAACGCGTGTCTCTGCGTGTCCCCTCTTGGAAATATTTAACGCGATGGCCAGCGCGCGCAGAAAATCGCTCTCGGTCTGTCTCTCGGTATATCTCACGGTTTTGATTCGAGCCCCTGAATCAACACCGTTTTTGCGCGCGGCGTCGGTCGATAACCTAAACCACGACGACAACAACAACAACCAAACTAAGATAAACCAACCATCTTGGCTGACTAACGGCCGATTTCTTCACCTTCAGTAATCTTCCGGTCAGCGAACGACCAATTGGCTTAGAGCATTTATATGCTCTAAGCCAATTGGATGCTATCATTTGGCAGTTATGTGGAACATAACTCTAACTGGAAGATTACTGAAGGTGAAGAAATCGGCCGTGATTCGAAAGAAATCACCATCGCGCTTAGCTAGCAAATTCATTCTTGTTCTCGCCAATTCACACTTATTCTATGGTTGCAACGAATAAAATGACACACAGCCGCTGCTCTACTCTCGCGTTGCGTCGTTGATCCAAATTCCCGCGATAATTCGCGCTCTTACTTTCGCCGCGCCGGCCGACTGCCGATGATACAAGTTCGCCCGAGGCCTGCGCTTCTTCTCGGTACGCCACCCTCGGGAATGGCGAACGTCGACCTTTAAACGTAGGATATAAGAAATAGAGTTATGTATGTTTAAACTTTAGTCGAACGGAAGATTTGTACATATACGCGATGAATCGCGTGCCTAACGGCGCCGCGACAAACTCATTTCTCGCGTAGAGTCTACGTTTCAAAAATAACACACACTCTTACGTTATACCGCGCCGGCCGGCTGCCGATGATAACCCCGTTCGCCCGAGGCATGCGCCTCAGCAACGCCACCCTCGGGAATGGCGAACGTCGAATTGTAAATATAGCTTATATTAATTCGGTGGTAGCGATAGTAGTAGAGTGTTATAGTTGGTTAGTTTTAGTTTATCGTACACAACGACTCGTATATATCGTCCAATGAATTTGTACATACATACGCCATCAATTGCGTGCCTAACGGCCGGCGCCGCGACAAACTCATTTCTCGCATAGTCCGCGTAAAAATCCTAACGCGAGCGACGCAAAACTTTTTCACATCTCCAAGCAATAAAACCAGATTTCGAGCCACGACCAATCTCTGCTCGCGACATCTAGATCTGTGTCCATCGCGACGACACCAGCCAACTACCGCCAGAACACCGCCAATTTCGATTTAGAGACAGAGAAACCACACCCCAAATTCATTACATTCTTCGAAATTGACCACGTCGATCCGCAACTCTGGCAATTGGTTACATTCTTCAACGATTCACCACGTCCAACCACCAATCTCGCCAACGATTCGTTACATTCTTCCAAATTGACCACCTCGCCGACAATTCGTTAATTTCTTCCATATCGACGGCCATCGTCCTAGCTAAACTTCTCCATTCCACTGCGACGCGATCGCAAGAACCAAAAAAACTAACGATAACCCAGAAATAACCCAATGTCTTTCAGCGGTCGCGATATTCGAAAAACCAATCGAGTCGACGAAAACTCTATTCCAATCACACGCGAATCAACTGTCAACGAAACGTCGCGTATTAAACCAATTCTTTCTTTTTTCTTTAATGTGTTCTTTACTTGTTTGGCGTAAACAAATTAAATATCAATGAATCCGTAGTTGTATTCACTCAGAAATAATTTGGCTTTATCCTTTGTTAATTTTCAATGATTAATTATGTGTACCTCGGGGTGGGTGGTCAGATGTCGTGACTTGACTTTTCAACCCGATTTACAGTAAATATTGTCTTGAAATCGGCATAAAATTCCTAACACTTTAGGTTTGTTCTGATAAAATAAGTAATATCTATATTACTTTTAATTGCCATTTTATATTAGGTCGAACGCGTCTAGGGAGAGTATGGACGCCAAACAAGTGGAAGGCACTACGGCCTGTACGGAGGAGTCAGGGCTGGCAAGGTTCAAGAACTTTTTCCAGCGGACGCCTGAGGTGTCGCTAATAAGGCTCGGAGATATGCCGTCGTTGACGTTGGATGAGCAAGAGGTGGAAGTAAAAGACCAGAAGAGGACCAAGCCTAAAACTTACATTATAGAGGACAGCGAGGATGAAGCGGATGTGGAGGAAGCGGATGTGGAGGAGGCGACAAATTCAACTCCATCCATGCAGGATATATCGGCGTGGGAGTCCACAGGGACGCGAGGAAGAGAGGTGGCGGAACTGAGGCATGCCGCATCCCTCCTAAGGATAGAGGAGGACGAGGAGAATGAGGATATCATGGACGCGGAATACACATACACACGGACACGGACACGGACACGGACACGGACACGGACACGGACACGGACAAGCAGGACCGAGCAGCACCAACAGGCTCAACAGACAGGACGGAGGTACAAGAAACAGACAAACAAATCAGACACCACGACCAGACAAATCTATAAAACTTACTACCACGGCACTGACATACAGGGAGTACCCGAAATATGAAATCACCGAGAGGGACAAGAACCTTATTACCATAATAATAACAAACGAGGCACTGGGCAGAGGCTGCGATATAAATGTCCGAAGACACGGATTAAAGAACGGGGGGATTATATTTACGTCCGAGGGAGAATCGTTCGTAACGTTAGTGGATCGTTTGATAGAGGAAGACAAATTGAGAGTGGATGGGAGGATGGTGGTGCGCCAAGAAGAGGAGATATTAGATAAGAAGCATATAATAACGATAAGGATAAATAATCCACAAGCTTCTGACAAACATATATTACAGTGGATAGAAAAAATAGTACCCACAACCATGGCCACTAGATGGCATGTGGTAAAGAGTGGAGCTCCACAGGAGTCCACGAGGGAGATGACCGCAAGCATACCGGCTAACGCCCTTCATATGCTGCGCAGGAAGGGTATGACGCTGCGTGTATGCGGTGGTATGCACCGCATCACATTCAGAGAGAAGAGGAGCTAGAGAGAAACAAATTCTCTCTACGCACAGTCGGGGACAAAAATCCAACTGTGTGGACAGGTACTGGAAGTAGGTATGAATCAAGTTTAATCCAACTAGTACTAGTCTTATAGATTTAAATTTTATTTGTTATATATCCTTATAATACATAGGGTAGATGTCCCAATTACTGCCACGTTAAGATTCTAACGGAACTTGGTTTAAGGTGAAACACCACACACTGTGACGACCGGAAAAGTAAGGCATTTTTAAAGAAAATTTTCAGGAATAATTTACAGTTTTCATATAAAATTGTTCATTACCTACCCCTCTTTGGTACGCTGTCTTAAGAGACTATACAAAAAGAATAGAATAACCACATCCATAAATTTTACAATATTAATTAATCTTCTAAACCCCCCCCACGCGCGAGCTGGTCGAATGTGTAACTCTGTGTGTGTCTGTGTGTGTGTGGAGAACAGCAGGTCCGAAATCAAATTTCATTTTTTTTAATAAACTATACGAGTGTAGTTTCCGTTGTGCGTACCGATTTCTTAAACAAATTATTTTTGTAAATAATGTTTGTTTTCTTTTGTATTTAAAAAAGTTGGTTTTCAATCCAACGAATCCGTACGTACAACGGAAACTACACTCGTACAGTTTATAAGAGAAAAATGAAATTTAACTTGGGACCTGCTGTTCTCCACACACACACAGACACACACACATTTGTGAAGTCGACTGAAAAAAAATGTTTCATATTCTCCGCATCTCTTTTACAGCGTATTCGGACGGTCGCAATGGTGCGCACTGGGTGCGAATTTTCACCAATTGGAAGCGAAAAAGTTCGCATTCAGTGCGCACTAGTGCAAGGTTGCCGAATGTGCTATTATTAATCTATTACCGACTTTGATTCGTTTAAATTAGTCTCTACCAAGTTTTTATTATCTTCATACAACAATTTTAACAGAAGATGTCCCTCTTATAAAAGTTTTTGTGTCAACTGCAGGCCTCTCCTACTTCATAGCTTTTTCTTATACAACGCCCGCTAATTCCTTAAAACCGAAGCTGAAAATCTGAGCACTGAATTGATTTGTGGCCAATAAAGGAATGTCAAGTATAAAAAGTGACAGAGGAATCAGTGTTCGAGCGGAGAACGAGAATGCAATTGGAATTATCAAAGTTGATTTCACAATCTTTGCGTGAGAACTTTTTTAATTTTTTTCGTGAATTAAAGATGATTTCACAATCTTTGCATGTGAACTTTTTTCGTGAATTAAAGGGAATTAGCTTCTTTCATACATGAGTCATGTTTATGGGGGGGGGGGGGAGGATTTCATCACTTTTTTCATATAAATTACTAAATGCTCATACATACAGCTAAATCTAACGTAGAAGTACAAATAATACTGTTTTTTGTCTCTTTTTTTTAAATACCTTTTTCATGTATTTGAGGGGGGTAGGGCAGAGGAGGGACATTATAAGATTTCTGGAAAAGGTTGACGGAAAGAACCCCGTGGAGGTGAAAATTGTACCCAATCAGCAATATTCAATAAAAATATTACCCATTACCACAAATCCAAACGACTTGAAATCAGTCACTCGCGGTTTTACGAAAAAGACAAAACGACGCTGAGTTCGGGTCGCTAGTCGCATCCCGAGTTCCGTAAATCTTCTTTACCATCGTGACATTTCAAAAATGTTAACAACTAGCAGGTTATGATTGAATGACAGCCAAATGACATTTATAAATTATGCTTTCGAGGCGACACCTACTGGCGTCAAGTGGAGGAGAACAACGTGACGTCATACCTCGTAATCCTAAAAGTATCATTTTTATAACTATTAATTCAGAATAAATCTTATATCTTTTAGACAAATAGCTTGATACATTAAGTAAAACGACATATGGGTTAAAAAAAAAAATGATTCGCTTAGTCATGTAAAAACACCGGGACTATGTCATAAAATAAGATAATAAGGCTAAAATAGCTCCGACGACCTGTCAATTTCGCTATCTTTCGTGTATAGATACGTGGTCGCTCAGTGTGCCTATGGGGGAAGAGGGGAAGGGGGGAATTAGCTTCCAGACGCGACCGCGTCTGTTGATGCTATCAAGCGCGTATTGCATCTCTCGTGAATGTTGGCGTATTCCAGGAGGATTGTGCGACCTTTCCGATGGTTCGTTAAATTCGTTGAAACAATCACGCGTGCGATACACCTCTCTATTAAGCGTTGCGAACTGCTCTGACTGTTGTTCCAACTTTTCTGTCTCGCGTCTTGTAAGAAAGTTAATTCGATCGGTTCGTTGCGCTGACAACACACGCGTTACTTGCGCGTTCTTTTCCTCTCTAATATGTACTTATCTCGATGGGCTTGCGTTGATAAACGTATTATTATTATTATAATTTTCCTTTTTTACTTGAGAGAGGACCGTCGAAAATTTGTAAAATTTTGACTAAAAGTTTCGTCCCACTTTTATGTATACCACCGCACGCGATTGTTTCGTTAGGTTTCTGCAAACGTAGTTTGTACTACTTAAATCCGTTAGCTCTTGCTCATTGACATTTCTCTTCTTATTCTCTCTGTATATTGCCTCTCGTTGTATAATATTCGGCATCATTATTATCCATTGTTCCTCTATTATCGTTTTAAATACTGTGTCCCCCAACTGCGTTAAACCAACGACGTTGGTTACGCGCTTATGTCCAATTAAATCTTTTAAATGCTGCTCCTTGATTTCGTAAATCATTGGTATATCGAATGAGAGAGATTCGCGTATTCCTGTAATGTTTGGATTTACAAGCTAGAGGTGTGTGCATCTCTTTGCATTAGTAAAATCTTGACGATACAACTTAATTTTCCTATAGCTAAGTTGGATTATCCGTAATGTGTATTTGGTCCACATGGGACGAGTCAAAGTATGTAACTAATTTGTAAAAATAAAACAATTTCAAAACCGACATGCGAGGAAAAAGGTCGAAATTGCAGAGGAAAAGTTAACGTTAATCGCGGCGACGACGCCCAATCTCACTTATTTCGAACAAAACGACTGGCATATTTAAAAAGTCGCCGCCAGACTTTTCGACGCACAGTGCGCGCGCGTGGTGTGAAATGATGAGGCGCGACACTCACCGACTTAACAAACTTGCACAGTCGTTTTGTTCGAAATAAGTGAGATGGGGCGTCGTCGCCGCTATTAATGTTAACTTTTCGTGTGCAATTTCGACCTTTTTTTCGACAAGTCGGTTTTTTTTTTAATAAAACAACTAACCCAAACAAACAAACCCACGAACAGATGGCGCCACGAGTGACGGAGGAGGATAACCGTGGTGATGGCCGCCTATCTAGACGGCAATCCATCCGAAGAGGGGGCCGCGTGACGCCGTTTGGTGGTCACCAGCACCAGCACCAGCACCGGCACCAGGAGGCCGAGCCCGACCGCCAGCACGCCAGCACTCGCGAGCTCCTCGTGCCGGACAACATTTGGCTGGCCTATGTCAACACGGCCTCTCTGCCGAACTTTGACCGGTCCGTGATGGCCATAGGCCAGTCAAGTCCGGACGAGGAGCAGAGGAGGAGGACGATCAGAGGGGACATGATCCTCTCTGAATTGAGGCGGGTGACTCTGCAGGGAGCACGAGCGGGTTGGGAGAGAGAGGAGGGGGAGGAAGAATACAGCCTGAGGAGATCCTGGTCAGACTCCTCAGGCTGGTACGAAACGAGGGCCGACGAAATTGTTGAACAGTGGTTCCAGGAGCAACTGCTCCAAGTTTCGTAGGAGGAGGACGACGCGAGTATCAGCGTCGACTCTCAATCGTCGACGCTGATACTCGCCGACACCGACGACGACGACGACGACGACGACGACGACGAAGACGAGGACGACGACGAGGAGGAGTACCAATCCGGCCACCAACATCGGGGCCGTGGAGGACACATCGTCGGCATTTTTCCCCCATGGCCCTCCGAACTCCCCCAACCCCAGGAGCTCCCTGTGAGCTCTCTGAGCCCCCCAAATTCCCGTAACTGTGGAATCACCCCCCCCCCCCAAGCCTATATAAGTCTGTAGTATAGAGGGGAAAATATATATATTTTACATGCAATATAAAGGGAAAGGAAGACCTAGGCTAGTTGTTCTTCTTCTTGTTTTTACATAAAAAAAACAACGTAAACCTAAAATAACCTAAACCCAACAACAACCAAGACACCCAGAGGAGGGCAAGGTATTCTCACATACCCATCCGACCTAGTCCAACCGCGACGAGCATGTAATTATTTTGAGGTGTGTCCAGCTGGTACTGGGACGTGTCCGCGTCTGTTGGGTCTTTTACCTTAGTCGAGATATGTTGAGACTGAAATCCCTTGCTATATAATGTTTACAAGTTTCAACTAAATCCCTGAGATCGAGTGCGCAGGGAGTGTGAGTGAGATGAATTTGCCGTGGAATGACGCTGAAAATAGAATAACGAATCCTACGAGCCTGTGTCGCGATATATCCGTTCCCTCCGACTTGTCCGGCATAATTATTATTATTTCATGTTCGTACGCGCATATCTCCTCGGGATGTTGTGCATTAATATATATCTTTATTCGTACCTATATATAATTCCAACTAGAAAGTTTTAAATAAAATAATTTCAAAACCGACATGCAAGGATTTAGGTCGAAATTGCAGAGGAAAAGTTAACATTAATCGCGACGACGCCCAATCTCACTTGATTCGAACAAAACGACTGGCATATTTAAAAAGTCGCCGCCAGACTTTTCACGACACACAGTGCGCGCGCGCTTAACAAACTTGCACAGTCGTTTTGTTCGAAATAAGTGTAATGGCGTCGTCGCGATTAATGTTAACTTTTCGTGTGCAATTTCGACCTTTTTTCAGACAAGTCGGTTTTATTTTTTTTAATAAAACAACAATAACCTAAACCAACAAACAAACAAACAAACCCACGAACAGATGGCGCCTCGAGTTGTGGAGGAGCAGATGGCCGAAGATGGCCGCGTTCCACGGCGATCGACCAGAAGAGGGAGACGCGTAGACGCCCTTCGGGGGACACCAGGACCGGCACCAGCACGCCAGCACTCGGGAGCTCCTCGTGCCGGACGACATTTGGCTGGCCTATGTCAACACGGCCTCTCTGCCGGAGTTTGACCGGTCCGTGATGGCCATAGGCCAGTCAAGTCCGGACGAGGAGCAGCGGAGGAGGACGGTCAGAGGGCTGATGATCATCTCTCAACTTAGGAGGATCAACATGGACCAGGGAGCAGTAGTGGGGAGGGAGAGAGAGGAGGGGGAGGAAGAAACCAGCCTGAGGAGATCATGGTCCGACTCCTCAGGCTGGTACGAAACGAGGGCCGACGAAATTGTTGAACAGTGGTTCCAGGAGCTCCAAGTTTCGGAGGAGGAGAACGACGCGAGTATCAGCGTCGACTCTCAATCGTCGACGCTGATACTCGCCGACACTGACGACGACGACGACGACGCCTTCCCCCATGCCCCTCGCAACTCCCCCAACCCCCTGAGCCCCCTGAGCCCCGTGAGCCCCCTGAGCTCGCTGAGGTCCCTCAGCCCCCCAACCACCCCCAGTTATCCCACCTTCCGCGAATACGGAGAAAATCACCCACTCCGACCGTTTAGCCCGGAGTGGGATCCGGGCCACGAATCCCCGGCGTCTCCGTCACGGTCGGAGTGGGACGATGAAACAAGTATTGGTGGGAGTATGTAGGAGGGTGGAATAAATAAAAAATTATACTTTATTAACTGTTTCTGTAGTATTATTTCGAAAACAAACCAACCAACCAACCAACCAACCAAACCGACAGTTGTAAGTTCTTCTATTTTATTTGTTGCTCGCAGTGTGATTAGTTATTGGAACCACGATCTTGATTCCTTCCATTCTCACTTGCCGTAGTACACACAGTCGCGTGCTGTTTCCATTGATTTTTATTTAATACATAAGAAATCGGTTTCTCACAGTCTTGCCCTTAACAACACGAAAGTCAACAGATCTCTTGAATTTCGGTCGCTGCCTCGCGTCCCATTCAGTGTATTTACCGCTTTGTACATGTTCTCGCACAACTGACCGTGTCGGTTCGCGCGTTGAGATCCTTGCTGTTGATCGTTTCTTCTGTCTGTGTGATTCTGTACGTTTCTTCGTCGTACCAGCGCAGTAATCCCACTGCATTATGAGACTGCCTACTTGCACAACTATAGTTTATTACTCGTCGCCACTGCCTCGTTCATTTTATTCGAAATTCCTCCACCTTCGGTCTGACTGATTTCCCCCCGTCCTTTCATGCACCTTTGCACCTGCAAATGCGAATGATGGTGAACGGGAACGGAAACGAGAACGAGAACGACGAGGACGAGGTCGAGGACGAGGACGAGGACGAGGACGAGGACGAGGACGAGGACGAGGACGAGGACGAGGACGACATATACCAACCAATCAACCAACCAATCAACCAACCAACCAAGCCCATCGCTGTGCCCTGGAGGAGCGGTCGTCGCCCTTGTTTCCCTCCACTGCCCCCCGCCCCCCAACATTCCCCCTCTCGCCCGGAGAACGTGATCCGGAGCTGTCTGCCCAGCGTCGTCCCCATTCTCGAACGAGGAAGAGAGGACATAGAAATGTATAACCCAGAAATAATGTAGAAACAAATGTAACAAAAATATACGTAAATAAATCTGAATAAAACAAATATAGAAACGTATACATGAATTCTGATTTACGAGGAAAACCCTAACCCAAACTAAATCCAAATCCACCGCATGACACAACCAACAATAACCAACAATAACCAACCAACCAACCAAGCGCACGTTATAAACGCACTCTTTCTTTTTTTCTGTTATTCTAGGCAGACGATACACGCGCGCGCGCGCCCAAACTTGGAGATTGCGCAGATAAATCTGCACCACTGTAGGGCTGCCACCGAGACGTTGGTCCGCTTTATGGAAAAGGACAGGATCGACGTCGTGCTGATACAGGAGCCCTGGTTCGGCGCCAGTGGGCAGATCCAGGGTCTTGCAGCAGCCGGGAAAATCTGGTCGGTGGCGTCCACGAAAGATATCCGAGCCTGCGTCCTGACGAGGCACGGGCTCGATGCAACATTTCTTCCGCAGCACAGCGACGACAGGACGAGCGCTGTGATGATGACGATCGTCGCCAAGGACGACGGGAAGGCAGCAGCCGCGCCACCAGCAGCGGCAGCGGCAGCACCACCATCGTCCTCGGCAGCGGCGGGTAAAGAGACAAGTGGTGCTCGTGTCCTTGTATGCCCACTCGTTCGACAACGAGCACCCGCTAGGAAACAAGGGGGAGGGAATAGCCGGCTGATGCGCCAGCAAGGGCTTGGACCTCCTCATCGGAATGGACGCGAATGCTCATCACGTGACGTGGGGCAACGCCACGAGTAACGAGCGAGGTGAGAATCTGGCCGACATGGCGATGGACAATGGTCTGATTGTCATGAACAGGGGAAACAAACCCACGTTCATGAACATACGCTGCCAAAGCATCATCGACGTCACGCTGTGCACGAAACGCATGGCGGGAATGGTAAGAGATTGGAGAGTATCGGACGAGGAATCCTTTTCGGACCACATGTACCTCAGGTACCGTCTGACGGGGGCCAAGTCCGACTACTCGACCAGAAAAAGAAACCCGAGGAAAACCAACTGGTCGGCGTATCGCGTGGCAGTGGAGGCGGGCGTCTCGAGGCTGCCGCGCAGGTACGGGACACAGGAGGAGATCGACAGGGGAAACGAGGCGCTGACGAGCCTCCTAACAGAGTCATGGGAGGCGTCGACAGTCGTCTCGATAAATCGAAATAGAATTCTGGCCTCTCCCTGGTGGTCCAAGGAATTGGCCAGCCAGAAGGCAGAGGCCGAGAGACTGATGAAGAAGGCCCGCAGGAGTCGTAGGAGAAAGGATTGGACGGCTGGGCTCCTAGCGAAGAGAGGCTTCAACAAGCCAACGCGAAAGCCTGGAAAAAATATACCTCGGAGGTCACCAGCGTATCGGAGGCCTCCAGGATAAATAAATCACTGATGTCGGACTGTTCGGCGGAGCTGGGGGCACTGGCCCTGCCGGACGGTCAGTACACAGCAAACGACGGAGAGATACTGCGGAGGCTGCTAAAGGAGCACTTTCCGGGATTCGTGGCCAAAGAGCCTGCTGCGGCAGCAGCAGCGAGTCCCGTAAGAGGAGGCGCAACTTTAGCGGCAGCCGCGACATCGACCCAAGTCGCCCATATACAGCAGCAGCAGCGGCCCCCTAGTCCGATGCTGCCGGCGGCGGCGAGGACGTCGTCGAGATACTCGCCAGACCCTGGCGCGGCGGCAAGGGAAGAGCCGCAACAGCGGCCCCCTACCCTGATGCCAGGGACGTCGAGAGACTCGGCGGTAGGGAAGGGCGATTCCGTTCAAAAGAATCGATACTTAAGAATCGATTCGCAAGAAACATCGATGCTTAAGAATCGATTATTTCCAAAAAGAATCGAAGAATCGAAGAATCGATGAAAGGTTAGGTTTTTATTTACTCCCATTACATCTTAGAGCATATACTATGGAGGTCTCATTGAAAGCTTGAAACTGTCGCCAACATGGTGCGAGAGAGAAGTATATGTCCTGATCGACCGCAATGCGCATGCACCGATATCGCCGGCAACGATCCGCGGTTACTATGAATATCGTTGTTTACGCTCGTACGTACCTTTTGAAAAACGGTTATAGGTATCCAGTTGAAATTAAAAAATGCCATGCCGATATTGCTTGTTATGAGGTAACCGAGATAAATCGGCTTCCTATTACTCGTAAGTAAATATATTCGTTTCGGAAAATAAATAAATGATGAAAGCATACACCGCGTATCACTTCAAACCATACCGCGTGCAGCCAATTTCACGATAACGGCGCATGCGCATTGCGGTCGATCAGGACATATACTTCTCTCGCTCGCAAGATGTACTTCTCTCGCTCGCGTGATGTACAGTGGGTCCAGGGACAGTGTGGCTAATGTGTTCCTTTCCGCTGATTGGTGCCGCCATTTTCAGGCAACTTCCGGCAGCTCTTATGTATAGATCAGTATACATATACATACATATACTTACACATTGTCAAATTGGCTACTCCCAATTTTGACAGCTTACAGTCAGGTTATAACCTGACGAGTGTCAAATATGGTAAGCTGTCAAAAATTGAGATGCCACGTGTATCTACATATTTTTTAATAAATTATTGAATATAATTACTATGTAATATACTATGATTAATAATGTATTCGAACTAGAAGTCATACATTTATTTTTTATATTTTATACTTTATATTTTAAGTAGTTTTTAATAATTATAAACTATATAATTATATATTCATATATAATTTTTATATAATATATAATTTATATATAATTAGAAACTGATATAAACTATAAAATATTTATCTAAGTTTTCATTAATAAAATTAAATATTAAGTTTATACATACACGTCACTATATAAGACATGATTCCACGCTTTTCAAATATCGCGCGCGCTTGACCTGGCTGGAACTGAAAATGGCGGCTTCCGGCTCATTGGCCACACTGTCCCTGGACCCACTGTAGCGTGATGTTGCCGACAGTTTCGAGGCAGTCACTCTAAGGCAATGATACCTCCATGTATATATGCTCTAAGTCCGTTCCCTCGTGGAAAAAATGTTAATTTTTTCTCGATTCTTGGTTAGAAAAGAATCGAGTTATCGAGAATCGATTCCTAGAATAATCGGTAAAATAATCGATTCTTCAGAAAGAGAATCGATCGATTCTAAAAGAATCGAGTAGAATCGCCCTTCCCTACTCGGCGGCCGGACGGTGTGTACCCAAAAATGTTGCAGGAGGCGCTGCCGAGCGTAGGCAGGTTCTTAACGAGCCTGCTGAGAGCTTGTGTAGCGCTGAGCATCGTGCCAACGGATTGGGGACGAACCAAGGTCGTCTTCGTACCGAAACCAGGCAAGTCGGATTACACGACACCCAAAGCATTCAGGCCGATCAGCTTAACCTCGTTTCTACTGAAAACGGCGGAAAAGCTGATGGACCGATTCCTAAAAGAATCGGCGCTGACGAGGAGCCCGTTGCACGCGAGTCAACACGCGTTCACACCGGGCCACTCGACGGACGTGGCGCTGCACCAACTAGTTGCCGAGGCAGAGGAGGCCCTGGTCCGAGGTAAGTATGTGGTTGCAGGCTTCATGGACATCGAGGGGGCCTTCAACAAAACAAGAACAGCCGAGATCGAACGGGCAATGGTTCGGTTCGGGGTGGAGGAACCACTGCGGAGATGGATCAGCCACATGTTGCGACACAGGCAACTCGTCACCAGCAGGGGATCCACGACGCTAACGGGATCGGTGGACGAGGGGTGCCCTCAAGGGGGTATCCTGTCGCCGATCCTGTGGTGCATGGTCGTCGACAGACTGGTGACGATACTAGCAGCATTGTTCGGAGTGAGGGTGGTGGCGTATGCAGACGACATCGCCTTCCTCGCGATAGGCGGCAACAAAGAACTCGAGTCCCCCATGGAGGGGGCGCAAAATGCGTTAAACGCCACGACGGAGTGGTGTAGCGCAACGGGCCTGTCGGTAAACCCGACAAAGCTCGAGTTGATGCTCGTCACCCGTCACCATAGAAAGGAAGACTTGATAGCCGAAGCAACCGAGAACCTGCAATTTCTGGGTGAGCCTGTGACGTTTGTCAGCCAGGTAAAGTACCTGGGGGTGACCATCACCGACCGGCTCGACTGGAAGGTGCACGTACGTCTGCAATTGAGGAAGGCAAAAAACAACATCTTCCTCATGAACAGAGTCGTGGGCGGCACCTGGGGCCTGAGCCCCAAGGTGTCGCTATGGATATACCAGGCGATAATTCTACCTCGACTAACCTACGGAGCAGTCGTATGGTGGTCGGCGACACTGAACCAAGAGATCAAGATGGAGCTGGAATCGTTGCAGTGCTACGCCCTGAGGAGAATCCTCGGGGCGTTCCGATCCACGCCGGGGAGAGCCATGGAGGTGATAACCGGCGTGCCACCGCTGGACTTGGCGATTCAGACGTCAGCCCTGAACACGGCTCAGAGGATCAGCAGCTGGGGCCAGTGGACAGAGGCGGGACTGGAGCAGGTGAATCCAAAGTTTCACCACAACTCCGTTACGAGGCATGTGGGCGATGCCACGACGAGAAAACTGTTCGAGATGCCGCAGGACCGGTGCGTAGCGACATACTCGTTCCGTAACCGGTTCCGCGTCGACATCCCGGACCGGACGGAATGGGAGGACGACCTCAGGCCGTACGACAGGAGCCGAGAAGACGTGTACTTCACCGACGGCTCCAGGAAGAACGGCCTGACGGGAGCCGCGTGGACCAGTTTCAACACGGATGACATCAGTTCCGCGGTCCTGAGAATGGGCGAGTGGGCCACCGTGTTTCAGGCCGAAATCTGTGGAATCATGGACTGCGCGGCCACGCTATTAAAGATGAAAACGACGGGCAGATCGGTGGTAATCTGCTCCGACAGCCAGGCGGCACTGATGGCGCTCACCGACGCGTCAACCATATCCAAGATGGTCGGTGTGTGCAAGGACCGCCTGAACGACCTGGCCGCGAAGAGGAACCTGGTCAGGTTGACCTGGTGCCCCGGACACAGCGGCATCGAGGGGAACGAGAAGGCCGACGAACTGGCCAATCGGGGCTCGAACGAGGACAAGTCTGAAGACGATCCGCCCGTACCTCTGGCCTTGGCCACGTTCCGAACGAACGTGAAGAGGTGGAGGGACGGTGAGTGGAAAAGTAGGTGGCAGGACCCAACCACAGGCTGCAGACAAGCCAGACAACTGCTGGGGGACGAACCGCCGTACAAGAGGAGCAGGCAAATGGTCGACAGCACCAATCGAACAACCACCCGGAACCTCACGGGAATGCTCACCGGACACGGAACACTGAATTATCACCTTAACCAAATGGACCGGTCCAGATCGGCGGACTGCTCGTTCTGCGAGCGGGCAGCCGAGACCAGCGAGCACCTGCTGTGCGAGTGCCCCGCGCTGCAGGACGAGAGGAAGAAATACCTGGGAGCCGAGTTCATTCCAGCGGAACACGTCCCAGAGCTAAGTATCGCGGCGATAAGTAGATTTACGAACAAGGTGAACCCTTGGAAATCCCTGTGAGGGGACGAATGCGACCCCTTGGTTGAGAGAGATTCGTTTGAAACATGGGGGGCAAGGCGATGCCCCCTGGACGAGACCCACTGAGGGGGGCGGGGTTGGGGCCCCCCTCATTTTCTTTTCTTTTTTTTTTGATTGTCTTGTACACTGATCGAGAGACTCTGGGCGGTATTCTTAAAGGTGTCTTAAGATTAAGACATCGCCCCTTAAGCATTTGCTCGAGATGCCGCCTAGATTCTCATAAACGTGACTTAAGATCACACACACACACACACACACACACACACACACACACACACACACACACACACACACACACATATCTTAAACCGTCGTGTCTTAAGCATTTGCTTGAGATGGTGTTATTCGAGTGTCAAGACGCGCGATCCTATTCTCGCGAAAAGAGGTAATATTTTCGAGACAACGTTTTCTTGGTCTTAAGACCCCCCATCTCTCCTATTGCATCCGATACGGCCATTACACGTGTGTTACATTGACATTGAAAATGTCGATATTAACGATACATATAATCGGGACGATGGCAATGATGATATATAGAATAGTAGTAGCGGCCAATAGGAGATAAGAAGAGAATATATATGTTTGGTATTCTACCAAAAATCCATCAAGGACTCGCAAAATATAAGAATCGTGGCTCGCCCATTTCACCGGAATTGAGAAACTTACTGGTGTGTTTACGATATATTATGCAACTGCAAGTTTTGAGGTAACTTTCAAATATAATATTCTATTTTTAACGTCTGAAATATTGATAATTTTAAAGAGTGTGCACGAGGAAAATTGTTTAAAATATATTTGTAGCAACTGCGCTTGGTGTCCAGAATTGTTTTCCGTGTAAAATAGACGAGATTATTCTCTCTCTGATGGATCGCGGGTTACCGGGTACGAAGATGATGTGTGGAGCGATTGACTGCACACATGTCACAGCTGCTAGCGTCGTCTACGAGATCGCCACGATATTGCGGAAATCGTTCCGGAACCGTAAAGGATATTTTTTTCACTTAACGCGCAAGTAGGTTCTCGTTCAAGTTTTTAATTCATAATTGAAATATTATTATGGTTCGCATCGATTATGTAATTGTGAATATCACTGCATTTTTTAGTCTCCAAGTTATTCTCTTTATTTTTTTAATTATCACGTTTGTTGCAGGCTGTGTGTGGTTGGTTCGAAACTCTTTACTCTATACGGGGATACTACTCGTGCGCGCGCGGTACTTGCCGAAAGACATTTGTGGATGGCATGCTTGTTGGCGCGATAGAGGCTATATCCTTGCTTGCACTTTTTAATGACGCCACTTAGAAACGTCCACCAACAGACATAGAAAAAGAGACGTAAGTATTCTGTTTTTTAAAATTATCATGCTGTTCGGTATGAAAAAGAATTCTAATTATTGACTGAGACTATTGTGTGTGTGTGTTTGTATCATTGCGCAGCTATAAGAATATCCAAAGTAGAACGCGCGCGCATCATTGTGGAACGGACTTGTTGCGCGACATGTCACATTAATCTTCAATGACATATTACCAGAAGATGATGATAAGGAACAAGTACCAGTGGATGTACCGCAAAATGCAGGAAACACCGATAAGTTTGCTGTCCGTGAGAGGCGTTAATTGCCTGGCTTTTTAACTGAGATTACACACTATATATACACACACACACACTTACACACAGAAATCGGCTCTTTTCAGAGCCACCATGATGTACAAAGTCCGACCGAGCAACCTCCTCGTGGTGTACATCGGATAACGCTAATGCCGGCGGCGTATCAACTATATAATCATCTATATATATATATATATATATATATGTTTTGTATGTTACATTACATTTGTATGTTGCAGTTTCATGGTCTATATATTTAGTACTCTATAAGAAAATAAGATAGAATAAGATAAAATGGATATAATAGAATAAGTATAAGATAGAAGGTAATCGATATATTATAAACAAAACAATGTGATATAAGAGCGGATAATAGTAGTAGGATAAAAATAAGAATTGTAAAACGTCTAATGTTCGTTGGGCTATATAAGTTTATGACTTGAAGTGCCATCTCCGGGAAACATGTAAACCTGGAAGAAAATAAATACCAATACCTATACCTATACCTATACCTACCTCGAGAATTATTATGAGAGCGATGGGCTCTGTTCGCGATGCTGTAGCGTAAATGCAGAGTTCGGAGGAAGCTGGCCAAGCCGAACACCTACAGGGAGCGGTGGTAATGCGTGCGTGAATTGACGCCAGCGCCAAGTCAGCCACGTGGCGACATCGCGAAACGAATGTGACGTCACGAATGTATAGACCATGGACCTGAAGGACAGTGCCTAGTTGCGGGGGGTTTACTCGTAAGACGGAAGGGGAATCGCCTGTGTAGCCATCTTGTTATGATATACTAGTAGTGCACTCTATAGCCCATTATATATATATAGTTATTTTCTGCCAATTAAATATAACGTATTTTCATCCACCCTATGTATTACAATTCATATAAATATGTATTATTTATAAAAACATTGATCAATTTATGAAACCTGAGTAATGCAAGTGTAAAGTTTCAAAGTTTACCACGGTATGACATAGATGGCACCACTAGTATATCATAACAAGATGGCTGAAACAGCTTGATTCCCCTTGCGTCTTTTGCTTACACCCCCGCGTCTATAAGTCTAGCTCATGCACTGTCCTTCAGGTCCATGGTATAGACGCCATCGCCAAAGACGCCACGTGCGATTGTGAATTGAACATTTTTAGTAGTTTTTCCAAGTTCATTCAATTGAAATTACACTTCATTACGACATGAATAAGGAATCAGGTAAGACAAATACTTAATACCTTTTGCATCAACAGAATTATAGAAATGATATTTTTTATATATACCAGCGCCAAGCGAGTGACGTCGCGGCCAACCAGCGTCGACAACACATTTCCCGGTGACGCTGGTTGGCCGTGGTGTCGGTTCGTCCCCCATCGTGCGTCTGACGCACACATTACCACCGCTCCCTGTACGTGTTCGGCTTGGCCAGCTTCCTCCGAACTCTGCGTAAATGACACCAAGAATAAATGTCAAATGACTTTTATTGCAATGAACCTCAAGAAAAATCATATGTGAACTTTTCCTCTGGGAAACCTTTTTTTTAACCGGAAATTTATATAGATCGAAAGCAGGTATCAAATAACATGCAAAAATAACAATTTTGAGTTTAGGAATCTATTCGTTCAAAAGTTATGAGGTGAAAAAGTCCAAAATTTTGACATATTTTCTAACCTTTATTGTGACAGTTACAGTGGTTGTCGCATATGATTCGTTGTTGGAGGTTAGAGGGACCCATACAGCACACCTCGTTGTTGCAGGTTGCATTGCAATATTGTAGGAACGTTCCTGCAATATTGTCGTGGCAATGATCCTACAATATTGCAGCAATATTGCAATTTCGTTGCCGTGCAATGTTCCGTTCGCAACGATGGTACAATATTGCTGCAATATTGTACGATCGTTGCCGTGCAATGTTCCATTGGCAACGATCCTACAATATTTCTGCAATATTGCGCGCACATCGACGTGCAATGTTCCAGTGGCAACGGTCTTACAATATTTCTGCAATATTGCGCGCACATCGTCGTGCAATATTGTAGTGAAAACTTGTGGAAACATTACAACAATATTCTGAAGCAACTATGACTTTGTCAAAAATTTTCGAAATATGTACATGACGTCGAGTGGATTCTACGGCGTGTTTCATTTAACTGGATACGCACCGCTATATTGCCGAAGAGTTGCAGGATCATTGCCACAATTTTGCCGTTTCGTTGCAGAATCATTGCCGGAACGTTGCAGGACTACATATTCGTAATGTTGCCGCAACTTTGCAAAAATACACACCTGCAATATTGCGAAGGCGGACATAGGACTGAACCTGCAACGTATCTGCAATGTTATGTTGCAACATTGCCATCTTGCACCGCATCATTGCAAAGACGTTGCTGCAATGTTATGGTGCTGTGTGGGGATAGGAGTTTGTAGTGTTTCTTTGTTTTTCGAAACTTGCAGAAATATAAAATGGTAACGTGGAACTTGTGTTCTTTACCACAGACTGAGGAAAGTGCTCTAGTATGGTTGCGGGAGGAAGGTCTGCTTAGAATTAGTAAAAATTGTGGTGTTGATCGCAAACCGATGAAGTTATTTGAAACAGGACAGCATACACATTCCACTTTCTATTTTGTCCAGGGTATTAGTATTGGTTTGGGTTAGATTAGGGGGGGGGGGGCGCCCGCTTGCGGGCGCGTAAAGCATGGTAGCTGGTCTCTTTTACTTAATAACTTTTCACTGAATAGATTCCTAAATTCAAAATTGTTATTTTTGCATGTTATTTGATACCTGCTTTCGATCTATATAAATTTCCGGTGAAAAAAAAGGTTTCCCAGAGGTAAAGTTTACCCGAATATAACGTCTACTTTTGCAGAAGTAAAGTTACAAGCCCTACTTGACTACACCTTGTCGAACGCTTGTTAAATGTACAAAAAGACGTTGTTTCTATGAGAGAACAGTAAAAGTAATGTTAATTACTTTAATTTATCCAGTAACACGCTTCCTGAATGAAATTAAGACCAACAGAATCTTATAGAAGGTATTGGTGAATTAATGCCAAGTGTTGGTGGGCTTTTGCCTTACTGTGCGCCAATCCATTTAATTTCTTTATACATATTAGTATGTATGTACAAACTGTTCCAGTCAACGTGATTTTTAATAGGTATAAGTATAGTCAAGGGCGGATGGGCCCATGCTGTTCTACCTTCGAGGGTTTTACGGTGGGGACTTACGCTGTATCTGGCTTCGAAAGGGGGTGCGTAAGCTAAACAGTCCTGGCGGGGCAGGCGATTTACAGCTGGAAATTTGGTATCTTTGAAGCGAAATTTCTTCGTTTCTTTGCGCCAAGGCCAGGGGTGCAGAGGACCTCAAATTACGGGCGCGAGCGCACATTCGAGCTCGAGCTGAGCATAGATTAAAAAACATTTTGCGCTTTTTGTTTCCGATGACTACGACAGCCAGAATCATGTTCGCCAGCAACAAACTTTTTTAAACCCTTCTTACTGCTATCATTATAACTTTGAACAAAATTATTATTCTTGCATACAAAAGTTTAAACATTTTTCAAATCTCAATTAACCCTCCGTATCCTGTGCCTGTGTCAATTTTAACCCACCGCTTGAGGTCGCTAACGCACACAGTGACGGAGCTGTATACGTAAGTCGCGGCCAAGCGATCATTTAGCTGTCGGGGGTGTCATAAAAGCATAAACTGGGCCTTTCCGGTGACCGTGTTGGGGCAACAATGGGCAGCTCGTGTAACGTACCGCTAATTCCGATACACATTTTTTCATTTCTATTACTCTCTATCAGTTAATATTGAGACATTATAAACTAATTGTATTAAGAATATATGCGAGCGACACACAATATGGCGGGAATCAGCGAATCAAGCGACGCGCAGCGCATGCGCATGACCGCCTAACTAGCCGCGAATTCAGTGCCGCGAACGACACAAGCGCGCGTGCGCAGCCCGCGCGGTAAACCGGACGCGGAATAAGCTAAGTGCAGAGCGCGAACCGGCGGGAACCGGATGTTAATTATAATTGGTACGCGAGACCAGGCGACTAGCGATTGGCGAGAGTAAGGTATCGCCAAACAGTATAAATATGGGCCTGCCAGCAGCAGAGAGCAGACTTGGTTCTGCCACCGAACCAAGAACTGAGGCCGCTTTAGTTAGCCCCTCAGTTTGAACGCAAGTTTATCTAAGACTCATTCCTGACACCAAACTCAACCTTCCATTTCGAGGCCGCTTTAATTAGCCCCTCAAAACCTTCCATTCCGAGGCCGCTTTAATTAGCCCCTCAAAACCTTCCATTTCGAGGCCGCTTTAATTAGCCCCTCAACCTTCCATTTCGAGGCCGCTTTAATTAGCCCCTCAACCTTCCATTTCGAGGCCGCTTTAATTAGCCCCTCAACCTTCCATTTCGAGGCCGCTTTAATTAGCCCCTCAACCTTCCATTTCGAGGCCGCTTTAATTAGCCCCTCAAAACCTTCCATTCCGAGGCCGCTTTAATTAGCCCCTCAAATCCTTCCATTCCGAGGCCGCTTTAATTAGCCCCTCAAAACCTTCCATTTCGAGGCCGCTTTAATTAGCCCCTCAAAACCTTCCATTCCGAGGCCGCTTTAATTAGCCCCTCAAATTTCTATCCTAAAAACCTAGAAAGCGTGGGCCAGCTAATAGGCACCAGAAGATACTGCCTAAATTCTACTTCCATCCTAGAAAGCGTGGGCCAGCTGATAGGCAACAGGAAGCCGAATCTGAGAGAAGGAACTCTCTCAATACTCACTTAAACATTCAATATCGACCTAGCGTCACTCTTATATTATATACCGACTTAGCGTCGTGACTTACGATTTAGTATCGTACCCTCATATCTTTAAGCACTATTATACCGACTTAGCGTCGCGCTTCTATGTTCAATTAGAGATTAAGTATAATTTTCGTTACACAACTATACGTTCTGTAACACCGACTCAGCGTCGAAACTCAAACTATATATTTTATTACCGACCGACACGTCGTTATATAATCATCTACCGTTCTGTTAACTATTGACTCCGTGTCATATTCTATCGATCATTTCGACCTAGTGTCCAAACCCTTTACTGAATAAACGATTTTTGTTATTTACTGTTAAAAGAAGGACTCTCGTTTCGTGAAATTCATTTCTTTATCGCACGCCACCCGAACCAATCCCACAATTCCACGAGTAACCGCTCTATTCGTGGAAGCACCTGTAACTCGCGGCACAGTCTCGTTTGAGAACGTTACACTCGAGACAATACCATATTTTCCTTGGAGAAAACAAAATGGGCATACGGCCTCTGCGGTCATAGAGTTCTCCACCATGAGACCTTATACCGAGGGGTGAGGAGTGAGCATATCACGGTCGAGCTCGAGGACACACCGACTGCCCTAGGCCACATTAAAGGTCTGCGCACACATATCCGTTCAGTATCAGTTCCATTCCGGCGTGCCGGTGGTAAGAAGAAGATACCCGCTACGCCCCTCTTCTTATTACCATTGGCAAAAAAAAAAAACGGCACGTTGTCGATTGCCCCCTATTTCCACATCAGGTAGGCAAATGTTTCCCGAAGAATGATTCGGAAATAAGTTATGCCCGATTGTAAACGAATAAACGGATTTAACTGCTCAAAATAAGAAATATCGAATCCTTTTGATGACCTTCGAATTTGATATGTGTCAAGACCAGATCTGAATTTTTAGAACGGTATCGATATGTATCAATATGGTATCAGTCCCATCACTAAATTCCAACATACTATAATAACGTGTAGCGGCTTCGTCGCTATCATGCCTCCGTTCGCAGGTAAAGGAAGTTTCGCTTGTCGGCATACTCTCGGGTTTTTCCCCCGAGGTCCTGGGTGAGTCGGGCTATAGCCAAGCTACACATCTGGCAACCAGACTCTCACAGGTAAGTATTTTTCGCGCGTGGATACGGTTAGTTTCTTGTTTCCGCTGATGTTTGGTTCTATCCGAACCGCTCGGTTCTTTCGGGTACCTGGCTCGACTCGGTTTTTGAACCGCTCTGCTTGTAGTACGAATTTCGCGGGTTTGCCTTAGTAGCGCGTGAGGAGCGACAGCGAGAGAGAGAGAGAGCCGGTGTACGTAACGGCCGGAAGGAGGATCGGCAGAAAGCGGTTAGCGATCAGAACAAGCCGACTGAAAAGTGTATCTTTGAGAATAAAGTGTGTCGTACAGAAGTTGAGTGGCGGTTGCCAGTGATTTTCGGTACCAAAAGTTAATTGCAACAGACTGAACTCTTATTTTGATCCGATTCGCCTCGATCTACCCTACATATGTATTGTGGGGATCTAGGTTACCGGCGAAGTAGCTGATCGACGACGCGCGATCGCGTTCGTGATCAGTCGATCAGTCTATGGCAGACGGACAAGAGCATCGTGTACGCGAAACAAAGGTAAGGGAATACGATACACAATTTTACAAACGTGCGGGAAAAGCGTTTAGGTTATAAAGGCAGGGTCAAACATTTGCAACTCGCGCAAATGCGCGTGAAAAGCCGTGCACAGCTAAAATCCTGTCCATACGCTTCTTACGCCACGCGGCTCTTCCTTGCGCGTCGACCGCATTGAAATCGACCCTTTCAAGGGTCTTCTGCAACGCGCATTACACGTGTTTAATCGTGCCTTTACGCGAGGACTGTAAGTATACGGCCACACGACGATACGTTTACTCCCAAATAGCATAAAGACATCTTATGTACGTCCGAAGAACGTCCGTTCCGGACATACTGTACGTTCGGAGAATGTCCTGAGAAGGTCCATATATCCTCTGTACGTCCTCGTTAAGTTCTTTAAATGTCGTAGGAAGGTCCTATTTACAAAGTGGGACGTCCTGAGGACGTGCTGTGTCAACATTCTCAGAACGTTTTCCGAATGTCCTAAAGTAAAGTTAAATACGTCCAAAAGGCGCATTATAGACGTTTTGCAGATGGTTTAAAAGCGCCTTAAAGACGTCTTCACCAAGTCTGGGCTAGGACATTAAGAAAAAAAAATTTGGTGGTGACGGGAATCGAACCCAGACTCCCAGATTACGAATCAACTGCTTTTCGCAACTACTCAAGACACTTCCTTGCAAATAATTTCAATTTCTAGGTATATAACTATTATTAATAGTTTATAAAAAATGTGCATTGACGCAAAATATTCTACAGAATATCATCACTCGACCTCTAGACTCATTGTTTAAAATTTCACATTCGTCTCAAGACATATTATGTTTTAACGACTTAAGACAGACGTCTTGAAGATGTCGTATGCTATCTGAGAACATTTCTGCATTTCAGCGTCTTCATTGCAGAAAAAAATAGCGCAAAGGCGAGGTTCAGGCGTAAGACTGTTTTGCAACCGAACCGGAATCATCTGCAAAACCTACAAGACAGTTGATCTTCGAACATCTGAAATTTAGGTCTTCTAAAGATTCATCAGACTTACGAGACGATTGTTCTCGTAACATTCGAAATGTAGTCGTGCAAAATAATCACGTGACTTACAAGATTGTTTGATGTTTCTAGAACATCCGAAATTTAAGTCCTAAGAACGTGCGTAGGACTTAAGAAACGGACGTTCCTAGAACATCCAAAATTTAAATCCTAAGAACATCCTATGTATGTTCAAAATGGACGTAGGACGTTCGGATATAAACTAGACATGAATAGGACGTCGTTGGGATGTGCGGTGCTATCTGGGGTGCAAGTAAAATCTTTTATATGTGATGTACTTGCAAAGGCATACATCAAATACACATATTCTTCCTGTACCAAATGCTATAGGTACCCGAGGAGAGTCTAAGAACGGTACGACATGTTTCCCTGATATTCAGAATATCTGTTTACAGACAGACTCTGAATTCAGGCGTAAAAGAGTAAAGGAACATCATAACGGCACGTCAATTTTAGAGACTATTCCTGGTGTTAGTATGATTGACTCCTTCCCTCTCGATTACATGCATCTAATTTGTCTCGGCGTAGTAAAGAAATTGGTTCACAATCTGTGGTGTCGCGGGGAACCCCCGACAAAAATAGCACCTCGGCAACAGTCATGCATATCTCAGTCATTGACACATCTGGCAAGATGCATTCCAGTCGAGTTTAACAGAAAGCCCCGAAGTCTAGATGACGCAAGCAGATGGGAAGCAACGGAGTATCGACAATTTTTATTCTACACTGGTCCAGTAGTTTCGTTAAAGAATATAAGCAAGGATAGATATTTGAATTTTGTTTCGTTACATGTAGCATTAGTTATTTTATCAAATTCCAGACATTTTGGTTGTATTGATGACGCATCAAAATTGTTAAAATATTTTGTTCAGACATTTAAAGTATTATATGGTTCAGACCAGGTATCGCACAATATTCATAATCTTTTACATATCCCACGGGATGTTAGAAATCATGGGCCACTTGATAATTTCAGCTGCTTTCCTTTTGAAAATTTTTTACTAAGTAGGGGAGACCGGGGCTAGTTGACTAATTCCCTCTAATTCTTGTATTATGGAATAAATTATGCTGCGATTCGCAATATTGGAGCATATGAATGACCAGCTTGCCATTTAATGTGTCGCCGTGACAAAAACTTGCGTGTTCTGTCAGTGAGAATGAAAAATCTAAAAAGGTCGGCTGGAAGTAAATATTTTCGTTTCGACTATTTATGAATTTTTGTCCACTAAGTACTGCTTCATGTTATTTCATGAATATTTTGTGGAAACGTGTACGTAATACCTTGACTATAATTTACGGTATTTTATTTTATCCGGTGCGTGGAGGTTTTGTACGTACGACCCTTAACATGTTAACAATGTCGGACGGGGTTGCTTGACTAAGCATAGGAATACTACTAATAATTGCATTTTTTATCCTCAAGATGCAGTCGAGACAAAAAGTTTAGCTGCTCAAGTCCACTTCCCCCACCACAAATCCTTCCAAACTCACCCCCCCCCCATACAGCACACCTCGTTGCAGCAGTATTGCAGGGACGTTGCTGCAATATTACGTTGTTGCAGGTTGCATTGCAATATTGTAGGAACGTTCCTGCAATATTGACGTGCATTATTGGAGTGGCAATGATCCTACAATATTGCAGCAATATTGCCATTTCGTTGCCGTGCAATGTTCCGTTGGCAACGATGGTACAATATTGCAGCAATATTGCCATTTCGTTGCCGTGCAATGTTCCATTGGCAACGATCCTGCAATATTGCTGCAATATTGCGCCCACATCGTCGTGCAATGTTCCAGTGGCAACAGTCCTACAAT